>JAVLUX010000001.1:65694457-68166957 GCA_032164185.1 Moxostoma hubbsi
TATCTATCTATCTGTGGGTCATACTCTATCTATCGATCTATCTATCGATCTATCTATCTGATGGTCAATATCTATCTATCTATTCATCTATCTATCTGTGGGTCATACTCTATCTATCTATCTATCTATCTATCTATCTATCTATCTATCTATCTATCTATCGAGGGTCAATATCTATCTATCTATCTATCTATCTATCTATCTATCTATCTATCTATATATATCTATCTATCTAATCTATTTGATAGACTGAATGGTTTTATAATCTCTAAACTTTGAACTTTGAAAACTACTACTTATAATTACATCAAACTAGAAACCGTAAATCTTCAAACTTTTACAACTACTTCAAACTTTATGCTAGGCTTTCTCAAGCCAACCTAAAGTTTGTACTCAAACTTTTTAATCTAGTTATTATTTAAATCCTTTGTGCCGTTTCCAACGTTATGACTTAATGCCTGGCGCGGCGCAGACCAGCACAAGACGAACAATTTTAGTTAAAAAGTATATAAATGTGTTTTTTGTTTTTAGAAAGTGACCTATCGTTTCACTAGATAAGACCATATTCCTCAGTTGGGATCGTGCAGAGCCGTTTGAAGCACTTCTTTTGCAGCCTTTTGAAACCGCATTGATTTGGACTTCAACAGTTTGGTTGTGGTTGAAGTCCATTGTGTGGTGAAAAATCCTGTAATGTTTTCCCTTAAACTTAAATTATTTTCCACTGAAGAAAGAAAGACATGAACATCTATGATGGGAATGGGGTGAGTAAATTATCAAGGAAATTTTCATTTTGAGGTGAACTAATCCTTTAACCCGTCAGAGCCCTGTGATTGTTTTCATGATGGATATATGCACTTTTATGGACTTCAAAGCATAAGCACCTGTTCACTTTTGCTAACCCTTTAAAAGGTATTTTGAACTTTGGAAATATGTTTCAGTAATTGCTTTAAAAAACAGAAGTTCACTACTTCTTGCTCCATCTGTCTGGTAATGCAGGAAGCCCTTTCCTACTGTATGGGTATGCACATCTTTGACAACCATGATAAAAGTACCTTTGTAAGGTGATGCTCAGTTAAATCATACCAGTGTCTATTTATTCATTGATTCTTCTGGTTGACATGTTAGTGTTACCATCAAAATGGCACAACTATTGATTTTCTCTCTCTAGTTATGATTGTAGCGTGAATAGCATTCATCATAGTTTAACCCTGTTGCAAATGCAGGTGTGGGGCTTCCCTGTGTTACCAGACAAACGAAGTAGGGAGCTAGGAACTTAGTTTCTAATAATACGGATAATTGAAACGCGTTTAGACCCATGCAGAGTTCAAAATATTGTATATTTTAAATCCTTTAAATGTCCTATTTTTAATTTTGCCAGTAAAACGCTTTATTTGACAAATGTATAGATTTTTATATTGCCTTTTTGATGTAGATATTTTTTTCCATGCTCTGCTTGTATTTCTACTGTCCAATTAACATTAAACATTTGTTTGCAATTCACTGAAATGACTGTTCTGTTTTATTGGAGGTACCATTACATTTTTATAGTTTGATTTTATTTTACTGGGGGAAACATTTAGTTATACATGAGAACTGTATTTTAAAAGAATATTACTGTTATAAAGACAGAGCAACTTAATAAAGTAACTAATAAAAGCCATAAATTTACAGAGATTAACCTGAAAGGTAGTTGTTTTTACTGTATTTTCACATACTTATTCCTTTTTTATACATTTTTTCTTGGTTATTTTACAAAGATAAGCTGTATTTTAAAAGAATATTACTGTATAAAGACAGAGCAACTTAGTAAAGTAACTAATAAAATGCTTATATTTACAGAGATTTTCCAGAAAAGTCGTCTTTTAAAATGTATTTTCACATAATTTATCTGTTTTTTTTACAGTTTATTAACAATTATTAACAGTAATATACTGTAATTTAATGAATTATGACTGTAAAATATTCTCTTTTTTTTACAGTGTTTGCATGTAATTTTGAAAAACAGGTTTTTACTGTAATTTTACAGAACCCGTCTGGAAACTTTGCTGCCAGAGATTTGCCGTTTTTTTACGGTTTTTTTTTTACAGTGTGAGAATGATACAGAATACAGATTTACACATCGTAAGGTCTGTGCATACAACTTAATTTGCCTTGTACAGTTATTCACTGTGGTTATGTAATTGTTATGTGTTAGATAATATTGTTTTATCAGTATACAGTAACTTAATGTATATGATTCAACAGTGTTAAAATAAAAATAACAGTTAAAGGGGTAGTTCACACCAAAATGATAATTATCCCATAATTTACTCTCAAGCCATCCTAGTTATATATGAGTTTCTTCTTTCAGCCAAACACAATCTGAGTTATATTAAAAAATACCCTGGCTCTTCCAAGCTTTTTAATGGGAGTGAATGGTACCTTTGATTTTAAAGCGCATCCATCCATAATAGAAGTAATCCATAATATTGCCCTTCTGAAGTGATGTGTTTTTGTAAGAAAAATATCCATATTTATAACTTTATAAACTATAATTACTGTCTTCCTTTATTCTCTGTGCTTCTCACCGGAGCTTACGCTACGCCTACGTCATACGGCGGAACTCGACTCTTTCATGAACGCGTTAGAGGTGCGTGTTGTAATATTTATTGCTTTTGAAACAATTTCTGCTAATAATCGCACTATACATATATATATATATATATATATATATATATATATATATGAGATCATGTTTAATATGTCATGCATAATTACATACATAAATATAGTTTGTTAGGTGAATTATACCTGTATCAGCAGTGAATAAATTACAGTAGATTCACACGTCCTGGTGATTTATATATTGTTTATCCTGTGCTTATTGATGATAAACATGACAGACAGATATCCGCAGTGAAATATAGACAAATGTCCTAAAACAAATCCTGTTTGATTGATACACAACCCACTGGGTCATTTTTGGTCAAAATGGCAGTCATTGACGTCCACTTGCATTTAGGCCTAAAAAGATGGCCGCTGGAACACTTCCGGTGGCTTCACTTTAATGATTGCACATCCTTTATATTTCCCTTTCTGTCTCTCTGTCCTTACCAAAGTGTTTTGGGCCTTCTTCCTGCCTTGTGCTGTGTATTCCTGTCTTGCTGTGCTGCTTTCCTTTTGCCGTTATTAGTTTTGTTTTCTATTTATTCCAGTTTGCTCCAGTCGCTGTTGGTTTCATTTTTCCATTGTCGTTACACCACCGACTGTGTTGGACTGCCCTCATTTTTTTGACCCTAGCTTGCCTCTCATTCCCTGACTGTGAAGATAAGGACTGTTCTGCCTTTGCCGACATCTGCCTCTCTCAATCTCCTTATGCCCGAGCCCTTCTGGTTTTTGTGGATATTCTTCCTATTCTCCCAAGTTTTTGTTTATGTTTGATTCATGAATTAACTTTTGTTCAGGACTTGGGTCATCATTTCACATTGCCTGACAGTTTTAAATGCAAAGTTTCCACACATTTGCAATGTTTTAAATAAAGATTTTGATATTTTGAAAAAATTGTGTCTGTTTGGATTGAATGTCAGTAGTACTTGTGTAGTTATAAAAGAAAATCTAGTGTAATTATAAAAAAAAAATATAATGGAATGTATATTTTGTACAAATTAATTAATAATTATATTAATAAAAGGATTACAGTAGTGTACTGTTAACCTAGGGTTTTTACAGTAACGGCACTGTATAATATAATTACAGTAACATTTAGTTACTGTAAAACTGAAATACGGTTATGGTACTGTAAATCTCAATTACAGTAACTTAAGTTACTGTAAAAACCATTTGAAATGTCTAACAGTGTACTAACAAACACCTATTTAGACAGTGATCTACACTATGAGAAAGCAATAAATCAAATGACTCACCAGGGAATAGCAACAGGAAATATAAACAAACAGCCTTCTACTCGCAGCACAGAGAACAACAACCATGCCTTCTTCTTCTTCTTCTTCTTTGGATTTTTACGGCAGCTGGCATCCTTTGAGTTGCATTACCGCCATCTTCAGGCTTTATCTACCCTTTACTCATACTAGATCCGCTTATCTAATCCAGTCCTCTTCAAAAAAACAAATAACAATTTCCTACCCTCCACACTCTCTCCATACTCCAATAAACTTTTTACTGTATTATCTACCCTTCCTATATTTTGTAACTGTGTTATCATTTCTTGTCTTTCCTGATTAAATATCCTGCATGTTTTAAGAACATGTTCTACTGTTTCAGCCTCCTGACACTGTTCACACATTCCTGTAGGATGTTTTCCTATAATTAAAAGTGTACTATTAAGATTACTATGTCCAATTCTCAACCTGCTTATTATTACCTGCTCTTTTCTATTTGCCCCCCTACTTCTTGATATACCTACTTTCCTTTGAATTTCATATAAATGTCTTCCTTTTGTTGCATTATCCCAGCTTTGTTGCCATTGTTGATTTACACTTCTCCACACTATGCCTTTCCCCTCTGATTTTGATAATTTAATATTGACTTCTACATCCTCTTTTTTAATTGCTTCTTTTGCCACCTTATCTGCTTTCTCATTTCCCTGAATTCCCAAGTGTGCAGGGACCCACATAAATATGACATTTTTCCCCTGCCTATTTATTCTTGAGTTCATAAATAAGACTTCATACAGCAGGTTCAGATGACTTCTAGATGTACCTTTCTCCATGCTTACTAGAGCTGACACAGAGTCACTACATATTAATATTTCCTTATCACTAATTTGTTCAGTCCATTCCAACACCATCAATATGGCAAACATTTCAACTGCAAACACACTCAAACAGTCCGATGTTCTTTTACTGATTTCTACCTTATATTTAGGAATAACAACTGCAGACCCTGTTGCCTCTGTTTGCATATTCTTTGACCCATCTGTGAAAATCTGAATACTTTCTTTATACTTACATTCCTTGTAACTATAATATACACTATTTAAATCAGCATTCTTATTATTACGTTTAATCTTAAGTAGCTCCAAATCTACACACGGTGTTTCTAATTCCCAGACAGGTCTGATGGGCCACACCACATTTGCGCCAAACTCTTTATCATAAACCCCTGTATCCTTTGCCATTTGATCCCCTGTCCACCCAAAACTTGTTTTCTTTGTTGTCTCCTTCTCCCAGCATGCCTGCATCACCTTTTTAGCTGGATGACTATCTCCATGCCCTCTTAAATTAACCCAATAATTAGCCTCCAGCTGCTTCCTCCTCAACCACAATGGCATTTCACCTGCTTCAACTTGGAGAGCACATACTGGGGAGGTTCTAACCGCTCCTACACACACTCTTAAAGCCCGAGCTTGTATAACATCCAAGTCTGCCAACACAGATTTGGCTGCTGACCCATATACAATACTTCCATAGTCTAACCTTGATCTTATTAAGGCTATATATATGTATTTTAGCGATGCTACATCCGCTCCCCACCCCAATCCTGCAAGACACCTCATGACATTAATAACTTTTTTACACTTATCAACTACATATCTAATATGCTCCCTCCAAGTTAATCTCACATCAAAATATACTCCCAAAAAACGAAAACTTTCAACTCTCTCTAATTTATTCCCATACAATTTCAAATACCATTCTTTGACTTTCTTCCTTGTAAAGAACATAACTTTTGTGTTTTCCACTGAAAACTTAATCCCCATTTTGTCCCCCACTTTTTGACTTGATTGATTCCATCTTGCATTTTCTTAACTACATATTCTACATTTCTCCCTCTCTTCCACAATGCTCCGTCATCTGCAAACAATGATCCCTATATCATTTGGAATGTTTACAAATACGTCATTTATCATAATAGAAAATAAAGTTGGACTTATTACACTCCCCTAAGGTGTCCCGTTCTCTACTATATATTGACTTGATAATTCTGCTCCTATCTTCACCTGAATAGTTCTTTCATTTAAAAAGTCCATAATCCAATTAAATATTCTCCCTCCAACACCCATTATATTCAGTTTAATTAGCAATCCTTCCTTCCATAACATATCATATGCCTTTTCCACATCAAAAAATACTGCAGCCATTGTCTCTTTATTTATTTGTGCTTTCCTTATTTCATCTTCTAGCCTAATCACTGAATCTATAGTACTCCTTCCTTTCCTGAAACCGCTTTGATATGAAGCCACCATTTCTCTTTTCTCCAAGTAGTATGTTAACCTCTCATTCACCATACGTTCCATTATCTTACAGATATGGGATGTCAAGGCAATTGGTCTATAGCTTCCAGGTCTACTGGCATCTTTTCCTGGCTTCCTTATTGGAATTATTATAGCCTCCTTCCAACTCCCCGGTATCATTCCATCTATCCATACTCTGTTGTACAACATTAATAATTTTTCCAGACCTTCTACACTTAGATGCTTCATCATACAATAACATATTTCATCTTTCCCTGGCACCGTCTGCCCTGCTTTGTCTAGAGCCCTTTTTAACTCTCCTATTTTAAAGGGAATATTCTGTCCATCCTCTATATTACTTTTCCTACCCAAAGCCTCCATATTTTCAGATTTTGTTTTCTCTCTAGCTCTTCTACTTTCTTCCTGCAAATTATTTGAACTATGTATTACAACAAAAGTTTTTACCAATAACTCTGCCTTTTCCCTTCTTGTTACTGCTGTCTCATTTCCCTCAAGTAGAACCGGATAACTCCATTCCCTCCTGTCCCCCCCCCCCCCCCCCCCCCCCCCCCATCTTTTTTATCATCCCCCACACTTCCCCAACCTGAGTTGTGCTTCCAATAGTATCACAATACTCCCTCCATTTTAATCTTTTTGCCTGTCTTATTGTCCTTCTTACTACTGCCTGTGCTTGCTTATACTGAATCAAATGTTGAAAATTATGAGTTCTTTTAACTAGTTTAAATGACTTATTTCTATTTTTCACTGCTTCCTTGCATTCATCATCCCACCATGGTACTACTTTCTGCCCTGTTCTGGCTTTGCTTTTAGGAATTGATTCTATTGCAGCCAATATTAAACCTTGCTTTAACTTACTGTCCATGTTCATCCCTTCGTGTATCTGACTTAAATATTTATCACTTATATCAAGAAATTTCTCCCAATTAGCCTTCTTAAAAATCCATTTCCCCCCTCTGTTTTCTATGACCAATGGTGTTTCCATATTTATCTTGCACCAAATTGGATAATGATCACTCCCTATAGTTCCTTCATTATACACTGACCAATCACATATTGATGCCATGGAATTTGATACCAAAGTTAGATCTCACACAGATTCCTTTCCTGTATGTACATCTATCCTAGTGTTACTTCCATCATTTATGCATACTAAATCCTTTACATCAAGTAACTCTTCTATCACCTGTCCATTTGTATCTGTTCTATCACTACCCCATCCTGCCCTTCTATCTCTTCCAGCTTCATTAATTCTAGTTTTTTACACAGGTTATAATAATTCACAACCGTTACTTCTTTCCTTGCCCATATTTTCACTACCACATACTCTTGTTCTCTTCCTACCCCTAAAATCCTATAAGGGATACCCTGCTTTATAAAAGTGACACATTCCCCACCTACCCCCTGTATCCTATCTCGCCTCACAATTACATACCCATGTAGAACAAAATCCAATTTTGGATTTAACCAGGATTCTTGTATACACACTATGTCAGGTTTTTCCCCCCTACTAACTAAAAACTGTTTGAAATCTTGCTTCTCAAGATCAAGCTTCTCGCATTCCACTGAAGAATTAACATGTTTAGTATTAGAACTAACAACCCACTCATGCTGTTTCTTGACTTGACTGTATACTAAGTTCATCTCTTACTTCCTCCCACCTTAATCCTATCATATCTAAATGATGCACTGCAGCTTTTACTATGACCTGGATCCGTTCAGTTTTAGATTTGATCTCATATGTTGCATTTATCACTCCTGCAATGAATGTCACCATCTTCCTCTTCTCTACCCATGCCTTCTCATCTTGCTGTTTTCTCCCCACCACTTGCTCTTTACTACATCCTCCCTCCTTATGCTTCTTATTCTCTCCTACCATCTTAACTGCCTCAGCATATGAAATTTTTTCCTTTACTCGAATTTGTTGTACCTCCACTTCTTTCTTCAACACCTCACACCCCCAATATGCAACACTGTGATTGCCTCCACAGTTACTACATTTAGGACTCACTCCTTCACCACACTTTCCGTATTCATGATCCCCTCCACACCTAGCACATTTCCTCTTTCCTTTGCATACTTTGGCTATATGTCCAAACTCCTGGCAGTTAAAACATCTCATAGGTTTTGGTATGTATTCCCTTACATTATATCTCACAAAACCGCAGTAAACCTCCTTTGGAATCTCTCTTCCACCAAACTCTACCAGAACAGTTTCAGTCTCCATTTTCTCTATTCCTCTTGTCATTCTTATTACACTCTTAACTGATCCCTCCCTTACTTTTAAGTTCTCCATTAACTCCCTCATACTGACATTTAGAGGAACTCCAGATATCACCCCTTTACTACCATTAATTCTTTGTTCTCCAACTCTTACAACCTTAAATACTTTGATTTTCCCAATACAAGTCATTTTCTTTGCTTTCACCACTTGTTCTTCACTACTACACCCTATTAACAAGTTTCCATCTCCCAATACTTTTGCATGATTTACTTCCCCTATTTGCCCTCAAATTATTTTTGTTAACTTCAATGGATCAGTTTTCTTTACCCCCCCCTTCACCCTCAAATCTTAACACTACGCTGAGCACTCCTGCCTTTGGATTCTTCCTCTCACTTTCTCCTCCCTCATTTTCTGTTTCACTTAAACTACCCATGTTTTTCTTTCTTTTAAACTTACCTGCATTTCTGTTCTTTCTCCGTTTTACCACCTCTTCCCATCCTTTTCCTCCCCTCTCATCTACGTAATTTCCCTCTTCCTCACTAAACTCCATACTGTTACTATCTTCAGTCTCCCTCCCTGCCATTTTATCCGAGTTCGTAAGGAACCACGCAGAACTACCGTTCCGGACCTATACAGGCCGTCGGTCAATAGTCCTGCACAGTATTCCCCACAAAACTCAATTCTATAATTCAAGCACAAACTCACTGAAATTACTTCTTCCACAAGCCAAACTCACGCCAACCCAGTGTCCGCTTCCTCTCCGGCTTATCGTTCCGAACGCGAGGACTGACTGCACTGAAAAGATCAATCACAACTCAAACAGCGTGCCTTCCTTTCTCCAATCTTCGTCCACCAATCCCTCGCTCGGCTCGATGGAACCAAAGCTATTTATCAAGTCGAACCTACAAGATTTGCAAAGCAATGATTAACGCGGCGCTCAACAACCATGCCACATTGAGACAACCTTTTTATACAGCCACCAGAACCCAACACACCTTCCTGATTGAGCCACACAGGTGTTCAATATAGAGCCGCGGCTAAATGCCAGTGGGTGTGCCTTCTCATTGGAGCTATCCCATTTAACAAAACCACTCCCACTGAGCCCAGAGCCAAACCAAACATTAAAACTTGACCCGGTCACATTCGCATCTGATTTTGTTTCTTTTAATTTTGAGTGATGGATTAACTATTATTATTATTTGTAGAGTACCAGAAATGTAAGTTCTGCACTTTATATCTGAAAAGAGGGCACGACTTAAGCACTATCGCATAAGCCATGGAACATATTCTCGAATTGTTTCAATACCATGTCTCCATTCCGAGTGTCCATGTCATTCTATGTATTAAAAGTAGGCCTACATTTATCAAAAATCAATTTCCAACCAAAACTTGAGGAATGGACAATTTGTTTTGAGGGGAAACATAAGTTCTTCAAGAAAGTGATCCGTGAGGCACAAAATTTAAAAAAAAAAGACCCCCTAATGCTGGCCAAGAAGCATCAAATGGCAATTGCCTCATGGATGCCATTTCTTTTTTTTCAAGCCAAGAGTACAAAGGACAGAGCGTGTAGTTCACTTGTCACAGCCTTTCCTGACAATGTTCAGGAATATCTGCAGCTGCGGAGTCCTAATTGTAGTACCACACTCGTTTCATCCAGTGTTTACATTGATGACATTAAGTACTGCCCAGACATGGTGGTTTCAGTTGGATGTTGTTCATGTTTGCCCAAGTTCATGCGGATTGAGAAAATCTTGGCAATCAACACTGACATAATGTTCCTCTGCAAACCACAGACTGCATAGTTGAGCATTTGCTCTTTTATGAGTTGTGCAGTTTGCATTCACTGCAAGTTGTTCAGCCTTCTGTAATAAATGACCCTTTCTCTTTGGCAGCTTATAATATCCTTTTTTCTTTAATTTTTAATTTTAGTTTGCCATGTCAATGACACTTCACGTTATTGTGCATGACAGTCACATGTCTGTGAAATCTTGGAGAAGTAGCCAGCACTTTTCACAGAAAGCCAGGTTTTTTTCCTCCTCCAAATCCCAGTTACTTTTTTTCTATGAATTGTGTATTTGAATGTTAATAACCACTCAATATTTTTGCTTAGGTCTTTGCAGAATTCAATCACATATCTGGGGAAAATCTGATCTGAGTTCTATGCAGCGTTGGACACACATTCTGCACATTTGACTGAAAATTTTCAGAGAAAAGGAAGAAATCAGGGATGAACACTTGATGAAATGATGCATCATGTTGACTCAAGGTATTCCTTTGTGATTATTGTCATCTTTAAATCATGATTTGGCTATGATTGTTACCCTCACGTCTACCTGTATCTACTTTTTCGTAGTCATCTGATGTTACATATGTTTGCACTGCAGTACTTTCAATCCTCCTGGGGGATGACCCAGGAATTTTTCAGGATGAGCTTAGTAAGTATTTTTATCGCTGTTTATACTTAATAATCCCATAATTTACTCACCCTCAAGCCATCCTAGGTGTATATGACTTTCTTCTTTCAGCCAAACACACTGTCTCTTCCAAGCTTTATAATGGGAGTGAATGGTTTGAATTCCCCTTTGATTTTGAAGCCCAAAAAAGTGCATCCATCCATCATAAAAATTATCCATAGCTCCAGGGGATAATAAAGGCCTTCTAAAGTGAAGCGATGCATTTTTGTAAGAAAAATATCCATATTTATTTCCGGTCATGGCCGTCCTCATGTTCACTGGCTTCCTCTATCCGCTGTGCTTTCGCGTTCGTCACTTCTCTCCGGTGCTTACACTACACCTACATCATACGCTGGAGCTCGACTCTCTTGTGAACGTGCGGAAGGCTGTCACCGGATGCCAGTGATAATAGTTTATGAAGTTATAAATATGGATATGTTTCTTAAAAAAACGCATCACTTCAAAAGGCCTTTATTAACCCCCTGGAGCCGTATGGGTTACTTTTTTGATGGATGGATTTGCTATTTTTGGGCTTCAAAAAGTTACCATTCACCCCATTATAAAGCTGGGAAGAGCCAGGATATTTTTAAATATAACTCTGATTGTGTTTGGCTGAAAGAAGTCATATACACCTTGGATGGCTTGAGGGTGAATAAATTATGGGATCATTTTAATTTTTGGGTGAACTAACCCTTTAATAATTCAGAACAATGTAAAAGTACAATAAAGTATTCCATTGAACTTGTGATTTTCCAAGTCTTCTGAAGACATGCAATATGATACAGTAAACTAGAAAACAAAGTTTAAAGGAATAGTTCACCCAAAAATTATAATTCACCTTTATGCTGAGTGATTTAATCCATGACTTCTGAAACAATATGTTCTGTTTTGTAACTCTGTAAATCTTGTCATCTCTCTCATGATTTAAAGCTTGATTACATTTCCTTGTGCTTGATGTTTGCATTGTTCACTGTACACCTGCTGTGGTTATCAAAAATTAATGAAGTTTTAATTTTTTTGGATAATAAACAGCCCCTGGTCACTAGAATATATCCAGCACTGAACAGAAATTCACACTTTCTATTTTTCATTCTCTTATAGGATTCAGATGTAGATGCAGGCTTCAGTGAATTAGATGTTGGACTGCTCAAAGTTTAGTAGGCATGCCTGCCAAACGTCCACATGCCCTCAACATGGATGCAATGGAGGGAAGAGTTGTCATGGATGATGTCCCAAATTTGCCACATTCTCTATGCCTCCACTTTGCTTTGATCTATGCTATAAATTTAGACCATCCAAAGACAATGAGGAACACATTTGATTTTATTCAGCGGGTATTTCTGTTTTTGGGAGGAAATAATCTCAAACCCAAACTCTTAAACTGAACTTGTTTCTGGCATATTTTGCTGTAATTGCAGTTCAGTTTAAGAATCTTTCCAAAGACACATGCAGGTTTTTCCAAATTGTAAAGGCTCTTTTTCTTTTCTTTTTTTAAATACTTTTTTGGGAGTTTGCACAGTGCCTGTTCTGCAAATGCCTTGTTTTTGGTCCAGATATTATGTTATCATGCAGCAGATTGCTGCAAGAGGTTGAAGTCTTGAGAACAGATTGTTTTAAAGGTATAGTTTTTTTTTTTGTGTGTTC
This sequence comes from Moxostoma hubbsi, assembly GCA_032164185.1. Taxonomy (NCBI): domain Eukaryota; kingdom Metazoa; phylum Chordata; class Actinopteri; order Cypriniformes; family Catostomidae; genus Moxostoma; species Moxostoma hubbsi. The sequence continues at coordinate 65,706,969 of JAVLUX010000001.1, forward strand.
TTAGAGTTTCAGCTGTTTATTACACAAATAATAACAGAATTTCAAACTTGTTAAGTGCATTATTTGAACTACAAAAATTATGTTAAGTTTACTTAAAGAGAATGTGGAAACCGATTGCACGTAGTATTTTAAGTGTACACAATTTAAAGTGATACAGTAAACTCATGTTGAGATTAGTGGTAATTCAGATGTAAAGTGAACGAATTGTATTAATTTGAAGTTAATTAACTGTATAAATAATTTATTAATTTGTAAGGTTACTAATTAATTTAGAGTAAATAACAAAAATAAGTCAACTAGAAATGTACTATTAAGTTTAATAATAACAAGTTGACATTACTTTCATAGGAACATTAATATAGCTTAATTTTAGCAAGTAAGTTTGCTTTGCAAAAATAAGGCAATCGGTTTCCTTAATTTTAAAGTAAACTGAACATGTCAAATTATACAGTGTTTGCAGGTAACACATTTAAAATACTGTCTTGTGTAATACGATGTAATGTTTAAAGTATATTATACAAAGTATGGCTAAGTAATAACAGTTTGTTATTGAAGACAACGTGTGCAATTTGTAGTAGTTTGAATAAGCCAAAGGTGTTACTGAGCATATACTTTTTACTCAAATATAATACACTTATGGTATATTACTTGTATGTTTCGAAGACACTTGCAATAAATTTGTAATGAGTAGTAAATATAACATACTTTGTGTCAAAATGATTGACAGGTGATGATTGATGACTTAATTGATCACCTTTGACCTTTCCCCCCTCCCCATCCCCACACCCCCGTCATACTTTGTGCCAAAAAATGATTGATGATCTATGATTGATGACATGTTTGGTGCCCCCTTTGACCTTTCCCCCCCCCCACCCCACCCCTCCCCATCCCTCCCCATCCCTCACCCCTCCCCACCCCGCCTCACCCCGCCTCACCCCTCCGGCAGTTGTACAGGCTGTGGTATGAATTGGTTGGTCAGCTGTTTTGATGCCCTCCCAGCGCTGTACCCGGCCCATCTGTGTATTTAAAAGAGTAGACAAATTATTCGTATTCTGTGAGCATTTTGTGATTTCCCGCTTGAGCAATGGCATCCCCCAGAAGTCCTAAAACCCTGTTGGTAAATGATGTAGAAACAAATGCTAAGCTAGATTGGGCTCCGAGGAAAAGATATGGGGCATGCATAACCAGGGATCTCCATGCTCCTTTAGGAACTCTGAAATGTGAATTTCATCTCGACGATGGTCGTTTGTGCGTGTACGACTTTGACAGAACATCTCATTCTGTTAAGTTATTCAACAGGGACGATGCAATGCATTTCACGGAAAAGGACTGGGATATGTTTTACAATCGTGTTTGGAGGGGTCTGGATGATTCTGGAGATGCACCTTTATTCATTGCAGAGGATGTTGGTGACCATACTATCAAGAGGCTGGATGACCATGGATACGTACTTACCAGGGACAGAGTGTGTCCTTCCACAGAGACAGATCACATGAAGTTTTTATTTCAATGGAAAGATGTGTCTATCCTGAATGATGTTTTTTCAAAGATAGACAAACTGTTTAAATGGAATGATGCATATGACCAATACAATATAATTAAGGTCAGACTGTTTGACCCCGAAAAGTGTGGGGAAGTTCGCAGGACGCCGCCCTTGTAACACCGCCCACATTCTATAGACCTTAAAAGCGGGATGGTCCCCATTCTCATTTCAAACCAAAAGAGCGGATCATCATGTCTCAACACGATACTACAGAATCTGCTGGGGCCTTCGCATCATCCGATGACGCATCTACTTCAGCAAGGTGTAACCCCCCTGGAGGTGATCCTATCATCGGCCATTGGCTCGACAAGTTTTGCATGGATCTTGGCTATCACAATCTAACGTTCATTTCATCTCGCGGACCAGGACACACGCTTCCAGATGCATCGTCTCTGAAGGGGGGTGATGATACCGATGGCGTTGTTGATGTAAAGAGCGTCAATTTTATAAAAGCAGTCATAGTGGTCATTCTGGAGCATCTCCTCGGCTTGAAGTTAAAAGAGTTGTGCTACGGTTGTGAAGTGGATCACCCCAGTCAGGTACAGCACACGTGTTTGTATGATCCTGACAAGTATTTCTTTTTCATACATTTTGAAGAAATTTGTAGTAAAGTGTTTAAACCGATGTTAAAACAAGTCATCGGCACTGCTTTGAAATCATTTGGATTGACGCTGACTCCTCAGAGAATCCATGGAATTATCGAAACCGTGTTGTGTGAACTAAGAGAGGAGCCACACATTCTACAGAGACTGCGTGAAATCCGTGAGAAGCTGGTGAATGATAGCGGTGAACAGGCTGTCTATGACACAGTGGACTGGTGGAAAGACAGTCCGACTGGCTCCTTATTTTGACGCTAACATGGGGATCTGCTACAGTGTTACTGGACTGCTTAAATTTATTCTGAGACGTCGTCTTCATTGTGAAATTGTCAACATGCTGTGTAAGATCATTAATGATAATAGTTCTGGACAAAACAAGCTTGTAAATGACCCCTATATTAACAAACGGGTGATTTGTCTAAAGAAGCACATGGATATAGTCAGAGGTATATCAAACGAATGGACTGAAATGATACAACGATGTGTCTGCCAGAATGATTCATCCTGTGTGTTTCTTAAAAACATCGTAAATTCATTGTTTGAATGCAATAATGATTGTAAAATTGGCAATATAATATGTTTATGTACATATGTAACTGATATGTGTGTGATATTATTGTCAAGAAACGATCAGAGTTCTAGACATGTCTTTGAAAATGTTAATATTCTGGTAAATCACCTGATTGATAAAAATTCTGATACATGTGTTAATTTCCTACAATATCTCGACAATGCATGATGTTGGTCTTTCTATTTTAAATGTATAAGCATGCTTTGTACTGCGTGATTACCCTGATTTAAAATAAAAGGGGTGTTTTATAGAATCACTGTCTCATTATTTACACGTGTCTGAGCTGGTAACATGACCGAACAACTGCATAAGGTGTACTACACACCATCTAACCCCGGCTCTTTAGGGGGTGTAAATAGATTAAAACGCGGTGTATTAGAGGAAAGTGGTGATTTGCTAAGTGGTAAAGATGTTTCAGACTGGTTAGCCAGTCAAGATGCTTATACACTCCACAAACCACTACGTCACAATTTTAAAAGGAATAGAGTCGTTGTTTATGGTATTGACACACAGTTTCAAATGGATCTGGTAGATATGTCAATATATTCTATGGAAAATGACAATACTAAATTTCTGCTTACATGTATAGATGTCTTTAGCAAATATGCATGGGTGCGTTGTATAAAGAACAAGACTGGATTGGCTGTGGCCAATGCGTTTAATTCAATACTACAAGAGGGTAGAGTCCCTCAGAAAATTCAGACTGACAAGGGGAAGGAGTTTTTTAACAAGCATTTCCAACAACTAACTAAAAAGCACAACATTTACCATTTCAGCACAGGGAGTGAATTGAAGGCAAGCGTTATTGAACGCTTTAATAGAACATTAAAAGGACGGATGTGGCGATATTTAACGGCTATAAACTCTAAACGCTACATCGACGTTTTACAAGACTTTATTCAAGGATACAACAGTAGCTATCACAGAAGTATTAAAATGCGCCCTGTAGATGTCAACAAAGAAAATGAACCGATCGTCTATGACAATTTGTATGGTAATGTGTGTAAGAAGAAGCCTATATTTAAATACAAAATCGGCGACGTGGTTAGAATATCAAAGATGAGGGGCCCTTTTACCAAGGGGTATGAACAAAACTACACGGATGAATTTTTCACTATAACCGAATGTATGCCACGTCAACCACCAGTCTACAAGCTATCTGATTATGACGGGGAGGTTATCGACGGCTCATTTTATGAAGAGGAGCTACAAAAAATTATTATGGACAAGGACAATGCTTTTAAAGTAGAAAAAATATTAGACAAGAAGAAGTGTGGTAAAAAAAACATGGTTCTCGTACGGTGGGTGGGATGGCCTCCGAAGTTTGACAGTTGGGTCAATGAAAAAGATGTTGTAGATCTACAGAGCTCTTTAAGCATATAAAGAAAATACAATTGACATCTGAGTTCATTTCTACAGTGAACGGTCATGGATGATGCAGGGTTTTATGTCACATTGCCATGCAATGCTTCATTAGCTCTTTACCCCGAAAACCAAATTTCGAATTACAGAACAAGATTAGCCAGAACTATAAACTTAAAAGGTAATTGGGAGGTGGGTCTGGCCGAAATTGAATACCCTAGATCGTGGTACACTATTGATGATGATGATGCGAAAATCATCTTGAGAGATGTTGGCGACAACAAAAATTTTGTGACCATAAATCTGAAAACCGGATATTATGACAAAATAGCATCTGTAATTAGGGAGCTAAATGTTTCTCTACCTAGTCATGTACGTTTCGGTTACGACCTTGTGAAAAACAAAGTTTACATGACAGCGCCACTAGGAGTAGCCTTAACATTCTACGGTAAACTAGCCATTATTTTGGGTGTAATACCGGAGAAACCATGGGAAGCTGTAAACGATCATAGTGAAACCACTTTTACAACAGTGTATGCACCACATCAAACCGACATGAACGGAGGATTTTACAGCATATATGTGTACACAGATGTTATCGAATATCAAACTGTGGGGGATGCACACGTTCCGCTTTTGAGATGCGTACATATAACCGGGTCGGGTCGTGAAATGATCAGTGTGACATATGACAGAACGCACTACGTGTCAGTGAATAAAAATTCTATTGGAGAGATTTGTATTGAACTCAAAGACGACAGAAACAGGGGGGTGCCATTTGCTTACGGTAAAGTTGTCGTTAAACTACACTTCAGGCCTGTGAAACAACCGATCCTTTAAAATGGTGTATTATAACCCGTACCAAATGGATCCTGCTCATTATGTAAACTATTATAAAAATCAAGCAGGCGGTGGCCTGCCGGGGTATGCGGGTGGAGGGGTTATGTATGGGGCAGGTCTCGGAGGACTTTTCAGGGGGTTGTTTAGAATGGCTCTTCCATTGTTAAAAAGAGGTTTCAGCATTGCCAAACCACATCTTAAAAATGCTGCTAAAAACATAGTCAGCGATGTTGTCACCAATGCCATGTCACATACCTTTAATAACAATAAAGCCCAAGATGGGTCGGGGTTAATGGTTATGTCACGAAAACGAAGGTCTAAACCACCAGGAGTGAGGAAGGTGAGGAGGAGTGGTCAAGCGGTAAATAAAACCAGGAAACAACCTAAGATATCTGCAGTTAGACAACAAAGACGAAAGAGAGCTGTGAAGCGCGGCTCATCTGGATCGGTGAAGAGCTCTGTTAAAACGATATTCTAAACCATGGCTCTGCTACATACCATGTCCGAAGAATGTATTAAATCAGAACTGGATCTGTTTACGGTACCGATGACTCAGACGGCTATTGAAAAAAACACATACGTTGAAATACCTCCTCTATCTGCAATATCGAACACCACCCCCTTGGAATTTTTCATAGCAGGGAATGGTGAAGATTATGTAGATTTAAATAATACACTGCTTTACATGCGTGTTAAAATCACAAATCCGGACGGTACAGATATCAGAGATGGGACCCCTGTTGGACTGATCAATTATCCAGGAAACACTATTTTTTCACAGGTTGATGTATCACTTGGTGATAGGTTAATTTCACAGAGTACAAACACATACCCTTATCGATGTATTATAGAATGCCTTTTAAACTACGGTAAAGATACCCTGGAAAGCGTATTCTCAGCAGGATTATTTTACAAAGACTCTGCAGGACATATGGATGTAGGCGACCCAGCAGGGGCTAACATTGGTCTGACAAAGAGGGCTGCCTTTAGCAACGAAAGTGCCGTAGTCGAACTTTTATCACCCATACACAGCGATATTTTCTTTCAAGAAAAACTCATGCTTAACGGGGTGGACATTAAAATCCGGTTGACAAGAGGCAAAGATGAATTTTGTCTAATGAGGAGTGACGCTATAGCATACAAACTAAATATTTTATCAGCGTCTCTGTTTGTTAAAAAAGTATCAGTTTCACCAGGAGTGAGACTGGGACACGCTCAAGCACTTCTCTCAACAACCGCTAAATACCCAATTGATAGAGTTTGTCTGAAAAATTTTTCCATACCAGCTGGAAGCCGTGTATCAAACCAGGAAAACCTATTCTTAGGAACACTCCCCAAATCTATCATATTGGGCATGGTCGATAATGATGCTTTTACAGGGGCATACGATAAAAACCCTTTTGCATTTAAACATTACGATCTGGAGTTTCTAGCTGTTTATGTGGATGGACAGCAACACCCCTCCAAACCATTACAACCCAACTTTGGATCAGGCACAGCCGTACGAGAGTTTTACCAGCTCGCGCTTTCGTCTGGAAGACATCTAAAAAACCAAGCACTGGTAATCGACAGAGAAGATTTTCTGCAGGGTTATACACTTTATGGTTTTAACCTCACACCAGACGAAGAGTGTGGCCAACACGTCTCGCTTGTTAAGTCTGGAAATATCAGACTAGAAGTACGGTTCAGACAACCGCTTCCAAGAACCATTAATCTAATTGTTTATGCTGTTTTTGACAACATCATTGAAGTTTCTAACCGAAGACAGGTGCTTGTTGACTACTATTAATTAAAAACATGAACACCATACAACTTACCGTAGCTATGGAGAGAATCACACAAAACACGCATTTTCTTGGTGTACTACCAAGTGATTATTTACCAAAGGATCCGTTAAGAACACTACCCACAGCCGTCATAATCAACACACATCCTTCGCACCTCCCCGGGGAACACTGGGTGGCTGTTTACATAAATAAGTTTGGCTCAGCATTTTTCTTTGACAGTTTCGGTAATAGTCCTGATTTTATTCGTTTTCCTGTATCAATCATTGAATTTCTAAAAAGGAATTCAACACGCATTCAGTATTCGGCTAAACAAGTTCAGCCTTTTATGTCTGTCACATGCGGTCATCATTGTGTTTTCTTCCTATATCATATGATTCGAGGTCGTGATTATGATGATGTTATGATGCTTTATAGCGACGATTTAATTAATAACGATGTTCTTGTAACGCATTTTGTGAAAAAACTAAGGATAACTCATTGTAATAGTACTGTATTTAAGTGTATTCAATGTGTTCAAATGGGTGAAACGTTTATGTTAAATACATGATTTGTAAAACGACTGTTTCTAATAAATAAAAAGAGTACAATGTCAAAATGTATCAATGTCACTGCTTTATTGAATATCACATGATTAATTTGCACAAAAATATGACCAATATATTATACAACATCAAAATGACAACCACTGGTTTTGTTCACGAGATGGCGATTTAAACGCCTCCGACCCCTTAGAAGAAGGTGTACTTAAATACATTCTTTGTGCCATAGAGGACGATGTAGACGGGTTGGTTTTAAATGAACTTATTACATGTCTAACCGCGTGGTTTGGGACTGTTGAATAGGGTATGTTTAAAACAGCAATTGCCTGCAAAAACTCAGTCCATCCATGAGGCCTACGGTCATTCCTAATTTTATGTGGGGATGTTAAACTCTTCACAAGATCCAACACGTGTGATCCCTGTATAGTGACGCCTTTAAATACAAACTCTCCCGAATCATTCCAAGATGAAACTTGCATTTTTCACACTTTTCAATGGTACATTTTTCAACACTTCATCGACAATATCATCGCCCCCACCATCTTCAACAGGGGGTCCAAAGGACTCTTTGTGAGACGCATCGGGGGGTGGAAATGCAAGCGTTAATGTGTTGCTGGCTCGATCCCCTTGTTTAACTACTGTCAAAAATCTTTGTAAAACTGAGGTGTAAAGTTTGGCTTTCTCATGAGCAGCCAAATTGTCTTTATTCAAAATATTTCTTATAGCAAGATCCAGATCATCTTCCACTGTTTGTTGAATAGATTCTCGGGTATTGGACATCTTTAGTTTATCTATTTGATTTTGAGGGACTAAAAACAGCTTCTCAGCGTACTCCATCTTCAACCTTGTTTAGACGTTATCAGACTGGTTATAAAGGGGATTGCTATGCTCAGGAGCGGGAGAAGAAATCCTCCGTTCTGGTTGATCATGCGTTTTTTTCTGGACACACCAATCTTTTTACTGGCTATGTATTTAATCTCAGTCCTTTTTCTCTTCAACCGGCGATGTTGCTGCGTCGTTAGCGGTATTGTGCCATAGAGCACATTAAGCGCTACCTCACACAATGTTAAAATGAGATCGTCAGATGCTGATTGCATAATAAGACGTCTTTGCGTCGGGGTCGCTTTAAATAGCATTTTTAACAGGGGGAGGTTTCTAGACAATCTAGTAGACATTTCACCAAAATCACTGCTTTCTTTTTTGAATGTAAACTGCTGGTTGGGTTGAAAGTAACCCCGTTCTGAGACGAAAATGTTCAGGGGTTTTTGCTTTATAGTCTATCATGAGGTATCCAAAAGGCTGGTTGGTAGCATCTTGATAGCATTCCATAAAATATTTTGTATTTCCGGGGTACATTTGTTTTCCCAACACATTAATCTGATTGTTATCACGAGGATTCTTAAACAATATTAAATAATTTGTATTCAAGCTGATGGTTCTGCTGGATTTACCTTGGAAAAATAAATTCTGCACAATATAAATAGCGCTGAGGTTTCTATGGTGAACATATTGAGTGAACAGTTTTTCCACTTCAGAGTTTCCACTGGCCTCCTTCATCATGTCGTCAATTATCAACAGATTAGTTTTATTGACAGGTAATAAATCATCATCATTCAGAGATTGCGGTATTCCTTCCACAAATTTAATGTTATACATTTTATACAGTTCATCATACAGCGGTTGCCAACAATCATAAATGTACACAATGTTTTCAATCTTTTTAGAAATCATATTTACAGCATTTTCCAACAACATTTTTACAAAATAAGACTTTCCAGAATTTGAAGGTCCGCTTATCACACATGAAAAAGGATGTTGAAGTCTAAAATCAAAACCATCAACCTCCCGCACACTGCGGTGGTTCAAAAAATTATTAGTAGCCATATGGTAGTGTTGTATAATCAGGGAATAGCTGTCTTTTATTATACACCACTTGAAACTTTTTAACAACTGACTTGTTTTGCAAGGTGAAGTTCTTTTTATTCCTCACGATGTTGTCTGTGTATGCTAGTATGTGTCGGGTGTCGTGCGATTTTACATAGCTGTCAACAAGACCGATCAACGTGTCTAATCTAATAGCCGTGGAATTTTCGGCATTCAAAGTTATACCCTTTGCTTTCATACACACTTTACCTTTAGCAGTGCGATATCCGTATGTTTTAGGACCGCCTGAGCAAAACTCTGTTATGTGATCATCATTGCCAATTTCATCAGTAAGATCTCCTAAATAAGGACCCAGAGGTGGTTCCCAGTCACCGTCTCTAGAGGTAAAGATAACGCTGTCTGTAACGCTATACAACAATCTATCACCCAGTTTATCCATAAGATCATACAATTCTAGCCGTGCGTGTGCGGTTGTAAAGGCCCCCAGAAATATATTCACATCCCGGGTGCTGTACATGGCACCATCATCGTGACGATACTGTACCAGAGCAATTTCATCAGACACAAATGTGAAATATTTAACGTCATACTGACAGCCAAATATGATGTGAGCAAAGTCTTCTGGGTCTTTCAAAAGTCTAGAAGTGGGGAGATTTTCTCTCATTGAAAAACGCCCCCACAGACTATTCAGCAGCAATTTGTTGATAGACCTCTGTGCAGGGTTGTGACAGATCTTTGCAGGATCGAGTTTAACCCCTTCTTTTTCAAAGTAATCATCGATATAGGCTTTTTTGTCTAACTCGGTGACTACATGAGAGGGGTAGCCTGATGCCTCCTGTTTAAACTTCAGAAAGGTCTTTACATAGCCGGAAAATAGCGTTTCAGATTTCTCCGCAAAGTGCCAAACCTCTGAGACTTCCATTACAAGATATCCCTTCTCAATCGCCTTTAACAATTCAATGCTCACCCAGCAGCCTGAGATAGATCTCTCCTTATCTGTATGCGTACAAGGAGCATTGATTTGTTTCTCGGCACATGATCTGCATAGAGGAAACATGAGTTTCCCGGCACACCTATAAGGGAGTACTGGATGTAGGAGCTTTCGAGGCGGTATCATTGTGGCTTTAATAAGTCCGTAATAATTTTCAAGGGGTTCAAAATCCTTGAAGATTATTTCAGGATGTCCAACAGGATAGCTTTTTCGAGCCTGACAGTAAGGATAAAGACTTGTGAAATCAACATATCTGATCTTCTCATTTTCTGTAGTTTTGTGGTAAAGCTTGTAAGCATTTGTACGACCCCCAAAGAGGGCATCACGCGGTTTCAGTCTCTCGGGAGCCGAATAAGTGGCCATAAACGCAATTACATGAGGATCAGTTTGTTTAAGACTCTTCCATGCACACTCATACATCACTTCAACGTCTAAGCAATATGCGTTCTGCAACACATCAAGCTTTTCATTAAACATTCTCCTGAGTACACCAAAAGGAACATTTGACAGGGGGTTTGCATAGTCAGGTCTGTAACGACATTCGTGACCGTGGTGAAAACAGCCGGCAAATTCTAGTGCTCTTCGTACCCCATCTTTTTCGTAATATCCATCAACAAAGTAACTTCCAAATTTTACCTCGCCGTGATTTAGGGCATGGTGAATGTCTACGTCGTGGGATTTTTTCACGTACTCAAGCCATTCAATAGATATGTTAGAGAATGTCTTATACTGATTGACGTATGCATTATTATGCGTCAGAGCCAGTGTATTTCTAGAGAGAAAATGCGTCTTGAAAGTACCCATACAACAACTAGCAAGAGTCACATAGGTGAACGGGTCTACCTGTGACGCACAAACGACCATCGTCGAGATGAAATTCACATTTCAGAGTTCCTAAAGGAGCATGGAGATCCCTGGTTATGCATGCCCCATATCTTTTCCTCGGAGCCCAATCTAGCTTAGCATTTGTTTCTACATCATTTACCAACAGGGTTTTAGGACTTCTGGGGGATGCCATTGCTCAAGCGGGAAATCACAAAATGCTCACAGAATACGAATAATTTGTCTACTCTTTTAAATACACAGATGGGCCGGGTACAGCGCTGGGAGGGCATCAAAACAGCTGACCAACCAATTCATACCACAGCCTGTACAACTGCCGGAGGGGTGAGGCGGGGTGAGGCGGGGTGGGGAGGGGTGAGGGATGGGGAGGGGTGAGGGATGGGGAGGGATGGGGAGGGGTGGGGTGGGGGGGGGGGGAAAGGTCAAAGGGGGCACCAAACATGTCATCAATCATAGATCATCAATCATTTTTTGGCACAAAGTATGACGGGGGTGTGGGGATGGGGAGGGGGGAAAGGTCAAAGGTGATCAATTAAGTCATCAATCATCACCTGTCAATCATTTTGACACAAAGTATGTCATATTTACTACTGTAATGTACTTGTAACACAAATAAAGTACACTTTAATATCACTAATCAAGCATGTAATTACCCTACACTGGCATATACTTAAATATACTAAGTATACTTGAAGTTGTTCCAATTTAGCACACAAGTACACTAAATACACTTAAAGTTATGCTTTACCCGAGTCATGGGCTGCTCTCACTGCTTCCGTCAGGCAGGTGGTATCGCAGCATCAGGACCCGCACCAGTCGACTACATGACAGCTTCTTCCCCCAAGCAATAAGACTTTTGAACACTTGATCTCTCACGATCAACAATCAGCACTGCACTTTATTAATCTTCATCTTGTATCACATACTGGACTGTCAATATATTCTCCCCAATTCACTTAGTGTATTTGTATATATTTGTATATACCCTATCTAGTGTATGTGCATTCTATATTGTGTGTAATGTTTACTGTACATTGTATATCAGTACTATGTTGTGTAATTATGTGTACATTTGATATGTAAATTGTTGTGTAAATATGTGTACATTTGTTATGTAAATTGTGTTGTGTAAATATGTTGTTTACTGTAAAGTGGTTTATGTCTCATCACTGTCGTGACTGCTAGATTGCTCGGAACTGCACACAAGACTTTCACCTACTGTTGCACTCGTGTACACAGTAGTGTGACAATAAAGTGATTTGATTTTACTATTTAATTACAACTAAAATGTACTTGTACAAAATTAGTAGTTCCAAAATAGTTAGTTGACTCCATTTCAAGGTCTTCAGCATCACAGGACAATGTTGTAAAGCAGCAATTTGTCATTGTCTTGTGATTTAGTATAAATATATTTGTTGAATTAGTGCTAGTCAGACAAAGTCAGATGGAGCATTGAGAAATAAGCAAATATTCAATAAATTCTGATGATTTTTACCATCACCTTGTCTCTTGCCTTCTGCGTTTCCCCGGCTAAGCTGGTAGAAGAGTTATCATTACAAGCTGTTAAGACCTACTCCGATATTTTTAATATGTTCTGATGGAGGTCTAATGGGAGACCAGATCTGGCATTCCTTGCATTGTTGATCTAACAAAGTGAAAGCCATAGACAACATTTCCAATACAGGCAGAGGGCCACCATTTCCATGAATGCTGTGCACAAAGTTAAAATGCTAATATACAAAGTAAGAAAGAATTGTTTGTTTGGCTTTATTATTTTCCATTCAAGTTAACACTCCTTTACTTATTTGAATATGCATTATATTGTGAAATCATGTCCAAGTTGTGTACAATGTATGGGAGGTATTTGTGAAGAAATTACTTGGATATTATAACACATTGTAGAAATACAACACATCACGAGTACATGCACAACATTAAAACAAATTGTTTTAACACATAATGTGAAGAATTCAAGGGAGACCAGGAAGTTATATTTATGTATTTTATTCATTTAAAGCTTTAAAAAAATCCAATAAATAAAAAATAAATAAATAAATCTAATATTCCATAAATCAGGAATGTTATGGATTGGAGGTGCACAAGAACCACAATGAAGTATACTTTGCAGACAAGAACAAGACAGAGGCAGCCCCAGACCATAAAAAAGGGTTTCAAACTGAAAAAAGTGCTACAAATTAACTTTGAACTGTCTGTGTTCAGAAATTCTGTATTTAAAAATAGGTAAGAACTGTGCCAAAACAACTTTTAAATTGGGAAGACAAATTAGCATATTTAAAAGTGCTTTAAATAGTAACAAAACATAACATTATTTGTTCATATTTCCCAGAATCCCAAAGTCAAGATCAAGCAGTTGGCACTAAACATCAAAATTATAATATTTTAAAATTAAACAATTTAGAGGAAAAATTTTTTTATTGGTTTTGCTACACCAAAACAGGAACCAGTATCTTGGTGCACAGCCAAATATTGACAATGAATTATTGCACTGAACTCATCAACTCATCCATTTTGGTCATTATTTGGGCATTTATCACTGATAAAAAAAAAATGCACATCCATATTTCTTAAAAACTAAATGTAGCCTAAGCAAGTTTAAGAGCATGTGAATAGTTAGCAAGTGATATGACAAGCAGGCAAAAATATTAAATAGATGCAATTCCACCACAATAAATGTACATAATTTCATAATGCTTTTTCCATTTATTTTACAACATTAGGTTCCAGCTATAACATTAAAATCCTTTCACTACCGCACTCAATGAAATGTATTCTCGTATAAATGTGCCTTTTTATTGCATTGTTATTCTTACTAGTTTGAATGCAAACAACGCTGCCTGTTTGTCTTCGTAGATTAATGTTTCATGGTCAATACAGGTTTGTGCATTTGGGGCATAATGCTGATTCTCGTATAGCAGGGCCGGAGTGGCAATCGGGAGAATTCCCGCTTGGCCGGTCAAAAATTGGGCCGGTTAGATCCACATGTTGATTGATAAACTTTCATCATATATCGCTTAACAATTGCCAACAGTCCGTAACATCCGGTATTTAAAGGATCAGAATTTAGTGCCGTATTGTAGCGGACGCAGTCTGTATTTAATCATCACACACCCAAACAAATGAGAGAATAGTCATTGCTGATGTTGCGCCGCTTCATCACAGCGCGGGAAGGATCACGGAAGAAACATCGAGAAAAGATGGGCTATTAGCTGAATGGACAAATGTGCTTCAGGTACAAAATCATCACATGTTTAATACTGACTGCAGTCTCAATCAATTAATCTCTGAAATCCTCTTCCCTAGCAGTGCAGAATGATAATAGCAAAATAATTTTTTGTCACAAAATAACAGAATACTTAAAGTAAATGTATACGGTACGAAAATAATGGGACTTTACAGCTCTCAAAATATTGAACTAAACTAACGGCAAAGGGTGCTTTTAATGTTTTATCAAGCGATAAAACTCTCTTAAAGAGACCGTAACCATTTTGCCTTTGTCCTGAACATTTATATTCCAAGTAAAAGAAAAGTACAAATGTGTTATTTTTATTCTTTAATGTCACTCTTATCGCTTAAATGGCACGTTTTTGAATGGAATGTAAAAATTGTTTAAAAACAATCACTCAACCTTCATTGTTTCACTGGATCTTTTAATGATCTAAAATACAAAGCACTGACAATTTAAAGTGTGAGAATGTACATCTTGAAAGAGTTATAAACATTTACAGTTCTACAGTGTTATGTGCCTAGATCATCTTTAAAATAAACAGTTTTCCCAAAAGTGAAATTTCTCTCATCAATCACCCACTCTCATGTCAGCCCAAATGTGTATGCCTTTCTTTCATCTGCTGAACACAAATTAAGCTTTTTTGGAAGAATTTCTCAGTTCTGTTGGTCCTTTCAATGCAAGTGAATGGTGATCAGAACTCAGAAGGTACAAAAATCACATAAATGCAGCATAAAAATAATCCTTACATCACTACAATCCAGTGATTTAATCAATGTCTTCAGAAGAGATATGATGGGTGTGGGTGAGAAACAGATCAATATTATTATTATTATTATTTTTATTTGTTTATAAATTTTCCTCCATGCCCAGTAGTTGGCGATTATGCTTCTGTAAATCACCAAAAACAGAAGAAGAACTCTAAAGAGAGAAGAGCACTTATGAAAGTGCAAGTAGACTTATAGTTAAAAATGACTTAATTGTTTATCTGTCTCACCGCTTCACATTTGCTTGCATTGAATGGACCAACAGAGCTGAGATAGTCTTATAAACATCTTCATTCATGTTCTGCAAAAGAAAGTCATACACATCTGGGACTGCATGAGGGTGAGGAAATTATCAAATATCCCTTTAACATTCACTTATTTTTACAACACATACAATGAAGTCTTATGATAAAGTGAAAATCTTAGTGAATGCCATATGTGGTATAATGACATGGAGAGTTTAAATCATTTTCAAGTAATTGCATATATTGCATATTTTTGCTGTGATCTTGTTTTATTGTTATCATCTTCACCTCCAACCCCCCTTTTGGGTTTTGGCTGACTGGCTGAATATGAATCCCACTCCGGCCCTGCCGTATAGTAATAATAACTTCTATCTTAACTATATAATATTATACATACAATATAATACAGCAAGGCATTTATAATGGAACGGGGCCAGTTCATGAATGTTAAAATGCACACTGTTTCAAAAGTAGCCCTATAGTCATAAGAAGCAAACAGTGTATGTGTTGGCTTGATCTTAATGTTATAAAATTAGAAATTGACCAGCTTTATGCCATCATAACAAAGTTGATATAATGTTATATAATGACATTATACAGGTGCTGGTCATATAATTAGAATATCATCAAAAAGTTTATTTATTTCAGTAATTCATTCAAAAAGTGAAACTTGGATATTATATTCATTCATTCCACACAGACTGATATATTCAATGATATATCAAGTGTTCATTCCTTTTAATTTTGATGATTATAACTGACAACTAATGAAAACCCCAAAATCAGTATCTCAGAAAATTAGAATATTGTGAAAAGGTTCAATATTGAAGACACCTGGTGCCACAATCTAATCAGCTAATTAACTCAAAACACCTGCAAAGGCCTTTAAATGGTCTCTCAGTCTAGTTCTGTAGGCTACACAATCATGGGGAAAACTGCTGACTTGACAGCTGTTCAAAAGACGACCATTGACATCTTGTACAAGGAGGACAAGACACAAAAGGTCATTGTTAAAGAGGCTGGCTGTTCACAGAGCTCTGTGTCCAAGCACATTAATAGAGAGGCGAAGGGAAGAAAAATATGTGGTAGAAAAAAGTGTACAAGCAATAGGGATAACCGCACCCTGGAGAGGATTGTGAAACAAAACCCATTCAAAAATGTGGGGGAGATTCACAAAGAGTGGACTGCAGCTGGAGTCAGTGCTTCAAGAACCACCACGCACAGACGTATGCAAGACATGGGTTTCAGCTGTCGCATTCCTTGTGTCAAGCCACTCTTGAACAAGACACAGCGTCAGAAGCGTCTCGCCTGGGCTAAAGACAAAAAGGACTGGACTGCTGCTGAGTGGTCTAAAGTTATGTTCTCTGATGAAAGTAAATTTTGTATTTCCTTTGGAAATCAAGGTCCCAGAGTCTGGAGGAAGAGAGGAGAGGCACAGAATCCACGTTGCTTGAAGTCCAGTGTAAAGTTTCCACAGTCAGTGATGGTTTGGGGTGCCATGTCATCTGCTGGTGTTGGTCCACTGTGTTTTCTGAGGTCCAAGGTCAACGCAGCCGTCTACCAGGAAGTTTTAGAGCACTTCATGCTTCCTGCTGCTGACCAATTTTATGGAGATGCAGATTTCATTTTCCAACAGGACTTGGCACCTGCACACAGTGCCAAAGCTACCAGTACCTGGTTTAAGGACCATGGTATCCCTGTTCTTAATTGGCCAGCAAACTCGCCTGACCTTAACCCTATAGAAAATCTGTGGGGTATTGTGAAGAGGAAGATGCGATACGCCAGACCCAACAATGCAGAAGAGCTGAAGGCCACTATCAGAGCAACCTGGGCTCTCATAACACCTGAGCAGTGCCACAGACTGATGGACTCCATGCCACGCCGCATTGCTGCAGTAATTCAGGCAAAAGGAGCCCCAACTAAGTATTGAGTGCAGTACATGCTCATACTTTTCATTTTCATACTTTTCAGTTGGCCAACATTTCTAAAAATCCTTTTTTTGTATTGGTCTTAAGTAATATTCTAATTTTCGGAGATACTGATTTTGGGATTTTCATTAGTTGTCAGTTTTAATCATCACAATTAAATGAAATAAACATTTGAAATATATCAGTCTGTGTGTAATGAATTAATATAATTCCCAAGTTTCACTTTTTGAATGGAATTACTGAAATAAATCAACTTTTTGATGATATTCTAATTATATGACCAGCACATGTATATGTAATGACATATATGGTTAGCAAGCTAGTCACACTAAAATCACGTTAACAGATATAATGTTTATGGCCTGTGGCTATACTTTTGAAATGGTTTGTAATTGAATGATTATGGTCTGGCCCATTCACTTTTATTGAAATTGCCTTACTGTATTTATGATTTATGCTTTGTTTTTGTTTTGACCCTAGAACGCCTATTTGGGTAAAAATTGACACTGCGTTTTTGTCTTGGGTATTCCTCAATTAACGTGTCTTTTATCATGTAAACAATTTATTTGTATTTAGTATATTTTTTTAATTAAAAGAGAATTTGCATCACTACCACTGGAATATGTCTGGGTCCATAAGCGTTTCCTTTGGTATACCATGCATTTATCACTGGTATTATTTTTGAAATACATTGTTTGTTTTTCAGTTGCCATTTGTTATGTAATTAAATATATGTTAAATACCATGTTCACATTTATATTTACACTACCGTACAAAAGTTTAGGGTCACTTACTCATTATATATTTATTTATTTCACATTTTAGAATAATAGTAAAGTCCTCACAACTATGGAATAATAGAAATGAAAATATGGGAATTATGCTGTGATTAAAAAACCTTCAATAAATCAAAACTGTGTTATATTTTAGCATCTTCAAAGTGGCCACACTTTGCATAGAATTTGCAGACATACAGGTGAAACTCGAAAAATTAGAATATCGTACAAAAGTTCATTAATTTCAGTAATTCAACTTAAAAGGTGAAACTAATATATTATATAGACTCATTACAAGCAAAGTAAGATATTTCAAGCCTTTATTTGATATAATTTTTATGATTATGGCTTACAGCTTATGAAAACCCCAAATTCAGAATCTCAGAAAATTAGAATATTACATGAAATCAATAAAAAAAAGGATTTTAAATACAGAAATGTCGGCCCTCTGAAAAGTATAATCATGCATATGTACTCAGTACTTGGTTTGGGCCCCTTTTGCATTAATTACTGCCTCAATGCGGCATGGCATGGATGCTATCAGCCTGTGGCACTGCTGAGGTGTTATGGAAGACCAAGATGCTTCAATAGCGGCCTTCAGCTCTTCTGCATTGTTTGGTCTCATGTCTCTCATCTTTCTCTTGGCAATGCCCCATAGATTCTCTATGGGGTTGAGGTCAGGCGAGTTTGCTGGCCAATCAAGCACAGTAATACCATGGTCATTGAACCAGGTTTTGGTACTTTTGGCAGTGTGGGCTGGTGCCAAGTCCTGCTGGAAAATGAAGTCAGCATCTCCATAAAGCTTGTCTGCTGAAGGAAGCATGAAGTGCTCTAAAATGTCCCGGTAGACGGCTGCGTTGACTCTGGACTTAATAAAGCACAGTGGACCAACACCAGCCGATAACATGGCTCCCCAAACCAACACAGACTGTGGACACTTCACACTGGACTTCAAGCATCTTGGATTGTGTGCCTCTCCATTCTTCCTCCAGATTCTGGGACCTTGGTTTCCAAATGAGATGCAAAATTTGCTCTCATCAGAAAAGAGGACTTTGGACCACTGAGCAACAGACCAGTTCTTTTTTTTCTTTAGCCCAGGTAAGACGCTTCTGACGTTGTTTGTTGTTCAGGAGCGGCTTGACAAGAGGAATACGACATTCGAAGCCCATGTCCAGGACCCGTCTGTGTGTGGTGGCTCTTGATGCAGTAACTCCAGCCTCAGTCCACTCCTTGTGAAACTCCCCCACACATTTGAATGGCCTTTTCCTGAAAATCCTCTCCAGGCTACGGTCATCCCTGCTGCTTGTGCACCTTTTTCTTCCACACTTTTCCCTTCCACTTAACTTTCTATTAATGTGCTTTGATACAGCACTTTGAGAACATCCAACTTCTTTTGCAATTACCTTTTGAGGCTTTCCCTCCTTGTGGAGGGTGTCAATGATGGTTTTCTACACAACTGTCAGGTCAGCAGTCTTCCCCATGATTGTGAATTCAACTGAACCAGACTGAGAGACCATTTAAAGGCTCAGGAACCCTTTGCAGGAGTTTTGGATTAATTAGCTGATTAGAGTGTGACACTTTGAGCCTACAATACTGAACCTTTTCACAATATTCTAATTTTCTGAGATTCTGAATTTGGGGTTTTCATAAGCTGTAAGCCATAATCATAAAAATTATATCAAATAAAGGCTTGAAATATCTTACTTTGCTTGTAATGTAGTGTTAATTTCGTCAGACGAGACGAGACTAAATATGTTCGTCAACGACCTTTTTTTCCATGACTAAGACGAGACGATGACGAGACTGCACCAATGTCCAAAAACGCTGACTAAGACTAAATTAACATGCATTATTGTTGACGAAAAAAGACGAGACTAAAATGTTTTGCATAAAATAAAAACTAAGATAAAATCTCTCTTCATTTTCGTATACAATCGTCTCTACTTTTTCATCATGAGATTGAATATTCAGCTGTTATGCCATCAAAATATTCCGAATGAGTTCGCGCTGTTGCTCAAGTAACGGTTACAGGTCTCATACTCCTGTGGCTGCAACACGAAACTACACGGAGCAAATACACAACAATCATAGACAGTGGAGAACACGCGACGAGCGCCGACGACATGCTAGGTAGAAGGAAGAGGCTCGATATTTGGTCGCATTTTAGGTACAATAATATTGACAAAAAGTCAGAATGTGTCATTATAACTGACAGGAAGCACTGCGGACAAAAAATATCGGGGAAAAACACCACCAACCTTAAGCGACATCTAAAGGCTAACCACCCACACATTCAGGGAAGTTAACTTAAATTAACGTCTCATAAGCTAATGCTGATTTTAGGCATCTACGCTGTAAATTAACCAGTTAGCTATGGTGTTGTGGCACATACATTATGCAGGTTATATATATTTTATGTAACTTATTTGCTTAATTAAATACTCTTCAGAACAAGTTCATCATTTGTGAATGTGTCTCTTAAATCAGAAAACCAGCCACGTTTAACAAAGTGAATTCGACAAATCATTCAACAAGTGTATTTTGTCAGGTAATTATGACATTTAACCAATATTTGAGATGTGTGAAACATTATTTGACTGAAATGGTTATCTCAGAATTAATCTCAGAAATAATTTATTTAAAAAAAGACTAAAATGTTTTGAAACTTGACTAAGATATATTGAGTTTTCTTTTGACTAAAACTAGACTAAAATGACGAGACTTTTAGTTGACTAAAACTTGACTAAGATACCTTAAATTCTCTTTTGACTAAAACTAGACTAAAATGACGAGACTTTTAGTCGACTAAAACTTGACTAACAAAAAAAGATATGTGAATGACTAAATATGACTAAAACTAACAAGGAAATTTGGCATAAGACTAAGACTAAATTAAAAATAGGTGACAAAATTAACACTATTGTAATGAGTCTATATAATATATTAGTTTCACCTTTTAAGTTGAATTACTGAAATTAATGAACTTTTGCACGATATTCTAATTTTTCGAGTTTCACCTGTATACTCTTGACATTTTCTCAACCAACTTCTTGAGGTATCACCCTGGGATGCTTTTTAAACAGCATTGAAGGAGTTTCCATCTATATTGGGCACTAATTAGCTGCTTAATTAAAATCCATTTCAAAAACTTTTTTTTTATTTTTTATAATATTTTTGTTTTGTAATTAAATAAATTTATATTTTGGCACAATAATATTTTTGTCTACAAAACTATTTTCAAACATTTAAGCATATGCCTTCAAATCAAAAGATTTTTAAGATCATGAGAAACATTTCAGGCATGTGATGTGTAGTATGGAAGTATAGAAAGTTGTCATTAAGCCAATGCTTATATCTAAATTGCTTGGCATTATACTCATTACAGGGACAGGCCTCATGGAGCAAACTGTGGCCTTATTCACAACAACTGCACAATGGTAACATCTCCTGGACCACTTATTAGTGTATTTGAACCAGAAACTTCTCACCAGTCTAAGTTTATCACAAATTATTTTGTAAAAAACAACAACATTTGTATCTAATTGTATGTGTTTATGTGTGTAGAGTTGTTTAAACATGTCATATTTGACCACCAAACAGATTTCTGCAGTGCAGACTTTTTAACACTGTGACGCAAAACTCCTACTCCACTGTTAATGTGTCTAAAACACTTCAAAATGTAATAAAAGATATATCAATTAAAAAAAAATAGCTAATAAAATATAATTAGAGTTAAATTTTCTTGTAAAAATAAGTAGTTTATAAAGAATTAGCATCTAGATTTCACCTTGATCATTTTTACTCTTTTGCATTTAAGTGGGGTGAAGCGTTACATATGCGTTGTAGGGTTAAATAAAGAGGGATGAGAAAAATAAACCTGGAACATTCCTTGAAGAGACACATAATATTTTGTTTCTTGAAATGCTGTAGAAACCAAATTATGTTTCAGCTTTCACAACACTGTTGTGCATTTCAGTTGAAGAATGGCTGAGGAAGAGGATGATCCTGGATTTGACGAGGATATGCACGATGGAGGTAACAGGGGTTACCTCCATCGTTAGACTCGGGCCAGGGTAAAAGAAAGCGACTTTTTTCGAAGGAGCTTCGCTGTATGATGTATGGGTTTGGAGATGACCAAAATCCATACACTGAATCAGTGGATATACTGGAGGATCTGGTGATCGGGTTCATCACGGAGATGACACACAAGGCAATGTCTATAGGCTGCCAGGGCCGTGTTCAGGTGGAGGACATCGTCTTTCTCATCTGCAAGGACCCTAGACAGTTTGCGAGAGTGAAAGACCTGCTCACAATGAATGAGGAGTTGAAGAAAGCTTGCAAAGCCTTTGACGAGGCAAATTATGGGTCTTAAAATAGTCCATGATTCGTAATGCTTTAATTTTATTCAACCCATGTGAATATGGTTACTTATTGCCTCTAATGGAGTTTGACCTGTTATAAATATTTGTATTAAAATGTACATCTTGCATACAGTATAGAATTTTCTTTTGAGTTGCGTAAGTGTAAGGATTTTGTCTTAACTTTGTGGAATATTTTAATTTTTTCCCCCCGAAAAAATTTAAATTTATTTATCAACAACAAAAAAAAAAATGTATGGCTAAACATTTAATGGAAGAAAGCAAAAAGACTACTTTTATAATATTTTGAGAAACGAAGTCAATGTAAACCTTGAAAATACTAGAAAACTGGCTCTTTTTAATTATTTGATTTATTTTTTGTCTCTTATTTTCTTTTTGTTCAACCTTTATAGCATCTCAAATCTCAAAAATCATAGCAAAGGGTCTGAATACTCTTGTCAGTGTGATATTTATTTTTTTTTCTTTTGATAAATTTGCAGAGTTATCAAAAATCTGGTTTCTGCTTTGTCGTTGCAACATAACAAAATGTGAAAAAAAAAATTATGCGGTGTGAATACTTAATGAATGCACTGAATATACAACTTATGTGTTAATGCTGCTGAAGATAATTTTAAACTTGTGATAGAGGTTGTAAACTTGCAATGTGTTCCATTTTCAATGGCATTGCACCTTCAACTTATAGCCTTCTACTTATAATACTCCTTAAAAAGCCATGAAAATTTGCCACTTTTCACTCCAGATACTTTACAATCTCTAGTATATTTTTTGCATCTTTAGTGTGCAAACTTTTAATTTTCAAATAATACTCAGAAGCCATTGACCATAAAAACAAGACAGTTTACTGATTTATACAGTTTGGAGCACACAGAAAATGTCATCTTGAAAATCTAGATCTCCTAATATGTGCAATAGAGGAGAGCAATTTCCTATGGCTAATATAGCTACAGTAAATGCCATAAGCTAAATGCCATTCTGTAAGTGATTTATCACTTTGGTAATATAAAGGATTGGGGTTTGCAGTAAAATAAACAATAATAGTTATAGTCTTGTAGTATTTTGCATAGTCTTCAGTATATACAGAAATTGTTAACTAATTGGGGTCAGAGACTTTGGAGAAAAAAAAAAAGTTTAATATATTCCTAAAAAAAAAAACATATAATTCACAATGTCAGGTCCATGAGTGTTTTATTTTTTATTATGTTTTTAAGCGTTAGTTCTTTAATACAGTGAAGTGGTGGTGGCTTTGGCGTTGGTCTATGCAGCGATAAAAAGCTGCTGATCTAGACTAAATCTAGACTTAACACCCACTAATGTAGGGTCTACCATGGCACATGATTTAGTGGACTAAACATCATCATACATGATGAACTTGTGAACCACACCACAGCTTGGCTCCTTGGGTCTTGCATGAGGGTCAGGGGAGCCATAGGTCTGTCTGCTGAAGTTGTGAGATGGAGGTTTAGAGGCAGTGGGGCAGATTGATAACAAAAGGGGAAGGAGCGTTTGAGTGGCATTGAAAGGATAGGGTTTTATTCGGCAGGGTGAGAGGAGGGAGGAATGTCCATGAGTCTCTGTTTTACTGCACGTTCTCCATCATCTTGAGGAATTCTGCGGAAAGAAGGAAAGAGGTGTTTAGTGTTATGTGTTCCAAAACTGCAAATTGAAATCCTTCATATATGAAATTACATTTGGTAATCTAGTTTATAATACATAAACATACCATCAAAGTCCAGCATGCCATCGTTGTTTTTGTCTCCATCTTTAAGCAGCTCATCAATCTCATCATCTGTGATAGATTCACCAGTACTGCGGATGATCTCAGCAAATTCTTCTCTGTCGATGTAACCATCACCGTTCCTGCAGAACAATAGGGTTGTGAAGTGAATTTGATGTTTGCCCTCATTCCAAAACAGATGTATACAAGGAGATAGCAAATAATTACATACTTGTCCAGAACACGGAAGCATTCAGCCAACTCTTCCTCGCTCTTGCCAGCCTGGTCCTCCTTAAGGAGTCTCACCATCATGACCAAGAACTCCTCGAAGTCGATGGATCCGCTGCCTACATTTTTACATAGTGATGAACATAAGGCATTGCCGTCTGCGTGTTTGCTTTACATGCTTAATAATGAAACAGATTTGTATAACTAATCTGTCATATGTGTGTAAACGTGATCACTTAGTGTAATATGTGGAAATGTGTCTCAAAATGCTCTGAAAGAGCCCATTTATTTCTTTATTCATTTATTTTCCATACCGTCTTCATCAACCTCCTCAATGATTTCTTCCAGCTCCTCTCTGGTTGGGTTCTGACCCAACATCCTCATGACGGTACCCAACTCTTTGGTGCTGATATCACCGCCACCATCGGTGTCGAACATGTCGAAGGCAGCCTTGAACTCTTTAAAATGGACAAAGAAACCCATTTAATGGCATAAAGACGTAAGTAATGTATGTGACGTAAGAACTGCAATCAAACATTATAATGTAATTATTCTGTTTGTACACTCACCAGCAAGCATCTCCTCGCTCAAGTATGAGCGGGCCTCCTGTTGCGCGTCAGTCTATAGAATGACAATGATTAAAAGATGAAAGGCAAGTTTCAATTAAATGTTACAATACATGAATCTGATCTATCATGCAAGAAAATCCTGGTCATTTGATTTTGTTTTCTTAATCTATAATTCAACCAATGCCTATTGTGTAAAAACAGGGTTTTTGCCATATTGTACCCCTCTCCCCCCCAACCCTCAGCAGGACAATTTTGCAGCTATTTTAAGGCTCAGCTAGTTATCCCCAGAGGCAGTGACTGAACATGGTAATTCCGAAATGGGACCCTTGGAATGTGTCGCCTAAGCTTTTAGGGAACTCATTTAACCTGCTGACCAGTTGCATATCAAATAGCATGGTATTCACACTTTAACTGATTTCTGTTCCCCACCCCTTTCATTTAAACACTAATTTATCCAAACCATAATTTATTGAGATGTGCAAAACGTGCATTTGTACTTAAAAAATATGTAAAAGTAATATGACACAATTTAGGAGTTTTGAGGAGTGAACACAAATACACCAAACACCACAAATGCAAAATTATCTCATCCCATCTGAAGGCCATTTTTATTCCTCATTATATGAATGCACTCAAAACCGCATAGGGACTGTTAATAATATTTTACAGATTCCGTTATTAATAATGACGTAATCTATTCTATATCATTAGGTCTAGGTGTAACTTTTATAACCGAATACTTTTTGATTATTAGTCCATTTGCACATTCAATGTTTTCATTTGCTTAGATTAAATAATCTCTTACCATGGTTGTGAATTAGCCTCCCTCACGTATATCCACGGGACAAGCAGTGGTCAGCGCGATCGCACCTCAACAGAAAGACTAGACGTCAAGTGACAGTTCAGACACACTTTAAACAGACCATCCAAGACACGCCCAGCGCCGGTGTCCAGATTTAGAGTCTTGAACTTTTAGGGTTCGGAGGCTCCCGTAAGCCAATAGAAACGTGAACGCTTATGGTCGGTCTGTTAAAACATAGGAAAATTGTGTCTGCTTAATTCTATTATATTTACTGCCAGAAAGCTTATATATATATATTTTAAGTTGATAGAAAATAAGGCTAGGTTTGACAGAATTTGAAATGCTGATGATAGCAGGCTATTAGAATCTATTGAGGCCTGGTTTAGGCCAGACTTTGCTCTTAACGGCTCAAACCACTTTTGTAAGAACTAAGTATCACTCTACAAGCAGCTAAAATGTATCATATTGTTATAATAATTTAAAGTGTCCATGCATAGATATTAGGATTAGAGGACTGAATAATTTAAATCTTTTTCTCAAGTGTACAGATGGGTATTCGTTTTTAAAATGGTGAGAGCTTATGGTGGTCTGTTCCCCCCTTTTAGTCAAGCAGAGAAACATTAAACCTATTGGGAAAGTGCTGTGTTGCAAGACGTTGGCGTGCCTTGAATAGCAGATGATTTAGATCTCCACTCCACCCTATCCAAACCCCCATAACACCCCACACCCTGAAGACACTAAACACACTCCTTGTATGGCATGTGTTTCCTGAGTGAGAAATCATAAGGACGTGGATTGGAGAAGGAGGCAGTGGGAACCCAGAGGAGGGGATACGGACTATATACCTACAGGCAGAAATGGGGTGATTTAAAAGAAGAATACCACAAGAACAGAGAAGTCCTGTAATGCCACTTGCTGTCTAAATCCTTTTATATTGCCTCCTAAAGGATGATCCTGAGTTAAACTTATGGCATCTTACCATTGCAGCTGTGGAAATTGCTTTTACAGCACTGGCATGAGATACATCTATAAGCTGAAGACAAAGAGCTATCTAAAGGATCACAACCATGAGAAGAAAACATGGACTTTTGAGCTTTTGCCTCTTTTTCACCATATGAATATACAGTATATGTGTAACTTGCATGCCTTTACTGATGTGGCATGACAGGGTGTATTTAGAAATCAAAAGTGATCTTTCCATGGCCTTGATTGGTCATGTGAAGACTCTAAATATTGTGTTGTTTACATCAGTAGGCAGGGTAAATATGAAAAAGCTAAATAAATATCGCAAGAGACCAACTGAAGAAAAAATAAATACAAAATTCAACATGCATTTATGGATTTATTCTGGATGGCCAAACCGAAGAAAGTGACGGGGCAGAGGAAAGGGGTACTAACATGATCTTGGGATGATCATTCTTTCTGATGGGGTGTAGGGTGGGTAAAATGATCATTCAAATCTCAGTTATAGTTTCTAGAAATGTGATATTTTGCCATGTAACATTCTTTCTTTAGGCCTAAAAGTGAACATTCTAGCTTAAATTATTATGTTAATACATTGAGTAAATTAGCTGCAGTTTTCAAACACAAAGAGACTAAATATAATT
The DNA here is from genome assembly GCA_032164185.1 of Moxostoma hubbsi. NCBI lineage: Eukaryota > Metazoa > Chordata > Actinopteri > Cypriniformes > Catostomidae > Moxostoma > Moxostoma hubbsi. Next base: position 65,734,187 of record JAVLUX010000001.1, read on the forward strand.
TTTAATAATAAAATCAAATTAGCAAATGAGAGGTTTGGACAAAACATCATGCTTTTCCATTTTAATAGATTTATAGAGATGCTGCTAACATGTTAGCTAAAGAACAGAGGAGATTTCTTATTGCAATGACAACACAATATTAAGTCAACATGTTCTGAGGTTAATAATATGACAGGGTTATTTTAAAACATTTTAAAAGGTGAGGAATATAATATGTGAAGTAGGTTGAAAGAAGCTGGGAAAATTTCTTGGGAAGGAACAGGTGGTGTGGGGGACAGCTGGGGGCAAATCATGGTGGGTGGGAGTATAGGGTAAGTGGCGTCTCTTAAAAGGTATTGATGGTTATTTTTAGACATTGTCAAAGTCCAGTGCCTGAGGGACTATGCCAAGGAGACCGGCAAATACTGTTTTCCTATGTAGGCCTCGACATAGGTGGTCCTCTTTGGAGTGATGCTTTGGGTGGGTGGAATATATTTTTTATTTTGTATTTTTCTTATTGGACATTCTCCATCATTTTCAGAAACTTTGGAATGAAAAGGGAAAATACAATGTCAAACCTTACCAGGATATTTTTAACGTAATCCAAGACAAAACCGTTTTTCCAACTGACATTTTATTCATACCTTTTCTGCAACCCCCCACATGTCTCAACAGCTATCAATTATTTTTTTGGTTATAAGATTAAAAGAACAAAAATGTATTTCCTGGCCTCTTATTGCCATGACAACTGAAGCATCAGGACAAAATATTGTGTTTATTTGCACATGTGTGGCATTGTGAGAAAATTAATACAATTTTAATAAATGCATTATTAAGGAGTATATTTAACAATTGGAATTGGTTGTCAGGGGCAAGTTTTACATTTATGAGGGAATATTGTGTGTGAACCATATAAAAATAAAACCATTCAAATCTGAACAATTATAGCTGTTACCTATAAAATTAAATCAACACCAAAATACAAGTAGCTGTAAATAATGGACAAGATTAGATTATACAGCTCTCTGCTGTCAACAGTCATGTATATTTTACTGTCCGTTTAACATTTTGGAGTTATTAGCATTTTGCCTTCAAATTAAGTGTTTTCAGAGCATTCATGAAAAATCACTTCATATTAGCTACACATTAAGCACTTGCCCAAGAGTCAGTCAATACAGATACTGTCTCTGACAGCTACAAGTCACTATGTTATCTGCATCAAAACTAAACACACTGTATAACTGGACAGGCCTAGTGTAATATAATACAATTATGATATAATAATATTAAAGAATATAATGAAATACAGAATATAAAATGTTTGATAAAAAATAAAAGCAGACAAAGGCATTTTTGCCTCCACGCTTTAAATATTTTTGCCTCGAGCCCTGGTTAAATTCTGATCCTTGTGTGTGGGTATTTTTGTGCAGTTATGTATTCATTAATCCCACATGATGGCAGCACAGAAAACAATGTTAATGAATGTAAATAAGATACCATCAAAATCAATCTTTCCATCTTTGTTTGTGTCTGCATCTTTTATGAGTTCATCTGTGTCTTCCTTTGTCACTGGCTCTCCAGTGGCAGGCAAGATGTCCCCAAACTCCTCATGATCTATGAAACCATCTTGGTTCTTATTTAATTGGTGGAAAATAGGTAAGAGATCAAGCAGTGACTCACAGTTGATTTTATTCCATAATGCGCTTAAAGAAAAAACAAGTAAAAATATCTTACAGTATTTAGCATTTCAATAATATATGTTGTATAGGTAAAAAAAAAAAAAAAGGGTATTTGTCTTAAACGCTGTGTCAGACATATACATTCACATGTCTGAATTTGTTCAGTTCAATAAAGGCAGACCGCGCATCTTTAGCTTTAAGCTAAAATTTGTGTAGTCATCATCTATCACCCTTATGTTCCTCCAACCTTAAATTTTCCTGTGGAACAAAATTTCAAAGCTTTCAATGAAATTGCATGGTGATTATGGACTGTAAAGGTAAACAAAAGTCCTTTAGTTGTGTCTTATCTCACCTGAATTACACCAAATAAACCAAGATGACCCCTAACTGCACTGCTGTTTAAACTCTAGTTCAGATTACTATAGGCTGTGACATGTAATTTTTGAGATTGTGAGTTCAGACTTAATCAGTGCAGACTGGTATAATGCAACCAAGCATGCTTTACTTTCTTGACAATTAAACAGTTATAATTCGGCTAGGTGATGAACTTTACAGTCACGGCTAAAGTGAAACCTGCAATTTCTTTAAAGACATGCAAAAGATTGGTAGCCTTAAGATCACAGAAGTTTACGATTTAAAAAAATTACAGCTAGAGTGTAAGGTGCGTGAGAAGTGCCCTATAAGACAGCCACATCTATGGCAAGTTCTACAGGAAGTGTGGGGTGAAATGTCACTTGAGTATCTGGACAAACTGACAGCTAGAAAGCCAAGGATATACAAAGCTGTCATTGCTGCACGTGGAGGATTTTTTGAGGAGAACTATATGAGGTAATTTAAGTTCTGAACATTTTTTTCAAATTGTAATTATCATTTTATCATGTTATTAATGACCTGACTATACATTGTGATCAGTTGAATGCCACCTTGGTGAAAAAAGTACCAATTTCTTTCTATAAGTGCAAAATCTGTACATTAAACCAAACTTTTGGTCACCAGTGTCAAATATTAATATTTTAGGAAGGGGCCCTATCACAATATGATTGTCATGTTTGGAGGTCCTTGTCATCGAAATGTTTAAAAAACTCTGCTCTAGGGTTGAAGTCAATATTTTTTTTTTAACACTTTCCTGCTGTGGACATGATTTATTCAAAGATTTTTTTCAATCTGTTGGTACTTTTGTTTGGTGTGGGCATGGGTTGACATACTTATCAAAGACACAGAAGCATTCTGAAAGTTCCTCCTCACTCTTACCAACCTGGTCTTCTTTTAACTGCTGCACCATCATGACCAAGAACTCCTCAATGTCAATAGTGCCACTGCCTGAGGAGGCAAAACTGAGATACAGGAATAATTAAATGGATACAGGATTATAGCAGGGAAAAAACAATGTTGAATGCAAAAATACATTGAAACTAACAGAATGCAAATAATAATATAGCCACAAGTTATCGAGGTCCAGTTAGGAAAAATAACACAAATTGCCAAATTTGAAAGAATAGATCTGTCAGGGGCAAAGCAATTCCATTTCATTACTAAGTACTCTATGTAACTCTACATCACGTCATTCTATTATGATGGACTTCAGAGGATGAACTGATGCCAACTCCAACCATAAGACATGGGATACTTCATGTGCCATTGTTTGAACCTTGGATTTAGGATGGACCAATTGCCAACAAAAGCCTTCGTCAGCAACTTAACAAGGACAGTTGCATCTATGTGAACTTCTGCAGTTAATACAGGCTGGACTTCAAAGACATTAGTCATTAATCTTACAGTTCATACAAAATCGATGTTTAAACACTGACCCTTAACACTTACTTAGTTTAGTTTGACTTTACCTATACATAAGTAATATTGGCATTATATTCATGTTGTTTAGCCAGAGGGGAAATGGCCCCCACAGTGAATCTGGTTTCTCCCAGTGTAATTTTTCTCCATTAATCAACATCTTATGGAGTTTTGTGTTCCTTGCCACAGTCGCCTTCGACTTGCTCACTGGGGTTATTAATACAATTATTATTTAATTACTTATATTTAAACACGATTAACAATTGTATTTTATCTAATTACACAATGATGATTCATCGACATTATAGACATTATAGTTTTATCGTCTGTTAATGGCTGATCTTCTGTAAAGCTGCTTTGAAACGATGTGTGTGGTGAAAGGCGCTATACAAATAAAATTGACTTGACTTAACTTGAATTTACTTTGTAGGTTTGGGGTTTGCAGACTTACAGGGATTTCTTATCTAGTGGAAAAAATTGGTAGTACATCTTTCATCTGTCATTCACAGTTTTGTTTCACAATTTGCTGATCATTTTGATTTGCTTAAAAGACATTTTTTAAATTTGGTACATGTCCTCAAAGTGTACTTGTGTCCCTGTGTACCACATTTGAGAAATTTGGACATTACATTCACAATATACAGTCCAATTAGACATTGTGTACCACACCCAAAGGTGCATATCTGTTAAAAAATGTAATCCATATGTCAGATGACAGGTTATTCAGGAGCACTTAAGAATTCAGTTCAAAATAAGAAATCAGCTATTTAAGTTCTGGCGTTTGTGGCACGGTGGAGGGCGGGACCGGCGCGTGATTACGCACGCCCGGTCCCGTATTAGGCTAATTAAGCCGTCAAGAGGGATAAAGGCCACTCGCAGACGGCGATCGAGAGAGAGAGCTCAATTACGGACATGTCCGTTATCTTATGTGTTTGTCTTTTGAGTTTTCCATTAAACCTTTAGTTTATATGTTACGCCGGTTTCTCGCCTCTTCCTTGCCCTCGAAAATTATCTGTTTTACATTGGTGCCGAAACCCGGGAAGGAAGAGGGATACGCCGTAGCGGAGTTCTCGCCACTACCACAAAGAAGCAGCCGCGGCCATCTGCCGGGGGACGAGGAGCCCAGCCGCCTGGACGCGGAGGAATGGCTGCCGACCGCGAGGGGAGAAGGGACTCCTATAGCCGACCGCCTGGAGCAGTCAGGGCCGCTGCCAGGGGCGGAGGATGCTCCTACCAGCCGCTGAAACGTGGAGGGGTCGAGGGAAGACCGCCATCCGCGAGCGGGGAGGGGATCGCGACCGACCGCCTGGAGCGGGAGAACCGCTGCCAGGGGCGGGGGAGTCCCCTTCGGCTCCCCGAGAACGCGGCGGGGCGTTCCGTCCGCCAGGGGCTGAGGACTGCCTCGAATCGGCCTGGAGAGGCGCGGCTGCCTTTCGGTAGAGGGTGGAGGAGTGGCTGAGGAACGAGCTACGGCGTATCAGAGAACCGGTAAGTTAGGTGTTTTTTTATTTTTATTAATCTCTCTCTCCTCTCTCTCTCGCTACTGCTCTGCGTTGGCCTTTTCCCGCTTTTTTAAATTCTGGTGTTCGTGGGAGGGGAGGTACCGCCCAGTGCAGGAACCTCCCCCCCCCCCCTTATTTTTAATTGTTGTTTTTTGTTTCCCTCCCCTTGCCCCTCCCTCTTTTTTAAATTATGGTGTTTGTGGGAGGGGAGGTACTGCCCAGTGCAGGAACCCTCCCCCCCATTTTTAATTGTTTTTTTGTTTCCCTCCCCTTGCCCCCTCCCTCGTCCAGGTTGATGGGGATGACCTGCTGGCAGACCGCGCGGGAAAATTCAAATGGAGGAAAAATGTAATATACAGGAATTAAATCAGAGACACATGTTTTGTTTCGCTTGGCTCATTCGGTTGCGACGATTCAGCATGTATGTTTTTTTAAAAATTATTATTTTGCTTCTGCCTGGGCACATTATAGGACAGAAGAAGAATAAAACAGAGGAAAATAAAGATTATCATTATACAATAGTGCTCCAGCCCCTTCACTTTTAAAAAAAATATTTTGGTTGTTTTTTTACTAGACCTCAACACATTTTTAACTAAACAGTCTTGGCTTTCTTTCTTTCGTTCTTTCTTTCTTTCTTTCTTTCTTTCTTTCTTTCTTTATAAAGCACAAATAAAAACAGCAAAAGTTGATCACTGTGCTGTACAGAACCGGGTTTCAAAATAAAACAAATAGAATAAAAAATGACACAACAATTTTAGTGTGGTAATTAATTTGAAATGCATTGCTAGCTTTAGTATCTCAGATTAATAACTTAATTATAACAATATCCCCACTTTTTGGAAAGTAATACTTACCTACAACTTTTCCACCTCTACTCTTCACAAATTTTCCCCTTCCCAATACCCTCATTGGAATAATAGGGATATAGATACAAATTAGAAAATATGTCAATATTTATTGGATGCTGATGGGCATTTCTTTTCTTTTAATAATCGTATAATTTAGCTGATACATAGACTTAGATTTAAAGGTGATGTAAATATATGTAGAGCTGAGCCCACTGGTTTGTCGAGCCAATTTAAATTCAAAGTAGTTTTGTTGTTTTGTAATCCCTTTATCCAAGTGTAGCAACAAACTTATTCACAGTGAGTTTAAGTGTATCATTGTTGGTGAATTTCAGTGTGCATATGGGATGTCGAAGTTTCCGTTATCATAGAAAAGAAAACTGCACTTAAAACATTTCAGGATGCCTTTAAACAAAGCTGCTAATAAAAACATTGCACATGTTCTTACAGCAAATACATTTGGTCAGATACACACACCACTAGCTTCACATGTTAATTAACATTATATATATATATGTGCCAGAAACATGTTCAGTCATCGTAATGAGATGCTAGACAAAATATTAGCCTAAGTCATCATTCACTTTGGTTGTATCTTTTTTTCCATGCAATGATAGTAAAAGGTGACTGAGGTTAACAGTCACTCCCTAACATTCTCCAAAACATCTTCTTTTGTGTGTCACAGAAGAAACGAAGTCAAGTAAGTTTCGATGGAATAGCATGAGGTTAAACAATGACAGAATGATCATTTTTAGGTGAACTAACCCTAGAAATGTATAATGTGTGATGAGGTACATTTACTAAAGGTATAGTTCACCCAAAAAAGAAAATTCTCTCATTATTTTCTCACCCTCATGCCATCACATATGTGTATTTTCATATCATATGTGTGACTTTCTACTATCAGATCTGGAGAAGAATATTTCAGCTCTGTGGGTCCTAACAATACAAGTTAATTGTGACCAAAATTTTGAAGCTCCAAAATGTACATAAAGGCAGCATTAAAGTAATCCATAAGACCCAAGTGGTTAAATCTTTATCATCAGAAGCAAAATGATAGATGTGGGTGAGAAACAGATCAATATTTAATCAGTATACTTTTTAACTAAATTCTCCTCCCTGCCTAGTAAGTTGCAATATGCACGAAGAATGTGAATCACCAAAAACAAAATAAGAAGAATGAGAAAGTAAAACTGAAAGTTGATATTGATAGTAAAAAAGATCTGTTTCTCACCCATCATTTCTGAAGACATAAATTTAACCACTAGAATCTTATGGATTACTTTTATGCTGATTTATGTGCTTTTGGAGCTTCAAAATGTTGGTCACCAATCACTTGCATTGTGAGGACCTAAGATATTCTTCTAAGAATCTTTATCTGTTTGTATTAAGCAGAAGAAAGAAAGTCATACACATCTGGGATGGCATGAGGGTGAGTAAATGATTCATAAATTTTATTTTAGAGTGAACTATACCAGTAGGCTCGTTTGCACCTCCTTTGATTAATTTAATGATTTACCATCTTCATATATTTCTTCAATGATGACATCCAGCTCTCCTCTGGTTGGATTTTGACACAAAATCCTAATGACAGTACCCAACACCTTAGTGCTGATATCTCCACCACCATCCGTGTCTAACATATCAAAGGTAGACATGAACTCTTTGAAAAAATTAAGGAAGAGTAACTCGAATGTTCCTCAGTAATGGGCTCCAACAGCAGTTCAGGCTGCTCTCCTGCTGACTGTAAAAGGCCAAATCATGAAGAGCTTGACAATGGCATGTTCACACACTCACCAGCTATCGTTTTCTCACTCAGGAAAGAGCGGGCATCAGGCTGCCCATCAGTGGGCTAATGAGAAAGAAAGAGATTGCTGTATGAGAGCCTAATGGTGTACATCAGTGTGGTACAGCATGAAAAAAAAAAGTACCTTCTACCTTATTTTGGACTGGAGAACCTTATTTTTTGCACTTGGCATATACTTGTATCCAAAGCAGCAGTGTATCCAAGGTATACATATGATCAGTTTGTGTGTATTTCCCTGGAATTGAACCCATAATTTTGGCATCGCTAGCACCATAATCTATCAGTTGAGCTACAGGAACCCCAATAACGTTTAAGGTGGATTTACAAAAAATTCCATGAATCTAATGTATTATAATGTGGAAAATGTATTTCTAGGATTATTAATGAGAAATGCAGTGATGGAACAGGAACAACAATAAAGAATTATATGCAATCAAGAATGTAATCATGTAATCCATAAAAGTAACGGACATGTGATTAAGCACATTGTAATAAGTGCACTGTAAGTCACTTTGGATAAAAGCATATCCCAAATGCAAAATGTAAAATGTAAATTTAAAATTCCCATTTGAGGTATGACTATGTGTAAACTGTGTCATGTCATTGTTATGCTCAACATTAATGAAAAAAGTGAGAGAATAAGCAAAGTGGGAAAGGGAGAGAGACAAATGGTGAACCAAATATGACACAGACTGATCTGACAGTGAAATCGGAAATGGTAGGTTGCATTTTCTTTAGCTAAAATCAGTCTGTACTTACTGAAATTTGAAACACTGCCCCCAGTGGCCAAAGCGGTAAGTGAGTGTATTGGCATGTGTGAGCTCAATTTTCCTGGTGAAATGCCCACCGATAAATGCAAAAGTGATCTGTGAAGTGTTTTTTATTCATTTATTTATTTTCTTGCTGTACAGGATGTAATACAGTGAAGAGGAATGCATATTTAAAAACAACACCTCAATGGTACAATCACCCCTTGTACCAGCTCTTGTGTACCTTCCTTTTAATTTATAAATGTTCTCCTTGAATATGAGTAGAGTAAAACCATTCAGTATCTTAAGAAACACCATTAAATTAGCAAATTTTATCAGATGTCCCCAGCTCAAAAAAGAATACTTAATTAAAATACCATAGTGATGGAAACTATTTCACTTTTTGTCTAATAACTTAAGAGCTTACATATAGACCGTTTCAACAGGCTTAAGAATGGACTTACATGTTTGTGTCCAAGTAGTCATACAATATGTAATATGTGAAAGAATCATAGGATTCATGAATAACACTGCTGCCTCTTTAGTTAAGCTGTTTCTAATTAAACTACAGTTGGTTATAGATCCACTTTCACTTTATTTACAACTTTCTTCAGATGTTTTTTAAAAGAAAGCTGAGAATAAATTATTATTCCTAAGTATTTAAATTATTGTACATCAAGCTTCTGTCCTTGGACATATACATCAGTTTCAATGTCAGAATTTGCAAGCTTCCTTTTGTATCTTTTGTATCTTTTTTATCTTTTGTATCTTTTGTATCACTCCGCTTGTCTGTGTTGGCACCGTTCTTACACAGGCTGTCAGAAAATTTCCATTTAGGGAGCAAAAAATAGACAAAAATACCAGGCCAGATTGTGTCAAAAATGTAAGAAATAATGTAATATTATTAATTTATTATGAATTAATTATTATTAATATTATTATTATTATTAAAATTGTGCTGTGGTACTGAATAACAGCACTCTTTCTTGTGTGATACTGCTTAAATTATTAGATCTCTATTGCTTGTGTTTGTTTACAAAATATTTTTTCTCATTTCCCCCATCCCTTTTAGTTCATTCCTCTGTTCGTCTTTTCTTCTTCTGTATATTTTTTTCTTCAGTATGTGACAGCACAAGAAGTTACCTTTTCCTGACTTCTCATAGTAATCCTCAGTCTGATAGAGTTTTGCTGGCTTTGCAAATATATCTAATTTCAGGCTGTCTTAGTCTAGTTGTAGTATGACACAAAATCTTAACATTGATATGGAGCCGTTATGTGGTCAAGACCTGGAACTACATCATAATCGTGCATTTACTTGAAAAATAATTGCACACCTTCTAACGCTGTGAAAAAATCAGAATCAAGCATTCAACAGACCCATGGTATAAATATTCAGGGGGTTGTACTTGTACACCCCCCCCCCCCCCCCCCCCCCCCCCCCCCCTGGATATTTTATGTGATGATATATCATCACATAACTGTGTAACAGGGTTTGTATCAATTGTAGCCTCTTCCAAGGTTGCTTCAATGCATCAGTTCTGTGTTGCAATATCTATTTGTTTGTTTATTTATTTATTTTAACATGCAGATTAAGTTTTGAGATGAAGTTGAGATGAAGTTGGTCATGATGGACATAAAAGAAAAAACAAACAAACAAACAAACATAACAATGAATAAAAAACATTAGTAGTACATGAAAATGATCTGTGATTCTGTGAAAAGAAACTGATTGTGTGGTCTGATTCAGACACAACCCTCTCTCTCTCTCTCTCTCTCTCTCTCTCTCTCATACACACACACACACACACACACACTACAACTTATAGCCTACAAAAACCTTGCCAGTGGTTTGTGCCACTTTTCATTGGTAAGTTTCTCAAAACATTCATGTATAGACAAATAATAAAAAATAAATACAAAAAATACACATTTAAGGTCACATTTTATATAATTTCTCAACAAAAGTCAGTTTCATTGGTAACCTATTGATAAGTTTCTCAAAACATTCATGAATAGCCATAATAGCATAAATATTAATTAGTGAAAATAATCAAGTTGAGCTGCAGTTTTCGAAAGTGGAAAGAGTGACTTTGAATAGCGAAATACTTACTGTAATAAATATATATTTATTGTTTAAAGGCTATTTTATTAAAAATAGCTTTTTGAATGCCTTTTTAATTTAATAGCTAGTGATAGTTTAATTTTTTTTTTAAAGGGCAATCAGTATGTCAAAACAAAACAAAGTGTTATCTTTTCCATTTCAAATCTCTTCTCTTTTTATTGGATGTAATTTCTGAAGGTTTGCCCTCTTTGAATGAATATTAGCTCCACCTTCCTACGAACTACTCACCTGACCACATCTGTTCCACCACTCATTCTCTGGGTAGATGCAACAAATGCAAGCGTCTCTGAACATCAAAAGAAAATACTGCTTATCTGATACTCATCCACTGGGTTTTTACCTTCATCCAAATGTGTTTCAAACATGCTATACCATGTTTCATTGTGTGGACTGCTGTCCATGCATGTCTACCTCCTGCACAGCTGGATCACAACATCACTTTTGAGATTCCCCAGTTGTTAGACCAAGGGACCTGCCTCTTCAGATCCATCCTGCCTTCAGATACAGCTGTGCAGCTACTGGTTTGTGTTTTTTTGGTGATGACCATCTTCTCTCTGGTTGTTAATGGCTGCACTCTGTTCAGTTTTGGACGTTCAGAAGATTTATCCTGGGAGCCACGGTTTGCCATGCTGAAAAATCTAATTGTGAGTGACATTCTGCGTATTGTTACTCAGGGTCCGACAACAATACATTGCCTGCTGCAGAAAACCACACTGCCGTATGGAACTTGGTGCCTCACCCAGTTCTTCATTAACACCATCTGTGGTTTCTGCACTGTGCTGACTATCACCTGCATGGGTCTGGAGCGTTACATGTACGTGTGCCAGGCCATTTACTATCAGAGAATTCTAACCACTAAGAACATTTACCTCGTAGTTGGGCTCACCTGGCTTATACCAGTGTGCCTGTCTACTGTGATCACTGTGCTGCTAAGTTTAGGGCACAATCACTTATTGCTGGGAAAACCAACTACAGGACTCCTCTGTGAACCGTACACATTGGAGGCACACCTGGGCTTTCCACAGGCTCCAGCCGTCTTTCGTAAAGTGGTGGGGCTTGTAGTGACACTGCTTTGCATATTTTCTTATTGTTTTTTCTACCTGCGCATGTGCCAGGAAGCAAGCAATGCCATTCAGCCTTTCCAGCAGGTTAACAGAAAGGCGCGCAAAACTGTTGTCTTCTACTGCTCCATGCTACTGCTTCAACTGCTCCCCATCTTTCTGAAGATAGTTTCTGATGCTCTGTGGGAACTCGAAGGCAGCATGGCCATGATCCACTCAGTGGATTTATCTCCAGGCTGGACCTCAGCAGGGACCCTGCATGTCATGTTAGTGGTGATGCTCCAGGTGCCTCCGTGTATTAATCCACTTATCTACGGACTGCGCAACAGGGAGGTGAGGGACGCTCTGCCCAGGCTGCTGTGCCGGAGGAGGGAAAATCAATAAGTGAGCCCCAAGCAGGGACAGAGATTTCTGACATAATGTATTGGTACTGCAAGCACTGTATTACAAAATATTAAAAAAAAATCCTTTGAGATGTTTCAGAGAAATTTAAGTCCTGTAGCAAAATTCTAATGTCACAGAGTGAAACATGAATATATTAAACTGTGTATGACTGTGACTTGTTATTAAACATATGTTGATCTTTTTTAATATTATTATTGTGAGATTTAAAAAAATTCTGTGTAAGATGCACAGGTACCTTACAACAACTAAGGTAAAGTATATTATAATAGTCAAGAATTTAATGCAGGATGCTTTAAATGCAACTCATATTAAATGTGACTAAGCAGGTGCAGGTGCCTAGTCATGTACATTTTTGAATTCATGTTTTGTACTTTCATTTTCACAGTACTTATGTTGTGCGTTTAAATATATATTTACAATGTGACCCTTTGCAGTGTTTACTTTTTTTTTAGTGTTTAGTGTGTAAGTGTTTACTTACTCAAATCAACTTTTAAAATGACTATAAATGGTTTAACAGATGGTTTATTACTATGAAATTGTTAAAATATGTTCATAGCTGTGAAATGTAACAATGTTAACAATGTTTTTTCCGTCATCATTTACTGTACTAACCTTCATGTCATTCCTGTTAAGACATATTCAGTATGCAGATAATAAAATAATAATTTAAATATGAATCTATTGCCAATATGACACATTTCATATTATATTTATTTTGTTTACACATTTGTTTGCAAGATAAGAACCTTTATTCTATTCAGTGTGCTGTATTGTTTTAAGCATTGTCATTTACTTGTTGTTTAATGTGGTGTTAATTAAAAATGTTGATGACTTCACCTTCTTAAGTATTTTTGCTTAATGAACTCATCACTGTTAATATAATCATCACTGTCATATAACTATTGGCTATTGATTATTGGTATATTAAAAATAAAAATGTAATAACATGCTTAGTTCATACCCTTGTTAAAATAATGTAGATCAGTCAGGGAATAGAAATGTATCTATTCAGGTGTCTCCTTAGATGTGTGCTTATTAATCTGTTATAATTGGACTAAAATTACTTAATTGACCATTAGACCCACTGCTGCCCATTATGCAGTATGTATCTTGCCCCACAAACATGCAGGGGCGTGTCCAAGACTGCAATGTTGTCACCCTATGAGGCCACTTGCAAACATGGTCATTCACTAAATCTGGTGACCTTATATGGTTTAACCCATAAGAATCCACAGATAGTAGATGTTTTCTTTGACAAATTAGTATGTACATATGCATAAAAATGCACTCAAAAAAAAATATTTCAGCCATTTTTTCAGATTTACGCATTGCAATTTCCTAACACAATTAAAAAATATATATATTTTGTAATGCTTCACAAAATTAAATATAATGTACAATATTATTATTTAATATTAATTGAATATTCTAAAACGAATCATTTAAAATATTAACTTTTTATTGTAATTTTATTAAAGATTACTTAATTCAATTTGTAGGAATTTTGTAATGAAGTTGAAATGCATAAATCATAAAATAATTTTTCAAAATAAAATAAAATTCAAATCAATACTGCTAAAAGTAAAACAAATAGAGTTCCCTATGTAGAATATTCTTATTTTGTGTCTGTGAGGGAAGCTACACTTAGCTATTCTCAGCACCAGAGTTTTGTACAGCCAGTAAAGAAGCTCGGTAACCTGAGATTGTGAAAGTATTCGAATAACAATTGCACAGAAGTGGGTAAGTCTTAGGGCTGGTGATGCAGAAGTTGTAGGTTTGGTCCTCAGTCGAAATGATCTGTGATCTGGAGTACCGTTAAAGGAATCTTACAAGGATGCATTCACAAAATCCAGCAATGTATGGTCAAATTCTGATGTTGACAGTCTGTTGTTTTTATGGTGCATGTGTGTAACCAAAGCAGCAACACCACATTCTGTGTTGCCCCTCCTGAATGTTCTGTCAGGGACATGACAGAAAAATACACATTATAGGAAAAGGAACAAATTTTTCAAGTGAAAATTGAAATTCCCCTCATAATCTATATGAGCCCACTCACCCCAGTTTTTCACTTCTTTTAATGGCACACTTTCATCAACAAACCTCCAGCTCAGAGGAGTTCAGAGCATGGCTCATTAGTTCATTCAGTTCTGATCTAAGATCAGATTTTTTATTGACACCGTGTAATACATTTTTCAGCAACTGTAGATACAATGGGTCTAGCTAGGTAGTTGAGAGCGTCCTCTAGTGGTTATAGAGGGTATTATACAGTATATGCCTTTACCCTTTAGAGTCACATTTTTTGATGCTCTCCGATGTCCTGTTCAGTTCAAACACTCCCATCCCTCTTTACTAGGGATGCAAAAGACATCTTAATAAACTAAAAAAAATGTTAAAAATATTTAATAAAAAAAATACAAATAAAAACAGTCTGAAGAACAGTGTGACTTTCTTCCTCTCAGGTGTAGAGAGACAATAGAATGAGGAAGTGATGAGGCATTGTGCAATCAGTGACTTTACATTGATGCATTACAGTTAGGGAAAATAACAGACACATTCTCTCTCACATAGACTCACACACAAGCCTGAGGAACTGAACAAAGCCAAATACATAGGTAAGAGCTATTTTACATGCATCATAAGTTGATGTTCAGTTGGTAATTTTAACATGTTGTAAAATAAACAACTGCAAGATACTTGTTTTTCTCTTTATCAATTGACATTTTGATTAAAAACTTCATTTACACATACAAATTATATGGAAATATGCCAGTGCAATGCAAAGATGTCTATAGTTCTGTTTGAAGGCACTTTGTGTGGAATATACTTATGGAAAATAGTTATCTTGGGTTGGCTTTAACTCTGATCTTGAAAACTGTGAGCTCTGCAAGGCTCAGCTTGAGAGCACAACTGATGCATACTTTAAAGAGTGGCTGGTAGAACCAGATATGTTTGTTGCTAAACCCTCAACTTAAAAAAGCATTTATTTAAAAATTGGTACACTAGAATATTGCTATTTTGTTTTGGTGGGGTAAGGATAATGTTATGAGTATTTATTTTTAGCAATGTCAATTTTCTACCTGGTCAGGTTGTATATCAGAGTAAAATGATCCACATTAAAAAAATAGATTATACATATTGGTGACTAGCCAACATAGAGTACAATCACTGGCAAAGTGAAATCCACCATTGCTTAGAGAAAAAAAATCTTAATAAGGTATCTTCTTCTATGTAACACTTCTCACTTAGGAAAAAGGTTTTCTTCTAAGAACTTAGTCTTTTGAAGTCATATGAATGCTTTTTGCATCTGTCTGTGCAATCTTTCAATAGTTTTTTTAAAGTATCACTGTTTCTTTATTTATTGTGTCACAGGAGTGTCCAATTTTTTTAGATGCTGTGTATGGATATAAAGAACTTTTAAAACTTTTAAATATGCATCTCGAAACACCTGCATTCTGTTTTATATGCTACGTCTAGCCTTTTTAAACATGAGAGCGCCTCTAAGGGGTGTTGGCATATGTTCATTAACAATGTATTTTTTTGAAATACCATTTGGTGCCTCTGAAGTTGCAGGAATGACATATACCGTCTCTGAATATAGATGTATGGTGCCATATTCCATATTCTGCATTTGTCCCTTGAAACTTTATTCACTGTCCGTACATTTAAATAAAGCATTTTGAACAATAAACTTTTGGTGGTTGGTAAATGAGTAAACTATTTCTAGAATTATTTATTTATAACTATTTGTGCATTATTTATTTGTAATTATGCTAATGTCTGGCTTGAAAACACTATTTCAATTATGTCATAATTCAACTTAAAGAAATAGTTCACCCAAATATGAAAAATCTCTCATTATTCACTTACTCTGTTGTAACATCCCTGATGTTTATTATTGTCTTTCTTCAGCAGAACACAAATTAAGATTTTTAGTAAGTAAACGGGTGCCATCAGGCTGCTGGCTATTTGACGGTCCAAATGGAATATTTAGGCATCATAAAAGTAATACACATGACCCCAGTTTATCAATGAATGTCTTCTGAAACAAATTGATAGGTTGGTGTAAGAAACAATCAACAATTAAAACCTTTATAACTTCACATCGTTGTTTCCGGCCAGTGCTGGGATGCTGTTTGAAATTAACTCTGTGACGTTTGTTCCTCTGTTGTATACAAAATTCACATTTACGACTATGCGTCATAGTGCTTATGTCACTGATGCATTGACTGCTGACAGGACGTGATTACTTAAAGCTAAAAAACTTTTTAATTATCTATTTGTTTCTTACACTAATTTATTGAAATATTAGCTTAATTACCTGTCTCCTATTTCCTTATAACATTTTAAGTAAAACTGCCACATCTTACGCAGCAGTGTAATATGGACTCTAGGGCATTTGCAGTCATATGCCATATGCCCACCTAACTTTCTTAGGACTTTGCGTATGCCCACCTAAAATAACCGATGATGCGTATAGTATATCCGAGACAGCTTTTTTTCTTCGTTCACTGATTACTTGTTCGTGCCAGTTTTGCCATTAAGAACTGGACCAGGAATCATTATCATCGTTATCAGATTTGAGGCACATACTAGCTATGTTATAAAGAAGTAATATTGTTATGTATTATATAAAATGAATGCATTTAAAATAAGAAGACGACACCGTGTCCTGGAGTAATCATGCTAAATTGCTAATTTGGTACTAGAAAATCACTTACCATTATATCAAACACAGCTGAAAGCTATTTTGTTTGTTAAATGAAGCTCAACATTGTCTTTGTGTTTGTTTTTGAGTTGCCACAATATGCAATAGACTGGCATGTCTAAAGGTCAATAGTAGGTCAAAAATGGCAAAAAGAAACAGCTTTCTCTAAAAACTAGTAATGAAGTCTATACAATGCTTGAAATTGCCAAAAAACTGAAGATTTCATACAAATGTGTCCACTACAGTACAAAGTCCACTACAAAGGACAACTGGCTCTAACAAGGACAGAAAGAGATGTGGAAGGTCAGATGTACAACTAAACAAGAGGATAAGTACATCAGAGACTCTAGTTTGGGAAATAGACACCTCACAGTTCCTCAGCTGACAGCTTCATTGAATTCTACCCGCTCAACACCAGTTTCATGTACAATAGTAAAGAGAAGACTCAGGGGTGCAGGCCTTATGGGAAGAATTGCAAAGAAAAAGCCACTTTTGAAACAGAAAGAAAAGGTTAGAGTGGGCAAAGAAACACAGACATTGTACAACAGATAATTGTAAAAGAGTTTAATGGATCTTATCCCCATTGAGCTTTTGCGGGATCAGCTAGACCGTATAGTGCGTGAGAAGTGCCCAACAAGACAGCCACATCTATGGCAAGTGCTACAGGAAGTGTGGGGTGAAATGTCACCCAAGTATCTGGACAAACTGACAGCTAGATTGCCAAGGATCTGCAAAGCTGTCATTGCTGCACGTGGAGGATTTTTTTGATGAGAACTCTTTGAAGTAGTTTAAGTAGTTTGAAAATGTTTTCAAATTGTAATTATAATTTTTCATGTTATTAATGTCCTGACCAAATATTGTGATCAGTTGAATGCCACTTTGGTGAATAAAAGTCTAATTTCTTTCCATAAGAGTAAAATATGTACATTATTCCAAACCTTTGGCCGCCAGAGTATCTGATCATTTTCTTCCTTATGTCTTTAACTTCAATGCAACAGCACTTTCAAGCTATGGAGAATCTCTTGTGCCGGTTATTGTGTGGCCACATATGTTCTGGGTATTAATGACCACCACAATGACAACATTATGATCACTGATCAAGTTAAAAAAGTTTTTGTGCTTTGTCTTTGAAAAGACTGAAACCATTCACTTTTCACATGACTTATTCATTAAACTGCATAGAAAAAAAGGATCTATTCAATTCTTCAGTCATACTCTTGTTATAACTGATTATTGAAATGTATTCATACATCTCACATATTTGACATTTACCACCCATATGAAAATATGTGAAATTACATTATAGGTCATTAGTACAAAAGAACAGAACATTTAGAGTGTGCATTGGCATTAATACTTGTACCTGTTTTTTACATACGAATGTGTGATGAATGTGTGAATATTAGTGAGATTCTCTCCACTGAGAATCTGACTAATATTTTGACCTGCTCTGTTCCTCTCAGGGAATTTGTTTCACATTTAGTTTGTGCATATCTTGGGCAACACCAAAAGCTTCCTGGGGGTGAGCAGAGAAAGGGTGCCCTTTGTCCTCACCGCTGACTTCCTCTATGTCATGGGCAGTATGAAAGGCCATCACAGCCTCTACTTCAAGAGATTCAGGGTGTGTTCTGCTTCACGGTTACTCTTCAAAACCTTCTCAGGTTTGTGGGGCATTGCCATCAAATGTTTATCATTTGGTATGCCTTTGATTGGTACTCCTTGTAATCCTATTTGAAAACAGACTGTGTCTGAACCTAAAGAGTCATTCAGACCAAACTCTTTGTTGCAGTAAAAAAAACTAGACACATCCCAAAGAATGGTGCTTCGAAAGCGCATTCATTCAAGTTGAAGTTCTTTCAAAGTTGAAATTTTCAATTTTCTTATGATGACAGGACTGACATTTTTTAGTTGTTAGGATATTGTTGTGTATGTAAACATGCTCATTGTGTGGAGATAGTTTTTTGTTCAGTTTAAGACCTTTCCCATTTACACAACCTTTACACGTTGTCAGGCTATTATTACGCATAATTGGTGTAAGATCAGTATAACAGGGAGAGCAATACACCGAATCTGTGATCTTATGTGGTTTATTTACCCAACCTGCTCAGAAATTTAGTTTGAACAACCTAACAAAACATAATTACATCCTTACTCTGAGCTTCAAGTACATTAAAGAGAGCAAAAAAATCACCTGTACAGATCGCTATCTGTTTTCTTTAGGACACGTGTATTAATGCTTATCTGGCCCTTCGGTCACAGTCCCACCTGCTTGTCATGCTCTTCTCTCTCATGCTGCTGACGGGAATTCCAGAGCTCAGCATGTCACAGGACATGCGCTTCCTGTGTACTGCGTTGCAGCAGGATCAAGGCTGGCATTAAATAGAAAATATGAGCAAACTACATACCCTTTTTTGTCATTAACAATTTGTATTGATTCCAAAATTATAATCAACACAAACAACACATGAAATCATGGAATCTGCTGGCCGGTGGAGTGCTGTTTTTACTATACAAATTACATGGAGAAAGTTTTTGTGTTCAACACAAATAATAAATGTCATTCTGTTTGCCACAGTAATGTGTATGTTTGCTATATTTTTTTCATTCAAGAATCATTATGTAATTTTAAATAACAGATCATTGTGACCATGACCATACAAAAGACCATAATCAGTGTGTCATGACAATAATGTGAGTAATGAGGATGACAAACCGGGAAATGAGATGCAGGTAAACAGTGTTCTCACATAGTCTACTTTCTTATGACAAACAGTCTGCTATTTATAGCCATTGCCTTTAGAGGGCACCCTGGCCCATATTCATCTCAATTGCACTGGGTGATGAGGCAATGGAGATAATGTGAAAAACACGTTGCATGTTACAATAGACTCCTGTTACAACAGAAATCAGTTTTAGTTGTTGATTGAATTATAGGTACAACACCAAACTGCATATCTGATAAATTCACCCTTCCTAGACTATGATGTGCCGGATGGGGTTTTTTATTGCTGCTGGCGAGGAGAGGGAGAGGGGAGGCGTGTTTGGGTGGTGTAGGGGTGTTGTCAAAGCCAACACTTTGGGGGGCATGGGTGGGGGGCTGTAAAGTCTGTCTGAGACAATGTTGCCAGACAGACGAGTCTCCATGCTTTTCTCAGCCTGCCTCTCATCCACTGCATCCTCCTCTCATTCTGTTTTTCACTCATTCACTTATTTTATATTATTGCGCATATATTTCATTATTTTCACATTTCTTAATTAATTATGTCTTATACTGGTTTATAGCATTTGTCATTTCACTCTTATTTTACATTATTGCTTCTCTTCCTTGCACTCTTTCTTTCACACACACACACACACACACACACACACACACACACACACACACACACACCACAGGACTGCATCACTGTTCTACTGACAAGAATGAGCACATGGCAACACCACACATTGTGTACCTCTTCTATAAGGACTGTCCAAGAATTTTTAATCTGCAGGCACGATAAAGGTAAGACAATGCATTTTTTACATTTGAACTTTTCATGAAGTTTTTAAATACATTCAATTTCAGCCTGGCTAGATGAGAATACATGTGTTACATAGATTAATACATATTCGTAAGGTATTTATTCTGTTTACATAAAAAAAAAATTATAATAAAATAAAATAAAAATATATATAGTTGTTTTTTTTTACTAAGTACAGGTATATTTGTCAATAACAGAATTGGATTAATAAGAAAATTAAATATGGTATTCAGTATTTATGGGCATACAGTAGAGTATAAATCTGTTATTATTTGACTCAAGTAATGCTTTCAGCTCCTTGACATTTTTTACAATATAAGATTTTTTTTATTCCAGCACAATTAACATTAAAAACCATAGCATTCCAGATGATGACACTGTGCTTTAAACCCACATGGATTTGTGGATATATGCCATCACCATGTGCTCTACTGGGTCACACCCTAAAAAAAAAGCTGTTTTTATAATTTAGAAGATATGAATTCTCCAGTAATTATGATGAGGGTGTGTCAGAGGGCAAGTCCGCTCATATCAGTCAGTTTAATCCGGAGTGCACATGGTGAACACAGTCAAGAAGTAATGGGTTCAGGTGCTGAAAGAGCACTGACCTAGTTCATCTGACATATCAGCTAGCATCTCCAAAATTCCCCAAAACATTGCATTTTAATATATAAAACAAAATAAAAAATAGGTAAAAAAGATAATTTTTACAATCAGTATTTTTTGTCTTTTCCCAATATAAACATCCTTAAATCTTGTTTTAATATATCTTACATATATTTCACTTGAATTTAGTTGATTTTTTCTTGTTTATTTTTCTTCCAATGTTGCATTGAAAGTTTTCTTGTATTAAATATGAGTATCACTACCTAATTTTGTTAAATACACATTTAAAAAAAGGAAAAAAAAACATCTTGGTTAAGGATATAAACTCTGTTCCCTGAAGAAGCGACACTAGGGGTCTCTCTTGAGCGCCGAATATACCTCTGATTTATGAAAAAAGGCCAATGAGAATTTGGCAGACAGAATTTGCATGTCCCGCCCCCAGACATACAGGTTTAAAGGCGGGGAAATACGTCTGTTTCATTCAGGATTTTTCTGAGGAGCCGGAAATTGTCCAGCCACAACAGTGGTTCGGCTTACCGACGTAGCCGGGAGGACACAATGTCTTGTTCCCTCCATCAGGGAACGGAGGTTACATCCGTAACCTAGACGTTCCCCGTCTATTGCGTCTGTTCGACATTCTGTCGAAGAAGCGACACTTGGTGTCCAATTTAAATCACACCATGCACTGAGCCGTGTACGTGTATTGCTGACACAGGAGCGGGCAGGTACTTGACCCTGCGGAGACCACACCTTCCCAGAGAGGGGGAGGTAAGTGTGGTGAATACACCACATGGGCTTTTAGGTCACATGTGGGAAGTGGCGCGTTGGTAGATCCCGCCTCTTCGGAGGGAGTAGTTGCTACAGACACAGCGACCGGGGGGCAGTGGGAACTGCCCAAGGGAGATATGGGTCGCTTGTAAGGGGACCGTACCATGGAAAATACACACAGGGGGGAAGTCCACGTAGGAACCCTGACCTGTGGAGCACCTATTCCAGTACAGGGTAGATTTGAGTACCCGCAGTGGATTGGGTCATCGAATTGTGGACCCAGAGGGCTAGGGAGGAAACATCCAGGGAGCCGAGTGAGTGGGATCTCCTGGGAGAAAAAGCGCACGGTATTACCTCAACCGAGGGAAAAGGCGCTAGGTGCAAGCAATCCACCCGGCCAATCCGTCAGCGTGTTACCAAGTTCTACTGGCTCAGACCTGAGAAAACACAGGACGAAACTGACTCTACCCTAAAGTTATTAGGTGTTGCCTAACCCGCTGCTCTGCATATGTCCACCAGGGAGGTGCCTCTAGCCAGTGCCCATGAGGACGCAACACTCCTTGTTGAGTGTGCTCAGACCTGCAAAGGGGGGGGGGGGGGGGGGGGGGGCATGGCCTGGGTGCGATAGGCAAATGAAATGGTGTCCACCACCCAGTGAGAGAGCCTCTGTTTGGAGACAGTGTTCCCTTTCCGCTGTCCACCGAAGCAGACAAAGAGCTGCTCAGAACATCTAAAGTTCTGCGTGTGGTCCAAGTAGGTACGCAAAACACGTACCGGACACAGCAACGAAGGGGCTGGGTCTGCCTCCTCCTGGGGCAGTGCTTGCAGGTTCACTACCTGGTGGTAGGAACCTTGGGCACGTAGCCCGGCCACAGTCTTAGGATCACATGTGTGTCTGCCGGACCAAAATCCAGGCAAGTGTCGCTGACAGAGAATGCTTGCAGGTCCCCGACCCTCTTGATGGAGGCGAGCACGATCAGCAGGACTGTCTTTAGAGAGAGGGTCCTGAGTCCAACTGATTCTAGTGGCTCGAAGGAGGGTCTCTGAAGGACTGAGAGGACCACTGAGAGATCCCAGGAGGGGAACAGGCTTACCTGGGAGGGATTCAACCTCTTAGGAACCTGATAATGAAGTCGTGCCAAAGACTTACCCAAAGACTTGCTGTATACTGCGTCGTGGTGGGCTGCAATAGCAGCTACATACACCTTCAAGGTGGACGGGGACAGCCTCCTTTCCAACCTCTCCTGCAGAAATGAGAGCACTGACCTGACTGCACACCTTTGTGGGTCTTCACCCCGAGAAGAACACCAATTTGCGAACAAGCGCCACTTTAGGGCGTGAAGTTGCCTGGTAAAAGGGGCTCTGGCTTGGTTGATCATGTCTATGACAGCAGGTGGTAGATCAGCTAGATCTTCCGCCTCCCCCCCAGGGGCCAGACATGGAGGTTCCAGAGGTCTGGGTGCGTATGCCAGAGTGTGACCCATCCCTGAGAAAGAAGGGCTGGAGTGGCGTTCCTTCGGTTGAAGGAAAGCTGCGACCGCAACGTTGCCATGGTCATGTTCTCACAGTGAGAACATGAACAATCCACAAACGCTGCCTCGGTGTGATCGCAGCCCAGGCACACGAGACAGCGCCTGTGGCCGTCTGAAGCGGAGAGCACTCTACTGCATCCAGGAACTACACAGGGGCGGAAAGGCATCTTTAAAAACACGCGTCCTGAAAAGGACGTTCAACGCCGCTGTGTATTGCTCTTTTAGAGGAAAATACTCTTTTAGAGAAAATCACTCTTTTAATAACAACTCGTAGTTGCGCTGTTGAAGCGCCCAGGGGCAAACTGCACTGCTGTGCAGAGAAGGAGAAAGCCGCTGAAGTGCGCCGTAGATCCAACAGCAGATCGCTCAGAGGAAGAGAAACAGGTGTTTGACTCGCAGCTCGCTGCATACACGACCATCAGCTCCGAAGAAAATTTCTGAATGAAACAGACGTATTTCCCCGCCTTTATACCCATATGTCCGGGGGCGGGACATGCAAATTCTGTCTGCCAACTTCTCATTGGCCTTTTTTCATAGATCAGAGGTATATTCAGCACTCAAGAGAGACCCCTAGTGTCGCTTCTTCGACACAACGTCGAAGTGAGCGACAGACGGGGAACCTTGTTTTGAGGATGTCTAGATATTTTTACTCGAAAAAACAATACAATCAGAGATTCAATTTATTGCTTTTGAATTGACTGAACTCACCATTGAATGTAACATAGTTATCAGCTTTTGCATTGTTTCCATTTTATTGCAATGTTCAGACACCTTGAATGACTCCCATGCTGAAAGCATTACAGTAGCAATAGCCGTTGTTCATGTTGCTTGACCTTATTTCCTCCCAGGTACAGGGTGCTATTATAAATTAAAGTAAAGACGTTACATGTTCTGATTGCATGTGGAGGAATTGCGTTAAAAAAACCCAGCAGCAACACCTACTAGCAACATGTACCTGTGCCACACATCCTTGTGCTCTAATTTGTAATCACAATCTCTGTAATTACATTTCCACTCTCACAATATTAGACTTCAGATCATCTGAAAAATGAATGTGGATTATGAGAAGACACATGCTGAATGACTGAATTAGAAGACTTTTGAAGATCATTGAGATTGAAATATCAATCCCAATCTTTTTATTGTCTGCAAACATGTAGAGATTTATGTAGGCATTATAGGTGTGTCTTTAATAAAAAAAAACTTACTTATGAAATTAAGAACAGGTGTGGCTTCACTCGCTAGAAGTAGCAGAGCGCTCTCTGGCATCCGGGGTTCATCTAAAAGGTGCACTCAGTAATTTTATGCATTAAAAATTTTACACCTGGTAAAATTAATTATATTTTTAAAAAATATATGTTTAAAATCATGTACACTTACATGAGATTTTAGTTGTATTAGTAACTTGATAAAAGCTATTGTCTGTTTACAGGAAGCTGGTCACCTCATGGAGGCCGACATGTTGAGACATGACCATAAACTATTCATTTTATCTCTGCAACCTCCCTGCTATCAGTCTATTTAGCTCACAGAACATATTAGTCATGACTGATCACGAATGGCATATTTCTAAAAATGGCATCAGTAACTGAAAACTTTGACATCAGCCATATCCCAGTGCAATATAAACAAGAACGTACAGAGTGCACTTTTAAGTCTATGTTTTTGTCTATATACAGTGGCCCTGAAAAGTATATGGACCAGTACAGTCTCACTGAAAAATGCATGAATGCCTTTGAAATATATAACAAAATATTAAACCAAGTGGCATTTAGACAGCAAAAGCACACTTTTCAAGCAAAAATAAATAAATAAAATGGTTAGGTTTTAAAGGATAAATCAATTGATTTACTGATCAAAATTAAGACAGAATTATATGGGCACTTTATGGTTGTAAAATGCCCATACTCTGCTAGGACACCTGGGTAATCTTTAAAGGACCAGGCTTCATATAGTTCATCCACTAAAAATCACCTTGAGTCCAGCTGGAAAAGTGTTATTGGTTCTGAGTAAAAAGGTCTACCAACATTTGTTTGCAGATGCCACTTGGTTTCATCTCTTGCATCCAATGCAGTGATTTTTTTTTTTTGTGACTTACTTTGGGGGAAGTATATGCATATTATTTCAACATATATTTAAGCACGTACTGAAATTTGTGCATGTGTTTTTCCCTCCTCTCACACAGACACGCTGCCATGCTGATTCTGGGAGGTCCTCTCTTTTCAGCACTGAACAGTGCAGCATCCCTCAGAGAGGCCCTCCTATTACCACAGAGACATACCAACAACCATAAACAATGTACATGCTATGTATGGGAAAGTCCTTATAAATCAATCCATAAATCAGTATTAGCAAATGTCACTGATCAATGGGGATATACTGTATGTCTAGCAATTGGATTGAAGGGATGAAGATGGTCTCTTATACTCATTAGTAGAGCATAGATTTATTTGTACATTGCCCTTTTATTTACGTACAATATTATTTAATGATACCACAAAAATCTGTCTTACAACCTTTTTCCTTCCTTTTCCAGCATGACTGATTTCCTCTGGTGTTCAGAGTGGACTTGGGTTTTCTAGCACCATTTGAAATCGGTCGTGCTGAAAGGCATGGCATCCCCTTTATATGAGGATGGCATGGCCAGACCACAGCTGGTGAAAAGAAGGGGAACTGTTGGGATGAAGTTATCTATCAATAAACCACTGTAGTGGAATGAAGCATAGTCAACTTTTCTACTGAGCCAAGTTCGAGCTCCGTATGGTTTACATAACAAAATATTTAAAATCTTTGACATCATTTTCAGATTTAGTGTAAAAATAAGAGTTAATTCTTTATATTTTTATAATTTCATTATTTTCAGTACTGAAAAAGTAACAAGAATTGAATCACATATTTATTATGGGGAACCAAATAAGTTAAGAAATAAATACAGGAAAACCTTTATTGGTTGCCCAGTAATTTGAATATTGGAGGAGGTGTGCCCTCACAATGTGGAAGGTGGTTATGATTAAATCTATATACACTACTATATGCACAACCATTGTGTGTGTGTGTGTGTGTGTGTGTGCATGCGTGCGTGTGTGTGTGTGTGTGTTTTGTTTTTAAGAATTTTTAGGTTTTCATTGTGGCCCATGTGGGGGGCATTAAAGGCCCTATGACATATCTCAGCATGAAAATATCATAGAAAAGTGGGAGTGGGCAAATGAAATGTTTTAAAGAAATGCACTGATTTTGTATTGTAATATCTTTTTAATAAACTGTGTACAGAAGTCATTAGTGTTATTTTTGTCTTGTTCTATATATTTATTTGAAATTATAACCCAAAACTAACTATGCATTAGAAGAAGCTGAATTCCTCTCTCATCCATTATCATCACTTTCATTCATTAGAGTCCCTCTTTTCAACTAATCAGCTTTAGGATTAATAGGGCATGTTTGGACCTGCAGCTTTTGAATCAATCATTAAACACACAAGCACACTTCATCACTTCTGAGCCAACACATACTATCCCACATTCCCTGGATAGCAAAGTGTCAGAAGGGATGGGATTGTATTTGTCTTCATTCCTTAGAGGAATCAGGTGCTTTCTGTCACCTGGGTAACCAACTCTCCATGAATGTCTCAACCAATCTGTTGGCTAACTGAGCGGCACGTCCTCACAAAGGTCTGTCTCAGCTTGATGTCACTCATGAGTCCCAGGCTTTTAGAGGACTGGAGTTGAGACAGAATAAGACAGGATGAACACAGGTAACAATATATGCCTATTTTTCTTTCTTTTGCATCTGAACTTTTACTGTAGGGTTTGTACTCTAAATGAGCTAGCATGGACAAACTTCACTTTTACAAAAGGTTTGTTCGATTCCATTTCAGGTTATGTAAGATAAGAGGGGAGGTGGAACTCTTTGAATCTTGTGATTGTTTTGACTGGCGTAACATCATCTGTCTGTAACATCAACCTTTAGAATAATGGAACCAAATATGGAGAAAGTCTCATTGATCCAGAATGACTGCAACCTAAAGTGCAGGCAAGACCTCATAAGGTGTGTTGCATAAAAACACTGCCTAAGCATGTGTTTCTTGGTGGTGGTGGTGATGCTGCTGATGGCGGGAATCAGAACCAGCTGTACTTTGATGTATGATCTGAAGAATTAATGTTGCGGGCGATATAACTGACTCTTTTAATTATTTGATAAGCTGGCAATGTGTTTTTCAGTTTGTTTGATGAATCGACTGCTGAGTATTTCCTTAGTCCTTCCTCTCGCTCAAAGGACATGCCCCCATGGTTTTTACAACTACAAGAGGAAATGAGAGGTATTATATTATAATATTTTCTCCCACTCATTCCATTCCAAACCTGTGTGCTGTTAGTTTTTCCATGGAACGCAAAAGGAGAATTTTGAAGAATCTTCACACAGATCTTGTCCATACAAATGTTTCAAAGCTCCAAAAATACAAACAACACCAAAATAGCATCATGAATATATCACTGTAGTCCATACAACTTGTGCTATATTCCAAGTCTTCTGAAGTTATACTGGAGAACCGCTGCAACCAGATCATTGAGTTGAATTGTATCAGTCCAATTCACGAATAAATCAATCTTTTTAGCCTGTTCTTTTCAATGAACAGGAAAAACCGACTCAGACGAACAATTTATTCTTGAATGGGACTCATTGTTACGATGGAGCAGACGAGGAGTGAGGATCTATATGCAGCTTTAATGTTGAAACGAAAAAACGGTGAACAAGGTAGCAAACCAAACACTGAGAACAAAAGAAACATCCACGAGGGGAAAATCAAAATATAAACACAAAATAAACATCTACGAAGGGAACAGGCAGGAACACGGTTAAAGGTTGACAAAACATGGACATTACACATTTAACAACTGACAATGAGTGGAGAAACAACAGGGCTTAAATAAACAGGGATAATGACAAACAGGTGCAAACAATGAGGGATAGTTGGCTGTGATGAGGGCCGGGAATTGTGGAAATTGGAGTTTGGAGTGAAGGTGAGGGAAAAACACAAGGAAGACAATGGGGAATCGTGACACTCATCAAGTTCAACCTAATGACTCAATGATCCAGTAACAAAGTTCTCGAGTTATCAGTTCAATGGATAATCAGTGAATAATTACTTAATTTGATCTGGTCCTCACACAAAGTTATCATATGGCTTCTGAAGACTTGGAATGTAGCACAAAAGACGAATTACTTTTATAGTCATTTATGAGCTCAACAGCCATGGTCACTATTGTATGAATGTAATGGAAAAGTCATATGTAAAAGACCTTCATGAAGATTCTACAAAATGTCAATACAGAAAGTAATACAGGTTTGGAACAACATGAGGATGAGTAAATAACGACATTACATTTTTGGACAATTTTTTTATTTGTAGATTTTTAAGGGTAATAAATATCTATTTTGAAAGCATGACAGGTCATGCCGCATATGCAATTTGTAGATGAAGTACCTATTATATTATAACAACTTTCTGAAAGTTTTTGATTACAGTACAAACCAATGACAAAAGAACCATAATAATGATAACTTATACCATATACCAGTGCAATAACACTAACACCACTGTTATATGATGAAACATACATTATGTGCATCTTATCTAGTATGTGGCCTCTTTTATTAGATCACATGCGTGCAGAGGCCCTGTGGGATGCTCTGAGCCAACGCTCTGTACAGATACTGCAAGAATCAAATACAGAGCCCTTAATGGTGAGCTTGTTGGGAGGTTTACACCTTACGTTTTACTTACACATTACTAATTCAGTAAACTTCTTCTGTATTACAAATTTGTTATAAATCTACTTCATTATTAGACAACACCAATACTGTATTTAAGAAATGACAGGACTCCATTCAAGGTGTTTTAGAATGGCTGTTCCCCTCAAACTTAAGTGTCACTGCATCATTTTGGTGATAACACTCATTATCAAAGAGACTGAAAGTTTTAGCATCCACAGTCCTTTATTACTTACAGTTATACTTTGCTTGTCCTCACCAGATTACAAGGAGGGTCACAGACTGGAAGACACTGATGAAACAGGACCACCTGAAGCACCTATTAGGGGTGAAATACATGTTTCGCTGTGCTCAGCGTAACCAGGCCATCTCTGCCCTCCTTCTACAATGTAACCCTCTTTTTGACTATGAAATAAATAAAGGACCAAGTTGGCTCCAGCCTAGAGAAGAGTAAAATGATCAGAAAGCACATGGTGAGGTTCAACTTCATAAAGGGAAAAAATGGAAAGCAGAGGAGCACATGCCTCACCTGACAATGAAAGTTGACCTGTATCTGAATCATTCACCTCAATAAGCTGAGCAGCTAATGCTATAGCCCAAGACATTCAGGACATAGAGAGACATACAGTATCTTTTTTCATAACATTTGTTGAACAACACATATGGTTACTCTGCCTGTGTGAACTTGAGGGAAACTGACTTCATACTGTACTTCCAAGTCATCTTGAGAGCAGGTACTTCAAAGTAATGGCAAGATGGCTGGTTTGTTTGCGGGTCTAGTAAAACTTGTTTGCAGATTCCACTTGGTTTAAAATTTTGTTGTCAAATGCAAGGAAACTCATACATTTTAAATGTGGCCAAAAGAGTACAAACACTTTAAGTGCCACTGTACGTTAAAGGAAATTGTGCAATATTATGCTTTTAGTCGCATTACAGAAAACAAAACTAGCAAAGTGTGTAAATCAGCCTTTCTGAATAAAACTACACATCACATGAAAAATACCACAACAGCGTCTATCAATGATATCATCGCTTATAAAGCTCTTAAACTCTGTGACCTTTGTGGAGCTCTAATCAATGTGGTGCATTTGCTCTTCATTTCACTAATTAAATTACCAGTTTGGCTCCTCCCGCATGATGGGAAGTTGCTTCAAAATAAAAGTCCCACTTTTGCAATATAAATAATGCAGTGATAGAATGACCTAAAACACTCATTAAATATATCAAAATATGCTAAACAAATACTAAAATGCAATTAAAACAATTAGGTCTATTATGCTCCCACCAAATTATGAATTTTAAAAATTTGCTTGAGCATTTGTCCTGAGAGAAACGGTAAGGGTGTTTCTGTTTCTGATGGCAGTAAGCACTGGAGAGCGCAATATGAGGAGGAACCATGCCAGAGGAGAGGAGAGGAGAGGAGAGAGAGAGACACACATGAAGCTAACCGCAAGTGCTTATGTTAGGATGAAAAGCTATTTATCTGATAAGTGTGTAAATAAAACTTACCCTTTGAGTTAAAGTTTCCAACCTCTTCTTCTTTCGTGTCCACATATATAGAACCTTGTTACAAAGGCCAACTTCTGTTTTGGTCACTCTACTACAAACACATTTTTTATCCGTTCTCCTCTCTTGTTCAGTTTTTTGTCTCCAAGTGCTTCTGTAGCTCTCCTTACCAGTCCATCTGGGCCCTTAACAGCCTCTATAATCCTTCCTAGTCTCCACTGACTTCTCAGTAGAGTTTAATCTCTATCTATAACAACATCACTAATTTGAAAATTCCTCTAAGGAGCAGCATTGTCGTATTGCAGCCTTGCAGCAATGTTGTGCTGATACTCCTTCCATCTACTCCAAAACTATTCTGTAAGGTACTGCACCTGTCTCCATCTCTTTTTAGCATACACATCTTCTCTCATGAATTTTCCTGGTGGTGGCAGTGCTGTTGTGGGTTTCATGGTAAACAGATGGTTGGGTGTGAGCGGTATTAAGCTTTTGGGGTCATTCATAGTCAACTGTATGGGGCGACTGTTGACTATTGCCATGGTTTCATAAAACAAAGTGTGTATAGTGAAGCATCACTAAGTCTTCCAGATGAGAGTGAGACTGTAGAATTAAGAACACTCTGTACAGTTTTGATTTGGCACTCCCATACGCCACCTGCATGACTCGAATTGGTAATGAAAATCACATTGCTTTTCAGCAAGAAATGTTCTGAGCATTTCTGAGACAATTTCATCAATGCAAAAGTTCAGTTCATTCTTTGTACCTACAAAGTTGGTACCATGGTCACATCTGATTTGTCGTATTGTGCCTTATATTGCAATAAACACTGTAGACCATTAATGAATCCATCTGTTGACATATCTTCTAACATCTCAATATATGTGTCCATTTAACAAAAGCAGGTAAAAAGTAGACCATGTCTTTTGTGCCGTTTTCTTTCTTTATTTATTTTGTCATGAAAGGGCCAACGCAATCCATACTGCAATAAGTGAATGGTGAGGCAGGCTCTAAACGTTCTATAGGATGATTACTCATCCTTTGGCCTTTAAAAGATTTTCCCAGCTTTCTACAAGTTACACACTGTCGAATGTAAGATGTGACAGCTCAGCTTATTTCAGGTATCCAATGAGCCAGTGGTGGACCATACATTTAAAGTCTAGGCCTTCAGTGTGATTCATGCCATTAAGAAAACAGTTTCATAATGAATAAGACCTGTGACCCTATGCCTTTGGACATCATACATTGTGTCGCAGCTAACTTGTAATACCAATTGACATTTTAAAAACACATCCACGCACGAAAGCCAGAAACGACACTTAATGCTCAAGCAAGCCTAATTTGAACTGCAGACTGTTTTGTTAAGTTAACGTCTCCCGAACAGACATTCAAAAATCATATTTTTTCATATGAATCTAGGAGGTCTATAATACCGGGAAAAATCTTAGTTTCGTCAGGGTACACAGTTATGATGCCTTCCATTCAAGTTGGATGTGGGATATTCCTACTTGACATCTCTGATCATAAATGCATTCCATTCGCCAATATTCGGGACTACAATGCTCTCGTTAGCTTAGCAGGGGTTTGACTCTCATTAGAGATGTCTCCTAGCAACCCAATTGATAAACAATGCTGCAGCTCTAGATTTTATGCTTCAGGTGTACAATTATCAAAAGAGATTATAATGTTTGATACATCTGTTTCTGCAGGCATTTGTTAAACAAGCTTTAATATCATGTAATGTGGAATCAAACTCATTTATCGATATTACTTAATAAAGTGAATGTTTATCACTTACTTTGTATATCTCCCTGAGTGTTCTGAACAAGCCTACAAGTTGTAATTCTGACTTCAATATGCATTCCATTGCACTTTTCCTTGTAGGATGTTGTAAAATCGGACTTTTTTAGTTGAATGGAACACAGCACTACTTTTTAAAACTTAATCTGACACTGAATGCTCAAGCAGCCTAATTTACACTTAGAACTCCTTATGTTGCTATAACAATGCAAAAACACTTATCAGTTTTCTTGACCACCACGCCTATTCCAACTGGCTGCTGTCCATATACAGTCATTCTGTGGAAATCTTGCGCAAGCATGTGCACCAGGGACCAGAAGCAGCAAAGGTGAAGCTCTTACTGTAGCAAACCCCATCTGAATGATGGCCAAATCCTGACTGATGATTTTTAAGAGTATTAAGTGTTACCAAAAGATCCTTGAAATGTCCTTTTTTGTCGTAAAAATCACATTAAACTCCAACAAATCACTGTATAACTCCAGTAAATGTATGATCTTTTCTAGAGCCCACTCCCAGACCTCAGATATTGTTGGCATTTATACTTCAGGAGGGTACTCAATTGAAAAAGTATCATCTAATAAGTACTTGAGTATCTGGGTGAACGATAGGCTCTCTTTTAGATTGCATATTGAACACCTAGTAAAAGAACCTGAATGTTAGACTGGGTTTTTATTATCGAAATATGGCCTGCCTTAATTTAGTAGCTAGGAAAAAGCTTGTACAGGCTACATTCTTAAATGTTCTAGATTATGGAGATATTATTTACATGCATGCTGCTTCTATACTTTGTAATCTAGACTCTGTGTATCATTGTTCTCTTTGTTTTATATGCAATTAATTGTCTAGTACTCATCATTGTGTACATTATCATTTGGTTTCTTGGCATTCATTAAGCTTAAACAACATTAATATGAGTTCAGAAGGACACAGGCCATATGGTTTAAGTATCCTATCAAATATCCAAAGGCCAGTTAGAACAGGAGTAGGATAAAAGAGGTGGAAAATTTGTTAATCTTTCCATAGTTCATGGAAGATTCAACCCCTTCAAATAGTACTTGCCTATGAAATTTTACCATTGTTTTAGCATTTAATGGTGGCATTTGTTATGACAAGGCCATTAGGTAAGTGGCTTCCCTTTACCGTGGTTAGGTTAATGTTGATAGTCTTTTCTAAAAAATAAATTGGTGTTTATTATGAAACAGCTAATAGCCACTTTCACAGCTGAAGGCTTCTAAAAATAAAGTCTAATAGGGTTTTCGGTTATACGCAGACATCAAGCCTGTGTGCGCACATGAAGTGGCTCAGCTTCATTAAACGGAAAACTAAAAAAGCTAACTCAGAATAAAAGGAAAAAAACAAAACACAGGGAAACAAGTACAGAGAATAGACAAAACATGTGTGTTTCTCACTTGCCATCTGTCCTGGACTACAATTCCCACAATTCCCTGTCCTCATCACTGCCAGCTTCATTGTTATCACCTGTGTATAATTTAATCATTATCCCTGTGTATTTAAGCCCTGTTGTTAAACCATTCGTTGTCAGTAGTTAAATGTAAATGTATGTTCTTGACCGTGTTCTGCCTGTGCCCTTCCTGAATGTTTCTCTTGTTTATATCTTGGTTTTCCCCTCGTGGATGTCTTATTTTGTTCCCTGTGTTTTTGTATATTCTGAGTTACCCTGTTCATCTTTTGTTTTCCCATTAAAACCTGCATGTAGATCCTCACTCCTCGTCTGCTTCGTTACAGAACTACTGACCTCAAAATGGATCTAGCAGCATTCTTCACGGAACTAACTCGTAACAACGTGGCCATCCACACCGGTCTTGATGATAAAACCTTGAAGGACATGTATCGGGTCGGTGTACCAAAACACAGATGGTGGAATTTGCCGGAGATCGGATCTTACACCTGGCAGGAGTACGTGGAGCTCATTTTGGAGACATTTACTGCTGAGAAACCACCTATTTCCATCCCGGGCTCAGCTTCAGAACCAACTTCCACACTTGCCACGGCCAACGAGCCAACGCCAACGCCTTCCACGTCTCCTGAGCCTCCCACGCCTCCTGAGCCTCCCACGCCTCCTGAGCCTTCCACGCCTCCTGAGCCTTCCGCAGCTCCGCCTTCTACTGCTCCATCTCCTGAGCCTTCTACGTCTCCTGAGCCTTCCACGGCTCCGCCTCCAGAGCCTTCCACTGCTCCGTCTCCTGAGCCTTCCACGTCTCCTGAGCCTTCTACTGCTCCATCTCCTAAGCCTTTCACGTCTTCTGAGCCTTCCACGTCTTCTGAGCCTTCCACGGCTTCACCTTCCACGGCTCCGCCCTCTACAACTCTGCCTCCAGAACCTTCCCCAGCTCTGCCTCCAGAGCCTTCTACGGTTCCACCTCCTGAGCCTTCCACGTCTCCTGAGCCTTCCACGGCTTCGCCTTCCACGTCTCCTGAGCCTTCCACGGCTTTGCCTTCCACGTCTCCTGAGCCTTCCACAGCTTCGCCTTCCACGGCTCCGCCCACTACATCTCTGCCTCCAGAACCTTCCCCGGCTCTGCTTCCAGAGCCTTCTACTGCTCCGCCTTCTACGTTCCGCCTCCTGAGCCTTCCACGTCTCCTGAGCCTTCCACGTCTCCTGAGCCTTCCACGGCTTCGCCTTCCACGTCTCCTGAGCCTTCCACGGCTTTGCCTTCCACGTCTCCTGAGCCTTCCACAGCTTCGCCTTCCACGCTTCTGCTCCGTCTCCTAAGCCTTCCATGTCTCCTGAGCCCTCCACATCTACTGAGCCTTCCACGGCTTCGCCTTCCACGGCTTCGCCTTCCACGGCTCCGCCCTCTACAACTCTGCCTCCAGAACCTTCCCCAGCTCTGCCTCCAGAGCCTTCTACTGCTCCGCCTTCTACGGTTCCACCTCCTGAGCCTTCCACGTCTCCTGAGCCTTCCACGGCTTCGCCTTCCACGTCTCCTGAGCCTTCCACGGCTTCGCCTTCCACGTCTCCGCCTTCTACAGCTCTGCCTCCAGAACCTTCTCCGGCTCCGCCTCCAGAGCCTTCTACTGCTCCGCCTTCTACGGTTCCACCTCCTGAGCCTTCCACGGCTCTGCCTTCTACGGCTCTGCCTCCAGAGCCTTCCACGACTCCGCCTCCAGAGCCTTCCACTGCTCCGTCTCATGAGCCTTCCATGTCTCCTGAGCCTTCCACGGCTTCGCCTTCCACGGCTTCGCCTTCCACGGCTCCGCCCTCTACAGCTCTGCCTCCAGAGCCTTCTACTGCTCCGCCTTCTACGGTTCCGCCTCCTGAGCCTTCCACGTTTCCTGAGCCTTCCATGGCTTCGCTTTCCACGTCTATTGAGCCTTCCACGGCTTCGCCTTCCATGTCTCCTGAGCCTTCCACGGCTTCGCCTTCCACGGCTTCGCCTTCTACAGCTCTGCCTCCAGAACCTTCCCCGGCTCCGCCTCCAGAGCCTTCCACGGCTCCGCCTTCTACAGCTCCGCCTCCAGAGCCTTCCACGACTCCGCCCTCTACGGCTCTGCCTCCAGAGCCTTCCACGGCTCCGCCTTCTAGGGGTCTGCCTCCAGAACCTTCCACGGCTCCACCTTCTATGGCTCCGCATCCAGAGCCTTCCATGGCTCTGCCACCTGCGCCTTCCACGTCTCCTGAGCCTTCCACATCTCCTGAGCCTTCCACGGCTTTGCCTTCCACATCTCCTGAGTCTTCCACTGCTCTGTCTCCTGAGCCTTCCACGGCTTCGCCTTCCACGTCTCCTGAGTCTTCCACTGGTCCGTCTCCTGAGCCTTCCACGGCTTCGCCTTCCACGGCTTCCACTGCCTCCAGAGCCTTCCACTGATCCGCCTTCTATGGCTCTGCCTCCAGAGCCTTCCACGGCTCCGCCCTCTACGGCTCTGCCTCCAGAGCCTTCTACGGCTCTGCTTCCAGAGCCTTCTACGGCTCTGCCTCCAAAGCCTTCTATGGCTCCGCCCTCTACGGCTCTGCCTCCAGAGCCTTCCACGGCTCCGCCCTCTACGGCTCTGCCTCCAGAGCCTTCCACTGCTCCGCCTTCTACGGCTCCGCATCCAGAGCCATCCATGGCTCTGCCACCTGAGTCTTCCACGACTCCGCCCTCGGAGTTCTCCATGGCTGTGGTCCTATAGCCACCTCCCAGGCCTCCTGACCCAGTCACTGTCCTGTGGCCACCTCCCAGGCCTCCTGACCCAGTCCCCATCCTGTGGCCACCTCCCAGGCCTCCTGACCCACTCCCCGTCCTGTGGCCACCTCCCAGGCCTCCTGACCCAGTCCCCAACTTGAGGTCATCCCCTTGGTCTCCTGACCATCCGCCTGACATTCTCTGGTCTCCCTGGTCCCCGGCTCCATCCTGGCCCTACCTCCCGGCCTTTACCCTATCCCCCTCATCCCTTGTGGCCCCCTTGGACTGCCTGTTTGCCCCTTGTGCCCCCCTTGGACTGCCTGTTTGCCCCTTGTGCCCTCCTTGGTCTGCCTGCCCAACCCGAGCCCCCCCCTTCACTCCTTGGATGATTTGTTTTTGTGGTTTTTTTTAGAAGCGTCTAGAATACGCTCCTCTGTGGGGGGGGGGGGGGGGGTGTTATGTCACTGTAAACAGTTCGGGTTCACAAGACAGGAAGGAGGACACGGGAGCAGAGTTCAACACAAAGGTAAGGCTCTTTAATTCCAGGCTTCAGGCAGACAGGGGTAGTGCAAAAACGTACATGTGCTAAACATAAACTCTTTCGTCTAACAATTGGTTCACTCTCTCTTGCCAACACTGGACTGGCAGATCTCCCTTGAACTGGAGGCATTGAGGCTCTTTTATGCCGGTCTCCCCGTACTCACTGAAATTAGAGACAGGTGTTAGACATAATTTAGCTCGGGTGCAAGCGCCCTTACCGCTTTCCCTCTCCGGACGGGCGCTTGACCACGCCCCCGCTGCCACATACCCCCACTGCCCGACTCCGGCCGGGGCATCATCTGGCCTGCCTACCACCCCCCAACCCATTTCTGGAAAGGAAGTCGGCGACAGCCATCTGCACACCCGGTCTGTGGACCACCTTGAACTTAAAAGGCTGGAGAGCCAGATACCAACGAGTGATCTGGGCGTTAGTATCCTTCATGCGGTGGAGCCACTGCAGTGGGGCGTGATCCGAGTAGAGAGTGAAGGCCCGCCCCAGCAGGTAGTAGCGGAGTGTGAGGACCGCCCACTTGATGGCCAGACACTCCTTCTCTACGGTGCTGTACTTCATTTCCCATAAGGAGAGTTTCCTATTGATGTACAGCACCGGGCGCTCCTCCCCCTCCACCACCTGCGAGAGTACGGCCCCCAGCCCTCTGTCTGAAGCATCCGTCTGTAATATGAAAGGGAGAGAGAAGTTAGGTGTATATAAGAGCGGCCCTCCACAGAGTGCGGCTTTAACCCGTGTGAACGCCTGTTGGCACTGCTCCGACCACTGGGCCCGGAGCACCCTTTTTAGTGAGGTCAGTCAGCGGGCTGGTGATGTCTGAATAATTAGGTACAAACCTTCTATAGTAGCCCGCCAGCCCCAGGAACTGCCTTACCCCCTTTTTGGTCTTAGGTCTAGGGCAAGTCGCAATCGCCGTGCTCTTATCAATTTGGGGACACACCTGGCCATAACCCAAGTGGAACCCCAGATACTGTACCTCCACACGCCCAATCGTGCACTTCTTGGGGTTTGCCGTGAGCCCCGCCTGCCGCAGCGACTTCAGGACCACCCTCAGGTGTTGTATATGCCGCTGCCAGTCATTACTGTAGATAATAATATCATCTAAGTAGGCAGCGGCGTAAGCGGAGTGCGGCCGGAGGACACGGTCCATTAGGCGATGGAACGTGGCTGAGGCCCCGAACTAACCGAACGGAAGTGTCACAAATTGGTGTAATCCGAACGGCGTGGTGAAGGCTGTTTTCTCTCGGGAAATTGGTGTCAAGGGGATCTGCCAATAACCCTTTGTTAAGTCCAGGGTCGAATAAAAGCGAGCAGTACCTAACCGATCGAGCAGCTCGTCAACCCGAGGCATTGGGTACGCATCAAATTTAGACACCGCGTTAACTTTTCGATAGTCCACACAGAACCGGACAGACCCGTTACTCTTGGGAACAAGAACGACCGGACTGGACCAGTTGCTGTGGGACTCTTCTATTACCCCCATATCGAGCATCGCCTCCAATTCGTCCCGAACAATTTTCTTCTTATGTTCGGGGAGGCGATAAGGGTGGCTACAAACCACCACCCCCGGCTCGGTCTCGATGTGGTGTTCGATGACGTTCGTACGACCCGGTAGAGGAGAAAACACGTCTGCAAATTCTTTTTGCAACCTGGCAACCTCTGATTGTTGGCACGGGGAGAGGTGGTCTCCACAAATGACCGGGGCATTGTGATCGGGCTTTGGATTTACCTCCGGTCCGAGCTCCGCCCTCTCTGGAACCACCGTGGCCAACGACACAGAGACCGCCTCCCTCCATAATTTGAGGAGATTGAGGTGGTATATTTGACGCACGTCCACCCTATCGGTTCGCTTAACCTCATAATCGAGATCCCCCACTCGTCGTGTGACATCAAAGGGCCCTTGCCACTTGGCGAGTAATTTGGAGCTGGATGTGGGAAGCAATACAAGTACCTTGTCTCCTGGTGCAAATTCCCTTATTCCCTGTATACCCCTGTCATACAGCCGCCGTTGGCGTTCTTGAGCCTGGAGCAAATTCTCCTGTGTTAGTTTCCCCAGTGTGTGGAGTTTTGCCCGAAGATCAAGAACGTACTGAATTTCATTTTTACTACTCGAAGGTCCTTCCTCCCAGGCTTCGTGGATGACATCCAGCACTCCGTGCGGACGCCACCCATACAGTAGCTCAAATGGGGAAAATCCTGTGGAGGCTTGCGGGACCTCTCGTACTGCAAATAATAGGGGGTCAAGCCATTTATCCCAATTCTTAGCGTCTTCGTGTACGAACTTACGAATCATATTCTTGAGCGTTTTATTAAATCGTTCCACTAGGCCATCTGTTTGCGGATGGTACACGCTAGTGCGAATCGACTTAATGCCCAATAGTTCATAAAGTTCGCGGAGTGTTTGTGACATAAAAGTCGTGCCTTGATCGGTGAGGATTTCTTTCGGAATCCCCACCCGGGAGATTATCTTGAAGAGTGCCCCTGCAACACTACGTGCTGAGATGTTGCTCAGAGGCACTGCTTCCGGATATCGCGTTGCATAATCCACCAGGACTAATACAAAGCGATGTCTGCATGCTGTCCATTCTAATGGCCCGACGAGGTCCATTCCAATTCTCTCAAAGGGAACCGCGATCAACGGAAGAGGGCGCAACGGCGCTTTTGGGGTGGCCGGTGGGTTTACCAGCTGACATTCACGGCACGCCACACACCACCTGCGGACGTTGCCAGTAATGCCCGGCCAATAAAAATGGGCTATTAGACGGAGAAGTGTTTTTCTTTCTCCTAGATGACCCGCCATGGGATTATAATGAGCCGCCTGGAATAGCATTTCCCGGCGGCTCCGTGGAATCAATAACTGCGTAAAATTCTCTTTAGTTTGAATGTCCCGCGTCACTCTGTACAAACGGTCATTCATAATAGCAAAATAGGGGTATGCGAGAGCGATGTCTGCCTGAAGACGCTGACCATCAATCGTCTTCACCTGGTTGAAGGCGTGCTTAAGGGTCTCATCCCGCGACTGCTCCAAAGAGAAATCCACGTCAGGGAATTCCCTATGAAGAGGAGGGGCAGAGGGCCCGCCCCTTCCCTCATCATCCTGATTTGGAACAGTCGAGGATGACCCCGGCTCCGCCTCCCCAGCCAAAGCATCGCACATCGCACATCTCCCTATTTTAGTGCAAGACCCATCCGTGCATATTCCCCCTAATACATCCCTAAATGCGGGCCAACCGGTCCCCAAAATTAGAGGATGGGTGAGGCGGGAACTAACCGCTGCCTCCACTCTATGTTTTTTCCCTTGGAATTTAACTAGTAGGGTCACCATCGGATAGTTGTGAACATCCCCATGCACACACCTCACCCTTACCAGCTTAGCCGTGCTCAAAGCCCCGGGTTGAACCAAGCGTTGCTGGATGGTGGTCTGATTACAACCGGTATCCAGCAAAGCTTGGTGTGTACCCCCCTGGATTCTTACCGGAATCCGGTACGCTCCAGCCCGATCGGGGGCAGCATGTGGGAGATCGGAGACCCGAACCACCGTCCCCACCTTCATCAACGGACACCGATCGTGGAAGTGGCTCGGGTCCCCGGACCTCCGACAGGCCGGCCCAGGCACCACACTCGTACCTGCTTCGGCGGACGCCCCCACCTGAGGGGGAGAGCGGCTGTAGGTTGTGGGGGAAGGATGAGATGAGGCTGATGTCTGGGGTGTTGATCTCAACCAGGCTACTCGCCTGCGAGGGGCAGGAACGGGCCCTGGAGAGAAGACAGAGGGAGAGGGTTTGGGGGATGGGAGAGAGAGCAGAAGAAAACACAGGGGGAGGGGGAAGAGAGAGAGAGAGAGAGAGAGAGAGAGAGAGAGAGAGAGAGAGAGAGAGGGCTCATCCGCCCTTGGTATCGCTGCCATGTGGTCCTCTGCTAGCTGGATGGCTGCCTCCAGCGACGGCAGGCAGTGGCACTGGGCCCACTCCACCGTTCTCCTGGGCAAGCGTTGGACGAACTGCTCCAGCACCACCTGACCGACGAGTCCCTCGACGTCGCAGTCCCCCACTAACAGTCACCTACGGCAGGCATCACGGAGCCGCTGGGCAAAGGCGAACGGGCGGTTGGACTTTTCCAGCTTCATATCCCGGAAGAGTTGGCGGTTTACTTCGGGGCTCCGACCAACCCGTTGCAAAATGGCTTTCCTCAAATCGGTGTATGCCAGGAGGTTTGTTGCCGGCAGTTGTTGAGCCGCGAGTTGGGCTTTCCTGGACAGAAGAGGAACAAGGCGGGCTACCCACTGATGCAGCTGCCAGCCCCAAATTTCAGCGGTTCGCTCGTACAAGTTCAAAAAAGCTTCCACATCGTTAGCCGCCCCCATCTTCTGTAACGTGGGCGGGGGTAACATGGCACGGCTGTCCGCCGATCTTGGTCTTGCCTGAGCTCAAGTGGGGACTGTTGGTGGCTCTGACGTAACATAGCGAGGGACTGGAGGACTTCGTCCAGCTGGGAGGACTCTACGGGATGACCTTCCTCCATCTTTGGACATACGATATCCAACCTTATTTTTCCCGGGTTTCGGCACCAGTGTAAACAGTTCAGGTTCACAAGACAGGAATGAGGACACAGGAGTAGGGTTCGACACAAAGGTAAGGCTCTTTAATTCCAGGCTTCACACAGACAGGGGTAGTGCAAAAACGTACATGTGCTACCCACTCAAACTCATAACTCTACACATAAACTCTTTTGTCTAACAATTGGTTCACTCTCTCTTGCCAACACTGGACTGGCAGCTCTCCCTTGAACTGGAGGCATTGAGGCTCTTTTATGCCGGTCTCCCCATACTCACTGAAATTAGAGACAGGTGTTAGACATAATTTAGCTCAGGTGCAAGCGCCCTTACCGCTTTCCCTCTCTGGACGGGCGCTTGACCACGCCCCCGCTTCCACAGTCACGATTCCCTGTTGTCTGCCCTGTGTTTCTCACTTGCCATCTGTCCCGGACTACAATTCCCTGTCCTCATCACTGCCAGCTTCATTGTTATCACCTGTTTAATTTAATCATTATCCCTGTGTATTTAAGCCCTGTTGTTCCACCATTCATTGTCAGTAGTTAAATGTAAATGTATGTTCTTGACCGTGTTCTGCCCGTGCCCTTCCTGAATGTTTCTCTTGTTTATATCTTGGTTTTCCCCTCGTGGATGTCTTATTTTGTTCCCTGTGTCTTTGTATATTCTGAGTTACCCTGTTCGTCTTTTGTTTTTCCATTAATTCCTGCATGTAGATCCTCACTCCTCATCTGCTTCGTTACACATGCTATGTTTGACCACATATGACTAACACCACAAAATAAACAAAACAAATAAAACAAATGAGTGAATTGTAATAGGCTGCTAAAATCTTAATTGTATGGGGTAAAAATAGAAATCCAATGATTTAGAATTTATTTTTGACAAAGGTGTTTGACGTGCAGTTTTTGGGACATGAGAAAATGACAGTGCATATAGAAAGTGCAATAGAAAAAGATTTCAATTCATTCAAATGTGGGACCAGGTTTCCAGTCCAGCCGGACACTCATGGCAGCCCGGGTAAGCGTAGCGGACAGCTTGGCTTTGGACTCAGACTGGGCCTGCACACCCGAAGCCGCTAGCCCAGTCGAGTCCTCAGTGTGCCAAGACAGAAACTCTCATCCAGCTCGGGGGCTACAAAAGAGACATCAGACTGGCCGTATAGCGAGCCAGTCTCATCTCAGAACTGGACAGGGGCAAAAGAGTATGCTGGGGAATGGGTGGTCTGCGGAGATTTACCCGGCGAAACCGTGGCCTTTAAATTCCTAAAATCTTCTCCAGCCCCAGCCATGCCGGCCCTACAGCCTTGGGTAGAAGGCGTGACATGGGGTGCGGCTAGAGTGGCTTTCGTTTAGAGGTGAGTGGAACAGCAGTGGGTTTTCTCAGCTCGCTGAAACACAACCGCTCGGCTCCGAAGAAAAAATCTGAACAGACGCACGCTTCCCTCCTTTTATACCTGTATGTCCGGGGGAGGGGCATGCAAATTCTGTTCGCCAATTTTCATTGGCCTTTTCTCAAAGATAAGAGGTAACCGAGGCTCTCAAGAGAGACCCCTAGTGTCACTTCATCGACACAACGTTGAGTTTCAGAATATGATGTGTATGGATTTTAATCGCCTAAAGGCATCATATATTTTATTGTTTACAATATGAAAAAGTACCTCCTACTGAAATATCTACCTATTTGCTTACCTGATTGTCCAAGAGAATTGGCAATTTCTCGCCAAATCTTCTCTTTCTCCACTCGGTTGTGGTACAGTTTAGATGAAACATCAAAAAGGCACTGGTGCTACTGCCAAAGTTCTACAAATTGTTCCTCCATTTCTTCGGTCCAATGAGACTTTCTTGGTACCACAGCCATGCTTGTTGACGTTCTGTTGCAGGTACATCAGGACTCCTCCCACTGAAATTCCTGTGCCCCATTTCTTGCTCTCTCATTGGCTGTAGGTCAACGCTGCAGTTGTATTCAGTCAGAACATATTTCACATTGCACAATTTGGAATCGCAGACATGTCCAGATATTTAACATGCTCGATATCTTGCTGACATCGGCGAGGCGTCTTCACTTCTCTCAGATTGCGTCTTTGATATTTCATACATTGCGTTCGTCTCTCAATACCATAACATCAAGCCAAGTGTGTGAAATCTGACACAAAGATCGTGGGTATGAGAAACTGAATATACAAAAAAAATATCGAACCTAAACCAACCAACTCCCTTGCTCTGGGAGTTTATGTGTGAGGGACTTGCTCATCATGGAATTGTTCATGAAAGCTTGACTAGTGAATTTAAAGTCAGCACTTACACATAGCCTTCAGATTTGTCCGAGCACACAAAACTGCTGTGTATATGACCCAGTAGGTAAAGGCTACCCATATTCAAAAACATGGATGTTTGAATGAACAATGAGCTTGACATTACTCTTCACTGCCATGTAAAAACTTATTGTCTTGTATTAAATATAAATGTAATAATATCTTCCAACTTATTTGTTATTATTATTTTTTATAATTTGATATTTACTGTTGTAGCTGTCTCTCTGTGTCCGTGTGTGTGCGTGCGTGCCTGTGTCGCTCTTATTATTTCCTTCACGAGGCAATGATTGTCCTAATGAAGACGAACCCCTGCCTGAATTCAGTGAACATTTAGGCACTGTGTCTGACTATTTGATAAGCTCAGCTGCTATAAACGTAGCTTGTTTTTGGAGAATAAATGGTACAGAATTTAAAATGAACCAAGACGTATTTACCTGAACAATTAAACCGCAGAGAACTTTTATTCTGTCTCACAGCATTGAGGAAGACGAAGGTGCAGTTTGACCAATCATAAGAAAGGGGCGTTTCAGTTCTATCCATATGTGCGAACCAAATATTCAAGCCATATATGAGTGAAATCAAATAATAAAAACTCACAGTGTCCCGTGGCTATTTTTCCAATTTCCCATTT
Organism: Moxostoma hubbsi; assembly: GCA_032164185.1. NCBI lineage: Eukaryota > Metazoa > Chordata > Actinopteri > Cypriniformes > Catostomidae > Moxostoma > Moxostoma hubbsi. The sequence continues at coordinate 65,778,502 of JAVLUX010000001.1, forward strand.
TAACTTGAGCATTAAATCGAAAGTACAAAAAAAAAAAATAATTATTTGTTTTTAATATTAGTTTTGTAAACGAATAATGAAATAACAAGTCCGATTTCCTAATTGAATATGAAATGAACGAATGATACACGGATTCAGAATGAGCACTTGCAGTTTTGAATCTCACTTGTACATTGATTTAGTCTCCCTGAGGATACGAAAACAAATGTGCGTGACGTTAAACATGTCATTTGAGAGTTTCTTTCAAATACACGCTATGATTTCGCCATACAACCGCTCTTACATGTGTATAATACAGTGCTAGAAAGGCGCAATTGGACTCCTCCTTCCTCAGAGGTGTTATCGACAGAAAGTTCTGCAGTCGAGCAGGTGGACGTGGAGCTCGCGGTAGGGGAGCATTGCGTTGCTCACGTAAGTGAACCCACAGGTGAGAGTATTGCAGCTGTATTTTCATTTATTTACAATTTACGTTTCATATTTTAACTTTAAATGAGGTCCTAAAACTACACTGATATTCTCCACTGGGAAACCATAAGTAGTTTACACGAGCTTTCCTTTTCTGATGAAATGCTGTATAGATTTTCTGTTGTTTGCTTATAACAAATATTCTTGCTCCAAACCCAGAATATGGAAAGCCATTATTTGAAATTGAGGTTCTTTATTTTTGTGGCGTGTTGATATTCATCAAAATAAAACTACTGATATCAATAGGATCTATTGTACATGTATTATTACGCATTGTTTATTGTTGAAGGTCGTTGCATTTCGCATCTCTTTTTATTTCCCTTTTTCTCTTTCTTTGTGTAGAAGCTCGTTTTGAAAACTCTCTTGCTGCTTTTAATGAAACTATTCTTGCCAGATACAATTACAAAAACATTTAAACTTTAAACAAATAAAAATGCCACTGCTGTTTTGGGGAAAGGGAGATTTTTTTTCCACCATAACACCTTCAGAGACCTCCCATGTTCCCAAACAGTTCCTCCACACCTTCCTATGAACGCATCTGTCATTCTGTTCTGTTCAGTTAGGTTCACAGAGTGTGTTTATGTCAGTGTCACTGTAAATGACAGCTGTCACCCATTTATGAAGTCAGCTGTATAATTGTAGCCAGTTGTAATCAGTATGATGTCACATGATGTGCTGTTTAATTCTTGGAAAGTTTTAGAACTACTGATGCAACGGCTAGTAAGATTATCAGTATTACAATTTGTAAGGAATGCTAGTTTGTTTCAGAAGGCTGTGTTGCCCTAGATTTTTTCTCACTATATCAGCGTGGTAACGTGTCTTTGTGTGGCTTGTTCATCATCTTGCATGTTTGTGCTATCAGAAAATGTAATTAGTCTCTTACCATATCAATCTCACACTTAATTTATCCTGTGCACATGTGTAATTGTCCCTTACTTTGTTTTTATGCATTATTTAACTGTTGTTTTATTCTGAGTGTCTAAAAGCCTTTATAACTCATCATTCATGTGTGGCATTGACATGAAGTGACTTGGTGCAACTGCTGCTGTTGACCAAACTGTTTACTTGTGATCTGAACTTTTACACTAATTTGTACTGCTTTCACTCTGTTACACCACTCGCATATATTATCACATTTACCTTTGCCAGTGCTGACAAATGTGTATGAATGCATGACACCACGTAGACCAAGCATGTGGAGGCTCACGCTATTCTCCACGATCCACGCACAATTTACCATGTACCCCATTGACAGCGAGGTTACCCCATGTGACTTTACCCTCCATAGCATCCGGTTTGTTTGGTTAGGAAACCTGGCTTTTGTCACTCAGCACACCCTGGATTTGAACTCGCGACTCCAGGGGTTGTAGTCAGCGTCAACAGTCGCTGAGATACCCAGGCACCTATTTAATGCTACATTACATTTTTATGTGATTTTATTCTGGTTGTACGCTGAAAGCCACAGGGCAATTCTTAGAATAACTAGAGTTGTAAAGCATGGGAAATTATAATTTTTTCTAAGTATGGCTTTAATCAGCTCTTATTTGACCTTTAGCCTCATTGCTATGGGTGACCATGAAGTTTAAGGCGTTCCAAGAGTCTCAGACTGTTCTCAGAGGTCTTCAGGTTCACAGCTCAGCTCACACGAAGGCCAGATGACTATAGAATTGTTTACCCTCTAAAGGAATTGTTCACCCTAAAATTTAACTTCTCTTAACCCTGTGTTGTTCTAAACCCATATGACTTTCTTCTGTGGAGAAAGGAGAAATTTTAGAGAATATTGGTCATTTTTTTTATGTAAAATGTATAATTTTTATATTAGCAGTAACAATTTATATTATACTTAACAAGAGAGAACATGCAATTTCTACAGTAAAAAAACAATAATCGGGTGTTCCCAGAATTCCCTGCATGACCCATTACACTACATTATATTTTATGGGAATAGTTATATTTCTTATTATTTTTAAGTACATTGTAGGGTTCTGTGTCATATTTGTTGTAGTTTAGTTAATCTTCCTCACACAAAGCTATCATAATGGCTTTAGTAGACTTAAAAATGCAACACATAAGTCAAATGGTGCTTTTGCATCCTTTTGAAGTTTGAAAGCTCCAGTCACCATGCTTTGTAATTGCATAGGGAAAAAAACACTGAATTCTTCAAAAATGTCACCTTTTGGGTTCCACGAAAGTAAGACATACAGGTTTGGAACTACACAAGGTAGAGAAAATGATGACAGAATTTTACATTAGTGTTTGGCAACAGGTTCATTAATTAATGTCTCTTATAGTCATCAATTATACTTTAGGCACAGGTGCCTAAAACACTCTCTCACACACACACACACACACACACACACACACACACACACACACACACCATATTTTTCTCAATATTGGTTTAAACACATGTTTTGGGAAATGTTTCATTACATCTGAAGCCTCTGTAATAATTACTCCCAGCTGTAGAAAAAGCTGTCAAAATATATTTTGCGTATCTTCTACTTATGATAGTTCTGCTGGCCTTTCATTCTCTCTGGAGCTTTATTAAACATGTCAGTCCACTGATTGCTGCTTGGGATTTTATGATTTTTGAAGCAGCACATGAGGAGTCTCATCAGTCAATGAAGGAAGCATGATGATGAGCTTGTTGAATTTTCAGAACACATTCTTTACTGTTAGAGATGAGATGATAAAATTATGATGATCATAGAATGTGATGAATAGAAAAACAAGAATTGTCTCCAGATGTAAGTGTAGCCTGTGTAATTTTCTCGCACGATTTCACGTTTTTGTGTGGTGAATATAGCTATAAGCCAAAATTATACATATGAGCCATAATTGGGAATATATTAATACATCTAAATGACCTTGTTCGTCCTCCTGTCATAAATTACAATGTTATTAAAATTAGGCATATTGTGTTGTGGAAATATCAAACTGTACACTTTGTTACCAACTGTATCATGGACTGAATCAATTGATTTATACCTTACGCTGGATAACGTACCTGTCTCTGGCATTTTGAGTGGAATGCAGAGAATTATACAGTTCAGAACCTCACTCGTCACTTTTCTGAAAATTCTGGGATGATCCTCTGAGGAAGGCTTGGCCTTCTTCTCAATCTTTCATTCAGAAGAAGTTCAAAAGTGATCATCAAGCAAAACACGATGAATTGTCTGACATATAATTGGATCTTTGATCAAGCACATATCCCTTCAGAGTCCTGAGGCCTCAGGAGTTCTATTCAACCTGCTTATTCCAAGACTTGGTCTGTCTGTGTGTGTGTGATTAAAGGGATAGAATCTCATTATTTACTCACCCTCATGATATCCAATGTGTGTATGACTTTCTATCTTCACCAGAACACATTTGAAGATAAATAGAAAAATCTTAGCTCTGTAGGTCCTTAAGTGAATGGCAGTTACTTTTTGAAGGTCCAAAAATCACAGACAGTCAGCATAAAATTCATCCATATGACACCAGCTGTTAAATTAATGTATTCTTAAGCGACACAATCACTTTTGGTGTGAAAAAGATACATATTTAAGTACTTTAATTTATCTCTAAATCATGCTCCCGGTCAGCAGTGGTATGCGCATGTGACGTAATCATATTGGTATTTGAAACATGTGAGAACTGAGGCACGTGCGACACAGCTGGAAGAGCAGCACTATTTACAAATGAGAAGCAGGGAGGCTGTACAGTAGCTTCATTGATTTTGCTTTAGATCTGTTATTATCTGTTTCTTTACTCACAATAGTGTGTTTGTGTGCTTATCCTTGATGTCTCAATTGAAAAGAGAACAGGAGATTACCTTGGTATCCATGGCAATGCGAACATGTCACATGAGAGACCGCTTGGACTCCACCCTCTCCTGAAGCGTTGGATTATACTGTACTTAAATATTGATCTTTTTTCGCACCTAAAGCAATTGTATCACTTTAGAACAGTGGTTCTTAACTGGTTTTGCTTCGGGACCCAGATTTTACAGTGGAAATCAAGTGGCGACCCACCATAGAAAAAAAGGAACCATCTCGGCTACGTACATAACCTCAGTTCCCTGAAACGAGTGGAACGAGACATTGCGTCACTAAGCTATCTCATATGGGGAGTGTTCTTCTGCACGACCTAGTTGAAAGCGCTCTACAATAACGGCAGTTCTGATATTGGCTATGGTTTTGGCCATTCCTTAGAGGGACAAAGAATGCAACGCTCGCACCTCAAAGAACTCTGGGTCTTGTAGTATGGCCAGTGTACGCAATGTCTTATTCCCCTCGTCTCAGGGAACCCAGGTTACATACGTGCGTAACTAAGTTGATGCATTTGGGGAACAGAGTCCCGTCATGCCGCACTATATGACATAACCTTCCAGAGAGGAAACATGACACTGCAGTCCCCTAGGACGGTGACTGAAATGAGTATGCTGCAATTGAATGACCCTCATGGTCAGCCAGGAGGAGAACACTCAGAATATATATATGAACTATGGTCATATAATATGTATTAACCCCTTCGTGAACCCAGTCAGATAGGACGTTTAGTTATATTGAAGTGCCTGTAACTTTGAACACAACGGTCCGAATGCAGGCAGTTGTGTAAAGTTACAGGGAGCCTGTACTTAAAAAGAGGGGCACAAGTATATATTTGGCCAATAAAATAGCAAGGACTTGTTTTGAGAGAGACATTATGTCTTGGTTGTAAAACCTTGCAAATGTGTTTTGAGAAGACCATCCTGCTGCAAAACGTATATCTTTAAGGACACACATTTAATAAATAAGTGCATGTGTGGACGTGACAGCCCAATGAGCTGTTTGCCCATTTTCTACACCGCTATTAAAAAGATGACCAGTCAGTCTCAGTTTAGGGAGTGGCATGTCTGGTCATGTGAGTTTCCAGTGTTCAGCGTGGAAATCAAGTGAAGATGGATGCCGAGCAGACTTACACTGAACTGGTGGTCAGAAAAGATAACACAGAAACACAGATCACAGCTTGGCGATATGTCTTTATTTCTTCAATTATTAAAGTTAATATAATACGAGAGCTGCTTCAACCAGTCGTGGAAGAGACCCAATCTGAGCGGGAGTCGAGACCGGGAGAGATTTAAAGTTCCGAAGGCTGATGCGCGCACTAACATGAGACGCTCGTCTCTCACCCCCGCTGTCTGCAGCTTGCAACGTGTTGCATCATTAATGAAATCATCATAAGATCAATCTTATGTGAAAAATAACATTAAAATTACAACAACAATAAAATGTGCTTGTGTGCATATATATACACACAACAACAACAGTTTTAGTGGTTTGATTGAGTGAACCACACTTTTATATCCTGTTTCCTTTTCAAAAGAGTTTATACAATAGTACATGTTACATCCTGCTTAAATGTCCCTGTTTGTCTGGACAATCTTACTTTCATAAAAAAACTTGTATTGTCTTATTTATTGTTCTATTTTATTTAGGTGTAATATTGAGGAAATAACAAGTTTGCAGTAATCCAAATATATTATTTAATTTTGTAAAAATATTTTAATTTGAAAATGCTGTGCATTTATATTTGTTGTTGTTGCTAGTTTGTATGTTTGAGTTGAAAAATACACATTTTGGCAATATCAGTAATCTGTTTGTGCATTTTCCTTGATAACCAAGCAAGTTGACTCATGATACCATTTGTTTATTATATCACAATTGCATATCACAATATTAACCTCAATAATCGCAATATGACATTTTCCCCAAATCATGCAGCCCTAATGCCCATGAAGAGGCCATGCCTCTAGTTGAGTGTACTTTACCACCAATTGGGCAATTCACACCCAGCAACTCATAAGCCAGGGTGACCGTATCTACGATCCAGTGAGAAAGTCTTTGCTTGGAGATGGACAATCCTTTCGTGCATCCTCCATATAACACAAAGTGTTGGTCAGGCAGTCTCAACTAGTGTGTGCGCTCAACGTATGTGTGTAGCGCTCGCAAAGGGAATAACAAATGCAAGGACTGTTCCTCATCCAAAAGCTCTCAAGAGTGTGTTTATAACCCTAGGCACATACACTTTTGATTTGACAGTGGTCTTGAAACCTGGACGCGAATTACCAGTGGCGAGTTACCGCGATGCACATGAAAATAAAATTACTTCAGTGGAATTGTTTTTTCAGTTTGAACTTAAACCGACACAGATCACAAAATGATCAGTATGTGCTTGTCCACAAGGTGCACACGCATCTCACATAAAGAAGAATTAATGGCTGGGGAAAAGTGTGCTTGTGTGATCCCTCGGGAGTCACAGAAGAGGCGGGTGGGAGCGTGCTTGATGCTGAACCGCCCTTCAGAACGAGGGCGATTCACGAGCTAAGCATCTTGAGACTCATGCCCTCACAGCGAGGGCAGTCTGTCTCTATGAGAGCTGTCTCTGCGTGGGCATGGCCCAGACAGTGAATGTAGCTCTCATGCTGATCTGACAGTGGGATGTTTCCCTCGCATAAGAAAACACTTACGAAACGACATCTTTAAAAAGATGTGAACACTTAAGTAGTTCTTTTAATTACATATATATATATACTGTATATATATATATATACTGTACACACACACACACACACGCACACACACATACATATACACAATAACACAATAGCTTATAGGGATACAAAACTTCTACCGAAGCGCTGCAGGGAATCAGGAAGCTGAAGCACCCCGTTCACCAGCGATGCGTCAAGGATGAGTAAATGTTTGCCGGAACACAGCAGGGGAGTGGTGAGTCTTCTCGTTCCAGTGAAGATCTCTCCCAGTGACTCGTGGATGTCAAAGTCGAAGTAGAATCCAGCTTCTAGACGAGAGATGAATCGCTGCCATGAAAGAAGAAAATTCTGAGGAATTGTGTTTGCGCACGTGCTTTTATAACTCAAACACAATAGCCCAAATTAGAATTTTCATATTGTAGAGAGGTTTCAACTAGGTCATGTAGAAGGACACTCTCCCTCTGCTAAAATGTACAGAGTCGTTATGGAACTGTATTTAATGTATCCTGGGTCACATTTCATTTTATCTTGCACAGATTTATTCATGGTTTTTAATTATAAGGGCATACTTCAAGCGACATTATTTTTGTTGTTGACGTCAGCAACAAAATCTACCGGAAGTTTACACCCCCACCCCTCCTAATTTCAAATGTCATTCAGACAGAACATACTGAACATATTACACAGGAGGAAATACTCCTCATTGCCATGGTTATGTCAATGTAGCTAGTCTTAAATAAAAATTAGAATAATAAATTATACTATTTATGAAACAAATACTAGCAAAAACACATTTTTAAACTTTAACTACAACTGCCATTGTTAATATAAAAATGAGGTCTAATAGATTCTGCCTATAGATTATTTCATATAACTATACAATTTCTTTTAAAAAAAAACACTTTTGTAAAGGTGATGATGTGTAATTAATTTTTTTTAGCACATAGCAAAGTTGCTGTTTTCATCTTCAGTGTTGTTTGGCATGTCGGGGCTGTCTAATGTTTGAGAGGTTTAACTTGACTTCCGCTTTAAACTAGAAAAGTCTTATTTGAATTTAAATGGGTCTCATCAGTTTTGAGGTCTGCACACCGCAATATCGAGGGAAGCCCGGTTTTTGCATGTGCACACCAGAGAGCGGAGCAGATCATTGACGCGAACTGGTTCTGTTACACTCGTGCAAAAGCTTTAATCGCACCATGACAATATTGCAGTTCAGATGAGAAGCCTTTCGCTGAATGCAAGATTATCAATAAAATTGGAAATTGCATTGCGTACTTGATACATGCCTTAAAGCTGTCTTATTACTAGCGTTTCAGAGAGTCTTCATGTGTCTTTCATCTTAATTTTCCATCCATAGTGGAAACTTTAAATAATATACACAATCGCACATCTCCTTCTTGGCCATTGACAGCATGGCTGCAGGAGCTCTAAAATGTGGCGATTGTGGCTGACGTCACTTCCAACTACAAACACTCCCTACAGTATAAACTCCCACCCCCAATACTGATTGACAGGTGTCTGTGTAAGGCATCGGAAATGCAAGTGCAATTGGAATTGCGATTCCATTGTAATTTTGGCAGGCTCCTTACGGAACGCTGAAGAAGTAAAATAGCAAACAGGGTAATTAAAATTGCTTTTTCAACATGACAGGGTCATAAATCGTGAGACATAGGAAATGCACTGGCAAATTGACTGCTTTTCAAATTTGGCAGACTTTGTACATTTGTGTAAATGAAAATTCAAATGTTAATATGCAATTGTATTTGGAATATGGCACAATTTATAGGTCCAAAAATAGAAAACGCAGTTGCAAATACAATTTGCAATTTGGTTTGAAAATAGTCCTGTATATCCTCCCATAAGGCTATATCTGGGGCCTATAAAATGAAAATGCTAAGACTGAAACTAATAATAAAAGTGGTATTGTTATTATATTTCAAAGATAAGTGAAATGACCAATAATATTGCATATTTTGTTCCACTGAACTGCTCATTCTACATTACAGAATTAATTTTTGAATGTATATTTAAATATACTGGTATTAACAACAGTAAGGTTATCTATAACATCTATAAAAAGTCAAACTTAACACCTAATTTATGTGACTTAATTATCCTAAAATTGTGACTGAGTTGGAAATCCATTCATCAGGTTCTTATTGATTCATATGTGTCTGAAGGCAAACAAAATCCCTTATATTTTCTTACACTCAAACACAAATATTTTAGTGTATAATTATTATTATTATTTTTGGGGGGGGGATTTATGCATTTTGATTTCATCTAAAAAAAAAAAAATTGTGTGTTTTGCTTTTGCCCTTTAAATGTATTTATTTATTTTTATAGTTTTAACAGTGGTATTTGTAACAAGACCATAGTAAGCACAAGGAAGCATGGATCTTCTTCACTACCGTGGTTAGATGTAACATGATTTCTTGAAACGAAAAAAAATTATTGCATTTTTGTAATTTCAAACAGTAGGCCTACTCTAAACAGGTAAGAAAAATAAATACAAAATATAAACATATTAAAGTTGTAACAAAAATGTATTATATTCCCTCACTCCCCTAATGTAGCCTATGACAAATTTAATAGAGCTGAAGTAGTGATACGATAATTTGTATTATGAATCTTCTGCATTTAGTGTTACTATAGTAAATTCAAAGATGGCCACGTAGAATTCTGTACCGACTTCAAATTGTTTCCGCATCTTGCGCCTTGATTCTCACTGGTTTTAGCAATTCTTCAATGATCAGAGGTGCGCATTTAGGAGCTTGAGACTGGTTTGTGAGTGAAAACGCACCTGCTTTGCACTCGTGCAACTCTGTGCATTGAGCTATATCCAACTTCAGAGCCATACAGGTGCATTAGTGGAGGTTGTGGCTTCACCTGTCTATTTGATGCTGCTAAACCAGATACTTCAGATGCGTTGCTAGACTTCAGAGTCAGATGAAATGCGGTTCAAATGCATACTAACATGTATAATGGAGTCTAGATAAACATTTTAATGCAAACTGGAACTTGTCGATAGAATTGATTAACATGACTGATAAACCTCCGCCATTTTTATCTTTACGCACCCGTCTGCTAATTTGCTCTTAGCGCCCCCCTGAATTCTTTGAACCCCCACTGGGGGGCAGTACCACCCCCATTTAGAACCTCCGTCTTGGATGATCCTGCATATCACAGTATGTGTTGTCGTTTTGTACTTCTACATACTATCATAGTACTTGCAGTGAACATTACTTCCACACCTTCGATGAGCCCACAGTTTGTCTATGTCTCAGATGTGACATACAGCTACAATGTGCCTTATAGTAGTGTTTAATTATAGTGATCACCAAACACAACATTTGATGTTCCTCAATTGAGTAATTGGCAGTTCATCATCAGTTGAAGAATAATCAACCACATTAGTGTAATTAATTGATAGATGATTACACTAATCAGTTACACTTCCTTTTGAGAGTTTCCTTTATAATGTATTGTGACTCTACGGGTGAGATAAAGCACTGAGTCAGAGTTTAACTTTACATTTGGCTACTGTTTGGTCCTGTACTCCGGAAAGGCTGGAGGGAGTGGGACTCACGTGAGAGCATTTAGGTTGTCTGGTAAGAGTCTAATCCTGGTGACATTGACTTGCACAGAACAGGGGAAGCTGGGGCGCATGCCCCTTTTGATCACAAATCTAAATGTGCCCGTTTGGTCGTCCAGAAAATGGGGGGAAATTGTAATAATTAAATTAAAATCTTTAAATAAAATTAAAATGTTTTCATAATCTCACAATAACAGTAATAATGGGTTAATATGAGATTTCTTTTGTAAATCATGGGCGTATTAAAGAAAATTAAGCGGAGATGCATATAAGAGCATGCACTACAGCAGATCGGGGGTGGATTCCAATCGCAAGTGATCCTCCCTATGCCCTATACTCACTCCAAACTGTAGTGCCTTTGCTGTGGGTTCTCTGAAGGAAACATCACATTACTGTATGAATGTACCCTTCGCTAAAGTTCTTGTGGAAAGGCCCTCTGAAAAAAGATACATTTTCTCACTTTCGTTTTGAATGAGCTTTCGAGTGGCAACCCCTCCCACAGGAGTGTCATTCAAGAAAGCAAAAAAAATGCCGTTTTGAATTCGCTCCAGAACATCGAAGTGCTGTTACCTCAGACGAGTAACAGGTCAGTTAAAAAGTCCACTCCATGTATTGTGTTGTAATTGAATCAAAAGAATAATACTCGATTGCTACCGCATTTCCGTCAACGCGCACCTACTGTGCAGACAGATTTATTCATTATAATGGGAGTGGTCACGTCGCTTTCAGTGATAAAATTAAATTAGTCTTTTATAGAATATTGACATAAACTGAGGGAGCTGTCAGGTTTAGCCAAAACCAGTTTGGTTTTGTTGAAACTAATAAGCCATTAAACTAATCACTTTCAGAAAAATTAAATTAGGCTACCACAGTACCACAGCTCCCTATATGTGTATTACGCAGTCTGCTTAGGGCACCGACTCCCTGGGGGGGGGGGGGGGGGCACCATCATAAAACACCACCTGCTGCACTTACTCACATGTTATACGTTATTCAAGGACCCTGTAGCATTCGTGGAACACAATTGATCACCTCACGCTCGCACTTTCTCAACGCACCTTCGCACCGTGCACCACGTTACCAGGGTAATGCCATGGTACTGAATGATTGATCATGTTCAAATTTCATGATACTGTCATGGTACTCCAAGGTACTTTAAAAATACCATGGTTTTACTATGATACAAGTGTATTACCATGGTGCTTTTTGTGAGAAATATAACAGAATAGGCTATTATTTGGGATAAAGGAAAAATTTACTGTATATAGAAGAAAATGTATTGTAAAGGGAGTTTAGATGAGCAAGGAGGAGGCGAGAACTCCACTACGGTGTATCCCTCCTCCTTCCTGGATTTCGGCACCAGTGTAAAGGGATTAAGGGAAAGGAGGAGGTGAGAACCGGCTTGACAATATAAATAATATTTTTAATAAAGAACTTAAAAAGACACAAACACACATAGGTGTTGGACAGCTGCCCGTAAACGCTCTCTCTCCCTTGCACCACCATCCGCATTCGGCCTTTATCCCTCTCTGAGGCTTAATTAGCCTGATTAGGGGCCAGATGTATAGAATCACAACCCGGCCCCGCAATCTGCCCTGTCACATGGATAAATACTCAGAAAAAAATTTGTTAAGTATTTATAATTAATAATAATATATATTTTTTTAAAGAAATAAAGATCAGTGCCCTTTTTATCCTAAGGTCTGTGCACATCACTGCCTGGTGATAGAAGGCCTTAAGTACAATAGAATACAGGAGCCAGAGCCTGCAGCTGTCCTGCACTGAAATTAAATTTCCATCTTACAGCAAAAAAAGAAAAAAAAAGCACATATTAAGAGTATCATGAATTAAATGAATAGTTCACCTAAAAATGAAAATTCTATCATAATGTATTCACCCTTACTGTAATCCCAGATGTGTATGACTTTCTTTCTTCTGCAGAACACAAATGAAGAGTTTTAGAAGAATATCTCCATATAATGCAAGTGAATGGGTGGCAAAATTTTTAAGCTCTAAAAATCATGTAAGGCATCTGTAACAGGATTCTCGACAGGGCGGGGAAAAGGACGACACGAGGACAGGCTTCTGCTCACAGGTAAGGGTGTTTTTAATTCTCAAAGTAAAGTTACAGGGGTTCAACATAAACTTCTTCTTATAACAAAACTCAAAACTTTCTATCAACTTAAAACTACTCAGGGCAGCCAACACTGGACTGGCTTCCTGACTTGTGGTGCTGTGGCTCTTTTATGCCGCTCTCCCCATGCTCACTGAAATTAGAGACAGGTGTTAGACATATTTTAGCTCAGGTGTAAGCGCCCTAACCGCTCCCCCTCTCCGGACGGGTGCTTGACCACGCCCCCGCTGCCACAGCATCATAAAAGCAATCCATATATCTCCAATGGTTAAATAAATTTCTTCAGAAATGATATGATAGGTGTTGGTGAGAAACTCAATAAAATCAATATTTAATTCCTTTTCCTTTTTTTTTTTTTTTTTTTTTTTTTTTTTTACAATAAATTCTCCTCCCTGCTCAGTCAATCTCCACTTTAAATTTCACATTCTTCTTCTTGTGTTTTTGGTGATTCACATTCTTCATGCATACACCCCCTACTGGGCAGGGAGAAGAATTTCTAGCAACAAAAAGGACTTAAATATTGATCTGTAATGATCATATTACTTCTGAAGATATGGATTAAAACACTGAAGTCATATGGATTACTTTTATGATGCTTTTGTGTGCTTTTTGGGGCTTCAAAATGTTGGCACCAATTAACTTGCATTGTATGGACCTACAGAGCTGAAATATTCTTGTAAAAATATTTGTAAAAAATGTGTGTTCTGCAGAAGTAAGAAAGTCATACACATCTGGGATGGCATGATGGTGAGTAAATGATGAGAACATTTTCATTTTTGGGTAAACTATCCCTTTAACCTCCTGAGACCCAAGCGTGACTGTTGTGTGCATTTTCCATTTCCCTTTGTGATTTGTAACTAGTAGCACCTAATATACAGTACATGCAAAAATAAATAAATAAATAAAAAAGGTCTAGATCAAATAGTTTCCCCAAAATATTTTTGTTGAAATATATGGACTAAATTGTGAAATTTTAAATAATACCAAGCTATAGAAAGTCAGGTTTTTTTTTTATTAAATTTTTATTATGTTTCCAGGATTGTTGGTTATTCGTGTTTTTGAGACATTAAAGACATTATTGCTGATTTTCTGTAAAGCTGATTTGGAACAATGTGGATTTAGGGAAAAAATAGCCCTATGGTCCTCGTCTGTGGTCATTGCATGCTGTATCGTGAAAACTCCCTCAAATTTTAAATATGGCATATGAATAAAATTAGAGAATCTTTTGGCTCAAACACAGGTATCAATGTAAAAATGTGAAAAAAATGAATTTTCTTACCAGATGTAGTTTTGTTGGAGTTTCTCCCAAAGACAAACTCCGCTGAGATCGGGGCCATGTTGTATTGTCACATTTTTTGTTGTTTTGTCACACTTTCGTATTTCGAAAGTTTAACCCGACAGCCCAGAGTTTTCTGATCTGAGATCAGTCAGTTTATTTGAATTTAAATTATGTGTTGCGTGTGTCCATGCAGAAGGACGTGGGATTGCAGGAGGGTAATGCAGACATACAGAGCACAGACCAACCTGGTCTCATAGTGAAAATGTGACTCTATATAAAGTTTTCAAAAACTTGTTATACGTGTCTCCAGGTACAATTCCCTGCAAATTGAAATGAACACTAGAGGCATTACAACAACTGAGTGTTTTATTCACTTTCACTCAAATCATGATTTAAATGGCTGATTATGACTTTAGAAATACTTATTTTTCTCTCTATTACTCAGACCCTACTATTTTATGATATCGACTCACTTTTACTCAAACGCATCTTTCGAAAAACAATACATTTTAATGCTTGTATTACAGACATATCCACCTACATATATACACTTATTCCAACATGATTAACTTGCGCAGTAGCCCACCTGATGGGGCGTTGGACTTGGAGCCGGAGTACCACGGTTCAATCCAGCCATGACCTCATGTTGACATGTGACACGACAAAGTAATAGAAGCAGCACGAAATGCCATTGTTGCTTCAGAAATTTTACCAATCACATAATGCTCGTGGTTTCCACCTGGTATTGCCATGCATCTCAAATGCATGTCCAGTGACCATTTGTGTTCAGATATCAAGAACATGGTCATGACGACATACAGTACATCAATCATGTCATGTCAGCGTGTTACTGCACAATAATAAACCACAAAAAATAATAAAAGACAAAGAAATTGTGAGCAAAAATGGTCCTGTTTCTCCCAGATGCAGTTGAAATTGTATCTAAGCACAAACTCAACATTTGTTTTAGTATTATCCTGAGCTACATATGTGTGTGCTTTCCATCTATGTCTCTGCATGTTGATATCAGAAACACTGAAGAAGATCTGTTAAGTTCCCTTGCTTGTGTATGCATTCTCTCTCTAAAGTTTTCAGATCGAGCGGTTATTTCTTTTTAAGGCTGAACACAACTAGAAAGGCTTAAAACTCTTGTTTAAGAGCAGCGGTTGATTGAAAGGAGCTGGATGGCACTTCGCTTCTGTCACGGAAGCATTCAGGACGGATTTGCATTTCGCACCTCAAATGCAATGTAGTCAGAAGTGCTTTCGACTACCTCCAGTCAATATGCTGTATTTTGCATCTACCACTTGTGTTTGGGACACCAAAAATGCATCTTAAGTCAATTTACAATTATTCATTTAGCAGAAACTTTTATCCAAAAGCAGGTGTTTTTTTTCCGGAACAATATATTATTAATGATTTGATGGTCTTGAACCAATAGACCAAGGAGCTGTCTGGCCAACATGTCAGGTTGGGGTTCTGCCTGACGGGGCCGTGACAGTATCGGCTTGCCTCGGTCTTTTGTGTACCCCCGTGTGAGCGCTCTCCTGTGATGTCATGGTCCTGTCAACCTGTCAGGCTGAGTTTGCATGTTTGTCAGCGTTTTGTGTATTTTAAATGTGCTTTTTTGGACAAAGCTGGTTCAAAAGAATCTTGCAGACTCTTTAGATATTCACATTTAGCTTATTTTAGTGTTTTAAAACTAATAACCCATCATGATGCTGAGATTTTTTTCATATGGCATTGCAAACAGCACATGTTCTTCTTTCTCAATTTATATCTAGGTGTTTGGTTTTAGGAATATAAAGTGGCTTGGGACAAGGAAATGTAAATTTACCTTCGTGTGGTTAACCTGGCTTGATATAAGATCTCATCTCAAGAAATACATTTCCAGTCAAATCAATATCATGTCCATTTGTTTGATACAGCTGTTATATTAATGTTTAATGCTCACTGAGATATTGAGGCACACTGAATATCACTAAGCTCCAGTTCACTAAAGTTCAGAAGTTCTTAAATTTCAGCTGGATCTCATGAGGTTGAGCTATTGCATTGAAACCAGATCTGTCAAATTAGCCCCATAGTTACATGCAATTTCAGCTCTTTCACATTAATTGATTCAATGCTGATAAAACATGTCACATCTCTTCCCATTAGGTAGGTAAGCTTACACTATGACCCTTGTCCCAGGATAGGATATATCTCTGCTGTTACTGGTTTGTTGAGAACAGATGTCTTATGTTTGCTGGGCATATAAAAACATTTATCTGAGAGAGGAACCCTGAACAGCATATTTTTCTATAAGTTATTTCCTGTCTGATAAGGAGTAAGGGAATGAGTTGGATAATAAATACCTGTCAGGTGATGCTGGCTTGAAATGGATATATTTTTCAGGCATTTAGCTTATACTTTAAGTTACATGTGGCATGGTTAATAACAGAGTAATAGACATGGTATATAGTGGCATTCCACTCTCAACTAAATGAGGTAAAGATTTGACTACTGAGAATCTAAGTGTGGCTTTGTAGTTTGTGGTTCGGTTGGCCTTAACTCTGGTTGATGTTTGCACAAATAGTAATTAGCTGCTGTCTCAGCTGTGGCTATGCTAACTAACAATCTCTTTTAAGTGAGTTAATATGTTATGCATTAATATTGATTATTCATTTCATCTGTATTAATGCAGACTTTTGTGAGACACCTTAATGATTGTACAATAACTTTCATAATCATTTCAAGGCCTTATTTAAATCTGCTTTGAGAGCAAAGTATATTGGAATGTGCACTTATAAAGTATTTCAGTTTTATGTATGTATATAATAATACTAGAAAGCTACAAAAACAAAAATCCTCATGGTGTGCTGGAAATTCATCATTTGTATAGTGGTTAATAATTAGATGAAAAAAAATCAACTACTTTGCTGAGAGATGCATTTATAACAAATTGCACTAACTCCCTCAGTTTCAGTTAAGGCATCTCTTTCAGGTATTTTGTGAGTTTAGAGGGCAGAGGGTTGAAAGGGAAGGGGGTGTATGGTCAGAGAAAGCCAAGGCATCACTGCCCTCCCCACTGAAGCACTTAACGAGCTCAACGTCCTCCTGAAGAATGGTTCAGTGCATACCGTCAGCCTAGAGACCAGCTCCTCCTTTCATACAGTGGATTTTCAGAGTGACAGCTGCATTTGAATAAGAATCGCTCTCCATTCACCTCATTGCTGTGGTGACTGGGTGGAGTGGGCAGGGGAACCATGTACTGTCCTCTCTGATTGGCTTATGCCGTTCATTCTGTTTTTGTCCGGAAAGGCCAGTTGTGCCTGTAAAAAAAAAATTTGTGCTTAACTTTGCACACTCCCAATCATTTTTTATATACAGTGAGTCCATCATTCATACACACACACATACACACTTGAAAGGAAACCTTTCTGAGAAAGGGTCCTCCCTGTACAGAGGTATTTCATCAACTTGTGTGATTTTGTGAGTAAATATTTCCTCATTTAATATAATTATTTTCATAAAGTTTCAGAGAGCGTTTTCTGTTTTTATTGGTCTATTCAGAAGCAGCCGATGCACAGCCCAGTTGTGCTAGTTTTATCTCCAATTTTGACTCTGTCCTCTGTAATTCCTCTGGCTTCATCCGGTTACCCACTTTATCTGTGCATGGCTTTTGTCCCTCGTCTTTGTCTTTGATTTGTCAGTGTCATGTTGTGCTCTTTATCTGTGAGGCATCATACCTCACTGTCCCGTGATATTCTGTCTGGACAGATGTTAAGGAATGCTACATTTCTTTGCGTAATTACATTTTCTGTTCCGTATTACAGTTATTTCTTCCCATTTTCTCTGAATTTCTCTGAATTTACCTTTTCTTACTGTTTTCTGCATCATAAAGTATATAAAAATTGCTTGCACACTGTAAAGAATGTTTTGCAATGTAAATTAATATATATATGCTTCACGCTATAACATCTAATGTAAAAGGTGACATTAAAAAGAATATCATTTAATAAGTCAAGTATATGATTTAATTTGACTGAATCGACCTAATTATATAACTGAAGTCATTTTTAAACGTAAGATCGGGAAGAAATTGTTACTTAAGGTAACAATTGCAGCTATAAAGTAATTCAGTTGATTTAGTGACGTTAAACAATATTTTTACTTGAATTAAACCAGTTAACTTATAATACCACATGAAGAACATTTTTAGAGTAACAAAGTTATCTATTTCCACTTTATCATACCTATTGAAGGTTACCTGAAAAACTATTGTTATGTTGTGGTTTCAGTCCAGTAAATCTCTGTATCAGTTAGTTGTCATTTTTATGTCTTATGTCAGTCCAACTGACATTGTGTGATATTTTTGAAGACCTTAGGCTTATGTTGTTAAATAATTTTGAGGTCTATGTGGTTTGTACTTATTTGCTGATATCATATCTGTGAAAATCTGCTCTCTCTAATAGTTCAGTGACTATGAGAGGAGTAGTGTGGTAGTGAAATGCGAAGTGGTTGTGGTACCGAAGCGGAGTCTATGTGGTAAACTGAGGCTGTGCTTTTGTGTGATGGAGCTGACCTGTCATTCCTCTCACCAGCAGACTGAAGAGCCTGCAGCCAGGGGCCCAGTGCTCCTCTCTTGAGCTCACGCACACACACTCATGGTCCCCTCAAAAACAGTGTTCACATACTTTACTAGTTTCTCACTAGATTTTAATGTTTGATGTTAATTTTGTGTAATATACTGTAAAATGTTTTAATTGTTACATCTTTATTTCCATTCATTTTATGTTGCATTCATTTCTAAGTTTTCAAAGTGGTCTAAAAAGGTTTTCAATTTTAGTGGGTTGACATTTTTTACGGTGTGTTCAGGAAAATTGGTCTGGTGAATTTCTCAAGTCCAGAAATGTCAAGTAAAAATATATATTTTTCCTATTTAGAGTTTGTAACACAGTGACCGTAAGGAGGAATGCCTACACAGATGGGTACTTGGATAACATTTTCTTTAATGTGTACAGTCAGTAAACAATCGCAAAAAGGACCTGTTACCCAGCATTCATCGCTGGGTGGAACAGCAGTACACAGTCTTACACTGTAAAAAATGTTTTGCCAGGTAACCTTAAAATGAGATTCATTTGGTAACGTCAGAATATGTGCTGACAACATGGAAAATCAAGTGAAGTCATAGTGTAATGTCTAAATTAACAGGGTTGATTAAAGTCAAAAAATACTATTTTGCATATCAAATGATTCAGATTTAACCTACATTAGGCTACACCAACAAAATAAAAACGAATGGTTAAATCAAGTAGAAATAGCTCAGAAAGGTAACAATTGCAGGTTACCACTTTTGCAAGTGTATGGCATTTTCAGATATCTTGTAGACTGAATTTGGATTTGCGACTCTTGTTGCTGCACACAGTTGTTTTCCCCATTTGGTTTAATTTCATAACAGTTTCTGCTTTGCTAACTCAACTGCAGTATAGTTGTGTTATATACTTGCACTAGTGTGATGGATGCAGCACAGCATGTTTTAGTTCACGTTAGGAAGACACATCGAGCGGATAATGCATTAAACATTGACTGTCAATAGTCTGTACCTAATGGAATAGATGCACTGACCTTCTGGTTCTTTTTGATTGATTGTGAAATTTTTGTGCATCATTGTAAAAACCTATTATAATATTGAGCATTTCAAACACCATTCGTGATTATTCTATTTAATGCTTGTCTGATGAACAAATAATTTATGTGAGAATTAGGTCCGTGTAACTTTAACACTTTGACTCTGAAACCCCCCACAATATCACTTTTTAAATATTACAGAAATTGGTTTTATAGTAATTTGTGATCATGATAAATGTCATGTAATTTTCCTTCTTCAGTTTAACACTTAGTCACAAAGCACATAGTGTTGGGGCCTTGCTGCTATATTTGCTTTATATATATTCATTTACAATTTATAGTATACATTTATTTACTATAAATTAATTTTAATTACTATTCTTTTATACATACTGTATGTTCTCATATTTTTTTGTGTGTTTCAGGCCCCTTGAAATCAGCTGCTCGTGTTTGTTTGAAAACCCATGATGATGGTCAGATATTTCAGTCTCCTCTTTCTGGGTAAGTCACGGATTTTAGTACATTCAACAAATTAACTTGCATACTGGAGAATGATGGCCATCTAGACATCAGATAAGTTGAAGTTTTAAGAAAAGATTAAGTTGGGATCATAAATGGCTGATGACAACACAAACAATCCTATAAGATTATCAAAGTCCTACTCTCCAGTGAGGTGAACAGGGGATAAGCTGCTTTAACAATGTGAAGATCAAACACACAGACCCCCACCCAGGAGCTCTTGCACAGAAGCTCCAACATGAGCCCTTTTCAACACAGCACAATCTAGACTTAAGCCATGAAAACATGACCAACCTGTTGCCCCTTCTATTTTTTAGCATCACTACCTGGGCTTTTAACTCTCTGAAGAGCATTAATCAGAGGCATTGTGCTTGCTTGCCCTTGCGTCTTTGTGTTTCGAAATGAAAGGTGTATGCATTATGGAGAGGAAACTGTACACCTGGGGCAAACTATGCTCAAAACAGGCAAAGAAAGGTTCTTTCAGTGTTTATACAACACCGAGAGATCAGGAATCACTGTTATGTCCACCTTAAACATTACTAAAACAGAATAAAACAGAAGTTTTAGAGTTGTATGATAGATTGGGAGAATGTATGAGTGAGTGCATGGTTTGGATGGGGATGACATGGAATAGTAAAGAGTTCATTAACATGTATACTGAAATACTGGAAAGAATAGAGAGGACTGGAGAGCTTTCATTTGTGTGTGTGCTTCACAGAGAATGGAATGAAAAAAGTGTGGTGAGGATGACCATTAGTTGTGACATGAGGGAGAGGCCAGAGAGAGAGCGAGAGGGACAGGGGGGATGAACAAGATTAAGTTTGGCCTATTATACTCATTGTAGCTCAGTGCAATTATCTATACATCATTTTATTTTATACAGCTCCTTAAATACTCTATCATCAGCCATGTATATAAAATCAGTTACTGCTTATCCCATGTATATCCACTTAAAAGATTGAATGAGTGGAAAAATGTAATCGAAATGGAAAATCACTGCAGCACTTGCTCTGTTCTAAACCCTGGTGAGCCGCTTACATAGACAGAATTTTTAGACATAATAGTTGCACTCCCCAACGCAAAATAAATTATGCTGTTTTTAGGGTTGCAACGGTATGAGATTTTCAAGGTATGATAACCGTCTCAGAAAATATCACGGTTTCATGGTATCACGGTATAAGGTATTACACAATTACTATTATCAGTGAAAACAGAAGGGTTATTTTATTTATTTATTTATTTTTGAGCAAACACTTTATTATAATTGAAACTTGAAACCATTTTTTTTATTGAAGTATGTGTAAAAAAAAGTCTACCTTTTGAAAATAAAATAAATAGTATAAAAAATAGCATGTAACTATAACATGTTATATAACTAAAGCATGTTAGTTTATATGGTAAATTAATGACTAAATGTAAAATAACATCAGCTGTGTGAGCTTTTGAAGTAATGTCCTATGATTATAAACAGTTAACATATACTGTAGGTGCACGACAGTGAGGCCAGACTGCTCAGAGAACTCAGTGGTTCTCAACTGGTTTTGCTGCATCTTACATTGGACATCAAGTGGCGACCTGCCATAGATTAAACATAACCTGTATTTAATGTATCTTGGGTTGCATTTCCTTTTATGTTGCATAGTTTTGTTCATGGTTTTCCAGTACAAGGACATGCATCAAGTGACATTATTTTTGTTGCTGATGTCAACGTTTGACTTTCAGCACACACCTGAATAACAGACTGCATGACTATGATAAATTAATACTGCAAGAGTTAGATTAACATACAGGCGCGAAGGGACATTTCTAAATTGCACAAATAATAAATACATATACATATTTGTCTCTGGCTTGCTTTTGCTCGCATGTCAATGATTACTCCTCCGTGTGTCAATGATGCCGAGATCTACTTTTATGTTTAATTTAATCACTGAGAAGGTTTACCTGCAAAATTAGTAGCACCAAACATCACAAGCAGCCTCAAGAATGGACACAGAGTAGCCGTATAACACTTTTCCTTGAGCAGAATATTGCACTAGAGATCACTAAGTTTGTTCATAGGGGAAAGCCAGATAGCAATAGCGCACTCGCGTGCATGTTTGCCAGATTGCACAAAATAAGTATAACATTAGATGGAATATTTCCAATTTGCGCAAATTTAAATCTCAAACTGGGGGTGTTGCATCTCTTATCTGGCAACCATGAGCATGGTAAACACTTGTGGGAATGTGTTATTTCTCAATGCAAGATAACTGAAATATCCAATGAAAAATGTAAACGCTTTTACGATAAATGAGCCGCAGGCCACATTAAACCATGTGGAGGGCCTAATCCAGCCTGCGGGCTGTAAATTGCCCATGTCTGCTTTAGCTGTATGCAAGATTATCATTAAATCTGCCTCGGCAGTCCTAAATAGTCTATCACTTGGGTGGCCGCCGAAATATCTTCAATGGGAGAACCATGACATTGCTCTTTCCCTGCTGTCCGCGACCCAATCCGAATAGACCAGTTGAGAAACACTGCTTTAACTCACACACACACACTCATGTCAGACCCCCTCGCCTCGATTCTCTCTGATATTTTCTCCGCTGCATTTGTGTGTGTGTATGTGTGTGACGCAAGTCGACGAGTCTGACAGGCAGACAAGGAGGAATGGAGATGTTTGGCCATGTAATGTACATGGTATGATAACCGTCAATTTTCAAACCGTGGTATACCGTGAAACCTGTATACCGCTGCAACCCTAGCTGCGTTATAAGATACCTTTTTAAGTGTTGCTGCCTATGTAGTGTGTTTAAATTTTTTTAGGCTTTATTTCAGTTTGAACGCTACCTAATGCCCAAAAACATTCTCTTTGCAAGATCATGAACACATTTATTGAATTATTCACTGTATGCTTATTTTGAAATGTGAAATAATTATTTACTTATTTGTATCTGGATAATGAAAATGCATTTGCATTTTACACCTTTGATTGTGGTCAGAATCCATCCCTGACCATTTCCAAATAATGTTTCAATAATGCAATCATGATCAGATCACAATGCATCTTGTGCATTTACACCTGGCATTCAGTGTGGTCAAGTGCTTTTTGATAGCCATATGATCACTGAAAATGCATGTTAATGCAAGGGGTAAATGTGGCCTTAATGTGAACTGTTTGCTTCTATGGTGAGTTTTCACAAATACTGTCATTGCGGAGCAACAATCTGAAGATAGAATATTGCTGAGCAAGTAAGATAAAGTCAATATATTTATAGCAACTAACACATCCAGTTTAATGGGACAAATGTTTTTTTTTTTTTGTTATTAACACTTTATATATATATTCTGTATATATATATACTATATATATATATATATACAGAATAAACTTTAACCATCATTATTTCCCCCTCCCCAACCACACCCTGTCCCTCAACAAACATTCCTGTGGTCAAAGCCTAAATTACACAATGCACACATAAAAACAAACAAAAAATGTTTGACAAAATAAAAAAAAAATCAACAAACAAAATGAGAAAAGATGAATTCTACAAAGAACAGAATTCATAATTACTACCACAGTTTTCACTCTCTACACTGAGAGCCTTCCAGAAAGAACAAATAAAAAAAACTGTCCCATTTCTTACCATACGTGTCCAATCTGCCAAGCTGCTTATATGACATCTTTTCAAATGCTGCCCCCCTACCCAATTTTGTGAAGCATTCTTGAAATGAGGGAGCACCAGTTGGCTTCCATCCTCTAAGAATTATCCATCTGGCAATAATTATGCTAGTTTGGACACATCTTTTTGTATAATTGTCACCTACTTTAAAAACCGCCCAATCACTTAATAATCATAATCTGGGGAAGAATGAAAGTTTAATATCTAAAACCTCACAGATAAAATTATGGACTCTTACAAAGGATTCTTGAATCTTAGCACAGAACCACAGAGCTTGGGCTATGTCTGACTCGTACTCTTCTGACTCGTAATCGTACCCTTCTGACTCATAATCGTACCCTTGCAACCCTAGACAATGTTTAAAAAATTGTTTTTGTTCTTTCCCTCTACTCATCCTCCAATTCCAAGTTCAAATGTCTTTCCCATAATCTCTTAAGAGTTGTTAAGGTCACATCACCAAGACTCTGAATCAAAAAGGAATAATACACTGACGCTTCATGCTCCTTTCCAAAGGTCATGAGCACCGTACAGAAGGTGTCTGCCGCATTAGAGGGCTGTGTACTATAACGAAAAATAGTACAAATAGATGGCGCAACAGTAATTGTAACTCTAACTGTAACCAAATTGCTGTGTTACATTTTTAAATGATCTCAAAGCGCTGTTTTCATAAAGGTATAGCAACACCCCTCTCCATCTATTCTTTCCAGAAAAAGGGGGACATTTTTATACAGAATTTGTGGTTCAGCCATATGCTTGAAGAAACATTTAGATATGTATCAAAATTGAACATAAGGGAAAACTTTGTTCATTCTGAAATAATGGGATTCATTTTTACTTCTCTATGCAATTTTATAGAAATACTGTGTAATGTTGAAATTGGGGCAAGGACCACTTATTCAATGTAGTACCAGGGAGGGGCTCTGTTTGGTGGAAGAGACCAATGGGCCAGGTGTCTAATGTTAAAATGAGTAATAAGTACAAGGTAATAAAACGAAATTTTGTGGAGGTCTAAACCTCCTTTGACAATTTGTCTATGCAACTTAGTGAAATCTAACCGAGGTTGTTTACCATTCCAAATAAAAGACTTAGATATTCTATCAAATTGTTTAAAATAAGAAAAAGGAACTTCTAGAGGGAGAGACTGTAGTAGATAATTGATTTTGGGGAAACAGTTAATTTTTATATATTTGACGTTCCCTGCAGTAGAAAAATGTAGCGAAGCCCACCTTTCCACATCGAACAAGAGCCTTTTCATTAATGTGTCAAAATGAACTAACTAAATCTCTCAAATTTGCTGGAAATAAAATGCCTACCTACCTAATGCCTTGCTTCGACCATTGAAAGGCACCAGGTTGGAAAGCCGTGGCAAGGCAATATGCTGTCAGAGCAAGAGCTTCTGATTTAGGACAATTCCCCCTGAATCCTAAAAAATTGGAGAAAGAATTAATAATTTTATGGAGGCTAGGCATGGATCTACTATGGTTGGAGACAAATAATAATATATTCTCTTCGTAAAGTAGAAGTTTATGCACTACAACTCCTGCTACAATGCCAAGAAAATTATCCTCTTTTCTTATTGCAGCTGCTAATGGCCCCAGGGCAAGACAGAACAATAAAGGGGAGAGAGGACAGCCTTGCTGGTTCCCCTACCAAGAGAAAAATCTGAAATTAATCCATGAGTTTGCACTGCCGCTAACGGTTGTTTTTAAAGTAACTGAATCCACCCAATAAAAGTGTTCCCAAATCTGTAAATTTCCCAAATCTTAACAATGTAGTCCCATTACACCCTATCAAACACCTTCTCAGCATCAAGTGACAATATTTTTTACATCTAACTGGATCAGGGAAATTGGACGATAACATTAACATTCATTTGGATCTTTATCTTTTTAAAGAATGACACTGATCATGGTTTGCATCATGGTTGGTGGTAGTTCACCTTTCTTTAATGACTCTGTGTAAACTTCTAACATAATTGGAGTCTGTTCTGTAACATAAGATCTAAAAAATTCAGCTGTAAAACCATCAGGACCCAGTGCCTTACCTGTTGGAAAGGCTTTAATTACCTCAACAAGCTCCTCCAAAGTAATATCTAAGTCAAAATAGTATTTTTAGTCACTCATCAATTTAGGGAGTTCTAATGGCTCTACAGAGTTGCTAATATCCTTATTGGTAGACATAGATGTGGAGCTATTAAGGCTGAAATAGAATTCTTTGATAAAGGTTTTTGTTGGGCAGATAAAGGAGGAAGTGGGAGCAGGTTTCCACAGTTCATGTGTGTTAGTTTTATTAACTAATAAACAGAAATAGCTTTTCAGCTTCACTCAAATAAAACTCTCTCTCTCAGGGAACAGACACAAAGACTCTGGTCAGCCTCTCTCCTCTCTCTGAGGACTGGGCTGCTTTTATCTCACCCGTCTCTCACTGCAAACATGGAAACAGTCATTAGTAGCAATTAATCTCAGGTGGAGCTCCATCCTGCTCTCTCTCTCTCTCCCCAGAAGGGCACTCGACACTGCCCTCACTTCCACATACACCCACCTCAGGTTGGGGGAACCTTCCCACTACCTTGGTCAAAGGTTTCTGTAGAGGAAATCTGCGACAGCCATCTGTTCCCTCTGTCTGTGGACCATCTTGAACTTAAACGGCTGGAGTGCCAGATACCAACTGGTGATCCGGGCAGTAGAGCCACTGGAGTGGGGAATGGTCTGGACAGAGGGTGAATGCTCATCCCAAAAAATAGTAGTGGAGAGTAAGGACTGCCCACTTGATGGCCAAACACTCCTTCCCTATGATGCTGTACTTCGTCTCTCTCATAGAGTGCTTCCAACTAATGTACAGCACTGGGTGATCCTCCCCTTCCACCACCTGGGACTGTACAGCTCCCAGCCCCCTGTCCGGTGCGTCCGTCTGTAAGACAAAAGGGAAAGAGAAATCAGGGCAGTGCAGAAGCAGCCCACCACAAAGTGTAGCTTTTACCTGTGTGAAAGCCTGTTTACAGCTTCATCCACTGGACCAGGTCTGGAGCTCCCTTTTTAGTGAGATCAGTCAGTAGGATTGGTGATGTCCGAATAATTATGCACAGACCTTCGATAATAGCCAGCCAGTCCCAAGAACTGTCTCACCTCCTTTTTGGTCTTTGGGTTTGAGCAGGTCGCAATCGCTGCGGATTTATCTATTTGGGGTTGCACCTGCCCATGCCCCAAGTGGAACCCCAGATACAAGGATACCTGGGGTTGTCTCGATGTGGTGTTCTATGAGATTAGTGTGGCCAGGGAGAAGTAAGAACACGTCAGAGAATTATTTTGCAATCTGGCAACCTCCGTACTTTGTGGCGGCAAGAGGTGGTCTCCATCTAGCGTTTTACTCAGAATTATATGGCTCTGATCTCTCCATTAACTCTGAGTGGAATTATTGGCCCCTTGATAGGATTCAATTTCAACTAATTAATGGTGCTATAGAAATTTTTTTGATGATTCAATATCCGTTGTTGAAATTAATGAAGCCATAAAATTGTTACAATCTGGTAAATCCCCTGGACCTGACGGGTTCCTGGTTGAATTCTTTAAGACATTTTCTACTTCTCTTGCACAAGTATTGCAGAAGTTGTATAATGAAGCTTTTACTTGCGACCACCTGACTTTCACTCTTTTGCAGGCTTCAATTGCTTTGATAAGTAAGAAGGACAAAGACTCACTGACATGTAGTAGTTACAGGCCTATTTTGTTACTCAATGTTGACTAAAATTATAGATAATATTTCTGTGTTTGCAGCAAGTAATTCTCCAAATAATTTCTACTGATCAAACAGAATTCATGAGAGGAAGGTTTTCATTCTATAATACCAGAAGGCTTCTTAATATTCTCAGTGCTGGATAGTAGTGGATTACTTGTAATCTGGATTATGTAATCATATTAAAAAAGCAAGTACTTGTAATTTCATTACATTATATTTTTAAATAATTGTAATAAGATTACAGTTACTTTTTTAGAGATTAAATAATTACATATTAACAAGGCAATGGCAGTTAATTGCTAATAATTTATTGATCTTCTTAATCATTCTCTTTTTTCAAACTTTGTAATTTTTCCTTCTGAATCTGCACACTTGATATACATTCAGTAAGTCTTAGAGTTATTTCAGAAGAGAGGGGGAGGGTTGTGTGCATTGCATTCAGAACTGATTCTCGCTGCTAGCCAGCCAGGTGAAGATGCAGTGGTCTACCTCAGCATTTAACCACTGACTCTATAGAGATAATTTCATTTTTAAGAATGTAATTACACCAATGGTGTGCAGTTTAACTGCAATTTAATTGCTTTGAAGAATCTAGTGGCTGCCATCTCTAAGTGTCTTGCCCACAGGGTACACAATAGTTCAGATGCAAAATATGCAGCCATAAGGAACAAAGCCCATCGCTCCACTATTGCTGCTGATGCATGAAACGTCTTGGGTTACTTAAGTGTAACCCTTGTTCCCTGAAAAAAGCGGAACGAGATGCTGCGCTGAGAAAAGCGCTTTGGGAACACCTTATAGTTTTGACCAGCTGTGAATATGTGTGCAACACATCAATGAACATTGACCAGAATTTATAACCTCTGCCGGTGTAATCATTGGATGCACCTGGGGCAGGGTTATAAATAGATGCATTACCGGAGCATCGTCAGGTATTTGGTCTGAAGAGCAGTCCCGGGGCATCCCAGTGCGGCAGTGAAGCGCAGCATCTCGTTCCGCTTTTTTCAAGGAACAAGGGTTACACGTAAGTAACCCGAGACGTTCCCTTTCCAAAAAGCTTAACTTATGATGCTGCGCTGAGAAAAACAATTTGGGAACGAGAATACCTACGCAGCCGCACTGTGGCTGTCTGGACCCCCTACGGATGTGTAGTGTGCTCACAAGAGCGTGAGAGGGCTCAGACATGAGCTTGGGATGAACATCCAAACTGTAGAATCTAATGAATGTGTGCGGAGACGCTATCAGTAAGGCGCTATCAGTAAGAGGCAAGACCCTTGCTGGTGAACTCTGGCCAAGACTCCCAGGAGCAGAGAAACCGGGGGGAAACGCATACAGACGCATTCTGGGCCATGTATGCGCCATCGTGTCCAGACCCAGGGGGGGATGGGTGACTCAGGGGACATTGCGCTGTCTGAGAAGAGGTGAAGAGGTCCACTTCTGCCCTGTAAAATCTCACCCAGATTTGTTCCACTACCTCGGGGTGGAGTTTCCACTCAACCATCGGTATTTTCTGCCTGGACAGTAAATCTGCTCCCACATATGGGCATCCAGGGATATAAACTGCCCTGAGTGACAAGAGCTTGCCCTGGGCCCCAAGGAGAATGCAGTGTGCCTGAAATTCAGCTGACGTGAACGTGGACCTCCTTGATGGTTATGTAAGAGACTGCCGCTGTATTGTCCACCTGCACCAAGACATGGCAGCCTCTGGAGGAAGTATTTCAGGGCCAGAAATACAGCCATCAACTCGAGACAGTTAATGTGACAATCGAGCTGACGACCCTCCCATTCCCCTTGAGCTGGACGACCACTTAAGACCGCTACCCAGCCCGTCAGGGAGGCGTCTGTCGTTAGCAGCCTACGATGATAAGACGCACCTAGAGTGGGACTCAAGGTAAGAAACCGGAGTCTG
Source organism: Moxostoma hubbsi (assembly GCA_032164185.1). Lineage (NCBI taxonomy): Eukaryota > Metazoa > Chordata > Actinopteri > Cypriniformes > Catostomidae > Moxostoma > Moxostoma hubbsi. The sequence continues at coordinate 65,807,930 of JAVLUX010000001.1, forward strand.
AACCACATAGAAAGGGAACAAAGCCTGCACGCCCTTGGATGAAACCCCCTGGCTTTTAGCCACAGCTGGAACGGTCTCATGTGCAGAAGGCCCAAAGGGATCACCGTGGACGCAGACGCCATGAGACCTAGTATTCGTTGATACTGACGAGCAGTGCAAACTTTACCTAGCCTGGCTTTGCTCAGGGTGTTCTGAATGGAAATGATTCGAGCGGGAGACAATTTTGCCTGCATTGTGATCGAATTCCATATAACCCCCATATAAGTAATTCCCTGGGTAGGAGAGAGAACGCTCGTTTGACGTTGAGTCTCAAACCCGGAGAAACCAGATGAGCTAAGACAATATCCCTGTGCTGAACTGCCAGTTCTTGGAACTGCGCTAGTATCAGCCAGTCGTCTATGTAATTCAGAATGCGGATGCCCCTGAGTCGCAAAGGAGCCAGTGCTGCATCCATGCATTTCGTAAATGTGTGGGCTAATAGGGCTAGGCCGAATGGAAGAACCTGATACTGGAAGGCTTCGCCCCCGAAAGAGAACCTCAGGAACTTCCTGTGCTGTGGCGAAATTTTTATATGAAGATATGTGTCCATGAGATCGATTGTGACCAGCTTAACGTGATGTTGGGCTTGTGACATGATCGTCTAGATAGTTAGCATCTTGAAATTGAACACCCTGACTGAGCAGTTCAAGCCTTGAAGATCTAAGGTCAGACGCAACCCCCCTCCCTTCTTGGGAACCAGGAAGTATTTGCTGTAATAACCTGACTCTTTCTCTGGAAGGGGAAACACATTCTATGGCCCCTTTGACCAAGATATTTTGCAGTTATTTTCACAGTAGACATGCCTGCTCCGGTTTACGGTAGTGGGGGCCATGCCGTTGAAACATGGAGGGCAGCGAGCAAACTGAATTCTGTAGCCTTTTTCTACTGTTCTTAGGACCCACATAGAAATGCCTGGGAGAAGTTTCCACGCTGCCAGGTTCTCTGAGATGGGTATTAATTTTGACACTTCCTGTTGAGGGGATGTCTGGTGTTCCGCGTCCTGGACTAAGGCATCCTGGAACCTGGTGATAGCTACATTCATAGCATCACCAAATAAGCCAGAAGGAAAAACCAGGGCATCGAGAAGGACGAAGGGACGAACCCGTCTCTCGCTCCTCAGCCAGATCCATACGAGAGCCCCACTAATGAAGTGTGGGTGCTGACTCCCGGAAGTAAGCAAGGCGAGCGCAAAGCATTTTGCCCGAAATCAGATTGCAATGCTCGCTCCCGCCCCGCCCCAACGCAAGAGCAGCATGCTCTTCCCCCAAACAAACAAAGCAGATCTGATGCGTGTCCCTCTCGGCCATAGAGCATTGTTTGTCCTGATTTTCTGTCATTTTTTTCTTTCTTTTTCTTTTTTTTTTAAGAGAAAAGAGAAAAGGTTCTCTGTGCACTGCCTTACAGATTCTAACTCCTAACAGAGGAAAGAAAGTTTGACAGGCTTGTGATAGCACAAACACAGAGTGATCTGAAAACAAAAGATCTGAGACGCATCTATTTATAACCCTGCCCCTCCAATGATTACACCGGCAGAGGTTATAAATTCCGGTCAATGTTCATTGACGTGTTGCACACATATTCACAGCTGGTCACAACTATAAGATGTTCCCAAAGCACTTTTCTCAGCGCAGCATCATAAGTGAAGCTTTTTGTAAAGGAAACTTGACATAAAACTTGACACAACTGCTCTTTTAGAATATTCTTGCCGTTCAAAATACAATATCTTGCACCTCAGATTTGGAACAATTGATGGGCTATCAATAAGCATTAAGGGTTAAAATTGTTTCAGGGTTTTTTGATGAAAGCTTTGAACTGACAAAGTAATTCTCGTCATCACCGTGACTGGCGCTCATGAGAGGGATGACGTAAGCTTGTTGGTAAGGTCACGTGTCACATGGAGGAGGAGGCATTGTTTACAACAGAAACTTGCACAGACCAAGCACTGTTCAAAATCCAAAACAATATAAAATAAAATAATTGTAAAAAAAACTATGTAAAGAATGATGCGCTTGCTGACCTCTCCTCCACGTGACGCATGACCTTACCAACGAGCTTACGTCATTCCTCTCATTAGCGCATGTCACAGAGATGTACAGAAGCAAACATTTGTTTTGTCTCTCAAAATTATCAATCAAACTTTATTTGTCGTAATCAGATTCGATTACTAAAAAATGTAATCTACAAGATTGTTACTGATTGCATTTTGTAATGTAATTTGTAATCAGTAACATATTAAAATGTACAAAAAAATGTAATTTAAAAAGTATTCCACCCAGCACTGAATGTTCTTAACATACCCAGTTCAGATGTAGCAGAAATTGTGCTATCTCTTGATGCGGAGAAGGCCTTCAATAGAGTACAGTGGAGATGCATCTTTTTTTGTACTGGATAAATTTGGCTACTGTGGTGACTTTATTTCTTGGATCAAAATATTCTATGTTGCCCAGATGGCATCAGTGCAGACTAATGGCATGCTCTCATCCCCTTTCCCACTTCATTGTGGCACTAGGCAAGGCTACCCACTTTTGCATACTACCTTTTGCCACTGCAATCAAACTTCTAGCTATCTGGCTTCATGAAGACAGTGACTTTGAAGTTATATCTTATCTTGGATCCACACATAAGTTATCGTTGTATGCAGACAATCTACTTTTGTACATCTCCAACCCATTGTCTTCTCTCCCTATCATCATGGGCATCCTGGACCAATTTGGCATAATCTCAGGATATAAGAGCAACTTCCATAAGAGTGAGCTGCTTCCAATCAACTCCTTAGCTGACGATCTCCCATATTTACTTTTTCCATTTAGAAGGGTGGATGTAGGGTTTAAATACCTTGTGATTTTCATCACCAAGTCCCTATCAGACATGTTTGCACCAAAATTTGCTCCTTTACTTAAAAAATGTGAGTCTGACATGGAACAGTGTTCAAGACTTCCAATATCTCTGGCAAGCCGTATAGGCAATATGACAAGATAGTCTTCCTACCTAGGTTTTTATATCTGTTCCAACACGTCCCAACTCGTCTTAATAAAAAGTTTTTTATAGACTTGGACAAACAAATATCATCTTTTCTATGGTGTGACAGACCTGTCTGTATAAGAAAAGCAATCTTGCCACTTCTAAAAAAAAAAAGGAGGCTTTGCCTATTGGGCATGTTATATTCAAAGAATCCTGTATTGGACGGATTGTTTAGATGCTGAATCTCCCTCCTGGGTTCAAATGGAACAATCATCTCTATCCCCTTCTCTACATTCTGTGTTTTGAGCGTGATGCAAGGTTAACAACATTCATTTGATTGAAACGTGAGGCGGGGTGGACCACCTGGGTGAGAGACGAGGGTAGGCATGGAGAGAGGGAAAGGGCTAGCAGAGACACAGAGAGAGAGAGAGAGAGAGAGAGAGAGAGAGAAAGAGAGAAGAATTTGCTTGCCAGCTCCCGGACGCACTGTTGCCTCAACTGCTCCTCCCTCTGGTGGACTCCAGCTCACTCCTCCCCCGGTGGACAGCAGTGAGTCCTCTGGCCCCTGGCAGATGGAACCACTCCTCCCTTTCCTAGCGGCTGGCAGTGACCCCTCCATCCCCATGCAGATGACCGCGGCTGTTCCCCCTGCTCCCCATGCACCCCCCCCGGGTTTCGGCACCAATGTAACGGGGTAATGTGGCAAGGAGGAGGTGTGAACCGGCTGAAAAGTCAACATAAAGTTTCATGTAAAACTAAACATAAAAACAAACATAAACACACACATGCAGCGTGGCCGCGTGCGTCTCTCTCCCGAACCGGCGTGTTTACTTGCTCTCCCGCTGATCAGCTGATTCAGCGCAGGCCATGCTCCATTGTGGCTCGGCCACACCCTCCTCCTCATCACAATCAGTAAACTCGTTTAGGCAGCAGGATTATAAGACTAGTCTTCCACTGGACACGACATGGTAAACAGGGTGAAATGCACGCTCAATTCAATGACTTATGCTGTCGAACTGTTCTGTGTTAGAGCTCCCTGTAACTGGGAGAATGGGATGAGAAAAGCTGACTCTGGATTAGTGACTCTAAGAAACGTTCTACATCGATTGTGTATGCAGATAAAATGTCTTACTTTCTAAAAATATTCAACATTTTTGTTTTATACTAAATAATTAGTTTGATTCATGAAACAACCCGTTTTTATGACATTTTGATAGCAGTTTGAAGTTGTGACATCTGTGCGTACCGTGGATCAACTCAAAACAAGCGTGCACTGACTTTTGAAAAACATCTCAAGTTGACTTTGGCTTTGTCGATGGGCACAGCACATGATGACATATATGATGCAGGTTCAAGTGTTGGACTTCGCTGCTTTAGGTAAGACAGTGTTTATTCTTCATTATTCATATGGGCTGCCTTGTTGATGGAAAAGAAAATCATATTCATGCATATTCATATTCATGTTATTGATTCTTTATTAAAAATAACACATTAAGACCTACTTTCTAAATATCTGTTTGTTTACTATGTTGTTGTGACATAGTTGTGCAGTAGCTAGCATGACCTGTATTGTCTCTTGTATGTGGTGCATGTCATATTTGTAATACATAGCATAGCAGAAGAGAATGTGGCTGTGAGAAAAATGTAACTCAAAAGTAATGCAAAAGTGTATCATAATGATTTACTTTCCATAAAAAATTACTTTTGAATTAATTCAGTTACTTTATTAAGGAGTAATTCTAATATTCTCAGTATTCTAATATTCTTGGTCTTGTCCACTCATCATCAGTTTGCTCGAGACATGGGCTGTTACAGTGCAAGATTCTGTATGGGATTTATTATACTAATGCCAAGCTTGCTAAAATATACCCCAAAGTTAGTGACTACATGGAAATCAGTATGTGAAAATATGCCTGTTCTCTATACACTTATTACATGTAAAAAAAAAAAAGTATAAAGAAATAAAAAAATAAAAAGGAAAGGAAAAAAAAAAAGGAATCAGTGGGCAGACAGCAGAACAGCAAACCCTATCAGCTGCATCAGTAAAATACACGATGTGTAGACTGTATTGTTGATTCAAAAATACCCACTCACACCATTGATTAAATGGTCATAGCTTGTCGTGGGCATGTAAAAGTTTTAGATTCCTCGTTGGCGTCAATTCTCAGCATGGCAGGATAAAGTATTACGAAAATTACGTTCTGTTGGTGCAGTACTTTTTACACTCTTTGAATCTGCTTCACTTGTGTCACTCCAGCAAAGTCTGAAAAAACCATGATGCTGTGGTCCTCCCAGCAGAACTTGCCTTTCTTCCTCGCCTCTTGTAGAACAAAGTCTCTCTCAGCTGACCACAAGAATCTTGCCAGGATATATCAGGGTCTGTTACACACCCTGGGAAGCTGAATGAAAACTCAGCTGGGTTTCGAGCTGTGTCGATCAAATTCAGTTAAGCCTGTCCAAAAACGTCACCATATCTTGACCATCCTTTCCCTCAGGGATTCCAACGAAACTAATATGATTAAATCTGCTCCAATTTACCATATCCTCTAGTTTGTCTTGCACTCGTTCCACATCAGCCTTGAAAGCAGTCTCTCTTTCGCCTCCAGAAACTCAGAAATTCATCCATTCTTGTGATCATGGTGGAAAGTTTCACCTCCATAGATGTGATGTGATGTGTGTATTTCTGTGAGGCCTTCCATGTCGGTCGAGATTTTCGTTAGTGTTGCATAAATGTTTGAGATATCCTGACCTACGTCAAAAAGCTCGCTGTCACTATCGACTGAACCTCTGCCATCTTTATCCTGTGAGGCGTCTGACGTGTGAGAACGTGTAAGTGCTTTGAAATGACCCTCAGGCTGACAATTTAAAAAAAAATTCGACATCCTGCCCTCCCAGCATAGTTTAACAAACAAAACTATAACAGTTTTCACCAGTTAGTATTGTTTAAAAGGATAATGGAGCAAAGTTTAAGCAGAGCTCGCCTTTAAGCGATCAGCCCTCGAATAGCATCACATCCTCTGAGCACTGAGGTTGATTACTGACACAGTAACACAAGAATGCACCTACTGAAAATATTTTCAGAGTTTGTGTGCTTAAAATAAAGTATGTTTTTGGTCTTAGAGGGTAGAAAGGCTGTGAGGCAGCTCTCTTGGATTTTTTTTACTGTGGTGCATTAATCTGCGGGTCTAATGTTCACTTTTGTGGCTCCTCCTAAAATCTTTCCTTGCTACTCCACCTGTATGCTGTCTATGTTTTTGTATAATTATGAAACTTCACAAACATAATCTCTCTGAAATAATTAGTAGATTGATATTTTCTGCTAGCGTTCACAAGGGAGTCAACAACCTAATATGGTCTGTTCATCTGAACTGTGAACTTCAAATCAAATCAAATCAAATCACTTTATTGTCACACTACTGTGTACACGAGTGCAACAGCAGGTGAAATTCTTGTGTGCAGTTCCGAGCAACATAGCAGTAATGACAGTGACGAGACATAAACCACTTTACAATAAACAACATATTACACAAAACAATTTACATAACAAACTTACACAACAATTTACATAACAAATGTACACATACCTACACAACAATTTACATAACAAATGTACACAATACACACAATGTAGAATACACATACACTAGATAAGGGTATAAATATATATATACACTAACTGAATTGGGAGAATATATTGACAGAGTGATGATTAATAAAGTGCAGTGCTGATTGTAGATCGTGAGGGATCAAGTGTTCAAAAGTCTTATTGCTTGTGGGAAGAAGCTGTCATGTAGTCGGGTGGTGCGGGTCCTGATGCTGCGATACCGCCTGCCTGATGGAAGCAGTGAAAGCAGCCCATGACTCGGGTGGCTGGAGTCTTTGATAATCCTCCGAGCTTTCTTCACACACCGTCTGTTATATATATCCTGGAGGGAGGGAAGCTCACCTCCGATGATGTTTTTGGCCGTTCGCACCACCCTTTGCAGGTCTTTGCGGTTGTGGGCGGTGCTATTGCCGTACCAGGCGGTGATGCAGCCAGTCAGGATGCTCTCTACGGTGCTGGTGTAGAACCGTGTGAGGATGTGGTGGTTCATTCCAAACTTCCTCAGCCGTCTCAGGAAGAAGAGGCGCTGGTGAGCCTTCTTCACAACGGCCTCAGTGTGGACGGACCATGTGAGTTCCTCAGTAATGTGGACACCGAGGAACTTGAAGCTGCTGACTCTCTCCACCGGTGCTCCATTAATGGTGATGGGGCTGTGTTCTCTGTCTTTCTTCCTGAAGTCCACCACAAGCTCCTTGGTTTTACTGACGTTGAGGGAGAGGTTGTGCTCCTGACACCAGCGTTTCAGAGTGTGCACCTCCTCTCTGTAGGCTGTTTCATCATTGTCAGTGATCAGACCTACTACCGTTGTATCATCAGCAAACTTAATGATGGCATTGGAGCTATGTGTCGCCACACAGTCATGTGTGTAAAGGGAATACAGGAGTGGGCTGAGAACACAGCCCTGCGGGGCTCCAGTGTTGAGGGTCAGTGATGAGGAGATGTTGCTGCCCATTCTAACCACCTGACGTCTGCCTGACAGGAAATCCAGGATCCAGCTGCACAGCGAGCTGTTTAAGCCCAGAGCCCAGAGTTTCACATCAAGCTTGGAGGGCACTATGGTGTTAAATGCTGAACTGTAGTCTACAAACAGCATTCTCACATATGTGTTCCTTTTTTCCAGGTGGGAAAGAGCAGTGTGTATTGTAGATGCAATAGCATCATCAGTGGAGCGGTTTTTACGGTAGGCAAACTGCAATGGGTCCAAAGAGGGGGGCAGAACAGAGCAGATGTGATCTCTGATCAACCTCTCAAAGCATTTGCTGATGATGGGGGTGAGGGCAACAGGACGCCAGTCATTTAAACAAGTGATTTTGACTTGCTTCGGTACAGGCACAATGGTTGATGTTTTGAAGCATGTGGGGACTACAGACAGGGAGAGGGACAGGTTGAAAATGTCCGTAAAAACACCAGCCAGTTGGTTCGCGCATGCTCTGATGACGCGGCCCGGAATGCCGTCTGGACCCACGGCTTTACGAACGTTCACCCGTCGGAAGGATCGGGTTACATCCGCAACAGAGACGGAGAGTGAACCATCATCTGTAGTATCGGCCGCGAGTGCTCTCTCCGCGAGGGCGGTGTTGTTGTTCTCGAAACGAGCATAAAATGTATTAAGCTCGTCCGGGAGAGAGGCAACGGTGTTCATGGCGGAGTTTTTATTCTGTTTATAGTCCGTGATGATGTTAATTCCCTTCCACATACTTCTGGAGTCAGTGGTGTTGAACTGACCTTCAATTTTGTGCCTGTACTGGCGTTTGGCTGCACGGATGGATTTACGGAGGGCATAACTGGCTTGTTTACGCTCCTCCGCGTTCCCAGAATTAAAAGCGGTGGTCCGCGCAGTAAGTGCCGCGCGAACATCGCCGTTAACCCAGGGTTTCTGGTTGGGGTAGATCCGTATGTTTTTCGTCGGAACAACGTCCTCTACGCACTTCCTGATGAAACACGTTACGCTATCAGCGTAAACCTCGATGTCGTCATCGGAGGCAGACCGGAACATCTCCCAGTCCGCGTGATCAAAACAGTCCTGTAGCGCAGAGTCTGATTGGTCCGACCAGCACTGGATCATTCTGAGGGCGGGTGATTCCCGTTTCAGTTTCTGCCTGTAAGCGGGCAGAAGCAGAACGGAAGAGTGGTCGGATTTACCAAATGGTGGGCGGGGGAGGGATTTGTAGCCATCCCGGAAAGGAGAATAGCAATGATCCAAAACCCGGTCCCCTCGTGTGTTAAAGCTGATGTGTTGGTGGTATTTTGGTGCTATTGTTTTGAAGTTGGCTTTGTTGAAGTCCCCGGTAACAATGAACGCGGCCTCAGGGTGCGCGGTTTCCTGCTCACTTATACTGCCATACAGTTCCCTAAGTGCCCGGTCTGTGTCTTGTGAACTTGTGTAATTCGAAGATATTACCTGCATATTTGTCTCTTGACACCTTCTTTCTGTGGATCAGAAAGCAGTGTTTGAGTCAGAATTTAGAGCATGAGTGGAATGCTGTGTAAATGATAACACAGGTCTCAGGTGTGTGATTTCCATAAGTGACTTTTTAAAGATTGGTGCCTGGAAAGCCTGGTTAGATAAAGGGTTGCCAAACAGCCTTTGAAAGATTCTTATGGGAGTGTCCTTGGAGGGCCTCATCTGACTACAGTTTCTGTCAGCCTCACTAACTTTCCTTTACTTTGTCATCTGCATATAATACATTGAAGATGAGGAATTATTTTCCTCTTTTTGTTCAAACCAATACTAATAACTCCATAATGTAAGCTTGGGATCTGAATAGTTATTTATATGATCTGTCCCCAATTTCCCAGGAATTCAAATGCTTATTGTGACAGATAACATGACTTGTGTTTTTACTGACATTTTTTAATTTTTCCCTGGCACAAGCTCTAGTTAATTTTCCAGAGCTGTGGGATCTGTGCCCTGCTCTTCTTACACTAATGTGAGTCAGAGACAATGTGTTAATGATTGGACAAGGAATATGGTCAAGGTGTGTGTAAGTGTGCACATGGCTTTTAATAGAATGCCTTTATGCGTCTTAGAACATGTGCACTTTTTGAACTCTGGCCTGTTTTGAAATGATCTTCATAGACAACATCTATAGGCCTAGGTCTAAGATATCAATGTTTGGATCAACTGGGCCATATGTATTCCTCCACACACACTTTATTGTATCAATATCAGTTGATGTATAAATGGAGGAATTCTCTAGTAATGATCTGTCAAGTATTAGATTGTGATTCTGTTTGATTTTAAAACAATGTTTCTTTGTTATTATTACTTTGGACCTTGCAACAAAGGATATGATAGGATTTCTTTCTTGAATAAATATAAAATCACTAACAACAACTTATAATTCATTTCAGATGTTAAAATATACCATCTACTCCACTTTCCTGCAACCATTCAGCTTTGAAATTTGAATTCACTGAATTCAGCCAAGAAGTAAATTGGTGTTTAGGCCTGTCACGGTCCTGTCACTCTGTCAGTCGGGGTTTTTGTCTGACAGGACCATCTGGCTTCATCGTTCCATGTCTGTCTTGTGTTTCATTGTCTGTCTTTGTGTGAGCGGACTGTTTTGGTTGAATTCCCTGCCGTGTGCTCTTTTGTCTGTTTTGTTTCATGTCCAGAGCATGGTGCCTGGATCCTGACTGCCCTGTCTGGTTCGGTTTTCGGTCTGTGTCGGGATCCGGACACTCATGCTCCATGTTCTGTGTCTGTCTCTCGCTTTGCTCTGTGCGCCTATGTCACGAGCTGTCTTCACGTTGTGCTGAGGTTCGGTCACTTCTGTCTGAGATTTCAGGTTTGTGTGTGGCCGAATTCTCACACAGTTGTCCTGTCTTGTTTTTTTCACCTGTTGCGTGCATCGTGTGGTGTTTGCCTCGCAATAAAAGCTCAGTTATTGTTTAGTGTGAGAATGCGTGGCATCGCTTTGTTTGCCATTGCTATGAATTCTCTTGTCTTGTTTGTCGGTTGGCATGAGTGTATATTGACTTATTGTCTTATCGATGTGCGCTCATGCCTTTCGAGTGTTTTGTTGTCTTATGAGAGCACGTGGCTTTGTTTTTTTTTCTGTATCGCCTCGTGTCTCTCTGTCTGACGTCTTACCTCGCCTCCTTGTTTGCCTATTGTTATTTTATTGGTCTCACCTGCCCTCTCTCGTTAACCTGTTGATTTCTCTCCCTATTTTAGTCTTCTCATGTGTGCTGTCCAGTGCCAGTTCGTCTTGAGTGTATTCAAGTTGGTGTTGTTTGCTGGTCACGTTAATCAGTCTTGCTTCTCTTGCTGTCTCGTGTCAGTCTTGTTAATCATCCCATCTCTGTCTGGTTGGTCCTGTATCCTGTGCCCTGTTTTCCCTATCCCAGCCTATATATCCTTTTCCCCCTTCAGGGTAGTTTGTTTATTTCTCCCCTCATGAGGGTTTTATTTATTTTTTTTGCCCTTTATGTGGAATAAAATAAACCTGGTATTTGTTCACTCTGCGAATGGGTTCTGAGCTTCTCATTCCCATTCTCTGATCCTGACAAGATCCTGTATTAGTTTAATGTCTTCTCCTTATTCAAACTTGGTGGTCAAAGTTCACAAACCAAACTTTTTGTGCACAATGGAAGATGAAACTTTTTCAAACAAGCTTGTGTTTCTGCTCTCCCACATTTTGCATGCATATGTGAATGGGACAAGTGGCTGCTGTTAATGAAGGCCTTAATTTGAATTAATAAAGAATTATTGACTAGCAAACATATTTCCAATGAATTAGAGGTTTCAGCAGTTAGACATTCTTTGTGTGGGTGACTCTGAATGTGTCGCACTTTTTGGGTCAAAGATATTTCATTTTGATTTGAAAACTCAATTTTCAGTTTCCTTACGTCATTGATTTCCAAAGTATGCTGTGGTGGAGAGTGTTTTTGAAAGTCTCAGTTTTCAGTGGAGGAAAACACTTTCCCTGTGTGGATGAGAGGACATATGAAAATCCATGCGTTATCAAAGGAATAAGTATTAGTGTGGATGTGGCCTAAGATGCACGATACAATAGTGTTGTTTGGAGCTGATGGCAAGAAACTATTCTGTGCAGCACATGTGGGGGCTTGTCCTCGACTTGCAGAATGCCATTCCTCAGCTAAAGATGGGCATTTTTTAAGACCTGGTTTCAGATACTTATACACCTGGAATTTTTCTCTTAATGAATGACATTTTCCTGGCTTGGCATTCCTGTGCTGCTTTTGCTGTACAGATGCCCATCTGCCTCTGGAACCGGAGGCGTTGCTGCTAATGTGTCTTCAGGTAGATGTTTAGGTGAAGAATCGTTTGTTTAGTTATTATTCATGCATTAGTTTATGTAGTTTGTGGTTGTGTTAGAGAGTGAAGGGGCAAGTGGCCATGTGCCTCAGCCTAACAGAACAGATGTTTGTTGGTGTTCTTGTTTACGATAAGTTCTATTCTTGCTTATAGTTCAATTGCAATAGCTGGTGTAAAGAAATTACTCTTTACTGCACCAGAAATAATGGACAGTCATTCAGGCCAGTATAGCAGACCAAATAAGGGAGGTTAGACAACTGTTTGCGATAAAGAATCCAGTCAAATTAATGTTTTGTCATGGAGGGTTATACAGATACTTTAAAAACCTCTAGCACTTTATAAACTCTATCAAAGAATTGGAGCAAATTCATTGCTATTAGTGCAAATTCAAAGTAATTCAGGAGCAATCTCTCTCAAAATAAAACCGTGTTTACCTTAAATGGTCTCCATAATGGGTAAATCTTACCCTTTTATCCCAGTTAACTAGTTGCAAGCAGCATTAACTTAGATTTTCTATTAAAATAGTGTTGTTTTCACTTCCTAACTTCAACAGAATTGGGTAAAAATTAATTATTTTATTGATTCATGGGATATAAATTGGAAGTTATGATCACAAACAGAGACAGACAATTTATTAATTTACTCTTCCCAAAACAAAATCTGCAAAGTTTTTTTTTCTTGGAGACAATTGGCTTAAATTGAAACAGTTACAAGTTCAGCAAAAGGAACATTGACTTAAAATGTAACAAATTATGACAAAAACATCAAAAACACTAAATAGAGCTAAGTTCTCTATTGATTCCAAAAAAATTACGATTTAATCCCATGAGTTGGACCAAGCAGATATGTTCGGAATTTGTTCACAACTCAGACATGTTTGGCCTTTTAACCAGAAAGAAAACATCCCTTGTTGAGTTTGTTCAACCAGACATGTACGGTTATACCTTTTCAACCACATAGTGTACACTACCTGTTTAGTAACAACTAATTGTGGAAAAATTCTATATTACTGAACTGGATTGTGAAGAAACATAGCATATCAAGGTCTACCATATACAATGTTTTAGGATTTTGTTAAATCGATTGTGAAATGTCTTTGATTGACATCATTTATAAGTACAAGTTAGACTGCTTTTATTTGTTCATGATGGCCCCAAGCTTTAAGATAACAGTAGTGTTTGTTTTTACTTAATTAGTCTGCAAAACAGATTTAAGAATGAATCAAATGATCAACCCTCATCTAATAATTTACTTTTCTAAAGATTATGTCCCTTTTGTTTTCTAGATTTGTTTTGGCAATTTGCAAGAGTAACGAATGTGTGGAAGCTCAATAACAGATTATGAAAAAACTATAGCCAAGATCTGCTCTTGCCTACTCCACCCCAAATGCACACTCTAACAGTCACATTTTCCTCTTTGCTAGTCAGAACAAGAGAAACCATGAAGAAAAAGTGTTAAACACATCCTTCACCTCAGTAAGGTTGTTATGAGAGATACATCAATGTCAGCTCTTAGAAAAGCCTTTATAGAGATTTTCTGGTGTGTGTGGCATGTAAAGACAAAACCACCCTCTGTGCTTTTGAAAGTTCCTCAGACTCCTGTCCTGTAATTAGGGACCTGAAATCTTAACAAATAGCTCTTCAAATACCACTTATCTCAACAGAAACGCATTGAAATTGTGAATGAAAGGTATTTGTTAAGAGATTTTGCTGATTCATGGGATTCTCTAACTGTACATTTTGCTCTCACACAAACAAACATAAAACCAACGTGGAAGCTGTTTATTTATTTTATTAATTGTGCTTCCCAAGCTACTGTCTGGATTAGGAGGGTTTATTTTAAAATGCAATCCATTACAAATACTGATTACTTCAGTAACTTAATCCAGTTACCACAATAAGAAAGTATTGTAATTTGGTTACTTTTCATTACTTTTGGATTACCTTAATGTCACAAATGTGAATAAATTCAAGGGAAAAGCAGTATGATCTGGAAGACTTTTAATTATGCCTTCTGGATTCAAACAAAACATGTTTGAATAATGATATGAGTAGTAGCGGTTCTAGCTTGTATGGCACACTGGGCGAAACACCCTTCAGCATACAAAAGTTGTTGAACTTCAGGATGTCAACTTGTTTTTGTGGGCACCTCGTTCCCACAAGCTCAAGCAAAGAAATTTTGTAGAGCACTGTGTAACAAAGTTAAAGTTTGGTAAACTCTGAACTGCAAATCTGCTTGACGAAAGGGTGTGTGACCAACAGAATATGGAAATGTAACACACTGACCTTTTGGCTCAATTTATAATATACATATTTCAGAGCTGTGTGCTTATATTGGTCCTGTAAAGTGAGTAGATGGTATATTTTAACATTTTTAATATAATATTATTTGTTATTTGTGAAGTGTTATGTATTAAAACCAGAAACTGTCCCCCGAGACATCATATCCTGGTCCGTTGTGTTGTCCGAAAAAAAAAGAATGTGTGTGCTCTAAGTCTAGTGTGACATCCCCTTAAAGGGATAGTTCACCCAAAAATGAAAATTGTCTCATCATTTACTCACCATCTTGCCATCCCACATGTGTTTGACTTTCTTTCTTTTGCAGAACACAAATACAGATTTTTAGAATAATTTCTCAGCTTTGTAGGTCCATTCAATGCAAGTGAATGGGTGTCAAATTTTTTAAGTTCCAAAATCCACATAAGGGCAACATAAAAGTATTCCAGACAATTCCAGTGGTTAAATCCATGTGCTAAGATACGATATGATAGGTGTGGTTGAGAGACAGATAATTTTTTTACTATAAATTCTCCTTCCTGCTCATTTAACCTCCACTTTAGTTTCACTTTCCCATTCTTATTTTTCTCTTTTTGGTGATTCACAGGTTTAATGCATATCTCACCCTACTGGGCAGAGAGGAGAATTTATGATAAAAAATTACTAAAATATTGATCTGTTTCGATCCCATACCATATCATATCAATTTAACCACTGTCATATGAATTACTTTAAAATGTTCTCCATTGGCCATTGTGATGAAACAGCCCTTTCACAGTGGTGATGTGAGACAGGTGTTATTTTTTTCTGGATGCGACAGTGAGTGGCACCTGACTCAGATGAGTCACAAAAGAGAACCAGAAGAGATGTTGAGCATGCATCTGATCATATCTGTACCCAGGGCTGCATTAAGGTACTTCGGAGCCCTGGGGCTTGCAGTTTTGCTGGGCCCAGCCAGTCATCCGATTGGGGTGGGAAAGAAAATCAGTGCTTTTACAATAGGGTTCCAGCAGCTTCAATGCTTGGTCCCCTAATAATATTAGCGTAGATGCCATTCAATTGTATGCAGATAGATCATTATAGATCATGATAAGATATTTCTGGTTCCGGCAGACCTAAAGCAACCTAATTGTGAATTGATGGATAAAAGTATCAAAACTAAAAAACATTTACAGCAGTATTTAACCAAATATTTTAGCTCACAGAAGGACACGTACAATGCTGCTGTGAACTGTTCTTTCACAGCTTCTGTGAACTGTTTTTTACCATCCTAATTAGGTAATTTATAAGAAAAATTTGTGAAGAAACAGCTCGTTTGATTACTGCCTCCTCTCACTCAGCTGTACAGCTCTGTGTGCAATACATTGTGATGTTTTGTCACACTACACTAGATTTTGATCTTGAAAACAGATCAGCTACTGTCAAGCTACTAAAAAAATTATGTTTCTTGAGTCGCAACATCAGGTCATTACAGCCAGGTAAATGTTACTGTGGCACGGTGGAGGGCGGGACCGGCGCGTGATTACGCACGCCCGGTCCCGTATCAGGCTAATTGAGCCGTCAAGAGGGATAAAGGCCACTCGTAGACGGCGATCGACTCGATCGCCGTCTGCGAGTGGCCTTTATCCCTCTTGACGGCTCAATTAGCCTGATACGGGACCGGGCGTGCGTAATCACGCGCCGGTCCCGCCCTCCACCGTGCCACAGTTACTTTGAGAGATGTAATTGTAAACTCCACTGGGTATCCTGTCAGAGCTTATGCTAGACCTTTACTTGACCAAAGATTTCTAAGACCATTAGCACAGTATCAGTGACAGGTCTCGCGTCTTGGTATGAGGCTACTAATTGTTGAGCCCACACATAACATTTGTGCTGCTGCATTGCTGGTATTCACAGCAGTTTATTCGCCCTGTGCACTGTCTATAGAGCAGCTGTTCACCCAGGGAGAGTCGGATGTGTGCATTTATATATGCATTATATATATTCCATGGATATGTGGAATTTAATGGTTTGTAAATTAACTGTAAGACCTTTCAGTTCTCTGGCTCACAAATTAACTTTAGTTTAGCACTGTTACTTATTAGCTTACATTACCCAAAGGAATTTATGGCACCTGTTGTAGTTGTTACATTTTTTACCTGAGAAGGTGCTTGGTTTCAATATTTCATGAACTTTGTAGGCTTATCTGCACTCTCATAACCATGCAAACAAAAAGGGTGGGTAATTTAATGATTTACAGTAATCATATTTCTAAACATCTATTACCTTCACATATCTGTAACTCCTATGCCTGGGCGATGTAATAAAAAATTGCATCTCTATTTTTTTTTTTTTAGATGTTTGATATATTTGTGTATTTGCTGAGATATGGCTTAAAGAGATATTGCTTATTTAAAGTAGATTCAAAATCTGTAATGTACAAACTAAAATATATCAATATTCACAATGTTGCAGCAAAATCATTGCAAATATATTCAATATATCATTAAGGTCTACTGACTGCAACCTCTTTGCTTCATTTTAGCTTTTATCTTTCGAGTCCTCTCTCCTTATTCACCCTCAATCTTCCCTCTCTCATTATTCTCTATTGAGATGATGGAATTATTATTCATAGTCAGTGATGTGTGTAAAATGTTAGCGCCAGGGGACCCAAAGAATGAGAAGTACACGTCTGTCAGATGCCACTGACCCACTGAGACCTGTGTGTTGTAATCAAGTGGCGACCCAAGAAAATAGCAAAATTGTTCAATGTACAAATTTAAACAAGAATGTCATTATAA
Organism: Moxostoma hubbsi; assembly: GCA_032164185.1. Taxonomy (NCBI): domain Eukaryota; kingdom Metazoa; phylum Chordata; class Actinopteri; order Cypriniformes; family Catostomidae; genus Moxostoma; species Moxostoma hubbsi. The sequence continues at coordinate 65,824,874 of JAVLUX010000001.1, forward strand.
TCAAATATTTTAATGTTTATTAATATTACCATGAACTTCAAAACCCAACAATATGCAAAAGTATTAACCGAAAATCAGACATTTAGTAATTTTGTAAATGGTTTGTAAATGTCTCTCTTCAATTTCAATTTTTTCATGCTCTCAGCAGCCAAAAATATACCACATTAAACACATTGTGGTCGGCACCACAAACAATGTACTGTATATCCTTGTTGCAAGTGAACTTGTACGAACAAAATCCCAGATCCTTTTCAGCATCATGATTTGGCACAGTTTGATGGAATGGTCTTTGTGTTAGTCCTCTTTATTGGTGGTTCCTCGTAGTTAGAGGTGAATGTTCAAAATCCAAAAAAGACCTCCCACACATCTGTATCTCACAATGTCAGGTAACCCCATTATAATCTTTGTGGATTTTGAATGCCAAAAGCTGTGTATTTTGAGTCCTGCATTTGCAGAGGTAACCATGTGGAATAAAGCCAGTTATTTTCCCAACTCAATGGGAAACTAAACACTCCCTCTTTGATTCTGCCGCCTGGGTGGGACCAGGAGCTGCATGAGGTCATCAAACAGAAGCTGTGCTGGTTGTATTCCCTGCCTCTACCAATCATTGTCTGTGATTTGTGGTGTTATGGTTCAGGAAAGACTGAAACGTGGATTTGTTTGACCTGTTCAATTGCATTCAGACCTTTGTTAGAATTTCTTAAACAGAATGACTTATTCTGTTATTACCCTCCACTTCCTGTGTGTGTTCTGTCAAGTTCTTCCAGTTGTGGCCCAGGATGTCCCCTCAGCCCCACATGGCTGCATGGAAGGAAGCTGCTACCCGGCGACAGGGAACCTTCTGATTGGCCGAAATATCAACCTGACTGCCACCTCCACCTGTGGCATGGAAGGACCTGAGCTGTACTGCATTGTCAGTCATCTACAGGTATGCCCAACATTAATAAATAACCTCATCTAGTTTGCTCATTTAACCCTTCCGTGCTATTACCATGGAAGAGCCAACATAGCTGTTACTGTGTCAAAATGACTGTACATTACAAATCATGTCTTGCTGTTTATGACTGAGCATGTGTGAGAGACATGGTGACTGTGAAAACATGTTGAAATCACATCAGGAATTTTATGGCTGACATTAAGTTGCTGAAATTAAGTGATAACATTGATTGCTTTGCCACTCATGGTTTGAAACCCACAGTACCTCACATATAATGGCAGATCTTGCATCTAGGTATGTCTGTCAAATAATGGATATGTGTTTAACATGCCTTATGTTGGAGACCTATCCAATCAACTGTTAGATTTAGTTTATTTCATTGTCCTCACAATATGCACAGTTTGGCGTGAAAACATTGATACAAACCAAACTGTGAGAAATTTGAACTGTTACACCTCTATTTTAAACAAATTTGAAAACAATATCATGTTTACAGGTAAAATGAAAGATATTTAAAGCAAAATGTTTTCTGCACCCCTCTTTATTCTTTCTCTTTTAAATACAGTAAACACAAAGCTCCATGTAATTGATCTCGTGCTGTGTAAACAGTGTAGTCATCAGTGGTGCTCTTCCTGCGTGTATGGCCTTGTCTGTGCTGATGGATATTATTGTCATATGAAGATAGATGTGCTTGCCCACGTAACCTACTTTAGCTCAAATCTAAAGTTTTTTTTATATGTGAGAGATACATTTGCAAACACAGTTTTGTCCCCAAACTACAGATACATAAGTAGCACACACACAGACGCACTCATCGCATGGAAACTAAGCATTCATACATTTTTCATTGTCCACATTTACATGCAAAAATGGTTTATTCCAGGGTTTTTGCAGACAGTCTCGTTCTGAAACGCCATATAAAAGAGAATGTTTTCCTTATGCCATTTCAGGAATTAAGAGAAATCGGTTTAACACACCTAGGTTTCTCTCTTCTTTTTATTGTATACATGGCCACTTATGTGGTCATGTAAACGCATAAGTGGCATTCAAACAGGTTTTTGAGGAGTGCGCATGTGTGATCAGACTGTATATCAAACGTCATAGGATGAATCCCAACCAGAAGTCAACACCCCACAAAGAATTCAACATTTCTGGGAGTCCAGTGGGGCAAACACATTCACTATAAATATACCCATTTATACACACCATTGTAAAACATTGACTGTAAAGGCAGTTTCTTGCAATAAGCGGCTGTGACACAACGTCAGGGTTCAGGTGTGGAAAAGAGTTTATAATTTAAAAGATCTTGTATTCATCTCTTACATCTACCCCTGTTTGCTTTCTCTCTTTTATCCTAAAACACTACTCCTCCCTTTTTTCTTTCAAGAGAGAGTAAAACACTCCTTTCAGCCCTCATAAAATTTACTTTCATTCCCTGCAAGTATGTTTAATGTTTGTTGGTCTATGAATGTCTGTTAAAAGTTCTTATTGCTCTAATTTTTTTGTAAATGTATTGCATCAGTCATTAAAGCATTTAAGGAGCATAACATTGACAGAAACTGTTTAACTGCCTGGAGGCACCATATAACCAAGTCATGGAGCGTTACACCCATTTGGTCCTCGACGCAGGTGTTACCTGTCAGATGTCTGTCAACTCATATGTTAGTAGTATGTCTGTTCAGTTTGCATTGCTAAAAAACCAGCATGAATGAGGATCAGACTGAAGTCAGAAATTTCAATACAACTTAGCCAAATACATTTCAACTCAGTTTTTCACAATTCCAGATATTTCATTGTAAAAAAACATTCCCTGTCTTAGGTCAGTTAGGATCACTACTTTATTTTAAGAATGTGAAATGTCAGAATAATAGTAGAGAGAATGATTTATTTCAACTTTAATACCTTTCATCAAATTCCCAGTGGGTCAGATGTTTACATATACTTTGTTAGTATTTGGTATTTGTCTTGGGTAAAGTGTTTTGGGTAGCCTTCCACAAGCTTCTCACAATAAGTTGCTGGAATTTTGGCCCATTCCTCCAAACAGAACTGGTGTAACTGAGTCAGGATTGTAGGCCTCCCTGTATGCACACACCATTTCAGTTCCGCCCACAAGTCAGGGCTTTGTGATGGCCATTCCAATACATTGACTTTGTTGTACTTAAGCCATTTTGTCACAGCTTTGGAGGTATTCTTGGGGTCATTGTCCATTTGGAAGACCCATTAGTGACCGAGCTTTAACTTCCTGTCTGATGTCTTGAGATGTTGCTTCAATATATCCACATAATTTTCCTTCTGTCTTTTTTATGGCGGTTTTGGAGCAGTGGCTTCTTCCTTGCTGAGTAGCCTTTCAGGTTATGTCAATATAGGACTCGTTTTACTGTGGATAGAATGTGTCTCCTTCCTGAGTCGGTACTCAAACAAAAATGTTTTTACGATACCAGAATTTCTGAAGGTACCGGAGTACAGAGTACCGGGTCTACCCGGTTCCCAATCAGAGTCGGGAACTTTTGAATGCTCACAACAAGCAAAAGATGACGACAAGCAAAGTAGCTGCTGCTGCGGAGTCTCAACTTAATCTTGTCGAAAAGAAAAATGGAAAACCTTGAAATTTCACTGGTATTAGTACCAACTACTGAAATTTTGGTTCCGTGACAACACTAATTGTTTGTACAGATGAACATTGTACCTTCAGGCATTTGGAAATTGCTCTCAAGGATGAACCAGACTTGTGGAGGTCTTGGCTGATTTCTTTTGATTTTCCCATGTCAATCAAGAGGTACTGAGTTTGAAGGTAGGCCTTAAAATACATCCACAGGTACACCTCCAATTCAGTACACCTCCTATCAGAAGCTAATTTTCTAAAGGCTTGACATAATTTTCTGGAATTTTTCAAGCTGCATAAAGGCACAGTTAACTTGTAAATGTTTATGTAAACTTCTGATTGTGTTTGAATGATGCTGCATCCATGCACCTTGATGTCATTGTAAGTCCAAGATGATTCTAATTTAATAAGTTTATATAATGCAGCACCTGTGCCATATTAAATAAACTAGAATATCTATAGAGACTTGGGGTTGGGCAAAAGTTGTGGTAGAGGAATTACAAATGTGTTTTTTGGTTTTTTTTGTTTGTTTGTTTTTTGTAGGGCCCGAACGCAGCATTCCTGTTATTCATAATCCTTAAAGTGGGCTAATCACTGCTAATCCTGTTTCTGGTATTCATGTCTATAGATGTGTTTCCATCCAATTTTTTTATGTGCATTTTGAAAATGTGCATTAGAAATCTTGAATGGAAACAATATGCAAATAAATAAAATCTCAAAATTTACATAAAATGTAATGCACTAGGAGGTGGATTTTGTAGAGTTTCACATTAGTTAAAATGTGCTTTAAAGTGATGGAAACAGCTGATTCGCTCGAACAATGATGTGTTATGACCTTTTATAAAGCGCAGTGGCAATGCACTCGCCGGATGTTATTGGTGTGCGAGAGCTTGACTGGCTCAATAAAAGGCCCGACCATGGCACATATCCCTGGTTAGTTGAAAGTGCTTCACCCACAGATTGTCGTTAAATTGGGTCCTCACAATTGTTATTAGGGTGGGTCCTCACAATTGTTTTTGTTTTTAGGGTGGGCCCTCCCAGGAATATGGAGGCTGTCGGCGAATGGGAATAGCCATTTGAGCCCTTATTATGTGAGATATTGCACTTATTCTGCAACATCTCCTGGCAGCATTTAATAACATAATGTACATTTGCTTTATTACAGCATATACAACTCTGCCCCAAGCAAAGAGGTTGTTCAGCTGCTCCATGACAAAAAGGCGGGCTCCCTCAAGATAATGCGCATTTACAGCTCATGGAAACACATGATTTTTTGCAATGTACTTTAGTCGAATTTTCAGAAATGTGCATTCAAATGTGAAACATTTTGATGGAAACCCAGCTTATGAGTGTGTGTCCAGTCTGTAAACACATTATTGTAGAGGTGGTGAAGATCTGAAATAGACACTGGGGTACTTCTCTGGTCTTTGCCGTGACCTTTTAAATTGTGCTTGAGAAAATACGTGTCTTAATTTTTTAGCCAGGCCACTGCTGGAAATTTTGTTGCCCATGACAACTACCCAGCATAGACAAAGTGCTCTGGTGTTCTTTCATGTTAATTCTTATGTTCTGACCTGATTCCAGGAGGCCCATTCCCCTTTCCTCTGTTTCCAGGTTGGCATGGAACTTGCCCCCATTCTGAGAGAAAATTATGCCCACGCTATGACCCAGAATTTTTGTATCACTTTGGCTGCTACTTAAGCCACCAGCCAAGAGAGTTTAAAGCACTCATGATATCAAAATGAGAGTTTTGTGGCTTTTAGTCCATGTGGCATATAATTTTCTTTTATATGCTACATTTTGAAAATAAATAAATAAATAATACTTTTTGCAGATAACAGTGTGACCAGATGATCATGAAAAAAAATCAGGATGCAACCCTCTATAAAATGTGTATACAATAACCTGCCGATATAAGCGAAAGTTTGTAGTTTTACACAAACTTCTAAGCAGGGATTATAAATGGTTGAAAGAATGAAACTGAAAACTGAACGAAATTATTTGCAGAACGTAAACGAAAACAGGAACAAAGTGATTTTCAATTGTTCCGGAGTGAAAGTATACAGTATACTGCAAGGCAAATCCAGACACAATGAATGTTTTTATCAGAGGTAAAAAGTTTATTTCTAAGTTTTTTAAGTTCTATTAATTATTGTTATATATGTGATGCATTAATACAGATATGATGCTGCCAGGTTTTTACAGAGAAGCAGATCTTGAATTAAAATGATACATTACTGTTAATTAACGAAATGCTTGTTATGACTTCTATGCTGATATATCCACCACAAAGGAAATAATTTAATTGTTTATTTTTGCTTATTTTGGTGAGGCAAATGGCTTATTTTGGGCTTGTCTTTCCAGACCATGTTGCTTGTTTCTCTTGCAAGATCTGGCAACACTACAATTGGTAAAATTAAAGTAGGTTTATTGTTGAATACAGTTTCTTGAACAATTGAGCAGAAATAGAGTTTGTGTAGATATGATACAGAACTTATGACAGATGAAATCATCCACTTAATACCATGCTGAATTTACATCGTCAATCAGTGCAAACATACAGTATGCACAGCTGAAATGTGTCCCAAAATAAAACAAAAATGAATTTAAAGATGCTCTTTATACATGCAACGTATCAAAGCATCATATTTGTTCTATATTATTCTACCAAATACATAGTAATTTCACTTCGGTTAAATGTATTCACGTGTGCTTCCTAGTTACTAGTTGAAATTCATGTTTTCACTTTAACAGCTCCCCAGTATTATCTTACAGTACAAGCAAATCCCAGCACACACAAAATATGCTCAGTTTCCATTACACGGTTTGTGGAGAATTATATAAACCAGTAACATCTTTGTGATTCAATTCTGTACAGTTGTTTTCAACAAAATGAAAATTGGACATTTGGCTCATTTGGTACATGTGTGCAATTCTACTGACTGCTGTCTATGTCAGATGAGAGGATTTAGTAGGCTATATGAAGAGGACATATTTTATTTTGCCATTTGATTACCTTGACCTGTACCAATATCACCTATACTTCCCCGCTTTTTTGGCTTCAAGCAGGTAAGGAGACTTTTCTTATGGGCAGACAGACTGGGAGCTGCTAGAAGAAAGTACCGCTGATTCTGACAGCGGAAATTAATGATTTTCTCATTATTCGTTGCTCGTTACTCATGTCAGAAAAAGCACGAAGCACAGCAATGTCAGTTTCATAAAATGTTTAAGCTAAGACTGATTATCGGGAAAAAAGGTATCCCGACTACACCTCATCGGGCGGAGGGACACGTCTTGAAAAATTGGGGCTGTACTGTGACGTGTGGTCACCCTAGTAGATTTACACATTTAAAACTGACAGTCTTTCTTGACCAGAAGACAGATAAAAAATATTGATGACTTATGTTGCACTACACAGATTATTGTCCAATCAGATGCTCTCTAGAATGAGAATGTCCCTCCCCCTGTGACATAGCAGAAAGTAGCAAATCATGAATCATGACTGTGATGTAACTTAAGTCTATTGGCTATTTTACAAAGAGGACAAGCACATTTCAATATGTCCTGCCTGGACTTCTTGTTTCAATTGTAAATACTTTTACAGCACTTTATAGAAAACTGTGCTCTTTAAGCCATAACATGGGGTCTTCAAGTCCTTAAAGGTGCAGAGCAACTCCAATCAGAATGTGCTGCTGTTACGAAGTGTTCTTGCAAAAGTGAACATTTATTTCTCTCTCTTTTTCTTTAGGAGCCAGATAAGTGCTTTCTATGTAACTCTCAGGAGCCATATGACCACTATAACCATAGAAACAGCCACCAGGTGGAGAATGTAATCTACCAGAGAGACAGCAGAGGAGAATTTACATGGTGGCAATCTGTTAACGGTGTGTGTGTGTGTGTGTGTGTGTGTGTGTGTGTGTGTGTGTTTGTGCGCGTGCGTGTGTGCGTGTGCATATATTAGTATACAGTGGTCCCAGTAAGTATTAGAACACTTCTCTCAACCATATTTGCTATTAGTTTTAACCAACTGGTGCCACAGTAATTTTAGTGGATATATGAAGTCGGTTCCCCACATGTTTACAGATGTCTCTTATCAGAGTAACCACAGCTGTAGTTCATCACATTAAAGGGTTGGTTCACCCAAAAATTTTAATTCTCTAATCATTTACTCACCCTCATGCATGACTTTCTTTCTTCTGCAGAACACAGATAGATTTTTAGAAGAATATCTCAGCTCTGTAGGTCCATACAATGCAAGTGAATATGTGCCAAAATTGTGAAGCTCCAAAATCCAACATCAAAGTACTTCAAACAACTCTGGTGGTTAAATCCACATCTTTAGTTGCGATATATGTTTTGGTGAGAAATAGACCAATATTTACATCCTTTTTTCTGTAAATTTTCCTCCCTGCTCAGCCAGTCTCCACATCACTTTCACATTCTCCTTCTTCTGTTTTTTTTTTTTTTAATTCACATTCTTTAGGCATATCGCCCTCTACTGGGCAAGAAACATTATTATTATTACATTATCTGTTTCTCACCCACACCCATTAATATGACACTGAAGTTATATGGATTACTTTTATGCTCCCTTTATGTGGATTTTTGAACTTCAAAATTTTGGCACCCATTCACTTGCATTGTTTGAACATACAGAGCTGAGATATTCTTCTAAAAATCTTCATTTGTGTTCTGCAGAAGAAAGAAAGAAATTCATACACATCTGGGATGCCAGGAGGGTGAGTAAATCATGATAGAATAAAACTTTTTGGGTGAACTATCCCTTTAACTATAGACTTGTTCAACCAGACTTTTGTGTCTTGATCTTGAATAGTTTATATATAGTTTTATTATGTAAAACCTCACAAACTTTTTTGTTGTTATGTGAAATGTTTTGCTTAAAAAGTGTGCTTGTGCTTAGAACCGCATGATTTTTTGTTGTGTAATTTAATTCAGACATCTGTAACTGTGGCTTAAGTGTCCACATGCTGTTTGAGCCAATGTATATGCATACTGTATGTGTAGAGAGCAGTTGTCAGTGTGTGAGTTCAATTGAATACTTACATTACATATTTCTGCTAACACTTTCATTTGTGTGCAGGAGAGGAAAATGTCGGTATTAGACTGAATCTTGAAGCAGAATTCCACTTTACTCATCTCATCATGAAGTTTAAGGTACTGAATGTGCATAAATGAACCAGTTTTCCTTTCTTTTAACCAGATTACTTAAACTCTATTGTCCAGACATTGCAAGGGCTTTTGTCTTACTCTACTTGCATCTCCACAGACTTTTAGGCCAGCTGCTATGCTGATCGAGCGTTCTTCTGATTTTGGCCGGACGTGGAGGCCGTATCGCTACTTTGCCTACAATTGCACCAAGACTTTCCCCACAGTTCCTGCCCATTCGCTTCGATTTATTGATGAGGTCATTTGTGAGGAGCGCTACTCTGATATTGAGCCTTCTACTGAGGGAGAAGTGAGTGGGTGTGGAAATTATTTTCATATGTACAGTGCTGTGGAAAAGTATTTACCCCATCCTGATTTCTTCTGTTTTTGTGTACATCTCATACTAAAATGTTTAAAAAATTCACTCTAACATAAATCAAAGGCAATCTGAGTAAACACAAAATACAGTTTTTAAATGATAATGTTATATATTGAAGCATTATCTCCAAATGGAGAAAACTTCCAAAATTCCTCCAAGTGCACAGGAACGACTCATCCATGAAGTCACAAAAAATCCAATAATAACACCCAAGGAACTGCAGGTCTCTCTCACATCAATAAAGGTCACTGTTCATCACTATCAGAAAAACACTGGCCAAAAATGCCATCCATGGAAGAGTGGTGAGGCAAAAACCACTGCTAAACCAAACTTTTGGGAGAATGTTCTGTGGACCGATGAGTCGAAAGTTGAACTGTTTGGAAGACTGGGGTCCCATTACATCTGGCGTAAATCAACACAGAATTCCACAAAAAGAACATCTACCTATGGTCAAGCGTGGTGGTAGTGTGATGGTGTGAGGATGCTTTGCTGCTTCAGGGCCAGGGCGACTTGCAGTAATTGAAGGAAACATTTTGCTCTCTACCAGAAAAACCTAAAGGAGAACGTCCGGTCATCAGTCTGTGAGTTGAAGCTCAAGCTCAACTTGATTGTGCAGCAAGGCAATGATCCAATGATCCGAGCTAAATTAAAGTTTTGGAGTGGCCTAGTCAAAGTCCTGACTTGAACCCTATTGAGATGCTCTGGCAGGACCTTAAACAGTCAGTTAATGCTCAAAAACCCTCCAATGTGGCTGAACTAAAGCAGTTCTGCAAAGAAGAGTGGGCCAATATTCAATCACAGCATTGTGAAAGACAGCTCTCAGCATTTGGTTGCAGTTGTTGTTGCTAAAGGTGGCACAACCAGCTATTAAGTTTAAGGGACAGTTAGTTTTTCACATGGGTAATATAGGTGTTGGATAACTTTATATATGAAACATTTTTACTCAGGTTTGCCTTTGTTTTAAGTTATATCTCGTTTGAAGATTGAGTATGAAAAATACACAAAAACAGAAGAAATACTTGGGGGCAAATACTTTTCCACAGCACTGTATGTATTCTTAATAGTTTTATTATTTATTGTTACTCATGCTATGCAATGTTCACTTCTAGTCCCACTACTACTATAAGATTGTATTGTTTTTATCTGCCTTAGGTTATTTACAAAGTTCTTGATCCTGCAATTCATGTCAAAGACCCTTACAGTCTTGAAATTCAAGGTTAGTGCAGAACTGCTTGACAGTTATATTATAATTGAGAGACACAGTAGAACATGGAAGCACAGATACAACACTCCAAGGAAAGTACAACCCCTGGCAAAAATTATGGAATCACCACACTTAAAGGATGTTCACCCAGCATTTTTACTTTGTAGCAAATAAACAAATCACAGATATGGCACAAAACAATTTTTGTTTAATAGCTGAACATTCTGGCTTTGTGAAAACAAGTTAAATTACATTATTTTAATAAATTTCATATTTTTTTCCAGATCAAGTAGAGATAAAAAATTATGGAATCACTCAATGTTGAGGAAAAACATTATGGAATCATCAACAACAAAAAAAAGAAAATCACAATTAGTACTTTGTTGCTCATCCTCTGGCTTCTGTGATGGCCTGAATTCTTTGAGGCATGGACTTCACTAATGAAAAACAATTATCTCCATCAAGTTGGTTCCAACTTTCTCGAATAGCGGTTGACAGATCAGCTATGCGATATGAAGACTTGTTATGGACCAATGTTTTCAATAACCACCATACATTTTCAATCTAATTGAGACCCAGAATGTTTACTGGCTATGTCATTGAGTTGATATGCCTTTCCTGAAGAAGACTTTAACACTCTTTGCTCTTTGCTCTGTGGCAAGATGCATTATCATCCTGAAAAATAACTTAATCACCAAACATATTTTCTATTAAAGGAATGAGAAAAGTGTCCAACATTTCAATGCATTTACTGTTGAGGTAACGATTGCCATCTCCTTTACCTGACATGCAACCCATATCATAAATGTCTGGGGAAATTAAAATGTTGTTTTCTTCAGGCAGTCATCTTTATATGTTTTATTAGAACAGCACCATCAAAAGTTCCTGCATCATTGCCTTGGCCAATGCAGATTTGTGATTCATCACTGAATATCACTTTCATCCAATCATCCACACTCCATGATTGTTTCTCTTTAGCCACTGTAGCCTTGTTTTCTTCCGTTTAGGTGTTAGTGCTGGTTTTCGTTTGGCTTTTCCATATGTACCTAAATCCCATTTCATTTAGCCGATTTCTTACAGTTCTGTAACTTGTGTATTTTCTATTTCAAGGCATATTGCTTTGAGTTTCCTGTCCTGACACTTTGACGTCTTCTTTGGTCTACCTGTATTTTTTCCTTTTATAACCTTCCTTTGTTTATACTTGCACCAAATTTTAGACACAGCTGGAACAACCAACATATTTTGCCACACTCCGTATTGGATTTCCTTCTTGAAGGAGTTTTATAATCATTTAAATTGTTTCAATTGACAACTCTCTTGTTAGGGCTAAGTCCAACAGCTCATTAAGGTCTGTAAGCACTCTCGTTTAACTGCAAACTAATTTACATTGTTAGATTTGTGCTGGTATTTGTTTTAGAAATGCAAATTACAAGGGGATTCCATAATTTTTTTCCTCAACATTGAGTGGCAGGAACATTTTTTTTTCCTCTTTGATCTTGTAAGAAATAAACCATTAATTAAAAAATTGCAATACAATTTTTTTGAGGGATGTTTCACGAAGCCAGAATGTTCAGCTATTATACAAAAATAGTTTTGTGTCATATCTGTGATTTGTTTATTTGCTATGAAGTAAAAAAGATGGGTGAACATCCTCTAAGTGTGGTTATTCCATAATTCATAAATTCATGATTCCATCAATCATAATACAGCCATTAAGTGTACTTTCAATCTCCCCTCAGATTTGTTGCGGATCACTAACCTTCGGATAAACTTCACCAAGTTGCACACTCTCGGAGATAACCTGCTTGATCGTCGTCCCGATGTGCTGCAGAAATATTACTATGCACTGTATGAGCTTGTTGTGCGTGGGAGCTGCTTCTGTTACGGCCATGCGTCCGAGTGTGCTCCAGTGCCTGGGGTGACCACCAGAGATTCTGGCATGGTGGGTTTAGTCAGTCCCATTTAAATTTTGAGTTTGAACTCATTTTGATTTCAGATAATAATTTCTGTTGATTATTGTTTACATGGTAATGGAACACAACTTTTTGAATGAAGCCCCCTATTTAGGATATCTCTATCTCATTTTGATTGGACAGATTCATGGACGTTGTGTGTGTAAACACAACACAGTGGGATTAAACTGTGAGTGGTGTAGAGATTTCTACCATGATGCACCCTGGAGACCCGCCGAGACTGATAATACACATACCTGCAAGGGTAAGATAAACACAAACACACATTTATGCTTTGAAGTTATAGCGTTCATTTTCTTGAATTTCTCCAATCTAAAAAGCAACAATGTTCATTTGTGATCTTTTCCCAGAATGCAACTGTAATGGTCACTCCAACCAGTGTCATTTTGATATGGCAGTATATCTGGCTACGGGAAATGTCAGTGGAGGTGTGTGTGACAGCTGTCTCCATAACAGGATGGGACGCAAATGTGAGACTTGCAAACCCTTTTACTTCCAGGATCCAGCCAGAGATATCAGAGATCCAGCAGCATGTATCCGTAAGTTAGCCAGCTGCTTTCTGCTGCGTTTCGTGAATAAAGCACCATCTATTATAAGCCTAATTTACATAGAACATGTTTGTGATGAAAAGATTGACAATGACTTCATCTATATATACATGGTGCTGCACTCTTTCAAAGAATTTAGCTCCTGGTTTGTTGCATTAGTGGATAAAACTACTTTAGTTCTCTCCCGCCTTATTAATGCTGTAAACATCTCTCATTATTTTCTGGGTGTTTTCTCTGTGTGTGCAGCCTGTGACTGTGACCCGGTGGGCTCTCTAGAGGGAGGAGTTTGTGACAGTCACACTGATCTGGATCTGGGAATGATTGGCGGTCAGTGTCGCTGTAAGCAGAATGTCAGGGGTCAGCGCTGTGACTACTGCAAGGAGGGACACTATGGACTAAGCCTAAATAACCTACTGGGATGCCAACGTAAATTTTGAATTTACCTCGGAAGCATTTACTATACATGTGACAATATATGTGAAATGTATTTTTGTCATGTCATTGGCAGCATGTAACTGTGACCCCCGGGGCATTACTATGCTGGGGGCCCCATGCGATCAGATCAGTGGGGACTGCTCCTGCAAGAGATATGTAACAGGGCGCTACTGCAGTCAGTGCCTGGTAAGAATACATTCTATTTTTTTTAATCATTTAATTTAAAAAAAGCACATGCATATACAATATATAGTAATATTGATTCTGAGTTTAAAATTCAAAATTTAAAGTCAATTCATCTTTAAAATTCTATGCAGAATCTGTTCTAATATTAAAAATACAAAAATCTAAAAATTCATAATTCAAGAGTTCTAAATTAAAAGGAGAGGCCATATACAGATATGAATCATTCTCTGTATTCATGTCAGATGCTCATGTATTTGTATTAGATTTTTTTTATTTGTTTTTTATTGTGTGTATAGCCTGAGTACTGGGGACTCAGTAATGATTTGGCTGGCTGCAGACACTGCGACTGTGATTTTGGTGGAGCGACCAGCAACCGGTGAGTCATTGATGTGTTTTTGCATCTACAGAGAGTGTGTATTTACCACTGATCAGTAATGAAAAATTGTCAGGTTTTTGTGTTACTTTGCTATGCAAATATTAACTTACTGAATTGCTTTGTAATATGATTTATCATGGTATTGAAGTTAAAAAAAAAATTAAGATTGGATAAGCGATTCACAGGACTGAACATCAAGATTTCCTTATGAAAACAGCTCTTCATGGAAGGGGTGTCAGACTCATTTTAGACTGCAAATGGAACTTACTAATAGATGTCAGATGCCTGTACATTAGATCGGCCTATATACCATATACAAAATTAGTAAAAACATATCAATCAAACAAGATTGACAAATATTGCAATGAGAAAAATAATTACTACTCTTGACTGGATAACTTGAGCTGGATGGATGGATGTGTGTGTGTGTGTGTGTGTGTGTGTGTGTGTGTGTGTGTGTGTGTGTGTGTGTGAGAGAGAGAGAGAGAGAGAGAGAGAGAGTGAGAGAGAGAGTGAGAGACAGTGTGTGCAATCACCTGTTGCCACTCCAAAGCAGAGATATTGTCAGCTTTCTGAAGGTCAGCTTTCTCAGTGGTAAAATAGCCGTCCAAGCGGGGGTATTCCTCTCTATTCCGCCATTTTGAACAGTATGTATCCAATGTGGAAACTCCAGTAAGAGGTAAGCACGTTGAGTTCTGTAATTAATCAGTCTGTTGTGTCTCTCAGATGAGCCATAATGCTGAAGTTGTTTGTTTAAAGCTGTTTAAAGCTATTTCCTAGCTTTAGTAGTGTAGTAGTAATACAAGCGATCACGGAGCGTTGTTCTATGCAAACAATGACTAATGGATTCACTTTACATCACCAACTGGCTCATATTACACACAAAAATAATCTTTTGCAACCACCTGCTGGCTAACATATGTTATGTCAAAAAATAATAGATGTAAAATGAGACACATTTCCTACATTAGCTCTTAACAGATCTGCACTGCTCTTACACTTTAGTTTAGAACAACATGAGCACAAGGGTAGTTATACACACAGTGAAGCATCGGAGTGCTGATGGTGTCAGACCATCAGTGCTCATGGAACGTCTCTTGTCCAATCAGATTCGAGGACCGGAACTAACTGTTGTATATTGTATGATATCTTGTCTATTTTTTTGAGAAATTCACTTTTTAAATTTATAACCCCTATCTTTTATGTTGTCATCATTGCCGTGAGCAAAAACTTTAGGTGTGTAAATGAATTGGGACAATTGTGTCACCCACAGATCTAGTTTCACATGAAAAGCTTTTACAGTATGTTCAAGTATTGAATGCTGTGCGTAATTCGGCCTGCGGGCCGTGTCTTTGACAACCCTGATTTAAAGGTATAGTTCAGCCAAAAATGAAAATTCCGGCATCAGTTACTCACCCTCATTTAGTCTCAAACCCTAGTGACTTTCTTTATTCAGTGGAACATAAACGGAGATTTAATGCAGATTTTTCTCAGTCACCATTCACTTTTAATATATGCAAAAAAGATGCAAACATCCTGCACATTCTTCAAAATGTCTTCCTTTGTGTTCCACAAAAGAAAGTCAAAGGGGCATGAATGCGAACAACATGAATGATGTAAATGATGACAAAGTATTCATTTTTTAAGTGCACTGTCACTTTAAGGTCTTGATTTGGAAATTGTTGTGGTTTTGTTTATTTCATGACTGTTTCTCTATGATCTTAACTCTCAGATGCATGATGGACAATGGGCAGTGTGACTGTCGGCCTCACCTGATTGGTCGGCAGTGTTCTGAAGTACAGCCTGGTTATTTCTGTGCTTCACTGGACTATTACAAATATGAGGCAGAGGGAGCCATTTGGCACTCCCCAGATGACCCCTCTCTTCCAGTGAGTGATGCTCAAATACCCAAGTTCAGCTTCCTTAAAATCCAGCATCACCCTGATATTGGCATTTTAACGGTCTATTGTTTTTCATTTTGGCAGCCTAAACTAAGAGTTCATGTCATATTAACAGGCTACTGCCATAAATCTTTCAATTGTTATGAATATGTCTTTTGATGCTAGTATCATGAGCCATGGAGACTATTTGTCTTTTCATATGTAAAATACAATGACCTTGCTCAGTGTACATTCATATGAGTTCTGTTCAAGTGTGTTGAACCCTGAGGTACTCTTCCCTTTCCTTCCCATGTGTAACACAATCACAGCAGCCCGCTTATCTAATACCGTCATATCACCATCACCTACATCACCTACACACACACACACACACAGATAACAACAGGTATATCAAAACATGGTGCAGTAACCACTGACATAAAGGCTTGACACTGGTTTTAGAGCCCCTGGTGTTTGTTTAGAATGGTCTAAGTGAAGTCATTCAATCTGTTTTGCTAAATCTGTTTTGTTTGAGTTTTCTGCACTGTACACTGTGCACTGTACACTGGAACGCTGGCAGATGGTGTTGGTTGTGTAGACGCGCTGTAGCACACTCTCAAACACGTGTAAAATGCAGGATGTTCTACAGGTCGATGGCTGAAGTGACCCAGAATAAGATCAGAGAGCAGAGGAGATGCCAACTTGTCAGACAGAGTTATTTATGCCTGCCACACATATACACACACCAGCACTGCTTCACACACTCTCTCCGTCAGTCTCATTCCAATTCACACATATACAAACACTCTCTCACTGTGTAACACCTCACTCACTGGTTTCAGAATAGGTGTAAAGCTGATAAACTTTTACCTTTTTCATTATGTACTTATGGAATACTAGCATACTGCACAGTGTGCAGTATACTTTTTACCGCGTACTATTTTTAAAATAGTTTGTGAAACAGTATGCGGTATGCAACAATTAACTCACTATGTTGCATGTAGTTCAGTAACTGGCTTCTCTGAAACATATATGTTAGTTTTGCATTTTTATTCAGTCTTGTGTAACTTTCGGCCATCTGAGCAAATAACAAATCAAGGCAGAGATGTTGAAATGTTTCTGATTCAGTCATCATTCAAAATAGTTGGTAAGTTAAGTATATTGAATTGTGCCATACTATATCCAATATAGTAGGTCAAGTATTCCATGTATACAGATAATTTGCATTCAGTATGCACAATGCATACTGCAACAATAGTGCAAGTAGTATGGTACATTCCGAGTACACCCATAAAGGTATGGTTCACCCAAATATTAAAATTCTCTCATCATTTACTCACCCTCATGCCATCCCAGATGTGTATGACTTACTTTCCTCTGTTGAACACAAGATTTTTAGAATATTTCAGCTCTGTTGGTCCACACAATGCAAGTGAAGGGCTGCCAACATTTTGAAGCTCCAAAATGCACATAAAGACAGAATAAAAGTAATCCAGGGGTTAAATCCATGTCTTATGAAGTGATGTGATAGGTGTGGGTGAGAAACCGATCAATATTTAAGTCCTTTTTTACTATCACTCTCCACTTTCACTTTTACATACTTCTTCTTTTATTTCTTGCATTCTTCATGCATAACGCCACCTACTGGGCAGGGAGGAGAGTTAATGGTAAAAACAGACTTAAATATTACCCTGCTTCTCACCCACACCTATCATATATCTTCAGAAGACATGGATTAACACACTGAGTCTTCTGGATTACTTTTATGCTGACATTATATGCTTTTTGGAGCTTAAAAATGTTGGTGCCCATTCACTTGCATTGTATGGACATACAGAGCTGAGATAGTCATCTAAAAATCTTTGTTTGTGTTCTACAGTAGAAAGAAAGTCACACTAATCTGGGATGGCATGAGAGTGAGTTAATGATGAGAGATTTATTTTATTTTTTTGGTGAACTATTCCTTTAATTTCTACCACAGGTTATCCAACATAAACAAATGTATTACAATGAATGCAAATACAATATACATCATGTTTTATTTGTTTCTTAGGGCAAGCTGAGGCCTCAGGCTGAGACTGACTGTGTGCAGCATCTCAACAACCAGCTGAGAAGAAACCGTCGTCACCGGCGCATTGCCACCGCCCAGCAGCAGAGGGCAGCACTGAGACGCATCCGACAGTTGCAGCAAACTGTGAGTCTTCTCATTCACACTCTTCTGTTTTTCCTCACCTTACACGAGCAGCTGTATTTAGTTTAATATAATTCTGTGCTTGTGTTTTTGTTAGCCCAGCGTGAGCACAGTGCACAGAGAGAGACAGCTGGGTCAGATGGTCACATGGACCGGACTGGGCTTCGCTCGTGTTAAAGACGGCGCTGGTCTTGAGTTTACCATCAGTAACATTCCTTATGCCATGGAATATGACATCATGATCCGATACGAGCCAGAGGTGTGTGAAAAGTGTCCCCTCCAGGCTTCTTAACTTGCTTAACCAACAAGAATTCATTGGTCAGCCATCTTCACCAGGAAGACTTAGAAAGGCTATGCTGGTCCACCAGCTAGACCAGCACCAAATAAACACTAACCAGCATAAACCAGCATAAATGGAAATTCAATCTGGTCTTTTTAGCATGGTTATACATGTCCAGTGTTCATTTTGGAATGTTATTAATAATCATAATGCATGGTCATGTTTATATGCAGTCTACAGAAGACTGGGAGGCTTTAGTGAGCGTCACATCTCTGAATCTACCCACTAGTCTCCGCTGTGGAAACATGCTGCCCACAGAGCAGTTGTACACAGTCACACTGTTCCACCACAGGAGGTAATAGCATTTGTGTGTGTGTGTGTGTGTGTGTGTTTATGTCAGTTCTTGTTTATCTGACTTGAAGTTAATGCTTTGTTTTTGGATACATGTCTATATTCATATATATAAGCACATCATGTATAATGTTAGCAATTGTAGAAAGGTACTATTTTAAACCTTTATTAACATTCCCTTACTTCATGAGAAACCTGGTTCCATTGCACTTGTTTTGATCATTTTCCTGCATGGCCAAATTTAGGTGCCATTGTAATCTGAATCTAATCTGATATCTGGCCTTGTCCCAAAACTCTGGGAATGCAGGAATTGGCTAGAGGGCAAATTGGACTCTGTCAAAAGCTGCATGTCCTTTTGTGCAAACACTGGGTGAATAAAAAAAGAGGATACTGGCTGAAAAACAATGTGAGAGAGTTGAAAAATGAGAAAATGAGAGAGAAAGAAAGGAGGAGAGAAAGTACAAAGTCTTGAACAGTCTTTGAATGGGGAAATAAACACCAAGCCAAACATAAGACTTTGAAAGATCTTTAACAGGGTTGTGGTGCTGCTGTCTGACTGAAGGTAACTAAAGAAGGTTGGTTGTCTGGCAATGGCAAGTGATTAGAGCAGGTGAAAAGGAAGTAACACTGTACTACCTCAACATTCCAGAGTGCTTATGTTCAAGGAAGTAACAAAATATTCCAAAAGATCAGGGGCCTAATATAGAGGTTTAAAGTATGTGCTGCTAATGTCATCAAATGGAATTGCAAAAATAATGGCTGTTTTCATACAGGATTTCCCTTGAACATGCCCCCTTATGCCATTGTTCAGCAAAACAAAAATAATTAAATATATAAATCTTAATGCAAATTCACACCATTCCTTAAGCTAATTTAAAACTATGTTTTTATAGCAAACTACCATTCTACCACATCCCAAAGGTGTTCTGTTGGATTCAGATCCTCTGACTGGGAAGGCAACAAGACATTCTGTCTGCAGAACTGCCTATGTCATTGGATGTTTTCTGAGTAAACTCTAGAGACTGTTGTGTGTGAAAATCCCAGGAGTACCTAATATAGTGCTCAGTGAGTGTTTATGGTACAGGGCCACAGTATTTAAACTATTCTGAATATTATGTGTTTATTATGTTACATTTTTCAGAGCCAGAGGAAAGAAATGAGCAACACTAATTTGTATAGAAATGCTGGTGTATTCTTTAACTAAAAGTGTGTAACTCTTGACAGGTACATTCAAATGCCAAGACCTTTCTGCTTTGAGCCAAACAACCGCTATGTGCTATCTATCCGTTTCCAGCGTCATGGTGTCTCTCATCGACATCTCACTGCCTTCATCCTCATAGACTCAGTAAGCATTTTCTCCAATTACCTTTTACAGTCATTTATACACAATTATACAATACAGTGGGAGAGAAAAAAAATTGGTGTTTTTCCCTAGACACAATAAATGCAAGCACTGCTCCCTGCTGGTGTGCATATGGGGTGAAGAGTCAAATGATTATACTTCTGATGTTCTAATGATGTCAAATCCTCACGCTTCTAATGATGTCAAATCCTCATGCTTCCTCTCTTTCTCTTTCCTCACAGCTTGTGCTGATACCCAAGTATGAAGAGCTCCCTGGTTTCCAGGGTAAGGATGCCCCAGACGAGCAGAGACGCCTGGAGATGGAGTTGTACATGTGTTTGGATTCTTTCATGACAATACCGATGCCTGCGCTTGCCGAGCTGTGCACAAAACTCATCTGTAGTATCTCAGCCATCATACACAACGGTGCCCTGGGTGAGTCACACAGTCACAGGGGTCAAAGGTGCCAATCCTCAATCCTACAAAAGCTTGTAGGTGGTAAAAACTCTGTCTATACAATTCTATACAGAAACATCAGGGATAAAATTGTGACTTCCAGGCCTGGGGAAAAAATATATATATATATATATATTTGTTTATAAATTTGCTGATACTTCAAAGTCTGCCGTGGTACGATTTAGATTTGATTCGATTCAGGGCCCTGTGATCAAAATTACGAAATTATGTGCCTATTTTACACAATCAATTAAAATGCAAACTAAATATAATTTGAATATTTTATTGAGCTCTCTGAAAAGTGCAAATTTAGTATCCACATTGGGACATCCACAACAAAATAAGGTACTTCAGATAATAATATAAAAAATAACATCACACACAAGTGATCATCGATCATTTGATTACAGTTTATTTTTCAGTTTAATCCAATTCAAAGTACTTAAATACCCATGACTTGTTTCCAACTATCCGTGCTATCTGCGCTTTTCGTGGCTACATCTTCCACAGTTGTAATTAAAGATTCTGTTACAGTTAACTGGGATCAATGTTAGTAAGTGTGTTGATGTGTAGATGTGTTAAGAAACTGATGCTGGTGCTGAGCAGGTATTTCTCTTACCCTCATTAGTGCAGTTCAGAATTTCAGTGTTGTCAAGACGTTTCACATGATGGTTGAACTGCTCCATGGTACTTTAAAATAGCAAATTATAATGTCAAATTCAGATGGTCCGCATGCGCAACAATATCGATGGAAGACCAAATTAATCGTGTATGTGAGCTGCTCTGTGTTTGTCACGACAGCTCACATTATAAGGAGCGCCGTTTGATGTGCTCGCACGGATCCTGTCAATGAAGCTTGCATATCGTGGGAAGCCCGGTTGACGCACATGCACTGATAGCAGAGCGCAATTTGGCTTCACAGACCCTATGCACATCCGTGTCCCACATGAAAGCGTATTTAGGGGCTCATAAAGTCAAGTGAATGTAATAAGGTTGCTTCATCACCTGGTGGAAATGCGTACGAACGTGGCTGACATGAGAGTATTAAAATAAAGTTTAATCTTAAAAAAATGTCTATATCGATATTTAGGCATTGTATCAATAACATTGCATCTTTGGTTATTGGATCGATGCATCAATCCAGATCAATGAATTGTTACACCCCTAAAATATACACATACATATATATATATATATATATATATATATATATATATATACACTGGCAGCCAAAAGTTTGGAATAATGTACAGATTTTGCTGTTTTGGAAGGAATTTAGTTATTTAATTAACCAAAGTGGTACTCAACTGATTACAATGTATAGTCAGGACATTACTGATGTAAAAAACAGCACCATGACTTTTGATCAAATCTAGACAGGCCCCATTTGCAGCAGCCATCACTCCAACACCTTATCTTGAGTAATTATGCTAAATTGCTAATTTGGTTCTAGAAAATCACTTCCAATTATATCAAACACAGCTGAAACCTATTTGGTTCATTAAATGAAGCTTGCTATTGTATTTGTGTTTGTTTTTTAGTTGCTACAGTATGCAACAGACTGGCATGTCTTAAGGTCAATATTAGTTCAAAAATGGCAAAAAAGAAACAGCTTTCTATAGAAACTCATCAGAACAATCATTGTTTTGAGTAATGAAGGCTATACAATGCTTGAAATTGCCAGAAAATGGAAGATTTCATATAAAAGTGTCCACTACAGTCTTCAAAGACAAAGGACAACTGGCTCTAACAAGGACAGAAAGAGATATGGAAGGTCAGATGTACAACTAAACAAGAGGATAAGTACATCAGAGTCACTAGTTTGAGAAATAGATGGTTAACATGTCCTCAGCTGACAGTTTCATTGAAATCTACCTGCTCAACACCAGTTTCATGTACAACAGTAAAGAGAAGACTCAGGGGTGCAAGATTTATGTGAAGAATTGCAAAGAAAAAGACACTTTTGAAACAGAAAAACAAAAAGAAAAGGTTATTGTGAGCAAAGAAACACAGACATTGGATAACAGATAATTGGAAAAAGTGTTATGGATCTTAACCCCATTGAGCTTTTGTGGGATAAGCTAGACTGTAAGGTGAGTGAGAAAGGCCCGACAAGACAGCCACATCTATGGCAAGTGCTACAAGAAGTGTGGGGTGAAATGTCGCCTGAGTATCTGGACAAACCGACAGCTAGAATGACATGGATCTGCAAAGCTGTCATTGCTGCACGTGGAGGATTTTCTGATGAGAACTCTTTGAAGAAGTTTAAGAAGTTCTGAATTTTTTTTTCAAATTGTAATAGTAATTTAATTAATGTCACTCTAATTACTGTAATGTAATTAATGTCCTTACTATGCATCGTGATCAGTTGAATGATCACCTCTTGAAGAAAACTAAGATTTCTTCTGGAAGAGGTGTTAGTGAGGCCAGCAAGGGGTGCTCACCCTGCAGTCTGTGTCGGTCCTAATGACTCAGTAGTCATGGGGACACTATACTGTAAAAAGAAAAAGCACTGTCCTTTGGCTGAGATGTTAATTTATGGTCCTGACTCTCTGTGGTCATTAAAAATCCCAGGACACTTCTCGTAAAAGAGTAGGGGTGCAACCCTGGTGTCCTTGCCAAATACCCCATAGGTCCTTCTCAGTAATGGCCTACTAATTATCCCCATCCATAAATTGGCTTTATAATTCTACTCTCTCCTCACCACCAATAGCTGGTGTGTGGTAAGCATACAGTCCCCTGTTCACTGAAAAAGCACTATATAAATGCAACATTCATAAATTAATTCAATCATTCACTTTGGTGAATTAAAGTACCAATTTCTTACCATAAGAGCAAAATCTGTACATTATTTGTACAGTACAAAATATTGGCCGCCAGTGTGTGTGTATATATCACTGAAAAGTCATGGAAATATTTAATTGTCTAGAAATTCCTCATTGTCCATGCAATCTCTGCTTTTAAAAATCTTTTCCCAGTAATCATGAATGACTGAAAAAGTAATGGAAATTACTTGGCTAAATGTTGTGGTGTACATATCATATGCATTAAATCATATGACATAAAGCACATCAATTCCTTTTTCCTTTAGATAAATGTTACTATTCACTATATTACATCTTTTAAAAAACTGTGTCATAATAGTTTGAACTCTTTTGTTTCTGCAGCATGTCAGTGTGACCCTCAAGGTTCACTGAGTGCGGAGTGTGATAGAGTTGGAGGACGATGTCGCTGTAAACCCAATGTTATTGGCCGTAAATGTGATCAGTGTGCACCAGGGACGTACGGATTTGGGCCATATGGCTGCACCGGTGAGACGGTTCATTATTAGAGATTTTTAGGAGAGCATTTTAAACATTTTAATTAATATTTAAATTGATCTTGATATACATTGATGGTGTATATCTGTAAAAAATATTTGGTAAATATAGACTATTCCATATTTATTTATTTTCCTCCAAGATATTTGAGAGCAAATTCTAAATTATTTAAAATTTCTCATTGTATTTTGCTCCCTATCTTTGTCTGCAACAGTATGTGACTGCCACTCGCAGGGCTCTGTTGGACATCACTGTGACCCTGTGACAGGCCAGTGTCCCTGCCAGCATGGAGCGATGGGGCGTCAGTGCTCGGACTGCCAGTCAGGTCAGTGGGGATTCCCCAACTGTAGGCCGTGCCAGTGTAATGGCCATGCGGAGATCTGTGACCCTGAGACAGGTGCTTGCTACGAGTGCAGAGACTACACAGCAGGACAACTATGTGAGAGGTGAAAAATTTACTCTCTAGAACGGAGAGCTGCAGCCTAGTGGCTAAAGATCAGTACCCTTCAGTTAGAAGTTGTAGGTCCAAACCCTGCATGAAGTGATCAATAAACTATCTAATGTGCCCTTAAGCAAGGAACCCATAAGTGTAGTTTACCCCAAAATGAAAAATATGTTGTTATTAACTATTAAACCTGTTTGATTTTCTCTCAAAATTTCTCTCAGTTTTTTATAAATATTTAAAGTTGGATAAATTCAGATGCAGTTTATTGTGCAACCAAAATCCCACTAATAACCAGAAAAATTAAGATTTGGTGAACACTGGACTTGTATCCATTCTGTTCTGTTACATTGCTCAATATTTGTGTATTTACCACATTAGGCTTTTCATAGCCTATACATTCACCAGATTAAGGTATATATATTATATTTTATATATTATATTTCACAAGATATTCACCAGATTTTTTGTATATTATTATTTACAGATAAAGAATATATGAAGTTTGAGACATGATGTATTTGCTGATGAGGCATGTATACATATAGTTGAAATCGAAGAAGCGACACTAGGGGTCTCTCTTGAGTGCCGAATATGCGTCTGATCTATGTAAAAAGGGCAATGAGAAGTTGGCAGACAGTATTTGCATACCCCACCCCCGGACATACGGGTATAAAAGCGAGGAAATACTGAGGCTGACGCCCAGATGGCCGACATGCTTTCCCGGGCCGCCGCCAGCGTGGGCTTGGACTGGAACCCTCCGTTTTTCCCACAGCCATCGCGGTTGGATGACTGGTTCCTGGGGTTTGTGTGAGCACCCCTCTCCACCCATCACAAAGCCACTCGCGCATCCGCTCTTGCTACCCTCGACGGCAGAGCAGCCCATGGGTACATGGCGATTCCCCAGGTGGATAGGGCTGTTGCGCTCCACCTGTGTCCCGGAAACCCTACCACCTGGCTGGGTCGCCCTGTGCTCCCCTCCAAGGCCTTTAGGACAACATCCTCGCTGACCGTGAAAGCCTACAGCGCCACCGGACATGCAGCTTCCGCCCTGCACGCCATGGCCCTCCTGCAAGTCCACCAGGCCAAGGCGCTCAAAGATCTGCACGGGGGTAGCCCTGATCCCGATGTGCTGCAGGAACTGTGCTCAGCGACCGACCTCGCCGTTAGAGCCACGAAGGTCACAGCGCAGTCACTCAGGCAGGCGATGGCCACGCTCGTGGTCCAGGAACGTCATCTGTGGCTGAACTTGGTAAAGATGCGTGAGACCGACAAGGCTCGCTTTCTCAACGCCCCTGTCTCCCAGTTCGGCCTCTTCGGCGACACCGTCGAGGACTTTGCCCAGCAGTTCTCCGTGGTGAAGAAGCAGACAGAGCTCATATCTCACATCCTGCCCCGCCACAAGCCTGCCGCCATGGGCGTCATTCTGCGGCTAAAAAGCACCCTGCTCTGCCTCAACCCGGGTCCCCCGCCTCAAGTCGAGCACCTCGCAGAAAGCAGATCCCCCCATCTCACGGACCCCCCTCGAGGACCCGGAAGGCTCCCAGGTGCTCCTGAGATGCTCAACCCAGAGCCCGAAATGTTAGCTCCGGAGCTAAGCCGGGAGGAGAATCTTTTGTTGGATTTATTTAATCTTCGGTACCCACATTCTCAATAACAGAACTATTTCCTTTGTCTCTGGGTCACCTGGCCCGCAAATGCCGTTCTCACGGCACCCTGCTGCCAGACCTCCACAGTCCAGACATGCTGGATGTGGACCCTCCACCTTCAGCCCCATGACTGTTCCCTGGCCAGCCAGTTCCGACGAGTCTAGAGGACGCCTACACTGGCTCCGCCCCGCTGCGAAGCCCCGCCGGGTACGTCAAAAATATCTGTCCCCTTGGTGCCCCTAGCACGGAGCTTGGATGTGTGCCTTTCACTTCCCAACATGTCACGCTGGCTGGTCCGGACCATTCGACTCGGTTCCGCAATTCAGTTTGCCAGGCCCCCGTCCCCCTCCGCGGGCGTCTGCGTTACCGCAGTATAAGGCAAACGTGCCAAATCCCTGTGCGCAGAAATCACTACTCTTTAACTCAAAGACACGATAAAGCCTGTCCCTCCAACCGAAATGAAGAAGGGTTTCTACAGCCCTTATTTCGTTGTACCCAAGAAAGGTGGCGGCTTACGATCGATCTTGGACCTGCGAGTTTTCAACCGGGCTTTGCTCAAACTCCCGTTCAAAATGCTCAAGCAAAAACACATCTTAACTTGCGTCTAGATTGATTCGCAGCTGTAGACCTGAAGGACGCGTACTTCCATGTCTCATTACTGCCTCAACACTGACCATTTCTACGGTTCGCGTTCGATGGCCAGGCGTATCAGTACAAAGTCCTCCCCTTCGGCATGTCTCTGTCCCCTCGCGTCTTCACGAAAGTCGCAGAGGCAGCTCTTGCCCCGCTCCGAGAAGCCGGCATTCGCATACTCAATTACCTCGACGACTGGCTTATTCTGGCCCACTCACGAGAGTTACTATGCGCTCACAGAGACCAGGTGCTCAGGCACCTCAGCCGCCTGGGTCTTCAGGTCAGCTGGGAAAAGAGCAAGCTCGCCCCGGTTCAGAGCATTTCTTTTCTCAGCATGGAGTTAGACTCAATGTCAGCACATCTCACCAACGAGTGTGTGCATTCAGTGCTGAGATGCCTCGCCTATTTCAGGCCAGGCACAACGGTCCCTTTAAAACTCTTCCAGAGGCTCCTGGGGCATATAGCATCCTCCGCGAGGCTCCCCTCTGGGCAGACGCACTGGTACACAGCTGGCCTGCGGGGCTGCGCAAGTACTCATTTCCCCCAGTAAGCCTTCTTGCACAGGTGCTGTGCAAGGTCAGGGAGGACAAGGGAACAAGTCACCCTGGTGGCTCCTTATTGGCCTACTCGGGCCTGGTTCTCCGACTTCGTACTCCTTGTGGCAGCCCCTCCCTGGCGAATTCCTCTAAGGAAGGACCTTCTTTCTCAGGGAGAGGGCATGCTCTGGCATCCGCACCCAGACCTCTGGAACCTCCACGTCTGGCCCCTGGACGGGAGCTGAAGATCTAGCTGTTCTACCACCTGCCGTCGTAGACACAATCAGCCAAGCCAGAGCCCCTTCTACCAGGCATCTTTATGCCCTGAAGTGGCGCCTGTTCACAAATTGGTGTTCTTCCTGGGCTGAAGACCCATAGAGGTGTGCAGTTAGGTCAGTGCTCTTATTTCTGCAAGAGAGGCTGGAAGGGAGGCTGTCCCCTTCCACCCTATTGGTGTATGTCGCTGCCATCTCGGCCCTCCACGATGCAGTAGATGGCAAGTCTTTGGGTACGACTTAATTATCAGGTTCCTAAGAGGCACCCGGAGGTTGCATCCCTCCCGGCCAAGCCTGTTCCCTTCCTGCGATCTCTCAGTGGTCCTTGCGGGCCTCCAGAGACCTCCCTTTGAGCCGCTAGAATCAGTCGGACTCAGGGTCCTCTCTCTAAAGACGGGGCTACGTGCCCAAGGTGCCTACCACACCCTTTAGAGACCAGGTAGTGAACCTGCAAGCGCTACCCCGGGAGGAGGCAGACCCAACCCCTTCGTTGCTGTGTCCGGTACATTCTTTGCGTACCTACTTGGACCGCACACTGAGCTTTAGATGTTCTGAGCCGCTCTTTGTCTGCTTTGGTGGACAGCGGAAAGGGAACGCTGTCTCCAAACAGAGGCTTTCCCACTGGGTCGTGTACGCCATTTCATTGGCCTATCACACCCAGGCCGTGCTCCCCCCTTGCGGGTCCGCGCACACTCAAGGAGTGTTGCGTCCTCGTGGGCACTGGCCAGGGGCACCTCCCTGGCAGACATATGTAGAGCAGTGGGTTGGGCAACACCTAATACCATTGCGAGATTCTACAATCTCCGGGTTGAGTCAGTATCGTCCCTTGTTTTCTCAGGTCCGAGCCGGTAGAACTCGGTAACACGCTGATGGTCTGGCCAGGTGGATCGCTTGCACCTGGCGCCCTTTCCCTCGGATGAGGTAAAACTGTGCACTTTCTCTCCCAGGAGATCCCACTCATTCGGATCCCTGGATGATTCCCCCCTAGTCCTTTGGGTCTGCAGTTCAGCGGAGGAACTCGCCGACCCAATCCACTGCGGGTACTTAATCAGTTCCCAGGTTAGCAAGTGTCGCCTTGTTCCCCTGCCTAGGGTATCCAGAAGAATCCAGACGACTTTTTTGGGGCATTGGGGAAGGGTACGTGCAGTCTGACACAGCTGGTCGCCTCTGCACGTAAAATACCTGCCCGCTCCTGTGTCAGCAGAACACGTACACGGCTCAGCGCATGGCGTGATTTAAATTGGACCCCTAGTGTCACTTCTTCGACACAACGTCTAAGTGAGCGACAGACGGGGAACGTCTCGGTTACAGATGTAACCTCCGTTCCCTGATGGAGGGAACGAGACGTTGTGTCCTCCCAGCCACGTCGCTGAGCCAAGCCACTGTAGTGGCCGGACCATTTCCGGCTCCTCAGAAAAATCCTGAATGAACTTGACGTATTTCCCCGCTTTTATACACGTATGTCCGGGGGCGGGGGTATGCAAATACTGTCTGCCAACTTCTCATTGGCCTTTTTTCATAGATCAGAGGCATATCGGCGCTCAAGAGAGACCCCTAGTGTCGCTGATTCGACACAATGTCTCGTTCCCTCCATCAGGGAACGGAGGTTACATACGTAACCTAGACGTTTTCTTTGCATACCCTTTCTTGATTTATCGAAGCAAAATATCAATATTCAGTGAAGTGAGGTTAAAAATATGATGAATATTGTCAATGATGAAAGATTTAGATACAGCAATGCCCCATGAGGTGTCAGTGATTGATTTTATTTCACCTCTAGAGGTTGCTGTTATACGGTTGAACTAAGTCATTGTAAATGTAGAATTCTTCAGAGGAGGAACACAGAAGAATGAAAAAATAATAATAGTATGGGCAACTATCAGCGTAGATTTTTGCAGGTATGTGATAGTCCCAAAAAGCAACTATATATTGGTCTACCGCTAACATAAAGGTACAAAGATGGGTAATAGTCTGCATCAACACTGAGTGTCCCATCCTGTCCTTTTCTTTCTTTAGGTGTATGAATGGTTTTTATGGTAACCCAGTTTTGGGTTCTGGTGAGCACTGTCATCCCTGTCCATGTCCTGGTCATCCTGACAGTGGACACTCCAATGGAGCTTCTTGTCTCACAGACTATGCCTCCAACCAAATCCTCTGCCAATGCAGCCAAGGATATGCAGGTAAAACAAAGTACAGCCTGTCAAATAATCAAAAGATTTGAAAGTTCTTAAAGTAGTTTAATTGATGCTAGACTGACCTTTCTCAGGTCCTCGCTGTGATCGCTGTGCTCCTGGTTACTATGGTGATCCTGAGCAGCCTGGTGGGGCTTGCCGCCCATGTCAGTGCAATGGGAACATTGATCCCCAGGACCCTGAGTCATGTGACCTACACACTGGCCAATGTCTTAAGTGCCTGTATTACACAGATGGCCACTCGTGCTCTGAGTGTAAACCTGGTTACTATGGAAACGCACTCGCACAGGACTGTAGGCGTAAGTACAGGGACCGTTCTTCTAAAGCCATATAATTATAATTTTCCATTTAGTGTCATTTAAATGGATAATTCATTCAAAATTTAAAATAAAATCTGTCATTATTTACACACCCTCATCAGTCATGACTTTCTCTCTTTGGTGGAATGCAAAAGTAGATGTTTGGCAGAATGTTAAGGACTGATAGCCTCAGTCACAATTCAATTTCATTGTAATTTCTGGAAGGTAAAGAAAAAAGATGCAGCGAAAGGCTAACATTCTGCCATTTAGTCTTCCAATAAGGAGAGTTTTGGGTGAACTATTCCGTTAAGCCATTTTTTATTTGAAATTATATATACCATACATTTTTCACATTTATACATTTATATCCATTTCTGCATTTCTGCAGGCTGTACATGTGTCACTGCAGGCACTTCACAGGCCTACTGCACCGATGGGGAGTGTCAATGTGATCGACAGACTGGACATTGCCCCTGCAGACCACACGTCATCGGCCACAACTGTGACCAGTGTGCCCCTAACCACTGGGACTTCGGCTCTGATTGTGGATGTAAACCATGTGAATGCCCCCAACCAAATGCCCTCAGCACCCACTGCAACATGGTATGACCTGTCATATTTAAAGGGATAGTTCACCCAAAAACTAAAATTCTCTCATTATTTACTCTCCCTCATTCCGTCCAAGATATGTATGACTTTATTTTTACTGCTGAACACAAACGAAGATGATTATAAAAATATTTAAGCTCTGTAGGTCCATGCAATGCAAATGAATGGTGGCCAGAACTTTGAAGCTCCAATAATCACCTAAAATCAGCATAAACATAATCCATACAACTCCAGTGGAAAATCCATGTCTTCAGAAGTGATATAATAGGTGTGGGTGAGAAACAGGTCAATATTAAAGTCTTTTTTTTTTTTTACTATAAATCTCCACCTTACATATGTCATATGGATTACTTTTATGCTGACTTTATGTGATTATTAGATCTTCAATCTTCGGGCCAGAGCTGGAGTCACTTAGCACTCCTTGGATTCAAACTTATGACTCCAGGTGTGGTTGTCAGTGTGGTATTTGCTGAGCTATCCAGGCCCGTGGATGAACTTTTCCTTAAATGTCTTTGCTATTAATTATTATTACAAATATACTTCTGTCTTCTACTCTCCATTTCTCCTCTTCTGTCTCGCTTCATGCTGTTAGTTCAGTGGGCAGTGTCATTGTCAGCCAGGTTTTGGAGGGAGACAGTGTACAGAGTGTGAGATGTTCCACTGGGGTGATCCCAGAGTGCAATGTGAGGGTGAGTACTGCACACATACAGTACACACACACACACACACACACACACTTGTACATCCAACTCCTCTGGAACAATAAGAGCCCTATTTCTCCTCCTTCATGCGAGTTAATTATTCCTCATCATCATTTTATCTGTTCTCTATACAGAGTGTAACTGCCACCCCCTGGGGTCAGAAACATTTCAGTGTGACCATGTAACTGGTGCATGTGAGTGTAAGGAAGGTGCTACAGGACAGCGCTGTGACGAGTGTGCCCGTGGCTTTTCTGGAACCTTTCCCAAGTGTGTTCCCTGCCATCCCTGCTTCCAGCTGTGGGATGATGTGGTGTGCCAAGTCCGCCGTGATCTGACCCACATCAAGGATGTCATTGCCATGATTATGGAGAAGGGCGAGGTGCCCGGCGTCAGTGATGCCCGCATTCGTGAATTAGAAAGGAAGCTGGAACAGGTTCAGGACCTAATACAAGATGGAGACAGAGAAGGAACCTATAACTTAATCAGCCAGTCCATCGATGACTTGAGGTAAAGCCTGCACCGGTCAAGCCACAAGTGTGAGGTGCTGTTTACCAGGGTCAGAAATTAAATGGGACGTGATACTGAAAGTGACAAAAATGCCCCATATATTTAAAATGTGAATTTGTTCTTTTTTTTATCTGTCATCCAACATTTAATATATAGTAATTCATAATATTCTGTTGTCGGCCTACAGTATTTAGTAGTGGGTTTACTGCCACTGCAGACAATGTAGTTACCTGTAGCTGTCAGATGTCTGTATTTATTCTCTCTAAGAAGAATGTAAAATGTTTAGCTATGGTAGACAGTTGAGAAGTGTATAATCTGTCATAGAGACTTGCAAAATATTTAAAATGTATTATAGCTGAATGTTTATAGTGATATCACATCTTGTGAATTATTTACTGATAATTGTGTATTTGATGTTGATTTGATTTTATAATTAACAGCCATAATTGTCCAGTTTGAGAATTTTTTCTTCATTGATTCAGTTGTACGATTTGACAGACTGTAAATGGATGGAATGTGTGGTTTTATATTGTTAGTGAACAAATATGTGTTCATTTAAGGCTCCTTAAAAATGAATGCTGGGGTGGGGGTGGGGGGGTTGGCAAATAGTGCCCTTTGTTAAAAACATGAATTTCTGACTCATTGCTTCTGTGTGAATTTAATTAAATTTTTTCCTCCCAATTTGGAATTCCCAATGCGCTCTAAGTCCACGTGGTGGTGTAAGTGACTCGCCTCAATCTTGGTGGCAGAGGATGAATCACAGTTGCCTCTGCATCTGAGACTGTCAATCCGCGCATTTTATCACTTGGCTTGTTGAGCACATTACCACAGAGAATAGCGTGAAGCCTCCACATGCGCTATGGTATGTCTCCGCAGTAACACACTTAACAAGCCAAGTGATAAGATGCACGGATTGACAGTCTCAGACGTGGAGGCAACTGAAATTCATGCTCTGCCACCCAGATTGAGTCACTACGCCACCACAAGGACTTAGTGTGCATTGGGAATTGGGCATTCCAAATTGGGAGAAAAATTTGGAATGCCCAATAAAATTTACACCGAGGC
This sequence comes from Moxostoma hubbsi, assembly GCA_032164185.1. Taxonomy (NCBI): domain Eukaryota; kingdom Metazoa; phylum Chordata; class Actinopteri; order Cypriniformes; family Catostomidae; genus Moxostoma; species Moxostoma hubbsi. The sequence goes on from JAVLUX010000001.1 coordinate 65,857,408, forward strand.
ATCAACGCACAACTCACCATGTGCCCCACCAAGAGTGAGTACCACACATTATAGTGACCACGAGGCGGTTACTCCATGTAACTCTACCCTCCCTTGCAACCGGGCCAATTTGGTTGCTTAGGAGACCTGGCTGGAGTCACTTAGGAATCGAACTCGTGACTCCAAGGGTGGTAGTCAACGTCTTTACTCGCTGAGCTACCCAGGCCCCACTTCAGAGTGTAATTGAAATGTTTCTTTATTTGAATTGACTTCTAATCTTTTCCTCAGAGCTGAGATAGCTTTGACTGATGGCCGTTTGATGGGTGTGGTTCGTGAGCTGAATATGATGGTAGAACACGATGACGCTCTGAAACGGTACCTAATCACATTGGAGCAAGAACTTAGAGACTTGAACAATACACTTTACCTACTGCGCAGAGAGCTTGAGAACTACCTCATTGCTGGGCTGGCAGGTAAAGCAATTGGTTTGTTTTAAAAAAACACAAGCAATAAATTTAATTGTATGAACTCTAGACCTTTTTCTCACTAGCGCCATCTTTGATTTTTAATGGGAATGTCAACGAGGCTGTTCTTTGTCTACTGAATATTCTTGGACAGATATTTTATCAATATTTTGTTCACAAAACCATCCAAAAACACTTTAAACTGCAGTACAGTCCATTGAAGAGTCTATCTGTAAGTCTATCCCTCACAGCCTCATTGTCATTCCCATTAAAAATCAAAGACGCCACTTGCGAGAAAAAGGTCTATGGACTACACAGCTGTGTCCCTTGCTTGTATGTATATTAAATATTTTTTACAGTTTGTTTATGCTTTTAACTAACAATACATTTGCAGTAGCTCTCATTAATACATTTTACAATGTTTAAATACATTTAGAAGGATTTCACTTTCACCACAGAAAATGCAAAAAAGTCTGTAAATTACATCTGGGCCTGCTTATCATTTTGATTAGCTTACATTTTCTTAAAAACATTAAACTCATGTTGATGTCTTTTATCATTTCCCTTTTACAGAGCAGTTTGAGAATGTGCGCAAGTACTACCAGAGTTCAAAGAATTCGGAGCAGCGTTGTAATGCTTCAGTAAACGGACCCCAAAGTCCCGTGGAACAGTCTCAAAACACACGCAATCATACCGAAGCCTTGCTGAAAGAGAGAAAGGACAGTTTCCTACGTACAGTTGCTGCCCACAATAAATCTCTGTCTGAACTGGAGGGAAAAGCTCACGAGATTAACAAAAAGGTCCACCACCTCAGCAACAAGGTAGTGACATGGGGCAAAACTTTGGGCTTACCTAACCCTACATTGTTCCCAAAAATTATTTGGATACATTATGGACACTTAAGACACACGTTAAACATCCCTGAATGTCTATGCATTATATATATATATATATATATATATATATATATACAAAATATATATACAAAATATATAAAATCATATAACAAATAATGCTAGACTGCACATTTTTCAGCCATTTTAGCAATTATTTTTAACCAATCATTTTTAGTGGATGTATGAAGTTAGTGACCCTCAAGTTCACACAGGTGTCCGAGCAGATTAACCACAGGTATAGTTTATCTCATTAACTGTGAACATGTTCCACCGATGTTTTACAACCAGAAAGTGTAAAAATATTTTTTTTCTTGATTTTAAACAAAATATCAACAGTATAATTTAAATTTTTCTTGATTTTAAACAAAATATCAACAGTATATTTTAAGTGTTTGGCTTTAAAAGGACTTTGAAACTTAGATATTTTGCTATATAATACAAAGCCATGTCTTAAGTGTCCAAATTCTGTACTTTTTGGGATCACATTATCTATAGTAAATTACATGTTCATAGATTCTTGTTTGTCTTATGTCTTAAGGTATGTGGTGGCCATGGCAACACTAGTGTAAATAACAACTGTCCAGATAGCCCATGTGGGGGTGCTGGTTGCCGTGAAAACGGAGGTGCGCTGAAGTGTGGAGGAAGGGGGTGTAAAGGAGCCATTGGTGCCTCAGTGGCGGCCTTGGACCACGCTGATGATGTTCATAAGAACTTGACCACCACAAGCGAGGAATTAAAAATGTTAGCTAAAAAGGTAAAAAAAAATAAAATAGGTGTTTGTTTGAGGGTGGGTGTTCTGTTTAAACTTGTGAAAGAGCTAGAATAATCTCTACTTTCCTCTCAGCTCCGAGACATAGCTACACTCACCCAGAATGTGAAGACTCAAGCAAAGGACACTCTTGATAAAGCCCAGAGCAAGAAGGAACTCTTTGAGAACTCCAACAAGAAACTGAAGGACTTCATTCAGAAGATTAGAGACTTTTTGACTGGTCAGTTTGTTGTCAGATATTAACGTAAGAGCATCAAGTGGAACTGTTTATACGATTGTTTTTCAGTATTGGTTTTGTGTCATGTGAAATGCTGTTATGATCAGTTTTTTTAGATAGTCATTAAAGGGATGGTTCACCTTAAAAATGAAAATTCTGTCATGTTTAAAACCCATATTTTCCTGGAAAATAAAAGATATAAGCAGAAGGTCAGCTTGAAAGTAGACAGTAGCCAGTGGATCTCAAGCTCCAAAAGGACAAAAAAAAGCATAGAATAGCATTGTGTTAGCCACAGACAAAAATGCAGCAAAAAGTTACAGTATTTACTGCATTTTCTACCATTTGCTATTTCTTTTCATTCACTCACATACAAACCTGGTGTATCAGGACCCATCTTAAGACATAAAACCAATGTTGTTTGCTCAAACCTGCCGCATCATGATCGGTGTGCAATTGTGAATGAGATTTGTGAGGTGGAGGGGAAAGATGTTCAGAAAAAGATATTTAAATTTCAGTCTGCCTATGGTCACTGTCCACTTTGTTGTATGGAAAAGAGCAGCTTGAACATTCTGCAAAATATCACCTATTGGGTTCCACAGAATAAAGAATATCATTTGGATTTTGAACTATATGAGGGTATTAATTGATGACAGAATTAAAATTTTTGTCTGAACTTTTCCATTAAAACACTGAATCAAATTCAAAACAAATCTTTATTATAATTTGTAAACCATAAAACTGCTTTTTTTATATACTCAAATTAATGTTATTTTCAGAGGAGGGAGCAGATCCAGAAAGCATTGAAAAAGTGGCCCAGCAGGTTTTGGCAATCACCTTACCGTTCAACAGAACAGTACTAGTCAACATAGTCCAGCAAATCCAAGACAACATGGCCAAACTCACCAATGTAGAGGGTGTATTCAACCGCACATCTGAGCAGCTGGCCAAGGCCAGAGATCTGCATAAAAGAGCTCAAAATGCAAGGTAAGCAAAAGCGAGAAGGTTTTTTTCACAAGAATGTATTTGACGTATATGACAAATGACATGTCTGCTTTTCTGTGTGACTTTGTGTTTGGACAGTGCACAAGCAGAGGGGGTGAATGATAATATCAATAAAACTAAAGAGGCACTTAAAACCTCTCAGAGTGCTATAAAGAAAGCTGAGGAAGAAATGACCACAGTCCTACAAAACCTGATCAGCGCCCAAAACATCACCACTATGGTAATCAAACATCTGTGTTTGCATTGTTCGAATTGAGTCCGAGATCTTAGGGGACAAACCTTGACCCCTCACCCATAGATAGATAGATAGACAGACAGACAGACGGACGGACTGGCGGACGGACGGACGGACGGACGGGCGAAAAAAATTCTGGTTTGGATTATTAAAACTGGGACAGATAATAGACAATGTTGCGTTGCCACCGCAAACATTAAAAAAAAAAAAAAAGTAAAATAAATTCATTAATAGTGTTATGTTTCTTGTACTCTAGTTTTGATGAAACACCTTAACTTTTATGGGGAGTCCGGGACCCCCCGAAACACCCCTCAATTCAAACACTGACTATATGTGTACATACTATTTACAGTGGCCCCCAAAAGCTACACTTAAAAATGTATGAATGTCTTGGCATTATAACAAAATATCAAAGCAAGTTGCATTTATTTTTTTAAGTTTAGTGTGAATACTTTTCAAGCTAAATATTTCTCAAAAAGAAGTTTGTTAGGTTTCAAATGATATAATAATATTGTTCAAAATGAAGACAAACAGTATTAGGACACTTTCTGGTTGTCAAACTTATTGGAACAAGTACAAAGTTAATGTGATGAACTGAACATGTGGTTACTCTGCTAGGACACCTGTGTGAACTTGAGAAGAACTTCATACATCCACCAAAAATAACCTTGACACCAGTTAGTTCATATTATTACTGAAGATAAATAATTTGTTTGCATAAGCCACTTGGTTTGATTTTTATTATCTAATGCAATGACATTAAGACATTTTTCAGTGTGCCTTAAAGGGGACCTATTATGCAAAATTCACTTTTACATAGTGTTTGAAAATAAATGTGTGTTGGCAGTGTGTGTACACAACTATAATGATAAAAATCCACCCAGTCCTTTTTAATCCCCATTAATCATAAGCGCTGTCTCAGAACAAGCCGTTTGCAGATTCTGTACAAAGTGATGTCACTTTGTACAGGACCTGCCCACAACTGTTGATGGACACTTCCAAAGACACTGTTTGTTTGTATGTGTTGTTTCGTTATAGTGCAGAGCAAACGTTGTAACAGTATTTGTTTGTTGCTCATCCACCGTTGCAAAACTGCTGAAAAAAACTCTACAACAAATAAATACATTTATCAAATAACCACTTAGAAACTTCCTGGTTCATTCTCAAAGTTGTTACTTCTTACGGAGTCTCTCCCTCATCAGTGTCTGACTTCGGTTCAAACATATAGGGCTGAACACCACTATTTTTACTGTCAGTCATATTGCTTATGATGTCTAGTTATCCAAAGCGGAGATGTCAAAACTCCGCCCTATTCTGGATACAGGGTGGGGAGCACCAGCTCATTTGCAATTGAAGATACACACACACAAAAACAGCTTGTTTTTATTCCCACCCAAAAACTTGCATTTTCAACATGGTACAATAAATGATCTGTTGGGTATTTTGAACTGAAACTTCACAGACTTAAATTACATCTTGTGAAAAGGGCATAATAGGTGCCATTTAAGTGCCTGGAAGTGCCCAGACCCTTTTTGAGGCCACTGAATCATGTGATATATATTGGCCCATGCAAATAATCTATTATTAGTGTTTTCTATTCTGTCTTTGTTGGCTGACAATTAATATACTAAATATATTCTAATTACCTGATCTAATCTTCCTTCTATACCCCTAGGTTGACAACAAACTCTTAAATGTAGGCAACAACTTGATGGATTTGATGATGCAATTGGCTAATCTGTCCCATGGAGTGGACTTATTGAAAAACAAAACTGAGCAGAACAGGAAGATGGCACATGATGCCAAGGCCCAGTCGGACAGTGCGACACGAGCGGCTGCTGGACTTCAAGAGGTGTGTGTGTGTGTGTGTGTGTGTGTATGTCTCTGTCTGTCTGTCTGACTGTGCGTGCATCAAGGTGTATTTATATAAGGCTTTTGGCATTAATCTTTAATGTTTATTTGTGTGTACCAGGAACTTACTGATGTTGAGAATCTGTACAAGGAGCTGAAAGAGAAGATAGACACTGTTGGTGGAACAGCCGAAGGGGACATTAACCAAAGAGCTGTAGATATGAAGAAAGAGGCAGAGGAACTTCTCAAGAAAGCCACCACAGGCACTGAAACCCTCAAAGGTATGTGCACTGCTGCTTTCAACATTTAAGAAATTAAAATGCTGCCTCAGACTGATGAAATTGTGTCTGCTAAAGTGCTGTTATATATTATATTTAACATGGAATGTGAATATTTCAGAGTTCTTTGACTTATATTTGGCTTTCTCATCTTCCTGTTCTGTTTCCCTCCATTAAAGAACTGGAGAGAAAGTTCAACAAGAATGAGCAGAAAATGCAGCAGCAGCGGAATGAACTGGCAGATCTGGAGAAGAATGTTACAGACATCAGGGAACATATCCGAATAAAAGTCATGGGCTACAACAACTGTCAGTAGAAATAGTACATAAAATGACAATCTGAAATCAGAACTTTCTCTCACTGTTATTGTTCCATTAAAACCCATATTGCTATTTTAGCAAGTATCATTGACGTCACTTCAACAAATCATCCAAGTTTGAAATACAAATGACCTATTGCAGTTTTCCAAATTTTAAAAACATTGAATTGCTAAAACATGCCTGTATGGACCAATTTATAAAATTAAACATTTTAATGCTCGTATTCAAATAGTTGTCTAAGATATGCTATCAAAACTATTAAAAGCATTTATGCCAGCTTTCTTTCAATGATAAAAATGTTGTTCGATGATACAAAAGGTGCACTCAGTAATTTTTTCCTCTTTAAAAAATTGTGTTCCTAATTAAATTAATTGTAATTTTGAAACATATGTATAAAGCCATGACCACTCACATGAGATGAGGACTCTAGTCATATCTTATATTCCTTATAAAAGCTGTTTTATTCCAAGTGGGGCAGGGGCGCCCTCATGTGGGCAGTCATTTTAGAATCACACGACCATCTGAACACTACTTGCTTAATCTCAGTAACCTTCTTGTTATTGGACACTTTCTCTCCTGGATTAAATTAATCATGGCTGATTGTGTATCTCATTGTTAATTTCTACAATGGCATCTGTAACTGAAAACTATTGATTTTGAATGATGCTGCATCCACCTTTAAGACATTGATTACAAACTTTGGAATGAAGCGCTCAATCTTATTGTCATACTAAATGCAGATTAAATAACAGATCAAATGGTGTTTAACCCAGTGATACACACACACACACACTTTGAAATGCCTAGCCCTATATTACATTTTCCTTTATTGTGTAAAATACATATATGGACGCATCAAATAATCCTTTGATATTGAATAAAAAAGTAATTGCCATGTCTCATTCATTTACTCTAAACTGTTGCAACGTAATTACAGGAGGGGGCGACAGAGAATGCAGAAAAAGCAATAAAAGAATAAATTATGTTTCCCAAATACAGATATGCGTTACAGATATCTCGTGTTTACAATTTAAAATCCTATTTCTCAATTTTCCTTTCTGAGCCTGGGTCTGTTAAGCAGAATAAACGAATCTCTGTGGAGTAATCCTCTCTATGTTTAGCTGACCAAGAAAAACGTTCTTAAAACATAACCCCCTCCCAGAACTTTCAGTAACGTTTTCACAACCTGATGGGAACGTTAGGAAAACGTTTTTACAACATCACAAGCCATTGTTTATTGCTGAAGCATTAAATGTTAACGAATAGAACCTTTTTGTAAAGTGTTACCACTAACGTATTTTTGTTTTGAGTTTGTGAGAGGAAACCATTTAGAATTATTTATCAAGAGCGCGCATTCCTGTTCAAACACACGCGTTCACGCACAGGGCGCTCCGGAAAACAAGAACTGGATTTTTTTTTAAATGTTTTTTTTTTTTTTCCTAAAGGAGTCTTTGACATTGTCCTAGGACTTTGACGTAATCCAGATCCAGTAGTATGAAACGCGCAAGAAAAACTCTCAAATAATTTCGCGTAATTTCCATCAGTCATTCTCACAGCTGTAACAGGACTTCAGAAAGTCCGTCTGATACTCTGAAACAGTAGCTCTCAAAGTCTGCCGCGCGCGGGTCTTATCTCAATGACTTTACCGTGAAGAGCAGCTTGACCACCGAAAATATCAGAATACACATGTGAGTAATCGCTTCCAACAAGAAAATACGGATTTGTGAACGTTTATACTGTATATTATGCTGATTAAATCACAAAGACGCGAGTTTAATGTGCAAGCAGATTTTGTCCAGCAGTTATATGCATGATGAGTTGAAGTTCAGTGACAGCTGATTGGTGATTTTCATATCTTTAGAAGAGCGCGATAGTACAAGACCATCAAAACGCCATGCGCTCTTTCATCTTATTCTTCATCTCTGGTAAGTGTAACATGAATCAAGTGAATCATGAACATCATGCAAAATGTTGTTGTCTGAGTAACATGCTCTAATATTTATTAAAAGACAGTCAATAATTATCAAGAACTTAAGATAATAACTAAGTAGTCTATTAATGTCATTTACAATGCCTGAGAATTTGTTTTCTATATTTGTATTATGTACAGTTATTGAAGAGTTTGTTGAGGCTATTCCATATGCTTTCTCTATAAGCAACCACTTATGAATGACAGTAGCCTACTAATTTGTATTATTATTATTATTATTATTAAAAAAAAAAAAGAATACTAATGTAATAGTTGAGGGGGTTACTTTGTTATAATTACTGTTATAATTATAATTGCAGTCATTTTTATCATAATTTTATTAGATCTCTTCACATTTTGCATACTTTCATGGAGTGGGATGGGCTGATTGGCACATTGCATGTTGTACTGTATGTGTCGGTATCGGTTTTAGTGTTTCTATTTGGATCAGAGGTCTTATCTTGAACCACAGGCCTTAAACTTCTCCCATGTACACAATTTATATTTAGAATTTAAATGAGGTGAATTGCAATGCTGATTCACTGAATGCCATTGTGCATGGCCCTAAACAAGCCCCATGAATCCTTTACACCTGTTTAAAAAGCTAAAGTCTATTCCATCAATGTCTCAGTAGATGTGTCAGCTGACCTGTGTTGGCCTCACAGTTAAACAGAGTCTGAAGGAGCCTTTCTCAATGTTCTGTAGACCATGGTATTACCCCCTTGGGCACCCAATTAGCTTATTTGGTTGTTTCCTCAGTCTGTTTTGTTCAAGCTGCAACAAATTCATAGGCATGCGAAAAGGGAAACAAGAGGTCAACAGGTTACAGAGAGGTGGTGTGACAATGACCATGTGTATTGGATTAGTTAGTGAGTGACCGTTCTTCACTTGACAAGCATTCATTGAGTAAACAGGTTACCTTATCTTTGTAATTATGTTAACCAAATGCACAAATTCTTTACTATGTTGACCTTTAAATGCTTTAATTATGCCTTTTGGATATCAGACAATACATCAGATGGAACTAACTGAGACCTTTTAAATTCACTTTATATTTATTAATTCACTTTATTATATTTATATCAAAAGATCAAGGAAAATGTGATTCCTCATTATGTGATGCTTTTTCAAAAGCCCCCAAAAAGGGTAAAAATAATTTTAAGAAGTTACTGTTAGAGACATTTGCACATGTTGGTGAAATTCATGTCTTGTCTGAGATGTTGCCATATTTACCACAGACCAACTCTATGATTCTGAGGTTGCCGTGTTTTAATAGCCTCACTCATTAAACCACTGTCTCTCCTGTGGATTTACAGAGTTCCATTTTTTTCTTTATCATTTAGTGTTACTTTCCAGCAGCTAATAGTTTGTGTAGGTGATGGGCCGCAGGGCTCGGCAGGAGCCTCTCTGTCTGAGAGGATTGTTAAAGCTGAAAGGAGAAGCTGGAGAGAATGAAGGTGTCAGAGACACAGCAGTAAAGACAGCGGTGGGAGTGTTATTTTTGGTATGGCTCTAATGAAAGTTGCAGGGGTGTAGTATACCTCCTACTTTAGACTATTTACAGCAGACAAGCAGATGCTCTTATTTTGTTCTACATTTACAGTCTACTGCCTGTGAGGTTAATTTTAATTTCATAAGCCTTTGAACCAGTTATACACAGATTGTGTGATTTGAAGAACACTATCAACAGTGGTGGTTTCATGATAACTGAGTCGATATCTGTCCTCTGGGTTGGCCCTCAGATTGGGCGAATAGGTAGGGCTACTTCAAGCTTTAAAACTCAAAAGACAAAGGATAATAAATAAGGAATATTTCATGACAGACCCATTACTGAAAATGAATACACACTCAGTATTTTGGTGTTTAGGTGTTCGTCCCTAAAACACTATTGTGTGTAGAAGTGCCTCTAAATGGTACTTTAATGCAACATATTAAGTATCTTGCTTAGAAACAGCCAAAGCCGACATTACAAGTTCCAAACTTTGTAACAATTTGGAAAGAACCAACTTGGTCTCATGAAAATTCAGTCTAGTTCATACGATTTGGCGATTTGTTTTCGTGCGAAAACCTCTAAACTACTTTTAGACCAACCATCACATACGCTTCCCTCATGTCATTATATACGCTATGAACACATTATCCAGAGCATAAACATTAAAAAAAAAAACTGTGTTGTAGCATGGAAGAAAGAGAAAGATCCATAAGATCCAGGACTAGAGGCAATTAAAACTAGTGAGACACAATGCAACCAAAGTAAAACGCTCCAAAAGTGTCCATCTGATGCAAGAGTACATATATCAACGATTGAAAATAGAGCGGAGGGATTTATGTCAATAATAGGGATATGTTCAATAATATGGAAATAATATTGGCACATCATGCAATTAATTTGATTAAAATTTGTAATTGATTAACAGCTGTAATTTTTTGTTGTAAATGATGCATTACAGTCAACAGGAATGCATATTTTATTAACCCAACCCTAAAGCTAACTGTCACTAAAGTAAAAATGTAATTTTAGAGCAAAAATGCAACTTTGGTATTGTGCTCAACATTGTTTATGTGAACACAATAACTTCCTGGTTTCTGTGAGACCAGATCCTGTCTCAGAGATTGTGCATGCAAGCTTTATCAGAAGTACCATGGGGAAAGGTGATCAAATTTAAATTGATGTGAAGGCCTTGGTAGCTCAGTGAGTATTGGCGCTGGCTACCACCCCTGGAGTCATGCATTCGAATCCCAGGGTGTGCTGAGTGACTCCAGCCAGGTCTCCTAAGCAACCAAATTGGCCCGGTTGCTAGGGAGGGTAGATTCACATGGGGTAACCTCCTCATGCTCACTGTAATGTTCTTGCTCTCAGCGGGGCATGTGGTGAGTTATGCGTGGATGCCGCGGAGAATAGCATGAATCCTCCCCACGCACTATGTCTCCCTGGTAATGCGCTCAACAAGCCACATGATAAGATGCGCGGTTTGACAGTCTCAGACACGGAGGCAACTGAGATTCGTCCTCCGCCACCTGGATTGAGGAGAGTCACTAAACCACCACAAGGACTTAGAGGGCATTGGGAATTGGGCATTCCAAATTGGGGGATAACATTTTATCTGATGGGGGAAGGCACTTGTAAGTAATTTGTCAGTATGGGGTTGATTTCAGAGTACATGAACTTTCAGAAGTAGCTGTAAAACAGATCATATTCATGGGCAAGGAAGAGGTGAGAAACCGGCTTGTCAACATAAATAATAATTTAATGAAGAACTTAAACAAACATATAGGACAGCAGACATGTCTGCTGATTAAGCTCTCTCTCCCGATCACCGTCTGCGAGTGGCCTTTATCCCTCTTGACGGCTCAATTAGCCTGATACGGGACCGGACGTGCGCAATCACGCGCCGGTCCCGCCCTCCACCGTGTCACATTCCTCCCCCGTTCTCTCAGGCTGGGGACCCCCGGCCTGACGTACATCCCCTGGGGGGGGGGCGCCTCCCGCACGGTCTGCCGGCGGTCATCCCCATCAGCCTGGACGAGGGAGGGGGCAAGGGTAGGGAAACAACAATTAAAAATAGGGGGGGGAGGGTTCCTGCACTGGGCAGTACCTCCCCTCCCACAAACACCATAATTTAAAAAAGAGGGAAAAGGCCAACGCAGAGCAGTATCGAGAGAGAGAGGAGAGAGAGATTAAAGGAAAGAAAGAAAAAAAAAACGTACTCGCCGGTTCTCTGATACGCCGTAGCTCGTTCCTCAGCCACTTCTCCACCCTCTACAGGACAACAGCCGCGCCTCTCCGGGCAGATCGGAGGCAGTCCTCAGCCCCTGGTGGACGGAACGCCCCGCCGCGTTCCCGGGGTGTCAAAGGGGCCTCCCCCCGCCCCTGGCAGCGGTTCTCCCGCTCCAGGCGGTCGGCGGCGAGCCCCTCCCCGCACGCGGTCGGCGGTCTCCAACCCCGCCGCGTTCCAGCGGCTACTAGGGGACTCCCCCGCCCCTGGCAGCGGCCCCAACCGCTCCAGGCGGTCGGCCAGGAGCCCCTCCTCCCCTCGCGGTCGGCGGCCGTTCCTCCGCGTCCAGGTGGCTGGGCTCCTCGTCTCCCGGCAGATGGCCGCGGCTGCTCCATTGAGAAGTGGTGAGAACTCCGCTACGGCGTATCCCTCTTCCTTCCCGGGTTTCGGCACCAATGTAAAACAGATCATATTCATGGGCAAGGAAGAGGAGAGAAACCGGCTTGTCAACATAAATAATAATTTAATGAAGAACTTAAACAAACATATAGGACAGCAGACATGTCTGCTGATTAAGCTCTCTCTCCCGATCACCGTCTGCGAGTGGCCTTTATCCCTCTTGACGGCTCAATTAGCCTGATACGGGACCGGGCGTGCGCAATCACGCGCCGGTCCCGCCCTCCACCGTGTCACAGTAGCATGTCAATTTCCCATGTGATAATGTTATCACATTGCACCTGGCAACCTTTTTATTACTTAATATAATTGAGTATTTTCTGTGACATGACCCAAAAAAATCAGTCATTGTTTTTTGCCAGAAAAAACTATTAATCCAATCTCTGTCTTTCTAAAACAAGAAATAAACAGAAAGCTTTGAAAACAACATGAAAAGCCAAAAGAACTTTTGTTCATAATTTTCATCTTGAAAGGCAAAGCTGTGGTGCAATGTAAAGAGAGGAAGCTGCAACAATCCCTTTGACTCTCCAGTCTTCAGTCTCTTTCTTCTGATTGTTTGCTTTATAACTCTTTTTTTATTATTATTCCTCTGATGTGTGGCTAGATCTTAGAGGAGCCAGTGTGCAGCTGTGTGGTGGGCACACAGGTAAGAGAGTAGACAGAGACTGCTGCATTCAGGACAGTAGATGTGATCCACAGAGCTGCTGAATGCTGCCTCTGCCAAACACCCTGGAACTTTGCACTCCATAACTATGGGGCAGTAAAACTCTTTGATAGAGCTTTGAACAGGGACAATAGAAGAAAAAAAGTAATATAGGGGGTGGAAAGGTGGTAAAATGAAAGAGCAAGAATCAATCTTAAATGAGAGAGTACAGCTGAATAAGATTTTTATCTTGGGGGGAAGGGAATTTGGAGAGAGAGAGAGAAACCAGGGGCCTGTCTTATGTTTACAGTAATTGGTGTGTCCATTTAAAGTTGCTAAAATCAGACTTGCTTTGTCATACAGAGTCTTGGCCAATGTTCTGTGTTTTAAATAAAAAGCAGTTGTACTTTATCGGTGCTTTTATGCTTCACTGTAAACTTGACACCCTGCACAGAATGAATCACTGCTTCAAACCACACATGGTGTCTGAACATGCAGCTTATAGATAGGCAGAATAACCTCTGCCTATTTAAGTATATTGTTTCTCAGTGTTTTTTTTCTTACTAGTGCTAGGCAATGCACAATGGTGCAGTGTTTATTTCACTGTGCAAATAGTGCAGAGTTTTGTGAATGAAGAAAATATGTCCACATCCTCCATCTCTCACACTTTCTTAGTCTTTTGACCTTTCACACCAAGTGTGTCATAACTCATGCTAACTCCAGATGTGTGTTTCACAGCTGTATATACCTCCATAAGCAGCCCCTCTGTGATTGGAAGCATATGAAACACTCTCCTTTGGGAAATAAAGAATGATCTCATCTGTCATGCAGGTCAAGAGAAGGTGTAATTCACACTTAGCTGTTCCCATCTTCAACAGAGTACCTGAGCATCAAAAGAACATCTTTTTATTTTATATTTCTTTGGATTTTCTCCCCTTTTTTCCCCAGTTTGGCATGCCCAATTCCCAATGCGCTCTAGGTCCTCGTGGTGACATATTAACTTGCCTCAATCCGGGTGGTGAAGGACAAATCTCAGTTGCCTGCGCGTCTGAGACTGTCAATCCGTGCATCTTATCACGTGGCTTGTTGAGTGCGTTACCGTGGAGATCTAGTGCGAGACTCACGCTATTTGCTGCAGTATCCATGCACAACTCACCAAGTGCCCCACCGAGAGTGAGAACCACATTATAGCGACCATGAGGAGGTTAACCCAATGTGACTCTACCCACCCTAGGAACCGGGCCAATTGGTTGCTTAGGAAGCCTGACTGGAGGCACTCAGCATGCCCTTGCGAATCCAGGTGTGGTAGAAAAACATCCTCTTCAATAAAATGGAACAGTTCCCCAAACTATTCCAAAGGCCATTTGAATATGCTAATGCACATGATAGACAATCTCTACTGTGTTTAATCCATGTAGGTGTAAGATGGCCTTGTTTCTCTCCCTTTCCTCAACTCTTTCTAATTGCCAAGGCATTTTGACAAAGGAGAACTCTAACTGACCATAGAAAGCATTCTTCTCTAAATAATTATTTTTTTTTTATTTATAACCTCTTAATATACAGAGGAAAGGTAACACTGCACATGTAAATAACAGGTTAGAAGGATCATGGCATATTTGGCACATATTATGGCAGCTCATAGCATGTTAGCACAAAAGATCCATAAACGTGCAAGGTATACATTACAAATCAAGTCAAGTCAAGTCAAATGATTTTATTGTCTAGTGCATATACTGTATATATCAAATCTAGTGCATATACTGTATATATTACTTTAAATCCTCGTCATATGGTTAAAACATCTTATTTACTGTTCTTGCATGAATTCTGCTCATAGAATGAGGCATGAAGTAATTGAAAACAAATTTTTGGTCATAGCTGATGGTTTTAGATGTAGCCTTGTGCACCCTCATATTTGAAGTGAATGTTCCTCTTAACGCCTCCCCCAGCAGTGTGACCAGTGTCTGAATGTTCACAAACAGTATGTAACTGCTCAGCTGTTTCAAACGTCTTTTTGGATCTGAGCGAAGAAGTTCTTTGCTGTGAGGTGCCGGGGCCTTTATTCGTAGTTTATAATAAGCTGGGATAAGATAAAGTATTTCAACTAATGAAGTTACACACATGATCATCACAGATTAACATGTGATAAGCATGTAATCCTTTGAATGTGGTCAGGTTGATCAAGTATGTACTTATCACAATCAGATAGTCCTCTGGATACATTGCTGGAAGACAGTGTCATAACACACCTAATTAATTATCCAACTTCCCCCTTTATTCCCTCTAGTCCTATCAGGGAAAGGGGATGTGTCTGTATTTAATTTAGACTCCTATGATGACTACTCTCATTGGTGACATTAATTCATTGTGTTTGTGTGTTCAGACCCATTACCAGACGTTTTTGTTCCAATAGTCCACAGCCTATGTTTCTGGACTGTTAGTAAATATTTTAAGCCGACAAAATCAAGGAAGAATAGACCTTGATTGTTTATTTTACTGAGCTTGAAATTTGCATGAAATGGAATAATAGAAGTGATTATTCACATTTTGAAATTTGAATGATGCTGTCCTTGTGTGTAATGGTTTGGCAAATGTAATGTTTTTTTTATGTGCTGATGTATTTTCTATTGTGTCTATTGGTTGTTGGGGCATGACACATTGATGGCCCTTATGGCTTTATTAAATAGCCATTTGCCTTTAGTTTAAAGGAAGAGTTCACCCAAAAATGAAAATTCGGTCATAATTTGCTCACCCTCATGTTGTTCCAATCCTTTAGGCTATGATTCAGTGGAACACAAAATGCAGAATGTTAGTGACCATTCGCTTCATTAGAGTGCATTAGAGTGATGGGGGCACAGGGCATCAGGAAGGGTGTGTGTTGTGTTACTGGAGAGGAGCTGAATGTGATAAGAGCTGGAAATATCAGCAGGGATAGAGAGGAGAGAGCAGACTCTGAGACTGGGCAGTGAGCTCCAAATAGCAGTCAGCTCTTGTCAGACACACTAGAATATCTGTGCCAAAATAAACACACTAAAAAAGGAGCAAAATAACCAGCAACAACTTCCTCTGTCCACATCTATTCTCTAAATTTTACATTTGCCTGCAAAAGCATATGAATGCTGCATCACAATTGTTGAGACTGTTACAGCAGTCAGGACCTTTAGAGCTCATTGGTCAGAACTGTAAGTGACTTTAAAAGTGAACTCAGTAATTTTTTCCTAATTTAAAAATATTTTCTAAACAATTAACTGTTTTAAATTGTAATTTTGAAACATATGTATTAAATCATGAGCACCCATGAGATGAAGACTCCAGTCATATCAGTAACCACATAAGAGCTGTTTTATTCTACTTGGAAAGGCTGATTCATTCCCTCAAAGGGGCTGCCATGTTAGTATCACGTGAAAAGTTGAATACTACTTGCTTAATCACAGTAACTGCCCTCTTATTGGACAATTTAACTCATGGATTCAATTAATCATTACTGACTTTGTTGAATTTGTAGAATTCGAATTATTGTTTTAATGATGATACTTCCAAGAGCCAAGGTGTCAATGTAAGTCCAATATGACATTAAAAAAATTACTAATTGTACCTTTAAAGGTGTATTGTTCTACCTGTTGTGTGTAAGGCATGGGGCCCTTGTTTTATACATTGGCCTTAAAAAGTATATAATAAAAAAGTATAGTAAAAGTAACTCTTAAAAAATTTTGTTTTCATTTTCATGCCCAAAATGTTTTTGGGTGGGTGGGGTGACAAGGGCCCCTGGGCACTGGCCCCATTGGCCCGGTAGGTAATCTGTCCCTGGTTCAATGATCCGTTCTAAAACATTAATTTTAAACTCCTCCTTTCAGAGAGCCTACTATGCTCTGATTGGTCAGATGCCCCAGTCATTTGTGATTGATTGACCGCTTTGTGTAGTGTTTTAGGGCAGGTCAAAGCTGCTTGTGAGCAGCCAATGAAGACCAGAGGGCAGTTAGAGTTCTCCAATGAAGACCAGAGTTTTTTTGTTACGCAGGTTAGTGCAGGAAGTAAGTCTGTAATTAATAACGACTTGTTTAAGGTGTTCAGAATTGGTTCTTTCCTTTGGGAGTCAATAACTCCACTTGTCGTGCACTTTGCGTTTTTGAAAATTTGTAGACTTTTTTAAATTCACAAACAGCTATATAACTCACTACTTGAAAAAAATATAATAGGTGCTCTTTAACATGTGACTTAAGTGTCCAATTGCTTTTTGGGGCCATTGTATAGCAGGTACTGCATCACTCAGACAAATGGAAGTGCTGGAGACCTTGTGTGTAAAACTGAGGTTGCATTTTTAGAAGCAGTGTCATAGGGAGGGTCAGAACAAATGGCACACATTGAGTTCTGGCTTTCATTCATCCATCCCTGGTCAGATCACCCCTCTCCTAAAGGATCTGTACCTCATGCTAACATTTTCTGCATTCCATCAGCAGGTGGACGTATGAGTTTACAGTCTCTGCATCAAAGGATATCACAGGAAATAGAGAGTCAATTCAAACGTAATAATTATTAATTCGATTTTAAAAGAAAAATGCTGTTGACATGTGACTACAGATAGATAAATACTGCAGGCATGGCAGGGTAGGCAGGTTGTTTCATAGGGCCTCTGTGCTTCTTAATGGACTATTTAGGAAGTGAAGGCCTGCTTTCTGTCACTCAACTGCAGAAGGATGTGTCATGTTAGTGTCACTTTTTCCCCTCCCAGCAACGAACAGTCCCAAAGATTGGAATTACTCTCTGGGATTGGAGACCGGCACAAGGAGGTGATTCTCTGCCACTGTTGGTGGAGAACAATCCACCTCTGAAAGCTGAGAGGGTGAGAGCTGCAGGAGAATGGAAAAGTGAGGCTGGCATCCAGCTTTTGAAAAAAAGCAGACAGTCCCAGCTGTGATAATCTCAACCTGGCATACTGTGCCAAGCTCAAAACAAAAGAAACTGAAGACTACAGATAAGGGAAGGAGGGAGGTAGATTGGATTTACAAAAAAAAAAAAAAAAAACATATATGAAAAAGAGTAAGGGACAGACAGAAGGTCTCATTCACTAAAAATAGCCAGAATCAAAAAAGGTGTGTAGTGCACACATACATTTGTTTTTCCCTCATTGTAATGTATTTGAATACAAATTATTAGTCTCTAAAGATTTATTATGAGAACATGTGCAGCAAAATCTTTAAGGAAGGCAAGTCTGCCATTCTAAAACCATTTGAAACTACATAAACAGCTATGTCTCTCTTTCTTTGAAAGGCACATGGACAGAAAGAGAAGCCCTCTCTTTGTCTCCTCCTCTGGGTTATGGCTGGAGATTAGCTCAGTCAGGACAAACAGGACACCAAAGAGCATGATGGGAAATGCCCAGTCTCAAATCATTGTGGCTGTGTTTTCAGAGGTATAGAAAACACACTTCAGATTGCATTACGTACCACTTTGAGACTGACTCAGAATAGAGACACTGTGTAGATCCTGTACCAGGCCCCAGATATAAGTAACAAGAAAATGAATGAAACAGATTTCAACCAGGGCCAATGAAGCTACAGACATAAATAGCCCAAAAGTTTTGTAAGAAAATTCCTCTGTTTGGGTTAAAAAAGACCTGGTAGAGGACAGTAGATATACCAGGCTGATCTCACAGTGAAATCGGAAACAGAGTGGATTGACTTTAGCTAAAAATCAGTCTGTGCTTACCAAAATTGGTAAGCTTTGCCCACTGCCCCCATTGGCCAAAGCAGTAAGTGTTGTTGGGTGTATCGACACGTGTGAGCTCCATTTTCTGGTAGTAATGGCTATGGAGATGCGCCGAAAATGAATTGTGACGCGAGTTGTAATATGGTATAATGGAATGCATATTTTATAAACTTTACTCCCCAACTCCAAACCTAACCATCAGTAACTAAAAATGTAATGTTAGAGGGAAAAATGCAACCTCCAAATTGCACTCATCACTTATTATGCCAACACAAAAACCTGTTTTCGATGTAGAATACAATGCTGCTGACGCTACACGCTTTCGTTTGTGCACATGGGAAATTAAACATATATGCCTTGACAACCCTCCGCAACACTCTATCCTGGTGGCAAACACCACTTGCAATTTTCTCAAGATCTAGTAAAAACACTACTTTACTACATATTAAACAACTCAGGTTGAAACTTTGGCATATTAAACAACTCAGTTTGAAACTTTGACATATCCATATTAGGGTTGTCACCATAGCATAATCATGTTTTACGATACTATACTAGCTAAAGTATTACGATACCACACGATAGTGTGTTAATTCTTAACAGTTTGTTATAGCAAAGGTGGTTCTTAGAAACTAGCCATTCCACTTGTTGCTCTGGAAGTGGTGAAAATAACTGATGAATGAACAGGGAGAAGGCTCAAATGGACTAACTTGTTACCTAATACATTCTTAGTTTGATGTAAAAAGAAAAAAATATCTTTGCCGTATCAAAACAGCCAGTTCAAACGGCCACATCTTTAAACTTTTAGTCCATTATTTCTGTGATTATTTGAATATTGGTAACATAAAAATAAAGATATTGTAATGTTGAAAAGATTGTTTTTAGCATTATTACAACCGAATCAACCCTTTGGTAAACAGCTGCATAAATGCAGAATACACACACACACCGTTTTGATAGCACGGCTCAAGGACATGATCTAATCGTGAGTGGGGACATGCGACATTACCGCGAGCATGCATTTTTAATTTGAAAAAAAATTAAATGAGTGCAACGTTCTATTTTTTAGAGAAACAGAAAATCTGTAAATGTTAAGATAAAGCATTTAATTTCAATGAAGTGTGACTAACCCGTGTGTATTCTGCAGAGGCAGTGGGATGTGTCAGAAGGTGTTTAATAAGGTTACTGGTGTTTCCCCCTTTGACTTGAAATCTCTGTCAACATTCACAACAGTTGGGTTTCCCTGGTCTCATCAGGCAAATCCCAAAATAATTCCAAATCTCGCTACGTGAATTGTGTTTTTTAAAGCTTCTCACTTTCGAAAGTTTTACTTAAATCCATATTATTCATTAGGACACACGGCTGCCAAATTAACACACTGGGTTAAGACATGTTAAGACATTTCCCAAGGCATGGGAAAAACCACACATTGAAAATAAACAAGCGAATTCTAAACAGCCTTTTGCGCTTTTAAAGGTCACTGTGTGAAGGGGCTCGAAAAGCACTCAAAAAGGCTGTATTTTTAATGTTATTGCAGACTAATGTCTGATTCAAATGAAGGTTTTAGCGACAATTATGTTTTCTACTGCACATACAACACAACTTACGGTACTACTGTATTGACGTTACTACAGATTAAAAAATACTGTGGCACCGGCAGAATTTTGAAGCTTTAGTATCACATTCCATCAATTAAAAGGAGTAAACTTTAGCAAAATTGAAAAATTTATATTTTAAGTTTAATTCATTTAATTTTGTTTAAAAAATACACAATGCAATTTGATGAAATTTTGTTATGAAATTGAATTTCGCAAATCTTAAAAATAGGCTAAAATGGGGGGGTCAGGATAGCACTGTTTTTTGGAAACAGCACAAAGGAGTATGGGGTCTTAGATTTGAGATCTCTTCTTGAGTGTGTACAGTAAGGCAACAGCAGGGCTTTGTTAGCTCAGAGGTATGCCTGCTTTGCCAGCTGTCCTCCCACATTCCTCACAACTTGTCCATGTAAGGCATGAGCAGAGAGTGGCAGACGAACCCCAGGAAGGGCAGCTTTATCAAACCTTTTGACCTCATATTAAAACCATTGTTCACACCAAAATTTTAAATGTTCAACATTCGACAGCCTTGCAGTCACCATTCATTTTCACTGAAGGGAATAAAGGTGTAACGAAAATGAATTGTGACTAGGGATGTCCCAGTACCGCACTCATGTACTGGTACTCGTACTCGTAAAAATGCTCCAAAACCAAAAAACGATACCATCTGTCATATGAGAGTCATTACGTAAACATTCAGCCCACAAATTAAAATCACGTTTATGTCCTAGTGAGAATATTTAACAACAAAAGCTGCGATTTAATGAGATAAATATATAGTTTGCATGTAATTCAAATGTGAGCACTTGTGAATGTGTGGAGACAGTATTGTGCTGATGCTGGCTGTTCATACCTGTAAAGCGCTTCCAAGGCTCATACAGGGAAAACACCATCATGAGCAACACACGATCTGTTTGTAGCGGATGACAGTAAACACGCTGCAAATTCATATTGTAGCACGAGGCACATACAGAGTACATACTTATTTAATTAAATAGCAGCTTTTCGTGGTTTAACAATCACTTTGAGTCATGTAGCGACCAGGTTTTCCAGAGTTGGAATCTGCTAACATAACGTCAGAGCTCTGTGGTAAAAATAACACAGAAACACTTCAAAATAAAAGCTCCATCAAAATGAAAGGTAAATTTATAAGAAAAAAGTATGACATAAATATATCACTATTGTATAATTATGTAATATTAACTATACTACTACTACTACTACTACTACTACTTCTAATAATAATAATAATAATAATAATAATAAATCAGTAGTAATTGTAGGCTATTATATTTAAGCAGTATCTAACATCTGTGATGCTCTGTTACACAACACTTTATTTGACAAAATATAACTCCAATGTTGTATTTTGGATTGTGCTGTGAGGTTCTGTATATAAGCACTTCATTTGATAAAAAATAATACAATATTATGTTGAAAATTAATTGTTATATTTTCACTTGATTAAAGCTTTAATAAATTAATTTATTTAAACAATTCTGACGTTAAGACTGAAATAGATTTTGATATGGAGTTTAAGGGAAGAAATGGTATCGGACTCGGTATCCGCGATGAAGTAGCGGTACTCGTACTCGTTCTCAAAAAAATTACAAAATTGTATCGGGACATCCCTAATTGTGACTGAGGCTCTAATGCCTAATGTCTCTTTTTGTGTTCCACAAAAGAAAAAAAAAGTTATATGGGTTCGTAATGACATGAGGGTGAGTAAATAATAACAGAATTTTAATTTTTGTGTGAACTGTCCCTTTAAAGCATCATATCTGATAGAGGGGCTCCACCAGTCATAATCATCGTTCATTATGGGTGTATTGAACAATGACAGTCTATTTCCTTTATGCTTCTCTAAAATGAATTTTTTGTCCTCCATCCATAACTTTATTTCAGTTTTCCCATCTGCTATGTCTTTTCTTGAGTATTTAACAGAGGAAGTTTAAGCAGGCATTCTCACACACATTCAAGCCTTTGTCTCCCATAATTTAGCTCCTACTAGTAGCATTAGCAGCTTGTCTATTTCATGGGTCAATCCACTGCCAGAAAGATTAAATGTAATATCAGGGCCAGATTTGTCATTGTTGGGTAATGAAATTTGTTGTTCTGGACTGTGTGGAGTTGTTCTGCCTGTAGGGAATAGAACAGAGTTGAATTTCCTTTGTGTTTGGGGGGTGTTTTCTCACCTTCGTCAGTGTTTTGTGTTAGGGACAATGTCAAAACAGTGTCGTAGTTTATTGAAAGATTTTTCAATAAACTACGACACTGAGAGGTGAGAGATGGTGTGGTGCCAGACTGTCACAGCTGTCTCGTGTTCAAGAATCAGTTGTATGACGATAGCGTCAGTGTAAATTCTGTAAACAAGAGCTTTCTCAGGCTCCTCAAGTCTGACTACACTTCCTAATTGTATTTGTTGGTTAGTTTAAATTAATTTAATTTCTATTCAAATTTTTCATGCGGTCAACTCTTGCACTCTCCTTTCTTGACTTCATACCCCAATAGCATCTCATAGAATTCATTTGGGACACTGGCAAGAATGTTTAACAGTTGTTGGGTGTTGTTTAAGTTTATTCTGAAACGTTAATTTTTTTTCCATTTGTATCTATTTGTTTTTATTGAAATGGGACATTTCGGTCAGAATTTCTTACAGGGTTTTTTCTTTCTTAATAGCAAACAGGCTTTAGTTAGATCACAGACACAAACAACGATTTGCTACTTGCTAGTGAGGTGCATGTATTAGGGGGAGGGACATTCTCATCTTAGAGAGCATTTGATTGGATAAAAATTGGTGTAGTGCAGCATGAGTCAATAATATATTTGGTCAGTTTTCCTGGAAGAGAGAGGCTATTCATTTGTGCATATATCTGCTAAAAGGTTTTGTCAATATTTAGGGACTTTAAAGCTAAATGTGACTGTATTCAACCCCATTTACTTGTTTCCAGATTTAACTGTGACTGCAACTCCAGAAGGGTTTAGCACTATATAAACTTTTTGGAAACTTGGCCTCTACTGAACGTTAATGGAAAATTGCTGTAGCTCTAGTTGACCAAGCTGGCAAGGGAACATAAACTGGATGTTCACATTTTTCTTGTATCAGTAGAGACTAAAGGCTCCACTAGAAGAGAGAACAACATTCCAAATATAAGAATCATCTGCCTATCATTCCTGTGTCTTTCTTTTTCCTTCGGTTTAACAGTTCTGGCAAAGACCAGTGCGCAGGAGCCTGACTATGCCCATGGATGTTCTCATGGAAGCTGTTATCCAGCAACCGGTGACCTCTTGGTGGGTCGAGAGAAAAGGCTAAAGGCAGCTTCCACCTGTGGCCTGCGAAGGAGGGAACCCTACTGCATTGTCAGCCACCTGCAGGTTGCCCTCACCAGCTCTTCTGGGCTGTCTCACATTTACACAGACCATTTTCACAGCTTTTTGAGAAGATGCTAACATAAACGAGTCAAACAACTCAAATGTGTGCATTCACTGGAGAGATAACTTTTCTATTTCTAACCCTTGATCTTTTTGTAGGAGGAGCAGAAATGTTTCCACTGTGATTCACGACGGCCTTACGATCCATTTTCCAACCCAATAAGTCACCGCATTGAGAATGTCATCACCACCTTCAAACCTCACCGCAAGAAGTCCTGGTGGCAATCTGAGAATGGTGAGATCAGGAGACCTCAAACAAAAGTCTAATAGATATGTTTAACCCCTTCACCTCCACAGCTAACTGTTAAAGGTGCACTCAGGTGCACTTTTTTGCTTATGTTCTGCTAGCCGATATGGAAGTGGTCTTGGACTTATACTAGACACCTATTAGTGTGGATGAAGCACTGCACAAATTCAATTACCCATGTCATTGTAGAAATGCGCTGTTCACAGTCAGACGTGTTTAATTTCTTCCTCAAAAGTGTCCAATAAGAGGGGGTTAACTGAAATATGGTGAGTAGTATTCTGCTGGTCATGTGATCTCAACATGTCAACCCCCACAAGACGACCAGCTCAGTGTAAAAAAACAACAGCTTTTATTAGGCTTCTGATTTGACCAAGAGTCTTAATCTCAAGCGTGTGTAAATTATTTTAAAAATATTTTTCAAAAATATGAAAGTGAATCATGGAAATCATTGAAGATGAGGATGAGAAACGTTGTAGGTCATCCTATCAACATGTCTGGAGCATGTGCGCTAACCACTGCAACATGACTCCAATTACAGCTAAATATTAATTAATGTATAAAGACAAGAATTTGTGGTTGTAACAGAGTTAAAATGGGAAAGGAGGGGGCAGGAACTGGCTGAACGGTCAAAGTGATATTTAATGTAAAATGAAAACATAAAGGCACAAAACATAAACACACACACGGCAGCTGTGTGTGGCTCTCTCTCTCTCCCGAACTGCCACATCTGGCTGTCTTTATCTCCTCAGCTTATAAGCCCTCCTCCTCATCGCAGTGCTAAAATGCAGTTTCAGTGATGTTTTGATAGAAATACACACATCCGTTTGCTCTCTGATGACTATGAATCATTTGTTAAATGGAAAGCAATATGTTTGCCAGGAAAAATGATTGCAGACTTGCAAACCCAGCTGCTTGGCAAGAACTCTGAAAACACTTCACATGCACTATTGATATATTGGTTGATGTATGTATGGGGGGGGGGGGGGGGGGGGTGGTGGGTTGTGCTCAGAGTTTGCAAGCACATTTGAAGCCAAATGGTGTGGCAAATTAGCCAGAATTTTTTTTTATTGAAAATCTAAATATTATTGTTAGTACTAGAAGTTATTGAGAAAAGACAAATTGAGTCCAAGCTCACCCTGACACACACTCCCAACATCCTGCTGTATTAGAGATAATTACAGAAGGGGCTTGCTGCTGGCATACCAACATAGAGAGGCAGAGAGGGATGAAAGAGGAAAATAAAACTAGAGCGAAACATGGATGAAAACCAGGATGGAAGGACTGAAAACATAGAGATGGAGTATCTGTTTAAACCAAGATTGCCTAAGGTTAACTAACATTGCTATTTGTTTGGGCATCCCGACCAGCCTGACAGAGCAACACTGGCTTAACCAATGCCATAAGGTTGGGGCGGGGTTATCTGTTTGTCTGGCCAATTGTAGATGGGGGGGATTATACAGGAAACTTTTTTGAAAACAGTTATTATTTTTGCTTTCTGTTTGGTGCCAGTAGAGGCATAGCAATTAAATACTTCTCCATTAACTGTGATAAAATCACTGTAACACACTGCCTGTTAAATATGTAGTTACATATTTATTACTTATCATAATTACAACAAACTATTTTTTGTAAACATTTGTAACAGTAGGCTCTTTGCTGTTGCCAAGCAACCTGATGCCTTAATATGATAGAATGAGCTATCTTTTGAACAGGACATGTGCTCCTGATGAAATCATTATATAAAGCTGAAATTATGACAAATATATTTAGATCTGAGATCATACTATATGTCATTTTTGGCATTACCTTTATCTGATAGAAAGCCCCTTTATATATTAACAAAGTTCCATTTCAGACATATTTACAGTTTAAGAGCATGAGACAGGCCCCTGTGCGTCAGCTGTGTGACTCCTCTGTGTTCACTGAAATGAGGGAATTAATTAGAGCGTTCACTGGAAATGGTCACTATTTTAGCTCATGGTTGCTATGGTTTCAGAAACATTTCTTTAACAATGTTGTAAAATGAACAGTTGATCAGTTTTTCAGCAATTGTTGAGTGTGTCTCAAGTGGGTCAGAGGATGTCCCCCAACATGACCCCTGTATCAGGATTTAGCAGAAATGCAGTTAAGAGAGTTTTTTGCGCTCCTCTTCCAAAACCTTGTGAGGCAGCATTTTAAGGCATTATAGGCATACTATTGACACAAAGGCTGTTCCAAGGCTGTTTATTTCCAACATGTGTGTGTGCTACAAAAGGGATAGTGTACAGTCAGTCGGTTGTTAAAGTAAACAGCCTGTAGGGGTTTATTTTGCAGTAACAACCAGGGGACTGTACATTATCCAAATTATTTCATGGCTACAAACCAAATAATTAAATACATGAACATAAAAATGTTATTTGTGTTGAAATTATGTAATTTTGTAAGAAAAAATAAAACACTAAACGGCCCTACAAAAAATCTAGAGTTCTGGCAAATTAGCCACTTAATACTTTCACATGCATGTGAGCTTGTGATATGCTGCAAAGGTTTGCCAGAAGTTTGCAGCATTTTGCCAGTAGTGGTGAGCCTGCAGCAAACCTTTGGCAACAATGGACAATTTGCCGCAAGTTTGCCGCAAAGCTCATTTGCTTGTGAAAATGTTAAGTGTTGAATCTGCGGCAAGTTTGCAGCAAATTTGTCATGAAATCTCTATTTTTGTAAGGCAGCTGTCATTCACCTCCAGTTTGCATCACAGTTCTGTTGGTGTTTTTATGGTGAATATGATCATCTCACTCTTCATTATCCAGCATCTTTCAAGACTACTTGCCAAATTAAGTATAAATAGACATGCAACAGTGATTCATGTTGAAATTATGTAAATAAGTGAAGAAATAAATCACTAAACTGCTGAAATCCTGTTCTGTTGGTTTATTTTGTAATTAATGAATGTCTAACTCGTCATTATGCATCTCATTACAAGACTACTTACCAAATAAATAAATAATGCACATGAAATATTGATTTGAGTTGAAATTAGTATTTTATTAGCTTACTTGTAAAGATTGCACAGTGATCTGAGAAGCAGGAAAGATGGCTCACAATACACAGATGAGCGGACTGATAATACGTGGCGCCATTGACCAATCAGAATTGAGTATTCCAGAGAGCCGTGTTATAAGTATCTTTATGCTCATTAGAGTAACATGTTGTTAATTTAGCAACATATTAACATCATGCTCTATTGAAATCAATTGTCAGTTCATTTTGAAATCAATTATTTGCGTAGAACACAGGGTTGCAGCCCATGTTGAGTGTCCCAAATCGTTACTCATGATGTTACATTTCAGTTAGGATGCTGCCTATGTGGGCAGCGAAGCAGCTTTTTTCTGGTTTTCTTTAGGTCATGTCACTAATGTCACGTGTTCTATAGGGGAAAATCAAGTACTATACTGTTGTACATAGAAGTAGCCTTTTAATGGCTCCTTGGCATGTGCTTTGTACTGAGGCTTAACGACAGCCCTCAACAACTCCCTCCTCCAGGGCAAAACACAGAAACATGTATTGAAAAAACAGCAAGCCATTCAAACAATTTCCTTTTGTGCTTCCCTTCAACTTTCCTGGCCTCTTCCTTACTGTCCATCCCTCATTGGGCTGTGGTACAACCTGTCTCTCCTTTCCTCAATGTCCTTTTCCTTCCTGTTTAGCTGCTGATTATGAGACGCAGGCTGAATCCTGCAGTTGCACAGTCTCACTGAGCACACAAACACATATACACACACTGGGCCGCTGCAGTGGACGTTACAGCTTTGTAATAATAATGCCGTGAGGCGCAGGTGAGCTCTTTTGTGGTGCCAGCTTTGTAGAATACAGACCGTCTGTTGCTCTAGATGAATAATGATCTGTCAGGCTAAGTACTGAAAAAAGCTTAACAAAAGTAGATTGTTTAACCACATAGCTCTTTTTGTCACTGCAGGACACTGCATGGACATATGCATTTGAACAGATTGTGTATATTGTTGCTTTAGAGATGAGTCAATACATTATTTAAGGGATTGTTTGCCCAAAAATCTAAATTAAATGTAATTTACTCACCCTCATATTTTTTTCAAACCCATGTGATTGGGCAAAATGTTAGGGAATGATAGTCTAGGTCACAATTCATTTTCATTGCATATTTTCCAAACAATGAAAGTGAAAGATGACTAATTAATGAAGCTAATATTCTGCCTAAAATCTCATCAAAAATGTAAATGCCTAAAATGTTATATTTCAGACCACTTACTTTGGATTACTCTGACAGTTACAATTCAAAGAGTATTGTATTGATTTCTGGGGGCTTTTAAAAGCACTCTGATAATATTACAGAAAGCTTTTAGAAGTGAGATGCTTTTTTCTGTATGATGTCATGATATTAAAGTGATCTGAGATTACTGAAGGGAAAGGCCACCATCTCTAATTGCAAATCACAAAAATGAACACAGAACAAAGTCTCCCTCACGGCAACACTAAATATTCACTGTACAATCAGTTGTGGTTAATGAACCCTAAACTGTCTAACTGATGTATATTCCTCACTTCTGCTCTTTTCCCCAAAGGTCAGGGGGCATCTGATATAATTTATTTTGTATCACACAATTATTTATTTTTATGTTAGTGATTTCGGTTGAGATATTGCTAGAAAACATCCATGGTTAATGAGAACATTAAAGACCCCATGTAATGGCTTGATGTGCTCAGTTTTCTTTCCTGTCTTGATGTGTTTCCTTTTTAAACAATGTTTGGGTGGGACATATTGAAGAACTCATCTTTTTAAATTGACTTATTTAAATTTGACTAATTTATCTCTAAGCCATGAACTAGGATTTGCTAGTCGGTGGCTGGTGGTATAAAGGTTAGGGACATTGTCATTATGAGGCATTTTAAAGGATGTACTGTAAATCTGTGTACTGCAAGAGTCATCATCAATATTTTTGAGAGAAATATTGTAAATTTGAAATATATACAGCCGAAGACTATTTTTGTGAGCTTTAATGAGCTTTAATTAATATTAATTAATTAATTAATAGCTTTTTAATGTTCAAAGCTTTTATTTCCCAGGAAAATCAGATGTTTACCTTCAGTTGGACCTGGAGGCAGAGTTTCACTTTACTCATCTCATCATGACATTTAAGGTAAGAAAATATTTTCCCCCAAGAAATGGCTTGTATTCTTGGTTTTTAAGTACCCGTTACCTCTTAGACACTCTCTTTTATGTCTGTACACAGACATTTCGTCCTGCAGCTTTGTTGATTGAGCGATCAGCAGATTTTGGACGAACCTGGCAGGTGTACCGTTACTTCGCCTCCGACTGTGACTCCATTTTCCCGGGAATTTCCCAAGGTCCTCTTCGTAAGGTTGATGATATCATCTGTGAGTCACGATATTCTGACATCGAGCCCTCAACTGAAGGAGAGGTGATAATTTTTAAACAGCAACATTTTGCCCCAGTTTATTTGTTGAAGAATGCAGACTTACGTGCACTTCTTATTTTTCATTCAAACTAACAGTCTTGCACATTCTCTCCTCTTAGGTGATTTATCGTGTTCTAGACCCTGCTATCCAAATCAATGACCCTTACAGCCCAAACATTCAGAGTAAGTGAACCCTAACAATCCTAACATCTGATCATGATGCTTATCAAATCAGAAATGGCACATACACCATCCTGTCTAATGGTTTGCTTGCATAGCTGGTGTTCCAGCCTGGTCAAGTCAGTCTAGTTTGTTGGTTTAAGAGGGGCTTTGGGCACTTGTCAGATGAAAAGATTAGGTTGGCCAGGCTGAGACACTTGGTAGGCCACTTCCACTTTTTTGTACAAATATTTTTGTACTAATATACTTATTAAAAGTAACTAACTGCAATGAAGCTAATGGGGGATATCTTCTAAAAGTTAATTTTGTCAATTTTAAGGATTACACTGGTATATACAGTACGTGACCTCAAAGATAAAAGTTTAAAAAAAAGCTCTAATTTTAATTTCATGGCCTGAGCTCACTTCAACTATGCATACATTGCATTTGCAAAGAGTTATGTGAAGATTTGTGGAGTGATGTGAGGTGTTAATATTTGTGTGACCTTGTCAGCCCAGTATTATGGGATGGAGAAAGTAATTGTTATAGAGCAGGAATAGCTGATGATTATTTGCCTAGTTCTTGAAAAATTATTCTCATACAGCTGTGAGTTCTCATAGAATGAAAGTTGCTCTATATACATTTTGCAAACTGACTTTTACACTACGTGCCGTGTTCTACGTTTCGCTGCAGTTTCCAGGTGAAATAAACACAAGAGGTGCTACAACAACTGTGTGTATTATTCATTGTCACACAAATCACAAGTATGTCTGCTGATTATGGCATTAAAAACACTTATTTTCCTTTCTATTACTCACAAACTGCTATGTTATGGTATCAAAACGCTTTTACTTTAACACATGATTTAAAAAATGATACATTTTAACACTTGTATTATAGACCCACCTACATAAACACACTTATTCAAGATTAAAAAATTTGCTTGGTAGCTCACCTTATAGTGCGTTAGACTTTGGACTCGACGACTGTGGTTTGAATCTAACCAAAGACGCACAAAAGTGAAAGTGCCACAGAAATGACACAAAATGTCATGGTTTCTTCAGCAAATGTGCTTTTCATTTCTCGTTTCATTCTCAATTTGCATTTTAAAACAGTATCAGTTAGGTTTAGGTGTTGGTTTAGGGTAAGGATGTCTCTTTTGTTAAACTCTCATTTATCTTTTCAGACACCATTGGTTAAGTGTAACGTTTCAGGTTAGGGAGGTACGTTTTACTCTTATAAAACTCTTATAAAACCTCCATCTAAAATTCACCTAAAAAAACTCATCTGATTACAACCTCATTTTGCTCACAAAATGTCATGGTTTCTTCAGCAAATGTGCTTTTTATTTCTCGTTTCATTCTCAATTTGCATTTTAAAACAGTATCAGTTAGGTTTAGGTGTTGGTTTAGGGTAAGGATGTCTCTTTTGTTAAACTCTCATTTATCTTTTCAGACACCATTGGTTTAGGGTAACGTTTTAGGTTAGGGAGGTACGTTTTACTCTTATAAAACCTCCATCAAAAATTCACCTAAAAAAACTCATCTGATTACAACCTCATTTTGCTCGGGTTTGGTGCCCTCCGCTGGACATTTCACTTGGGAACTGCAGCCATACGTGCAATGAAGCACATCATTTCAGTTTTGCAAAAACGTTGCAATGCTCATGTAATTTCATTAGACCAGGCTGGTGAGTTCTTAGTCATGCACAGTGTGGGCAGGGGGTAGGTGTGTATAGATTGATCCCACAGTCTCTCACATTTTCTAATTCTGAACATCTAGAGCGTGACTAGAAGAAACAGCATGTGCACAGAAACTACACATTCTCTGACCTCCTTTTGGGATATTGCAAACCTTAGTCACCCTCACACACACAACTCTAGAACTCCATGATTTTCCTGTTTGCAGCTCTCTAGTTTTGCTTCTCTGTATAAATCATGTAAGTTCATGTAACTCACTTCATTGAGTATCTGTGAAGCGTAACAGTAGTCTATCCTCCACATGTCTTCTAAAGGCTACCACGCTTGGCTGGCTGCAGCCTCCAACTGAGGGCTGGGCCTGTGGTTGAGGGGAGAAAGGGTTAGAGGTCATGGGTTAACAGAGATCAGGGACGTTTTACAGGGGTTGGAGAATGTTTCTCATAATTGGGTGGTCAGATTTGTGTGATTGCTGAAAGTTTGGTATCATCTGCTTTGTTGATGCCAAGAACCTGAGGACAGAGGCAAACTTTCTCACAATTTTAAGGCACTTTAGAAAGATTATAACCCCAAATTGTACACTTTAAAAAGTGGTAACCTGCTATTCTTACCTTAAGGAGATATTTCTACCTGATTTAACTCTTAAAATTAGTTTTGCTGGAGTAGCTTAAAGTATTCAGGTTGATTTAGTAATGATAATTAATATTTTTGACTTTATGTTACCACATAAAGCACATTTTGAGGGTATAGTTTTTTTTTCAGTGTACAAAAGACACTGTTGGAGCGTTTTCTATAATGACAACCTAACTTTTTACTTTGTAGACCAGGGTCAGAAAGAACAATCCATGGTTATGTAACACCCAAGTAATGACTTCTCATGAGTTTTTGTGTGTAGGCAGTAAATACTCCTGCTAGTCAATGCAGTTTTTATTTATTTGTATGTTTTCGGCAGGCCTAGAAAGAATCTGCAGACTTTTTCCACATTTTCTTTGCATATATTTGTGGAAAAATTCTATGGATTTAAACATGGTAAAATGTGTTAAATGGAGCTGCGAGTACTGCACACATGTTAGTAGCCGAAAGCGTATTCAAATTAACCAAAATATTATTATTTTACTTAAAAAATATATTGGGAAAAGAATATTCAAGTAATTTACTCTAAAACTTCCCAGAGGATAAAGTATACAGTATATTTATCTTTAATTTTAACTTATTCCTTTCATCCATATTTTTATTTAAAAAAAAAGTATCCAAAACAAATTCACACACAAAAAAAGCAAAAATAGGGAGATTAAACCTAAATTATTGTAGCCCTTGTTTTCGGTCATAGAAATGGCTGTGTTCCATCAATTCTTACATCAAAGAAGCTATTACTATCCCACTTTTTTTTGTTTGTTTTTTGTCGAGTTCCACCACTTAACCATAAAGTCTTCCCTCATATCGTAGATCAGCTGAAGATCACAAATCTCCGTGTGAACTTCACCAAGCTGCACACTCTGGGTGACAACCTGCTGGACTCACGACCCGAGATCAAAGAGAAGTACTACTATGCCATGTATGAGCTGGTCGTCAGGGGCAACTGCTTCTGCTATGGCCACGCCTCTGAGTGTGCACCTATTGAAGGGATTACGGATGACATTGAGGGCATGGTGAGTTTAATTCACAACCAGATTGTGGGACTAGACATAAAATAGTCAAAAACTATTTAGGGACCAAACATAAGGTAGTCAGAGAGGTCAATAATGCAATAAAATGAAATTAATTTTCGATGTTTCCATCTCTAGGTACACGGGAGGTGTGTTTGCAATCACAACACCAAAGGACTGAACTGTGAACAGTGTAATGACTTCTATAATGACCTGCCCTGGAGACCAGCGGAGGGCCGTAACACTAATGCCTGCAAGAGTAATTATCAATTACCAAAATAAGGAGCTCATAAATACTTAGGTTTTTTATATATCGACATGAAATTATAATCTTTCCACTTTTTCCCCCAGAATGCAACTGTAATGGTCATTCCAACCTGTGTCATTTTGACATGGCTGTATATCTGGCTACTGGGAATGTCAGTGGAGGTGTGTGTGACAACTGTCTCCACAACATGATGGGCCTCAACTGTGAGACCTGTAAACCCTTCTACTACCAGGATCCAACAAGAGATATCAGAGACCCTGAGGTGTGCGTGGGTAAGTGTGCCATGGAGCTCAAAGTTGAAGGAACAATTCCCCCCAAAATGTCAATTCTATCATCATTTACTCACTCACATGCCATCCCAGATGTGTATGACTTTCTGTCTCCTGCAGAACAAAAACTAAGATTTTCAGAAGAATTTCTCCACTCTGTAGATCCATACTATGCAAATGTATAGTGACCAAAGCGTTAAAGTTCCAAAATGCACATAAAAGCAACATAAAAGTAATCCATACTAATCCAGTGGTTAAATCCATGCCTTCAGAAGTGATATGATAGGTGGGGGAGAGTAAACGATCAATATTTAAGTCCTTTCTTACTGTTACTTTCCACTTTCACTTTTATGGTCACATTCTTCTTCTGTTTTTTAGCGATTCGCCATTCTTCGTGCATATCACCACCTATGCTGAGAATTTAGTAAAAAAGGACTTGATCTGTTACTCTTCCACACTTATCATATGGCTTCTGAAGGCATGGATTTAACCACTGGAGAAGTATGAATTACTTTTATGCTGTCTTTATAATATTTTTGAAGCTTCAAAATTCTGGTCATCATTCACTTGTATTGTATAGACCTACAGAGCTGAGATATTCCAAAAATCTTTGTGTTCTGCAGAAGAAAGAAAGTCATACACATCTGAGATGGCATGAGGGTGAGAAAACAAAAATAGAATTTTCATTTTTGGATGTACTATCCCTTTAAGAAATGTGTGCACGAATGCTCTATTGGAAAATTTCTATGAAAAAGTAATTTTACAAGTTCACTGGTTCATAAATATCTGGAGCGCATTAAGGTAAGTTGACTTGGCATGCTGTCCATAACAGAGGGGCTTGAGCACAAGACTAGGCTTGAGCTTTGAGAACCACCCCCCCCCCCCCCCCCAATTAGGATATGATTGGCCTAGGCCTAGATGAACAAGCTACTATCAAACTTTCATTTAGAACTTTATTTAAATGTGAATGCTTGAATGTTAAACTGTGTCTGTTCACTCCGCCAGCCTGTGACTGCGACCCTGATGGTTCTCTGAACGGTGGTATTTGTGATGGGCATGATGACGCCTCTCTGGGCATGATCGCTGGGCAGTGCCGCTGTAAAGACAATGTAGAAGGCCCACGCTGTGATAAATGCAAACCTGGATTCTTTGGGCTCAGTGCTGGTGACCCTCGTGGCTGCCAACGTAAGTACATGCCAGTAATTCGAAGGTTGGTGGTTAAATTCCCATTAGGGAAAATCTATGGGCTAGAACAATGGTTCTTGCTTGGTTTTGCTACAGGACCCAACAAAAGTAGCTTTTAGCTAATTGACATAAATAACTTTAAGTTAGACAATTTGACATTTCAGTGTCCCAGGTGAAAGTCTTTTCTAGTCAGGGTGAGAATGGAATTAAACCCCTCTGTGCTCTTATACTGAGATTTATTTGTGGAACATTTTTGTAGTATATTTTTATGCATGATACTTAATCAGTCTCCGTTTCTCTCCCTGGTTTGCATTAGCATGTAAATGTGACCCTAGGGGTACGGTGTCTGGTGGCCCCCAGTGCGACCCTGTAAGTGGAGACTGCTTCTGTAAACGTCTGGTTACTGGACACAGTTGCAACCAATGTATGGTAAGTACAGCTGTGACATGTATATCTACACCACAACAAATAAACAGTCTGCTTACAAACCTGATTAAATATGTGTGCTGCTAATTGTATCTTTTTATAAGAGGTCATAAGTTCACTGTGCCATTCACCAATAATCACCTCATGCTTTACTGGTAACTTATTTTCTCTGATAGGCAGTGACATCAGCCAGCAATGTATGCTCTACAGTAGAGCTGAGTGTCTGCATTTAGCCCAAGTGTTTAAGGCCTCTACAGATGGTGTAGGTTTACACATGGCTTAAAATGGAATGAAAGGGGAAGAGCTGTATCCTGAAATTAGACATTAACATTAGAGTGACATTGTTTTAGAATGTTAGTTCTATCATTTCACTAACAAAAATGTACCAAAGAGTTCTATGGTGATTTTATGATATTATTTGAAGTGCCTCATAAATACTGTTATACTGTGTATGACAATGGTTATCGTTCAGTCCTATAGTATATATCAAAGTATCATGGTATTACCACCTGATACCATCACTGTAACACAGAACTGACGTTGTGAGAGCTGTTACATCAGTCTTTTCTTAGGGAAGTCAATATTCTGGATATTAAAGGTCACATTATGAGATTGTTCTGGCTTACATATTCCCTGTTTTCTTGTATATATATATATATCACATTTGCTCATGTTTTTATATGCTTTCCACAGCCTGAGCACTGGGCCTTGAGTCATGATGCCAGTGGATGCAGAGGGTGTGACTGTGATGTGGGTGGAGCTACAGACAACCAGTAAGTATTGTGTAATTTACTGTGGGTTTTAGGCTTTAAAAAACACAAAGCATTTAATTTGACTAATTCACTGTCTTCAGATGCTCAATGGAAACAGGGCAGTGCCGCTGTCGAAGTCACATGATTGGTCGCCAGTGTAACCAGGTGGAGTCCGGGTATTTCTTCATGGCCTTAGACCACTATCTTTATGAGGCTGAAAATGCCAAAATGGGTCAAGTAAGTAAGAAACAACTAAAATGGTCATTATATTTTTGTGTCAACATACAAATAATATTTATGAATTTTTTAAAGGGATAGTTCACCTTCTGGCATCATTTACTCACCTTCATGGTACCTCATGATGTTCCAAACATATAGGGATCCACTTTTGAGGAGAGAGAGTACCAGCCTGGCCGTCCCACCTCATGGACAGGCACTGGTTTTGCACGGATTCCTGAAAGTGGTACGCTGGAATTCGCCCTTAACAACATCCCATATTCAATGGAATATGATGTCCTTGTTCGCTATGAACTTCAGGTAAACAGTGCTCCTTAACACTATGTGCATCCCCTTTTGTGTGTATAGTAACATGGGTCTATGTGCTTTTTTAAAGATGCCACGGGACTGGGAGGAGGTGCATGTAACGGTGGTTAGACCTGGACCCATCCCTACTAGTAGTCCATGTGGAAACACCATCCCTGCCGATGACCTGCTAACCGTATCACTGCCTTTAGGTGGCAAGTATGTGAAACACACAAAAATGATCTTGTAAAACCAAAATGACCAAGAAATGTTTTTCTTTACTTTCATCCGTGCTGTCAAAGAAGTCAGTCTGTTTTCTAGTTTTGACTCCTCTATAAAGGCTTAGACTGTTTCTGATGCTCTGCTGCAGGTTTGTGGTGCTGCCTCAGCCGGTGTGTTTAGAGAGAGGAGTGAGTTACAAACTGCGTTTGGAGTTCGTCCGTTATGCTGACAGGAACAGCATCCTTACCTCTACTAATGCATTTGTACTGGTTGACTCTGTAAGTAAACTCTGTAACTCATGCGGTGACATCTAAATGAACTGGTTTTATTTAAGTCAGAAATATTATTTAACATGACTAAATCAATCTGAGCACATTCAATTACACCAATAAAGAATTTCTGAAAGGTTAGAAATTCCTCCAATTTCTTTACTTCTCCAGATTGCACTACTCCCTCGCTACTCATCTCTACAGATGTTCATAGCGGGTGACCCCACCTCTGTCGCACGGAAACAGAGCTATGAACGTTACCACTGCCACGAGACTGCCAAGAGCGTGCCCCGGCCTCAGATGAGTGAAGCATGTGCCAAACTCATCACCAGCATATCAGCCCTCATTAATGACGGCGCAATACGTGAGTGTCAACAGAGCATGTTGGGTGATGGATTTGAGAAGGGAATAACTGGGGATTTTAGATTTTTTTTTCGTCTGTTGTTAAATTAAGATTATATTTCTCCCACAGCTTGTGAGTGTGATCCTCATGGTTCGCTAAGCTCTGAATGTGATATTCGTGGAGGTCAGTGTCACTGTAGACCCAACATATCAGGTCGTCGCTGTGATAAATGTGCACCAGGGGCTTATGGATTCGGACCTTCAGGATGCAAACGTAAGAGTCATGTTTGAAAATACTTTGATATATTTATCCTGCTCTGGTATATCAATATAATTTTCCTAATGTTCTTTTTTATGTTCAAATGTTTGTTTGTTCATTTATTTCTTCCTTTCTTTTTTCTTTTTCTCTCTTTCTGTGTGTAGTTTGTGAATGTAGTCTGGAGGGCTCTCAAAGCCGGTTCTGCAATTACTACACAGGACAGTGTCCGTGTCGGCCTGGTGCTTTTGGTCAGAGATGTGATGGCTGCCAAGCTGGGCACTGGGGTTTCCCGAACTGCAGGCCCTGCCAGTGTAATGGGCATGCTGAGGAGTGCCACCAGAGAACTGGATCCTGTCTCAACTGCAGAGACAACACAGCAGGGGATACATGTGAAAGGTAAGAGCAAAATAACAGTAATTTTTTAGTTCTGTTCTCTTAGAAGATCACTAAACAACGTTCATGAGTAGCAGAAGTAAGGCCACGAGAATGAATTTTTTGGGTGGTTTCTTCAATTATGGGCATTTGTGGACCTGTTAGAAAATAAACAAGCTTTTCACATTGTCTCTAGTTTATTTGTCTTCTAATAATTATTTATGTCTCGTAGATAGACATGCATAGCAGGAGAATTTTGCTATTTTGTATATTCTTTTGTACAATGTCATGTCCGCCACCTCTCATATTATACAGTACAGTATTTTATTCTGTAGTAGAAATGACAGTGATGGAAATGGCATTTTTTAAAACTCCTTTGTCTTGTTAAGGTTAATTTCATTTTTTTTTTTATTTATGCTAAATAAACAATAAAATAATATTTTACACTTTTTTTCTCTGTTGAGAGAAAGTTACAACTCAATTGGAAATTACACAAAACTACTGTTTGAATGATGCAGCATCCAGACCACTAGGAGTCACTGTAATCCATACTTCGACATACTTAAAAGAAAATCACTGATTGCACCTTTAAAGATTGAAAGTCTGGGTCTGGAACTATGTTAAGCAATGACATTTATACATTTTACAGTAAATTCAGTTACTTACAGTATTTGACATTTGAAAATAATAAAAGGAAGAAAGCCTGATGAAAGATTTCCAAGACAGTTTTTTGTGACCAAAAATAAAGAAACAGGTTGATAGGATTAATAAAAATCAAACCCTGTGACATGAAACTTCACGTAGTTCAAAAAATACCCTATTAAAACTAAAACTGCAAGACATACAGTGAAAAGGGTTGATTCTGCCTTAGCGTTTATACTCATTCTATATGCACGCTAATGTAATAAATACCACCTGTCATAGGTGTGCTAATGGTTACTATGGAAACACAGTGCTTGGTTTAGGGAGTCAGTGTCGGCCCTGCCCCTGTCCTGAGGGGCCCAACAGTGGACACCACTACGCCGCCTACTGTTACCAAGACAGCAGAGGCCAACAGGTGGTCTGCAACTGCAACCAGGGTTACACAGGTATTTTTACCCCTGCACTCTTTCTCCCTCTTCAGCCAGATGGGATTGTGGATAAAGATTTGGAAGGTTTGGATCATGCACTGTTGCATTTAATGTGCACATGCATATCAGGGGTTGAGATGGAATAAACAAGAGAATGTGTCAATGGCGTCCCAGACTGATAGTGCTTGGTTGGTGTTTTATATCTTAGGGATAATGTACAATCAGTCAGTCCTTATTGCAAAATAAACCCCAACAGGGCGATCAGGACTTGTCTTGAATAAACCCTATTTAATTTGTAATAATGACAAACTGATTGTACATTATCCCATTTATTACATGGCTACATCAGAATCAGAATGAGCTTTATTGCCAAATACACTTACACTTACAAGGAATTTGTCTTGGTGACAGAAGCTTCCAGTGCACAAACAATACAACAACAAGACAGAGATAAGAATAATAAGTGAATAGAAAATATAAGTATACAGAAATACACAATAAGACAATATGTATGTATGTATGTATGTATGTATGTATGTATGTACAAATACAAATCTGTTAAAGACAGTGCAAGGGAATGTTATGGCAGAAGAGGTATGGTATGTTGGATAAATGGAAATAGACTAAGCTGTGTATTGCACATAATTATTGCTCAATGGGGCAGTTTTAACTATTCATGAGATGGATAGACTGAGGGAAAACTCAGACTCAGTGCTCTGTAGCACCGGCCAGAAGGCAACAGTTCGAAAAGGAAGTGGGCAGGGTGAGTGGGGTCCAGAGTGATTTTTCCAGCCCTTTTATTCACTCTGTAAGTGTACAGTTCTTGAAGGGAGGGCAGGTGGCAACCAATAATCTGCTCAGCAGTCCAAACTGTCCTTTGTAGTCTTCTGATGCCCAATTACGTAGCTGAACCAAATCAGACAGTTATAGAAGTGCAGGGGACAGACTCAATGACTGCTGAGTACAACTGTATCAGCAGCGCCTTTGGCATGTTGAACTTCCTCAACTGGCGAAATAAATAAATACATAGACATTAAAAAACTATTAATTTGAGTTTAAATCATTTCATTTTCTTCTTTGTAGATTAGCTAAAAAAGTAGTCCATTACAATTTAAAAAAAAAACAAAAACAATCTACATTAATTTATACATAATTATTAGTTTGAAGTTACTTTTATGAACTAGTTAGCCAACATTTCTAACAACAAAGTAACTAGTCTTTCCTCAAAGGTTTTGTGCTCATCACCATATTAATACTAATGCTTAAGTTCTCAAGGCCAATTTTACTACAGTGAGTAGCCATTTCGGGTCACAAGAGGCAACAATTAAATATCTGAATTTGAGTTTCTATGAAAAAAAGAGAGATCACGGAGTGATACATGAAACATGAAAGTAGCACCTGTACGTTGAAAATATTTACAGGCTGTTAAACAAAAAATATTTGATCGTCCAATGTTGCGTTTAACCAATCAGATTCAAGTATTCCGTGAGCCATGTAATAATGCCATTTAACACCCTGAGCCCATCTGCATCTTGATAGGATTGAGAAATTGTAATAATCAGAATTGAAGGCCACCTTAACTCTGATGTGTTGTGCAGTGATCATGTGTGTATGTTATTTTCTGTACCCCCTCAACTGAACACAGGGATTGTAAAGCGCTCTGAAGGGGCAGTTCTCAAGCGTGAGTAACCATGGAGACCCGCCCAATCTCTGCTGCCCAACCTCCAACCTCCCACCCTTTCTCAGCGCATGGCTCTTGCCCTCAACCTGCATGATCATTTTCAGAACTCTGTGAAACTGCAGCAAGTGCAGGTTTAACCCGCTCTACCCAATAGAATCGTATGTGAACTGAGTTCACTTTGCACCAGAAAAGCAGACATCTGCCTCTTTGAAGCACTTGGATGCAAAGAAATTTGAACATAGCAACAGAGTGGATGAATATGGCAGATGTAAATGAATCAGAACTTCTAGCTCTCATTACCCAGAAGCAAAATTGTAGCTAAAGTAATAATTTCAGCTAACTGAACTTCAAACTGTTAAAGGGAAAAGTCCAAAAGCTGTAATTTCCACTGTGATGCTTTGTACCTCATCACTCTTCCGGAGATTGCTACAGTTCCCCTTGAAGTTTGTGTGTACTCAAACAGCAGAGTATATCAAGATTTGGCATTAAAGTGTGTAATTTTTTTCAATATTAACATACATTCTTCTGTTCCAGCGTAATATAACAATACAACTACAGTATATGTATGCCATTCGCAAGTTGATTCCCCTCAAAACTATAAACATTGTGGCTTTATGGTACTATCAAAACATTGCTCTGCTTGTTTGAGCGTCACGTCAGTGAGTTTGGGACAGGACTATTTGTTTATCTGACCAATGGAAGTTTGAAAATCATTATTTTTCAATTCTGTTTGGTGACGATAGAGGGGAAATTACACACTTCACCTTTAGGATTTAAATCTTCTGGAGAGTCATCTTTTGTGGTGATGTAATTTGCAAATGTAGTTAATAGTATTTGTGTGTATATTCATTGTAGAATGCTCATTACATGATGTCTTGATAAATATAGTGGTTATATTGTATGAATTTATCTCTTAAATATTTCATTTTATTTTTTAAATTCTTTTCTATTATATTTTCTTCCCAACTTGGAATGCCCAATTCCCAATGTGCTAGTGACTCGCCTCAATCCGGGTGGCGGAGGACGAATCTCAGTTGCCTCTGCGTCTGAGACCGTCAATCTGCGCATCTTATCACGTGGCTTGTTGAGCGCATTACCGCGGAGACATAGCGCGCATGGAGGCTTCACGCTGTTCTTCGCAGCATCCACGCATAACTCGCCACGCACCCCACCTTGAGCAAGAACCACATTATAGCGACTACGAGGAGGTTACCCCAAGTGACATTACCCTCCCTTACAACTGGGCCAATTTGGTTGCTTAGGAGACCTGGCTGGAGTCACTCAGCATGCCCTGGATTCGAACTCGCGACTCCAGGGGTTGTAGCCAGTGTCAATACTCGCTGAGCTACACAGGCCCCCAAATATTTAATTTTATTAATACAAATTGTTTTGATTGAATATTGTTCTACAACCCAAAAGACCACAATTGCAGAGCTGATTCGGTTCCTCAATGAATCCCTGTACATTTTAATAAATGTTCCTGCAAATATGAATCTAAAATGGAGATTGTTATGTTGTTCACTCCTGAATGCTATTTTCTGTCTTGGTGACTTATAACGCAACCCCCTAACCTAATCTTAAAATACAATCGAAGAGATATTCTCTTGAAAAAACAAACTTTAGATTAAGTTCAGATTCAGTTTTTTAGGTGTCATGAAAATAATATTCATTAAAAAAATGTCTTTGATTAATAATTACATATTACTTGAACATGTTTCATAGTTTAGAAAGGTAGTTTCTCTGTTGAATTGTTGTGATATTGGAGTAAAACATGATTGTAAAGACTCTCTTATCTCTTATCAGAATCTGTTGCTTTGCCTCTCTGCAACTAAACTACTGCTTTCACCATCAACCAGGTTTACGTTGTAAGGATTGTGCTCCTGGTTACTACGGTGACCCTTCCAGGCCCGGTGGGCAGTGCCAGCCTTGTCGTTGCAGTAACAGCATCGACCTATCAGATCCTGACGCGTGTGACAAGCGTACTGGCCAGTGCCTCAAGTGTCTGTACAACACTGAAGGGCCCGACTGTGGCATGTGCAAGAGTGGATATTATGGAGATGCTTCCCGCCGCAACTGCAGAAGTGAGTTTACATGGGTCTTAAAGCTGAAGTGTGTTATTTTTTAATGTCCAAGTACATTCTCCTGTTCCATCTTAATATGCTGAGACAACTACAGTATACGTAAGTCATTTGTCAGCTGATTTCCCAAAAAGGTGCAAAGGGTGGTTCTGTGGGGCCATCAAAACATTGATCTGTTTGTTTGAGCATTTGGATCAGCCAGAAATGGCAATGTTGGCTTAACCAATGATGTGAGTTTGGTGTGGGGAGTTTTCATGGAATTTTTGGGAACATTTGTTAATGGTGATGGCAC
Organism: Moxostoma hubbsi; assembly: GCA_032164185.1. Classification (NCBI taxonomy): domain Eukaryota; kingdom Metazoa; phylum Chordata; class Actinopteri; order Cypriniformes; family Catostomidae; genus Moxostoma; species Moxostoma hubbsi. The sequence continues at coordinate 65,900,120 of JAVLUX010000001.1, forward strand.
AGAAATTACACTCTTAAGCTTTGAATTTGATTTATGTGTTATATGACACTATAATGATTACAGTGGCATTAATATCAGCACTTGCTCCAACCAGAATGCACCTGCAACTTCTTGGGCACAGAGCACAGTCAGTGTCTATCTCGAGATGAGTGTGTTTGCCAGCATGCCACAGGACAGTGTCAATGTCTACCCAATGTTATTGGACAAACTTGTGACAACTGTGCTCCCAACTACTGGAATCTAGCCAGTGGGCGGGGCTGTGAGCCCTGTGGCTGTGACTCCAACAATGCCCACACATCCTCCTGCAATGAGGTAACCTTGTCTCAGTCACACATATGATACAAAGTATATATCAAACGGGCTTCTGTATCATTTATTTTATTATTATTTATTTTTTTACACCATGGCAGATTGGATAATTCAGAAGTAGGCTACTTGGTGTCGGAACAATCTGAAATTTGGGGACATATTCTAAAACTTTAAAGAAGCTCATGAATAGCTCATTAAGTTTAGAATTGTCTACCTATTGTTTTACTCACTGACTAAAAGCTGTTTATATGTGCACAGCATAGAGTTACAGATGATATGAACTGATGTGGCTTACTTGTCGTGCTTCTCTCATGAAACATAAACAGAATATGAGAAACTGTTATATACGATTACTAAAAGCAAATTATCCGGTTTAAAACAAGGCCAGAAATACTGTGACACGATGAGCAGATTCTGAGGTACTGTAATCTTCATTGAGCGTGTTTGACATCTGAACCAGTGAATGGAGGCCGGACAGCTGCTCTGGGTGCTAGTGCCTGCCGGATCCAAACTCTGTCTGTGCGACTTATATAGAGATGTGACTTATGTGTGTTTTTTTTCTCTCAAAAACGCGATTTTGACCTGGTGCGACTTTATTTCTGATACAGTAAATAAATAATAATAAAAAAACTAATTATTTGCTGTGGCATTGCAAGAATTAATTTGCCAGAACAAATCTACAAATTAGAAAAGACAAATTTGTTGTTCATTACCCAATTAGCGCTCTTGTCACCTTTGACCTCATTATGCAGCGTACCCATGTGACTTGCATTTCTTTGCATAGCCAAATTTCAAACATTCAGTGCCGTGGAATTTTTGAATCATAAAATGTGTGCTGTGGCAGAAAAAAGGTTGGAAAACACTGCTTTAAGGAAGTTCAGGAGTTCAAAATGTTAACTTTTTATGTACTTTTCATCATTTACTAACCCATATGTCATATAAAAACCACATTACTTTCTTTCCTCCATGGAGCACAAAAGGTGAATGTTTGAAGAATAATCTGGCTGCTCTTTTTTTTCAATATAATGAAAATTATTTACGACTGGGGCTGTTCAACTACAAATATCACCATAAAATATCATAAAAGTAGTACATCTGGATAGTGTATTCACATGAAAGATTTGTGTGATGAACAGAATGAACATCGTTATTCAATACATCATTGCATAATTATTGTCTGATAGTTTTCCTCTCTGCCATTGCTCTCAAATCAGATATGGCCACATTGATGTCAATGACGTTTGACTACAAGATAAGTGTGAACCAATGACATTTGGTGTCAGTGATGTAAATATACCATATTTGTAGTCTATAACATTTTTGTAGTTCTTTTATGAGTTTTGGCAGAGGGGAAGATGGACTCTTTAAAGGATAGTTCAGCCAAAAATGAAAATTCTGACATCATTTACTCACCCTCATGTTGTTCTAATCCCGTATGACTTTACAGAAATGTCAGACAGAATGTTAGCCTTAGTCACCATTCACTTTCATTGTATCTATTTGCCATGGAATAAAAGTGAATGGTGACTGAGATTAACATTCTGTCGAACATCTCTGTTTGTGTTGCGCTGAAGAAATAAATTAATACGGGTTTGAACAAAACCAAAGTGAGTAAATTATGACAGAAATACAATTTTGAGGTGAACTATCCTTTTAAGATAAGCTCTTTGTAACTTCTTGAACACATATTCAGTTCACAGGCCAGTGCCAGTGTCGTGCAGGGTTTGGGGGAAAGACCTGTACAGACTGTCAGGAGAACCACTGGGGTGACCCGAGAAGACTATGCAGAGGTACACTTTTTCAGAGCACTTCATACATACTCTCTGTACAAACAATCACCTCTAGTGCTAATTAAGAAACTTTTATGAACAAAAAACTCACAATTAACAATAATTCACAAAATTACACTGATTTGCTTATCTCTCCACAGTATGTGACTGTGAACCACGTGGCATTGAGACATCTCAGTGCAACCGTGTGACCGGCCATTGCATGTGCCAGCAGGGTGTATCAGGCGTTCGCTGCGATCAGTGTGCCCGTGGATTCTCAGGCACCTTCCCAGATTGCAAGCCATGCCATCAGTGCTTTGGGGACTGGGACCGCATTGTTCAGGATCTGGCATCCAGAACCAAAGCTCTCACAGACCGAGCAAAGGAACTCAAGACTACTGGCTTAACTCGAGCCTTTGAGAGAAAGTTTAAGGAACTGGGGGACAAGTTGGCACAAGCACAGGAGATTGTTAATGCCCGCAATGCAACTGCTGAGGCCGTGACCACTCTGATGGGCATGATAGAGGATCTCAGGTACAGATTGATAATGGAGTGATACACAGAGGGTCCAAAATTAAAGATCTGGTTCATCAAAAAAATTCTGTCATATATTAACTCACCATAATGTTGTTCCAAACCTGTATGACTTTATGTCTCCTCTGAAACACAAAAGGAGATGTTTGGTAGAATGTCATCATCATTCACTTAGAGGTCTGCAATCTGAGAACCTGGCGGGTTTTGGGCCGTGTTCGGGTAAATTTTTCAAGTAGGATTTCGGGTTCGGGTTTGTATGAATGAAAAAATTAACAGGCTTACCAAACTTATTTCACACACGCACGGGCACTCACGCACAGACACGCACGAACGAACGAGTTAGGGGCCGTTCACACTGAACGTATTTTTGCATGGGTCTGTTCTGTTTTTCCGTTGTTTTCCTATGTAAAAACATACAGTACTGGATAAAAAATGTCTTTGACATTTACACCACGTCTTGCTTTTTCTTCATGATCTTGTGCAGGACCGGCACATTTTATTACACGTTAAGTTAAAAAGAAATTCACATTTTCAAAAAAACACCTGTTGAGACACCTGCACTCTGTTTCATTCTTTGCGCTGCGTCTAGATTGATTTTAGCGCAGATGTCACAAAGATTCAATGTTCTGAACATGTTCAGGCTGCATAGAGGGGAATGTTGCATTGTTTCATTTTATTCCAGATTGTTTTGCACAAAGTGAAGTTTCATCGCATTAACGGTAGGCAATGCTTTTTTCCCCTTCTGCTCTAGTGTACTGAGGGGCTGCCGTGCCTTGTTACAACTGTGCATGTTTACTGTTTCAGTAGTGTTACGAATGTTGCCTACATGCTTACATAGATACAGCCTATTGCAACAGTACTTGCTGGGAGAAGAAATAAGATAGTATGCGTTTTGGGTTCGAGTCGGCTTAAAATGTGACGGTATTGTTCGGGACAGGTAGGGTCAAGCCACACGGTATCAGGTATGGTTCGAGTTTCATTTTAAGGCCCATGCAGCCCTCTACATTCGCTTTCTTTGCATCTTTTTTTCCACTCAATGAAAGTAGTTAGTGACTGAGGCTAACATTTTGACTAACATCTCCTTTTTTATTCCACTAAAGAAAGAAGCTCATATAGGTTTGGACAAGGGTGAGTAAATGATGACAATGTTCATTGTGTGAACTATCCCTTTAACTTTTGGCCACACTACCAATGGCTTGTGAATTTAAAAAATATATGGTAAGTCACTAGACATGCGACAGATGTTTTCTTCAGTAGAAGGTTTAATATGAATGACGTACTTCGCTTACATCATCAAAGTTCAAATTATTGTTTTACAATTCAATTTAAACTATCTGTTATATTGCTGTTACTTATAAAGTGACTGGCCAAGTGATTTTCTTTATCTGCCAAAGCCAGTTTATACTCAAATGTAGAGCTTGGCTAGTGTTAAATTTGGACCCTGGGTACACATGTGCAAACCTAATGTTCAAGAACTGTCATATAATAACAAAAGGCAGGACTTAGTTCAAATCCAGGGTAGTGTTGTCACGGTACCAACATTTCAGTAGTCCGTACCGATACCAGTGAAATTTCATGGCACTCGATACCATTTTCGGTACCAAAGCAAAACACAAAAACAGGTTACTGAACAACACTCTTTTAATAACAAAGTCTACAAAACATTAGCAGCAGAACAAAAATACGCCATTGAGCAACACTTCAAGTTAAATATATTATTTTTGAATTATAACAAAACTGTACAATGTATGCTTAAAAGTATTTTTGAACACTTATATAAGATTTGCTTCAACTTTTGCAACTTTTACTTTAAAGTTTTTACCAAGTATTAAAAAACAACTAAATCAACAAGCATACAATAGAATTAATAAAAAAAAAAACATTTCCAAACTAATGCGCAAAGTGCTCTCATATTAATAAAGCTCGCGTTCTAATCTAGCCGCATTATGTGTGCGCGCTCGAGGGATGAGCGTCCCCGAGGCAGAGTCTCTCTCAGCCGGGTGCAGTTTCAATCTCAACCCCTTAGATCGGGACATTCGCGCTACTCATAGAAGAGGCGCCGACCACACAGAGAAATGCCAGTTTCTGAGTTTATAGTTATTAACATGATCTGCTTCTGTATTATTTGAACTTTAATAAAAGCTATAACGCATTAAATATAACTGCATTTAAGATGTAACGCATGTTTCCTTTAAAGAGCTCCGGCTCCGCTTATTCCACAACGAGAGTGCTTTTGAATTTATTATTATAATTTTTTTTTTTTTTATCATTTCCTAATACTTTGGGATCTACATAAGATGAAGCTGTGAAAGTTTAGAGTGCATCTGTACTGATCTGTGTAATTCTTCCTCTCATCAGTCACTGCAGTGCTGCCCTTGTGCTTCATAATTACAGTTTAATGTGATTTCATGTTAAGTTAAATGAAATCAAACGACTTTTAGACAACGAAAAATTTTAACGACAATTTTTTTTTATTTTAGACGTTGACGATAATGTCGACTAAACGTTTCAGCCCTAATACAAATGATAATATGCTTTTAAACTCACCTGCTTTAGTTGCTTGAATAAATCCGTGTTTGTGTCTTTCAGGTGCTTTATTAAATTTGATGTGTTTCCTCCTTTCGTCAGAAAATTGTGAAAGCAACGTTTACAAATAGGTTTTTGTTGATCTATGATGTTTCCCTTTTCATCAGCCTCAAATCCAAACAATTTCCAAACCTGGCTTTTTCCATTTTTCTTTTCGACAGGATTAAGTTGAGACTCTGCTGCAGCAGCTACTTTGCTTGTCGTCATCTTTTGCTTGTTGTGAGCGTTCAAAAGTTCCCGACTCTGATTGGGAACCGGGTAGACCCGGTACTCTGTACTCCGGTACCTTCAGAAATTCTGGTATTGTAAAAACATTTTTGTTTGAGTACCGACTTGGTACCGGAGTACCGGTATTTTTGACAACACTAATCCAGGGCGTGCTGAGTGACTCCAGTCAGGCTTCCTAAGCAACCAATTTGCCCAGTTTCTAGGGTGGGTAGAGTCATGTTGGTTTAACCTCCTCGTAGTCGCCATAATGTGTTTCTTGCTCTCAGTGGAGCATGTGGTGAGTCGTGCATGGATGCTACGGAGAATAGAGTGAAGCCTCCACACACGTTATGTTTCCGCGGTAACATGCTCAACATGCCATGCTATAAAATGCGTGGATTGACGGTCTCAGATATGGAGGCAACTGAGATTCGTCCTCCACCACCCTTATTGAGTAACTATGCCACCATGAAGATTTACGGCTCACTAGGAACTGGGCATTCCAAATTGGGGAGAAAATAAAAAAAAAGGAAGGAAGGACTTAACCTTATTAAGCAGTAAGCTATGCCTTCAGATCTGCAATGCTAGTTTAAGCCTTGGTCAGTTTATTGAGCCTTTTTGTAATTTTTTGTTTTTCTCACGCAGAGCTCAGATTGGTGAGACCACAGACACATTGAACCAGCTGGAGGGAGATCTGACTGCAGTGCAGGATAGCAACTATGAGGCCAGTAATGCATTAAGCACCATGGAGAGAGAGACAAAAGAGCTCAACCTGAACGCAGATAAACTAAACCGTCAACTTGACATTCTGAAGAACTCTAACTTCTTGGGTTAGTCATTAATGTTGTCTCACCTAAATATGCATTTACTGTAGTCGATGCATATTCTTGAATAAATATTAATATAAACATATTATAGCGTTCTCTTGTATACACACATATAAATACAAATGTAAACATGCTTTTGTTTATGTATTAGGGACCCTGTTTTATGAGTGCCATATGTCAGAAGCACAAAGTCAGTGGGCATGGCCATGAAACTTTTTCATATTTTCATGCAAGCATGCTCTAAGTCTAGGTGCAAGTAGGTTTGGTGAAATAGCACGTGCAATGCGCAAATGGGCTGGATTAAGTACAATTTAATCCTGAGGTTTTCTCCGGTTATTATTCCACCGTCTGCATCCTATTATAGTCAATATTTAATTCCCTCATGCACCAGTAGTATAGAAGAACTGAAAATTATATTCTTTTGTGCATTAAAATGTGTCCTTGATGATTGTCAGGCATATGACAGTGACACGCTCCTTTTATAAGCATGGAAAATGTGATTCTCCTTTTGAATTTGGATGTAGGCTCTGTAAAATTACAGAGAATATAAGTAATATTAATCATTTTCATCTACTGACACACATCTGGAGTTGCAAGTTCAAATCCAGGGCGTGCTGAGTGACTCCAGTCAGGCTTCCTAAGCAACCAATTGGCCCAGTTGCTAGGGTGGGTAGAGTCACGTTGGGTTAATCTCCTCGTGGTCACTATAATGTGGTTCTCGCTCTCGGTGGGGTGCGTGTTGAGTTGTGCGTGGATGCCACGGAGAATAGCATGAGCCTCCACACACGCTATGTCCCCGTGGTAACATGCTCAACAAGCCATGTTATAAACTGCGCAGATTGACGGTCTCATACGCAGAGGCAACTGAGATTCGTCCTCCGCCACCCGGATTGAGGCGAGTCACTATGCCACCACAAGGACCTAGAGAGAATTGGGCATGCCAAATTTGGGAGAAAAAAAAAAACTGTGTTAGTAACAGCACCTACTAATTTTAATTTTATAAATTAAATTAATTTATTAAAACACGATAAAAAAAAATACTAAATATTGATACCTAATGCATTAACTCATGTTAACAAATGGGAGCTTATTGTAAAGTGTTACTAGGGATAAATAATAATAAAAAAAAAAAACATAAAAACAACTTAAGTAAAAACGCACAACTGTCCTTCACACAATAATCAATATGCTTTTGCAATGGCCAAAGAGGACAAGTTTCAAGCTGGGTTCTAAATATGCTATCACTGTCATAGGAAATCATAATCTCTATCTGATTTCCTTTCTTTTAGGTGCATATGAGAGCGTCCGTGCCTCCTACAACAAGTCACGTGATGCAGAGCACCGTGCCAACAAGTCGACCACCGACATCCCCAGCACAGTGAGCCAATCAGCAAACACCCGCAAAAAAACAGAGCGACTGATGGCTGAGAAGAGAGATGACTTCAACCGCAAAAACGCAGCAAACAAACGCACACTCACAGACTTGAATGCAAAGGCTCAGAATCTGGACATAAAAAAAATCAATGAAAAGGTGAATCAGCTCTTTGAGATTGCTTCAGCTTATTTACACTGTTAAAGACACTGTTATAATTTGATATGAATATCAACTTTTTTTTTCCCGTTTCAACTTAAAGAGGTTCAGGTTCAGATTATATATGCATAAAGAAAGTACATATTTTAGGTGCGGGAACTGGTTTTTCACCATTTTTAAATACGTTTGCAGATGCGTGAAATGTGTTTGACAAATGAATTTTTAAAAGCAAAAATTTTCCATATAATTTAGTCTCTCAATTAATATGAGGCCATTAAATCTGCATGCATAATAATTATCAAATATTTTTTTTCCATGTAGAATATGAAGTATGTAGTTTGAAGTATAGCATGTCACACTGCAGGAAACTGCTGTCACTGCTTTCATGTCAGTGGTAGAAAATATCTCAATAATTGCACACTGACCTCATTGTTGAAATTTCCCCTTTAGCTAAAGTTTACGAAAAATACATCTGGTTCAGCTGCTCTTCATCAATATTTCCCCAGATTTGTGGAGCACCAGGTGATGCTCCTTGTGGGGAGAGCCCTTGTGGCGGTGCTGGTTGTCTTGACGATGAGGGCAAACGCCGCTGTGGGGGCCTGAATTGCAATGGAGCTGTAGCAGTGGCCAACAACGCCCTGGATAGATCCAAGCATGCAGAGAAAGAGCTGAATGAAGCTATGGGAATAGTAGAAGATCTTTTTAAGCAGGTAGAGAGACATGTTGGATGTTGTCAAGACACATTTACTTAATTTGATCAGTGATCACCACAATAAGAATGTTCTTTACTGCAGTTAATTTCTTTTTTTTAAAAACAATCAACATTCTTTTGCAAGTTTTTTGTCCTTTCTCAGTATCTTATGTTTTCCTGATTGGCATATTAAGGTGGCAGATGCTAAGACCAAAGCTCAGGAAGCTAAGGTTAAAGCCCAGGAAGCTTTGGAGAAAGCTAGTGATACCAAGAACAAGGTGGATCATTCTAACAGTGACCTAAGAGACCTCATTAAACAAATTAGAGAATTCCTCATGCGTAAGTAATGGTTAATGCAAACTTAATATACAGTATATTATATATTAATACATACAATGTCTGAAGGCACTTTAACATTCACACTTTGGGCACTGTCATATTGAATATTTGCAGTGGAGGGGGCAGATCCTGATAGCATTGAGACAGTAGCCAATCGGGTTCTGGAACTATCTATCCCCGCTTCTCCCAAGCAGATTCAGCACCTTGCGGATGAGATTAAAGACCGCGTCAAGAGTCTGTCCAATGTGGATGCCATTTTGGAGCAGACCCAGAATGATGTCCGCAAAGCAGAACAGCTGCTGCTGGATGCCAAGAAAGCCAGGTGTGTGTGTGTGTGTGTGTGTGTGTGTGTGTGTGTCTTCTAAGAACATACAGTAAATTAAATCACTTTATTGTCAATATTTTGCAATATTGGCTTTTATAAGGCAACATAAAATAATGGAACAAACTACTCTCCCATTGTTTGAAGAAAGATGTCTGTTGGACTTGATGCGAGTTCCACATGCAATGACACAAACAGAATTTTCTACTCAGTAAATCTTACTGAAACCAGACAATTAAATAGTTTGTAGCTATTTGGGTTTGGGTTCTTTTCCATGTAATTACCATTTGAATGGAAATGTGCCCCCTCGCACTCCCAATTGCAATTTTATAGTTTATGACTAAAATATGAATAACTTGATTTTCTATATAGCCGCAGCTCTGTTATGCAACAGTTCATAGTTCACCCAAATATGAAAATTATTTTAGAATTTACTAACACCCATGACATCCCAGATGTACTGTATATGACTTTATTTCTTCAACAGAACAAATTTGAAGACAAATAGAAAAATGTCTTAGCTCAGAAGGCCCTTAAAATGCAAGTGGATGGTGATCAGACTTTTGAAGCTTTAAAAATCACAGACAGTCAGCATAAACATAATCCATACAACTACAGCGGTTAAATTAATGTCTTCCAAAGCAAAACGATTGCTTTTGGTGCATTTTTTTTATATTTAAGTACTTTTTAACTATAAACCGTTGCTTCCGGTCAGCAGCAGTATCTGCGTACACGTCACAAGAGTGCTGAGTTCACACAGTCTCTCGTGTGACGTTTTCACGTTTGCATGTCATGGACGTAATCTCACATTTTTCTCTCAGTTGAGACATCCAGGATAAGCACAGGAGCTCATCATTGTGAGTGAAAAAACAGATACAAATACAGATCTAAACCAAAGCCAACTAAGCTTCTGCGTTCCTCCTACTCAGTTGTAAACAGTGCTGCTATTCCGGCTGTGTCGCACATGCGACAGTAGCTTAGAAGACATTAATTTAACTGCTGGAGTCGTATGGATGACGTTTATTCTGACTGTCTGTTCGTTTTGGAGCTTCAAAATTCGGATCACCATCCACTTGCATTTTAAGGACCTTCAGAGCTTAGATATTTTTCTATTATTCTTCAAATGTGTTCAGCTGAAGACAGAACGTCATACACACCTGGGATGGCATGATAGTGAGTAAATGATGAGAGAATTTTAATTTGTAGATGAACTAACCCTTTAAGCTTGCAGTGTAAAACATATACTTAACCATATACAGGTACATAATATACACAAAATCAACAGATTTACAAATTGTGCAGAAATGTAAATGTGAATATAATCAGTATTCTCTTATGAAAGGAATAAGGCAGAGGGAGTGAAGAACACAGCAGAAAATGTAAAACAGGCGCTGGGCGATGCCAGCAAAGCCCAGGCAGCTGCAGAAAAGGCCATTGAGAAAGCTAGGAAGGACATTAGCCGAACTCAGAACCGGCTGGCACAGGTAAAATAACTAGTATATATTTTTAATCATTATTATTTATCTGTTTGTCCACTAAAGCTCTCACAAGCATTCTGTTTCTTAAGATCCAGTCAGAGACCACAGCCTGCGAGAGGGATCTTAGTGATTCTATGGACAGGCTAGGAGACCTTGGACACCAAATAGAGGCATTAAAGACTAAACGTGCCAACAACAGCCTGGATGCAGCACGGGCAGAAGAGACCGCCACCATGGCCCGTGACAAAGCCAATGAAGCTAAAGAGGTGGGTGCGCCGGTTTCTCTTACCCAAAGTTGGCCTACATGTGCTTTGTTTAATTTAGTAACTTCATTGTCTGAAGTTTGTTCTAAATTGTTTTAGATACTGGATGGTGAGCTGTCCGATAAGTATCGTACTGTTCAGGGTCTAATGGACAATAAGGCAAAGACAATGCATGATGCTAAGCAGAAAGCAGAGCGCTTGAGAGATGAAGCAAAGGATCTGCTTAAAGATGCTCTGGATAAACTGCATAGGCTGGCAGGTGAGTGTGTGGGAGACACAAAGACAATTGCTTATTCTTGGTAGAAGTCTATTCTTACTGCTCAGCTGACTTTTTAAAATTCCTTTATTTGTACTTAAATGTTTATCTGTTCATTTTATACAAATTGTATAATCAGCATTACAATTTTACTATATTGACAGCATGCATTCGAGCTGACATGGACTCCACAACAAAACCTGATAATCCATGTTACTCCAGCATGATTTGACAATAATCCTCAAAATGAATATTTCTTAATTTTTAAATAATGTACCTAAAACCTTTCTTCCTAAAACTTTGTCTACTTCCAGGTTTAAATAAGATTTTCAATTACAGATTTTTAATTTATCTGAAAGGTTTATCTGAAAGGTAACTGAAAAACACTTGCATAAATCGCCCTCTTGTGGTAACAAATAATGGTGCTCTTGTATGCTTTTCTGGGAAGGTGGTTGTTGTAACATTTCCTCATTAAACTAACAGTTTTTCTGTGTCTATAGAGCTGGAGAAAGACTATGAGGAAAACCAGAAGGTATTGGAAGGCAAAGCAAGACAGCTGGATGGCCTGGAAGATAAAATGAAGGCAATCCTGAATGCCATCAATAAGCAGATTCAGATCTACAACACCTGCCAATAGTCTGTCACTGGAAGGAATCAGCTGAACTTCTGCTGCTGTCTATCAAACTTCAGCAGTCTGAAAGCAACAAACTTACAAACTGCCACCAGACACAACTTGTGGAAAAATGCTTTAATGAAGGGCTACTCTTATAAGTGCACTAGATTAACCTATTTGAATTTTTGAATAGAGCAATTAAATGCAGATATTGACATTGTGTATTGTATGGCAGAGCATTCACTTTCTTGTCAATAATTAAAATTTGTAAATTACTTTGTACACTGATGAAGATACAATACGATTTCTTGAATGTAAAAGGCACTGGATCATGCATCAACATGCACTGTCTTTGTGTTTCTATAATTAGCAAATTATTAATCAAATACTTCAAGAATAAGAAAAACTACTGTATTAATGCACTTTCAAAGTCATTGTGAAACAAGTAAATATTTGGGGTGACAAGCTGTTTAGTCACTATATACATATTGGCTCAATGCGTATCATGTGCTTAAACTCAAAATAATAATTTTAAGATTTAAACATTTCAGATTCATAACAAAATTCCTGATTGACTAATCTTTAATAAAATAAAAAACCTAAATATTTTTATTAAACATTACACAAAACAATTTGATATCATTTTATTATGTAATCTAAATGTCTAAATCTTAAAAATAGGCAACCATATTTTTGTTGTGTATGTTCCTCTTTACAAGTGTGTGTGTGTGTGTGTGTATATATATATATATATATATATATATATATATATATATATATATATATATATATATTAGTATAAAAATACCTTATGTTGTTTTATCTCTGTTTTGTTTTTCAATTCTCTGTAAAACATTGTTGAATGTTAAGGTTTTTTAAAAGCTATGCCATGAGCAATGAGGGGAGAGAACATCTCAACCACAAAATCTGAATGGAAAGGAGGGGGAGAGAAACAGTTCTTTAAAATAGTGAGATGCTCTATTTCAAGAGAAATGGTGGTGAATCAAAATGCATTTCAATTAATTAAAAAGGGGGATTGAAAAAAAATTACAATCAAATAAAACTTGATTTTGTTAGCGTAATTTGCGTAATAAAATGCAGGTAAGAATTTGTCCATATAAAAGATTTTATAGACGTAGGAACTACAGAAAGTTATATATAGTAAACATTTTTGTCTTGTATTGTAGTGAATCTATAAACAAAGACTGCATTTTGTGCCGTTTGTTAAATGACAACCAATAATATGATATTCCAAGGCGTTTACATTAAACCTGCTTTAAGAAATCTTTACAAGAAATGTTTACAGCGCACATGGATTGACTGAGCGTCCGGAAGTGAACTGTTTGTGAACGTGTTTGTGTCTGAGGTAGGTTGGCGTGATCTCCGTCTCCGTTTGTTTTGTTCTCCAACAAAGTGATTGAGCAGCAGATCTCGACTCAAGTAGAGGGAGGGTACATCCTTCGCTTCTTTGTTCCTATTCGCAAAAGCTCGGTATTTGTTTTAACACCGCACAATGGGCCCTGGTTAGGAATCTTGTGGAAATAAGGGAACATTGCGTTTTCGTGGTAGAGCTGATGCGGCTCAGGGGCGATCGGCGGCCCGCTGCCGTGTTTGAAGCCTGGGGCTGAATTTAGCTGTAGTCGACGCGGCTCTGTTAACGGACGAGAAGGACACGCGACTCATAAGAGCAGCGACAAAGTAACGTAAGATATCATGGAACACTCATTGTCATATCTAGATATGCATATAAAATACCTCTATTTGATTGTAAATATATACACTTTCGACAATGCCGAACCACCCAAATTGCGGTATAGTGTTGTTAGAAGCTAAGCGCGTGATTAGCTCGTGCGTGAGGGAGCCGGAAAAGCACTAGAGGCCTCCAGTTGCTCTTCTTGCTCGCTCTTCACTCCAAACGGCTAACCGGCTTTCGTACAACCAGTAAAGAAATGACACACGTCTAACTAACTATATTTGGCACTGGTAGAACGCATGTTATTATGAGGCAGTTTGTTTTTGGTGTACGGAAAGACTTGAGTGTGAAATCGAGACAGACAGGCTAAGCTAGCTGAGCTAGCTACCGAGCCATTAGCGATTATTACGTCTTTATAAAGTGTTTGAGTTTCCGTGGCTGCAGTTTTCTCATGACAACTGAATTAGAGAGCAAAAGGTGGAAACGAATGAATCCACCTTTTTCATTCACAATAACATAATAAATTGAATAGGTTGCTGTTTTTGTTCTAGCTTTTTGAGTAATAACAGCAAAGTGTCATTACAGTATTGATGGCTGGACAATCCATATAGTATAATAAAGAGTTATTAAATGAATAGTTCACCCAAAAATGATCCTATAATTTAGGCTATTCACCATTATGCCGTCCTAGATGTGTAAAACTTACTTCTGCAGAACACAAACGACATTTTTTAGAATAGTTCAGCTCTGTTGGTCCTTACAATGCAAGTGAATGGTGACCAAAACTTTGAAGCTCCAAAAAGTACATCGGCAGCATAAAAGTAATCCAAATAACTTCAGTGGTTTAAGTCATGTCTTCTGAAGCAATCGAAGCAGTTTTGGGTGAGAGCAGACCAAAATATAACTTTTTTTCCCCAAATATAGATCTTGACATCAACAGTCTCCTTGGCCATAATGATTTCCAGCTCGATTACACTTCCTAGTGCTTGACACATATGCAGAGTGCTAGGAAGTGTAATTAATAAAAAATTTGAACTATTCCTTTTAGGAAAACAGCCCATGGTTGTTTTGCAAATTATGTTTTTCAGTACACTGTGTTGGAAACAACGAGTTAGGTTAAACATCTTTAAGTGGCTTTCAGTCAGCGATGTAGCCACATGTCCAAAGGAATGCTCTTGTATAATATGAACCTATAGATGCGTTTGTTTACTTTTTTCTGAGTGTGCTTTTACTCCTGAGTGCGCTTTTAATCAGGTTGCTCCTGATGGCAGGCTAGCGCCTTGCATGGCAGCTCTGCCGCCATTGGTGTATGAGTGTGTGTGTGTGTGAATGGGTGATTGGGACACAGTGTAAAGCGCTTTGGTAACCTCTGAGGTTAGAAAATGCGCTATATAAGTGCAGACCATTTACCATTTTATTTACCATTTACTGGGGTTTACTGTGATTGCACATTTTCATTTAATTTCATTTCAACTCTTGTAATATATGAATGTTCTGCAAATCAACCATAGTTTGCTGTTCATATTACATTCATCAATCTTCTTTTTCTCAGTCTCCCTCTGATTCTCTTCTGGGAGTGCTCTCACGGGAAACACCGCCAAGATAGCTGGACCGAGCAGGAAACGGCACAGATCAGATCCAGGCCCCTGTGGAAGCGGCTCCTGTAGTGGGACCGAGGTGGGTGACGGCCGGCCCATTAGTGGCAAGTGGCTGAAGATGGCCAGCAGCAGTACAGGACCCAGTGAAACAGGCCGAAGGCGAGGTCAGAGAGGTTCCGATGACACAGCCAGCACAAGCAAGAAGAAGCAGAAGGATAGAGCCAACCAGGAGAGCAAGGAGTCCAAGCGGGCATCCTCGGTTACCAACACAGAGACTAGGAAAGGTGAGAAGAGTGTACTTGATCTCAGTTTGTAAACACTTATAAAAGTTATCTTTTTATCTCACTCAGGGCCTTGACTCAAGTTCGTTTGACCTATTTATCTTTTTGTGCCTTTGGAATTTTGAGTGGCTTTTCACTACATATCCAGTACTTATTCTTAGATATTAAGCTGTTCAAACCTAGACAGAAATTTAATTCAAATGCTTAGTGCAAGAAAAAAAAGTATTGGTCACGCTGATTTTTTTATTTGTATTTTTTTTTTTACCACAGTGATATTTCATATCGTATACAGAGCAACAAGTAGAACAGATAGTGATAGTGGTGAGGTGTCCTTTTTGACTGTTTGCTGCAGACCAGTGACTTGGGGTTAAGGTCATTAAGGTATAGCCTATTTACTTAGGTATTTCCTATTTTTATTTGCACTGCTAGGCTGGTTTCCTATCTATTACGCCGTTTTAGAAATGGGAACTGGAAAGTGAACAGAAAACTGTTTGTGAAACAAACTGACTTGCAGTATGAATGAGACGTGTGATTGATCTGCTCTGCTATTCAGTGTTTTTATATATATATATATATATATATATATATATATATAGTGGTCGAAATTTGATGGTTATCAAACCATGTACATTTGCTTATCTACGGTCTAGAATCTCACATGCATGTGTGCATCACCTTTCCTTCTTGTCTGCCTGTCAGACTCGTCAACTTGTGTCACACACAAACACATGCAGTGGAGAAAATGTCAGAGAGAGGCGAGGGGGTCTGACATAAGTGTGTGTGTGTGTGTTAAAGCAGTGTTTCTCAACTGGTCTATTCGGACTGGGTTGCGGACAGCATTGAAAAAAACAATGACATTTTTCTCCCATTGAAGATATTTTGGCAGCCGCCCAAGTAATTACCTATTTAGGACTGCCGAGGCAGATTTAATGATAAATCTCACAAACAGCTAAAGGCTTCTCATCTGCACTTTTACACGAGTGTAACGGAAACAACTCGCACTAATGATCTGCTGCTCTCTGACGGGCGCATGCAACAACTGGGCATCCCTCGATATTGCGGTGTGCAGACCTCAAAACTGATGTGACCAATTTCAGTTCTAGTGTGACTTTTCTAGTTTAAAGCATTACTGTTGAACCTTTCGAACAGTTGGCAGCCTTGACATGCCAAACAGCACTGAGGAAAAGAGCAACAAAAATGAAATAATTACACATCATCACCTTTACAAAATTGTTTCACGATTTTACGTGAGTAAAATGAACTGTTATATTTTGACAAAATGTTATAGTTTCATATGAAATATTTCTAAAGGTAGAATCTATTAGACCTCATTTTATATCAACAGTGGCAGTTGTAGTTAAAGTTGTAGAAAAGTGTTTCAGCTAGTATTTATTTTTCATAAATACTATAGTTTATTGTTATTATTATTATTATTATTATTATTATTATTATTTAAGACTAGCTACACTGACCTAACCATGGTATTGAGGAGATTTTCCTCCTGTGTAATACAGTATGTATGTTCTGTTTGAATTATATTGAAATAATAATGGGCTCATATAAATAAATATGCTCTTAAATTTTTAAAAGGGGGGAGAGAGAACTTCCTGTAGATTTTGTTCCTGACATCAACAACAAAAATAATGTCACTTGATGCATGTCCTTGTACTGGAAAACCATGAACAAAAAATGCAACATAAAGGGAAATATGACCCAGAATACATTAAATACAGGTTATGTTTTTACTATGATGTGTGTCGCCACTTAATTTCCAATGTAAAATCTGGTCCTGAAGCAAAACTAGTTGAGAACCACTGAGTTAAAGGTACAAACAGGAGCAGTCTGGCTGCACTGTCGTGCACCTACAGTATATATTAATTCTTAATTCTTAAAAATCATATGACATTACTTTAAAGCTCACACAGCTCGACTAACATGCTTTATTTATATAATATGTGATAGTTACATGCCATTTTTTTTATCATGTTTATAATTTGGTTTATTATTATAATTCTGTTAGCTTTCTTATTCTTTTTATTTTCAAAAAAAAATATATATTTTTTTTTTTTACATATACTTGCGTAAAAAATGGTTTCAAGTGTTTGCTCAAAAAAATAAAATAACCCTTCTGTTTTCACTGATAATAGTAATTGTGTAATACTGTATATCGTGAAACCGTGATATTTTCTGAGACGGTTATCATACCGTGAAAATCTCATACCGTTGCAACCCTAGTTGGGAGGGTTCATTTGAAATGTATTCTGTTACAGATGACTGATTACTTAACAAAATTGTAATTTGCACTATTCATTAACTTCAGAGTCAGACTGTATTCAATAAGTAGATGACACGTTATCATCATCATCATCGTTATTATTGTCATAATTAAATTCTGGAGAATGTCTTTCCTCTGCTCATGATCCATAGTCAAATATCACCAGCTAACTGTTTATTGCTGAATTCTTTGTTTGGTTTCTGTTTAAGGAAGATTTTAAAGGGAAAAAATGTTTGTTTCCAAAAATAAATAAATCTAGTTTTAAAGAATAGATAAAAACAGATTTAAACTTTGTGTCTTTTCAGTTACATATTCCTAATTAATAAGTGTTGAACATGTTACATTTGCCAGAATGTCTCCCTCACCCAGATATTTGAACTGTTGTCAACAATTCTTAATTCTTCTTTCATTTGAACTTGGAACACATTTTCAATTAATTTGGTATTTATGTGTGGAATTTGGAGTGGTTAATAATGTTTAATTTTCATTGGCCTGGGGAAGGGGTCATTTTTTTCAGCATCAATGCAGAACAGAATAACATACAGGTGCTGGTCATATAATTAGAATATCATCAAAAAGTTGATTTATTTCAGTAATTCCATTCAAAAAGTGAAACTTGGATATTATATTCATTCATTACACACAGACTGATATATTTCAAATGTTTATTTCATTTAATTGTGATGATTAAAACTGACAACTAATGAAAATCCCAAATTCAGTATCTCCGAAAATTAGAATATTACTTAAGACCAATACAAAAAAAGGATTTTTAGAAATGTTGGCCAACTGAAAATTATGAACATGAAAAGTATGAGCATGTACAGCACTCAATACTTAGTTGGGGCTCCTTTTGCCTGAATTACTGCAGCAATGCGGCGTGACATGGAGTCGATCAGTCTGTGGCACTGCTCAGGTGTTATGAGAGCCCAGGTTGCTCTGATAGTGGCCTTCAGCTCTTCTGCATTGTTGGGTCTGGCGTATCGCATCTTCCTCTTCACAATACCCCATAGATTTTCTATAGGGTTAAGGTCAGGCGAGTTTGCTGGCCAATTAAGAACAGGGATACCATGGTCCTTAAGTCAGGTACTGGTAGCTTTGGCACTGTGTGCAGGTGCCAAGTTCTGTTGGAAAATGAAATCTGCATCTCCATAAAATTGGTCAGCAGTAAGAAGCAGAAGCATGAAGTGCTCTAAAACTTCCTGGTAGACGGCTGCGTTGACCTTGGACCTCAGAAAACACAGTGGACCAACACCAGCAGATGACATGGCACCCCAAACCACCACTGACTGTGGAAACTTTACACTGGACTTCAAGCAACGTGGATTCTGTGCCTCTCCTCTCTTCCTCCAGACTCTGGGACCTTGATTTCCAAAGGAAATACAAAATTTACTTTCATCAGAGAACATAACTTTAGACCACTCAGCAGCAGTCCAGTCCTTTTTGTCTTTAGCCCAGGCGAGACGCTTCTGACACTGTGTCTTGTTCAACAGTGGCTTGACACAAGGAATGCGACAGCTGTAACCCATGTCTTGCATACGTCTGTGCGTGGTGGTTCTTGAAGCACTGACTCCAGCTGCAGTCCACTCTTTGTGAATCTCCCCTACATTTTTGAATGGGTTTTGTTTCACAATCCTCTCCAGGGTGCGGTTATCCCTATTGCTTGTACACTTTTTTCTACCACATCTTTTTCTTCCCTTCGCCTCTCTATTAATGTGCTTGGACACTGAGCTCTGTGAACAGCCAGCCTCTTTAGCAATGACATTTTGTGTCTTGCCCTCCTTGTGCAAGATGTCAATGGTCGTCTTTTGGACAGCTGTCAAGTCAGCAGTCTTCCCCATGATTGTGTAGCCTACAGAACTAGACTGAGAGACCATTTAAAGGCCTTTGCAGGTGTTCTGAGTAAATTAGCTGATTAGAGAGTGGCACCAGGTGTCTTCAATATTGAACCTTTTCACAATATTCTAATTTTCTGAGATACTGATTTTGGGGTTTTCATTAGTTGTCAGTTATAATCATCAAAATTAAAAGGAATGAATACTTGAAATATATCAGTCTGTGTGGAATGAATGTATACATTGTACAAGTTTCACTTTTTGAATGGAATTACTGAAATAAATCAACTTTTTGATGATATTCTAATTATATGACCAGCACCTGTATAGGATGCCTTGGCTAATATAGTACAGTTCACATTTGCAGCAATGCAAACCAGGGGATTTCTATGTCGCATCAGCAATGATGAGCAAATCGTGACATTATTGGCAACTATTCCTGCTCCCGCCAAATGATGAGGGCCACAGATTTCTTTCAGCACTAAGGCTTACTCATTGTAACACATTTTAATATTAACTAATTTTTGCTAACGTGATTTCTCTGTGGCTCTTATTACCTGTTACCAAATTCTCAGATCCTTGGATAATGAGAGCATCTTCACTGCTGAAAGGCATAAATTCCATTAAACTTTAATCTTGTTTCGCTTTTCTCTTTTAATGAGCGAATAATGTCAAAATTAATTATTGCTGATGTGAGACAGGTGTTTTTTGCGCATGCGACAGTAGGAGGGTACTCAAGTGATCCACGGGAGAGAACCCAAAGAGAATGCGCATCTAAACCATCTCTCACTCTAAACAAACAGCTATCTGTATCACTTTATGTTAGGAAAATTCACTATTTCTTTTGTTAGAAATTAAAACTTTTAAACCTGATAGTAATCCCATTTTTTTTAAATGTAACGTAATCTGATTACGATTCTTTTTTTTGTAACTAACGATTACAGTTACCTAATTTGTTTATCCTGATAATCTAATATCATTACATCCGTTACTCCCCAAGTCTGTTGACAAATATATCGTTGAGGCGATAAATCAGACAATAGTCTGACTTTTTTAATTATCGGCAGCAGGCAATACATTTTCCCATTTGGCCGATTTGTTTCTTGAGTGTGCTGAGAATCGCCTGCTTGCACACGCTTTTGAACTCAGTGTTAAAGTGCTCACCTGTTTCATTCTCCCTCTCTCTCCTCAACAATTCCCTGTAACTTTTAACTGTCTAGTCTAATGATAAAAAGTCAAATATCAATCAAACTAATGTCATATACCGTCTGCAAATATACGCTTATCTCATTTAAGCAGATTCACAAACTTCATGAAAATCCAGCGTTTTCTTCATGTCAAGTGCTCTTCAAATATCTGCCTCTGAAAAGCTTATTCTATCAGCCAGAATCAAAACTTCAGGATCAAATGTTCCTCTCATTCACAAATCTTGACAGTCACTCCATGAAAATCCAAGAAGGCGATTAATGCGTAAATGCATCCATGGTTGTTGAACTACTGTGTTTGCTGTTATTTCCTCCTTCCTAATATATTAACAATTTTTTAATGTGCAAATAAATGACTAAAATTGATGACTGAACAGAAATCAGACGGCCATTAAAAAACCCATATCGGTTGATCAATATTTATATAGTCATGGCACAAATTTATATGTGTAGATTTATCCAATTCTTTGGCCAGACTAAAGAAATAATACTTTTTGGAATGGGAAAGTGATTTTAGCTGGGATGTGGCGAATCCACTTTCATTTAGGCTAACATTTCTGGCTCCTCTGGTAATCATGAATCAACTTTAGTAATCACCTTTCATCTCTAAAGAAACTGAAGAAGAGAAAATTAAAGTAAAACTACAGCAATAGAAAGGGGATATTATACACACGTTACCTCAGGTGCAAAACAATATAAATCTGTACCCGTAATGTCTTTAAGCATTTGTCTTTATTCTTTCTCCATTCATACAGAGCTGCTCTAAATTTCACATCACTTTTGATCGTTACTATCAGCTTTCCTCATTGAGCCATTTTCTCTGTTTGGGTATTTATATAATTACCAAAATGATCACCTGGTTAGGGGTGAAGGCACGTATGCAATGCATTCATCTAAAGCGGTGTTACTCATTATCACGCACATTGCCTACATTGAGAATAGACATCTAATTTTAGATTTTGAGATGCTTGACTTAATATTTGACCTATTTGAAACATGTAGAGCTGCTTCTTAAACTTAACTAACTGTATATTGACCAGCCGATTGACTTAAAGGTATAGTTTCACGATAAATGAAAAATTGTCATAATTTACTCAACTTCATGTTGTTCCAAACCCATTTGACTTTCTATTTTCTGTGGAAGACAAGGATAGATTTGAGTCTCATTCACTTCCATTGCATCTTTTTTGCATACTATGAAAATGAATTGTGACTGAGGCTGTAAATCTGTATCTTTCTGACTGGCATGTCCTTTTGTGTTCCACTGAAGAAAGTTCAATATTTTTTTTTATATACAAGAGGTTGAGTAAATGACAGAATTTAAATCTTTGGGTGAACTATCCCTTTACGATTTATTGAAATTTATTTTCTACGACTCAAAATTCTGCAGCGTCACAGAGCGCAACTCGCATATTTTTCCTTTCAATTCAAACCCAAATCATTACCATTCCTAATACCTTAATTTTCTGAAGATGTTTTTTATTTAAAATGACATGCTTGACTCTCGTAACCAGGCTGGCAAGTGTACAAGAACGTTTTGTTTGTTTAGGCTCTGTGTGTGCCAGCCTGTGTTTCAGGCTGTGCCCTGTCTGCTGGATTTGTTTTGCCTCTGCAGTGCTGTGCTGAGTGCTGAACTGTTGTAATCTGAGCCTGTGAGTCTCTGTTCATTGAAGGAGGGCTTTGTCAAGGTCAGGACAGTGGCTCTGCCCAAACACACATGGGAAGACTTCACTCAGCCTATCAGTAACTCTCCTCATTCCACAGGCCTTGCAGAGTATTCATCACACTCCCACAGGCCATCATACTCTTCTGTGGAACACAAAAAAGGCCCATCTATGCTTCTTTCTTGTGTGTTCCAGATCATATTGCCTTTCAAAGATGGTCTTCTGACCACAAAGGAATGTGAACACATTCAATGCATGCGCACCACGACTACTTTGCGATCACTCTTTTAGTACAGAAAACAGCAAGTGCATGGGGTGACAATGCATACAGATGAGGATGCTCCGTATAGTCTAGCCCATGCACTGCCAGTCTGCTCGGAGTGTGCTGATGAAGAAATTTGTGTCACGCATACTGTACGCGGAGCGATTACCAGTGCTGTCAACCAAAGTATACTTTGGAGTTAAGGATATGCTAGGCTGAATGTTCACCACAGTCACCTTTCGTTTTCATTGTATGAATAAAAGATGCAAATAAAGTGGATGGTGCCTGTGACTAACTTTCTGCCTAGCATCTAATTTTGTGTTCTATGGAAGATAGAAAGTCAAAAGGGTTTGGAATAACTTGAGGATATGTAAATTAGAGATGTTGCAGATACTGATCACTAAGGTGGTGTAAAAGTAAATTTTTCACCAAATTAAGCCTTTTTAAAGCCACCAGAAGTTCTCCAGATTCAACACGTTAATATCTGTGATTAATATTTTTTTTGTTTAATGCGTTAACAAAAATTAACGCAATAAACGCAGTGTCCATTTATTTTTCCTGAAATTTCACGCGATGGGAGAGGTGTCTTGAGTTGTTCCAGGAACAAACCCAGGCACCTTTGTATACAATGGGCAAAACTTTACTAAACTTAACTTTTTCTCGACTCGACTGCAAATCCTAATAAAGAAAGGATACCAATTGTGTGGAGTAGTGCATGCTTATACATTACACACAATGCATGTCCCTGGCATAATAAACACGGGAGTGGATTTGCTATACAGCAAATTGAGACTTACTCAAAGTGATGGCACCAGGATGCACTGCGGGAGGACGACAAGGGAGGGAGTGTGATGCTCTGATCAATGTTCTGCTGGGAAACTCTGGGTCTGGCCATTCATGTGGACTTCAATTTGACAAGTGCCACCTACCTAAACATCGTTGCTGACCAGGTATACTCCTTCATGGCAATGGTATTCTGTGATGGTTGTGGCCTCTTTCAGCAGGATAATGCACACTGCACACATAATTCGGGAATGGTTTGAGGAACCTATAAAAGAGGTGTTGCCCTCCAAATTCCCCAGATCTCAATCCGATTGATCATCTGTAGAATGTGCTGGACCAACAAGTCTGATCCACTGTGGCTCCACCTCCCATTTACAGGACTTGAAGGATCTTTTGTTAATGTCTTGGTGCTAGATACCACAAGACACCTTCAGGGGTCTTGTAGAGTCCATGTCTCAGCGGGTCAGTGCTGTTTTGGTGGCACGTGGAGCACCAACAGCATATTAGGCAGGTGGTCGTAAAGTTTTGGCTCGTTTGTGTGTATATTTATGTATATATATATATATATATATATATATATATATATATATATATAAAATGTGACTTGAGAAATAAAAAAAACATATTGAGATCTATTGACTGATTAATCTGAAAGAGCAATATGTATTGGTCGACCTCTAGAGTAAATGTTGATGGAATTATAATTTTAGTGTGAACTATCCCTTTATTTTATTCAGTGCCCTCATTGCCTCTCTACATGCATCTGATATGGGCAAACTATTGTCTTCCTTTTTCATTCTCCTCTTTGAGTGTCGAGTTTCTTCTCAGTGAGCTTAGACTCCATGTGGGAGGGTATGTTGAAAAGATACAGTGGCATCCCGTCTGGAAATGGTAGCGTCTCTCTCTATAGACCATTTCAAGGACTATTTGTCAGTTTAAGGAAGTGACGTCTTTGTTCCTTGAACATTTCCAGAGAGTTGTCAAACTCCTTCAAAACAACAGCGGGAGGTTCTTCATTTGTAGTGACTTTAACTTGATTAACATAAAATGTGATTGTAATAAAGTGTCATTATTAAAATGTGGACCATGTTGTTCGGTGGCTGGATTCTCCCTGAATGCCTGAAACTAATGGAAGTTATAACATTTAGACTGCAGAAAAAGCAACCACAAATGAATGCATGAACCGCTGCAGTTGAATTGAGACAGCTTGATATGTGCAGTACTAACAACTCTAGGATATGTAGCAGCACACATCTTATCTTTGGTTGGTGAACAAAAATTTTGCCAACTAATGGTACGTTTGATAAGTAGAGTTTAGCTAGCTAGTTAAGTCAGAGTATTTTTTCCCGGGCTCTAAAATTGAATATAGATCACTCTCAGTATAATGAATGAAGCTGCACAAGTAATTTACATTTATTAATTTAGCAGCGACTAATAAATGAGGAACATAAGTGTTTTGTCATACAAAATATATCTGCTGTATTGCACTGCCAAGTTTCAGAGTAGCTGGAGTATTATAGAAGCTAACACAGAAGAGACACACAAGGAACTATATATATATATATATATATATATATATATAAAACTAAAAATAAAAACCCTTTGTCTAAAAGTCACATGCTTGCAGCGTTGAAAGCTTCATTGATTATTAGGAGGGATCCAGTTTTTCTAACCATACTGCTGAGGAAATAATTGGGTGCATCTAAACTACGATACACTTCCATCACCTCTCTCGCATAGACACGCTCTATATCAACAACAAGTCTGGATAAGTCACTCCAGGTAAACGTTTGGTGTTCTTTGAGAGAATTTGTTGACTGAGTCTTATTTAAAGGATCCGGTAATGACGCCTCTTGTTAATTTTCAGTTTTTGCCCATATCTCGTTTGTTCTGTTTTATCTAGTCTCTAAACTAAACCCTTGTCAATTTAATTTGACAGTTCTGGTTTATAAAAAAGCAGATACCAGAAATGTATTAGCACCAGACATTCACCGTGTTCACCGCATTCATAGTGTTCAAATTCCTTTGTTATTGTTTGCATCCTTGAAATGGTCTATAGAGTCCAGCTGTGGGGTGTGGTACACAAAAAAAGCCAGACTTCTTTTTGACCTTTTAGACGTGTGTGTAAGAGAGAGAGTAAAGGGAATGGGAAGAGCTGTCACTTGACTCTGAAGCCTGATCCTTAGAGATAAACGCGCTCTCTGCTCTTTCTCGTTCTTTCCTGCTCTCTCTCCCTCCTCCTCTCTCTCTCTCTCTGATCTGCTCACTAGCATGTGCATAAATGCACCTATGCTATACCCAGTTACAGAGCAACTAGCAATGTCATGCGTGTGTTTGGAATGAGGGGAGTTTCTGCTTTATCTGGTTGTCAGGTTGAGTAGTGTTACCATGAAATCAGGTAATGTTCTTTTATTTCTTGAAAGTGTGTTTCTTTGTTTTTGGGTTTGTAATGCACAAAAACATAAATAGATTTGTTTTCAGAAATCCTTTGTCTTTCCTTAACTTGCTGCCTGTTGTTGTGACTACAACAGTGAATACATTTACCTTGTGACATTATTATTATTACTAGTGATTGGTTGCAATGTGGGTTTTTAAACCTCAGATGCCGATAATCTCAAAATGTCAAAAATATTTTTTTTATAGGTCTGTCACTAGATATTTACATTTTTTTCTTTTTTCATTAAAGTTGATAATCAGATATTTGTGTCAATGCTTTACTATATAGGTTGTGGGGCTATCACTGTGTTTGTATTGGCATAAAGACAGATTCAGACTACATGTATATTCATTTGACTTTGTAGATTTGTTTCTCGACTGGAAACAGAGTGCATACGAGGTGATTGTCAGGCTGAACTGTGGAGATGGGGTGCAGAGAGTAGAGGACATCGACTCTGCCTTTTCTGATACGGCCTGTCATATCCGCATGCCAGGTAAAGAGAGAGTGTATGTGTGTGTGTGTACGTGTTTTTATTAAATCTTATGTCTTCAAAGTTTGTCGTCCTTTGTGGGTGTATGCTTGTCTTTTATTTATTTATATTGAATGTGAATACTGTGTATTTTCGCAGATGGCCGTGAATGGAGCTGTCACCTCCATGAGGAGATTGAGGCCTCCTGCAGTAAACTGCTTTATAAGGAGAAAGCAAATGTTCTGCAGCTTGTCATGCACAAGAAGATCCCCCTTAACACTTGGCCCACCCTTGCTGTAATCATTTATTTTGATTCCGATTTTGTGATAATGACTTACTATCAAAATCTGCCATTGTTTGCATGGTCATGGAAAACATGGAAATGAAAAAAAATCTGAAAATTCATTTCAATTACTTAGGTAAAAGTTTTACTTGGCTAGAAATTGCTCGTGGTGAGTGAAATTTCCACAAAAAATATTAAGACATGATATTCCAGGAAATCAGGAATGACTGGGAAAGTCATGGAAATTCAATGGTCAAAAGGGGTTGGAACCCTGTTATACTGTACCATTATACTTTTTTGCTCATGGATTTCTGCCTGGTTAGAGATCCTTCAGCTGAGCTATATTTATTTGTGTTTCCCCTGAACAGAACAAGAAAGAAACTGAACCAGTCAATATTCGTAAAGAGAATGGCAATAACCTCAACCAGTCAACCACAGGGCAGTCCGAAAAATCTGCTGAAACCATTGAAACGCAGAAAACATCCACACTGAACTCTGCCGAGCAGAAACGAGGTAAACCCGACCGAGGGTTGAAACGAGGAATGAAAGGCAAACAGATGGAGCAAACTTACAGTTCAGGTACGAATGCAGCAGAGCTTAAATCAGGTGATAAAGCAGACCTGAACAATGAGCCCAGTGCGAAGCGCACCACAGAGCCCTGCAAAAACACAAAGGAGCCCACTCAAGCCCCCAGTTCAGCAAGAGAGCCTCAATCCAAGCCAGCAGTTAATGGAAAGCCAAACGCATCAGCCAATAGCAGTGCTGTATCGTCATCTAGCAATACTAAAGACAGCAGGGCTCAGCTGCTGGTCAAAGGTCAAGCATGCCAGACATCGCAGAAGGTAAAAGAGTTGGACACTAGGCCAAAAAGCCATGCTCAGGTGAGACTTTACACCTCTTAAAGGAATACTGGTAGTTAAAAAAAATATAGATATTTTTACCCTTATTAATGTAATTTACTTTCATGTTGTTCCAAACCCATTTGGTTTTCTTATGTGTAGCATTAAAAGCTTTGTTTAGTTGAATGTTCATGCTGCTCTTAACCATAATGTAAAAGCAACATTGACCAGGGGCTGTTAAGCACCAAAAAGGACAACAAAAGCACCATAAAATGAGTAAAAGAGACTCGGGCACAATATTCTGTGAGGCTCTTACACCCTGTGGCCCGTCCTTTTATGTTGTTTATAGGTTGAAGTAGATGAGAGCAAGGTACTCTCCCAATTCTGTAATCCAAAGGTGACACAGCAGGAGAATTCTTCATCTCCCGTGAGAACACACTCATCTGGTGAAGCATGCGCTGAAAGAATAGCATCAGAAGAGCGAGAAAACGGAAAGGAAGAGAAGCCAGAGGCTGCTGCACAGGTCCCTAAAATGCTTCCATCTCATAATTTGGGATCTGGAGAGGTTATCTTAACCACTGCCTCCAAGAGAGAGGATTTCCTTCAGAAAAGCTGCACAGAGGAGAAGAGAGACAAGTCCAAGGAGGAGCCACATGGAGAAAACCAGGAAGAGGATGCAGAGGGTCAGTTTATTTATTTGACCTTTATTTGGTCTAGTTCAGACATGGTAACACACTAGTTGGAATGTACTATAGGTACCTTTTTTCTAATGACTAATGTGTGTTTAGGTCCTGAACCGATAGTAAACCTCAAGCTTGTGAAGAATGACTCATATGAGAAAGGGACTGATCTGATGGTTGTTAACATCTACGTGAAAGAAATTTGCCGGGAGACATCCAGGGTGCTGTTCAGGGAACAAGACTTCACTCTTATCTTCCAGACCAGGTTCAAATTCAGCTAAGCATCCAACTCCTTAGTATATGGAAAATAGCATAGATTAGCATTTAGTTGCACATCATTCTTTGCTAAACAATTAAAGGCTATTTGTCATTCACAAACTACTACAAACATAAATCATGTGGCTCTGTTTCCACTCATCATAAACTTTTCTGTCCACAGTGATACCAATTTTTTGCGCCTTCATCCGGATTGTGGACCAAACACTGTCTTTAAATGGCAGGTTAAACTCAGGTAAGGGTTCTGGATGGGCACCTTGATCTCAAGTCACTGGACATAGGGTGATTTACTGAAGGGTTTTTAATTTCTCCTACCTGCTGTTGTTTCAGGAATCTAATCCAGCCAGATCAGTCCAGCTACGCCTTTACTCCGTCCCGTATTGACATCACCCTGAAGAAAAGACACAGTCAGCGCTGGGGAGGTCTGGAGGCCCCAGCCACTCAAGGTCTGCTGCCTGGTTTCTATTTGCTTCTGAGCAGGCATTTACAAACATGCACACAATGCTCATGCTACATGTGATTGTATCCATGTTTCTGTTTATTTACCCTATAAAAATTGACTGTGGTACTTATGCAAAACATGCCTAAGCTGTATCTCCATGCCTTTCTCTTTTTTAATGAGCCTTTAATGATCTTCTCAATGATTCTAATGTGTGCATGTGTAAAAGTGAGCGTACATTAGATTATTGTTGAAAAACTGGATTGTTATTGTTTTCATGTTGAAACGAGGGCATCGGTCAAGTGGTGAAATGATCCAGTAACTCGATATACGAGTGTGAGACAGTGTCAAGCCAAATGTGCCTGTATGTCCTTGTCTTGGTGCCAGACTCCTGACCTACTCTGCATAGCCTTCCCTCAAGTTCAGCTGCCCACTCACGAATGTTGCTTTTTACTGTGCAAAAACAATCATGTAATTACATATTGCGATTCTTGTTCTCACAATTTTGCATTCATAGATCATTGTATAAATAATTTTTTGTGTGCTTTCATATAACTCCCTCCAGTTAAATTGATGAAGAAGCAGGTCATCCAAATAAGGAGAAATGCTGAAACTGGTAATTCTCATTGTTGTCAGAGCCACTTACATTAAGGCACTATACTGGACAAAAGTGAAGCAAACTGTACGGGCACGCTGATATTGACATGATTTATGTTTGGGCTTGGGATCAATGCTTTTTTCATGCATCGATAAGCAAACATATTTCTCAACACAATTTTGGTTTAGTGTGAGCGGCAGGATAGATTAAAGGGGGATCCACACCTGACACTTCTGGCATACGACATGGCGCATACTAAAATTAAACAATTATTTTCTATGTAGGTACGACCAACTACAACTGCAGAGGCTGCTCAAAATTCTGCAGTGCCATGGAGCGAAACTTGCATAGTTTTCCATTAAATTCAAACACAAATCATTATCAACCGGCAAAGATTATTTTCACTATCCATCACTGGATGATATATTGTGTATGTGTATATACTTTTCATATAGCCTACACAATGTATTTTCAAAGAAAATTATGTCTTTTTGTGGTTTGATAGCTTGAATGAAATCCCATACAGAGAAATTTCTAAACGTTCAGTTTGCGCAGTTACACCAGTTTCATGAACTGCCATCCGGCAAACTCCCAAACATCACTTTGTTCATTCTTTAAGTACAAAATGATATAAGTTTTGTGCGTATGCTGACTAGATTAACAGCATAGTTTGAACTGTTTCTTGTCCTACCTGCTAATGGCTTTAGTAAATGTTATATCACCCCCTTGTAGCTTCCCAAAGCTATTACACCAGACTACATTAAACAAGGCCAACTCACAGTGATTTGGAAAGCACACAAATTAGGCTTTTGTTCAGCTAATGTTGAAATATTGATGGCTCAAAAACATATGGATAAAATAACATGCCGATCAATAATCGTTTTATCGATATTTTATGACATGCCTAATTGCGTTGAAGTTGTTATACTCAGACCTACTTTTTTTACCATCAGATATTGAGTTATTATTGCTTGGCTGTGATGTTCGATTGCATCATACCATATAGATATATACACACACATAAATGCATACAATTGCAATCAAAATTATTCAACCCCCCTGACCAAGCAATATGTTCTGGTGATGTGAATTAAAACTCAACAACTAAATCCTCCGTAAACAAAGTACATTTTTAATACACATTTCAGTGATTTTGAGAACAAATAGTTTTTATATACAATTTTTAAATAAAAAAAACTAATTCTTTCCACAAATGTCATGCCAAAAATATTCAACCCCCATAGTCAGTCATTTGTGAAGCATTCTTTATCCTTAATAACATCAAATAAATGTTTCAGGTAAGTGTTCTCAGGCTTCAGACACCTCTCTATTGGAATCTTTACACATTTCTCAAAGGCTTCCAGCTCATTGACATTCTTTGGTTTCTATGCTGCCACTGCTTCCTTCAAATCCCCAAAAATATTTTCAATGGGATCTTAATGATGGACTGAGAGGGCCATTCAAGGACATTCCAGGATCCATCCCTGAACCAAATTTTGGACAACTTGGTGTAGTTGTCTTGCTGGAAAGTCCAGTGATCACCTAGCTTCAATTTACATACTGAAGGCATCACATTCTTTGGCAAAATGGCCAAACTCCATGGCGCCAGTCGCACTGTCAGGATAGCCATTTCCTGCAGCAACAAAACACCCCCATAACAGGACTGATCCACCTTCATGCTTGACCGTGGGGATGGTGTCATTCTTGTCTTCACCTTGCCTTTCTTACTCCAGACATACTGCTGACCCATGGGTCTAAAGCTCATTTTCAGTTTAGTGTCATAAGTCCATAAAATATTCTCCCAGGACTTCACAGGTCTTTGCAAATTCCTTCCTGAATATTCAAGTCAACGTTTCCCTTGGTGTTGGGGTTGCTGCAGTATCATGTTTTAAAAATGTATGAATGGTGCTTCTGGAAATTGAATTGCCTTGGAAATCTTGTGTAATTAAACTCCTATTAGCTTTTGTGACAGCTAATTTTATAGCATTTTTTGCAGAGAAATAAATTTTTGCTTAACGACACTAAACTTAAAGTTTAAAACTTAAGTGCCATTGTAGAGTGAGGGCTTAATTGTCTTTTAAAAACATTACTTGTGTAGACAGCTACATGCAATAGGGGCTGAATATTTATGACATGTCTTTATTTTTTTTTAAATACTGCTATTTACAGGTATTAGGTTATATGCTAATATTATGACTGAATGTCACTCAACTCATTAGATGTAATGTTTAAAAATTCTGGGGGTTGGGGGGGTTGAATAATTTTGATTGCAATTTGTGTGTGTGTGTATATGTGTGTATATGTATGTGTATATATATATATATATATATATATATATATATATATATATATATATATCTTTTTATATATATAATATAAAATCAAACATCTGTTTTGCTGAGAAGTCAATTTGGTGGGATGAATCTTTCAAGTGTCAGATTTAATCTCCAGCCCTGAATTTAGCTGCTAACCACAAGCCCTATTGTCCTCTGTTTAAGGTGCAGTGGGGGGCGCCAAGGTTGCTGTGCCCTCCAGCCCTACCTTACACGAAAAGAGTCAGCCAGGAATCAGCCAGCATGCACTTCCTGCTAAAGAAGAACCTCGGGTGGGAGAGGAGAAAGCCAAACCCCCTCGAGCTCCAGAGGACACAGGCCTGAATGCTGTGGCCCCTCACATGGTTCCTGACCACATGCCCCTCAAACAGGAACCAACTGTTGCCACGGTACTAGAACAGTGGAGGGAACCATCTTTTTTTATGCCGTGTGTAGTGATCAAGTGTTTGCATGTTCACCTAAATGGTCTCCGGTCCATTAGTTTTTATTACATCTCTTCATATGTCCACAGCCCAAGCCCACCTGTATGGTGCAGCCCATGACTCACACTCCTCCTGCATGCAGCGAGAGAGCTCAAGAAGTGGAGGAGAAGAAGGTGTGTCTCCCTGGCTTCACTGGATTGGTTAATCTGGGAAACACCTGCTTTATGAACAGTGTGATCCAGTCTCTCTCCAACACACGGGAGCTCAGGGATTACTTCCATGGTCAGTGGCCTTGCATTGATGAGTATTGCTACTTTTATCCTTTGTTTTATAATTTGGCATGATGCGACAAGTTTCCAGTGACATGTAATTTACCTGTCCACTCTGAAAGTGAAAATGCAGTGTGACGCAGCAGCCAATCAGGACAGATTTCATGTTTAATATACAGCTATATGGAGTGGGATTTTGGATCAATGAAATGTAACCGTGGGCAAGGTTGCTTGGGATATGTGCAGAAATGGATACCAAGTGACAGTCAAAATGTCCAGTCCTTCGTTGCCGTGTCTGGTTTGGACAAAAACTCATGTTTACGTGGAAGAGAGATCTTTTAC
The DNA here is from genome assembly GCA_032164185.1 of Moxostoma hubbsi. NCBI lineage: Eukaryota > Metazoa > Chordata > Actinopteri > Cypriniformes > Catostomidae > Moxostoma > Moxostoma hubbsi. Next base: position 65,932,828 of record JAVLUX010000001.1, read on the forward strand.
TGCTTGTTGCGTTTTGCCTGGTTGGGAGGATACAGTGTTATTCTCATACCCTCTTTTTTTTTTTTTTCCTTCATTTAAAGTGGAGGGCTGGGTTTTGGAATGAGGGGGTATGGTTAATTCATGTGAAAGCTTCTTAATGCTAAAATTGCAGTGCCTTTAACAGACTTGATCACTTATCACTCAATGCGTTCTTTGAATAATTTAACTGAGAATAGAGACTGGGTCATCTCAATTTGTTTCTTTTGTTTTCAGACCGAGCATTTGAGTCCGAGATTAACTGTAATAATCCACTTGGCACGGGTGGTCGGCTGGCCATTGGATTCGCTGTTCTGCTTCGAGCCCTGTGGAAGGGTACTTACCATGCCTTTCAACCCTCCAAATTAAAGGTATCAGTGCAGCAACTACATACAACAAACCATATCTTTTAGTTAACCATATTTGTAATTATGCTAATAAGCCATGATGATTGGATCTCGTTTTATTTTTCAGGCTATAGTTGCCAGTAAAGCCAGTCAGTTTACAGGCTATGCCCAGCATGATGCTCAAGAGTTCATGGCTTTCCTGCTTGATGGGCTTCATGAGGACTTAAACCGCATCCAGAACAAGCCTTACACAGAGACTGTTGACTCAGACGGCCGTCAGGATGAAGTGAGCTCATTGCTTTTAGATCTACATATAGCTAGACATAATATTATGTGATAGGGTTTCAAGTGAGTTTCTGTATTTTGAAATTTACGGCATACTGCGATTTTGGGACATGTCTATTACACAGTAATAAGCATTTATTACATTTTCATATTTTGTTCATTCCACTCATGTCATGAATATTGTTTATGGTTTTACAGGTTGTTGCAGAAGAGGCATGGCAGAGGCATAAAATGAGGAATGAGTCCTTCATTGTGGACCTTTTTCAGGGCCAGTACAAATCAAAGCTTGTGTGTCCAGTGTGCTCTAAGGTAAGACATGTCTTTTCAGTGATGAGAAGCATAATTGACACACATGGAGTGTGTGTCATGAAAAGTTTATTACTGATGATTAGATTGTGATCGTGTTCAGTATGGGAGTTAACTGACCTGTTATTTAATCTTTGTTTTTTAGGTTTCCATAACCTTTGACCCCTTCCTGTACTTGCCTGTCCCCCTTCCTCAAAAACAAAAGGTGCTGACTGTTTTCTATTTCACTAAAGAGTGTCACAAGAAACCAATCAAGGTAAAAACAACACAACTTAATTTTTTTTTAGCTTGTGCGCAACAGGCTCCATCTTTTCAGTTTTTTTGATGGAAATCCTGTTTCTTAAAGAATAGTTCACCCAAAAATGAAAATACTCTTTATTTACTCCCCTACCTTTCTCATGTTATCCCAGATGTGTATGACTTTCTTTCTTCTGCTAAACACAAAGAATCATTTTAGAAGAATATCTCAGATCTGTAGGTCCTCACAATGCAAGTGAATGGGTGCCAAAAATGTTAAACTTCAAAAGCACATAAAGGAAGCATTAAAGTAATCCAGACAACTACAGTGGTTAAAAACAGATAAATATTTAAAGAGCAATTTTTTTAAAATCTTACCTTTCATGATTTGTGTTATATAGTTGTTTGTGAATGTAAAAAAATGTCTGCAAAGTTTAAAAAAATCAAAGTGCATGAAATATGGAGTTATTGACACCCAAAAGAAAGAAACGATTCTGAACACCTGAAACGAGTCTTTAGTAATTACAGACAGACTTCCTGTACTATCCTATGTAATTTGGTAACAAAAAACCTGCCTCTGGTCTGTTTACATGTACAGCCAGTGTGCGCTGTTAGCCTGTCAGATGTTAGCCTCTGCTAACCGGCACGTTATTGTCAAACTACATGTAAACTTACCACTGAGAAACGTCCTGTTCTTGTCATGCATCGTGGTTCGGGTTGATCTTCCAATGTATCACTATCGGACTCGGGCTCAAATTGGTAAGGTAAAACAGAATTTTTTTCTGACAGAGCTGAAACTCTGATATGGTAGTGGGCTTTTCCTTTCCGACACGCGCTTTTAAGCGGTGGACTAATCACAACAGACTGGGACATTGACCAATCAGAGTAGAGTAGGCTCTCTGAGAGGAGTTTGGAATGAATCCTTTTGAATGGATCATTGAAAGAGACGTTTTTGTCACTGGTGAAAAAATAGGTAATTCTGCTATTTAAATTGTGTTTTTTGACCTTGGATGCATGTAAATCTATTGTATGAGACCTTTAAAACAAAAATTAGGCACGTTTAAAAACTATAATAGGTACACTAAGTCCAATAAATCTCCACATTCACTTAATTCTTATTCTTTTGTTTTTGGTCATTCACGTTCTTTGTGCATATCGCCACCTACTGGGCAGGGAGGAGAATTTATAGTAGAATTTATAGGACTTAAAGGTCCAGTGTGTAAAAATATAGTGTAATATTCACCCTTTTTTTTTGCCAATGTGTGAACTGCTTGTAATGCAATTTAAAAAACAAGCCCTATCCGGATTTCCTAGTTTGCCTATTGAAGCCTGTAGACTAATTTTCATGCGAAGGGAGCAGGTCGCTTTTGCCAGGAAAATCCAAAGGACATGGCGTTTATGCATCTTCCCAAGAGCCTTGCCTCAGACCGTAATAGCGTCTCTTCCACTATTCAACAGCGACAACAAACTGCAAAACTAAACTAACAAAACTGGTTATCTTAGAGATGGAATCCAGCAAACGTCCGGCTCCTGTGCATGAGCAACAGGTTGCTGGCTGCAGTTCATATCACTTCTGAAAACATGGATTTAACTACTGGAGTCTTGTGGATGATGCTGCCGCCTTTTTAGAGCTTCAAAATTTTGGTCACCATTCACTTGCATTGTGAGGACCAACAGAGCTGAAATATTCCAAAAATCTTTGTTTGTGTTCTGCAGAAGAAAGTAAGTCATACATATCTGGGATGGCGTAAGGGTGAGTAAATGATGAGAGAATTTTCATTTTTAAGTTAAATATCCATTTAATATTTGAAATAAACCCTTTGCTTGTGCAGTTTTTGGTCAGTGTAAGTAAGGAGAACTCGAGCACAGCAGAAGTACTGGATTCGATATCTTGCCGTGTGAGGATCAAACCAGAGAACCTAAGATTGGCAGAGGTATGAAGACTCAGTCGTGAACCCTTCATTTGCTCATGTTTGATCCATGTTTCGTGGGACTTTGTCTGTGACATGCACAGTAAAAATGTTTTTTGTGTATACTAATGATAAAGAAGTCACTAATATTAGTCAGCAGCTATGGCAAACTGAAGATTGCTATTGAGTATTCCCCTCAATCTTTTCTCTCAGGTGGGAAAGGGCAGATTCCAAAGGATCTTCTCACCATCTCACTCCTTAGACACTGTAACATCCAGTGACCTGCTCTTCTGTTTTGAGGTGTTGTCAAAAGATCTTGCCAAAGAGAGGGTGGTGCTACTGAAGGTCCAACAGGTATACAATTTTTGTCTTGCTCTCAAATCAGAAAATGTTTCTCTTGCACTTCTTGTTGAGTGTTTTTATTGTTTGTTTCTTGCTTTTGGTGTGATACATTGAGTCATTCGTTTGATCTTTAGAGACCTCAGGTTCCTAGCATACCAATCACAAAGTGTGCTGGCTGCATGAAGCCTCCTGCCTCAGAAGAAGAGAAGCTCAAGCGCTGTACACGATGCTACCGTGTGGGCTACTGCAATCAGTGAGTTGTCCCTGTTTTCCTTTTTTTCATCAAAGCGTGTGTTGTGCATACTCATGCATAGTTATAGTTGGAGTCTTTGCCTTGGCTAAATTGGTAGAATTTTTTTTCTTCTAATTGCAGGGTCTGCCAGAGGAACCACTGGCCCACTCACAAGACTTTGTGCCGGACCAATGTAGAGAATATTGGACTGCCATTTTTAATCAGTGTGCCTGAGTCTAGGCTAACTTACACCCGTCTCACACAGCTTCTGGAAGAGTACTCTAGGTATAATAAATGCATAGCTTTGATATTCAGAAATATTTACACATATAGAGTATTTTTGGTTATTTAAAATAACAAATATATTTTAGCTTAGGTAAAAATGTATTTGAATGTGCTGTATTAGATATGCTGTTAGGGCGATGTAATGTCAACAAACACTAAAATGTCTGTAAAATGATAAGCTTCACATTTCTGCCTTTAAACCCCCCAATAATTGCCCATATTCACTTCCATCGTAAGTGCCTCACCTGATTTTATTTTAAATTATTATTATTTATTTATCCTTTCCACTTTTCTCCCCAATTTGGAATGCCCAATTCCTAATGCGCTCTAGGTCCTCGTGGTGGCGTATTGACTTGCCTCAGTCTGGGTGGTGGAGGACGAATCTCAGTTGCCTCTGTGACTGAGACCGCCAATCCACACATCTTATCACGTGGCTTGTTGAGCATGTTACCGCGGAGACATAGCACGTGCGGAGGCTTCACACTATTCTCCACGGCATCCACGCACAACTCACCACGTGCCCCACCTATAGCGAGAACCACATTATATCGACCACAAGGAGGTTACCCCATGTGAATCTACCCTCCCTAGAAACTGGGCCAATTTGGTTGCTTAGGAGCCGTGGCTGGAGTCACAATTTCTTTGCTTTTTAAAAAAAAAAAAAAAATTTGTTGTGGTAATTAACATTATGCCACAAATGCTTTTGATTGAGCTCAACTTGTATTGATCCCGGAATATTTGTTTAATTGTAAATTGTCCTGCAAGTTCAAATAATCCATGTAGTCTGTCTCATTATGAGTATGGCAATCAGTGGGGTATATAGATTTTAAAGGAAAATAATGTAAAAAGACCAACATCATAATTGTGTAACTCTCCCTTTCTGTGTGCAGGTACTCTGTGAATGTATTCCAGCCACCTTTCCAGTCTGGTCGGACATCCCCAGAGGCCAGCCTGACCCGTGTTGACCTGTCTTCCATGGCGAGCAGCATCTCTGAGTGTCAGGAGCTGGAGGAGGATCTGTCATCCGTGGGAGAAACAGAGAACTTATTGGAGCAGGGTGACTCGGTCACAACCCCTCAAACAGAGACTTTGTCCGCTCTCTCCAGAACAGATGGGGACACTCTCTCCACACACACCGGTGACTCTGGCTTCTGTGAACCTGCCACCAGCTCCCATGATACTTTGGTGGAGAAAGAAACATCATGTGAAAAGACTGTTAAACCAGAAGGTACATTTTCTAAAGGTCTTAACTGAAGTCTTGTAAAATATATAGGCATATTAGGGCTATAATAAACACATAATTGATTTAATAAAAACAATACGTGATAGGATGTTTGTGGTAGTAAGGGCATGGTTGAGTGCTGGTTTGTAAATGGAGAGTGAGTTCAGCAGATGAGAACGGAAAGGATCATCACCTGGCAATGATTGTCACTAACATCTGTTTGTCATTGCCGTAAGAGTGGAGATAGGTTTTAAGAGCAAGCTAGATGCTCGTGAGGAGAGAGAGAGCTACCTACGCGCACACACCCAGAGAAGAGGTTGTGTTGACCGTCCACTGAAATCGAGTTTGAGTGTAAAATAAATAACCTTTCAAGTTGAATTTCGCCATCTCCTGCTTCCTCCTTGCCCCCGTCACAAACTTTGTTACACTGGTGCCAAAACACGGGAAAGGAGGAAGGGCGTGCTGTCCGGGAGAACTCATTGCTGTACTACATCATTACTGTACATCAGGGGACGGAGGACCCGCTGCCGTCCGGCAGGGGGCGGAGGAGCGGCTGAGGACTGGGTGGGTGGTGTGCCCACGGTTGCCGAAGAAGAGCGTTTTTTTTTCTCTCTGTCTCTTCCGCTCCTCTCTTTCTCTCTCCTCCTCCCTCCCCTCATCTCTCTCAGATTCACAGGAGTTGGGGAGGACTATCAGGTGGCGGAATGGCTAGAAGGTCAGCGTCTCCCCTCCAGGGATGGGGGGGTGTACGCCAGACCGGATGGTGCCCCGGCCTGAGTTGGATAGTGAAGGAGTGTGACGAGGAGGGTGTGGCTGGGCCGTGAGGATGCGTGCCTGGTGCTGAGTTGCCAAAATCAGCAGGAGGGGGATGAGGGAAGAGCCAGGGATGCCAGAGGGAGAGAGATGCACGTGTGTGTGTGTGTGTGTGTGTGTGTGTTTGTGTGTTTATGTTGCTGTGTTTTCAGTTTGATGTTCTGTCTAATTGAAGTCTTGTTAAATGTGGATCCAGCTCCCGCTTCCTCCTGTCCTAGACGAACAGAGATCCTTCACCCTAGGGCCGAAACCCGGGAGTTATAACCCGGGAGGAATAACGCTGCCATGGAGCCCTCACCTCTGGAGGAAATGTTTAAAACCCTCACCAGCATCCACCAGTAGCAGCATCAGGCCCTCCTCGAGCTGTGCGCAGAGCTGGAGCAGTGGATCATTGTGCTCCTCCATGCCCAAGCGGAGGACTGGAAGGTGCTCCAGAGCTTGCTACCCCAGGAGGGGGCTGCTGCTGCGACCTGGACCCCACGACTGCCCCAGTCCATGTTCCACTGGTCATTATAGGCCTCCAGGATGATCCAGAGTATTTTCTGGAACACTTTGAGTGGACGGCGGGGGCATGCAGTTGGCCAAGCAGCCAGTTGGCAGTCCGCTTGTCACCGCTGTTGTCCGGGGAGGCCCAACTCGCAGAGAAGATCCTGGTGTATGCCAATCTCAAGAAAGCCATCCTGCACGTTTTGACTGGACACCAGAACAACGGCATTAACGCTTCCACTCGTTAAACCCGGACGAGCACGGCCAGCCGTTTACCTTTGCCCAACCGCTCCAGGACTCCTGCCAGTGTTGGCTGCTGGCTGAGCAACGTGATGTTGGATCTGCGATCGACCTGGTGGTACTGGAGCAGTTTTATTGCTTGGCTTCCTAGAGGGATGGCAGAGTGGGTCCTGTACCACTGCTCCAAACGACCATCCAGCTGGCAGAGGACCAAATGGCATATTCAGGATCTGGCGAGCCCCAAAATCCCTCTCTGCTCTCACTCCCAGGTTGTTGAATCTGCCGCCATGAATGGGAAGTCTGGGCCAGTTTGCTGGAGCTGCGGAGAGCTGGGGCATTTTCAGGACCAATGCCTTTGATGGAGGTAGGGACTTTGGTTTGGTTCCATGACACTCCACAGGCCACCCTCAATTGAGCAGGAACGTACCGCATACCTGTGAGTATTAAGGGGGAACATACCAGGCTTTGGTGGATTCAGTTTGCAACCAAACATCCATCCATCAATGCCTGGTTCAGGATGAGTCTCTGGGTGCTAGTCACAGGGCGAAGGTGAGATGTGTTCATGGTAATGTCCACAGTTATCCTGTAGTGACCCTGACTATTCAGTTCCGGAGACAATCATTGCCAGGTGATGATCCTTACGGTTCTCATCTCCTGATCTCGCTCTCCATTTAGAAGCCGGCGCTCAACCACGAGCCCACCCCCACACTGTTCATCGCAGTAATTTTATTGCAGGTAAAGGGGTGTTAGGCAACCTTAACCTGTGGTAAAATCATTGTAATGCACTGCCTCTTGAGGATTATTCCCTTTCATAACATGGCAGCAACAGACATGGTTAAATATATCAATGTTTAATAAATAGCTACATTTATTAACCATAGTAATTGGAATAAAATATTCTTCTACCAAGGAATATAATTCATTAGTCTAACTGTAGACTGTTTATGTTTGCCTAGCAACTTGACTACATGGCAACTTCAAACAAATCTCATCCAGTCAGAATCTGTTTTATAATGATCCATTATTGTGTTTTCATTGGTAGCTGTCGTGACTGGGTATCAGCAGCCATCTGAGTCTGGAAGTGGAAGTGCCTCTCAATTCTACATCTCGGTTTTGGATTCAAACCAAAAGGAAGACAAAAAACTTGAGGACAAAGGTCAGTCAGCTCTCTGTCCCTTTGGGGGTATCTTTTGAGTTTCATAGAGGAAGCTTTGATATAATTCTTGTGGTTGAGCAACATCACATATGAGTGGTGCCTTCTACAGGTGATGCAGTGCTGGAGCTGCCTGATGACAGCACACTGGAGCTAGTGTGGAAGAACAACGAGAGGCTGAAAGAATATGTGCTGGTGCGAACTAAAGAGCTGGAGTTTGATGAGGATTCTGGCTCTGCAACAGAGACTGCCAGGGCAGGACATTTCACCTTAGAGCAGTGCCTGAACCTCTTCACAAAACCTGAGGTGCTAGCCCCAGAGGAGGCATGGTATGGATACGCACTGTGTTTTTGTTTATACTGTAAATTTAATATGGTTTAGTTTTTCAGTCCATTGTGTTGTATCTTTGTGTGGTTCAGGTACTGTCCTAAGTGTCAGCAACACCGAGAAGCCTCTAAACAGCTGCTGCTGTGGCGTCTACCCAACGTGCTTATCATCCAGCTCAAACGCTTCTCGTTCAGGAGCTTTATCTGGAGGGACAAGATTAATGATATGGTCGATTTCCCTGTCAGGTACATGGAAATACACACACACTCTGTTAATCACCCTTGTTTGTCTTTATAGTTTAGCGTAGTTTAATGATAACATGATAACAACAGTGATATTTGTCATGTTGCTGAATAGTTTGTAGTATGGTTGTTAAACATTATTTGGCATTAATAATTTAGTTGATCAAGACTAGTAGTGGTAAATTGTCTACTATATAGCACTTTTTTAACCTTAGCTGTATTTAAAGCGCTTTACACTGTGTCTCATTCACACACACATTCACACACCAATGACGGCAGAGCTGCCCTGCAAGGTGCTAGCCTGCCATTGGGAGCAACTTGGGGTTCAGTGTCTTGCCCAAGGACACTTCGGCACGTGGAGTCGATTAGTGGACAACCCGCTCTACCACATGAGCCACAGCCGACTAGTCATTAAACAAACAAATTAAATGGGGAAGATCTAAAATGCTGAATCAGTGAGAGAAACAAAACGGACATTAGGACCTTTCTTTAGACACTTAGCATCTCAAGTTACTCTGTGAAGAATATATCAAATTTTTGTGCTTTGTTTAATCAGGAGCATCTGCTCTGTTTGGTTCATGAAGTTAAAAGCAAAAAACTGACAAATTAAGGATGCCACACCCAGCGTATTTCATCTAAATTTTTCTGTCCACATCAGAAACTTGGACCTGAGTAAGTTCTGCATTGGTCATAAGGAAGACATCCAGCAGCCCCCCATCTATGACCTCTACGCTGTGATTAACCACTATGGCGGAATGATTGGAGGACATTACACAGCCTACGCTCGTCTTCCCAGTGACAAGAACAGCCAGCGCAGTGATGTTGGTACGTGTGAGCACTTCCAACTCAACAGCAATTAATCAAACACCTCACCTGCTCCGTTATCTCACTCTGTGTTTTTGCCATCTCAGGTTGGCGTTTGTTTGATGACAGCACAGTGACAACAGTGGAAGAGAGTCAGGTGGTGACACGTTATGCTTATGTGCTATTCTACCGGCGCAGGAACTCTCCAGTAGAGAGGCTGTCACGCTTGGGACCCCTTGGTGCCGAATGCTCTTCTGCAACTGGTGGCGCTGCCAGTCAGGTGAGCTCAGCACCTTCTAGTGTCACATTAGCTCAATGGAAAAGAGTTTAATATTTTTTGTGAAGGTGCTATATACTCTATCATTATCTTGCAAAGGAATAGTTCATACAAAAATAATAATTCTTTCATAATTTTTTTCTTCTGTGGAACACAAATATTTTTTGATGGAGACATGATGTGTGTTTATCCACACAATGAAAGTCAGGGGGGTCCAACCAGGGCTCACCGACCACTGATTTCACACTATTACAGTTTTACACTAGCCAAAATCCCACACCCCACAAAAAGTGATAAAAGTAACTGTAGACTGTAACTGCATGCATTTGTTTGGACATTTTATTTGAACAAGAATTATGAGTTCTGCAGGACACATGCTTGATGATTAAAGTCATCTAAAATCTGAAGGCTGCGTGACCAGTTAGAACAGGAGTAGGATAGAACAGGAGGACAATTTGTCAATCATTTGTCCATGGTAGTCCAGATTTTAACCCCTTTTAAATCCTTTAATCATTCTAAATTACTTGACATCATGAAAGCTTACCGTTGTTGTTCCATTTATTTTACAGTGGCATTTGTAATAATATGGCCAAAAACACAGGTCAAATCAGGAATGGCTTCACTTTAAGGCTAATGTAAAAAGTCTTTCTATAAAAATGAACTGTAGTATTTGTTAATTGGAAAACTAATAGCCTAAACACTTTAACTACAACTTTGACAATTAGTAATTCCATGGAGTACAAAAGGACATGTTAGGTAGATTAAACTCAATCACCATTCATTTTCATCACTGCACTTTTTTCCATGAATGGAAAAATACATTTTCCAATGTGGTATCAAGTGAAACCCAACTGAATAATACAAGTTTTGCTGTGCACTCCAGAACTGGCGATCTCTGGAGCACGCCTGTTTGCAGTGTGGCGTGATTTGCGCAAAAGCACACCTCTTTCGCCCCACAAAGATGCACGGGGATATTAGACGCATATTTTACTGCTTCTAAAGTACTGAACGTGAGATGAATACAATTCAATTTGCTTCGGCTGTGGCCACCCGCCAAAGTGGCTAGTAAGAACCCCCCCTTTCTGTAGAGGAAATCCGCGACAGCCATATTGGCCCCCGTGAAGGCTCACGGGACCACTCGCACTGCAAATAACGGGTTCAAGCCACTTATCCCAGTTCCGAGCATTTTTGTGCGCAAACTTCTGAGTCATATTCTTTAAGGTCTTATTAAATCGTTCGACCAAATCGTCCGTTTGGGGATGGTACACACTTGTCCGAATTGTATTCATACAATAATTTGCCAATAATTCGTACAGCGTGTGTAGTGTACGTGACATAAAAGCAGTGTCCTGATCAGTGAGGATATCTTTCGGAATCCCCACTTAGGAGATAATTCTGAAGAGTGCCTCCAATACAACGTGCGGAGATGTTGCACAGAGGCACTGCCTCTGGATATCGCGTTAATCCACTAGGATTAACACAAAGCGATGCCCGCGTACTGTCCGTTCTAATGGCCTGATGAGGTCTATGCCAATTTGTTCAATGGGGACCTCGATCAACGGAAGGGGGTGCAGTGGCGCTTTTGGAGTGGCTGGCGGATTCACCAACTGACATTCACGGCATGCTACACACCTCTGACAGTTGTCCCCATGAATGCCCGAGTTTCCCGATGGCTCTTTGGTACCAACGACTGGGTTGTATTTTCGTTTGTCTCATAATCCCGCATCACACTATACAACCACTCTTTTCTAACTGAAAAACATGGATATGCGAGGGTGATGCCCGGCTGAATACATTGGCAATCAGTCACTATCACTTGGTCAAATGCATGCTTCAGGGTTTCACCAAGAGAGTTGGGGATGAGACAACAGGGGGGAAAGGGTGTGGGGAACACCGGCCCCAGATACGCCTCCAGATGGTCTTCCCTCAGCTGGGCCTCTTCGTCCAGCAATGCTGGCTGTGGCACTGGATCCCCTTCAACAGCCAGGAGACTAAGTGCTCCAGCACCATCATGTTGATCACATCGTTGGCAACACTGTTCTACCTAACCAGCACCCACTGCCGGCAGGCATCATGGAGCTGCTGAGCAAAGGCAAATCGGCACCTGACCTCACTCAGCGTCATGGAGCAGAAGCACTGGCAGTGTTCTTCTGGGCTGCAGCCGATCCATTGCAGGATGGACTTCTTCAATCATTCATAGTCCTGGTGGTCGGCAAGTGGAAGTTGTTGTCGCAATCTGGGCTTCACCGGTCAGCAGCAGCAGAAGATGTACTGCCCATTGCTCCATCGGCCATCTCAGGGCTTTGGTCATGTGCTTAAAGAGCTCGAGGTAGGCCTCTGGATCCTCTTGAGGGCCCATCTTTTAGAGCAACATCTGAGTGCGCGCTGCTGCCTTGAAAAGGGCGGTTGCTGCTCCTTACCTGGAGTTCAAGGCTCCGCAGCACCCGCCAGTCATTCTCCTGGGCCTGCAGGAGCGCCTCAAAACGCTGCTGCTGCTCCGTGTGTAGGTCCATAAGGGCCTGGTGGATGCTGGCCAGGGACCTGAAGACACTCTCCTGCAGCGACGACTCCATGGCAGCATATCTTCTTTCTTGTTTCCCCAGCTTTTGGTACCAGTGTAGCAAGTTCAAAGGAATGAGAAAGTGGAAGATGATGATTCCAACTCCGGAATGTCACTTTTATTGACAAAATAATGTGTTTGCTTCAATGCGTAATGATATAGCTTCATAAACGTACATTTTCACAATGGCATCGGCCAACACACACAAACAGCTTGTCAGCTGTTCCGCTGTCTCTCAATGTGAACACAGAAATGAGCAATTACCAGCAATTCATCTCAGGTGAGAACCCGTACCGCTTACTCTCTCTCCAGACGAATGCTTGACCATGCCCTCGCCTCCACACCAGCCAGCACTGACTTCTACCAGCATTTAACGGGTGTTAATGTCAAGCCCTGGGTCCAACACTTTCAAGGTCCAAAAAGGACCTAAAGGCAGCACAAAGGTAATCCATAAAACTCAATTGGTTTAATCCATGTCTTAATACGATCAGTTTTGTGTAAGAACAGACTAAAATGTCACTTCTATTCGCTATAAATCTTAACATCTACAGTCTCCTGGGCGCAATCATGATTTAAAGCTTAATTTCTCTTCCTTGCACTTGACACATGCGTGAAGTGTAAAACATGGATTAAACATCTTGAATTGTATGGATTACCTTTGCTGACTTCATGTCCTTTTTGGAATACATTGACTTGCATTGTATGGCCAAAAACACCTCACATATTAATCAAAATATCTGCATTTGTGTTCAGTTGAAGAAAGTAAGTCAAATGAGTTTGAGACTGCATAATGGTGAGTAAATGATGAGAGAATCTTCACTTTTGGATGAACTATTCCATTAATACATTATATTTTACTCTAATTACAAATTTCATGAGAGGCAGAGATTAGATTGTCTCAGATATTCAACAATATCTAGTAAGAACTTGAGTAATGATAATTGATGAACTGCAGCATCTCGCAAAGCATTCAAGAGTCTATCTGTGAAGTCATCTTTGTTTGTGCTAGCATCTCATTACTACTTTTTGATTAAATGAATGAGCTTCTCAATAGGTACAAATCTGGTTTCAGCAAGATCTTGTGGAAATTTCCATCACTACTGTCACAATGCTCACTTGAACATAAACCTGTGAAGTGTTTAGGGATTAAAGCAGTATTTTAATATTGTATTTATAGATGGATACTGTATCTTAAGCAAGCAGTAAAGCCCACAGTAATTCCATTATGTATGTCACATGGGAAAACTTGTGAAACATGCTCAGTCTTCATGATTTCTTTCGCTGTAAAACAGTCTTGGGTATCATGAGTATTAGGACATTGCTACTGCTCATGGGAAATATAAGTGAAATTTAAGAGGGTTCAGCACCACTAAAGGACCTATGCAGTGTGTCCTTCCTGGTCCTCTGAACTTTTTGTAAAACTGCCAAAGGTTCTTAAACTGGTAAATGTTTAAATGATACATATTTGAAGCTACGTGAGATCATCATCTGCAACTAATGCCCATTTAAACACTGGTGATGTCTGGGAGTCACATTTTGTGTGAACATTTTGCTTTGATATCGTGGAAATGATCCATTTGTTCACTTGATATTGCATGCTAATCTTTGGCCCATCCACCAGTGTGTGTGATTGGAGCATGAAATTTAAGCAGTGAGCTCTCTGATACTTGGCTGTATTGTTGTGAGGATTTGGTGTTCTGCAGTGTAATGGTGCTCTTTGAAGCAAGGCCCATTCCCAGAAGCTGACACAGGTTTCCGCCAATCGCAGGCGTCTCTGGTCTGGCAGGAACTGGAGGAGGATGAGGAAGGGCAGAGTGAAGCCTCTTTTCGGAGCCTGTTCCGCCCAAGTCTGCGAGGAAGAAAAGCCAAGACGAGGCTGGAGGAAGAAGCTGCTGGCAGGGGAGGTCTGGCACGCCGCAGACAAGACGCTGTCTCCGATTACTCTGACAATGACCATCTAAAATATTTCATCCTGGGCACTACAGCAGCACTCATAGCGTTGCTCTTCAACCTCATTTATCCTTTGTTGTGCAGGCCCAAATAGGGTTAAGTTACTCCTCGCAATCATTAGACTGCAACTACTGGTCCCCAGTGACGAGTAAATGCACAGCAGAAACCTATATGCACTTTGCATTTTAATGTTAACATCAGACGAATCCTTTATACTACATATTGAGTGTGCTTCTGTAAAGATTGAGAGCCACACAGCCTGGTAGATTGTCATTATGCAGACCTAAGCTCTCCACTGTCTTGTTTTATTTGTAGGTTAATAGTAACAGTAAGCAACATGTATATTTAGTTTTTAGTTGGTAGTTGATAAATGTCTAGAGCAATTAGAGGGACTTTAACTTATATTTTATCCAGACATTTAGATTTCTTAATTATGAAGCTGGATGAGCAATCAAAACTGAGATTAAAAACCCAAATCTTAAAATCTGCTAATCGTAGTCTTTCTGATCGATTTCTGATCAGAAACAAAATGCAACTTAAATTCTTTTTCAAAAAGCCTAATGGCAACATTAACTCGATGAAACTGATAATTACTCTTCCTTAGCCATTGTAACACTCTTTATACCCATATGCCCCGTTCACACCGCTAACAACATTGTCACTGGCTGTACTATGAAGTCACTAGTGGGCGTTACTACTGATGTTGCTCAAACGTTATTAGTGGACTGCACTACTGGCCATAGTAGCTTTTGAAATACTGATTACTAATTATACTGCCTGCAAAACTAAAATATCATTCTAATTTGACAAGGAATACGTTCTATTGCCTTTAAAAATGAAAAAAATCTGCAGGGGAGGGTGTTTTTCATAACCTGCAGCAGTCGTCATTGGATATTAAAAAAAGATGAACATTCTGTTAAATTATGAATCAAACTCATGCATCATTGTTTTATTATATCAATGCATATGGCTACAGACAAATGAAATCGAGAAGTGAAATCCGTCACAACATTATAACTTCTTTGTTGCCTGCACTTCTTACCAGTATCTCATTGCAGACGTGTGACGTGTGCTTCACTGCCTTCACTCTCATTGGTAGTCACTCCAGAATGTTGCTCGTCTTTTCCATAAAGTTTCTCTTTTCTCAACTTGTTGCTCGCCTACATCTTGTTACCAACTGTCAATGTCGTACGTGTCACTGGAAGTTGCTGTGCTCTCATTGAAAATTACTGGGATCCTGTCACTTTGTCCCTCTGTGTTGCTTGCGGTGTGAATGGGGCTTTAGATGTACAATGTCGGCTCTATTTAAAGTCAAAATGAAATCAAAATTGACCCATTTACTGAACATTATAATCTTGGTCTTATTGCGCACAATCCATCACATTTCATAGGAATCATATGGAACACCCACTTTTCACAATACAACCAATACCTGCCATACATTCTTTTTATTATTATTATTCTTGTTGATTTTAAAAATGGAGTGGTAAAGGCAAACGTAGTTTAAGGTAAACCTTGCTACTTAAGATCCTCTTTGAAATCATGCCAGCTTTTTAAGCATTTTGTTTTTCTTGCGTCTTTAATTTTTGTCCTGTTTAATTACTTTTTTTTTTTTTTTAAATATGATAAGCTTACTCATATTTAACCACTAAATGCCTTTCTTTTTATGAATTGTAATCAGAATTTGCCAGTTGTCCATGATTTTTTTTGACGCAGTTTGAATTGTTACAGTTTTCCCATTCTGTAATTCTCTACCCAATAATACGTGACATTTTCCTATGGTTTGCACGATTAATCCAATGCTTTGTTGCACATGTTGCACATTGTAAGATGAATGGTGGTTCTTGTGACTGGAATGCTGCTGAGTTTGTGGGGATGTGGCATTTCCAATCTCAGGGATGCTAAATGTCTATAATAATTCACAAGGCCATCCACACCACAAAGCCTGAAGACATTTGGCTTCTGTGAATGCCTCCGTTGATCTTTAACCACTCAACCTCTGACTCCTTCATGGGATAAAGTGACTGAATCTAAACTGATGTTATACCTCATTTAGATCACTTCAAAAGTCTAGTGTTGCTTATTATTTTCAAGAGCATCATTATGGGTGTTTCTGTTCAGAGAATGTTACTGGTTCTATTTAGAATGTCAATCTTTGGTGTTCTTTTTCCAGTCTTTGGAGCAAGGGCACTTTCACAATATAGACTGTTATTGATGTATGTAATCACATGACTGCTTGTTTACTGGTTAATATTTAAGAAGTACTTCAATATTTTTAGATTGGTGATTTTATTTAATAAATATAACAAACTATAAACAAAATTTTAATGCTATTTATGATGCTGCACAAAAGGTCTCCGCAATAAATTATAAATGCTGCTCAACTGTAAAGGTGCCTGTACTGCTTTCCTAATAAATAAAAGATCAAGATCACACTGTCTGAAATAAGTGATTGTATTAGTTGATTTCTTAAACAGTTTTTATCTGATGCCTTGTATACCTTTTATTTGAATTTCTTGAGTTGGCATTCATGTACTCCACTCATAGAGGATGCAGAAGAGTTTCTACATTTATAATGGTGGTTTATTTTACAGGCTTCTAGCCAGACACTGTTTGGGACAGACCTGGACCCATATGGACCCCCTCAGTTGAGCACGGAAGTGACCTCTGACATGTTTGCACACTCTGGAGAATGCTCCGCCCCGTCCTACAGCAACATGGAGGAGGTGGATTAACGCTTGACCTTAAAGCCCATGACAATGATTACCAATGGTAATTAAGAAAATAAAGACATTACTGTCACAATTGGATCTAGCATGGCAAAGGTGCTTAAGTTGCACTTTCTATTTTATTTGCAGTGTGAACAAGAATAAGGCTGAGCATACATTTACAACACTAATACTGTTTGGAATTTGCAGATTAAATGGACTGTATGCTCAGGCTACGTACAATAAATTGATGCTCAAGGTAAAGATAAATCATATATGGGAGGTGCAAATTAAAAACGCCATCAAAAGAGAGTTCTTGTTCATGCACAGACCTGTAAGGTTTTTCCTTTTTTTTTTTTTTTTTTTTTTTTTTTTTTTTAAGATGTATATGTAATCATTTTAACCTTTACAAATTATCCAATTCTCAATTTCACATGGTATGTTTGTAATATAATGTTTATCTTGCTTGTATTTACACATGAAATCCCATCAGTGAGTGCGAACAACATAGTGAGGATGCACAGAAGAGTTTGTTTGAATGTTGTTAGTTTTTGTTTTCTCATAATCTCATGGAAGTGTCACCACGTGTGTTACTCTGTAAGAGTCTGGAAGTGATATGCAACATTTTTGCAAGTGGTGTCTTAAAGTGGTGTGGACAAGGCAGATTGTTTGGGGTGATATTTCACACTTGGGCTATTAATCGACATCCTGTTCTTTCTCCTCAGACAATCCAGATTTGGAAATGGGTTTTCTTTTGTTTTACACTATGGTAAATCCTGTGGAAATGCATACGTGAAGTGCAATGGCTTGATTGATATGCATGTTGCACCTGCAATAGGCCTAGTACTGCATTTCATATACCATCTCTACTTTGGTTTTTCAAGTTTTTAGTGTATTGTCTTGTTTCCCCAATTCCTTCTGTTTTCGTATTGGACTGTATTGTAAGTGGTAACTGGGGGTTTGATTGTAAGGATGCAGATGTGAATAAAACAGAAATGGTTAATATAAATAAAAGGTTTTTGTATAACAACCTTATATATTACTACTGTATGTGTTTATTTCAGTCACATTCCACCAGATCAATCTCATGGAAACTATAATTTGCACCCCCAATTCATGAAAGTGTGTATGTATGTGTAATATATATATATATATATATATATATATATATATATATATATATATATATATATATATATATATATATATATATATATATACACACACACACACACACTACTGTCCTTAGGCACTTGTGGAAAATGTTGTGTTGTGAGGATGCCTTCAAAAATAATGGCATAAATATTTTTCAATTAACGTCATTCAAAGTCATGTAAACAGAAAAAAGCTAAATCAATATTTGGTGTGACAACATTTGCCTTCAAAACAGCACCAGTTCTCCTAGGTACATCTGGACACATCTGGTTTTTCTTGGTTGTTTGCAGATAGGATGTTCTAAGCTTCTTTGAGAACTTACCAAAGTTCTTCTATCTATTTAGACTGTCTCAATTGCTTCTGTCTCTTCACATAAACCCAGACTGACTCAATAATGGTGAGATCTGGGCTCTGTGGGGACCATACCATCTGTTGTAGGGCTCCTTGTTCTTCTATTCATTCCTATTTGCAAAGGGAATATTGAAATCTAAAATTCATATTTCCTATTGTTACACTAAATGCAGAATATATAAAATAACCATCTATAGGCAAATGTTTTTGTGAAAAATATAATGTGCCTATATATCAAAGATCAAATGAAGGCTAGTTTTTAAAACCATTATGCATTACATGATTTCTATATTTACATTACAAAGAACAATTGTTATTATACATCATGGTAATGTTTGTACTATTGAATTACATTTTTACTGATTACAATAATGAGGAGAGTTTCCACATAAAATAGGCCTCATTTTCTTTAGGCAAAGTTTTTATTTTTCCTTTTTAATTTTGGGATGAAATATGAAGAACATTCTTCCGTAAAATTCACTAGCATAATCAAATTGAATTCACACAGCAATTATACTACAAGGTAAACCAAAGTCTTTCTAGCAAGTCAATCCACTGTTGCCAATTTTAGGAACACTTTCAGGAGGCTATTTCCAGTCATGACAGTGCAGCTCCTATCTACTTGAATGGGGGAACACCAAAATCTCAAAAACAGTTGCCGTAAAATATGAAAACACTGGTATCATAAATTGTGTGATGCCTTGCCTCAGATTACGCAAAAAAACAACAAAAAAAAAAAAATCACATTTTATAGCTAAACCGCATGCACGTTCTCGGGATATTAACATAACAGGCAATGTCTGTATCTAAAAGGTGATTGGCTCTTTTACCTGTAAGCAAGGGCGTAGCCAAGAAATTACTTTTGGGTGGGACTAATATTTTGCCCAATATTGTTTAGCATTCAAACAGTTGTTTCACACTTAAAGTGTGAGCATTTTAAAAAAAAAAAAAAAAACTGTTTCATAAATATATATTTGAAGTTAAAGAATAATCCTTAACATTCTGGGTGGGCATAGGTCTAATTTGGGTGGAGGCACCCTTGGCTATGCCACTGCTGTAAGGCGGGACTTCCTTTATACAACCATTGACCATCAGAACTTCTTGGTTGGGCGTTTCTAATTTCTCCCGTTCATTTTAACAGAAGTGGTCCGTCTCTGCTAAATAGTCTCTTGGAGTAAACTTTTCATCTTTTAAAGACATACTGGTTCTCAACCAGGGGGTCTGGACCCACTTCCACTTCGAATATTTTCTCCCACAATTTGGCTTGGAGTCAAAAAGGTTGAGAGCCGCTGCTTTAGACAGCGGGAGTAGAAGAGAAGCGCCGGTAGAGGGCGATATCTCAACATACTTGCACGAATCGCTACGGTGCACCGCTCTTTCTCGCGGTATTTTTACACTGACAAGGAAGTCACGATGCTGTCATTCTAAAAGCCGGTTTTGAGAACTCAGCGATTTTTAAACACTCTTGACAAAAGAGTCAAACTTCCTTTCGCACCGAATTACTCGATGAATGACTAAGCCAACAAACTGATGCTTAAGTGTTTTTACAGGCCTTCAAATAGAGAGAGTGACTCATATGTCACCAATTTATGAGCTGCTGTCCCATTGATTGAGATGCAAGTCATCCTCATAACTCAGATGGAGTCTTCATCAGTCACTCATCTCCAAAGATCTCTCGTTTTGTCGAATTAGGCGTGTCTTTATTTAGGCTTTATTTTAATACCAGTCAGGTAATTTTTTTGCGCTATGTCTAACTCCAGCAGGACATCAGAAGACCAAATCAATGGATGCTGTAACGTAAACTCTGATAGGACACTTCAAGATAAAGACCCGACTGAATCGATCCCGAGAAGAACTGCCAAAAAAATAATCCTTCACTTTGATCTCAACAACACAATCCTTGTATCTGATGCAGTCACAAGACAAGGAACAGTTGCTGCTCTTGAGTACTTCCTCTCCACTGTCACTTGGGGACGCATGACAAAAGGTAAGAAATATATCTACTTTGAAGATTTGTAAATCCAAGACGACATACATTAAAACATATTTAATGCAACTTTAAGTTAAATTCATTTTAATGCACGTCCTCTTAGATTTACAATGACGTGTATCGTGGATTCAGCATCATTCATACGCAAACGTTTTCCGTTACCAATGCCAATGTAGAAATTCACTATTCACAGTCAGTAATTAATAATTTAATCCATGAGTGAAAGTGTTCCATAACAGGGCAGCTAATGAGATACGCGAATATTAGTCAGCTGGTCATGTGATCATAACATGGCAGCCCCCATGAGGGGACCCTTTCCAGTAGAAAATAATTTAATAAGGTTACTGATATTAATTGAGTCTTCATCTCATGTGAGTGCATATGGTTTTTACATATGTTTCAAATTACTATTAATTTCTTAAAGAGTACAACTTTTTTATTAATTAGGATAATTGAACCAAGGGACCCCCAATTTTAAAAAGCTAGGTTTTGTTGGTAACTGCTGAACATAGGTTGATGTAGACAAGTAGGATTTTTTAATTTTTTTTTAAAGTGCACTCAGTGATTTCTTTGGCCAGTATACCTTATTCAGAGTAGCGCCATATAATATTTTTTGACATGAATGAAAACAAGGCTGTGTTGTAAATGTCTGAGATCACATCTAATTTTTATAGCATGTGTTTTCTGGAGATTTCTGTCTGCTAAATGTTTTTGAAAATATGTCTTCTCAATATTTTGTCAGCTGAATGTTCATCGCAAATGTAAACAACAGTACCACCCATTGAAGAGATGTTAAGTCTATATTTTACAGCCGTGTTTTCATTCCCCATAGGTATTTTTTAAATATGTTTAATTGATGTACTATAAAGTGAAATGAACACTAGTCATATCAGTCTTGGAGAAAAATCTGCTTTATTTTACATGGTGCTGTGTGCACATTCCATATTGAGCTCATATGATCAGCTGAATTGTGTCAGTGCACCAACCATACACAAAAAACATAAAGAAAATCCTTTATGTTTTATATGTACATTGAGTAGTACAGCAGTTACTAGTTGAAACCTATGGCCTTTTACTCATTTACAGTATACTTCTTACGGTTGACAGGTAAATGGGAGTGGCTCTTTGATTCACCATCTCTACTCCAGCCTTGTGAGGGTGCTGTAACATACTACACTCAGTTTGGCAGAGTGGCAAACTTCACCACCGTAGGTCCTGGTCGACAGTTCCGGAACGTCCTGACGGAACACCTGGTGCTGCTCCAATGGCCATCTGACTTGCCTGAAGATAAGGAGCTATCTGTTAAAGGAGAAGATGGGAAGCTGTACCATTGGATTTTACCGTCCTTCTTCCAGATGCTGCAAGACTTGAGCTCACAGGGTGTGGAGTTCTCCATCATCTTCCGTACCTTTGGCACAGACCTGCCCCGTGTTCTGACTGCTGTCCAACATGCTGTTCAGCATGGGTCACATCCACTCTTTCCCAACCTCCCATCTCTGAAGGTATTTGCTGTTTTTTTTTTTTGTTTTTTTTTAATTATTATTATGTTAGATAAACTGAATCTTATTAGGAATGTCTCCTCACAGTTGAAGGTGAATCTAACTGCTGGACGGATCAGGTGCAGCAGTAAAGGCGCAGTTCTGACTTGTGGTGAGGAGCGCATATCCGCACGGGATGGAGTACGGTGTCTGTATCAGTACGTGAGCTCTGCTGAGGGTCTGAGTGGCTTCCAAGACCACTTTGATTGGTGAGTAAGCAGTTTTGGATCTACATTTCTTTACATTTGCCAGTGCATTCAAGGTATACATTTGATAAACTTTGATGTTGGCTTGACAAAGAGCTGACTGAAAGTTTAAACCAGTTTGAAAGTTTGTTGGATATACAGAAATTACAGTTAGACAAACAGTCAGCAAGCAAGAGTCAGACAGACAGTCACATAGTAAATCAGATGAACCTTTATAGAGAGAGAGAGAGAGAGAGAGAGAGACCCATAGCAGATTAAAGCCCTTTTGTGGGTTTGTTTATATTTTAATTTTTTGACAGAGTTTGAATTAACAAACATTTCAATGGCCTGTTTGTACATGCCATAAATTTAAATCTGTAGGAGTTTTCTGATTTAAAAAAACAAAACCTATACAAAGTTTGTAGAATATATATATATTAGGGCAGCTGTATGAGCAACGCGCAGTTTATAAATCGAAGAAAACACTTCAGTAAGCAGTGTCACTACTCAATCCACAAACATGCGTTACGTTTTTGTGTTCAAAACACTTGAAGGAGCGCATTTGCGATCTAAGGGATCTCAAGATGTGTTTAAAGATTGAGTATTTAACTTGACACAGTGACCTAAACATTTTATGTTTATGATGCAACACACCCAAAACTCTGACGTAGGTGTAAATTGACGGGCTCTTAAACAAGCCCTCATAATAAATCTACAACTGATTGACAAATTCACTTGTGAAATGGATTGCTGCTAACTGTATGCCAATGATTGACTTATGATCAATAATATGGTAGTAAACAATACATTGTATTCTAAAGCCGCTTTTTGTATTGTCTTATCAATTATTAACTCTTCTGCTACAGGAATGTAAAGCATTTTAATTATCTGAATATATATATATATATAATTTTTAAATATTTAAAGATAACTATGTATAATTATATATTGATAAAAATATGTATAATCATTATATATTGAGTTATTGTTATATGAAGGGCTTTCTCAGCAAATGTTTGTATATGCGATTAATCACGATCAATTAATCAGGACACCATATAATTAATTTGATTAAAATTTTAATCGATTGACAGCCCTAATATATATATATATGATCTCATGACCTGTCAGATGTTTATTGTTTATCAGTGTCAAGCCTTTGTTTTTTCCAATAGGTGGGCAAGGAACAATTACTCCATTTTGGGAGGTAAACCACTCTGGATTGACCCTTTTGATTCCAATGTTCAGCATATCTTTATTGATGACAACATCCGGCAAAATGATGAGGACACTATCGTCCATCCTAAGGTATGTAATGCACAATATGTCTTCTCCTGTCCTTCTCCATCCCATGTGTCACACATGTTCCTTTGTAATCTCTCAATGTTTATCCAGGTGTTTTTGGACTCCGAGGGCTTACAGACCCGAACAGCCTCCACATCAGAGCTGTATGATCTGTGTCTCATACAGAATGACCTGCTGAAGGCCATTTCTGACCCAGGCTATTTCACCCAACGCATACTGATGTGCAAGGAGAACTATGAGGGGAACATCCAACAGGGATAGCTAGATTAATTTATGCTGAAACAGGGAAGCACATGTACATGAGAGTAGAGAAAGACTGATTTCTTTATCATTCATAAATGCAATCTGACAGGATTTGGTTGTACTCTATGTAGCAAACAATATCATGCAATAGATGGAGGCTTCTCTGACCCTTTTTGTAATGTGATGTATCCTGAGATCATAAAAAAAGCATATTCCATAATTTATTTAGATTATTTATATTAAGCATTAACAGTGCTCCATTTGAGCACACAACCAAACGTAGGAAGGTTGTTCATGTGGATATTTCCTACCATCACCAGTATTCTCAGGGTTTATGACATTCAACTTTGTGAACATCAGGGGTATTTTTTTTTAGGGTAATTTTTATTTTGATGCATTTTATCCAAATATATTCAAAAAAATGAGTTGAATGTTAAGAATATTGAGACACTTACATTTTTATTTGTGAAGGAAAGTTAATTGTTGTTGTGCTTCCATTGTATTTAAAAAAAAAGTATATATTTTGATCCATTCTAACATCCAGTTTGAAGATGTGTAGCTTCAATTGGTGGTTTGAGTTGCTCAAGCAGTTTTACATGTTACATTCTCTTTTTTTGCTGATAAAATGCACTGCCCTTTTGCAATTGTTAATTATCATTAAATCAAATAGGAATTGCAGGACAATGATAATGGCAAATTCAGCCATTGCCATGATTAACATCACATGTTGCAGTTTTACACTGAAGTGTCAGCATGTGTCTCTCTGAGGTAATGGTAGCCTAAGAGACTCAACAGCAACCTCTAATGATGTAAATTTATTCCAATGACAATTTTTGCTTTTAGATTGTGGAAAATAATATAATTGAAAAACATTATTGTTAGAGTTTTGTTACAAGCTATCTGAAGTGGCATTTAGTTGTATTTTCACAGACTGTTTAATGCTGTTCAGAGCAGGCATACATGCATTTACACATCAGTTACAAATGCATAAATCGTGTTATGAGATGAATATTTAAAAAATAAAATGAGGAAAATAGAAATATTAAATGAATGAAAATATGAAGTTACACTTTTAAATATGAAACTAAATTAAGAAAAATGTGTTCTATCATGACAACAAAAAGTTTAAGGCTGCTCTGATGCTGCATGTTATTTACACAGAACCAAAGCAGCATCACTAGGGGTTTAGGTGCAGAGCAGGCTTATAATCTGGTTATTGCATCTTTACACAGTTTTGAGCAGGCTTAACTCGGATATATAAGTCAGTTAGTTTATTTGCTAGCTTGCAAATTAGCTAGCGTGCCAAGTGTATTTACAAGTTTTTTTTTTTGTAATTAACGAAACAAGTCATTAGTCAAGCCAGATGAAGAATGTCAGACTTTGAAGAGGAGAGAGAAAAGGAGGATGATCATGGCAAGAATGAGTGAGCAGAACAAGAAGATTTATTTCCAACATTTTAAAGAACTACCTATTTGCTATGATTTTGTTTTTATTATTGTTATGTTGTTTTCCAACATATTGTTATTATACAGATTTCTGTAAGATTTTTCCCAAATTCCTTAAACCAAGACCAAAATTATGAATTGTAATTCCTACAGCTTTCAAGCTACATCCACCATTTTTGGCACAGACAAAATCAGACTGTTCTAACTCGTGTTGCTAATGCTATATCTTTTCTAACTGATCAGAATTACAGGTTTCACAGAGCAGATGATCCAAAATCCTAAAATTCCCATAGACTTACATTGACGGAATGTTCCTATAGTGAATCTATCCGTCTATATATCTTTCTGAAGATTTCATTTGAAGACCTAACTACCAACCAACCATCCATCCATCCATCCATCACTGTCTCTATATCTGTTTAACATCTATATCTTTTAAGATGAGGCTTTGTCAAACCAACATCATTGTCTTAACAAACTTTACCTATCTAGTTATAAGCTAATAATGACTTTTTCTGAAATAGACTGAATTAATAACAGATAACACCATAATTTGTTAATAGTTTCTCATCATATTATCAGATTGAGCCATGTCCACAAACCCAGGACACAATAGCCAAAGGCTTATCCTTATTGTATCACACGGGAAATGTCAGACTTGACCTTAAAAACAATTAAGCTTCTTGAAAAATGTCTATGAATGACATGGGAGTATACGGTATATTACATGATCAGTATAATCAGGCCAGAGTCTTTCTTCATATTTGTAACTTAGGTCAGAGTTGAGCATGCTATAACCCATTACATCTTTATCCACGATCAACGTCTCAACCAGGGGTCTGACAGGCTTGGCCTTGCTCGGCTGCTTCATCAATCTGTGCTACTAGGACATCTCCTATAATTATTTATATTTATAATTACTCTGACCTCACCCAGCTGCTTTGGGTGAAAGGAGATGGTAACCTGCTTGAAAGAAATGACAGCCAGCTGTTTGGCAAGGAACCATAGATGTGATGTGAAGGGCCTTGGAGGTCCAGCACTGGAAAGCTTCAATCTCATTGGTTAGTGACACCTTAGGGCCACTTAGTAGTCTACTTTACAGCTTAGTTTAATGAGCTCTTTTCATTCTCAAGAACCAACCACGCTATAACCACAAGACAATTTCTGTACAAAATTAAGCTTCATAGTTGGCACTAAGCAGCAAAATGGCATATGTTCAGTTTTAGGTAATGGTATTCAGACAATGCAAGGTTTGGAATGTCACAAGCTGACCAATCTGGTGTCACTTGAGCTTAGAGGGAATTTATTGGAAACTACAAAGTTGGAGAGCTACCTCCCCAACTTGCACCACTTGTACATGGTATGATGGCTGTTAGTAATTATTATTTTTACATATACACTTATAAGTTGGTGAATATTTTCCAAATGATTATTTTTACATATACACTTATAAGTTGGTGAATATTTTCCAAGATCTACCATTTTTCAACTAACTGTTTAGGCTCAGAACAACATACAGTGATTGGAGGGTGTGGAGAAGCTTGAGCGTCTAAACACACTTCATCTCAGAGATAACAATTAGAAACGCTGGATGGAATCAGCCCCAGCATGAAATGTCTCCAATATCTTAATGTAAGGTAACAGAAATTCGTACCTATTGCCAGACAAGAAATCCAGAATCAATTCAGTTGTGTGATAGTGAAACTAAGTTTGTCATGTTCAAAGCTCTGTTATTTTCAGTCTGGCTTAAATTGAGGAAATGAAGATGTCACTCTGTAATAGAGAAAGAAAACTGTTAGTCGCTTAAATTGTCAGTCATGTTAATTTGCCCCACTACCTGATAAACCACGCTTCCTCATTCTCACAGTTTAAGGGG
This sequence comes from Moxostoma hubbsi, assembly GCA_032164185.1. Taxonomy (NCBI): domain Eukaryota; kingdom Metazoa; phylum Chordata; class Actinopteri; order Cypriniformes; family Catostomidae; genus Moxostoma; species Moxostoma hubbsi. The sequence goes on from JAVLUX010000001.1 coordinate 65,959,657, forward strand.
GAACTTTATATCTTCTAAGAGGACTTTGCAAATTCTGGTGAGTGTGGGGCAAACACTGAGGACCCTTGCGCTCTTAGACAAGTCATTAGCAAAGAATGAGGATTACAGATTGTATGTGATCTCACATCTTCCCCAGCTGGAGCGTCTGGACAAGGATCCCATCACTGGAGGAGAGAAATCTGGGGCTCTGGAGAAACTCAAGGTGAGGAGATGGTCTTCATTAAATACATTGTCTTAGATGATGTCTACAATGTCCATTTGATAATTTTTTAAAGTCACAGATTGAGTGAGTGTGTTGAAGGGATAGTTCACACCAATATTTAAGTCCTTGTTGTGTGTGTGTGTGTGAGAGAGAGAGAGAGAGAGAGTGAGTACATGTACAGACTCAGCGAGCACAGTCTGGCTGTAGAGACGGGCCGCCGCAGACAGACATGGCTGCCCCGCGAGGACAGACTGTGCTCCCAGTGCATCCTGGGAGTGATTGAGACAGAACTGCACTTCCTCACAGAATGCCCAAAATGCCAACCAATTAGAAACAAATATTACCCCAAAATTAACAACATATGCCCAGATTTCAATGACTGTACCCCGAAAAATGTGTTTTATTCTGGGTGAAAAAGAGGAATGTGCAAATATAGCTGCAAGATTTGTACTATCCTGTAGAAACCTGCGGGACAACCAGAACTCAACCAATAACAACACATGATGTATCGATGACCCCTGACCCCAATCCCCCCCCCCCCATTAATGCTATTTATTTATATTTATTATTGTTGTCATGTCTTAGTTTAGTTCCTGTTTTGTGTTTTCTATGTAATTGCTTTGGCAATACAAAATGTCTTTGTCATGCCAATAAAGCTCGTTAAATTGAAATTGAATTGAATAGAGAGAGAGAGAGAGAGAGAGAGAGAGAGAGAGAGAGAGATATCCATCAGCGGTTAAGGCTCTGGGTTACTGATCAGAAGCTCGGGGTTCAAGCCCCAACACCGCCAAGATACCAGATGTTGGATAAGATGTTGGGCCTTTGAGCAAGTCCATTGACCCTATCTGCTCCAGGGGCGCCATATAAAAAAAAAAAAAAATCAACCTCTTCCTTGTTTGTTCATACACGCCCACATTAAAGAGGCAGAGCCTATTTTCAAAGTTCCCAAACATTCCTATTCAATCATGACTCATCGAATCAATGATTTAATCAGATACCTTTTTAACGTTTTAACAATAATTGCAACATGTACTCATTGTAACAGTGTACCAATGAAGGTTTTACTTACATATACAAAATAAACACTCTAATCAGTATGTTTGCGCACACTTCTGTGGTCTCTGCTTTGATCTGGCAACCTCGCTGCTGTAGTCTGATCTGTCCCGTTGAGAAAATCGCCTCGTCTAATGGTTCGCCTCGCCGGATGATTTGCCAGCTGACGTAAAGCGTCACATATAAGCTACAGCAGACCACGTTATCGCATCTCTCACCTATGACTCAGTTCGTTGCCTCTAATCGCAGATTAACGTAGATTCGGAAGTTTCTTCTTTTAAATTACATAACTCATTTATTTCAACACATTTCCCGCAAAAAGGCGAAACATGAGCTATCACAAACCCGACGAAAAAACTCTTCAGGCCCTGAGAGATATCGCTAACAAGCTCAGGATCCTCTCCATCAAGGAAACATGCGCCTCAAATTCCGGGTAAAATCTTGTTCAGTCATTGGAATTGATTCTCAGCAACTTTCTAGACTATTAACGTCTTTATTCGTCAGACGTGCACATTAATGCTTACAAATCTTCACTTTAGCTATAGCTCTGCGTATGCATAACACGTGAACTTGGCAAGGGGGCCGGGCTACTATTGGTTTGAAATAATCCGCTTGTCTAATTTTGTTATGAATAGTGGCATTGCGCAGCGTAGCAGTTACATAATTTGCGTAACAAATAAATCGTGTTATATTTAAGTGTCTATTAGTCTAACGTGGCCTCCGAGCGAAAATTGGCTTAGCTCTCACCACCCCAATTATTAGCACGGTATATGGGGCTGCAGGAGGGATGATTAGCAAGTGTGCCAGTGGGTATACATTTTAAATTAACCAGAACTTGCTCGTGCGCCACTCATTCGAGATCAATCCGAAGCACCGCACGCTGAAGTGCAGCCAATTAATAATTATGTGATCTTGTGATCACACATGATTATTCTTCTATAGCAGATTGTCACGCGAAGACTTGTATCGCGTGGTATTCGTTGCGCTGTAAGTTAAAATGTTGTTCGCCCCCATTACGTAATGTTCTGATGAAAAGCCCAGTTTATACAAGTATATGGGGGAGCAGGGTTCAACTTAAGTTTGCACAACGGAAAGCTTTTCTTCAAGATTGTTCAATCTCTGCTCGCCATTTCTCTGTGAGGCTGACCGACTTACTTCAACATATAGTCATTTCTCACCATGTACTGAAATCGATGGAGGGTATTTCTAAACTTGTAAAAGATGAAAAGGCTGCTTTGTTAATTAAATTGGTTACACTGCACACACCCTTGTTCACAATGGAATGCAACACTATTTCAAGCATTGTAAATAATGAGTCTTGAAACTTTCACCTGATAGCCTACTGTTTTTTTTTTATTTTTTATTATGATACCGCCTCCATTTCTGTTTCCTATATTTTGTGTGAACGTTGGATGCACACAAAATGTTTTATAATCACTGGTATGCTTGTTGCCTCATTAAAAAAAAAAAATCTACAAGTATTGACTTGGTCAGACCTTGGTCCTGTCTTTTCGAAGTCCTCATGCTGAAGCTGATTGGTGGGGGGTTGTTTGTTAATGCATTTTTCCAATTTTGTATTTCAGCCTAATTGAATCTCACTGTAAGACAAATATGGTAATTCATCAGTGATGTTCTGTGTAGTAAACTACTGGGAATGCATCAAGGGACAGCATGTATTTTGACTAGCAGTTAAAGGGATGGTTCATCCAAAAAAGGAAATTATTATCAGTTACTCACTCTCATGCCATCCCTCTGCAGGTTCATACCATTCAAGTGAATGGTAGCCAGAACTTTGAAGCTCCAAAAAGTACATAAATGTAGTACAAAAGTAGTCCAAACGACTCTAGTGGTTAAATCTTCTATTCAGAAATGATATGATAGGTGTTGGTGAGAAACATTAATATTTAAATTCTTTTTTACTATAAATGTCCACTTTCACAGACTTTGTTTTTGACGATTCACATCATAATGCATATCGTCACCTACTAGGCAGGTAAGAGAATTCATAGTAAAAAAAAAAAAAAAGGGACTTTAAAATGTATCTGTTTCTCACCCACGTCTGTCATATCACTTCTGAATATATACATTTCACCACTGTTGTCAGATGGGTTACTTTTATACTACCTTTTTGGTGCATCAAACTTCTGGCCACCATTATCTTGCACTGGATGGACCAACAGAGCTAAAATATTCATCTAAAAATGTTTGTTTGTAGTCAGCAGAAGAAAGTCATGCACATCTGGGATGGCGAGTTGATGAGAATTTTCCATTTTGTGTGAACTGTCCCTTTAAGATATCAGTTTGTCAACTGACAGTTTTGTGGCTACTGAATTGCATGACTAATTTCTCCACTCTTGACCACAACAATATGGAAACAAGTAAACTGTTGTACAAGACTCTGAATTCAAGAACTTAGCCATTTTGTACTTTTTGATGGTAATCTCTCCTTACACTTGCAGCAGTTTAATTTCCCTTAAAATGTATTGTACTCTAGTTCCCTCTAATACGAATGGCTATAGTCTTGCTTAATTAAATACAGGTCTTATGTGTGTGTGTGTACTGTAATTGTTTGGCAGTAGGCTAATGCAAGTCATTGATTCAGAGAATGTAATTTACTACTACTCAAAACCAGTAATGACAGTAGAAACATTCAGTGTTTAACATTTTTGAAGTGAACGGACGTTTGAAAGATAAATCGCATGTCTGATTGGTCTTTAACATGCAGCATATTTGAGTTGACTGTTAATGGTTGATAGATAGATTAATGTCACTGGTGTGTGTTCCCACTTGCAGACATCCCACCTCATGTTGCAGCGCTGCCGAGCTCATGTCAGTGTTATTCTTCCACACCATGCGGTACAAAGCTGATGATCCCCGCAACTGCTACAATGACCGCTTCATCTTATCCAAGGTGGGCTGCTGTTCTGTGTTGGATAAAGAATTGTCTACACTTTTTATCCTTACTTGTAGATTAAAGTATGAGAATGAAAATTGTCATAAAATGTACTCATCCTAATGTCGTGCCACACCCCTATGACTTTCATTTTGGAAATACACAAGAACATTGAACACAAAAGATAATGTTTTGCCTCCATCACCATTCACTTTCATTGTATGGGAAAAAATATGAAATGAAAGTGATCACTGACTGAGGCTGTCAGTCTCTAACATTCTGCCTAACATCCTTTTGTGTTCCATGGGGGGAAAAAAGCGAGTCCTACAGGTGTGTAACAACATGAAGGTGCATAAATGATAACAATAGGTTCATTTTTGTGTGAACCAATCCTATCTGATGTCCCTCCAATGTGCTTTGAGATTAAATGTATTCCCCACTATTACCTCACTGCTTTCAGGGTCATGCTGCTCCTATTCTTTATGCAGCCTGGGCAGAGGCTGGATTCATCAAGGAATCTGAGCTGCTAAACCTGCGTAAGATCGATTCTGACCTGGAGGGTCACCCCACCCCTGTGAGTAACACCCCTCTATCATGATATATGATAACTCCTACATATCGATTCATTGTGCAAATAACTTAATTATTTTGGATTGATGAAGCCAACATACTATTAAGGTGGTTGCACACCGGACGAGAAGCGCCACGCTGCAGCTAGGACGTGGCACAGAGATCGAACACTGGGTACTTCAAGTCAGTTCAGGTGGCAGATGGTACACACAAGTTAACATGGTTTTTCCCTTTTTCAGAATGGGAAAACCCTAGAGTAAATAAGCTGTCCTTTGATAATGATTTGGGTCAAATTTATTGGAAAATATGCAAATTGCTCTACATGGCGAGGCAGAAAGTTGAGCAGCCGCCGGAGTCGCAGATGGGCGCCAACAGACGCTGAGCTCCGGTGTGCGTACCTTTTTAATTGAGAATATTTTTTGGGAATTTTAGAACCCGCCATGTCGTCCACCAGACATGTCCGGTGTGTGACCCCCACCCCCCCATTTATTCTCCAAACTGTTTTTTTTTTTTTTTTTTTATGACTAACCAAAGATCAACATTTCTGAATGTAACTCTTCTTAGAGCTTTCTAGCTACATCTACCAAACTAGGTACCGACTGTTCTGAAATGGTGTTCAAATGGGCCAGTGGACTGCTCAATATTTTGAACTCCAACTGTCAGAAATTCACATGATAACAAGCCCACAAAAGGCCTTTAATCTTTGTTGTCCTCTCGCTCAAGCTAGCTAGCTATCCATTGTAGGCTATTCGATATTTATATTATAAGATATCTATTTTAAGATCTTTCCTCTAATACTTCTACTGCAATGATGGCAAAGATTGTTTTTCAAAGTTTAATTAAAAAAAGACTACTAGTCTCAAGAGATTCAAACAATCATACATTTTGTGATTCCAGAAACATCTAGAACTGTATATTCTTCATAAAAAGCGTAGCTGTTAAAGGAAGTTAAATTTTTTGCATTTTCATTAAGTTTAATCGTTAGGCCCCCTTGGAAGTCTGCTGAGGCCCCCTAATGGGTCTCGACCCCCTGGTTGAGAACCAGTGATCTATGTGACAGTCCTTCTGACTAGCTGCTAGCTAGCTTTTTGTCTTAGTGCATTGTCTGGATAACCATCAAACTTTTAAAACTAGCCAACTTGCAACTTTCAAATAAGGCTTTGTCAAGCCCACATCAAAGTTTGCCTCGATAAGTGTTTTTAACCTAGTTAACCTTTATTTATTTTTAACAAATTATAACATTACTTTCAGAAACTAGCATTTGTGGATGTGGCAACCGGCTCACTTGGCCAGGGTTTGGGAGCTGCCTGCGGCATGGCCTACACAGGAAAATACTTTGACAAGTCAAGGTACTCCAGCTCTCCCAGAGCATGCCATCTCAACATTATTTAATTCCCTCCTTATAATGAACAGATAGCTTTTTTCCACCTAACTTTGAAAGATTAAAACTGCAGTGCATTTTGATAAAACACCCATAATCACCCCAAAGGTCAAGTGCAACATCTTGTAAACATCCCTATGTAAATGTGCAGACCATTTAATAATTGTATAATACAGGAAGAGTCCAGTGTCTACTGCTTATTTGATGGCACTGTAACTGGATCTGTCTGTTTTGTCTCGTTAGCTATCGTGTATACTGCATGCTGGGAGATGGTGAGTGTTCAGAAGGGTCGGTGTGGGAAGCCATGGCTTTTGCTTCCTATTACAAGCTAGACAATCTGGTGGCCATCCTTGATGTCAACCGCCTGGGCCAGAGTGAGCCGGCTCCATTGCAGCATAACATGAACACCTATAAGGAGCGCTGTGAGGCCTTTGGGTTGGTCTCACTTGTACTGCATACTACTGAACTATTACTATTTCTACATTTTACTGTATGTATGGAATATGCAAATTAGATGTACCTAGTACATTTCATGAAATAAGTGAGTGGAATACTGAATTCCACCGAGAATCCTTCCATTTCCAATGTGATTTTAAATACTCTTTCTTAATTCTATTTGGCAGTTCAAGATTAAATACATTAATGCGCAAAGTTGGATAAAAAAATACAAAATTAATACTTTTATCTCCTAAGATAACTGATGGCACTCACTAAATTAAACATGCACCGCATGTATGACCAGCAATTAGTTAATATGACAACAGCGTAGCATACTACCATTAAAATTTTTTGTTGCATAATGCGTGGTTCAAATACCATTTAAAAAATTAAAAATAAACGTTGTACTGTGGAGTAATAAGTAAGTAGTGTATGCTAGTATTTTATTCGAATATAGCCTTTCTCTTTGTAGTCCATGTTTGGTCTTAATTACATTGGTATGTTACTCATTTGTTTCATCAGCTTCAACACCTATGTGGTAAATGGCCATGATGTGGAGGAGCTGTGCAAGGCTCTCTGGCATGCTGAGCAATTTAAAGGCAAACCCACTGCCATCATAGCCAAAACCTTTAAGGGCAAAGGTCTCAAATGTAAGTTATTATGGGATCTTTCTACAGTGAAACTATCAGCACACTTGATGATGATGATGATGATGATCAATATTAATGCTGTCTGTTGTTATAGTTGTCCTCATTCTTGTTGTTTGTGCCTAGGCATTGAGGATCAGGATAACTGGCACGGGAAGCCAATACCTAAAGACTGTGTGGACGAACTGATTAATGACCTCATGAGCCAGATCCAGTCTCCCAACAAGACCCTTCACCCTCAACTGCCCAATGAGGATGCAGCTCCAGTTGATTACACACCCATCCACCTTCTCACAGCTCCAGAATACAAGATTGGAGATAAGGTGGAGAACTGACACATTATTACATGTCTTGTATCTACCATTAGTCATTATACAGCCATGCAAAAGCAAAACTCAGTTACTACAATCTCAGTTTCAGTGTTCCTTCAGTTAATATGTTTTGCTTTTGAAGGGAAGTATAGTTATTGGAGCCCTTGATTGTTGATTTTTGTGTATTTTTCTTACTAAATTGTTTTAGATCTTCAAACGAGATAACAAAACAAAGGCAACCTGAGTCCACACAAACTACAGTTTAAAAAAAAATAAACAAAAAATGTAATTGAAAAAAGTTATACAGCACCTATATCACCCATGTGAAAAGCAAACTGCCCCATTAATTTTATAGCTGGTTGTGCCACCTTTAGCAATGACAACTGCAACTGCAACCAAAGGCTTCCAATAACTGGAGATCAGTCTTTCACAACACTGTGATGGAATTTTGGCCCACTCTTTGTAGAACTGCTTTAGTTCAGCCACATTGGAGGGTTTTTGAGCATGAACTGCCCGTTTAAGGTACTGCCACAGCATCTCAATCTGGTTCAAGTCTGGACTTTGACTAGTCCATTCAAACTTTAATTTTGCTACATTTGAGCCATTCAGAGGTGGACTTAGTCCTATTCTTTAGATCATTGTCTTGCTGCATAATCCAGTTGTGCTTGTGCTTCAACTCACAGACTGATGACCAGACGTTCTCCTTTAGTTTTTTCTGGTAGAGAGCAGAATTCATGTTTCCCTAAATTACAGCAAGTCGCCATCAGTTCCACCTTCGACTCATCAGTCCACAGAACATTCTCCCAAAATGTTTTAGGATCATTAAAGACGATCAGAATTCAGACGAGTATTAATGTACTTATGGGTTAGCTGTGGTTTTCCAATGCCAGTCTTCCATGGATGGCATTTTTGCCCAGTGTCTTTCTGATAGTGAAAATTTATGTGAGAGAGGCCTGCAGTTCCTTTTGTTGACCTTGGGTTTTTTGTGACTTCCTGAATGAGTTGTCGCTGTGCTCTTGGAGGAATTTTGGAAGGTCGGCCACTTCTAGGAAGGTTCACTATTGTGCCAGGTTTTATCCATTTGGAGGTAATGGTTCTCACTCTGGTTCTTTGGAGTCTCAGGGCCTTTGAAATGGCTTTGTAACCCTTCCCAGACTGATATATTTCAATCACCATTTTCCTCATTTCTGGAATTTCTTTTGACCTTGGCATAGAGTGCTACTGGGTGAGACCTTTTAACCAAAAATTTCTATTTAGGTATTTATTTGGTTGAACGGGCTGGCAGTTATCAGGCCTGGGTGTGTCTAGTCCATCTGAATCCATATTATGAATGCAGCTAAGGGTGACTAAGGGCAAGTACTTTTTCACACAGGCCCAGTTGGTATTGGATAACTTTTTTTGCTTCAATAAATAACATTATCATTTAAAAATTGTATTTTGTGATTACTCGGATTGCCTTTTGTTTTGCTAGATTTAGAATTTTGGAAACAATTTAGTATGAGATATACACAAAAATGGAAGAAATCAGGATGGGGCGAATACTTTTTCACAGCACTGTACTTCCCATCATCAAATGTTACTTCAACACTAGAACTACCAGAATTCTATAACTACTAGAATGGCCATAGTGGTCATTCTGACCATGCATACTAGACTGTACCAAATGTCTTTTTTTTTTTTTTTTTTTTTCTTTTTCATGTCATATTTCCATTTGAAGCTCCTAATGAGGTTTTAGAATGAAGCTTCTAATCTCTGTCATCACCCTAAAGTTTTTTTTAAAAACCTAGAATAAAATCATCAATTTTAATAAAATAGAATAATATGGATTTAATGGAGAATGGAGGGCCAAGCAAACGCTGATAGGCCTACACAATATGATCTTTTTTGTAATATATAATAGTGCTAAACTATACAATGTGTGTATGTATATAATGTACATATACACACACACACACACACACTATCTGCTAGACTGCCCCGGACGGCGCGTGCCTCGTTTTTTCACTCATGTTTTTGAATGTCTAAACAAACATTGATTGAGGCAGAATATTTCGTTAGATAAAAACATGTTGTGAATTTTGGAAATTATTACATCTTTTTTTAAATACATTTTGACTTTTGGTCTTTACAATGCTCTGGAGTTATTGGAAATGTTTGGATCACACAAATCAGAAACAATCCTATGCAGCCACCACTGGAATCAAAATCCATGAATAAATTAATCTGTTATATTAATAATAAACACCAGGACTCAATTTAAATTCTAATAAATGTTAAAAGTTATTAGTTCATCGACAACCACAGAACCTGCTATTGTAGCTAATTACAGATACAAATTTGATTATTTCTATTCTATTATTTTCTTTGGAAAATAAAAACAAATCTTAGGATACAATTACTTCTAAAAGCATCACCAATATGCTTAGTAAAAACCTTGGACATGCATACAACATATATAGGCCTAACCCAAAATCACCAAAACGGTTAATAAAAAATATGAACTAAACTGCGGGAAAACTAACTGATTTCGAAAGCAATATTTGTCATGAGCAAAAATATGCTGTAAAACTATAATGAATATATTATGCTGTAAAATCATTATGAACGAATTCTCCTAAAAGTGGGCTCACTTGAACAAGGCATCTGGTTGTTTTGGGTGCAAACACCGCACATCATTCACTGACGCTTGTGAATCGATTACTCTGTTAACACAGGTACTCTCTACATTCCATGTGCAGCTCCCACACACTACCTTGTGACATTTGTCACAAGTGTCCTTTGTTTTTCTTGCAGTTTCTCCGCACTTGGCACTGCCTTCTCCTCTCCATCTGCAGCTGCTCCTACCTGGGTCCTCGCACAGTCAGCTGTGTGGCATTTGCTCTCATATGGCCGAAGCGAAGTTCATTTGCCAGTCGCATTATGAAGTTCCTCCATGACATTCTCTCATTTGTGCCTTTCTTGAACAGGATGGAAGCATTTATCTCAGCCAGGTCAAGGATATTATAAAACACAGTCACTGGCCATCTACCTGTGGGTGGTTTCACAGAGTATTTCCTCGCCAATTGATCTAGCTAGCACATCTTCTCCGAACTTGGTTCTGTTGTAGTATGTGACTGTCTCTGGTTTAGGCTTTTGGCCACTTGTGATAGCAACAGCTGTTTGGACAGTGCTGAGAATGCAGTTTTTCCTTATTTTGCACTGATGGACTGTGAGCATTGCATTGTCACTTCTCAGCACCTCCGTGGTGAACAGCGCCCTTTGCTCCTTTACACATGAGGGGAGCTCTCGTCTGCTCTTATTCACTGTGCCAACGAGGCTGGTTTTCTTGGACTTTAGTGCTTTGGCCAGTTCGAGGGAAGAAGTTGTCAGTGGTGATGTTCCTCCCTTTTTATCAAAACGCAGGAATAGCATGATTTCCTGGAATTTGTTTCGGGACATGGTCTCCTTAAAAAATGCATAGCCCCAGTCATCCGACCAAAAGCTCGCTAAGTCCTTGCTTTTTCCATCTTGCGCACCACGAATGTAGACGAGAGCAATGAAGGCCTTTAGCTCATCGACTGTCATATCCCATGAGCTGCCCTCCATGACTCTGTTTGCCTCAGCAACGGTGCAGTCCCTGATATGCTTCAACTAAACAGAGAAAAGCGGTAAGGGCATCTTCAATGTCAAGTCAAGTGGTTTTTATTGTCGTTTCAACCATATACGGTTAGTATAGTACACAGCGAAACAAGACAACGTTCCACCATGGTGCTACATAAAAGAACATAGGACAAACCTAGAACCACATGAGACTACACAGACTAAATAAAATACCTATATAAAGTCGTGTGCAAAAAGTACGGAACAGAGCCATAAATTACTAACAATGAACAGGACAATAGACACAGTAAGAGACAGTGCAGCGCCGACCAGTACACAGTAGTGCAAAAGATGAGTTTCTAAAAAAAACAGCACACGTAGGGCCTGCAGCTCCTGTCATGATGTTTTGACTTAGTAGCCTTCCTCTATTTTCACCCCACTGTATAATAGTCCACACAGTGCCTTCTTTTGACGTTTCATGCCTCTCTGCTGAAGGTAGATTTAGTGAGACAGCTTCATCACCCAGTGGAGGGCTGAGTGGTCTTGTGGTTGGCACAGATGATGATTCAGGATTTCGCAGTCACCAAAAAATTATAGCCTAATTAGCTTGAAATCTCAATCTTATCAGGGGTAATATTATAGCCTTTATGCATTTAGGCTATAATATAACACTAGCATAATAATAATAACAAGGTAGTAATAATAATAACAGAGGCTATTTCATCATAACATTGAAGTAGGCTTTTATAGATAACAGACTATAGTCTTCTTCAGTCTAACATACCTGGAACAGATGGAATGACAGTAGTTATCGAATTGGAGGTGTCCACCCAGCTTTATTAACGAATCGGCATTATCTCTGAATCACTTTCAGAGTCAGTGTCAGATGAACTGTCAAGAGACCAAGAGACATCACTATCTGAACCTGCTCCTCCATCAGAATCCGCATCATCAAGGCTCTGAAGAAAGGCTAAAGTCAATCTCTTTCTTGCTGACATTTCAAGTTTAAGCTTGGCAATAGCATATAAAAATAACTAGAAAAAATTGTTGCAAGGTAACAGTGGCGCACATCTTCAACGGTGGGAAAAAGTAGCAAATGCTGAAATGCGTGTGGTCAAAATGACCATATGGCCATTCAAAGTAGAAATACTCAGAACCCTTGTGTTTTGTAATTTTAATAAAATAACAATGTTATAATAAAATATGCACACATTTAAGGAATGTCATGGTTATATGGGTTTTATTTCAACAAAGTTATTACTTTGCAAAATTTAAAAACGGTCAAAATGATTGCCTTGGTAGTTATAGTGTTAAAGAACTCTAATGCCCTATAAGAATATATTCTGCTCTATTCTCACTCAGATCTCCACCAGGAAAGCTTATGGTGTAGCCCTGAAGAAGATGGGGGATGCCAGTTCTCGTGTTGTGGCCCTGGATGGTGACACTAAGAACTCGACATTCTCTGACATCTTCAAAAAAGCCCATCCTGATCGCTACATTGAGTGCTTCATTGCAGAACAGAACATGGTGTGTAACTGGGTGCTTGATTTTACACTAAGTTAACCAGTGTGATAATTGTTATGCATCAGGTGTGCACTTACTATAAAGTAGAACACAGTAAGAGAGGTTGAATGGGTCTTCAAACATTGTGGAGTACTCTGTGACCAAACTGCTTTCATACTGATCATAGGTACCTGACCTCACCTTGTTAAACTAATCTCCCCGGACTCTGTGTAATCCATTACTATCCCTCCTCATTACTTAACTCTCAGTGTGGAAAGTCACGTCCTATTGAGTAAGCACTTGACAATGCTAATTACCTTCCCACGTTCTCATCAACATCCAGCTAGGAGATTAAAAATGTAAAGTCATCCAGAACTAGGATATGTTTTGAGTTGTAACACCAAGTAGCCAGGCTGTTGTATTTAGGGGTGATATATAATAATATTTTGTTCTTCTGTGTTGCTGTCCAGGTGAGTGTGGCCATTGGTTGTGCCACTCGTGATCGCACTGTTCCATTCGCCAGCACTTTTGCTGCCTTCCTTGCCCGTGCCTATGACCACATCCGTATGGCAGCAATCTCCCAGTCCAACATCAACCTGGCTGGATCCCACTGTGGTGTTTCCATTGGTAAGAAATCTTTTTTCTGCTGCTGTGTATTTTGTGATCAATATTTCAGATCAAAACGTTTAATTTTGTCCAGGTGAGGATGGCCCCTCCCAGATGGCACTGGAGGATCTTGCAATGTTCCGTGCTATCCCAACATGCACTGTGTTTTACCCCAGTGATGGAGTATCTATGGAGAGAGCAGTGGAGCTTGCAGCCAATACAAAGGTGAGGTTCATGGGTGCCACTTTTCCGTTATAGAAGCACAACTCAATTTATATTTGCACCAGTTTAGAGAATGAGTGAATTTATTATTCTTTGACTTGGTATTCATGTTGGGACCTGTTTTCAAGGGTATCTGTTTCATCCGCACTAGCCGGCCTGATACAGCAGTTATTTATGACGCTGGAGAGCAATTTGAAGTTGGCAGAGCCAAGGTGAGCCCCCCCCCCCCCCCCCCCGATCAGTTGTATTAAATTATTGTTGTTTTCTTTTCTAAAGTTAGTTTTATAAAAGTGTAATGCAGTGTTTGGCAATGCAGTGTGCACATGGGACCTACTGTTGGGCCCTTATGGACTTCCTGCTTTTCAAAGTTTGATTTTCTTCTTGGTAACAGTTCTTTTTCTGTCTTGTAGGTGGTGCGCCAGTCCAACAATGATCAGGTGACTGTCATTGGAGCTGGAGTAACACTACATGAAGCACTTGCAGCACATGATCAACTGGTGAAAGAAGGTTTGTACACTCCCTACTGGCCTTTATAGACGTTAGACTGCAATCATTAACTACCTCAGTTGATTTTAAATAGCAAGTCATAGCTTTCTGTGTTAAAGGACCTAAATATTGGAAAATTGTTGTGAAAGTTATTATTTAATCTGTGTGCCAGGTGTGAACATTCGTATAATTGACCCATTCACCATTAAGCCCCTGGATGCCACCACTATTGTGGCCAGTGCTCATGCCACAGGAGGACGGGTGATCACTGTTGAGGATCACTACAAAGAGGGTAAGCTGCTTCTGTGTTTTGTAATCTCATGACAGTCAAATTGATGTGCGTTCTAACAGGGAGAACCACGGTCACATGTCGAGATATAAGGAAAATACTATTTCTCCACTTGCTCTGAGGTATTTTATGGTTGTTTCTTTGTGCTCACTTTGTAGGTGGTCTGGGCGAGGCTGTTCTAGCTGCAGTGGGGGAGGAGCCCGGTATCATGGTGCAACGTCTGGCTGTGAGCCACGTACCCCAAAGTGGCAAACCACAAGAGCTTCTGGACATGTTTGGCATCAGTGCCAAATCCATCATTGCTGCTGTCAAGCGCACTTTTGCCAACTAAAATGTTCCCATCCTTAAACCACCCCGAACTACACCCTCCCTGTGTCTCCACTCCTTAACCAGCACCAAGTGACAAAGCTTACAACACATCAATATCATTCCAGAGGCTCAGCATTTTCAGTGACTAGATGAATGAATGGGGAAACTGGGGATATAACTTATTAGTGTGAAAATGTTCTCTAACCTGTACACTTTAGTTGAGAGTGCGTCACACCATTGCTCACAAGTGTTTTGTTGTTATATTCAGTTCTGCCTTCTTGAAATCTTTAAGTGCTGCATTAACTGTGTGCTTTAAATAATGCATTACAATTGACACCTTAAAACCGTTTCGCACTGATGTCATTTCATGCCTCTATAGCTATTAACTCTGTGCTTTCTTTAATTACTTTAAAGCCAATAGCAGGACAAATAAAAAGCATTATGGTGCTTACATGGTGTGGAAGAGTGTATATCTGTAATCTTTTTCCATTTTGACTGCTGTTGTGGAAGCTACCGAATATCCCAGTTTTGCTTTTGTGCGTAAACGGTTTGGTTTTTGGTGACTTGAAATGTGTCTCATGTTACTGAGACTCCTTAATTGTCATTAATGACAAACTCAAAACTCAGTTTTCATTGCATTTGAAGTGTTAATAAATGTGTCATTTTAAAACCATTAAAGTATATGTGAATGAAATATTGAACAAAGAAACAAATGTGCGACTGGTGTACAGAACATTTTTTTTTCATTGTGCACAAATAATATTACTATTATTGACAGTAGGACATGACACCTTTGACTTTTAATAACACATTACGTAATATGAAATATACATACAATTTCCATGCATCCGTACGTTTGTAAAGGCTTAATTTCGTTATTTCGTGTGCTGGTGGTGACGTCAAAGAGGCTGGTGGTGGTTAGGGAATGAACTGTCGATTTCTTTAAGCGGTATTTTTGAGTCCGTTAAGATTTTACTCGACACCCTTCATGAAGTCCAAGAACTCTGCAGGTATGAAAATAAAACAGTTTTAGATTTAGATGAGGATACTTTTAAGTAAATGTTTAGTTGGTAAATATGTTTTTAAAGTTAGTCGACCAATACTATATTGTATAATTACCGTCGTAATCGATCTTGCCGTCATTGTTTTTGTCTCCGTCCTTCATGAGTTCCTCGATGTCGTCCTCCGTAATGGCCTCACCTGTCGACTCCAGCATGTTCTTCAGCTCGTCTAAATCGATGTAGCCATCACCATTCCTTACAGAGACATTGAGACATCATTAATTTTAAGCGGTAAATTAAGGAAGCAGTAGCTTCTGTTTGGGTGCATAGGCTATTGCCCGTTGCCACGACCCTTTCAGCGAATCAGTTACGGTGAATGTCACATAATATGAAATAATTATAGTTAAATAATAATTATATAGTTATTACTGTTCATGACCAAGTCGAATTTCATAATAAATAATTTGTTCCAGTTTGTGTGCTGTGCCGCTCAAAAAATAAACTACAGAACAGAAGGGAACATCGTCTTTTGACAAAAATATGTTTTTATACATTCATAGTTGTGTATGCTAATCGTCTGAATGAGGGATTATCACATATTATTGATGAGTGTCAATCAGCTTTCATGAGGGGCAGAAATATACATAATCATATCAGATTGCTACTAGATATGCTTGACTATCGAAATCTTATTGACACGGATGCCTTTATTTTATTTCTCGATTTTTACAAGGCATTTGACACTGTTGAACATGCCTTTTTATTTGAAATCTTAGATTTCTTAGGTTTTGGGAACAATTTTTGTAAAATAATTAAGATGTTTTACACTGACATATATAGTTCTGTGTCCCTGAATCCTGGTATGACTCCTAGGTTTGAGGTGTTCCGCGGTATTAGACAAGGGTGCCCGATTTCTCCCAAACTGTTTATTCTAGCCACTCAATCACTTATCATGCTCATTAATCACAACCCCAATTTGCATGGGATTTCAATATTTGATAAGGAATTTAAAATTAGTCAATTTGCAGATGACACAGCAATCCTTTTAAGGAATAAATTCATGGTTGATGTTGCCCTTGATTCAGTCTCGATTTTCTCTAAAGCTTCAGGATTAACCCTCAATGTTAAAAAATGTGAGCTACTTCCCATTCATTCATCAACGGATTCCATCATCTCTTCAATCGAGGTTAAATCTGAAGTGAAATATTTAGGAATAGTTTTATCTAAAAATGCCATCAGAAGGGAAGATGTTAATTTTTCTGACCGATTATTGGGTATGAAGAAATCTTTGAGTCGCTGGCTTACAAGAGACCTCACTATTTTTGGTAGAGTTACTCTATCTAAAACAGAAGGTATTTCCAAAGTAATTTATCCATGTCACTCCCTGTATGTTTCTTCTAGTAATATTAAGAAAGCCAACTCAATTATGTTCCAATTCTTGTGGAAAAATAAAACCCATTATATTAAGAAATCACAGCTCGTTAAAGAGTATGATATGGGTGGTATCAAAGCCTTGGACTTTGAAGCTATGTTTGGAACTTTTAAGATTAACTGGTTGAAATCATATCTATCACAACCAGATTCTATGTGGTTTCACATACCTAGACATCTATTTAAAAAAGTAGGAGGGCTTGATTTTCTTTTGCAATGTGATTTTGAGGTGAGTAATATTCCTGTTAAATTATCAAAATTCCACAAACAAATTCTCCAATATTGGAAAATGATATTCACCCATAACTTTTCTCCACATGGATCCACCTTATGGAACAACAGGGTCATTATAATCAATAGAAAATCATTGTTCAGGTACGATTGGTATGAAAAGGGCATTGTGTTTGTGAATGATGTTATAGATGATAATGGTAACCTTTTGGAATATAAAGCTTTCTTAGACAAATATAATTTAACCTGTACATATAGAGAATACAATAAGATTTGTAAAGTAATACCTGTACCTTTATTACAGTTAATTCAAAACACATTGTTATATTCAACAATAAGACCCTTACCAACTTTACCAAATATAGTTATTAATGGTTATAATTTAGTTGACAAAAAGTGTAATAATAAATTTATTAATGATGCTTTGAAATCTAAATTGTTTTTTGATTATAAGAGAGGATTGTGTGTACAGATTCCGAATATGGCTGTATTGTCCATAGAAAAAAAACATTTTAATTTCATTAAATGGCCCATTTTCCCAAAGGTCAAAGAGACTCATTTTAAAATAATATATAAGATATATCCGGCCGCTGACTTTCTTAGGAAAAGATTTAAATTTGATGTAGAACCTTGTGTGTTTTGTGAGATGGCTGATGAGACTCTGGAACACATGTTTTTTTTTTTGCCCCGTGTCCAACAGCTTTTGGTCCGAGCTACATAACTGGCTGTCACTTAAGATTGAAAATATCCCTACTCTCATTTTGCCACACATCCTCTTTTATATGGATAATGTGGATTCTTCAGTTTCAGATTTAGTCAATATGATTATTCTTATGGGTAAATATCATATTCATTGCAGTAAATGGAGATGTTCTAAGCCTTCCTTTGTTTGGTTTATAAATTATTTTAAATTGTTTTTTACCTCACTGAAAAAGAACAAATCATCTAAAATCGCAAGGAAAATGTGTAGAGACATATCTAGGAAATTGCTTTTTTGATTAACCTCCCTTTGTGTGCTGCTCCAAATGTTATTTTTATTTTCCTTAGCCTTTTTGCTTTTGACTTGTGTATTTTGAAATAGCTCCCCATATTTGGTTTGTTTTTAGTGTTGTATGTTTGTTTAATACCTTTGTATATTGACAACATTTGTATATATACATGTATATTCTTTTTTCCCTTACAAGAGTTTGTATGTTGATATTCTTATTAAAAAAAAAAAAAAAAAAAAAAAAAAAAAAAAAAACATTCATAGTTGTATCAACAATCGTCGTTGTAGGCGTGTTTGTTAACTTTCATGACAAAAATGCTTGAGTGACTACACACGGTTAATGGAACATATATTTTTTTGTTGTTTTTAAAAGGTGTTTCATATGAACTAGGCATCTAAAACTATGAGATTTATAATGTGCCCCACACATTTCACATCCTTCCTACACCCTGAATATAGTCCTTTGAAAAGGTACATACTTATCAAACATGCGGAAGACTTCAGCCAGCTCCTCTTCTGATTTTCCTTTGCTCTCCTCTTTCATACAGCGCACCATCATCACCAAGAACTCATCAAAGTCAACCGTCCCACTTCCTACAAACAATAAATGTGAGGTTGAGAGGTTGCCCACCAATGAAAACTAAATTAATACTTACTTTAGAAATTAATAGGCTCAACTCATTTTCTGATAATGTTTGGCACTGACAAGTTATTTTCAATGTTTCGCATTTCGAGTCTCTAATGGCTGACATACCATCTTCATCTACTTCATCTACCATTTCCTGCAACTCTTCTTGGGTGGGGTTCTGACCCAACATCCTCATCACCTTCCCCAACTCCTTAGTGCTGATGCATCCATCCTCAGCGTCCTGTACGAAGATGTCAAACGCAGCGCGAAACTCTGCCAGATGCAATCAGACAAATATCAGCATGTCAACAGCTGTATAAAGAGAGTTTATGAAGAGAGCTGGAAGTTGCGTTGAATAAGTTATTTCAAACTTAAAGTCCAGAAAGAGAGAAACTCACCATTTTTCTGTTCTTCTGTTAAGTTCTCAACCTGTTAGGTGGAAGAGAAAGGTGAAAACCTTGCGACATTTGACTGTAAACTACAGAGTAACCACAATATGTTGTGAGGGAAATACAGTATGTCAGTTCATAGAGACTGACTAAGGACTGTTCTCTACAGGAAAAAGACACCTGTCTTATTTTAACACTTGGCCTTCAAACACCAGATACCCACTGCCCAATTTTTAAATGCTTTAACCTCAGTCCTTATGACCCCTCACAATTTCACCAGCTATTGTTAGATATTCTAATCTTAACTACATTTTTATGAACCAGCTACTACAGCATGCTTCTATTTTGTCAATTTTGATGGTGTGTACTGTGCCCAGGGGCCATATGCCCATAAAAGGGAACCAAACTGTCCCATCTTCCATTTATTGATTTAACCTTGAGTGCTAAATACACACACTCAGGCAACTTTAGTCCATACAGACTCTATGCCAAATACTACGGCAGTACAATTATTTATTTATCTGGAAGTTGATTACTTGTTATATATATTTAGATTTAATAAAAATAACCATGCAGAAGTCTGTAATTTAAAAAGAAAACCATGTGAGATTTGTAGTTAATGTGGTATGTCACACGTATCACAGGGACAGTCCCCCTCATGATCAACCTGAGATTAAGTACCTTACTCAAGGGCACAATTATGATAGTTCATGGATCACCCCTTGTCAGATTTGCCAGGTTAACCTTGCAGTTACCAGCTCAGATTGGTAACCACTATGTTACACATCTGTTGGACCCACCACAATGAAATATTTCCAATTATTGCATTCCAAACTTACCGCTGCTTTATATACATCATCCATGGTTGCCTAGGTTAGGGGTTTCCTTGTCAAAATTCCCTTAAACTCCTTAGAGGTAATCCAGCACTGAAGCCCAGTCACACAGTACTCCTCTCACCACGGCAGACACAGGACGAAGAGTTGCAGGGCCACCTGCTCTGGCCTTTATGGCTGGAATGGATGGCTCAGAAAATACAAAGCCTTTTGTCACTCCCCTTTCCTATCTAAGAGAGACCAGGATGGGTGAAAAAGGAAAGGGAGTAGGGCAGATAGGGTTTATGGATGGTATGGGTTATAAATAGGGGAGGAATGTCAGAGACAACAGGAGTAGACAACAGGACTAGAGTTATGACAATAAGTCCTTGGCACTGCTCCCTGGCTGCCTGAGCAACACCCCCATATCAAGTTCTAAACTTATCCATTGGTCACCTGCATTTGCCAATCATTGTTAAGTAGCATCATGGCTCCATTCTTGTGGTAGATACAATTTTATTATAGATTAAATGAAAGCTAAAATTAAATGTTTTTTTTGTCATTTAAAATGGAATTCTGAATGGATGATCAGCATGGCCATCCAGTCCTTCCATTCACAAGACCTTTATATATATAAGGATATATAAATGGCAGCTGACAGTTCTTCTGGCATAATTCCATCACCTCAAGTCCACCTTGATTTCTATAAATACGTTTGAGAAAGGGAACGCAAAGCCCAAGTCGATTTTTGTGCTTGAGCCACTCCATTGCAGACTGCAAACCAAACCTGATTACCTTTATCCCTTTCAAAAAGCTAATTTGAAGATATGAATTTGAGAAACAAACTAATATGCAACAGTTAGTTCAGGTCCTTGAATCTGATTGGCCAAATGGTATTCCAAGAGAGTTAATATTCAGAAACAGCACTGGGACTCTTCGCTGTTTGTATTGCTCCACTTGTCTGAAAATGTGCTGTTCCAAATAGTGATTTTGATTCATCTCAGTGACTCGAGTCTTATGTGTTATCTGTTAAATCTGTGTTAAGGCTTGTACAGTTGGATGTGTGTGCTTTATAATATAGAGTAGTTTAGAATTCTTAGAGGTTTCTTAATTTTTTTGGGTGCTTTGACTCTATGAATCAATCTGTCTGTTTAATGTCAGCATCAGTCAATATCAGTCATATTAGGCTAGAAGCAGCATCAAGGCATTATGGCTTCTGAGCTGACATCACAATGATGCTTAGCTATTCTGGATGTCTCTGGCCTAAATAAGGAACTGGCAACTAGCAATGAACCTTCCCTTAAAAGAGTATCAAAGTGGATTATGTGGCGCACACACACAAAACTTGCACAATAATATCATTGATTGTGGGTTTATATAGTCATCACAGTAACCACATTTTTGCTGGGTTCGGGAAAGCTCCCTCTCTTGCGTTCACATAAAAAGTCTAGGTGAAGACAAAATGTTAACTTTGTGTATCTCTGCCCATGTTTTCACCAGCGCACTCCACAGCCACCTCATTCTGAGAACATGTAACAGCTGAGAGTGAGTTTAGAGTGCGTGTGTGGAATAGTCAGAATGAGGGTGTTTGACACTGGGCAGGTCAGCATGGCAGACTACACCAGTGACTCACTACGGGCATACATTTGGAGGTGTAGACGGAGTATGGCAAATTGGTTTTGCCAGATAGCATAAAATTACAGATATTGTTTCATTCATACCCACTTTTTTGTGTTTAGTGTTGTACAGGTTCATTCATTTAAAGAGGCAGAGATTTAGGGGTCTCGGTTATGAAGGAGAATCTTTTCATTGCGCAATCACAGCTAATTTTAGAAAGGAAGATTTTTGAAATGTCCAGCCTACAATGTTTGTCAATTTTTTTGCCAAGAAACATTACATTTTGCAAGCAACTAACTTCAGTTACTTTTATATACAATGTATTTTTCCATTACATTTTCAATAATAATAAAACTAAGCAGGTTTCAGTAATGAAACTTCATAGAAAATTAGAACTGTTTATAAAGCTGAAGATATGAATGTATAAAAAAAAAGGTATGAAGTTGGCTCAAGGTGGGTGTGTAAAAAACACGCTTCTTATGTAAACATAAACAATTGCTGCCCATTTCGAAGCCTGTATTGCCTAAGCAAAGTCACAAGGCAGTATCTCACTCTGAAGTGAAACTCTGTGGTTAAATGTAAATGCAAACAATCTCTCCCTATACAATGTGACCTTGAGATCTCTGCTTTTTATATGTGTATGTGAGACCCTGGCCAACCTTGAACCTCTGGCTATTTATAACACTCTTACTTGCTCCCCAATATCATTTAGATTTTTCACTCATGAGTGAACTAAATATATCGTGTGTACTGAAATGTGATACAGTGGCCCTAAAAATATTTGGATACTCAGACTACACTTAAAAAATGTAAGAATGACATTTCAGGAGGTAACAAAATATCAAACCAAATTGCATTTACTGTAAAGAAAGAAAGAAAGCACAGAGACATTTTATTTAACTTTTCAAGCAAACTTTTCAGACTTTTTTAGTGTCCAAAATGTATTTGAACACTATCTGGTTTCTACATGTGATGAAACATACATGTTGTTACTCAGCTAGGACACCTGTGTAAATTTGAGGGTACAATTTGGATACCTTCATCCACTAAAAAACACCATGGAACTAGGATAAAAGTAATTGCAAATAATGGCTGAGAAAAATTAACTTTGTTCTGAGTTTTCAGATGCTACTTTTTTTTATCATTTTTTAATATTATATATATATATATATATATATATATATATATATATATATATATATATATATATATATATATATATATATATATATACACAGGCAGCCGAAAGTTTGGACTAATGTACAGATGTTGCTGTTTCAGAAGGAAATTGGTACTTTAATTCACCAAAATGGCATTCAACTGATCACAAATATAGGCAGGACATTACTGATATAAAAAACAGCACCATCACTATTTAACAAAAGTAATTTTTTATCAAATATAGACGGGCCCCATTTGCAGCAGCCATCACTCCAACATCTTATCCTTGAGTAAGCATGACAAATTGCTAATTTGGTACTAGAAAATCACGCCATTATATCAAACACAGTTGAATGAATTTGGTTTGTTAAATGAACCCTTACGAAACTAAAATATATGTGAATATATTGGAAAATATAATGTGATATATTAAATAATACTTTTTCATATATGGGAATCTAGTGCTTATATTTTTCAATATTCTGCAATATATGCATGAACCATGTATGGCTATATATTGATACATATAAAATATATATATATATATATATAGCAATAACAAGACAAAAACTGTTCTACATTTTTACATGCAATAGCTTTATTGAAACACTCAAATAATTTCTCTTTCATTAGTTAACACATGGGTTTACACACAGCATTACATTTCTCAAAAATATATTCCCAATATGCCTACAAAGGTCCCAAATTCTTTATAGATTCAGGCAAATGAAGACATAAATGTAAATTTAATGGCATGTTTGCTTTCCACATAGTATTTCAAAATGTTGGACAAAATCTACAACCACATTTATTTTTTTAAATTTTTGATACACACACACAGACACACACACATACACACAACTATATATAATTAATACATATATATTTTTACATTTAGAATTTTCACGTTATTAATGTCCTGACTATACATTGGGATCAGTTGAATGCCACTTTGGTGAATAAAGTTCCAATTTCTTTATATAAGAGCAAAATCTGTACATTATTCCAAACTTTTGGCCACCAGTGTCCAACAATTCCAACTTTGACTAGTTGTTATTTATGCAATTTTAGTTTTTTAAGCGTAGCTTAAGTGTTTGAATACTTTTTGGACCCCTAATTATGAATTTACTATAATGTACATCACCCATAAAACTAGTGTGTAGCTATATGCTTGGGAAAGGTACTTCATTTGTCAATGCCTGTCTGCCTGTGTAAAGAGATTAATGGAAAGGAGGAGGTGAGAACCAAATATAAATAATATTTAATTCAGAGCTTAAACCAAAAGACACAAACACACACAGCTGCAGTAAACGTTCTCTCTGTCGCACCACAGTCTGCAGTCGGCCTCTATCCCTCTCGGAGGCTTGATTAGCCTGATAAGGGGCCGGGTGTGTAGAATCACGGCCCGGCCTGGCCCTCCGCCCGGCAGTGGGGGAGAGAGGAGAGAGAGAGAAAAAAAAAACACTTACTCGCCGGTTCTCCGTTACGCTGCAGCTTGGTCCCCGGCTACTCCTCCACCCTCTAACAGACGACAGCCATGCATCCCCGGGCAGATCGGAGGCAGTTCTCTGGCGCCTAGTGGATGGAACACCCCTTCAAGTTCTCGGGGAACAGAATGGGTCTCCCCCGCCCCTGGCAGAGGCACTGACCACTCCAGGCGGTCGGCTAGGTGCCCCTTCTCCCCTCGCGGTTGGCGGCCATTCCTCCACTTCCAGGCGGCCGGGCTACTCCGGCAGATGGCCACAACTGCTCCTTTGGGGTGAATGGTAGCGGCGAGAACTCCACTACGGCGTATCCCTCCTCCTTCCTGGGTTTTGGCTCCAGTGTAAGGGGATTAATGGGAAAGGAGGAGGTGAGAACCGGCTTGACAATATAAATTATATTTAATTAAGAACTTAAACAAAAAGACACAAACACACAAAACCCGGCCCCGCCCTCTCACAGCCTCCATCTGTTTTATGAGTTAGAGAACCATGTCTTTTTAATTTTCTTACATTAGTGTTAATAGCAGTGTTCCTGTCAGGATTACTTTGACGAGACATGGAGTTGTGTACGGGTCAGGCTGCTCACTTGCTCCCCACTTGTTTGGATAACGCTCTCATTTGTCCATCTCAAGTGTTACAAGGTGTGAACCTTGTGCCAGACATGACATGACTGACGCTGGCCACCACTGCTCTCTCTATCTGAATCTCTCTCTCACTTTCCCAGACCTTTAGCGTTTGTTTGCACATTTAATGATTTTATAAGGAGTATTTTTTGTGAACATGGGATGAACTTGCAATCTGGTAATGAAACTCCCTTGACACATCTAACCCCAGTTCTATGTTCTGCCTGTTTCACCTCTCTGCTGACTATGAGGGAATTTAAGAGGGCAGCTAGAGGTGAGCCTGCAGGTACATGGTGGATGTGAGTGTGTAAGAACAGATCAGATCAGAACCATGCAGGCTCTCTTGGTGTTCTCTGTGTGCTTAGGAACTTTAGCCTGAGCTGAAGCACTGAATGAACTGAGGACATCCACATAGAGAAATTAAGTGACAGACTTGGCTGCACTTGTCACATTGTAACCTGAAATTGATGTTTCATTCTCACAGGATCCACTGGTGGATTCTTGTCCAGAATCAAGTGAGTAGAGCAGCTATAATAACTGAAGAGACGCAACACTTGATTGTCTCAAGGCAGGACAGGCAAGACCATTGTTAATAGTTTATAGTCTTTGTTCTTCTCTATAGTATTGTGAAATGTTTTACAGAATTTACGTAATACAGTTTTAACATCATTAAACAAAATTGTATCCATTAATTAAATAAACAAAATATGAAAAGTGTGGAATTGTTTAAATTTTTTGAAAATCAAACCATTTTGAATGCATGTGTGTGTATGTGCACAATGGACCCAAAAAGTATATGGATACTGTCTTGAGACAAATTTCAAATGCATGCATTATTGCGTTAGACAACAAAATATCAAACCAAGTGTTATCTGCAAACAAATGATGCAAATTATTTTCTCAGTGTACTTAATGTTTGTTAGCTAATTCTGCAATTAAGCTTTTATTCAACTTGTTCTGAGACTATTTTTTTTGTGCAGTGTTGGGAAGTAACTAACTAAATGTAGTGATGCTACTAACTAAATTTTTCAGTTGGTCAGCTATTTTCAGTATCTTTTGTTTTATAAAGTTGTGAATTTATATATATATATATATATATATATATATATATATATATATATATATATGTGTATTTTTTATTTTTTTTTAATGCCTCTTGGTTTGATATTTTGTGTTATCCAATTATATTCATACATATTTAAATATGCCAATACTTTTGGCAAGCTGCTGCTGTTGTTACAGTGGAACCAGTATGTGTACTTTGGCAGTCCAAGATAGCACAACCACATTATTAATGCAAATTACAAGTCTGTTTTTATCTCCTCTCTTGATGTTCAGCCTCTCATTTTCCATTCCTTTCTGTGCTATTTGGCCACTATATTTAGTTTATAAAGTTTCTGGTCATTCCTGTGTTTCTGATGGGTTTGATGTTCCTGGCGTTCTCTCTTTACCTGCATTCAATTATGAGGTGAACCAAAGCTGTGTGGGTGGAGCTAAATTCAGTGTTAGAGAGATGAGGCTTAACATCATGCAAACTGAACATGATCTGGAGGGAACTCAAAGAGGAGATAAAATCTCTCATGGACCAAGATGAAGAGCAGAAAGGGAAGAAAAAGTAGGAGGATGACTGTAAAGAGTTACAGAGACGGGTTCTGATAATTCTTTTCCTTTCTTTAATGGCCACAGTCTCATACAGCACTTCTCAAAATAATCACCTTTATGACACACACAATTCTAACTAAACATGAACATAACAACAACGCTGGGCTGCCGTGTACATGTAGAACTCTCTCTCTCGTCTGTAGGTTCTGTGGCCGCTCTTATGCCGCTCTCCCCATGCTCACTGGAATTAGAGACAGGTGTTAGACATAATTTGGCTCAGGTGCAAGCGCCCTTACCGCTTTCTCTCCCCGGACGGACGCTTGACCACACCCCCGCTGCCACAATGACTAAGAAGATGAGGAGGAGAAAGAGGAAGAAGATTAAGAGGAAAAGGAAGCGGAGGAGGGTGATGCAACTAACAGAAAATTGACCAGAAATGGTTTCACAGACTCATTACCAAATGGCTGTCAACTGGGCGGAGCTCGTATATCCTGCAAGAAGATTGGATTGTCCTACCTGCATTTCATCACAAACCTGGGAGTCACCATACTTGAACTGCCTGGTAAGTTTTAAAGGGAGACTTGAACCAACATAAATATGTTTCTAAGACACTCTAATAAAACAGTATTACTGCAATTAAATATTTGCAATTGCATGTTTGATCATCTCTAAGAACCTTACATCCATTCGAAGGACAAGCATCAAGTGACTTTATTTATGATTGTGGCAATGTTAGATTGCTTGTTGTTATCCATATGACAGCTTGTAATAAGCATAACTTCTTAACCAATTGTGCTGTCTTGTAGGGAATAACATAACAAGAATTCCTTCCCGTGGTTTCTCCGGACTGGCAAATCTTGAAGAGGTTGATTTAAATTTGAATATGCTGGAAGACTCTTTCAGTACAAGACTCTTTATGGTACTGTCAGTTCTTGCGTATCCCTTTAATTATGCCAATAATATACTTTTAGAATCTTTAAAGAGCATGTAAATGTCTCCACTCTAAAATTGTTGGATCTTATGTTAGGATTTTTTAAGAACATACACAATTAAAAAAGCTTTAAATTATAAATCCCAACTATAAGTTTAGCCCAGATAAATCCGGATTCCCCTCAAAATAAACCCTGAGTCTTCCTGGGTCCTTGACAAGTGACAACACATCCCTCCCAAAGCAAACACAGCTTCTAGAAAATGGGAACCACACACTGACCAATGGGAGATTTGGAAAAATGCCACTGTCCTCTTTAGACTGTCTATGCAGGTGAAACTGCATGAGAAGCAAATGCTCTATAATGGAGGAATGAGTTCATATTTTACAGTAACCAATTCTGATGTTCCATACATGATAGAGAGGAATAATCTAGCTAAGGCCACATCCATATTAATTTGTTAATGTTTGAAACTCATGTTTCAGTTTCCTAACATCATTGTTTTTCCAAAGTATGTCATTATGAAGAGTGTTTTTGACAGCGGACCTGGCCCAAAATGAGAAGACAGACTGTGTCATTGAATCATGGCAGGGTTTGAAAGTCATATATTTTTATCTTAAAATAATTTAACCAACAGACTTATTTGAGGCTGTTCATTTGATGGTAAGCACAGCTGAAACATTGCTGTGTTAAGCTGGCATACCATTCAATCAATGTGTGCTCTGGCTTATGAATCATTGTGCCCAAAGCAGAGAGGACTTAACCACAGAGTTCTAAGTAGCACCTCTGCTGTTTTTCCCCCTCCTCTTTTACCAGAATCTGACAAAGCTGAGAAGACTGAACCTTGACAGTAATAAGCTTACAACATGAAGCTAAAGATAAACAAAAACATAATAACCAACTTGCTTTACACATCTTCAAAGGTTTGGACTGCTTTAATACCAACTGCACAGACATGATAAACATCCCATTTCATTTATTCTTTGTTTTGCTATGTAGTACAAAATGAGTCAATGTTAAAATGAGAACAGGTATTCTTTTAACTAAAGGAACTAATAACAATCTTTTCTGTAGGGTTGACCAACCTACAAGACTTAGAGCTGACAGGAAACCTCCTCTATGAGGGCAGTCACACCCTGGACCTTCAAACCTCTGAAGACACTCAAGTACTAACGGTTGGATAAAAACCGATCCAGTTCCATCCCAGTTGGATTGCCCCCATCTTTAGAGGTCAGTTCTGTATGAGGCGAACCAAAGCTGAGTGGGTGGAGCTAAATTCAAATGTTTCAGTCAATTACTTGCTTGTAGGTGAATTTTAATGCATCTTGGTGTGTTTGCAGGACTTGAGGATGCAGTAAAATCCATCTGAGGGTGCTAGATCTTAGTCACAACCTTCTGAAAGAGAACAGCATCTACCCAGAGGCCTGGGTCTAAAATGCACATTTTCATAATATTTCACACATTAAAACAAATAGTAGATATGTCCATAATAGGTTATTGTAATGCACATAATATTATATTTTTATGAATTGTTTTAAATATACTTCTGAAAAGCCTATATATATATTTTATTCAAATGATATTTATAATATATTTTCACATTTAATTGTCAGATTTACACTAAGCTAAAATGCTATTTCTAGCCATTGTACATACACGTTGTAGAAAATACATGTTGGATCATAATTTCATTTTTCTAGTAAGTACTTTGTTATTAGGAAATCGTATTCTTGATAATAATTTTTATATTTTTTCCTGTAAAAATATTTTAAAAAATCCTTAAAACAAGATCAGTTTGATTTATCTTGTTTTAGAAACAACACTGCATAATATATTTAGGTTTTTCAGAGAATTAAGTTTTAACATGTGTATTTTGTCTTACTGTACTAGCAGAGTTATAGTCAAAACAAGTGAAATAATCCTCCAGTGCTGAAGAAGTAATCCAAAGTATTTAGAATACATTACTGACCTTGAGTAATCTAACGAAATACGTTACAAATTACATTTTACACCATGTATACTGTAGTCTGTAGTGGAATACACTTCAAAAGTAATCCTATACATATATATTAATATTTTGTATATATTAAAAATACACATATTATAGAATAGATTTTATATATAAAATAAAAAAAAAATCTCTTTTTAGAAAATATGCACACAAAGTACTACAAAAGACAACATTATTTCTCGAATATCAAATTTTAGATCACTAGATGGAGGACTATCCATCTACTAAACTGTAGTGCATTTCTCTTATTTGCCACTAGGAGGTGCACATAAGACATGCTTAGAATCCAGCTCATTACAGTTCTTCTATTAAATACATTGTGGTTGAGCAGAATTCCAAGAACTTGTGTGTTCAGATTAAGATTGGGGAGGGCGAGCATTTATTCTGGCCCTGCTGTCAGCCTGCATCTGCCTCACAATTTCGATCCAACACGAGAAGATGTGCTTCTCCGAGGTCTCACATAACACATCCTCAAGAGCGTGTTACAGAGGCAGAAGTGACAGACAGCTCACTCATCAGTCATCACTCACTCTGCCTTTACCCTGTCAGAAACCCAGAGTAATGGATTTGAGGTTGAAAGACAAGATTGAAAACACAATGTCCTAGCTTTTAGAGAGCGAGAGCTTAACTTAATGAGTGATAACCGATTTTATTAGGGTTGTGCATGGAGAATTAAAGGGATCTATTTTGTAATTAATCATGAGTTCACTCTCTTGGATAACAGTTTGCACTTGGATTGTGGTGAAGAGCAGATGTGTTGGCTGATCAGCCAACTGGAGCAGTTTTAAGAGCTGGTTATGGGGTTGGCTTTGTTATAGTGAATGTGTGGGGTATGATTCCTACAGGGATTAGCGTGATGATCAAACATTACTGTAGAGAGGCATTTAGTGGATTTCTATGTTACCAAAGTACAGACATGAGGTTAGTGAACATACAACAATTTACTAAAAGAACACAAAAAGATACAAATAATCAGTGGGTATACTTTATTTATTGTATTCTTTGCTACTGGTCTTCCATTACAATTTTGATTCCCACTCCATCTTTCACACTGACTCTCATTATCAGCAAATCATGCAAATGCTTATTCAGCATCTACAACATCTTTTGCTCATTTGCTGTCTTGGTGAATCTTGAATTTTTTGGGGAAAACCGTCATTCAAATTCAAGAAGGAGCTTCTTTTTCTCTCTCTCTGTCTAGAAAGCAATTTAGTAGATGCATCTGAGACAAAGTTGATACTTAAATGGAATACAATTAAGAATTACATTAAATTAAAGTGAATTTTTCTGTGTAAAATGCTTTCTCATATTCCATCTTAAAATACAGAGAACTCAGTAGCTAGGTTAAAGGGATGGTTCTTTCATCATTTTATCAAAGGGAAATTCTCTCATCATTTACTCATTTACAACTAAGCTCTGTAGATTCATACAATGCAAGTCAATGGGGACCAAAACATTGATTTCGGTCTCTCATGTGGCGTATTTGCGTTGCCATGGATACAGATGTAATCTCACGTCCTACACTCGGTTGAGACATCTAGGATGAGCACACAAATGCACCATTTTGAGTAAAGAAACAGATAAATACAGATCTAAACCAAAACCAATCAAGATACTGTGCAGTTTTCCTTCTCCTCATTTGTAATCAGTGCTGCTCTTCTGGATGTGAAACACATGCATCAGTTCTCTCATGTTTCAAATGCCATTGCGATTAGATTGCATGCATGTTCTGCTGCTTACCGGAAGCCTGATTTAGAGTTTATAAAAGTACCTAAATAAGTATCTTTTTGCACCAAAAGAAGACATTAGATTAATTTAACAGCTGGTGTCATATGGATTACATTTATGCTGACTTTCTGTGATTTTTGGAGCTTCAAATGAGACATTTCCATTAAATTGCATTTAAGGACCTGCTGAGCGAAGACATTTTTCTATTTTTCTTCAAATGTGTTCTGGTGAAGAAAGAAAGTCATACACACCTGGGATATCATGAGAGATGGAAATGATAAGAGAATTTTCATTTTTGGGCGAACTATCCCTTTAATAGTAGACAGTAATAGGACTTAAATGTTGATCTGTTTCTCACCCACTCCTATCATATATCTTCTGAAGATATAGATTTAACCACTGGAGTCTTATGGATTGCTTTTATGCTGCCTTTGTGCTTTTGGAGCTTCAAAACTTTGGTACCCATTCATATTCATTGTGAGGACCTACAGAGTTGAAATATTCTTCTAAAAACCTTTGTTTGTGTTCAGCAGAAGAAAGCTATACACATCTGGGATAGCATGAGAGTGAGAAAATGATGAGAGAATGGGGGGTTTACTTACGCTCAACTTTACAAGCTCTTTATTTGAAAACTAGTGTCACATTGTCACCAAAGTGTGCTCATAATTGTTAGTGTAAATGTGTGCATTTGTGTGTGCATTCATATATGTGATCCTGTGATCTATGTAAACACTCCAGCACCATACTTTTAACTCAGAATAAATCTGTGAACCTCCCAGAGTTAAGGCAGGACATTTACTGTCTGCTTTAATCTTCTCACACTTTATGAGTGCCTGTCAACCCATATAACATCTAAATCGGCACCCTGGACCCAGTCTAAATACCACTTTAAACCCCAGCTCCATCAACACCTCCCCAAGACTTCATGCATTCCTCAAAATTTCACTCGTTGATGCATTTAGCATGCGGCTAAACAGTTGTCTACCACCTCCTGAAGTGAAAGTGCCAACAATTACATAAAGATGTATACTACCAGTCCACCCTACTCATTCTGTTACCCATTACTATTTTTCACTTTTTAGAATCAAGTCATGAACATTGAAACAACACAAATGGAAGTATGGGAATAATGCAGTGGCTATATTTGCTGTTATATACATATGTATGCAATATATATATATGTGTGTGTGTGTGTGTGTGTGTGTGTGTGTGTGTGTGTGTGTGTGAGTATATGTGTGTATATATATATATATATATATATATATATATATATATATATATATATATATATATATATATATATATATTAGGGTTGTCAATCGATTACAATTTTTAATCGAATTAATTACACGATGTCCCGATTAATTAATTGCAATTAATCGCATATACAAATATTTGCTGAGATAGCCCTTCATATAACAATAATTAAGTATATAATGATGAAATAATTATACATAGTTATCTTTAAATACTTAAAAATGATATATATATATATATATATATATATATATATATATATATACACACATACATACACATACATTCAGATAATTAAAATGCATTACATTCTTGTGGTAGAAGAGTTAATCATTGTTTACTACCATATTATTGAACCTAAGCCAATCATTGGCACACAGTTCACAGCAATCCATTTAGAAAGTGAATTTGTCAATCAGTTCGAGAATTATTATGAGGACTTGTTTAAGGACCCGTCAATTTCAACAAGCATCAGACACGCTTGTGTAGCATCTTGGGTGCGTTGCGTCATAAACATAAAACTTTTAGGTCACTGTGTCAAGTTAAATATAGTTTAATACTTTTAACACATCTTGGCATCAAATTGCGCTCCATCAAATGTTTTGAATGCAAGAACGTAATGCATGTCTGTGTTGTTCTGTCTGCTCGATGGTTGTTTTCTTCACCGTTTAAACTGCGCGTTGCCACAGCTGAAATTTCAATTATTGCCCTATGGAGTAAACAGGTGGTACTACATGCTTGAATTTCTCAGGAATCTTCCTTATTACAATCCTTGGGCATTGCGATTAATTGCACAGCAGCTAGTGAGAATGGGCAAATTCACCTCCAACATGTACAATCAGCAAAGGTGACCTGCCGGGATGTGTACTCTCCCCACTACTCTCCACAACCTGGAGCTGAAAACGCTCAAAACAATTATTTTTTTTTTTACATTTACTTCTTTACAATGTGTGGCATTACTGTCTTTACATTACTGGGTTTAATTTGAATTAATGTGTAATTTATTGAGAGATTATTGAATGGGACTTTTACGAGAGCGGAAGTTCACTGCTGCGCGCGATGAGACGCTCCCACTTGAGTGATGAGGCTGTCACTCAAGTCATCAGTGCAGCAGCATCAAACTCTTCAAAATGAAACACTTTCTTCACTCCACACAGTGAATAAAAGAATAGTTTTGTCATGCAATGCCTTCATTTAACACCAAGACAAGCTGATATTTCAAGATTAAAGTCACAGCTCCAACTTCAGGCAGCACGCTGAGGTAAATTTGGGCTCTAATTCTAATGCGGGCTTTTCTGTGTAATTAGATGGTCATTTTCAGTGTGATTCTGTAACTGGGCTCTTATGACATCAGTTTTTAAGTGTAAATTTTTTAATTAGTGCAGCAATATATCAGTATGCTTTGTCCCACATGTCATAAGCAGTATTTATGCATTTACTCCGTGCCCTCGCGGGGGTACTGGAAACTATCACAGCTACATCAGGCGGATTAACTGTATAAATCCATATAAACATCCAAGTTAATCACTGCCATCCACGTGATCGACAACTGGAGCGTGAACAGACAGCATTTAGTGCGTGCACAGCGAGGTGCTGGGACGCGAACGTGTGAGATGTGCGGGCATGAGGCTATCGTGGCGACGAGAGTGGCTGTGTCCGCTATCATTAACTCGTTTACTATTTCCTATAGAGTGAATGGCAGTTAGTGCACTATATCTCAGCAGTAAGTGAACAAAATGAGTGAATTCGGACATGCGTCACATATGACATTTTTACTTGGCCCTTTACATTAATACTTGGGCCTTATTAGTTATTCTTATTAAATCATATATTAATACAATAAATCTTCATTCTGTTTGTCATTTTTAAGGTATACTGCGTGTCAGAATAAAATAAAACATTACAGGAGTGAAGGAAGCAGTAAATTCCTAGCTCATACGTCTTCCCCATGGTGGATTGTGGGAAATTAACCATCATGGAGTGTACTTGAAATGTACACTTGAAATTAGATTGCATTGTGGGTAAGAATGAGTGAACAAAAGTAGGGAATGAGTGGCTCACTCAGAATTCAGACACTCCTACAAAATAGCGAAAACTCGAAATAGTGCACTATATAGTGGATGGGGCGGTTTCAGACACAGCGAGTGTTCTACGATCAGGGTTGGTGCCCTACGTAGGTTGTGTACTCTGCATTTAGAGAGCGGCGGTACTGCTGTACAGAACTAACAAACTAAATACTTACGATACTGAAAACTGTAACCACACTGAAATAAGAATCCACTCAGGACTTTAAAAGATAAGCTATGATATAGCAAAAGAAGGCATTATATTTCAGCATTATATATAATGTCCTTGTGTCCATGTTTTCACTGTAATAATTACTAGAAATGTTTCTAAATCTCTTTTCTTATGGACAAATTCATCCAGATCTGACAAGAGCCCTTAAAGGAATAGTTCACCCCAAAAATGACAATTCTCATTATTTACTCACCCTCATGCAACCCCAGCTTTGTATGACTTTCTTTCTTTTGCTTAACTTAAATTAAGATATTTAAAATAATTTCTCAGCTCTGTAGGTCCACACAATGCAAGTGAATGGGTGGCAACATTTTAAAGCTAAACAAACAAACATAAGTCAGCATAAAAGTAATCCATAAGACTCTAGTGGTTAAATCAGTATCTTCAGAAGCGATGTGATAGGTGTGGATGAGAAACAGATCACTTCAACTTTCTTCTTGTGTTTTTGTTGATTCTCATTCTTCTCTGCCAATCTCCCCCTGCTGTCTAGCAAACAATTACAAATATTGTCTGTTTCTCACCCACACCTATCATATCACTTCTGAAGACATGGATTAAACCACTGGAGTATTATGGATTACTTTTATACTGCCTTTATGTGCTTTTTGGAGCATCATCATTTTGGCCTACAGAGCTAAAATATTCTTCAAAAAAATCTGAATTTGTGTTCTGCAGAAGAAAGGAAGTCATATACATCTGGGATGGCATTAGAATGTGTAAATAATTTGAGAATTTTCATTTTTGGGTTGAACTACACCTTTAAAGTGATAGCTCAGCCAGAATTTTATATTCTGTCATAATTTCTCTACCCTCCTATTGTTCCAAACCAGTGTGAGGTTTTGTATTATGTGGAACACAAAATATGTTAGACAGAATGTTAGGTTCTGACATTCTCAGTTACCATTCACTTTATATATATATATATATATATATATATATATATATATATATATATATATATATATATATATATATATAATAGTGACTCAGGCAAATATTCAGTCTAATATCTCCTTATTGTGTTGCATGAAAGAAAGAAAGTCATATGGGTTTGGAACAACATGATGCTGAATGATGTCAGAACTTCCATTATTAATAATAATAATAATAATAATAATAATAATTCTGTAGTATATGTTCAATGTGTATTATGTAATGGAATATAGGGGAGTAAATGTATATTATGTAATATGTGAAAGTAACGAGTTACTTACTAATTTAGTACACTTTTAATTGGTGTTACGAAGGCGGCAGATGAGGAGTGAGGATCTACGTGCAGTTTTATTGAAAACACAAAAGGTGAACAAGGTAACTAAGAAACACAGGGAACAAAAGAAATATCCACGATGGGAAAACCAAGGTAAACACAATATAAACATCCACGAAGGGCACAGGCAGGAACGAGGTCAACAGCAGACATAGATTAACATTTAGACCTACATTTAACAACTCACACCAACTATGGATTTAACAGAACAACTCACAAAGACTGATGAAACAACAGGGCTTAAATACAAGAAGGATGATGATACTCAGGTGAGAACAATAAATGGCTGCTGGCAGTGATGAGGGTAGGGAATTATGGGAATTGAAGTCCGGGAGAGATGACAGGGGAGAAACACAGGGCAGACAACAGTGGATTGTGACATAACCCCCCCTCAAAGGAGCGGATTCTAGACGCTCCTAACAAACAGAAAAACAAAAAAAACAAATCGTCCAAGGAGTGAAAGAGGAGCTCGGGGTGGGCAGGCAGACCAAGGAGGGCACAAGGGGCAAACAGGCAGACCAAGGAGGGCACAAGGGGCAAACAGGCAGTCCAAGGCGTGGGGGGGGGCACACGACAGGGACTGGGTCAGGAGGTCGGGGAGGCAGCCAGAGGACGGGGAGTGGGTCAGGAAGCCTGGGAGGCGGCCAGAGGATGGGGAGTGGGTCAGGAGGCCTGGAAGGTGGCCACAGGATGGGGACCGGGCCAGGAGGCCTGGGAGGTGACCATAGGACAGGGACTGGGTCAGGAGGTCTGGGAGGTGGCCACAAGACCACAGCCAGGGTGAACACAGAGGGCGGAGCCGTGAAAGGCGGAGCCATGGGAGATTCAGGTGGCAGAGCCGTGGAAGGTGGAGCTGTGGAAGACTCAGGTGGCAGAGCCGTGGTAGGTGGAGCCATGGAAGGCCCAGGAGGCAGAGCCGTAGAAGGTTCCGTAGACAGAGGCGTGGAAGGCGGAGCCACGGAAGGCTCAGGAGGCGGAGCCATAGCTGTGGAAGGCGGAGCCGTAGAAGGTTCTGAAGGCGGAGCCGTGGAAGGCTCAGGAGACAGAGTTTTAGAAGGTGGAGCCATGGAAGGCTCAGGAGACGGAGCCGTGGAAGGCAAAGCCGTGGAAGGCTCTGGAGATGTGGAAGGCTCTGGAGACTGAGCCGTGGAGGATGGAGCTGTGGAAGGCTCAGGAGGTGGAGCCCTGGC
Source organism: Moxostoma hubbsi (assembly GCA_032164185.1). Taxonomy (NCBI): domain Eukaryota; kingdom Metazoa; phylum Chordata; class Actinopteri; order Cypriniformes; family Catostomidae; genus Moxostoma; species Moxostoma hubbsi. The sequence continues at coordinate 65,996,793 of JAVLUX010000001.1, forward strand.
AGGCTCGGGAGGCGGAGCCCTGGCTGGCTCGTGAGGCGGAGCCCTGGCCGGCTCGTGGGTCGAGGCTACAGGCGCTGGCTCTGGGACGGTCGAGGCTACAGGCGCTGGCTCTGGAACGGTCGAGGCTACAGGCGCTGGCTCTGGGATGGACGAGGCTGGCAACGCTGGCTCTGGGACGGACGAGACTTCCAGCTCGTTGGCCGTTGCAGGCGTGGGCGTTGGCTCGTTGGCCGTGGCAGGCGTGGGCGATGGCTCGTTGGCCGTGGCAGGCGTGGGCGATGACTCGTTGGCCGTTGCAGGCGTGGGTGTTGGCTCGTTGGCAGTGGCAGGTGTGGGCGTTGGCTCGTTGGCCGTGGCAGGCGTGGGCGTTGGCTCGTTGGCCATGGCAGGTGGAGACTGGAGATCAGAAGCCTTTCCTCTTCTCCTCCTCCTCCAGACAGACGAGGCTGGCAACGCTGGCTCTGAGGCGGACAAAACTTCCAGTTTGTTGGTCGTGGCAGGCGTGGGTGTTGGCTCATTGGCCGTGGCAGGCGTGGGTGACACAGAAGCTGGAACTGGGATTGCGAGAGGTGGTTCCTCTGTAGTGAGTGTCTCCAAATCTAACTCCACATACTCCTTCCATGTATATTTTCCGGTCTCCGGCAATTCCCTCCATCGGTGTATTGGTATTCCGATCCGATAAAGATTCTTCAGGGCTTCGTCGCTGAGACCGGTGTGGATGACAACGGTGGAGAAGAAATAGGAGAACTCTCGAATCGTGAGATCCGCCTGGATAAGCTCATTGATGCACACCGCTAGATCCATTTCTTGGTGAGTTGTTCTGTTGCGAAGGTGGCAGACGAGAAGTGAGGATCTACATGCAGTTTTATTGAAAACACAAAAGGTGAACAGGGTAACGAAGAAACACAGGGAACAAAAGAAATATCCACAATGGGAAAACCAAGGTAAACACAATATAAACATCCACGAAGAGCACAGGCAGGAACAAGGTCAACGGCAGACATAAGATTAACATTTAGACCTACATTGAACAACTCACCAACTATGGATTTAACAATTGGATAATTTCTTACTCTTACTCAAGTAATTATTTATGTTAGTACTTTTACTTCTACTTAAGTAATTATATTTTTGAAGTAATTGTACTTTTACTTGAGTACAGTTTTTGGCAACTCTCCCCACCTCTGCTTCCCAGACACACAAGGCAACGTCTATGACCGTCAGATTTGGAGAGCTATCGACCGCATCCAGGAACTACACAGAGGCGGAAGGGCATCTTTAAAAAGACGCATCCTGAAAAGGATGTTCAACGCCTGCTGTGTATTACTCTTTTAAGAATGAAAAATACTCTCTTTTAGAGGGAGAAAATACTTCTCTTTTAGTGGGTATGCACTCTTTACAGAAGCGCTGTCGAAGTGCCCAGGGACGTGAACTTCACAGCGTGCAGAGAAGGAGAAAACCACTGGAAACATGCCAAAGATCCAACAGCAATGCTTTGGTAGAGGTGAGTGGCGCATTAGTGAAACTCAGCTTGCTGCTGCTCAACCGCTCAGCTCCAAAGAAAAAATCTGACTAACAGACGCACGTCTGCTTCCCTTTATGGGGGCGGGACATGCAAATTATGTCTGACAATTTTTCAATGGCCTTTTCTCAAATCCAGAGCTAGGTGAGGCTCTCAAGAAAGACCCCTTGTGTCACTACAATCGACACAACGTCGAGTGAGTGACAGAAGGGGAACAGTCAGGCACAGGAACAGTCTTTTTCCTCATGCCATCCAGTTAAAACTGCCCAAAAATACTTTCCTTTTTGTCAACACAACCATGTGCGATATTCAATCAATTAATTACTACTTATATCTATATTTCATTTATATTTTTAACATATCCTACCTCTTCTTCAATACATTACATCACCTGCACATTACTGTATATCTGTTCATAAAATATTAACAAAAATAATGCTCTATTGTATATTTCTCTTTTTATTGATCTGTTATATCTTATTTTTTATGTTTATGTCTTAATTGTATATAAGTTTAAATTAATATGTTTGTATATATGTATATGGTTGCATTCTCTTGCACTGGATGCTTCTGTCACCATGACAAATTCCTTGTGTGTGTAAGCATACTTCGCAATAAAGCTCATTCTGATTCTGATAATAATTGAAACATTCATATATATATATATATATATAAATATATATATATATATATATATATATATATATATATATATATATATATATAAATATATATAAATTATAATTATGTAGGCACAACTTATATTTGTTAAATGAATAAAATATATTATATAAAATTCCTTGCCACAATCTTTTTGAACGTCTCGGTTACATATGTAACCTCCGTTCCCTGATGGAGGGAACGAGACGTCGTGTCGAAGAAGCGACACTAGGGGTCTCACTTGAGCGCCGAATATGCCTCTGATCTATGAAAAAAGGCCATTGAGAAGTTGGCAGACAGTATTTGCATACCCCGCCCCCAGACATATGGGTATAAAGGCAAGGAAATACTAAAAGTTCATTCAGCATTTTTCAGGAGGATTCAGGAATGTCCGGCCACTGCAGTGCAGTGGCTCGGCTCAGCGACGTGGCCAGGAGGACACGACATCTCTTTCCCTCCATCAGGGAACGGAGGTTACATACGTAACCGAGACATTCCCCGTCTGTCGTTCACTTCGACGTCGTGTCAAAGAAGCGACACTAGGGGTCCACTTTAAATCACGCCATGCGCTGAGCCGTGTACGTGTACTGCTGACACAGGAGCGGGCAGGTATTTCACGTGCACAAGCGACCAACTGTGTTTCAGACTGCACATACCCTTCCCCAATGCCCCCAAAATGTCGTCGGAATCCTTTTGGTTACCCTAGAGTGGAACAAGGCGATGCTTGCCAACCTGGGAACTGGCCAAGCCTAACTGGGCCTCTTTTCTCTCTATGTTTCTCGGCATAGAGCAAGAGCAGTCGGGGCCCTTACCGCATCGTGGGAAGGGGGTCTTACCGGTTTCCTATTCTTTCAGGGGGAAAAGACCCTGCGGAGGCCACACCTGACTGAAAAGGGGAGGTCACATGGCCTCTTCGGTCACGTGTGGGAAAAATGGCGCGGTGGTAGATCAGGCCTCGAGGAGTGGGGAGTTGCTACGACACGGCGAGCGGAGGGCAGCGAAAACTGCCTATGGGAGACGCGGGTCAGCTCGTAAGGTGACCGTACCACGGAAATACACACAGGAGGAGTCCGCATAGGAGGCCTGAACTGTGGAGCACCTATTCCAGTACAGGGTAGCCTAGGGTACCCATAGTGGACTGGTCGGCAAGTTCCTCAACTGAACTGCGGTCCCAAAAGGGCTTGGGAGGAATCGACCAGGGACTCGGGTGGGTGGGATCTCCTGGGTAAGAAGGTGCTCTGTTTTACCTCGGCCGAGGGAAAGGGCGCTGGACGCAAGCGATTCACCCAGTCAGACTGTCAGCGTGTACCGAGTTCTACCGGCTCGGACCTGAGAAAACACGGGACGAGACTGACTCAACCCTGAGATTGTAATATCTCGCAAAGGTGTTAGGTGTTGCCCAACCCGCTGCTCTACAAATGTCTGCTAGGGAGGTGCCCATAGCCAGTGCCCATGAGGATGCAATACTCCTTGTTGAGTGCGCTCGGACCCGCAAGGGGGGGGGGGGGGGGCGGCACGGCCTGGGTGCGATAGGCCAATAAGGTGGCATCCACCACCCAGTGGAAAAGCCTCTGTTTGGAGACAGCGTTCCCTTTCCACTGTCCCAAAGCAGACAAAGAGCTGCTCAGAGCACCTAAAGCTCTGAGTGCGGTCCAAATAGGCACGCAAGGCACGTACTGGACACAGCAATGAAGGGGCTGGGTCTGCCTCCTCCCGGGGCAGCGCTTGCAGGTTTACTAACTGGTCTCTGAAGAGAGTGGTAGGGACCTTGGGCACATAGCCCACTCGTGGTTTTAGGATCACATGTGTGTCTGCTGGACCGAACTCCAGGCAAGTGTCGCTAACAGAGAACGCTTGCAGGTTCCCGACCCTCTTGATGGAAGCGAACGCGATCAGCAGGGCCGTTTTTTTATTGAGAGGGCCCTGAGCCAACTGATTCTAGCGGCTCGAAGGGGGATCTCTGAAGACCGGTGAGGACCACCGAGAGATCCCAGGAGGGGAACAGGCTTGGCCGGGAGAGATTTAACCTCCGGGCGCCTCTTAGGAACCTGATATTTAAGTCATGCTTACCCAGAGACTTGCCGTCTACTGGGTCGTGGTGAGCTGCGATAGCGGCAACATACACATTCAAGGTGGAAGGGGACAGCCTCCCTTCTAACTTCTACTGTAGGAACAAGAGCACTGACCTAACTGCGCACCTCTGTCGGTCTTCAGCCCGGGAAGAACACCAATTCGCGAACACACGCCATTTCAGGGCGTAGAGTTGCCTGGTAGAGGGGGCTCTGGCTTGATTGATCGTGGCTACGACCGTGGGTGGTAGACCAGCTAGATCTTCCGCGTCCCGTCCAGGGGCCAGACGTGGAGATTCCAAACGTCTGGGTGCAGATGCCAGAGCGTGCCCCGTCCCTGAGAAAGAAGGTCTTTCCTCAGGGGAATTCACAGGGAGGGGCTGTTGTGAGGAGTACGAGGTCCGAGGATCAGGCCCGGGTGGGCCAATAAGGAGCCACAAGGGTGACTTGTTCCTCGTCCTCCCTGACCTTGCACAGCACCTGTGCAAGAAGGCTCACTGGGGGAAATGCGCAGCCCTGCAGGCCAGCTGTGTGCCAGTGCGTCTGCCCCGAGGGGAGCCAGTGGGAGGTCTCTTGGGAGGCAAACAGGTTTACCTGGGCCTTGCCGAACCGTTCCCAAATCAGCTGGACCGGCTGGGGGTGAAGCCTCCACTTGAGTCACTGCTGGCTCCAAAGGAGGAGACGATAGGCGAGTCGTGACATGTGGCGGGAGCATACGCCGCCTTGGCGATTAATGTACGCCACCGCAGTGGTGCTGTCTGACCTGATCAGGATATGTTTGTCTCGAACTAATGGGAGAAACTTCCACAGGGCAAAGAAAACAGTCAACAACTCCATCAACGCCGTTGATGTGCCAGCGCAGCGAGGCCCCTTTCCAATGGCCTGTTACTGCATGCCTGTTGCACATGGTGCTCCAACCCACTCTGGAGGCATCGGTCATGAACGAGATGCGTCGGGACACCTTCTGCAAGGGTACTCCTGTCCGTAGAAAACAGATGTCTGTCCAGGGATTGAGTGTTTGATGGCAGGCAGGGGTGATTGTCACACGGTGCGTGCCGCGGCGCCATGCTCGTCTCGGGACTCGAGTCTGAAGCCAGTGCTGAATTGGTCTCATATGCATCAACCCCAGCGGCGCATCCACCGCGGAGGATGCCATATGCCCCAGGAGCCTCTGGAAAAGTTTTAAGGGGACCGTTGTGCCCAGCCTGAAAGCAGCGAGGCACCTCAACACTGACTGCGCATGCTCGTTGGTGAGATGTGCTGACATTGAGACTGAGTCAAACTCCATGCTGAGAAAAGAGATGCTCTGAACTGGAGTAAGCTTGCTATTTTCCCAGTTGACCTGAAGCCCCAAACGGCTGAGGTGCCTGAGCACCTGGTCTCTGTGAGTGCATTGTAACTGAAATGTACGCATCCTTCAGGTCTACCGCTGCGGACCAATCTAGATGTCGAACGCAGATTAAAATGTGTTTCTGCGTGAGCATTTTGAACGGGAGTGCAACGCTTGGTTGAGAAATTGCAAGTCCAAGATCGGTCGTAAGCCGCAGTCTTTCTTGGGTATGATGAAGTAAGGGCTGTAGAGACCCTTCTTCATCTCGGTTGGAGGGACAGGCACTATTGCGTCTTTGATTAAGAGAGTAGCAATTTCCACGCGCAGGGACTTGGCATGTTCACCGTGTACTGCGGAGAAGCGGACGCCCGTGAAGGGGGGCGGAAGCCTGGCAAACTGAATTGCGTAGCCGAGTCGGATGGTCCGGGCCAGCCAGTGAGACGGGTTGGGAAGTGAGAGCCACGCGTCCAAACTCCGCACTAGGGGCACCAAGGGGACAATTATTTTTGACATATCTTCCCGGCCCTCCACCGGGGGATGGAGCGGTTTTACCATCTCTGGAGCTAACGTCTTGGTCCCTGGGCTAGCGTCTCTGGAGCGCCCGGGAGCCTTACGGGTCCTCGAGGGGGTCCGTGAGACGGGGGGGGGGCATCTGCTTCCTGCGGAGTGCTCAACGCTGGGGCTGAGAGCTGGGCCCGGGTTGAGGCGGAGCAGGGGGTTTCATAGCCGCAGGAGGACGCCCTCGGCGAGCAGACGGGGCATGGCCCATGGCGGCAGGTTTGCAGCGGGGCAGGATTTGAGATGGTCTCCGTCTGCTTCACCGCTGAGGACTGCTGGGCAGAGTCGTCAACGGTGCTGCCGAATGGACGGAGCTGGGAGACAGGGGTGTCGGAGAAGATGTGCCTTGTCTACCTCCCGCATTTCGACCAGGTCCGGTCCATAGATTGCATTTCTGGACCACAAGGGTGGCCATCACCTGTTCGAGTGCCAGCGCTTCTGACCTCTGTGGCCCAGGGGCGCGGTTGGTCATCCAGTGCAGTTCCTGCAGCACATCAAGAACAGGACTACCCAAGTGCAAGTTTTGAAGCGCCTTGGCTTGGCGTTGGTTGCAGGAAGGGCCGTGGCGTTCAGTGCGGAAGCGGTCTGGGACCGCTCCACCGCGAGGGTAGAGAGAGCGGAGGAGCGAGGAAGCCGCGGCTTACTCAACTTGTCATGCACGTCCGGGAAGAAAGGAGCGCACATGCCCGCGGGACCAATCAAGTAGCCTGGGAAAGCATAGCGGACCTCCTTGCGTTAGGCTCAGGCTGGGCGAGCAGACCCGAAGGTGGCGGCCCAGGCGAGTCATCAGCATCAGACGCCGCTGTAACGCTCTCCGATGCAGCGTTGATGTCATCCAATTCTGAAGCAAGCAAGCGTGCCGGGGAGGCGGGTGATTCGAGGGGGTTTACCAGGCGAACAGAGCCCGTCATTATCCCCAAATCGCCTTCATCGCCAGCAGCGCCTACCACAATCCCGTAGGAAGGAGGCAAGGCGCGGGGGGCAGCTGAAGTGACTTTCTCTCATGACAAAAGAAAGCCGCGACTGCAATGCTGCAAAGGCCATGTTCTCGCACTGAGAACATGAACCATTGGAGAGAATCGCTCATCCCGAGCGCAGACGAAGTAAGCAAGTGTGCCGGGGAGGCGGGTGGTTCGAGGGGGTTTACCCGGCGAACAGATCCCGCCATTTTCCACGACCGCAATGTTGCCATGGCTATGTTCTCGCACTGAGAACATGAACCATTCATAAAACGCTGCCTGCGTATGATCGTAGCCCAGGCACGCGAGGCAGCTTTTATGACTGTGAGAGGTGGGGAGAAATCACCGCATCCAGAAACTACACCGGGGCAGAAATGTCATCTTTATAAAGACGCGTCCTGAAAAGGACATTCAACGCCACTGTGTAATGCTCTTTCAGAGAAATAAACTCTTTTACAGAGAAAATCACTCTTTCAATATAACTCTTTAAATTCTCTGCGCTGTCGAAGTGCCCAGGGGCAAACCGCACTGCTGTGCAGAGAAGGAGAAAGCCGCTGAAGTGCGCCGTAGATCCAACAGCAAACAGAGCGTCAGAGGAACAGAAGCAGGAATCTGGTGTGTGTGACTCGCAGCTGGCTGCATACACGACCTTCGGCTCCCAAGAAAATTTCTGAATGAACTTTTAGTATTTCCTCGCCTTTATACCCATATGTCCAGGGGTGGGGTATGCAAATACTGTCTGCCAACTTCTCATTGGCCTTTTTCATTGATCAGAGGCATATTCGGTACTCAAGAGAGACCCGTAGTGTCGCTTCATCGACACAACGTCGAAGTGAGCGACAGACGGGGAACTTACATTGCATCACAATAAAGTTCAATGTTCTCTGTAAAACAACTATAAATCAATTTTCATTATGAAAAGCACTGTACAAATAAATGTAAATGAGACCTAATTAATGCCCAGACTATTTTCCAAATCACTTTTTTCCACTTAAGAGAGGACATGGACATCCTGTAAAGACACTTGAAAGTCATTTGCAGAAAACAAAAATGCAGAAAAACCCTATTATAATTAATTTCAAATCACAAAACATCTTATTACTGTACATTTCTCATTAAATAATTATGGTCTTCCAGCGTAGAATTCATTAATTCAGCATCAAAGCATGAAACAGTTGAAAACATTGTCACTATTCACAGTTCAGAAATAACGGTGTTCATTGTTATACTGAGTAAAAATGTCATTTTAAAATGTGACGCATTTGCACAGGCTGACATTGTATAGAAATGAACAAACTAAAAACAAGTTTCTAATAAACTTTCAGCACATGTACACACATCTGTTAGCACAATGATGCTATTGTTTATTTGTAATTCATTGCACTCCATTTCTAGACGTCTACAGTAGCCTGGCCATAATGGTGGATAATATAAAAAATCTCCGCTGTTGACTTCTTGCCAATAAAGTGGAAAAAGCACACAAAAAAGTTATTTCAAAGCTTTTTCAAACAGATGTTCCTAAGTCGACCCTTCTGTAAGCAGCCGATTGTAGCAGCAACATCTGGGACTGGAGCGCTTTGCTCCAGTGTTTATGATCATTGCTGTTTTAGATAAGACTTTAGATTCACTTACTTATTAGGACAACCATTACCTGCACACATTGTCCGGGAAATTTTAAAGACATCAAACAACATTTAAAAAGCAAGTGAGTATTGAAGCTGACTACCACCCCTGGAGTCACGAGTTCGAATCCAGGGTGTGCTGAGTGACTCCAGCCAGGTCTCCAAAGCAACCAAATTGGCTTGGTTGCTAGGGAGGGTAGAGTCACATGGGATAACCTCCTCGTGGTCGCTCTTGGTGGGGCGTGTGGTGAGCTGTGCCTGGATGCCATGGAGAATAGCATGGGCCTCCACATGCGCTATGTCTCCATGGTAACTCGCTCAACAAGCCACGTGATAAGAAGCGTGGATTGATAGTCTCAGACACAGAGGCAACTGAGATTCATCCTCCACCATCCAGATTGAGGTGAGTCACTAAACCACCCGAGGACTTAGAGCACATTTGGAATTGGGCATTCCAAATTGGGGAGAAAAGGGGAGAAAAAAGCAACAATGTAAACGCATGACATGCTAGCAAGCAGTGATCGGCCACACACAAAACACCAACCAATCTCACTTCAGCTTGCCAACCAGAAATTCCACCCACCTAGCGAAATACAGTAGACTCGCTGAGAATATTGTGGATAGGACTAGCACATTTCTTTAAATGACCATCTTTGACCAGTGACTTCCTGTCAGCGCCTCACAGATAAATGTCTTTCTGGGCTGCTTGGGGTTGAAGAACCGTAGTGCTCTGTGTGGTCAAACAAGTGCACTGTCAAAGCCCTGTGTGTTTATATAGGTGCGCAAATGCATGTCTGTTTATGTTTGTGTGTGATAAATAACACTGTGGGCCCCAAGTCATCTGCAGGGTTGTTTGGTTCTCGTAAGACTGGGGTGAAGAAGACGGTGTATGGTTACAAGGCTCCACTATATGCCAATGACCTGAGACTCTGAGGTATGATGGATGGCGAGGACAGTGATGATACTGGCTAGCTGGACTGAGCTTATGGGAATGAGCTGAGAGGCTGAGAAGCTGAGAGGCGGGGGTGAAACAGAGGACATCCACTGCTTGTGTTTTTACTGAGTTCTCACACAAGTTTGTGCTCTGCATGTTGCATTTGTGCTTCATATAGCAGACTGCACAATCCCATTTCATAATGAGTTACAGTGAGTTTCCTTGCCAGAGGAGACGACCAAGAGCCAACATTTGTAGAGATGTGGACTTGTGGAAACACACACACATAGATCCCGTTTACACCTGGTATTAAGATGTGTTTCGGGCGATCCGATTATATGTGGTCAGTGCTAAATACAGGTCTATTCAGGGTCTAAAACATTTTGTGATCGAATCACAAAAAACACATGAATGTGGTAAAAAATGCATGTAACCACATCACATTTGAGCTGTAAATGCTAATCCGTCCTGAATGCGTCCCGAACTGAACTTTCTACAAACAGATTTTACCTTTTCCTTTAGTTTACACACCATCTCATATTATCATTTACAGCGAGCACACATTTGTCCAAATGTGGCTCTAAAGTATTGAGTTGGCCTCTTTTTTTGACAGTGCTCTCTGGTGCACATGCATAATAAAACATTTATATGGATTTATTCAACATATTTAACAGCCCAACTGTTGATGAAGATCTCTCATAAAGAGAGGGAAAACAATTCCGTCTGTTCATTAGCATTAACATTTATCTCCAAAGAGATTGTGCAAGAATGTCCAAAACGCTAAAAATGCAACTAACTGTTACTAGTGCTATGTGCCAACAAAGGGCAATAACAAAAATCCCTTTAATGCATTATGAACTAACATGAATTTAACAATACCTTTACAGCAGTCCTTGTTATTGATTAATATTCATTCTTACATATATTCTACATTATAACATTAAACCTTATATACAGTATTTTAACAGTACTGAAAGGATTATATTCTGGGTTCAATACAAAACTCTGTTGCTCAATCGACAGCGTTTGTGGCATAATATTGCTTACCAAAATATGTATTTTGACTTGCCCCACCTATTACAATGGGAGTGATTGGGGGCAAATTTTTGAACGTTAAAATACTCACTGTTTCAAATATTTAGCCACAAGATATTAAGGATATGCGTGCAAACATAATTTTAGTGTGATAAAATCGCTTACTAACTTTTTCTGTGTAAAGTTAAAGCCAATTTTACAACTTTGTTACCATGACGATGTAATGCCAACAAACCCTAAACACTGTCACTGTAAAATGACAATTTAAACAACTTTACAGCTCAAATATTAAACAAGTTTTAACAGAAGAATTAATTCAAGTGCTTTTATAAAATAATAAGCTTCACTTTTATGTGTTGAAACCCTGCAAAAATTGGCCACATTCACTTCCATTGTAAATGCCTCACTGTAACCGTGATTTTTGCTTTTTCAAAGAAAAGGAGGGACGAGTCGAAATGAAGTTTTGCGGAAACCAATATTATGCCACAAATGCTGTCAACTGAGCTTACCTTGTATTGATCCCAGAATATTCCTTTAATGCATTATAGCCTAACATGAACTAACAATGACTAATAGTAGGCCTATGTTAATATATCAGTGCTAACAATGATAAGTAATCATTGTTAGTTCATGATACCTATTACAATAACTAATGTATAGATCCATATTGTAAAGTGTTACCAAATGTGTTGACATGATTTTTTTTTAAATATTCAACTTATTTGTTTTGGTACATTTACTTTGAGCTTATTTCAGTATTATTGTTTTCTTTACTAAAGAACTTTAAACTAAACTGAAAGTATTAGCTCAGTGTTTTACACTGAAACACTGTCAGTGGTTCATTGCCAAATATCTTGAATGATATTTAGTCGGCAACATATAAAAAGTCTCATCTCTCATCTCTTGGTAAGTAACAGAGCTTGTTTGGTGAATTAAAACCACATGGAGGTCAATGTAGCTTTGATTGAATAACACTCCTACCTATATGAGACCCTTTCCATGAGTGTGTTGGTGGACTGGGCAGCCGTCACTGCTACAGAGGAAATGTGCTTCTGATTCCTGCTGAGCCCAACATTGTAAACTTACACCAGCTGCCTCCTCCTGAACCCTCTCCAAAAACATAACCCCCCCTCATACACTTATTAGCTCTTTTAGGTCATTCTCTCTCTTATTCACGCATACTCAACCAAAATCTTCCACCCACATCCCCCTTGAAACACTCATTCTGCTCTGCTGCTTTGAACGCACAATGCTATCGGTTTGTGCTTTGTTGCATTCCAAAATGTATCAGACCACAATTCATAGCACCACGCATGCTAAACATGCTAAACATCAGTGTGAACTACTGACATGGCGGAGCAACAGTTGAAAGAGAATATTGATGAGCAAGTGAGGTAAAGTCAAGATATTTAAAGAAACTTACTTTAATAATAACACACACAGTTTAATGGCACAGATGTCTGAAGGAAACTAAGGAAACTATCTCCGTTGAGTACTGAGGTTTGTTACCGGCACAGTAACACAAGAACGCACATAAGCATGTTCGACCGGGCTTCACATTGCAACCCGGTATCACGCCGAGGCGTGAAATAGACACGCCGGTCCACTCGCGGATGCGTGTCTATTTCACGCTTTGCCTCCTCCAGGCGTGTACATGACACGCGCGCGTCTACGTAGAATACCGGCAGGGGGCGATCGTTTCCTCGACGCCAACAACTCTCCGCGCACCAAAGAGGAAGCGATATATCGCGTTCTCCAGTTCCGGTTAGCGGGATATATATTTTTGTATATAAATACACTTTTTAAATAAAAATATATATATATATATATATATATATATATATATATATTTATGTATTTATTTACATCAGCACAAGATACTCGACAGCCCACACACACACACACACACATATAACAACGTTAGGCTACAGCAATGTTAGGATTTCTTCATGAAAGCAGCACTGTAATGAACCTTTATTTGTCACATATGGTCACAAGTGAAAGTAACCGGCGAAATTGGCCGGCATCCCGCCCGCACGAACGTGCAACGCGACGACAACGGTATCGCTTCCTCTTTGGTGCGCGGAGAGTTGTTGGCGTTGAGGAAACGATCGCCCCCTGCCGGTATTCTACGTAGACGCGCGCGTGTCATGTACACGCCTGGAGGAGGCAAAGCGTGACACCGACACGCATCCGCGAGTGGACCGGCGTGTCTATTTCACGCCTCGGCGTGATATCGGGTTGCACATTGACAATGCATTGGTCAAGCACTCACATCTCAGTATGTGCACTTGCATAAAGTATGTATAATGGCAGTCTGTATAATTCAAGCAAGAAAATGTACCGTCCATATGAAAGCAAAAAGTTTGATGCGACAAACTCATCTAAGTCATTATATTCCTTTTGATTCCTCATTACTTCGAATTTTCAAGCAGGAACAAACTTATCTTTATATAATAACAACAATATATTGAATAACAGTCAAAAACTGTAATGCTCTGAGTCTAGCTTGTTACACAACTACTAAGCCCTCACACATCTTAGTGACACATATTAAGTAACAGCAAAAACACAATAAAGGTATGTATAATAATAGTACACACATTCTTTTTAATTGTTACAAATAAAATGCACTAAAATAATAATTTAAAAGTACTTTGCATTCTCATATTTACATATTATATTATGGCACTTACATTCTGGCCCCTAATTGTATAGGCAGTAGACTATATTGTTTACCAATTAATTTAAGCCATAAACACTGAGAATAATTAATCTTGTTTTCCTTTGATTCCTGATGAATGCAGACTTAAGCAGTCTCATCTAGAAGACAAAGCTTAGTAATAGGTCTTTCCAAAGTATTGGTTTTAGTTTGCATCACAACACAATACTATTCAATTTGAGTTTGGCGTAGTCTTCGTGACTTTTCCCATCATCCACGAGTTTCTTGGTGCACAGTGATCTACTATTAGGACCTCATCTCCAATCTGCAATTTTCTGTAGGTTTAAGAACACGTTTGACACTATTATAATTGAGGCAAGTACTCAGCAGTCCATCTGGTCCAGAATAAATCTGCAATGTACTGCACTTGCTTCCACTAGCAGCATGCATAAAGGTCCTGCTTTCTAAATGTGCCTGGTGGTAAGATTGGTTGTGTTTTTAGCAACAATATATGATTGGGCGTTAATGCCTCAAGGTCATTGGTATCATCTGATGACTTTGTGATCGGCCTGTCATTAACAATGGCTTCAACTTCACATAAGACTGTCTGAAGACCTTCGTCATCCAAAATTTGCTGCTTCAGCACAGATGTGAGAATTTTCCTTACAATACGAAATTGTCTTTCCCATACACATCTGTTATGGGATGCTGCAGGTAGATTGAATGCTTTTTGGGCAAATGGCATCTTGTATCTTGGTTTGATTTAAGGTATATATTGCTTTGTGCAATTCTTTGTCAGCCCTGATAAAGTTGGTACATTGGTCTGAACACATAACAGCAACTTTGCTCCTACAACTGAAGCAGCGTAAGACATTTATGCAAGATTCAGTATCTAAAGAATGAGCGACTTCAATATGAATTGCTCTGATAGACAGACAAGTAAAAATAACGCCATATCTTTTTACTAGACTGCACCCTCTTTTGACTTCTAAGTGTCCGAAAAAATCCACGCCGACATTATTAAAGAGAGGCTTGTCTGGTAACACACAATCCTCAGGCAAGTCTGCCATTTTCTGCAATTCAGGTTTGGCATGCATACGTCTGCACACTGAGCACTTTGCTATGACTTTTCTAATTGCAGAGTTTGATTTTGGAGTCCAGTACTTTTATCTCAGTTTCACAAGCATGTGGTTCCTACCACTATGTCTAAGTTCTTGATGTATGTGTTGTAGGATAAGAGTAGCAATATGTAAGTCTCCAGACAAAATATCTGGATGTTTAGCCTCTTCTGGCATAGCAGATTTATTCAACCTACTCTCTACTCTCAACACTCCATCTTGCAGCACAGGGTCCAGCTTGTAGATAGAACTAATTATTTTGACTGGAGCTTTGTTCTTCTGAAAAGTTGCAATCTCTTCTGAATACTTTTCTCTTTATGTGAAGCAAATGAGTTCAATCTCAGCTTTCTCTAATTCTTCCCCTCTGTTTCCTCTGCATCTGAGACCGTCAATCTGCCAATCTTATCATGTGGCTTGTTGAGCACGTTACCGCGGAGAATAGCTGAAGCCTCCACACGTGCTATGTCTCTGCGGTAATCCGCTCAACAAGCCACACAAAATCACCACGCACCCCACCGAGAGCAGAACCACATTATAGCGATCACGAGGAGGTTACCCCATGTGACTCTACCCTCCCTAGCAACTGGGCCAATTTGGTTGCTTAGGAAACCTGGCTGGAGTCACTCAGCATGCCCTGGATTCAAACTCACGACTCCAGGGGTGATAGTCAGCTTCTTTACTCGCTGAGCTACCCAGTCCCCCACTCCACCTTGTTTCTTTGTATTTTTGCATTCTTTGGTTAAGGAGAATGCTGCATTTATCAGAGTTGCATTCACTCTGATCGATTGCATCTTTTAGCACCTTTCTCTTATTCCACCTGCATAACAGCATTTATTTATCCGTAGAAACCAGACTACTGCTCTCTTCAGTCGATGACAGTTGTAGTAGTAGTTTATAAGCTTGTTTACAGTATCAGTACTCTCATACACTGCTGTAGCATTAACCAATGTAGGTTTCTTAACCTCAACATCATCACTGATAATCTTACCAATGTCATCAGGTATTTTCAGCCATTAATTTTCCTCTTTCAACAAGTATCTTGGTCCTTGTATTCAACTCTCATATCTGATGAATGCATCTGCTCTTAAACCCCTTGAAGCATGATCTGCTGGATTCATTGTTGTGTTGACGTACCTCCATTGATTTGAACTAGTTGCTTCTTGAATGATAACTAGATGGTTGGCTACAAAAGTTTTAAATGGAGTGGTCTGGTTCTCAATGTACTTCAACACTGTCATGCTAAAGTCCAAGTCCAAAACACTAATTCTGCAACACAAGATTTAACTGCAACTCTTGTAACAACATTTTGTCAACCTTGACTGAAACAACAGCAGATATCAACTCTAATCATGGAATTGTGATCTGTTTTAATGGTGCCACTCTAGATTTGCCATCATAAAGGAACAGTGTTTGTTACCCTTGAGCCAATTTTGTAGGTCCAAAATCAACTGGTTTGATGCATCTGGCTACTGTACACTTTGAGAGTTACTACAAGTCTATGAGCCAGTTGTGCCACTTTTGATCTTGTTCATTTGCATAAATCTATTAGTAGTTGTTTGGCTGGCAAGACGACAGGTGCCAGGAATCCAAGAGGATCATATACTGAGCTGACCAGAGAGAGAATTCCTCATTGGGCTGAATGTTTTGCTTAGATGTGCACTTAAAATGTGAACATCCCAGTTTCAGTGCACCAACAGATACCTAGAGCTCTTTTTTATAGGTAAAACGTTGTGACTCAAGTGCAGGTCTTTAACTTCTTTAGCTCTGTCTTCTTTGGGGATAGAGGATAAATCTAGCCTGCTGTTACTAATCCACTTGGTCAAGTGGAAACCACCATTAGAGCATAGGTTTCTGAGCTTTTCTGCCAGGACACTAGCATGGTTCTCTGAGGACACAGAATTCAAATAATCACCAACATAAAAGTTGTGTCCACTACTTTGTGTGCTACTTTATGTCTAGCATCTTCTGCAGTTCTCCTGAGTGCAAAGGACACACAACTTGGGGATGATGTTGCTCCAAACAGATGAACAACCATTCCTCATTGGGCTGTGTCAAGTCATCTTCAGGCCACCTTAAGGAACGTAGCAGATCAGCATTTTTTTCTGGAACTTCATAGAACATAGACTCTATATCTGCCAATAGAGCCACTGGTTCTGAACCTAATCAGAACTCTTATCAGAGAGTTCGTGAGATCAGGTCTCTGTAGTAGTATAATAAATAAAAAGGAAGTGTGTGTGCGTCAGTCAGTCAGATTTAGATTTAGGATGACCCGGCTGGCGATGGAGGCGATTTGGCTTTGAAGTGGGAAAGCCCTTTATTGAAAAGTGTAAGCGCCTCGTACATGTGCGGAGCTCTGTGAACATCTTTGGATCATAGCCTAGCTCGTCCATTGTTTGAGGAGCTTAGCTTGTAAAACTTGGAGCATCGTCATCACGTGGAGTGCTAAACCAGTTTGGCCCACCACTTAGTATGCTCTTCCAGCCAGTGCGGACGTTATTCAACACAGCATAGAAAGATGATAGTTTGGAATAACAGTTTCATTCCCCACGATCCACATTGGAGAGGATGTAATCGCTGCATGGGCGAGCTGAATAGGGCACACGGCAGGATTTTCACAGTTCATTATGAACTTGAGGGAAGAATGGGGAAGATCTATGAGACGCGGTCACTTGACATCATCTGGACTGCAGGCGACATTCATCAAGGCGAGATTGTGTAGGTATGTGCGTAATGTATCGGGATAGACGCATTGCATGGAGCTTGAGGGGCTTGCAGGGCATGTGGCTATGGGCTGAATTGTCTCTCAGAATGAGGGCGATTCGCGAGTGCAACGTCTTGAGACTCATGCCCTCACAGTGAAGGCAGTATGTCTCCATGAGAGCTGACTCTACATGAGCATCAAGCAGCAAGGCAGAGTGTTGTTCACCGGAACACTGCAGGGGAGCAGAGAGTCTTCTCGTTGCCGTGAAGATTCCACCCGCTGACTTGTGTTATCGATGGCAAAGCAGTAGAGGGCTTCTAGACAAGAGGTGAATTGCTGTCTCGAAGGAATAAAATTCTGAGGAATGATGTTTATGCACCTGCTTTTATAGCGGACAGCTTCACGCCTAAGAGGGCAGGGCTCAAACACCATAACAATTATTAGAATACTGGCGTTATTGTAGAGAGATTTCCACTAGATTGTGTGGAAGGACAACACCCCTTATGCGTTAGCACGCATGTCAAGTCTACTGAGTCGTAAGGGAACTGCATTGCTCTGAGCCCTCTCATGTCTTAATGACACATCATATTAAGTAACAGCAAAAATATAATAAAAGCATTCATAATAATAGTACACACATTCTTCTCAATTGTAACAAATAAAATGCACTAAAATAATAATTTAACAGTACTTTACATTATCATATTTACTTATTGTATTATGGCTCTTACAGTATGTTTCTGGTCTAGGCTGCCTTCTGAATCCACTTCATCCTACTATTTCCTGAAAACCTAAATGGCAAAAGCTTGATTTTCTCTCTCCATCCAGACTAAATTAATCTTCTTTGAATCTCCTTTTTATTTTTTTTTAAAACTTTTTCTCAGTCCTTGCTTGCTAATTTCACTCATTATTTTTATTGTCTTAGTTTGCATTTAAAAAACATAAGCTTACTTGCACTTACCTCCAGGCTATACTGCTACTATTATTGTAGCTGAAATAGTGACTCAAGAGACAAGTGAACTGCATAACCTCCATTCTAATTAGAGTATTTGCGTTTGCGTGGGTTCTGCCAATATTTATTTGGATTCAGTTATACAGCATAGTTCTCTCTGAAACCAAACACCTGAATAGTGGGTCTCAGTCTGCTTCCAAACAATCTCTGGTGCGGTTCGACTGGTATATGAACGCAGCATGGACCAAAGACATCTAACCGGACCAATAACAGTAAGTAATTTGCCTGTAATACTGACCTCAAGCATACCTGGCTCTTCTCATCATAGGAGCTATGTTGCCCATTACAGTTCGGTACAGTCGTCGGAACCGCCATATCTTCGTTTGTGTGTGCAATGGAGGAATTCCTGGTGCTGTTTTGACTCCTTCACACATTTTATTAGCTCTTTGTTTGTTCTCAGCTGGTAAAAATACCACCATTTATACATAAATTCAATGAGCACATTTAGCCCAGCAGCCAACATTGTTTTGGATGTTCGGCAAGTTCATAAATAAACATAAAATGGTGGCAGTGGTGGCGTAGTGGGCTAAAGCACATAACTGTTAATCAGAAGGACGCTGGTTCGACACCCACAGCCACCACCATTGTGTCCTTGAGCAAGGCACTTAACTCCAGGTTGCTCCAGGGGTATTGTCCCTGTAATAATTGCACTGTAAGTTGCTTTGGATAAAAGCATCTGCCAAATGCGTAAATGTAAATGTAAAATATAAAAGTGTGGCATGTTCTTGGCATTGTCTTTTCAGCTCTGTCCCGGTGAAGTCAGTGTGTCAGATTAAAATGACTGAGCCATCTCACCTGGCGGCTGTACAACTACATGGATTGGAAGAAAATCCCCTGTACAGCTTTCTCCTGCATCCAGGACCCCAGCAAAATCTTACTGGAGCCCCAGACCCAAACACAGGGACAGCAGTCTCCAGCATAAACATCTGTAACCCTGTCACTTCACAGCCTCCCTTCTACTCCTTTCATCCACTCTCATCCTGTCATTCATTATTACCTTTAAAACTGTAAACAGACGCTTTATCCATTAGATCTATTAATAGCATGCAATCTTGCTCTTGAAATGCACATTTACATCATTCTCTGTATCCTTTTGCATAAAAAACACGATCTTGTCTCTGTTTCGGATGTAACAGGCATGCATTGGACAACTCTAGTCTTTAGGCCAAGTCTATGATCAGCACCAGCACTGTTTATCATCAGACTGTTTTTGTTGTACAGATGTAACTCACATCATGTAAATATTTTTTGCAAATTTCACCACTCAGCTCAGAAATATACTGTAACGTTGTAAGAAACTGAATTAAATTCTTTTCATGTGTAATTTGGTGCATCTGCACATTGTACATTTGGTAGATGATTTAATTATTTGATGTTGTCAAACTCTGCTCTGTCACAATAAACCATTTAATTTAAAATCTTAAAGCATATTTGCCTTGTTTTTATTTAATAATTTCATTCAATACAGTTGCAAGGAAGTGAATGAATGCTTTAGAAGCAGATATGCTCCCTACGTAATATTAAATGTCCACATTTACTACAGCGGTAACACTTTCCAATAAGGTTCAATATGTTAATATTAGTTCACGCATTTGGTATCATGTAGACAGTATCAATTAAATTGTTTTACAGCATTGATTGTTGATTCATATCAATTTATAAATATATTATTGTTCATTGTTAGTTCATAATGCATTAACTAATGTTAACATATGCAACATTTAATGTAAACATTTATTAGTATGTAGAAATTAATGTTAAACAAAATAAATAAATGTTGTAAAAATATTGTTCATTGTTAGTTCATGTTTAGTATTGCTAAACGTCAGTGGCGGCCCATGCATTGTATGTCTAGGCCTTCAGTGCAATTCATGCCATTAAGAAAACACAGTGTCACAATGAATAAGACACTGTATCATACATTACATGGCAGTCAACTAATAATACTAATTTATGATTTAAAAACACATCCACACATGAAAGCCAGAACCAAGGAGGTCTAGAACAAAGAAAAATCTCTCTAATAATTTTTGCGATTTAAATGTTGCTTGCAATAAATTTTGTTTCATACGGTTACACGGATACTTTTCAAAACTTGATGCGACACTGAATACTCAAGCAGCCTAATTTACATTTAGAAAACTCCAGATGTTGCTATATCAATGCAAAAAGCACTTACTAATTTTCTTCAAGTGAAAATCAGTCCTCCTTTCCTGTTTAATTAATCAATCGCACGATCATGCAGAACATGTCAGGTTTTAAAATCCATAAAGATTTCTTTCTCAATGGTGATGAGGCAGTGATGACAGCCGACTCGTCAGCAAGATTTCTGACAAGTACGCTTGCTAAATAGAGATGGTATGTGTCAAATGGATCAAACAAAAACTGCAAAAGAGAATACAACAAATGGGATGGATTGACAAATAAACATTTTAATGTCTTTTTGGAATCGAAGGTGCCAGAACGACATTCTGGACTGTAAATGACCCAATTTAACCCCTGGTTTTGTATAAAATATCTGATAGTGATTTTAGCTTGGGGAGCATATTTAAATAATACAAAAATGCCATTTATTTTCATCAAAAAATGTTCCCCAACAATGTCTAAAATCATCCTGAAAACAATAGGTTACACCAACAAAATTTTAAGGGTTGGTCCAGTATAGCAACTTTAGGTAACAGTTGCAGGTTACCACGTTTTACAGTGTGGGTCTATAGTCTAAATAAAAGAAAAATAACAAACTATTTTTAACAAAGATATTTTAATGTTATTCCTCGGCTGCAAAATGATTAAATGGAGACCAAATGGCTACATTTGATAAAGTCTCCTGCTGCTGAGATTACTGATCCCAGTAATCTCACAAATTTCCTCTCAGAAGGGATCCTAATGTCTCAAACTGTTCAGAATTGGCCAGATATCAAAGTCTGCAATCAAAAGTCAGAGATTTTGACATGAACTCAAACTTTTACAATAAAATTTTCCCAAGGCCAAATGATCTGAGCTGTTTGCTATCCACATTCATTTTAAAGCTTTATAACATTCTCATTTGTGTCTATTTTCATTATTCTAAGTAATTTTAGGATGAATAGGTGAAAGATTTATACCTAAATGAAACATAATTGATTTACATCTCCACTAAAGGGATAGGCCAAAATTATTTACTCACCCTCATGATATCCCAGGTTTGTATGTCCTCCAGGTACGTATGAGACGATCTCTTTTAAAGGTCTAAAAATGACAGACAGTCAGTATATACTTCATACAAAACCAACTGTTAAATTAATGTCTTCAGAAGAGACACGTTCACTTTTGGTCACATAAGTACTTTTTTAAACTCTAAATCATGCTTCCAGTCGGCAGCAATATGGGCACGTGACTTAATCGCATTAGCATTTGAAACATGTGAGAACTGAATAAGCGTCAACAAGGTCTATTGATTTGATTTTTTTTTTTTTTTTACACCAAAAGCGATCATATCGCTTGAAGGAACAGTTCACCAAAAATTAAAATGTGCTTATAATTTACTCAATCTCAGGCCAAACAAGAAGTATATGACTTTCTTTCTTCATCAGAACAGGCTTTAGGATTTTTAGGAAAGTTTTTAGCTTCATCCAATACAAGTGAATGGACACCAATATTTGACGGTCCAAAAAGCATATTTAGTCAGCATCAAAGTAATCCACATGACTCCAGTTGATCAAGTAATGTCTTCTGAAGTGAATCGATACATTTGTGTGAAAAACGGATCGCTAATTAAAACGTTTTTAATTCCGGCAGCTCTCAGTAGCTGTTTAAATTGACCTAACTTTCGCGTGAAGTACGTTCCTTTGTGATAAACAGAGCGGAACTTCTGAGTTCTTGTGTGAACGCGCCAGTGTGATGACGTCACGTGATTATTGGAAGCGATTTTTTAAAGTTAATAAAGTTTTAATTAACGATTCGTTTTTCACACAAACATATCGATTCACTTCAGAAGACATAACTTGATTGGCTGGAGTCAAGTGGATTACTTTGATGCTGACTAAATATGCTTTTTGGACCATCAAAAATTGGTGTCCATTCACTTGTATTGGATGAAGCTAAAAAACTTTCTTAAAAATCTTAAATCCTGTTCTGATGAAGAAAGAATGTCATATACATCTTGGGTGGCCTAAGGGTGAGTAAATTATCAGCAAATTTTCATTTTTGGGTGAACTAATCCTTTAAGGAGACATTAATTTAACAGCTGGAGTCGTATCGATGACGTTTATGCGAAAAAAGAAATTGCCATTCACATGCATTTTAAGGACCTACTGAGCTAAGACATTTTTCAGTTTTTCTTCAAATGTGTTCTGGTGAAGAAAGAAATTCATAAACACATGGGATATCATGCGGGTGAGTAAATAATGAGAGAATTTACATTTTTGGGTGATCAATGAGAAACAAATATTTTCTATGTAGTAGTTTTACTCAATGGTTCAGACATCCATTGTCAGCTGCACTTACTAACTTGATGGCATAAGCTTTGACTGGCAGAGAATCTTTGGATTTAGGAATAAGATCCAAAAGGAGATCCTTCTTATCCTTCATATCCTCTTTGGCCCAAAAACAAGTAATGTTCTTTCCTCAGCCTCAAGTTTTTTTTTTTTTTTTTTTTTTTTAATGCTGGCTCTGCCATGGAAGCAAGACTGGCCTTTAAACAAGCTCACAGACATTCAAGAGCAGCTAATCTTATTTTCTCTCTGATTCTCTTTCTGACTGTCTAGTCCTTTAGTCAGACTTGTCAGCTGCCTTTTTTTTTTAAAAGTGTCTCTGTGAAAATTGCAAGAATTTTAAAATGTTCAAGTTTAGAGCCAATGTCCTGGCAACAAGTTTAAACTAAAGTTAGTCGACCAAAGAGGCTATTGAGGCTATTGACTCTGATAAAGCTGGTTAACCAAGATAGTTTAGCTGGTTAAGTGAGTGTACACGACTTGTAATAGGCACCTGCTTTCTATATAACAAATGTATATTATCATAGTCAATGCTAAAAGAATTTACCTTTTAGAAAGTGCAAGAATTTATTTGTCCATCTGTGCTGTCCTCTTTCTAACCTTGTCCGGCGACAGCAGCTTCCTGTGTTTGTTATTAAAGGGAAGCAGAAGGGGCAATGGCCCCTAAAACACCCTTACTGGACAGTTAGCCCAATCCAAATTTACAGAGATTACAAAGAAAATGAAATGAGTGAGAAAGATGGGAGAAAGGATTCGTGGCACATGAGACAATTCACAAATACACTTAGCATATAGAGGCACTTCATAATGAACAGATACCAACCAGTGTAGTTTAGTCATGTCTTATGAAGCTCATCCATATACAGATTTATTACTACAGTAGGATCACATTAAAAAGATGAAGAGAACAGTGGAATGATGACAGTAGACGGTAAATGTGTGTAGCAAATTTTAAGATGGGGTACTGAACTTTCAAGCTACATCACATAGAGTACTTTGGCCTTTTTTTAGGACAAGGATCCTTTCGTGGATAAAAAGACATACTGTTTAAAATTGGGTGTTGCATTGTTAACCAGGTCAATAATTACATGAATATAGTGAATGCATTTACACACTTTGTTATGACACTCGCATTGCACAGGCATTAAATAATTATTAATGTTTTGTTTAAAATGGTATCTTTTCACACACACAAATAAAATTCATTAACTGATACTCTTCATCAATAAAGAATCTCTGAGCCAAAGATTGCACTTTCCAATTATGTTTTTCTTTTATTAATAAGGTATAAAATAAGGTAAAAATGCCATTTTAAATAGGCATTGTTGTTGTCACAACAAACACCTCCCCTCGACACTCACCGCAAAAGGCACACAGTAAGATTACATGGTGAACGTGCATACTGATGCTGACCGGAAGCAATGATTTAGATTTCAAAAGTACATAAATATTGATCCTTTTCACACCAAAAGCTACCGTTTGACATTAATATAACGTTTATGCTGACTGTGATTTTTGGAGCTTCAAAGGTTTGATTAGCATCCACTTGCATTTTAAGGACCTACGGAGCTGAGACATTTTTCTATTTTTCTTCAAAACAAAATTCATACATATCTGGGATGGTGGATGGCATGAATGTGAGTAAATGAATTTTTGGGTGAACTATCCCTTTAATACACAAGTGTGTGATTAAAACTTTCCATACTGAAATATTGCACAATAAAATAAGCACAATTTTACAAAAAATTTTATATTACCTTTTATTTTTCACATTTTAACATCAGTCTTCAGTGACACCTGTCCCAAAACTAAAATGACACAGACATTTAAAGTAACATCTTAAAAGCCTTCAAGTTAGGACTGTTTAACTAACTATGCAAGATGTACTGACGTCAAAACTCTTGTCTTTAGTATGAAAAGTCTTATTTAGGACCAGGAAACCACTTACCCTTTTCCACTTCAGAATATCTACCAGTTTTCTCTTCACATGCCTCCAGCTAGAGTCAGTGGGTTGGTGCTGGCAGCAGCACAGACTTAATTCTGAAATGAATAACAGAGCAGGTTGCCCATGGTTAATAGAAAACAGACCTGAAACTCAGCATCTTCGTGAATTAAGCTGTGTGAATTTCTATTGCTCAGCATTACACACAATAAGTGAGCATGTTCATAAATCGTGATGATGAACATATATTAGTATAAAACTAAAATGTTAAAAACCCTTTAAGTTCAGCCCCTATCACAAAATGTAAAGAATCTGTTCCTAATGCATATTCTTCTATTCAAAAATTGTTTGCATTTCACAGCTACAGTTCATTGAGTTCAGCAAGACACAGGCTGAAGCTATTTTCTTTCCCAATATAGATATGTCTTTACAAATTTGTACTCTCTTTAGTTGCATACACAGTGATGAACATTGATGCTGGGTTTCAAATTGACATTCTGATACATGTCATAATATGTAATAATACATAATACGTAACCTAGACGTTCCCATCTGTCGCTCACTTCGACGTTGTGTCGAAGAAGATACACTAGGGGTCCAATTTAAATCACGCCATGCGCTGAGCCGTGTACGTGTTCTGCTGACACAGGAGCGGGCAGGTATTTTACGTGCAAAGGTGACCAGCTGTGTCAGACTGCACGTACCCTTCCCCAATGTCTCATAAAAGTCGTCGGAATCCTTCTGGTTACCTTAAACAGGGGAACAAGGCGACGCTTGCATCACATATGTGTATCTGCTGACCGAACTCCAGGCAAGTGTCGCTAACAGAGAACGCTTGCAGGTCCCCGAACCTCTTGATGGAGTTGAGCACGATCAGCAGGGCAGTCTTAAGAGAGAGGGCCCTGAGTCCAACTGATTCTAGCAGCTCGAAGGGAGGTCTCTGGAGGCCCGCGAGGACCTCTGAGAGATCTCAGGAGGGGAACAGGCTTGGCTGGGAGGGATTCAATCTCCGGACGCCTCTTAGGAACCTGATGATTAAGTTGTGCTTACCCAAAGACTTGCCGTCTACTGCGTCGTGGTGGGCCGCGATAGCAGCGACATACACCGCGATAGCAGCGACATACAGAATGAAGGTCCTTCCTCAGGGGAATTCGCCAGGGAGGGGCTGTCGCGAGGAGTATGAGGTCCGAGAACCAGGCCCGGGTGGGCCAATAGGGAGCCAGTAGTGTGACTTGTTCCTCGTCCTCCCTGACCTTGCACAGCACCTGTGCAAGAAGTCTCACTGGGGGAATGCGTACTTGCGCAGCCCTGCAGGCCAGCTGTGTGCCAGTGCATCTGCCCTGAGGGGAGCCTCTGTTGGCATACCAGAGCGGGCAGTGGGAGGTCTCTAGGGAGGCAAACAGGTCTACCTGGGCCTTGCCGAACCGTTCCCAAATCAGCTTGATGGACTGGGGGTGAAGCCTCCACTCTCCACTGGGCAAGCGTTGTCGTGACAGCGTATCCATTACCACATTGAGGTTGTGAGTGGCACGCAGCGACTTGAGTCCAAATGAGGAGACAACGGGCGAGTAGTGATATGTGGCGGGATGTACGGTGCCTTGGCGGTTTATGTACGCTACCGTGGTGATGCTGTCTGATCTGAATAGGACATGTTTGTCTTGAACTAACGGGAGAAACTTCCGCAGGGCAAAGAAAACAGTCAGCAAGTCTATGCAATTGATGTGCCAATGCAGTGGTGCCCCTTTCCAGCGTGCCCGTTGCACACGGCGCCCCAACCCAATCTGGAGGCGTGACCAGGACACCTTCTGCAAGGGTACTCCTTCCCGCAGAAAGCAGAGGTCTGTCCAGGGTTTGAATGTTTGGTGGCAGGCGGGGGTGATCATCACACGGTGTGTGCCGCGGCGCCATGCTCATCACAGAACTCGAGTTTCTGGAGTCTCATATGCATCAACCCCAGTGCTGCGACCACCACGGAGGATGCCATATGCCCCAGGAGCCTCTGGAAAAGTTTTAAAGGGACCATTGTGCCTGGCCTGAAAGTGGTGAGGCATCTCATCACCGACTGTGCAAGCTCGTTGGTGAGATGTGCTGACATTGAGACTGAGTCTAACTCCATGCCGAGAAAAGAGACGCTCTGAACCGGGCGAGCTTGCTCTTTTCCCAGTTGACCTGAAGCCCCAGACGGCTGAGGTGCCTGAGCACCTGGTCTCTGTGAGTGCATAATAACTCTCAGGAGTGGGCCAGAATGAGCCAGTCATTGAGGTAATTGAGTATGCGAATGCTGCCTTCTCGGAGCAGAGCAAGACGCGTGAAGACGCGAGGGGACAGAGACATGCCGAAGGGGAGGACTTTGTACTGATATGCCTGACCGTCAAACGCGAACCGTAGAAAGGGTCAGTGTCGAGGCAGAATTGAGACGTGAAAGTACGCGTCCTTCAGGTCTACCGCTGCGAACCAATCTAGATGCCGGACGCAAGTTAAGATGTGTTTTTGCGTGAGCATTTTGAATGGGAGTTTGAACAGAGCCCGGCTGAAAACTCGCAAGTCCAAGATCAGTTGTAAGC
The DNA here is from genome assembly GCA_032164185.1 of Moxostoma hubbsi. Lineage (NCBI taxonomy): Eukaryota > Metazoa > Chordata > Actinopteri > Cypriniformes > Catostomidae > Moxostoma > Moxostoma hubbsi. The sequence continues at coordinate 66,023,953 of JAVLUX010000001.1, forward strand.
CGCCGCCTTTCTTGGGTACAATGAAGTAAGGGCTGTAGAGACCCTTATTCATTTTGGTTTCAGGGACAGGCTCGAACGCGTCTGAGTAAAAGAGTAGCGATTTCCAAGCGCAGGGATTTGGCATGCTCGCCGTGTACTGTGGTAAAGCGGACACCCACGAAGGGGGTTGGGGGCTTGGCAAACTGAATTGTGTAACCGAGTCGGATGGTCTGGGCCAGCCAGCATGACAGGTTGGGAAGTGAAAGCCACGCATCCAAGCTCCGTGCTAGGGGCACCAAGGGACGAGTATTTTTGACGTACCCGGCGGGGCTTCGCAGCGGGGCAGAGCAGGTAGTATGGCGTCGGGAGGCGAGGGTGCGTCCCGAGGCTCTAGTGCTGAGAAAAGCACTTACCTTGCTCCGCACACCCGGCAGGGGGCGGGTTAGTGACTGAGGAGGAGGTCCGGTGTAGGCATCCTCTAGACTCGTCAAGGTGGGGCTGAAGGTGGGGGGTCCGCGTCCAGCATGCCAGGACTGTTGAGATCTGGCAGCAGAGTGCTGTGAGAACAGCATTTGCGGGCCAGGTGACCCAGAGACAAAGGAAATAGCTCTGTTATTGAGAATGTGGGTACCACAGCCCCATCTAGGGGGGGTGGCAAATGAAATAACTTCAACAAAAGATTCTCCTCCCAGCCCTCCACCGGGGAACAGAGTGGTCTTCTTACCAGCTCTGGAGCTAATGTCTAGGTCTCTGGGTTGGACATCTCAGGAGTGCCTGGGAGCCTTCCGGGTCGGACGGGGGGTGTCTGCTCGATGCGGGGGCTGAGAGCTGACCCCGGGTTGAGGCAGAGCAGGGTGTTTCTTAGCCGCAGGAGGACGCCCTCGGCAAGCAAACGAGGCATGACCCATGGCGGCAGGCTTACGGTGGGGGAGGATGTGAGAGATAGCCTCCGTCTGTTTATTCACCGTGGAGAACTGCTGGACGAAGTCCTCGACGGTGTCGCTGAAGAGGCCAAACTGGGAGACAGGGGTGTTGAGAAAGCGAGCTTTGTCGGTCTCACGCATCTCGACCAAGTTCAGCCACAGATGACATTCCTTGACCACGAGCGTGGTCATCACCTGCCCGAGTGACTCCTCTGTGACCTTCGTGGCTCTGAGACCGAGGTCGGTCGCTGAGCGCAGTTCCTGCAACACATTGGGATCAGGGCTACCTCCATGCAGATCTTTAAGTGCCTTGGCCTGGTGGACTTGCAGGAGGGCCATGGCGTGCAGGGCAGAATCGGCATGTCCCGCGGCGCTGTAGGCTTTGGCGGTCAATGAAGACGTCGTCCTACAGGACTTGTAGGGGAGCACAGGGCAACCCCGCCAGGTGGTAGGGTTTCCAGTGCACAGGTGGAGCGCAACAGCTCTGTCCACCTGGGGAATCGCCGTGTACCTGTGGGCCGCTCCGCCGTCGAGGGTAGCGAGTGTGGATGAGCAAGTGGCTTTGTGACAAGTGGAGAGGGGCGCTATCCACGAAGACGTCAGCTCATCATGCACTTCCGGGAAAAATGGGACCGGGGGGGGGGGGTGGTGGGGGCGAGGCTGTGAGCGGTGTCCAGACCCCAGGAACCAGTCATCCAACCACGATGGCTGTGGGGAGGTCAGAGGGTTCCAGTCCAACCCCACACTGGCGGCGGCCCGGGAAAGCATGTTGGTCATTTGAGCGTCAGCCTCAGCCTGGGCGTGCTGGCCCGAAGGCGGCATCATCCGCGCCAGGCTGGCTGTAAGACGAGCCGCTGTTGCCACGAGCACGAACGGGAGTCAACGAGCGTGCTGGGGGGCGGGTGGTCCGAGGGGGTGTACCCGGCGGAGCTGCACCCACTGCCGTCCCCAGATCGCCTCCATCGCCAGCCGCATCGTCCTCAATCCCGTGGGAAGAAGGAGCAATTTGTGGGGCGGCTGGAATGGCGTGCTTTCTTTTGAAAGCGAGCCGCGACCGCAACGTTGCCATGGTCATGCTCTCGCAGTGAGAGCATGAACCATCCACAAATGCTGCCTCGGTGTGATCGGTGTCCAGACACACGAGACAACGCCTGTGGCCGTCTGAAGCGGAGAGCACTCTACCGCATCTAGGACCTACACAGGGGTGGAAAGGTATCTTTAAAAAGACACATCCTGAAAAGGACGTTCAACTCCGCTGTGTATTGCTCTTTAGAGGAAATGACACTTTTACAAGAAAAAAATCACTCTTTAAAAAACTCTTTCAAGTTCTGCGCTGTCGAAGTGCCCAGGGGCAAACTGCACTGTCATGCAGAGAAGAAGAAAGCCGCTGTAGTGCGCCGTAGATCCAAGAGCAGAGAAGCATCAGAGGAACAGGAACGGGTGTGTGACTCAAAGCAGACTGCATGCACAACCATCAGCTCCGAAGAAAATTTCTGAATGAACTCGACGTATTTCCCCGCTTTTATACCCGTATGTCCGGGAGCGGGGTATGCAAATACTGTCTGCCAACTTCTCATTGGCCTTTTGTCATAGATCAGAGGCATAGTGTCTCTGGAGCGACAGAAGAGGAACCGATTTTAACACCTATTGATTAAACTTGGATGCAATTATGAGATTAAACCATTGCCTTTAGGTTTCACATTCCTCAGTTTTATACCTGTCTAATTGTTAATCATATGCACCCACAAAACATCCTCATACCATGATCCACTGCCATTGATTTGTAAGAGAAAATTTTGTGATGAGTGATTATAAAACATACACACATTTACCATAATAGTTTCCTACAAAATAGTTAGGCAACAGTTATTTATTCAACAATACAGTGGTACCATCCTGTCTTTAAAAAAAAATCAGAGTGACTATTTGCACAAGGTGTAAATAGCACCTGCCACACAGCGCGGCTATTTGCACTCAAAATGTCTGTTGAAACTAAAGAAACAATCCTGATTGATTTCCTTGCAATGATTTGTCACTGTGACAAATCACAATTTTATGGTAACACTATAAAATAATGGTCTATCATTAATAGATAATTATGTAGGAATTAATGCAGGATTAATGAGTAGTACTACATTAACACTTTAGTTACTAGTAAGTAATAGTGAACTGATGACTGAGGTAGTTCACTGTTAGGTAATCAATAATTACTGAATTGGATTTTCCTCATTGAGAACTATTAACTAACTATGGCTAATTTAAAATAACTACTAATTAATTACTAATCAAAACAATAACATATGTATAAAATGTGAATGATTCCGTTTTTATTGTGAACAAGGTCATGGGTTCTTTATGGGAATTAATTTATGAATTTAACTGGTCGCTAAATCAAGGCTACATCATAGATGTAACCATGTATTCAGGAATGAAGGGGACCATTTATATTTATTATATTTATCCCATTTATATATTTTAATTATTTAATCATGTAATAATTAACCATGGAAAAACCCAAATCAGTAGACAAATATTATATATATAGTATAGTATTATGAATATAATTTAAATATATTAGCTTACCTTACAGAAACATAGGGATGTATGTACCCAACATGTATTCCTTGGGATATCTCTTCTGGTCATTAGGCAATTATTAACTTTTGCATGTTTGATATTGCTGAAGGTCTTTTTTAAATAATTCTGGTAACGCACAAGTAATGTGTCAAGCGTTACCACATAAGTATGAAGGAATTAGTAATGATCTGGACCATTATTTTAAAGTGAGGGTCATGGTAATGCATTATTAATTAATTTGATCTCACTGTGCCCTTCCTTGGGAGTTAAATGGTATTTGGACCATTATTCTAAAGTGAAAACACATTATGAACCATTAATAGTAATTTAGGTGTTATTTGTCAGATAATAATTAATACTCAAGGGTTTGTTCCTATATTTTATTCATCTAATCAAACAGATAGTTAACAAACATTCACAGACATTAAAAAAAAAGAATAATAATTCTGGCATTAAATTATGAATTATTGAAATAATTGAACATACAAACCTTTAGCAGGATAATGCTTTTAATTGCTGGTGCTCATGGTTACTAAATGTTTTAAACGTCTTAAACATAACATCTCTTAACATAAAGTAAAATAAGTGATGCCTCTATACTGTAAGTATTTAATTAGTGGTGTAAATAGCGTCTAACATTTGCTCTTAAGTGCAAAGATGGTGCTTTTGCTTTAGGGGTGCAAACAACCTCTTATCGCAATTTGCAAAGTACAAATAGCCAAATATAAAATTAGTACAAATCTTTAAATTTTTTCTTCATTGAAGTCATTGATGTCCAGGTATTTAGAAGATACGAAACCGCTTAATTTGGCATGTAAAATATTATTATTATTATTATTATTATTATTATTATTATTATTATTAATAATAATAATAATAATAATAATAATAATAAAAAGCTTAATAAATCTTTGAACGGACATTATGCAGGCCTGTACACATTACTGGCGTGCATCGTTGTAAGCGGTTGGCTGGAGTACGGGGCACTGCTCAACCCACCCCAAACCCGCGCGCCTCAGTTCAACAATTTATTCAGTGAGTAACTCCAGTCCAGAACTCCGCTTCACTGACAGATACAGCTTCATGACCCGAGGGAGTTAGTAAAGATACACTCGGAGGCAGCTGCTCGGCAACGAGAATATATATTTTAGAGCGCGAAATTCAGAGCCCTTCACAGTCATTGAAGAATAGATTTCTATAGGACGCACGAGCGCATAGTGTGGAAGTTTTGCAACTCATTACTGGTAAGGCATTTGATTTTGCTTGCTTTTTCTTATTATTCTGAAAAAAAAAACTATATATTTTTTGTGTAGGTCATTGTTATCAGATAGTGTAGTCCTCTGTCAAATTAATTAATTAATTAATTAATTAATTAAAATTTTGTTTTATTTAAGTTTGACTTTGACTACTCCTTTTGATCACTGGAATACTTTCTTTTTACTAATAAAGGCTCAGTTTAAGTTTTAATGAGCGATATAAGCGTCACAGATGAAATTTAATTTCCCAATATATTTGGACCCAAATAGTACATTCACATTCAGTCACACCTAAAAATGTATTGTCATTGCAGATACAAAATATCAAACCAATTGTTTTTTATTTTTAAATACACTTTTGAAAGAAATTATGTTATAAGTTTGCTCGAAATTTTAGATATACACACATCGTTAAATCCAAATACTATTGTGTAAAACTAGTTGCACTCTCTGTAGTCAGACTCAGGTGCACTAAAACTCACTAAAAACTAATCAATTCACCTGTAGTCTGCTTGTACTGTTGCAGTTTATCTTGATTGTTTTAATTCTCTCAAATCTCCCATGTTCCAAAGCACAAGTAGGCTATTTAATGCTCTTCTCTTTTTCCTTTTTATTTAAATTCCCATTGCTTTCTCTCTCTTTGTGTCTGTCTCTGAAAATTGTCTCTATATAAAATTGTGGAAGTTGCCTGTTTCTTTTTTATTATTTAATAACACTGTTTCACCCTCAATATAACTCCTTTAACAACCAGCTCCACAACACTACACCATAGATTTCTTGACTCAGAGGCTTTGTCCTGTGTACTGTTAATAAAGTCTGCCTTCAGTTTGTGTTGTGCCAGTCACCACATTCATGCAGAGCAGTAACAGACATTGCCAGCCAGAAGTTTTTTTAGAGACAGAAGTTAGACTATAAATTATAGTCAAGTCAGCGGTTAATTCCAGCCAAGTGCATGGAACCCAGAACCACCCAATGGTCTGTCTAGAGAGAGAAAAAGAGTGATGGAGAGAGAGAGAGAGAGAGAGAAAGAGAGAGAGAGAGAGAGAGAGAGAGAGAGAGAGAGAGAGTTGCAACAGATAAAATAGCTCAATTTACAAGATTGATTTTACTGGTCAAATGTAATAATTTGGAAATCAAAATTTTTGTTGAAGGAGACAGATTTTTGTCAACACTGAAAACGAGTGTTAGACCCTATGAAAAGTGTTAAAGCTCTTGTTTAAACCTCAGTTGAGAGAAGTTTTTTATTGATGGCCTTGCCAACTAATGTTGCGAACCACAGATTCACTAGAGTCATGTGAGTTCACTGGCTCCCACGGTTAAACTGCAGTAAACCAAACAACATCCTGCACCCCACTTGGCTTAGAACTCCATACAGACAGCTCCAAATTATCATATTATGAAAGATGAAAAGGGCTTTTGTTGAAGAAAAAAGTCAAACTTTGGAAGATTTGTATTTTATTTAAGATTTTGGCAAGTCACTAAAGAACAAGATTTTTATTCACGTATGACGACAACCTTAAGGTCAATGCACACTTCATATGAAATCGAAGAACGAACGGTGTGACGAAATTTAGAACAAAATCTGACCAAAATGAAGGTGTTTTTGACTTTGTTTTAGGGGTTAAAAACAGCTTGCGATCGTGAACTTCCAGGAAAATTTCATTCCGGCTGTTAAACACCTTCTTACTCTCATTGGTCAATGTCATTAGTTGGTGTGACTTGGAGCTCCACCTACTTTGATGCTGACAGCTAATTCTAGTTACTTTGTTCATTCAGTTAAGATCAGTCAACATGAACACACCAGTGTGCAGATTTATTGGCAACCTATTGCAGACTTACCTTCATCTGTACAGTAATTTGCAGAGTTTGTAGAGACATTTTCCAAGAATGTGTCATCAAATTGTTTTTTGTTTAATTAGTGCCTATTCACTCTATTGTTTAATATGCTGCTTAACTCATGTGCCATCTGTTACCAAAAGCCATTCACACATCTGCCCAAATTAAGATATACCTCTCTTATCATCAGTCTGTATTGTGACCATTGTAGATGTGCACAAAACAGAGAAGTCGTTTGGTAACTTTTATGACAAACTCACTTTAATGTCATCCTCCATGAAGTCTCTTAACAACTGACTAAACTCCGCCCCCTGACCTTGTTCTCTCATATCCTGCTCCCCTACATCTATGAATAGGTGCGACACCCACCTATTCTACAACCATTAACACTCTTTTATACACTCATATATGCAGTAGTATCAGTTTCATCATAAATTACAATAACAGACTGCAACCAGTGCATATTATGTTAGCATATTAGCGCATTAGCACCATGAATGCAAAATGTAAACATAACAAATACATATAATCTACCTAATATATATTCATTTGAATCGTCATTGAGTAGTTAAAATGAAAAAAAAAAAGCTTTTTTTAACTGATCACGTGTGAATTTTACTCATAGAATGAGGCATGATGTCAAAGATAACACATTTGAATGTCACATTAGTTAAGGTTTTACATGTAGTTTTGACCACCCTCATATTTAAATGGAACCCCAGACATCTGCCCCAGAGGCGTATATCGTTGCTCAGCTGTTTCGAACTTCTTTTTGGTTCTGAGCGAAGAGCGAAGGGTGGAAGGGGAATACTTTGGAATATATTAAAAATAAATACAACAAATTACATCAAAAGGTAAATAAAAAGAAATAAACAACACATAATACAGACTACACAGAGTATGGAATAAATAAATCAACCTTGGTTAAAATCAGTTCAAATATAGCTACCAGAACACAGTTTACATGCAGCTGTTGCACATTCTGCGTAAAGCATTTTCAGTTTTGTGTAAAAATATTTATAATAAAATCAATTAAGTAGGCTGTTGATTTAGCGTGTTAATTCAGTGTGATTAATTATATTAAAAAAATGACATGTTAAAAAATAAACACAATTATTCATGTACCCAGACTGTAATAAGGAAAATTCCTAGTACCATTAAAATAATTCAAGCTTGAAATAGCACCTTCCAGCAGGGAGCAATAAGAGAAACACCAGCTGTACACACAACAAACCATCCACACTCAGGCATGCTTGACACAAGATAAGAATGACTTGTTGCATTTAAACACATCTTGATGGAGCGCTCTTCTGAATGTAGGAATCTCAAAACCATTTTGTTTTGTTTCAAATTATGTTTAACTTGACACAGTGACCGTACACATTTTTTTTTCCGATGTGATACAGCCAAAGTGAGACCATTCAAAACTGTCCATCTGACGCATGTGTACACTGACGCATCCTTAGAAAAGTCCTTAAAGTAAATTTATCTAGGACAGGTTGACAGATTCCATTGCAAAATGGATTGCTGTGGTGGACTCAGGGCCACAGCAATGAATTCTGGGCCCCCTGATTGTATATTGCTCTGAGCCCATTACCTATTAAAAAATATATAGTTTTGAATTTGTTGTGGCCCCCCCCTGGATGATTTGGTCCCTAGAATTATTATCAACTTTCTCCCCACTGGCTACGGTCCTGGGTGGATTATAGGTCAATGATATTCAATTATGTTAAGCCTATAGGGTTATGTTTAATAATATGGAAATATAAACAAGACATACCTTCTAAAGACACTTTTTGTGATGTCTTAACATTGCTATACTATGCAACACTATTGTATGCATTTTAATTATCTCAATTATTATATTTATTGTATAATAATTATGTAATAATTATATATTGAATGAATGTGGAATGTAAATATATATTGTATTATTATATATGTAATTTGAGGGCCTTTCTCAGCATATATTTATATATGTGATTAATTTGATACATTCATTATGTAATCATGTAATTAATTTGATATTTTTTTTTGATAGATTTATAGCCTTATATATAATATATCTGTCCTTTCAGCATTTTTTTTTGCAATTGGTTTCAGTCATTAAGAGCAGTAAATGGGAATTAAAGTTGTTTTTGTTCAAGCCAACTCATATGAAATTTTACAATTTAGCCATCTGGTTAACTTGTACAAATTCTTATGAGTTTACCAAGAGACTGTTATTTCTCACCTAATGTGCATCTTGAAAAGGATATTTATCAAATTCCTTACAGCTTCATCTTGTCTTTTAAAGTGCTATGATAGCAGATTTCAATCAAATCTCTTATTACTTGTTAGAAAATCAAATAAACTCCAGAGAAGCCAGAAGTCAGAGCTTTTCATAGAGCACTTTTTTCTTATATCTGCACTCCTTTGATGTTTCTTGTGATTTTCTACCACATATGTTTTATCTCCTGTCTCAGTTGTATTGCAACTCAAAGTAGCAGACATGGCATGACTTTTACTGTTAGCTTTCCGGTCTTATTGCTACAGTATGAATAAGATACAAACAAAGACTTACAAAACAGACATAAGCATATGCCTCAAATTGTGGAGGAAAATTCCACCTTTGACCAATGTGTTATTGCTGCGTTTTATTATCATTCAAATAATCATGGCAAACTTGTTCTTCTCATTTCTGGGAAGGTTTCTGCTGTGTGCTCTATTATAAAAATCTGACATTTAGTTAAGTACTTTATCTTTGTAGAAGTATATTTGTCTGAAACACCAGACTAGGTGGAGATTGAAAGAGTAATTCATTGTTTCAATAAAGAGAACATACATGCTTATAATGCTTAAGATCAAAATATATACAGCATTTTCCATGATCTCATTAGCTTCAAAGACACTACAGTATGTACCAGTCATACAAACATCTTTAGGTTCCAATTATTTAAAACCCAAAAGAGTTTTATAGTGGTTGGCGACCTTTTGGACATAAAGTGACTTTTTTTAAAGTTTGTTAATCACTGAGCTGTGGTGTCCCAACCTCTCTCTCTTACTTTCTCTTACACACTCTCTCTCTCTTTCTTACTCACTCAGGAACACTTAACTTTAAGACTATCATGGCTGGTAACATTTTGAGTGATATAAATAGTTGTCTGCATTCCTCATAGAGGAGTTTGTGCTGTTTAATTACCAGAAAAAGCAGTTGTTATGTCTAAGCCAGGCCATTCCTGAAGTCACTATACAGGAGATAAATATCAGTGTGCACAGGGACATTTCATGATCGTCAGATTGTCCGCTGATGGATTTCACTCAAGCCGAGGGATAGGATAACCTTCGTCTCAGTACATTTTTGTCTGACTTTTGTTTGTTTCTCCTCTCTTTGTGCGGATGTCAATAGGATCAGCTGTACTGTGTCTTTTACTTATTGAGACACCATGTTTTGTGGAGCAGCTGCTATTTAAAGAGTTGACGCTAGGATGTGCTGAGCTCAACAGTGTTCCATCCCGTAAAAACGGCACATATAGTGTACTTATGCATATTCTGATGTTTGTGTTCATAAATACTGCATGCGGTTTGCAGACTCTTGTATGGAGAGTAGGATGCAGAGACCTGACCCTCTCTCCTCACATTCTTTTGGCCAGTCCAAACCAAGCCTTTTTTGGGAGCACAGTATAATTTAGCTGCTATTTTTACAAATGGATTCAGACTGTATACTTCTTTTTCACCCTGTTTGCTTTTATTCCAGGTCAGCAGCTTAAAAAAATGTAAATTGCTTCCCCTTGTGTTTGACTTTAAAAGTGATATATGGTAAGAAAATGTGAGAGGAACACACATAGTTGTTGGCAAAAATGTGACTCCATTGGACGATAATTTAGGCTCTAATGCCTATTGCCTACCTTTGGAAATGCTACTGCATAACTGATAGTTAGCAAATGTTTGGATCCACCATGCATGAACAGTTCTGGAAACTGTCAGCTAGCGTGACACAATTTTAATATATATATATATATATATATATATATATATATATATATATATATATATCTTTTTTTTCTTTTCATTTTTTTTTTTTGTGAGTCCACTTTAAAGATCTACTCTGTCTATTGTTCTAGCCCCAGATGAAATGGTGTGTTTGATGGGAGATATAAAGGACTCAAAAGAGACACATTTACATGAACAACATTTGTGTGGGATCCCTGTGAGCTTAATGGGAGTCTTTACTGTGAGTTTGCGCTACATAAATAGGGATTGAGGCAAGTTCTCTTGATTTCTAGGTGTGCCCCTAAACACTTTTGCCCTGCCTGAAAGTCAAAACAGTAGACATTATTAAACTAGAACATGTTGTGCATAAGAGGTTTTCTTGTATTTTTAGCAAACATAAATACACAGGAAGTCGACCTGTTGCTACCAACATGTCCCTGTACTATGACATTGACCCTATTCTTGAGTTACTGACAAGTGCCATCACCATCAGACATGGTGTCTGAGCCCAACCATTCAGGTAAGCAGCTGGCCTACATAAGCAAGCGCTTAGTCACCATTTCTTCCGAATTTTCAAGACTGAAAACTTAATCTTTGTCTTGGAACACTTTCTGCTTCACCATCGATAAACACTTACAGCGGACAGAACTTCTCAGAGAGACTCGAACAGGATGACTCAGCTGTGCTCAGCACCTGAACCAAGAGGCTTTCCGCTCCCCTGTGTATTCCGGTGAAGGGTTCTCCATATCGCGGTCGAAGACAATCTCAGTGAATGAGTTCTTCGCTTCAGACACTCATAGTTGATCAATGCGGTGCTTCAGTGAAAACTCCAGAGGTGCTGCTGTCCTCATTGAAATAGACCACACCGATGGAAAAAGCTACTTAAAGCAGTAGCAGCTAACTTCTGCCACATTACTGCCATGGAATGGAAATCCAGCTCTGCCAACCCAATAGATCTTAAGGACGCGTACTTTCATGTACCAATTGCACCGCTTCACAGGTGGTTTTTGAGATTCGCTTTCGAGGAACAGCGAATCAATTAAAAGTTCTTTCTTTCGTTCTGTCTCTGGTTCAACGCACGTCCACGAAATGTATCGATGCGGTGCTTGTTCACTGAAAATGATCGGGGTCTTAATGTCAACTGTTTGAAAAGCACACTTTTCAGCAAATCCTCCTTTTTATGAGTTTGTATCGAGCACCTCACGAATGAACATGTACAGACAATTCTTTGATGTCTGTCTCAGTTCAAACTGGGTAAGACATTGCCACCGAAGTCATTTGAGAGAATGCTGGGTTTTATGGCGGTAGCATCCGCCGTCATACCATTAGGTCTGTTACACTTGAGACCTTTCCAGTACTACCTCAAACGACATGTTCCACATCGCACATTGGAAGGTGCTATTGGGCACATGCACATTGGGTAACTCGCCACTGTCTGGCTGCTCTAGCACTATGAACACCACTGGCCTTCTACCAATAGGGTGTTATGCTTGGTCAAATTTTCACAAGAAAAGTGGTGACCACATATGCATCCAACACAGGTTGTGTCGCGGTGTGCGATGGACGCCTGACTTTCGGCACCTGGACAGGTGCGAAACGGGTGTGGCACATGAACTGCCTAGAGCTACTGGCTTTTAGCTTTGAGAGCTTTTCATTCCAACATTGTGAATCAACACATTCTGATTCGGTCGGACAACACAACAGTAGTGGCATACATAAATTGCCACAATTATTGAGCATGACAACTCCTCCAATGGAGTGTGCGTCATCTCCTCTCAATGCGTGCAACACATGTCCCAGGTCACCTGAATTTCTGAGTGAATCTGTTGTCATGCCAAGCAGGATTACCAGGGTAATGGAGACTTCATCCTCAGACAGTGATGAGGATTTAGGAAATATTCGGCAAAGCGGAAGTCAACCTATTCGCCTTGGAAGAAATAGAGATGTCCTCAATCAAACCTTTGAGTAGTTTTCTATATTTAGCCTATGTTCTACATCTAGAACAGGGGTGTTTATTACATCAATTGCGATAGCAAGTGCGCCACTGGTTGGTTGATCTAGATGAAATATAATAGATTGAATTTTATTTCCTGATGTCTATAGCTGTGCGCTGTTTGATTGACAGGTGGCTAATGTTTGAGCGCTAATGCTGGTTCGCTTTATATTTTATATTCACTGTATAATTCCGCCAATGCCTGTCTTGATGAGGCATTAATGTAAACGCAGACGTTTATGTCTAAAGTTAACTTAACCAGTGGGACAAAAAGCGTATTTGCATCAAAATGTCGGACTTGAAGTATACATGTAACTGAATTGAACACTGTCTAGTAAGCTATGTCATATAAAGGCTATAAATCAAACAACTATAACAAGGAAACGAGAAAACCACTCACTACTTTTGGCCGAAAGACTTGATTAGCTTTAAAAGGATTAATGTAATAAAATAAAACTGTGACATTTTTTTTAAATATTGTTCGTTTTTTAAATAATACTGACCCCTGATGTAGAGAGTGTGTTAATTGATATAATAAATTACCAGTAAAGTAGAGATGATACAATTATTTATAATTATGCTTAGCCTTTAAAAAAATAGAAAAGTATCAACATTTGCAGAGCAATACTTCAGCAGAACATTCAACCAGACAAAAACTTCAGAAAATGATACATCATGCATTAGAATGAGAACACAATTATTTATTGGCTTAAAATATACAAGAACTAAATTATTGTTGAACATTGTATCTCAAAAGGAGAATAATGTGGCCCCCATGTGCTACTTAAAGAAATAATTCACTCAAAAATGAAAACTCTCTCATCATTTACTCACCCTCATGCCATCTGTCTATGACTTTCTTTCTCAGAAGAACACAAATTAAGATTTTTAGAAGAATATTTCAGCTCTGTAGGTCCATTCAATGTAAGTGAAGGGGTACCAAACTTTTTATGCTCCAAAAAAGCACATAAAAGTAGCATAAAAAAAATTGACATACAACTCCAGTGGTTTAATCCATGACTTCAGATTTGATATGACAGGTGTGGTTGAGAAAAAGTTCAATATTTAAGTAGGTGGCGCTATACATGAAGAATGTGAATCACCAAAAACACAAGAAGAAAGTGAAAGTTAAAGTGGAGGTCAACTGACCAGGGAGGAGTATTAATAGTAAAAAAAGAATTAAATATTGATCTGTTTCTCACCACATCTATCATATCGCTTCTGAAGACATGGATTAAACCACTGGAGGCACATGGATTAGACTACTTTTATGTGGATTCATGTGATTTGTAGAGCTTCGATATTTTAGCACCAATTCACTTTCATTTTATGGACCAAAAGAGCTGAGATGTTCTCCTAAAAATCTTAATTCGTTTTCTACAGAAGAAAAAAACTTACACATCCAGGATGGCATGAGGGTGAGTAAATGATGAGAGAATTTTCATATTTTGGTGAATCCTTCCTTTTTTAAGCATGATGTAGCCCCTGTACCAAACAACTTTTCCCATGCCTGCTCTACCTCCTCTATTATGCAGGACATGATGTGCCATGCCAAGTGAGCCTGTTTATTTAGCATTTTTTTGCATTCTTTGCATTGTTTGAACATGTTTTATGCACAATAATAACGCTCTGTCAGCATTAAGGGAAATTTAGACCCTACACATAAACTGATTTTACATTTACAGTTATTCATTTGGCAGATGCTTTTATCCATATCGACTTACAAAAGAGGAAAACATAAGCGAATCATCTTACAGAGACAGTGGAACAAAAGTGCCATATTACAGAGTTTCACTAGCATCAGAATAATATTCAAAACATATACAAGTGCAAATAATTTTGTTTTTGCTTTTGTTTTGTTTTTTGTTAGTGACTATTTAAGTGCTCTTGGACAGAGGGTGAGTCTGCTTCACGGATGGAGTTGGTACAACAAGGTGATGTTCCTTAGCCGACCACAGGCTTCTAGTGGGCGTGTAGCTCTGCAGAAATTATTTTAGGTATGTTGGAGCAGACCCAGTGACTGTTCTGTATGCCACCATCAGAGCCTTGAATTTGATACGTGCATCAACCAGTAGCCAGTGGAGAGAGACAAGGAGTGGTGTAACGTGTGCTCTCTTTGGTTCATTAAAGACTAGACGTGCTGCTGCATTCTGGATCATTTGCAGAGGTCTAATTGCACATGCAGGGTGGCCTGCAATGAGAGAGTTACAGTAGTCCAGTCTAGTTATGACAAGTGACTGAACAAGCAGTTGTGTGGCATGTTCAGACAGGAAGGGTCTTATCTTCCTGATGTTGTAGAGTGTAAATCTACATGATCTTGCGGTCTTTGAGATGTGGTCTGTGAAATGTTGTTTGTTATCAATGGTTCCCCCTAGATTTCTGCAACCCAGCTGCACGGTGAGGTTGTGTTCAAGAGCAGGGTTGGCTGGAAAGACCAGGAGTTCGGTTTTGGCTGGATTGAGTTGCAGGTGATGTTCCTTCATCCAGGCCGAGATGTCTGCCAGGCAGTCAGAGATTCGAGCAGTTATGGTTGTGTCGTTGGGTTGCAAAGACAAGAAGAGTTGTGTGTCATCGGCGTAGCAGTGGTATGAGAAACCATGTGCCTGAATGATGGGTCCCAGTGATGTTGTGTATATAGAGAAGCGAAGTGGCCAAGCACTGATCCCTGAGGTATCCCAGTAAGTAGTTGTGGCTTGGATACCTCACCTCTCCCGGCTACCTTGAAGGACCTACCTGAGAGATAGGAGTTAAACCAGTCAAGCACAGTTTCTGTAATACCTAGCAAGGAGAGGGTGGAGAGCAGAATCTGATGGTTGACTGTGTCAAAGGCTGCAGAAAGGTCCAGCAGAATCAGGACGGATGATCTGGATTCAGCTTTCGCCCATCTCAGTGACAGACAGCAGGGCAGTCTCAGTGGAGTGTCCACTTTTGAAGCCTGACTGATTGTCATCCAGCAGTTTGTTCTGTGAGAGATGGGCAGAGATTTGATTGAAAGCTGCACTTTCAAGTGTTTTTGCCATGAATGGGATGAGAGAGACTGGTCTGTAGTTTTCTATTTGTGTGGGGTCAAGTGCAGGTTTCTTCAGCAGTGGGGTTACTCGAGCCTGCTTAAATGTAATGGGAAAAGTGCCTGTAAGTAGAGACGTGTTGATTATGTGTGTGAGTGCAGGTAGGATTGATGGAGAGATGGCCTGGAAAATGTAATTTAATGTAATTGTTTCATACATTATGATTTAAAATGGTGATCAGTGTACTGAAAATAACTTTTTAATCTTTTCATTTCTGTTTTCATGTCTCCCTTTTTATTTTTTGGAATCAGATTCATGCAGTGTTTATCATAGATAAGTGATGTATTTTAAATTAGGCATACAGTGTTCATTATTATGGGGCATAGGTTTTGCAACTCAGTACTCAATACACAATACTCATGAGTACTTTTAAATGAGCTAATTTTTACTCTTACTTGAGTAGTTGTTAGGACAGCTACCTTTACTCTACTCACACTACAGTTATATAAGTAGAATAACTTCTACTTGAGTATGATTTTTCAGTATTCTTTCCACCGCTGAATACAGCCTCTGCATGTTGTCTTATAAATCATTTCTCGTGAATTCAGCACCATCTTCAAATGCTGACTCATGTTGTGGTGTTGTTGAAGACACATATTTGAATGCAACAATAAAGAGTAATGGGACAGTAATGGAGAAGACATAGAATTTCTGCATTGCATGCTTCTCTCTTAGGAAACATCACTGAAGTTCCTCCAAAAGGAAATGTCAAGAGGCATCTCAAGCTGACATCCTACTCTTGCTCATCCACACATGCACAGTATAGTAACACATGGATTACAATGCTGTAACAATGTGGCAACTCATGGTAGAGTCACATGAAGACCTCTTATGTAGACATTCAACTAAGAAGGAAATTAAATGTACTGGGTCTTTTGTTGTCCAGCTGGATTTTACTAACACATTTATCAATTTTTATTTAATTTCATCAAACATTTGATTTATTTGATTTTTTCAAAATACATATTGTTCCAAAGCAGCTTTACAGAGAACAACGCCTTACAAACCCCAAAGTGAGCAAGCCAATAGCGACAGTGGTAAGAATAAATAAATAAAAAATATGTTTTAGAGTTGTTATAGTTTTTGCCATTAAATAGTTTGAATTATCATGTGATGTTGTGCATGATTCAATGTCAGAGTTCAGGGTTCAGCTTTAGTTTTCTTGGGTAAAGGACAAGTGTTGGCTTTAATTTTAGGTCTTGGTTAGATCAGGTTCAACTTTAGGGCCAAGATTAAGCCAGGAGCTGACAGGTGGAGGGTTGGTGGAATGTATGTGGCTGAGTTGGGTTTGGGGTTTCATTACAGAACCATATTGAAGGTATCAGTAAGGTCCTCCTGTGGGTTTGGCAGACTCCAGATCCTTAAACACATTTCATAGCCTTAGTTATGACATCACCAGATTCATCTGGAGCCCATTCAGAAATGACATAAGTAGTGGCTCCCCACCCATCTTGACAGATACACACACAAACACAGGGACTGTCAGAAATATCACCCTCCTACCTCCTTCCTGTGTAATGAATGGCTTGTTTTAAGAAGGCCAGTTTAAGTTTTTTCCACCACCACACACCGTCTGACCAGGTCTGACCTACAGACACAGACTCACCAGTTGTCTCTTTAGTTTCTTTCTTTCTTAAACTGCAAAGATTATGCAGAAAAGTATATTATTTAGCCCAGTAGTAGTAGGTAGGTAGACAGGCAGGCAGGCAGGCAGGCATGCAGACAGACGATAGATAGATACTGTAGATAGATAGATAGATAGATAGATAGATAGATAGATAGATAGATAGATAGATAGATAGTGCTAAACAATGCACACACATACACACATATATTTGTATATATATTTATATGATATGATATATATATATATATACGTGTTGCAATATCCTCGTAGCAAAACCTCAAACATCAACCTTACCACTGTTCCTCTGATTTAATCATCATAAACACAGCACTGTTGTTGGCTGAACATAAAGAGTAGTTCACCCTAAAATGTTAATTCTCTAGTCATTTACTCATTCTTATGTCCAGGGCCAGGGTCATTGGCACTCCCTACTACCTATGGTTGTGGAGTCTGGTGGTACCCTAGGTAACCTATGCCTAAAAATGTCCCTGCTTATGCCATCCTAGATGTGTATGACCTTCTTTCATCTACTGAACTCAAATTAAGTTTTTTAGAAGAATTTCTCTGCTCTTTTGGCCCATGAAATGCAAGTGAATGGGTGCAAATGTTTTGAAGTGCAAAAATCACATAAATCAGCTTAAAGAGAGCGCACGTTACACCACTCCTTGTCTCTCTTCACTGCCAGTTGATGCAAGTATCAAATTCAAAGTTCTGATACTGTCATACAGAACAGTCACTGTTTCTGCTCCAGCATATCTGTCAGCTAAAGAGCCTTGTTGTACTAACACAAAGAGGCATCAAAACACTTTCCCGGACTTTTGGTTTCACTGTACCATGTTGGTGGAATGACCTTCCCAACTCCATCTGTGAAGCAGAATCACCCTCACAGACTTAAAAAAAAATGGCTAAAAACGCATCTTTTCCATGATCACTTAATTCAATCATAATGAATGAATATATATATATATTCTTGTTGCACTCTAATCTGATGCTAGTGAAACTTAAACACTTTTTGTACCACTGTCTCCTTAAGATGAATCGCTTATGATGTATTATTCCTCTTTTGTAAATGTAGTTTTTTAACAAGGTTCAGGTGAAACAAGTTCATTTAATCCGACCAATCACACAGCCAGAGTAAGAGTATATAAACAGTTGCCTACCTCTACGTAGCATAGAGAGTTTCCGGCATTCGGCCCAGCCCATTGCCCACGAACAGACCCATACAACTTCGCTGCAAAGCATTCGCCTTCATCAGAACAGCTCTTCCATCTAAATCACCCTGTTTTCCAACAGAAGCTACTGCAGCAGCTCATTCATTTTACAGCATTGATGGCTACCACTTTAATTGTTATTTTTAACTCAGTTTTTTTTCCTAATCTCTATTCGCTGAAGCAGATTATTACGTGATGCTGTTTCCACAAACTGGCTGCTTCGGCACTGTATAAATGTGAAACAGCTTCTTACGACAGCTCATATGTTCTTTAGTCCAAACTTTCCTCCTGGAGCGGTCCATCATGCAAGCTGGTGCCGTTGTGCCCTTTGGAATGCGATTTATTCCATTCGGAAAACGGCAATCATGCAACAAGCAAACTCCCTCTCAATGACCGCTTCTCTTATTACAACATCTTTTCAAATCAACGCATACATTTTAGCACAAACACACTGCACTGTGGTGTCTTCGGTCCATGCGACAAACACCTACTGCACTGCAAACAGTGCAAGCCATTCATGGGCCAGAACCACGGCACATCTTTGAAACCACGCGTCTAATCATCCACAACCCCTCCGCCTCCTTCTCTTCCTCTCTAAGCTACCACAATAAATCTTCACTCATAACAGATCTCTCAAAAATCCCATCTCCCTACATGCACCAAGCCCACCATCCATCCTCTGAAATTTCCACCATTCACACGGGCTGTTTCCCTCGTTCTCCATCAACAACCATTCCAAATGCCTCTGTTTTTCCAACACAATGCATTCCTCATGCTGACATCCTTCCACCTAATTCTTCCTATCCATGGGCCAGTATACTAGGCTACCCCTCACCATTGACCTGCTCATCCGATGTCTAAATACCTCAGCCAGGACTTCCGGTTATGGCGTCGAGCTGAACAACAGCACTTTTCTCCGCTCCGTCGCTGAACTTCAGATAATTGCTGCAAAACCGCCCAACTGCTATCCTATAACTACTTAAAGTCAACCTAATGCCATTATAAGTTAAACATGCCCAGGGGAGCATCGAGGAACAAGCTTAAGAAATCGTGTAATTCTCTGGACCTTCAAGTTAGCGAAGATAGTGTCTCTGAACCCAAGCACGGTGAAGGAGACGCCATGTTGGTAGAGACGGACAGCGCGCAGGTGAACGATGTAACCAGCGCCGATATTATGCAAGCCATTAAATCCCTCAAACATGACTTTCATACAGAAATTAGCGGTGTGTTAACGGCTATTAAGGATGTTCAGACGAACAAACGTGAATGTAATGGGCGCATCACACAGGCTGAAGAACGGGTATCCTCGGCGGAGGACTCAATTAGCTGTCTGCAAACAAAAGTTAGTGCGCTGGAAGGAAAGGTGACGTTTTTGGAAACGAAGGCAGATGATCTGGAAAACAGAAGCCGCCGCAATAACATGAGAATCGTGGGCATACCAGAGAGGGAGGAGGGGACGGATCCTTGCGCCTTTATGGAAAAATGGTTTACCGAAAATCTGAGTGTGCAGCCGCCGGTGATATTGGAGAGGGCTCACCGCATTACCGGATCGGCGCGCGTCCCCGCTTCCTCCTCGCGAACCTTCATTGTGAAGTTTCAAAACTATCGAGATAAGGAGCGCGTTTGGAGAGCATAAGAGCAAAAGGCCAGCTGATCTACAAGAATAACAGCATCAGGTTCCACCCGGATTTATCGGCTGAAGTATATAAGCAACAGCAAGACTTCTATGAAGTGCGGCAGAAGCTGAGAGAGAGGGGAGTTGACAAACACAGGATGCTTTTCCCAGCCAAGTTGCTTGTTACCCACGGAGGACGCACACACACTTTCAACATACCTGCTGCAGTCTACCAATTTATTGCTGATCTGGTAGAGGATGCATAATGAAACTATGGTGACATCTGTTCTCTTTCATGACTTTTTTCTTCTTGCCTCCCCTCCCTGCTTTCCCTTGGATTGGGGGGGGGGGGGGGGGGGGGGTGTTAATAATAACCTGGCTCGCGTCCTTGTTAGGGAGGTAAGCTACTAAGTTTTTTTGCTTAGTGTATGAGAGGCCCTTTCTATTTATTTATTTTATTTTGTGTTATTTATTTATTTATTTATTTTTTTATTTTTTTTACTTTTTTATTTATTTATTACATTTTTTTTTTTTTTACTTCTACTGTGGCTGATTTTCGTATCAGTTTAGGAACTTTAAAGGCTAACATGTCTACAGTTACTGCACTGCGAATGACAGAACTGTAAAACTATTTAGATTGGTAAGCTTGCCTCCGGTGAGTAACAGTTAGTGGGCGCAACACAGAAGGGGAAGAGAGAAGTAATAAGGTGAGACTTGGTTTCTGTCTGGTTGGATGATGACTTCATGGGCGTAAAGATGATGGCACTAAACTCTCTCCAGTGGCGGATTAAGAATATAAAAAAGGGGAAAAAGTAATTAAGAAAAAAAATAAATAAATAAATAAAAAATGCCTGCGACAAGAGTGGGAGACATAAACGCAGGACGTCTGTGATGCTTGGAGGGGACACAGATCTACTGCGGGACTGCAATAACGAACTTGCAGTCAAGGCTCAGATTCCCTTATGGAGGTTCTGGATAATCCTTCACTTCCTTGCAAAAAACGTTTTTTCTCGGTCAACTCAAGTGCATTATATAGTTTTGTTAATGTTATTGCAAGAAAGACTCATGTTTATGGGTGACCAACTTGGAAGTCTGGATGCAGAATGTTATCATGTATATACAGTAGTTACAGTGTTTGTGTTAATGTATTATTTTACAACATGGCAAGGTCACATAGAACGGCAATGTGTAATAAACGGTTTGCATACGTAAGCGTTAATGGATAGCATAAGAGTAATTAGTTATAATGTTAAGGGCTTACATAGCCCCATAAAGAGGAAGAAAATTCTCAATGAGCTTAAACAGCTTAAATGTACAATAGCCTTTATACAAGAAAGCCACCTATCAGATCCTGAGCATACGAAACTTAAGAGGTCATGGGCCAGCCAAGTGTATTTTTCATCTCATGGTTCAGGGAGAAGGCGTGGGGTGGCAATATTGTTGCACAGTTCGCTGCAGTTTTGTTTACATTCAGAAATTACGGATAAAGAGGGGAGATTTATTTTGGTGAATGGTCCATTTGCGGTGTGACTGTCTCTATGCTGAATATATACGCTACAAATGAAAGCAATCCTAAATTTTTACGAAAATTAGTGAAATGATTATAGAAAAAGCTAGCGGAATCATTTTGATTGGAGGCGATTTTAATTGCATTTTGTCAAATAGGATGGATAAAAACCCACCATCATTTGCCGCGCCTTCAGGGGCCAGTAGGATTCTAAAGCAAATGATGGAGGATCTGGGTCTCATTGATACATGGAGACATATACACCCAAGAGACCGGGATTACACACCCACACTCCTCAAATTCCAGGATTGATTATTTCTTTGTCGCTAAAAATGACTCTTACAGAGTCCTGGATTGTAAAATACATAACATAACCTTAAGTGATCATGCCCCAATTAGTTTGATTTGGGATTTGGGTAGATGTTATAATCCAAGCCTATGGCGTCTAAATGTATCACTTCTAAATGATAATACATTTAAAGATCATATAAAGGCAGAATTGGCTCAATATCTTCACTTTAACGACACGAGTGAGACATCACCAGTGATCTTGTGGGAGGCAGCCAAGGTAGTTTTGAGGGGAAAGATAATCTCATTCGCATCAGCTAAGGCGAGACTTAGAGAAGCCAAACGTAAAGAATTCAAAGAACAAATTAAACACTTAGAACAGAGACATAAAAGTCAACTATCTACAAATGATCTAACTCAGCTTAATGAAGCCAGGAGGGCCTTGGTAGATTTGCTCACAGATATTACTGAGAGAAATTTAAGATTCTTAAAACAGCGCTATTATGAGCATGGGAGTAGCGCTAGTAAAGTATTAGCATTCCAATTTAAAAAACAGATGAGCTTGACAGTTGTACAGAAAATTAAAAATAATGACCCAGATAAGCCCTTTCTGTATAAACAGGATGAGATATCAGGAGCTTTTGCCGCTTTTTATAAGAAATTGTACTCAAATATGGACACATGCACAGAATTTGAAAAAATCGATGCCTACTTAGAGGGCATAAACCTGCCAAAGCTGTCAGAGGAAGACTCACAAGCTATAGATCGACCCATTACAAGAGAAGAAATTGTGGAGACAATCAAGGGGTTAAACAACGGCAAAAGTCCGGGCTCAGATGGATACTGTAACAAATTTTATAAAACCTTTGTAGACGACATTGTCATGGTTCGTAAATTCATTATTTCCTTCTTGTCTCGTGTAGTTGTTATTGTGTGACTGTGGGCGTGACGGCTCGTTACACTTGATCAGCGATCAGCTGATCAATCTTCTCTCCAGCTGCATCCAATCTGTTCTTACATAAATACTCATCGCATTCTCCTCTCTTTGTCAGATCGTTGTTTGATGTTCTCACATGTGTGTGGTCCTGTTCCAGTCATCTGTGCAATTTTGCGGTCTTGTTCCTGTCCTTGTTCCTGGCTTCTGTTTCGTGTCTGGATATCCACCGTTTCGTCACCGTCTCCTACACACCAGAGACTTTACCTTTTGTTCCGACCCAATAAATAGAGTTACTTGCATCATCGCTTCCGCTTCGTCAATCATGACAGACATAAGCCCTATTTTAGAGAAAGCTTACGCTTATGCATTTGAAAAGGGGGAATTCCCACCAAATTGGAAAGAGACAATAATTTCGGTTATTCATAAGGAGGGAAAGGACCCTACAGAGTGCAGTTCATATAGACCCATAGCAATTCAAAACTCTGATTGTAAAATATTGACCTCCATACTGACAAAGAGACTTAAATCGGTTATTATGACTCTAGTGCACCCAGACCAGACAGGCTTTATTACTGGTCGCCAGCTGTCTGATAATATTTTTCGGTTACTGAATGTTATGTCTTATGCCAAATCGAAACCAGTGCCATGTATGGCACTGGCCCTGGATGCCGAAAAGGCATTCGACTGTGTCTCTTGGCCGTTCCTTTTTAGAGTTTTGAGGAAATACGGTCTAGGTCCTGGCTTTGTTAAATGGGTTCAACTGTTGTGCTCATCTCCAAAAGCGTCAGTAAGGGTAAATGGGTGTTTCTCACAAAAATTTCAGTTGGGGAGGGGTTGCAGACAGGGGGACCCTCTTTCACCTCTCCTTTTTGCCCTCAGTATAGAACCCCTTGCACAGTTAATACGAGATAGCACAGATATTAGTGGTATTGAGATGAGCGGAGAGGAACACAGATTGTCGCTATATGCAGATGATGTAATTGTGTATATCTCAGATCCTACAAAGTCTGTCCCAAATTTAATGAAATGTACTGAGACCTTTGGATTTTATTCAGGTTACAAAATAAATGTGACTAAGACAGAAGCACTCCCCATGAACAATTTAGTTTCTCCACAGATGAAATTAGCTTTCTCATTTAGATGGCCCAGGGAGGGAATTAGGTATTTGGGAATAAATATACCCCCTGACCTTAGTTTATATCAAAGTAACTATATTAAATTAATAGATAAAATTAAGCAAGATTTGAACCACTGGACTACACTTCCTCGTACTTTAATAGGCAGAGTGGAAGCTGTTAGAATGAATGTTCTCCCAAGGCTCCTCTTTCTTTTTCAAACTCTACCAATCTCTCCACCTAAATCTACTTTTGGTCTTTTGGATCGTCTCATCTCAAGATTTATATGGCAGGGTAGGAGACCCAGAGTCAGATATAAAACCTTACAACTGACAAAAACTGAAGGGGGTCTAGGCGTACCTAACTTGAAGCATTACTGGTTAGCGTCACAATTACGTGCAATGATAGTGTGGTTATTAGATGATACAAGTACAAGATGGCTCAGTTTAGAAAAAAGTTACAGTCCTGATATGCCTTTGTCAGTGATCCCCTTTAATGGGATTAAATCCACCAGAGATCTTTTGGGAGAATGGTCGAACACAACATGTGTAGCTTGGAAGGAAATACAACAAATGTTTAAGTTGACAGGCGATCTCTCCGTTTTGAGTTCAATTACTTGCATTAGAGATTTTGTTCCCTTGAGACTTGATACAGGAAACTTTTGAACCTTCATTATGTACACCAGTTATTTAGTAATAACAACTTAAAATCATTCGAACAACTGAGAACAGATTTTAAATTACCAAGAACAGATTTTTTTCAGGTATCTACAATTAAGGAGCTTTATACTTAAGCACCCAAACTGGAACAGATTAATAGAGCCCTCCCTTCTAGAAAAATATTTATTAAAAATTCAGGGTGGAGAACATATGAGGAAACCAATAACCAAGGTTTATAAAATCATTGCTTCAATGACAAAAGATAATTCATTTTATGTGAAAGACAAGTGGATTAGGGAACTACGGCTTGAAATAAGTGAAGAAGTTTGGTTGGAGATATGTACTCAGGCTCATAAAGTCATGAATGCCAATATGTGGAAGGAATTTCAATGGAAGATAAATAACAGATTTTTCAGAACACCGCAAGCTGTGGCTAAAATGAATCCGAATCAATCAAGCCAATGTTGGAGGGAGTGTGGAGAGACAATGGCTACTCACTCACATATTTTTTTGGCAATGCCCATTGTTAGATAATTTTTGGAAATCCATTTTTACATATATTAATAAAGTATTGAATGTTGAACTGATAAGAGACCCTCTGATAGCAATTCTAGGGATGAAACCAGTTGTGATACACAGTAGGAAAAATATGTATTTATTACAGATATTACTGGTAGCAGCAAAGAAAACAATTACAATAAAATGGCTTAAAAAGGAGTCGCCAAACCAAGCTGATTGGCTAACAATTTTAAGAAATATTTACACTATGGAAAAAATTACATATTCATTGAGATTACAAAAGGAACTTTTTATTGAAAGATGGGCACCACTAATGACGGTGATGGAGGACCGTTAGAACTAACTCTGATTATAACTGCCAGGGGAACTTGTATACAACCCATGTTTTGTTTTTAGTTGATGTTTGTTCTGTTGACATTGTTTATTTTAAATGTTGTTAATTATTTTTTATTTATTTTTTCTTCTTTTCCTTGTGCTTCTAGACATATTCTCCTCATCCTGTGGATTTGAATATACACGTAAGAGCGTGTGAATGTTATGACCCATTGTACAGGATATTGTTTCTGAGTGGAAGTAATTGCTGTAAAAGGAGATCTGAAGAATATTCAAAATAAAAAATAAGTAACAAAAAAAAATAAAAATAAATACCTCAGCCAGGGCTACATATCTTCAAACACCTCAAAAACATTAGACGCAATGTTTGTCCTTGCCTTCTTCAACTTCCTTCGATGTTCAGAACTCACAACCACACCAAAAAAATGAGACCCAAGAATCTATCCCACCATATCGGACCTCTTTATCATAGACCATGAGCCAGTCAGATACCTTATCAGACAGAGTAAAACAGACCAGTCAAAAAGAGGGTATCCAATTTTCATTTTCAACCTGCCCACTCCCATCCAGCCGTTCAATCACTAGCACTTTACCTCCACTACAGAAGTTCAAAAACCATTTAGATTCAATCATCGTAGATGACAAAAACCAAGCAGTGTCCCGATTCCGGTTCCCAAAACACCAGGTAGAGACTTATGACCAGGTAGAACAGAGATGTCTAGGATGACTGGAAACAAACAGTCAAGACAGAAAAAATACAGAACTGACAGACAGATGAAGCACAACAGAATGCACAGACAATCTGGCACAAGAAAACACATGCAAGGGAATTAAATAGGGAGGGAGTGTAATTAACAAAACAAGACACAGGTTATGCAAATCAGACAATGGACTAGCAGGGCTGCAACACTTGTGGGGAAAACCCATACCAGCTGCCAGCAAATGGCATGTAGGCAGGAACCCCATCAACGAGCTGGGGAGGAGGGTGGGACAAAAGACTGACAGGTTTAATGCAGGCAACATGAAATTCAGGGTGAACCCTGTTGAGATGAGGGGGTAATTTGAGTTTGACAGAGACTGGACTCAGGATCTTGGTGATGGGATAGGGACAGACAAAGCGAGGGGCAAGTTTGTGAGATGGAAAATTAAGGGGAATTTCCAGAGTAGAAGGCCAGAACTTCTGGACTACCATTTATATAGGAGGAACTGAACGGTGGGCATTGGCCTGGGCCTTAGTGCATTCCCCCACCCAGACAAGGGCCTCCCTCACCCATCTTCAGGTCTGATGGCAGCATCTGATGAATGACAGAACAGAGGGAACTGAGGCATCCAGCTCCTGGGAGGAAAGAGATGTGGTTTATAACCCAAACAACACTGGAAGTGAGACAGCCCAGTGGACAACACTGGGAAAGAGTTGAAAGCATACTTCAAGAACGCCTGGGCACAAACAACAGGCTCTCCGACTGCTCCGGATCCTGAAACATGTAAGAGAATGCATAAGGCTTACAGTTCTTGGAGCCAGGTCGGTATGAGATGGTAAAGATGATCCGTCCAAAGAAGAGTGTCCAGCGAGCCTGCTGAGAGTTCGGCCTCTCAGCAGAGCAAATATACTTAAGGTTTTTATGTCAGTCCAGACCTCAAATGGCTCCTTAGCTCCCTTCAACCAGTGACTTCACTTCCAACAGCTCCCTGTTCCCGATGCCGTAGTTTTTTTTCTACCTGCAACAAACGATGGGAGAAAAAGGCATAAAGGTGAGTACTTCTATCCCTGGGGAAACGCTGTGATAGAACCGCCCCTACTGCAAACTCTGACATGTCCATCTCCACCACAAATGGCAAAGCCAGATCAGGAATAGTAAGAACCGGAGCGGATGAAAGCAGGGATTTCAAGTTATCAAAAGCCACTTGAGCCTGCGGTGACCAATTCAATTGAACCTTGGTGGAAGTGAGACCCATCAGAGGAGCAGCAACCTGACTATAATTCTTAATGATATGCCAATAAAAATTGGCAAACCCCAGGAATCTCTGCAGAGCCTTGCTAGATTCCTGGGTTGGCCAACCAGAAACGGCCCTTTTGGATGAATCCACACAGATTCCCCCTGCGGAAATGACAAGCCCTTGGAACGGAACTGATTGTGCATGAAACTGACACTTCTCTGCCTTGATGTAAAGCTGGTTCTCTAGTAACCTCTGCAGGACCTGGTGGACATGCTCGATGTGTATCTGGTGAGACTGGGAAAAGATCAGTACATAATCCAGATACACAAACACAAACCGATTCACCATATCACGTAGCACGTCATTAAGCAGAGCCTGAGAATTGGTGAGCCCAAAAGGCATCGCCAGGTACTCAAAGTGCCCCGTGGGTGTGTTAAATGCTGTCGTCCACCCATCCCCCTCTCTAATATACACCAAATGGCTGCCGTTGCGGAGGTCTAACTTTATAAAGGCAGTTGCCCTTTGCAAAAACTCGAAGGCTGAAGCTATTCTTAACAGTGATGTCATTCAGCCCCCGATAATCAATGTAGGGATGCAGTGAATCATCCTTATTCTCCGCAAAGAATAACCCTGTACCTGCCAGAGACGGGACAGATGAGGCCGGCTGCCAGAGACTCTATTAATGTACTTCTCCATGGCTCACTCAGGGGCTGATAAGGAGAACTATCACACCCAAGATGGAGAAGCACCAGGCAGGTTGTCAATGGCACAGTCATAGGGGTGAAGTGGAGGGAGAGATGCAGACCTGTGCATACTGAACACCCTCCTGAGATCATGGTACTCAACAGGAACACCAGTCAGATCTATCAGCTCATCCTGAAGAACAGAAGAAGAAACAGAGACAGAAGACCGATCCCAAACACTCCTTATGACAAAAACCACTCCAAGAAAGGATAGAGCCGTTTTCTCAATTAATGTGGGGATTGTGTTTAACCAATCAGGGGTGACCCAGCTCAAGAGGTGTATATAGGGACCTGATTAAGTAAAACACAATCTCCTCCTCTTGATTACCCTGAGATCAACAGACTCACCATGGCTGTGGATTTAGACACCCTCTCCAAATGCTGTTTTTTTAGTGCTGAAATGCTGGCCATACATTTTCCCAATTGTTTAGTGAATTTGCCCCATCGTCTCTTGTTGTATTATGAATTATGTTTTGCACCACTTTCCTAATTATCTCTCACTCTTTCTCTTTCTCCTCAGCCTGTAGGTCTATGTTTACTGTATATCAGTGATGTTTTCCTACCACTCTATCCTGCTGCTGCTCAGTGTCTGCAGCCTGAATGCTCCTTCACTGGCTCTGCCCTTCGAGCAGAGAGCATTCTGGGACTTTGGCATGGACAGTGATGGGGGAGATCTGACAACGGTAATGATGAGAGATGAGGAGGGTTCAGCTATGGAGGAGCTGCCACAAGATGTGCCCTTATGCCCCTTTGGTTGCCAGTGTCAGCTCAAAGTGGTGCAATGCTCAGACCTAGGTTAGTATCAATGTGTGTGTGTGTGTGTGTGTGTGTGTGTGTGTGTGTGTGTGTGTGTCTGTCTGTTGAGGAATGAGTCACTTAGAGAAGGAATAATTAAAGCGACAGATGAATAGAAAAAAGATGTGAATGGAGAGGTGTATACTGAGTTCACTGGAATGATAGAATGGTAAAGAGTGTGTTTGAGAAAGAGAGAGAGAAAAATAATTTAATAAAGATTTACTCAAAATGGGCAGATAAAACCAAGCATTTGAAAACTATGTAAAACGTCTGTGTAATTTCCTATTGAACTCTGTAAATGGGTATGTGTTGTTTTAGTGACACACAGGGTGTTTTAAAGCAAAAAATAGAAGGCTATAGAAGTGCATTTGATAGAGAATGTGACCTTGAGATGGCTACCTGTTAGAGTTCACTTTTATCTGTAACTAAATGTATTACTGCTGTTAACCAATCTTTGATTGTATTTCATTTATTTTATCTATTAACTTGGAATGTCATTACTTGGACTGTCCATCTGTTTATTCTTCCCTGAAATTCAGCAAAATTAAATCTTATTATCAATATTATATTACTTATAAATGTAAAGTAAATCATTTGTGATTATGTGGTTTCAAAACTGCATGCACAGTTCTTTGTGGCAAAGATATCAATGACATGTATTCAATACATATAATAATGGACATTTACATTTACATTTATTCATTTGGCAGACGCTTTTATCCAAAGCGACTTACAAAAGAGGAAGAACATAAGCGAATCATCTTAAGGAGACAGTGGTACGAAAAGTGCCATACTACAAAGTTTCACTATCATCACAATAGTATACAAAACCGATTTAAGTGCAACAAGAATTGTTAATACATTTAGAATTTTTTTTTTTTTTTTTTTTAGCGGCTGGTTAAATACTCTTGGAAAAGATGTGTTTTTAGCCGTTTTTTGAATATAGAGAGTGAGTCAGCTTCACGGATTGAGTTGGGGAGGTCATTCCACCAACGTGGTATGATAAAGCTGAAAGTCCGGAAAAGTGTTTTGGTGCCTCTTTGTTTTGGTACAACAAGGCGCCGCTCATTTGCCGACCGCAGGCTTCTGGTGGGAGTGTAGCTCTGCATAAATGTTTTTAGGTATGCTGGAGCAGACCCAGTGATTGTTCTGTATGCCAGCATCAGGGCCTTAAAATAAAATAAAATGCCTATTAAAAAATATTTTTATACTACACTTTAAGAGATTTACACTTTCAGTCCTCCTGTGCTGCCCAGTTAGTTCCCTGAAAATCAAATTTTAATGACAAATGCTCCTTTGGCTGACATTTTGTGCTTGTCACATTTAGAACGAGTAGTATTTTCTGATTTTTTTTTTTTTTTTTTTTTGCAATTGACACGCAAGTGCCAGCTTTACAAGTCACATACAGAGGTTTCACTATAAATATCTGATAGACCCATTTGTAAAATTTCCATCAGTCTAATTTATAAGTCATATTAGTTTTAATAGAGAGAAGGTGCAAAAAATGTAAGGTTGGTGAGGTTGCTCTCAGCCAGAATAATTACATAAGGACACATAAACACGTCAAAACTTATGCACAGCATCAAATACACAGAATGTATAATAGAAAGTACATCAATATGAAGACAAAGCCAAATACATTACATTTTGGACAAATTTTGAAATCCCCAGACAGACTCTTTGCTCAGAAAAAGTGGACATGTCTGGGAAAAAGAGAATGTATAGTCACCCTATACATTTATCAATACTAAAAGGATGCTGGTGGCACATTGTGCATAACACAGGGGTAGAGAAGCACACAGTCATCATGAGAGGGCACACTTCTGAAAAAAAAAGTTAATTATCACATGCCTCCCTGTCGTTTTTACGCTCTGGGCAACCGCCTATGTCGCCTATGCCATGGCTGCCCCTGAACTGTCATCTAAAGCAGTGGTTCGTAACCAGGGGGTCTGGACTCACTAGGGGGCCTCAGCACACTTCCTGGGGGTCCTCAAAATCTCTTAAAATTCTTTAAAATATGATAGATTATTATAATTTTTACATTAATATTAAAATTTAAAAAAATTAATAACTCCCTTCAACAGCTTGCGTTATATGAAGAATATACAGCTCTAGACATTTCTGGAATAACAAGTCTTAAGGAAATATCTTAAATGGGGGCCTTCGACAATTGGGGGCCTTGGAGTCAAAAAGGTTGAGAATCACTGATCTAAAGGACAGTAGCTTGTTTGGCACATGCCCAGGGCTGGACAGGGAAGAGAAATCGCCTGTGATTTTACATGGCAACTGGCCCAAAACTGATGTTGATCCGAAAGTTGTTGAGTGGAGGCGGGTTGGGGGGGGGGGGGGTGCGGGGGGGTGGGGGGGGGGGGGTGTTCTCCATTCTGCATATCGCGGCGCCATTCTGAGGTCCATTCTGCATAACACGGTGGCTCATTTCAGCTTATCGCGGCCCATTTGGCATATTTCACGGAATGACATGCTAAAATACCACACGCTTGTTCCATTTTAAAGCATTTAGAAGTCTTCCAAAAATTGGTCACTGGCAAAACATCTACAATAACATAATGAAACATTTGCAATTTTTATGTTGCATGCAAAAAACAACAACATTTTTGTCATTAATACATGGATACTATTGAATTGACGTCAACATAGAAAGATGCTTTTTGCTCCCAGAATTGTGTTGATACGGAATATACTGTACCAACAGGGGCAAGCTCAGCAAAATTTTGATCCCTTGAGGGCACATGAAGATTAGGATGTGGATTTGTAAGTATTTGCTTATTTCAAAATGGCAGAGAGAAGACAAGGTTATGTCAGACATAGGATATATAATTATTTATTTTTTTTATAACCTGGAATTAGTTTTATATAATGAATTACCAGCTGCGAGGGGGTTTCTATGACACCTCCTGAGAGAGTGACAGTAAATTTGTCATGTTCTCTCATCTGACTGTCTAAATCCACTGCTTTCTATTTTTTTCCTCTTCTGGAAAGTAGTTCAAACAAAATGGTGGACTTTTTCTTTTGGCCTTGGAGCAAATAGGTAAGTGAAAATAATATTTGCTGTGATCTCACATTCACCGCTGTTGAAGTTTACCATGCAAACGTTTACTTCCACATTCCAAAACCTGGAGTGTGAAAAAGGTCTATCAAAACGAAATGTTACTGTTAATCAGGGGTGGAAAAAGTACTGAAAAATCATACTCAAGTAGATGTACTGTTACTTCCCCAAAAAATGTAGTGTGAGAAGAGTAAATGTAGCTGTCCTAAAAACTACTTAAGTAAAAGTAAAAGAGTAGCTCATTTAAAAGTACTTATGAGTATTTAGTATTGAGTACTATGTTACAAGACCTATGCCCCATAATAATGGATACTGTATGCCAACTTTTAAAATACATCACTTATCTATGATAAACACTATATGAATCTGATTACAAAAAATAAAAAGGGAGATATGAAAACAGAAATGAAAAAATTAAAATGTTATTTTCAATACACTGATCACCATTTTAAATTGTAATGTTCGAAACAATTACATTAAAATCAGTTTATATATATAGGGTCTAAATTTCTCTTAATGCCGAAAAAGCATTATTATTGTGCATAAAACATGTTCAAACAATGCAAAGAATGCAAAAAAATACTAAATAAGCAGTATCACTTGGCTCACCATGTCCTGCACAAAAGAGGAGGTAGAGCAGGCATGGGAAAAGTTGTTTGGTACAGGGGCTACATCGCACTTAAAAATGAATAATTCACCCAAAAATGAAAATCATCTCATCATTTACTCACCCTCATGCCATTCTGGATGTGTATGACTTTGTTTCTTCTGCAGAACACAAATTAAGATTTTTAGAAGAACATCTCAGCTCTTTTGGTCCATAAAATGAAAGTGAATTGGTGCTAAAATATCGAAGCTCCACAAATCACATGAATCCACATAAAAGTAGTCTAATCCATGTGCTCCAGTGGTTTAATCCATGTCTTCAGAAGCGATATGATAGATGTGGTGAAAAACAGATAAATATTTAATTATTTTTTAACTATTAATTCTCCTCCCTGGTCAGTTAACCTCCACTTTAACTTTCACTTCTTGTGTTTTTGATGATTCACATTCTTCATGTATAGCGCCACCTACTGGGCAGTGAGAAGATTTTCTAGCAAACATTTACTTAAATATTGAAAATTTTCCTCACCCACACCTGTCCTATCAAGTCATGGATTAAACCACTATGAGTTGTATGTCAAATTTTTATGCTACTTGTATGTGCTTTTTTGGAGCATAAAAAGTTTGGTACCCCTTCACTTACATTGAATGGACATACAGAGCTGAAATATTCTTCTAAAAATCTTAATTTGTGTTCTTCTGAAGACAAAAAGTCATAGACAGATGGCATGAAGGTGAGTAAATGATGAGAGAATTTTCATCAGAATTTTTTGAGTGAATTATTTCTTTAAGTAGCACATGGGGGCCACATTATCCTAATTTTGAGATACAATGTTCAACAATAATTTAGTTCTTGTATATTTTAAGCCAATAAATAATTGTGTTCTCATTCTAATGCATGATGTACAATTTTCTGAAGTTTTTGTCTGGTTGAATGTTCTGCTGAAGTATTGCTCTGCAAATGTTGATACTTTTCTATTTTTATAAAGGCTAAGCATAATTATAAAAAATATTATTATTAAAATTGTCTGTTTTATTCTATTACATTAATACTTTTAAAGAGTGGTTTTCTCATTTCCTTGTAATGTTGTTTGATTAATAGACTTTATATGACAGCCTTCTAGACAGTGTTCAATTCAGTTACATGTATACTTCAAGTCCGACATTTTGATGCAAATACGCTTTTTGTCCCACTGGTTAAGTTCACTTTAGACATAAACGACTGCGTTTACATTAATGCCTCATCAAGACAGGCATTGGCAGAATTATAATGTGTATTTGACCATTTAAGCACTCAAACATTAGCCGCCTGTCAATCAAACAGCATGCAGCTACAGACATCAGGAAATAAAAAGTCAAGCTATTATATTTCATCACGTTCAATTAACCAGTGGTTGTCTTGCAATTGATGTAATCAACACCCCTGTTCTAGATGCAGATCATAGGCTAAATATAGAAAACTACTCAAAAGTTTGATCGAGGACATCTCTCTTTTTTCAGATAAACATCAAGATAATTTTATTGCCCAGCCCTATTGATAACGTTGCATTAATCTCTCACAGCAGCCCAATAATCTCAGTGATAGATAGTGAAATTACAGGCTACGTTATAGACACACAAAATCTAGTGAGCAGAAACATGAAATTTACCTCAATATGTTTCTTCAAATTAATGGTGAGGATTAATGCTGATATCTGGCTTGAGCAAGTTAAAATCTCATGACACGATCAAGCAATTGGCCTTTTTCACTGCGAAAATCCCTTTCAGGTGCGGCTGGTTATGTTCAGGTGTTGAACTGTATTTGAGGCATTCTCGACATTTGGTGCTGATCTACAGCTGCCGTTCAAGTTTTTTACGTCTGATTTGATTTGACGGGAGTCACAAGACTCTCCCTAGCCAATCATGTTGATAGATAAAAATAAAAATCAGGACAGGGATGTAGCGAACACAGACGGTGGGAAAATGCGTAGTAAAAGTACAGTTACAGCACTTAAAATTAACTCAAGTAAATGTATGCAATTCTCACACATTCAAGCCAAGGCTGCTTAAAGAGATCACTCGGTTCTCCAACCTAAATACACAAACTGTGAATAGACAAACATGAACAAGAATTCTATAAACACAAAACGAACAAACCACCATGCATGTTTGCATACTCATATAGTTATACTTATGGACAAACATACACACTCGCTCTCATTCTTTTCAGCTAAGTTAGCCCAAATTATGATCCTCATTGAACCTTTACAAGCATTAAACTGACTGAAGTCAACAAGAGCTCAGCAAATTGGAGTTTATGCTTTTTAATAGATGTATTCCATTTTAGTTTGTGCGTGTCTGACTGTGATGGCGAATGCACACTATTTTGTGTGTGTATCCTTATGGCATGTGTTTTTATCATAGAGGATATGTTTTGCAAGTGTTTTTTATTTTTGTAAATGTCATTGCATTTTTGTTTATGGTTGTGGATTTGATATAAAACTGAAAAATACAGCTTTTGCTTCAGGCGGTTCATTCTATTTCTTATAATACATTGATCAGTCTGTTGTGCTGTTCTTTCCTCAGCATCTGGCAGCTTTTCTGTCAAGTAGGCTATAATTGAATTGATGGTGAATGCTGATTCATAACAGATGTTTATAGTTGTGTATATATTTAAGTTGTTATGTGCTTCCTTCATTGTAAAATATGCTAATGTTTGGGGGAGTATAAAGCTTTGGTTGGGGGACTGAAATGTTGGGGTTTGGCTTGTAAATTATTTTTTGGCTTAATTTCATGAGCACTTGTTGGTTTCAGTTGTAGGTGGGCAAATGGCATGGAAGAAAATCAATTATATATGGAAAACAGGAAAAACATATTTAACTTAAAAAAAAATAATAATAATATCTCTTCATCAATGGAAGGTGTAGCTCACAGTATCTTGAATATATCCTTTATTGTAGAAACCAAGAGATCAAAAAGTTTGGCCGGTTAGCACGGTCTTATTAGCGTATATATGTTGTATCTACACCATCTGGACCCAAAAGCATCTTTCCCAACTGAAAACCATTCAAAGTTAGACATGTATTCTGTCAAATATTATTATTATTTTGCAAGAAACAAATACTTCATTATATTATATTAGATGTTTTACCAGTGCCGACATTGTAGAGCTTCTTGATACAAACACGCAAGCACCCAGAATATATGAATTGTCCCTTTAAAAAAAAAGGAATTTCATGTAAATTCTATTAATCTAAATTAATAATCTTGATTACAATATCATGGGAAATAATAGTACAGTCCTATTTCTTATTTCTAATCTCATGGCATTCCATGTTTACCCTATAAACTCAGTTGGACTCATTCACGAAAGCAGAACAAATTCAAGAACAAATTTCATAAAGATATTCTAATGTAAATTTAGAATTAAAAGGTTTTCCAAATAGTTTTTGCAAAATTTGTTATTTTCGTGTTTCATGAATGAGGCACAGAAATGTCTTGGTTACTGTCATAACCTTTGTTCCCTGATGGAGGGAGCAAGACGTGTCGATGTAGTGACACTATGGGTATCCCTTGAGAGCCTCTGTTACCTCTTATCTTTGAGAAAAGGCCAATGAGAATTGACGAACAGAATTTGCATGCCCCTCCCCTGGACATACGGGTATAAAATGAGGGAAGTGTGCGTCTGTTCAGACAGGTTTTGAGCTGAGGAGCCGAGTGTAAGGTCCCGGCCATTTCAGCGGCTAGTACAGTGTTGTGGCAAGAGCGACACAGCGTCTTGGGAGGTTACGACAGTAACCAAGACATTCCCCTTCTGTCACTCAGTCATCGTTGTGTAGATGTAGTGTTACCAGGGGTCCCTATCTAAAAACGCCACAACACTGAACCATGTTACGTGGACTGCTGATGCAGGTTCAAGCAAGCTGCTGCGTGCAAAAATAGCAGGTGCATCAGACTGCGTGTAAACTTCCGCAATGCCCCAAAAGTCGTCATGTAGTTCCCCACATTCCAGAGGGGGGGAAGCGACGTAACTAGCATGGGAGCAGGCTGCGCCAGCCACAGCTTTTTCCTCTCTCTATGTTTTCTCTCCATAGAGTGTTAGGGGCCATCTAACGCTATAATATGCATCGGGTAAGGCGTTCTTTTCCTATTCTATTCTTTCAGGGGGAAAAGACCCCACGGAGACCACATCCTGCCCAGCAGGGGAGGTTAACATGTGGCAAAATACATCACATGGGCTTACCAGCCACATATGGAGGTGGCGTGATGGTAGGTCCTGCCTTGATGGGGCATCTCGGGACTCGAGTCTGAAGCCAGTGCTGAAGCAGTCTCATATACATCAACTCGAGCGGTGTGACCACCACAGAGGATGCCATATGACCCAGGAGCCTCTGAAATTTTTTCAATGGAACAGCTGTGGCCAGTCTGAACATACTCAGGCAGTTCAGCACCGACTGTGCACGCTCGCTTGTGAGGTGCGCTGTCATTGAGACCGTCTAACCCGTCTAACATGCCGTGAAAAGAGATGCTCTGAACCGGGGAGAGCTTGCTCTTTTCCCAGTTGACCCGAAGCCCTAAACCTCTGATGTGCCTGAGCACCAGGTCCCTGTGTGCACAGGGCAACTGTCGAGAGTGTGCTAGGATTAGCCAGTCATTGAGGTAGTTGAGTATGCGAATGCCCACTTCCCTTAACAGGGCAAGAGCTGCCTCTGCGACTTTCGTGAAGACTCGCGGGGACAGGGACAGACTGAAGGGGAGGACATTGTACTGATATGCCTGGCCGTCGAAAGCGAACTGTAGAAAGGGTCTGTGACGGGATAATATTGAAACTTGAAAGTATGCGTCCTTCAGGTCTACCGCCGCGAACCAATCTTGATGTCAGAATACGTTTCTGCGTCAGCATCTTGATCGGGAGTCTGTGTAAGGCCTGGTTCAGAACTTGCACGTCCAAGATTGGCCACAGCCCACCGCCTTTCTTGGGTACGATGAAGTAGGGGCTGTAGAACACCTTCTCCATCTACGCTGGATGGACAGGCTCTATCGCTTCTTTGAGCAGAAGGGTTGTGATCTCCGCAAGCAGGGCAGAGGCGTTTCTGTCCTGGCGAACTGAATCGCGTAGCTGAGTCGGATAATCCTGGCCAGCCACCACGACGGGTTGTAAAGTGGAAGTCATGCGTCCAAGCTCCGGGCGAGGGGCACTAAGGGGACAATCACGTGTGACGTACCTGGAGATGAGGCCTCGTGACGGGGGAGCAGGTGATGTCACGTCGGAGAACGTTGCTTTGTCCCGAGGTGGTTGTGCTGAGGAGAACCTCGAAGCACTTACCTTGCTCTGCGTACCCAGCCTGGGGTGGGTAGGCAACTGAGATGGAGGTTCTGTAGAGACAAACTCTAGGCTTGTCACCACCTGCGGGGTCTGAGTGGGATTCAGACACTTGAGGCAGCGACCGTGGCTGTCAGAAGTGGAGAGGTAACGACCGCATCCTGGAATGACACAAAGACGGAAGGGCATCTTGAGAAAGATGCATCTTATAAAGACGTTCAACGTCAATGTGTACTCTTTTAGAGAAATATATACTCTTTTAGTCTGCACTGGCTTGCAGAAGAAGAGAAAAGCCGCTGAAAATGCACCATATCTCCAACAGCATATGATCTTTTAGAGGTGAGTGGAACAGCTCACTGAAAAAATCTATGCAAATTCTGTTCGCCAATTCTCATTGGCCTTTTCTCAAAGATAAGCAGTAATCGAGGCTCTCAAGAGAGACCCCTAGTGTCACTACATCGACACAATGTCGAGTGAGTGACAGAAGGGGAACACAGTGACGGTAAGGGTACTGATGTATGAAATTCTGACACTAAGGGTCTCTCTTGCCAAATATGCCACTGATCTATGAAAAAGACCAATGAGAAGTTGACAGACAGTATTTGCATATCCCGCCCCCGGACATACGGGTATAAAAGTGGGGAAATACGTTGAGTTCATTCAGAAATGTTCTTCGGAGCCGATGGTCATGTATGCAGTCAAATGCAAGTCACACACCTGTTCCTCATCCTCTGACGCTTTGCAGGTTGGATCTATGGCACACTTCAGTGGCTTTTCTCCTTCTCTGCATGGCAGTGCAGTTTGCCCCTGGGCACTTCGACAGCGCAAAAAACTTAAAATAGTTTATTTAAAAGAGTGATTTTCTCGATAAAAGAGTATTTTCCTAAGAGCATTACACAGCAGCGTTGAACGTTCTTTTAAGGACGCGTCTTTATAAAGATGCCTTTCCACCCCTGTGTAGTTCCTGGATGTGGTAGAGTGCTTTCCGCTTCAGACGGCCACAGGCGTTGTCTCGTGTGTCTGGGCAGCGATCACACCGAGGCAGCGTTTGTGGATGGTTCATGTTCTCACTGTGAGAGCATGACCATGGCAACGTTGCGTTTGCGGCTCGCTTTCAACAGAAAGCATGCCACTCCATCTGCCCCCCCGCATTGCTCCTTCTTCCCACGGGATTGAGGACGATGCGGCTGGCGATGGAGGTGATCTGGGGACGGCAGCATTTGCAGCTCCGCCGGGTACGCCCCCTCGGGCCACCCCGCAAACTCGTTGACTCCCGTCCGTGCTCTGCTCCGCAGCCCTTGCCCTGCTCCGAGAAGCCGGCATTCGCATACTCAATTACCTCAACGACTGGCTCATTCTGGCCCACTCCCGAGAGTTACTATGCGCTCACAGAGACCAGGTGCTCAGGAACCTCAGCCATTTGGGGCTTCAGGTCAACTGGGAAAAAAGCAAGCTCGCCCCGGTTCAGAGCATCTCTTTTCTCAGCATGGAGTTAGACTCAGTCTCAATGTCAGCACGTCTTACCAATGAGTGCCTCGCCACCTTCAAGCCGTGCACAGAGGTCCCCTTTTAAACATTTCCAGAGGCTCCTGGGGCATATGGCATCCTCCGCGGCGGTCGCGCCGCTGGGGTTGATGCATATGAGACTGCTTCAGCACTGGCTTCAGACTCGAGTCCCGAGACGAACATGGCGCCACGGCGCGCACCGTGTGATGGTCACCCCCGCCTGCCGCCAAACATTCAAACCCTGGACAGACCTCTGCTTTCTGCGGGCAGGAATACCCTTGCAGCAGGTGTCCCTACGTGTCCTGGTCACGACCGATGCCTCCAGATTGGGTTGGGGTGCCGTGTGCAAAGGGCACGCAGCCGCGGGCCATTGGAAAGGGGCCCCGCTACGCTGGTACATCAATTACCTAGAGTTTCTTTGCCCTGCGGAAGTTTCTCCCATTAGTTCAAGACAAACATGTCCTAATAAGGTCAGACAGCACCACCGCGGTAGCGTACATTAATCGCCAAGGCGGCATACACTGCCGCCACATGTCACGACTCGCCCGTCATCTCCTCCTTTGGAGCCAGCAGCGACTCAACCTCAATGTGGTAGTGGACGCACTGTTACGACAACGCTTGCCCGGTGGAGAGTGAAGGCTTCACCCCCAGTCGGTCCAGCTGATTTGGGAACGATTCGGCAAGGCCCAGGTAGACTTGTTTGCCACACGAGAGACCTTCCACTGCCCGCTCTGGTATGCCCAAACAGAGGCTCCCCACGGGGCAGACACACTGGCACACAGCTGGCCCTCGGGGCTGTGCAAGTACACATTTCCCCCAGTGAGTCTTCTTGTACAGGTGCTGTGCAAGGTCAGGGAGGACGAGGAACAAGTCACCCTAGTGGCTCCCTACTGGCCCACCCGGGCCTGGTTCTCGGACCTGCATCTGCATCCAGACCTCTGGAACCTCCACGTCTGGCCCCTGGACTGGATGTGGAAGATCTAGCTGGTCTACCACCTGCCATCGTAGACACGATCAACCAAGCCAGAGCCCCCTCTACCAGGCAACTTTACGCCCTGAGCACCAAATTGGTGCTCTTTCCAGGCTGAAGACCCTCAGAGGTGCGCAGTTAGGTCAGTCCTCTTATTTCTTATTTTGAGAGGCTGGAGGGGAGGCTGTCCCCTTCCACCTTGAAGGTGTATGTTTCTGCTGTCGCGGCCCACCACGACGCAGTAGACGGCAAGTCTTTGGGTAAGCATGACTTAATCATCAGGTTCCTAAGACGCGCCCAGAGGTTAAATCCTTCCCGGCCAAGCCTGTTCCCCCCCTGGGATATCTCGGTGGTCCTCGCGGGCCTTCAGAGACCTCCCTTTCGAGCTGCTAGAATCAGTTGGATTCAGGGACCTCTCTCTAAAGACGGCCCTGCTGATCGCACGCACCTCCATCAAGAGGGTCGGGGACCTGCAAGCGTTCTCTGTCAGCAACACTTGCCTGGAGTTTGGACCAGCAGACACATATGTGATCCTAAGACCGCGACCGGGGTACGTGCCCAAGGTTCCTACCATGCCCTTTAGAGATAAGGTAGGGAACCTGCAAGCGCTGCCCCGGGAGGAGGCAGACCTAGCCCCTAGCCCCCCCCCCCCCCCCCTGTCCGGTATGTGCTTTGTGTACCTACTTGGACTGCATGCAGAGCAATAGACATTCTGAGCAGCTCTTTGTCTGCTTTGGTGGACAGCGGAAAGGGAACGCTGTCTCCAAACAGAGGCTTTCCCTGGGTGGTGGATGCCATTTAATTGGCTTATCACACCCAGGCTGCTTTCTCTCCCAGGAGATCCCATTCATTCAGATCCCTGGATGACTCCTCCCTAGCCCTGTGGGTCCGCAATTCAGTGGAGGAATTCACCGGCCCAATCCATTGCGGGTACTCAAATCTACCCTGTACTGGAATAGGTGTTCCACAGGTCAGGACTCCTGCGTGAACTTCCTCCTGTGTGTATTTTCCATGGTACGGTCCCCTTACGAGTGGACATGCGTCTCCCTTAGGCAATCCCAGCTGCCCTCCAGTCGCCGTGTTGTAGCAACTCCCCCCTCCTTTAGGCTGGATCTACCACCGTGCCATTGTTTCCACATGTGACCTGAGTGGCCCATGTGATGGATTCGCAACTCTTACCTCCCCCTTCCTGGGCAGGTGTGGTCTCCATAGGGTCTTTTCCCCCCTGAAAGAATAGGAAACTGGGTAAGACCCCCTTCCCTCGATGCGTGTAAGGGCCCCAGCCATTTCTTGCTCTATGCAGAGAAACATAGAGAGAAAAGTGGCCCGGCTAGGTTCGGACCGTTCCCGGGTTGGCAAGCGTCGCCTTGTTCCTCTTTTTAGGGTAACCATAAGGATTCCGACAACTTTTATGGGGCATTGGGGAAGGGTACATGCAGTCTGACACAGCTGGTCGCCTTTGCACATAAAATACCTGCCCACTCCTGTGTTAGCAGTACACATACATGGCTCAGCACATGGCGTGATTTAAATTGGACACCTAGTGTCGCTTCTTCGATACAACGTCAAAGTGAGCGACAGACGGGGAACGTCTCACCGAGCCGAGCCACTGTGGTGGCCGGACCGTTTCCGGCTCCTCAGAAAAATCCTGAATGAACTCGACGTTTTTCCCCGCTTTTATACCCGTATGTCCGGGGGCGGGGTATGCAAATTTTGTCTGCCAGAGGAGGCATATTTGCCGCTCAAGAGAGACCCCTAGTGTCGCTTCTTCGACACAATGTCTTGTTCCTTCCATCAGGGAACGGAGGTTACATACGTAACCTA
This sequence comes from Moxostoma hubbsi, assembly GCA_032164185.1. Taxonomy (NCBI): domain Eukaryota; kingdom Metazoa; phylum Chordata; class Actinopteri; order Cypriniformes; family Catostomidae; genus Moxostoma; species Moxostoma hubbsi. Next base: position 66,066,119 of record JAVLUX010000001.1, read on the forward strand.
GACGTTTATTCACCTTTAAAATCACCTTCCATCTCAAAAAGACAATTTAGACAACTTTACAGCCCAAATATCAAACATTTTGTACCGAAAAATTTATGAAGATGCTTTAAAAAAAATATGAGCTTCACATTTCTGTATTTAAACCCTTCGGAATGCTTTTTTTTTCTTACAAACTAAGGAAACAGTTTATTTTCTGTGGTTATTAGCAGAAGGCCACAGTTGTATTTAACCCATAATATTTCTTTAATGCATTAAATATCTTTTGCAGTGATTTTCTCTTCACATCTGCTGGGAAGCAAGGCGGCAAGTCTGGCTGTTGTGGTTCTCAATAATGTTATAAATGGCAGGAGGGGAATAGAGGTCCAGCCCAACCTAGCATAAATTATTGGGCTCTGCTGGAAATCATCATGAATCATTGCCCTGATTTAGAATTTGTGACACTGCACCGCTAAAACAGACACAATGTTTGATTTATGCTCTTGATGTGGTTCTGGTATAATTTCTATATAATTTTGTTATGTGGTCCATTTGTTGTGAGTAGAAACCAACTGATTTTAAAGAGCTTGTATAAAGTGGTGGCAAATCACCCAGAGGTGCACTCTAGTAAAAAGTAGATACATCTATATTAGTTGGGGGCCTTAAGCACATAAATAGGTCATTTCACGCAAATTCATCTAAAAGTGCCAAATTTGGTACAGATGTAGCTCAGGTCATACCGAAATGATTTAGCTAGGGCGCCGAAGCCAGCGACCCTCGGGGCCAAATCCAATATGGCCGCTGCCCGAAAAGGGTTCCGGCCATAACTTTTGAACCACATGAGTTACAAATACAAACGTGATATGTTTTTCAGCTTAATTGATCATGAGAAACACATAGGAATGTTTATATTTATGACCCAGTATATCTGGACCCCTTGATCCTCCAATTCCAATATGGCCGCTGTCCAAAAAAGCAGTTTGGGCTGTAGTATGGGGCCTTACACCCCATTGTTCGCGCAAATTCATCTACAAGCACCAAATTTGGCACAGATAGAGCTGAGGGCATAATGAAATGATTTAGCCAGGACGCCCGAGCCAATGGTCCCTGAGACCAAGATGGCGGCCAAATCCAATATGGCTGCCGCCTGAAAGGGATTCGGCTATAGCTTTTGAGCCAGATGAGATACAAATACAAACATGATGTCTATTTTACCTTTTTTGACCATGGGAAACCCATAGGTATACTTACATTTATGATTGGGTATATCAACGATCTCAAGCCGAGTTCCCACAGTTCAAGTATTGGTCTACCATCATGGAGGTGGAGTTCCTACTCTGTCGATTCATTTGGTCACTTCGGGAAGGAAACTTTCAGCTTTTTGTTCAGGTTTGTGATGAACCTTGTGCTTGGTTTCATGTGATGGATCACACAAACTATGCCTGTTGGTTACCCATCCATGTACGAGACATGGTTGAGCTGCCTGAAAAAAATCCTTCCATTTATGAAGAGTTCATGAAGGGGAACTTCGTGCAGCAGTCAGAGCGCAAGTTCAGCTTGATTGCAAAAGATCAGTCCTATGAGCAGTCAAACAAAATCCTGCAATCCTGTGGTGGTGCAGCTGGACTCTATGAAAACCCTGAAGCCCTCACGCTCTTCATGCTGGCAGGGCCTGACTGTGCCAGATTAGTACAAGAGTTTCAAGCTGTGTATGATAGCAGCTCATCATCATCATCAGCATCTCATCAAGAAGAGGCACACAGCTTACAAGTCATGTTCAGGAAGGATGTCAAATCCTTTACCGAGGTTATGGAAACCAATGGAAATCCCTTCTTATCAGCAAATCATGACCTCATAGCACTCGACACCCAAGATATTATAGAAAGAGAAGTGGCTGATTCGCTCACTACTGCTCACAAAGTTGGTATAGACCTACATGCTGCCTATGTAGAGCAGCGACTTGACGAGTTCACCAAGCCTGTATCAGATATGATCCCTCGGGCAAATATACTGACATTTGCCAATCGACCTGACACAAAAGCCAAGCACAAAACAAAAAATGGGATTCACAAGCAAAACATGACACTCGTCACACAACTGTTCCTTTCCCTTCAGTCCAGGCCTGATGCAGACATGGCAGAATTCTTCAGGTTCGAAAATCAAAGGGAGCCACCCAGCATTTCCAACCAGGGGTGTTTACGCTGTGGTACAAAGTCAGACATTCTCGAATGCATGAAGGTGAAAAAAACCCATGTAGCAGCAGCTAGAGATGCAAGTGTAGTTGTGCTTGATGGTGCTGTAACGGTCCAAATGGTCCGGCCAACTACTGAAAAAACATTCCATGACTATGTTAACACCAATATTGCTGGGTTTGTGAGGTCACACATGAGCTATGAATCTGTCACGTGATTGGATATTGTATTTGATACATATCCAGAGGAGAACCTCAAAACACAAACCCACAAACGCAGAGGAATCGGATCAAGAACTAAAGTAGATGGGAGAACTCCAATTCCAAAACGTAACTGGAACAGTGACTTCCTGAAAAATGAGGACAACAAGGATGAAATATTTGGATATATCAGTGAAGAGATAACCTAGCATGGCATGTCAGGTAAACTCCTCCTTTCCACCAAGAAAGATGCTGTACTCTCCAACAGACCAGGGTATGACATGTCTGCCCTTCAGCCTTGTAATCATCCAGAAGCAGATACAAGAATAATCCTGCATCTTGCACATGCTGGGGCCAATGGCCATAAAAAGGCATTTGTCTGGACTGTCGACAGCGATGTTGTCATCCTTGCCATCTGCTTCTTCAACACACTCGGCCTCACAGAGCTCTGGATCGGCTTTGCAGGTGGAAAAAACTATAGGGACATTCCTGCTCATGAAATCAGCAAGGATCTTGGTCCCTAGAAGTCACTAGCCTTACCACTCTTCCACGCTTTAACAGGCTGTGACACAACCTCAGCCTTCCTCGGCCATGGGAAAAAGAGTGCATGGGCAGCTTGGGAGGCAACACCAGATCTCACAGAATCCCTGGTTACCCTCACCTTGGAGCCTGAACAGATCAACAATGACGTCCATGTCCAAAGACTGGAGCGTATGGTCGTCATCATGTACAGCAAGAGTTGTGGTTCCAGCCGTGTAGATGAAGCTAGACATCACCTTTTCTCGAATGGTACCAAGTCTCTCGAGAACCTGCCACCCACCCAAGCTGAACTGATTCAGCACATCAAAAGAGCACTGCTGCAGGCCAGCTTCTACTGGAATCAGGCAACCACTGTCCAGCAAGATATCCCAGAGTTCAATGCATGGGGATGGTATCGGGACTCTACGAGCAAGACTTGGGAACCTTACTGGACTAATCTCGGAGACGCCAGTAAAGCCTGCACCATTCTCCTCCACTGTGGCTGCAAGACAGCATGTAGAGGGCACTGTAAGTGCTGTAAAGCCGGAGTTCGTTGCATTTCTATATGTGCATGTGAGGGTGTTTGTACAAACAATAATGGTGGAGACAATGAGAGATCCGGTGATTGTGAGTGATAATGATAATTCATGTGAGAGACCATGAGAATTCACTGTTTTTTTATGTTATTGCTGTTTTTTTGTTGTGCTAATCAAATCTTTAAGAGTTTTGTACAAAATGACTTTATTATTATTTTAACAATTTGACATAATATAAATATTGCCTTGCAATAATAATTGTGTCTTATTCTTTCTTATATGATTACACTTTGAAATGTATTCACCTGTGGTACACTGAAAAGCATTTCACTTTTATGAGGAAATGAATCAACATTGAGAATAACCTTCAAAGTTGTGGTAAAAAAAAAGGATTTTCAACCACAGTCTTGAAAAGAATACAGGTTCCAGACTTACACAAGCATAAATATAAATATGCCAATGGACTTCCTGTGGTCAATAAACATAAAATAGACACCACATCCTCATTTGTAGCACATTTGGTTCAAAATTTGTAGCCAAAACCCTTTTTCGGACAGCGGCCATATTGAATTTATGGAATTTGGGGGGTCCTGATATACCCAATCATAAATGTAAGTATTCCTATGTTCAAAAAAGGTAAAATAGACATCAAGTTTGTATTTGTATCTCATCTGGCTCAAAAGCTATAGCCGAATCCCTTTCAGGTGGCGGCCATATTGGATTTGGCCGCCATCTTGGTCTCAGGGACCATTGGCTTGGGCGCCCTGGCTAAATCATTTCATTATGCCCTCAGCTCTATCTGTGCCAAATTTGGTGCTTGTAGATGAATTTGTGCGAACAATGGGGTGTAAGGCCCCATACTACAGCCCAAACTGCTTTTTTGGACAGCGGCCATATTGAAATTGGAGGATCAAGGGGTCCAGATATTCTGGGTCATAAATATAAACATTCCTATGTGTTTCTCATGATCAATTAAGCTGAAAAACATATCAAGTTTGTATTTGTAACTCATGTGGTTCAAAAGTTATAGCCGGAACCCTTTTCGGGCAGTGGCCATATTGGATTTGGCCGCCATCTTGGCCCCGAGGGTCGCTGGCTCCGGCGCCCTAGCTAAATCATTTCGGTATGACCTGAGCTACATCTGTGCCAAAATTTGGCGCTTTTAGATGAATTTGCGCGAAAATGTGCTTAAGGCCCCCAACTATATGATACAAATTTGAATGTGACACTGAATTGAAATTGACCGATGTTGGAATACACAATAAACAAAAAAGCATTTAGGCACAATATTTAGTTCACATCAAACCTACAGACTGTTATGGTTAAGATGTTCCATTCTATTTACTATTTAGTATTTCTGTCATTTTTACACAGAGGAAGCCCTTTCCCCAGAGGTTAAAGGAAATCTAAACCAGATGGCGAGCTAATGGTCTCACAGATTTGTTTACAGAGATGTATATTCTATAGTAAACTATGTGTAAACATTTGTTCTTGTTTTTTAGGATTGACTGCAGTCCCCAGGGGGATTCCCATAGATACCAAACTCCTGGACCTACAGAACAACCGCATCACAGAACTGAATGAGAATGATTTCAAAGGACTTGCAAACCTTTATGTAAGACACAGATACTGATCAAGGAAATGAGAACTAGAGAAGGTGAAGGTAGAACTATAAATAAGTAGGAAAATTAAGGAAATGTATGACAAAACTTATAGTGGGTGAGTGTAAAATCAAATGTGCTAAAATCAGTTTTCCTATATTAAGCTATACAAGCGTGTATAAGCTTTACACTATTAAGTTATGTCTATTCCCCAAAGAAGTGAGTTATTTCTCAAAAAGTTAATAATACTATGATATGAACGATATCTATCTAACTTAAATTAGACATGTCACACTTTGCAATCGAGTGACATTAAAACCACCTTCCTAATATTTTGTAGGTCCCCCTCGTGACGCCAAAACAGCACCAATAATTTTATTGTGATAATATTGAGTATTGTGTTTACTGGGGTTGTGTCGTCATGGCAATGAATATGTATATAATGTTACTGTCCTGTGGCTATACTTTTAAAACAGTGTGTATTTAAATGCTTATGGACTCCCCCCTTCACTTCCATTGTAAGTTCCTTAATGTACTTGTTTTTTTTTTTTTATAAACGAGGGACAAGATTTATTTATTTTGTATATTTTTTGTGGCAATCACTATTGTGCCACGAATGCTGTTAACTGAGCTTAAAATAGTTAAGACAGGCTTGGCTGGAATGCTGAAAACACAGACAAGTGGGTGATAGAAACAAAGAAGTGTAGCTGTGCTGTTATTCTAAATGTTTGCAATATTGGAACTCTGTTTTCCAATTAGATTAGTGGACAGAAACTATTGTATAACTTTATATACATTTCTGGATGGCCTCTTATTCAGTTGGTTAATACCTGCCATTCACATAGATTTACCTCAGTTGTTCATTTTTCACCATTGGTTGCTGCTGTCATGAAGTTCCACATTAGCTAAATATTTAGTTTAGTGCATTATGCTGATAATACAGTATTTGGTTGTATATTTAAATTTTAACATTTTAATATTTCCATTTTACATTTCTAAGATAAAAACTTGGAATAATATTGAACAATTTTAAGATAAAAAAATTGTGTGAATAATATTAACTTATAATAATAATAATAATAATAATAATAGTATAACTTATAATAATATTTAACATTTAAATCTTTATGTAGACCCCAGATGTATATGAAAAAGTGACATTTGAAAAGTGTTTTTTAAAGCATGTTTGGGCTAACTCTTGAAAAATTGGGCAGTCGTTTGCAGAAAGTATTACATTTGGCACTCAATACAAAACAGTCTGACAGGATGTTCAAATAGTTCAAGTCTCTGAAGAAGAATGCTCCTGTAGTTCTGGAAGCACATGCCTGTGCCAAACTGAATGTTTTATTTCCCTTCTTAGAACTAATTTTATCCCCAATATTTAGCCCTAATATTTATACAGTCTGTCCCTAACCAAACACAATATTTGACATGGCCTGTAAAAGAAAAAAGAGATTTTAAGTTAAAACAGCATTTGTAAATCGCTTGGTTTCATGAGAATATTTCATGTTCATCCTCAAGTTATTATTAATTATGCCTTTTTGAGTCTCAAATGGTAACCTTTCCCTTTCTCTTCTTAGGCCCTGTCACTAGTCAACAACAAGATCTCCAAAGTCCACCCACGAGTCTTCATGCCACTCCGACACTTAAAAAAGCTCTATTTTTCTCGGAACCTCCTGACAATGGTACCCAAGAACCTGCCCTCGTCCCTGGTGGAGCTGCGTATTCATGAGAATCGTATTAAAAAGGTTGCAGAGGGAACGTTCTCTGATCTGGGCAGCATGAACTGCATTGGTTTGTATGCACTCTCACCATTATGTGGTATGGAGGTTACAGCCTGGCCAAACCATTTCCTTTTTTAGATGGAGCCTGCTGGTTTTTGTGATGGGATATTCTGTCTGATGTTGAATGCTTCTTACAGAGATGGGCGGAAACCCCATTCAGAACAGTGGCTTTGAGCCTGGTGCTTTTAAAGGCCTGAAACTCAACTACCTGCGCATCTCTGAGGCCAAACTCACTGGAATACCTAAAGGTGATTTATTTTGATAACAATTTATTTAAGGGTTAGTTCAGTAAAAAAAAAAAAAAAACAGTGTAATAATTTACTCACCCTCATGTTGTTCCAAACCCATATGAGTTAATTAGGTAGTATGTTTGTCTCAGTTTCCATTCATTTTCATTGCATCTTTTCCCATATAATGAAAGTGAATGGTGAATGAAGCAGTTGATTTTTTTTGTATTCCGTGGGAGAAAAAAAAAAAGGTTAAACAGGTTTGATAAAATATGAGGGGGTGAGTAAATGATGACAGAATTTTCATCTCTTAACAGAGTAAGAGTGAACTGTCAAATTATAGGCTCATATAATTTTTCAAGTAGTACTGTTGGATAAAAACATTAGATTTGTCCTTGATTTAATTGTCCTTTATGCAATTTATCACTTGAATGGGTTTTGGGAATATCCTCAGTAATAAATCACAATTTGCATGATTTTAATGTTAGGATCTAAGAGCTGATGTTGGTGTAACTTTTAATTGATGATGAATTGCAATTAATGAATTGCTCTTCTCACAGACTTCCCTGAAAGTCTTCATGAGCTCCACCTGGACAATAATCAGATCCAAGCCATCGAACTGGAGGACCTGAGCCAATATAAGAACTTGTACAGGTGAGTTAGCTCATGACTCTACTGCACTTGACCACACTTCACCAACAAGCAAGTACATGGAAATGACTAGAAAAAAAAAAAAAAAAAAAAAAAAAAATATATATATATATATATATATATTAGCTGCAAGCGTGGATCATCAGCAGTTTGGGGAGAAAAACAAAGGGTGAAGAAAGGGAGGACACAACCAAATTGGCAAATTTGAAAAAAACAGATCCGTCAGGGCAAATTAATTTCATTACTACATACCTTAGGCATCACTCTGTTTTATAAAGTGGTGGGGAGAGCCCACTAATAAATATTTCACATAATTAATATGTGATAACTTATCCATATATCTAAAACTGTCAGTACTGGGATTTTGTTAGTCAGTGGATAAATACATGGATCTGCAAAGTCTTTTTCAAAAAGACAGCTTGGTCTCATGATAAAGTTTTCACTTCTAGTTCAAGGAGTTCTGGTTTCTAATTTACCCTTATTTAAAGTTTCATTTTAATAAACGAAGATTGCATCTGTTCGTTAGTAGATGTACATCATGAGCGGTGACATAACTGTTTGCAGTTTGCTTTGCGATTTTTTTTTTTTTTTTTTTTTTTTTTTTTTTTTTTTTTTTCCACTGGAAAGGAGCGTGAGCTGCGGAACAGCATAGTGCATAGAGCGCATATCTGGATGCATGAGAGAATGTCACCAGCCACTGTCACTCAATGCCACTGATAACGGTGGCGACGAGCACTCGTCATAACATTAAAAATAGAAAATTCCAGGGTTTGATTGCCCCACACAAATAAAATGGGAACTCCTACTCAAAAACTGGAGATGTCCCTTCTGCATTTGACACTTATCTGCTAAAAGCCATTACAAAAAGTATTGGCAAAGGCAAAACTGGTAGGGACATGTTCCACCCAACCCACCCATAAATGACGTCCGTGCTACATACTCTACTTCAGTGTTTCCCAACTTTTTTTGGGTGTACGTATCCCCACAGCACCATCAATAAGGCTCCAGTACCCCTTTATTGATATAAAGATGTGTGCATGTATCGGAGACACTCTGAGACAATTTTAATTTGTCAAATTGTTAGGAAGATACTGTATAAGCCAATTAAGTTTTTGGTCATGGCCCAATTCACTCCTCAACCTATATCTTCTGTACAGTTTGACAGAATTCTTTGTCTTGAGGGTCCCTAGATGATTCTTGCTAAATTTTTAGTGTGTAAAGACGATCATGTTCATGGGCAAGGAAGAGGCGAGAAACCGGCTTGACAATATAAATAATAATTTAATGAAGAACTTAAAACAAACACATAGGACAACAGACATGTCTGCTGATTAAGCTCTCTCTCTCTCTCAATCGCCGTCTGCGAGTGGCCTTTATCCCTCTTGACGGCTCAATTAGCCTGATACGGGACCGGACGTGCGTAATCACGCGCCGGTCCCGCCCTCCACCGTGCCACATAGTGAATCAGACAAACGTTCTAGACGGAGTTCGAAAATTTTAAAATGAAAAACTGGATGGAAATTAAATTAGGAATCAGAAGAAAAAAACACATTTTTATTTGAGTTTTGCAGTTGCAGAGATATAAGCAAAAATGTAACAGTGCTTATTATAGCAGCACCAAGAGTCAGATGGGGGGGGTGTCTGTGCACTTGATTTGGAACCATCCTTCCAAATTTGGTGTCTTTAGGACTTACGATTTTGGCTGGCTAGACACTTTAAGGGCAACTTCTGTGCTTGGATCCCTAAAAATGAGTGAAGATTAACCAGCAATACTGCAGTTTTTCACTGACTATTTCTAAGGCAACAGCGCCACCTGGTGAATGAAAGTCAAGGACGAGGAAAATAAATCAAAGATGACAATTCTTATCATAGGTACATAGAAAAAAAGTCTCAGTTAATAATCCAAAACATTCAACATACCTTTTTATTAAAAACTAAACACAGATATTTAACCTTTACACTTGTTTTCAGTCATAGGCAATTGTAGACCTATTTGCAGGGTCTTTCATCTCAGAACCCCCCCCCCCCAAAAAATCTGTGATAATGTGATCTTTCCTCACGTGTGCTGAAAACAGTGGCTGTACTAAGCTATATTAGAATATTTCACTCTAAATCCTCCCTTTACCAGTTGTTAAAACATTTGTAGGGGCCTGGGTAGCGCTGCGAGTATTGACGCTGGTTACCACCCCTGGAGTCATGAGTTTGAAACCAAGGCATGCTGAGTGACTCCAGCCAGGTCTCCTAAGCAACCAATTTGGCCCAGTTGCTAGGGAGGGTAGAGTCACACGGAGTAATTGCCTCGTGGTTGCAATTAAGTGGTTCTCACTCTCAATGGGGCATATGGTAAATTGTGCGTGGATCACGGAGATAGTATGAGCCTCCACATGCGGAGTCTCCACAGTGTCATGCAGAATGAGCCACGTGATAAGATGCGCAGATTGACTATCTCAGAAGCGGAGACAGCTGAGACTTGTCCTCCACCACCCAGATTGAGGTGAGTAACCACAGCACCACAAGGACCTAGTAAGTAGTGGGAATTGGGCATTCCAAAATTGTGGAGAAAAGAAAAAAAGATAAATTCATCAAGTATTATCCTTTATAGCAACTTAATCTCAGTATTGCAGCATACAACATATATTTCCACTCAAAAACCCTGTATATGAGGGATGCTCATCTGTGTAAGCCTGAATTATTTCTTTGTATATGCACTGCTTGGCCTCAGTCGACCCAATGCCTCTTCACAGTGTACAGTCTATTTGCTCACTCATTGTTCTGCTTGTCTCTTTTGCCAGATTGGGTCTGGGATACAACCATATCCGGATGATTGAGAATGGCAGTCTATCATATGTCCCAAATCTGAGGGAGCTGCATTTGGAAAACAACCGCATGACCCGCATCCCAAGAGGCCTGCCAGACATGAAGTACCTGCAGGTGAGGAGTAATTTAAAGATATAAAGCTGAGAGCCACAAATTTTACTAATAACTCGTTCAACCATGGACATCATTGACTTTTGGTTATTTTTTAGGTGGTCTACCTACATTCTAACAACATTAGCCAGGTGGACATAAATGACTTTTGCCCTCGAGGCTTCGGGATGAAGAGGACCTTCTACAATGGCATAAGTCTCTATGGCAACCCAGTTAACTACTGGGAGGTGCAGCCTGCCACGTTCCGCTGCGTTAGTGACCGGATGGCCATCCAGTTTGGAAACTATAAAAAATAGAGGAAGGATTATTGAATGAATATGGGAACAAGTAATGCTGGAATTTAAACAAAAAAATGGATAAAACACCTTTGTAAGCCAAAAATGGTGTCAAGAAACTGCATTTCTAAGAAGTTTACCACATATCTTTGGATTCATTTGCCTGTGAGATCAAGAGAAAAAGTAGAAGGCGCAAGAAAAATAAGTATAAGAAATTTAAAAAACGAACATAAACTGTATAAAAATGTGTATCTTAAATATGTGGAGAATGCAGGGAATGGTGATATTTGAGGTTTATTTCCAAAAATTAATATTGTCCATTGTATGTAAATGTTTCACAGAAAAGTCTTATCAATATATTATCAGATTTCTTTGTAATCATAACCAATATTATTATGTACTGTTATATTGTTATTATTTTATATCAGTTTATTTTAATATCAGTGTTGAGATGGAAAGATAGAAAAGTTTTGCCTTATTTTTGTGTCTTTGCATTGCTTTCCTGCTTAAGAGCTCTATTTCTTTTTTTTTTTGTGGGAGTACTTTAGGGCAATTGAGGAACTGAGTGCTGTATGGTGTTATGCAGTTTTTTCTCCAAGAATAAGTCAACCATATGCCTCACGTCCCACCCAAATTAATACATTTGTGCCCTCTTGAGTTGGAGGCTGATTCATAAAAGGATCGTAATGTTGTATTGTTTTGCACAGTTTCTCTCTTGTAAGTTTTGCTTTACTAATTTTGTGTTTTTCCCCACTGTTTTTCTGCTGAATTTGGCAGTGACACTGCATGCCATCCATTACAGAATTTTTCAACTCGGCTTCAGGAGCGGAAATGGCATACCATCATGGTTTGAAAGCTGTGACTAAAACAAAATTGAGTTAACACATGTTTGATGAGTTCAGTGGAATAAAAAATATTCAATGTTCTTTGTTAAACAGGAGCATGTCTCCTCTTTTCTCAATAAAGCCAAATATTAAATGATTAAATGATCAACAAGCACAATGTCAATGGGTCATTCTACATTAAGTGTTGCAATCCATGTCTGAGCAATTCACTTTGTACCGTAAAATTAAATATAAAATATCAAAATATTGGTGGAGATGTGTTTGATTACTTATAAAATTAGCCAATATAAAAACAAAAATATTGAATGGAACGAAGCTTGTAATATTAACATAATTTTTTTCCTAAGCATAAAAAACAAAGCAGGCCATTCGTTTGTCAAAAGCGTTTTTAACAACATAACTTTGAAAGACCTTGGAACAGGGGCGATTCTAGGGTCAGAGCTTTAGGGGTGCTGAGCACCCAACACCTCTTTTTTGTGTGCCAAACAGAGTATGAGGGTATTGAGACAGCTTTAACTGTTTAGGACCAGTGTCCTTATCCCCCAAGTCTGAACAGCTCTCTTCTGTCTCTGCTGCTTTGGCTTGGTGGTCTCTATGTTGCACTCCCTCTGTCTCTTCATTTCTTTCACTAGTCAATTCCCTCTCATCCCTTATGGACTCTCCCTGTTGTTTTATTATTAATCTCCCTTTATTATGAAAAAATGTGGTGTAAAATAATGTTACAAAAAGTAAATGTAACATAGGCTACTTAATGCCAATAAGTTAGTATAGGAGTATGAGTAGTTACTGTTTTGCTTGCCACTATTCACTATATGTCAATTTATTGTTGTTGTTTCCTCACCTGGTTCTTCCTGCATGCTCTCCCTTTCCCTTTCTCCTTCTCCATCTCCCTCTCTTTCCCTTGGCACTGACAATCATACACAAATATATTGTAGGCAGGAGAGTTGAGGTCAGTTTGTCATGTCACAAAAATGTTATGGAGACCATTTACAGATTCTAAGGATATGATCAAAAGGCACACAGAGACGTGTCATTTTAAATGTCTTTATTATTATTATTATTGGGCTTAGAAACTTTTTTAAATCACAAATTCCTTTCACAAGAGAAGCTGTATTCTCCATTGTGGGTTTGAAATAAAAAAAATAAAATAAAAGCAGGGGACCATTGCCTAGATAAGTAATTTGATACAACAACAAATAGCTGGTTTGAATTATCTGTTACTTTAGCTTAACACTTTTCAGAAGAACAAAAAAAAACTAAAAACAAGACAGAGGTCATTATGGACTGTCCCTAGTCTCTCACCTGAATCTGTCTTTTTTCTTTTAAAGAACTGTCATATGTCCATTGCTCACTGGCAGGCCACACACACACACACGCACACACGCACAGATAGAGAGAGTAATGCTAGGAGTTCAGGAGTTAAGCCTGGTTCAGGTTAAATCCTCTGTGTGAGAATAAATGAATAAATACAGCAAAATAAAAACATTAAACTTTCTTTTATTGTCTAGTTTGATAGTCAGCCACAACTGAAAAATAACAGATATAAATCTAGGAATGATTAACAATTAATTTAAAAAAGCCACAATGAGTGTTTTCACACATACTGGTGGTATACAGTGATATGTCGTTTGTTTTCACTCTGGTCCAAACGCCAGGGCTTCATGTTTCCATGACGACTGACCAGAAAAGACGCACATGACGTCATGTTTACATGACTCCCAATTGTTAAAATGAGTATCAAATTAACGCTAAACTTTAACAACAGAGACACACGTATGCACTAGACGGGTACGCAGTTTATTTGTCGCGCTGCTGTTTTTGTTTCGCTCTAGCAGTTAATAAACAGAACTGCGTGCGTCGTGCGGAAGAACATTGTAACCGGCGCTACTTCTCTCCGTTTATGACTATGGACGAGTCACCAAGGTCCTGTGCTACTCCACAGCGGCGGCGACCCGCTGGACTAAAATAGTCCGAAAATAAACACTTATTATAGGTGTACCATGGTGATTCAGGATACTGACTCCAGTACTCACCGATATGGTTTCGGAATCTGAACAACTCTAGGTAAAAGGAAAGAAGTGTGAGACACAGCTTTGGCGCAACTTAGTTGATTCGCAACACTACATAACGGGTTCTCACTCTGCGTGTGTTTCGCGCTGGATGACGGTCGTGCTGAGCGCGGTGCAGGTACAGAGGAGAAGTAGAAGAAGAGAAGAGGATGACACCATTTGCTAAGCGGGGATGTTTTCATTTTCATCCTTAACACATACATTTTAAACCACAAACTACGCAGTATGTTTTGGACATTATTTAACCTTGTCAAAGACGAACAAAAATTTTAGAATAACAACATTTCTTACTCCCAAGTTTTAGGGGTGCTGAGCTCCTTTTTAGGGGTGCTGAAGCACCCCTAAAAAGGGGCTAGCTTCGCCCCTGCCTTGGAAAGTATTATGACATATATCATAATATGATGTAAGATAACAAAAAACTGAGGAATTCACTGCAGTGGCAATTTTTGCACAATGTTTAAAAATAAATGGGGTACATTCAGGTTAAGCTGCTCAAAACGCACAGACTAATCACAGACACATATTACAAACTTTAAACTTGTGAAAATTAGAACAATTGCAGTTTTGGATTAAAAGGATAGTTCACCAAAAAATGAATATTGCTCTCATAATTTGCTCACCCTCATGTCATCCCAGATGTATATTACTTTCTTTTAGAAGATTTTAAGAAGAATATCTTAGTTTTGTAGGTCCATACAATGCAAGTGAATGTTGGTCCAAAAAGTGTATTAAGGATGCATAAAAGTAATCCATAAAACTCCAGTGTTTAAACGTGTGTCTTCAGAAGTGGCATGATAGCTGTGGGTGAGATACATTTTTAAGTCCTTTTTTTTTTTTTTACCATAAATTGTCCTCCTTGCCCAGTATGTGGCGACATGCATGAAGAATGTGAATCACCAAAAACAAAATAATAATGTGAAAGTGGAGATTGACAAGCTGTTTCTCATTTCAAAGGCTGGTTCAAGGTAGGATGAGTCCTTTGTAAGCAGCTGTATACAGAGTGTCTTCAATTTCAAGACAGTAGACATTTTTCTCAGAAAGGGTTAGTGTTAGGAAAAGAAAGAAGGATACACCTTTGTATCTTCTGAATTTATGTGAAAGGTTGCATTTGAATGCTGCATTCAGAGTATCCTATTTTCTTTTCAGCCCCAGTGATGTATGTGGACAAAAAAGTGATCTCTGGAGCACAAAGCCTTCAAAATGAGACACAGCCATAAATTAGGACTCAAGTATTGATCTGTTTCTCACCCAAAATTATCATATTGCTTCTGAATGCATGGATTAAACCAATGGAGTGGTATGGATTAATTTTATGCTGCCTATATGTGCTTTTTGGAGCTTCAAAGTTCTGGCTAGTGGCCATCGTTCACTTGCATTGTATGGACCTGCAGAGCTGAGATATTCATCTAAAAATCTTCGTTTGTGTTCTGCAGAAGAAAGAAAGTAATGCACATCTTTTCATTTTTGGGTGAACTATCCCTTTAATTTAGACGCCTTTAAAATAATTCATTAGTTCATGTCGCAATTTCAGTTGCATGGGCTGATATTCAGTTTCACGTGCATGTTGAGGAAACTCGTGAATATAAACGTAATCTCCGCCCAGAGAAACCAAATATCTCGGAAACTGAATCACAGTATCGATCGTGCCGTAGAGGAATACTTTTCGACAATCGTGTCATTGATTCTGAATAAAGGTCTAGTTATTGACTGCAACTGGTTTGCCTGAGGCTTGATTTCATACGTCGCTGAGATCGGTGAGTCAAATCAATCATTTGACTTGAAGTACCGAAATAATCACGTAATATTAATGTTGATTTCTTTGCGCGGATTCACCTTTCCCTTGTTTTTGTTTTTTGTAAATGTAAATTGCCATGGACAAGTTGAGGAGGACAGTGCGTCCCATAAACTGTCTTTCCACCCATGACCATTCAAGAGCACAGGTATAGTGGGTATGAGATTAGATTAGTTTAATGAAGAGCAATGGAGACCTTTTGCTTAAAGGGACAGTTCACCTCAAATTAAGTACATTCTGTTCAGTGTTGGGCAGTAGCGTTACTAGTAACGCGTTACTGTAACGCAGTTACTTTTGACAGTAACTAATACTGTAACGCATTACTTTTAAAATAAATTAACTCCGTTACCGTTACCATATGGTGCGTTGTCCGTTACTTTTTAAATTAATTAATTTTGGCTGAGGTAGCCTACAGCCTAACCTGTTTACAGCAGCGACGCATTGTAGGATTGGTGGATGCACTGTAAGCACGCAGACGCACTGTGGGCATGTTTCCGTTTATTCAAGTATGCGCGGCAGTCATGGCGAGTCAAGACGAGAGCAAGACGAGTTTTTCAAAGTGGAAATATGCTCATTATTTCACTTTAGTTGAACATAAAGACAAAAATATTTTAGTGAAATGTAAGCTGTGTCTTTCTGGTTCGAATGTCCTATCTACTGCTAAAAACAGCAACTCCAATCTGTCGAAGCACCTCCAGAAACGACATTCCTCGACAAAGCTAGAAGCTAACCCGGTGTCAGTGGACACACTCGAAGTGAGTCATGCCCCTCCAGCCAAACAACAGCGACTAGATTTCAACCGGACTGTTATTAGCCACAGCCAGGGACAGATCAACAAAGCTATAGCACGGTATGTTGTTGAAAACATGCAGCCTGTTTCTACTGTGGAATCGCCGGCGTTCAGGCACACAGCAAATGGGACGAAAAACTTTTTCCAACTACTTGGATAAAGAATATTCAAACATGGAAAGTGAGCTGAAGACGAGATTTGAGGGGCTAGACTACATCGCGACCACTGCAGACATTTATTAAAAAATATTTGTTTGTTTAAAATAATGGTTAGTTTAGTAGCCACAGTGACATTTCTGTTATATCTTAGAACACTAATTTTATGCATTATAAAATGCATTACGTTGTATTGCTAGGAAAAATGCTGTTTGTTTGTTTTTACATTTTTATGGACATATACAACAGCAGATTTTGCACTTTGAATACACACAGCTTACTTTACATAAGTTGGTGACATGCAACTCTTAATTTGTGGTTGGGTTGAAAATTGCTCATAGATTTAATATTTAAACAGCATTTATATTTTTTATGTTTTTTTTTAATGCATATCATTTATGTTTGTCAATAATAGCAGTTTTTTGGTGCTGAGTTTCTCGAAATTGATTCTGAATAATTCAGATTCCTTTCATTTATTTATTTCAAAATGTTTTATGTTGTACATTGTTGATAGTTTTCATACTTAAGCTGTGAAAGGAACATTTTTAAGGGCTCAACACAACAGCTTTTATGATGCAGAAGCCACTTTAGTTTTTGATTATTCAGCTCGTTTTGTTATTTATTTAAGAAATCCTTGTGATATATTCAGTTTGTGCTGGTCTGACTTAAATAAAACAGTGTTTAAAAATTACTTTCTGTTTAAGTCAGTTTTGTGTTTGTATAGACCATAACGCATAAAAGGGCATTAATGGGAACATTAATGAACGTTCTTTAAAAAAGTAACTAAAAAGTTACTTTTAACAGTAATGCATTACTTTTTGGTGTAAGTAATCAAAAAGGTAATTGAGTTACTTTTTTAATGAAGTAACTAGTAACTGTAACTAGTTACTATTTCTTAGTAACTAGCACAACACTGATTCTGTTGTCATGTACTCAAAAGCATGATGTTCAAACCTGTTTGTCTTCCTATCGTCTGTGGAACATAAAACATTTTGGGCAAAACAGCCTCTCTTGTCACCTTTCACTTTGATTTTATAGAAAAAAATGCAATGAATGTTAATGTGACCAAGGCTAAAATTGTGCAAAAATGTGCCTTTTGTGTTCCACCTAAGAAAAAAAATGTGCAGCCCAAACTGCACACTTTTGCACTGTTCTACATATTTTTTTAGTATAAGTAGTACAGCTGTGGCTCAGGTGGTAGAGCGTGTTGTTCACTAATTGCAGGGTTGGCGGTTCAATTCCTGGCCCACACAAATCCATATGCCAAAGTGTTCTTGGGCAAGACACTGAACCCCAAGTTGCTCCCAATGGCAGGCTAGTGCCTTGCATGGCAGCTCTGCTGTCATTGGTGTGTGAATGGGTGAATGATGCAGTGTAAAGCGCTTTGAATACCACTAAGGTTAGAAAGGTGCAAACTAATCCATAAAACTCCAGTGGTTTAATCCATATCATCAGAAGGACCTATGATAGGTGTGGGTGAGAAACAGATCAATATTTAAGGCCTTTTTTACTCTAAATCTCCACAAATTCTTCTTCTTTTTTTTCTTTTTTCTTTTTTGCCAATTCACATTCTTTGTGCATATCACCATCACCACCTACTGGTCGAAGCTGGTCAAAGTTGGAGATTGTTAGTAAAAAGGACATAAATATTGAGCTGTTTCTCACACACACCTATCATATCACTTGTGAAGACATAGATTAAGTCACTGGAGTTTAATGGATTACTTTTATGCTGCCTTTATGTGCATTTTGGAGTTTTACAAGTTCTGGACACTTGCATTGTATGTAAATTATGAGAACATTTTCATCATAAATGGCGAATGCTTCCGTGTAGTAAAAAAAAGTCAAGTGTTCTATTTGGGATGAATCTAAACTTTTAAAACTCATACACTACATTAATATATATTGTAATTCCAAAGTGTATACTGCGTCATTTGGAACACAGCTAACATTCTTTTAAGTCTCCTGCTTCTCAGAATTTTCTGTGGTGCAAAAGACTCACATGTGGCTTCTCTAGGATTTAGATTTTAACAGTGTTTAAACTATGCTCAGATCTGCCAAGATACCAAAGTCTGGAATAAGTCAGAAATTGCAATCTGAACTGTAATGTATGTAAGCAATTACATGCAGTAGATGATAGATCACATACACTTGTCAATCCATTTTTATTTCTCCTAAGGAATTTTTGAAGAAATATGTAAGACAAAGTCAAAACATGATTGAGAAATATAAAAGAGCAACCTTCAAGCAATTTAATTTGCCTCTGGACCTCTCTGTTATTCAGGGGTGAAAAGTGTGTTGTCAGGTTCTATTGATTTACCATTGATCTTGTGCACACTGGCGCTTTTAAAGTTCGCCACTGTAGTTACATGTGCTTGATCTGTCACTGACTATTGATGGATTTCTGTGTTTCTCTGTTTTTTCCAGTGACTCCCACTCGTGCAGTAGGTGTTTTTCCCTCTCTATCTTTATTCCTTTTCGTCACCCCTGCCATCCTTCCCCTCTCCTCTCTCATGCCTATTACGCCCTCTTCACTGCATCTCTCCTCTCTTATCGCTCCCTTCTCCATTTCTATGAATTTCCTTGCCTCCCATCCTCTGTCACTCACACTGTCACTCCTGTTCTGTGTCTGATTTCATAATGCTGCACTTCGGTCGAGCATTGGACAACCCTTGCACTCTGGGTCTGTTGGTGGGCTTCCAGTTTGCGTTTTTCCTCTATTTGTCCGATTTTCGTAGCCTAGTGTCTGTTTTGGTTCATTCCACTGAGCCGGTGTTTGACTACTCTCGACCTCAAGACGTCTACACCAACCTCAGCTCTCTGCTGCTTCACCACCCAGGACCAATTGAACGAGATCAGCAGCTCAGAGACTGTACACTGCCCTCTCCACTGCTGGGTATATAAACATTCACATTGAACTATTTACAGGTGAAGTGTGTAATTTTTTTAATGTTTAAATACTTTCTCCTTTCCCAGCTTTAAGGGATAGTTTGCCTAAAATTCTGGCATCATTTACTCACCTTCATATTGTTTCATTTCCATAAGAATTTCTTTAGTGGAACAAAAAGAGATGTTTGGAAGAATGTTAGCCTCAGTCATCATTTACTTTCATCTTATTTTTCATACATTTAAAGTGAATGGTGACTGAGGCTGACAATCAAAATCAGACTGGTTTGGAACAATAAGACGGTAAGTTAATGATGACAGAATTTTCATTTTTGTATGATTTATCTCTTAAATGTGCAGAGACAACTTTAAGTAATTTATAGCAACATTGGCTCAATAAATGCATGTGACTTTGGGGTTGGGTGTTTGTTCGCCTTAAGGGAGAAGCGTTCATGAAACCTGTTTAAAAACATTTTTGAAATTTCCACTTGGTGACTCACATTACACACTGCACATTTAAGCAATGGATCAGTCATTGGATTAGGTCTTTTAAAACTGATAAATGGATAAAAATGGCAACAAGACAATGTACCATTCACACATTAAACAGTTAATTTGATACTGATGTGGAAAAGATTTATGCAACAAGTGAATGTGTTCTCTCCCCCTGCTGTCTGCCAGTGGGTCCTGTTTCTGTCGACCTCTCCTTGCCCCCCTCCCTGGAGAAGATAAAAGAGAAGAACCTCTTGGTGAACTTAGGGGGTCATTACCGCCCACCAGACTGTGAGCCACAGCACCACACAGCCATCGTGATCCCCTACAGGAACCGTCAGACCCACCTCCGTGCCCTACTCTACCATCTGCACCCCTTCCTGCAGCGCCAGCAGGTCCACTACGGCATTTACATTGTGCACCAGGTCTCTTGTTCACGATGATTCACTGACTTGCCACATCCATTGTATGAAAGAATCCTAGCAGTAATTAGTGGTAGTGACTGGAACAAAGGGTAAACATGCATTCACTAAATGGCCAAAAGTTTGCACACGAAGACCACACACACATTTGTCCTTGCTGAACATTTACATTTAAAACCACAGGCATTAATAGGGAGTTGGTTGTCCCTTTTGCTGGAACAAAAAAAAGTTGCCACAAACTTAGAAGCACACAATTCTGAAGAATTCCACTTTATGTCACTATTTCATCACACATTGAAGACTGCAAGACAGAGGGAATGAATATGTATGATTGTGTCGCTGACAATGTTTTTGTTACATATACAAGTATTGATATAGTGCCATTTTTTTTTTTTCATTCACACATTGTAAACTATAAAAATATTTGAAGTTGTTAACTTTAGACAACGACAATGGTCGGGCCACAGATTTTGTTTTTTAAAATGAATTCATACCATGTGCATGGTTATAAAGCCTTTACACTGCAGTAGTTAAATTAATTTTCAATAAATAAATGAAAAGAGAAACCGCATATAATGCCGTTACCACATGAAGGGCCCTTTGATTTCCACGATCCAGAAAAATGGCATTGGCTATACAATATGGAATGGCAATGAATTGGAGATATTTTGAACAAAAATGAATGTTTTAATGCAAAATTAATCAAGTTGAATTCTCGAGACGTCCAGGTGTGATTATTAAACTGCAAAAGGCTGTGATTGTATTAAATAAATATACATTCTGAATATGCTGCATGCTTCAAAATCAATGCGTCAAGCTGGCGCTGAAAACACCACTCATGAGCATCACGCGTGCTCTGGGTGTTTGTATGTGTGTAGTAAATGAGCAGAGCGCTGTGAAGCTTGCAGCACATACATATTAAATATAGGTATTTTAATGGAATCATAGTTTTTTGGGGTTTAATAATCACACTAGGCCTTGTAGCAAACTGCGTGGAGAGAAACTACCACCAAAAGCACATATAAATGGCAAAATAAAAGCTTGATTTGAATGGATGCGTGAAATGGGTAAAATATCATGTTTAATGCAATTAAATAATAATAATGTATTCAAGCAATATCTCACATCTGTGATGTTCTGTTGTGCAGCACTTTGCAGATTGTGCCTTGAGGATTTTGTAGAAAAGCACTTAACTGTTAAAAATAATGTAATATTAGGTTGAAAAATGGAATTAATTAAAATAATTCTGTTCTTTTTTGTTTAAAGTTTTAACAAATTCATTTAATTAGATACCATTTTGATAATTACATTTAATTAAACTATCGAATAAAAAATATAAAAAAAACCCTCTGATAATCACAATTTTAATGGCCTCTCGTATGATTTTTTTTCAACTGTGTGGCACATATAATCTCCTGAAAATGTCCTGGAAAATTTTGCCATAAAATTTTGAGTTAGTAGACCTGCAGATCTCACATTTAGCATGACTTATGAAATATCAGGCATCATTGGAGGTTATGCCGATACATATAAATGGAGGTTTACATGGAGACAAGAAAGACTGCATCATCATTTTATTATCGTCTCTTCAATACACCACAGGAAAAAGTGAATGATCTAGTTGCTCTTTTACTATAAATGCTGATGTTAGAAAATAATCCAACATTAGCATATTATTCTGCTATACATCCTTTGGTTGTTTGAGAGTTTATAAGGTCACACCACATTTTTCTGCCATTATTATCCTTCTAGTGATGCAGAACATTGTCACACATGCTACCGCTTTCTTACAAAATAAGTGTTGCAAAATAAGATGGATAACATTCAAATTTGTTTTGACTGGAATAAAGGAGCCTGTATTTTGAAGAAAGTGTTTGCATTCTTTTGGCCATATAGTACTTCAAGCTGTTTCCTGCTGAGACTGTGCATTTGTGTACACATGATTTACTCATAGTTTGTGTTATCAGGCAGGAAATTCTACGTTTAACCGGGCAAAATTGCTGAATGTTGGGGTGCGTGAGGCACTGAAAGAGGAGGACTGGGGCTGTATTTTCTTGCATGACGTAGACCTGCTCCCAGAGAATGACCACAATACTTACACCTGTCACCCCCAGCACCCTACACACCACTCCGTGGCTATGGACAAGTTCAGATACAGGTACCCTACCCACTATCTCCAGTTTTCATAGCTTTATGTACCAGGGCCTGTATTACAGAAACATCCTAACTCTGAAATCAGCATGCTTACTAAACAGACAGGATTCTAGTTATGAAAATTGAACTTGTCCGACTTTAACTGAAGACACAAACTCGAGGAAGTAACTAAATTTCACTTAAGTAATTTAAGATTTAAGAAACTTAAATAAGTATGATAATATGACACCTTGTTCCTTATTTTATCACATTGAAACTGAAAATATTATGTTTTTACATTAATTTTACTCTTCTCTTTGCTGTTGGTATAACAGTATATCAGTATAAGCACTCAAATATATGGGCTAATTTGTTTTGTTCTTGCAGTGTCTCTAAGTCTGAGACAATTTGATAAAAACAAATCATACCACTCAATTTTCAAATATTAGAAAACTTCTAGAAGCAAAAACATACCTCTTCCTCTTCATACATGGTTTAATAGACTATAACGTTCATTAATGTCTTTCCTTCATTATCAGTTCTGACACAGTTTATGCCGTAAACACATGGGTCTGGTCCTATGAAGTGACATCCAGTTCTGCGCATCTCGGGTCACATAGTCTGCAGTTCGCAGTCTGCTGTCACAATGTCTACCTACATATAAACATTCACTTGGAGGGAAAAGATTCTAGAGAAAACAACCCAAAGATTCTCTCCAGCAAGGCTGAGGACAGCATCAGGATCTCTTTGTGATGAATCCACTGATGGCTGAAAAGAATTTAGACATGACCCAGAGAGTTAGTCCTGGGGTAGATATACAGAGAGATGAGGATGCAAAAAGACAGATACATAGCTGCAGCCTATCTAGCCATCACTCAAAATGTAATGTGCTAAAGAACTAAAGAATGTAGAACAGGTGTTGGGAGTTTGTGTGATCTCTGGAGGCCAGGTTGAAAGAACAGTCACAGTATACCCCTCAGATAACACACACACACAGTTCCTTTTAGTAGTTTGCAAGTGTAATCATGTGTTAAGGATTACATGTTTAGTGCAAAAGTTGTAAAAGAAAAAAGAAAAAGTAATTTTTTTCAACATTGATGTTTGCAGTCAGTATAAACAGTACAAACACCAGAATTTACAGTCTAATTTGTTGTCACGGTCCTGTCAGTCTGGGTTTTTGTCTGACAGGACTGTGGCATCATCGTCCCATGTCTGTCTTGTGTTTCGTTGTCTGTCTTTGTGGGATCGAGCTGTTTTTATTGTATTCCCTGTCGTGCACTCTTCGGTCTGTCTTGTTTCATGTCTGGGTCCCGACTTCCTGACTGGTTCGGTTTCGCTCAGTGTACAGACACTTATGCTCCATGTCTGTCTGTTATTGACGTGGGTGCATCGCGCTTATGTCATCTTGGCAGAATGCACTCGCGTCAATAATTGCAGGCATGGGTCGTGAGCTGTCTTTGCGTTGTGCTGAGGTTTGGTCACTTTGGTCTGATATTTCGGGTTTGTGTGTGGCCGAACTCTCAAACAAGTGTCCTGCCTTGTTCTTGTCACCTGTTGCGTGCATCAGAATGCGTGGCGTTGCTTTGTTTGGCGTTGCTATATATTCTCTCATCTTGCATCCTTGCATCTCTCATCCAGTTGTCATGAGTGTAAATGGCCTTTATTGTCTTGGTGATGTGCACTCATGCCGTTTGGGTGTTTTGTTGTCTTGTGAAAGCATGAGGCTTTGTTTCTGTATCGCCGCGTGTCTCTCTGTCTAACGTCATACCCCACCTCCTTGTTTGCCCATTATTATTTTGTTAGTCACACCTGCCCTGTCTTGTTAACCTGTTGATTTCTCTCCCTATTTTAGTCTCCTCGTGTGTGCTGTCGAGTGCCAGTTTATTTAGTTTCTAGTCTTCTGTATTTCAAATAAATTATTCACTAACTGGCCAGAGAATTTAAGGGGGCAGCGTTAAATTAGAAAACATATTTTAGCATTAGACGTTAAATTTAGATTTTAAATTCAGTATTGTTAAATAGTTATATAGAATTGATCTATATTCTATACAGTATTTAATGCAATTACATCAGAAGTAACTATAATTCATTGAAAAATGAAATGTAATCCCTCTTAATTTCAGTAATTAATTACTTGGTATGTCATTACACCCAACACTGAACATTAGATATATTGCAGATATAGGAAAAGTAGTATGGCAGAATGTGATTCCAAATATAACCCAGCACAAAATCATTACAATACCTCTTAATCAATATTCTTGGTAATTTCATAGGGATCCAACTTCCATTAACCCCTACAAAATTACTGTAAGATGTAATGCAGACGTATAGATTAGACTGCAGGGTAGATGTGACACTTTAGATGGAATGATTGATGAAGGCTAGTAGAGACAGATGACCTTAATTCCTCTGTGCCTTACCAAATCACCCACTCTGTCTCTGCTGCAGACTCCCATACTCTCAATACTTCGGAGGAGTGTCTGCTGTAACCCCAGAGCAGTACCTCAAAATGAACGGCTTTCCTAACCATTTCTGGGGCTGGGGTGGAGAAGATGATGACATTGCAGCTCGGTAAGTATGGCAGAATAGTCGAACATGCACACTGATTCACACAAACCACTGGCATGGGCAAAAAAGTTACTTAAACAAAAAGAGCCTTGGGTGTACATTAGGGATGTCTGAAGTGCCAGTACTTTGGTACCAATTTGATAGTTAAAAATTATTTTTTGAACAATGCCAGATTAAGAGAGAACCACATTACTCTTGGATGTGCATCCCACAAATCTCCATCAACTCAAGATGCTATCCTATCAATATGGGCCAACATTTCTAAAGAATGCTTTCAGCACCTTGTTGAATCAATGCCACGTAGAATTAAGGCAGTTCTGAAGGCGAAAGGGGGTCAAACACAGTATTAGTATGGTGTTCCTAATAATCCTTTAGGTGAGTGTATATAGCCCTCTTATATAATTAATTATATATAAAAATCATGCAGTGAAGACTTACCAATAACGTGCCAATAATTTGTTTTATTTTACATTTGAGTGCTTTTAAATTGGTATTTATTTATTTTTGAATGTTCATTTGAGTGGTTGATGCTGCTGTTAGATACCTGAAAATTATTCACTATTTATTTAGATCAGAAATACTTCAAGAATACATGCATCGTTGTATTTTATTATGTTAATAATTTTTCCTTTTTAAATAAGTACATTACAAGTATTAATAATATAACAGTTTTTGCTGTGGTATCAAAATTGGTGTTAAGAATCAAACTTTCACTGGTACTGGCATCGACTACTGAAATTTGTGACATCATGACATCCCTAGTGTATATACTGTAATCTCGATCAGTAATTGGCACGTCTGCATCAGAGATGCATCTTGTTAAGCATTTGTGTCGCATGTCTGTCAGGTCTCCTCCATCTTTCTTTTTACATTTGCCTCTTGTCATTATTCTAATTTTCACTGCAACCATCTATTTCTCATGCCCTCCTCCGCATAGCCACAGGAGGGACCAGTAAGTACTTGCATGAATCACCCGTTTGGACTCAAGGCTTCAAACGCTGACTTGCAATTTCGATTGTATTATTACTTCAGTGGTGATTGCCTTTTGATTCGATTACAAGTAATTTTATTTCTGTGACAATGAGAAACTTACTGGTGATGATGGAAAGTCTGCAAGTTGTTGATGCCTTGAATCCAGATCGAGCAGGCTCAGTGGTTTATTTATAGAGTTGAGGATTTGAAAAACACTTTCTGTTTGGTTGGTTCTCTCTTCTGTGTCATTGCCCGGCCTCTAATGCTCACTGAGGCCTGCTGAGCATCCTTGACAAGGAAGAACCTCTGAGTGCAAGAGTTTTTATTCGTATTCTTTGTTTAGGATACATATATGGATTACTACAGGCTATTCAGGGTTTCCACAGTTAAGGAAAACCTGCAAATTTCAGAGAATTTTAAAATGGTGATTTCCAGGCCTGGTGAAGTAATTGTAATTGATCAAACCTTAAAATGTCATGGAAAATGCATAGATATGTCTACAGTGAATATATATTTTGCTTTGTCGTGCACAACTTGTTGAATTTGATCTTTGTGAGTGCTTTATAAAATTATTTTAAAATCTGTTAATATAAATAATCCTTGTCCAGTAACTGAAAAAGTGATGGAAAAATCATGGAAATTAATTGGTCAAAAGTTGTGGGAACCCTGTATGCTATATGCTTGAGTTTTCTTGGCCCGGTTTAAATCCAGTACAAGACAAGTTAAGCATGTTTGAAAAAAACCCCCACAATAATCCAGAACAAGGCTTCTCTCAAATCTGTGTTGGGAAAAACTGAATTTAAATGTGTTTGAGAACATCCTGGGGGGCAGTTCAACTTATGGTAATTTGTAGGGATGTCCCGATCCGATACCTGGATCAGTAGCGGCTTCGATACTGACGTTTTTAGACGGATCTGGTATCGGTCCGACAAACCCGACCCAAATCCGACACTGTGTGTTAGTCATGTTCATTACTGTCAAGCAAAAAAAAAAAAATGACTAAAGCAATGTAAAACGCAATTTAAAGCAGCATATGACTAGTGCATTTGATTCAAAGCCACTTGAAGACGTGCGATTGCTCTGTTAATCGCAATAGGGTGTGTTTATTACGTAAACATAAAATGCATGCGCAGCTGTAACGCGTGCACAATATTTGAGCGCTACAAATGAACAATCTCAGATGTAGATGCTCAATAGTTCAGTTCTCTTATAATATGCACTTAGAATGGCACCGTAGGTGGATTTTACCAGAATTTAAATACGACGCGAATTAAACTGTGAATAAAATGCGTGAGTGCTTTTTATTTTTTAAACTCAGTAGCAGGGTTTGAGCAGAGGATTGAAACAGTGATGTAAACATTGTGAGTAAATCCAGTTGAGCAGAGTGGCAAACAGTAGGAAAGTAATATCCAGATAGTGTATAGACACGATGAAAGGGAAAACTCGCAACAATTTTATGATAGCTTGCAGGCAATAATGAAGACACATGTATGTTTGAAAGTTCTGAAGTCTCAGAGATATTACTGATGAGAACAGGCAAAGAGTGAGGTGAGTGAGTGAGTGTGAGAGTGCGTGTGCGTGTGTGTGCGTGCGTGCGAAAGCTGGGTATTTAAATGCAGTCTTTGATTAGCCACTAATGATATGCAGGTGCGTGTAATCAGAACTCAGGGAGCGCTGTGACGGCAATGACGAAACGTGCTCGATTGAGATATATTACTATTATAATATATTACTATTATTAGTATCATTTGTGTACAAATATTTAAGTTGAATGGGCTCCAAAAAGTGACTGTGAATGAAAAGTGAGCTGATATCTTACAACTAGATTGAACAACAACAACAACAACAACAAAATAAAAGAGATCTGAATCCTTTGAAGTCCAGATACAAGTTAAAAACAAAAAAGTTTTCACAAAATTTCTACGGATGATTATACTGGAATTACTGTTAATTTTGCTGCTACATTATACAGTATACTAGTTAATAATAAAGTGTTTCTTAATAAGCTATACATTTATATTGAAATAATGTGAAGTTTGAGGTTTGTGTTTCTTTACATATTAAAGAGTTCACCCAATTATTTCCACACAATAATGTAAAGATATTATAAACTGATTATGCAAAAAAAACAACACTGATAACGGAATCAGATAGAAAGTGGAAAAAGTAGTATTGGGACATCCCTAATAATTTGCAAACCTGATTGCCACATTAATAATCATGAGTTTGATATGTTGGCCTGACCCAGAAGTGAGAACCCAAATTTTTATGTATTCCAAACCTGGATTAGACTCCACCTTTAGATGAACTTTCTTAACCTGTATTTTCCTTGTTTTACCTTATCCAAAAAAAAAAAAGGTCTGTTATTATTTCTCACACTCATGTTATTCATACCTGTCTGTTTTTTCTGTGGAACACAAAAAGAGAACGATGAATTTTGAACAATGTACATGCTCCTTTTTTTCCGATACAATACCAGTTAATACTGATCATCATGGCTTCAATAAAGTGTAGAATAACCATACGGCTTGTGCACTATATTCCAAGACTTCTCAAGCCATTTGATAGCTTTGTGTGAGGAACACGTCCAAAGATTACATCATATGGACTTCCTTAATTTTATTACAATTCTAACATCTATGGTCACTATTTACTGCTGTTGTATGGAAAAGAGAAGTGTGTACATTCTAGCCTTCCAGCTCCTTTTGTAATTCACAGAAAAAAAAAGCCATTTGGTCCCATTTGAAGGTGAGTAACTTTTAACTTCTTTTTAGTCTTTTGTTTTGATCTGAAAATTTGTAGCAAAGAGTCCTCATTAACAGTATTTTTTAGTTGTGTAATCACATCCAACTGATCCACCTTCCGGACTCTGCTGGAAGTGGTTTGCCTGTTGTGTTTGTGCTGCTCTCTCTTTTGTCTCTGTCCCCTTGGAAATTTATACCGTCCTTCTTCTGGATGTTTATCTTCTAGAGTACTATTTCTACTTGCCTTTTGGTTTTTTCTTCAGAGTCCATCTCTCTGGAATGAAGATAGTGCGTCCCCCAATGTCCATCGGTCATTATAAGATGATCAAACATAAAGAAGATCAGGGTAATGAGCGGAACCGTAGAAGGTGAGGTCACTTGTCCTTTGTTCTTTTTTTTACAGCCATACCATTAAACCTCAATGAAAATCCTTATTTATTGTGTGTATATCAACTTATTAGTCAGTTTATCAAATCTGCTCCCCTTCATGATTTCACTCTCATAGGTTTGACTTGCTGAAGCGCACAAGACTGAACTGGCGATCAGATGGACTGAGCTCACTCACGTATGAGCTCTTGTCCAAAGAGCTGGAGCCATTATACACTAATTTATCAGTCGACATTGGAGATAATCATCATCCCACAGTAAAGACTCTGCTCCTGAAATCAGAGCCTCAAGCCTTGATAAGGCCAAGGCTGGAAAAGTGGGTGTGGTCATCACAAATGCTTCAAAATTAGAACCCGCCCATTTGAAGGCCAGTAACAAAAGTTCAAATGTTAATTCGAATGCTCCTGTAAAACAAGAAGTAGGATGATATCGATAATCAAGTTTTCATACCTCAATTGCTGCACAGAGTGAATTGTTATTAGGCATTCTTACAGATAAATGAATTCCACTGAATGTGTTGAGCAAAGGGTTCAGCCATCTCTGAATGTCTTTCAAACACTGAAATGCTGACATTTGTGCAATAGTTTTCTATCGGAGCCGTGTCCGAGTGGGCAGAGTTGTAAATGCTCTTGAAAGTGACCTATCACTGTACTGTGCATTACCTGTGCTAGTCCCCACTGTGTGGGTCTGTTTTTCTGTGCTTTTTCTTGCACTTTAACTAGTCAATTATCAACAAGCCATGACCAGTGTTGGGTAAGTTACTTAAAAAAAAATGTAATCCTCTACAATTGACAAATTCTTTAAAATTGTATAAAACAAACTTTCTCATTACTTCATAGAAAAAATAATCACATTACTAATAATTTGACTTTCTAAAACACTTCCACTTAACCTTGTTCATTGTTGGACTCAAGTCAAACACTCCTTGCCATACATTTCTCCCTTACAATGACTTGTTAGGGGGTGCACACCCTTCAAATATCACAAAAACGCATATAGACGAATATATGACCATAATTAATTTAAGTGTATTTTTACATGAATTAACCCTAGTAATGTACTTAAGTCATTTAAATTAATCCAAAATCAGTAACTGTAATCTGATTAGAAGAATTTAAAATGTAATGGGTTATACTACTTTTTGACTAAAATAGAAATCATAGTACAGTAACTGATTTCTTTGTAACCTATTACACCCAACACTGGCCATATTAAAAATTATTACTGCTCACTATGGTAATTAATACATGATTAATACTAGAGTTCAATGCTTATTTCACATGCATTTTTCTCTTCTTTTTAATCTCTATCAGCACACTGATTTGTGATCAAGTGCTTGAGCAGACTTGTATCACTGTGGTCTATTTTTGGCCTTATTTAGGAATGAGAATGTGTAATCTTTGATATAGTGAACACTGGTTTATTTTTATTTCTTTTTGCTGCTGAAACATATTAATAATTTTAGGATACAGTGCAAAGGGTTTGGTTATTTTAGGTATTGTGTGATGTATGTTTTTTTTTTTTTTTTGGGGGGGGGGGGGTTATTTTGGTTGTGGACAATCATTGGGATACACATATAAGAAGGAAAAAACTTGAATATAATTTATTAATATATTAATATATTTGATGGGTAAGGTTTAAAGTGTGACTTTAGTGTAAAGAGTTAGTAGATATTTTAAGAATTTATGGGAATCAAACAGGTCATGGTTATTGAGCAAGTATAGGAAGTCAAACATAGCTTGGATGACAACCCTACCTTGGCTTTTTTTCAGTTTCTTAAATTAACTGCATAAATACAATCATTGATTATAAGCTACAGTTAAAAAAACGAATTTGTATGTGAAAAGATTTCTTTGGAAATAAAATTTTCACAGAAGCAGGTCCTCTAACTTTTTTTAATGTCATTGACATTATTTTCTCCCCCACAACATACTATAAACTGTTAAGGCAAAAAATTAAATAAAAACAGTGCATTTGTCTGGCATGGTAATATAACATGATTGAATCTGAATCTTATGGAAATGGTTTTGCCTGTCTGAGAGAGAGAGAGAGAGAGAGAGAGAGAGAGAGAGAGAAAGTGCTAATTGGAAACTCACCAGATCATGGATATGTTAAGTATGTACAACATATTTCACACCTAGAGAAACATTTGAATTAAGAGTATGTGAAAAGTAGTATTCTACGTATTCTGATTTTGATACACTGTTCAGACAATGTAAGAAATAAAATAGGTATAAAATAGGTATACAATGTGATGAACATTTTATTTACCACTATTGTTTAAAATTAAATTTCATTTAAGACCACAATCCAAAATATGCTTGTATATGGCAGAGAATTCTCTCTCCTCTTGACACATTTACAAGACTCATATTTAATAAAGTACATGGTTTTATATCAGGTATTTGGTAGATGTCTTTAGCTAGTGGACCCAACATTTACTATTTAATGATTTGCTGGGTAAAAAAAACAAAAAAACAAGTGAATTGTGTTTATCTTTTTATGTTTGGCCACACAATATATTGCTTTGAATGTGTATTATTTGGACCATGATTGATGACAGGTTTTTTTATTGATTGTATTAAAAAAAAAAGATGTTTCCAAAAGTCACCCCTAATTGACTCAAAGGTTGAAGCTCTGCCAGTGTCAGAGTTACATTAAGATTTTAAAGCTGCCATAGATAGGATGCAAGTACAATTTTTCAGTTATATTGTGAATAATAATATTGTAGACAGACAACATTGTGACCTGACCATGTAACTTTTTGATTGTAAGTTTATCAACAGAGAGTGGTCTTTGGAGCCTCCAGTTCCAAACTTAGTGTCTGCTGGTGTTTCAAATGACTAATCTGCTTCCAAGCACCAAAAATATGAACCGATGACTAGTGAATTAAGCTGAAGCTGTGTTTTAGGGGGACTGCAGGTATGTCAGTGCATTTATTGAGCAAATAAAGACAAAACTATTGGAAAATCTCTGATGTCATAATCATTTTAAGGATATTAATTTTATACAGATAACAGCGGATTTTGAAAATGAATTGTATAATTTTGTGTGATACTTGACCCTGCATTCAGGCAGCATTTAATATAAGTTGATTCCATTACAAAAGCCATTTAGTGAAACTAATCAGCTTTAAGCTTCATTGAATCAATTCAGTTAATGTGCTCCAGTGCACACACATTGTTTTTGTTATGCACAAACAGAGAATGGAAAAGCTGAACACATTATAAATCAACAGAAATTTCTGTAAAGTAAAACTGTTTTTGAAAACATTATCAAAGCAATATGTAATGCTAAATCATTGAATAATTTTAATGACTTTTCATTGCTGTGGATTTGATTATTAGTTGACAGGTGCTTGCGGAGATGCTGGTCTGCTGTTCATGGATGGTGGTCTTAACTCAGCTTGGCTGTGCTGAGTGGCCGGTTGGACTGAGCCTGGTGGCTGTTCTGGCTTGCTGGTTTTCAGCCAGGTTTACTGGTTTTAACTGGGCTTGTTGACCAGTTGAGCTTGTTGTTCTAGACTCGGCTTGGTTATGCTGAAAATTGGTCTTTTCTGTGTCCACCTCGGATTCATTTTGGTCTGGGTTACTCGCATACATTTTTGATTCTTCAGCAGGTTGGTCTTCATTTATGTATTCCTGCAAAGATATCAATGAGTCAGGTAAAGTCAAATGTAATATTTTAGAACAACATACAGTAGTATTATAACGAGAAATGGTTGATATCAAATCCCCACCACATTTTGAAAGGTTCTGTTTGATGCCTGGCTGCCAGCTGGGGCCTCATGAGCCTGGATTGTAGCTGATTTTGTCCATCCCCAGGTCCTGAGGCGATCCTGGCCCTCCTGTGAGCGGGCAGTGGGGTTTATGTGAACAGGAGGGATGCGTCGTGGTAAATCCCATGTGCCCTGGAATGATGGCCATGCACTTCCATGCTGAAAATGGATAATGTATAAATTAAATTAATTGGATAGATAGATAGATAGATAGATAGATAGATATTATGGATGATGGATGGATGGACAGACAGATACTGTGGATGTTGGACGGACAGACAGACAGATACTGTGGATGATGGATGGATTGACAGACAGGCAGGCAGACAGATAGATAGATGCTGTGGATGACATACAGACATATAGATAGATAGATAGATAGATAGATACTGTGGATGATGGATGGATTGACAGACAGATAGATAGATACTGTTGATGATGGACCGACAGACAGCCAGATACTGTGGATGATGTATGGATTGACAGACAGGCAGGCAGGCAGACAGATAAGATAGATAGATGATGTGGATGACAGACAGATAGATAGATAGACAGACAGATTTTCAAAACAAACCTTTGTTCTCACACCAGGTAGAAGGTGGCCACGGTCTGTGGCTATAAATGTAGTGTATCCCTCTGCAGCCGATGGTCTCTTCAGAAAAAATAAGAGAGTAAAAAGACCAAATATAAGTATTTGTGGTATGGACAAGGCTATTATTATTTGCACCCATTTGTCTACTGCAGCCAATGACTGTGTACATCAAAACAACGTTTGGTCTGGTTTCATACAGTTATACAATTTTCAAACATTCCTACAAATTATTAGTTTGAAATCCAGATCAAAACAATGCATTGGCAAATGAGACTAATCGTGTTACCTCTTTAAAATGTTTTGGGACGGTCCAGTTCTGTAGTTTTTGCGAATTGAAGGCATTTTCATACTGCAGAAACCATCATAGACATGTTTAATACTTCATGGTTATTCAATTCAAGAACAAAAATTAGACGTAATCATAGAATAATTCAAGTTTATGTAACTTACCTGGTTTGCAGAGAAACTAGTCGACATCTTTCAGTTCGGATTTGTTGGCAGTGGTCTCCCAGCAACCCTAAATAAAAAAGTTCCTTCAAGGCAAGCCAGTCCACTCGGAGGCCCTATTGGGGACGCCCCGAGCAGCTATTTTCTTTGTATACAAGCGGCATAAAAGGACAGCTCCTATCTACTCTGATGGGGAAAGACCCAAATCTCCAAAATAATCATGATTACGATCAAACAACATATTTGAAATCATCAGTTAAATATGACAACAATGGTATCTTAAATTATGCTTCTTTAACTCTAACTAACTTAACTAGATCACACTAAAAGAAACGCTATTATCCAGCCTGGTACAGCCAATGCGCATGCGCATTCTCAAAGAAACTGGCAGGTGACGTCTGCATTTCTGAAAGGCGATTGGCTTTTTTACCTCTAAGGCGGGACTTCCTTTTCTAAATCCACCATTTTCTCCCATTCGTTTGAATACCAGTGCTCGGTCTCATGCTAAATAGTCTCTGATTCAAATCAGTAGTTCACGTTTTGTTTTTTTGTTTTCTTTTGCACTTATGCTAAATTAAATAGGCACGTGTAAAATTACCTCTTTTATATAATAGCTGAGTGAATAAAAAACAAATTGAAAATATGACGTTTTTCTCAGGATGAAGTTGCGTCTTCCGAAACGAGGGGTTCGCTGTTGAGCTTTACATTGCATTCCCAACGTTCTGCCGAAGAAAAACAATAACTGTTTTCGTCTTGTGAACAGATTTAGCATGAAATCAGTGGGCATAATCATTAAGTATATTGTACTATCTAAAGAAACAGTAAAGATAAAGTAAACGTTTCACTCTGAAACTATTACAAGCTGTAAAATGAGCACGTAATCTTGTCAAGCAAGAGTGCAAAAATAAGCGTTTGGGTTATCTTTATGAAGTTTTAATGATACAGTCACTGCGACATGCAAGCGTCAACATCTGCAGCTGTCAATGAGGTGAGAGGCAGAAGAAGTGCTGAAGATATGGAGAACTCAAAAACACACTTCAGAGTCTGTCGTTTTATCATCGAGACCGGTAATTTGATTTCTATTTCTCCACAGCAACAATTGAAAGGACGTCACTACGTAATCATTTGCTTTGTGGCATTATTATAAATTAATTGCTGTATTTATATGGTATGGTTTCATGTTTCCCACATCTGTAGGTGTTAAGTTAGGCATGAGATCTGTGCCAATGGCTACTGCATGTGTGCTGTATCATAAGTTCTTCCAGTCTGCCAGTCTGCAGGTCTACGAGCCGTACCTAGTGGCCATGTCCGCAATCTACCTAGCAGGCAAAGTGGAAGAGCAACATCTCAGGACAAGAGACATCATCAATGTCTGTCACAGGTATAAGAGGGGCTGTTAGGTAGCGCTTAATTGTACCCTAGCTCTCCAAGACAATAAATAGTAGCTCATCTCTTTCATCAATCCCTGTGTTTCAGGTATTTTCATCCAGAGAGTGATCCACTGGAGCTGGATGGGAAGTTCTGGGAGTTGAGGGACAGTATAGTACAGTGTGAACTCCTCATCCTCAGACAGCTTAACTTCCAAGTGTCCTATGAGCATCCACATAAGGTAATACATGCTGCACGATTCGGTCTTGTTCATAATGTAAAACAGCTTTTTATTTCCTCTGTGATATTACTTTTAAATGGAATTTAGCAGAATGAGCATTTCCCCCAAAACAAGGCAGGTGATATTTATTTGTATGTATACTTAAAGGGATAGTTCATCCATAGATGAAAATTCTCTCATTTACTCACCCTCTTGCCATCCCAGATGTGTATATGACTTACATTCTACTGCAGAACACAAATTAAGATTTTTAGAAGAATATCTCAGCTCTGTAGGTCCATACAATGCAAGTGAATGGCGACATCATTTTTTTTTGAATCTCCAAAATGCAGCATAAAAGTAATCCGCAAGGCTCCAGTGGTTTAATCCATGCCTTCTGAGGTAATCCAATGGGTTTTGGGTGAGAACAGAGCAAAATGGAACACATTTTTCACTTTAAATCTTGCCTTTGCAATCTGTTGGCATGGTCATGGTCATGATTTCAAGCTCGTTTACATTTCTTAGTGTTTTATGCATGTGCTAGATGGTGCTAGGTAGTGTAATCGAGATCTTTCGATAATCACCAAAGAGACTGCTGATGTCAAGATAAGTGACAAAATCAATTGGATTATTGCTTCAGAAAGCACTAACCAATGGAACTTTATGGATTACTTTTATGCTGTGTTTGTGTGCATTTTGGAGCTTCAAAGTTCTGGCCATCATTTACTTGTTTTGTCAGAACTGACAGAGCTGAAACATTCTTCTAAAAACTGTTTGTGTTCTGCATGCACATTTGGCATGGCATGAGGGTGAGCTTTTCCTTTTATGTCCATTACAATGGCATAATGACAATTTGAAACCATAAAGTCATTGTCTAAATGATGCATTGGGCAGAGTGAAAGAAAGTTTCAGAACTATTTGTAACATTACCGTTACCCTTTTTCTGTCATGAATTGCATACTTGTGCATTTGACTTGATGAGATGTTTTTTGGTCTGTATAAGAAGTTTTAGTTCAATTTAGAGCACAAAACCCTCAAAATCACACATTTCTTCTTGCTTGGAATATAATCTTAATACATCCATAATATAGTGCATTTTTTCTGTCCAAGACAGTGAATTCACAAGACAAACATTTTTTTTATTTGTTTTTTTGTTTTTTTACATGTTAAATTAGATGCTCCTTAAATTAAATAATACATTTGAAGTTTTAAATAATAAATCTAATTTATGCTTGAATTAGGGATGCACCGATACCACTTTTTCTCTTACGATATCGGAAATCTCAGTATCGGCCGATCCTGATCCGATATCAGTGTTGTTTTTAGCATAATTAGTTTAGAATATATTTACATAATTGTGTGGAACTAATTGGGAGTACTCTTTAATATGTAAAGAAATACAAACCTCTAACTACACATTATTTCAATATAAATGTATAGCTTATTAAGAAACACTTTATTAATAACTAGTATACTGGATAATGTAGCAGCAAAATTAATGTCTGTGTTACTGTCGTAACCTCCGTTCCCTGATGGAAGGAACGAGACGTTGTGTCAATGTAGTGACACTAGGGGTCACTCTTGGGAGCCGATTCACCTTGAGATCTTTGAGAAATTGGCA
Organism: Moxostoma hubbsi; assembly: GCA_032164185.1. Classification (NCBI taxonomy): domain Eukaryota; kingdom Metazoa; phylum Chordata; class Actinopteri; order Cypriniformes; family Catostomidae; genus Moxostoma; species Moxostoma hubbsi. The sequence continues at coordinate 66,103,292 of JAVLUX010000001.1, forward strand.
AGTTGAATTTGCATGCCACTCCCATTGACATACGGTTATAAAAGGGAGAACGGTATACGGATTCATTCAGGTTTTGCACTGAGGAGCACACAAGGCTGAACTGGTCACGTGAATTCCTCCGCTGAATTTGTGTGTCAGAGGGTTAGGAGAAAGAACATCCAGGATTCACAAGTCGTGAACACGCATGGGAGAAGAGCGCATGGCTTCACCTACCTGGAGGGTAAAGGCGCTATACACAAGTGATACACCCGTCCAGCTGTCCGTGTAACGAAACTTACCTTCTCGTACCTGAAAGAACACGAGACGAGACCGGCTCAACCTAGTGATTGTAAAATCTTGCGAAGGTGTTGGGTGTTGCCCAGCCCGCTGCCCTACAAATGTCTGCTAGAGAGGTGCTATTGGCCATTGCCCACAAGGATGCCACAGTTCTCGTGGAGTGTGCTCGATCCCGCAAGGGGGCGGGCACGGACTGGACCTAGTAGGCTAAAGCTATGGCGTCCACCATCTAGTGGGCAAGCCTCTGTTTGGAGACAGTGTTCCCTTTCTGCTGTCTGCCGAAGCAGACAAAGAGCTGCTCAGAGCGTCTAAAGCTCTGCGTGCGGTCCAAGTAGATGTGCAAAGCACGCACTGGACACAGCAACAATAAGGCTGGGTCTGCCTCCTCTGGGGGACAGCTCTTGCAGGCTCACCACCTGATCCCTAAAAGGGCTTGTGTGAACCTTGATCTCATAGCCCGGTCGGCATCTCAGGATCATGTGAGAGTCTTCTGGACCGAACTCTAGGCACTCTTTGCTAACAGAGAACGCTTGCAGTTCCCTGACCCTCTTGATGGAAGTGAGCGGGGTTAGGAGGGCGGTCTTCATAGAGACGGCTTTTAGCTTGACTGACTTAAGGAGCTCGAAGGGGTCCCTCCGTAGACCCAAGAGGACCACGGAGAGGTCCCATGAAGGACAGAAGCGCGGCCTAGGAAGGTTCAACTTCCTGGTGCCTCTCAGGAACCTGATAATCAGGTTGTGCTTACCGAGGGACTTACCTTGGACATCGTCGTGTTATGCTGTTATGGCAGCTACATAAACCTTGAGAATGGAGGGGGACAGCTGCCTGTCCAGTCTCTCTTGCAGCAATGAATGCACTGAACTGACTGCACAACTCTGGGTCTTCATCATGGGAAGAACACCACCTAGCAAAGATACACCACTTCAGGGAGTAGAGGTGCCTTGTAGAAGGAGCTCTAACCTAAGTGATCGTGTTGACTACAGTGGGGACATCCAGGGACCAGACATGGAGATTACAGAAGTCTGGGCGTGGGTGCCAGAGGGTGCCCCGTCCCTGAGAAAGAAGGTCCTTCCACAGGGGAATTTGCCAGGGAGGAGCTGTCACGAGAAGCGTGAGGTCCGAGAACTAGGTCTGAGTAGGCCAGTAAGAAGCCACGACAATGACGTGCTCCTCGTCCTCCCTGACTTTGCACAGAACCTGTACAAGTAGGGTCACTGGGGGGAACGCATACTTGTGTAGCCCTCGGGGCCAGCTGTGTGCCAGTGCATCTGTACCGAGGGGAGCTCCCGTCAGGGCGTACCAGAGCGGACAGTGGGAGGACTAAAGGGAGGCAAACAGGTCTACCTGTGTCTGGCCGAATCGACTCCAAATCAGCTGGACCGCCTGAGGGTGAAATCTCCACTGTCCCCTGAGCGTTACCTGCCGTGAGGTGGCCCAGGATGTGAGTGGCACGCAACGACTGGAATTGATGCTGACTCCAGAGGAGGCAGCAATGGGCGAGGTGCGACATGAGATGGCAGCGTAAACCACTTTTACGGTTTATGTAGGCTACCGTCAATGTGTTGTCCATCCGGACCAACACGTGCTTGCCCTGAATCAATGGCAATAGCCTCCTCAGGGCGAGCTGTACAGCCAGCAACTCGAGGCAGCTGATGTGTCGACGCAGGTTAGGTCCTGTCTAGGAGCCAGCAGCTGCGCGCCCATTGCACATGGCGCCCCAGCCAGACTTGAGGGGACTCCAGCCCACAGGAACGCAAGGTCAAAGGGCTGAAAAGGCGGCGAGCAGTGGGCGTGAGAGCCACGTGATGTGTGCCACTGCATCACGTGTGCCTCGGGACTCGGGTCTGGAGCCAGTGCTGTAGCGGTCTCATATGCATCAACCCGGCAGTATGACCACCGCTGAGGATGCCATATGCCCCAGGAGCCTCAGATTATTTTAGTGGGACTGACATTTGCCGCCTGGATAAGTTCAGGCAGTTCAGCACCGACTGCACGCACTCGTTCGTGAGTCGTGCTATCATTGACAAAGAGTCTAACTCCATGCAGAGAAAAGAGATGCTCTGAACCGGGGAGATCTTGCTCTTTTCCCAGTTGACCCAATGCCCTAGACGGCTGAGGTACATGAGTACCAGGTCCCTGTGCACACAGTAACTCTCAAGAGTGCGCTAGAATCAGCCAATCATCAAGGTAGTTCAGTATGTGGATGGCCACTTCTCTTATCGGGGCAAGGGCTGCCTCTGCGATCTTCGTTAAGACGCGAGGGGACAGGGACAAGCTGAAGGGGAGGGCCCTGTACTGATATGCCCGGCCGTCGAACGCGAACAGGAAGGGTCTGTGTTGAGGCAAAATTGAAACGTGGAAGTACGTGTCCTTCAGGCCTACCGCTGCGAACCAATCTTGATGCCGGATGCATGTCAAAATATGCTTCTGCTTCAGCATCTTGAACGGGAGTCTGTGCAAGGCCCGGTTCAGAACTCGCAGATCCGAGATTGGCTGCAACACACCGCCCTTCTTGGGAACGATGAAATAAGGGCAGTAAAACCTCATCTCGGCTGGAGGGACAAGCTCAATCGTATCCTTCTGAAGGAAGCAGGACAGCGGCGCTCTTGTTCTTCACTGACACACCTGGTGAATTGAATCAAATAGCTGAGTCGGATGGCTCTGGTCAACCAGCGCGTGACGGGTTAAAAAGTGACAACAATGCGTCCAAACTCCGGGCAAGGGGCAAAAAGGGGTGATCACATCTGGCAATCCTGGGGGTGGGGTCCGACCCGAGGCGGCTGCGCTGAGGAGACCCTCGAAGCACTTACCTTGCCTGGCTTAAGGCGGCTGAGGAGGAGGGATTATTTGGCCGTCCTCGAGACTCGTCGCTAGCGGGTGGCCGGGGGTGTGGTTTGTGTGGTGCAGTGATGCACTCGAAGGACGGGGCTGCGTTCGTGATGCCCGGACTGCAAGTGTCCAGTGGTCGCAGGGGCAGTGACCGTGAGCACCGGCGCTGTGACCCGAGGATGAAGGAAACTGCTCTTTTTTTTTTTTTAAATGTGGGTACCGCAGCCCATACGGAAACAAAGGATTTACCTCCCGGCCCTCCACCGGGGGAAGGAGTGGTCTGTTTACCAGCTCTGGTGTTTCTGCAGTCATCTCGGTCCTCGGGTCGCCCGTCTCTGGGGTGCTTAGGAGCCCTCTTGGGGGTCTTCGTGGCTGGCCGAGAGGCGGGGGGCATCCCTCTCCTGCTCAGACCGAGGCTCGACCAGGTTCAGCCACTGGTGGCGCATGCGTGGACATCGTCTGCCCTAGTGCGCGTGCTGTGACCTTAATCACTCGGAGGGAGAGGACGGTCGTTGAGCACAGTCCTTGTAAAACACCGGTATCAGAACTACCCTCGTGTAGCTCTTTCAAAACCTTGGCCTGATGGACCTGGAGAAGAGCCGTGGTGTGTAGGGCGGAAGCGGCCTTCTCAGCAGTGCTGTAAGCTTTTGTCATCAGAGATGACGTCATCCTACAGGCTCAGGAGGGGAGTGCCAGGCGACTCTGCCAGATGGTAGTGCTCAGTGGGCACAGGTGTGCCGCGATCGCTTTATCGAACTGGGGTATCGCTGCATAACCCTCGGCCGTCCCCCCATCGAGGGTAGTGAGAGCAGACGAGCCGAAGGATCACATTCGGGTAGTAAAAGGTGCCCTCCACGACCGCATCAGCTCGTCGTGCACTTCTGGGAAGAATGGGACTGGGTGGTGGCATGGCCGCGATCCCAGGAACCCAGGAACCAGTTGCCAAGCCATGACTGTTGAGGGGCGGTTGGAATGTTCCACTCAAGTCCAACACTAGCGACAGCCTGGGCAAGCATGACGGTCACACCAGAAGGTGGCAGCCCATTCCAGTCCTTGGCATCTGACATCACCAATGCGCTCTCCAATGCAACGATCGACATCTCATACAGCTCACGAGCTCTGTAAAAGCAAGGCTGGCGGTGAGGCAAGCCTGCGTCATCCCAGTGCTGAACGGAAGTGAATGAGTGTACCGGGGAGTGGGCGGTCCGTGGAGATTTACCCAGCGGAACCATACCTGCTGAAGCCCCCAAATCGCCTTCAGCATCAGCCAAAGTGGTATCGTAAGCCGAAGTGGCTTTCCCTCGGAAGACGGAAAGCCGCGGCCACAACATTGCCATGGTCATGTTCTCGCAGAGAGAACATGAACCATCCACGATCGCTTCCTCAACATGCTTATGGCCCAGGCACGTGAGGCAGTTATCGTGACCATCAGAGGTGGAGAGGTAACGACCGGATCCAGGAATGAGACAGAGACGGAAAGGCATCTTTAAAAGGACACGTCTTCAAAAAGACGTTCAACGTCACTGTGCCTGCTCTAATAGAGGAAACGCACTCTTTTAGAGTAAAGGCTCTTTAAAGCGCTGTCGAAGCGCCCAGGGGTGTTGTCTGCAGCGGAGTGTAGAGTGGAGAGAGAACCACTGGAATCCAACAGCAATGCTTGTAGAGTTGGTGAATGGAACGGCATACAACTGCTCGGCTCCGAAGAAAAAGTCTGAATGAATCCCTATACCTGTCTCCCATTTATACCCGTATGTCGGGGGGAGTGGCATGCAAATTCAACTCGCCAATTTCTTATTGGCCTTTACTCAAAGATCTGAAGGTGAATCGGGCTCCTAAGAGCGACCCCAAGTGTCACTACATTTTGCCTTTTTTTTCCCAAAAATGTTTTCAACTTGCATCTGGACTTTAAAGGATTCAGATCTCTTTTTTGTTCAATTTAGTTGTAAGACATCAGTCCAATTTTCATTCACACAGTTATTTTTTGGAACACATTCAAATTAAATATTGTTATAAATTGTAAACAAATACTAATGATGACAATAATAATTGTTATTATTATTATTATTATTATTATTTACTTTTAATTTTAATTTAAAATACAACAGTAATATATTTAAATCGTGCACTTTTCAAACCCTCACACTTTTATTTTGACATTCTAAACTCTCCTGGATATCCTGTATGTGTCTGTTTGTAAGCAAGTTCACGGTAGTTTAATTCGCGTCTTATTCAAATTCTGGTAAAATGCACCTCCGGTGCCATTCTAAATGCATTTTATAAGTGAACCAAACTATTGAGCATATACATCTGGGTTGCTGTTCTTGAGTAGAGGTCAAATATTGCGCACCGCTGTGGAGGCTAAAGACGGATGCACACTGTTCGATTTTGGCCACGATTCTGCCATCTGAGCCAATTTCGGGAATCCTAAAGGATTTCTCTCGTCGCAAGGCAAAATCAGCAATCTTACAACTTTCAGTGACATGTTCACAGATGGCCGATTAATACCATTTGCGATGATCTTCAGCCTCCGACTGAAATTTAGCATCGTTATAGCCGTATAGTGTGACTGCTATTACGATGGCCAGATGAGATATTCCGCTCCTCACTCGCACCTTTTGCAAGCGTGATATATTATCAGCTTTTATGAATTTTCGAAATTTTGCGTGGCCTGTAGATTACTAATCTAAAAGAGGAGAAATTTTTTTTCCCTTTGTGAATTGAGAACTTTGTAATTTTTCATGCCAAAGTCTTTTATTTCCACAATAATTATTTGCTTGTGGTAGCTCTTTATTACTGTTGGCTACCCCCCGCACTCAAATTTCATTCAACATCTGTAATTTTGTGTCTTATTATTGGCCTATTTGACAAAATCCATCTTTCTTGTAAATGTTTGCTTATGCTTGTGATGGAGTGGTATTGGAGCAATGGAAATGCTGATGTTCTGACTTTCAGAGAGAGAAAAAATTCCTCCGGGGTGGGCAAATTCTGCCGTTTTGCTTCTATTCCACAACACTCCCGTAACGCGTGTCATGTTCACTGATTGGGACCAGAGTCAGCTAAGATGTGTATCGTGCAGTCTGACAATGTCGCACAGTGTTGATATCGTACAGTCTGACAAGAAACAATCGTAACGGACTATTATAAATCATTATAATAAAATGACTATTACTATTATAAATCTACTATTATAAATTTTAAGGCACCCACCTTAAAAATAGCCGCAAGTGCATCACCAGCCTGTGCGTGAGTTTGTGTCAACAGAGCAGCACCATTCACAAATGCGCTGGCGCTGCACATACTATAGATTTAATATAAATCACAGCCTTTTGTGGTTCACAGAGCTATCGCACATCTTCAAATGGATTTGAATAAAATGCATGAGTCATATGAACTGCTTTGTTTTTATGGATCTTTTTTGTCATTTTTGGAGCTTGACAGTAACATACATGACTAACACACAGAATTGGATTTGGATCGGGCTCGTCAGACCGATACCTGATCCATCTAAAAGCTTCTGTAACGGATCGGTGCATCCCTAGCTTGAATACAGATAATTTTAATATTTCTCATCAATGTACTAAGCTACGTATGTGAAGTAATGCTCTGTAACTGTTCCTTCCTTGCTTTGCCTAGTACCTACTTCACTACCTGCTCTCTGTGAAAAGTCTTTTGAACCGCCATGCTTGGTCTCGAACCCCCATTGCTGAGACGGCCCTAGCCTTGTTAAAAGACTGTTACCATGGCTCTGTGTGTGTCCGTCATAAACCTCAACACATTGCCCTCACCTCCCTTTACCTCGCTCTCCAGACATATGGAGTAAAGATCCCCAGAGGAGAGGTAGAGTGGTGGCAGGTAGGCGTTTCATAGTTTATTGCATAGAACCATATTGAACAGAAGCCTTTATTATATATACATTTTTGCATGAATACAGTGAAATGTATTTATTTTCACATATCCCAGCTAAGCTGGGGTCAGAGTGCAGGGTCAGCCATGATAGTGAGTAGATAGGTCTTGCTCAAGGGCCCAAGAGTGGCATCTTGGCAGTGCTGGAACTTGAACCCCCTACCTTCTGTTCAGTAACCCAGAGCCTCAACCGCTGTGTAACTTGGATCTCGTGGGCCTCAATGCAGAAAAGGTTGATTGGGCCACCCCCACCCACTCATAGCCTACAAGAACTAACTTAAAATAAATTAAATTATAATGTAATTTTTTTTGTTTGTACAATATTGTTACCAAATGTCTCAAATGTTATCCTCTAAATGCACCTTTTCACAAATTATGAGAAATATCTTATTTATCTTAAAATGTCTTTCTTGTGTTATTAATATTTTTATTGATTACATCCACAAAACCAATAAACACAACATAAAATACAGAATCAGTTATATAAATTAAACCCCTCCACCCGACACAAACATGCATTACAGTGGTCTCTTAGAAATGATAACAAAAAAATTAGAAACAAACAAACAAAAAAAAAAAAAAAAAAAAAAAATATATATATATATATATATATATATTCAAAAAACAGTGTGCACAGACACATCAAGCTAAATATTACAAATCCCTCTCCACTGCCCCTCCACAAGAACCCTCCAAAAAAATCTAAATATCCACCCCACTTCCTATTACAAAAATCCCACTTTCCCAACCTTCTATGGATTTTCTACCTCAAATGCCGCAACCTCACCCATCTCCCCACACCTCTCCCGAAACGAGGGTGCCCCAGCCATCTTCCACCCTCTGAGAATTATTCGGCTGGCCACCATAACTCTGGCCAGGACCAAACCTTTCAAGTGGCCATCCCATAATTAATGACCTCCCCACCCAAAATGTAGAGTCTGTGGCAAAATTTGAATTGTGTGTCCAACACATCACACATAAATCTTTGAATCTTCAACCAAAATTCCTGTATTTAAACACATCCCCAAAAAACATGGGTTGTGTCCCCATCTTCTGACTGGTATTGCCAGAAGGTGTGTGTTTTTAAGACCAAGTCTATACAATCTGTATCTATGGGTGTCCAGTATAATCAATTCAAAATCTTAAATCGCATCAGATGCACCCTTGAATCTCTAGATGTAGACTTGATGTTTTTTAGAACCTTAACCCACACTCCCTCCTGCAATACCAAGTTTAAATCTCTCTCCCATAATCTCTTGAGAGAAGTTGAAGGTCCATCCCCCAGACTGAATTTACAGGAAGTAATACACTGATGCCTCATGACCTTTTTCAAAAGCAGTAATCACCACTTCTAGAGTATCTGCCCATTTAGGCGGGTGTATGCTACTCCCAAAAATAGTACAGAGCAGGTGTTGCAGCTGTAAGTACCTGAAGAACTGAGATCTAGGAATCCTCAATCAAACGATCCCAACCCACCACTCTCATATAGGTCACCGAGCATATTAACACCCCTCACAATCCACTCCGACCAGCAGAACGGGGACTCATCAATACGCAACTTTGCATTTAGCCATATGCTCGAGGCAACATTTAAATAAATGTCTGAATTAAACACTCTGGACACTTTTGTCCATAGCGCATGCAAATGTGAGATAACGGGGTGCGACTTAACTTCTCCAATTAGTTTAATAGAAAGGCTTTGTAATAGTAAAATAGGGGCAGTAACTTTCTGTTCAATTCTAAAACAGGAAGGGACTCTCTCAGGTGGAAGTGACCAATGAGCTTAATGTCTGAGACTGAATGCATAATAATAAAACTAAATCTTGGGTAGGCCCAGCCCACCTTTGTCAACCGACCTATGTAACTTATTGAAATGTAACCTGGGACACTTTCCATTCCAAATGAAAGACTTCGCTATGCTATCAAATTGCTTGAAATAAGAGAGGGGGACATCTACAGGGAGAGATTGTAGTACGTAGTTGAATATTGTAATACAACTAATTGTAATAGCATTAACCTTTCCAATTATCGATAAATGTAATGAAGCCCACCTGATCACATCGCTCGAAAACCTAATTCTGACAAAATCACATAAATTTGCTGGGAATAAAATACCCAAATACTTAATGCCCAGTTTTGGTCATTGACAGGCACCCAGCTGAAAAGCTGTTACTGGGCAGTATGCAGTCAGAGCTAACGCTTCGGATTTAGACCAATTAACTCTGTATCCCTAAAATTTAGAAAAGGAGTTGATTATTCTGTGGAGGCAAGGCATAGAGCTAGTGGGGTCGGAGACGAATAATAAAATATCATCCGCGTGAAGTAAAAGCTTATGCGCCACACCTCCCGCCACCACCCCTTGAAAATCATCCTCCTTTCTTATTGTGGTTGCTAATGGTTTCAGGGCAAGACAGAACGTTAATGGGGAAAGAGGACAATCCTGCCAAGTACCCCTATCCAGAGTAAAATAATCTGATATTAATCCATGTGTTTGTACCACCGCTACAGGGTGTCTATAAAGTAACTTAATACAACCAATAAAAGTATTTCCAAACCCATATATTTACAAAATCATAAAAAGATAATCCCATTCTACCACATCAAATGCCTTTTTGGTGTCAAGTGAGATGGCAGTGACTGGAGTCTGATCATTTGCCACTGACCACATAATATTGATGAGATGCCTAATGTTGTCTGAAGAGCTGCAGCCCCGAATAAACCCGACCTGATCTTTATGTATTCGAGAAGTCATAACTTAATCAGTTAGCCAGAATTTTTGATAACATTTTTACATCTAACTGGATCAGGGAAATTGGACGGTAACTCTAACTTTTGCTAGGATCTTTTTAAGAATCAGACTGGTCCGGGCTTGTTCGTGGTTGGAGGAAGCTTTCCATTCTTTAATGATTCCGTATAAACTTCTAACAAAAGCGGAGCCAGTTCTGTAGCATAAGATCTAAAAAATTCAGTGGCAAAGCCATCTGGCCCTGGAGCCTTGCCAGTAGGCATGGCCTTAATTACCTTGTCAAGCTCCTCCAAGGTTATCACAGAGTTGAGCAAATTATTTTTGCTCAGTTGTCAATTTAGGGAGTTCTAATGGTTCCACAAAGTTTCTAATATCTTCATCAGTAGATGAAGATGTGGAACTATTAAGATCAAGATATAATTATTTAAAAGCATTATTAATATCAATGGCTCAGGTAAAAATTTCACCACCAGTAGATTTCACTGAGGGAATGGTAAAAAAAGAGACTCTGTTTTATATATCAAGCCAGAAGTTTTCCTGCTTCGTCCCCCGACTCAAAGTATGACTGTCTTGCCCTGAATAGCCAAACTCCACTTTCTGTGACAAAATAGCATTAAACCTATATTTCAATCAGGTAAATTCTCTGAGGCTCTTAACTTTTAATATTAACTTTTAATATTCCCTTCCAACTCCACGAGTTCTCGTGCTTTGGATTTTTTGGTGAATGAGCCATATTGTATGATCCGACCCCTAAGAACCGCCTTAAGTGCCTCCCAAGCCACACCCACAGAAGATACTGAGGACCATATAAACATTTTTTCAGTTTTTAACATTTGTTGGAAATCAGGATTTTGTAAAAGGGATACATTAAGGTGGCAACTATATGTTTTCTTTTTCTCCGTATGTGGCAACATCTTTAAACTCACTGGGGCATGATCTGAGACTAAAATGTTTCCAATTGAGCAATCCACAACAGATGAAATGAGAAACTTAGATATAAAAAAAAAAAAGTCTATTCTATAATAAATCTTATGGACTGGTGAAATAATGTATAGTGCCTACCTCCAAGTCTCCAAATATCTGCAAGATTTTTTACACATCATGTGGAGCGTCAATGTTGCTCTAGGGGGCTTACACTGTTTTGCTTCACTATGATCAAGGACTGAGTCCATCAATAGATTAAAGTCTCTTCCCAGTATTATATCATGGGGGTGCCAACGGTTTGCAACATGCCTTCAAGATCTATGAAAAAGTCCTGATCATTTGCATTAGGTGTGTAAATATTAGCCAAAATCAACCATTGCCCCTGAATTCCTGCTAAAACAATAATGACTCCTGATTTATCATTAATATGTTTGAGAAATTTTAATTGTAGATGCTTATCAATATAATGACTCCCCTGCTCTTACTTGAGCCAACACTGAAGAAAACATGTCCACCCCATATCTTCCCAAAATTTTTCAGCTTCCTGCAGGGAAAGATGCATTTCTTGAAGAAACACTATCATATTTCTTAAGTTTAAGAAAAGAAATGACCATCCTTCTTTTTAATGGGGTGCCCCAACCCATTCACATTCCACGTGGAGAGAGATAATGCACTCATTAACATTTTACATTTTGACATAATATATATATATATATATATATAATATATATATATATATATATAAATTGTTTCAAAAACAAAATTAGACACATTTCAAAATTAGTGCAACAATAAAATCCTGAACAAAACAAACAGAAAAAAGAAAAATATGCACATTAACCCTGTGCAGGACAGTGCCAACCATCATCGATCCCTCTAAACTCAAAGAGTCCATGCACGCTTTCCAGAACCCCTGCGACAACTTTGCCTTCGGATTGCTGAAGCCCGGTGCTTCTATACAAATTTTGTGAGGCAAAATTACATAACAGAAAATACTTTGTAAAACAAACTCCAGCCAATAGAAGGCATAATCACAAAGAACAATCAGATTAATCCACAGCTGTCCCAAATGTATGTTCCTCCACAAATCAAACTCCAGCCACCAGGCGGAATCAGCACAAAAAGAAACAAAAAAGGTGTCCCAGTTCCTTGGATGGTCCAGTGTGTATTTAACAAGGCGAGTTGACTCAGAGGCCACACAAGAAACACACCATGATTTCCTCAGTCCATCAACTCTATAAAAGTCATCGCTTGATGTTGGCATGTAGAATTTTGCGGTCATCCTTATCACTAGCCGGGAACACCAGTGCAAAAGCGATCTTCCGTTGATGTAAAAGTTTCTTGCATTCCTTAAATTGATCACGTTTCTCTCTTGTCGAATTTGCATATTCTGGGAACAAGAAAATGTTGTGATTCTTCCAAGAAAGCTTTCCTTTGCTCCTCGCATAACACAATATCTTTTATTGGATGATCTCAGAAACTTGGCCTGGATTGATCGGGACATGTCATCCTCAGCCGATCTATGAGCCGGAACCCTGTGAGCTTGCTCGATTTCCAGCTTGTGGCCTGTTATGTCGAGCAGACTCGGGAAGAGCTTGTTTAGGAATTTCACCATACCTCTGCCCTCCTCATGCTCAGGAATTACAACAATTCAGATGTTATTCCTGCGGCTCCTATTCTCAAGATCTTCGTTTTTCCAAGAATGTGTTTCAAATCAACTTTGGTCGCCAGTGCATTATCAGATAATTCCCTCTCCGATGACTCCAGTTAATTGCCATCTCAACATCTGGCATTCTTGTAACCAACTCAGAGAATTTTGTTTCCATCGCCGTAATCGATCAATGTAATACAGCGAGATCTTCTAAATCAGCTACAACTTTCATCAGCATCACGAACATGTTGGACAGTTGACGCTGGATTTCCCCGGATGCACCTTTCAAATCAAGTCCCCGGTCTGCAGGCCCATCAGAGATATAAGCTTGAGCATGTAAGTGTCTTTTAATATCTCCAGAGCCCGAGGATTTAGAATTTTTGGCATATTGACTTCAAAGTGCTAATATGTAGCAGGCTGGATCAAATCTCACCAGATTATAAAACAAAAATAACTAAAACTAGCAAAGTGCACAGAGCTCGTCACCTACACGTCCGCTCCTTGCATGGTTTCATGTGACTCCTTTTAAAATGTCTTTCTTAAATTATTAAAATGAAATTCCCCAAGTGAGTTGTGCTATTTATTCTGAAAGGCTGCATATTACTTTAAAAAAAGCTACATTTAAAAGAAAAAACAATTATACTAGTAATCCAGATGATCATTGATCAGACTAGTTTAATTTACTGTCAGTTTGTTTATGACACAATTATCAGCTTTCTTCTGAAGAAAATGACAAGACACTTCAAGTTTACCTGATATCACAGACATAGTTTGCTTGATCAGCTGAACTTTCTTGCTGGAGATGCCCAATAATATTATCACTGTTGCTTCATGCTCTTTCTCAGCACAACTCTCTGCGGGTTTTTATTTTTTTTTTTACTTTTTATTATCAATAAATATATTTTGTCTTTGATGTGTCACTGCATCATTGATACTCGGCAGCTCTTTACTCACATAATGCAGGGTAAAAATAACTGTTTCTCAGGGAGGGAGATATGAGTTCGAGAAAATGCAGCTGTAGCCGTGAAAGCTCAGGGCTGACACTCTGTTCGCTCTGAGTAATAATGTCAGACGCACCACACTTGCTCTGTAAGATTTCCCAATGACGTCGAACAAAAATTCAGGGAATCGTTCGATGTATTGCTTAAAATTTTTGATTTCTAATTAAATATTCAAATTACTGTTAGAGTAAGATGCTATGTTAATAATAAACTATCATTTTGAAGTTTTTAAATTAAAAAACCATGGATGATATGCATAGTGTGTAGTACAGCTATAAATACAAAACAGTTCCATCTGAGTACTTGTGGCATTTGCATGCATTGAATGCTGATGAAGATGTAGACAGTGTAGACAGTTTCACATTTTAAGGTAAGGCCCGGTTATCACGGGCCCCCTTAAACCGTGGGCCTCAGTGAAGCTGCCCTGCCAACACTGCCAGTAGTTACGCCTCTGGGCAATACTGATGTCATTCTGTGGTCTCAAAGTCTTGAGAGTGAATGTTGACAGGTTTGAGTATCAGTGGTGCCAGGACCGGATCAGGCATCAATGGAACCATGATTGCAGTAACCTTTAGTTTGCTGGAAGTAGTTCCCATGGTGATGGGGCCACCTAATCATTCCTACTTGATTTGAGAGAAATAGCATTGCATTGCACACAAGTTGAGTTTCCTTGGTGATACCTCCAAGTAGTATTTGAAAAGAACCCAACCATTTCATAAATTATGAATTATTTACAAAGCTACCTTGCTTGCTTGCATGCTTGGCTTTTGTTTCCTAGAACTTTGTAATATTTTTTTGGTATCACAATAATTTAATTGAATAGTGTTGCAGTTTGTGATATATTTAGCCTTAAAGGAATAGTTCACCCCAAAATATTAATTCTTTCATTTACTTACCCTCATGCCATCCCAGATGTGTATGACCTTCATCTTCTGCTTAATATTTAAACTCTTTAGGTCCATACAATTCAAGTGAAATTTGACAGAACTTTGAAGTTCCAAAAGGCACATAAAGTCAGTATAAAAGTAATCCATATGACTCAAGGGATGAAATCCATGTCTTCAGAAGTGATAAGATAGGTGTGACTGAGAAACAGATCAATATATAAGTCCTTTTTTTACCATAAATTTTCCTCCCTGTCCAGTAGATGGCGATATGCACGAAGAATGCTTAACAGCAAAAACGAAAACAAAAGAAGAAGAAGAATGTGAAAATGGAGATAGAGGCTCGGATTTGCATACCACATCATAGACACATATGGTTAGAGTAGTATGGGCATTTCATTCCAAACTCAGCCTTAAATAAGGCCAGTAAAAAAGGATATGCTATCACTTTTGAAGATATACTGTACATTTTACCACTGGAGTCATATGGATTACTTTTATTCTGCCTTTATGTGCTTTTTGGACCTTTAAATTTCTGGCCACCATTCACTTGCATTGAATGGACCTACAAAGCTGAAGTATTCTTCAAAAATCCTAATGTGTTCTGCAAAAGAAAGAAAGTCATAAACATCTGGGATGTAAGTAAATGATGAGAGAATTTTCATTTTTGGGTGAACTATTCCTTTGTGTAAAAATAAAAATAAGTATCACTTTTTCTAGACTTTTGCAGTAGCTTTTAGTGCTTCTAAGGAAAATAAATTGCAAACGTTAAGATATAGTTCATGCAATGCACCATGCCCACCATCTTGTTTTTTGAACATCATCACATTAATTACCCTCTTGTTAGAGTTTCTGTAAAAATAAATTTGTGGTTGATGTTTTTGTCATAGCAAGCTGACTCTGAGGAAATTGAAAGAAGCAACCTAGCCTTAGAGCTAATATTTATTTGTCAAATCAAATACAGCATGCATTGATGTTGTTTTGTTTCTCTCCAGGTTTTTTGTGCAGACATAACCAAGCCTCAGATTGAGACCATCATGAGTGAATTACTGCAGCTCTATGACATGGAGGCCAAGTGTACCTGAGAGAAACACAAAATAAACTGTATTAAAACACTGATGTGGAAACCAACACACCCTAATGTCCAAATTCTTTTTCCAGGCATTTTTGTGACTACATTAAGTCTGATAGTCATAACACATGCACTTGGACCCTCTGTCTTTTGATGTTTAACCTAATGAGCTCTACTTTTTAATTACATCATAGAGCATAAACATTCAAAAAGTCTCCCCAAGAATGTCTGCCTGATGTGCTGTATATGTTTGACAATGAGGAAAATTAAGTTATATATGGGAATAAGGATTGGATGTGCAATTTATAGTGTGGCTGTTTGAAAAACAGACTCTAGCCACACCACATCAATCAATTGCAAGACACCGACCTACTTTCTTCTCCCTACCTTGAGCTAATTTTCCCTCCAAAAGGGGGAAAGAGAAATTACAAAAGAGATGGTTGGTTGCAAGACGAATGAAACAAAAGAGGTGCCAACCTGTCCCCAGAGCTGAATTGTTACTTTAGGTGAAACTGCTAGATCTGAGCTGTTTCTTTGATATTTTATCATTTCATTCCTCTTTTTCTTTCCCTACTGATTTTGTCCTAGTAGGTTTCTTTATATAACTCCCTAAAGCAGTATTACTGTACAATTAAAGCATGGTATCACGATTTGACTAGTCTCCAGACTTCTATTTAAAAATATTGTGTCTCAGCCTATTACTGTAAACTTTTTTCTCAATCACCTATGGACATGAACTGACAGAAAACCTATGGAAATGAACTGACAGAAAACTTTCATTCTAAAGTATATATTAAAAATGTCAATTCCAAAAACAAATTTCTTGTACTAATGCTTTTTGGAACAGCACCTGTAAACAGTTTTTATTTGTAATTTTACATCTGTCATGTTCTCTGTCATATTTCTGGATCTAGTTATGTCAGGACATCGTTGTAATGTGGATCTTAATAAGTTACTATGGCAACTGCTATTGTGGAGTGAGCCTTTGAAACATACAAATGTAAGACTCCATTATAGCACACCTGTCAATGTAAATGTGGTAATTTAGTCATTATTTACTATATCAGTCATTGCTAACATGTTAAACAGATGTTTCCAGCTTAGAATTGAGAATGGGCTGGTGAGCAATATTGCCAGATTGACTGCTTTTTTCTTTTTATTATGTGTAACATTTATATCTTATACAGATTCAGAAATGACCAAAAGGATTATTAAAATGACATTAAGTACTGTAATGTACCATATTTAATTAACTAGATTTTTCAGCATGTTACAGTCATGGTACTTTATTTTCATAAAGTGCATTAGCTCTGAATTATTTTACTATTCACACTATCATTAGAGCAATGCAGATAAATGCTTCTCCTTTGTGGTAAAACATTATTTTAGAAGTATTATTAAATATTATTACTATTATTGGGAAAACCCCAAACATTCCTGCTTCACTCCTCTCTCCCTGTCATACACCCACACACACTTACATACACACAAACACCCACATCTCTCAGCAGGCAGGCCTTAATGTTGGGCATCATGAATTATGGAGAGGGTACATGTACAGCCGGATTCTCTTCCATCAATAAAACATCAGCATGGCCCTCACTATGGGATAGAGTGCTGGGAATAGGAAGGATGGGATTGATTAAAACTATCCTTACTCTCTTTGCCATCTCTCTTGTCTTTCTACATACAGTCTTTGTCCCCCATTCCTAGATTTTGTACATACTGTATGAAGAAAAAGCAAGTTGCCTTTCCGCATCTTTGACTCTTCTTCTCTCCCATGGAGTCTTCTACAAAATCTTTCATCAATCTTTCTTTCCTGTGATCTCCGTAACACTGCAGATCACTTCAAACTCCATGTTCTCAATCTCCGTTAAGGTTGCTTTACTAACATTCCAGCAGAACGGGATCTCCAATTCAATGAAAAATCACTGTAAACAAAATTTAAAATGAACAGGCTCTCAGCTACAACAAAAAGCCAGTCAACCTACAGATCACTGTAGAGGAATACTTGATTGCCAAAACAATAATTTTGCATCCTTTCTGAAATTGTGCTTTGTTTTAAGCACACTGATCATATGCTTTCCACGCAGTCCCACTTAGGTTAATCTCTGTCTACTTCTGATCAAGAATTGCCTAAATCTGAAAGGACTTCAGTGTCTTTTGCGTACCAAAGATTTAATGATTTTCTCTACTTGAAATCAGAAGTTCGGCCAGCATTGGGACTGCAGCCAAATCAATTAACACTCAGAGAGGCAAACTATTGATGTTTAAATCAGTGGGTGTTTAAGCTAAATAAAAGTGTTGAAGTTTATCTTTTTGTAATTACAGAACAATAAGAAGACCACTTTTTTTTCTTTCTGATTCAATACCAAGTACTATCAATGTCAATGTCACTGATATATACAAACATATATATGTCTATTAAATGGAGTTCCGAGGATAAAATGTGTAATTTTAAATTCTACATTTCAAAGCCAAAAGCTTTTAACATTTCTAGGACTAACAGGCAAATTTAATATACTTCTGTTTTATTGTTTATTAACATCAAATGTCACAAACTCACAGTGATGTCACATTCAGTAAGTGTGAATTCCCTCCAGATGGTGTTTTCTCTGAGAAATTGTCCGTACCCTTCGTTACTATTTGCAGTCTATCCCCCCACTTCAGTCTTAAGATTAGCAGTTGCCATTTTCATGGTCAGTAAATATTACAATATTATTAAAAAATATCTATTTGGAAGATCCACCCATCCCTAATGGGCATCTGAAGGGGATTTGCAGAGTGAATATATATATATATATATATATATATATATATATATATATATATATATATGGGGAGAAATTACAATAGAGATTTAAGGGTTTGCAAATGGAGTATTAGGGCATAGTCTCAAAATGGCTTACTGATGTTGTACTGTATGCATTCCACCATACCTAACTGTTCAACTGAGCCTTTTATGCTCAACCACTCTGCTAAAATAGCTGAAAAATGGTGACTGATTTTAATCTAATCTTCATCACAGAATAGTGAACCTTTAGAAACTCCAACATTTGAGCTGAATCCTGGGAAAGCCCTATTCATTGGAGATGTGAGCTGGAGTTCAAAGACATGGAACGGTCTCACTCAGGTAGCTTTTGGAAGGGGTACCACAGTGAAGCAGTGAGATGTTACACAAGATTGGGTGGATTGTGCTTTGAGTGACAGTTAAACTCCATCTGTTGGCTTAGGCTCTGATGCTGGGCTTATAGAGCCAGCACTACTTGCAAGGCTAATGCACAGGCTCCCAGAGGGACAGCCATCTCCTAAACCCTCACCTCTGAATTATAGATACAACTCTACATCTGAAACTTTCTCTTTACTTTACTGGACGTGCCTCACAAATATTTCAGTGTGAGGAGCGTCATGTGTGAGAAAGTAGGAAAGAAAGATGGTATTGAAAAGTGTGCAGTTGCATGCATGCAAAATCAGACTATGTGTTTGTTCTTTTTGCATGTTGGCAATGGGTTGACAGTGTAGACTAATATGGACTGATGCAACGCTTCAAAAATTCTGTTTTTCATGTGTAAGTTTGCACATCCCAAAACTTGGCCCTTGGGAGTCTATTGTCGACTATACTATGTGCAAACTACCAATGGTGGCTTCTGAGTCTTGGTATTTCCTCTGTGCCCGTGTGTTTACTCGAGCATCTGGTGAAGAGGATTTAGTGCTTGTGTGTGTGCGTGTGTTTGCATATGAAGGCTTCAGGATAGGCACACTTGAGCACTGGTCGGCACATAAAAGCATTTTTCACTGGTCTGAAAGGCCTCTTGCATTAGGGCTATTAGATTTGACCCTGTTATGCTTGGAGACAGCCAGAAGATTACACCTGCGTGGATGTGATGGGGCATCTGAATGTATGAATTGAAAACACTATGGGAAAGTGAGACTTAGTGAGACAGGGACATCGAGAGGGTTATGGCCCAGATTTGAATCATGTACAGTAATCATTGATTAACAGCTTCTCACCTGCTTGCTGGACCTCTCCTTGGTTCAGAGAGTCAGTTTTTGACTTCAGAATTTAAGATTCTTACTGAAAGTTGGTTATTAGATGCACGGCTGGTCTGTCCAACTGCAATGCTAATCAGCCTGTTTATGTTCCAGTTGATCGCTTTAAAAAGCATGGAGTCTGCATCTTGTGTTAAGCCCTCGATGAATAATGTATGTATCATAACATCATGAACATGATAGTGTTTGCCAATTCCGCACATCTGCTACGCATGGCTTTCAGAGTGATCATCAGTTTGCCTTATGCTTTTCACCTCTTGAATCCGATGGCTCTATCGACAGAAGGCTACGTTTTGTTGTCGATGTAAAGCACAATTCACTACCTATCTGTTCTTGTGTTTGAACTCGGCGCATGTGGCATGTTGTGTGAGGGAGAGAGAGAGACTCCCCCTCCACCACCCCCTCCTCCTCCTTTCCGTCCTCTCCATCCGCGCGCATAGCAGCCCGCGCGGATGCTGCGTCCACGGTCCTCAGCGCGCAGCTCAGCGAGGGGGCTCTCATCACACATCGCATAGAATATCCAAATATTGCTTTATCACCTTTTTAATTTACACTTCCAAGAATAAGCTTAAAATACTTTTGCCTTTTTATTTTGCATCGGTCGGGACAGTCATCTCGCAACGTCTCCAATATTTCCTCTGCGGAACCTTCATTTAATCAGGCAAGAACTGCACTGTTTTAGGATTCATAATCTAAATCTGTAGTAAACACACCGCTGAACACCTGAGCGACAGAGGACAATATGGCAACAGCTACTGAGTGAATTCAGTCGCTATCGATGCGCCCATCTGTATTTGTCTAAAGCGGATCCAGGATTTTCCCCTTCACCCAACAAACCGCGAGAATGTCCTTGGAACATGGCCTGGTGAGTATCTCATATTTACACCAATTCGGAATGTGCATGCCATATAACAGTTGGCAGTTCGTGTTCATTTAGAGTTATTAACGAACGATCTGTTTTACTGTTAAATTGTCCTTGCATATAAATGCAAATCGACACCTTCGAACCAGTCATGTTTTTTTAATTATTATTATTATTATTTTATTAATGATGCAAGCATGTAAAAACTACTGCAATGAAGCCCTGCCCGCAAAGAATATTAGTTAGGCTACTGTCAAACCATATATGATGCATATGATTAGTCACAAATACGTCTTTCGTATTTGCCTCTATATAGGCTAATGTGTTTATGCGTTGTCCATATGATTGTGCATGACTGTATGCCTTTCGAAAGTGTTCTCACGTTTTTGTTAATGCCATATTTGCAAGGTTCTCTCGTTTTGTTTGTAAATTACAACTAAAGAATGCTGTGCGAAATTGTGTCTATATTTGAGCAACTTCCACGCGCAGACAGATTATGTTTATAGGAGTGTTGGTTTTGGGTAGCATCCCTAAACTGGGCACTGGTACCCACACTGGTCACCTTGCGGCGGGGGCATTGCGCTTGTTCTGGATGCGAGTGGCGCACCATCCTCTCACAAGCACCATCCTTGCACAATTAACTCAATTAACATCGCGAGACACTCACGAGACGATAAAGAAATGCGTTTTGTTTGTAAGTATTCGTGCACTCATTCGCGCGGGGTTCGGCGTTAGGACCAATCGCCCTATGAAGGTGAACAGTAAAGGTCATTTTATTTTAGAAAAACATCGATGTGGTGCACCGCGAGACACACCTGACCAACATCTGCTGGATCAGCGGCGACGGCGCGCGATAAGTGAAGTTCGCTGTGTGAGTGAGTTGCTCAAGGCTGCTTGAATTTTCAGTGGGAACCGTGAGGACTTTTTTTCTTCGTACTGCAAGGTGTGAGGGTATGCTGGGTGTGGGACGAGGAGAGGAGGGGTAGTTGTAGTCTTGCATAGCTCAGGCAGCCCGGTGACCGCGTATTTAGTCCGTAAATATTTGCTCGACTCTGATTGGCCATTTACGCATGACCGTCAAATCAGGATTGAGAATGTTTCACTGTGATTTGAAAACTAATATACTGCTTATGTTCCATTAATATTAACTGCTTATGGTCTTCTTTGTACAAATGCATGGTCACTGCTGTATTTGATTCTTAGTTTCTGTTATCAATATTCCTGACTTTGCACTTTTCCTAAGATTAAAATTTCATTTTATTCAAGGCCTGTATAGGCAGATTAGTGGTTGATTGATGTGTGGTTTGCAATTAGGGTTGCCACTTAGCATCACAGTCCCTAACCACATCCTCAGCAGTTTTAACAATACTTGCGAGTTAATATGCGTTATTAATAAAAATTGTATATCCTTTCTTATATGCTAAAATGAGAACTTGCCTGACCCATGACTTATAAAAAAGATACATAATTTATATGTTTAAAATATATTTATTAGATTTTTCTTTTCGATTATTTGGCTTCTTTATCTTATTTATACCTTTTGGTTGATATATATATATATATATATATATATATATATATATATATATATATATATATATATATATATATATATATATATATATAATTTATTTAATATATATATATATATATATATATATATATATATATATATATATATATATATATATATATAATTTATTTAATATATATATTAAATAAACAGTGCGAGAGAAAAATAGAGATTGTGGTTAGTGAGGTGACAGTGATCTCACAAACTCTCTACTCTTTCAGAAATATTCCACAGATACATTCTTAAATCAATGGACCCTGATGCTGCATCATATAAATGAATTGGTATGACTGGTGAAATGGCATGCATGATTTATATGGCATGAATGATAGATTGCAAAAGGAAATACAAGACATCGACCAGCTGGAATCTTCATATTGGCAATATGGAGCTAAAATCCATAAAAAAATATCAGGGCTGAATATTAACAAAGGTGCGGAAAGGGGGGTGCTCAGGGTGCTGAAACACTCCCTATTGAGCAAGCAGTATCAACAAGATTTTATATATTTCATTGTATTTATGCAGTATATATTATACAATTGTCACTTTCGGTATATCTGTCATTTAATAAAAACAGTGTCCTGTTTCAGAAAGATTTGTCATGCTTGTGGGCAGGGCTCTGCTGAACCGAGGAGAGCCCTTGTGATGGATACTAGTGAATGTTTTATTTTTTTTTTCTTTTCTTTTCTTTTATTTACACAAAAGCAAAAAAAATATTGTTAACAATGAAACAGTATTTTGTGTTATTATATAATTACTGTGTTTAATAAATATTGTAGTGTAATATTACAGTTTATATAAATCTTAAGTTTAATGATTAATCTTAAGTTTTTTGCTTCAGAAGAATATTGTGCTTTGCTCATTTGTAAGATCATTGACATTTTTATAATTAATATTAAAAAAAACAGAGCTTTAGTGATATTGTGTTTCGTCTCCCTGTGGATGGCACTAAAACATCTGAGCTAAGGTCTGTCTCCATAACTTTGTGTTTTAAATTAATCTCTTGTGTTGTTGTGGCATCCCTCACTTATTCATCCCTGTATTATTGCTGGAGATGGCTAAAGGCTTGACTATGAAGCAGCATGAGCCAACAAAAACTCACATATTTTAGATTAATGCACTAACACACAGATATTATTGACACCTTGAAAACTGAAAATCTCATAAAGACATTTATTAGCAACACCCTGAGTGCAAGGCCACGTTTGGGGCCTTCAAGTAACAGGCAGGAGATTTCTGAATAGCTTAATATTTTAGAATATGGGTTCATTTTAATAGCTATATTGTCTGAACAATTATGTTGTGTTTTATGTTTATTTGTCATTCACACTGACTCGACAATATTTTTTGAAAGTGGTAGAATGTAAATGCAACGACTTAATTGCTAGTGAAAACATTCCATTGCATTTTGTGTGTGTGTGTACGGTAATCGACATGATCCCAATACCCACACTTGCGGTCTTGGCCACTTGAGTGCATGTGCACGTGACAGGAAGGAAGTATTCAAGACTATCCCATGTCTAAAACATACCAAAGCTCAGAGCACTTCACCCACACTAAATCCACACTAGTGCGAATACCTCTTCAGAGCGGTCTTTCAGGCTAAGTGTATCCCAGATTTCATCACGATCAGGAGTAGGTGCTGGGTATCGTTAAAAAAATATTGATTCCTATACTGATACCTTGACTTCGATAACGGTTCCTAAATGCTACTTTTTCGATACCAATTTTATGAAATCCGTTTTAACAAGATTACAAACATTACACATTACCTCAAAAAAACATTGGTTTTATTTTTTCAGTTTGTTGACTTTTATTACATAATCTCCTGAGCCTTCTGGTTTCCTCATTCCAGAGTCGGCAGAGGCAGAGTCTATAACATTAATGTGAAGAGGAAAAAAACAAAACAAGAAAGCTCAACTGTTAATTCAACCGACCCTAAGGATAAGTACGGTTTAACAAGATAACTAGTTTAATGTGAGTTAAATTGATCAGTTACTGTCAACCTTAAAGCATTTTTATCATAGACTTAGCTAGCTATCTATAGCCATACATCCAAACAATATCTAATGTTACGTAGGTCCCAGTTTATAGGACTATGTCACCACGCACAGAAACGTTAATTTAATATTTACACAAGCATGTACCACTACAAGTTAGCCAATTTTGTTTGTTGGTTTGTTTCATAATGTTAACCTTACCTGTCAGAGTCACAGCATGAGGACCTCACGCTCCTCGCGACAGCACCTCCCTGGCAAATTCCCCTGAGGAAGGACCTTCTTCCTCAGGAACAGGGCACCATCTGGAACCTCCACGTCTGGCTCTTGGAAGGGACACGGAAGACCTAAGTGGCCTACCACCAGCAGTGGTAGGAATGACCACTCAGGCTAGAGCTCTCTCTACAAGGCAGCTTTATGCCCTGAAGTGGCGTTTTTTTCGCAAGCTGGTGTTCTTCCGAAGACCCACAGAGATGCACAGTCTGGTCTGTGCCTTCCTTCCTGCAGGAGTGGTTGGAGGGGCAGCTGTCCCACTCCACCTTCAAGGTATATGTGACTGCCATAGCAGCCCATCACGACACAGTAGACGTTAAGTCCCTAGGGAAGCACGACCTGATCATCAGAGGCGCCTGGAGGCTGAATCCTCCAAGTTCACGCCTATTTCCCTCATAGGATCTCTCCGTGGTCCTCTTGGTCCTTCGCAGAGCCCCATTTGAGCCGCTAGAGTCAGTCGAGCTCCTTGAAGATGGCCCTCCTGATTGTGCTCACCTCCATCAAGAGGGTTGGGGACTTGCAAGCGTTCTCTGTCAGCGACACTTGCCTGGAGTTCGGTCTGGCAGATTCTCACGTGATCCTGAGACCCCGGCCGGGCTATGTGCCCAAGGTTCCCATGATCCCCTTAAGGGATCAGGTGGTGAGCCTACAAGCACTGCCCCGGGAGGAAGCAGACCCAGCCCTGTCATTGCTGTTTCTGGTGCGTGTTTTGCGCATCTACTTGGATCGCACTTTAGACACTCTGAGCAGCTCTTTGTCTGCTTTGGTGGACAGCGGAAAGGGAATGCTGTCTCCAAACAGAGGCTTGCCCACTGGATTGTGGAGGCCACCGTGTTGGCATGCCAGGCCCAGGCCGTGCCTGCCCCTTTGGGAATGCAAACACACTTTACAGGCACTCATGGGCACTGGCCAATGGCACCTTTCTAGCAGACATCTGCAGAGCAGCGGGCTGGGCAACACCCAATACCTTTGTGAGATTTTACAATCTCCGGGATTCGTCCCGTGTTTTGTCAGGTACAAACATGTAGAGTTTAGTAATACGGAGCAGCTGGCCTGGTGTATTGCTTGCATATAGCACTTTTCCCCTCCCTTGAGGTGAAAACGTGCGCTTTTACTCCCAGTCATGTTCACAAAGTCGTGGACCCTTGATGTCCTTCCTCCCTAGCCCTATGACTCACGAATTTGGCGGAGGAATTTGCAGCCAGATTCACTATGGGTACTAAGGTGCCCTGTACTGGAATAGGTGCTACACAGGTGCTGGTCACTCCGGTAACCCCCTGTGATGTATTTTCTGCGGTACAGTCTGCCTGTTGGCGGACCCGCATCTCCCTTGGGCAGAGCTCTCTCTGCCCCCAGCCGCTGTATTTGTAGAGCTTCTCCACTTCAAGGCAGGACCTACCACTGTACCTCTTCCATGTGTGACTGATGAGCCCACATGACGTATTGCCACATGTTAACCTCCCCTTCGGGCAGGATGTGGCCTCCGCAAGGTCTTTTCCCCCCTGATAGAATAGGAAAAGAACACCTACCCTGGCGTGTATAATAGCGTTAGATGGCCCCAGCCGAATCTAATACTCTGTGGGGAGAAAAACATAGAGAGAAAAGGCTGCGGCTGGCGCTGGAGTCTTATGGATTACTCTTTTGCTGCATTTATGTGCTTTTTAGAGCTTCAAATTTCTGGCCACCATTCACTTACATTGAATTGACCTAATTAACAGTGATATTCTTCTGAAAATCTTTTTATGTTTGTGTTCTGCATAAACAAAATCAAAGTCCTACACATCTTGGATCGAATGAGGGTAAGAAAAATGAATGAACTATCCCTTTAATGATGCATTCAGGTCAAATCAGAATGATCATATTTATGGGACGAATGTAAATGAAACCACTGTACATAAAAACTGGAACATTGAAGGAGGGAGTTGAGTCATATTTGTAACCAGAACAGAGACTTGTGGGGTTGGGCTCTTTTCATTTGGGCCAATATGCAACCATCCAGAACACCCTGGCAACTGCATAGCAATATGCTGAAAGACAGTTAAAACAAACTTAGAAACAGCAAAACAACAACCTGGCAACCACATACTGTAGTAATGCGCAAAACACACCACAGAGATCACCATGACAACTGCATAGCATGCCCTAGCAACATACAGAAAACCCAAGTAAGCACATACTGTAGCATAAATATGCTATAAAGCAAATATAACACTTTAGCAACCACCAGAAAACTAGTTTTGCTTATGCAAATACCAGACCATTCACATCTTCGTGAAATATCAAAATAAATATTTATGGACATATTCATGAGGAAATATCAAAATAAATATTGTTGGACATTTCATGAGTGCTAGTAATTATTCATACACATCATACCTTAATACTAAAATGTAAACACATGTGATTGACTTTTATATGAACAGGTCTCCTAGGCGGGAGACTGATCGCACATAGCTTCATTATTTAACAGATTTCAAAATGTGTAAGCCTAACACATCAAATTAATTGGTCAAAAAAAAAAAATTATACATTTACTTACATGAGCAGTTCAGTCAGTCTTCAGCTGAGTGAAAAAACAAAAACAGCTGTGGCAACCAGCACCAACATCTTTAAGTTTATGCTGTCTTGTTTGGAAGGATTTGTCCTCCGGAGGTCGCATTTGATGGCCGCATACGTCATCGGCTGTCTCATTTCAGAAAAGCGAGTAGAACACTTGGAATGCAACCTTCTTTCTCGGGAATTCGGAGGATGCATGAGGTGTATCCTTCGTGGGCACTCACAACCCATAATTCTTTGGTTCAACGGAAATGTTGTATGTCATTACGAAAAAGTAACGCCAATTTGCCTGTAAATATGATCTTCAAATGCAAGGAATGTTAATTCTCAAGTTGAAGTACCTCAGTAGATGGGTGCAGAGTATGTAATATATATAATTATATCAATATATAATTAAAATAAATGATTAGAATAAAGTACACTTGTACTGTAAAACCTATTTTATTTTCTCTTTACATCATTATAACTCTCCTAAAATGTAACTTATGCATTACCTTTCAGAGGGACTTCGTTCCCATCTCACTCAAAGCGCTTCTTAAAGAGTGGTGTGCTGTTATAGCAACCATGATACATTCCGTTTCCGTTTGTCCTATGAAGGCCGTCTCGTTTAAAAGAGGCTTGTTTAAAGGAGGAAACTCGGTATACTGCAAAGGATGCGTCCTACCCATCCTACCTAGCATACAGCCTTGCATGCAACCTCCGAAGTGTCCCAACGTGCAATCAAAAGTCATACACACACTCGCAGTCTTTACGTCTACATGCACACTAGTGTCCAAGCACCGGAAATACGTAAGTCAAGTGGGCAAGTAGGCAAGCCCAAAACTGCAAGTAGCGGTATTGGGACAGGGCCATTCTCTGATCCCCTCCTTGCACGTGCATGATGTGTACAGTATATCGTGCGCCTAAACTGTAGCATCATAATATTAGTTCTCGTGCCTTTGAATATAAATATAAACACTGCAAAATTACATATCTTAATCAATATTTTTGTCTCTCAGAAAACATTTTTCTAAATATCCTTCTACACAAAATTGTGTAGACTTGATTAGATTTTTCTTACAAAATTGGTACATTGCTCTTTCTTGTTTTAATGGTGCACTCAGTAATTTTTTGATGTCAAAGTTTTGCCTACGCTGACACCTAGTGGCTTGGGTGCTGCTTCATTCAAATACTGTAGTTTTCAGTTACCGAAGCCATTGTAGAAATTCACTATGCTCAGTAAACCAGGATTATTTTAATCCATTAATAAAAATGTCCAATAACGGGACAGTTACTGAGTGTACTAAGTATGTAGTATTCAGCTGGTCATGTGATGCTAACATGGCTGCCCCATGAGGGTGCCCCCGCCCCTTGTAGAATAAAAGAGCTTTTATACGGTTACTGATATTACTGAACTCTTCAACTCATGTGAGTGGTTATGATTTTATACACATTTTTAAAATTACTATTAATTTCTTTAGAATTACAACTTTTTAAATGAGGGAAAAAAGACTGAGTGCACTTTTAATCAGAAAATTATAATTATGCTTGTATAAAGAAAAAACAATTTGTGACTAGGATAAAATACTTTATTCAATATGTTCTCTCTTAAAACAAGGCTTAAGGCCTATTTATTACAATGTATCAAGTTTTAAGGATGTTTAGATATTTTTACTTTTTTCTTTTTTTTTGCAGTGAATATGTGTGCACTCTATGAGCATACATGAGACAAAGTTACTTCCAAAAGAGAATCATGCGGAGTTGCGACTTTGTCTTGACACATGAAGGGCAACAGAAGAGCTGATACTGGGTTAGGTATTCTGTGTATAGATCAGGGCATAGTGAGTGGACATGGCACATGGGATGGTGGTTTATGGTTGCATTTCATCTCCATCAGAAAAAATTTCTTCAGCCTATTTGCAACACTCTAGAACACTATAGAACATTCATCCCATTCTTAATTAGTCTGTCAACATCACACTCCAAGGAAACATATAGAATCAAGACACAAATGTCTTAACTAGTTATTGGCCAGGCTGATTAATCAGCTGATATTTGGCCAAATGTGCCTGCACCAACTGGACTATTCTTGGATGTCAATGAATAGTGTACATATTTTTAGGGCGATATATATAAACTCCACGATATCGACAATAAGCTTTTGAGTATTTTCGATATATAGCCTGTGTTCTACTTCTAGACATGCGTGTTGGTAAAAACACTAGCAGTGTTTTTAGCAACAAGACTTTCTTGTCGTATGTTTCCACTGGCATGTGCTGAGCGAATGTGAGCGAGCGCTCTCAATTCCTTCTTATATGGATCCAGGATTATGACAAAACAATTTGAATTTGAATTGTGCAAATTTGAATTATAGACTTTTGAATTTGAATTATAAGTGTGATTTTGCCAAATGAAATATTATGTTGCATTTTAAATAGGTTTGCATTTGAATTTTTTAAACTCCAATTCTGGACATTTCATATTTAACCAAATTGAATTGTATTTTATTGCACAATTTTATAAATGTGTATTTTCAAACAGCAAATTTTTGGTTCTGAATTCTTACACTGTAAATATTCAGTTTTAAAAAATACAGCTTCAAGTTTTCAAGATGAAACCTCAACATCAGTCTCCCTTGATGCGTTTGATCATGCAAAGTTGAGTTTTTGTCGATGCGCACCAGGCGGAAGTTTGAGTTGTCGATTGTGTTCTGTTCAGTAAATATTTTACGTTTTTTGTTCATATTTTAATCGTATTAGTTTTTTGTAATATTGTGTTGTTCATATGTCGTGTTTTAGAGGCCTCCGCTGTCACTGCTGGGAAAAACATTAATTTGCTTCGTGTTGCGTCTCTGTTGTTCATCTATTCTCTTCCTAAATAAATAAATGTATAATCTGCTATATGCTCGTCCTGTAAATGAATGATTAAAAATTTAAATGTGAATGAAAATAAAAGCTATTAAATGTGTTATTATCATTAAAATATGAAAATAAAAATGGCGAGTAATAATAGATTATGACAGAATTTTTACGACCCTGTCCGTCAAAATGATGGACGATGAGAAAGTCTAACGTAAGCCCAGCAAACACAGAACGTTCCCAGAACGTTCCCGTATGCTTCCCATTTGGTTATTTTTTGGGAACCAAACAGGAACGTTCTGGGAATGTTCCCTGTAGGTTATTTTAGGTTCTATTTTTCTTAAACAAATTAAAAGGTTGCAAATGTTTGCTTTAACAGCAGTGATCAAATGCTTAATTACATGACCATTATCAGGCAGTAGAGAGCGCTTTTTTTACATTCCCATAAAGTTTCCAGAACATTCCCCTAACCTTAAGGGAACGTTCTATTTACGTTAAGAAAACTTTCCTGGATCACCAATAGGGAACTTTCTGGGAACGTTCTGGGAACCAAAAACTAACGTTCCCAGAACGTTCCCAGAACCTAAAATTGTTTGCTGGGAGCGCGCTGTTTTTTTTTTTTTTTTTTTTTTTTTGCATAGCCTAATTTCGTAGTAGTAGCAAGCTTATGTGGGATAGTGTGTGCTGTAGAATTTTTTAGTCATAAAAAGTTAGTAACCTAGACATTCCCCGTCTGTCGCTCACTTCGACGTTGTGTCGAAGAAGCGACACTAGGGGTCCACATTTAATCACGTTATGCGCTGAACCGTGTACGTGCGCTGCTGACGCCGGTGCGGGCAGGCAGTTGCGTGCCAAAGTGACAGGCCGCATCAGACTGCACATACCCTTCCCCAATGCCCCATAAAATCGTCATAACCTTCTGGTTCCCGGAAAATCCACACAGGGGATTAATCCACACAGGGGTCCATCCTGTGGAGCATATATTCCAGTACAGATTATTTAGCACGAGGAACCTCCGTAGGGCAAGAAATACAGCCAGCAACTCTAGGCAGTTGATGTGCCAACGCAGCAGGGGCCCTTTCCAGGAGCCAGCGGCTGCGTGCCCATTGCACATGGCGTCCCAACCCTGTTTGGAGGCGTCTGTGGTGATCAGAATGCATCGGGACACCAGCTGTAAGGGGACTCCTGTCTGTAGAAAACAGAGGTCTGTCCAGGCATTTGAAAGTCTGGCGGCAAGCGGGGTGATAAACACACTGTGCATGCCGCAGCGCCATGCCCATCTCGGGACTCGAGTCTTGAGCTAGTGCTGAAGTGGTCTCATGTGCATCAACCCCAGCGGCGCAACCACCGCAGAGGATGCCATATGCCCCAGGAGCCTCTGGAAATGTATTAGAGGAACCGCCATGCCTGGCTTCACAGTGCCAGACTAGAGTCAAGTTGAGGCATTTCAGCACTGACTGCGTGCGCTCGTTGGTGAGGCGCGCTATCATTGAGACTGTCTAACTCCATGCCGACAAAAGAGATGCTCTGAACCGGGCGAGCTTGCTCTTTTCCCAGTTGACATGACGCCCTAGGCGGCTGAGGTGGCTGAGCACCTGGTCCCTGTAGGTGCATAGTAACTCTCGGGAGTGGGCCAGAATGAGCCAGTCATCAAGATAGTTGAGTATGCGGATGCCCACTTCCCTTAGCGGGGTAAGGGCTGCCTCTGTGACCTTCATGAAGATGCGAGGGGACAGGGACATGCCGAAGTGGAGAACCATTTACTGATATGCTTGGCCGTCGAACATGATCCGTAGGAAGGATCAATGTCGAGGCAAGATGGAGATGTGGAATTGAGCGTCCTTGAGGTCTACCGCTGCGAACAAATCTTGATGCCAGACGCAAATTAAGATGTGTCTTTGCATGAGCATTTTGAATGGGAGTTTGTGCAGAGCCCGGTTGAAATCTCGCAAGTCCAAGATCGGTCGTAAGCCGCCGCCTTTCTTGGGTACGATGAAGTAAGGGCTGTAGAAACCCTTATTCATCTCTGCTGGAGGGACAGGCTCTATCGCATCTTTGAGTAGAAGGGTCGCAATATCCGCACGCAGGGTGTTGGCATCTTTGCCGTGCACCAAGGTAAAGCGGATGCCGGTGAAAGGGGGCGGGGGCCTGGCGAACTGGATCATATAGCTGAGTCGGATGGTCTTGGCCAACCAGTGCGACGGGTTAAGGAAGTGAAAGCCACGCATCCAAGCTCTTTGCGAGGGGCACTAAGGGGACGATAATTTTTGATGTACACGGCGGGACTTCACAGCGGCGTGGAGCAGGCAATGTGGCGTCGGGAGGCAAAAGCACGTCCCGAGGCTCTGGTGCTGAGAGACGACTTGAAGCACTTACCTTGCTCTGCACACCCGGCAGGGGACGGGTTAGTGACTGAGGAGGAGTTCCCATGTAGGCGTCCTCTGGACTCGTCAGAACCGGCCAGCCGGGGGGCAGTAGTCGTGGGTCCAGAGGCGAGGGCCCTGACCAGTGTGCTGGGACCTGTGAGGTGTGTCATTGGGATGCTGTGAGAATGGCATTTGCGGGCCAGGTGACCCAGAGAAAGAGGAAATTGCTCTTTTATTCAGAATGAGGTTACCGTAGCCTGAAGTGGGTGTGGCAAAGAAGACAAACTGAACTGAGGATTCTCCTCCCGGCCCTCCACTGGGGGACAGAGTGGTCTGTTTACCAGCTCCGGAGCAAATGTCTCGATCTCTGGGTCCGTGCTAATGGCGCAGCAGGGCATGATGTGAGAAATGGCCTCCGTCTGTTTCCTCACTGCTGAGAAATGCTGGGTGAAGTCCTCTATGGTGTCGCCGAAGAGGCCGAACTGGGAAACAGGGGCGTTGAGGAAGCGTGCCTTATCCACATCCCGCATCTCAACCAGGTTCAGCAGCAGGTGTCGTTCCTGAACCACGAGGGTGGTCATCACCTGCCCGAGTGTGACCTTCGTGGCCCTGAAGGCAAGGTCAGTTGCTGAGCGCAGTTCCTGCAACACGTCGGAGTCAGGACTACCAAAGTTCAGATCTTTGAGTGCCTTGGCCTGGTGAACTTGCAGGACGGCCATGGCATGCAAGGTGGAAGCGGCCTGTCTAGCGGCGCTGTAGGCTTTGGAGGTCAGTGGCAACATTATCCTACAGGCCTTGGAGGGAAGCACAGTGCGATCCCGCCAGGTGTCGGCGTTCTCGGGACACAGGTGGATCACAACCGCCCTATCCAACTGGGCCGCTCCACCGTCGAGGGTAGTGAGATCAGATGAGCATTGAGGTCGGTTGTGGGCAGTAAAAGGTGCCCTCCACGGCCTCGTCAGCTCATCCTGCACTTCTGGGAAGAAAGGAACCCGGCAGGGGGGGGGGTTGGGGGGGTGTCATCCGTCAGATGCCGGAATACTTTCTGATGCAGCGGTGAGCTCATCATCCAGCTTGGGGGGCTCAAGGGGATAATCAGACTGGCCGTGAAGCGAGCCGCTGTCATCACCCCGAGCGTGGGCAGAAGTCGGTCGGGGGGGGGGGGGGGTTTCGTGGTGATGTACGAAACGCTGCCATCTCCAAATCGCCTCCATCTCCAGCTGGGTCGTTCGCAATCCCTTGGGAAGAAGTAGAGACTCGGGGGGGCTAGAGTGGCATTCCTCTTTAGGAAGTAAAGCCGCGACCGCAACGTTGCCACGGTAAGGTTCTCGCAGAGAGAACACGAACCATCCATAAACGCTGCCTCAGTGTGATCGTGGCCCAGACACACAAGGCAGCGCCGCATCCAGGATCTACACAGGGGCGGAAGGGCATCTTTATAAAGAAAAGGACGTTCAACGCCGCTGTGTATTGCTCTTTTAGAGAAATAAACTCTTTTAAATGAAAATATTATCTTTCAACAGCGCTGTCGAAGTGCCCAGGGGCAAAGTTGCACTGCTGTGCAGAGAAGAAGAAAGCCGCTGATATGCTCCGTAGATCCAACAGCATACGCTCTTGCAGAGATGAAGTGAACAGTCTTGTGAATGCAGCTTGCTGATTACACAACCGCTCGGCTCTGAAGGAAAAATCTGAATTGACAGACTCATTTCCCTCCCTTTATACCCATATGACCGGGGGCGGGACTTGCAAATTCTGTCTGCCAATTTCTCATTGGCCTTTTCTCAAGTTCAGAGATGCACAAGGCTCTCAAGAGACCCTTAGTGTCACCTCTTCGACACA
The DNA here is from genome assembly GCA_032164185.1 of Moxostoma hubbsi. NCBI lineage: Eukaryota > Metazoa > Chordata > Actinopteri > Cypriniformes > Catostomidae > Moxostoma > Moxostoma hubbsi. Next base: position 66,136,931 of record JAVLUX010000001.1, read on the forward strand.
ATGTCGAAGTGAGTGACAGACTGGGAATTACTTTTTTCAAATAGTGATGGTGCTGTTTTTTACATCAGTAATGTCCTGACTATACATTGCGATCAGTTGAATGCCACTTTGATGAGTTAAAGTATCAATTTCCTTAAGAAACAGCTAAATCTGTACATTATACCAAACTTTTGGCTGCCAGTGTATATACATATAGTGATTTTCCAGTGAATATTGGTAAAATAGGTGATTTAAATTTGTTTATTTGCTATCATCAAAATCCATTACATGGCCACCAGCCACCCTGCTCTCTTGATATCGGCATAGGCCATTCAAAAACCCATATCTGTTGATCACTAGTCTGAACCATGGGCAGTTTTAAGGAATTGAAGGCAAGGAGCTTATGTTATTCCATACAGACTCTTGCATTCTGTAAGCCAGTTGTCCACCTCACCTCTTGGGAACCTGGAGGAGAGGCGAGGGAAAGAGCGAGCGGGAGACTCAGAGAGAGAGAGGAGAGAGAGAGAGAGAAAGAGAAAAAATCTTGCTCGCCGGTCCCTACTGAGCCAGGACTCCACGATAGCGCATCCCTCTTCCCTCCCGGGTTTCGGCACCACTGTAACTACCACTGTGGAGGCAGAAACTGATTGAACAGTCAAGATAAAGTTTACTGAGTAACTCAAACTTAAAAAAAAAACAAAAACACGAACACAGACACACAATGCAGCTGCATGCATCTCTGTCTCTCTCTCTCTCTCTCTCTCTCTCTCTCTATCTATCTATCTCTCTCTCTCTCTCTCTCTCTCTCTCACTCTCTCTCTGGATTTCTCTTCCCAGTCAGCCCCTGGTGCAGAGTCAACTATACGCAGTGGGAAATTTACTTTAAAAAGTAATCCACTACAAATTACAATTTATTTCTTAAAATGGTAATTACATTCTTCTCTGATTACTTAATTTAAAAAGTAATCACATTACTGATTAATTTACAGTACTTTTTAGTTACTTTCTAAAACACTTGACCGCTTATAGCATATTTAAACTAATGACTATATTTCCTCTTTGATACTCTCAGCACTACACATTTCTTCCTGACAATGACTTGTTAAGGGGTGCATGACCTTCAAATGTCAGAAACACAAATAGATATGTATGTGAACAAAATTCATATTTTTAAATGTATGCTAGTGTTGCAGAAATTCCACACTTCAGTTTTAAATGCTGTATGAAATATAGAAATATCAAATAAAATATAAAACAGTGAATTAAATTTTGAGCACTTGAATTTGTAAAGGTAAAATGTCTAAAAATTAATTTTTAATTCTTCAGAAAAGTTTGGATCTCTACAAGTAATGTAGCTATAAAAAATAGCTAATTGAATATTGCACACATGGGTTTCTATAGGTATCATGAATAAGTATGAATTTACATATAGCACAGAAATTTTATATTGCACTCAGGAGATGTTGTATTCCTAAATATTCATAAAGGCTTATTTCTTCCAGTGAGTTGGTGTTTTTATTTATTTTTTAATGATTAACTTTTGGTATATTGCATATTAATGTCTGTGCCCCATTCCATCAGTCTAGCAAAAATCACTTTTTACTCTTCCTCATTATGACAGAACCTTCATTACCGCCACTAAGTTTGATCCTCTTAGTAAAGCCCTGTCAGCAGCAGGCCTGCAGGCTTCTGTGCTGTATTTACCCATGTCACTGAGACTCTCTATGAACACGATTCTCATGGAAACGAAGGTTTATTTTCTGCTCTAAAAAAAAATAAAAAATTACTGGCTGACAATTAGATGAAGAATCATGTAAAGTTTAGTAGCATTTGTCATTCTACAGAAATAACTCAAGTGACATCTGTCGGCTCACATCAAAGCAGCATAGGGATGGACTGATGTTTTTTCTTTTGTCTGTTCCATCTATATAATGTCCTTTTGTTCCATTTTTAGAAACAGAACAACAGAACAGAAGGAAATTTTTCTGGCTAAAAAAAACAGTCTGACATTAAGTTAGAGTCACAAATCTAATTTGTTAAGATATCCAGTTTGTGTTTGAAAGCTTCTTTCATTTGTAGCTATTTTAATCTGCCTCATTAGCAATATAACTGGTGTTCATATACTGTATCTATTTTAATTGGGGAGGTGGGGGGCATAGAGAGAATGTGTCTTTTCCCCATTTAAACCATTTACATGTTTCCATTAAATAATGGGGGGTTGAATCTACACCCCTTGTTGTAACTACATATTGCAGTGGCTCACATTCAAAATGATATTGATAAAAATAATAGCAAATCATAGATCAAATTTAGCAATCTTCTTAGTAGGTATTTGACCTGTATTTGATTTCCCCTTCACAATACCAAACAGAAGAGAAATCCAACAATGGGCGTTAAAAGGATGGTTTACCCAAGAATGAAAATTCTATCATCATTTACTCAACCTAATGCCATGCCAGATATATATTTCTTTTTTTTATGTTGAAAAAAATAATAAAAAGATTTCTGCTGAACACAAACAAAGATTTTTAGAAGAATATTTCAACTCTGTTGGTTCATTCAATGCAAGTGATTGGTGACCAAAACTTTGAAGTTCCAAAATGCACATAAAGGCAGCATAAAAATAATCCATAAGACTCCAGTGGTTAAACCTATATTTTCAGAAGTAATATGAAAAGTGTGGCTGAGAAACAGAACAATATTTAGGTCATTTTTTACAATAAATTCTTCTCCATGAAGAATGCAAATCACCATAAAACAAAATAAGAGAATGTGAACTTAAAAGTGGACTTAAGTATCGATCTGTTTATTATCTACACAAATGATATCTCTTCTGAAGAAATGTATATACCCATAGGAGTCTGGATTAAGTTTATTCTGCCTTTATGTGTTTTTTAGAGCTTCAAAATTCTAGCCACCATACACTTGAATTGTATGGACATACAGAGCTGAGATATTCTTCTAAAAAATCTTCATTTAAGTTCAGCAGAAGAAAGAAAGTAATATCTTGGACAGCATGAGGGTGAGTAAATGATGAGAGACTTTTCATTTTTGGGGGAACTATGATCTACTATGATCCCTTTAATGGTCAAAATATTTGAATGTTATTCACACAAAAATGTGCTCATATATGTTCATTATCAGTGCATGGGTCTTTGAGGGTTAAAGGTTTAGTACAACTAAATGAAAATGATGTCATCGTTTACACACCCTCATGTTGTTCCAAACCCAGATGACTCACTTTCTTCTGTGGAACCCAAAGGGAGATGTAAGGCTAAATGTTAGGGACTGGCAGCCTTAGTCACCATTCACTTTAATTGTATTGAGTTTCCATGAAACTCCTACTGTGATTCATGGAAGAAGAAATAGTTGTATGGGTTTGGAACAACATAAGAATGAGTAAATCATGACAGAATTTTCATTTTTGGGTGAACTGTCCCTTTAAACAAGTAAGGCAGTTCAGGTAATGGCTGAACATGATTGGATGGAAGTGTGGTTGAACTTCTTCACTCAGCAGGTGGGGTGTGTTTGGACAGAGTGAAGTAAGCAGCACTGACTCATCGACCCTCGATGGTTTTTTCTTTTTTTGTATGTGCAGCAAACCTTTTGATTTTGAATGTTCCCAGTGAAAAGTAATTTCCTATATTGTTCCACAGATTCATGATCCGTTTTTAATGTTTGAATATGGATTAGGGTTTCTTCTAGATTTAGTAGTGTGTGTCTGTGCCCATGTGTGGGTGTCAGCACTTTTCTGCTGGTTACTTTGACACATTACTTAAGGCGCTGAACAATTTATGTAATGCTGGCCCTCTGTCTCTCCCTTTTAACTTTAGCAGATTGGGTTGGGTAGCTTCAGGGGGTCTGGTCTATGCAGACCTGAGAAAGCTCAGTACACTCATCAGTATTTTACCTAATGGCACTAGAGCACACTTGCTGAAAGGTTTGGGAAAACACAGATCAATATGAATATTCAGCATAATCTCCTGACCATCTGCCTCCTGCACATTGAACATAACTGCATGGTTAAGCAGTATCTTGGTGAGGGAAATCTGTGGGGCTGCATAGATCCAGAAGTGAATGTGTTTATAAGTTGCCCCAAAAGACATATACAAAGACAAATTGTTTGGTTTTTACACTTCATGCTTCTTGATTAATTGGATTGCTATCTGATTTGGCATGTACAATCCATTTACACTTGGCTACATAAGTGTGTCCACAAAACAAATACAAATCTGATCTACTATTTCTGCACTATATGCAAATATAACAGAGTTCACTTCTGTGATGGCAATTGAGTGCAACAGTCTGATTCTGCAAGTAAAAATCCCTTTCAGAGACAAATAGATTTTAACAATAACTTATAAATCTTTAAAGACAGATATACCATGAGCTCAGAGGTTGTTAATCAATGGTATATACTTTTGCTGAATCCATCAGTGCACAGCCATCTCCACCCCCCGTCTGTGGATCACCTCAAATTTGAATGGCTGAAGTGCCAGGTACCAATGGGTGATCTGTGCATTGGTATCTTCATGTGGTGGAGCCACTGGAGTGGGGTGTGATCTGAACAGAGGGTGAAGGCTTGCCCTAGCAGGTAGTAGAGGAGGGTGAGGACATCCCACTTGATTGCCAAACACTCCTTTTCAAAGGTGCTGTACTTAGTTTCCCTCAGCGAGAGTTTACTCTTAATGTACAGCACCAGTCGCTCCTCCCACTTCAATTCCATACACTGGACCGGATCGGGAGCCCCCTTTCTAGTGAGATCAGTCAGCGGGCAGGTGACCCCCAACTGTCGCAGCGATCTCAGGATGGCTCTCAGATGCTGCATGTGCCGCTGCCAGTCATTACTATAAGTTAGGATGTCATCTAGATTAGTGGTGGCATACTGTATATCATATGTGGCCTGAGAATTTTGTCCATGAGACACTGGAATGTGGCGGGAGCCCCAAACAAACCACACGGAAGGGTCTTGAATTGGTGTAAACCGAACAGTGTGGAAAACGTAGTTTCAGGACAAACCATGCAATGGCAGTGCTCCAGGTATTCCATGCAATGCTCCTCAGACAAATAGACAAGCAAGGCTTTGATCTGGAGACTTTTAAAGAGCTACAGGCCGCTACTTAGCGCTGCGTGCCACGAAAGTCACGCCGCAGACCATCGGCAAGTCCATGGGCAACATGGCCATTCTGGAGCGGCATATATGGCTGACCTTCATGGAGATGAGTGACAGAGAGAAAACATCTCTTTTGAATGCTCCAGTGTCTCCTGCCGGCCTCTTTGGCAGTGCAGTGAGTAAGTTTGCAGAGCGTTACGTCGCGGTTCAGGTCACAAGCTCTAAGACACTTTATGCCCAAACGGAGCATAGCGCAGATGGCTCATCCCAGCTTTGTCTCAAGACAGCGGCTGGCTAAAAGACCCATGCCTGCTAACTCAGCACCTGCACCGCCCCCCGCCAAGCCACCAGTGAGGGCACGCAAGCCATGGCCCGGACGCAACGCTTTGAAGAAAACGGAGCCCGTGGATCCCTCTGGTGCTCCAAAGAAGGCTCGATTGGAGACACAGAACACTGTTCCCCACATTCCCACTGCTGTTCATCGGGTGAGGAATATTGTTGTTCACAGTGTTTTCGCAAAATGTTGTTTCTGTGTCCTATGCAATTAAAAATGCAATAAAGAATACAGCACGTGTTGCAAATGCAAGATGCTCATAAAATTAGTCCTTTTCCTCTTCAAACCACACTCATTACGCAACCACTTCCCCATGGTGAGCGATGCATTATATCATATGGTTAGCAAACTGAATTGCCCTCTGTCCCATTACACGGAAACGTGGTGAGCCCTAATGGGCATTTCAGAATGGGTGCAAAAAACGATCGAACATGGTTATACACCCATTCAAAATGATTACTCAGAAAAAGATCTTATCAAATGTATGGCCACACGATTGGTTTGCGTCAATAGATCTGAAGGATGCGTATTTTCATATCCAAATTGTACAACACCACAGAATGTTTTTGAGATTTGCATTCGAGGGAACAGCATATCAATTCAAAGTCCTGCCCTTCAGACTGTCTCTGGCTCCTCACACATTCACAAAGTGCATCGATATGGTTCTCGCCCCTCTGAGACTGAGCGGCGTATACATATTGAACTACCTCGATGATTGGCTGTTACTGGCGCAATCAGAGGCTCTGTTATGCCAGCACAGAGACTTACTGCTTCATAATCTAAACAGCTTGGGCCTCAACGTAAACTGGGCGAAGAGCACGCTCTCTCCCAGCCAAACAATCCAATTTTTGGGAGTCCGCCTTGACTGCGCAAGCGAGCACGCGCAGCTCATGAGCGTGTGCGTTCAGGCCATTCTAGAGTGTCTGTCTTAGTTCAAACTGTGGAGAACACTTCCTCTGAAGCTGTTTCAGAAAGCATTGGGATTTATAGCAACAGCATCGGCCGTCATCCCATTAGGTCTCTTACACATGCAACCTCTTTAGTGCTGGCTGAAGCGCCACGTGCCACATATGCTTGGCGCATCACTATATCCTGCCACTGTATAGCTGCTTTAGTACCATGGACAGCTCCTGTGTTTTACCAGCGAGGTGTCGAGCTGGGGGAGGTTGTCAGGCAGAAAGTAGTGACTACGGATGCTTCCAACACAGGTTGGAGGGTAGTGTGCGATGGACCCCCGACTTTCGGCACCTGGACAGGACGTGGCATATCAACTGCCTAGATCTATCGGTTGTAATTCTAGCCTTTTAGTCGGAAATAGCGAACTGTCTTTTCCGGGTTTGCTAAGACAACATGACAGTTGTGGCATACAGGTATATAAACCGCCAAGGTGGAATTAATTCACCGCCTCTGTTGAGACTGACGCGTCACCTCCTCCTATGGTGCGTGCGTCATCTCCTCTCCCTGAGAGTGACATATGTCCTAGGCCGCCTGAATTACAGTGCAGACCTATTGTCACACCAAGGGGTGATACCAGGCGAATGGAGACTTCATCCTCAAATTATGTTGAGGATTTGGGAAATATTCGGCAAAGCAGAAATCAATCTATTTGCCTCAGTGGAGAATACCCATTGTCTCCTTTGGTATTCGAAGTCCCAAGCCCTGTTGGAAACGGACGCAATGTCACACAAATGGCTGGCGAAATGCAAATATGCATTTCCTCCGGTATGCCTGATACATTCTGTCATATGCAAAGTCCGAGAGGACAAGGACATGGTTCTATTAGTTGCACCGAAATGTCCCAATGATGGAGATGCTGAACAGCTTACCATAGGAAATACCACTGAGGAGGGATCTACTCTCTGGCGCAAGGCACAATCTGGCATCCCCAGCCCCCGCTGTGGAACCTGCATGGGTGTCCCATGAACAGGGCACACTACACATCCCAGAACTGACGCGTTCAGTCATGAACATCATTTTATGATGCAGAGCACCGTCCACAAGATGCCTCTATACACTAAAATGGAAGGTGTTCACTGACTGGTGTCTCTCACATAGCAAGGACCCAGTAAACTGCCCCATACATGAAATTCTAATATTTTTTCAAGAGCGATTATATGCAGGACTCACCCCGCCTTGGTTTGCGCATGCTCTCCATTAAGACCACACTACTGCTGGCTCTGGCCTCAGTAAAACGTGTAGGTGACCTGCATGCACTATCAATCGACAGTTCATGTCTGTAGTTTGGCCCCGGTCTTTCAAGACCCAATGTCAGACTCAGGAATGGCTATGTACCCAAGGTTCTGAACACACCCTTTAAAGCGCAGGTGGTTCATCTTCAGGCCTTCTTCCCTCCTCCATTTAATTTAGATGAGGAACAATCATTGCATTTGTTATGCCCTGTATCTGTAATCTGCAGGATGGTCCTCACAAATTACATTCGCAATGTTTTACAACCTAGACGTAACGTCTCTTTCTTCACAAGTCCTCTCTGTTTAGAGCACTTGCTATTCATTGGCCATATATATGTATACTTGTGCTCTTCCCTTTAAGTACCTGCTCCCCATCATTTACACTACCGCCTGCATTTAGGCCGTTATAATTCCATGAAGTCACAAGCACTTCATTATAAATAAACTCCCTTCCCGACTGGGTTCATAAGGAGTTAATACATACTATATGACTAGTTCATATTTTCGTTATGATTGCTCTCCTGGCCATCATGAAGATCACTCAGTGCGGCATGCTCATGTCGGTCGCCATCCCATAAGACTGCGCCGCCATGTTTCCTCTCTGGGAAGTTATGTTGTGTAGTGCGGCGTGATGGGATTCTTTCCCCCACATGCGATAATAAACACAATGTCAAGTGTACTGAGTAGTAAGGGAATGTCTCGGTTCCTTTGTCTCAGGGAACCGTTGTTACGTACGTAACAGAGACGTTTTCCACAATACAGTGAAGAAAAAAATATTTACCTACATATATTTTTACAAAACACTCTTTTCTTATGAACAGGGTGCGTAACACTCGCTAACATTTTGGAATTCAGTTTTTATTTATTATTATTATTTTAAGCCAACAATTATTTATTGTTTTCCAGTTTGTCATAATTTGATACTGTATTATTATTATTATTATTACTTTGAGGGTTTGTTGTATACAATAGTAATATATTTCTGTCTTATTACTTTCACCTGGAGCTTATATTCTAACTCTGCAGTGTATTGTTCACCATGTTGCAAAATGCAGTATTTTATGTAAGCTTCGCTGGCAATATTCGTTACAGTATTGCAACAGTTGACATACAAGGCATGATGACCCCTCAGCACACTAGAGCAAAAGTAAAAAAAAATTGCTGAAAGCACTGAAACTTTGCTTGGTGCAGAACAATCTGGAATAATGCTAAACATTGTAACAGTTACCTCTCACACCTGTGCTAAAAAAAATTCTAAATGCAGAAAAAAAATCTAAAATGAAACAAAGTTTTAGAGTGAAACAGTTTTTTGAGACCTGAAGTTCTTTTTAACTTTTGACACTGTGTCTAATAACATGCTGGTTCTGTTAGACATTGAAGAAACAGTGAGACGCATTGCAGCAGGCATGTATGTTTGTCCAGCACATTTACATAATGCGATCAAAAAACACATTCGATATGAACTGCCCCTAACTCTTCCATTTGCATGTATCTGTGAGTGAGAGCGCATGGGTGAAAAAAGTTCGGAAGGCCTGTATATTTTTTTCATAAATTACAAACCCAAACAAAAAGTCCTACTTGAAACACTGACCCAATCCAGTGGACCTCTAACATGAACAGCTCTGAGAGCGCTAACAACATGTGATATGTCACCCCTCAACAGTTTTTGCAGAGCTTTACTTCTGGGGCGGGGGCCCCTGATATCCGCTACTGGACTGCAGTGTAAAAGGCAACGCTCACATGTCGATTAGGGCTCCCAAACTTCAGTATGCTGACTTAGTTCTGTTTTGTGTTCGGGTTTGTTGTGTATTTTGGATTATTTGATAATGCTTTCAACTACCAGTTTAACACTTTTGACTATTTTTAAATCCATTCCACATAATTCTACTGTAATTTTCCCTAAAAGCAGAGCAAAACGACCGCAAAAAACATAAAAATAAAAATAAATAAATTCAGCATATTCCATCTGGGCCTGCATTTGACCCCTAATTATCTATTGACTGTGTGAAACCTTTCTGTTTTGTAAAAGTGCCATGCATCAAAGGAGAAGTGGGGATAGGGAAAGTAAGCCTGGAGGGTGACAGGTTAGTGATTCAGCATGAGGGAATGCTGACACACTGTATGTCACTCCCAGTCCTATCGGCCTACACACACGTCATAAACACAACACACGCACAACACATGCACTCCACAGCATACCACACACCCCAGACTCATCAGAGAAATGTAGATGAATGCTAGGAAATGGAAAGAAAAATTGACATAGGTAGAGTCAAATGAAGAAAGTAGTGCCAAAATGACAGGTAATTTCTTTGATAGTGTCAATGTGGTTGTGTTGTGATAGATTGCGAATAAGGACCAAGTGTGTGTGTCTATGTGTGTTAGGGTATAGCGAGGCCGAAAGAGCTTTGTGGGAGTCAGATGCATCTGTAGGTTTCCATGGCAACTATGGGCCAATGCAGTGGTCTGGATCGCTGAGAGATACAGTATTTGCTATATGCATCGCCATCTGAGCACACATTCTTCGAGCTGTATATCTAACTGTTTGTCCTGAGATTTAGTGTTATGTTCAAAATAGACTGCCTTCTCTGTTGAGAATAATTAATATATTGAAGACATGTGTAATACCTCATTAACATTTATGCATTTGGCAGATGCATTCATCCAAAGCGATTTACTGCAGATTCAAGGCATACATTTAATCAATCCATGCTTTTTCTGGGAATCAAACCCTTGACCTTGGCATTGCTGGTACCATGCACTACCAGTTGTGCTCCAAAAACAAAAGGTTTTTCACCCAAAACTGATAATTATATGATTGTTTACTCACCCTCATGTTGTTCCAAATCCAAACCCGTATGAGTTTGTTCCATGGAACACAAAAATAGATGTTAGGCAAAATCAAAATCAGCCTTAGTCACCATTCACTGTCATTGCATCTATTTCCATACAATAAAATTAAAATGGTGACTGAGGCTGTCAGTCCTTAACATTCTACCTAGCATCTCGTTTTGTGTTACACAAAAGTAAGAAAGTCATATGGGGTTTTACCTGAACGAGGGTGAGTAATTGATGACAGATTTATCATTTTTGCACTAAAAAGAAGGTAAAAGAAGTACAGTATGGCTCAATTGGCACAAAACAAGAAATAACCTTTGATTTAGGGTAAACATGTGCTGATATGTTTGAAAGCATTAGCTCGGAGCTGTCTGACTGTATTCTCAGTGTGTCTGCAAAAGAATGCCCACTGTTCTATGAGTTGCAACATGCTGCCCACACTAGCACTTTGAAGACTGTAATGCATTTTTTCTGTTTGTGTGTCTTTGCAGGCTTCCACACCAATCCCAACACACTTCACCCTCTGAACCTTAACGTTCCAAAGCTACAAAATATCCTGCTTGGTTTTGCACCCTTTTTCTCCCATTTTACTCTTGCTCTTGTTCACGTGTCCTGATGGATTGGAAGCGCCCCGATCCCTCGATCTGTTGACCCTTGGGGTGAGGGGATAGAGTGGACAGGACAGGTTTTCTCAAAATACACAAGTGTCCGGCCGCCATTGTACCAATTCATCTGATGGAGAGTTAGAATAACGGGAGCTACTACGGTGGAGGGAGAGTAGTGGAGGAGATAAACCGAAACCAAAAAACGTAAGCCAAGAATCATCACAAAGACTCCTTCTTTGCCCAGCCATTGAGATTGCTTAGCGGAGAGCTCCAAAGACCAGTACTTTGGGAAGATATAGAGAAACGGATAAATCTCCATCAAGCATCGTATACCAAACACCTTAAGACCCAAAATGTCCACAACAGCAACCATGGGTGAGATGGCAAACAGTGTGGTGGACTTTTACCCCAAGCGGGGAGGAGGTGGTGCAGAAGCCAATCATGCTGGAGACTTTGGGGTGACATTGGACGAGCTCCAGTCCCTGATGGAGATGAGAGGGCCTGAGGCCTTGCTGAAAATTCAGGAAAATTATGGAGATGTAGACGGCCTATGCCAGAGACTCAAATCTTCCACCAGTGATGGTGAGAAAAATTTTCTAAAATTTCTCTGTTTGTAATTTACTGTGTTCTCACCTCCTTAATTTTTTATTTTTATTTTTGTTTTACCTCTGATTGGCCACACACATGCTGCAAAGGTTTGGGAGTAACATCTGCATTTGAAGTAATATTTAACCCAAAATGAAAATAATGTAATCATTTACTCACCCTCTAGTTGTACCAAACCTGTTCAGTGAAACATAAGAGGAGATGTTGGGCAGAATGTTAGCCTCAGTCACCATTCACTTTCATTGAATTTAATTTTGGGTGAACAATCCCTTTAAGCTTTAAAGGGAGACATTTTCCACTGCCATAGACATTATTCAAAGTATCCACATCTTGATTTTTGATGGGAATGAAAACGGTGCTGTGAGGGATAGACTTACAGTCTCTTCAATGTCATGCATTGTATAAAGCTATCAAAAATCCCCTACATCACATCTAATTTTAACATCACATCTAATCTTGTGTTGTCTGGAGTTTTCGGCTACTGACATTTTTGGGTAGATATGTTTTCAATGTTTTGTCAGTGGAACTATCCAAAAACACTTTAAACAACTGTACAACCCATTAAAGAAAGGCAGTTGCTATTTGCATACTGGTGCAAATAATATTATATGCTATTTACACCCCAGTTCAAAGACTGGCAGATATTATTTGCACCCCAACCCTGGTGCAAATAATGGTAGATACTATTTGCACACATATTTAAATACTAACATATAGTATTGGCATCACTGCAATGTGTTTATTGTGTTTATTTAGAGTCCCACAGACACACTACATTAACCCCTAAACCTAATCTTAACATTAACCTTACCTTAAATAACCATGGTTTTACTACAGTAACCATTTCACATGGGAATGAGTGCGATCGACAGACCCTGCCTCCAGATCAAACCCTTCTCTGCTCTCCCCGACATTCACTGTAACCAAATCACTGTGATGAAATCAACATTTCTATAAATTTCTATCTATTATTATAAGTAGTATTAAAGGAAATATTAAGAGTAGAAACAGGAAATCAGATAGGAAAAAGAGTGGGACAAAACATGAATTCGAACCGTGGTCGCTAGGACGCCACTTTTCATTCACACACTGTCTTTACACCCCATGCTACTGTAGCAACAACTTTTATTGAAAAGACTGATTGCAATATTCATTAAAAAAAATATATATATTTTGTGTTCCATTTAAGAAAGAAAATCATGTGGTTTTGGAACGATGTGAGAGTCAGTAAATAATGACAGAATTTTCATTTTTGGTGAATTATCAGTTTAAACGCAGACGTTAATTCCTTAAAAAAATAAAGGTGTGTCTCAAAAAATACTGATGGTTGACATAGTGATAATGTTATGGCATCTGTAAACAACAAACATTGATGTCAACAACAGTTTCTCAGTAACCTGTTTGGTGCTAGACGCTTCCTTTCAAACTCTTTCTATTTGCCATTTTCTCTCTCTTTCACTCTTTATTTCTCTCTCACCTCTTCACACTACTTGTCCACCACCTCTTTCTCTGTCTCACTCAGCAAACTTCCCACTCTGGGTGAACGCGTCGTGTTGGGTTGCTAGGCGACGGCACTGTCTGTTGTGAGGTGGGTGTAGAGAGAAGGGTTACTGGGTAAACAGTGTTGGAGAGACTTACTTACTAGATTCGGTGTCTCTAAAGGTCCCTGCAGTTTCACAATTCATGGCAAACATCCATACATCCTTTTTTCTGAATCATAATTGAATGTGTCGCTGTAAAGTTTAATAAAACATGATGCCTGTAGAAAATTTAGATAGCAGAGGAGATGATGCTCATTGTTAGGAAACAGATAAACTTCATAAAACTCACTCTGGTTTGGATTAATTGTAAGTATTTTAGAGGATGTTAAAGGGTTTGTTCAGCCAAAAATGAAAATTCTCTCACCATTTACATTTCTTCATGCCATCCCAGATGTGTATGACTTTCTTTCTTCTGCAGAACAAAAGCAAAGATTTTAGAAGAATGTATCTGCTATGTAGGTCTATACAATGCAATGGTGACCAAATCTTTGAAGCTTCAGAAAGCACATAAAAGCAGCAAAAAAGAGATCCATAAGACTCATATTTGCATTCTTTGTGGCTATCGCCAACTACTGGAAGAAAAAACGAGGCTATACAGCACATCTTGCCCCTGCACAGCTCAAGATCCCATACCCCGTCTGCTCACCCTGTGGCGGCAAAAGACCAGGCGGCTCTGCCACAGCACGAGCCCAGTTCTCGGTCCCAACTTAGAGCCCCCCTCAGGAAGCTGTTATATAAATATGGTATACAATACAACTTTTATTGATATTTGCCTTTTATCATTAGAAAATAAAGTTAAATGTTACAGGGAATTGTTGAGTAGAGACTGTTAGAATACATTCTTTAGAGGTAAATAAATGAGCGTTCCACAGGATGCTGGATCTGCTGAAGTTGTGTGAGGTTGGTTTATTACATCTGTTTTAACAAGATATGTGCATATTTGCAGATGGTATATGATATTAATATTATAGATATTTGCCTTTTTCTCATTAGACAAGACAGGTAAATGTTACAGGGAACTGTTGAGGAGAGAGAGGGAGAATAAAACAGGTGAGCACTTTAACATTAAGAGCTCAAACGCGAACGCCGTGGCTCTGATATGCAGACCATTTAAATGACAGTGTTGCAAACCGGTCTATTATTGTAGTAACATGATGACATGTAACAAGAAAACTAATTGTGTCTGGTCGTTTACATGTCTCAGTCGCTTCACATGCAAGCAGTTCTGCAGTTGATCTGCAGTTGCCAATAATGTCAGAAAAAAGTCAGGATATCGGCCGATTTATCAGCCTCTGCGATATATCTGTCAACCACTAGTTGTATGGATGATGTTTATGCTGACTGTCTTTGCTTCAAAAGTCTGATCACCTTCCACTTGCATTTTAAGGACCTACAGAGTTATTTTTCTATTTCTCTTTAAATTGGTCCTGCTGAAGAAATAATTTTTTTCACACATGGGTTATCATGAGGGTGAGTAAACTGTGAGAACATTTACATTTTTGGGTGAACTAACCCTATAAAAAGAGCCTGCTTGGCAATTAGCTTTTTGCTGATTTCACACATGTTCAACGTCTGCCCATGCCTTCTTTGCCCATGGAATTTCACCGTGCAAAGGTAAATGTGACAACGCCTGTAGTATACATACTACTATATACTGTACTGTAGACATAGCAAAAGGGTTGTGGTATGCTATTCCCTACATTCTGTCCACTTTCTGTTCTCCTCTGCCTCTCGCTTACTCATTCATACATGCACTTGTCATAAAGTGTTGTATAATCATGCATTCAGTAATGGTAATAGCATGATTTAGTGCTGAGTGCTGGTATTGAGTTACTATGATCTGTGTATAACCCTTAGGTGATCTCACAAGCACACTCAGCGCGATGTTCTGACTCACGATATACATCTTTGTCCATACATTTCTCCATTGTCCACTTAAGTATTTTCTGGTTGGCTTGTCCTGTCGTTCTACATACCTAATGCATGCTCAGCATGCACATACACACACACACACACACACACACACACACACATTCATAGACTGACATCAATAGTTCCTCACTGAGCTGAGCTGTAATGCTGGGTCTCACTCTGGGTGACTCTTTTGACTTCAACGCAAAAACAGCTTCCACAGCAGACCAATCAAAAATCTATTATAAGGCTAGCGTAACTGCACTGAATCAATGACATCATCTGTAGCTGGGCGAAAAGGTGCCTGAAGACAGGAAGTTGAAGAACAGCACGATTTGCGCTTGATGTCTTTATTTCCATGGAAACTGGACAAATCTATGAAAGAGTGAAAGAAAGAGTAAGGAAAAGATTCTGAAAGACATAGATGGCTGGAGAAGGGAGGGGGGGCTCTGGGCACATTAAACGCAATGTGTCTCGTGTCTTCATATCTAGCTCTCTTTATCTCTCCATCTTCTCTCGACCTCTCATTCCATATACTGTAGGAGCTCTTTGAAACAAGTAGAAACATGCAATTAATTATTTACAGCAGAAATTCAATACAGTATATGTTGCTGAGTCAGATTTATATTGCCTCATTATTTGGAACAGTGTGCTTTAAGTCCTCTTCAGTCTTTATCATCAGTTGGTGATATTTGTATTTGTATTTTATACAGCAGTTACCAGTGCTTCTGATCCTCTAATCAGATTAAACAAGCAGTGTTCTAAGTGTGCTAATGTTTAGTAGAACAGCACTGAAATGCTTCACTTTTTGTATCACTCCACTTGTCCATGTTTGCTAGTTGACCGTTTTGTGTTGCTCCTTGATGTGCAAACTTTGTCTTCATTTGGAACAGTGCAGAACAAAAATAGACAAAAATATTGTGTCTAAAATGTATTTTTCTTGATATTACACTCCCCAAAATGTTTATTTCTCTCGTCATTTACACACTCTTATGCCATCTCAAGCTCGTATGACAGAATGCAAAAATGCAGCTCCTTTTTCACTATAAATCTTGGCATCTGCAGTGGCGACATGTGTACAGTGCTCTGCGCATTCCTCAAGCATCAGAAAGTGTAATCAACATCAAATCATAATGCAACAAGGAGACTGCAAATATCAATATTTATAGTGAAATAGGAGCTACATTTTATATAATTTTTTTTTGGTGTTTTTAACCGTATTACTGCAGAAGACATGGATTAAACCACTTGAGTTGTATGGATTACCTTTATGCCCCATGGTGTATTTAAAGCTGGTGTGTGTGTGTGTGTGTGTGTGTGTGTCTGTGTCTGGAGTTAGAGATATTTGTACTTCACAGAAAAAACTTATGAACTTGACTGAACTTGGGTTTATTCACTCATACTGTATGTCTTCAAACTGCAAAGTATTATTTTAGTTCAGAAATGTATCTTACTAAAAGACATGAGGGCTACTTAATTTTAAAATCCAGAGAGCGTCTCAAGAGGCAGACTGCAGACAGATATGTCTCACTCTGAATGTTTTTTTTAAAAACACTGCATGCTGTTTCAGTAGTGCATGGCAGGTTTCAGCAAAGCAAATCAATGGTAGCTGTGTTTAAGCAGTTGAAACTGAATATGAATAAACAGAATGTGTGTTGAAGAAATAGTTCACAAAAAATGAAAATTCTCTACTCATTTAATCACCCTCATGCCATCCCAGATGCGTATGATTTTCTTTCTTCTGCAAAACACAAATTAAGATTTTTAGAAGAATTTTCTTCTAAGCTGTGCAGGTTCATTCAATGCAAGTTAATGGTGGCCAGAACTTTGGAGCTCCAAAAAGCACATAAAGCATAAAAGTTATCCATACGACTCCAGTGGCTTAATCCATGTCTTCAGAAGCGATATGAAAGTTGTGAGTGAGAAACAGATCAATATTAAAGCCTTTTTTTACTATAAACATTGTGACTTTGGTCACAATTCACTTGCCTTGTATGGACATACAGAGCTAAAATATTCTTCTAAAAATCTTTGTTTATATTCTGCAGAAAATAGAAAGTCTGAGATGGCCTAAGGGTGATTAAATGATGAGAGAATTGTCATTTTTGGGTGAATTATTCCTTAAATTGTTAGACTACATGTTTAAGTTTACTGCAATGATTACTTTTGTGTATTTGTCATACAGCAAGACCATCAAAAACGAGCAAGTGAAGGCAAAAGTTGATAAAAAACGAAAGAAAAATGGTGACTAGTCACAGCACTTACTGTAAAATATACAGAACACTTTCCCTTATAAATTAAAATGATACATTTTAACCTGAAATCTCTCATTTGTAAATTAAAAAAGGTTCTTGGACATGTGTCAATTCCCAATGTATACATATGTTTAACTCACTTCTCTTGATTTCTTTTCAGGTTTGTCAGATAACCCGATAGATCTGGAGAAGCGCAGACAAACATTTGGACAAAATTTCATACCCCCCAAAAAGCCCAAGACCTTCCTTCAGCTGGTGTGGGAGGCATTACAAGATGTCACTCTTATCATCCTGGAGATCGCTGCCATCATCTCTCTTGGACTGTCCTTCTATCAGCCTCCTGGACACGAGAGCGAGGGTGAGACTGAGGGGAGCTAGAAACACACACACAGAGAGAGAGAGAGAGAGAGAGAGAGGGAGAGAGAGAGAGAGAGAGAGAGAGAGAGAGAGAGAGAGAGAGAAAAGTAAGCAAAGAATGTTAGAGGGATGAGGTAGAGGAAGGGCCGGTCTTGGTCAAGGGAGGAGGGAATGACGGATAGAGAGTGGGAGGGAAGAGAGAGTGAGAGAGAGAACTGAATCAAGGGAGTGTGGGAGGAAAAAGGTGAGAATGAAGGTGAGAAACAATGAAACATAGCTTTGATTGGCAAAGAATTATAAAAGTTTTATACAATGTACTGTGACAAAAGCAGCCTAAAGGAATAGTTCACCCAAAAGTTTTAATTCATATCATTTCATCCCAGATGTGTATGCTTTTTCTTATCTGCTGAACTCAATTGAAGATTTTTGGAATAATGTCTCTGACCTTTTGGTCCATACAATGCAAGTTAATGAGTGCCAAAATTTTGAAACTTACGAAAAAAACAAAACACACAAGTCAGCATAAAAGTAATCCATGTGACTCCAGAGGTTAAATCAGTATCTTCAGAAGTGATATGATAGGTGTGGCTGAGAAACAGATCATTTTCATATTCTTCTTCTTGTGATTTTAGTTATCCACATTCTTCATGCATATCGCCCTCTACCGGGCAGGGCAGAAGAATTTCTAGCAAAAAAGGACTTTAATATTGCTATGTTTCTCACCCACACCTATCATATCACTTCTGAAAATATGGATTACAACACTGGAGTCTTATGAATTACTTTTATGCTGCCTTTATTTGCTTTTTGAAGCATCAAAATTTTGCCACCCATTCACCTGCATTGTATGGACCTACAGAGCTGAAATATTGTCCTAAAAATCATAATTTGTAATCTGCAGACGAAAGAAACTCAAATACATCTGGGATGGGTGAGTAAATCCTATCGTTATAAACTATCCAAAGCTGGTTTTAACTGGACCCCCAACTTGGTAAGGTTGGTACGTTGGCTAGCTTTAAAGGGGTTTTGGACTCTTTTCAGCTGGTCAGTTTGGCAGACCATCATAGGCTGGTTTAACCCTCGGAGAAACAACCGTTGACATTGATGAAGTTTTTTTTTTAGTTTTTTTTACCACTTGAAAGTGTTTTTAAGAAGGCACAAATACACAAATACATTGCTCTGGGGTAAATTTTGTATTTAGTAATCTGTGACATTCAATATGCATTTTCTTTCCCATCAAAACTGTTATTTGTAGCTTTTTTTATTACCATTTTTAATAAAAAAAATATATATTTTTTTTTCATTGTTTAATTTTTTTTTTGCAATTCTGCTGAGTGGGTTCTCTGAGGTTTAAGCTGTTGTTTTTGTTGTTGTTGTTGTTTTTCATCAGGTCATGCCTATTCATGGGTGTTTCTTTAACTTAACTGGTAGAGCATGGTGCTAGCAATGGCAGGGTTATGGATTTGTTTTCGAGGGAACATATGGACACATAAAATGAATAGCTTAAATGCACTGTAAGTTGCTTTGGACCAGCTATGATCAGTGAAGGCTGGTTTAAACTGTTTTTGCAGCAGGGAAATAAAAACTTAAAGCTGTAAACACTGATGTTTTATATTTAAGTTGAATAGTCCTGTATTATGCAATCTCATTTTGAAAGCTGCATGGCAACCGCATGATTATGACGTTTAACGCCTGCAGGCTGTGGGAAAGTGTCTGGAGGAGTCGAAGATGATGGGGAGGCAGAAGCAGGATGGATTGAAGGTGCCGCCATCCTGCTGTCCGTAATTTGTGTGGTGCTGGTGACTGCTTTCAATGACTGGAGTAAAGAGAAGCAGTTCCGCGGGCTACAGAGCCGCATCGAGCAGGAGCAGCGGTTCGCTGTAGTGCGCAACGGAAATGTCATCCAGATCCCTGTTGCAGAGATGGTGGTTGGGGACATGGCCCAGGTCAAATATGGTCAGTTCCTGTGCTGCTGAGACTAGTAAATTGAGTGAATGTTGAGATTAGGCTTAACTCATCTAATATGAGGAAGGTGTGGATTAATGCGGCTTTTAAAATAATGTTCACATGAGGATTGGAACTCATTTGTTGATAATGTACCCTGTTTAATAATATGGCATTATTGGTCAGACAGGTAAATGCTTTTTCTGATATTAATACCCTACTGATAAAGAGATGTTTATTTGTATCAGTGTGAGTTTGTCCTACTTTATTTTCCTCTCTCAGGTGACCTCCTACCTGCTGATGGCATCCTGATTCAGGGAAATGACCTGAAGATTGACGAGAGCTCTTTGACCGGTGAATCAGACCATGTTCGGAAGTCAGCTGACAAGGACCCCATGCTTCTCTCAGGTAAGCATGCGTAGGCATGCTTCATAAATTCACATTTTAAAGGTATAGTCTCAAACACTGAATGGGGACTGAGAATAATATACAGCTCCTTTTGTATGTCACGGAAGAAAGAAGGTCATATGGGTTTGAAACAAAACCCTAAAGTTGGAAGCACACAGTTCTCTAGAATGTCATTGTGTAGATTTGTCTTCAATGAAATTAAAGGGTTAGTTCACCCAAAAATGAAAATTCTCACATGATTTTCGACAGGAGTCATCTGGACTCATGTGCCTAAATATGTCTTTTGGACCATCAAACAGCCAGCAGCCTGATGGCACCCATTTACTTGCATTGTATGGTCAAACAGAGCTGAAATGTGCTTATAAAATTCTTAATTTTGGTTCTGCTGAAGAAAGAAAGCCATACACATCTGGGATGTCTTAAAGGTAAGTAAATAATGAGATTATTTTCATTTTTGCGGTGAATTTACGTTTAAGGGGCCTAGCCAAACCATTAATTAGAAGGGATTGTCCATATAGTTTTGGCCAGTGTAGTGTACCATTCTGAGCTTTTGATAAATGTGTATGCTAAATGAATTAATGTAATACTCACTTACCAATCTCAGTAATTTGAAATCATCACTGCTTTATAGTTGCCTATCTGTCACTCACTCAACGTTGTGTCGATGTAGTGACACAAGGGGTCGAAGTTGGGAGTCCCAATTACCTCTGATATTTGTGAAAAGGCCAGTGAGAATTGGCAAGTGGATTTTGCATGCCACTCCCTCGGACATACGGGTATAAAAGGAGACGGCTTCCATCTATTCATTCAGATTTGTTCTTCGGAGCCGATCAGTGTAAAGCTTCCACTGGCATTCCATTCACTTCGAAGAGTGTATAAAATGGTTGGATATATGACACATGTACAGCGGGTTCTCTCTCCTCGCACAGATAAGTGCAGAGAACGCTCCTGGGCACTTCGGCAGCCACACTAAAAGAGTAATTTTCTCTAAAAGAGTGAAGCACTGATGGAGAGCATACATTCCATCTATGTGCAGTTCCTGCTTGCGGTCGGTATCTTTCTTCCTCTGACGGCCATGATCACTGACTCACATGTATGGGTCATAGTTATGCTGAGACAGCGTTCGTAGGTGGCACATGTTCTCACTGCGAGAAAAAGGGAAAAAGGGAAAGCCACTCTCTGTCCTGTTCCTTCTGCTTACAAGACCATGGCAGCTAGCGCTGGGGGCAATTTGGTGGCTTCAATGGGAGTTTTTCCGCTGGGCAAATCCCCACGGACCTCCCATTCCCCAGCACGCTCGTTTCCACCAGTCGAGTTCATGGATTTGTCAGACGGCCCACTCCAGGGAGGGCTTAATGTCTCATTCAGGGCTCAAAATAAGGATGGGGAATCAATCACAGAACTGGGGAGCAGGCTTTTACAGTCTGAAGCTGAGGACTCGTCTGGGCACCCACCATCTGGTGCGGTTGCCCAGTCAGAGGCCAACGTGGAGCTGATGGCCATGCTTGCCTGGGCTGGCGTGAGTGTTGGGCTGGAGTGGAAACCTCCACCTTGCCTTAAGTATTCATGGCTGGACAATTATTACCTGGACTCAGAGCGTCACACAGAACCACGCTCTGCCACAGATCCTTTCTTCCCGGAGGTGCATGAGGAGCTCACAAATTAGTGGCGGTCACCTTTTACTGCCCGGTCCTGTTTCATGAGTTCTTCTGCTCTCACTACCCTCGATGGCAGGGCAGCCAGGGGTTACACGGAGGTTCCTCTGGTGGAGCAGGCGATCGCAGTGCGCCTGTGCTCCCGTCCAGGGCCTGTAATTTCACTATGTTGACGCCCCCATTTCTCAAGGTGGCCTGTTTGGTGACACTGAGGACATTGCCCAGCAGTTCTCAGCAGTCAAGAAGTAGACGGAGGTGATCCAGCACATCCTGTCCTGGCGTGATTCCTCCGCCACCTACAGGCTGCTGAGATCCCGTACCCCATCCGTCTGCTCATCATACACACCTGGGATGGCTTAAAGGTAAGTAAATCATGAATGTTAATTTTTGGGTGAACTTACTCTTTAAGGGGACTAACCAAACCATTAATTAGAAGGGATTGTCCATATAGTTTTGGCCAGTGTAGTGTACCATACTGAGCTTTCGATAAATGCGAATGCTAAATTAATTAATGTAATACTCAATTACCAATCTCATTAATCTGAAATCATCACTGTTTAATAATTCCCTATCTGTCACTCACTCAACGTTGTGTCGATGTAGTGACACTAGAGGTCGAACTTGGGAGCACCAATCACCTCTGATATTTGAGAAAAGGCCAGTGAGAATTGGCAAGTGGAATTTGCATGCCATTCCCCTGGACATGCCCGCATGAAGTTGACGCCCCCCCTCCCTTGGTCTGGTTCCAAGAACCCCATGAGAGCTTCGAAGCATCCCTGAGATGGGCGACCCAGGGGTAAGGAGACCTGCTGTTAACCAGGAGGTGGTACACAGACCACTCCATCCCCTGGTGGAAGGTCGGGAGGAGAATCTTTCATTCCCTTTTTATGATTTTTCCGCATTCTCAAGGGACATTGGTACTTTCATGTTCAAAAAAGGAGCAGTTTCCACATTCTCTGGGTCATGACTCAATGTTTACAACCGTTTTTTGTCACAACAGCTGTATATCGAACACTCGCAGTAGAGGCGCTGCGGACACGAGTCTTCCACCTTCGCACACCCAGCTGCGACACACACATGCTCACGATCAGGCGTATGTGACGAGACACAAGGACACACAGCCTTCTCTACTGTCGGAGACCGGTCCTATGGTGGGTACGCAAAGCAAGTTAAGTGCTCTAACATCTCTCTCAGCAGAGCCACGAGTTCAGGATGCAAGGCCTCTCGACATGGCAGCTCCTGTTCCACCCTGCCGCGAGGCCCCATCCTCAGGTATGTCAAAGGCAATTGTCCCTTTGGTGCCCCTTGCACGGAGTCTGGAGGCGTGGTTAGCGCTCTCCAACCTGTCATGCTGGCCTCATCAGGACGATCCGACTCGGTTATGCGTTTCAGTTTGCCAGGCGCCCGCCCAGATTCAATGGCAGATTTTGCCTCATTAGCAGGTAAGGACACCACTGTTCTGCATTTGGAAATCGCAGTCCTTCTAGAGAAGGACGCGATAGAGCCTGTCCCTCCAACCAAGATGAAGAAGGGGTTTTACAGCCCCTACTTCATCATACCTGAAAAAGGTGAGAACCTGCAAGCTTTGAATCGGGCCCTGCACAAGCTCCCATTCAAAATGCTGACGTAAAAATGCATTCTGTTATGCGTCCAGCATCAAGATTGCTTTCTCGATTTTGCCATGACGCAGACTGTTTTTTCAGTTTTCCTTCAAGGGTCAGGCATACCAGTACAAGGTCCTCCCCTTCAATCTGTCCATGTCATCTAACATCTTGCAGAGGTAGCTCTTGCCCCGCTAAGGGTGTCCGCATCCTCAATTATCTCGACGACTGGCTGATTCAAGCTCACTCTCGAGATTGATTGCGTGCGCACAGGGACCTGGTGCTCAGACACCTCAGCCGATTGTGGCTTCAGGTCAACTGGGAAAAGAGCAAGCTCTCCCTGGTGCAGAGCATCTCTTAACTTGGGATGGAGTTGGACTCACACCTTATGAACGAGCACGCTCAGTCAGTGCTGAATTGCGTGAAGTCAGCAGGCTGGGTGTACCAATTGCACACAGCGCCTTTCCCCTCCCTGAGGGGATAATATGTGCTTTTTTGTCCACATGAGTTCCTGGGACTGGTAAACCCTGGATGTCTTTCCTCCCCCAGCACCCTGCGGCAGGCGAATTTGGCAGTGGAATTTGATGCCAGGCCCAGTACTTGTGAAGTATGCCCTGTCAGGTCAGCCCGTGTACTAGGGATAGGTGCTCCATATGTAGTGGTTCCCTGTCGGTAATCCCATATGAGGTATTTTCCATGGTACGGTTTTCCTGATGGTAAACCCATGTCTTCCCCTGGGCATAGCTCTACTCTATCACCAGTCGCTGCACATGTAGAGTTCCTCCCTTCCAGGTATGACCTAACGCAGGGACTCCTTTCCATGTGTGGTACTTCACGGTTGGTAAGTCCATGTGATGTGCTCTCCACATGTTAACCTCCCTTCAGCCAGGATGTGGTTACTGTGGTGTCCTTTCTCCTTGGGGGAAAGAACACCTTCCCCGGCAGGAATATATCTTGGTCCCAGCTAAGTGAATTTTCATTTTCAAAGAGGAAAAAAGAGAAAAGGTCAAAACAGCTGATGCGACCTATTCCCATTATAAGTATGTCTTGTCCACCCCCCTGCGAGGGACTATGTGACTTATGTGGGCCGTTGGGAAGGTTACGATGGGGCTGTGTGCACTTGTTACTAGGCACACGGTAGCCTCCCTGCATCTGCACTGCTGATCCGCCTAAGTTGCCGATCCATCTTTTTGTATATGGGCCCCTAGTGTCACTACATGGTAAATGGTCTGCACTTATAAAGCACCTTTTTTAACCTTAGAGTTTACCAAAGCGCTTTACACTGTGTCCAATTCACCCATTCACACACACATTCACACTCACACTCATACACCATACACCAGTAGAGCTGCCATGCAAGGTGCTAGCCTGCCATTTGGAGCAACTTGGGTTTCAGTGTCTTGCCCAAGGACACTTCGGCATGTGGAGTCATGTGGGCCGGGAATCGATCCACCAAAACTGCAATTAGCAGCCGACCCGCTTTACCACCTGAGCCACAGCTGCTCCAAACATCAATGTCGAGTGAGTGACAGATAGGGAATGTCTTGGTTACTGTTGTGTCCCTCCTGCCACAACACTGAACTACCCGCTGAAATGGCCGGGACACTGTCTTGGCTCTTCAGCACAAACCTGAATTAGTGGATGCATGCCGTCTCCTTTTATACCCATATATCCAGGGCAGTGGCATTCAAATTCCACTCACCAATTCTCATTGGCCTTTTCTCAAATATCAGAAGTGATTGGGGCTCCCAAGTTCGACCACTATTGGCACTATATCGATTCAACAACTCATTCCCTCCATCAGGGAACAGAGGTTACAACACAGCCACAGGTCACAGCCACCCAAATCTGATGCATTGTTTACATGGGAAAGATAAAAACAGTGCCACAAATTCAGCCTTTTGTTGTTAAAGATGAACTCAGTATTTTTTTTTACATTAAATAGAACTTTAAATGATACATTAAAAAAGTTTTACTTCAAAAATAATGAATTGTAATTTTGAATATGTATAAAACCATGACCCTGACCACACCCCCAGATGAGATGAAGACTACAGTCATATCAGTGACCTTATAAAAAAGCTGTTTATTCTACAAGGTGTGGGTCCCCTCATAGTGCTGCCATTTTAGGATCACATGAGCAGCCAAATACTACTCGCTTTATCTCAGTAACTGCCCTGTTATTGCCATTTTTCGCTCATGGATTAAAATAATCATGACAAACTATGAATAGTAAATTTCTACAATGGCTTCAGTAACTGACAACTATTGTGTTTAAATGATGCTACATCCAAGCCCCTAAGGGCAGTGTTGCCATGTCCGCTTATTTTAAGAGATTTTGAGCTTGTTTTTTCCTGAAGTTGCTTATAAATATACAAGTCTCGGGTTGTGTTTTTTTTTGGTCTTTTTTCTTGTTTTGACACAAGTTAAAACTATGAAGTTGATTCAGGACTTTATTAACTCCAGAAGAACATGTGCATGTGCTCTGTGTGTGTAAAAAAACAAAACAAGGTGTAACAAAATATAACCTGCATAACATGACGTTCAGCCAAATGGGCTAATGCTGATCTATGCTAATCAATGATGAGATGACAACCCTCAGTTCGAGAGACGCATGTGGCCATGCTGTATGTGTGTCTGTGTCCTTATGTTTTATGTTGTTTTAAGATCATTTATATCATTAAAGTTTTTGTTGACTGTTTTTGTTGCCTGTTACAGTTATATTTAGGAGCTATTTCTAACTGATCTAACCCTTAAAATAATTTTTGTTGGTGTAAACTAATGTATTCAGGTTGATTCATTGATGTTAAATAATATTTTAGACTTGAATAAAACCAGTTAATTTAGGTTTCACCACATTAAACACAATTTTTAGATTTACATTTTTTTCAGTGGACACACTTGTGATTTTTTTTTTCTTTGTAATACCATGCATAATAATCAAACTAGCTGACAGATATCACTAAAATTGGTGTCCTGAAAAATCACAACTGTCTCTGTGACAGCTCTAGACCCTAGAGCCTTAGTCAGGGGGCTGGCCCATGTCTTTAGGCAATAATTTCAGCAAATCTTAGCTAACTAAGCCGGAATCAATGTGTATTAAACATGACTCTCTTGATATAATGATATAAATCAATACATTTTTTAAAGGTTGATGCCCATCACCTGTCTTTACTGTGAGAATGTTCTGAAACATTAGATTGGTCAACCTTTCTTTAAGGTGTCTGGTGCTGTTTTGCATTCCTCGCACTGATGCGCTCCTTTATCTGTCAGTCATCGGCACTTAGAACGCTCAGAACACATGCATTCTGTGTGTCAGTATAACTGAGATGCTGCAGTGGCATCCAGATGTTGATAATTAGATCTGTGAATCTCTGTTTCCTGCTATGATCACTGGTGCATGCCCTCTCCCTTCCTCCCTGCTATTCTTAGACACTTAAGTCTGATAACTCCATTCGCTTTATGACGCTGTCCTGCTCAACTGCTGATATTATTCAGTAATATCCCAATGATGTTTTTGTGAAAATGATGTATAGGGTCTGTTGTTGTGTATGTGCTAGTCGTGAACTGCAGCAGTTCAGTCTGTCCTTGTTCGTATTCACTGCTGTTTGTGTCTTTTGCATTTGCAATAATATTGTGTAGTTGATTTTCGTGCCTTTGTAATGGATGTGTGTGTTTGGATTGAGCAGTGTGTTTCAGTGTGTGTTACCTTGCTACCTCAAACAGGGAAGCAGGTTTTTATATTTTTGGGGGTCTTCAAGGCAAAAAAATATTTTCTTAATTAGTATTTTGTCTTGTTTTCAAGGGGGAATAAATCTAAACATCCTTAAAGCAAGATACAATTACCTGAGAAACAAAATTGTGTAAAATCATAAAACTTGTTTTAAGAGAATACATATTAGTTCAATATATTACGGGGTTTACTACAAGTTCCCCTTCTGTCACTCACTCGACGTTGTGTCGAATGTAGTGACACAAGAGGTCTTTCTTGAGAGCCTCGTGTACCTCTGGATTTGAGATAAGGCCAATGAGAATTGGCAGACAGAATTTGCATGTACCGCCACCGGACATACAGTTATAAAGGGAAGTGGACATGCGTCTGTCAGTCAGATTTTTTCTTCGGAGCTGAGCGGTTGTGCAGCAGCAAGCTGAGTCTCACTTCTGTTCCACTCACCTCTATAAGCAAAGCATTGCTTTTGGATCTACGGTGCGTTACTAGCGGCTTTCTCCCTCTCTCCACGCCCCTGGGCGATTCGGCAGTTAAAAGAGTATATACCTCTAAAAGAGAAGTATTTTCCCCTCTAAAAGAGCATATTTTCTCTCACAAAAGAGCAACACACAGCAGGCATTGAACCATACCCCACCTCCTTGCTTGTCCGCTCTTACTATCCTTGGCGGTGGGGCGGCCCACGGGTACACGGAGGTCCCCCAGGTGGACAGTGCGGTTGCGATCTGTGCCCCGAGAATGACGCCACCTGGCGGGATCGCCCGGTACTCCCCTCCAAGGCCTGTAGGATGACGTCGTCACTGACCTCGAAAGCCTACAGCGCCACTGGTCAGGCCGCCTCCGCCCTGCATGCCATGGCTTTCCTGCAGGTCCACCAAGCCAAGGCATTCAAAGAACTGCACCTGGGTAGTCCCAACCCTGAATTGCTGCAGGAACTGCGCTCTGCCACCGACCTCGCTCTCAGAGCCACGAAAGTCACAGCGCGGGCACTTGCGGGGGCGATGGCCACCCTCGTGGTCCTTGTGGAATCGAGATGCGTGATGTTGACAAGGCCCACTTTCTCAACCCCCCGTCTCCCAGCTTGGCCTCTTTGGTGACACCGCCGATGACTTCACTCAGCAGTTTTTGCACATCATGCCGTGGCACCACCCCAGCGCAGCCTGCACTCTGTCTGCATCGTCCCTCTAGTGCCCCTCACACAGAGCTTGGATGCATGACTTTCGCTATACAACCGTCGCGTTGGCTGGCCAGGACCATCTGACTTGGCTACGCGAATCGCCTGGCTCCCGCCTTGTTTCAACGGTATTCGCTCCACTTCAATGCGCTGTGAAAACGTCAGCACCTTACAGGCAGAGATTACAACTCTGCTACTCAAAAACGTGATAGAGCCTGTCCCTCCAGCCGAGATGAAGAAGGGTTTCTACAGCCCTTACTTCATCGTACCCAAAAAAGTCAGTGGGTTACGGTCAATCTTGGACGAGTTCTCAACCGGGCTTTACACAAACTCCTGTTCAAAATGCTCACGCAGAAACAGATTCTAGATTGGTTTGCGGCAGTAAACCTGAAGAATGCTTACTTCCACGTCTCCAGTTTGCCTCGACACCAACCCTTCCTACGGTTCGCGTTCAATGACCAGGCGTATCAGTACAAGGTCCTCCCCTTCGGCCTGTCCTTGTCCCATCACGTCTTCATGAAGGTCGCAGAGGCAGCCCTTACCCCACTACGGGAAGTGGGCATCTGCATACTCAACTACCTCGATGACTGGCTCGTTCTAGCTCACTCTCGAGAGTCACTAGGCACACACAGGATCCGGGTGCTCAGGCACCTCAGCTGTCTAGGGCTTCAGGTCAATTGGGAAAGAAGCAAGCTCGCCCCAGTTCAGAGCATCTCTTTTCTCGGCATGGAGAAAATGACAGCACGCCCTTGCTCTCTTCAAGCCCGGCACAGCGGTTCCTCTAAAACAGTTCCAGAGGCTCCAGGGGCATATTGCATCCTCGGCCACGGTCGCACTGCTCGGGTTGATGCATATGACACTGCTTCAGTACTGGCTTCAGACATGAGCCCCACTCTCATCATATGTCACAACCCGCCCACCATCATCTCCTTTGGAGTCAGCAGCGACTCAGGTGCCTTGCTGTCACTGTAATTCTTTCCTTTCTTTTTTTTAAAATGAGGGACAAGTCTAAAATATGTTTGTGGAAATCAACATTATGCCACAAATTCTGTTGTTTGAGTTCAAGTTTGAGTTGTTTGAGTTATTTTTTTTACTTTTTCTTACATAATTTGTAAACTGTGTTTAGTTTTTTCTTGCTTTAAGCATAAACTTTGTCTTTAACAAAATTTTGTAATGTTTTAATTATAGATTTAATTAGATTTAATTTATTTAGGTTTAATGCTCATGTAGCTCAACTGGTAGAGCATGGGTTTGCAGTGTCAAGGTCTGCAAGGTAATTGTCTGCAAAGTGCATAAATTTAATTTTGTTCTGTAAGGATTTTCTACAGAACAAAAATATTGATGTGTTTCCTCTTATGTACTGCAATCTAATATCACACTCTAATGTAGACCTATTTTGTGTCTTTTTCCAAACTCTCCCTCTCTTTGTCTCTTTACTCAATCTTTCTGTCTCAGGTACCCATGTGATGGAGGGATCAGGGAGGATGCTGGTGACCGCAGTTGGAGTCAACTCTCAGACCGGCATCATATTCACTCTACTGGGAGCCGGAGAAGGGGAGGAGGAAAAGAAAGAGAAGAAAGGTAGGTGTGAGGAAGGAGAGCATTAAACGCCAACCAGAACAGACACACACGCACCATCATACTAGAAGATTAAGCTGAATTTACTGTAGGATGTAGTGAGAATGAATGCACACTTTCACACTATGAGTAGCACCACCAGTAGAGAATGGAGAGAGGGGGTGGGAGATCCTTACATAAGATAGAATGAGAGAAATGGGTTTTGATATGAATGGAAGGCCAGTGGGATCTGACCCTGCAGGAATATTTATGAATGGTAAGACGAACAAGAGAGAAGCAGAGCTCCAATGCTGCAAACTTTATGGTCCATGTCATGGGTAATTTAACCTGCTGCCAGCAGAGAGGGAGAGAGGAGACTGGAGACTGGAGGGAGAGGAATAGAGGAGGATTAGGAGTTATATTGGAGGAGGCTGATTAATTATTCAAAAAAAGGGAATAAATGAGACAGACGGAGAGAGAGAGTAAAGGTTGGATTTGGGTATATGAAGAATGAAGTGGCGCCATATTCTGTTACTGTCCCACTGAATCGCTCATCAGCCACCAAACTGACTTAGAACTGCCTCACAATAACAATTCAATTCCTATAATAACTGTCAAACATTGCCATATCCATAGATAAGTATTTTATCAAAAATAAATATGGGTAGTTGACAATCTTGTTGAATAAACCAGCCTGAGGTGGTTAGCTGGTCTCTTGTCCTGGGCATGCTGGTTAGGCTGGTCCAGTTTGCTGGTTTATAAATATCTAAATCAGATAAAACCAGCAAACCACCTTAGGCCGGGTTTTTTTTTCAGTAGGGAAATAAATTGTCCATGACATTTTTTTCAAGTTTCACGATCAGGTTTTGCATTTTTCACCATTTTTATAGGAATAGTTCACTCAAAAATTTTAATTCTCTCATCATCCCTCTCCCTCATGTCGGCCCGATTGTGAATGATTTTCATTCTTCTGCAGAACACCAAATTTAGATTTTTTAGAGGAATATCTAAGCTCTTTAGGTCCATGCAATGCATGTGCATGATGACCAGAACTCAGAAGTTCCAAAAAGCAAATAAAGGCAGCATAAAAGTAATCCAAATGACTCCATTGGTTAAATTAATATCTTCTAAAGCAATATGATGAAGAAATGTCGTTTTTTTCTGTAAATCTACACTTTCACTTCATCATTTTGGTGTGGAAGTGACTTTCACTTTCAAATTCAGTTACCTACTCTTTTAGGCTGGTCAAAGGTGGAGATTTATAGTAAAAAAAAAAATGACTTAGATATTGATCTGTTTTTCACTCACACCTACACTAACATATCGCTTCTGAATGTAACCATTGGAGTCTTATGGTTTACTTTTATGCTGCTTTTATGCCCTTTTTGGATCTTCTGACCATTCACTTGTACCTACAGTGCTGAAATATTCTTCTGAAAATCTTTGTTTGTGTTCAGTAGAAGAAAGAAAGTCATACTCATCTGGGATGGCATGAGGGTGAGTAAATGATGAGAGAATTGTTTTGGGTGAAATATACCTTTAATTCACTTTTAGTTTTTGTTCAGTTTACTTCAACTGTAACAAATATTTATTTGCAAGAATTAGAAAATTGTTTGTTAAAGTAATAATAGATGAAGAATAGCATGTCACAATGCAATACACTGCTCTCACTGCGTAAACTACCCACATTATCCCCCAGATATAACAGAACATGATTGCTACTGTTTTGATTTCTCTTTTTTCTTACCTCTACTTCCACTTAATTGTAAAGTTTCCCATGGAATTTTCCTCCACACCCAAATTATCCCTTAGTTTTGCTATCCAATCAGAGTACAGTAGTTTCTCACTCATTACTATGGCCAAACAGAGCAGCGTCACCAATGGTATGCAATCAACAGCCCTGTTCTTTGAGTCCAAAACACCTACAGTATTGATTATATTACTTTGGACTTTCAGACTTTATAGAGACAGATTAGCCCATTCTCTACAGCTGAATTGTATTGGAGTGTATTCACAGGTTTAAGACTTCTTAGTTTAAGGTTGTAGTCCACTGTGTGAATGTGTGCGTTGTATGATTGTGTTTGTGGGGCTCTTTCCATAGTTCTGTGTGCTCTCATTTCCCCCACTCAAGAACACTGTGTGCTCTGTCTCTCATTCTGTCTCTGTCTGTCACTTTTTATTCCCTTGCCCCCCCCCCCCCCCCCCCCTCTCTCTCTCTCGATCTCTCACAGGCAAGCAACCAGAGGCAGCTGTGGAGACTAATCAGAATAAAGGTACCACAGGGACAGTAGAGTAGATGAATGGAGAGAATGAGGGGTTAATTATTTTCTTATTGTGGAAAATGTTTGTGGACAGCTCAGTTATGGTGTTGCTATGTGAGAATAGCAACATGAAAGATAAGTGTCATTTTTCAGTGTCAGTCCTGGCTTAATTTGTGCCTTCTGATTAGATAAGACATGGCCAAAGTGAAAAAACAAACACTTTTGTGCTATTTATTAGTTCATTATATGATAATAAGATGGGTACAGTTTTTGTTATATTTATATATATATATATATATATATATATATATATATATATATATATATATATATATATATATATATAATTTATATATTTTATAAAGCTACCAAAATTGCAACTAAACTTGATAGCCGATTTCCGTTGTGTGGAACAGAGCAGCTTTGACATTTTGATCCATGGGAAAAAAGTTTGGAGCAACTTAAGGGTGGACTGATTTTTTCACTTCTGATTTTTTAAAGTTAATGATCTGTAGACAATGTGACTCGATTTAATTGACCAAATTTAGACGTGTGAATGGGTGATTTCTGCCACAGCATTTTAGGGAAGTGCTTTTCCCCGTCTGTCGCTCACTTCGACGTTGTGTTGAAGAAGCGACACTAGGGGTCTCTCTTGAGCGTCGAAATATGCCTCTGATCTATGAAAAAAGGCCAATGAGAGTTGGCGAACAGTATTTGCATACCCCGCCCCCGGACATACGGGTATAAACCGAGGGAAATACGCTCGTTCATTCAGTAATTTTCTTCAGAGCCGATGGTCGCGTGTGCAGCCAGCTGCGAATGACACAACTGATCCTGCTTCTATCCTCTGATGCTCTGCTTTGCTGTTGGATCTACGGCGCACTTCAGCAGCTTTTCTCTTATCTTATCATGTAGCGGTGTTGAACGTCCCGCCACATGTCACAACTCACCCGTCGTCTCCTCCTCTGGAGCCAGCAGCGACTCAAGTCGCTGCGCGCCACTCACATCCCCGGCAACCTCAATGTGATAGCAGACGCGCTGTCACGACAACGCTTGCCTGGTGGAGAGTAGAGGCTTCACCCACACTCGGTTCAGCTGATCTGGGAACAGTTCGGCAAGGCCCAGGTAGACCTGTTTGCCTCCCGAGAGACCTCCCACTGCCCGCTCTGAAATGCCCGCTCAGAGGCTCCCCTCAGGGCAGATGCACTGGCACAGAGCTGGCCGGTGGGGCTGCGCAAGTACGCTTTCCCCCCAGTGAGCCTTCTTGCACAGGTGCTGTGCAAGGTCAGGGAGGACGAGGAGCAAGTCACTCTCGTGGCTCCTTACTGGCCCACCCGGGCCTAGTTCTTGGACCTCGTACTCCTCACGACAGCCCCTCCCTGGTGAATTCCCCTGAGGAAGGACCTTCTTTCTCAGGGACGGGGCACGCTCTGGCATCCGCACCCAGACCTTTGGAACCTCCACGTCTGGCCCCTGGACAGGACGCGGAAGATCTAGCTGGTCTACCACCCACGGTCGTAGCCACGATCAACCAAGCCAGAGCCCCTTCTATCAGGCAACTCTACGCCCTGAAATGGCGTCTGTTCATGAATTGGTGTTCTTCCCGGGCAGAAGACCCACAGAGGTGCACAGTTAGGTCAGTGCTCCTATTCCTACAGGAGAGGTTGGAGGGGAGGCTGTCCCCTTCCACCTTGAAGGTGTATGTTGCCGCTATTGCAGCTCACCATGACCCAGTAGACAGCAAGTCTCTGGGCAAGCACAACTTAATCGTCAGGTTCCTAAGAGGTGCCCGGAGGTTAAATCCCTCCCGGCTAAACCTGTTCCCCTCCTGGGATCTCTCGGGTCTTCAGAGATCCCCTTTCGAGCCACTAGAATCAGCTGGACTCAGCGCCCTCTCTCTAAAGACGGCCCTGCTGATCGCACTCGCCTCCATCAAGAGGGTCGGGGACCTGCCAGCGTTCTCTACTAACGACACTTGCCTGGAGTTCGGTCTGGCAGACATGGTTCCTACCATGCCCTTCAGAGATCAGGTAGTGAACCTGCAAGCGCTGCCCCGGGAGGAGGCAGACCCAGCCCCATTACTGCTGTGTCCGGTACGTGCCTTGCGTGCCTACCTGTAACGCACCCAGAGCTTAAGGCGCTCTGAGCAGCTCTTTGTCTGCTTTGGAGGACAGCAGAAAGGGAATGCTGTCTCCAAACAAAGGTTGTCCCACTGGGTGGTGGAGGCCATTCTGTTGGCCTATCACACCCAGGCCGTGCCACCCCCTCTGCGGGTTCGAGCTCACTCTACTAGGAGCATGGCATCCTCATGGGCACTGGCTAGGGGAACCTCCCTAGCAGACATCTGTAGAGCTGCGGGCTGGGCAGCACCTAACACCTTTGCAAGGTTTTACAATCTCAGGGTTGAGTCAGTCCCGTCCCGTGTCCTCTCAGGTCCGAGCCCGTAGAACTCGGTACACGTTGACGGTCTGACTGGGTGAATCGCTTATTTCCAGCGCCTTTTCCCTCTGCCGAGGTAAAACAGTGCGCCTTCTTTCCCAGGAGACCCCCCTTAGGTCCCTGGTTGATTCCTCCCTAGCCCTTTTGGGTCCGCAGTTCAGTGGAGGAACTTGCCGGCCCAGTCCACTACGAGCACCCCAGGCTACCCCTACTGGAATAGGTGCTCCACAGGTTAGGCCTCCTACGCGGACTCCTCCTGTGAGTACTTCCGCGGGACGGTCACCTTATGAGCTGACCTGCGTCTCCCTTAGGCAGTCTTTTTCGCTGCCCTCTTGTCGCCGTGTTGTATCAACTCCTTCTCCCTGAGGCGGGATCTACCACCGCGCCATTTTTTCCACATGCGACCTAAGAGGCCATGTGATGTATTTCACCACCTTTACCTCCCCTGTCGGGTGGGTGTGGCCTCCGCAGGGTCTTTTCCCCCTGAAAGAATAGGAATTCGGGTAAGACCCCCTTCCCTCGATGCGGTAAGGGCCCTGGCTGCTCTTGCTCTATGCCGAGAAATCATTGGGAGAAAAGAGGCCCAGCCAGGCTTGGCCCATTCCCTAGTTGGGATCGTCACCTTGTTCCCCCCTAGGGTAACCAAAAGGACTCTGACGACTTTTTTGGGGCATTGGGGAAGAGTACGTGCAGTCTGAACACAGTTGGTCGCTTGTGCATGTAGAATACCTGCCCGCTTCTGTGTCAGCAGTACACGTACACGGTTCAGCGCATGGCGTGATTTGAAGTGGACCCCTAGTGTCGCTTCTTCAACACGACATCGAAGTGAGCGACAGATGGAGGGAACGAGAGCCGCTGAGGTGTCCGGAACACTCCCGGCTCCTCAGAAAAATCCTGAATGAACGAGCGTATTTCCCTCGCCTTTATACCCGTATGTCCAGGGGCGGAGGATGCAAATACTGTTCGCCAACTCTCATTGGCCTTTTTTCATAGATCAGAGGCATATTTCGGCGCTCAAGAGAGACCCCTAGTGTCGCTTCTTCAACACGACGTCTCGTTCCCTCCATCAGGGAACGGAGGTTACATACGTAACCGAGATGTTTTTGGCTAACAATAATTGCGCAACTTAAACTTGGTAATTTTTTTCATCAGTAAAAAGTTTTAAAATTAAATAAATGAAAAGTACTTTTGAAAAAAACATTTTTTAAATCATGCCCACTCACTCAGATGAAGACTTATTAATTCCTGCAGAGATTCTTTTACTTACTGTGATGACAACCTCTGCGTTTTACCATAGGACAGAGCGTAATGGTCAACTAGGTATTACAACAGTAAGTCACCGTTTGTGGACACCAAACAAATGAATAGCAAAGCCGTAAGCTGACACCTACCTGTCGCAAAATTGTCTGTGTCTTCTCTTAAAAAACATTTTAAAAAACAAATTGTATTATTAATATTTTATTATCCACTTTTCACCCCAATATGGCATGCCCAATTCCCATGACTTCCTTGTGGTGACATGGTTAATCACCTCAATCCGGGTGGCGGAGGACAAGTCTCAGTTGCCTCCACTTCTGAGACCGTCAATCCGTGCATCTTATCACGTGGCACGCTGTGCATGACAACATGGAGACTTATAGCATGTGGAGGCTCATGCTACTCTCCACGATCCACGCACAACTCACCACCACCCCAATGAAAGTGAGAACCACTAATCGTGACCACGAGGAGGTTACCCCATGTGACTCTACCCTCCCTAGCAACCAGGCCAATTTGTTCGCTTAGGAGACCTAGCTGGATTCACTCAGCACACCCTGGATTCGAACTTGCAACTCCGGGGGTGGTAGTTATAAATTTTAATGTTTTAAATTTCACACATAGTTAATTCAAAAGGTATTGTTTAGTGTAAAACATGTAGAAAATTAGCGGACAGGCGATCAGTTAATTAAGGGATGAGCTGTTTCCTGACAAATGCAGTTTATTCAGCACACTGAAGCATCTCCTCCATAGACATCCATTCAAAAAGAATGTCCTCTTGTCTCCTCGTGTCCCAGTATACCGCCATAGAATGTCTATGGAACCGCCACATTATGCTATTTTAGGCTAAGCCTTTAGGCTCCCCTAAGAAGGGCTCTGAGCACAGTGGCCTAATGGGTTTTTATTTTACATAGAGAAGGAGGCTATATAGGGGAAGGACATGTTGCGGTCACATGACAAACCAAATATTATTCGCTTTATTTAGATAATTCCACTGTCACTTTCGCTCATGAAATAAACAGCACATTTCTATAAATGCAACAGTATCTGAAACCTTTAGATTTTGCATTATACAACATGTATGCAAACTAGGTGTCCGTTTAAGTCCAAGATGACCATCATATCAGCAAGTGCAATATAAACAAAAAAGTTAATGAGTGCACCTGTAATTTTCAATGACAGGGGTCATTTTTTTTTTCAAAGCATTTCAAATCCACTTTGTTAAAAAATTTGGAAGGGCACATGCCAGTTTGAATGGGCATGCATGAAACTTTTGCACAGACTGTAGTGCTGGACTACAGGCAAAACACAAAGCTACTTTTTGTTCAATGTCACACATTCTAGTGAATACACACGCCATTGGTTGCTCAACTGCATATATGATGACTGAGGACTCCGCAGTTCTGTAGTTCATTGTTGAGGAAAAGTGCTCAAACAATGCTGAACTACTGAATAGTGCAAGCTCTGTAGAACATGAGAGGGGTGACACTGTTGTGGTCCAATTATAAACTATGTCAGTGTTTATGGTCTGCCTTCAATGAGTGTGCGTATCAACATTTGTCTGGCTTCTTTCGTTGTGTGTCTAGTTGTGTGTGTGTTTATACCACTTCAGCCTGTAGTGTAACCACTCAGATATTCAGTGTGTGGCATGGAGGTATTTAGAGCATTTAAATAGTTTCTTTCATGGTGGGGGCCTCTCAAGATGCCTCCAAGTTGTGACATGACAGATTTGTTGTGCACATTTAGTGACGCTAATAATGTCCCGCCCACCAGCTAAAAAGCAAGATGGAGCCGTTGCCATGGAGATGCAGCCTCTGAAAAGTGCAGAGGGTGGAGAAGTGGAGGAAAGAGAGAAGAAAAAATCCAACGTGCCCAAGAAGGAGAAGTCTGTTCTGCAGGGCAAACTCACAAAACTGGCTGTGCAGATTGGCAAAGCAGGTGCGTGGGACTTTTTGGACCAGGCCAATGGGGCCAGTGCTCCAGGGCCTCTACCTGTCAGGGGCCTCAAGCTGAGAGAAACCTAGAAACATGCGACTACAGATGTAAAATTTATAGATATTTGCGATATCATTTCTTGTTATTTGGACTTTACAATTTACTGATGATTCTAATGAGGTTGGTGCCTCAGGGCCTCACAGGACTATAATCTGTCCTTGCACAAACCAAAGTCATATGAAATGATAATCACTTCACTAACACAGATGCTCACCGCTGTGCTGATTCCATTATCTTTTCTTTTTTTATTCACATTCAGAACAACTTTACACTCTGCAAGATGCATTCATACATAATGGGAGTAAAAAATAGTATCTTGTGGGTTTATTTAGTCTGCTGTTCTGTTTTTAGGTCTTGTGATGTCGGCCATCACCGTTATCATCCTGGTGCTGTACTTTGTGATCGAGACATTTGTGGTGGAGGGACAGAGCTGGTTGCCTGAGTGTACCCCTGTCTACGTGCAGTACTTTGTCAAATTCTTTATCATCGGGGTGACTGTGCTGGTGGTAGCTGTGCCTGAGGGTCTTCCCCTTGCTGTTACCATCTCTCTTGCCTACTCGGTTAAGGTGAGACTGCACAGTGTGTCTGTGTGTGTGTAATCAGCAAATCAGATTTATTGTAGAGTCTACAAATTATGTAAGTGCACACAGTTGGGGGGGTTATGTAATGTTTTTAGTGCTTGTTGCTTTTACTGACACCTTGAATGTAACAGCCAGTTTTGGTGAAGCTAATTTGAAACAGTAACGAATAAATTCATTTAAGGTGACAGCAGCAATATTGAACAGATTTATTCTTTACTCTAAATACAACAAACAGTCCAAGCAAACTGATTTGAATGAATTGGCCTTACCAACGCTACATACAGAAAAGTATGACAGTTTTGGAGTGCGCGATACACTACAATGTTCCTTCTTGGAAAAAGTAACTAGTAACTGGAAAAGCTACACTATAGCTTAAATACTGTCACTCTATGGAAAACTTTTTTAAGTTAGAAGCGTTGCTACTTTTAGTTGCAACTACTTTTATCCCCAATGATAGTATAATTTTTTCATCATCCAATCCTTCTGCTATTGTTAATTCAGAAAATGATGAAGGACAATAACTTGGTGCGTCACTTGGATGCCTGCGAGACAATGGGCAATGCCACCGCCATCTGTTCTGACAAGACAGGCACACTCACAACCAACCGCATGACTGTAGTACAGGCCTTTCTTAATGACCAGCACTTCCGTGAGATCCCTGACCCCAGCCAGATCAACCCCAACACCCTGGAAATGATTGTCAATGCCATATCTATCAACTGCGCCTACACCTCCAAGATAATGGTGAGATCCAATATCATCTATTAACACAGCTAAATTAAAATAAAAAATTGTTCACCTCAAAATGAAAATTCTCTCATTTACTCACCCTCATGCTATTTCAGATGTGTGACTTTTTTTCTGCTGAACACAAACAAAGATTTTTAAAAGAATATCTCATCTCTGTGTGTCCATACATTGCAAGTGAATTGTGGCCAGAATTTTGAAGCTCCTAAAAGCACATTAAGGCAGCATAAAAGTAATCCATATGACCCCAATGGTTAAATCGATATCTTCAGAAGTGATTTTATAGGTGTGGGTTATTATATATATATATATATATATATATATATATATATCAAATATATAAAATCTCTTCTGAAGATATGGATTTAAACACTGGAGTCTTATGGATTTCTTTTATTCTTCAAAGTTCTGGCCACCATTCATGAATGGGCCAACAGAGCTGAAATTTTCTTCTAAAAATCTGCATTGGTGTTCATCAGAAGAAAGTTATACACATCTGGGATGGCATGAGGGTGAGTAAATGATGAATGTACATTTTTGGGTGAACTATTCCTTTAAACCAGCCTGATGATTTTCTTAGGTGATTAAATATGGTCTTAGGTGATTTAAGATACTCTTCCAACTGGGCCAAGGTGGTATTAAGCAGCTCGGCCAGCTGATCACAAGTGCACCAAACCCCTTTATAACCAGCCAACAGACCAGCCTGACAGGCTGAGAAACCAGCAAACCATCGTAGTCTGGTTTAAGCTGTTTTCTTTCAACAGGACAGCTCTGAAAGCCCTATGCATAATTTCTCTCATGGCCATCTGACGATTCTTTCTCTTCACTTTGTACCCTCCTTCTCATTCAGCCACCGGATGTAGAGGGTGGTCTGCCCAAGCAGGTTGGTAATAAGACTGAGTGTGGTCTGCTGGGCTTCCTGCTGGGTCTGAAAAGAGACTATGTTCCTGTGAGAGAGCAAATCCCTGAGGAGAAGCTCTACAAAGTATACACTTTTAACTCTGTACGCAAGTCCATGAGCACTGTGGTGCAGATGCCTGACGGAAGCTTCCGCCTGTACAGCAAAGGAGCTTCTGAGATCCTACTAAAAAAGTAAGTAAACTGCATAGACATCAACTACATGATCATGGAATTGTAACCGGTTCAAGGTGTTTTGTATTGCTTTATATGCTTACCATGCTTTTTGAAATAAGGATGTGTTCCATTCATATCAACTAATCATTTGCCTCTGATTGTAGATGTTATGTTTGCGTTAGGGTGATTATTAGTTGATTATAATGTGGTTCTGGAAACAGTGAATGATGTTGATCAAGAAACATTTTTGTAAATCATGTTGTGCTACCTCATATGATGACTAACTTTAAGTGTATGTTAAGTGC
Source organism: Moxostoma hubbsi (assembly GCA_032164185.1). Classification (NCBI taxonomy): domain Eukaryota; kingdom Metazoa; phylum Chordata; class Actinopteri; order Cypriniformes; family Catostomidae; genus Moxostoma; species Moxostoma hubbsi. The sequence continues at coordinate 66,177,384 of JAVLUX010000001.1, forward strand.
ATTTCTAAAGCTTCAGATGTTGGTGCTGTTCCTCATGTTGGTTGTGAGTTCCAGTGGTCATGGAAAACCTGGAAGTGTGTGGGAATTTTAAATCGAGATGCACCGATTGCAATTTTTTGGGCCAATTCCGATTTCCGATTTTTTTTGCAAGTGTGACCTGCCAATACCGTTTTTTCCGATTCCGATTTTCTTTCTAAGAACTATTATTGACTGCATAATCTACCTTTCTTCAATGCAAAAATGTATTTTCATAATAAAATAAATTATTAAACATTACAATTTCCCCCAAACTGCATTAAGTTACAGGATCTTCTCTCACTTAAACAACTCTCAAAATAAAGTGCTCTGTTACTAGAAAGAGGTAGAAATAACAATTAACTGCAAATGCTTTATATAACAAAACAGATGTCATTTCCCACTATTTTTATAAATTGATCTTTTTCTCTTTTTTACTCGTCTAACAAAACAATTCCAAAGATTACAAGCCTATGAACAAAACTGAAGTGTCAAATACGCTCAACATTGCCATTAAGCTTACGTTAGATATCCAAATATCAGTTGTAAAACGGATTGCTGCTCCAAGATCTGCTTGTAACCATACCTGTCAACACTCCCGTTTTTTCCGGGAGTCTCCCGCATTTTACACCCATCTCCCGCCCCCCTCCCGTTTTGTTATTGCTCCCGGGAAACTCCCGTAATTTGTATGGCCCAAACCACTTTATATGAATAAACACATCAATACATTATTCCAAGGTTCTCCAGTTGCCAGATATTGTATGAAACGCATCCAACTCACACAATCGACACATACAAATTTCAACCCATTTGTGACCTCAACCTGGTAACCAAAACCCAGCTGCTCTGTTGAAATCTGCGCAGGCAGTAGACGCGGGAAGTTGAATCAAGCATCACTGGTAGATCACTGTGTAACACAGATCATATTCATGGGCAAGGAAGAGGCGAGAAACCGGCTTGACATATAAACTAAAGGTTTAATGTAAAACTCAAAAGACAAACACATAAGAGGACGGACATGTCCGTAATTGAGCTCTCTCTCTCGATCGCCGTCTGCGAGTGGCCTTTATCCCTCTTGACGGCTTAATTAGCCTAATATGGGACCGGGCGTGCGTAATCACGTGCCGGTCCCGCCCTCCACCGTGCCACATTCCTCCCCCGTTCTTTCAGGCTGGGGACCCCCGGCCTGACGTACATCCCCTGGGCGGTCTGCCGGCAGGTCATCCCCATCAACCTGGACGAGGGAGGGGGCAAGGGGAGGGAAACAAAAAAAACAACAATTAAAAATGGGGGGGAGGGTTCCTGCACTGGGCAGTACCTCCCCTCCCACAAACACCATAATTTAAAAAAGAGGGAGGGGCAAGGGGAGGGAAACAAAAAAAACAACAATTAAAAATGGGGGGGAGGGTTCCTGCACTGGGCAGTACCTCCCCTCCCACGAACACCAGAATTTAAAAAAAGAGGGAAAAGGCCAACGCAGAGCGGTAGCGAGAGAGAGAGGAGAGAGAGATTAAAGGAAAAAAAAAAACTTACTCGCCGGTTCTCTGATACGCCGTAGCTCGTTCCTCAGCCACTCCTCCACCCTCTACCGAACGGCAGCCGCGCCTCTCCAGGCAGATCCGAGGCAGTCCTCAGCCCCTGGTGGACGGAACGCCCCGCCGCGTTCTCGGGGAGCCGAAGGGGACTCCCCGCCCCTGGCAGCGGTTCTCCCGCTCCAGGAGGTCGGTCGCGATCCCCTCCCCGCTCGCGGACGGCGGTCTTCTCTCGAACCCTCCGCGTTTCAGCGGCTGGTAGGGGCATCCTCCGCCCCTGGCAGCGGCCCTGACCGCTCCAGGCGGTCGGCTATAGGAGCCCCTTCTCCCCTCGCGGTCGGCGGCCATTCCTCCGCGTCCAGGCGGCTGGGCTCCTCGTCCCCCGGCAGATGGCCGCGGCTGCTTCTTTGGGGTAGTGGCGAGAACTCCGCTACGGCGTATCCCTCTTCCTTCCCGGGCTTTCGTCACCAATGTAAAACAGATCAAATTCATGGGCAAGGAAGAGGCGAGTAACCGGCTTAACATATAAACTAAAGGTTTAAATGGAGAACTCAAAAGACAAACACATAAGAGGACGGACATGTCCGTAATTGAGCTCTCTCTCTCGATCGCCGTCTGCGAGTGGCCTTTATCCCTCTTGACGGCTTAATTAGCCTAATACGGGACCGGGCGTGCGTAATCACGCGCCGGTCCCGCCCTCCACCGTGCCACACACTGGTACAATGAATTCCATATTTTTCCTCGTAATTGCTTTGGTCTTTTCGCTGCTCATGCCAAGGAAAGATAAGAGAGGCTGCTGACTTGTGGCTGTCTCTGAGCTCTGGCTAGCTTTAGCCGCTTTCCCTTTTTTAGCTTATTTTTTAAAATGGGCATTTTCAGCTGGGTGATGGTGTTTTAAGTGTCTAATTAGGTTTGTTGATCCGAACGTTATTGTGGTGTTTCCTCCACGGTTTACTTTAGCCTTATAATTATTACACATTGCGAACTTTATGTATTCTTCACTCACCGTGAAGAACTTCCACGTTATTGCGGCTGTGACGTTATTGCCTGCGCCACTGTCAACAAAACAGAATGGCTCGGAATCGGAAAGAAGTGAAGCTGACCGGCTGGTCACCGGTCTGGGCTGAGCATGCCGGTCAACTGGTGCATCTCTAATTTTAAATTGAGATTGCCAGGCCTGGAAATGCAATTTATTTCTATGTATGCTAAGCTCTAAAATTTGTCATTGACTAAGAATTGCATTTTGTGAATGTAGTCTTTATAAACTGTGTTTAAAAATCCTTATATTCACAAATCACTGGAAAAGTTATGGACATTTGTTCAAGATCTGATAACTCTGCAGTGAAGACCCATGCCTCCCTGCTTTCTCCTCTACCTTAGGTGTTCTGGGATACTTGGTGCCAATGGTGAGCCACGGAGTTTCAGGCCACGAGACCGAGATGAGATGGTGAAGAAAGTGATCGAGCCCATGGCGTGTGAAGGCCTCCGAACCATATGCATTGGTTATCGTGATCTTGCCTGCGACCCTGAACCTGACTGGGATAATGAAGCTGAAATTGTTACCGATCTGACCTGCATTGCTGTTGTCGGGATCGAAGATCCAGTGCGACCTGAGGTATGTCATGAGAACATAAAATAACCAAGCAATATATAGTATGTTGTGTTTTGTTTGCTGGTATGCTGTGTTCTTACCAGGCTTCTTAACAACATTTAGCTTGACCATCAATGTTGACCAGCATTTTTAGCTGGTGATCAACATGGCTATGCTGTTCCACAAGTTGTACCAGCATCTATTGAGCATAAACCAGCCTGGATCAGCATGGAAAATCATGCTTGTCTTTTCAACAGGGCAGAAAGTCCTCAGATGTGTAATCGGCAATATCATGTTTATGTAATGCATATGTGTTCTCTTTTTCAAGCATTTCTCTGCATCTACCGTAGGTCCCTGATGCCATTCGAAAGTGTCAGAGAGCAGGCATCACTGTGCGCATGGTCACTGGTGACAACATCAACACAGCACGCGCCATTGCTGCAAAGTGTGGCATAATTCAACCCGGGGATGACTTTCTGTGCTTGGAGGGCAAAGAGTTCAACCGAAGAATCAGAAATGAGAAAGGAGAGGTGAGTCAGAATAAAGAGATCATTGAATCTTGGATACCTTAGTACATAACCTATCTTGTGGTCATAATCCTGAGACATCTCAAGACCATATACTGTAAACTTGGTCTAGCTCTAAGACTGGGTCTTGGCTCAAATTTTCAGATTAGGCCACAGTTTTCTTGTAACTTAATAAAGTTAAACGTTACCTCAACCATTAATGTGTGGTATCTTTTCATGACCCAAAATGTTTTTTAAATGATTTTTTAATTTATTTTTATGAAAATTTCAATAAAGGATAATTTTACTCAGGACTGTCGTTTGGATTCAAGGGGCCTGGCAATTCTATTTTGGAAGAACCAGCCCCCGTACACTTGGCATTTTTCATTTGTCCTACAACCCTTCCCAACAACAGCTCTGGTTTTACTTATTATTCATTTCTGGTTTAGGAAATTTTTTAAAAACGTTTTATGAATTTTGAAATAAATTCAGCATTTCACTGGGCAGGGGGTTTAAAGGGTTAGTACACCCAACAATTTCAATTCTTTAATCATTTATTCACCCTCATGAAATCCCTGGTGTATGTATGACTTTCTTTCTTTAGCAGATCACATTTGAAATAATATAGAAAAATATCTAAGCTCTGAAGGTCCAGTGGTCAAGTGGATGGTGATCAGACTTTTGAAGCTTCAAAAAGAACAGATAGTTAGCATAAACATTATCCATACGACTCCAGTGGTTAAATTAATGTCTTCTAAAGTGACACAAATGCTTATGGTGTGAATAAGATCAATATTTAACTACTTTTTAACTCAAAATCATCATTTCAGCAGCAGTATGCACATGTGACGTAATCACGTTGTGATGTGAGAACTGATGAACGTACAACAGGAAGATCAAGGCTGTTTACAACGAAGTAGAAGGAATGCTGTACAGAAGCTTAGTTGGTTTTGGTTTAGATCTGTATTTGCATCTGTTTGATATGCAAATTTTCACACCAGAGACCACATTAACTCAGCTCTCTCGTAAAAGTGTATACTGTTGCTTACCGGAAGTGATGGTTTATAGTTAAAAAGTACTTAAATATTTAGTTTTTCACATCAAAAGTGATAGTTTCCCTTTAGAAGACATTAATTTAACTGCTGGAGTCGTATGGATTAAGTTTATGCTGACTGTCTATTATTTTTGGAGCTTCAAAAGTCACCTTCCACTTGCATTTTAAGGACTTACTGAGCTGATATAAGTTTCTATTTCTCTTCAAATGTGTTCTGCTGAAGAAAGAAAGTCATATACAGTACATCTGGGAAATCATGAGAGTGAGTAAATGATGAGAGAATTTTTATTTTTGGGTTAACCATATGTAACAGTTAAAGGTAGGCAAGGAGGAGATGGGAACTGGCTGAAAAGTCAACATAATCTTTAATGATATAAATGAACTTAAACATAACAAACACAGACACACATACAACACGGCCGCATGCGTCTATCTCTCTCTTGAACCAGTGTGTCCTCACTGCCCGGCCCCACCCTCCTCCTCGTCACACCTCCTCCTCATCACACCTCCTCCATTGCCCGACACAGGCCGGGAGAAACCATGACGCATTCCCCTCCCCTCTTTTCCTGGCCGTGCTTGCCGTCAGGTCATCCCTGGCTTTCTGGAGCCCTGGGAGAGACAAGAGGAGGGAAAGGGGAGAGGGAAAGAGTAAGAGGAGCAACAGTGAGAGAGGAGAGAGAGAGAGAAAATTGCTCACCAGTTCCCGGACACGCTGTCGCCTGGTCCTCAATAGCTCTACCGCCATCTGGTTGACGACAGTACGCTCCTGCCCCGGCAGACAGCAGCGAATCCTCCGGCCCCTGGCAGATGGCCGTGGCTGCTCCCCTGGTGGATGGCAGCGGCAAGGACTCCGCAACAGCACATCCCTCCTCCCTCCTAGGTTTCAGCACCACTGTAACAGGTAAAGGATGGGCAAGGAGGAAGCGGAAACTGGCTGAACAGTCAAGATAAAGTTTAATGGTAAACTTAAAATAAACGTAATCAAACATTCAGCACGGCCTAGTGCATCTCTCTCTCGCATCGGTGTCTCCAGCCATTCCTTAATCTCACTCTCCTGCTGATTCAGCACCGGCCATGCTCCATAACGGCCCGGCCATGCACTCCTCCTCGACACACCATCCCTTTAAGGAATCTTTTTTTTTTTTCTATTTTCTGTAAAGCTGCTTTGGAACAATATGTTTTGTAAAAAGTTCTTTACAAATTATATTGAATTGATTTGAATAAATTGAGCATTTCCTCTATTTCAGTTAATTAAAATGGACAGCCTTGTTCTCACAGGAGCTACAGGTCTGGATCTGGGCTTCAAGGGGTCTAGTCTGGTCTGGTCTGGGTCTTGGAGGGTCTGATCTTTACTTCAACTCTACTGTATATGTTTTGTTTTTAGGTTGAACAGGAGAGGATTGATAAGATCTGGCCCAAGCTAAGAGTTCTGGCGCGCTCTTCCCCCACGGACAAACACACTCTTGTAAAAGGTGAGATGCTCTCTCCATCCACTCATCACTCTCACACGTAGCCTCACCTGCCTCTTAACATATATTTACAATGTAAATTTGTCACTGAATAGACCACATATACACTCTGTGTTGAAAGTAGTTATATTCGGTGATTGGTCAAGGTTATGTACTAGCTGGTAATTGTTTGCTGGGTGATGATGCCATTATGCAGGCATCATTGACAGCACTGTGTTGGAGCAGAGACAGGTGGTGGCCGTAACTGGTGATGGGACCAATGACGGACCAGCTCTGAAGAAGGCAGATGTGGGCTTTGCAATGGTGAGCACATGAGAGGCTGACAAGTGCTTCCTGTGTCTGTTTCCCTCAAATATACATATATTCATCCATCCAAGAGGTAGTTTAACAGATGAATACTGATGAAAGATGAATATTGATTTATCAGAAGCCTCATTCATATTATGTTAAAAATCACATGGGCACATCGAAGAAGGGGGTGGGAAGATTGCATTTTAACACAATAAGATCTTAATCCTACTGTTGGTTCGAGTGCATAAAAAAAGATTTTGCTCCAATGAATCTGACTTTAATGCATGTATTGCTTAAATACCCCATGAAATCAAAAAGACTGTTTTGTGCCTTTCAGTGCAAGGGACCTATTTTAAGAGGGCTAGCGCTAAGCTTTAAGTCACCGCCATGAAGTTTTGGTATTTTCATACAAGCATGTGGTAAGTCTAGGTACAAGTGGGTTTGGCAAATCCGCATGCGCAACGTGCTAATGGGCTGGGTCATTTGCAATTGAATTCTGAGGTTCTTCTCAGGTTATTGCACCATCTGCACCCTATTATGTTATTTCTTGTCAAGCACCTGCGATATAAACAAAAACAGCAAATTAATAAGAAGTTGGAAGGGTAATGAACTGTATGCAATTAATTAGAATAATTACAAATTCCGTTCTTTTGTGCATTAACTGCATCCTTGTTGAATGTCAGGCATATTTCTATGACTGTGACATACTTATTTTATATGTATGGAAAATGTGATTCTCATTAGAATTTGGACGTACACTCCAATACATTATAGAGAATGCAAGAACAATTTTCATCTACTGACACTCAAATCATGGCTAGTATTAATAGTGATTGTATCGGAACGCACTTCACTTCTACCGTTCGATTTTGATTTTGAAAATTTTATTAATTTATAAAAAAAAAATATATATATAGATATAGTTCTAAATTCAAATTACACTTCAAACGAAACTAAAATATAATCAAATATCATAGTCAAAAAATAATACCAATTCCAAACATTTTACTCTCTCCGACTTCCAACGGCCCCATTTACAGTGACTTAAAAATCAATCTACTACTACAAGTGGAACAATACCAATACAAATTAGACCATAAATACAAAAACTGTATAAAAACTATAAAAAATATATAATATCTAAAATATATTATTAAATTTACAGTTTTAAAATATATAAAAACTGTAAATTTAAAAAATAAAAATTATAAGAATTGAAAAATAAACCATGAACTATAGATAGTTTAACACAAATCTCATACATTTTTTTATTCATAAAACAGATACAACAGTGATTGTCATGGACTTAATTTAAATGTTCCACTATATTTTCAGATTTTGGACATTAACTTTATTATTTCACCTGATGGTGGAATCTCTAAACTGCAATCGGAGAAACTGAGTTTAAACATTGTGCTGAAAACGTCATGGTTACTGTCGTAACCTCCCTTCCCCAAGGGAAGGAACAAGACCTTGTGTCGAATGAAGTGACACAAGGGGTATTCCTTGGACGCCGAATCGTACCTCTGAACCTCAGAAAAGGCCAATGTCAAGTTGGCAGACAGAATTTGCATTTCCCCGCCCCGGACACAGGTATAAAGGGAAGCGGGGCACCGAATGCCAGTCAGGATTTTGCACTGAGTAGCCGAAAAATGAAGCACGGCCATTTACAGTGCTAGGTCTAGTGCTTTGGCAGGAGGGACACAATGTCTCGTTCCCTCCCTCGGGGAACGGAGGTTACGACAGTAACCTAAAAGACCCTGCGGAGGCCATGCCCTGCCCAGTTTTAGGGGGAGGTACAGCGTGGCAAATACACCACGAAGGTTGTGAAGCCGGACGTGGGATATGGCGTGGTGGTAGGTCCAGCCTAATGAGGGGGGACTCTACAAGCACGGCGGCCGGGGCAACGGGGCTGCCCGGGGGAAAAGCGGGTCCGCTGACAAGGGGGACCGTACCGTGGAAAATACATCACAGGGAGTAAGCCTGAGGAGGGAACTATGCCCGTGGAGCCTGACCCCAGTACAGAGCATTTGAGACTCATCCCAGGCCAGAGGGCTAGGGAGTAGAAACATCCAGGCAGCGATGCTCAGTGTCTGACCTGGGGCACACTGGATCAACTTGGTGAAGGGCACAAGGTGCAAGCGGAAACACCCGGTCGGTTGTGTCGTGTTACGAGTTCTACTGGCTTGGACCTCACAAAACACAGGATGAGACCGACTCAACCCTCAGATTGTAAAACCTGGCAAAGGTATTGGGTGGGACCGATTTGGTAGAAAGCAGAGGTCTGTCCGAGGGTTGAAAGTCTGACGGCAGGAAGGGGTGATTGTCACAGGGTGTGTGCCGTGGCGCCATGCCCATCTCAGGACTCGAGTCTGTAGCCAGTGCTGTACGGTCATATGCATCAACCCGAGCTGCGCAACCGCGGCTGAGGATGCCAAGTGCCCCAGGAGCCTCTGGAATTGTTTTAGAGAAACCGCTGTGCCAGGCTCGAAGCGAGTGAGGCACCTGCGCACTGACTGAGCGCGCTCATTGGTGAGCCGCGCTGTCATTGAGACTGAGTCTAACTCCATGCCGAGAAAAGAGATGCTCTGAACCGGGTCGAGCTTGTTCTTTTCCCAGTTGACCTGAAGCTGAAGTTGACCTAGACAGCTAAGGTGCCTGAGCACCTGGTCCCTGTGGGCGCATAGTAACTCTCGAGAGTGGGCCAGGATGAGCCAGTCATCGAGGTAGTTGAGTATGCAGATGCCCACTTCCCTTAGGGGGGCAAGAGCGGCCTCTGCGACCTTCGTGAAGAGGCGAGGGGACAGGGACAGGCCGATGGGGAGGAACGTGTACTGATACACCTGGCCGTCAAACCCGAACTGTAGGAAGGGTCGGTGTCGTGGCAGAATGGAGACATGGAAGTACACGTCTTCAGGTCTACCGCCGCGAACCAATCCAGCTGTTGAACGCAGGTGAGAATCTGTTTCTGCTTGAGCATTTTGAGCGGGAGTCTGTACAAAGCCTTGTTGAAAAATCGCAGGTCCATGATTGGTCGCAACACACCACTTTTCTTGGGTATGATGAAGTAATGGCTTTAGAAACCCTTCTTCATCTCGGCTGGAGGGACGGGCTCTATCACATCTTTGAGGAGCAGGGTGGAGATCTCTGCTCGTAAGGCACTGGCTTGTTGGCCACGCACAAGAGTGGCGCAAATACCGCTGAAATGAGACAGGAGCCGAACGATCTGAATCGCGTAGCCGAGTCGGATGGTCCTGGCCAACCAGCGCGATGGATTGGTAAGAGAGAGCCACGCATCCAAACTCCGTGCAAGGGGCACTAACGAGACGATCGTTTTTTATGTATCTAGGCTTCGCGGTGGGGGGGGGGGGGGGGGGGGGGGCAGGTAATAATGCGTCGGGAGGCAAAAGAGCGTCCCGAGGCTTGGGTGCTGAGAAAAGACTCAAAGCACTTACCTTTCTCTGCGCACCCTGCAGGGGGCGGGTTAGAGACTGAGGAAGAGGTCCTAAGTATGCATCTTCAGAACTTCGTGGCTCTGAGAGCAAGGTTGGTGGCAGAGTGCAGTTCCTGCAGCACATCGGGATCGGGACTACCCAGGTGCAGATCTTTAAGTGCCTTGGCTTGATGGACCTGCAGGAGAGCCATGGCATGCAGGGCGGAGGTGGCGCCCTACGCAGGACGTCGTCCTACTGGCTCTAGAGGGGAGTACCGTGCGGTCCCGTCAGGTGGCAGCATTCTCTGAATCGCAGCCGCTCGTGACTTCCATGTACCCGTGGGCTGCACCGCCATCCAGGTTAGTGAGAGCGGACAAGCGAGGGGGTCAGTTACGGGCAGTGAAAGGTGCCCTCCACGAACAAGTCAGCTCGTCATGCACTTCCGGGAAGATTGGTACATGGGAGGGTGGGGGGGCGTGGCTGTGAGCGGCTCCGGGCACCGAGGTACCAGTCGTCAAGCCGCGAAGGCTGTGGGGAGGACGGGGGATTCCAGTCCAAGCCCACACTTATGGCAGCCCGGGAAAGCATGTCGGCCATCTGCATGTCTGCCTCCGACTGGGCGGGCTGGCCCGAAGGTGGCAGCCCACACTAGTCTTCCGCGTCAGATGCCTGGATGCTCTCCGATGCAGCGGTGATGTCATCATCCAAGCCCGGGGGCTCGAGGGAGAATGCCGGCTGGCCGCGAGGCGAGTCGCAGTCATACCGAGCCCGGACGGAAGCACACGAGTGTGTCGGGGGGCGGGTTGTTCGTGGGGATTTACCCGGCGAAACCGAGCCCATCATCATCCCTGTATTGCCTTCATCGCCAGCCGGGTCGTCCTCAATCATGTGGGAAGAAGGAGTGACGCAGGGGGGCAGATTAAGTGGCATTCACCTTCAGGAAGGAGAGCCACGACCGCAACGTTGCCATGGTCATGTTCTCACAATGAGAATAGGGGGACAACACGGGCCGGAAAGACATCTTGAAAAAGACGCGTCCTGACGTGTATTGCTCTTTTGTGAGTGGAAAACTCTCTTTTAGAGGAAATATAACTCGGACTAGGAGGAGACACTTTTTTAAACAGAAAGAAAGCGCTGTCGAAGCGCCCAGGGGCGTGAACTGCACAGCGTGCAGAGAGAGAGAGACGCCAGCTGGAAATGCGCCGTGCGGATCCAACAGCAATGCTTCTCACTGGTAGATGTGAGTGGAACAGGAGTGAAACTGCACAACCATTCGGCTCCGAAGAAAAATTCTGACTGGCATTCGTTGCCCCGCTTCCTTTTATACCCGTATGTTCGGGACGGGCATGCAAATTCTGTCTGCCAACTTGACATTGGCCTTTTCTCAGGTTCAGAGCTACGATTCGGCACCAAGGAAGACCCCTTGTGTCACTTCATTCGACACAACGTCGAGTGAGTGACAGAAGGGGAACAGACCTGCTTTTGAAACGTCTAATTGTCTAGTTGCACTTCATAACTTCATTAACATACAATGCACCCACAGTTTGCACATGTACAGCCATAGATAGTGCAAACATGCCCACTTTAAGCTTTAAGTGCTTTAAGCTGGTACAAAATTGCATTTAGAATTTGTGCTCTCGCCCCGGCCTTTCTGTGTGGAGTTTGCATGTTCTCCCCGTGTCTGCGTGGGTTCTCTCCGGGTGCTCCGGCTTCCTCCCACCATCCAAAGACATGCAGGCTAGGTTAATTGGTGTCTCCAAAAATTGCCCTAGGTGTGGATGTGAGTATGAGTGTGTGTCTGTATATGTGTGGCCCTGCGATGGACTGGCGACCTGTCCAGGGTGTACCCCGCCTTTCGCCCAATGTTAGCTGGGATAGGCTCCAGCCCCCCGTGACCCTGTACAGGATAAGCGGTTGAAGATGAATGAATGAATGAATTTGTGCTCTCACGAAAATTGGATAAGATGAAATTAAGCCCATGTCTATTTGATTTGGAGCCATTTGAATGTCTGTACACCTAAAAGTTGAATTTAACCTTTAGATACAGAAATATCCAATTAAAATGTACTAGGGCTGTAATGTATATATGTAATTTTTTTATATTTAAGGATAACTATGTATAATTATATATTGATATAAATGTATAATCATTATATATTGAGTTATTGTTATATGAAGGGCTTTCTCAGCAAATATTTGTATATGCGATTAATCACGATTAATTAATCGGGACACCATGTAATTAATTAGATTTAAAAAAAATATCGATTGACAGCCTTAAAATTTACATTTAAAAATCTTTACATTTTCTTTTAAAGGCTTTCTCTTCTGGGAAAATAGACCAAAAATATTAATGACTCATGCTGCACTACACACATTTTTGTCCAATCAAATGTTCTGTAGAGCGACAATGTCCCTCCATCTAATACAATCTGCAATCGACTAGAAAGTTGCAAATCATGATTAATAGCCTATTGGCTATTTAAAAAAAAAAAAAAAAAGCTTTCAAATGCTGCCCCATACTTTGTTTCTAGGTAAATGCACAGGGAAGAATACTCTGCTTGTCAAATGATTTTATGGAATCTTTCAAATGTTTCTCTCTTTTTCTTTTTTTCTTGCTCTTTCTAGGGCATAGCGGGAACTGATGTAGCTAAAGAAGCCTCTGACATCATCCTGACTGATGATAACTTCTCCAGCATTGTGAAGGCTGTCATGTGGGGGAGGAATGTGTATGACAGCATCTCCAAGTTCTTGCAGTTTCAGCTTACTGTCAATGTAGTGGCTGTCATAGTAGCTTTCACTGGGGCCTGCATCACACAGGTACCACAAGCATACACAAACATACACAAACATACACACTTGCTTGGTCAGTGTCATTTGTTTTAGACTGCACTGCAACAAATCATATTCTTCACCCAGTACCCAGTATTTTTGTGTTGTTTTCCAGTGAATATATCTAATATCCTTAAAACCAGCTAAATTTACTTGAGAAATGTAAATTGTGTCAAATAATGATGACTATAATTTAGATGATACTGAAATGATAATTCCAGATAATCTATCCTGAATTAAATAAATTTTTACCCCATTGGCAAATTGTTTTTTAAACATAAACCTCACAAAACTTTTTTAGTAAAACAAAGATATAATTCAAGTAATTCAATATATATTCTCGGAAAAGTCTTAATATGTTTTGCAATCTTGTTTTAAGGATGTTTAGATATCTTTACAGGAATACAAGAGAAAAATACTGAGCACTAAAGTTGTTTTTCACTTTGTATATATAATGTTGCGCTGGGTACAAGACAAAGGTTTACACATTACCCAGACAAACGCCAACATTTCAAACATTAAAAATAATTGTCCGTTTGATTTAGACTGTTACTTGAGAAACATTAAAGTTCAGGTTCAGAACAAGTTAAGCTTAATCGACATCATTTGTGGCATAATGTTGATTACTACAAAAAGCTCATTTTGACTCATTTTGAAAAGCAAAAATCGAGGTTACAGTGAGGCACTTTCAATGGGAGTGAATGGGGACAAGTTTAGGTTGATTTAAAGGCAGAAATGTGAAGCTTACAACTTTATAAAAGCATTTACATTAAATCTTAAATAATTTAATTAAATCATTTGAGCTGTAACGTTGTTTAATCGTTTTTACTGTTTTTTTATGGCAGGGGTCAGCAACCTTTTTGACATGGAGTGCCATTTTTTATTTTACTTGTTAATGGCTGTGCCGACGTCCACTCCTACCCTGATTTACAATCACAGCTTTCCTGCGTGTTTGCACGCTTTCCAACAGTCTTTCACATTGCTGTTGGGTGATTTTATGCCACTCCTGGTGCAAAGATTCAAGCAGGATTTCAACAGACACTGGAATGGAATGCTGCCATACATGTAGAGATGCTTTATTTAAGTCTCTTAATTTATTCCAGAGCTGTATATATATATATATATATATATATATATATATATATATATATATATATATATATATATAAGTGATTTTCTGAAGTTTGAGTGCACTTGTGAAAATGTTTCTATTTTGCATTTTTCTAATTTAATAGTTTATTTTTCGTTGCAAATGATATTAAAAATGGTTAAAATCTCGATGATTATGATATAATAATGCATGTGAATTTTCACAGAGCATCTTATGAAAGTGTTTTAATGAAACAAAACCTGTGGTTACACTTTATTTTGATGGTCCCAAATAGATATTTAACTATATGTGACTTATCGACTGACTTGCTACAGCTAAACAGTGTTTCGACAAACATTTAGCAGACTTTCAGTAGCCTGTATATAGATCTCTATTGATAGTCTACTGAATGTTTGTTGAAACACTGTTTACTAGCTATAGCAAGCCAGTTGATAAGTCACTTGTAGTTAGTTAAATAGTCAATTATAGTCAGTTAAATATCTACTTGGGACCATCAAAATAAAGTGTTACCAAACCTGTCATTTTGTACAAAATGAGTTAACGCAGTAAATGTCACAAATTTGCTTATTTGATTACTGATCAAGAAATTGTGTGGAATCTTAAATAATAATGACATAAATATCATATCATAAATAATGTCATATAAAACATTTTTCAAAATCACACAGAGAGGTAATCACTAGTACGTAAACAACAGCAAGAGAGGAGTAGACTGTTTTATTTAGACTGCATTCCAATCTACATCTTGATGAAGACATATTTTTATCTTCTACATATTTTCATCTGCTTAATGGAAGACTAAACACTATTAAAGTGTGACGAGACTCGTGCTGCGCATGCAAGCTATTTGTGCATCACAAGCCGATCAACTATTTAGCCCTTTTAGGTGAATCACACCAGCAAAATCCTAAAACAATATTTCAGTGTTCAATTTATATTTTGAATAGAGTCCGATTTTTGAACCCCACGATGGGTTTATATTTTCTCTTTTAATCATTTAATATAATTTTGAATGTGACTATGATTAAATGAGGGTGTACCTGTTTGCTGGGTTGGAAATCTCAAGGATTAATAGTGGTGTTTTCCTTATTTCATCACTTGTTGTTCTGAAAGCAAAAAGAAACAAATGAAACACGGAATGTAGGCTGTTATCTGCGTAGCCTGACCGAAGCAAAGGGGGTGTGTTTACTCGTACTCGTGTGATTAACTGAAAGTGAAGCGCTGCCAGCTTGTGGTGCATGAATGGTTTGCACGCGCTGCACGAGTCTGTTGGGTGTACTGCAGTCTCGTCACATTTTATCTTTTTGTTTAGCCTCCCATTCAGCTCATGAAAACATGCTGCATGATCCTGAGGAAGGATTACATCAAGATGTAGATTGGAATGCAGGTGCTGAATTTCATATAAATTAAATAGTTTACTCCCTCTCTCGCCGTTACTGGCATGCCAGTGATTACCCCTCCACGTGCCATAGGTTGCGAACCCTGTTTTACAGCGTTACGTCATCATGGCAACGAAATTGGAAAATGTGATATTATTTGTCACAAAATAGGTCAGCAAGGGATTTTATCACACTAATTATTTTAACACATATATTGTTTACGTCTTGAGGCTATAATTTTGAAAAAGTGACTTTGAAATGTATTTATTTTTATTGTCCCCATTCACTTCAATTGTAAGTGCCTCATTGTAACCTAGATTTTTTTTAAGACGAGGGAAAAGTTTAAATAAATTTTTGTGGTAATCAACATTATACCACAAATGATATTGATTAAGCTTAACTTGTATTGAACCTAGAAATTTCCCTTAACTGTCATAATAACACTTATCTTGTGGGGCAGAGAGTTCATACACTACTAATCTTACAAACCCAACACCTGTTGGAATTTGGTGTTAGTTGATGATTATTATCATTTGTTGGTCGGTTATAGCTGTGTGTCATGTAGGTAAGGGGAACTGACTGCATTGCACCTCACAAGCTCTTGCTGTAGCAATCGAAAGCCTTAATTAAACCGGCCACTGGGCCCTCTGCTGGAGACGGGTGTGACTGCTTTCACTCACTGCGCTCAGAACTCTAGTGTCAAGTGTTGTTCAGTTGTGCCCTCTTTTTTTATTCTGCTTGCGTGAAGGACTCTCCACTCAAAGCAGTGCAGATGTTGTGGGTAAATCTTATCATGGATACATTTGCCTCTTTGGCTCTTGCCACTGAGCCCCCCACTGAAGCCCTGCTGCTTAGGAAACCTTATGGCCGTAACAACCCCCTCATCTCCCTCACAATGATGAAGAACATCCTGGGACATGGAGTCTATCAACTCATCATCATCTTCACCCTACTGTTTGTCGGTAGGACAGAGAGCTTTAGAATCATTACAAAAGTTTCGCCTTTTACATTATTTCAGTGGTGACTAAATAATTAATAATTAGGATGGAACTCTTTACTGACAGTTTGGCAGCATACAGCTCACATTTGATTTACATTTGATTTACATTTGTTCATCAACCAGATGCTTTTATCCTGTGACTTACAGATTAGAATAATACAAGCAGAAGCAATTGATCTAAGGGAAATAGTAGACACTATCGTAGAACATTTTAGTTAAGTACTAGAATAGTATGACACTAAAACAGACCAGCTGTAACCACAGATCATAGTGATGTATAAAGTTAATTTACCAGTATATAAAGATTAGGTTATAGATTACAAACATATTCAACAATGCCAATACTTCAAATGTTAAATATATTGTTTTTATGCCTGAACTAAACCGATCTCATTCTCCTTTTCATTCTCCCAAGGAGAGAAAATCTTCAACATCGATAGTGGGCGCAATGCCCCGTTACACTCCCCACCCTCTGAGCACTACACCATCATCTTCAACACCTTCGTCCTGATGCAGCTCTTCAACGAGATCAATGCCCGCAAGATCCATGGTGAAAGAAACGTGTTTGATGGCATCTTCGGAAATCCAATCTTCTGCAGTATTGTTCTGGGAACATTTGTAATGCAGGTCAGAGATACCCTAGTCTGCTTTGTGCTCCATGAGGTTGAAATTATACATGAAAACAAGTGAGAGAGTGACTGATGTATGGGTTGCATACATTTTTGACTCTGCAAAGAAAGATGGTGTTGACAATAGTGTTTGGTTATGTGTTTTGATCTCTATGCAGATTGTAATTGTGCAGTTTGGGGGGAAGCCCTTCAGCTGTTCCCCTCTAAATATGGAGCAATGGCTGTGGTGCCTCTTTGTGGGAGTCGGCGAACTGCTATGGGGCCAGGTAGGAGAGAGTGAGAGAGAGAAAGAGACAAAGAATGAATAAGAAGAAAGACTATCGATGAGCATATGACTGAAGGTGTTCAGAATTAATGAGGGACTCTTAAGATTCTTCAAGATTATTTCAGATATGACATATATTTTTGGTCATACAAGCCCATTTTGAGATTATTGGCATCCGCTAACTGTCCCCATTTGGCTGATTAACATAACTGGTCATTCCGCCTGTTGTGTAATTGTTTTGTGAATTATGAGTAAATATCACATAAAATAAAATAAGTGTATGTGTAAATTCAGCAATTCTGTGTACATTTGATCTGCCATCATTTAACTCCAAGTTTTCTGCTGAACACAAACAAGGATTTTTAGAAGAATATCTCAACTAGGTCCTCACAATGCAAGTGAATGGGTACCAACATTTTGAAGCTCCAAAATGCAAATAAAAGCAGCATTAAAGTAATCCATATGGCTCAGTGGTTAAATCTATATCTTTAGAAGTGATACGAGTGGGTGAGAAAAAAAGCTCAATATTTAAATAATGTTTTATTATATATTCTTCTCCCTGCCCAGTAGGTAGCGATATGCAGGAAGAATGTGAATCGCCAAAAACAAAAGGAGAAGAATGTGAAAGTGAAGGTGGAGAAAGGACTTAAATATTGATCTGTTTCTTACCCACACCTAGATAAATGAGAAATTCCTCTTAAAACTTGTTTGTGTTCAGCAGAAGAAAGAAAGTCATACACATCTGGGATGGCATACGTGTGTGTAAATTATGTGAAAATTTTCTGGCTTAAATGCATTATACTTTGTGGAACCACTGTATAGCAACCACCCTGCTCTCTGGATTGGTTTGGACCTCAGCCATTAAAAAAACCCGGTTGAACACCTCGCATGAACATTCTCAACATTTTTTTCTCCCTCTTCTCTTGATTTCAGGTGATCGCCACAGTGCCCACTAGTCACCTGAAATGTCTGAAGGAGGCGGGTCATGGGCCAGGTACAGACGAGATGACGGAAGACGAGCTGGCAGAGGATGAAGAGGAGATTGACCATGCTGAGAGAGAGCTACGCAGGGGGCAGATCCTCTGGTTCAGAGGCCTTAACCGTATCCAGACTCAGGTGCTGTGCTCGACACCCCTCACTCTATCAATCCCTCTAGTAGAAGTAGTAACAGAGGTAGCAGTAGTTATAAAACGTGATTTCTACAGACTGTAGAACTTATGTCTCCTCAAAGAATGCTCTTTTGCTTTCTCCTTTTTTTCCCTCTTCTTTCCTTTTCTTCACCCTGCTCCCTCTAGAGTCTAGACCTCTCTGAGTTACCTGCATAAGTTCATCCTTACCTCTTCCCTCTTTCCACCTCTCCCTCGCTCCTCCATCTGTGAGGACCCTTAGATTTCCCCAACAAGAATCTATAACATGCCCCCTCTCCCGTGCTCAGAGCTATGGTTTGTTACTTTATTATGTTACTTGAGTCCTTTAAAGTCCTAATTTATTGCTTAGTAACTCATTTGCCTTTGAGTAGCAGCACAGAATCAGCTGCATCCAGATCTAGGGTGTGGGACCTTACAGGAGAGCTTAGAAACATTTGTGAAAGATTGGGACAGTGTTTGACAAATCAAGGCAATATTTTCATCAAAAATAGATCTTAAAGGGATAGTTCACACAAAAATAAAAACTATGTCATCATTTACTCATCTTCTTGTTGTTCCAAACCAGAATTTCTTTCTTTCTTATGTGGAGCACAAAGTCTGAAGAACGTTGATGCTGCTCTTTTTTAAATGAAAGTTAAATGGGTTTCAGTCCCAAAAATTTTGCCTAACGTCTCCTTTGTGTTCCATGGATGAAAATTTTAATTATGTGGGTTTGAAACTACATGAGGGTGAGTAAATAATGACAAAATTTTCATTTTGGGGTAAATTATCCCTTTAATTTTGTAGACTTAAGTACAATTTAAAGGTGCACTCAGTAATTTTTAAAAAATGTGTCATCTTGAACTTGCACATTGACACCTAGTGGCATGGATGTAGCATCATTCCAACACAATAGTTTTCAGTTACCGAACCATTGTAGAAATTCACTATTCACAGTCAGCTATGATTCATTTAATCCATGAGTGAAAGTGTCCAATAACAGGGTGGTTACTGAGATTAAGCGAGTAGTATTCAGCTGGTCATGTGATCCCAACATGGCAGCCTCCATGAGGGGACCCTCTCCATGTAGACTAAAACAGCTTTCATAAGGTTACTGATATGACTAAAGTCCTTGTCTCAGTTGAGTGCTCATGATCTTTCACATATTTTACAAAATTGCTATTAAATTCTTTAGGAGTAAAACATTTTTCATTAGTAAAAAATTATGGAGTGCACCTTTAAATTAACTTTTGAAGTTACAGAAATAACTATTGTTTAATGAAAGAAAAGAAGATGTTATTTATATTTGTTTTTCTTTCTTCACTTTCTTGATTTCTTTTGCATCTATATTTGCTCATTACAAGGGCTGCGCTAATAATCTAAATTACTGATTTGATTTTGTTATCTATAATAAACCGATAGTTTATTCTGTAAATTCTCTTTCATTTCTATCTTATTTTTTCTCTATTTCTATAATTTCCAGTCCTCCAGTGAAACTTCTGTGACTGTTTAATTAAGTTATTTTCTTGAGACCAATGCTGAAATTTAACGTGCCTATAGTTCCTTGATGTTAAGTGAATGAGATTTGATTGTATTTGTGCTTATTATAGTTATACTGTCGGACTTTATCCATAACACATGTTTTGTGTCTTTCTGTGTGGGGGTGTGTTTGCATGGAATCGTTGTCTTGGTTTGCCTTCTGGAGCGTGCTCCCTCGTGTGTGTTGTTTAATTTCCTGATTTTGAATTTCAATTGAGCTAGAAGGAAACATGGTATAGTCGTTGTGGAAGGATGGATTTTTTATTTGGTCTGCTGAGTTGTAAGTAGTGTTTATGGCACAATCAGTAATTGTTGTATCACTGCAACTTAAAAGGAAATGTATAGCAGAAAGAGCTTTGATAATACTCTGGACACCCTGAAAGCACATACACATGAATGAATGCTCAACATAACACAGTATAGCTCTCACTCTTTTGGGCAATTTCTTGCTGATATGCACCATCAGTGAGCACACTTGATGGTACGATACAGCATTATGAAGATATTTTTTTTAATTTGAGTGCCTGGTATAGATTGCTGAAGCGCTTGTAAAAGTTCTTATAAGGTTTCCATCGATTCGCTCACTGCTCGACACTGAGGAGGCAAAACACGACACGCATTATTGCGGCTGGCCTCATATAATCAGTCATCCTAATCTAATCACAGCTTTCATCCAATGTGGACCTGCTCTAGAGAGAGAACCTCCATTTCTCAGTGTTTGTTTTTGACAGAGAGTGTTTGCAGATTCATTATTAATGTTGTCTTTTACAAGATCATTGCATGTTCTTACGGGATTGCGTTTGAGTTGAATGAGGAAGAATTGAGTGGGGAAGTGGTTCAGTGTACAAAGTGAGTTTCAGAAATGAAAAATTTCTGATGCTGTTGTAGTGGAGATGTCCTCCAGAGAATTAGTTGTGTGGGCATTTATTATGTTGTGATACCCTTACTATATATTTTAAGGGAGTCGTTTACAATCAAAGCAATACAAATTATATCCTGTCTCGATAATTTACAGTATGTCCTTGACAAATGAATGGAATATTTCGGGTTCAATCTAAGTTTAGCTCAATCGTCAGCATTTGTGGAATAATGTTGATTACCACAGAAAATTATTTCGACTTGTTTATTTAAATCAAAAACAAAATCAGTCACAGTAAATTACAATGGAAGTGAATGCAGTCAGTCCTTAACCTGTTGATGTATCTAACATACTAACATGCATACATACTAACCATATCTGTGTCAAGTTATCCAATATTGCAACGTTGTTGTGATGAAACATAATGCCGGTAAACCCTGTAATCTTATAAACGCATAAACGCCAGTTAATCCTTGATTTTAGGACAATAAAATCATTTTAACACTTTTAATGTTTATGTCTTGTGGCTGTTCCTTTGAAACTGTGAGTATTTTAATGTTTATGGATTGACCGTATTCACCTCTATTGCAGGTGCCTTACTGTAACCACGATTTTTGCTTCTTCCTTTTTTCTTTTTTTTTTTTTGGCTTTGTTAAATAAACAAGGGATGAGACTAAATTATTATTTCTGGTAATCAACAGTATCCCACAAATACTGTCGATTGAGCATAACTTGTATTGAACCCAGAAAATTCCTTAAAGGCTTTGTGTTTCTTTAACAGGAAACGGTTTGCAGTTTGATTTTGTCCATCTGTTATTGACTGAATAGTGAAAAGTTGTCTCTATATGACAGGTGGTTGGAAGTGAGGGGTTGAAAAATAAGAGGGTTTGGTGACTTGGAAAGTCGTTTCAGAGGCAGAGCATGTTATACTTTTTAATGAAAGATTATAACAAATCTTTTTCTTAAGAAAACATTTTTTTTGCTTTGTATTTTGGAATAACGTGCATTGATGAATTGTATAAATAAAGCAAATCGGTTGAACTTTGATTTAATATTTCATGACTTTAAAGTTGTATATCCTGCTTTCAGGCCTGAATGTGGATAGTTTACTTCAAAGATAAGTTAACTTTTCTCTCCTGTCTGGTGAGGTATAATCCCTAGCATATTTTCACCTCGTTGTACTCCTTCCTTGCTCCTCTTCTTGCTCCTATTTCTCTCTCTCCCTCTTTCTTCTGAAGTGTGTGTATATGATATGGTTCTCTCTCTCTCCTGCAGATGGAGGTAGTGAGCACATTCAAGAGAAGTGGTTCGTTTCAGGGTGCAGTGAGACGTCGCTCGTCAGTGCTCAGCCAGCTCCATGACGTAACCAATATTTCTACCCCCACTCATGTAGTTCTCTCCACTGCCAATGCAAGCACCGCGCCCGGGAGTGAGTTCCCCTGCTTTCCCTACCTGTGTCAGACACAACGCTCATGTCACACTCAAAAACATGCACTCACGTCAGAAACAGTACAAAAGCTTTTATGAGTTCTGCCAAACAAATGACAGCAAACATACACAAACTTAGCTTGCTAAATCGGGACCTAAAATA
The DNA here is from genome assembly GCA_032164185.1 of Moxostoma hubbsi. Taxonomy (NCBI): domain Eukaryota; kingdom Metazoa; phylum Chordata; class Actinopteri; order Cypriniformes; family Catostomidae; genus Moxostoma; species Moxostoma hubbsi. The sequence goes on from JAVLUX010000001.1 coordinate 66,199,608, forward strand.
GACTTCTATTGCCTTGCTGAAAGAAATAACTTTGTTGCTTTTGTTGTGTTTTGGTTGCTGGTTAACAGAACGGGATGCTTCTTGACTACAGTAGGTCAGCCAGATTCACCATAAAAGCCATGCTGTTACACCAGCTTTGTTTTGCTGCTGAACAAGATGGCTATGCTGAATTTATGCTGCTTTATACTGTTTTTTACAGCAGGGTAGTTTAAATATATACAGTATATGTCACTGATTCTTAAGATAAGGGACAAAACATAAATGTTTAAAATGTTAGTTTTTATACAAAAATTATTTGAAATGGATATATTTGCAGACAAAGGTCTCAGCTAACGAACCATGTAAGGGAACAGGTTTTTTTTTAATAAAAATAAATAAATTGACATTTATTCACTTTATAACTTACATCTTAAAGTAATTTGTATCAACTCCGTCAAACACACTAAAAATCGTTTTTATCTGTTTTCACTCTATTCTGTAAATTCTGAAAGAGTTGACAAAATTGAGTATTTTTCCATCTTGACCATGTGTTGTACACTGGAGCCTTTTTTTTTTCCTCAGTTAAAGCTTCCTCAATAGCCTGACAATAAAATGCCAAAAATGATCCCACAATTCTAACAGAAATTATCATAATGGGAATGATGGAGTTGACATGTTGAAGCTGTGACCTCAGAGATTTATACATTGTTTGTTTAAAATATAAAACAATTTAAAACTTACCTGACCATGTGTCTTACTGTTGCATCCACCATGAGCAGGAAGTAGGAAAGTTACAGCTGACCATGACATTGTCTGATATATTCAGGAGTTGATGCAAAGTGAGGACACAATTTTGATAAGCAGTTTGTTATGGAAAATATAATTGAAAGTTTATTTTATGTGTCTTTTGATATCAAAAAATTCCTAACTTTCATTTGATCTTTATTTTTATTAATTTGTTGCATTTTTAAGCAATTTGTTTGGCAGTTTATCATTGTGACCACTGAGGACAGGTTCAGTTATAGAGCATGTCTTTTGAAAAAATATGATGAAATTATTTACAAATATATATAATAACACATTTTCTTTAGATTTAACTTTTTCAGTTTTTCTATTATCATGAATTTCTTGATTTTTAATAGAATGAGAACATTTGTATGTAGGACACTATTTGAACCTTATCTCAAGAATAATTGGTGTATATAATATATTATTCTAAAAATGCAAAATAATATATATATTTTTAGCATTTTTAGAATTTTCAGAATACTGCATTTGCTTTATTTATGAATTGTTTTTCCAACTGAGGATGTCCCCAAAGTTTTGACGGACTCACTTTTAACGAGTTTTGTCCCTAGACTATAGCTACATAAACACACACATTCACTCAAAGCAACATACATCTCAAAGCATTCCTCCTCACACATAGCAGTACATGAAAAAACACACTCCACCATGTTTGCAATGTGACTTTCTATCTTTTGTTCTTTGTTTGAAACCTTCTCTGGTGTCGTCTCTCTGTGATTGAGTGGCTCTTTGCAAGATGGCCTGTCAGGCTTTGACTGATTCTGTATGGACCGCTGTTTGTGTGTCCCCCCTGAGTCCTTCTCTCGATCTCTGTGTGCTGTCTTGCTGTGTCGGGCCTTTTCTCTTGCTGTAGGGATCTTCTTTGTTGCCCGATGGTGTTGGTTTTGTTTTCAAATCCCTCTTTCTCGATAAGCCATTCTCTCTCTTATCTCCGTCCTAAGCTGAACAGATTAACTTCAGCTATCTGAACTGTGTGTCAGAAGCACAGTGACAATGTGGAATGCACAGTAGGAAATGGCCATTTTGGGCTCAAAATCGTCCAATGGGATTTACTTGTCTTTAAAGATGAAGTGTGTCATTTATGTGCCTCTATAGCAGCACCAAATGGAATAGTAAACACAATGATGCTTTCCAAACACTCTCCCGTCTTCCATTGGTTGGACAAACTGATTGTTCTGCCCCAAATTCATGTCATTAGTTGAACCAGTTGCTGTGCCAAGTTGGTTGAAATGCTCAAAAAAGCAGAGCAATGTTTTGTTAGCACCACAGTGTTTACACTTTTCAGGGAAATTAACCTACAATGCGTACTTACAGTTATCTCTGCATATTAAGTTGGGATAGGACAGTATTTTTACATCACAAAATGTACACACTTCTCCTTTAAAGTATATTCTTAAAGATTTGTCAAATTCACCATCACCAAAATCAATAAATGTTATTCCAAAATTTGTACCTGTTTACTGAGATGTAAAAGGTTTTTGTTAAAGATGTTCGATTATTGCTCCTATATTGAACCTGTTGTGTGGTACAGGTATAATTTAGGCATGTCTTGAGAGAATACAGAGAGACCATGGCACCCACTTATTTTCCGAAAGGCTTCTGTTGTCAAGGGTGGTTTTCCAAATAGCCACAAAGCAACTGGCTTTACAGTAATAAGAGATTCCCATTGTAGAGCACTACTATGGCATCTTAGCCTGTACAGGGGTAAACCTTCGAGTATAAGCCCTATTTGGTTCTTCTCTCTCTCTCTCTCTCTCTCTCTCTCTCTCTCTCTCTCTCTCTCTCTCTCTCTTTCATTCCTCTCTCTCCCTCTATTACTTTTTTCCAGATTATGCATCTTGCATTTATCCATCGTGAGACTGTATGAAAGCATCTTCTGATGTCTCTGTGCTACTGTGTCTCCCTTCCACAGATCTTCACAGTATCTATTCACCATCATGGCTTAAATCTCTTTTATCCCTGTCCTTTTCTCTCCTCTGTAGGCACTATCAAACTAGAACTTACAATCTTACAAAAAAAAATTAAATTAAACATAGAAACGTCTAGATATAATACTTTTAAGGAATGCTCCAGGTTCAAAACAAGCTCAGTTGACAGCATCTGTGTACAAATATTGCGTTTACAATAATGTGTTTACAGTTGAACAGATGCCGTCAAAAGCTCTTACACCGTATACTTAACATGCACTATGTGCTTCTAGCAAAGCCTGATTTGTCTGTTCATACTGAAAGTGAAAATGCCATGCATCATGGTGCAAGATCAGCCAATCAGAATGTATTTAATGTTTAATATACAGTTATGTGGAGTGGGATTGTCGACCAATGAAATTTCATGGTCTGTTGCTGGACACAAGATAACTTGTATTGAACCCAGAATATTCCTTTACGAGTAGTACTTTGATAGAAGTTTTTAAAATGTATACGTATGTTTTGTTTTTCCGAGTATAGATGCTGATTCAATGCTTATAGATTTTTTTTACAGCTTTTTTTCCATCTTTGTTGTATTCTTTTATATCAGGATAGAAATGATAGGATTATGACACTCGCACATGATTTTCCTTTGTGGCTGACTGTTTTATGTCAAGCTTCATGTGTATCTGTGCATTTGTCCTCACATTTATTCACTGTGTGTGGATGCGTATGCTTATGTATATGAAATGTCTAACTCTACTCACTCTAGTCTCTCATCAACTCTATTCATCTCTTAATTTTTGTTGTTTTCTCACTACATTTCTTGACTTTTTTTTAACTTTCTTCTTTTGAAAATGTTATTTTTAAACACCATTCTGTGATCCTCACATTAGAAATTAGACTGCAAAATGTTTTTCTTACACCTTGGTTTTACAGAACTTTACTTATTGTAGTATGTTAATATTTGTTTATATATTTTAATAGTTAATATTTAGTAAATAGTGAATATTTATCATGGATCTTTCAGAACTTGAAAATCATTTCATTCCAGGGAAGTAACAATTAGACGGAAAGGAAAACTTACATTTATATCAAACTTTTATCTCAGCTCTCCAAAAATGTGCCACACAAATGTTTGTTAAAATATATTTTACAGATCCTCGGATCAAGTTTGTTTTCATTTTAGGTTTCGTAAAATGGGTTCACATTCTAAGCCAGAGGTTGACAAGAGGCACAGTGCGGCCACTTATATATATTCATGTTTATCTCCAGTTTGTTAGCTCACTCATTTGCTCAGACATTTGCCTTGTACGGTAATGGTTCACAGCACAACACAGATGCTCACGATCAGAAAGCGAGTTAGTGGAAAATACATTCTCGTGGTGGGAAGGTCCAAGTGAGGGTAATTTATTAGAGCTTTCCTAATCCCTGAAGCTTTGATGACTACCATCTGATAACACAAATTATATTCATAGTCTGTGTCACTGTGTGAATTCTGCCATCAGATAGAGGAGATGCAGTATTATACAGTTAATTGCTAAAGGATTCAATCCCTTAACCAACTCACCCATTTTAGTGAATTATAGACCCTACAATGAAATTTAGTTTAGTGATACATTATATTAGTTATATACACTGGTGACCAAAAGTTTGGAATTATGTACAGATTTGTCTGTTTTGGAAGGGAATTGGTATTTTAATTCACCAAAGTGGCATTCAACTGATCACAAAGTATAGTCAGGACATTACTGATATAAAAAAACAGCACCATCACTACTTTACAAAAGTCATTTTTGATCAAATCTAGACAGGCCACATTTGCAGCAGCCATCACTCCAACACCTTATCCTTGGGTAATCATCCTAAATTGCTAATTCGGTACTAGAAACTCACTTGCCATTCATTATATCAAACACTGCTGAAAGCTATTTGGTTTGTTAAATGAAGCTTAATATTGTCTTTGTGTTTGTTTTTGAGTTGCCACAGTATGCAATAGGCTGGCATGTCTTAAGGTTAATATTAGGTTGAAAATGGCAAAAAAGAAACAGCTTTCTCAAGAAACTCGTGAGTCAATCATTGTTTTGAGGAATGAAGGCTATACAATGCTTTAAAATGGCCATACAACTGAAGATTGACATAAAAATGTGCACTACAGTTTTCAAAGTCAACAAGGACAGAAAGAGATGTGGAACTAAACAAGAGGTTATGTACATCAGAATCTCTAGTTTGAGAAATAGAGACCTCACATGACCTCACATGTCCTCAGCTGACAGTTTCATTGAATTCTACCCGCTCAACACCAGTTTCATGTACAATAGTAGAGAGAAGACTCAGGGGTGCAGACCTTATGGGAAGAATTGCATAAAAAAAGACACTTGAAACAGAAATAAAAAAGAAAAGGTTATATTGGGCAAAGAAAGACATTGTACAACAGATAATTGGAAAAGAGTGTTATGGATCTTAACTATTAATCTAGCTTTTGTGTGTTCAGCTAGACTGTAAGGTGAGTGAGAAAGGCCCGATAAGACAGCCATATCTATGGCAAGTGCTGCAAGTGTTGGGTGAAATGTCACCTGAATATCTGGACAAACAGATAGCTAGAATGCCAAGGATCTGCAAAGCTGTCATTGCTGCACGTGGAGGATTTTTTTATGAGAAATCTTTGAAGTAGTTTAAGAAGCTCTGAACATTTTTTTCAAATTGTAATAGTAATTCTTCACATTATTAATGTCCTGACTATACATTGTGATCAGTTGAATGCCAATTTGGTGAATAAAAGATCCGATTTCTTTTCATAAGAGCAAAATCTGTACATTATTCCAAACATTTTGCCGCCAGTGCATATATAATATGTAATACATTTATGCATACATACAGTACATACATATATACATATAAATGTTTATAACTAATAGCTTTAACAGTATCTGTTTACACAAATTAAATAAAATAGCCCTAATGAGGACTCAATTGCCTTCCAATTGAATCATTAAAACAATTTGACTTACTCAAAATGTGTTGTTAAACCCCCACAGTTAAAGCATCATTATTCAAGGTATGAAAGAGATAGAACAGATAAAACAAGATAAAACAAATTCATAAATTAGGAAAAAGATACAAAACAACTTGTCAGTGTTTGGAAGGTCCCGTTGTGTACTCTAGGTTTAAAGCTGAAGTGTGTAACTTTTTCTGTGTAAAAATACTTTTACCTATCCCAACTTAATATGCAGAGACAACTATAAGTCATTCATAATTTTTTCACAAGCAAACAAATTAAAGACATACAGTAAAGATGTTTAGATATATTGAGAATTCACAGCATTATTTGATGAGCTTCATTATTTGCCCTTTATCATGAGTGAAAATTGGTCAGTGTCTTTCCCATTGGATGCAGAGCACTGATTGCTCTTAAAGGGATAGTTCATACATTTTCTGTCATAATTTTCTCATCCTCATGTTGTTACAAACTCCTTTGACTTTCTTTTTTCTGCAGAACACAAAAGGAGATATTTGGCAGTCACCATTTACTTTCATTGTATGACTGATGGTAACATTTTTTGTTCCATGGAAGAAAGTTATATAGGTTTGGAACAACATGTCGGTGAGTAAATGTTGACAGAATTTAGATTTTCAGATGAACTACCCCTTTAATGTGTTAAAATTCTACACATAAACCTCCCACAATGCAAACTTAAAAATTCAACATGATGTAATTATTTCTCAGTTTCCATCACAGTATTGTTAACTACTTCCTCTCCTTTCCTGCATCTTATCACTGTTTAGCTCTATTTTCGATTTCAGAATTTTTTGGGAAATATTTGTTGAATAAAGGAGTCCTTTTTTAGTTTTGTTGAAATTATAAAGTTTTTCCATCAAGCTTTTTTCTTTTGAAGGACAGCGTGGGGGACACAGTGGATAATAATCTGGCATGTTAGCATCCAGAGCAAAGAGAAAATCAGTTCTAAAAGCACACATTTCCCAAAAGTGGGCAATATACTCGAATGTTTACCTGTTTCCATGCAAAAAAAAAAAAAAAAAAAAACACAAAGAAAGAATTTTTTTTTTTTTAAACAAACAACAAAAAGTTCCCCGTCTGTCACTCACTTTGACGTTGTGTTGAAGAAGCGACACTAGGGGTCTCTCTTGAGAGCCATATGCATCTCTGAACATTGAGAAAAGGCCAATGAGAAATTTGCAGTCAGAATTTGCATGTCCTGCCCCGGACATACGGGTATATAGAGAGGGAAATGCTTCTGTTCATTCAGAAATTTTCTTCGGAGACGACCAGTTGTGTGAGCAGTGAGCTGCGAGTCCCAATTGGTTTTCTCTCATCTCTGGTATCAGCGTATGCTGTTGGATCTACGGCGCATATGAGCGACTTTCTCCTTCTATGCACAGAAGTGCAGCTCTGCCCCTGGGCTCTTCGACAGCGCTGCTAAAAGAGAAATTTTCCCTAAAAGAGTATTTTCTCTAAAAGAGCAATACACAGCGGCGTTGAACATCCTTTTCAGGACGCGTATTTATAAAGATGCCTTTCCGCCCCTGTGTAGTTCTTGGATGCGGTCGAGTTCTCTCCGCTCCTGACGGTCACAGGCACTGCCTCATGTGTCTGGGCCGCGATCACACCGAGGCAGCGTTTGTGGATGATTTGTGTTCTCACTGCGAGAACCTTACCATGGCAACGTTGCAGTCGCGGCTTTCCTTCCTAAGAAGGAACGCCACTCCAGCCGCCCCCCACGTCACTCCTTCTTCCCACGGGATTGAGGAAGACCCGGCTGGCGATGGAGGCAATTTGGGGATGGCAGCGGGCTTGGTTTCGCCGGGTACGTCCCCATGAACCACCTGCCCCTCGGCACGTTAATTGACTTCCGCCCGGGCTCGAGGTGACAGCGGCTCACCTCATGGCCAGTCCGCCTATACTCTTGAGCCCCCAGAGCTGGATGACGAGCTCGCCACTGCATTGAGAGTGTTCCGGGGCTGATTGAGCTGCCACCTTTGAGTCAGCATGCCCAGTCAGAGGCTGATGCCCAGATAGGCCGTCATGCTTGCCCGGGTCGTCGTCAGCGTGGGGCTGGGTTGGAATCCTCCGTCCTCCCCTTGCGGCCGGATGATTGGTTCCTCGGGTCTGCGCACCGCTAACAGCCACGTACAGAAGACCATGATGAGTTGACGAGGTCTGGGAGGACACCGTTCACTGCCCGTAATCGATCCTCGATCCTCAGCGAACGACCTTGCCCTCAGGGCCACGAAGGTCACAGCGCGGTCACTCGGGCAGGCAATGGCCACCCTCGTGGTCCAGGAACCTCATCTGTGGCTGAACCTGGTCGAGATGCACGAAACAGATAAAGCACGCTTTCTCAATGCGCCTGTCTCCCAGTTCGGCCTTTTCGGAAACACCGTCGAGGACTTCACTCAACAGTTCTCAGCGGTGAAGTAGCAGACGGAGGCCATCTCCCACATCATGCCCCGTTGCACTTCCAGTGCAGGCCGTACCACGTCTGCCCACCGAGGGCATCCTCCTGCGGCTTCCAAGAAGCGTGCAGCTCTGCCTCAGCCTGGGCCCAGCTCTCAGTCCCAGCCTCAAGTGCCCCGCATGAAGCGCATGCCCACCGTCTCACGAACCCCCTCGAGGACCCGGAAGGGTCCCAAGCGTTCCTGGGTCGAACGATCCAGAGACCAAGACGTTTGCTCTGGAGCTGGTAAGCAGACCACTCCATCCCCTGGTTGAGGGCTGGGAGGAGAATCTTCAGTTGAGTTTATTTTCTTTGCCACACCCCCTTCGGGCTGCGGTACCCACATTCTCAAGAGCAATTTCCTCTGTCTCTGGGTCACCTGGCCCGCAAATGCAGTTTTCACAGCACCCAGGTGCCACACCTCAACAGTCCCGGCACATTGAACGCAGACTCTTCGCCTCCAGCCCCACGACTGTTGCGCTCTTGCCTCCAGATGCTGTATTACCTGCTCCGCCCTGCTGCGAAGCTCCGCCGGGTACGTCAAAAGTAATCGTCCCCTTAGTGCCCCTAGTATGGAGTTTGGCACTCACTTCCCAATACGTCACACTGGCTGACCAGGACCATCTGACTCGGTTACGCAATTCAGTTTGCCAGGCCTCCTCCCCCCTTCGGGGGTGTCCACTTTACCGCAGTACACAGTGAAGACGGCAAATCCCATGCGCACGGAAATCGCGATTCTCTTATTCAAAGATTTGATATAGCCTGTCCCTCCAGCCGAGATGAAGAAGGGTTTCTACAGCCCTTATATCATCGTACCCAAAAAAGGTGGCGGCTTACAACCGATCTTGGACTTGCGATATTTCAACCGGGCCTTGCACAAACTCCCATTCAAAATGCTCATGCAAAGACACATCCTAACTTGCATCCGGCATATAGATTGGTTTGCAGCGGTAGACCTGAAGGACGCGTACTTCCACGTCTCAAACTTGCCTAGACATCGACCCTTTATACGGTTTGCATTCGACGGGAAGGTCCTTCCCTTCAGCATGTCCCTGTCCCCTCGTGTCTTTATGAAGGTCGCAGAGGCAGCCCTTGCCCCGCTTTGGGAAGCAGGCGTTCGCATACTCAACTACCTCGATGACTGGCTCATCCTGGCCCACTCCTGAGAGTTACTATGTGCTCACAGGGACCAGGTGCTCAGGCACCTCAGCTGTTTAGGGCTTCAGGTCAACTGGGAAAAGAGCAAGCTCGCCCCAGTTCAGAGCATCTCTTTTCTCGGCATGGAGTTTGACTCGGTTTCAATGTCAGCACGCCTCACCAACGAGTGCGTGCAGTCAGTGCTGAAGTGCCTCACCTCGTTCAGGCCAGGCACGTGGGTCCCCCTAAAACATTCTAAAACACAAAACCTCCTGGGGCATATGGCATCCTCTGCGGCGGCCGCGCACAGGTAGACCTATTCGCCTCCCGAGAGACCTCCCACTGCCCGCTCTGGTACACCCGAAAGGAGGCTCCCTTCGGGACAGATGCGCTGGCACACAGCTGGCCCACGGGGCTACACAAGTACGCATTTCCCCCAGTGAACCTTCTTGCACAGGTGCTATGCAAGGTCAGGAGGACGAGGAACAAGTCTCACTGGTGGCCTCTTATTGGCCCTCTCGGATCTTGTGCTCCTCGCGACAGCCCCTCCCTGGAAAATTCCCCTGAGAAAGGACCTTCTTTCACAGGGATGGGGCACTCTCTGGCATCCGCGCCAAGACCTCTGGAACCTCCATGTCTGGCCCCTGAACGGGATCCAGAAGACCTAGCTGGCCTACCACCTGCTGATGTAGACACGATCAACCAAGCCCTAGCTCCCTCTACCAGTCAACTTTATGCCCTGAAGTGGCGCTTGTTCGCTAGTTGGTGTTCTTCCCAGACTGAAGACCCACAGAGGTGCGCAGTCAGGTCAGTGCTCTCATTTCTTCAGGAGAGGCTGGAGGGGATGCTGCCCCCCTCCACCTTGAAGGTGTATGTAGCCGCTATCGCGGCCCACCACGACGCAGTAGACGGCAAGTCTTTGGGTAAGCATGACTTGGTTATCAGGTTCCTAAGAGGCGCCCGGAGGTTGAATACCTCCCTGCCAAGCCTGTTCCCCCCCTGGGATCTCGCAGTGGTCCTCTCGGCCTTCACAGTCCCCCCTTCGAGCCGCTAGAATCAGTCGAACTCAAGGCCCTCTCCCTGAAAACGGCCCTCCTGATCACGCTCGCCTCCATCAAGAGGGTCAGGAACCTGCAAGCATTCTCTGTCTGGCAGACACTCATGTGATCCTAAGACCACGACCGGGTTATGTGCTCAAGGTTCCTACGGCTCCCTTCAGAGACCAGGTAGTGAGCCTGCAAGCGCTTCCCCGGGAGGAGTCAGACCCAGCCCCTTCATTGCTGTGTCCAGTACGTGCTTTGCGTACCTATTTGGACCGCACGCAGAGCTTTAGACATTCTGAGCAGCTCTTTGTCTGGTTTGGTGGACAGCGGAAAGGGAACGCTGTCTCCATACAGAGGCTTTCCCACTGGGTGGTTGATGCCATAACATTGGCCTATCACACCCAGGCCGTGCCCGCACCCTTGCGGGTACAAGCACACTCAACGAGAAGTGTGGCATCCTCGTGGGCACTGGCCAAAGGCACCTCCCTAGCAGACATATGCAGAGCAGGACCTGCGTCTCCCTTGGGCAGTCCTCACTGACCCCCGGTCGCAGTGTTTGTAGCAACTCCTCCCTCCCAATGAGGTAGGATCTACCACCGCGCCATTCTCCAGATGTGACCTAAAAGCCCATGTGATGTATTTCACCACTCTTTACCTCCCCTAGTCTGGGCATGTGCTGTCTCCGCAGGGTCTTTCCCCCTTCGAGCCGCTAGAATCAGTCGAACTCAAGGCCCTCTCACTGAAAACGGCCCTCCTGATCGTGCTCGCCTCCATCAAGAGGGTCAGGGACCTGCAAGCGTTCTCTGTCCAGCAGACACTCATGTGATCCTAAGACCATGACCGGGCTATGTGCTCAAGGTTCCTATGGCTCCCTTCAGAGACCAGGTAGTGAGCCTGCAAGCACTGCCCCGGGAGGAGTCAGACCCAGCCCCTTCGTTGCTGTGTCCGGTACGTGCTTTGCGTACCTATTTGGACCGCACGCAGAGCTTTAGACATTCTGAGCAGCTCTTTGTCTGGTTTGGTGGACAGTGGAAAGGGAACGCTTTCTCCATACAGAGGCTTTCCCACTGGGTGGTTGATGCCATAGCATTGGCCTATCACACCCAAGCCGTGCCCGCACCCTTGCTGGTACAAGCACACTCAACGAGAAGTGTGGCATCCTCGTGGGCACTGGCCAAAGGCACCTCCCTAGCAGACATATGCAGAGCAGGACCTGCGTCTCCCTTGGGCAGTCCTCACTGACCCCCGGTCGCAGTGTTTGTAGCAACTCCTCCCTCCCAATGAGGTAGGATCTACCACCGCGCCATTCTCCAGATGTGACCTAAAAGCCCATGTGATGTATTTCACCACTCTTTACCTCCCCTAGTCTGGGCATGTGTGGTCTCCGCAGGGTCTTTCCCCCCTGAAAGAATAGGAACTGGGAAAGAACTCCTTCCCTGATGCGTGTGATAGCATTAAGATGGCCCCAGCTGCTTCAACTCTGTGCAAGAAACATATGTGGCTTGCTCCCATGCATGGCACTTCGCCTTGTTCCCTCCATATCGGGGTGTAAGGAACCAGAAGTTTTTGATGATTTTTTGGGGGCATTGGGGAAGGGTACGTGCAGTCTGGCATAGCCTGTCATTTTGGCATGCAAACTACCTGCCCGCACCTGTGTCAGCAGCGCACGTACACGGTTCAGCACATGGCGTGATTAAAATTGGACCCCTAGTGTCGCTTCTTTGACACAACGTGGAAGTGAGCGACAGACGGGGAACGTCTAGGTTACTGTTGTAACCTCTGTTGTCGGCTCCTCAGACAAATGCTGAATGAACAGATACATTTCCCTCCCTATATACCCGTATGTTCGGGGGCGGGACATGCAAATTCTGTCTGCCAATTTCTCATTGGCCTTTTGTCAAAGTTCAGAGATGCATAAGGCTCTCAAGAGAGACCCCTAGTGTCGTTTCTTCGACACAACGTCTCATTCCCTCCATCAGGGAATGGAGGTTACAACAGTAACCTAGACAATTTGTCAATTCAGATTTGCATGACATTTTTTCTTAGCAACAAACAGGCTCTTTGGAAAAAGAGATAAGCCCTTAACCAAATTCTTGACCGTCCCTTCCTGTTTGTTTGTTTGTTTGTTTGTTTGTCTCTTGTGAATTCTTTCTTGGTCATTTTAGCTTCTTTTCCTTTGCTGGGTGAGTGTTGGAATGGGTGGAGGGGGATCTGCACCAGCCTGTGGCCACGGCAAAGGATTGTGCTCTTAAATCTCCTTCCTTCTAAATATACACACAAGAGATGCGTGTGTATATGTGATACAACTGCATTTGATTTACTCATACAGCATGAGTTTGACTGCTGACCATCATGCTTTTCAGTTTTTAGTTTGAAAACTAGAGTTTTAATTTGTTCCTGTAACACGAGAATGAGACAGCTGCACTGGAATGAACACAGCACGCTGTGCATTGTGCTTTCTGATTGGTTCCTGAGCTTCTTCCTCTTTTCTCTGCATTCCCAAACTGAGGCTGATTTCTATGACTATTATTTCCCTGTCATCTGCTCTTGTCTGCACTGCTGCATGCTGAAAGATGCTTGCACTCTCTCTCTCACTAAATAAGCTGTTCCACACATTTCTACATATCCACAACAGTATCTGTCATCTAAACATTAATCCAGAAAAGTATCCCATACAGAGATATATATTAAAAATATATTAATTTCAGGCATATGATACTGTATAAAGGAGTGATCTATTTGTGCTGATAAGGTGACATTAGCAGAAACCAGAGATGTTGTGTCCTTGTTTATTTTGCCTGCTCTGTTCTTGTCAGTGTGATAGTGCTTGTTAAGGTCTTCTGTCACATCAGTCGGTGTCATGTAATCAGTGGCTTAGTGCCAGGAAGAGAAAAGCCTCAGAGAAGCCATCATCCAACTAGATGATGTCTTTTGAAATTCTATTAGATTTCCTCTGGCAGACAATGTGATTTGAACATAAGGAGCAAATAAGCAAGAGGCTGGGCTGTATTGTGAATACAATTTTGGCTGGAGGTGGGGAGAAATTTCAAAGTATTGCAATATTTTACCTCACAATTGTGTTTCGATATTCTAAAAGCAAGAATCAATATTTCAATACTTCAATACTTTTGGGGAAAAGAGATTGAGCACCTCTCAATCAAGCAAGAGTGTAAAAAAACATACTGCGGTATTGGGTTATAATTGCACAAAGACCCTAAGTCCAATTTAGAATAATGAGAACCAATTTAGAAGTTGTGAAATTTTACCTCACTCAAAAATCTTAGAAATGTAAGTTTTATTCATTTAAATTTGGTAAAGATTTTTTTTTTTTTTAATTTTGTGGAGTTTGATGGACTTTTGTTTTGAAATTGAAATGCATAAATCTTAAAAATAGGCTAAAATATTTTTTGAATGCAATACTGTATCAGTATTGTAATGGCAAGAATCAGTATTTTTTGTTACATTTTTAACTAGGTCTGTCAATCAATTAAAAATTGTAATACAATTATTTGCATGATGTGCCGATAAATTAATGTTTTGATTTCTTACTATGTGTCAGATGGATGCTTTTGGAGTGTCTCACATTGGTTGTGTCGCATCTCAGTGGTTTTCAACATCTCTAATCATTAGCGCTGTTTTCAGGGCATTGTGTCAACTTCAGCTGTTTGTAACTAAATTCTAATTCTAAATTCTGTTGAGCTTCGTTTAGCTGTCTTTGAGAGCAAAAATGCATCATCTGTGAAAGGCTGTGCTTCCTGCTCTCGTGGGTTTGACGTGATGCGTTGTTTAAAAAAAAAGTAAACCTTATTTTTCATATAATAAATCACACCGAATAAATATGTTAAATTGACAGCCCTATTTTTAACTTTAATACTTTTGGAACAAAAGAGATTGAGCCATAGAATTTTTAATCTCAATACACTAAATGTAAAGAAGCGTAATATTATTGTTTCATTTTGCAATATTTTACACTCACAATACTGTTTCGATATTCTAATACTAAGAATAAAATATTATATCTAGATTTCATAGCGACCAAGATATCAATGTAATATCGTATTGCCAGGTCCCTGCTGATTCCCACACCTAGTCATGTCTAAAGAGTGTTGTTTAGCATGTTGCACAGCAGAGTATTCACAATAGCATTTCCTTGAGTGCCTTCTTGTTAGTGAAACAGAATATAAAAAAAAGTAATTAAGTGTCATTCTTCCAGTAGAAGATATCCCTGACACAACAAAATATTGCTATGCCACAACAATAACAATCCCTGCTATACAGTAGGTGCAGCACAGTGGTATGGTGGACATGTGTCGACCAGTCAGCTTTCACAACCAGTCTGAAACTATCCATTTTTTAATTTTTATATTGTAGCCATCTTGCTACTGTAAGTTATTGATCTTCAAACCATTATTATTTCCATTTCAATTAAACCATGATAGTAAAATACTAAACAGAAATAAAACTTGCTGTTCAGGGTGACACTAATAAATACATAGATAAAATTATGAAATCATTGGATATTTAACACACCTCAGCAATAGTATCTCTTCAAAGCCTATGACCTATTTTCACTCATTGGCATTAATTGACACCATTGGCTGATGGCTGCATTACGCATGTTACCTCCATGGCTACATTTATGACATCACGATCACATGACTAGAGTGCCATTTCTTCATTACCATACCTGAGTTGTAGCCACACCCCTGAATGCTGCTAGTACTAATAAGGTATAAGATGATGAGTACATCATCACTGCAGGCTGCAGGTGTGGGTGTGCCCTTTCACCATTCCGCCAGCCAAACCTCAGCCATGCATATGTATATTCTGCATTTTTCACTCCATCTGATGTTTGGCTTAGCACTTTGTTGCAGATTCTAACCCACTCTTTTTTCAATTGGCAGTGTGTCTATGTGTGTATTAAGACATCTTCCTGTTTCTGTCTCTCTGTTTGGATCACTATTTCAGTTTACCACTAATGGGTCAATAAACACATGGCATATGGGCCATTTCCTGCATCTTTACCATTTTTTTTTATTTTGTTTTTCATCTTTCTTTCTCTGAGAATCTCTTAAGATCTGGTTGTGCAGCTTTAGTGTAAAGCCTAAGCTTCTACATATTAGAATCTAAAGGATGAAAGGTGCAGTGTGTAAGTGCCATACCAGTAGTAGCATTAAACAGAATTACAATCTGTTTATTTGAGTGGCCCAACATAGCAATACTGGCTTGTTGTAACATGGTTCAAATGGGCAAGCAGGAGGCGGGAACTGGCTGAACAGTCGAAGTAATATTTAATTAAACAAAAAGACACAAACACAAACATGGCAGCTGCGTGTGACTCTCTCTCTCCCGAACTGTCACATCCGGCTCAGCCTTATCCCTCTCCTCGGCTGATTAGCTCGAGGGCGGAGCCTGGCCATGGTCTGCCAGGCCTGCCCTGCCCTCCTTATCGTCACACTCCTCCCTCCTTTGCCTTAGGCGGGGGACCCCTGGCATGATATACACCCCCCCCCCCCCTCCATTCCGGCCAAGCCTACTGGCAGGCTTTCCCCACCTTTTGAAACCAGGGAGGGAGACAAGGGGAGGGAAAAGAGGATAGGGAAAGGAGAAGGTTGAGCGACAGTGAGAGAGAGAGAGGAAAGAGATAAACAAATTGCTCGCCGGTTCCCTGACATGCCGAAACCTGGTCCTTGACCACTCCTCCACCCTCTGGTGGACGACAGCCGCTCCTCCCCAGGTGGACCTGAGCGAGTCCTCCGACCCCTGGCAGATGGAATTCCCCTCCGCATTCTGGTGGCCGTTAGCGAGCCCCTTAGCCCCTGGCAGCGGCTCCACTACTCCAGGTCCAGCAGCGAGCCCCTCCCCTTGTGGACAGCGGCCGTTCCTCCATGTCAATGCAGCCGGCAGCAACTACTCAATTCACCAGCAGATGGCCACAGCTGCTCCTTTGGGTGGATCGCAGTGCCAATGACTCCACAACAGCGCATCTCTCCTCCTTCCCGGGCTACGGCACCAATGCAACATGGTACAAATGGGCATGGAGTAGGTGGGAACCAGCTGAACAGACAAAGTAATAGTTAATGAAACAAAAAGACACAAAACACAAACACACGCATGATAGCTCCGTGTGGCTCTCTCTCTCTCTTCTGTACCGATGCATCTGGCTCGGCCTTATCCCTCTCCTCGGCTGATTAGCCCCATCGAGGGCTGACTGTGTGGACTCACAGCCTGGTCCTGCCCTCCTCTTCGTCACATGGCTCTAATAATGGAATGAGATTGACCAAACAATAGAAAATGCAAAGAGTGCCATTAGTGTTGGCCTCCATATATCAGCTGCAAAATAGCATGGGGGTCGACTATTTTCACTTGGTTTACTGTTCTGAGACCCTCGTGGGGCCCCTCCAGAATATCATATAGACATGGGGATGGGTTTTTTCACTTGGTGTAATGTACTGAGGTCTATGTGGAGCTAACATTGGGGCCCAAATATGATAGACATGGTTGGCTTTTTGGACTCATGGCACCAAACAATGGATTTTGAGGCAAACTGAGGCAAATTCGAATTTACCGCAGCATTCAGCACTGCATGGTACGGCTGGACTGGACTCTGCTCACTTTTGGGGGTTTTTCCACTGTGTATAGTACCTGGCACTTTTTTAAGTACCACCTCGGTCGAGGTTCCAAGCGAGCCGAGCCGATACTAAATGTGACGTTAAAACCCTGCAGATCACTGATTTGTCAGAGAAAATCTATAAGCTTGATGGCAGGTTAGCTTACCCTCCTGCGTCATCGAGCTAACACAGTGATGTCCTCGTCTACACTTTGGGGTATGATTTCCCAAACTCTCCTGTTTTTTAGCTGTATTTTGTTTTACTGACATCAGCCTCTTTTGAAACAAAGTTGTCATCTTGCTGTGAAAAACAGCCACATGCTGAGAATCAAGAACACCATTCCTTCGATATCCTCCATTGCTCCTTTGTTGTGTGTTTGTGTCACGTTTAAGATGATGTCAGGGCAGTAGATGCAGTTTATAACGATCAGCCTATAATCCCTCCCATGTTGAGGCTGCACTAAACTACAGTTGAAAAGCAAGCTCAGAAAAGTCGAGTTGAACCGTAACGTGTAGTGGAAAAGTGCCATTAGTGGTGCTTGCTAGAACACCACTATTACTATTGCACTGACCATTGTTTAGGGATTTTCCAGAATCCCTGATCCAATTCTTCTTCCAAATATTTGGCTCATAACTCTTCCTGTCATACACTCATGAATGAGGTGTCAAAACAACCAGCTCAATGAATAGAGGTTTGCTTTTGGATGTGAAACACGTGAGAAAATCCTGTAGATGTAACATTGAAAAGGAATCAGAGTGATAATTTCTCCAGATTAGAATGTCATAGACATTTCGAGGTGGGCTAATTTGACTCGGGTAAGCAAGCAGTCTTTCAGTATCTTCCTAGAAACTGGATAAATATGCTCTAGCAACTGTATAGCAAAATCCCCCAGCCATATCTCAGCACTGGGACACTGCAGAGACATGGGGATGGACTAATTTGAACTCAAGGCCCTTTGAGGGCCCCTGGAGGCCCCTAGGGGCCCAGCAGTATCTCAGCACCAGAACATTGTAGAAGCATGAGGACAAGATTTACTTGGGGCAGTGTACTGATGCCCTATTTGGGACATTGTTGTGGCATCTAGTTATATTTGCAATCACTTTGGTGTTACTAGTATGCACAAATAACACACAGTACCTTTAAGTACCAAAAATGTTTTGTGTGACTACCCAAACTAAAACACATTTACTAACCAATTACAGATTAAATTTGGTTGAAGCTCTGTTTTGTGTGCAATACAAAACACATTCATAGAATGTTACATTTTGCAGCAACCTGATCTTGAGCTGTCTGTTTATTGTAAGGCATGTTCAGAACAGTTTCTATGGTGTTTCAAGTCTATTCTACCAAACATGCACTAAAAGATTTCTTTGCTCCCACTCTTCTTTCTCTTTCTTTCTCTTGTCCTTACATTTCCTCTCCATCTCCCTGTTGATTCTTCTTCCATTTTTATCCCCACCCTCTTTTTCTGCTCTTTTCTCTCTTGCCTGTTCTGTGCCTTACACCCTCTGCTCACATCTAGATGCGGGTGGTGAAAGCGTTCCATAGCTCCATTTATGAAGGAATGGAGAAACCTTCATCCAGGAATTCCATCCACAACTTCATGGCGCACCCCGAGTTTCTCATCAATGACAACATTCACAACATCCCACTGATCGACGACACAGACATTGACGAAGAATCAGAGTGGTCGAGGCATAACCACCAATTGCATCCAGCCTTCCGAAAGCCCCCTCCTCCTCCAGTCCAGCAACCACAGCGTTCCCACCCACCTCCACGCCCCTATCGCCAGTACAGCCTCCCCGACACACCTAACTGCAACAACAATGCCATCGAGAGTGCTATCTACAGCCTAAACATCCCCACAAGCCCCAATGGGCACTGGACATCCCCCTCTCGACAGCTCTACCCCCTCCTTGCCCTGGAGACTTCTCTCTGACTGACTCCAGATAAATCTACAAGACTTTGAGGATGCAGTTGTGTAAGTCATGCTGGTGGGGGAGGCACCTATGGAGATGATATAGGTGGTTGACCCCATACTCACTGAGCAGAAGACAGGGTCCATCACATTACAATCACTTACCCTTACCACTACCACCATCCACTACAATCACTAACACTCCTCATGTTTCAAAAACAACTAAGCCCACATACAACTCTCCTCTCACTGTGTGGAGAGGAGGCCAGTCTGCTGTGTGTCTGGAGTTCCTTTGAACGGACCTAAGGTGAGGAATCCAGACCCGATGGACTTTTAGTGGTTATTTAGTGCAGGTGACTTCTGACTTCTCAGAATGCAAAGGAATATTCCCAACAGGTGGTGTAGGGGTCCATTCACTTACTTTATTTTTTTTTTGTTGTTACTAAACTCAGTATGATTATTATAATTTTTTTTACTTACTATTTCAGCCATCTTCATGAGTGCTCAGATTATCATTGCTACATCACAGAGTACAATTTGTAATACTCTATGACCAATGCTTTATGCTATGATTAGCTTTAAAAACATTTGCTTATTTATTAATTCATTTATTTATCTATTTATTTATTGTGAGATCATCAAAAAAATCATTTTCACTTTGTCTATTTCTCTCTCTCTATGTGTCTGTGTGTGTGTCTGTCCTAAAAACATAAAAAACTGACAAAAAATAAGCACTAACAAAGCAAAGATTATATAAATTTGAAGCTTAGAATAATTAAATTATAATGCGTCTGCTATTAACAAAAAGAAGACAAAAACATTGCTGCGCCATTTAACTTTCTGTTGCCCGATCATTGTTTTACAAACATTTAATGAAAAAATATAATTTTAGCGTATTATTTCAGGACAATTTGTAGCTTTACTCTGAGTGAGAGTAAGCATTTTTCAATTCACATGAGTACTGATATGTTAAATATTTACTCTATATGTTCTTGTTTAAAATATGCTACAGGGTAGAGGATTTGGGCAAGCCCCTCTCAGAGATACATTGGTTGAAGTGGTAGTTATTTTGATGGTTTTCCATCTTAGCAATGGCAATCAGCCTTAAGACAAAATAGCCTTTGTTAATATGTATTACCTTATTCAAATGAGCTGACTCAAAGTCCTGGTGATTTCAGTGGTATTGCCCAGCCTCAACGTTTAATGGTGTCTTATATTTCTTTTTTGCTTTAAAGCCATTGAAATCCATGTTGTTTAGAGGACACCAACAAATGCATTAACCCTTTAAACATTTTCAAATAATCATATTTGCTCAGTACAGGCATACATGCTAGCCCTTTAAAAACATTCATATTCACACTTGCTTTCCTCATATGTGTCAAATATTTATCAGATTATGATAAATATCTATGATGAACTCATACAGACTGTGGTCAGAGGGCATAAAAGATTGTAGGGAAATCCATCTTATACTGCCACAAATTAGTTAATGAATATCAATATACTAACGATGGACAATCTGTGAGGGTATCGTTAATTTTGCACAATATCAGGTTTCTTTGTTTTGGGCAAACACCCAAAGTGTGGTGCATTCAGAATGATTGTGATGTTCACCATGGCACACTGTCTGACTACTGGTCTCTATGATTCCAGAGATGACATTGTAGAACAATATGTTTGCACAGAACAATGATCCCTATTATATAATGACATGCATGATCAATTTATAGTATGTTTGATTCACTTACATTCCATCTACATTCCTCTGATCAGTGTACCATCAGGGGTTACATCCTAGTACATCCCATAATCTTCTGGGTTTGTACAGTTTTGATCATACTACTAAAGTCAAAGCATTGCAATGTAATACAATCATTTTAGGAAGGAGACTGGCACTTATGCAACATACTGACCTGTCCACAGCTCTGTGAAATATGCTTAACGACATGTACATAAGGATCTAAGAAAATACCTTTATCTGTATAGAATACTTTTCTAGATTGTCCAGTTTTGAAAAACTGGCAAATATTGAAAGCTGACAATGCAAGCATGAGCCTCACTAGATCATGTCATTGCACTGGTCAGTCGTCTCTGTGCAGAGCATGTTGATATCATAGCGCTCTTCAACATCATTGTTTGACTTCACTTTTGTCTGTCAATGCTTCACTGTGTCTCTTAAACAGTTGGTGGATACACATTTCTCTTCCCAGTTCATCTGTGCTGTCGTTTGTATGGGATTGTCCATGCTGATTTTCTTCTGAATCTCTGCCCTGGTTATGAGGTATTGAGCCTGGGGTTGGAGCAGTATAACGCTGCCAATCTGACTACTAAATGCCATTAGACACACTGCTTAAAATGGTTTGACCCATTCTACAAAGACAGACAATTTGTTTATTTAGATATAGATGGAAACTGATCATTAAAAAAAAACAAAATTCTGTTCACCCATTTTAAGCAGTTAATAAACTGCTTTCTATGTATGACTGTGTCCAGCCTTTCAATGAGTTGATCATGCTCAGACAGTTCCAGTGGAGTCTCCATTGGCGAGAGCGCTGGCAGGTCAACGAGACTGAACCCATTTAAAGGCACAGACACAACCAGCAGACCAAAGTGGTGGTCAGAGATGATGGAACTTGATTAGACCACTGATCCTGCTAAACATATATACATAATAAACATTTCCTAACCTTATCTTATCCTCAGAAAAGTTTACCTACCAAAATAAGCCTCAAGCTATGCTTGTCTCTGAATAATTTAAATCGAAGTATATCGAAGACGTATATACCCCAGTCTTACAACTCTCCAGACAGTGATGATATATACTGTATAACAATGGCACATGTATGGTATCCCTCCTTTCCATCAAAATTATCAGCCACTTTATCGAGACTTGGAATCCTGATAGAGTGACAGATACATATATGTATATTACGCATACATACTGTATATATCAATTTAAAAAAAAAAAAAAAAAAACAGGTAAATCAAAACTTCATTGTCTACCTTCATTTTGTTTCATCCTGTTGTAGAAATATCATGCAAGGTAAGGTGAAAAAAATGTAATGTGAAAAGGAGTAAATAATATAATATATTTAATATAAAAGTTATAAATTATTGTACAACTGCACCATCACTGTACATCTTGCCAAAATGTGCACATGTGCATCTTTTGTTTACGATTTCAGCACTTTTTTATTTTATTACTTTTTATTGTCTCTTTCTTTCTCCTTTTGCTTTTTTGTAAAGAATCAAAATTGAACAGCTTGTACATTATATTGATTATTATTATGACTATTACTACAATGATTATTATCAATTTTGTCTTTTTCCAGCAGTGCTCTTTTAACTGATGGAAAAAACAAACAGTTGCACATTCTCCTGAACATACACATACTGCTCTACAATGGTAAAAAATTATATAAAAAAGAGAAAAAAAAATTTAACTATTAAATATATTAATAATTACCTGCCTGTTATTTAAGAGAAAAAAAGTATCTATCTATGATGAAAGAACACAGCTGTAAACTGTAGACTAAACTGTATGGAAATCTAAGAATTTACTGGGAAAATAAGTAAACTCTTTTTGTCTGTATAAAAAATCTATTCAAAGTATTCTACAATAATAACTCTGACCAGTGTCTGTGGTTGTGTTTCATTGTGTGACTGATTATTTCTTTGGCCTGATGAAATTGCTTTAACAGGACTACCTTCTAATCTCTCTCTCCCTTATAAGAAATTTAAAATCTTTGAAATATGTAATAATTATTGATTAGGGGGGACCTGGGTAGCTCAGCGAGTATTGACACTGACTACCACCCCTGGAGTCATGAGTTTGAATTCAGGGCGTGCTGAGTGACTCCAGCCAGGTCTCCTAAGCAACCAAATTAGCCTGGTGGGGTAACCTCCTCATGGTCATGATTAGGGGTTCTCACTCTCAATGGGGCATGTGTTAAATTGTGCGTTGATCGCGGAAGGTAGCATGAGTCTCCGCGGAGTCATGCACAGAGAGCCACAGGCCGCCACCTCTTGCCCCCCCCCCCCCCCCCCCCCCACCCCCAGACGCAAGATGATGCCCTGCCTAAATCCGCCACTGCACATGTTAAGATGCACAGAGTGATGGTCTTAGAAGCAAAGACAACTGAGACTTGTCCTCCGCCACCCGGATTGAGGTGAGTAACCGCGCCACCACAAGGACCTATTAAGTAGTGGGAATTGGGCATTCCAAATTGGGAGAAAAGGGGATAAAATTAAAATAACAATAATTATGAATTAAGATTGAGCAACCAGGGTCAGATCATGGTCCCACTATGTTCTTGGGTACATGTCTTTGGAGACACAGTAACGCTGTCCCATTTTTGGCAGTTTAAAGAGGGAACATCACAGATACAATCTTGATTTTGAGGTAGAAATGTTGTAATCATCATTACATGCTTCACATGACTAATGCGTAACTAAATGTAGGCATACAGTAAATTAATTGTTTAAAAATACATATAGAATTACTCTGTATTCAGATACTTGGCACTATTATATAAGATGTTTCTTTTGTCACTTATACTTGGTAGGCTACCTAAAATAATTGGGGGAAAAATGGTGTAAATGTGTTTTAAGGCATTAAACTCTTAAAAAGTATGGCCACGAATTGGTAAGAGGTTGTGAGCCTCTTAGTTTTCCTTTGGACAGGTGACCCTTTCGCTTGTACCTGATTTCAAGGTCATCTGCCTCAGGAGTGGAGGGAGGTAGACTTAGAGAGAGACCAAGGTTACAGTTCATTAATTAACTTTAATAAAGTTTGTTTAATTTAGACCTACTGACCAGGCACTGCCTCACATTTAATTGCTGGTCATAAACCATTAATTTTGACTGTTATTTACCATATAAAATACAACAATGGAACGGTGTTTGAATGTGAGGCCACATGTGCCCTGCCTCTTGCCTCACTTTCACCTTGTGACTGTGTGACTGCCCAAAATTAGGTGGATAGCACAGGCTCACAAGGGACTTATTAGCCCAAGACGGAGCACTTGTATTCAAATTAACGGGAGAACTTGGAATGCCCATTATGACAGATGTAGAAACTGTGTGTTAATGCGCCCCTGTGCACTTGATATGCACCAGTAACTTATTCCATTCAAGTGTTTAAGGGTTCACCGTGTTATGTTGTCTTGGCAATTACATTTTTACACAGAATTGGTTGGAAAGCAATTTGATCAAACTAAAACCTTGTTAACACACATCTTGTGGAAATCCTTTTAATACAGAGAGTATTTTAATGTTTCCGTTGTAAGTGCCTCGCTGAAACCCTGATTTTTGCCTTTTTTTTTAAAAAAAGGAGGGACGATTCTATATACATTTTAGTGGTAATCGACCTTATGCCTCAATTGCTGTTGATTGAGCTTAACTTGTTGTATTCTTAAATATTTTATATATGTATGTATATGTGTGTTTTCCTATCTGTCACTCACTTGACATTGTTTCAATGAGTTGACACTAGGGGTTGCTTCTTGGGAGCCCAGACATCTCTGATCTTGAGAAAAGGCCAATGAAAATTGGCGTGTGGAATTTGCATGCCACTCCCCCGGACATACAGGTATAAAAGGAGTGACACATCAGATATCTTCTTCAGAGCCGAGCAGTCAATTTAATTGAGCTGAATTCCTCCTGCCGCCTCCATTCATCTCTCTCTAGGCTGTTGGATCTACGGTGCATTCCAGTGGTCCTCCCCCTCGCACACCACGGTTGTGCTGAGCAAATACCCCTGGGTGCTTCAGCAGCAGAACACTACGGAGTGAACAACTTTGTTTATTCATATATATATGATATATATATATATATAGTTTGCCAGGCCCCTGCCCAGGTTCAACGGCGTCTGCTCGAGAATGCCACTGCCTTGCGCGCGATCGCCTCCCTTCTACGAAAGGATGCGATAGAGCCTGTCCCTATCAGAAGCTATTGCCATTAATCCGGGGCAAGCATGTGTTGATCCGAATGGATAACACAGCGACGATTGCATACATCAGCCGCCAAGGTGACCTACATTCTCGTCAAATGTCAGAACTCACCCATCGTCTACTCCTTTGGAGTCCGCAGCGGCTCATGTCGCTGCGAACCACCCACATCCCGGGCCACCTCAACAGCACAGCAGACGTGCTGTCGCAACAGTTTACGCTAAGGAGAGAACAGGTTACACTCAGGTGGTCCAGCTGATCTGGAGTCAGTTCGGCCAAGCACAAGTAGACTTGTTTGCTTCCCCAGAATCCTCTCACTGCCCACTTTGGTACTCTCTGACCCACGGTGGTAGACATTATCACTCACGCCAGGGCCCCCTCAGAAGTGAAGTGGCATCTGTTCGCTCAGTGGTGTTCTTCCTGAGGTGAAGACCCCCAGAGATGCGCAGTAGGGTCAGCGCTTTCCTTTCTGCAGGAAAAGTTGGAGGGACGGCTGTCCCCCTCAACCTTGAAAGTGTATATAGCCACTATATCACCGCATCACGATGCAGTGGATGGTAAGTATTAGGAAAGCACGATTTGATCATCAGGTTCCTGAGAGGCACAAGGAGGTTAAACCCCCCCAGGCCATGCCTCGTTCCCTCGTAAGACCTCTCCGTGGTCCTTCGGGGCCTTTGGGGAGCTCTCTTCGAGCCCCTTGAGTCAGCAGAGCTAAAGGCGCTCTCTCTGAAGACTGGCCTCCTGACGGCGATCACCTCCATCAAGAGGGTAGGGGACCTGCAGGCGTTCTCTGTCAGCGAACTGTGCCTAGAGTTCTGTCCGGCTTACTCTCACATCATCCTGAGATCCCGACCGGGCTACATGCCCAAGATTCCCACGACCCCTTTCAGGGAACAGGTGGTGAACCTGCAAGCGCTGCCCCAGGAGGTGTGTGCTCTATGCATCTACTTGGATCGCACGCAGAGCTTTAGAAGCTCCGTTTCTTCCCGTGTGTTATCAGGTGACACAAACAGGTACGTTCGGGTCAGCTGGCCGGGTGTATCGCTTGTGCATAGCGCCCTTCCCCTCCCTTGAGGCGAAGACGTGCGCTCTTTGCCAGTTGCGTTCGCAAGAAGTGTGAACCCTGGACGTTCTTCCTCCCTAGCCTAGCGGCCGACGAGTCTTCAGAGAGGCTCGCTGCCGCCCCAGTACAGGCATCACCCAGGCCCCCGTACTGAGGTAAGTGCTCCACATGTGCTGGTTGTCCCCCTAGGCAACCCTGTGTGATGTATATTGTGCAAAATGCCGGTAAACCACATCTTCCTTGGGCAGAGGGCCCTCTGTCCTTAGTCGCCATGTTTGTAGTAACTCCTCCCCCACTCAGGTAGGATTTACCACGGCACCGCTCCGCACGATGTGCTTCCGCTCCTACCAGTAAGACCATGTGTTGTATTCCACGTGAAAATCCCCCCCCCCCCCTCGAGGCCGGGTGTGGTCTCCGCGGTGTCCTCCTCTTTGGAGGGACACCCCCCAGCTTGGACCATATATATGGCCCCCAGCCAAAAGATTTTGTTCCTTTTTTGGGAAGAACAATAGAGAGAAGGCCACAGGTGGGCCAGCCAGTCCTTATACTTCTGAGCAGTTAGCCAGTGTAGGGGACCGCTTCATGCCTGCCAGTATGTGACGGCTTGCTGTGCTTGCTACGAGGCACACAGAGGTCTGCCCGTCTCGCACCACCAGTCTGCGTAACTCGGTTCAGCTCTTGTGGCGTTTTCCATTGAGACCCCTAGTGTCAACTCATCGACACAACGTTGAGTGAGTGACAGATAGGGAACGTCTCGGTTACTGATGTAACCTCCATTTCCTGATGGAAGGAACGTGACGTTGTGTCCCTCCTGCCACAAAACTGAACCAACCGCTGAATTGGCTGGGCCTTTGGCTCGGCTCCTCAGTGCGATACCTGATGTGCACTTGCAGCATCACTCCTTTTATACCTGTATGTCCGGGGGAGTGGCATGCAAATTCCACACGCCAATTTTCATTGGCCTTTTCTCAAGATCAGAGATGTCTGGGCTCCCAAGAAGCAACTCCTAGTGTCAACGCATCGACACAACGTCTCGTTCCTTCCATAAGGGAACAGAGGTTACATCAGTATCCGAGACGATTTGTATATAATATATGATTAAGATTAATGCATTTCAATTTAATACAATTACATCAAATTGAATTGTTTAATGTTTAACAAAATTATATTAATAAAAGTGTTTTATTATTATAATTATTAAATCTTTAATATTATTAAAGATTACTCAATTTAATTTTATGTAATTTTGTTGTGAAACTGAAATGAGTAAATATAAAAAACAAAAAATAAAAAAATAAACATTTTGAGTGTGAACCCAGAATATTCCTTTAAGGTGATTTTTTATTTTTATTTTTTAATGAAAGTTATGAGTTTGCTTAATAGCTACAGTTTAATTGTGCTTATTAACTATTGTCTGGGAAATGCAGGTTTAGCGATTAGCCTGTTGTAAATAAAAACAATATATTGCAGTGCATTTATAATATAATTAATAAGTAACCAAGTTCTGTTGTGACACTATAAATAGCATAGTAGGGAATTAACCATCTCCTGTTGTTGATGTCTCACAGAAGTTGTAGATATAGAAAGAACTGGGGAAAATCCCATCATCATTACCTCCCCAAAGAAGCGACAAGAGGCAAAGTTATCATAGTCATTCCTTGTTTATAACATCACAGAATTTTGTTCTCCAATGTAGCCCTACTATTTCTCTCATTATGTACACATTCATACTCATATGTTAAAATAGGTTATTTATTGGGCCTATCATACCTGACCAAATATATATAACATACTTATAATTGTATAGCTTTGCAGTTGCAACAAAAGTAAAAAAATTAAAAGTAATATGCAGGCCCAGTATTCATTCCCCAGGCTGCTAACACCAGAAAAGGAAAACAACCCTTTAATGTGAATCGTTATGCTACTAAAATGAGTGCAGCACAGAGTAAGCTGGATGTGGTGCATTTTCTGGCTAACTCCTCTCAACTTAAGACTGTGCTGTGTACAGGGCCACAGCACCACTTTTCTCCTGAAGTCCACCAGTCCCTTGGTCTTACTGACATTGAGGGAGAGGTTGCGCTCCTTACACCAGCATGCCAGAGTGTGCACCTCCTCTTTCATCATTGTCAGTGATCAGACCTACCACCGTCATATCATCAGCAAACTTGATGATGGCTTTGGAGCTAAGATTTGCCACACAGTAGTGTGTACAGGGAAAACAGGAGTGGGCTGGGAACACAGCCCTGCGGGGCTCCAGTGTTGAGGGTCAGTGATGAGGAGATGTTGCTTCCCATTCTAACCATCTGGCATCTGTTTGACAGGAAGTCCAGGATCCGGCTGCACAGCGAGCTGTTTAAGCCCAGATCCTGGAGTTTCACATCAAGCTTGGAGGAAACTATGGTAATGAATGCTGAGCTGTATTTCTAACATATGTGTTCCTTTTTTCTAGGTGGGAGAGAGCAGTGTGTAGTGTAGATGCAACGGCATCATCAGTGGAGCAGTTGTTGTGGTAGGGAAACTGCAGTGAGTCCAGTGAGGCAGGCAGCCCAGAGCAGATATTATCTCTGATTAGACTCTCAAAGCATCTACTGATGATGGGGGTCAGAGCAACAGGACGCCAGTCATTTAAGTAAGTGATTTTGGATTGCTTTGGTATAGGCACAATGTTGGGCATTTTAAAGCATGTGGGGACCGCAGACAAGGAGAGGGAAAAGTTGAAAATGTCAGGAAAACACCAGCCAGTTGGTTTGCACATGCTCTGATGACGCAGCCCGGAATGCCGTATGGACACATGGCTTTACGGATATTCGCCCATTGGAAGGATCGGGTTATTTCCGCTACAGAGACAGAGAGTGAACTAACCACTGTAGTTTGGCCACGGGAGCTTCCCCTTCAGAAATGGCATAATGCCTGATACTGCACTTGCTCTGATCAGCTTTTAACTTCACAGTTGATGTTCGCTTTACTTTTCTGAACTTGCATTTCCACCGCAGTTTAGTGCCGCCTCAACGTGGGTGGGATTATAGGCTGATCGTCTACTGCCGTGACATCATCTTAAATGCGACAAAAACATTACTGACCATATATGGTAAATGGTCTGCACTTATATAGTGCCTTTTTAACCTTAACGGTATTCAAAGTGCTTTACACTGTGACTCATTCACCCATTCACACACACACATAATGCACCAATGGCGGCAGAGCTGCCATGCAAGGCAATAGCCTGCAATTGGGAGCAACTTGGGGTTCAGTGTCTTGCCCAAGGACACTTCGGCATGTGGAGTCGTGTGGGCCAGGAATCGAACCACCAACCCTGCGATTAGTGGCTGACATGCTCTACCACCTGAGCCACAGCTGCCCCGAAACAATAACACGACCACTAGCTATGCTGCATAAAACAGTTGCATGGTGATTTTACACAAGTGTAACAGTTAAATTGGCCTGGTTGTTTTAGAAGCAAACTTTCCAGTAGCTGGTCAACTAAATAAAGTGATCCTTTCAAGCAGAATATAGAGTTAACGTAAAAAACCTACCATCCTCCATAGTGGACTCCAAAAACGCTGTGGCCAAGTTCAGGGCACTCTCCCTCCCACTGCTCGCCGGTCTATTGCCATAGATAGCGTCCATTTGGTTGAACCACTTCAATTTTCTTCTGTTTGAACCACTCTGTCTGTTGTGGTTTACTTTTCCCTACACTGTTTACACACGTAGGTCAGGTGGTAGCTGTATGCTCCAACAGCTGAGACAATTTTTCGTTTCACGTTGTTTCGTTCGTTGCTAACGAGAGGAACGTCAGTACCTCGTTTATTGACCACGGCGTGGTTTTGCACGCAGCCATTTCTTTTATAATTCAAAAGTCACGTGAACAAATGATACCGCTATCGCTGTAGCTAACTTTAAAACTAGCGCATTGATATCCATGTTGCAAATCCAGTTCCGCTGGTAGTGACGACTGTCTCTGACCAATCAGTGGTCTGCAGGGTTTTGACATCACATTTATTATCGGCACGTCTCGCTTGGAACCTCGACCCAGGTGATACTAAAAGTTGAGTGGAGTCGAGCTGTACCGTGCAGTGTTTTAGGTGTACAGATGGCTTGATGCTGTGTATAATAATTTATGTTTTTAAAATAACATTCTGTTCCATCAACTATGTACTCTTAAGAAACTTCCCTATGAGCACTGTTGAAAATTTTTGGAGGTGGAGCACAACCAACGCCACCTGCCCCAAGTGCCAGTGCTACAGCTGATGATGATACAGCAGGTGAGTTTTCAACAATCCCAGATCAATATTTTTATATGGATAAACCATACCTATTGTGAGATCTTTTTTTGTTTTTGACAGACACTTGCATTACCTTCTAATATTACATCAACCATGGCTAGCTTTTATTATTATTATTATTATTATTTTCATCTTTCATCAGGTCCATTCTCTGCAGGCAAGGAGCACTTACCAGCACCTGCATCCACTGATCCTACTGTTCCTTCCATGTCTTTTTCAACCTCAAAGGATGTGGCAGTTAATTTAATAGCACAGCATCCTTTGTATTTGCTCAGTTTACTGTAGAATATATTGATATTAATATTTATAATTATAATTATAAATGTAATACTGTTGATCTTGTTATTTTATTTGTAGTTGTTTGTTCTGCACTATTGCACATTGCAATTTTTTTTTTAAATATGATGTTTTAAATAAACACACTCATTATACAGTGCAATAGAAAACCTTTGTACTTTTGTCTTGCTTTTTGTAATATTTCTCTCTCTCTCTCTCTCTCTCTCTCTCTCTCTCTCTCTCTCTCTCTCTCTCTCTCTCTCAACATTTTGTGGAATTTCAAATGCCTTTACGCACTTTTAATTAGTGATTTAATTTACCTTAATATAATCCAGACATAAGCGTATAAACACAAGTACTAGATTAGATGTTTAAGCTTTGATGAAGTATTGATGTGGGAAATGCTCAGAGCCTGGGCTGTCCTCTGGTGGATGGGCTGTTTCTGAAGGAGGCAGACAGCATACAGGAGCTCCTGTGCTCTCCTAAATTACAAAAGACTGATATCAGTGGATCTCAAGTGGATTTGCACCAGGTCTGCTGTGTCTTCTCCTACATTAAATGACTAAACATGATAATTACGGCAAGTCTGTTTATTGCAAATGTGAATACTAAAAATCCCTTTGT
This sequence comes from Moxostoma hubbsi, assembly GCA_032164185.1. Lineage (NCBI taxonomy): Eukaryota > Metazoa > Chordata > Actinopteri > Cypriniformes > Catostomidae > Moxostoma > Moxostoma hubbsi. The sequence goes on from JAVLUX010000001.1 coordinate 66,230,660, forward strand.
GTGTATTTGATTCAAAGCATTTGTCCATCCATAATGCAGACGTTTTCCATAGTTAAAACATCTCAGAATGAGTATTTAATTCAAGGTAATCTTGTAATTGTTACAGTTAATAAAAAAACAAAAAATTGCAGGTCATACTGCTGCTTTTTGGCTGTATTATTTTTGTTTGCTATATCATAATTTTGTTTTTGCTCTCAAACATAAAACTCACTCAGTTTAGTCATGAAATGACAATATGTAGCGCTAATGACCAGGATTTAATCAAGGTATGGTGTTATTCGATGTTGATCTTTAGACTGTTCTTATAGTGACATCACTGGGACATCACTGGACCTTTCTAGATCCTCTTCAATTTGCTTATCGTGCAAACAGGTCTGTGGATGATGCAGTCAACGTGGGATTGCATCATATCCTGCAACATCTGGACAGAACGGGGACATATGCAAGGATCCTTTTTGTGGACTTCAGTTCGGCTTTCAACACCATCATCCCAGCTATTCTCCAGACTAAGTTAAACCAACTCCCTGTTCCCATGTCTATCTGTTACCAGCTTTCTGATGGACAGGCAGCAGCTAGTGAGACAGGGGAAATTCCCTTCCAGCACCTATACAGTCAGCACTGGTGCCCCCCAGGGATGTGGGCTCTCCCCACTACTCTTCTCCCTCTACACAAATGACTGCTCCAAGGACCCCTCTGTCAAGCTCCTGAAGTTTGCAGTCGACACCACTGTCATCAGCCTCATCTGAGATGACGATAAGTCTGCATACAGAAAGGAGGTTGAACGGCTGGCTCACTGGTGCATTCATAACAACCTGGAGCTGAACACGCTCAAAACGGTGGAGATGACTGTGGACTTTAGGAGGAACACCCCAACATTGTCCCCCCTCACCATTCTGAACAGCACTGTGGCAGCAGTGGAGTCATTCAGGTTCCTGGGTACTACCATCTCACAGGACATGAAGTGGGAGACACACATTGACTCCATTGTGAAAAAGGCCCATCAGAGGTTGTACTTCCTTCGCCAGCTGAGGAAGTTCAACCTGCCACAGGCGCTGCTGATACAGTTCTACTCAGCAGTCATTGAGTCTGTCCTCTGCACTTCAATAACTGTCTGGTTTGGTGCAGCTACGAAATCAGACATCAGAAGACTACAAAGGACAGTTCAGACTGTTGAGCGAATTATTGGTTGCCCCCTGCCCCCCCTTCAAGAACTGTTCACTTCCAGAGTGAGGAAAAAGGCTGTAAAAATCACTCTGGATCCCTCTCACCCAGCCCATTACCTTTTTGAACTGTTGCCTTCTGGCCGACGCTTCAGAGCTCTGAGCACCAGAACCGTCAGTCTATCCATCTCATAAACAGTTAAAGCTGCCCCATTGAGCAATAATTATGTGCAATACACAGTTTAATTCTATTTATATTATCTAACATATCCTCTTCTTCATCCTTTTTTGCAAAAAAAATCTACCAACAATTTAAACTATTGTACATGATATCGAGCCTTCACTATCTTTGTGCTGATAAAATTGCTGCATAGTGTAGCGGTTCACACACTCAGTTTTATTTTATAGCTCTATATATTTTAGTTTGAGTCCTTCACTGACTGAGCGTAGTCTATTACAATAACGTTTTGTTTTCAAATATTTATTGCAAAATCTGTATAAGCATATACATTTTTTTTTATACAAAACAAAGCTAAGTGTTGTTTTAGAATTAAAAAAACAAAACAAAAAAACAGTAAGTATTGTTTGGCATTTAAAATTATTTAAAAATCGTAATCATTAAAAGGCCAATTTATATATGAATTACATATTCTGCAAAGATTCCGATCTGTTTATTCACAATGTTGTAGATTACCATGAAAAATATATGACAAATACAGGGCATAAATACATTTCAATGCATTGTGTAGCTGCTTTTGCTACAGTGACAAATGTTCTCTCATTGCATTTACACGCCTGTGACCAGCAGATGTCCTCAGCCTGCAGTGTTTCGAGTGCTTCTAAACAGTGAATAATTTTGCAAAGTAATTGGTTCAATTGATTCGAAGTTTTGAAAAGCTTTGTTTCTGCAATCACTTCATGAAAGCAAAAGTCCATCCTCAACCTAAGTACTAAACTCCAGCATAACTGACACTCTTTTAAAATAACAATATAACATTAAACATTAACAAATATCCTTCATAAAATGCATAAAATAACACGTAATTACAACACTGGTTCTTCTTATCCGGTCCCAAGCTAAACATGCTGGGAAATGTAAATCCCCCTGTCAACGCTACATTCCCAACTCAGATTAATTAAGTAAACTTCCATTTAATAAGTGTAAATTGATAGAACGCAATGAAATCAAGTGACAATTCTCTATAATTGTGTTTTTTTAGTTACTTTTTATTAAAGGGATAGTTCACCCAAAAATGAAAATTCTCTCATCATTAACTCACCCTCACGTCATCCCCTATGTGTATGACTTTCTTTCTTCCGCAGAACACTTTTGGTCAATACAATGCAAGTGAATGGGTGCCAAATTTTTGAAGCACCAAAAATCACATACATCAGCATAAAAATAATCCATAAAACTCCAATCGATAAATCAATGTTTTCCGAAGTGATATGATAGGTGTAGGTGAGAAACGGATCACTTTCACATTCTTCTTCTTGTTTTTGGTGATTCGCATTCTTCGTGCATTTCGCCTCCTACTGGGCAGTGAGAAGAATTTCTAGCAAAGAAAGACTTAAATATGTGTATTTAATAATATGTGTTTCTCACCTACACCTATCATATCACTTCTGAAAATATTGATTAAAACAGTGGATGAATGAATAAATGTTACATTTACATAGCGCTTTTCTGACACTACACTCAAAGTGCTTTGCACAATGAACAGGGGAATCTCCTCAACAACCACCAGTGTGCAGCATCCACCTGGATGATGCAACAGCAGCCATAGTGTGCCAGTATGCTCACCACATTGGTGGAGAGGAGATAGTAGAGTGATAGAGCCATTTAATGGATGGGGATTATTAGGAAGCCATGATTGATAAGGTCCATTGGGCGGAATTTGGCAAGGACACCGGGGTTACACCCCTACTCTTTTACGAGAAGAAAATCATAATTTGTGTTCTGCAGAAGAAATAAAGACATGCACATCTGGGATGGCATGAGGGTGAGTAAATTATGAGAGATTTCTCATTTTTGGGTGAATTATCCCTTTAAGTAAATTGAACAAGCAGCAAAAAAATTTTTTACAAAATTTGTGTGTAAAAAAAAAAAAAAAAAATGCATACTGGTACTAATGTGTAACAAGGCTGAACCTCAAGTTCCAGTAGGAACACGCATATGATTTAAGGAATTAATTCAATAGCAGTGCTAAATGACTAGTCAAGATTTAATTATAACGTTTAATAATATTCTAAACAACCTTCTCTGTTTGATGGTTTATTGTTCATTTGCCCAACAGTGAGAAGAAGAGCTTTTTTTAGGGCTATTAGATATGTAAGTGATTAGAGTTTGAATCTTGCATGAAATAATATGTTATTTATTTTTTCAGCCAACCAGTTGGAGGAGCTGTAGAACAAGTATGTGGCTTTTCTCTCGCTTCACCAGTCATGAGTTAAAAGGAGTCTGTCTGCTTGTTCTTTAACTGTCTCAACAAAAATGTACAGCCTATGAATTTACGGAATGTGTTGTTTAGAAAACATGCATAAGCTGTAAAATTGAATCAATCAGGCCTCTCATTTGCCTGATTAGAACTGATCTTACTATTTTCAAGACCCACATCATTAGGGATTAATAACCTTATTCAAAATAGCTGTCATGTGAACTGGCTGTATATCATCAATAGAATAAACCACTGGTGTACATTATTTGCATGTGTATATTGTAGCTGGCAGTAGAATAACACAAATGTATGTTTCAGTACCTGTATTGAACGTTTAATCATGTCATGATATCTTTTGAATAAAAATTCATGTTGCTCAAAACAAACATTTTTTACCCACTGGGGTCAATTTACTGGGGACCCCAGTAATTTAAACCTCCAGAATATGATTTTTTTTTTTTTTTTTTTTTTTACAAAGGTTTGTGTCTCAGGTAATTTATGTCTTTGTTGACTACTTAAATAACCTTTTAAGTTGACATCCACCCACCACCCCCTTATACATCCAGAATACCCATTGCACGACTATGGACAAATTTACAAATCACCATAAAATCTTACTGATTGACCTAAAATTGGAAAAGTATATATATTTTTTGGTGTTTTATTTGTTTTATAATATTTCTAAGTATAGATTTTTGTAATCTATAACATTTGGAATGAAAAACTATTTATTTTATCAAGGATAGTAACACGAGTTATGTTTGGGGTCTCAGACACATTCTCCTCTATGTCACTTTCTCACAAAATCTCATTGACAGAAAATCTTTGCTTAGATGTCATTTTCAAATGAGAGAGATGGAGAACATAGAGAGCACACAGAGCACAAAGAGAAATGGTTTAGAAGGCTTCTGTTCATGCTTTTATAATGTTTGCTCCTCCCCTTTGTTTGGTAAACCATGAGAATTATGTTTTCCCCTCCCCCACGGCACAGGAAATATCAAAGTTCTCGCAAAAATGATGTTTTCCCCTCCCCCACGGCACGGGAAATATCAAAGTTCTGGCAAAAATTATGTCATCCCCTCCCCCATGGCACGGGAAACATCAAAGTTCTCATGAAAATTATGTCCCATGTCATGTGAACTACTAGTGGTTCTCGCAATACTACAGATACGGTTGTGTTAGGTTAGAGCCCTAAAACAGAGGGAAGCTTTTTGAATATAATATTGAATATGTAAAATTATAATGAACATTATAAAATTATAACATGTTATAGTGACCTCAATAAAACAACCAAAACAAATGTGTGTGAAATTTTAATATTTCTTCTTTTTTATACAGCTAAAAGTGCCTGGGGTCAAATTGACCCCAAGGAACACCGATGCTACAAAATGTGTACAGGACATTGAAAAAATATCAGCAGGTTAATTTTATGTTTACAGAGTTGTCCCCATTAAATTAGGAAAAGTCATTAAATCTGAAGCAAAAAAAAAAAAAAAAAAAAAAAAAATCATGTATTTACAGACGTTAAACATTGAATGGGGTCAAATTGACCCGTATTTATTTATAGCTATGAAACTTATAAATAGATAAACACTGTGGTGTAAGTGACAGAGGGGAGAGCATCTGTCTACCAATGCAGAAAAGCAGAACATCTGTTGGAGAGACCCAGAAATTTTAGTGTCCAGCACTTATCAGGCTGAGTTGAATTATTACTTTGTGAGCTTCTTGGTTGTTTCTAAACATTTCCGTTGCTAAACCAAATTCTGATCCAATGGAGAATAACTCTCTAAATCAAGAAGTGAGTACTGTGCTTTTACTTTATATACCTGTATTTTTTGGTAAAATATGGCACATGCCATTCAGTGAACATTTAACAGTGCAAGAAGTTTAATGAACACCTATTAACAGAATCTATATTAGCAATTAACATTTTATATGAAATCAGAATGCAGTTTAGATGCTGCATGCAGATTGAATATCACTCTATGAGACCTAACTGATGCACATTCTTCTGTTGAAAAGTTATTTTAGTTTTGTGTACAAGAACAGCCATGTGAAGTTTATTTACTTCAGATTTCACTGACTAGGCTTTCCTGTGCTCTTTAATATGTAAATGTTCTCTTATTTGTAGTATATTCTTGCATCCCTCTAATAAATAATGTACTTTTCTATGTGAAGTGTTCCCTATTCACATACATCTTGTTTAAAATCATAAAACAGGGCACATTTTACTTCAGCATCATCGAGTAATGATTGAAAGGTGAGGTAGGTCTGTTTAGATGAATTATTTGAGATGAATTGTACATAGACCATAATAATTCTTTGCTGTGGGCACTGCCATTGAAACCGACTGCAGCAGAAGTTGTTTTATGCTACTAAACAAAACTTCTGCTCTGCGAACACGGAATTGTGTCTTAAAGGTCTCTGCAGAACAATAATGGGCGTTTCTCAATCTGTGGGTGTTTTGAAATCGAGATGGGCATTTTTCAATTATACAATGAAAATGTGGAAACTCTATAGTAATCAGTGGGAGTTTCCAAACAGGATGGGTGTTTTTCAACTATCCAATGAAAGGGAATCTCAATATAGTAATCAGTGTACATTTCTAATCAGGTTGGGCGTTTTTCAACTATCCAATGAAAGTAGGGAATCTCAATATAGTAATCAGTGGACATTTCCAAACAGGATGGGTGTTTTTCAACTATCCAATGAAAGTAGGGAATCTCAATATAGTAATCAGTGGACATTTCCAAACAGGATGGGCGTTTTTCAACTCTCCAATGAAAGTAGGGAATCTCAATATAGTAATCAGTGGACGTTTCCAAACTGAATGGGCGTTTTTCAACTATCCAATGAAAGTAGGGAATCCCAATATAGTAATCAGCGGACGTTTCCAAACTGGATGGGTGTTTTTCAACTCTCCAATGAAAGTAGGGAATCTCAATATAGTAATCAGTGGACGTTTCCAAACTGGATGGGCATTTTTCATCTATCCAATGAAAGTAGGGAATCTCAATATAGTAATCAGTGGACGTTTCCAAACTGGATGGGCATTTTTCAACTAGCCAATGAAAGTAGGGAAACTCAATATAGTAATCAGTGGACATTTCCAATCAGGATGGGCATTTTTCAACTATCCAATGAAAGTAGGGAATCTCAATATAGTAATCAGTGGACATTTCCAAACTGGATGGGTGTTTTTCAACTATCCAATGAAAGTAGGGAAACTCATTATAGTAATCAGTGGACGCTTCCAAACAGGATGGGTGTTTTCCAACCATCCAATGAAAGTAGGGAATCTCACTATGAGTGGGCATTTCCAAACAGGATGGGTGTTTTTCATCTATCCAATGAAAGTAGGGAATCTCAATATAGTAATCAGTGGGCATTTCCAAACAGGATGGACATTTCTGAACTATTCAATGAAAGTAGGGAATCTCAATGTATTAGGAAAAAAAAAAAAAACCCTGAGCACGTCAATATGATCTCTTCTTCATTCTCGCTTGACGGACTCGATTGTGACGATATTTTGTGCAGTTCATTTTGAAGAGTGCTTCAGCTGACATCCACAAACTGTTTCGTCATGTTTACGAATTGGATTGGCACTCCATGATGTGCAGCTAGCGATTGGTAAGTGCTGTTTACTAGGGGAGTAAAATTGGACATTTCATCATGATACGATCTTATATCGATTATCTTGGACTGCGATCTGATATTTGCCTATACTTCAAAGTCTGCCATGATACGATTTTTATTTGATTCAATTCAGGGCCCTGCAATCGATATTTCGATATTATGTGCCTATTTTACAACAATTACATTTTTATTTTTCAAATACAACCAAAATATAATTTTAATATTTTATTGAGCTCTCTGAAAAGTGAAATTGGGACATCGACAACAAAATAAGGTACTTCAGAAAAATAATTAGACAGATAATAATATAAAAAATAACACAAGTGAGCATCAATTGTTTGATTACATCTTATTTTTTTTTTGTTTAATCCATTTCAAAGTACTTACATACCCATGACTTGTTTCCAGCTATCCGTAGTTTTCTTGGCTACAACTTCCACAGTTGTAATGAAAGATTCTGTTACAGTTTACTGGGATAAATGTTAGTAAGGGTGTTAATGTGTAGATGTGTAAAGTCTTATAACTGATGCTGGTGCGGAGCAGGTGTTTCTCTTACCCTCATTAGTGCAGTTCAGAATGTTGGCATTTTCAAGACGTTTCACGTGATGGTTGAACTGCTCCATGGTACTTTAAAATAGCAATTTCTCATGAAAAATTTAAATGGGTCACATGCGCAACGATATCAATGGAAGCCAGAATTAATCACGTAAGTGAGCTGCTCTGCATTTGTCATGAGAGCACACATTTTAAGGAGCGCCCGGTTGACCTGCTCGCAATGATTTGTGATTGGTCGTCCATGAACAATTAGTTCATTTTGAACTAATCTTTTGTGTGATTCAGAGAAAAGAGTAGTATCAGAGAGTGATTTGTTCATTTTGTGTTGGCCGCGCATGCGCATTGTGCAACCTCCATTCCTTTGTTACGAGAAAACCACATAGGCGCACAGGAAACAGAAATTATTAGTTCACCTCTTGTGTCATCTGGTCTGAGATGTTCGGCATCATCACCAGCTATGCATGGAGATCAGGACTTGGATGTGATGTCAGTGGCTGGCTCTGACTCGTTTTTTTTGGTGCAAAAATGGTTGCAACCTCAGTGATTGCTGAAAGTCTGCCTATGGCCCGGTTACACCACTCTCTCTGACAGTGATCATTTGTCAGAGAAATCAGGTGGGTCATCTTCAATGGTAACGTCCTTGGAGGGAATGTTGAAAGCGATGCTCACTCATATTAATCTGGACCCCCACATCCAGCAGTGGGCTCTGAGAAAGAGCCTCCTTTATGAATGATGCCTCAGTGCCATGATTTTACATCCGTATTGGTGTCTGCATTACAGAGTTCATAAAAGACCACATGTCCTGATCAACTGGCCCACACACTGGCTGTGATGCAGGACCGGAGGCAGTGGGTCTTGGCAGCATGCTGCCTGTAGAACCCAGCGTTGCACCATACATGGTTTCTCCTGATGAGGCATTCGTGTGAGCGTGTGCTGCCCCAACATCGAGTGCAGATGTACAGATGAACTGCTGTCATGGGCATACAACTCTACAGCATGTCTTGGTCATGTTTCTAATTCTTTGGCACACAGGACTGAACTTGCATTGAAGGTATCATTGCCAACCACTGTGGCACAGCTTTGGGCACTCTAGTGCAAGCACAGCGCCAGGTTTGGTTGGCACAATCACCTTTGCAAATTTTATAGGTCTGACACTCAACTCTCACATGATCTGGCCTCCCCCACACCGGACAGGGTACATTCAATTCTGACAGCAGTGAAGCATCATCAGGTGAGCCATACTCAATGCTACATTAATTAAATGAGCCTCATAGCAATGGCAACAGCAGTGGTGCCACTGGGATTGCTATGGCTGTGACCATTCCAATGCTTTCTCATTCAGAAGCAGTTGTGTCTAGTGCAAGACAAATATCAAGGGTCAAAATTACACAGCACTGCATTAAGGCCCTGGCTCCATGGTCACATAAGCAGTTCCTAGTTTTAGACGGTGCTCAGAGACAAACATGTCTTGGTGTGCACAGACAACAGTTTTCTACATCAATCATCAGGGGTCACAAGGTCACAGAGTGCACTTCAAGTAGCTCACAATCTGCTGATATGGGCTCAAGGAAACTTTTCTGTCTGAGCTGCGTACCTGCCCAGTCGACTCAACTATGCCGCAGACGCTCTCTCACGTGGCAGGGTGTTACAGGGAGATTGGAGACTACACCTGGAGGTGGTGTAGATGATATGGCTGTCTTATTGGACAGCAGATAGTACAGGGTTCTCCAAATCTGTGGTAACGGGGGGAAAGCATACAATGTCATGTCCAGCCAATCGTGAGCCAGTGCATCCAGGCCCAGTAATCCTGGCTCGTCCATCAGAGAGAACAAATGAGGGCACTAAGTTGTCTGACTGTCAGCGAACACATCAACGTGTTCACTGACAGTCAGACAACTCACTGCACTCATTTGTTCTCTCTGATGGACGAGCAATGATGACTGGGGTGACAACTCTCTAATTCAATTCTCGGTCAAAGCACAAGCACAAGAGTTTTCCACTAGTGCTTTCAGTACTGCCTCTGTCTTCCTCTCAGTCATAGAATCACAGTTACATTCATAGCCAGCTGTATATATGGTGTAGAATAAGTTTTGATGGAAATTAGCTACCCAGTGAGCAGAAAACTTTGTTAGTGTGTGATGTTTTCATACATAGAATTTTATTTGAAATCAAGAAATAATGCCATGAGTGTTTTTGTCTGAACAGCCATATCCTTTATGTGTTGCATTAATTCAGAGATATTGCCATTGCTAACTTTAAATCCCTTTTTCTTCAGCACTAAGCCCGATTCTGCACTCCCTGCAGCTTGTTCTTTCAAACAGCATGCAAGAATTGCTCACATATGACTTGACCTGAACAGAATCACTTTTAGGATTTTAGGACAGTCTGCATGTAAGACATTCAGAGCTCCAGACTAAAAAAATTACTTGGGAGCATCAGGAGACTTGGCACATTCTCTTTACACTCTAGAGGCTGTTGTGCATTAAAATCCCAGGAGATCAGCAGTATCAGAAATACTCCAATCAGCCCGTCTGGCACCAACAATCATGCCACAGTCAAAATCACTGAGATCACTTTTTTTGTCCCTATTCTGATGGTTGATGTGAACATTAACTAAAGCTCCTGAGCCATATTTTCATGATTTTATGCATTGCAATGCTGCCACATGATTGGCTAATCACATGAATATGTAGGTGTAACTAATAATGTGTTTGTGAGTGTATATTAAAACTGTGAACAGAAGCATGGCACTTAATAAAATTTTATTAAAAATTTTTAATTAAACTTTGTATCCATAACATTTTCAGCATACTATGAAAATAGTGAATACAAATCAGCATGTAAAAAAATTGTGCTTTACAGAATAACCCATGAATATATGTAGTAAACATATTGCCACTGCATAATAAGCACTGTACGTTCAGTTTTTTATAAGCTTTAAAGTAGACTTATAAAACCAAATTGTGATAAATACCCCCAATTAAATACATTTAAAATTAATTTTCTCTTACATAAAAAGGCTAAAAAAAAATCCCATCACACTTTTACATTTGATCCTGTTGGGTTCATTAAAACAGGCATTGCAAATATTTGAAATTAAAGCTTCAAATTGCAGATTTTGTAAGTTCATGGTTGTACAACTGATCAAATATGCTAATGCAATATAAAAAGTCACAGAACCTCATAAACAATGTTAAAAATGACCAATCCTTGCCCTTCACCAAGGCTACATTATTGTTGTTCTTTAACTGAATCAGTTTTGGTAGGGGTCAATGCACATATCTAAAACCTCTTACTACTTTTACTGAACCTTTTTAAAGGGTCCCTCTTCTGCAGGCTCCATACAGGAGTACACATAATAAAGAAATATAACAATGATTAGAAACACCAGGACATGAAGCCACCCTGGCACACCCCCAGATTTGTTTGTCTCTGGGCTGGTACCATGCTGGCTGGATTTGGAGACTGACGGGCCTAGACGAGAAGAACTCTGATAGGTTGTCCGAGTTTGGCTGACAATGGGCCTCCAAAATAGACAGGAAGGAGATTTCAATTATTTTCTAGGGCTGTTACAGGATCAATAACATCAGAATACAAGTAGTATATTGCTTATAACATGATTATTTAGAATTAAATTAAATTAATAAAAACTCACTCATGGGTAGTGTCTACATCATCTCTATAGCCAGTAAACTGAGAACTTCTTGTGCTGGGGAAAGACATCATATATCCATTTAGTGTAAGCATTTCAGTGTCTATATAATTCAGCCATTAAAGGAATGTTCCATGTTCAATACAAGTTAAGCTCAATCGAAAGCATTTGTAACATAATGCCATAAAAAGTAATTTTGACTCGTTCCTACTTTTCTTTAATAATAGCAATTATCTGGGTTACAGTGAGGCACTTACAATGGAAGTGAATGGGGGCCATTTTTAAAAAGTACTCAAACATGATTTAAGTGTAATAAAATCACTTACTAACCTTTTCTGTGTAAAGTTATAGCCAATTTTACAACTTTGTTACCATGATGATGGAATGCCAACAAACCCTTAAATAATTGTAAAATGACAATTTAAACAACTTTACAGTTCAAATAATACACAAGTTTTAACAGAAGAATTAATGCAAGTGCTTTTATAAAATTATTAGCGTCACATTTTTTCTCCATAAATTGTAACTTCCATTGTAAGTGCCTCACTGTAACCTTGAATTTTGCTTTATTTCTTAAGAAAAGAAAGAACGAGTCGAAATATTTTTTTGTGGAAATCAACCTTTTGCCACAAATGCTGTCAATTTAGCTTAACAAGTATTGTACCCGGAACATTCCTTCAAAGTGCGATGAAAAATGAATGAATCTCACTCATTGGAGAAATCTGCCTCAGCGACCTTTGACCTCCTTGTGCTGTGGAGACATATATACAAACACTATAAGCATGCAGTAAGTGCGGAAAATTATCTGTGATAACAGCAAGACAATTTGTTTTTAGAGAAATTATTATATTAATATAATGTGAAGCAGGTTATTGCTAAACATCTTCAATAAAATACATTTTGAGCTCACATATCACCAAATCCATCATGTCTTGCAGCTTGTTGATGATAGGTAACATATTCAACTTCCTCCTCTATAAAAACAAAATAAAGTTTTAGAAGTGTAATTCTACACCCCAAATATGGATGATGATAATGCCTGCTTTTTAAGCCTTACGTTCTTCTCTGTAGTATGTCTTGTCAGATGAGGATGGCTTGGTATTTTTGGCCATGACATCATTCAGTTTCTTCTCATAGAGCTTCCGTGTGGAAACTGCAAATAAAAGAAAAAACAACTTTTGCCAAATTCACAGAAAAAGAATAGAAAACGTTTTGACTTGATAAAATGAGACGTGTCCCTGAATTAGTGAATTAACACAACATTTACCTACTATGGGTCCATGCTTGATACCATACTCAACCAGCAGCTGGCCGATCTCCTTATCAGACTTATCACTTAGTGAGGACATGGCTGCAACAATGAGAAGCTTAATGATAAAACAATTAAATATGCAGAATTAACTGATGATAATTTTGCTTTGCTAATCCTTATTTTACATAGTAAGATTCTATTTAGGAGGTCCTAATAACTTCAGGCCTACTACTGCAGTATATACGGTAGCTCTGGGCCAATGAGAAATAGGCCCCATAAGCAAGCTTTTTTTTGTCTCAAAACAATGTCACCTAGAAGATTATTAGAGAGAAACAACGAGCACTGCAGAAGAATGTATAAAAATATTCACAGTCTCAGACTGCTAAAAATAAAACAACTGTTTCTAGCAAGGTTAAGACAGTTTTGTTTTTGATTTTCCAGACACATTCAGCGATCAATGGCGATAACTCTTAAAAAGCTTAGAAAATACTTTCCAAAATAGTATTACTGTAAAACATGGAACGCTAATAATATTCTTCAAGCTTGTTTTCATTATTTTCACCTGATTTTATGAGCATTTGCCTGCCAAAGTGGTTGCGATGTGAGTTACCCCGGGAAGAGGTCCTCCAGTTGCAGCGGAAAGTAAGGGACTTGTAACCAGTGTCATTCAAAGGACAGTGCAAAACTTTCACAGCCATTTATTTTATAAAATATGAATAAAATTAATTTATTCAACCTAGTGGTTGAATAGGGAACTGCATGTCCAAAATCACCTTTCTTTTTGTAATAGCTTTTTTGTTGAAGATATTAGAGGCATGAAACCAAAGTCACTCAACAGACGAAGTGCGAAACTTTCACAACTTTTCATTTCATGTGTTCGTTTCAACTAGTGGTTGAATAGGGAACTGCATGTCCAAAATTAACCTTCTTTTTGTAATAGGAGGACAGTGAGTATTTCAAATGGCTGATATGTTTAGCATACTGTATGTTGGAGTAAAAAATATTTGTGCATAATGAAAAAACGATATACAGTACCAGTCAAAGGTTTGGACAATAATAATCATTCAAGGTTTTATATTTATTTTTAATATTTTCTACATTGTACAATAATATTGAATGCATCGAACCTGTGAAATAAAACATATGTAATCATGTAGTAGCAAAAAGTGACATTTGAAAGACATCCAAATATATTTTTAATTCTTCAGAGTAGAAACCCATTGCCATGATTATTGCGTTGCACAATCTTGTTATTCTGTCATTTTTGCGATACATCTCATCCCAAACCATCTCATATTAGGTGGAGGTCAGGTGATTGTAGAGGCCAGGTCATCTAATGCAGCCCTCCTTCACTCTCCATAGGCTCAAAAAAAGTTGTCCTTTTTGTTAGTGGTTTGTTTGCTTAAATTCGACAATGAAAGCCTTTATCATGCAGTCTCTGAACATTTCATGTTCAGAATTGTCAGTTTCTTTAACTTCTTTTTTCTGCAATCCCATTTAATTTCAGATTTCTGAGGCAGGTAAGTCTAATGAGCTTATCCTCTGCAGCAGGTTTAACTCAGGATGTTACTGTCCTGTGGCGGTCCTATGAATGTGCACGAGTAGTCGAATACTCGAGTATTAGTTTTGAAATAAGTATTCAAAAAATAAAAATACTATTCGAATTTTGCTTTGCTGGCCATATATACAGTGAGATGAATGTTTATTATTTATTTATTCATTTGGCAGACGCTTTTATCCAAAGCGACTTACAGTGCACTTATTACAGGGACAATCCCCCCGGAGCAACCTGGAGTTAAGTGCCTTGCTCAAGGACACAATGGTGGTGGCCGTGGGGTTCGAACCAGCGAATGAATCAACCATGAATGAATGAACCAGGAATGTTAAATCCTGAACACAAAAACTAAAACTCACAGTTATACCAGAATGCACTGGGTGGCGCTGTTGAGTGTGGACACAAGTTCATCACATTTGATGAGCAAACCGTTCTGGTAGTATGTTTAGATGGACACCAAAATCCGAGATATTGCGAGAATGTGGCTTACTGTGAGAAAGCTGGGTTCCTGTTTAAATGTACTGTATAAGCAGTTTACACTTTACTCCCGTATATGAGCAACTCGTCAGAAAGCAGCATCCCTGTAGCAACGTAATCCATGTGACGCTTCTGTAAACTACAAACATGGCATCCGAGACTTTCTTTTTCTTCGCTTTGCATGAGCTTAAATGCTTTCATTATTTACTTTTTTGCTTTCACGCATTGCTTGTTTAAATGTTTTCAACAACAAAAAACACAGAACATAATATATGCTTGTTTTGGATGTAATTAGAAGCTTGTTTTTTTAAATGGTGATGCAAACTTTATGACAAAAAAAAATATTTTACAATGTTTCTTTCTCATTTATTACCTTCATTTAAATAATAGAATATTCAAGTTTTTTATTATCTTAAAATTCTAATGCCAAATTATTGATGAATGCCCATCCCTAGGCGATCCTCATGAGAGCTTAATAACAGCACTTTATGGATTAGGCGCTGCACTTGAAGATACTTTCAAATTAGTTGCAATTGTCCAGTTTGACTGACCTTTATGTCATAAAATAATAATGTACTGTCGTTTGTTTTAGCTTATTAGAGCTGTTCTTGGCATAACCTTGAACAACAATAAGTTACATTTGAGTTGTCATTTTAAGTTTTAATTTAAGCAATTCCCCCACAGTCAGACAAATGTGCCCCCTCTGTCAAAATGTTAAAAAAATTTCATAATGTTTTTATCGTCTTTAGATGTATTTTCATTTTTTTTTATTTGATTTTTTTTGCAAGCCTATATTTTCAAATAAACTGCAAAATAAATAAAGCAAATTAATCCTTAAACTATTTGTAGTGAGTAATTGAACATTTCCAGTGGAAGGTGGGGACAGGAGATACGCCGACTGGCCAATTAACTTCTCTCTTTTCCTAATTAGAATTTTGTTTTTCTGCTATGTAATTCAGTCAGAGATCAAAGGCTAAAAGAAGGAAACTAATTTAAGATAAGGATTTTACCTAGGATAAGGATGAATAACTAAAGTAGTAACTAAAAAGTGCATACATAAGTGGAGATGCGGTCCTCAAGATAAGAGTTTTAACACCAGCACTTGGTGCATTCAGTTGTTCTAATTGTGAGTACAGTGGTTTATTATCTTTTGCTGTGTTTTGTTAATGGATATAAGTGACGTTGTCTTAAACATTATTTAGGTTGATAAATGGATAGAATTTCATTCACTCAAACAAACTAAATTCAGTAAGTTTTATTAAAAAAAACAAAACAAAAATAAAAACAAATACAATTTAAATATATTGAGTTTTTATTCATTTAATTTAGTTTAAAATTTCATGGAGTTTTGTTATGAAATTGAAATACGTAAATCTGAAATATAGGCACGTTTTTGGAGTGTACTCTCCACAGGATCATTTGATAAGACATTTATTAAGCTACATTTTTGGCATATTTTGAAGTGCTGACATGCCACAGTTTCAGACACCTGTACAGGCAAGGGATAACAATAGTTTACAATAGTTACCAGGAAGTGAATGTATATCACGCACTCTGCTTTAAGAGGTGTTTAGGTTAGGTTTTTTTTAATTTTTTTTTTATAATCTTTCATAATCTGAGGAAAATAAGTACAATTTATTATACTTGTATAGTCAGATTTTAATGCTGATTTGAGAAATGTTCTTTGATCATAATATAGATCCACCATTTTGGAGGTTTTGGCTTTTCCCAGTTCAAGTAGATAGGAGCTGCACAGCATAACGCTTGTTTACATAGAAAATTAGCTCCCAAGGAGCATTCCAAAGATAACCACCGAGTGAACCACTAGGGGTAAAACAAAAGGTTGTGAAATTTGTGCACTGTCCACTGTATTGCAGTGTTTCCTAAACACTGTGCCATGAATGATTGTCAGGTGTGCCGAGGAAAATTATAAAATTCCATAAAATAAATAAATGTATGAAAAAAATTCTCACTCCTCACCTTTTGGAGAAATTTGCCGTTTTGAAGCCATAATTGGTCACTTTTGTGATTGTGAAGAGTAATGATAAATTTGCAATAGTGAGTGATTTTTAGACACATAAAGGGTCTTTCACACGACTCGCGTCAGCACTGCAGAATACATTGAAATCTATGAAGAGATGTACACCAAGCGTTTTTCATACATGTTTTTGCTTCACCAATAATGTCTTTGAGAGTACTAAGCAACAAGAATTATTTAAAAACTGTCCAAATTTGTGAAGAGACATTGAATGTCTCATAATTTCTTTTAATTAAATATGACCTTATCCTTTACGATTATCAGAGACCCCAGTTATTGAGCTAATTTAAATGCACCAAGAAAACGCTCTTAGACCTAAACATAAACAAGTCCTTTTATTACTTTCTGCAATCAAAGCAACTGCAAGCTTTTTCTCTCTCTTCCAAATACGTTTTCAATATTCGTTCAAAGAGGGAGTAGTGTGTTCCTGAATTAATGACAGAATTTGTAATGACAAACCTAGATATGACATGCATTATAATGGACTTGTTTGACAATAGGTTTATTAAATTCAGAGTTGTTAAAATACTGATAATGATCCGTTATTCACTTTAATAAATGATACTTTTATAAAAACATACAATGGCTTTACTGTAGTAATGTCGTATAACCACGACTGTAGTAACCATGTTTTTTTTTGTTTTTTTTGGCAGTAACAAAGGTTTACTGTAGTATTCATATGGATACTAAAACTTGGTTTTAGTAATAGTAGCCATAAAATAATATCTATGGTTAATTTTAAGGTTTTATATGTGGCTTATACTAACTAAATATTAAAGGGAAAACAAAGCAGCCTAATAATTTTCTGTTTAGGCCCATAAATATATAAAATATTTCAGTAATAATAAAGTTACTAATTTTATCCAAAGAATTCGTAAAAATTAAATTTAATAGGAGAATCGGTATTGGCCTAAAAATACTTGGTATTGGATCGAAACTAAAATGAGTGGTACCGCCCATCTCTAGTGAGCGCTGTCTGTCTGCTGGTGAATTTTAGCATTTCTGCACATCACGATGAGCAGAAGAAAAAAAATTAGATACTTTAGTATCGAATCACACAAAAGTTTCGTTCGTTTATGAACGACCAATCACTAATGTCGAGTGAAAATAATGAAATTCTGTCAGATCCTAAGACATTACAGCGAACGCATTAGGTGAAAGCAACCTAAATTATTACACAATCGCTTTTCAGACGAAAAATATTTTGGGGGAAACTTATTTCTTACGTACGAGCAAGCGAGGCTACACTGTCACGGCTTTAAAACGCATTTAGCACGACTAGCAATGAAAGGAAACCATCGCATTGCAGTAGCAATAGTTTGCTTATATTCTCGCCTATTTATAGATATTTATTAAAATAATATTTGTTTTTATGAATTTACCTTACAACGCTTTCCACGAATTCTTCCTGGAGCAGAAAGGTGCTTCGCTGTGCTGGGGCGTGTCGCGCTCGCGTTCATGAAGGAGGAGACATGGATCACTTCCTCACACCCCGTCCTGCCCAGGCGAGTTTAGACAAGAGCGTTGTAATTTTTTTTGCCCTCCTTTATGGGTTAGTTCACTAAAAAAAGGTACATTCCCTCATCGTTTACTCACCATGTCATCCCAGATGTGTATGACTTACTTTCTTCTGCAGAACACAAACGAAGAATATTCAGCTCTGTTGGTAAATGCAAGGGAACGATGGTTTTGGATGAGAACAGACCAAAATATGACTCATTTTTCACTGTATATATTGACAGCTGTCTCCTTGGCGATCATAATTTCACATTCAAAGCGGTATTCAGGCTAGTGTGTGTGTGTGTGTTAAGTGCACTGAGCTTTGGCATGTTTCTGACATGGGACAGTCTTGAATACTTGGTGCCACGTCCACGCACACTTAAAAGGAATAATTCACCCAAAAATGCAAATTTGCTGATAATTTACTCACCCTCGTCTCGCCATTCAGTATTTGACCTTCTTTCTTCATCAAACGGGATTTAAGATTTTTAGGAAAGTAGGCCTATCCCAGGTTTTTAGCTTCCAATCCAATCCAAGTGAATGGACACCAATTTTTAATGGTCCAAAAAGCATTATTTAGTCAGCATCAAAATAATCCACTGGACTCCAGTTGATCAGTAATGTCTTCTGAAGTTAATCAATATATTTGTGTGAAAAACGAATTGCCAATTAAAACGTTATTAACTTTAAATCTGCACGTTCGGCAGCTCTCTATAGCGGTTTGAATTGACCTAACTCTCGTGTGAAGTACATTCCTTCTGAATTCTTGGGTGAATGCACCAAGGTGATGACGTCTCATTCAGTGTTTACAAGAAGTGATTTAAAGTTAAAGTTATAATTATCATTTAGTTTTACACAAAAATTCACTTCAGATGGCATTACTTGATCAGCTGGAGTCGAGTGGATTTACTTTGATGCTGACTAAGTGTGCTTTTTAGACTCAAAAATTGGCGTCCATTTCACTTGCAATGGATGAAGCTAAAAACTTGATACTTTCTTAAAAAAACTTAAATCCTGTTCTGATTAAGAAAGTAGTTTATATATTTCTTGGATGGCCTGAGGGTGAGTAAATAAGCAAATTTTAATTTTTTGTGTGAACGGATCCTTTAAGTATCAAGACTGCAAGTGTGGGTATTGGGACAGGGCAAAAGCAACAGGCAATGACAGGAGACTTGAACAAATGAATCAAATGAGTTTCAGGAACATGTCCGGATCAAGTTTTTTTATTTTTTATACAATGACAAAGGTAACTAGGCAACTTCACTCACAGTTTAAGGTTTAGGTGTGCATTTTCAACAAGCCCCCATTCCTGAGTGTAGTTTCTGAAACTTTAGTCACCAGATTGGGTGTCCTCAAAATGGAAAACATTTTATTTTATTTTTTACTTGAATATCTACAATATAAACTTGTGTACATTTCAGTTGACTGCTCCATCTATTTTAGTTCATAAAGCTCTAGCATACGCAAAACACCCAAAAATCGTATTTTTATTTATTCTTCCTCAAATATAAATCTCTCAAACACCAGTGGAGTATGTCTGAACTTAATATCATTAAACTCATACATTCAAAGTTGTTGAATCGGATACATTGGTTTAAGGTCCAAGAAAATGAAGACAGTTTACACCTTTAGATTGACAGAAAAATAGTAATGACAACTTTATTGTGTATCAAAATACTGTAACAGTCAAAACTTTAGACATCTAATATTTTTTACTTATTTTAATTCTAAAATACTGATTATACAATGGCATTTGGGCACAGAGCTAATGAGTTGACAAGTGAGAGAATATATGTGATCTTTTGAAAAACAAATTCCTAGTGTGTTTTACATACATTAACAATAAACCCATGACAAAGCAATATGCATCTGTAATCTCCCTTTCATTACATCTTTAGCAAGTTCCCTTTACTGTTGCCAAAACAATCACTTGGCACACAAGCCCTCTTTTCAAAAGGTCTCTAATTTTGACATTGTCAAAAATGTCATTGGGGTAAAAGAGGCTGATTATGTTGATTGAATTGGAAAAAGATTCAAAACACACTGACAAAAGGGCAAATCCACATAGCTATGGTACCAGTGTTAATTCAGTCTATGTGAAAGGTACAGGAGGGATGAAGCACTGTTAAGCTCTACTTCACCCAAC
This sequence comes from Moxostoma hubbsi, assembly GCA_032164185.1. NCBI lineage: Eukaryota > Metazoa > Chordata > Actinopteri > Cypriniformes > Catostomidae > Moxostoma > Moxostoma hubbsi. Next base: position 66,251,069 of record JAVLUX010000001.1, read on the forward strand.
TGCAAGTTAAAAGCCTACAAGTATGTACTAATTCAGCAGATGAATCACATCTATTTCTCCTGCTACTAAGCAATGGTTCCTTTTTACAGTTACGGCAGGAACAGCTGTCTCCTAAACCAGGCAAAACATTGTAGCGCAGCTAAACTGCGTTAGGGACAAAATCAGTAACAAACTGGTGTAAACCAACACAGGGAGCAAAGTCCACCAGGATACTCGGCTTGGATGCAGCAAACGTAATAGGATCAAAGTGTAACTGGCATACAGTGAAAAGGTTCTTTTTAACCCCCTTTAACTTGAAAGCTGAATAGTGGTGCAAGATAATGGGAGAGTCATACAGGAGAGAAGGATAGTGAGGTTTCAGTGTTTATGTATTTATGACAGTTGCAGGAGCCACAGATGGAGTTGGAGGATTTGTTTGAGCCATTAGACAGTTATGTGGTACGGGCTCCCAGGGATGTGTTCATCGCCCCATTTAACAACCAGGATGTACTCTCCTTTCTCCTTCAGCTGGTAGGACACATTATAGAGGCGGTTACCCAAGTGCTTCACCAGGATCTCCTCACAGGGAACTTTGGGTCCATCAACGCCAACCAACAGCATGTTCCTCCCTGTGTGGATTGGTGTAAATATATATATAAATAAATCTTTGCATTTAAACACCATTCTCCATTAATCCAATGGAATTGATTTGGCTGGTACAGCAGCATGTGTCTAAAATGACTCAAACTAAGCAGCTATATAACTCCATATTTTTCTGAACTGTACCTGCTTTACTACAGTCCACACTAAAACTGTTCTTCTGTCCTATGAAGCCCTTGGTGAGCCCCAGGCCCTTGGCAGCTACATGGCTGGCATCAGAGCTGGCCCAGCCTGGTGCTGCTTGCTGGCTGGTCGTCATACTGCGGGTCACAGGGTCGACCAGCACTGATGAGGTCTCGTGCATGCTGTGGCTATTAACCAATCTGGAACCTGCAGAAAGACATGTGACCGGTAGCATTTAATTCACGCATTGACAACAATTCCAATTCCAGCACCAATACATCCATCCTAAATCTAGGCAACATTAATTAAAAAGCAGCAAATGTTGGCAAAATCCCATTATATCCACTGCATGTAAAATAGCATTTTTCCTACCTGTAATTTTAGCTTTGAAGGGGCTGCCAACAATGTGGTATGGGCCACCATATTTAATAGAAATTAGGTAGTTTCCAGGAGCCATAGGTGTGTAGGTGACCTTGTAGCCCTCTGGGCATTCCTGACAGTCCATCTTCACCTTGGAAGGCCCATCAATGGTCACTGCCAATGCACCAGGACCAGCTGAACTTGTATTCACAGTGAATTCACATGGAGATCCTGGAGAGCAGGTAGTGTCAGTTCAGTTTATTACACTTGCACATGACTCCCAAATCACCAAATTCTAAAAACATGAAAAAGTATTGTACTTCACATTTTACTTGTTACAATTTAAACAAATATAGTTCTTTGTACCAGTGGTGCCTCCTTCCAGACCAGCTCCATAAGCAGACACCATTCCTGGGTCGCCAGCCTGGCCCATCTCACCAACACGGATCTTGAAGGGACTTCCAGGGATGTGAGAGCCATTAAACTTCACATCTATTAGATAAAGTCCATTTTCTCTAGGGATGAACCTCACAGCATACTTATCTGTGACAGAAGAGTGCAAGGAGAAAGATCAGCCATTGGAGCATACTGGAGTTATGCATCATGCTCAACCACAAAGATATTCAACAACTCTCCAGTTTAAAAGGTCTCATCTACATGTTTACAGGACTAAATATTTATCATTAATCTACCAAGTGCATGGCTCATTTTGGTGCAAGTCAAACTACAATGTTTGAATGTCCTTTTTGATATACTCTTTCTCTACATCTTTTGGAGAAATTAGACATCTGAGAGAATATCCAAATGAATCAGAGTTACTGGAACCATTCTTTAATCACAACACACTATATAATCACTGGGCCAGTTGGCATGGTTATGCGGTCTTTTTCCACTGTGGTGCGGTTAAATCGGTGTGTATGTAATAGATACATCTTTTGGCAAGTGCTTGAGAGGTAAACATTGGAGCAAGTGCGCTACTGAGGATGATCACTTGTTCCAGATTTAGGACCGCTTTTTTCCTTGGTTTTACCAATACATAAAAGACAGACATGTCTCATGTCTCAAAAAGGAAAGCAAAGATGAAAAAGGCAAGAGGTATACCATCATGTGCTGAGGGCTTGTGTTTGCAACCGGACATGAAAACAATTTTCATGAATTTCCCAGACTAGCTAAAAAGAATATTAATTGACAAATTAAAATACAAGTATTATATGAGAATATATTGATACATTTTGAGTTTTAATGAGCTAGTGATCTACTTCCCTGATGAAAAAGGCATGTAGAAAAATAAATCTAGGCTACAATAAAAGTTAAACCACCATCATAAAATCATGACTAAACACTAAAACATACATTTTTATAAACTTCAGCCAAATATTAGCGAACATGGTGCCATTCAGCCAGACGGTGGAACATTTTATTTTGTCTCCATTGTTACCTTCATCGATCTCTGTGACACAGCACTCTTCAAGGGCTCCAGATGGGCTGTGAACTTTGGCGTCGATGACTCCCTTCACCCCATTTAGGCTCACAGCAAACGAGGCTGGCTGGTTCACCTTTAATCCAGACTCCTGCATTAACACGACACTGCCACACTCAAAAACTTGTGGCTTTGTTCAGCAAAACATATCTTCGAGACTCTAAAGATGTTCAATTTAATCTTCAAACCCTCCATTTCTTACCATCAGGCTAAAAGTGTTAAAGAGAGAGGCATGGAGATGCCAAGAAATTAAAGCCCCCCCACCCAAGCAATATAAAGATGTAAGTGCATAAAGACACATGAGCCTCTTTTGCCCTCTTTAACCCTTTAGCCTTTGACTTCCATCCCTGTTGCCATAAAAGGCTGAAGGGCTGTTGGGAGCCTTTAGGACAAGGCACGAGAAACACAAACAGTCCTTCAGTATCCCAGAAACCCCAGCACAACCACTCAACACAGCAGCAACAGATAATTGTGACCTTTTTCCTGCTTGGTGTGTGCAAATGTTTAAGTAAAAAAAATAAATACAATTACCCTTTTAATATATGCAGCTTGCTAAAAAAAAAAAAAAAAAAAAAAAAAAAAAAAAAAAAAAAAAACCACCACTTGTACTTGACGTATGAGCATGTGTGTAGAAAGAGGAGTTTTTAAGATGTGTCTCTCGCTCTGTCTCTTGCTTCTGTTGCAGCTGCTGTGCTAATGGTTGTCAAAGAGTCGTTTAGGGCGGACAAATGTCTGTCTTTCTCGAAGCCTCACCTGAAGACTGGCAACAGTGAGACGACGGGCATCATCAGTCGGTGAGGCCACGGGCAACACAAATGGACTGTCAGGGATGTGCTCATCATTGAACCTAATGGACACTTCATAATCACCTGTAACAGTAGGGGGAACAGTCAGCCATTAGGATGAACAAGTTTCCAGATGTGTAATGTTCATAGAATGAAAGTAGAACCAAGGAAGAACAGAAGTCTCACCGGGCTCCTGCACAATGTAGGAGACACCGCTCGATCCATCCTTGCGATCTTCAAAAGCAATCTCTGCCTTGCTGGGTCCCTCCACTGCAATGGACAGACCACCAGCTCCTGCTTCACGGGTCCAAATGCTAAACTCGGCTACACATGAAAGCAAGCATGCTGCATTAGTGTCTGTTCACCATCTGCTTTCTTTTTCCTCTTGTTTTTCTAAGTAAACATTCGCTAGTTGGATATCTTTGACTGTAGCACCATATTTTGCCATTTTTTATTTTCAGGAGCACAGTGTTTGAACAATGTCAGGTTTAAAAAGAACTGCAATGAGTAAAAGCACATCGAGACTGCCGTCCTGTTATATCAGTTGTGTTGCACTTAGCTTTTTTTAGCGCAAGCACGTGTTCAGTCTTAACAGGCTCTTGGGCACTTAAACTCATTTTGACTATTAATAGTAATAATAATATTATACATGTACACGTCTCATACCTGGAACTCCTGCCTCTGCTCTCTCTAGACCAGGGCCTCCAGCTCGGACCTTGTGGGCACCTCCTTCTCCAAGAGGGCCCACAGTGAACTGGAATGGGGATCCTGGGACATGCTGGCCCTGGTACTTCACACTGACTGTATGCACACCCATCTCTGTGGGTACAAAGCGAATGCAGTACGTGTTGTTTTCTCCCTCCATGATCTCTGCCTTGTGCACCTTACCAGATGGACTTGTGACCTGAGCAGTCATGTCTGCAATGCTGATCTCTGTCAAAAGGATACACATGGGATTACACAGGGTAAATGGGTATAGGTGAATTGTAGGAGAGAAAAAACAAAGAGGGTGGATTAAGAATGATTGGCATTCTTTTTCCCAGAACTCTTACCAGGGATCTTCAGACTTAGGTCGCACTGGCTGCCGACATTGGCCACAGAAGCAGCTCTTCTTCTACGCGTGATGCTCTCCTTCATCCTTCCCTCTCCAGTCACTTTGACTGTAAAAGCACTTCCTGTAGCAAGAACATAATGGGTAAATCAGGTTAAACAAAGTTTATTCATACAGTAATAAATTACCCTATACAACAGCCATTTTGGAAAAAGAACACTGCTAGTAAACACCTGGAACATGCTGGTCAGCAAATTTGATGTTAATTATGTAATTTCCTGGTTCTGTGGGGCAGTATGTGACTTTGCAGGTGCCATCTTCCTGATCTTCAGTGTTAATGTCCACCTTACTGGGACCCTCAATGGACAAACTGAGGCCTCCATATCCTATCAATAAAAAAAGACATTAGACATTAAAATGAGTCCCATTTAACTAAATTAAAGCAGTATTTATAAATCTCCTTAGAACATGCTTCATTTACCTGCATCTCTAGTGTCGATGATGAATTCTGCTGGCTCAAAGGTGCGAGCATCACTTAGGCCTTGGCCAGTTACACATACACGGCTGGCATCAGCAATCTCCGATTGGTTGATCATGACAGAGATTGGGCTATTAGGAATATGACGTCCATTTTTCTTAATGTTTACCAGATGCTCACCAATTTCTTTGGGCACAAAGGAGATACCTGGAGGGAAAACACTAGGTGGTGAGAACAGGTCGCAGAGAGACGTTACACATAGAAATGTGTCTCTAAGAAATCCCTTTCATTCTACATGCCATTTCTAGTCCATCGACACTTACCCACATGCCCATTCTTGAGCATCTTGAGTAGGCACGGCTCCTCTCGGCCAGAGGGGGTGATGAGAGATGCAGTTAGCTGGCTGAGGTCCAGCTCTCCAATGTCTAGAGGGATATCAGCAGCTGAGCCCACCTTCAGATGAGACATGCGCATAGAGTCGTCCCCTGTAGACATACATAAAGTGATTAGATCATTCCAAACAAATGGAAGTGAAGCGAAGCAACCCCCCCTCCTCCTCCTCTATCATACCTGTGATCTTTGCCATAAAAGGGCTGCCAGGAATGTGCTTGTCGTTGTACTTGACGAGGATGTTGTAGTCTCCAAGAAGAACAGGGAGGTAAGACACGGTACAGGTACCATCCTGATTGTCAGTGCAGCTGATGTCTGCTTTTGAAGGCCCCTCAATGGCCAGAGACAGACCACCTAATAAATATGACATTTTTTCTTCAATCAAATCAAATACATAGTTGATCTGAAGCATTCTATAAATGGAAAACCTTAAAAGCAAACTTAAAACCCAGAGGTATTATTCACAATGGATATTGTATTAAAAGTCATGTAATATGAAAGATGTGCATTGCAAAGCGTGTCTATACCCTGTCCAGCATCCTTTGTGTTGACAGTGAAGATTGCAGGCTTATTGACCATGCCATGAATTAGACCAGGACCATAGGCAGTCACATGGCCACTGTTGACATAATCCACATAGAACTGCAGTGGACTTCCTGTGAGGGAAGAAATTAGCCAAAAATCAGTGACGTTTCAGCCTTGGATATTCAGTGTGACTGCTGTGTGCATTTTCCATTTCCCTTTTTGATTTGTAACTAGAAGCACCTAATAAACAAGCAAAAAATATTTTTCGTCATATTTTTGAGACTTTATATAGATTACAGCTGATTTTCTATAAAGCTGAATAAATCATTCTGATTAAAAGTAATGGCTAACAATCAAATCACTGCCAACCATGTTTATATACAATTTTGCATTATAACATTCTGAATCCATGAACAGATTATCATCATCCCATGTCTGCCAAACATGTTAAGTGGTTCAAACAACTGCAGCATGAAACTGATCTTTTAACCAAATGTTAGAAGTGAATGCACTAGGCTGCATAGGAAAGCTATAGGATGCTCTTTTGCTCCCTGAATAGTGAATGACTTAGCCTCCAGTGTGCTCTGTCTTCACTGGTTTCACTTTTTCCACCATTTTGTTATGTTACAGCCTTATTCCAAAATGGATTAAATCGTTTTCCTCAATTCTACAAACAATGCCCCATAATGACAACGTGAAAGTCTGTTTGAAATCTCTGCAAATGTATTATATAAAATTAGTATTCACAGCCTTTGCCCAATACTTTTTTGAAGCACATTTGGCAACAATTACAGCCTCAAGTCTTTTTGTATGATGCTATAAGCTTGGCACACATATTTTTGGGCAGTTTCTCCCATTCTTCTTTGCAGGACCTCTCAAGCTCCATCAGGTTGGATGGGGAGCATCGGTGCACAGTTTTTTCAGATCTCTCCAGAGATGTTCAATTGTGTTCAAGTCTGGACTCTGGCTGGGCCACTCAAGGACATTTCACAGAGTTGACCCATAGCCCCTATTTGTTATCTTGGCTGTGTGCTTCGGGTCGTTGTCCTGTTGGAAGATGACTTCACCCCAGTCTGAGGTCCAGAGCGCCTTGAAGCAGGTTTTCATCAAGGATGTCTCTGTACATTGCTGCATTCATCTTTCCCTCAATCCTGACTAGTACACTACCACTACTATCCTAGCATAATCGGCTAGGAAATATCATTTTAATATAGAATTGGGAGGTCTGTGGCAATTCCCAGCCCTTGACAACATTAATTTCCCTGGATACTTGCGTATGGGGTGGATTGATAAACATTAAATCACTACACAGGTCATTTTACCTGGGATGTGTATTCCATCATATTTTATGTCCATCTCATGTAGGCCAGCCTCAGTTGGGGCAAATTTCACAGTGACTGTGCCATCCTTGTTGTCTGTAATATCTGGCTTGGCCACTTTTCCTGAAGGCATTCTTACGTCACCTGTGAAGCATCAAGTGTATATATATTTATATAAGAATCTTGCATAGGAGGTCTTCTCCTCCATTATACTCAACAGATTTGCAAGTGCGTACCTGTAATTTCTCCCTTTTGGATGGTGAAAGGAATGACTAAGTCAAAGGGTCTCAGCCCCGCAACGTCCAGTCCATTCATACCCATTGGTCTGTCTGTGGCCTATGATTGAAAGAGGGGGGTCAGAAACAAACTAAAACCAACCATGAGGTGGACACAGAAATCAGTTGGCCATATGAAACAGAAGATCTAAAAGCTACAAATCTCCATCAGTGAGTCGGAGGCCTTCATTGGTATATCTGAACTTGCACATTACTTTGTTGGATATTTGTCTTTGTTCCTGTTTTTATTAGATATGCACCTCGGGTCTATCTTGATCCGTATGACAAAATCAAAAGCACAAAATCCAATAATCAAACATCCAGAGAAATCAAATTATGGCTAGCATCTTCATTTTTAGGTCAAGTGCAAACATAAGTAAAGATGGTCAAGCAAACATTTTATACAAAACGTTATGAATGTAGAACAAGAGACAAAACAGCAGACATGAAAATAGCTCCCTAAATTATGAACAAACAAGGAGATGGAAAAATAAATAATGATGAGGGTGACAACATGGACGATGATGCAGCGACCGACACTGTAAGAGAACGACATTCTAGGGATCATTCAGTGACTGGCCAGTTTGGAGAAGGTCCGGAGTTAAAGCCAAGCAGACAAATGGCAACATGACCAACAATAACAAACCACACAAAACATCTAGAGTGGCACCATGACGACACAAAGACATTGAATGGCGTCCAACATACGGCATAAGCTCTGTAAAAACCAGCCATTTTGGTAAATGTAGACCCACATATATTCCACAAACTCAGAAACATGGGATATTAGATGCAAAATCCTAAACTGGCAGGAAAACAAAAATAGCAAGATGAACAAAAAGGAAGGACGAAGGGCTGTTTGGGGACTCAAATAAGTAGCAGAGCAGGAGTTGCAGACAGGGAATGAAAAAGGCGCGTGTCAGTACCCATGGCTGGCCCATGTTGGGCACGTAGGCGTACTGCAGGCTCTGGGTCTGCTGCATAAGTTGGTCAGGGGAGGCACCTTCCATAGCCTGAGATAGGGCAACAGAATCAAATATAAAATCCATCCAATAACAAAAACTTCTGGTTCAAAGATGGTCAACCAGGAAGTGGTTTTATGATCTAGACTCTTGTCACTGCAAGTTGCATGATGCTGCTTACTATAAAGACAAGGTAATTTCAATTTAAGCCAAGAATTCACACCTTAATGATGGTTTTGCACTTAGGTTTACAGTGTATATTTAAAAGGTGCATGCAGTAATTTTATGCTTATTGGATTTCTGAATTCTCAGTTACCAATGCCATTGTACAGATATGCTATTCAGAGTTTATCATGATTACTTGATTCAGCAACCTCCCCGTTATCAGACACATTTGCTCAGAGATAAATGTAGTATTTGGCTTGCTTGTTATCTCAACACTCCATGTAAAATAAATAGCTTTTATTAGGCCATTCCTATGACTGCAGCATTTACATCATGTGAGTGAAAATTATTTAAAACCTTTCAAAAGGCACATTAATTTCTTTGTGTAAAACTTGATTAATGAGGGAAAATTACTAAGTGAACCTTTAACACAGTTTCTGGCTCAGAGTGAAGGCCAAAGGGCATGCAAGTTTGTCACAGTTTGAAATGACTGAACAGTGATCCATATGAATAAAGTATCTTGTGTAGTGTATACATACCGTTACTTGGAAAGGGCTATTGGGAATGTGTTCTCCGCCGAAGCGCACACAGATGACGTATTTCCCAGGCTGGGGTGCAGTGTAGAAGATGTCAAATGTTCCATCCTCATTCTCAACTACATCCACATCCACCTCGCCTCCATCTGGAGTGCACACAGTGCATGTCACCTTGCCCTTTCCAGCGGCCTTCGCATCCACAGTGATGACTGTCTGCTCTCCGATCTGGATGGTTGGACCAACTCCAGCCCCTGCAGAATAGCAAGAACCATTTACGAACAAGAATTCATGCTGGTAGAGGTTTTGTTTTTAGAGATTTTAGTACCCATCCCTCTGCAGTGATATTCAATCATGCACTAGATGCCAGCATCTGGAACTTTAAGGCAACAGATGGGTTTGGAGAAGTTGGATCCATCATTCAAAAAGAGCAAAACTCAGAGCACTGCAATCTATACTTTTCTTTCACTGTGACTTTAAAAAGCCAACAATCAGATCCAGTATTGTTTTTATCTGTTACCTCAATTTCCAGAGCACTACTGTACATTTAATAATGCAACCAGTAATTCCAAAAGAAATACAAAAGCTGGAAAAAAAAATAAAATCATTAATATCAGTAAATCGCTTACAAAAATCAATAGTTCATGGCAAGTTTGCCGCAAATTCGCAACAAAAATTGTCCATTGATGCCAGAGGTATGCTGCAGGTTCACCACTACAGATGAAGAGCTGTAAACTTCTGGCAAACAGTTGCAGCAAAACACAACCTCATATGCATGTGAAAATTAGTGACAAATTTGAAGTTTACAGTTACTTGCCAGAACTCAAGATATTTTGAAAGGGTTTCCACCATATAGGCATATTAAAGCCTTGGGAAGTTAGTGATTAGTCCCCTGCAATTGACAGAATATGCTACCAGTTACATCAAGAACAGAGAAGGATTGGACCCTTTTAAAAGGGATAGTTCATCCAAAAGTGAAAAAAATAAATAAATAATAATTTCTAATTTTTTTTTAGCACAACAGATTTTTAGAAAGACATTTCAGCCCTGTGGAGCTTCACAATTCAAATGAAATGTTGATCAGACCTTATGAAGTCTGTTTTTACTGCAAATCTCCACTTTCACATCTGAAAGTCACATGTGGTGCCCGTTTAGCCTCACTTTTGTATCTGAAAGTGAAAGTTGAAGTGGAGATTTAAAGTAAAAATTTATATATTGTTCTGTTTCTCACCCACACCCATTATATTGCTTCCGAAGATATGGACTTAAAGACTGAAGTCATAGATTCTTTTTATTTTTACTTTTAATGTGATTTTTGGAGCTACAAGGTTTGATCATCATTAACTTGCATTGTATGGACCTACATAGATATATTTTTCTAAAAATCTTTGTGTTCTGTTGAAGAAAGAAAGTCATACACACCTGGGATGGCATGAGGGTGAGTAAATGAGAATTTTCATGTTTGGGTGAACTATTCCTAGATTTCACTACTGTAATACTTGTATCAAAAAGTCCAAATCTCTCTCTCTCTCTCTCTCTCTCTCTCTCACACACACACACACGAAAGGAAAAATAAGTCAAATAGTACAAATAAACTTTAGGCACAGTGCCATTCTGCATGCAGAACCAAACTAAAAGACTAGCATTATTCAAAGCGCTTACCCAACCCGTGACCTCCAATTGAGACTGAGACCGTGAAGCAGAGCAAAAAAAGTGAAAAAGTAACAATCAGGGCAAAATACAACAAATGTGTGCAAAACAGAAATAAAATAGAGGTGAGGAGTGAGTGATTGTGAAGGGAATGTGAGCAGCGCTACACAAAAGGTGTCTCTGCATTTGTTTTTGCTCCCAACTTTCCACCCACTTTACACAAGCAACAAAAACTCCTTAGTGGCATCCAGCTTGAACATTGAGGTTTATATTAGACTGAATAATGGGTCAAAGCATAAAGTGAGCTATCATAATATTCAGTTTCAAATGGCTCCAACTACAGGATTACTCTGATCCCTGTGCATACCCATCTTTAGATAAAAGAGGCACATTCTTATTCACTTTTCTTCTAAATTGACACCAAGTAGTTTGGCTCATTTTGTAGTGAAATGTGGTAATTGGTACAATAGTCTATAATACGGACTCAAGTGCTTTAATAGCACAATATAGCCTGAAATATGGGTTTGCATTGAAATATGGGCACATGGTAGTATCAGTACTGTAGCAACACAATTGATCTGATTTACATACCTGTGACCGTGCATTTACTGGCATCCCCTGTGGGCAGAGCTCTGATACGATATGGCGAGTATGGAATTTCATCACCGCCATACTTGATGAGAATGGTGTACCGGCCAGTCATGTCAGGTACATAGGACACAAGGTACGTCCCATCCTGATTATCATGAATGTTGGCCTTCTTTGGCTTTCCTTCAGGGTCCTAAAATTATTATGAAAGGAACCAAACAATAATGCACAGTTACACAAATAATGCACAGTTTGCAAAGCCCAGCAACTTTTCATGAAGATACAGTAGTTGGTTGTAGAAACCTACTCACAGTGATCTGTACAGCCAAGAGTCCCTCTCCTGCATCTTTGGCATCAATAGTAAACTCCACAGGCAGACTGGCAGGCACACCAGTGGTATTCAGACCAGGACCACTGGCACGGACCTTACTAGCATCATGAGTGGGCAGAACCTTTACCTTATAAGGGCTGAATATAGGAGACAAGAGCTAGTGAGGATGGGAACCAAGGAAGTGGAAAAAAATAATTCACTAAACAAACAGAGTAGGAAAGAGTGGATAATGTGAAAGGAATTTATGGACACATGGCTGTTTACCTGTGTGGGATCTCCTCATCTCCATAGAGGACATTAATAGAATATGGCCCCTCTCTGGAGGGTACATAGCTGATTGTGTGAATCTGGTCACCATTATCCACCATTTCAACAGGCTCCATAATACCTAGAGGACATGCAGTATGCAACAATGAAATGGTGACAAAAAAGTGTTCTGCACAAAGGGACCATTCTTGAATTGTGCGCTTACCTTTGGGTCCCTGCACTCTGACCAACAAGGGAGCCACTCCAGCTTTGCTCGCGTCCACTGAAAAGACCTGTGGGATATTGGCACGCACATTATTTCCGAGTCCTTGACCCTGACATTTCACTTTAGTTGCGTCAACTGTATCGTGGACAGGTACAGAGAAAGGGCTTCCTGTGAATAAATTCAACAGCACAGGGAACTTATTAGGATCTGCAAGGCTTTGAGTCTTTGACACAAATTCAATATGACACACAAACTTCTAGCATGAGTTGCATAATTACTGACCAGTGATTGGTTGACCTCCATAGGTGACATTGAGGTTGTATGTGCCAGGCTCATATGGGATGTATTCAACACAACAGCTGCCATCTTTGTTATCAGTGCAGGACATTTTGGCCTCAGAAGGTCCCTCCATAGCCAGCCCCAGTCCACCTGTACCAGCCCCACTGCACAGAAGGAGAGAAGTGATGCAGAAGTCATGGAAACCAGACACCTACCTTTAAATCAGTCAGGTTTCCACCCAAGTTGCACATGTAATTTATGCCAAAAAATCTGAATATTGCAAAAATAACTGCAAACTAAACAGCTTTTCCATCCCATGTGATCAAGAGAACAAAATTATCACTTCTGATGAAATTGTTCCAAAAAAAAAAAAAAAAAAAAAAAAAAAAAAAAAAAGCCACTTTGGCTCCAATTTAGACCCCACAGTCAAAACACACTGATGAACATCAGGTTTGCTAATGATTGGCATCGGTGCCTTATCTCTTGGAAGCATGTCAGATGGTTCTGGAATGTAATGGTAGCTAGGGCTGTCACGATTATGAAATTTGGCTGATGATTTATTGTCAAACAAATAACTGCAATTATGATGCTTATCTGTATGTTTTAGGGCCAAGACAATGAACTGTCTCTTTTCAGGCTTTCACATTAATTGTCATCCATTGTAATTTCTTAAAGTGCATGTGTGCTTCATACACCATAAGTCGTCATTATTCCATATTTAACTTATTGTATAAATCAAATAATAAAATAGGGACATATGACTTCCTTTTTAGGCTTTAAAAACTTGTATTGAGTATTTTGAAATAAAAAAAAAATTCTCATGTACAAGTCTTTTTGGTCAACTTTACATATATATGATTATTTATATATTATGCTATAGTAAAATATTTCAGACTTATTTTTTATTTTTTTTACTTTAATTTATCACTCCACAGAAATCAGTCTCTGTGTGTCATTAACACTGCGTGTATGAACCCGCTATGAGCTGAAAAATTTTGCATTCACTATCAGTTTATTTTTTTCGGTTTCGGCACCTGCCTCTGCTGAAGGTGTGCACAGAGCGCTTGGACACAAAAATGCGCTGTTGATGGCATTGAAATATTCACTTAAAATTACCTTATTTGGCCATTAAATTGTGATTGGAATTTGAAGTGCACAATAAATCAAAATACCACAATCAGATACAACAACAACAACAACAACAACAACAACAACAACAACTCATTTAGATGACTGGCATTTCAGAATGAAAAGAGAAACACTTAAGATGCTATGGGATTATATTGTTCCACTGGCTAGTCCAGTCATGAGCAAATTATGCAGTCACATGACATACATTTCTTAGTTAAATGCATTTCTATCATACTTTACGCGAAGGTCTTCATACTTATAAAAATTGCGAATTTTGAAAATGTTATATGCATCTTTGCATTGTTGTATTTTATGTAATATCACAAAATGTGAAAAATATATGTGGATAGAAACCAAGTTATTGACTAAATGTGTGCAAGTTATTTTAAGAAACTGCAGAACATTATCAACGCAGTATGATGAACACTATGCTGAGTGCTGAATCTACCCACCGTGTCTCCACTGTAAACTTGTTTGGTTTGTTGGTGATGCCAGAATGAAGTCCTGGACCATGCACACGCACACGTGCTGGATCACAACCCTCAGTCACTGAAACACGGAATGGGCTCTTGGGAACTGGGCTGTCATCGTAGGCAACCTCAACACTGTGCATGCCTGTCAATACAAGTCAAAAGGTAAGTAAAACAATTCTAATTATTCCACATAAACAGTGAATGTACTATGGTGGGACAGCACATTAAATTTGGGACTCGTTACAATACTGCAACTCACCCTCCTCATAAGGAGTGTACTCCACTTGGTAGGTGCCATCTCCCTGGTCTCTGATGAGAGCTTCAGTGCGGTTGCCAGATGGGTTGTTGATACTGGTCTTGATGTGATTGCCCCCGGTTTTGGTGAGAGCGCGTGCATCCACAGTGAAATCTGTTGTGGCCTCCCGGAAAACTCCTAAAAGGTGAAGAACACTAAAAGTTAACACAAAAGATACTAAGCACTCTTCCTCAATCGAGAAGATTCCAAGCTACCTTTGCCCTCCACTCCAGGTCCAAACACTTTCACGCCACTGGTTTCTACAGCTGGTTCCACACTGAGCCTGGCTGGGAAGTTTGGCACATCCTGATCGCCATAGCGGATGGTCAGAGTATAGGCTCCAGGGTACAGAGGGATATAAGTGATTGTGTAGGTTCCATCCCCATTGTCTTGAATATGAACTTCAGCCTCCGTTCCATTGTCTGAGATTATCTCAATAGTAAGTTCTGCAGGACCAGCATTCGTGCAATCGACCACAAACTGTCCAGTCTCACCAACCTTAGCTCGCTCCAGACCCGGCCCGGAACATCGCACCTACTCATGAGAAAAGACATTAAGAGATAAATGAAAGACACATTTTTTTCTGCTGCTAAAGCCAGTCTGGGATGCCAAAAACACCCAATGAGAAATTGTGCAAAATTAACCAAATAACACTTTGTAGAACAAGAATACAATGCCGTGAGTTTTTCCTGATACCTTTTTGTCACCTTGTTAAACCGGCAATAGTATTTGATTCCTAGGCTGAGTGAAGTATCCAAACCTCCTCACCTTAGATGGGTCAGTGTGTGCAACTGCTTTCACCGGGAACGGACTGCCAGGGATGGGGGCTCCATCATAGGTCAGTTCTACCTCATAGGGTCCCTTATCTCTAGGGATGAAACGGACCTGGCTGGTTTCTGGGCTCAGGCCTTGTTCAACTTTACAGGGTACTGATTTACCAGCTGGACCAGTGACCTTTGCGCCAACCTTGCCCTGACCACCCGCTCCTTTGGACTTGACAGTGATCTCCTGATCCTTGCCAACTGTCATCGCTGGAGAAGAAAGAGGAGAGAGTTGGACAACCTGAGGGTTATGACCAATGAAATAGAAGGAACAAAGATAACTCTATAACTAAAGTAAATTGATCCCAAAACAGAAAACAAAGTGATAACTTACTGTCTCCAAGTCCAGCTAATTTAACTTTACTCAGATCCAGGGAGGGAGCAACAGACACCGCAAATGGGCTCTTGGGAATGGGATCACCACCATAGGTGACACTGACACCCATATTACCCTGCAGAAGAAATAGGAATTGAGATTCCACTATTACTCAACAATTGCCAATCTGGTAAATTCACATTTGGTAATACTGGACTCATTCTGCTCTAAGGTCAAGATCTCAAACAGCCAAGGAGACGAGTTGAAATATCACATGTCAACTCACCTGTTGGACAGGTGTGTATTTCAATGTGTGGGTGCCATCATGATTGTTGATGATGCCAAAGTCACGAACCACCTCTGCCTTGTTGGGTCCAGTGAACTGAGCGTCGAGCTTAGCTTTTCCTGCTGCCTTTGTGTTCACAGTGAAGTGAGTAGGTTTGTTCAGCTCAACACCTTCAAGGTAAATAAAGGTAGGATTAACGTCTGTATTTGGAGGAAAGCACATCCTCAGAACATTGATGCATTTCAGAAAAATCAATGTTCTCAAAATGATCTTTCTGTACTCATCTGTTACAGTAAAAACATTACTACTGCCAGAGATGGCCATGTTGATTCCCTTCTTCATCTCACCTGTGCGACTGAGTCCAGGCCCCTCTGCTTTAACCTTGCTAGCATCATGAGAGGGATCAACCTTGATTCTGATGGGTGTCATGGGAATGGCCTAGAAGACAAAACAGTTTGAATAATGGAAACACTCTTAAACAACATGCATATAAATAGACACACATCTTGGCTCATCTTACCTGATCAGCAAACAGCACCATTATTGTGTAGCTGCCCGCTCCAGGGGGAGTGTATTTAACAGTGAAAGTGTCATTGTCATTTCTAATGATGTCAAAATCGATGTCAGCTTCAGCAGGTGCCACAACACCTGGTGCACATTTAATCCCTATGCTGATGTCTCCTAGAAAAAATAAGGAGACAATAAGTCTTCCCTAATTACACGAGTCAGGCTGTTTTACCATTTTAGAATTCAAGTTTTTACCCTGTCCAGCCTCAGAACAGTCCACATTAAAGCATGTTGGCTCAAATGCCTTCAGGCCCGTCTTGGCCACCCCAGGTCCTGATACCTTCACCTTGTTAGGATGGCATCCTGCACCAATGTTCATCTACAAACAGAGGGAATACACATTGCCTCCAATCAGGAACAGATCTGAAATCTACTAAGGATTTTCAAGACTAAAATTAACCCTTTCTGACCCTGAATGGACTCTCTGGGATGTTGACTCCACCCCAGGACACCATGACAGTGTGTTTGACAGGTTTGCGAGGGGTGTAGCTACAGCTGTATGATCCATTACCATTATCCTTCACCTGCACATCCACTGGGTTCCCATCACGGTCCTGAGAGGGAATGAGGGAGAGATATTTAGTGCCCCAATTTAGGGAAATATGGTTGGTCAGGAGCTTCAGTGAGAAGATGCACACCTGAGCCTGGATCTTTAGAGGTGCTTTGCCACCCAGTTTGGCATCCACAGTGAACTCTGCAGGTTTACCTACTGAAAGGCCATTGCTCTGTAGACCTGGACCGTAAGCCTTCACCTGAATACAAAAGATCACAATAGTCACAAAACATGTGTTCACAGGTGTAAATCATCCTCCAACAATAACCAGCCAAATTAGATCTGCATAATAAGGAGAACCAAATGGCATGAGGAGTAACTACATGCTGATACAATTTTGAGGAACAATTTTACATATCAGCTGGTGCTAAAGTGGAGGCAAGCCCAGCACCTTGTCAGGGTAGAAGTCTCTTCCTGGAGCTGGCATGATCTCAGCCATGAATGGGCTGAACTGGATATCCTCATTCCTACAGAGCACATGAACTGCATATTCACCCGGTTCTGTTGGCCAGTAATGCACGTCACAAGAGCCATCTCCCTTATCATCACATTCGATTTTGGCTGGAGACGGACCCTCTACTGAGAAACCTGAATGAATTGAATTAGGATTGTAGCTTTGGATGGAAATGCTCATTTAACTCAAAGTAATGCAATTAACATATGCTGTTAAAATGTACAGTCAAAATTGGAGGAACTTACCCAACGTCCCCACGTCATCCCCAACGGCCTCCACAACAAAGTCAGCAGACTTGCCCACAACACCACTCTCTAGTCCTGGACCCCATGCCCTCACTTGCTGTGGTCCTGCTTCAGTACCAATCTTCACCTCAAAGGGACTAAAAGTGGAAAAAGTGAGAGAGAAAGTGATTTTAAAGCATTTTAAGCACTCCTCTTCATTAAAAAAAAAAAAATTAATTGGTTATGAACGTTGACCTTACCTGCATGGGATGTGCTGTCCACCCCATGTGATTGTGATGATGTAATTTCCGGGTGTGGTGGGGTAATACTCAAAGCTGTACATGCCATCTCCCAGGTCCTTCTTCTTACAGGGCTCCTCAAGACCCTCTGTGCAACAAACCCAATATTTGAGTTGCTCATTCATTAAACAACTAGTACATTAGCATTGTAAATTAACATGGGTGGTACATGGCACTGTGTGTTTATAGGACTATTTGGTGTCCACTCACTGGGCCCTTTGATGGTGACCTTCAGGTCTCCAGTGCCAGCTCCTTTGGTGTAAACTTTAAAATCTGCAGTCTCCTTGATCCTCAAGCCTTTAGGCTGTAGACCACGGCCCTTGGCTTTACACAGGCTTGGATTACAGGCTGGTTAAAAAGAAGTTTGTATATTTACATTTGTTTACTTCACAGAGGCTTTGATCCAAAGTGCATTCAAGGTATACATATGATCAGTTTGTGGGTTCCCTTGGGAATCAAATCATGACCTTAGCGTTGCTAGTGCCATGTTCTACCAGTTTTTAAATAAATATAAAACTTTTTTTTTTTTTTTAACCTTCTCCATTACTAACACCACTCTAAATGGCAGGCAGGAAAACAAGGATCATCTTGGGGTAGAGATACTAGGCACTGTTCCTGGCAGAAGTTCTTATCTATCTCTGTCTTAACCAAAATAGCCTTACAAGAGGAAGTGTATGTGGTAAGAATGACTGTATTGGTGGTGTCTGATATTAAAATGCCATTTAAATATTCCATTATACCCATGCCCATGCATCGAGTCACAGGAATTTTGTTTGGCTTTTAAATGCCATGGATAACATTCGAAAACATCTATTAACACTTATAAGGGCAGTTAAGCATTTCTCAGGTCAATATAATCAATAGAAAAGAAAATGCAACCTAATTAGATTCAAACAAGGTAACAAAAGTCTGAAGCAACTGAATGTGAGAAAAGGACATTGACAGTACAACAGCAGGTCAAGTACCCAACACAATTCCAAGGAAACAGGAAATGACATCGAAAGCCAAAACGAGGCAGCTCCAAAGAGAGAGGAGATACCAGTTGATGCAGACAACGGCCGTCCTTCAAAAGGAGAGACAACTGCCAGTGAAGAAAAACAGTTCAGGAAAAATAGAGAAGTTTTGCAGGAAAAAAAAATAAATAAATGAATGTACAGCAAGGACAGATAAAAAGAAACCAAAACTTTCAGCCCAAGGCCATAAACATATTTAACACAACTACAGGAATGCAGACCCAAGTCCTTGGCCAAAGCATTGCAGACACACTGTCTGGTTGAACATAATGTGCGTTTTTGTTTTAATTTGGTGGTAACAAACTTTTGTATTCAAAGGGGTTATAAAGTTACCTTAATGTTTGTAACATAAAATCACATGCATCTTATCAAGACTTACTATAGCAATATTCTCTTCAAACTGTTGCTCTGCAATCACCATAGAAGCAGACAGTTCACACTAATGTCCGCTATATCGCCCACCGAGTCAACATAATGAGAATACAACTCATACTTATGTTGCATTAGAAATTGCATTACGACACATTTCAGAACACAACAACGTACAAAATCGAGCTTGCATAGCTAGCAGCGTCTGCGTTCCCATACTTGCATAAGAGTATGTTTCGGCTTGAGTTTTACAAAGTCTATTTATGGCAAGACTGCAGTATTAGTCTTTCCATGCCTCATTTAACTGAATCCTTTGCGTAGATCCCCTCACCTACTTCCTTTTCCTGCCTTTCACATTTAATACAATCATGCTTAGCCCTTCCGGTATCCTCTTACCCTCTCCCACATGGACTGTGTAAGGGCTCTTGGAGATCTGTCCCCCAGCAAAGGTGATATAGATTGTGTGTTGTCCCTCATAGGTGGGCTTGTAAGTGCATCGGAAGCTACTGTTACCCTTATCTTCAACCTGACATTCGACAGTATCCTTTTTTCCACTAGGGTCCACAATGACCACCTCAACCTCTCCAACTCCCGCACCTGAGAGAGAGAGAGAGAGAGAGAGAGAGAGAGAGAGAGAGAGAGAGAGAGAGAGAGAGAGAGAGAGAGAGAGAGAGAGAGAGAGAGAGAGAGAGAGAGAGAGAGAGAGTGTGAGTGTGTGAGTGTGTGTTATAAGATTTTAGTCTAATGTCTTACATGTTATGATTAAAGTGAGTTTACCCATAAATTTGAATTCTCTCATCATTTACTCAAGCTCATGCCATCCCAGATGTGTATGAACACAAAGAATGTTTAAAGAATGACTCTGCTCCGTATGTCCATACAATACAAGTGAACGGTGGCCAGAACTCTGAAGGTCCAAATATCACATGGGTATCATAAAATGAATCCATGTCCTCTAAAGCGATCTAATCGGTTTTGGGTGAGAACAGACCAAAATGTAACTCCTTTTTCACTGTACATTTTGTCATTGCAGTCTCTTGGCACCATCATGATTTCAAGCTTGATTACTACTCCTATAGTGCCATCTAGTGCTCTGTGCATGCATCAAGCACTAGGAAGTGTAAATGAGCTTGAAATCATGATGGTGCCAAGAGACTGCAATGACAAAATATACAGTGAAAGTTATATTTTGGTCAGTTCTCACCCAAAACAGATTGGATCACATCAGAAGACATGGATTAAACCATTGGAGTCGTATGGATTAATTTTATGATGCCTATATGATATTTGGCCTTCAGAGTTCTGGCCACCATTCACTTGCATTGTGAGGGCCAACAGAGCTGAAATATTTACAATTTGTGTTGTGCAGAAGAAAGTTACACCGATCAGCCACAATATTAAAACCACCTGCATAATATATTGTGTTGCTCCCCCTCGTGCCGCCAAAACGGCACCAACTCGCATCTCAGAATAGCATTCAGAGATTATATTATTCTCACCACAATTGTACAGAGAGGTAATCCAATTTACTGTAGACCAGTCTGGCCATTCTCAGTTGACCTCTCTCATCAAGGCATTTCCATCCACAGAATTGCCGCTCCTTGGATGCTTTGTTTTTTGCACCATTGAGTAAACTCTACAGACCTCTGTGCGTGAAAATCCCAGGAAATCAGCAGTTACAGAAATACGCAAAGCAGCCCATCTGGCTCCAACGATCAACCATGTGATTATCTAAATCAGCCAATTGTGTGTATGGCTGGGTATCATTAAAACAAATTGATATCGATACAGATATCTTGACTTCGATGCCGGTTCCCAAATGATACTTTTATCGATACCAATTTTATGAAATCCGTTTTAACAAAATTACAAACGTTACCTAAAAAAAAAAAAAACCTATTCTTTGTCTTTTTTTTACAGACTCAAAGACTCCTCTCCTGAGCCTTCTGGTCTCCTCATGCCAGGGTCGGCAGGGGTTATAACATTAATGTGAAAAGGAAAAAAAACAAGAAAGCTCAACTGTTAATTCAGCCGACCCTAAAATAAGTATGGTTTAACAAGATAACTAGTTTAATGAGAGTTAAACTTGATCTGTTAGGGTCAACCTTAAAGTATTTTTAGCATCGATTTAGCTAGCTATCTATAGCCATACATCCAAACAATATCTTGCGTTACATAGGTCCCAGTTTATAGGACTGTCACCGCACACAGAAATGTTAAATTTCACAAGTACACAAGAATGTTCCACTACAAGTATTTGTTTGCTAAACGTTTACCTTACCTATCGGAGTCCCAGTCATAGCGCCGCTGCATTCATCAGAAGTTTTGTAGGACTTGTGTGGTGGGCATGTTGAAGGAAGCTCTGTGGCAAATATTGCATTGCGCACTGTTGGCATTGAACCTGGTGAAATGTAGCCACAATTTTGATCTTTTCCACATCTTTAACATCTATGGGGTTTGGGATGCATACACACTACAGCCTCACGTGTGAGCCACATCTCTGGGCGCAACTGGCATAAATTAGTGTTTTTCCTTGATGCCTAAACACACCCAAATCACTGGCACTTTTAGATTTGGGCACATCTAGCATGCTTATCACTGACGTTGACAAGATTAACCCCTTAGGTATCGAAATCTGGTACCGAACTACAAGACATTTTTTGATACTCGAATGTTTAGAGGCAATTCGGTCAGTGCCTAAAACGTATTGAACTTGATACCCAGCCCTAATCGTGTGGCAGCAGTGCCAGTATAAAATCATGCAGATACAGGTCAGCAGCTTCAGATAATGTTCACATTAACCATCAGAATGGGGAAAAACGTGATCTCAGGGATTTGGACTGTGGCATTATAGTTAGTGCCAGATGGGCTGGTTTGAGTATTTCTATAACTGCTAATCTCATGGGATTTCCACGCAGTCTCTCGAATTTATTCAGAATTGTGCCAAAAACAAAAAACATCCACTGAGTGGCAGCTCTGTGGACAGAAATGCCTTGAGCGGTCAGAGTATGGCCAGACTGGTTTGAATTGACAGTCTACACTAACTCTATTCAGAGTTATTCTGAGATGCGGGTTGGCGCCTTTTTGGTGGCACGAGGGGGAGCTACACAATATTAGGCAGGTGGTTTTAATGTCGTGGCTGATCGGTCTATACACATCTGGGAGGCCTGAGGGTTAGTATATTAGAGCATTTTCATTTTGGGGTGAACTATACATTTTAAAGCAAATGCATATAAATAGAATAAAAGTAAATGGACTAAACATATTGGGATATAATTTTAGCTCTAAAGCCCAAATCTAGTTGCTATGTTTTAATAAAGATTCCTTCATCCTGATGCTGGTTTCAGCACAACATGGAGACAAAAAGCATTCTAGACTGTCTTATATGGTACATTGAGTGCAAGTACCAGCTGTGTAGACATCAAAGTATGTGGTCTTGTTGGCAATGTTGCCAGCAGGCTCAAGTCCTGGGCCCTGGGCAGTGACCTTGCTGGAGTCTCCCTGAGCCATTCCCACATCCACCTCAAATGGGCTCTTTGAGATGTGTTGCCCTGCAAATAGCACGGTCACCTAGGAGACCAAACACAGGTAGGATGAGTCAATTTAGAAGCCAATATAGATTAGAAGCAAGGCAAGAAATTAGCACCACAACAACATAAAATATATTGCAGTTTATTTAATATAGTTTCTTTTCAAATTCTATGACAACCATTTGTAGCTTCTGAAACCGTTGGTACCTTGTGTTGTCCAGTGACTTTTGGTACATAGAATACAGAGTAGGTGCGGTTCTTGTCATTGTTGGGTGTGACTTTCGCCTCCTCACGGTGGCCGGCTGGATCTTCCACATAAACTAGTACCTCACCCTGTCCAGCACTGATGGTCTCAACAGTGAACACAGCCTTTTTCATCACAACATTACCTGTGGGCTCAATTCCTGCAAGGCAGGGAACACCACATTTACTTTCCGATAATTTATTTTACACAAATGATAAATATATATTGTGATCAATCAATTAGCAAGTTGCAAACCATGGATTTGTTTGTTAATATGCTTTAAGCAGTCATTTACCTGGTCCATAGGCACGGGCCTTTTTGGGGTTAAGTTTGGGGCGCAGTGGGGCACCAGGCTTGAGTTTGGCTTTGGGGAATTGGGAAAGGTATGTCATAACAGAATGCTCATCCACATTGGGATCAACAATTTCTTCTGGAGTGATCACCTAATAAAACAAAGCATGCCATTTAACCCAAGCTAAACCAAACATGTGTAACTGATGAGAATTTTGAAAAACTTTTTTTATTGCGTTACATGCAGACTTTATAAACACCATAGAATGCCACCTGGCAACAGGATGTTATGTTGAGTGGCATTAAAACACAAGTGATCTGTATCATAGTAATGGAAACCACACAGCAAACCACGCATAACTGATAGCACGCAACATGGTAGGCTTGCCACACCAGCAGCATGCATAGTGACAAAGAAACTTCACTGGGTAGTTTCGGTACATCAGTGGTGAAATGGCAAAGTGATCGGACTCCCAGTTCCTTGTTTGTCTTGCAAAAAAATTTAAATCTAAATATTCATGTATTATCAAATAAAAATCAGACAAGAGCTACTTTAATAAGTGCAGAGCAAGATTACATCATACTGAACTTGCACCAGCACCAACTATTGCCAAGACGAAAACAGAGCAGAATGCTTGCTTCCTTTTTTCTTCACTCAAATCACTGAAAGTTTCATTAGATCTATTCCTGTAGTGTTTTCTTGGTTTCCTGTCCAATTCAGGTCATGATGAAACCACAAAAAACTACTGTTGTTGCAATGAATTTGAAATGCATAAACCAGGTAGGGACTCTGGAACACTGAGCAGTGATGATGCATTTAGTAGTAAGCAACTCAAACTGTATTTCTGATGGCAGTCTGTTATGAATTAAAGGTAAAGATAAAGATTAGCGACCTGAGGAACACCAAGCCAGTCATCAGCCTGCTGCATTGCTTCTCTGGCATTATCCACAGGCTTGGTCTGGTCCCAGGAATCCCAATCTGGACACAGACCTGAAAAAGCAAGGAAAACGCATAAAAATTGGGCATTTACTAGACACTTAATTTCTTCACCTTGTCTGACATTTGACTATTTACCAATTATCTTTTCAGATACTAGCTTAAGAGCTGAAACCTGAGACCACCCAATCCCCCCACACTCCACGCCACATCACTCTCTCACCTGGAGCACAACTGTCCACCAGCGCACCAAGGGCTCTCCCTGACTGCCAGTCACGGCTGAAGTTGGTGATGGGCAGCTCAGGTAGCTTGTTCTGGATCCATCCGAGCAGCCTCTGCTTGGGCGTCTTCTGCTTGCTTTCCTCCGTCTCCTCCTCCTCATCCCACATGGGCATGGAGATGGAATAATGCAAGATAAGAGTCCATATCAGACCCAGGATCAACTTCAGGTTCCCATCCACTATGGCCTTACTGTCTGTTGCACAGAGATGAGAGAACAAGGCAGTGTTAAAGGCCAAATAATACTTCGGGTGTCCGCATTGGGCATCGCTTCACGCACATTACGCATGATGCAAATTCATCACATCATCAGTACAGCCACTTATTTTCGCGGTCCTCAGCTCAGTGCGTCACTTATGTACGCGCCTGCTATTAACTGTAATAAAAGTTAATGTGCATCTGTCAAATGCATTCATGTTCACATGCGGTCAGAGAAGTATACTCAAAAAGGTAACACGGTCGACCAGGCACGAGCCGTTCTAGAACATGCAAAAACCAAGTATACCTGGGCCTTTACATAGAGAATGCCAAAAGACATCCTAAAAGAACAGTTCACAGTAGACTGCATCTAAATGCACTAACAGAATATTAATTTACACCTACAAGTTAAAACACAAGTAAATGAGTGATGCGAGACATGAGAAATGGCAAATCATTGAAGGCACATTCTTTTTAACAACCAAATGCACGTGTGTGCCGTTGTCAAGGACATGAATGAGAATTACTGAGCTAATTAGTGTAGAATTACCTTACAAAAATGGCAAGAGCGAGCATCACTAGTATTTATACAAAAGAATGTACATGTTTATTGGACATATACCAATTAGCTGTGGAGCATGACAATGTCTTTTTTTTTTAGAATGAAGGCTTGAATCAGAAAATTATGCAAAATGTAAAAAATAAAGAAATATTTTGCATTATTGCTCAATAAGTTGCTGACCATTCACACTACTGGAAATGGGAATCAAAACAATGGAAAGCTTGTCCCTGCTTAAGACCATCATTGCTGGTCCACAGCTTATGTTGCGTTTTAGGTGCTGGTCCCCTATCAAGGGATGCTGGTGACTCTACCAGGCTTTTATTCTAGCTTAACCAGCTTCATAAAGACCATGGTGGTCAACTAGCTTCACAAACTACATTTTACTGGTGAAAAGTGTGGCTATGCAGGTATCCTTTATAGATTCAAAAGCTGGCAACATTTCAGATTCTGAATTGAGAAGTTTAGAGGATTAAATGGTCTAGTTTGTTGGCAAGGTCCCATACAGCAACAAGATCATTCAGGAAAAAAAAAAAAAAAAAAAAAAAAAAAAAAAAAAACCCACACTTGTTTACCAGTGACTCCGCTGAAGTCTGTATGCAGAGTATATAAAAAGACTTTCAAATCCATCTCCCCCGGTAGCTACCCCACCCGGTGTCGACATCAAAATCTACACCAAATACACCATTTTCACACTTCCTCTCTCCCTCATCATTTCTCATTCTGAAAAAAAGCACACGCCCTTCCAGTGTGTGGTTAGATGTTTGCACATGATGTGCCTAGAGCCACTAAAGACAGACGAAACAATTCATTAAAGTGTTAGTACCCAGGCAGACTTGCAATAAGTCAGTTTCACCACACTCTTTAGTCTGTCATGGTAAGGCCTATCCCAGGCTGGGATCCTGAAATAATCCAGAGATGTTTGAAATTAACGTGGATAGTTGTTCATTGAGCATTCATGCCCTTGGGGTGGGGTAGGGCAGTGCAGCACAACTTCCGGTTTTAACTAAAACATGCTCCACTGACAAACTGATTTAACAAAATGGCAGGGGATACACAATGGGAGGAAACCATTTGGGAATGATTTGTATGTGCTCCTGGGGGTGGCCTAAACACACAAGGAGGTACCAAGACAAGTCATTCATACATCATGGGATTGAAATGGAGAAGTGTAAGGGGTCGTTCACACCAAACATAACCTTGCTTTAAGAAAAACCAAGCGCAACGATTGAACAGAATGGGTGCATCTCAATTTTTCTGAAAAAGCAGTGGGACGCATCAAAGTGGTCAAAAATGCCTTTTTATTAAAAAAAAATATATAATAATTTAAATGCAGATGGACGCAAAAACACATTTCAGTATGAATGGCCCCAACACCCAAGTGTAACTCTTGGGTGTTGAATAAACCATAAGTAGTTGTTAGAGTATGCCTTTGCTTCAAATTTACACAAAGATTTCAGTTTAGCTGATTGAGCGTAACATCTCACCTGAGAGAGGAAAGGAAACACCAATTCAACAGAGTCTGAAATAGACTAAAAATGAATGCATTCACTGTATATTTTGAGATCTCACATAACATTTTATTCACTCCTGACCCATTCCAGATATCCAACAGTGCTTGTTTTGCTGTAGTTCTGTTTTCCCAGTGTGGTTTACATACCTCAAACCCCCAGAGTCTGATGGAATTCAGCTTGGCTTCTGGTGAAGGTGCTATTGAACCTTCTCTGATCATAGACCAAAGATACTGGACATGTTCTGGTGCAACAGGGCAATTATATGGAAATGTATTAGACCTATAAAAAAAAAATCCTGTTGCAGGGTGTCAGGAAAAAGGAAAATTTAAATTGTACATACTGTACACAGCAATTTGCTTTGAGGACACCGGCTTTCTTGGCCTTTAGGGTCCCAGTGTGTATCTACTTTTAACATAGTAAGGGTCCAAAAGTCAAAGGCCTCTATTAGAAATGTTTTTAATTTAAGCATTTATACTATAGTAACGATTCTCCTTACAAATAATATTATCAGCATATCAATGCAAGTAAAAGTGAACTGAAAATTTTATACGATTTACAGAATTATTGTATTTGGCATGTCCCTACTTTGCGGTTATGACGGCATGCACTTGAGCTGGACATTTTGCAAAGGAGTTAACATGGTCAGTCACAAATTTGGTTAGTTACATTTCATTTGTTGTAAATTTGTTCACAAGTCATAAAATGTAAAACAAAGAATAATTTTATTTAATAAAATTACATTTTTCAAAAATCATAAAATTGGTCAACCAGTGGCCACTTAAAGTGAGGTTCAGCATAGGTAAACATGAAACTCATGCCACCGTATCACCCCATCCCCACAAACAAACATCACTACTTTAGTTAGTGGTCCTGAAGAATCTGTTGAATAAGTAATGTGTATGAATCTGTTTCAAGATCTCATGTTTAGGGGGTGCAGTTGAAAAAAAAAAAAGGGGGGTTGGGGGCAGACTGTGGTGACGCACTTCACACAAATGGCAAGCATATGAAACATGACAGGAATCCATGTTATAGCAGCATTCTCACAACACACTGCTGGAGACATACACACAGCACACTCATTCCTTTTAAGGATATTTAAACTCCGAGCTTCTCCATAAAATTCCCAAAACTTGAATCTCACATCTGAAAGAGAAAGTTGACAGTTCCCACTGATTTTTCAGCATCTTGCACAGGCGTGCCTAGTCCAATTAAACACCATGTCAAGCTAAAATAATGTCAAGTTAATGTGTCTTGAGACACCTGCATTCTGCTCACTTGGTTGCACTGCTTCTATCTTTTATAGATTCAGGCGATGCACTCGGTGTGAATTACACTTTAAGGCCAAAGTATATTTCGGTTTTCTCAATGCCGGTGCATCAGCACAGTATGCGCAGACTATCCAGGTTGTTCCAAGTGGAACAAAGCAATGGTAGTGTAAGTGCGAACACGTCCATTTGGGCTTACAGTTAAAAGATGATACTTTTAAAAGGTTGAGCATTCAACCATGAGCAAGATGGACCAGCACTCAGAAAAACAAAGTATTCCCTAATTTTAAGATGCTTGAAAGCTGTACAATGCTGCCTTTGAAGACAGTATACAGAGGTAGCAACAGGGCATCAAGGCATGTCTGAATCCATTGGAAGCACATCCAATCAATTAAGATGACCTCATCTGTTTTTTTGTTGTTGTTGTTGTTGTTTTTTTACTTTTGTTGCCATTTATATCCAACTATTCTGTGCGTGCAGTTCAACGGTTGGTTGAAACAATAAAAAAAAAACATCTGATTGAGACATTGAGCGAGTTTATCGATTTATATTAGGACCATTTTTATTTTCTTATGACTTCATTTCGACAAAGAAATAGCCATTATGGTCATTAAATATTTGCTTGGTTATCTCTCAAGTTCACTTTAATTTGATCCAATTCATTATGTGATGTATAGGTGCCTTCTGAAATGGATGCCATTCTGAAACTAGCTTCTTTAGAATTTATCTTCAAACAAAAACTTGTCCATTTGGTCATTGACTGACTGGACAAGGTGGCAGCTTTCACACATAGTCTTGGACAGGGAGAGACTGAGACAGGGCTAGCGAGTTGTGGCCTTGTTGGGAGTGCCGAGTCATCAGTAGTGGATTAGAGCAGTGATATCCCCCAGACACATTCTCATGACTCACCCTGTCTGGACCTGCCAAAATATCCTCGGCTGCTCTGACATCAGCCCTCACCCTTGACCCCACACCCCAACCCATGATGACGAACATCATAACAGACTGCAGATGTTTTAGATACACCAATTATGAAAGTGTTCATATTTAAAAAGGGATTTCATAGACATGTGACAACTTTGCAGTTTGATTATCAGCCTAGTAAATTTTCATTTACACAATTGATGCTGTAAACCAGCAATGGGTTTCATGTTAGCTGCACAGCCATATGAGGCGGCTTTTGAGGAAATTGCATAAATTCCAAAAAGGTCTTATCACCCTGTGGTCGGAACATCTATACACAAACACAATCAGAGACACTGAAAATTCCACATGACTAATGTCCCCCTTGCTTCCTCTCCATAGTCCAAGTAAGGCAACTCTGACTAGTGTGGAATGTTATTATATTTCCTTTTAACCCCATGATAACATTCACCGAATGGGTTGCCCACAGTGACACCAGTGTTTTAGTCAGCATTTTTTTTTTTTAACTACAACAGCTGTGATTTGAAAAATCTACAAAAGCATGAAACAACTGTTGTGCTACAGGGCTTAACCATATGTCACATTAATGCAGAATTCTGCAGAAAAGAAAAAAAAACCGAGTACATCCAATACATGGTTTTAGGAGCATGAACTCTGCAAACAGACTTCCTCTTTTTTAATTTCTATGACTTGCAAATAGCCCTTCCTTATTTTCTCCCTGCATCCCTCCTACTTACTCACTCTCACTCCTCGTTCTGCCTTTCTGGAAATGTTCCCCTTGGTTTTTTTAGCCTTAAAAGGGCAGAAGCAAACTTGATCCTGGCAGGCCACCCATTCCCCTGCACTGGGGTTTCTGATTACAGATGGGAGAGGGAGGGAACAGAGGGAGGCAGGGAGGGAAGGAGAGAAAGAAAGAGAGAGGGGGTAAAAATCTCTAGAACAGTGAAAACTGCTGTGGTATTACTTTTGTAAAACACCATATTTACTGGAATGGTTTGTCATTTGGCTTGGTAGTTCAGTGGCTGGACGTAACCCAGTTCCATTAGCTTCCTCAAACAAGAGAACACGTGAACATGCGCACACATGAGCATTCGTCTATATTAAACATATGATTTACATTCAAGCCAAATTAGAATGGACTTGAACGTGCGAGTGTTTAGGCCTACAATTTGAGATGAAAATTCTTCTAATCCATATTTAAATCACACAGGCATACAGTATTGCATTTCTCTGAAGACAAAGCCAGTCTACATTTTAATTAGACTACAAAAGACCTGACAATGTTCAGCGAATTCCATTCATCAGCATTTCTGCCAGTGCAACTATGCACATACATGCACAAAGTGCACATATAAACAGCTTTCTACAATCTGATAAGTGCGGTTTCTTCAGGATTCATTCTGTGAATCAACCACAGCATAAATCACCCCTGCCATCTCCATTACACATACAAAGTACAAGGAATCAGACATACATCAGAATGCAAGGAAATTCAAGCCATTGTTTTTGGTGATGCATTCTTTAATGGCTAGCCAGGTCAAGGAAGTGCCATACAATTATGTCCATTAGGCAACATTCACCACCCCCACCCTTCCTTGATCCAACTTGCAATTTTCATTGCTGTCCATCCCACTTTGACTAATCCCCTCTTTACCAAACTCTCAAAAGTGAAAAAGTTGGGAGGGCCTGGGTAGCTCAGCAAGTATTGATGCGGACTACCACCCCTGGAGTCACGAGTTAGAATCCAAGGTGTGCAGAGTTACTCCAGCCAGGTCTCCTAAGCAACCAAATTGGCCCGGTTGCAAGGGAGGGTAGTCACATGTTGTAAACTCATTGTTGCAATTAATGGTTCTCACTCACAATGGGGCGCAGAGAGTAGCATGAGTCACCACATGCGGAGTCTCTGTGGTGTGATGCACAACGAGCCACATGCGGATGCAAACGAGACTTGTCCTCTGCCTGAGTAGAGTAACTGTGCAACAACGAGGACCTAACAAGTAGTGGGAATTGCGCATTCCAAATTGGGAGTTAATGTTAAATAATTTTTTAATATTACAAATATAATATAGCTCTAGCTAAATTTAATTATCTTCTCAAAAGCAAGGTCTTTGCTGGAAAAATGAATTACAATAAAAGCAGCCAGGAATGTAACCAAACCATGTAACCATACCAATGACAAAAGTATGAGAATTTGTAATTGAAAAACCTATGTTGATCAATCACCATTATGAATACTGGGGCATTATTATACAACTAGACCAGCACTAAGTAGTCCACACCAGCCTAGACAATCAGTCTTGGTTGTTTAAAGCTGGTCTTTTTAGCAGGAACCCCCACATGTATATGGTAGTTTAGGCCCTGATCTTAGCTTAGCAAAAGTCAGTTTCATAGCCACCTTGTCTATTCAGCTCATCCTGATTCACATTCTCCTCTTTGGCCTCTCCAGCTCAATTATTCCGTCAACCAACATTTGTCCGTTTGTACATGTTGAGGTTTTGGGTTTCTTCCACATACTTCATGAGGCTTTTGAAAAACACTCACAGATAGTCTCACAAAGCAGGATCATAATGACCTTAAAAACCTTTAAAAATCCATATGCAAAACTCACCCAATTATTTTGTTCATTAATACATTGAGATTCAAGTATGACCAATTAAAAGGGCACCGAGGACACAAACAAGAGGGTAAAACCACCCTGAGGTTGGGTTGTGAGACTTGCCACAGGGTGCTTTCCAATGTAGGGCAGGGTGTGAATGTGCAAAAACATGCATACATGCCTCCAATCGCATTTCCTTACACACATTGAGCTTGCCCAACAGTTTCAAGTCTGCCACTATATTCGGTGTGTAATGCATTGAGAAGTGATTTGGGGATATGTACCATCAGCCATGCACCACTGTTGAAGAATTACAGTGCCTTGCGAAAGTATTCGGCCCCCTTGAACTTTGACCTTTTGCCACATTTCAGGCTTCAAACAAAGATATAAAACTGTCATTTTTTGTGAAGAATCAACAACAGGTGGGACACAATCATGAAGTGGAACGAAATTTATTGGATATTTCAAACTTTAACAAATAAAAAACTGAAAAATTGGGCGTGCAAAATTATTCAGCCCCTTTACTTTCAGTGCAGCAAACTCTCTCCAGAAGTTCATTGAGGATCTCTGAATGATCCAAATGTTGACCTAAATGACTAATGATGATAAATAGAATCCACCTGTGTGTAATCAAGTCTCCGTATAAATGCACCTGCTCTGTGATAGTCTCAGAGGTCCGTTTAAAGCACAGAGAGCATCATGAAGAACAAGGAACACACCAGGCAGGTCCGAGATACTGTTGTGGAGAAGTTTAAAGCCGGATTTGGATACAGAACGATTTCCCAAGCTTTAAACATCCCAAGGAGCACTGTGCAAGCGATAATATTGAAATGGAAGGAGTATCAGACCACTGCAAATCTACCAAGACCCGGCCGTCCCTCTAAACTTTCAGCTCATACAAGACTGATCAGAGATGCAGCCAAGAGGCCCATGATCACTCTGGATGAACTGCAGAGATCTACAGCTGAGGTGGGAGACTCTGTCCATAGGACAACAATCAGTCGTATACTGCACAAATCTGGCCTTTATGGAAGAGTGGCAAGAAGAAAGCCATTTCTTAAAGATATCCATAAAGTGTCGTTTAAAGTTTGCCACAAGCCACCTGGGAGACACACCAAACATGTGGAAGAAGGTGCTCTGGTCAGATGAAACCAAAATCGAACTTTTTGGCAACAATGCAAAACGTTATGTTTGGCGTAAAAGCAACACAGCTCAACACCCTGAACACACCATCCCCACTGTCAAACATGGTGGTGGCAGCATCATGGTTTGGGCCTGCTTTTCTTCAGCAGGGACAAGGAAGATGGTTAAAATTGATGGGAAGATGGATGGAGCCAAATACAGGACCATTCTGGAAGAAAACCTGATGGAGTCTGCAAAAGACCTGAGACTGGGACTGAGATTTGTCTTCCAACAAGACAATGATCCAAAACATAAAGCAAAATCTACAATGGAATGGTTCACAAATAAACATATCCAGGTGTTAGAATGGCCAAGTCAAAGTCCAGACCTGAATCCAATCGAGAATCTGTGGAAAGAACTGAAAACTGCTGTTCACAAACGCTCTCCATCCAACCTCACTGAGCTCGAGCTGTTTTGCAAGGAGGAATGGGCAAAAATTTCAGTCTCTCGATGTGCAAAACTGATAGAGACATACCCCAAGCGACTTACAGCTGTAATCGCAGCAAAAGGTGGCGCTACAAAGTATTAACTTAAGGGGGCTGAATAATTTTGCATGCCCAATTTTTCAGTTTTTTATTTGTTAAAAAAAAAAGTTTGAAATATCCAATAAATTTCGTTCCACTTCATGATTGTGTCCCAATTGTTGTTGATTCTTCACAAAAAATGACAGTTTAATATCTTTATGTTTGAAGCCTGAAATGTGGCAAAAGGTCAAAAAGTTCAAGGGGGCCGAATACTTTCGCAAGGCACTGTACATGCATCTTGTAATACTATATCTAAAGATTTTACAATACATTATGATTTTTAAGACTAAAAAGATTCAGATTAAGAAAAAAATTATTCACTCACCCTTTTGTTTTAAACTCATTTGTCTCTTAAATGGAACACAAAAGGAGAAAAGGTGGCAGAATGTTAGCCCTAGTTACCACTAACTTTCATTGCATATTTTTATTTTCATACAATGAAAATGAATGGTGACTGAGACTAACATTCTTCTTCCTTTTCTCCTTTTGTGTTCCATGGAAGAGTCACTTGTTTGGAACATCACTAGGTGGAGCAAATCATAACGGAACTTTCATTTTGGGCGAACAATCAGTTTAACCTGGAAATGTGATCTGGCAACAAACCAGTGGCATACATTCAGCAAGACTCCACTAAATTTAATTTGAAATTCAAGCGGGCAGAAAAAAAAAACAAAAAAAACTATAATATGAATCTTGCAGTCCATCTGCATTTGAGCCCACTGTGTTCAGGAAGTCAACGTTGTTCCACAACAGACCACAAAACAAATTTATTCTATCCTGTTCTAATAGGCATTCACTTTCACATGCAACTCATTGTGACAAGCTTAAACAATTATACTTACCAAATTCAATCACTGAATTATGGCATATAAAATTGCCTCTCAATGTGGTAAGGCGTTGTGCAATTGATCTGCATCTTATGTTGCCAAACAGCGTCAAACATTCTTTAGTGACCTAGAGGACTGTGCAAAGGTTTAAGGCAGTTGTAAAAATATACTGTATGAGGATGTATAAAAAAAAAAATAAAAAAAAAATGCTCTCATTTAACTTCATCCAAAATGCAGTAAACAAAAACTAAAGATCAATCTTTGGTGAGATTTGTGTTTTAGTAGATCAAATATTTGGAAATATGTGAATGGGAAAAAAAGGTTTGTTTCCGTAACAATGCACATATGCAATGTATAGATCATGCAATTTTTTATTGAAACAAGCCATTTTTCAAATTGAATTTAATTAGAACATAAAAGGACAACACAGACCTTTATAAGGTTAGAATAGAAACAAACGCCCTTGTAAAAGGTATAAAAAAAAAAAAGAAAAAAAAAATGTCCATGGAAATCAAATATTGCCACTTAATTTCTGACCCTTGTTCCATCTGACCTATACAGGAATTGAGAAAAGTAGCCCCCTGTGAGATATAGGAGAGTTTGTTGAAAATTTCTGATGTTTTAATGTTACAAGTTTTATTCCTCCCCAAAATGTGTTAACGGATTATTGTTTGTTTGGAGATGCCATCAAACAAATTCAGACAATCCAGAAAAATAATCTGTTTGTGAGTAATCCAAACTGAGTCTAACACAAAGTTGTTCATCTCTGCTTGCTTGTATCAACAGTATGAGATGAAAGCATTTCTATATACAATGAGTGTTAAGCAACTGCTGATTAATGGCTTGCAACATATTTGAAAGAATGTTTATTCACGCCCTCTGGGCCATGTTGGGAAACTCTCCCATATAAAGCCAAACCATACACTCACTGCTGTGGTATACCTTATAAAAGCAAGTACTTTATCACACACACACACACACACACACATTTCACAAAAAGATGGCAAGAATTGGGCGGACTTCATAGCGAGTCAAACAGGGATTTCACAAAAAGATGGCAAGAATTTGGTGTAGCCCTACTCTGATACAAGATATAAAAATGAAAATATGAAATAAATGCATTTATTCATGGGTCAAAGTATATGCTAATTTATGGTATATTAGAAAATCTAATCTTTGTTACCATTTCAAATTCTTCATTTTTAAAGGGGTCAAGATATGAGGAATTACATTTCCATTGATCTTTTGAGGCCATAGTATAAAAACATACTGTACGTTTCAGAACTTAAACTTTCTCCCAACTCCAAAAAGAGCATTTGCTGAAACCAAGCTGCCAAAACGGTTTGTTCTCTACAACCACCTCACTATCTGATCTTATTCCGGGAGTCACGATCCAATTCCAAAACTATTCCTGATACATCTACATTTTTTTCTAATTGATCATTCACCTGTGCAAAAGCCAAAACACAGAAACTTAGTTTTGACCAAAATTTGGGTTCTTAGAATGCAAGATGTCCTGTGACAGACAGGAATGTCTCAACTACAATCAGGTTAAGAAAATGTAAAAAAAAAAAAAAAAAATTTTTAAAAAAACTACAAAATCCTCACTAAAATAAAGTAACCATTTAGTTGGTGTAGGGTGTATTTACAGCCTTTGTATGGCAGAATTGTTATCATAAAAGGTGAAAAACACTGACCTCTTTATAGCACAAGAACATAAATTACAATATAGGTTCTATCAAATCACTCAATATTAAAATTAAATAATTCAACTGATTATATTAAAAGGACTTTTACATATGTAAAGATTGTAAAAAATTTTATTTAACAGTACTAAATTATTAATTAGAATAAAATCTCTCCCAAGCCTTTTAATTTTTTTATTTGAACTATAACTAGAGGTTGCTACTTCTGTGAGAATGCAGATGTCAGCTTCTTCTTTCCTCACCACAGGTGATGGTAAAGCAGCACAAATTGTGGGATTATGGATTAAGAAATCTATCAAGCATCTCGTATGTGCACTGATCCATTTGTTCGCTCTGCGAATAGTGATTTTGAAATTTGTCTGATGAGATGTAAAGTGTGTGCGTACAAGCAAGAGACTGATATGACCAACAGCCAAAGAGAGAGATTGCAAGAGGAGTGAAAGACACTGGTAAGCAGCAGACAAAACATTTATTAGAAAACTATAAACCTCACCCACGTCTCCCGAACCGCTGTCTCATTTTAAGCTCTTTCCCTTTCTGTGCAAATCAGTGCAAAAACAGGTGCAAGCTGTTCTTTCATGTTGTTTGTTGACATTTAAATCACAAATAAACTCCCGTTGCCATGCGAGTGAGTTTGTAAATGAATTTCAGGTTCATGGTTTTATTAGGAGATGAATGGTCATGTGGTTGATACCATCTACGATCAGTTCTGCAGTGTGCTTGGCGTTAGTATAAGCACATAGGTGCCACTTCGCTGCCATGGTTAAAATTGAATTCAGAATCAATTCAGAATTTGAAAAGCAATCCAGAATGTTTGGTGAAAGAATCACAATGCATCAAGAGAATTATTTTTTCACCCTTCCCTACACTGTGGTAGACATTTGCATCTGACCACCTCCACAACTCAACACATCAATGCCTATTTTACCTTATTACTTTCGTAGCCCGCCCAGTAGCAGTGAGCTGGCAAAGAGAGCAAGTCAGTCAAGAACAAAGTGTCTTAAAGAAATATTCTGGGTTCAATTCAAGTTAAGCTCAATTGACAGTATTTGTGGCATAATGCTGATAACCACAAAAATAATTTAGATTCGTCACTCCTTTTCTTTAAAAAAAGAAGCAAAGATTCAGGTTACAGTGAGGCACGTACAGTGGAAGTGAATGGGCCAATTTTGCATATAAAATGTTAACAGAAGAATTATTCCTTGTATTAATTGCATGAGGTTGAAGCAGCACAAAAAACTAATGTTTCTGACAGATGGTCAGAATGAGGGTGGAAAATTATCATGTTTTACAAATGTTTGTTTTTTTGTGCAAAACCTTTATTAATATTACTGTATAAGTGAACCTCAATGAACATTTTAAAATAATAAAAAAGGTATGTCATGACCCCTTTAAGCACATAGTTAATTTCAACTTGCCCCTCCTTTTCTTTTAAAAATAAAATAGGAGTTCCAGAGAGTCCCTTATAATGGAAGTAAATTGGGACAATCCATAAGGTTAAAATAAACACCGATTCAAAATTATAGCTACAAGACAAACAATATGAGTGTTAACATGATTTTAGTTTGATAAAAATCAATTGCGAGCCGTTTCGGTGTAAAGTTATAGCCAATTTTACAACTTTGTTGACATGACAACGTAAAGGCGCAAACCCTGTGATTTAGACAACTTTACAGCTAAAATACTACACTTTAAATGTTAAAGTAATATTTTAACAGAAGAATCAATGCAAGTGGTTTTATAAAATTATAAGTTTCACACTGCTGCCTTTAAACCGTCAAAATCACTTTCATTGTAAGTGCCTCACTGTAACCTCAATTTTTGCTTTTTTTTATAAAAAGTCAATTTTTATTTAAAAAGCCCATATTATGCCAATTTACAGGTTCATAATTTTATTTTGGGGGTCTACTTGAATAGGTTTACATTCTTTAAATGTTCAAAAAACAAATTTTTCCTCAAACTGAACATTTCTTTTCCCCGCTCTTCATACTCTGGGCGAAACGCTCCGATCCCTTTAAAACCCCCTTTCCAAAAAGCCCAGTCTGCTCTGATTGGTCTACCACGTAGAGCATGTGTCAGAAATAACAGAGGCCATCTCTCGTTTGGAAGGATGTGTCCTCCGGAGGTCGCATTTGTTGGCCGCATGTCATCGAGGTGGTCTCGTTTCATTTATTTTATTGGGAATGCAAAAAAGGTTAACAATTGTATAAAATGTAAGTGCATATACATAAAGGCATTGACAATTGACAAAAAAATAAAAATATGAAACTAGACCGCCTCGATGATGGATGCGGCAGAAAAATGCAACCTCCGGAGGATGCAGCCTTCCAAATGAGACACTGCCAGAGTTTCAGCTCCTGAGACTTACTGAGCAGCTCTGTGAACACTACTGTAACTATGGTAACAGTGGCATCGGATTTTGCCATACCAGTTTGAGCCAGAGTCTGATAATGAATGAAATAATGAAAGTTTGGAAGAACAAGCCGATCGACCCGACCACCTTCGCAAGCATGACTTGAGCAGGCGTTTCAGTGGCAAGTTTTAATTTAGTAGCTTTCTTAGAAGTACACCGTTGATTATTGTGAACCTAACAAAGCATCAAGTAAAAGACACGTAGTGCATTTAAGTATTTTGCTGGAATGGGTGTAGCCAAACTTTTTTCACCAGAGCCATGAACGGGCTTACACCTGGTTAGTGAGCAAGTTACCCATGGACTACCGATAGAGGCCATAACATTCCAGCTTGTAATTATAGAAGACTCTTGAGATCTACCATTTTTTTTTTTTAAACAGTTTTAGGCAAAAGCCGGCCCACAGCTGAAACTCTTACCAAAACAATAACATTACTTAGCAAGTTAGCAGAGCGCGTAAAATGACTGTTGGTAAAAATAAATCCATCTCCATATCATGATGAATGGTGATCAAGTGTGAAGAACGACAATCTCCATAATTCTACACAATTGTAGGTAAAAGTGAGCCCGCAGCTGATTAGCAAAACTATTTCAACACAATAATATTAGCTAGCAGGTTAGCAGAGGCCTACAGCTGTGCACTGGGTGTGCACCATAACTGCAACAAAACTCCACTTTTGAACTATCGGTAGCAGATAAATCCACAAATAATCAAGCATACATAAGGACCCTGAAGGCCCAGATTGTCCCAAAAAAGTGGGAACTGTGCCATCTTTCAAGAGTAATCGTCTTGAAAAATCCAGCATTGGTTGTGGTTGTACTGCTGAGGAATACTGGGATCAATGCATTAACCACTGATTGTTCAATTCGTCTGCCTTTGGAAAGTCCATACAATGGGGTTTTGCTTTAGCAGTGAAGAAAACAGTGTCTTCTCAACATGGCGACAACACTTAACCCAACTCATCTTGGCCTCGGCTATAACTACGTTTGTGTGTGGGCGGGCCAAATAGCCCTTAAGTGGGCATTATGCAAATGTGTTACATAGTGATGTAGATACTTCACGGAAGAAATGGCTGGACTACAAACAGTCCATGTCTGTGGGAGAGAACACGCAACAGGAACGAGCAACTGAAAATGGCAAGAGACGAGCCACTGCAAGTTGATCATCTAATGTATTTGTTTGCAATGTTTTTATTGTTTGCGAATTACAAACCAGCTCATGTGGATTTTTTATAACTCTGTCAAAGTTAGCTAGATGTATTACTGGCTTCCATGATTGCAGCGTGTTTTCCCGCTAACTTTTCAAATCTGGCAGCCCGGGTGTCAAAATATTATTGGGAAATGGGCAGTGAGCGGGATCACACAAGCCAAAACACAAACAGAAATCCCAGCCCAGAACGGACATTTCAATGTAGAATATACCGGCTGTAGCATTGTTTTCGGAGAAGCCAGTATTTCAACTTGGCATGTTTCCTAAATCTCTGATAACATGATAATTGTTATGCTTAGAACAGTAAATATATTACATATTGCTCTTAATTTTGTGGTAAATCAACATTATGCAACAAATGCCATCGATTGAACTTAGCTTGTATTGAACCCAGAATCATCTTTTAAAATGTAAAAGCACTTTGAATTCAATTATCAGATGGAAGCCACCTTATGAACCACTTCAACATCACAGATATCTTTACAGCTTTGAATCTCTGAAGCTCAGAAAACTGGTGGGTGTGTCACTGTTTTAGTCAATCAAATAAAACCAGCAGTACTGAAAGAAAGAACCATGTTTGGACATCTAACACAAGAAATGTTTCATAGCATGATGTGACTCTCCTAATCTCTAAATGAAATTGACCCCCACCCAACATAAAAAAGCCCCATCTGTTACAGAAGAGAACAGGTATGGACCTCATGAGAAGGGGAATCGAGTGGGGCGTGTCCTCAATATTTTCACGGTACAATTAATGAAGACTAGTCTGATGAAACCCACATCTGCTGTCAGGCGTGAGTCAAAGTCAAAAGTATAAAAGCTGATAAAAATGTTACAGCTAAAAACCAACAAGTCCCTACATCGAATGACAAACGTATTAATTTCCACTGAGGGGGAACAATTGAGGGCTGTTCACACCAAAAACCTTCACCGAAAAAGGTCAAGTAAAAAATAAATACAAATAGACGGCATTTTTTAAAGTCCCATTGGTAGCGATGCGTAGTACGAGTTCGGTCTGAACGGTCCCTCATAATAAGTTCTCCGCCTATCTCGCTCCTCTGTTGCGTTACCGAATCAACGTCAAACAGAAAAATAGCACTGGTCCATAAAAAAAGCATATATGTCTAATTTATACACAGTCAGCACTCTGTGTATAAATGTGCAGCACTCACACCAGCATAAAACGATCCGCCACGATGCCTGCTGCTTGCGACATTTGGGGCTGGACTTGCAACACAGTTGCGTGCAAGGAGTGAATGACTGTGGTTGCTCACTTTGTCAGATTCTCAACTACACATCTAAAGCAATAGTATATTTTCATCACCGTCCTCGTGAGCAATGATGACAGGACACAAAAAGCGCAAAAGTAGTGAGGTAATGATGCAATGCTGTAGACAAAGTGTCCTGCGAGGCCTGCCCAAAATTTCATGCCCTGTTTGTTAGCCATGTATAGTGGGATTGGATCCAACAAAACAAAGGAGGAATCAACTTCAAAAAGACAAGCCACATTGCATAATAACTTAATAGGTATAAACTATATTTTAGGACCATGCTCAAGTCAGATTTCTAGAATATAGTTAAAAAAGTTAAATGTTGGAGTGAAAGAAGCACACATACCTATAGACACCAGTTTGATATTTTCCCTGTCTAGGAACTCCAGAGCCACGGAGACGTTCTCCAGTTGCATCTGTCTGAACGTGGGGCGCTGGTTGTACTTCTGGAACATCTTCTTCTGACTGAGCACCTCCAGAAGACCGATCAACCGGAGCCCGTCGCTCAGGTCCGTCTGCAGGTTCGCTATGCGCTTATTGACACATTTCAGATGCTCGTTGCACCAACGTGTGAATGTATTTTGTTGGATCTTCTTCCACGGCGCGTCCTCGGCGAGATCTTTCTCTGTAGCGGGCATGTCTGCGTCCTTGTCCGGGGAGAGAGAAGCGTTGGATAGGGGAGCGGCGGCGGCGGCGCTCGACTGGTGGAGGCGTGGGTGTTGACTCATTTTTATCGACTCGGGTCTCCTGCACTAATTCGCTGTCTCGATTTTTGGGTGGAGTCTTGGGGAATTGTACAAGATGTGTGCTCCTCTTTTCAATGTTCTTTCACTAGAAGGGAGTACAATAAAGCGAGAGAAAGCTTTCACAAAAGTACATCGAGACAAGAGCATTTGATTACATTTAAACTGGCATTTTTTTTAAAGAATGCTCGCAGGCTCCTTTTTTATATAAAAGCCTATTCAGTTTTTAAGAAGCTGTGGGTTGTTGTGTAGTTTATCCATTGTCTCACACACACACACACACACACACACACACACACACACACACACACAAAGTGTATGGTAACCTGTCTGACAACAGCACAAAAGCTCCTTTGACGGGACATTATCCAATATTTAAGAATATGTGTCAGTTGAATGAGTCTTTCCAACGTTTACAGAATTAAATACTGATACATCCATCCCCTCCCTAATGTTGTGCTTGCTGTCCATGCACTGAGCCAAAATGATACATTTTACAAGACAAGAGTCAACATAGAGTACAAACTGAATTATAATTTCACAGCATTATCATCCAAACGTTTCAACATTACATGCATCCTCTTGTGCTTAGAGGAACTCATTTAGAGTCTTCAAAACACATAATAGGTTTGAGAACTCTGAGTTATTATATAAGAGGTGCCGTGTAGGCCATAATTGTTGAAAAGCCTCTTACAAACACTAATTAATATAAACATTCATAAGTATAAGTTCATTCATATGCATTATTGAAAAGCTTCTTATAAACACTAGTGAAATTAAGATATGTATATTCAATACAGATTATGTGGACTTACTTTACTAAATGTACTCATTTGTAGTCTTACTATCATTACTTCAACGCTTTTCAAATACATGAAATTGTCTCTCAATCACCAAAAAATTCAATTCTCTCCCAGATGTGTATGACTTTCTTTATTCTTCTGAATGCAAATGGAGACTTTAGAAGAATATCTCAGCTCTATAGGTCCATTCAATGCAATTGAATGGTGGCCAGAACTATGAAGTTCTAAAAAGCACATAAAACCAACATCTAGTGGTTAAATCCATGTCTTCAGAAGCGATATGATTGATGTGGGTGAGAAAAAGATAAATGTTTAAATCCCTTTTTATTATAAATCTGTACTTTTGCTTCCTCTTCCACATTCTTCCTCTTTTGTTTTTGACAATTTGCATTATTTATACATATTGCCATCTACAGGGCTGTCAAAGGTGGAGATTTACAGTAAAGAAGTAATTATTATTGTTATTGTTATTATTATCTGTTTCTCACCTACACCTATCATATTGATTCTGAAGACATGGATTAAAACACTGGCGTATTATGGATTACTTTTATACTGCCTTTATATGCTTTTTGGACCCACAAAGGTCTGGCCACTATTCATTTGCATTGCATGGACCTACAGAGCTGATATATTCTTCTAAAAATATTCATTTGGGTTCTGCAGAACAAAGAAAATCTTGCACATCTGGAATTTTTTCTATCCTCCTTTGATAGGAGAAATTCACAAAACTGAACAATTTAGCAAAGACTAGCGCTGCATTAATCCAGCATTTTACTAAATAAGGCAAGTGGGCCAAAACAGTGAGTGAGGACGCAGTCCAAAAAGAATGTTTCCCTTCAGACTTTTTTTCAGCATTTGTCTCTCCAGGAGAATTTGTGGAATGCCTTCATGTAATGAGCCACCGATGCCCCATAACCCCCTCTCCAACTCCCCCACTTGCAATCATAAAACAGCTGCAGACATAACCTCACATTACACTTAAATGTTACACTTTATCTTTTAGTCTTTATTCGTATTATCCTTAAGATTATACTCAAGTAAATTCAGAAATTTTCAAAGAGAAATTTAAATCGAAAGATGTAAACAGCAGAGAGGCTTAGTTTACAGGCTTGTCATTACAGTCTTTACAGCATTACAATCATTTACAATCC
Source organism: Moxostoma hubbsi (assembly GCA_032164185.1). NCBI lineage: Eukaryota > Metazoa > Chordata > Actinopteri > Cypriniformes > Catostomidae > Moxostoma > Moxostoma hubbsi. Next base: position 66,294,442 of record JAVLUX010000001.1, read on the forward strand.
ATCACTATACATGTCATGGTTCGTGATCATTAACTGTTTTCAGTTAACTGCTGTTAACAATGTAAGTTATACTCCCTGCAATTTAGGCCAATAGTTCAGACACTCAAAAAAAGAACAAACAGTAGGCATTCACTTCTCCCCAACAGTGCTCAGCCCATGTTGTACTTTAGCGTCATCTGCAGGAGATATGAAGTGTGACAGGTACCAGACTGAATATCAATATCTTGAATAAAAATGAATGCCTTTTATGTAGGCCTGTGCTTTAAAATCTTAATATAGATCTGGCGCAATGCTATATGACCAAACTGAAGTTGTTAATGACAGTGACTTTATCTGAATTAAAAAGTAGCAGGGTTGGGCTGTACAAGGACAACCAGTGAGATGTTCTTTTAACAGGTTGGGACAACACTTAGGTTGACACATATAACTTGTCCATTTACTTTAACATCAGGATTTTAGGTTAGATTTTATATAAGGAAAAGAGTATATATATATTTGGTCCTGTAGTTGGTCACCATTCCTTTTAAGCTTTTTTTCCACCATCTTTTATTATCTTTTACCTTCAGTTCCTCATTTTAAATAGTCCCATGAAGTGACTTGAATTTAAAAACTACAAATATTCCATGTTGTCTAGTCTCTCTATTAATATTATGCAAAAGCTGCATACATAATAATAATAAAATAATAATAAAATAGCTAAATGCTTTTTAAAATACTGTTAGATGGAGTAGCCCATAGCAGTGGTTCTCAACAACGGCCCGGGGCCCACTAGGGGGCCTCAGCAAACTTCCAAGGAGGCCTGAAGATGACTTTAAAAAAAAAAAAATGCTAAAAATCAAAATGTTCAACATGAAAACTGACATCAGATTTCTTATTTTAATTTTAAATTTCCCCTTAAAACTGTTCATTGAAGAACGAATAGTTCTTAAAACTTCCGGAATCACAAAATATGTTGCAACTAATCATTTCATCTATTGACATTCCTAGTTTCTGTTAACAAAGAAAAAAAGCAACTTGGTCGTCATTACAGCAGTACCAGAGATAGAGTCTTCGAATATTGTCATCGACAATGGGGGGCCTTGGAGTCAGAAAGCTTGAGAACCACTGACTAACATGCCACACTGCACAATGTCAACATCCCAAAACTATTTGATAGCAGCTAACCAGTAACCACATTTCTTATTTTCAGTTATTTGTCTACAACAGGCTTTATTAAAACTTTATTTAAAAAAAAATATCAAGAGTTAAAGGCAGTTTCAGAGAGAGAGAGAGAGAGAGAGAGAGAGAGAGAGAGAGAGAGAGAGAGAGAGAGAGAGAGAGTTGCCCTATATGATAGGCCTACCACTGAACATAAACAAAAGTTCAGGACTGATACTTAAAGAACAGTGAAGATGCCATGTTCCAGCCATGCCTCAGTCGCGTGCACTGTGGAACTGCTTGCTAAAGGGTTTAATTGGTTTACCCATGTGCTGCCTTTGACTGTCAACCACAAATACTGCATCAGTGAAAACGATATAATGGCACCATGAGTATTTAGGTGTTTTATCCTTGTGTCAACAGGATATGGCTTTGTTACTTCTCATTGCACACACACACACGGTTGGATTTACTACTTGCGAGGACATCTCATATACTTTAATGTATTTTATAGCAGGCTAAATATATATTCTATCCCCTACCCCTAAACCTAACCCTCACAGAAACCTGTGCATTTCATTAGATTTAAAGATAAACATAATTTAGCTGATTTATGAGCCTTTGCTTGTGAGGACCAGCTAAAATGTCCTCACAAGTCGGTTTTCTCAAGTTTTACTATATTTGTGAGGATATTTTCAAAAATGTGGTCCTCACAAGTTTTTGTTACAAACTCTCGTGGTTTGACTCCGACTGTCTCGTCCAGGTGAGCTCGCGATTATCTTTGCAAGATTCTCCTCGAGCGTAGGGGGGCGCGCGCAACTCTCACATCAAAGGATGAACAGGGAGCGGACCTTTTCCTTATATTCCCTTATTTGGTGTGGAGGCCTTAATTAGATTACAGGAGCGATGATCCAAAAGCTCTGTAGAACATCGGCTTTATACACTTTACAGGACGATTCTTAAATGCCGAAATAATATACAGTAGCATACATGTAAATTAAAAACTAGTGTTTTAACTTTCATATACAAGACAAAGAGAATACCCTGTGAAGTTTCGGTAATGTCACGGGTTAATTGGCATGTTTGTTATGCTTGTTTGTCTATTAGCTGGTTTCGTTCTACCTATCTTCGTGAATTAAAACAAATAATTTTACTGTTGTAGCTGTATGAGACACATCGTTGTGCATGCAGGGCATCTCTATGTATGCAGTAAATGGACAATAAATAATTCAGCACAATATGCGCTGCAATGTAGCCTACACCATGCATAAGTCTGTAACTCTTTTATAGATCTGATCCATGTGCAAAGTTAAAAATCTAACAAAAACAGAATAAAAGCTATCTATAACAACAGGTTTATGGTGTGGTCACCAACGTGCATAACCAAGAAAAATGATCTGTACCACAAACTCAACAGCGCTTTGCCTACTACAAGACAAATAAAACGCATCTCAAAGCATTGTGATTGCAAAAACGGTTCTATAACTTACATTTTTGCTGGTTGTCTTGAAACAATTGCCTCTCATTTATCCCTTTGGACTTCGCGTGTGGTATTGGCTGTATAATGAACCTAACTGTCCCACAGCGCAGAAATCTCACCGTACCACCTTCCCTACCGGACGAGTCTCCCTGGAGGGAATTTTTGTTCGGTGAACTCGAGAAAAAAATACTAGTAACACCCCTTGGTCTTTTCTGACTCCTGCTGTTCTCTCTGCCCTTCATGCGAGAGCCTTAATTGGTGAAGGATCAAAGTGGGGGTTACTTTTCTATTCGAGTGAGTTTGTGTGCTGACGTTATACCGGCGGCCGCGCCTTCAGATTTTAAAGGTATGATGTCATGCTGTTAAGTGCGCCTGTATGATCTACTCCATCTGCCTGTGCGAAATGCCTGAACAACACTGTTTCTGACTTTCTACTCAACAAAGAGTTCCGACTAGCTGTTTCACGCCAACTGTTCTATTGCACATTCAGCTGTTACAGAGTTAATCATATTGAGGCATTAAGTGTAAATAACAATGTGCAAATAGTGTTAGATACTATTTGCACCCCTAATGAAATGCTTACATACAGTATACGGACCTCTCTGCTGTGTGTTCATTGTGTTCATTTAGAGTCCCACAGACACCCATACCAATCCCTACCTGTAAACGAAACCCTAACAGTCCCTTACAAAAAAATATCCACTGTTAGGTTAGACTGAGTATATTTGGAACAGAGGGACTGTAAATATTTCCCTTCTAATGCAAGTTTGAATTTTAATTTTCCGTATGCATATTCATATTAGCATCATCTCTCTGTTTGGAAAATTTGAAGAACATAGTCCACATTGATGAGAAATTATTATAGAACATCAGGTTGTTTTTTTTTTTGTTTCCCCTTCTGTCACTCACTCGATGTTGAGTCTTTCTTGAGAGCCTCGTGTACCTCTGGATTTGAGAAAAGGCCAATGAGATATTGGCAGACAGAATTTGCATGTCCCGCCCCGGACATATGGGTATAAAGGAAAGTGGACCTGCGTCTGTCAGTCAGATCTTTTCTTTGGAGCCGAGTGGTTGTGCAGCAGCAAGCTGAGTACTGAGTACTCACTGCGAGAATATGACTATGTCAGTGTTGCGGTCGCGGCTTTCATTTCTCAAAGTGAATGCCATTTCAGCCACCCCTCGTTCCTTCTTCCCACGGGATTGAGGATAACTTGGCTGGTAATGGAGGCGATTTGGGGATGGCAGCGGGCTCGGTTTCGGCCGGGTACATCCCCACGAACCACCTGCCCCCCGGCACGCTCGCTTCCGTCTGGGCTCAAGGTGAGTGCGGTTTGCATCACAGGCAGTCCACGTTCTCCCTCGAGCCCCCTGAGTTGAATGATGACGTTGGTCCCAACAGCCTTCACGGCTTGACGATTGGTGGCAGAGCGCAGTTCCTGTAGCACGTCGAGGTCGGGACTACCCAGGTGCTTGTCTCCCCCCTAACCCCATCCCCCAAAATGCCATGGCTCTCCCGCAGGTCCACCAAGCCAAGGCACTCAAAGAAATGCACCTGGGTAGTCCCGAACCCGACATGCTACAGGAACTGCGCTCTGCCACCGACCTCGCTCTCAGAGCCACGAAGGTCACAGCGCGGGCACTCGGGCAGGCAATGCCCACCCTTATCTAGCCAGTGCGTGCCATTCTCACGATGCTCCGGCACCAAAATCTTATAGTCCTGGTTATCCGGACGCAGTTGCCCATTCCTGGCAGTCCGACGCTGACGAGTTTCTAAGATGTCTCTACAGGACCTCCTCCTCAGTCTCTAACCTGTCCTCGCTGGGTGCGCGGAGCAAGGTAAGTGCTTTGAGTCTTTTCTCAGCACCCAAGCCTCGGGACACGCTCTTACCTCCCGACATGTTATTACCTGCTCCCCCCACTGCGAAACCCCACCCGGTACGTCAAAAATGAACATTCGATTCAATTCGCCAAGCTCCCGCCTCGTTTCAGCGGTAATCGCTCGATACGCGGCAAAAACGCCAGAACCTTACGGGCAGAGATTGCAACCCTGCTACTCAAAGACGCGATAGAGCCTGTCCCTCCAGATGAGATCAAGAAGGGTTTCTACAGCCCTTATTTCATCTTACCCAAAAAAGGCGGTGGGTTGGACTTGCGAGTTCTCAACCGGGCTTTACACAAACTCCCGTTCAAAATGCTCACGCAGAAACAGATTCTAACCTGCATTCGGCATCAAGATTGGTTTTGCAGCGGTAGACCTGAAGGACGCATACTTCCATGTCTCGATTTTGCCTCGACACCGACCCTTCCTACAGTTCGCTTTTGACGACCAGGGATATCAGTACAAGGTCCTCCCCTTCGGCCTGTCCCTGTCCCCTTGCATATTCACAAAGGTCGCCCCCCTATGGGAAGCGGGCATCCGCATACTCAACTACCTCGATGACGGGCTCATTCTAGCTCACACTCCAGAGTCACTATGCGCCCACAGGGACCAGGTGCTCAGGCACCTCAGCCATCTAGGGCTTCAGGTCAACTGGGAAAAGAGCAAGCTCACCTCGGTTCAGAGCATCTCTTTTGTCTCAATGACAGCATGCCTCACGAACGAGTGCACACAGTCGGCGCTCAAGTGCCTTGCTTTCTTCGAGCCAGGCACAGCGGTTCCTCTTAAACAGTTCCAGAGGCTCCTGGGGCATATGACATCCTCGGCCACGGTCACTCGGGTTGATACATATGAGACCGCTTTAGCACTGGCTTCAGACTCGAGTCCTGAGATGGGGCATGGTGCCGCGGTGTGTTATTAATCACCCCTTCATGCCGTCGGACTTTCAACCCTTGGACAGACCTCTGTATTCTGCAGACTGGAATCCCCCTACAGCAGGTGTTTAGATGTGTCGTGGGTTGGGACACTGTGTGCAATGGGCACACAGCCACTGGCTACGGGACAGGGCCCCGGCTGTGTTGGCACATCAACTGGCGAGAGTTGCTGGCTGTATTCCTTGCCCTGCGGAGGTTTCACCCACTGAGTCATCACGTCTTGATCCGTTCAAACAGCACCGCGATGGTAGCGTACATAAATCCCTATGGCGGCGTGCACTCTCGTCATATGTCACAACTCGCCCGCCATCTCCTCCTTTGGAGTCAGCAGCGACTCAGATCCCGGGCAACCTCAACATGACAGCGGACGCGCTGCCGTGACAGGTCTGGCTCAGCAGAGAGTGGAGACTTCACCCCCAGGTGGTCCAGCTGATTTGGGGCCTGTTTGGCATGGCACAGGTAGATCTCTTTGCCTCCCAAGACAATTCCCACTGCCCGCTCTGGCACTCCCTGACAGACACGCTGGCACACAGCTGGCCCCGGGGGTTTCACAAGTACGCCTTTCCCCCAATGAGCCTTCTTGCACTGGTGCTGTGCAAGGTCAGGGAGGACGAGGAACAAGTCACCTTAGTGGCTCCTTATTGGCCCACTCGGACTTGGTTCTCAGATCTCATACTCTCCGCGACAGCACCTCCCTGGCAAATTCCCCCGAGGAAGGACCTTCTTTCCCAGGGACGGGGCACCCTCTGGCATCCACGCACAGACCTCTGGAACCTCCATGTCTGGTGCCTGGACGGGATGCGGAAGATCTGAGTGACTGATCATGATCAACCAAGCCAGAGCTCCCTCTACCAGGCAGCTTTATGCCCTAAAGTGGCGCTTGTTTGCAAATTGGTGTTCTTCCCAGTCTGAAGACCTGCAGAGATGTGCAGTTCAGTCAGTGCTTTCATTTCTGCAAGAGAAGTTGGAGGGGTGGCTGTCCCCCTTTGTCCTCCGGCCAAATCTGTTCCCCTCCTGGGATTTCTCATTGGTCCTCTCGGGCCTTGAAGATGGCCCTCCTGATAGTGCGAGCTTCCATCAAGAGGGTTGGGGACCTGCAAGCGTTCTCTGTCAGCGACACTTGGAGTTCGGTCTGGCAGATACTCACGTCATCCTAAGACCACGACCAGGCTATGTGCCCAAGGTTCCAATGACCCCCTTCAGGGACCAGGTCGTGAACCTGAAAAAAAGCTGCCTCGGGAGGAGGCAGACCCAGCCTTTTTGTTGGTGTGTCCGGTACATGCTTTTCTTATCTATTTTGACCGCACGCAGAGCTTTAGATATTCTGAGCAGCTCTTTGCCTGCTTCGGCAGATGGTGGTAAGGGAACACAAAAAGAGGTTAGTTCACTGGGTCCTTGACGCTATCTACCTGGTCTACCAGACCCAGGCAGTGCCCGCCCCATTGCAGGTTTGAGGACACGCGACGAGAAGTGTGGCATCCTTGTGGGCACTGGCCAATGGCACCTGGCCAATGGCACCTAGCAGACATCTGCAGAGCAGCGGGCTTGGCAACACCCAATACATTTGTGAGGTTCTACAATCTCAGTGTTGAGTTTGTCTCGTCCCGTGTTTTGTCAGGTCCGAGCCCGTAGAACTCAGTAATACGGAACAGCCAACCGGGTGTTCCGCTTGCACCTAGCGCCCATCACCAAAGTGATCCAGTGCGCTCTCTCTCCCAGGTTAGCCACTAAGCTCTCGCTTCCTGGATGTTCTTCCTCCCTAGCCTTCTGGCCTGCGAATTCAGCTAAGGAATTTGTGGCCAGACCCACTACGAGCCTCAAGTGCTCTGTACTGTAAGGCTCCATAGGCCTAATTCCCTCTTCAGGCAACTCCCTGTGATGTGTTTCACGCGGTACGGTCCCCCTTCTGCGGACCCACATCTCCCTTGGGCAGGTCCCCTCTGTCACCAGGTAGGACCTACCACCGCACACTTTCACATGTGACTTGACAACCCATGTGACACAACGTCTCGTTCCCTCCATCAGGGAACGGAGGTTACAACAGTAACCATAACGGTTACAGCTGTAAACGTCCCATAGGAGATATGGTTGCCAATGTTCCTTCTGGAGTTTTGTTAACTTTTATTCAGTAAGAAAGCTTAATTAATTAATTTGTTTAGCTTACTTATCTAAGATAGATAGATAGATAGAATTGTGCAGTATAAATTATTTTGTTAAGTAGATATGAGTATTTTGTTTTGAGAGTATTTTGGTCGGTTTGCATGTGTGTGCATGTCACAGCATGCCTCGTATCAGTGAGGAAAACTAAGAGAGTATTTCCAGCTGATGTATTACAAATTATAAATATGCAAGCATTAGAAAAAATGTAAAGCAATCACAGAGTATAAAATATGTCAGTATATTTAACGTAACTTAGGCATAATGCCACATTTAGCACGTTATAAATGAGTGTTGCAACTGTCCCGGGGAAGTGTTTCAAATGTACCGCCATGGGTACAGTTGTAACAAAAGCGCTCCTTGACTTGAAACACTAATTGTAGAAAAAATTAACAATGTATGCAGGTTTTTAGCATTTATTTTGTTAGTGGACAGATAAAGGTATCTCGTGTGAAAAAAAAATAGTGTTTATTCTGTTCTGTATTTGTGCAGAAGAGCAAAAAGTGTGCTAACTGTACTCTGTCTACCCTATTACAGTTGTGTATACCACAATGGTATTTTGTTGTAAAATCACAGTAACCACAAAATTGATCATGGTTACTATATTAACATCATATTACTGTAGTAACACCATGGTTAATTGCATTAAAACTACGGCCAAAAATAAAACATTAATACAGTATTACTATGGTAAACCCCAGTTTAATTTGACCAGGATCAAATGTTTCTCTCAACTTACCGACCTTCATCGTGACTAAACCACTGTGAGGAAATCAGCCTTTTAATGAATTTGTATTTATTATTAGAAGTGGTATTAAAGTACATGTTAAGAGTGGAGATAGGAAACAGAAGGTGAAAAAGTGGGACAAAGGGCAGAATCGCACCCGGGTCGTCCATACAAAAAAAGCACATCCACAAAGTCTTTACACCCCACTTTGTTGCAGTGACACTAAAGCTGCAGGTTGTCTTATTTCTGTCTTTCTTCCAGACTGTTTGAGTGCAAATAGTGGCACTGTGTAGGAAGTATTTACAACATGTGCAAGTATAGTCACTACGTAATAACATACCATTCATTTTTATCCCACGATTTGTTTTTAGTTTTTTTAAGCAAATTATATTATGACTAAATGAGCATATGTTATTTGAGTAAAAAGGCCTGCTATACATTAAAAGAAAGTATTTTTTCTCCAGGCACTGGCTTTCATCCAGCCTTTATAGCACAGCGTAAAGAATGTCATGAGGGTCAGTATCCTGCTGAGATCATTCATCCTGAATTTGTGTGTGTGTGTGTGTGTGTGTGTGTGAGAGAGAGAGAGAGAGAGAGAGAGAGAGAGAGAGAGAGAGAGAGAGAGAGAGAGATTATTTTTGAACTCCTAACTAAGAATAGTTTTTCATCTGTTTGAGCATTCTATTTTGGAACAATAGCTAATTTTATAAAGCACTGATTGATTCCTGAAGTGAGCTGAAACTGTACGAGGGTCACTTTGTAATAATTATAGGGTCAGAGTTTGCTGTTTAATACAATTATTTGATAACCCTGCATGGTCCTATATATGTGATTCTATAACTCTCTTGGTACCAGTAAAACATGGTGTAGACACCCAGTGTCCCAGTCTTTCACTGCAAATATTCCAAGTACTTCATTCCTTAGAGAGAATGCAAAAAAAACACCAAAAAACCCCAGCTATAATAGATCAATTTATCAGAGGGTCTTTAGGCAGGATGACATCATATTGCACCCCTCCACCCCTTTATCTATCTCCAGCAGTCAGAGCACTCATTTATAATTTGCCCCATATGGGATTTGATGCCGTTATCTGCTACCATTGCTTCTCACCTTTCCTTTCCTTTAATTTCTTTCTCTCTCAAATACACATTCATGCACATATTTGTTTTTCAAATATCTGAGATATTTTATTAATGCAGCTGTTTGACTGCTGTATATTGGTTGAACTTGTTCGAGTGGATTGTGCCTGGATAGAGATGCTTCTTATCTAATCTTTCTAATGCAGGTATGCAGATACTTCATTGTGCTGCAATGACAACTAATGATGGATGACACTGAACATTCAGGCTTGCAAAGTTCTGCATACATCATATTCTTAGAAACAGAGAATGGAAGTATGAGGAAGAAAATAAATGTTAAGGCGGAAGACTTTTGTTTTATCTAATATTTTTATGTGCAGGGGCAATCTCACAATTTGTCTGTTTTTTGTTTGCTTTTTCCTGCTCACATTCTCTAGTGTGTGATCAAGTCCACCCAGATCAAGACAAGACATGTAGAGATATTTTGGCAGCAATCTGGCTCTCTATAGACAAACAGAGAGATACAAAAGGAGGTAAATGAGAATAGTCACATACAACAAGTCACAAGGTCAAGAATTAACTATAGTTTTAGCTTCGAGGGAGCAGTACAAACATGAGACATCCCTGATAGTTTTATTGTACATGAAAGAGTCTGATTATGTCTGATGACATCATTCTGTTTTAATATGGACATTTGTGCATTAACTGTGCCCATGTTGAATGTCTGACATATTTCTAGTGACGCTCCTTTTATATGCATGGAAAACGTGGTTCTCATCAGGGTTTTGCATGTAGGCTCTTTTACATTATAGACATTGTACGTATTATTAATCATATTGATCAAGTGACACACAAATCATGGCTCGTATTAACAAAGATTGTATCGGCCTTTCAGGTTAGGCTGTGGATTTTTGCATGCACTCAACTTCTAACAGTTGATTTTGCTTTTTAAAATTAAATTAATTTGTTGAAACACACACACAAAATGAAACCTACATATTTCTAGATTAAAATTACACTTCAAGCAAAACTAAAATATAGTCAAAATAATGAAGTGGTTCAAAAATCCTATTTAACCACCTACTGTAAAATCAAAACATTTTATCCTCTCCAACTTCTTTCTCTGGCATCTTTTGCAGTTAAAATCACTCTTTGTCAACACTTAACTGTATGTTAAGTACACCCACAGTTTGTGCCCATACAGCCCCTGATAGCAGAATCACTCTCACCAAACGCCCACTTGCATAATTTAGAGGTAAAAAATATCCATCTATCTATCTATATCTATATATATATATATATCTATATCTATATCTATATATATATATATATATATATATATAGTGAAATCCCAAAAGAAAAAGTGTTTTCAACTAAAGCACATCTTTAGTGTTAATTTATTTCTTTAAATATAAAATTGAGGTTTCCACATTTGATGTTTCAGGCCAAATGGGACCCGAACAGATGGAACGGGGTTCTCTACTGATAAGTGTAATGCATTAAGAGTGACTGGTGTCTCACATCTTTTCGAAAACAATTAAATAAAACATAGTTGAAGAAATCTAAGAAGCACACAATAATGCTTATAGGTAGGGACAACCCTCACAAATAGGCAAAGAGAAATCGACACATGAGAGCAAAACCTGTGTAGTATTTCAAGTAAAAAGTATGCTATTTCACATATTTTACTGGAACATGCCTGGTTCCTTGTCATAATTTAACACACACACACACACACACACACACACACACACACACACACACACACACACACACACTCTTTCACAAATACAGAACAAAACAACATATGTTTGTCCTGAGCTCACAAAAGGCGAGAGTGATCTTTGACAGAATGTGAAGACCAGGAAAAATGTTGTCATTGCTAGAGATGGCATCTATAATTGAACTAATAAAACATTTATAGACAGTAAATGCATAATTTGTACAGTCATAGGCAAAGAGAACAAGGAGGATGAAAGACTAAAAAGAGATGGAGAGAGAGAGAGAGAGAGAGAAAATTGAGAGCGGACATGTTACATTTATCCAATGTACTCCCAAGAATTAAGTTTCTACATTTCTTTTTTGTTAAATTCGTGTAGAAAAAGAGGGCAATTTATTTTCAAAGACAAGTTTTGACAGAAAGAATGAGACAAGAAAATGTTTTATAACAAAGATTTTTCATCAAAACTGATGCTTAAACTCTTGGACCCTAAAAAAATAGACATATACAAATTTACTTTTTCCAGAAGGCCTGTTACAAAATGAGGATAAATCCTCGGTTTGGATAAAAAGGATAAAAAGATAATGTTTTGAACCATTTTTATTTTGAATAGCTGCTTAATTTACTTAAAGAACAGCAACAGAATTGCAGTACAGCTTAACAAGGCATCAAGACAAGAACTAGACAAGCTCCTGAAGAGCAAATATTTGTTCTTCAATCAAATTTTTCACATTGCTGTGAGGTAAAAGAAAAGTAGAGAGTAAAAAGCCTGTTGTGACCCAGCTGCCTTTGGGTCATTAGCACAGGCACATTATAAGTCTTCATATTTAAATAAAATCCTCATGAATATTAATTATCTGACATAGGATAACTGAGATGACATAAGAATTGGCCATAGTAGAACTGCCACTTTCACTTTGCAGATGCAATTCTTTTAAGGTGAAGCTCTTAAAATCTAATTATTATTTCTTAAAAAATAAGAAACTTGTCCCAAGTCTCAAAAAGTGGGGGATGGTTACCACACCCCTTGTCCTGATATAGTTAAATGCACACACACATGCACACCTACAAACATGTCTGAAGGCAGTGAGAGTTGGTACCATCTGTTACACTTTATGAGGATATTACAGCAGAATGAGTCAGAATCTAAAGCTCTAGAAGTGTGTAATGGGTGTCATCATCTCCAGTTCTTTATACAGCCTCTTTTTGTTTTCAGCTTCACTGCACATCACAGAACACAGAACAGCCTTCTGACTGACGTACACAGAGTCTCTCTGGTCCCCCAGGCATGCACATGTGTGCACACGCGCACACGCACACACACACACACACACACACACACACACACACACACACACACACACACACACACACACACAGAAACACTAGAGCATTGTGGTGCAAGGGAAGAGAAACATCATGATAAACAGGGTTGATATGTCATGTACTGGAAATGAATGCTACAGTACCATACTGTAAAAAAAATAAAAAATGTTCAATTTACAGTAAATTACCAGCAGCTGTGATTGCCAGTAATTTACCATAAAAAATACAGTGACCATGTTTTAGGCTTTACGGGATGTAATTTTGATGCCTGTATATTTTAAGGTGAACTACTGTTCATATTATTAAATGATATAAACATGATGCATTAAACTTAGTAACAAAAACACCACCAGAGTAACACACGTTACACTAAATTAATATTAACATTTATTAAACTACATGAAGTATAACACAGAGCACACACTGTACATAACTAATATTAAAGATAATAAGAAACATAACTACTCCCATTAAACATTATTATCTTTTTTTGTTCTGTAGCATATATGTTACGCTAACCCATTAACCAATTAAAGTTACTTTTACTGTAGCATGTTTACATTCTTTTACATTTAAAATTATAGATATTTTTTACAGTGCAGGGAACATGACCACTACCCATTTAATCTCTCACTCCACATAGAGAACAGTTGTTTGGAAATCTTTTTGCAGATAAAGAATGGATTCTAAATCTGGCCTTACCTAGATTTCGTTCAAGTTCAAGGCATGTAGCCATCAAAACTGAAAGTTTTATTCTTTTGACTTCACACTGGAATCGTTTCATATCAAAATCAGAGCCGCAGGTGCCCCACAGCCAGGAACAGTAAACATTTGGTGAATGGGAAGTTCATATTTTAACTATATCTATGTCAACTGGAATGATAGGATTTTCTTCTCTTTAGGAATAATATTATCCATTCTACTTTCTCTTTTTTTTTTTACTTCACCGTGACATGGTGGGCCAAATTGCCAGACACAGAATATGCTGCACTGTTTGTTTTTGAAGCTAATTTAAAAAAAAAAAAAAAAAGATAAATTATATATATATATATATATATATATATATATATATATATATATATATATATATATATATATACCTGTATATATTTGTGGATTTTAAATTCGAATAGATTACAAAGAGTCTGTTTAAGTAGTACATAACTTTTATATCAAAACATCAAGGAAACGTTGATTTGAGCCCATCAAAATCACAGAAACAGAGGGTGCGTAAAAATATATCTGGATTATGAGTCTTGATGACACTCATAAATAAACTTTTTTTTTTTAATCTCCTCTTTGACAGCCTGCCAGCACGCAATTCTCGGTTTAAACACTACCTGATGAAGATTCTGGGATAGGTGCAGATGTGGTGTTGGTTCACATTATCCTTCCCTGAGGTTTCTTAAAAAACATCATAGAATTGGTCAGTTAATTACTTAAGATCTTGTTTTTGGCAGGAAAGAGACATTCTCTGACTGCCCAGTCATTCTCTGCAACCCCCTTGGCAGTATCTTTTTGAGGGATTGGTTAAACCTCAATTAATCTGTCTTTTGTGAGCAGTACATAGAGGCAGTGAGTACTGGCAGAGTTTAGTGACAAATATATCTTGGCATTTTGACTGTTCATGCCCAAGCCACAGGAAGCTCTTCCTGCTAACTTTTTCTACATAATTTGTATGTTTTTTTACAAATATAAATACAATGAACTTTGGGTAGTGAAATTATATGGTAAATGTGATACCTGGAGAGGGAGAGAGATTGGAAATTTGACCACCATCACTAATTCTGTCATTTGGACAACAAATACCTACCCATTGAGAAGTCACTATTGTACATGAAGCTTGAACATGGATGAACACTAAGGAGTAAAAACATCCAGGCATGATTCTGTTGGACTACATAAAATAGACACCAAACCATCCTCAACAAAATCTCCTTTTTTCAAGACATCATAATTTTTTATTTTAGGTGGTAGGAAAGAGTAACAGAAAACGCTGCATTTACCTCTACCAGTTTGGGCACTATGATACATGCCCACTCTTGCCTCTCCCTATCCTTGCGATCGCCTAAAAGAAATGGAGATTGGCTTCCATTTAATCTTGCTTTGAAAGTTTAGTCAGCTAATGATGAGCTACTTTGTTTGTGTTTTTTGTAATTGTGTTCTCCTGACTACTTCACAGTACTTCACAGTTTAAGATCCCTCATTGTCTTGTGACGTTTCATAATTGCAAGGGCATCACGATTATTGCAGTTTTAAATGTAAACATTTGTATTCCTTTCCATTTAGTATACTGGCCTTTAGATTTCACTCTGTGATTGTAAGTTTATTAGTTTAGTTTAGTTTTAGTTTAGTTTTAGTTTTCAGTGTTGTTCCAGCTGTGTTAGCCTTTCAGTATAATTTTATTGATATAATTTAAATGTTTAATTGCATTACAGGAATAGTTCACCCATAAATAAAAATTATATCATCATTTATTCACCCTCATGTTGTTCTATAACCCTATGACTTTCTTGCTTTCTTTTTTGGAACAAAACAAGAATATGTTAGCAGAATGTTCAATCTGAGTCACCATTCACTTTCGTTATATGCAGAAAACAAAATAGCAGATGCAATAAAAGGGAATGGTGACTAACAAAAATGTAAAAAAATTAAAGTGGTTTAAAATGATATAATATACTACATATATTACTGGATTCATGTTTTATTTGCAGTTTTCGCAATTATGTAATTGTATTTATTTATTTATTTAAATGTGGGGATGGGGGGGTGACAGAGTGTGGGTGGGGACAATTTTACTAGTTCACTCTCTACAATGAACTGCAGACATACTGTCTTCATAGAGGGATGACATATTTGATTGAGACACTGATGCACCTTCTGTTCTCTTTTGATGGCAGTCAATGAGCATCATCTGCACATGATTATTCATCATTTAGGCCATGTGCACGCATTTGTTTTGTTGCCAAGCGAGATGCCGAGACATGCTGAGAGGGTTTGTTTGCACAAGGGTCAGTGTAACACAATAATCTGCAGACAGGGTTGGGAGGGTTACTTTTGAAATGTATTCCACTGCAGATTACAGAATACATGCTGTAAAATGTAATTTGTAACGTATTTCGAGGTCAAGGTCAGTAATGTATTCTAAATACTTTAGATTACTTCTTCAGCACTGGTAGATTTTTTCACTTGTTTTGACTATAAAAACTCTGCAAGTACAGTAAGAAAAAATACACATACAATACATTCAATACATACAGTAAAAATACATTCTCTAAAAACCTAAATATCTTATGCAGTGTTGGTTCTAAAACAATATAATTCAAATTGATTTTGTATTAAAGATTTATAGATATTTTTACAGGGAAGAAATGCTAAAATTATTATTAAGAAAATGATTTTTGCCCTAATATCAAAGGTTTTACTAGAAAAAAAACATGCATTTTCTTGATAAACAAAATATGATCGTGTCTGGTAACAAGTGCATGTAAAATGGCTAGAAATAACATTTTAGCTTAGTGTAAAGCTTACAATGTACACAAAGTTTACTTCTATTTCTTCTGTCTGGACTTTAAACTTACTTCTCTGTCTGCTCGTATAAATGTAACACATCATAAGAAAGTGTTTCACCGCTGTTCAAATGCACTTTGGATCGCATCATTTATATGTATACATGTTTTCCATCTGAAATCACTAAATATTAAATGAAACAAATGACAATAAAATGCAAAGTAATCTCTTCAGTAATCAAACTACTTTTTGAATGTAACTGTATTCTAATTACCAATTATTTAAATTGTAACTGTAGTGGAATACAGTTACTTATATTTTGCATTTTAAATACATATTCCCTTTACATGTATTCCGTTACTCCCCAACCCTGTCTGGAGTCTGCAGACTCAGTGAAAATGATGTTTGAGAATCTCATTTGAAAGAAACCACTGTGGAGTTACAGTGAATGAGACTGAATGAATAAGGTTGAGAGGTGTTTTCAAAAGACAAAGTCTATGACAATATAAATGATAATTTTGTTCATCTTGACTCCTCTCTCTCAGTGTTCAATTTGTGCTTTCTATTGGGTAAACCTTACTTCTCTTCCTTATGCTCTCTCTCTCTCTCTCTCTCTCTCTCTCTCTCTCTCTCGCACTTGCTCGCTATCATTTGTTCCAGCTAGGAAGTCTGACTATAATAAGAATGTTGTAAGATACAGGCTGTAAAGGAGTTCAATGGAAAGGAGGAGGTGAGAACCAGCTTGACAATGTAAATAATATTTTAATTATAAACTTAAACAAAAGACGAACACACACATACGACAGACATGTCCGTAAATTATCTCTCTCTCCCGCACTATCCTCTGCAGTCGGCCTTTATCCCTCTCAGAGGCTTTATTAGCCTAATACGGGACAGGGTGTGTAGGATCACGACCCGGCCCCGCCCTGCCACATTCCTCCCTCGTTCTCTCTGGCTGGGGAGCCCCCGGCATGAC
Organism: Moxostoma hubbsi; assembly: GCA_032164185.1. Lineage (NCBI taxonomy): Eukaryota > Metazoa > Chordata > Actinopteri > Cypriniformes > Catostomidae > Moxostoma > Moxostoma hubbsi. The sequence goes on from JAVLUX010000001.1 coordinate 66,311,365, forward strand.
GTACACCCCCTCTTTCCCTGGGGGAGGGCGTGCCCTAAGCCCCGTCTGCCGGCAGGTCATCCCCGTCTACCTGGACGAGGGAGGGGACAAGGGGAGGGAAACAGCAATAATTAAATAGGGGGGGTACTTCCTTTAACATGTAGTACCCCCCCCAAAAAAAAACACTTAAAAGAGAGGGAAAGGCCAACGCAGAGCGGCAGTGAGAGAGAGAGATGGGAAAAAAAAACAAAAAACGTACTCGCCAGTTCTCTGATACGCCGTAGCTTGTTCGTCAGCCACTCCTCCACCCTCTAACGGACGACAGCCGCACCTCTCCAGGCGGATCGGAATCAGTCCTCCAGCCCCTGGCGGACGGAATGCCCCGCCGCATTCTAGGGGAGCCGAAGGGGTCTCCCCTGCCCCTGGCAGCGGCCCTGACCGCTCCAGGCGGTCGGCTAGGAGCCCCTTCTCCCTTCACGGTCGGCTGGGCTCCTCGTCCCCCTGCAGATGGCCGCGGCTGCTCCGTTGGGGTGGAAGGTAGTGGCGAGAACTCTACTATGGCGTATCCCTCCTCGTTCCTGGATTTCGACACCAGTGTAAAGGAGTTCAATGGAAAGGAGGAGGCGAGAACCGGCTTGACAATATAAATATTTTAATTATAAACTTAAACAAAAGACGAACGAACGAAGGAACACACACACACACACACACACACACACACACACACACACACATATATATATATATACACTCACCTAAAGGATTATTAGGAACACCTGTTCAATTTCTCATTAATGCAATTATCTAATCAACCAATCACATGGCAGTTGCTTCAATGCATTTAGGGGTGTGGTCCTGGTCAAGACAATCTCCTGAACTCCAAACTGAATGTCAGAATGGGAAAGAAAGGTGATTTAAGCAATTTTGAGCATGGCATGGTTGTTGGTGCCAGATGGGCCGGTCTGAGTATTTCACAATCTGCTCAGTTACTGGGATTTTCACGCACAACCATTTCTAGGGTTTACAAAGAATGGTGTGAAAAGGGAAAAACATCCAGTATGCGGCAGTCCTGTGGGCGAAAATGCCTTGTTGATGCTAGAGGTCAGAGGAGAATGGGCCCACTGATTCAAGCTGATAGAAGAGCAACTTTGACTGAAATAACCACTCGTTACAACCGAGGTATGCAGCAAAGCATTTGTGAAGCCACAACACGCACAACCTTGAGGCGGATGGGCTACAACAGCAGAAGACCCCACCGGGTACCACTCATCTCCACTACAAATAGGAAAAAGAGGTTACAATTTGCAAGAGCTCACCAAAATTGGACAGTTGAAGACTGGAAAAATGCTGCCTGGTCTGATGAGTCTCGATTTCTGTTGAGACATTCAGATGGTAGAGTCAGAATTTGGTGTAAACAGAATGAGAACATGGATCCATCATGCCTTGTTACCACTGTGCAGGCTGGTGGTGGTGGTGTAATGGTGTGGGGGATGTTTTCTTGGCACACTTTAGGCCCCTTAGTGCCAATTGGGCATCGTTTAAATGCCACGGCCTACCTGAGCATTGTTTCTGACCATGTCCATCCCTTTATGGCCACCATGTACCCATCCTCTGATGGCTACTTCCAGCAGGATAATGCACCATGTCACAAAGCTCAAATCATTTCAAATTGGTTTCTTGAACATGACAATGAGTTCACTGCACTAAAATGGCCCCCACAGTCACCAGATCTCAACCCAATAGAGCATCTTTGGGATGTGGTGGAACGGGAGCTTCGTGCCCTGGATGTGCATCCCACAAATCTCCATCAACTGCAAGATGCTATCCTATCAATATGGGCCAACATTTCTAAAGAATGCTTTCAGCACCTTGTTGAATCAATGCCACGTAGAATTAAGGCAGTTCTGAAGGCGAAAAGGGGTCAAACACAGTATTAGTATGGTGTTCCTAATAATCCTTTAGGTGAGTGTATATATATATATATATATATATATATATAAAACGGACATGTCCGTAAATGATCTCTCTCTCCTGCACCATCCTCTGCAGTCAGCCTTTATCCCTCTCAGAGGCTTGATTAGTCTAATACGGGACCAGGTGTGTAGGATCACGACCCGGCACCACCCTCAGCCCTCCACCCTGCCACACAGGCATAGACAAGCAAGTTTGACAAATCCCACATTACGTCACACCCTGCCTTTAAGGGTATTTCATATCGTAATTTTTGCAGATGTGTGCATGTAAAACAATGCGTTGCAGTAGTTGGTCAACTTTAGGTCATATTTGGTTAACTTGACATGTTTCTGAGTTATATGTGAGAGTTTCTGAGAGTGGTGGAGTTAATGTCTGGGTTAATGTCTGGTGAGAGAAAATTGTTGTATATTCTTTCTGATGTGATATAGCTTGAGATTGTGCGTGTGTGACTTTATATTGCTGGCTTAGTTGATTCATGATGTCTTAAAAATTCAACAGTAAATGAAACTATATATCTAAGCCAAATAATCTCTCATCAATTATAAGTCATTACTTCACTGCCAATTATCTTTGCTCTCCCTTTTATATAAAAAAATGGCTTAATCCACCCACAAACCCACTCAAACATAGATATACTCATACATACAGGCACATGACAGGACAGAGTCACACAATTGTGAAGTTGCAATTGTACACAGAGACACACACATGCCATTTCCCTCTCCACAAAATACAGCCATATATGGTAAGCCTTGTTTTAGAGGTAAGAGAGAAGAGTGAAAGAAGGAGAGAGAAAGAGAGAGAGAGAGAGAGAGAGAGAGAGAGAGAGAGAGAGATGAGAGATCAGCTCTCACTGTGAACTAAACAACTCTCCATCAAATAAAACTGAGTGTGCATAGATTATTTTAGCCACGCCTCAAAATCATGTTACTGTGTGAAGACTGTGTAAACATTATGACCAGTAGCTGTAAGTTTTCTCTTCTAGCAGACTGGCTGACTGCCCGTTACATCACTTATTTGCAGTACAATAAAGAATGATGATCCCCAGATAGGTGAGGCCTAGTGAGCCCAGCAGAGCTGAAGTAAGGAAGAAGGAATGATGTTTGCCAAACAGAAAAGGAATTTGGTTTTGCACACTTATTGACTGCTTAGTGGCAGGATTAAATGCTTACTTCATCTGGTTATACTTGGGGTGCTGACACTAAGCAGTGATGTGTTATGGCTAGCAGTTATTTCCTTATAATTAATATAAATTTTATATTAACACCTGCAAACCTGTAAGAATTCAGGGAACCACATCATTACAGTATTATCAGAGACCATAAAAGGTCTTTAAATGAAACTCAGGAGAAGAAGATTGATACATGTTACATATGCTTACACACATATGCATACACATATGACATTCTAATATTCATGTCATGCTATTTGTAGAAAAGGATTGAAAATCAAATTGGTGGATCATCTATAATAAGTCTATAATTAAAAAAATTACAAATATTCCATCGAAAGTAATTATTTTTCTGTTACAATGCCTTAAAGGGATAGTTAATCCAAAATGAAAATAATCTGATAATTTTCTCACCCTCACATCATACCAGATGTGTATGACTTTCTTCTGCTGAACACAAACAAAGATTTTTAGAAAACTATCTCAGCTCTCTAGGTTCATACAATGAAAAAGTGAATGGTGACCAAAATTTTGAAGCTCCAAAAAGCACATAAAGGCACCTTAAAATTATTCCATAAGTCTCCTGTGGTTATTATATGGATATGATAAGTATGGGTGTGAAACATGTAAATATTTCTGTCCTTTTTATTATAAATTCTATAAAGAATGTGAATTGCCAAAAACACAAGAAGAAGAATGTGAAAGTGAAAGTGGGAAAGTGAGATTTATAATGAAAAGACTCAAATATTGATATTTTTCTCACCCACACCTATCATATTGCTTCAGAAGTTATGAACATAACCACTGGAGGCTTCTAGATTATTTTATGCTGCCATTATGTGTTTTTGGAGATTCAAAATTTTTGTCACCATTCTTTTGCATTGTGAGTAATGCATATCCTTCTTAAAATCTTTGATTGTGTTCTGCAGAAGAAGGTCATACACATCTGGGATGACATGAGGGTAAGTAAGTGATGAGAGTATTTATATTTGGGACCCTTGTCATCAAAAAGTTTGAAAACCCTCACTTACAATAAGTTTAAATTGCTTCAACAGTCCTGGAGTTGGATATAATTTGTGCAGGGAATATTACTTCTAGATTCAGACAGGGCCTTAGTAAACTGTTGAGCCTTGCAAAGAATATATTACAACCTCAAGACTCTTCACATCATGCTAACTGTGCATCTAAGCCCTCAAAGGAATAATAATAATATCCTCCTTGTGCTGCATCGCTTGCACACATGTTCCACTAATCAGGAACAGCATGAACAACACAACATCTACTGTACAAATATACAATAAAAGCCCAAGAGAAGAGAGCTCAGGGGAATGAACACCAGACATAACCATTCAAAACCTGATCTTTGTTAATGCTTGTGAGATATTCGGAGCAACAGCTATTAAATGAGAGAAGGGAAGTAAGAGGAGAAAGAACAAAAAAAGAATGAGAAAGAAAAGGGCAGAGAGAGAGAAAGTGAGAGTGAGAGAGAGAGAGAGAGAGAGAGAGAGAGAGAGAGTCAGCAACTTTATCCTTATTTGGGAGGAGGAATGTGGAGGAGCTTGAGAACACAGTGGCTATGAATGATGGATCTATCTCTTTCTGTCTGTTTCACTCTTGTTGTGAGTACTGTATATGAGCAGCCTCTTCTTAAAAAAACAAACAAAAAATATAAAAAATAAATAGATATGCACTCAAAGTGATGCCCATCATTTTGCAAAGTCAGTATTGCCATACAATGATTCTGACTGCATAAAATAACATTTATAAAATGCACATATGCACACATTAAATCACACACACATCCATTCACATTCTAATGAGTTGCATGAAGCAGGGACACCTACTTCATACCTGCATCTGGACTGAATCACCAAAGCAGATGTTTGAGGCAGATAAATAATGATGTCACTCTTGAGTAGAAGGTGGCAGTTTGCAGTGTTTGTTTATCTGGCTCACCACATGTGGACCTCAGAGCAGATGTCTGTCTGCCCCACATCAATAGGGTCGGTCTGCGTGTGTGTGGGTCAGGGCCTACATTGTGAGGACGAAATATGAACTTAAATGTCTAAAAATGAGTCTATCTGAACACAGAATCCAGACAGTTTGTCTTCCAGGGCTGTAACTTGTTATCTGTTTGAATCCCAAAACAGGAGGATGAGTTGATGAAAAATTGTTGAACAAATAGCATCTAAACATGCATCATCCAGCATTAACATTTGTCCTCTCCAAAGAGTAAAGTCAAGGGAAAACTGACTTCAAGAAAGACACGTCCTGTTTCCCGTGTCAAGCCATTGTGCAATGAGCCATAACTCTTGGCACAAGTCTTGAAATTTCACAATTTCCTGATGATTCCAGGCATCAAGAACAAATTATGTAGAGCCATATCCACAGCTTTTCAGTAATTGAGAGAATATGTGGAATATTTGACATTCATTCATCGCACTGTAAAACTGTTTGAAATGTACTGAAATGAACTATGGGAAAAAGGTGATAAAGCACCTAAAATATACACTTTGCCTTATCTGTTCACAAAGTTTATGTAGAATATTGATGTTGATAAAAAAGGCCATAGACACATAATATTTCAACTACCTATTAATATTTATTGTGCTTATTAACAGCATAACGTATAGAAAAGCCTTTCACTGCCATCCCAGATGAGCATGTTACAATTAAATTTGAAACTTGAAGACAGGGCCCAATCAGCACATCCTGGCATGACATCCGTACATACACTACCGTTCAAAAGTTTGGGGTCACTTACTCATTCTTTATTTATTTATTTATTTCACATTTTAGAATAATAGTAGTCAGCAAAACTATGGAATAATAGAAATGGAAATATGGGAATTATTTTGTGACCAATAAAATCCAAAATAAATCCAAAACTATGTAATATTTTAGCATCTTCAAAGTAGTCACCCTTTGCCTAGATTTTGCAGACATGTACTCGTGACATTTTCTCAACCAACTTCTTGAGGAATCACCCCGGGATGCTTTTTAAACAGTATTGAAGGAGTTCCCATCTATGTTGGGCACTTATTGGCTTCTTTTCTTCATATTTTGATCCAAGTCATCCATTTCAAAAACTTTTTTTTTTTTTAGGAAATTTTAGATTTGTAATTAAATAAATGTATATGTTTTGGCAGAATAATATTTTGTCTACAAAGTTAATTTCAAACTTTTAAGCATACACCTTCAGATCAAAAGATTTTTAAGATCATGAGAAACATTTCAGACAAGTGACCCCAAACTTTTGAACGGTAGTGTATGCTTTAAAGTGACCCTGGATGACACTGTATAATCTCATGACTATGACAGTTGACACAATGCAGCCCAAACGTGTGCTTACAAGTTACCCTAACATATCAGTAGACTCAGAGAAGGTGGGGGAGAGGAGAATGAAGGAAATTCTTCTGTGTCTGGTGATTTCTACAGGACGTTAAGCAGAAAAAATATGTGTCATCCTGAAGCTGTAGGCTTTTCTGCCTTTTGTTGTTTACAAACAACTGGTCATCACTATAGCAATGGATATATTTTTACTTCCTGTTTAAGGTGATGCCATGGTGCAGTATGCCAGCTCATAATAACGTAACATAACATAGCATAACAACATAACATAACATAACATAACATAACATAACATAACATAACATAACATACATTACTCAAAGATTATATTGGCAGATTAACTTGTGAAGTTATGTTATGTTACAGTATTTTATGTTGTAGTATTTTATTTTATATTGCATATATTATAATTACATTTATATAACATAACATAACATAACAAAACAAAACAAAACATAACATACAATACTCAAAGATTATATTGGCAGAGGAACTTGTGAAGTTATGTTACAGTATTTTATGTGGAGTATGTTATTTTATATTACATATATTATAATTACATTTATATAACATAATATAACATAACATAACAGTATGATTCAAATGTAACAGTATGATATGTTATGCTGTTATGTAATGTTGTTTTAAACTTCTATACTTTGATTGAGACAAATAGCTCGCCATTCTGCAAAATCTGTTATAGATATTTGTCATGTCATGTTATGTTTTAAACTTAAGTGCTTTGATTGGGATACATACTGTAACTGGCAATTTCCCTTAATCTGTCATTAGAAAAAGATTTAACCCTTGCATTAGCCATTACAGTTCCTATAAGAATTAGATTGTGACTTTCCACAAGGCTAAATAGCAAACTGTCTAAGAGATCATGAAATTATTAATTGTGTCTTCATAATTGTGTCTTCATATTACACAATAATATTTTAAGATGCAATGACTAATGTCTGACTCAACCCCTTATCTTTCCATTTAGTTCTTCCTTTCCTCTAATTGTTTTTAATTCCTTTATAAGTTGTTACACCCTCTCTTCTTCATTTTCGTCTCTGTATATTTTGTGTGCATTCAAATACACATGTACCCTACCTGACATCAGACAAGCACAGTTGTATAACAGCCTACACATTCAAACTGCGCTGGACATGTGCAAAGTCAAATCACTATGGCATGTGAAAATCCATTCTCTTCTACTTTTGAGCAAAAGCTTGTACTTTGCATTGTGTGAGTCCATGCAACTCTCCTGCACACTGATGTGTGAAGGCATTGGGTATGGTAACTGAAGCCCCACGCCCGGTTTGTGGTTCTCTGAAAGCAAGCAAGACCATGTCATTTCCAGGGCTGGATCGTTCAGTCAGAAAGCGTGAGACCGAGACCCAATAGCAGATCACAATTCAAGGGATTTATTTACAGCAGAAAATGTCAATTCAAACTGAACTGGCAACTGGTAATCTTCCAGCTTGCTGTACGCCTGTGTAACAGGTAAAGGTCGGGCAGGGAGGTGTTTCATGTTGTCCATTAAACAATCAACATAAAGTTTAATGGACAAGATAAACTTAAACCAACAAAAAACATAAGGACATACACACAACTTGGCCGCGTGCATCTCTCTCTCTCTCTCTAACCGGCATCTCCGGCCGCCCCTTATCTCGCTCTCCCACTGATCAGCTTATTCAACTCTCCATCACGGCCCAGCCACGCCCTCCTTGTCACAGTCTGTTCTTGCTGCCCATGAATCGCCAGTGGACGGCAGCTGGTGCTGGGATCGCCAGCCTTCGCCATGTTCAGTATGAATGGATATTTTCTGTTGATAAATAAATCGTTGATTTCTTCTTCTGATAGCCTAAATGGCTAAATTTAGATAGGTGTGTGTGTGTGTGTGTGTTTTCTTTTTTTCTTTTCTTGTGAGGTGACAAGTTTTGGCTGACTCTAGAACAGGTGTAATGAAATAAAAAGGAATGATTACAAATTGAAGCACATTTGATGTGGCTTGACCTATGCACAGCCCAAGTTAGAGGAATGTGTGTGAGAGACAAGGGGAATAATTATATTGTTTACAGAGCTGTAGCTTCAGCTTTGGACTGAGTGGGTGTCTCCTTAGATTTTGTTTTAAAATGTTATTAAAGCTACGTTGAGGCCTGAGGTGGAAACATAATTTTGATCTTGAGCTTTTTTTTATACTGTGGATAGTTTAGAGATTGTTCAGTGTAAAAGTGATGTTCTACATCTCCATCAAATGGCAAGGCAGAAACAAGATTTTTTAAATGTCACGTCATATTTACATTGACTAAGAACAAAAATTTGTGATACCATGGGATCGAATAACTAACCCCATCATTTGTTCCTCATTATCCACAGTTAAGAAATATGAGGTCATTCCTCTTTTCAAAGAAATGAAGAGGGATTGAGCAAGAATGACCACATCCGAGCATTATAATCACAAAGCAATAGCGCTGACGCTTTGGAGAGTATGAATAACAATTAGTTCGATCTACAGTTTTACAGGTCTATGTCGCCCTCTTGTGCTTTCAAAGATGCTTGGCCGCATTGTTAGAAATTAACTGTAGGGCAAATTTCGCCCCCTTCATTTGATTCTCAGATGCATTTTTCCATAACAAGGACAATTTTTCCTATCTCAAAAAAATAAAAAAATATAATAATAATAATAATAATATTAAGAGAAATGGAAATATGGGAATTATGTTGTGATTAAAAAAATAAAATAAATCAAAACTATGTTATATTTTAGCATCTTCAAATTCGCCACACTTTGCCTAGAATTTGCAGCTCTTGTTATTTTCTATACCAACTTCTTGAGGAATAAACCTTGCATGCTTTTTAAACAGTATTGAAGGAGTTCCCATCTATATGCTGGGCACTTAGTGGCTGCTTTTCTTAATTATTTGGTCCAAGTCATCCATTTAAAAAAAAATCTTTTTTTTTTAAAATACAATTTTAGTTTTGTAATTAAATAAATTAATATGGTAGTACAATTATATTTTTGTCTACAAAACAAATTTCAAACATTTAAGCATATGCCTTCAGATCAAAAGGTTTTTAAGATCATGAGAAACTTTTCAAGTGACCCCAAAACTTTGAACGGTATAGTGTGTGTGTGTGTATATATATATATATATATAGCAGTATATATATTTACCAGTTCAAAAGATAAAATGCATAAATAGGTCTATAGAGAATATTAAAACTTACCAATATCAATGCAACAACTCAAAAAAACAAAGAAGAGAAATTTGTTATGAGGAAATGCTTTGCACTGACATTTTTTAATTATTGAGGCATTTTTGTCACTTTAAGTGGGATTTTTGGAAATGCTAATTTGGTACTATAAAATCACTTATATCAAACACAGTTGAAGGCTATTTTGTTCGTTAAATGCAGCTTATTATGTTATGTTGTTCTTAGAGTTGTCACAGTATGCAATAGGCATGTCTTAATGTCATTTTAGGTCAAAAATTTAATAAAAGAAGAAACACCTGGCTCTAACAAGGACAGAAAGAGATATGGAAGGCCAAATGTACAACTAAACAAGAGAATAAGTACATCAGAGTCTCTACTTTGAGAAATAGACACCTCGCATGTCTTCAGCTGACAGCTTCATTGAATTTTTCCCGCTCAACACCAGTTTCATGTACAACAGCAAAGAGAAGACTCAGGGGTGCAGGCCTTATGGGACAAATTGCAAAGAAAAAGCCACTTTTGAAATAGAAAAACAAAAATAAAATTTTTGAGTGGGAAAAGAAACACAGATAATTGGAAAAGAGTGTTATGGATCTTAACCCCATTGAGCTTTTGTGGGATCAGTTAGACTGTAAGGTGCGTGAGAAGTGCTCAACACGACAGCCACATCTATGGCAAGTGCTACAGGAAGCGTGGGGTGAAATGTCTCCTGAGTATCTAGAGAAACTGACAGCTAGAATCCCAAGTATCTGCAAAACTGTCATTGCTGCATGTGGAGGATTTTTTGATGAGATCTCTTTGATGTAGTTTAAGAAGTTCTAAATGTATATTTTCTTTGTGTGATTCAAAAGCATTGATTAAACAGTTTGTTAAGACAAACTATAATGTTAGTCTGACAAAACATTGTCTGAAAGTTTCAAATAGTTTTAAATGATTGAAGTTAGACAATTTACAGACAAAACAGACTCATAGCTCAATTTAATGTTATGTATTCTAGGGGATTTTTGGCCTCCAAAATGTTGTGGATTTTTGGAGGCTTAAATGATTCCTTGGCAGGGCTTTTCGATGGAAGAATAATAATGGTAGCCAAGCTGTAGGATCGTTCCAAACAGAATTTCCCAAATAATGACCAAATGACCACTATTATTGAGCCCCACACCTTTCAGCCCTCCAAAGCTCTCACAGTGGAGTGTAAAGTATTTGAAAGAAATAGGGTGAAGGGATGATCACTTCTGAATTGAACACACCCCATCTTCAAGCCAGAACTGCCTGAACTTCACCGAACCCTTGCATAGATACTGTAGGAGCCTACTGTATCTGTTAAATTCACCAATATATAGTGTTTGATGAAGTTAAAATATTTCATAATTTATTATGGCTCCTTTAAATACATATGCATTTTGTATGCATAATTTGTATTATTTTGTGACAAGGTTCGTTGTTGGCCAGATAAAAGAGGAAGAGGGAGCCGGTTTCCACAATCCACATGAGTCAGACTTTAATTATCAGAAAACAGCAATCGCTTTTCAGCTAACACAAATACATTTCTACCTTTCAGCAATAATTGAAAACACTCAGTAACAGACACACAGTCTCTAGTGTGCCCCTCTCCCTCTCTCTGTAGACCAGGCCATTTTTATCCCCCCGTCTCTCGCTTCAAACACAGAAACAATAATTACCAGCAATTCAACTCAGGTGAAACTCCTTACTGCTTCCATTCTCTACAGAGAGGCACCATGCCCTCACTTCCACCCCACCTCCAGACTCAGGCCGGGGGAACTGTCCATCTGCAAAACAAAAGGGAGAGAGAAGTCAGGGGAATGCAGAAGCGGCCTGCCACAAAGTGCAGCTTTTACATGCATGAAAACCTGTTGGCATGGCTCCATCCACTGGACTGGGTCTGGTGCTCTCTTTTTAGTGAGATCAGTCAGCAGGCTGGTGATGTCAGAATAATTAGACACAAACCTTCGATAATAGCCAGCCAGTCCCAGGAACTGTCTCACCTCCTTTTTGGTCTTGGGTCTCGGGCAGGTTGCAATCGCTGCGGTTTTATCAATTTGGGGATGCACCTGCCCACAGCTGAAGTAGAACCCCAGATACTGTACAACCACCCGCCAAATTGCATACTTCTTCGGGATTGCTGTGAGCCCCGCTCGTCACAGCAATTTCAGAATGGCCCCCCGATGCTGCATGTGCCGATGCCAATCATTAATGCAAATAATAATATCATACAAATAAACAGCGCCATATGCAGTGTGCGGTCTGAGGACTCTTTCCATAAGATGCTGAAGTAGCCGGGGCCCCAAACAAATCGAACGGTAGGGTCACAAATTGGTGTAACCCAAACAATGTGGAGAAGACCATTTTCTCACTGGACATCGGCGTTAAGGGTATATTCAAATAACCTTTTGTTAAATCCAATGTACAATAAAAGCAAGCCGTGCCCAATCAAGCAGTTCGTCAACATGAGGCATTGGATACGCATCCAATTTCGAAACCACATTGGCTTTCCAATTATCCACACACAACCGGACTGAGCCATTGCTCTTAGGCACCAGAACCATCGGGCTGGCCCAATCACTATGGGATTCTTCTATTACCCCCATATGGAGCATGACCTTTAATTATTCCAGTAGTACCTGTTTCATGTGTTCGGGTAATCGGTAGGGCAGACTACGTACCACTACCCCTGAGGTTGTCTCAATGTGGTGTTCTATGAGATTAGTGCGGCCGGGGAAAGGTGAGAACACTTCAGATAAATTATTTTGCAATCTGGCAACCACCGTACGTTGTGACAGTGAGAGGTGCTCTCCACAAGGGAACGGGGTGAACAGATTGTCTTTTAGATTCACCTCTGGTCCGAGCTACTCCCTCTCTTGATGTCACTTCCTGTTCCTGATGGCATGCTGCATGAGTGTTTGCAGTTTACGAGCCTGCTTAGCATTGCTTATTCTTATACGTTCATCTTTTTATCCTTTGCCATTTTACTACATGTTTTGGGTTTTCCGCTTATCTACTGTTTCCACTGTTTGTATTATACCGTGCACATAAGTTTCTCTCTGGGGGGTTTAGCTTTCTTTTCTCTGCTTTTTTTGCTTGTCTACATCTCGTGTCTCAACTGCGTGCATTTGTTCTTCTCCACTGTTTTACATGGATTATTGCATCAATCTCAAACATATGCTGATTAGGAACCACATCAATCTCAAACCCTCACCGCTCGAGAACAACCATACCAACAACAACAACAAACATTTGCGGTAAATCTGCTCATGTTATTGCTTCCTGCATTACATGCCACATGCTTACTATATCTTCTTCCATCAGCAGTGAGGGATTTACATGTGATAAATGTAAGAAATGATTCAGGTTGATGGAAAAGGTTGATAAGTTAGAGACACGCATCTGAACGCTAGTGGAGGTCAGTGAGAAAGAGAAACCGGTAGATACTGTTTCGGATGCGGGTAGTACAGCAACCAACACACACTTTTTGGTTCCAGCTGAAGAGCCCCCACAGCAGGGCGATTGGGTGACATCTCTGCGGCATACTTGCTCAGCAAATCGACACCAATCTCCCGCTCCTGTTACGGTTTCCCATCAGTTCTCCCTGCTCAGTGATGCACCCACTGAGAATCATGTTGAAAGAGCCCTAATAATTGGTGAGTCTATTGTAAGGAATGTGGGCATCTGATATCAGATCAAAATGTGCTAACAACTCCTGTCTATTGCTAAATGTAGATTTTCAAAAACTGTTATTCACATATTCACGGCACTAAGGATGTCCGGCTTTGCCAATCAGAGATCGCTAGAGATAATGTTAAAGAGGTGCATGAACTTGCAAAAGTGTCTGACATCAGACACTGTAATATGCTCTGGCCCCCTCCCTGCTCATCGTGGTGATGAGGTTTATAGTAGTTTAGTGTCACTGAACAGCTGGATGTCTGGAGAATAGCATCTGAATTATAGACAATTGTACGAGTTTTTGGGGTAGACCTGACCTGCTAAAGAGAGATGGACTCCATCCCTCCAGGGAAGCTGACGCTCTCCTCTCTAGTAATTTGGCTCATTAAAAATGATAGTATTTGACTAGCAGGGGCCCAGGTCAGGAAGCAGACAAACTGGTTAATCTGAACATCTGCTAGATGACTTGAGATGTCACATAAACTACAACACATAGAGACTGTATCACCTAGAAATAACATAGAGACTGTCAGAGCCCCGAACTACCAAACACAATACTCTCACTAAATCATTTAGAAAAAAATGTGATTGTCAAACTTGAAAAAAATAAAAATAATAATATTGAAGATAAACATCATCAAGTTAGGGCTACTAAACATTAGATCTCTTTCTACCAAAGCACTAATTATAAATTAAATTATTACAGATCATAGTTTGAATGTGAGCAGTTTCTGAAGGGTCGAGGAGGAAGTGTTGCTGCAAGTTACAGTGAAGTTTTGGGTGTTACTCAGAGGACAGGATATAAAGTCTTTTGAACTAATAATGCTTAACATGACACCATCAGATATAAATAAATAATCTCTGTTGTCTTTTGCACTTGCTACAATATATAGATCACCTGGGCCTTACTCTGATTTCCTTGGTGAATTTGCGAACTTTCTATCTGGTCTAGAATTTAATGTAGATAGAGCTTTAATTGTTGGTGACTTCTACATTCACATAGATAATGAAAATGACACATTGGGATTAGCATTTATCGATATTCTCAACTCTCTTGGAGTCAGACAAAATATGACAGGACCAACTCATCACCATTATCATACGCTAGATTTAATTCTGTCATATTTAATTCTGAGTTGATGTTGAGACCATAGAAATTTTACCACAGAGTGATAACATCTCAGAACAGTTGTTTGTTGTGTTCATCGATCAGTTAATATCACTCAATCTATCCCATGCTATCGTTCAGGTAGAACTATTCTTTTGACCACTTAAGATAGCTTCACTAATAATCTTCCAGAATCGTCTCACATACTCAGTAAGCCAAAAAGTCCAGAAGAACTTGATGAAATAACTGAAAATATAAATACAGTCTTCTCTAACACTCTTGATAGTGTCACCCCCCATCGATTGCACCGTGGTACAATGATCACACTCATACTCTCAAGAGAGCAGCTCGGAAAATGGAGTGCAAGTGGAAAAATACAGTATCTGGCATTGCATGGAAGGATAGTATCTGTAGCTATAGACAGGCACTAAAAGCTGCCAGGTCAGCATATTTTAGCAAACTCATAGAAAATAACCACAACAATCCTAGGTGTTCATTCAGTACTGTGGCAAAATTGGTTAGGAATAAAGCATCGACTGAACCAGATATTCCATCGCAGCACAATAGTAATGACTTCCTGGATTACTTTACTTATAAAATTTAAATAATCAGAAAAAAAATTGGAACTAATTACAGACAGATTTCAAATCTACCATTTATGTTAAAAACACTAGAAATGTAGTGTCCTCTCAACTATGTACATTTCTACTGAGAAATGGAATATATTAACAATTTCAGTAAGGATTTAGGCCCCATCATAGTAGAGACTGCACTTACAGTCTACACAATAGATCATGACATTCTCTCGAATAGGCTGGAGAATTGTGTTGGCATTAGTGGACTTGCAGTAGCATGGTTTAGGTCTATTTATCAGACCGCTAACACTTTGTATGTGTAAACAAGGAATTGTCAAATCAAATCAGTTTTAGGACCTCTGCTTTTCTCCTTATACATGCTTCCCCTGGGAGACATTATCAGGAAACATGGAACAAGTTTCCACTGTTATGCAGATGATACTCAACTTGAAACCCAATGAAAATTATAAATTCTCCAAATTAGTAGAGTGAAATCAAAGATTGGATGGCCAGACATTTCCTTCTACTCAATTCTGACAAAACAGAGATACTAATGATTGGACAAAAAACAAAATAAGCTGCTAAAATATATTATGCATAAAATATATTATGTCGTCTTCATCATCAAAGAACTTAGGTGTTATATTTGATACCAATCTGTCCTTTGAAAATCAAATTTCCAATGTTTGTAGAGCAGCATTCTTCCAACTGAGAAATATTGCTAAATGACACATGCATTCTGTTGCTGATGAAATAAAATGAATTCATGTGTTCATTACCTAAAGACTAGATTATTGTAATGCATTATTGGGAGGATGCCCAGCAATATTAATAAATAAACTTCAATTGGTTCAAAATGCAGCTGTCACATATTCCCTGTTGTCTTTTGTTTTTGTGCTATTATGTTTGAATTCTTGTTTAGTTTCCTGTTTCCTGTATTAGCTTTGTAGTCCTTGTAGTTTTATTCCTAGATTGATTCTCCTTGATTGTTTATCTTTCCCTGATTGTTTCCCCAGGTGTTCCTTGTTTTCCCTTGTGTATTTAAGCCCTTCTTTTCCCTGTTTCCTTTGTCAATTTTTTTTTTAATTATTATTTATTTGTCTATTCTTGGTTCCATTTGGTTTCCTTTTCTTCTGAGTTAGCTTGTTTATTTTTCAGTTTAATAAAGCTGCGTGTAGATCCTCATTCCTTGCCTGCCTTGTCACAGCAGCTGCCAGAGTGCTGACAAGAACCAATAAATTTGATCATATTAGCCCAATTTTATCTACCTGTTAAATTGAATATTAATTTTTAAATTCTGTTAACTACATACAAAGCTTTGAATGGTCTAGCTCCACAGTACTTAAGTGGTCTTCTGACATGCTATATTCCATCACGTTCATTACGATCACAAAATTCTGGCTTGAAAATTTTAAGAATATCAAAATCCACAAATGGAGGTAGATCTTTTCATACTTGACTCTTAAACTATGGAATAGTCTCCCTAACACTGTTCGGGATGCAGACTCCGTTTAAGTCTAATGAATCTAATCTATTTTGTCAGGCATACTCCTAATTTATACTTCAACTCACAATTGGGCTGCTTCAGTTAGGTCTGCCGGAACCAGAAACATCCATCATGATCTATAACTCTGCATAAAATTTAATGGCATCTATGCTAATATTATTTATTCTATTTGTTTCCATGTCTCAACCTCGGGATTCATATCCAGATCCAGCTCCGTTCCTGATTGGTGTCAGACTCCATTGCTACGTGTCGCTGAGAGATGACGACAAACTACAGCTGGAGCTAGTGAGACATCACGTCAGTCTTTTGACTTCAGAGGGTGAACTGATGCCAGCTACAACATTGGATATTTCATATGCCTCTGCCTGAACATTGGACTTAGGATGGACCTCACAGAATATCACCGAAATTACCTGCAGGTTGAACTGTGATCAGGGTTGGGAGGGTTACTTTTGAAATGTATTCAACTACAGATTACAGAATACATGCTGTAAAATGTCATTTGTAACATATTCCATTAGATTACTCAAATTCAGTAACATATTCTAAATACTTTGGATTACTTCTTCAGCACTGGTAGATTCTTTAACTTTTTTTGACTGTACTACATAGACTATATAGTGTGACTATATAGAAAAACTCTGACAGTACAGTAAGACAAAATACACACGTTAAAATATGAAAAACCTAAATATCTTATGCAGTGTTATTTCTAATCAAGATAAACCAAATTGATCTTATTTTAATGATTTTTTAAAATATTTTTTACAGGAAAACAATACAAAAATATTATCAAAAAATATGATTTTTGCAACTAATAGCAGATTAACCATTTTTATTGATTCACATATATGAACACCATAAAACAAAACATATATACATAGAATCAATCTTAACCCCCACTATTACCCCTCCCAATCCCACACTGACCCCAACAACATCACAGTGGTTTCAAATGACATATACACACACACACACACGTACAAAAAATAAAAATATAAAAAACTATATAATAATAATAATCACATATCCATAAATGACAAATATCCACCCCATTTCTCCACAAACATGTTGTACCTCCCCGTTCTTTTGAATGTACCTTCCTCAAAGGATGCCACCCTTCCCATCTCCGAGAACCACTACTGAAAAGAGGGTGCTCCAGCTAACCTCCAACCCCTTAAAATGATCTGCCTGGCAATCACGACTCTGGTTAAAACCCAACTCTTTGTGTCACAATGTGTCTACAAACCCCATCGCCCAAGATACAGAGTCTGAGGCAAAATGATACACGTCGCACATCGCACACAACTCTGAACCTTTAACCAAAACTTCTGAATATCAACACCCCCCCCCCAAAAGACATGGGTTATATCTCTGTCCTCTGATTGGCATCACCAGCAGGTGGGTGTGTCTTTAAGACCAAGCCTATACAATTTAGACGGGGTCCAATAGAACCGATGTAAAATCTTAAATTGTATAAGGCGCACCCTTGCGTCTCTAGGATCTTCGGATTTAGACCAATTGACTTTGTATCCTGAGAATTTGGAAAAGGAATTAAGAATTCTGTGGAGGCAAGGCATAGATCTAGTAGGGTCAGTGAGGAATTAGAATATATAATTTGCGTAAAGCAGAAGCTTATGCGTCACACCTCCTTTCTTATCGTGGCTGCTAATGATTCCAGGGCAAGACAGAACAATAATGGGGAAAGAGGGCAACCCTGATGGGTGCCCCTCTTCAGAGTAAAATAATCTGAAATGAATCCATTTGTTTGTACAGCTGCTTCAGGGTGTCTATAAAGTAATTTGATCCAACCAATAAACGTACTCCCAAACCCATACATTTCCAATACCTTAAAAAGATAATCCCATTCTACCATATCAATTGCCTTTTCGGTTTCAAGTGAGATGGCAGCGATCGGCGTCTGATCATTCACCAAAATTAGGCAAAATTGCATAACAGAAAATACTTTGTAAAACAAACCCCAGCCGATAAACACAAAGAATGTGTAGATTCATTCACAACTGTCCCGAAATAGTGTTATTCCACAAAAAAAACTCCAGCCGCTATGCGGATGGTCAAGAGCCAAATTCACTCAGAGGTCGCTTAAAAATATATACACACACACACACATATATATATATATATATATATACCATGACTTACTCAGTCCTTCAACTTTATAAAAGACATCCTTTGTGTGTGCATGTGGATATTTTGCAATAAGCCATAGTGTCAATTCTCAATCAAGCTGGCAACTTCAGTGTAAAAGCAATCTTCCGTCAATGCAAAAGTCCCTTGGAGTGTCATTCCACAAAACAAACTCCAGCTTCTAGATAGAACCATCAAAAAAAGAAACAAAAATGATGCCCAGCTTCCTTGAATCGATCGCGTTTTTCTCTTGTCGAATTCGCAATGTCCGAGAACAAGAAAATATTGTGATTCTTCCAAGAAAGCTTTCCTTTGCTCTTCGCATGGTGCAACATGAGATCTTTATCGAATAATCTCAGAAATTTGGCCAGAATTGATCGGGGTCTGTCTCCCTCTTCAGATCTGCAAGTCAGGACCCTGTGAGCTCGCTCGATTTCCAGCTTATGACCTGTTATGTCTAGCAGACTCGGGAAGAGCTTGTTCAGGAATTTCACCATATCTCTGCTTTCTTCATGCTCAGGAAATCCAACAATCCATATATTGTTCCTTCGGCTCCTATTTTCCAAATCTTCCAGTTTTTCCAAAATGCCTTCCAGGTCTGTTTTGATCAGGGGCGGATTAGCAGATAATTCCCTTTCCGATGACTCCAGATAATATATCCACTTCTCAACATCTGCCACTCATGTAACCAACTCAGATAATTTTGTTTCCATTGTCGTAATCGACCGACGTATTACAGCGAGATCCTCCAAGTCAGCAACAACCTTCATCAACATCACAAACATGTTGGACAGTTGATGATAGGACAGTTAGTTGAATTTCACGGCCACGCCATCCAAATCGAGTCCCTGGTCTGCAGGCCAATCAGAGGTTTTATCTTGTGCACGTAAGTGTCTTTTAATGTCTCCAGAGCCCGAGGATTTTGACTTCTTTGTCATGTTTACCTCAAAGAGCAAATATGTAACCAGGTGTATTGAATCTCACCAGATTATAACATGAATATAATTTTAAAAAAATCAATGTGTGCAGAGCTCATTTTTACACCTCTGCTCCTTGCATGGCGTCAACGTGGTCTCCCCATTTTTGCCCTAATATCAAAGGTCTAACTAGAAAAAAAGGAAATTATGATCCAATGTGAATTTTCTTGATAAGAAAAAATATGATTGTGCCTGGTAACATGTGCATGTAAAATACTAGAAATAGCATTTTAGCTTAGTGTGAAGCTTACAATTTACAATCAAGGGTTTTTTCTATTTCTTCTGCTCCAAACTTACTTCAAACTTCTTCTTACTTCTCTGTCTTCTCGTATGAATGTAACACATCATAAGAAATTATTTCACCACTGTTCAAATGCACTTTGGATCGCATCATTTACATTTAAACATGTTTTCCATCTGAAAACACTGCATTTTATTGTTATTTGTTTCATTTAATATTTAAAGTAATCTCTTCAGTAATCAAAATACTTTTTGAATGTAGCTGTATTCAAAATACCAATTATTTAAATTGTAACTTTAGTTGATTACAGTTACTTATATTTTGTATTTTATATACATATTCCCGTTACACGTATTCCGTTACTCTCCAACCCTGATTGCGATGCACCTCATTAATCTCTACCTGCATCACCTTTGTCTATTGATGGACTACGCTCTTGAAATGGAATACATAGGCTATCATTTAATTGCCAACAAAAGACTTCATCAGCCAACTAACAAAGGAAAATGCATCTGTTACCTTCTGCAGTTAATCCAGGATGGATTTCAAAGACATTAGTCATTATTCTAAAAAAAATATTTTAATTTTAAAACACTGGACATTAACACTCACTTAATTTACAAATTTAAAACCATGACTTGCACTGCACACAAATAATTAATATTGGCATTATATTCATGTTGTTTAGCCAGAGGGGAACTGGCCCCCACAGTGAGCCTGGTTTCTCCCAAGGTTATTTTTTCTCCATTAAGCAACATCTTATGGAGTTTTGTGTTCCTTGCCACAGTCGCCTTCATCTTTCTCACAGGGGTTCTTAATACAATTATTATTTAATTTCTATACACATTTTACAATCACATTTAATTAAACTACACAATGATCACTGTAAGACTTTATAGATATTACAGTTTAATTCTTTGTTTTTGTTTATGTTAATGCATGATTTCCTGTACAGCTGCTTTGAAACTACACTCACCTAAAGGATTATTAGGAACACCATACTAATACTGTGTTTGACCCCCTTTCGCCTTCAGAACTGCCTTAATTCTACGTGGCATTGATTCAACAAGGTGCTGAAAGCATTCTTTAGAAATGTTGGCCCATATTGATAGGATAGCATCTTGCAGTTGATGGAGATTTGTGGGATGCACATCCAGGGCACGAAGCTCCCGTTCCACCACATCCCAAAGATGCTCTATTGGGTTGAGATCTGGTGACTGTGGGGGCCATTTTAGTACAGTGAACTCATTGCCATGTTCAAGAAACCAATTTGAAATGATTCGAGCTTTGTGACATGGTGCATTATCCTGCTGGAAGTAGCCATCAGAGGATGGGTACATGGTGGCCATAAAGGGATGGACATGGTCAGAAACAATGCTCAGGTAGGCCGTGGCATTTAAACGATGCCCAATTGGCACTAAGGGGCCTAAAGTGTGCCAAGAAAACATCCCCCACACCATTACACCACCACCACCAGCCTGCACAGTGGTAACAAGGCATGATGGATCCATGTTCTCATTCTGTTTACGCCAAATTCTGACTCTACCATCTGAATGTCTCAACAGAAATCGAGACTCATCAGACCAGGCAACATTTTTCCAGTCTTCAACTGTCCAATTTTGGTGAGCTCTTGCAAATTGTAGCCTCTTTTTCCTATTTGTAGTGGAGATGAGTGGTACCCGGTGGGGTCTTCTGCTGTTGTAGCCCATCCGCCTCAAGGTTGTGCGTGTTGTGGCTTCACAAATGCTTTGCTGCATACCTCGGTTGTAACGAGTGGTTATTTCAGTCAAAGTTGCTCTTCTATCAGCTTGAATCAGTCGGCCCATTCTCCTCTGACCTCTAGCATCAACAAGGCATTTTCGCCCACAGGACTGCCGCATACTGGATGTTTTTCCCTTTTCACACCATTCTTTGAAAAGCCTAGAAATGGTTGTGCGTGAAAATACCAGTAACTGAGCAGATTGTGAAATACTCAGACCGGCCCGTCTGGCACCAACAACCATGCCACGCTCAAAATTGCTTAAATCACCTTTCTTTCCCATTCTGACATTCAGTTTGGAGTTCAGGAGATTGTCTTGACCAGGACCACACCCCTAAATGCATTGAAGCAACTGCCATGTGATTGGTTGATTAGATAATTGCATTAATGAGAAATTGAACAGGTGTTCCTAATAATCCTTTATGTGAGTGTATATGTTGTGAAAAGCGCTATGCAAATAAAAATGCGACTTGACCTCAAAGGGCCCTTGCCACTTCCAGTAATTTCGAGCTTGATGTGGCCGTTGTTACGGTCACTACAGGATAATCATATATATCCCATGCACACCCCTCTTTCTCTTTTTATAGAGAAAACACTACATTCTTTCAATCTTTTTTTTTGACAGTTGAAATTTAACAATCATAACAACTGAACCTACCACTCAAAATAAACACCAAATGGAAGAAAAGAAATGGTTAATCATTCAAATAATGCTTCTAAGGTTTTAAAGATTTATAATAATGTGTAACTAAAATATAAACAATAATGTGAATAACGGCACTAATTACCTCAGTTTATCTCTAGTATGGACTGTATCAGTATACATTTATTAAAAGATTCAGATTAGGATTGCATGGGGAAAATGTTATTTGCCCAGTGGTACTGCCATGTAGGGGTGGGAATTTGGGGTAATCTCACTAATCAGTTTGATTCCGATT
This sequence comes from Moxostoma hubbsi, assembly GCA_032164185.1. Classification (NCBI taxonomy): domain Eukaryota; kingdom Metazoa; phylum Chordata; class Actinopteri; order Cypriniformes; family Catostomidae; genus Moxostoma; species Moxostoma hubbsi. The sequence continues at coordinate 66,333,981 of JAVLUX010000001.1, forward strand.
CTTGGTGTTACAATTACATTTAAATCGATTCTTAATTCACGGCTCTAAACAATTCTATTCAATAAAAAGAGTACTGTGTCAAACCCGACTCCCTCTGCACACTGAGCTGCAAATAAAGCATTAAACTGCTTTTGATGATAGACAATGTCTGACTAACAGAAAGTAAATAGCATACAGTTATATATATATATACATACATTGAGACATTCTCTGGTATTACGTTAGATGACACGGTGGATATTTTACAAGCACGGACCAGGTAAAGCAACAGTGATCGTTTCGATAGGCAACGTCATTAACAACAAGCCTCTTCCACACGCAGCTCACCTGCTGCTGTGAAAATGGAAACGAGTGTTGTCAAATTCAGCGAATATCTCCTCACAGTATGCTAGCTGGCCGTTCTGTGCGTGAGCTGAAAAAATACTCCGGTGTTTGTACACATCCCTGGCTCTGTAAATGAGAAATAGACCGAGCCACATAACACTATTCCAACCATGATTTGTGAGTCAGGGAATATTATATTACTTGCCCACGGACATTCAGCTTACTTTCTAGCTTGCCAAGATATGTTGTGATGTTAGGTATAGTAGCAGGAGTGTTACCTGTATCACTGTCTGGAGCTGGTTTGCTGGCTCTGGGAAAACGTCTCATCCTCTTTGCAGCAGCAACTGTAGAGACAGTTTGCGAACTAGGTTATTCACACCATACTCATGGTATTTGTAAATAGTAAATGGTCTGCACTTATATAGCACCTTTTTTAAACTTAGCATTACCAAAGTGCTTTACACTGTGTCCCATTCACCCATTCACACTGTGACGGCCCTAGGGGTGGCCACACAAAAGTGGTAATGTAGACGCATCACTTATACACACACATCTACGTGGAGAACATGTGCTTATTCATTTATGGTTAATCTCTTTATTTAATCTTCTCTCTTTCTGTCCACATTTATTTGGTTACAGTATAATGGTAGTTTACAATAATCACAGGAATCAATCTGTATTCCTTAATTCTTTATTGCTTTAGGTTTGCGTATTTTATTTACATCGTTACTGATTTGGAGTGCACACAAATTAGTTTCGTTGTATCTGTTATTTATTAGTTTCTATTTGAATTTAAGTTTACCGGTGATGAGTGGCAATGGTCTTCAGACATGGATTGCAGAAGCAGCATCCTGGGGTGGCGAAAATTAGTGTCTGGGCAGGAATGAGGAATTTAAGCATTATTGGTTCCGTCCGGACATACTATTTTCTCAGATTGCATGGGGGAGGAGGTCACGATTACTGTTGTAAACTCCGTTCCCTGAGGGGGGGTAACGAGATGTTGTGTCGAATGTAGTGACACAAGGGGTCTTCCTTGGGAGCCTTGCATACCTCTGAACTTGAGAAAAGGCCAATGAGAAATTTGCAGACAGAATTTGCATGTCCCACCCCCGGACATACGGGTATAAAGGGAAGTGGGCGGGCATGCGTCTGTCAGTCAGGTTTTTGCACTGTGGAGCCAAGAATAAGGTATGGCCATTTACAGTGGTAGGACTAGTGTCATGGCAGAAGGGACACAACGTCTCATTCCCTCCCTCAGGGAACGGAGGTTACAACAGTAACCGTGACATTCCACTTCTGTCACTCACTCGACATTGTGTCGAATGTAGTGACACAAAGGGCCCCGTTCAAAAGCGCCATGCACTAGACTGTGTTACGTGAACTGCTGACACAGGTGCAAGCAGGCTTCTGCCTGCTGGAAGCAACTGTATCGGCTGCACGTAACCCTCCCCTATGCCCACAGAAAAAGGTGTCATATACAGACCTTAGGTTCCCAGTACCCCTAAGGGGGTAACAGGTGCTACATGACCATCATGGGAGCATGCCAGCCAGCCAGGGCCTTTTCTCTCTCTGTTTCTCGCATAGTGTAAATTGGCTGGAGCTATCTTAATGCTATGAAATGCTTCGGGGAAGGCGGTCTTCCCCGATCCAATTCTTTCAGGGGGAAAAGACCCTGCGGTGACCACATCCTGCGGTTGGGTTGTCAAGCCACATGGGGGAGCTTGGGAAGCTAGCACTATCAATAGGGCCGTCTTCAAGGAGAGGACAGAAACAAAACTCTACCAACGGGTGTTACTGAAGCTGAAATAATTAAGGAAATACCCTTATTGGATTTGAAATATGACTGTCCTAAAGTTACAGAATCTAGCGTGAAAGTTGTAGTGAAAATGAATATAAAGAAACCAAGGTGGAGTGGGTCTGGAATGAACCAGAGATGCTATCAAGGCTAATGAAACATGTGTTGTAGTTTTTGCAAAGTCTGGACGCATAAAGGATGGATATCACCCATGCGGCTAACACCCAAATGAAAAGCAAAAACCTGGTTAAATTTTTTTAATTCATGAATCTGGAAATTGCTTGTTTAATTCAAAATTCGAATTACTACCCCTAATCAAACCATTATGCTAATCGACGATCTCGGAAAGCACCTCCGTGAACTATCCTCTGCTGACGCATTTGTCACATGCCGTTCTACAAAAATGACACCTGCTATGGCACAGTTGAGGCAACTTAGAGATGTGCGTGTGTCACTATTGTGGCAATCCAGGACATTTTCAACGAGAGTGCCACAAAAGAATGTATGATACAAGGAACACCAAACCTTGACGCCGTGATCGCGACCAAAGGCATCAACCAAAACCACGCCAGAATGAACAAAATTATCATACTGGATGTTCTGCACCCCAGTATCCCACAGAGTTGACCCCCCGTTAGGGCTGCCCACAGAGTTATGAACCCTCGTCCTACTCTCTAACTTCAATATTGAGTTTTGACAAATCCACCTTGCCTTTCATTTCATTGAACATTGATCGTAAACCATATACATTTCTTCTAGACACTGGCGCATCAAAAAGCTAATTTATATGAGGGCTCAGTTGCGGGACTCTAAACTCTGTGGGAATTAATGGCATTCCCGTCAAGTCTCAGACGACACCCAAATTACCTGTAACCTCTCCAGACAACCTCACTTTGTATAAAATGCACGGTTTTGTTATTTTGCCTGACTCTCCTTTCTGCCTACTGGGCCGTGATCTGATGCATAAAACTGGGGCAAAAATAACCTTTGATTCTAACTTACTACAATTACTGTTTCCCTCAGTTTATTGTCAGTCTGTGTATCCAGGACAGTGCAGAGAAGTTTGCAGCTCAACATCTGATAACACTTTTGCTGCAAAACAGAAACTGCCCAATGTCAATCCGGCATCGTGGATCGCCCAAAAAGATGAGGCGGGCCTCATTGATGTAGGACCATATGTTGCCAAACTCCTTTCTAACTTGCCAGTATACTTAACAGTATCCTCTGTCAAAGGAAAAAGAGGAAGGTATTGTTCCAATAATATAACAGTGCCTGAAACAAGGTATTTTGATCATTCACTCACCATATAACACACCAATTAATCCTGTGAAGAAAGCTAATGGTACATGGCAATTAACACAAGATTTGAGGACAATTAATGATTTAATTGTTCCATTGTCACCAGTGGTTCCTGATGTTTGCACAACCATTAGCTCCATCCCAGCAGATCACACTCATTTTACTGCTATTTATTAGTGTTCTCCCTTTTTTATTGTGCCAGTCACACCTGTTATGTGGCCCCTGTTCGCATTCACGTATGGAGGCCAACAGAATACTTGGACCAGGATGCCCCAGGGATTTAGAGACTCGCCTACTGTGTTCTCTGCTGTAGTGCACGCTACTCTGAAGGACACCAAGCTGCCACCACGAACTAGTCTATTGCAATATGCTGACGACACCCAGATATCGAGTCATGCACAGCCATTTCAACCATTGTGTATAATGTGTTAGCAAAGGCTGGTTTCAAGGCATCCAAAGAAAAGCTGCAATGGGTGAAACTGAAAGTTGATTATCTGGGTCATGAGCTGCAGAAAGGAACAGTTTGTCTCTCCACAGACATTGTGAAGACAATTACCACATTTCAACACCCAAAAACAAAGACTCAAATGCAAAGATTTCTGGGTTTAGTAAATTATTGTCGAGCATGGGTGCCAAACTGCTCATTATATGACAAAATCCTGAGAGAAGGCACACTCTCAGGGTCCGAGGACCCTATAAAGTGGACTACTGAAATGGACATGGCTTTCAAAAATCAACGTAACAGCCTCAGCTCTCCGACAGCGCTAGGCTTACCGAATTATGGTGAACACTTTCACCTGTACATGTATGAGGCGGTAGGCACAGCAGCAGCGATCCTCGCTCAGTCCCATGGTGGAACATACAGATCAGTGGCTTACTTGTCAAAAACCCTAGATGCAGTCACTAAAGGCCTCCCTGCATGTTTGCGAATGGTTGCTGCTGTGGCATTGATGGTGCAAGATGCAGAACGTATTGTTCTCTCACATCTATTGGTTGTGCACACCACCAGGTAGGAGCCATTATGCACAACATTACTACACAACACACGACAGCACAATGTCGATCGGGATATGAAGCTATATTATTGGCTAATGCTAATCTGACCATTAAACCAACTTCCATTGTACACGGTCCAACATTATTGTTACACAAATTGCTAACCAAAGGTGAATTTTCAAATGATTCACATGATGGTCCTGATCGCCTTAACACATGTACTTCCTGCATTACCTGTAACCTCTCCAGACAACCTCACTTTGTTTAAAATGCATGGTTTTGTTATTTTGCCTGACTCTCCTTTCTGCCTACTGGGCCGTGATCTGATGCATAAAACCGTGGTCACCACTTTCCGCCTGACAACTTGGGACTTCGAGTACCAGAGGGGACAGTAGGTATTCTCCACTGAGGCAAATAGATCAATTTCTGCTTTGCAGAATATTTCCCAAATCCTTAGTACAGTTTGAAGATGAAGTCTCCATTCGCACGGTATCACCCCTTAACGTGACAGTAGGCCTGTGCCTTAATTCAGGCGACCTGGGACACCTGGAGGTGATGGTGGCGTAGTGGCTAGAGCACAGGGCTGCTAATCAGAAGGTTGTTGGTTCAAACCCCACGGCCACCACAATTGTGTCCTTGAGCAAGGCACTTAACTTCAGGTTGCTCTGGGGGGATTGTCCCTGTAATAAGTGCACTGTAAGTCGCTTTGGATAAAAGCCAAATGCATAAATGTAAATCTCACTCTGAGTGATGATGCTTGCTCCATAGGAGGAGGTGACATGTTAGTCTCAACAGTGGTGGTGAATGAATTCTACTTTGGCTGTTTATATATGCCACAACTGTCATGTTGTCTGAGCAAACCAGGACATGACAGCTCGCTATTTCTGACTAAAAGCTTTTAAGGCTACAATTACAACCGATAGCTCTAAGTGGTTGATGTGCCATGCCCTCCTCGCACCTGCCTAGGTGCCGAAAGTCAGGCTTCCATTGCACAGCGCCCTTCAACTTGAGTTGGAAGCATCCATGGTCACCACTTTCCACGTGACAACTTGGGACTTCGAGTACCAGAGGGGACAGTAGGTATTCTCCACTGAGGCAAATAGATCAATTTCTGCTTTGCAGAATATTTCACAAATCCTCATACAGTATGAGGGTGAAGTCTCTTGAATTCCGTCTTGGTGGTTTATATATGCCACAACTATAATGTTGTCTGAGTGAACCAGGACATGACAGATTGATAATTCTGACTGAAAAGCATTTAAGTCTAGAAATACAGCCGATAGCTTTATGCGCTGCATGACAACTTGCCCCAGCGTGACACCTTGCTGGAAAAACGCAGGAGATGTCCTTAGTGCTAAACAGCTATACAGCAGCGGGATATAGTAATGCGCATGCGTTCTTGGGGCCAAGCGCGTCGTGGCACACAGCGCTTCAGCCAGCACTGAAGAGGTCTCATGTGTAAGAGACCTAATGAAATGATGCCACAACCACAAATCCCAATGCATTTTGAAACAGTTTCAGTGGAAGTGTTCTCCCCAGTTTGAACTGAGACAGACACTGTAGAATGGCTGAAGCAGTAAGTCTGTGCTGGCATAGCAAAGCCGAGTAGTAACAGCCGATGTACAAAGCTGTGACAGCCAATCGCCGAGGTATTTCAAGATCCATGGGCAAAAACCACATCAATGCACTTTGTGAATGAGCAAGGAGCCAGAGAGACTGCGAAGGGCAGGACTTTGAATTGATGCGCTACTCCCTCGAACGAATCTCAAAAACATCCTGTGATTTGCTTACTGTATGATATGATGTGACGCACACTATAATGTGTGTGCTTTGAAGAGAAAAAAGGGGCTCTTTATTGAGAATGTGTAAGCATCTCGTGCATTTGCAATGAATACTGTATTCTTTTTTGCACTTTTTGCATTTTTTTACTGCATTTATTTGAGTGCAAGACATAGAAACAACATGAGGATGGGTGGCAGCATCATCCACTGACCACTCACCTGATGCAGCGAGAGACATAATGACATAGTCATTATTATCCCCAGCATCAGAACCGCTGCACGAGACGAGACCGCCCGCTCATTCGGAGTTCATCTCGCACATAGCATCGGAAAAAAATACGCTTCGGAGAGATTTAGGGGCTTGCGGGGTGTGTGCCGCTACAAGGACCATCTCAAAGTCATCCTGCTCGACCTAGCGGCCCCACCGTGCCTCCTCCTCCTGTGAATCCTAGGATATCACAAATGAGGCAGGTGAGAGGGCACGTGAGGCTGAATCGTCCCTCAGAACGAGGGTGATTCAAGAGCGAAGCGTTTTGAGACTCATGCCTTCACAGTGAGGGCCCTCTGTCTCCATGAGAGCTGACGCTGTGTGCGCGCGGCCCAGCTAGTAAGCGCAGCTCTCATGCTGATCTGATAGCGGGATGTGCCTCTCGCACAAGGAACACTTACGGAACGACATCTTTCAAAATACGCGAACACGTACGTTGTGGCAAAAAAAATATTAACCAACCATTATCACTGCGTAAGAGACACTCTGAATCAAACAGTCTTTTAAAAGAATTTATTCTTGCAAGAAGGACCCAGTAATTGCACAGGAATAATCTGTGCCATGAGTGAGACCGAGAAGGGGAGGACTGAGTTGTTTTTATACCTCTTTTCCCCAAGGTCTCCAACAAAAGCAGATCTTCCCCCTCTACATTCATTAGATACAGGGGTATTCCTTTGCAATGAATATTACTGATCACTGAGTATTTAAAATTTCTACAACACGTAAGTGACTCTTTTAGATATATAAATATATAGATTAATATGTATATCACACAGTATACAATACACAATATACAATTGCTTTGTAAGTATACTCAAACCCTGCAGAAGCGCTGCAGGGAATCAGGATGCTGAGGCCCATTCACCAGCAAAGCATCAATCGGCGAGGCGGTGTGATGTTTGCCGGAACACTGCAGTGGAGTGGAAAGTTTTCCTGGGAAGATTCCACCCGCTGACTTGTATATATCGACGGCGAAAGTAGAGGACTTCTAGACAAGAGATGATCGCTGTCTTGAAGGAAGAAATTCTGAGGAAATGGTGCAAAAGTGCATTGCAGAAAAAAAAGAACTTAAAAGCTAGGGTTTGGTTTTTTTAAATCATATTCTTCTATTATTTCAAAAAGTTTTTGTGCATTTGTACTTTTCATCATTTTAAGGGCCTTTGTGTAAGAAAGAAACGCATTGTGAATACAGAAAACCTGGGTTTTACTTTCAAATATTTAGATTTGTGTATAAAAAATTTCCCAAAAATAAGGATGTCATTAACCAGAAAATCATCTTTATTGCTGTTCATAAGTCCAAAGACAATGTCCTTATGAGAGAAAACTGCAAGAACTGCAGAGACCGATCTGTAACAACATTGCCATTAATCAACAATGTTTTAATTGAAAGTCTCTCCTGCCTTCTTTTTTCAAGACGCCAAAATATGTGTTTCAAAATATGAAGTGCTTCTTTCCCCTTCCTCAATCCACTTTGCCCTGGATCTTATGAAGGCTCCTTCAGATTTTCGAAGATACATATCATCCAGTTTAGATAGCAGAGCTTGTAACTTCTGTTTATTGTTAACCGTGAGTGATGTCCTGTTATAATAGTTGTTTATATCTTTAATTGTGCCAATTTCTGTTCATTTGTTGTTTCTGTTGAGTGATTTTCCAAAATTAATAGAGAATTCCCATTTGGTAATAAAGGATGTTAGAGAAACATCATTCATAACAATAGAGATTATATTTTTAATACCCTCATGGAATGATTGGCATTTTAATAAGTTAGAATTTAATTTCCAATACCCTTTATTATTGAAGCAAACATCAGAAAGTTTATGGACCAACTTAATAACAGAGTGATCTGTGAGAGGAGCAGCTGACATACAACAGTCAGAAACAAAATTCATCACTGAGAAAGAGATTAACCAGAAATCTATTCTTGACTTCGATGCATTATTTGGTTTAAACCAAGAATATTGCTTGGAGTCTGGATATTTGGTGCACCAGGGATCCAATAAGTTTTGCGTGTGACAGAAATCAGATAGGGTAGGGTTATAAGAGCTATGATGACATTTAGAAGGGGATCTATCAAGCCATTTGTGGTATACCATGTTAAAGTCGCCACCCATAATTACATTAGCAGTAGGATAACGGCGCTTAAGGTTATCAATAACATCGGAAACATCTGAAATCAATTGTCTGTTTTGAACTAGATTATTAAAACCATAAACATTTATCAGAAAAATATATTGATCATCAAAGTTCAAAACACAAATTAACCAGTGACCATTATTACTACCCCTAGAAGTCACACATTTACCGGGTGAATTGCAAAACAGAATGTCCAACACTGCAGATTTAGATGAACCATGATCAAAAATGATTTTGTCTCCCAGTTGGTTTACCCAGAATTTCTCATCCTCAGGTTTTGAGTGCGTTTCTTGTAACAAAATAAAATTGTCTTTTTCGCCCTTACAGAACAAAAATATTGACTTTCTCTTAATATTGTCTCTTAAGCCCCTAGTGTTAAGTGAAATACAAGAAAAAAAATTATTCATAACAAAAAACAAACTAGTAACCACAAGAGAATGCTAATGAGTCCAACGGACTATATAAAATTAAGGAAAAAGCCTGAAAAAAGGCAAAGTCTCTTCGTTATACAGTAATTGCATATATGCTATCCATTCTGAATTCTAAAAAACAAACCAAAGACCTTTTCAATAATTAACTCAAAATGCCCTCGTTAGTTAACATAAATCCTAAGTGATTCTCTGTCCATTGATGTACCCAGCTCCGCCTCTGTAGTATGCACGTTTTCCGGCTGCTCTCGCCTGTTGTATCTTTGACCACAACACTGCCCGCATCTCCTTATCAGCCTTACAGAGGTCTTTGAGGAAGCCGATTCCAAGTTCTTTGCAGATGGTGAGATCCTTGGTCATCCTGCACAATGCATCTCTGTGTATTCTCTGAGTAAATTGAATGATGACGTGCCTTGTTTTATTTTCTTCACGTCTGCCCACGCAGTGAATCCATGATGTGGTTGATGTTTGGGGACCATGATGGGAAGATTTTCATCAGCAAATCAGCTTCACCTTCCTTTTCTTTTAATCCACGAATCCTAAGATTCCAGCGGCGCTTGTACCGTTCGAGTTTTAAGACACGTTCCATTAGCTCTGCATTGTCTTTCTTTAAGGCCAACATATCACGATCAGTAGTTTGTAACTGGGATTTGCATTCTTTAATTTCTGCCGCGTTGAACTCAACAGTCTATAACTAACTATACTAGCTAGCATGACGGTATTTTGCTGTAGCTGGGTGCCAAATGAATCCACTTTATCAGTTAGATGCTTTATAGCATCCAAGATGGCATTCATACCTTCTTTACCCTCTGATCCAGCATCTTTTCTTTTAGTTGCTGGAGGATTCTTCACTGGTGAGAAGGGATCTTTTCTTTTAGCCTTTTCGGTGGAATCTTCCATCCTTACAGCATAGTCATGGCAATCAATTACCTTGTTACAACAGGTTAGAGCAGAACTATTCTTCGACATCGTGGTGTACTTTTTTCCCAGTTATTTTCTGTTTTAAATACTAGAGGGCATTTAGACCCTTCAAAATGGGCCAGATAATGGCAAATAAATAGCAAAACAAAAATAAAAAAACTGGGACAAACCTATAGAGCTCAGAACACGAGGTGCACCTGATCCGCCATCTTGCCGCTACTGTCAGACTGCACTATAAACGAATACAAGTAAATGGAGGAGCTGCGGTTTTTCTGGATAAAAGGCACAATAATGTTTACATTTCTCAACCGATTTCAATGGTTTATGTTCTACGTGGAATACAAAAAAATTCTCTCTCCATTTACTTAGAATCTCGATAGTTAGACTTGGAAAATTATTCATTGTCATCAGGAATTGTGAAAACTCAAGCTTGTCAAGCATAGATTTAGCTTATTTTTCTTGGTTAATAATTGTGGAGACGTGCCTAATATAATATAATGTACATGGAATGTGAATAAAGTTTTTTCATAGTGGAAATGGCTTTTTCTGTCTTGAACCCAATCATTTAGCTCCAGGTCAGAACAAAGCTCGTTCGCTTTGAAATACATACATATATATATATATTTTAGATTCAACTTTATTGTCATTGTGCAAAATACAAGTACAGAGCCAATGAAATGTAGTTAGCATCTCACCAGATGTGCAAATAGCAATATGTGTATATATAGTATATATATATATATATATATATATATATATATATATATATATATATATATATAAAAAATATGTAAGTATATACAATATGGGTTTTTGAGTGCAAAGTTATGATGTAGAGAAGCAGAGACCAGCTCAATGCAAATGTCTATAATACAGTACAGGGTGCAAATGAAGAAGCATAAACTGAAGGTGCATTGTACAGTATGAGGTATAAATATGTAAATGTGTAAATATATGTATATGGCCGGTGGCCATAACAGTGCAAGCAGCATCAGGAGGTAGAAGATATGTGTAAGAAATGTGCAAGGGAATGTGCGAAAAATACAAAAAATTTATAAATATATATAAATTAATAAAAGAAAAATACAAATATGACGGTCGGGTGGGATGTAGTGTTCAGCGCCTGAGTTTAGAGTTCAGTAGGCCTACAGCTGAGGGAAAGAAACTGTTGTCCAGTCTGCTGGTGTGACAGCGAAGACTCCTAAAGCGTCTCGCAGATGGGAGAGGAGTAAACAGACCGTGGTTGGGGTGAGAGGTGTATTTGATAATGCTTCTCATCCTCCTTAGGCAGGGTTTATTGTGAATGACATTGATGGAGGGTAGCTGGACACCAGTGATATATTGAGCAGTTTTCACCACCCGCTGGAGTGCCTTCTGATCTGAGAAAGTGCACTGTTATGCAGTTTGTTAAGACACTTTCAATAGTGCAGCGGTAAAAGTTCTGCAGGATGTGGGGGGACAGGTGAGCTTTCATTAGCTTCCTAAGGAAGTAAAGGCGCTGTTGCGCCTTTTTAATCAGAGTGGAGGTGTTGTATGTCCAGGAAAGATCCTCAGAGATATGGACACCCAGGAACTTGAAGCCCGTCACACGCTCCACTTTGTCCCCATCAATGTAGATGGGAGTGTGTGTGTCCTTTCCTAGTCCCCCGGTAGTCCACAATCAGTGGACTTGGTCTTCTGTTGAGTGTTAGATTGTTGTTGGATGGGATCACAGTATTGAAGGCAGAACTGAAATCAACGAATAGTATCCTGACATACGTGTTATTTTTGTCCAAGTGAGTCAGGGCGGGGTGAAGAGCTGAGATGATAGCATCCTCAGTTGACCTATTGGGTTTGCAGGCGAACTGATATGGGTCCAGTGTTGGGGGCAGACATGTTTTTCAGGTGGGAGAGGACCAGCCTCTCAAAACACTTTGCTATGATGGGAGTAAGAGCAACGGGGCGGAAGTCGTTGAGGGCCACTGCAGCAGTATGTTTTGGTACTGGTACAATGGTGGCTGTTTTGAAGCAGGTGGGGACAATGGCCTGGGCCAAAGAGAGGTTGAAAATGTTGGTGAAGACGTCAGCCAGCTGTTCTGCACAGGACCTGACACTCGGCCCGGGATGCCATCAGGGCCAGCAGCTTTATGTGCCTTCACTCTGCTCAGGGTGGAGCACACGTCACTGGAGGTGGCAGATCATCATGTGGGAGCTCAGCTTTTATGGGTTGTTCTATGTTTCCATGATCAAAGCAAGCATAAAAGGTGTTCAGTTTATCTGAGAGGGAGGCATTACTGGTTGGGGGGGGGGAGGGTGATGTTCGCTGGTTTGTAGTTTGTGAGGTCATGGATGCCTATCCACATACGTCAGGGTCATTGTTCATAAAATTGTCCTCAATCCGCAGTTTGTAGTTGTATTTTGCTGATTTAATTTCCCTCTTCAGACTGGCCCTGGATAAAGTGTAGGCTTCCTGGTCACCAGATCTGAAAGCAGCATCACATGCCTTCAGCAGGAGTTGGACTTCCTTGTTCATCCAGGGTTTCTGATTGGGGTATGTTTTAATTGTTTTATGGGTGGTTACCATGTCGACACACCTGCTGATGTGTTGCGGAACAGAATTTGTGTAGCTGTTAATGTCAGTGTGGAAGTCCAGGTTTGCCTGAGAAGCAAACACATTCCAGTCAGTGTTCTGGAACTCATGCTGTAGAGAAGAGTCTGCTCTTAAGTAGTGCATCTTTAAGTACTAATAATTGATTCAACAAAAAAAAATTCAACAAAAGAAGAACCTTTGGGTTGCTCTGATGAAGAAAGAAAGTCATACATATCTTGGATGGCCTTACGGTGAGTGTTTTATCAGTAAATTTTCATTTTTGGGTGAACTATTCCATTAATACTGATATTTGCTCTTTTCATTGATTGATTGATCTACAGAACTCACCACCTTTGTAAAATGAAAAAGTATTTCTTAATGTATTAGAACCAGCATTTTGTAAAATTGCAATAATAGCTCTTGCAATAATAACTAGAAAATCAAAATTTTTTATTTTCATATTACCAGAGTAGAAATTGAGCCTCTCTTTCCTGTCTTTATTTATGATATTCTTAACCTTCAGAGCCTCAAGTAGATCACGTACTGTGTTCTTTGCCCTCCATTCTCAGTCCTTCATATTCCTCATCTCTCACTCCAGACTCTCCACCCTAACCAAGACTTCACGGAGTCTTCACTGGTCTTTAGACCAGTAGGAGATGCAGGCAATGCATAGGAGTGGTCCTAGTAGAAGAAGGTTGAAAATGTTTTGAGTAATGTTTATATCACATCACTCACAGTCTCGGCTGTTTGGTGCATAGTACTACCAGCGATCGCATTCTTAAAGGATAATAAATTCTATGTAATGGAAATTCTCATCATTTACTCTCCTCCATTCCATCCTTGATGTGTATGACTTTCGTTGTTGATCTGAACACAAATTAATATTTTTAGAATAAGTTTGCGATGTGTAAATTGATAGAATAGAAGCATCTGGAGCCATATATATGGATTACTATTATCCTGCCTAAATGTGATTTATGGACCTTGAAATGGTTGGTTGCTGTCTCCTTCCATTCTAAGTCCCTCATCACTCCTCAATCCCACTGCCATCACCGTTCGCCACGGAAGCATATTCAACACCAGATTGTTTCAATGTGTGCATGTGTATATATGAATGTGTCTGAAAATAGTGGCAGAGAGAGAGAGAGAGAGAGAGAGAGAGAGAGAGATTTGAATATGACCAGGGCCATGATGCTCACAGATGTTCAGGGCTTAACTAGTAAAAATACTCACAATATTAGGCAGAGGGGGTACAGTCTCCTGGAAATGTAGAGAACAGTCCACTAACAGTCTATTCTCTGCCTTTCTTGAGGCCTGTATTAAATATTAAATTATTTTATATATATATTCAGATAATTAAAATGCTTTAAATTCTTGTAGCAGAAGAGTTAATCATTTATAAGACAATACAAAAAGCGGCTTTAGAATACAATGTATTGTTTACTACCATATTATTGATCATAAGTCAATCATTGGCATACAGTTAGGAGCAATCCATTTCACAAGTGAATTTGTCAATCAGTTGTAGATTTATTATGAGGCCTTGTTTAAGAGCCCGTCAATCTACACCTATGTCAGACATGCTTGTGTAGCATCTCGGGTGCGTTGCATCATAAACATAAAATGTTTATGATGGCTAAACAGTTCACTGTTTCAAGTTAAATATAGTTTAATACTCAATCTTTAAACACATCTTGAGATCCCTTAGTTCGCATTTGCGCTCCTTCAAGTGTTTTGAATGCAAGAATGTAGCGTATGTTTGCGTTGTTCTGCCAACTGAAGTGTTTTCTTCACTGTATAAACTGTGCGTTGCTCATACAGCTGAAATCTCACTTACTGCCCTCTGGAGTAAACAGGTGGTACTACACGCTTGCATTTCTCAGGAATCTTCCTTATTATGGTGCGATTAATTGCATTAATTTTTTTAATGCGTTATTTTTTGACAAATTAATCGCACTGAATTAACGTGTTAAATCGACGGCCCTAATATATATATAAACGAGCCACAATTTGATGACAAGCGATCAATTCATTATAGCCTGTCGATGCACCTACTCTTTGGAGATGAGTCGGGAAAATGAAGACAGATGGTCTAGCTCCATCTTTAATCCTGACAGTCTGACCTGTCCTGTCAAATTCCTCCTGCTTGAAGTGCTCACTGCTTAGCAAAGAGGACTCACTGGTGGAAAAACCTTCCCTCCTTAAAGCTACTTACCACTGCCTCCTCAACTGTTTCTCTTTGGGGAAACCTTCAGAAAGTATGAGAAGTGTTAGCTAGCCAACTAACTACAGTCACATTCACAATATGTTAGTCTCACAGCCGGGTTCTCTACAAGTTTAAGTTCTTCTATAAAGTTACAAAGTTCCAAGGCAACCTTCTTCTTCATTGACTTCAGTGATAAGAAATAATGACATAGCTCCTTGTGAAATGTATAAAAGTTTGGTACGGTCCTACTCTTATGTAAAAAGAATTCCCAAGAATAATAATTGTTAATTGCTAAGTTGTGTGTTCTCTCTTTAGCAAATATATTAAATATCACATTTTCTTACATTGATTCAGAGAAATTGTCAAATTTAGGAAATAATCAATAATGTAAATCTTCCCAGAAGGCATTAACAAATTTACATTCATAAAATAGTTGTTCTGTCGTTTCAATTTGTTCATCACATAAAGAGCAACTGTTATGATCTAGACCAAATCTGCATCTTAAAAACTCTCCATAAGTATATATTCCAATAAGGAAATATGTTGGAATAACTTTTTATTTTTATATTTTTTTTTTTTTTTCAAGAAAATGGATATAATTCACTGACAAAAGCTTTCCGGATTGTGATGTTTGGCAATTTCAGGTTAGTAAGAGCTAGTCCATTCACCAAGAGTTTAGGAAGATAAGGAGTTACATTACTTTGACATAAACTATAAGACATTTGAATTATAGGTTGTGGGATTGCTTTGATAACAATATCATACTGTTTTCGGTAATTCATCTTAAATTTTAAACAAAAAATCTCAAAAGGTATAATGATTCCTGTATTTGCCAAAAGGTGCATCACAGGCCATATTCCTCTCTCATACCAATTGTTGTAGAATAAAGACTTGTTCCTAAACACCACATATCTACAATTCCATAACGGGAAGTAATGAGGGCTAATATTGTGCTTGTAAATCAATTTCCAATATAATAATACCTGTTATCTATGTATTTATATGTCTATGGTTTGCAGGGTAAACTTCGACTGCGGTGAATGAGAGTGAATTAGAGATCACACTCACAGCAAATATTATTTTCACTTACCCATTTGATCCAAGACCAAAATAAGAAATACACTCTTACGTATGAATGACTTTCCAGAAGAGGAAAAAAATGGAGTTGTGGATTAAGACAGTCAGATGGGAGAACATGACAAATTTACTGTCACTCTCACTGCAGCTGTAATATAAACCCCCTCGAAGCTGTCGTGATTCATTTTTTAAAACGAATTGCAGTGTAATATAACGCAAAACATAATGTTATAAATTCACACTCAATATATAAAAAAATAATATAAAAAAATATTGAGATATTTACGCTGCTATATAAGGCGGAAATGAAAGTCGCTAGTCAAGTCAAGTCAATTTTATTTGTATAGCGCCTTTCACAACACACATCGTTTCAAAGCAGCTTTACAGAAGTTCAGCATTAACAGACGATAAAAATGTAATGTCTATAAAGTCGATAAATCATCATCCTTGTGCAGGGCTCCAAACTGCGACTAAAAATGGTCGCATTTGTGACCAAATAAATTTATTTGTGAGTGTAATTTCTGTCAAGGTCGCCATTGGCGACAGTAAAAGTTTACTCCCTTTTGATTTTAAAATTTGCATTACATTTCCCGAGATACATAACAAAAGTTTATATCAAAGAAATAGCGGGGAAAACGGAGTTCATTGCAGGAACTAACAATTTCAAAAAAGAGACTGTTAGAAAACACGGTGACAGTAACAAGCATAAAAATGCACGTGATCACATAATTGCGAAGAATGCTCCACAGACTACACTGTTAGCGAGCTGCGGGACGAAAAGGAATGGATGGAGTTAAAAAAATGTAAAATATTTGGCGCCTGTTTTTCCCCCTGTAGGAGCCATTGGCTCCTTAATTGATTTTTTTTTTTTTTTTTTTTTTTTTTTTTTCCCGCTAAAACTGCTCTGTTGATTAAAAAATTATGGCTTCATTATAAGATTTACCTCCTGATTTCCTGAAGGTGACAATTATTATTTTACTTATTTTTATTATATTATTTAGTTTTATTTGACTGTTATTATTTTATTTGTATTTATTTTTTTAGAGTTCATTTATTGTGTTTAATTTCTATGGCTTTTGATGTTTGTGAATGAGTTGTTTTATGTTTTTTTGTTTTTTTATGTAGACTATCTCTGTTTACTGTATCTTGTTTAAAAAATTATTTGATTGCCTTGCTCTAACCTTGAGGTTTTTTGTGTGTGATTTATGTATCCCCTGTTAGTCTTTTGTTCAATTAAAAAAAAAAAAAAATATATATATATATATATATAAATAAATATAAAAATATATATATATATATATTTATTTATATATATATATATATATATATAAATAAATAAATAAGGCGGAAACGTCTATTTGTAACCGGATGTAGTTCCACTCGATGCGTTATGACGCGGCGGAAACGACGTTTTCTTCCTTTTCTCCATTAGGTGAGTGCGTGGTAAGAGCGCTACTCAGCGCTCTCCAAATATGTCGAAAAGCAGTTAATTTACTTGTTTATATAGGCACAGTTTCCCCCTTAAAACGATTGCTTTTGTTTGTATTACAGATCGCAACCATGGGCCGGCGTCCAGCCCGTTGGTAAGTTCTGAATATAGTGTTTTAAAAGCTGGGCGTACTGAAAATGGCAGGGCCCGCTAACCCATGTGCGGGACACCGGCCTCTTTTAGCAGGAGAGAGTGACTACATCGACGCGTCCTGCGTCAGAGCTGTTAACACGAATGTGAAGTTAATCACAATTTGCATCCAGTGAAATACACTAGTTACTTACCCAGTGGTCACGTGCTATGCGAACACATTTCCCACCTGGTCAAACGCGTTGTTTGATCAGCTTTAAGTACATTGCATGATTAATTTGACGGTTTGCTTTGATTAGTTGGCGTTTTGCACTTAGAATTTCGATACTTTATCTGTTGGTTAATTGTGAACCAGCCGGTTTTAAAGAATTCAAACGTCTTGTGTGTCACCACGTATTTGTGCTCCAGACGTTGAGTTTGGAGTCTTGTTAACTTGTCAATCATCTTTTCCAGCTACAGATACTGTAAGAACAAGCCTTACCCCAAGTCCCGTTTCTGTCGGGGTGTGCCTGGTGAGTAATCTGATTATTTAGAGACCACACAATCGCCACTATTGTAGAACTCCTCACAAGGTTCAATGCATTTGTGTGTTTGTAGGGTCTGTCATGTTTTATTTGGACCGCAAAATGTAGAATTTGTTGTACAATAGCATCACTTGTGTACATGCATGCATGATGTGATTAAGCATCTCCCTTCTAAACCCAGATCCCAAAATCAGGATCTTCGACTTGGGCAGGAAAAAGGCTAAGGTGGATGAGTTCCCCCTTTGTGGTCACATGGTATCTGATGAATATGAGCAGTTGTCCAGTGAAGGTGAGCTGTTTTCATCCTGTCAAGACTTACAAGGAGTTCAGATTCTTTGCATAGTCATTTGTCCTTTAGATAAATGTTAAAATTTACATTTATGCATATAGTTTTGAGACCATTTTTCCCTCTAAATTTGCATTCATCATTGTCTAGCTCTTGAGGCTGCCCGTATCTGTGCTAACAAGTACATGGTGAAGACCTGTGGTAAAGATGGTTTCCACATCCGTGTCCGTCTGCACCCCTTCCATGTCATTCGCATCAACAAAATGTTATCCTGTGCCGGAGCTGATAGGTGAGCAAATGATTCCTCTGCAAAGCTTATCTGCAGCTTATTAAGCCGACCAGTCAGGTTGACTGTACTTCCCTGGTGTGCAAAGGCTGCAAACAGTAATTCTTTGGTTGTGTATGAGCCTGGCTGTGTAGTGCCGGGCCCTTTTAAGGGACCATTGAGACAGATAGCATAGCTTAATTTTAATGGGGTCCATTTGACCAATTTTGAGTTTCAATGATCCTAAATGCTGATCTCCTCTCCAGGCTCCAGACTGGGATGCGCGGTGCTTTTGGAAAGCCCCAGGGCACAGTGGCTCGTGTGAACATTGGCCAGGTGATCATGTCTGTGCGCACAAAGGCCCAGAACAAGGAACATGTAATTGAGGCTCTGAGGAGAGCCAAATTCAAGTTCCCAGGGCGTCAGAAGGTATGTAACAGGAAGATGAAATTTGGGTGTTCGTGTTAGTTGTATAAAAGATTGCCCTGCTGTGAAAAATGTCTTCATAAAGACCACTTTAAGAATCCAGCAAAGAGCAGGTCAGACTTTCTAAAGTTTTGTTATGTTCCCCTCTTAGATCCACATCTCCAAGAAGTATGGCTTCACAAAGTTCAATGCCACTGACTTTGATGCCATGTTGGCAGAGAAGCGTGTGATCCCTGATGGCTGTGGGGTGAAATACATCCCCAGCCGTGGACCCCTGAGCCGCTGGAAGGCCCTGCATGCCAATTAAGGACCTCGCACTTAAATTCAGCTGTGTGAACAACCAGTGACCCCAAATAAAGTCCAATGTTAATTTACAATCTTGGTGTTTTTTTTCCCCCTGTCCTCCATTTTCTAAAATGTAGTTCCAGCTGACTTCTCAAAGAGGGAATGCTAATTCAGTGAATTTTTTATTTTTATTTATATGACAATACATTTTTTAGTATAGATCAGTGGTTCCCAATCCTGTTCCTGGAGGCCTGCCCAACACTGCACGTTTTGTATATATCCCTCTTGTGAAACGCCTAATTCAGGTCTTGGAGTCTCCACTAATGATCTAATTCTAAAATAATCTTTGTTGATTGACTGGAAAAACTGCAGAAATAATGTAGATTGTATATACATTTGCAGATCAAATATATTTTTTGAATGTTTCACATTTTAAAAGTTGTGTAAAAAGGTAGACAAGAATGACAGTGTATTACAAATTAAATGTATTTATTCTGAAAGCTGTAAACAAATACATTTAACAATATTTTGGAAAAACAAGAGAATATATATATATAAATGGAACCTGAGCAACCCTTGGCTGAATTCAGTGACAAATGAAATACACAATTGTTATAATTTCTAATACATATTAAATATGCAGTCACAATCACTATCTACCAAATTGTGTAGAGACCGTTGAGACTTTGTATAAGATCAAGTACATAGGTAGCTGTGTAACAGCAAAGTAAAGTCTTCATCTAGGCTAGATGAATTGGCAACTTCTGCTTTTGTTCATATTATCTGCAATACAATATTGAGGACAAAGGCTGTAGGCACAAAGCAAGATGCTTTGTTTGTTGTGGAAATCCATGAGCCGATATTCTTAAGGTCCACCTCAATGGGGTAGTGATCACTCACTTCTAGAGCCTGAAAGAGACAATCCACACAAAAGATGGTAGGCAGAATGTTAGCCTCAGTTCACTTTCATTACATGGGAAAAATATGCAATGAAAGTGAATGGTGTCTGAGGCCAACGTTCTACTTAACATCCCCCTTTGTGTTCATTCAATTTGTGATGTGATAAAGTACTAAACATTTGTTCCAGAAAGTCGAGAGACTTGGTACTGGAGTGATATTTTTACCTGAGCCTCTGTTAGATGGAATTCCTTGGCAAAATTGAATGGCTGTGCTGAAAGAGACTCGATTGTTCTGAGAAATGACTCTCCATGTACAACAATTCTGTGGGTTTAGAAATCAGCCATAAAATCATGAGTAAATACATAACATGCTTAAAATGTGTTGTCCCTTGATGCAAACGGGAAGCAGCCAGATTTATTATGTTGATTTGTGGGCCAAGACGGAATCTGCAGACGTTTCTGCACTTTCTGTGCCGAGTTTGAGGGACAATCTGGAATTCTACTGAATTAATTTAAACATGGTAAAATGTGTTAGAGCTGAGAGAACTGCAGCCTTCATGGTAGCTTAAAGTATATTCAAATTAGAAAAAATAAAATAAACGTGAATAATAAATTAAAGGGATTCCAATTCTGCAGAAACAAGTGGAGCCTGCTGATTAGAACATTATTTCTGTTGTTGTACCTGTCATATGCACAGTCAGTTGACTGTTTCACTGTAGTGTCCACATTATCCTTAATCAGCCAAATGAAAGAAGTGTCAGAGAAAAGCCTGATGTTCTTCCTGTTCTTTTTAGCCACATAACCACAAGCTGCATTGAAGTCGCCAAGGAACATCACGTTCTTTAAAGAACAGAGACAGAAAAATGCTAGGTTCAGTATTTGATCTTAAATGTAATAAGATTTAGTCTATGGCAATGAAAGATGGGCAACTCCACCATTACACCTCAATTTTCCATCGATCTCTAATATCCACAAAGACATCATAGAGTTCGTCAATCTCTTTGGTGGCATTTGAGGGAGTGGTGTGCTGTGGAATCAAGACAAACTCCTTGGCAACTGTTAACAGAGAGACAGAGGATCTCATGCCATTTCAAACATCACCAAAGAACAAGAACGTCAGATCAAATTAAATGAACAAGAAATCTATTCAGTGATCTGCCTTGGAACCGATTCAATGCACTATGACTGAGTTTTGCCATTTCCTACCTGTTTTAGGGGCTTCAAAATGTACCACAAAGGGTTCTCTGGAGAAAGCATCCATGTCCCCTTTCTGTGTATCTGGATACTGATACCGATTTTTTAGCTTGGCTGTACTTTTCCTGTATATGAGCAAAAGAGGTATAAAGAAAACAATGTAGAAAGGCTAAAATTTACTAAATAAAATGTAAGGAAAATATGAATATTTTAGTATTAACCATGTGAGACCCAGAATTGCAATGTAGATTTTCCCATAGACTTCAATTGTTTACTGATGTCACACAAAATTCACACCAAAATCAAGCAGCTTAAAAATCTGATTACATTTTTTATTTTATTTTTCATAATCAGTGTCTACCTTAAACCACGATCATGGAGGGGGAAAATAAAATTTATCATCAATCTGTAATATGCTTGGGTCTCTGAGGGTTAATCAATACAATACAGGCAACTTGTCACACTTTTTGGTAATATTGGTTTAAAGGAATGTTTTGGGTTCAATACAAGTAATGTCCAGTTGACAGCATTCATGGAATATTGTTGATTAATAAATAATAACAATCATAATATGTTTGACTTGCTCATTAGTATATTTATATAAAGAAGCAAAATTTACAGGAAGGTACATACAATGGAAGGGAATTGGGCCAGTCAACAAATATTAAAAAAATACAATGTTTAGAAAGTATAAACACAAGATGTAAACATTATATGTGGTGTGTTATATTTCACAGTGATAAAATCACTTACTAACCATATCTGTGTAAAGTTATATCCATTATTACAATTTTGTTGTCATGACAGCATAATGCCATAAACCCTGTAATCTGGTAAACACCTCCCTCTGCAACTGGATCCTGGATTATCTGACTAGGAGACCTCAGTCGGTCCGGATCGGGAACAGCATCTCCACCACCACCACACTGAGCACTGGGGCCCCCCAGGGCTGTGTTCTCAGTCCACTGCTGTTCACTCTGATGACTCACGACTGTGCAGCAATGCACATCTCGAATCACATCATCAAGTTTGCCGATGACACGACCGTGGTGGGTCTCATCAGCAAGAACGACGAGTCAGCATACAGAGAGGAGGTGCAGCGGCTAACAGACTGGTGTAGAGCCAACAACCTGTCCCTGAATGTCGACAAAACAAAAGAGATTGTTGTTGACTTTAGGAGAGCACAAAGTGAACGCTCTCCGCTGAACATCGACGGCTCCTCTGTGGAGATCGTCAAGAGCACCAAATTCCTTGATGTTCACCTGGCGGAGAACCTCACCTGGTCCCTCAACACCAGCTCTATTACCAAGAAAGCCCAGCAGCGTCTCTACTTTCTTTGAAGGCTGAGGAAAGCACATCTCCCACCCCCCATCCTCACAACATTCTATAGAGGGACTATTGAGACCATTCTGAGCAGCTGCATCACTGCATGGTTTGGGACTTGCACCGTTTCGGTCCGCAAAGCCCTTCAGAGGATAGTGAGGACAGCTGAGAAGATCATCGGGGTGTCTCTTCCCTCCATCAAAGACATTTACATAAAACACTGCATCCGCAAAGCAACCAGTATTGTGGATGCCCCACACAAACTCTTCACCCTCCTGCCATCTGGCAAGAGTACCAAAGCATTCTGGCCCTCACGGCCAGACTGTGTAACAGCTTCTTCCCCCAAGCCATCAGACTCCTCAATACTCAGAGACTGCACTGACACACACACACATGTGTCCTGAGTTGCACTTTAATTATTGTCACTTTATAACTGTCTGCTACCTCAATAACTGCTATGTGCATAGAACACTATCTCATAGTATGTTATGTTTACATTTGGCATTTTTAGGAACTGTCATCTTTTTGCACTACTGTGTACTTGTCAGTGCTGCACTGTCTCTTACTGTGTCTATTGTCCTGTTCATTTTTTGTAATTTATTGTACTGTTCCGTACTTTTTGCACACGTTTGCACGTGCACTTTATATAAGTATTTTATTTAGTCTGTGTAGTCTCATGTGGTTCTGGGTTTGTCCTATGTTGTTTTATGTAGCACCATCTTCCTGGAGGAACATTGTCTCATTTCACTGTGTACTGTATTAACTGTATATGGTTGAAACGACAATAAAAACCACTTGACTTCCATTGTAAGCACCTCACTGTTATCACATTTTTCTTTTTCTTAAATAAACGAGGGACAAGTTTAAATGATTTTTCCCACAAATGATGCTGATTGAGTTAAATTTATTTGAACCTGGAACATTCCTTCAATATTATTAACACTGTTTATATATTGTCATTAAGCCTATAGAAAGGCTGAACATGTACCTGTAAACAAAAACATATTGCTCCTGATAGGTTTGTGTTCTCCCGAGACGCTCACTTGCCACATAGTCATACTCACCATCTCTGGAAATTCTGGAAAGATCAATATACTGTCAGTGTTTGTGCAGTATGGTACATGTTGATTTATTTATCTCCTAAAGGAATAAAAGTACCAATTGTCTTTCCATAAGAGCAAAATGTACATTACTCCAAATGTTTTGGTCGCCAGTGGGTGGGTGTGTGTGTATGTGTATATATGGTTGTAAGAGTTACTTTTGAAATGTATTCCACTACAGATTACAGAATACATGCTCTAAAATGTCATTTGTAACGTATTCCGTAATATTCAGTAATGTATTCTAAATACTTTGGATTACTTGTTCAGCACTGGTAGATTTTTTTCACTTGTTTTGACTATAAAAACTCTGCAAGTACAGTAAGAAAAAATACACATGTTAAAAATGCATTCTCTGAAAAACCAAAATATCTTATGCAGTGTTGTTTCTAAAACAAGATAAATCAAATTGATTTTTTGATATTTTTTACAGGACAAAAAATACAAAAATTATTATCAAGAATATGATTTTTGCCCTAATATCAAAGGTCTTACTAGAAAAAATTAATTATGATCCAGCGTGAATTTTTTTGATAAAAAATATGATCGTGCCTGGTAACATGTGCATGTAAAATGGCTAGAAATGGCCTTTTAGCTTAGTGTAAAGCTGACAATTTAGGTTTACTTCTATTTCTTCTGCTCCAGACTTACTTACTTCTCTGTTCTGCTCGTATAAATATAACACTTCATAAGAAAGTGTTTCACCGCTGTTCAAATGCACTTTGGATCGCATAATTTATATGTACAAATGTTTTCCATCTGAAATCACTAAATATTAAATGAAACAAATGACACTAACGTGCAAAGTAATCTCTTCAGTAATCAAAATACTTTTATATATAAAAAACTATTCTAATTACAAATGATTTAAATTGTAACTGTAGTGGAATACACTTGTATTTTAAATATGTAATTCTGGTTAATACATGTATTCCGTTACTCTCCAACCCTGTATGTATGTATGTATGTATATATATATATATATATATATATATATATATATATATATATATATATATGCAATGAAAGTGATTTGTGACTGAGGCTAACAATCTGTCAAACATCTTGTTTTGTGTTTTACAGAAAAAAACTAAGGTTTGGAACAACATGAGGGTGAGTAAATTATAACAGAATTAAACAGTTTAGATGAACTATCCCTTCAACTACTTTGAAGGTTTGTGATTTTTAATTTTTTTAATATATATATTTCCATGTTGTCTACCCATTGAGTGCAGCAACAAGGCGGGGTAGGGCTTTATTTTTCTGGTCTCTGACCTCCTGGAGCAAGCATATGTCACAACGAGCTACAATCTGTGAGAAAGAAAAATAAATAGAACATGTAAGCTCTACTGTGTGTTTATAAAAATAGCATTTTAATTCTTTGCAAGAATTAAAGAGCACTGCACATGCTCTTACCCGTGAAATAGAATTCATGATTTTGGGATCTGCTGATTTAGAGTCACCAAAACTCTGGACGTTAAAGGCACAAATTTTGAAGCCATAACAGGTGAGCAGGCCATAGAAGATGGAGAGGATGAAAAGTTTGAGATCAGCAATCATTCTGTGTCTGAAGAGTGAAAGAAAGAAATAAAGAGAGAGAGAGAAAGAGAGAGAGAGAGAGAGAGAGAGAGAGAGAGAGAGAGAGAGCACTGAAGTTACAGATTCATGGTTCAATAAGAGAGCAAAGGTTTCAAGTATTGTATTAAGAAGTGAGTATAAAAACCTGAATGACATGGAAACTGATTTGACTGTATTGTTACAGTTATCACACAAAAGTGATCCTGAAACTGATCCTTAAATCATATGATGTTGGTTTGTGTTATGTATGAGAAGATTCAATTTCTCACAGAGAGTAAATATATTTTTAGGAGATGTTGTGGTCAATAATTAACACATTTACCCATTCCTGTACCAAAAGAGATCGCTTATAACTGAAGTTAAATTAAAAAAAAGACAATAACAATTACAATTTATCAGGTTTAAATAAAAATGTTTAAGATACAAAACCTTTTTCATTTACGTATAACAGACTGATGAAAAGAATTATTAATAATCTTTTAATCAAGTTTTGACTGTTTTTCAACTGTTACTTTGAGACTTCAACTAACACCTAATGATACAAGGATCACGCATGTTTCCTTTGAGGTGTGTGACCTGTTGTGAAGTAATTAGCTTGTCTTGTTGTTGGAGGGAATCCAGACTCCAAACAACATGTTGAAACATGGTCTGTTGGGTTTAGCATTTTAAATAGTTTTCAACAGGCTTTATCACAAATCTCTGGAAAAGACCTTGCCAATATGAAACAATTGTTTTCCCACCCTGCTTTAGATGTTAGTACCCAGCAGCATTGAGTGCTGGTGCCCCCATCAAGCTTAACTAACAAGACTTATTTGGTCTACAATGGATGTACTGGCTCACTAGCTAGACCAGCACTAATAAGCCAAAAACAGAATTGACATCTACATTGTGAGTAACTCAACACTGAGAAAGTAACAGTAGACTCTCACAATGTGCTTGTGCACAATGTGTGACAGAATATACTAAAAAATAATCTTCTTACCTTATTTGAAACGTATTGGATTTTACTTCTCCAAAACTGGTCACCCTTTCTCTTCCGCACTCAGGAAGTCTTAGGACACACCCTCTACACTGCTATTGGTAGACTAAGGGAGGAGATTACCTTACAAAAGAATGGAGTGTGGGGCTATCCACAGCAATAAAAACAAGCACTCTTATGCAAAACTAATGGAATAATGCAGTGTATAATCACTTTACTCTACAGTGATCTGTCAGGTATTTCAAGTTTAGGCTTTTACAAAACATCTGAGAACAGCTTACTTTTGCTTAAGTATAGTTGCATAAGCATCTCAAAGGAAAAAATTGTTTACAATCACTGAGTTGAAAGGTCAGTCAGATTCATGCAAACTGCTGACTGATTAGATTTATTAAAAAGCAAGTGAGAGAAAAAAAAAACCTACTCAAGGCAGAGACCAAACAAAGCGAAGCTTGATGACCATGCAGTATTGCAACATTTCATAGGGGGAAATTTTTCCTTATAAAGTGCTTCCCTATACTAGTTTCCCTTCCTTATATTTCCTATTAAAGTGCCTTACTCATGGGCTAATAAAATAAGATACAGAACATTCATTGAAATACTCTGTAGGACTGTGAAAGTTTCTCTAGCTGGAAGAAACTTTTAAATAAAAGTGTTAACATCAGCCTAAGCGATCCAATTTAGGGTGAGATCAGACCAAAATATAACTCCTTTTTTACTTCAGTTGCTGACATTAGCAGTCTCCATGGCAATCATGATTTCAAGCTGGATTGAATTGATGCATGCTCAGAGCGATGGCGCTAGGAAGTATAATCAATATTAAAATCGTGATTGCCTAGGAGACTGCTGATGTCAAGATTTATAGTGAAAAAGAAGTGAGGACTGTTCTCACCCTAAATTGATTGAAGCACTTCTGAACACATGGATTATGTTACGAATGGGCAGACGAGGAGTGAGGATCTATGTGCAGTTTTTATTGAAGTAACACAAAAGGATGAACAGAGTAACAAAAACACAAGGAACAAAAGAAATATCCACGACAAAGGCAGACATAACATTCACATTTAACAATTCACACTGAATGAACAAACAACAGGGCTTAAATACACAAGGATAATGATACACAGGTGAGAACAATCAGTGGCTGTTGGCAGTGATGAGGGTAGGGAATTATGGGAATTGAAGTCTGGGAGAGATGACAGGGGAGAAACACAGGGCAGACAACAGGGGATTGTGACAGATTAATCCACTTTAGTTATATGGATTATTTTTATGATGCCTTTATGTGCTTTTATGGAGCTTGAATATTTGGTCACCATTCACTTGCATTGTATAGACAACAAGACATCATTAACAAAAAAAAAAACTCCATGACTTCTGTGTTTCACAGAAGTCATATGAGTTTGAGATGACATAAGGGGAGTAAATGATAAAACAGTTTTAATCCCCCTACCCGGTCCAATTATCTTTTAAATTTGAGATCTATGCATACCTGTTCTGTGATGCACAGTCAGGTTAATTTCAACACACCACGGATGTGCTATAGAAACTACAAACATGTTCGTTGAACAGCCACTGTTCTTAAAGAAACTGTACCTTTTTAATGTTTGTTATACAAAATGTAACCTCAATGTAAATACTACAAAGTATGCATACAAAATGCATATATTTATACGGGCCATAATACATTATGAAATATTTTAACTTCATCAAACAATTTAAAGGGATAGTTCACCCAAAAATTTAAATTCTCTTATTATTTACACACCCTCATGCCATCTAAGGTGTGACTGTCTTTATTTCTTCTACTGAACACAAATTAAGATTTTTAGAGGAATATCTCAGCTCTGTAGGTCATACAATGCAAGTGATAGGTCATACAATGACCAGAACTTTAAAAGTAATCCATAAGACTCCAGTGGTTAAATCCATATATTCAGAAGCAATATAAGAAGTGATAAGCATATAATAGGTGTGGGTGAGAAACAGCTATCTTTTCAACTCATCTGAATGATGGGATGTGTTCCATTCAGAAGTGATAATAATCCCTATACACTGTTTCCTTCAAAGATTTACACTCTATTGTGAGAGCTTTGCATGGCTGAAAGGTCTGGGGCTCAATTATAGTGGTGATTTAATAATTTTTGGGGGATATTCTGTTTGGAATGACCCTACAGCTTGGCTACCATTATTATTCTTCCATCGAAAAGCCCTGCTAAGGCATCATTTAATCCTTTTAAAAGTGTCCAAAAATCCCCTAGACTACATTACATGGGCAGAATGCTTAAATGAGCTACAAGTCTGTTTTAGACAATGTTTTGTCATGCTAACATTAATAGTTTGTCTCAACAAACTTTATGTATCTAGCTTAATCAATACTTTTGAACCACACATAGTAAATATCAATATTTTATTTTTCCCAACCACCTAAGCCAAGTAATTTTTTGTCATGTAGGGCAAACATGCAGTTGGATAGAATAAAAAAAGTTTTTACTCATCAGCCCATTTATACAAAGAATAAAGCTTAACCATATAAAGCCTAACATATGAAATAAAAGTCCAAAAATGATATATTTTTAAACCTCTTAGACCTATTTTTCTACAAAACAATGTAATTTTAAGCACATGTTGCTTAAATTCAATAAAATCAAATTTTGAAATATCAGTAGCAAAATAAAAGTTCTTGTTCATTATACTTCAAAATCAGCAAAGATTTCACATAAAAAAAGCTGAATGCATCAAAACATGAAGGTAGCTATTTTGGAAAATTATATAACAAGGTCCTCTACACCAGTACAGCATGAAAACCTTCACCAGGAGAGAGTAGACATCTCATACACATCGTGATGATGATGTAGAGGCTTTAGAATGTCATGTATAAAAATTAAATGCACGGCTGTGGCAGGGCGGAGGGCGGGGCCGGGTCGTGATTCCACACACCCTTGACGGTTATGTGTGTGTGTGTGTGTTTGTCTTTTTGGTTAATTTTATAATTAAAATATTATTTATATTGTCAAGCCAGTTCTTGCCTCTTCCTTTCCATAAATCCCTTTACACTGGTGCCAAATCCCAGACAGGAGGAGGGATGCACCATAGTAGAGTCCTCGACACTACCATCCACCCTGACGGAGGAGCCCGGCCGCCTGAGAGCGGAGATACGGCCGCCGACTGTGAGGGGAGGAGGGGCTCCTAACCGATTACCTGGAGCAGTCAGGGCCACTGCCAGGGGCGAAGGAGACCCCTACCAGCTGCTAAAAACGCGTCGTGTCAGAGACCGCCAACAGCCTGGAGCAGGAGGACCGCTGCCAGGGGAGGGGGAGACCCCTTCCATCTACCGGAATGTGGCAGGGCGTTCCATCCACCAGGGGCCGGAGGACTGCCTCCGATCCTCCTGGGGAGGTGCGGCTGTCATCCATTAGAGGGTGGAGGAGTGGCCGAAGACCAAGCTACAGCATATCAGAGAACCGGCGAGTACGTTTTTTTTTCTCTCTCCCACTGCAGCTCTGTGTTGGCCTTTCCCTCCCTCTCTTTTTTTTAAAAAATGTTTTCTTAATTTGGCACGATTGCCGTTACGGCATGGAGGTGCCAAATTTTTTTTGTTTCCCTCCCCTTGTCCCCTCCCTCATCCAGGTAGACGGGGATGACCTGCTGGCAGATGAGGCGGAAGGCACACCCCTCCCCAGGAAAAGAGGGCGGGTTGTACGTCATGCCGGGGGCTCCCCGGCCTTAAAGAATGAGGGAGGAATGTAGTAGGGCGGAGGGCAGGGCCGGGTCGTGATTCCGCACACCCGGCCCCTAATCAGGCTAATTAGGGAAAAAGGCCTACCGAAGACAGCAGTGCGACAGAGAGAGTGATTTACGGACAGCTGTCCAACACCTGTGTGTGTTTGTCTTTTTGGTTTATAATTAAAATATTATTTATATTGTCAAACCAGTTCACGCCTCCTCCTTTCCATTAATCCCTTTACAAATCAATCAAATCAAATCAAATCAAATCACTTTATTGTCACACTACTGTGTACACGAGTGCAACAGCAGGTGAAATTCTTGTGTGCAGTTCCGAGCAATATTGCAGTAATGACAGTGACGAGACATAAACCACTTTACAATAAACAACATATTACACAAAACAATTTACATAACAAACTTACACAACAATTTACATAACAAATGTACACATACCTACACAACAATTTACATAACAAATGTACACAATACACACAATGTAGAATACACACACTAGATACGGGTATAAATATATATATATATACACTAACTGAATTGGGAGAATATATTGACAGAGTGAGGATTAATAAAGTGCAGTGCTGATTGTTGATCGTGAGAGATCATGTGTTCAAAAGTCTTATTGCTTGTGGGAAGAAGCTGTCATGTAGTCGGGTGGTGCGGGTCCTGATGCTGCGATACCGCCTGCCTGATGGAAGCAGTGAAAGCAGCCCATGACTCGGGTGGCTGGAGTCTTTGATAATCCTCCGAGCTTTCTTCACACACTGTCTGTTATATATATCCTGGAGGGAGGGAAGCTCACCTCCGATGATGTTTCTGGCCGTTCGCACCACCCTTTGCAGGTCTTTGCGGTTGTGGGCGGTGCTATTGCCGTACCAGGCGGTGATGCAGCCAGTCAAGATGCTCTCAACAGTACTTTACAATGGTGTTATAAGGTTAAAGAGCCTTTAATTATGTAGTAAAATCTCACTTTTACATCTTAAAGCATATATTTTTGTTAGGGTAGCTACTGGTTTACCAATTAAGGTTTTTTTTTACCAATTAAGGTTTTTTTTTTCTTTTTTTTTTACCGTAGCATATACAGTATACATTATTTTTCTATTAAAAGTATGGATATATTTTTTTACAGTTATAGGAATCCCCCACTGATGTTGTCCCAACATAAATATATTAAACATACATCTTACAAGTCAAAGTTTATTTCATTTTAATGAAGTAAATTAAACAAGCAGAAAAAAACATTTTTACTTTGGAGTTAACTAAACTTCAGATAAATTTTGACACTTAAAATTATTTGTAGTGTTTCTTCATTATTACGAGTACAGCATAAACTCAATAACTTGTGACGTAAATGTAGTGTCAAATTAACAAATTAAGTAAAGTTCAAAACATAACTTCAGAAGAAAAATCTGTTTATTTCAATGAGCAATATATCTTCCCATGCCATTTATCTTCCCGGACGTTACAATCAGATAGTGGACTCACTATCTTGCGCCAATCCCTCACCATGCAAGTGATTCAGTCAATTTGTAACACCTATGGCAGGGCGGATGGGGAACTATTTGCGAACAGACAGACAACTCAATGCCCAATGTGGTTTTGAGACAAGGATGAGCCAGAGGCTCTGGGCCAGGATGCGTTGGCACACAGCTGGCCAAAAGGTCACTTGTATGCATTTCCACCCCTGCCGTTACTATGGATGACATTGCGACGAATCCAGGAGATGAGGCAACCCGCTCTGCTAACAGCCCCATTCTGGCGAAGCAGGCCATGGTTTCACCTATTTTTGCTTTTACTGACAGGCAGGCCATGTCCACTGCCAATAGTACCAGATTTATTACCTCAGGTGGATGGGACGATGTGGCACAACAGGCCCCACACACTGAAGCAATGGGATCTGAATTTGGTTTTGAGTAGCCTCTCATTTGAGCTATTAACCGATGTAGGTTTTAAGTGGCTTTCCTTCAAGTCACCTTTTTTGCTGGCCGTAGCCACTGCACGGTGTGTTGATGATTTGCATGCGTTGTCAGTCAGCCTGCAGTGTTTACGCTGGGGGCCTGAGTGTAAAAAGGTAACAATGTGGCCGAACCCGGCATTTCTTCCGAAGGTATTGTCACCACAATACATGAACAAGCCCATTATTTTATTTGCTTTTACAGAGGAATACAGGTCAGTCCTGTGTCCAGTCAGGGCTCTTCGGCAGTATGTGGAAGTGACATCAGCCTGTTGGGTCACTGATCAGCAGTTTGTGTGTTATGGTGATCACAGAAAGGGTTTGGCTATGTCTAAGGATTGATTATCTCATTGAGATAATCATGCATACTTATTCTAATGCAGGTCATGAAGTCCCAGCCTTTGTGAAATGCCATTCAGTATGTGCAGTTGCCACTTCCTGGGCAGCCCTACATGGTGTGCATCTATCTGACATCTGTGATGCAGCAACATGGAAGACTCCATCTACTTTTGCCAGATTTTAC
Source organism: Moxostoma hubbsi (assembly GCA_032164185.1). Classification (NCBI taxonomy): domain Eukaryota; kingdom Metazoa; phylum Chordata; class Actinopteri; order Cypriniformes; family Catostomidae; genus Moxostoma; species Moxostoma hubbsi. The sequence goes on from JAVLUX010000001.1 coordinate 66,366,434, forward strand.
AGCCTTAATGTAGCTACAATGCCTCCAGTGTGAATGCCTTCTGTGATAGTTACAAAAGATAGTTATTCTCAACTTGAATAAAGGTTAATTCAGCATTGCCAAAGTGTCTGTTGTATATGTTACTCAGAAACATTGGAGTATAAATCACAAGATGATCCTTTTAAACTGTTGTTTCAAATGTACCTGATGGGCTGTGGAACCCTTGTGACTGCTTTTGTATGCTTCCTCCACTAGATAAGTTAGGATACCACTCTGGCGGTCCGGAATGAAAGGAAGCAGAACTGGGGTTTACGTAGGTAACCATGGTTCAATGACTGAGTTGAGGACCGCCAGACTTCTGGTCACTCGGGTAGACCAGAATGGCCAGAAAGCAGACATGACGTAATGACATGTCTTCATTGGCTGTCTGCCTGAACATCATGGTCACAGGGTTGACAACTTTGATATTTATACTCAGCAAAGATACGAGCACCAGACGTTTGTTAGACTGGGAAAAAACACTAACGCTTGATTTACCTGGACTGCCTTCCCGCTTCCTTACTGTTGAATTTTCTACGTGTACTTTACTCTCAAACTTCACTCCGATACCTGAAGTTACTGAAAATTGTAGGTGAAGAATTAATGACATACATTTCCATGAATATCTAATGAAGATGATTGTAAACTTTCATGCTTTGCTATGCAGCCTATTGTCTATGAGTTGTTTTCTCTTGATATGTCTTTATTTTAGAGGACTATCAGATTTCCTCAATGGTATATGGTTTCTTCAAGCTCCCTGCAGATGCTCTGGCTACAGATGTTAATGGATGAATCACAAAATGGGCCACTCAGCAGTGACATGCACAGACCTTAGCAGGGACAGGGGCTGAAGGATAAAAACGGCAACTGATTTGCATTTTTCTTTTATTATTTTATGAGTAGTAATTATAAATACTTAACTAATTTCTTTGCCTTTTGAGTATTTAAACATTTTCTTGTGAGTGTGTGTATATATACTGTATACACACTTGCGCCCCTGCTGCCCCCATTCTGTGCACATCATTGCCACTCAGGCAAAGCAGGCTCTGCCATTGGACTTACACTGGAGCAGCTTTTCGCTTGCAACAGAGCTGACACAGAGGGGACCCTTACAAGGTGTCCTACCTAATTGGTGCAGATGGATTTACCTGTGTTCTCTATGAGTCCTCACCAGCAAGACCTAAATGTGCCACCTCAGCAGATACATCATGCGGCCAACAAGGAGGAACTGAAACTCAGATGATCAAATCGAACAAAAGGGTTTAAAATAATGGATGTGTTGAGATTGAGAGGTTTTACACCGAAACCCTCACTTTGATGTATAATACTTGTTTAGAACCTTAAATGAGTAATTGAATACAGAAAAACAAGGTTGCATGCTGAGTACATTCAGTTAACTCAAATTATTCTACATGATATAGGTCATGCTGGGAATCCTATTTTTCCCCTTTGCAGTCAAACCCAATAACTTTAAATTAATTGACTTCCCACACTCTGACATGTTTATTAGTTGTATTGATGGTCATGCCTGAGGATGACAATTAGAGTTGCAATACAAAAATCAAACACAGTCATTTATCTAATATTTAATAGACTATCAGCTCAATATGAGGCTCGCATTTGAAATTCAAGTCCACATAAAATATTGTCAGCTCGTCATGAAACCTTGTTTAACTCCTCAAGGAAAGTTTTCTTGGGTGATATAGCCATAAAGCTTGAGTAAACGTGGGGTGGTAGAATTCTATAAACATGATATTTAATATTACACTTATTTAATTTTTTAATGGATTATGAATGATTTTTCATCTGAAACTGAATTACTGTTCTGTGATGAAGAACAGCATCATTATATATGTTTTATAAAAAATAAGTACTGACAGTTGCTGCCTTCACTAATAATAACATGAATTTCATATATATGCATGTAAATTAACTATTTAAGAAATTGAATAAAGAAATGGTGTAACGTTCAGCATTTACTAATTAATTTTATATATTAAATGTTAACATTAGTTAATGCCTTAAGAACTAACATTAACAATTTCCCCCCTTGTTGTAGTAGATCCAACTCCCCATCAGGTTAAAGGGATGTTTCACGCATAAATGAAAATTCTCTCATTATTTACTCACCCTCATGCCATCCCAGATGTGTATGACTTTCTTTCTTCTGCTGAACACAAAACAAAGATTTTTAGAAGAATATTTCAGCTCTGTAGGTACAATGCAAGTGAATGGTGGCCAGAACGTTGAAGCTCCAAAAAGCACATAAAGGCAGCATAAAAGTAATCCATATTACTCCAGTAGTTAAATACATATCTTCTGAAGTTATATGATAGTTATATGACTCAATATTTAAGTATTTTTACTTACACTTTCACATTCTTAATTTGTTTTTGGCATCTATTTTTTTGTGCATATCGCCACCTACTTGGGCAGGGAGGAGAATTTATAGTAAAAAAGACTTAAATATTGATCTGTTTCTCACTCACACCTATCGTATCGCTTCAGAAGACATGGATTAAACCTCTGGAATCTTATAGATTACTTTATGCTGCCTTTATGTGCTTTTTGGAGCTTTACAGTTTTTGTCACCATTCACTTTAATTGTATGGGCCTACAGAGCTGAAATATTCTTCTAAAAATCTTTGTTTGTGTTCAGCAGAAGAAAGAAAATCATGCTCATCTAGGATGGCATGAAGGTGAGTAAATGGTGAGAAATGTTCATTTTTGGTCGAACTATTGCTTAAGTTACAGCACACAGATGGGACTTTATTTCAAGTCCTTTATTCAAGGACTTGGAATGTATTTGTTTGAACAAATACCATCAATTGAATTATATTTCCAGGTTATCTTGTGCCTCTAACCAAGAACTGAAAATGAGATCTCAAGATATCATAACAAGTAGTACTCCAAAAGTGCTCAAAAGTAGAACTCAATGTGAAGATGAAGTTTTCTGTTAAATCCATCATATCTCTCTTGTCTAATCCATAGAGATCAGTAAAGAAGGTGATGTAATAACATGTCAAAGGTTGTTTGGCAGTTAGGTGTTTGAAATGAAGGTTTTTTTTTTTTTTTTTATCTATTTCACAGTGCTTTGTGACATGCATTGCATGTGTAAAGATTATGTTATTTCCCTTGTCCAAACCAGGAATTCTTAAGGTTTCTTAATTCTTAGGCTTAATCTGAAACAGAAGGACAGAATTTGTCTCATCCTCTCTCCTCTCAATCTATCCCCTGATACCCACCAAACAAGCCCAGTTGCATTTCTAACCAAAAAGCTTTTGGACATCATAAAGAGATAGACAAGACACTGTTTTCATAACCTGACTGTAGTAGAGGCAACTCAAAGAACTTTACTTTCATAGATTTCTGTTCTTGAGTTTGCAGGTTTTAAAAGTTCACCATATTCAAACATACTCTCTCCAAGATTCCTGAGCTAATAATAATTTCCTGTTGAACTCCATCCTTAATTTCCATGGCCAGCACTGTTCATTCTCCACTAAATTTCTTTCCCTTTTCCCCACAAATCAAAAGTTACACAAATGCCCCTTTATGTATATCACATAAACTTTACATCACAGGGAGACACGAGTCTAAGCCTATTGTCAGCTAATACTTAATCAAAAGTTGTTATTCTAGTCTCTTCATAATCACTTAAAGTTCAAATTCATTCAATCATACCTTGTTATGAAATGGGAATATGAAGGGCACTATTCAGTGCTCGAATTAAGGAGGGGCGTTTCATTTGCGCAGTTAGGATACGGTAAATGCGAGTGAAAATTACTGCGTACGAATGCGTAATATGACTGGGGCGTACCAGCGCGACTAACAGCTGATCTAACGCCCAAAGTTATTATTGCAGCCTACATCAGAATAAAAACTCCCCAATGCATCTCCCCTCATATACCAAATACATTTAAAAGAGGCGTGTTAGTTATTTTTTGCATTAAAAACAACTAATGTATTTTTTATGCATTTCATGTTTTAATGTGTAAAGTATCAAGTATCATGTCAATCGCGATCTTGCAAAATCCATGGCAATACACGTTCCAAAAAATCAATATATAATCATAATTTTGGATTTCTCACGATAGTGCTCTCTCGCGCTAGGATGCGAGCATCCATGGCGGTGATATAATGTATGTGTAGATTTATATAGAGAGGGCTTCAAGGTAAACTGGTAACCACTGGTCTGGCGCATATTTTCATAGAAAAAACAAAAAAACCTGCATATACAGAATTGCTTATTTGTGGTAGATTGTATGTCATATAACATTTATTAACATCTTAGGGTTAGGGTTATTATCATGAATAACCCATTTAGCATTATTGCATTATACAGCACTTAATAGAGAGTTAAAACTGAAAATTAATTAATGTAGTTATGAATCTCATAAAAGTTTGATTTGATAGATTTAAATGTTGATGAACTAGCCACTAATCTGCAGTGTTGGGTAAATTACAATCCACTACTGATTACTTCTATAAAATTGTAATCAGATTACTTAATTGCTTTCTACATGTGTAAGTAATCAGATTACTAATTTATTTACTTTGAAATTACTTTCTAAAACCAATCAAACCTGCGAAAAATACAAACGTGACATTAATACTCTGGACTTCCTGTTGCTGACGGCACACTGCACGAGTGTTTGTGTTTGTAGCCTGCTTAGCATTGCTTATTCTTATTCTCATACGTTCGTCTTTTTATCCTTTGTCATTTTACTGTTTTGGGTTTTTACACTTTTCTATTGTTTCATCTCTGTGTATTTTACCTGGTGCCTAACTCGTGTCTGTGTTTGTAGCCTGCTAGTTTTTTTAAGAATCGCATATATATCTGTTTTCAGCCTTTAATCATTAACATCTGCCATTTTTCAGCACGCATCGGGATTTCTCCCACATTATTGTATTATCGCGATTCAACTGCGTGCATTTTCCACATGTATCCACTTTCTATTTTTATTACGATTAAACTGCATGCATTTTTCAGCATGCACCCATTTTTCTCCTCTGTGTAACATAGATTATTGCATCGAACTTAAAGCAAAACTTACCAAGAACAACCAACAACAACAAACAATTGCGTGAGGGATTCACATCAATCTCAAACCCTCACCGCTCAGGAACAACCAACAACAACAAAAAACTGCGGTAAGTCATGGCATCGCTCATGTTATTTTCTTCCTGCATTGCATGTCACATGTTTAAAATTGCCTCTTCCGTCAGCAGAGAGGGATTCACGTGTAATAAATGTAAGGAATTAGTAAGACTGACGGAAAAGTTTAATGGTTAGAGACATGCATCCGAACGTGGAGGTCAGTGAGAAAGAGAAGCCAGTAGATACTGTTTCGTATGCGGGCAGTACAGAGAGCAACAGGCACACTTTGGTTCCGGCTGTAGAGCCCCCGCAGCAGGGCATTTGGGTGACGTCTCGGCGGCATACACGCTCAGAAAAGCGAAACCACTCTCCCGTTCCTGTTAGGTTTCCAATCAATTCTTCCCACTCAGTGATGCACCCACTGAGAATCATGTTGAAAGAGCTTCACTTGTTATTGGTGATTCGATTGTAAGGAACATGGAAATAGAGACTCCAGCCACAATTGTTAAATGTATTTCAGATGACAGAGCATCTGACATCAAATCAGATTTCATGTGCTAAACTTAGATTTTCTAAAATTGTTATTCATGTCGGCACAAATGATGTCTGGCTTCACCAGTCAGAGATCACTAAAGATAACGTTAAAGAGGTGTTTGAATTTGCAAAAACGATGTCAGACACTGTAATATGCTCCCCTCCCTGCTCATCATGGTGACGAGGTTTATAGTAGATTAGTGTCACTGAACGGCTGGATGTCTGAGTGGTGTCTGGAGAATAGAATAGGAATTATAGACAATTGGAAGAGTTTTTGGGGTAGACCTGACCTGTTAAAGAGAGATGGACTCCATCCCTTCAGGGAAGGTGCCACTCTCCTCTCTAGTAATTTGGCTCATAGTCTTAATAATGATAGTATTTGACTAACTGGGACCCAGGTCAGGAAGCAGACAAACTGATTAATCTGATTGTCTGCTAGCTTCCTTGAGACATCTCGTTTACCTGTGTTTGTTTTTGTGTAAAAGACATTTCTGAAAACACATTAGCAATCAGCTTTGATAGTAAAACCATTGTACATTGCGAATGCTTGTTGTTTCTTTTCATGTGCACATACAGGTTTGCTTGTGTGTTGCGTCATGCATGATACGTGTCCATGTACAGTATGTCTGTTTGTGTGTGTACATGCAGTGCACTTTGAACTTTACAGTGAATGGATTATTTCTACCTCCCTGCTTGTGCTCGAACAAATTGAGTATCCTTTATCACTTGCGAATCTGTAACCCTATTGCAGTGTGTCTGTGTTTAATTGTGTACAGTACATAAAGAACATACAAGAGCAAATATTTCCACCTCGCCGCTCACTCATCTACCATCACCTCAATACATTTCCTCAATGCCATGGTGGTTTGTTAAAGCGCATGCTCATTGGCTGACACAGCAACACATAAAAGTACTAACATAGGAATGTAATACATTTTTAAATGCATTCTGCTTAATATTATTTTCTTAGCAATAAATGTGTAATCCAAGTAAACTAATCTTGTTCATGTGTATAACTGTAATCAGACTACTTAATTTTAAAAGTAACACATTACATTACTGCAATACTGCACAATGTATTTAGATTACAGTGACGTGTTACTTTGTACACCCAACACTGCTAATCTCTTAAGAATTAGGCCTACCTATAGTATATGATTGTTAATGACAAATGGAAGTATAATGTCTCATCAATATAATAGTATATAGAAGTATAAAGTGTCATCAATGTATTATTAGTTTATTAGTGGCTAAAGGAGTTCCGTCAGGACTGATGTAGATTTGTGCTGCCTGTAAGGTTCATTTAAAAAATAATTTGAAAAAGGTTTAACAAAGAAGATGTCCTTTGTCATGTATCAAGAAACTTTTGAGTAATTTTTAATGCATGCATGCTCTGTTGTGTAAGACAGCACACAGTGGGTTAGGCCAGTTTCATGAGTTGTTTTTTTAATGTTTCACAGGGAGTCACTCAAGAAGCACTTTAAAGGTCTGTGTTTGCACACAGCAGTCAGATCAAGAACTGTTTTTCTCACAAGATGCCGTATTTGTGGATTTTACTCTTTTTCATGACTGTACCATGGATGTTTTGTGGAACAGAAAGAAATGATAATCTCGTGCATAGAAAGAGAGGAATATTGAAAATAATAGATCATGATCAACTAGCCACAGAGAGTAGAGTTTTCATGGAAGTCAAGAGAGAAAAGGTATAGTATGCTAGTAATTAATTAATTTAATAGCTGTTAATGCAATTAAAATGTGATATTTTGGATTTAGTTGCAATATTTAGCTTGACATTTTCCTTTTCATATGAATATTTTTTTGGTTTTGATGGCTCAAAAGGAACATGTACATTTTTGAAATCAGAGTGCCAGATGTCATAAATCTTGCTGCAAGAAAAGTTTGCAATGAAAAAACAGTTAAATCCATAATGGGATTATGTCCAATGGAAAGAAGCATCATAAACCATAAAAGATTTGGAAAGGCAAAACTGCATGTCAACAAGTTCATTGCATGCTGTTTGTGAGATAAAAACGAAATTATAATTATCCGGGAAAAATCCATAAATTATCCGTAAATCTCTTTTTTTGTGATACTATAGAAAAAGATCATTCCTACCCCAGACTACGATAGTCTAGGCGATGCAGATGACAAAAATCTTGAAGCAGACAATAAAGATGATAAGGGTATTTACTCATTCATTTGTTTTGCATTCAATATAATTAAAAAAGAAACCCACAGTGCTTCTATTATTATTATTTTATATACAGTGATTTGAGTCGATTTTATGTATTTTTTTTTCAGAACCTACTTGCTTGATGTGTGTGTGTCTTACTGGATCTGTGTACTGTGAGGAGATTTCCCCTGAAATGACAATGGTTCCACCTTTGCCAAAGGAAACTTCTTTCCTCTATGCACGCTTCAACAAAATCAAGAAAATAGCCAGCAAAGACTTTGGTGATATTGGTGAGGAATGCTAGAAAAGCTCTTTTAGGTGTGGCCACCATAAACACAATGTGTAATGTTTGGAACTTTCTCAATGTAATCAAATCAAACATGACTGAAACCTTCCTTAAGGCTCCAACACATGCAAGTGTGCTTTGGTCCCTTAAGAGTCACTGGTACGAAATGGAATTTTCAAACAATGAGGTACATGAGAGAAGAGGGACTATCGGCACATAAATTAAAAGAGCTTAAAATTCAGTAGCAGTCAAGTGGTTAAGTCCATATGTGTAAATGTGTCTCCATATTGTGTTTTTCATCAGTCACGCTGAGAAGAATTGACCTGACTGGCAACCTGATCTCTGAAATAGAGGATGGAGCCTTTTCAAAACTAAGTCAGCTTGAGGAACTTACACTAGCTGAGAACAAGCTGGTCAAACTGCCAATTTTGCCAGCAAAACTTGTGTCTCTCAATGTCAATCACAACCTTCTTAAAACAAAGGGAGTAAAAGCAAACATTTTCAAGGTAAATTTAATAAAAGCAATCAGATCAGAAATGTTTTTCACAAAGTTTGTGTTCTGACAATTCTAGTCTTATTTGTTACAATTGACTTCCATCTTTGGGATTAGAAACTCAGCAAGCTGGCATACCTCTACCTTGGAGATAATGAACTGGAGGCGGTCCCACCCCTGCCTGAAAGTCTGCGTGTAGTTCATCTACATGTACGTTTACCACTGATTACCTTGTAGACTATTTACCTGTATTCATATGGTATTCAGTATCAAAAAATAGTCTTTCAACTTATGCCTATCTTTTGCAGAATAACAATATAACTACATTCAGAGATGAGACTTTCTGCAAGGGAAACAAAACACACATTCGGTACAACATGCAGGAGGTTCGGCTTGATGGAAACCCAATTGTGCTGGCTCAGCATCCCAACAGCTTCATCTGTCTGAGATCTCTACCGATTGGACACTACAAATGATCTTCTGAGATGTTCCTTCAGTCATTGTCCAACTGGCAACCACTGTTATGATGTTAAAGAGTCATTTCAATGCTTTGCAGCACAGTTCAAGAGCTTTCGCAGCTAAATACGAAATGTTGATTTATTTTGAATGTTGCGTGTTTAAGATCACTTAGATGATATGTAAGAGACATAGGCAATAGCAACTGTTTCCTTTATAGTGGAATGATTTTGTTTTGTTTCATTAAATGTATTACTTCAATTAAAGATGCAGAAATAGACTGCAGTGAAACTAGTGCAGAAAATGTCTATAAATATGGAAAAAGACATTCAATGCTAGTTTTATTTAAATCGTTTGTTGGTAAATAAATCAATCTTGGACCAACAGACTTTACCTGCAGACTTTCTGATAAGCTTAATTGATTTAAATTCCAAAGATGAATTTATTTGAGTACATTATCTTCATAACTTCATGCACAAGGTATAAGGTATGCATTATTACTGACCTTTACCAACATTTTAGAAGAATAGACATGTATTATTAGTTACAGAACAAACAGACATTTTTATTGTCAATCTCATTTAGAAAATACAAAAGCTGGCATCTTCTTTATGGAAAAACACATTTACTGTCAATATTTTGTTACAGGTAATAGATCTAATTAGTCTGGTCCTATTATGATGCAGTCCATTTCAGAAATGCCTTGCAATTGATGTTTCATTTTTCAGTATCACTGTTTTGCAGAAATACAAGTGTGTTTGTATTTGAATAAATATCAATGTTAATTATAATTTGACCACAACAGCAGGTCCAAAATGGGTATTTGTCTCAGTATTTTCATACTGAACATGTGGTGTATTCAGTGTTTTCTGATGAAGTTCCATGATTTTCATTTGTCTTAAGACTCAAACATTTTTCTGTTAATATTCCCGCTCTGATTGCTTTCTTCTGTAGACATCATCTGTGGAGGCACGCAACAATAACTATTTATTCATAACAAAACCAATACGGAGTTCTACACAGGTTCGCTTTACATAAAGTGATGTAATTTATATTTTTGTTTCACAGGTTTTAATGCGTAAATAATCATTCATTGTATGGATAAACACAAATGTACCACCTGTACAGCTAATAAGTGACCAAATCAGTGTCATCAATTAAAGCCAGTGTTTGAGTCCAAAACAGGATCATAATGGTCATAAAGTTTATCTTATGCAATCTTTTTATGGAATGCATCAAATATTAACATAGAAACCTGAAATTGAGCCTGGGTAGCTCAACGAGTATTGACGCTAACTGTGTATTTGAATGATTGTTGTTTCTTTTCGTGTGCATATACAGGTTTTCTTGTGTGTTGCGTCATGCATGATATGTGTGCATGCACAGTATGTCTGTTTGTGTGTGTACATGTGCAGCATGTGTGCGTTTACACAAAACAAACAAACAAAAAAGTTATTTGTTTACATTTTTAAATTGTATGTCTGAAAAAAAGAATACATTGCTTAAGAAAAGGGAATTATTACACTTACATTAATATCTGTATGCAAAATTTGAAGATTATTTAGTATCCACCAATATGTACAATACAAAGTCTTTTGGGTCATAATAATGAAAAGTGGCCAGATTGCGCAATGAGGACACAGAATGATGCACAGAAACGCTTAAAAATAGGGCCGTGGATATATACAGAATGATTTGACTTATAGGTGCTATATATAATATTTTTACTGTACTAAATCATAAAATGACCATAAAATGTCATTAGAGAATTAGGAAACATGCTAAATTGAAATACTGGCTCCTCCAATAACAATATGCTACAGCCAGTATATTCTACTTTGAAGTTTCCATTCCGGGCCGGAATTTCTACGTTTTGGCCAGTGTGATCCCACCCACTGCCCACTCACCAATAGTTTTTCCGACACCGCCGGGTTACCAGATTTGAACAAGTTTGCAGGTAAACAACACTGTGTGCAGCAGTTATGGAAGCCAGCAAACGAACTGGATCAGAGATAACAGATTCCACCCGACCTAAAATGCCTCGCCATCCATCTAAAAACCACCATGACCAGAGGCACAGTAAAACAAGGATAAATATTGGAGATGCCTTTGGAAGATGGAGAGAGCTTAAAGCTCAGAACATATTTGATTATAATTTGTGGTAGAGCAATGCAACAAATCAGGGACATTCAATACAGCATGTTGACATTTAATACTTAAAGAAAGTCTTAGAAATACATGCATGTTATCATATTGATGTTGCACGTGGTGCACAATGTTAGACAGAATTATAATCTGATGGGATGAATACCTGTAACATAATTTCAGGTGATTCTAATTTGTCTACACAATTGTGGTAATGGTTTTCATATATTACTGCAAGTATATTGGGTATCCTTTGTATATGTATTGCAAACTTGTTCATATTTTATCATAATAATGATGCATGTTAGACTTAAAGGAATAATTAAATCAACAAAAACAAATTCCCTTAGCATTCACTTACTCTCATGCCATCCAAGATGTGACTTTTTCTTCTGCTGAACACAAATGAAGATTTTTAGAAGAATATTTCAGCTCTGTAGGTCCATACAATGCAAGTGAACGGCAACCACAATTTTGAAGCTCCAAAAGCACAAAGTTATCCATATGACTCCAGTGGTTAAATCCATGTAATCAGACGTGATATGTTAAGTGTGTGTAAGAAACAGATACATTTCTGAATCCTTTTTTTTACTATAATTCTTCACTTTCACACTTCCACAAAAACCTTTTGTTTTTGGAGATTTGCATTATTTGTGCATATCACCATCTACTGGGGAGAGAGGAGAATTTAAAGTAAAGAGGACTTAAATATTGATATGTTACTCTTCTACACAGATATAGATTTAACCACTGGAGTCATATGTATCACTTTTATGGTGCCTTTATGTGCTTTTTGGAGCTTAATTGGTTTTGGTACCCATTCACTTGCATTGCATGGACCTACAGAGCCGAAATATTCTTCTAAAAACCTGTGTTCTGCAGAAGAAAGAAAGACACACATCTGGGTTGGCATGAGGGTGAGTAAATGATGGGAGAATTTTCATTTTTGTGTGAACTATCCCTTTAATAATATTCTGCATTGCATTATGTAATCATTTGTTTCGTTCACTTTTTCTTTTCCCATCATAAATTAGCTTGTTCCCAACTGACAATGGAATTTATACAGATTCAAATTTAGCACTGTAAACAGCAGCAACCACTTTTAAAATGGCAGTTCCACAGTTCACATTCATGAATTGGTCAATCCTCTACTTTATAAGCTAGCCTGCAGAAAGTCCAATGATGCTCCACTGTATTTTCATTGGCACGCTCACTCATGTGGTGCACTCGTGTGTTCCGAATTGTGAATCCCTGTTTAGTGATGTAGTCCATGAGGTGGACCCTAAGAGACACCTCTTGATGGTGGTCACATGGTCCAAAGGTGAAAGACACCTGACAGTCTCTTGTGTCCATCATGTGTTTGTTCCATTTGGTGAAGTTGTTAGATATTCCCTCGAGCAGTGAGTGAACCTTGGTGGTTATGGTTAGTTGTGTGATAATAACTGCTACGGGGTTTGAGTACTTAGAGAGCTTACGGGTGCTGGACAACTCCACCACCTGTTCAAAGGTGTCCAGAGGGTAGAGAGGCTTTGGGTCATTGAGGCATTGAATTAATGGCTCAATCTGATAGAAGTCAGCTTCTTTACGCAGAAGGTCCACCTCCATGAAGTCAACAGGAAGAGTGAGCTCGGATGAGCGTAGGAAGTTTAATATGTAACGGAATAGCGTCCCGTCCCTATCTATGAAGTAGTTGCCGTGAGCATCCCGTGTGGTGGGGAAGTCGCCGCGGAACATGGCCCCCAGCATGGAATCTGGATAACGTTGTAGAGTGGAGACAGAGGTGGTGTAGAGATGACCTCCAACATTTAAGGTGACTGGGTGAGTCAACTAAAGAATATGGAAAAACACAGAAAGATGATGTCATCTAAACATCTCAACATATGCATAATATTTAAAATACTAAAAGAAATAGTTCACCCAAAAATCATTTACCTACCCTAATGCTGACTTACTTTCTTCAGAACACAAACAAAAATGTTTTTGATAGACGTGTGTTTATCCTTACAATGCCAGTCAATAGGGTCCAACACTTCCAAGCTCCATAAAGTATAGAAAGGCAGCATAACGGTAATCTAACTAACCTTTTTAATCCATGTTTTACACTTCATGTATGGATCAAGTGCAATGTAATCGAGGTTCAAATCATGATAACACCAAGGAGACTGAAGATGGCAAAATTTATTGTAAAAAAGGGGATATATTTTGCATTGTTTCACACTCAAAACGGATAATTTCCTTCAGAAGTCATGGATTAATGTATGGATTACATTTATGCTGCCTTTGTGTCCCTTTTGGAGCTTGAAAGTGTTGGACCGCACTGACATGCTTTGCATCTACAAAAACACCTCATATACCTATTCAAATATCTTTGCTTGTGTTCTGCAGAAGAAAGAAAGTCATACATGTTTAAGATGGCATAAAGGTGAGTAAATGATTGGAGAATTACGATTTTAGGTTAACTACTCTTTTAAGGGAGAAGTGTGTCATTTAAAGCTGCACTATGTCAGATTTATTTGGTTACAATTAACAAAAGTTAATTATAAAGAAACCATGTTCAAAATCATGTCTTGTCTTACCCAAATTCACTACAGTAAGCCTACAATAATGATTTTTATTTAAAGCTGTCAGGTTGGATTTAGTGCAAAACATTTTTTGAGGTTCTTCATGCATGTGTGTCCCTCCCTAAGTGTGTGTGTCGCTGTTTTCTTACTTTTTTTACCCCAGTCGCAGAAATGCATAAGTTGTCATATTCGATTGTCCCTTTATAATCTAAACAGGGTAGAAAAATTTAAATTGTATCTAAATGCCACTATAGGTACAAGGTAGTTCCCCACAAATGTATACTCATCTAAAGTTGTATATGATGTACTGATATCATAGCACAGGAATGTATAGGCAATTAATTTGTTTAGTGGGTTAACTATCTCTCTCCAACTGCACTGCCAAAGAAACGATTGAAAGTTATTAATTAATTATTATTAATTATTTTTTTATTATAGTTATTATATTGCAGATTTTTCCATCATTATTTAATCTTCATTTCGAGGGGGGGGGGGGGGGGGGGGGCATTATATATCAGCCATTTCATGAGTTTCACAACTTAAATTGATTGTGTAGTACAATACAAACACTAATGTGTAGTGGAAAATGCACTTGAATCATCATATTAAAAATGTAATTAAGAGTGTTGTTCATCTTCCGCAATATCTTGGTTATAAATGTTTAAACTAATAACATAATATCAACATGAAAATAGCATGTCATTACTTATGCTCAGCAGGTAAATATCTCTGTGCCATCAAACATGATATCCAACTGCACCAAAGAGCAGTGCCCAATCACAACTGACGTAAAATGTTCCTCCGCAAGTTGCCTACAATTTTAGGTTTTAAACACAGATGTCTCTAGAAAGCACAAAGTTCTGTAGTGCAGCTTTAAAAACTGATACAAAGTTGTATTTGTGTTTTGTTTAAAGTTGTCTCTGCATAAAAAGTTGGGATACAAGTATACAAATAACAAAAATTTACACACTTCACCTTTAAGCATATATACAAATGAGTTACATCAAGGTAAAAAAAAACCACTTGTAATGTTCCAGGTTCAATACAATTTAAGCTCAATCAACAGCATTTGTGGCATAATGTTGAGTACCACAAACAGTTATTTTTACTTGCTCCTTTTCTTTCTAATATATATATATATTATATATATATATATATATATATATATATAAAAAGTTAAAATCTGAGTTAGTGTTACTCGCCATTTCAAAAATATAGCCACAAGATGTAAACAATTTGCATGTTAACATGATTTTAGTGTGATAAAATCACATACTAACCTTTTCTTTGTAAAGTTAAAGCAAATTTGACAACTTTTTGCCATGACGCTATAATGTCAACACAAACACCCTAAAACACTAAAATGACTGTAAAAATTACCATTTAAACTTTACAGCTTAAATAATAATTGAGTTTTAAGAGAAGAATGTAAGTGCTTTTATAAAATTATAAGCTTCACATTTCTGTTTAAACACTCCAAATATCGGCCCCATTCTCTTCCTTTGTAAGTGCCTCACTATAATCTCGACTTTAGCTTGTTGTTGTTTTTTTTTTAAGAAAAGGAAGGAGAGTCTAAATAAACGTTTGTAGTAATCAACATTATACAAACACTTTCGATTGAGCTAAACTTATATTGAACCCAGAATATTCCTTTAAGCTTTGTTTGAAGATGACTCCACATACCCTCTGCCCCCAGTCCCCATTATCCATTTGATAAGTTTAGATAGACCAGTCTGACCTACAGAAAATGTTCAAATATTATATTTGATGAGACCTGCAAAGGAAGACAACATTGCTCATTAATTTAGGTAACTTTAGTGTAATTATCTGTAACCAGACTTATACGTTTGAAATCATAATGAAGCTCAATCATAAGGAATCATACAACATATCGTGAAATTAATGTAAGAGTATTTAATGTTTAATCCAACAAGCCAAATGATTTAGATACGGTACCTAATATAATG
Organism: Moxostoma hubbsi; assembly: GCA_032164185.1. Lineage (NCBI taxonomy): Eukaryota > Metazoa > Chordata > Actinopteri > Cypriniformes > Catostomidae > Moxostoma > Moxostoma hubbsi. Next base: position 66,382,165 of record JAVLUX010000001.1, read on the forward strand.
CTAACAGATTTGATAAATCAGGTGATATATTAAATAGGCTTTCTGTAACGTTATTACAAGCTGTTATCCCAGAAATACTTTCAAGACGTCCCACGTGTGTAACATTAACCTGATCAAATGTTTTATTAAATGCACTAACACGTTTTATTTGGTTGAAGGTTTTCTCTAGTTACACTTGCTAGCCAGCTACCACCAAGCTATAATATCCAGCTAGCTCCCTGCTAACCATTAATGAAATGAATAAACATATGAATATATAAAACTGGCGCATTTTCAGTTAAAAGAAATTAGTTAACCACACCTTACCGATCTTTAGTGCTGTTTGTCTATTAATCAAACACCGTTCGTCGGGTTTGATGATGCTGTGCAGCACAAAACTATTAGCTGAGCCGAGAACACAGGAGCCGCACTGTCACGTGACTTACCAACATACATGTAAAATGCGAGCGAAAATACATCTGTTCAAAACAACATCTATGCTTTGTGTTGAAGCTTGTTTAAATGTCAGAGAGAGAGTCAAAAGAACTGCTAAATAAATAATGATTTATTTCAAATCAGGTGTCAGGATTTGTCTTATATTTGGGTGCTGAAAATAGCTATTGCCTTGTGTAAATATCACATCACTACATATAAAAGCTGTATTTAATGGCATAATTGTACCAAAAAAAAAAGTAACAGAAAGTTGTGTTTTGTTTTTTTGTATATGGTACATTTTTAATACCATGGATTTGTGGACACTTAATATGGTAGTACCTTGGTATTCTTTGAAGTACAATTGAGTACCCTGTAAATACCATTGAAATTTACCATGATTCAGTAATAAGGTATACCAAAGTACCATGGTATTACCACCTGAAACCATCATTGTATGATGGTACCACCACAATATTTTTTTGTTAGGTGGATTAGTTTCTGTAATTGATTTGAAAGATTTTTGCATGTATATGCTGCAAAATGATTGCAAATGAATATAAATTTTCTAATATGAATATTATTCTTTTTTTATTCATGCATCACTAAGTTAATGTATTGTAATGTATTTTATAGTGCAACTATAAATAGCTTTAATTACATTTCAGCTTAATAGTGTATCATAAAACTAGACTACAAAAAACAATGCTGTTCTATATTGTGTACTATAACTTTGAGTCTAGTGCTTTAATCACAAGTATCACACAATATATATCTCGATAGACATTTCAGGATTTTTTCTTGGTGCTTGCACTCGCGGTGTTCTGCTGAGAGATAATAAAATCTAAAATAAGCTTGGCTGTCTGGCGTGGTCGCTCCATCACAACAGAATGGCCACAGTTTTCCAGCAGATCAACACGACAGCCTTGAAGAGCCTCCTCAAGCATGGCTGCCCCGGACACATCCACTACCTGACAATAAAGACAGAAATATGTTTACATTGATGCATTTGTGAACTGCATGCATGTGTGTGTAATCTCTTTATAGGTTATAGATATGCATGCTTTGAACACATAGCCTACCTGGTCCTGTTTGCCCCAGATGATTTGCAAAGGGGTAGTTATTTGCTGTATATGCTCATGTAAGGCATATTTAGAGTGTTCACTCATAATTTCCATAAACACTATGGTGGTGTTTGGAGAGAAGTTACTTTAGGCAAAGTAAGAACAGTTATGCAAAACAACAGAAAGTCTGATAATTTTGAAAGTCACATTTTGTATATTATTGTTGAGCAAAGTGTAATAATGCAATATCAGCAAGTATATTTATACTGACCCTCATGATAAAAGTCATTGTGTGGTATCCGTTCATCCACCAGTCCTTGCAGAATCTGGAATGGAAAGTATTTGTAACTCACACTGTGTGAAGCTGTGTCTAGAATACAGTGTCCTGGGTTACTGAACACTGAGTCTGAAAAAACAATGTGTCTCACCTGTTGAGGCACTCTGAAGCGCACATGAGAGCAGAGTTTCAACATCTCCTCCATCTCCTCTGGGGTGGATGGAATGAGTGGAATGTTCATCCTGTAGTGGCTGTGCTCCACATCATCCATCTGACAGTCAAACTTGCTTTTATGTTGGTTCTTCAGACCTTCACAAAATATGCAGGAAAGAATATAGGGAGTAGCTCTTGTTATACTGTATTTATTATATTTTGTAGGATTCAAAATATATTGACTGACCGGCTGGGCAGATGAGGGTCACACTGCAGAGATCTAAAGGATAGCAGGCTGCATACACGCCTGCCACTGTCCCACCCATTGAAGTGCCCACCAGATGGAAGGGTTTTCTGTTAAGTTGAATAGCCTCTACAAACTGAAAGTGGTGTAAAAATCATTAGCATTTCACATCCAAGACAAACATGCAAGATTCATTACAAAAATTCTGTATTAGGGTGCCATTTCAAGTCAAAGAAGTAGGTTTAATGGAAATATTTAATCATATATCCATTCCGTCATTACCTGTCGTATTCTCTTGGCCTGGCCCTGGATAGAATAGTCATCTGTGTTTGTTCGTGTTGTACCCTCATGTCCTGGCATGTCAACACACAGCAGATGGAGATGTTTGGGAAGGTACTGCTTAGAATGAAGACACAAACCCTGTTTTCAAATGCTGTTATAAGGAACAAAATCCATGGTATTTTCCCTCTTTACACACAGGGATTAAATTGGGTTAGATGCCAGGGAATGGCATTTCCCCACCTTTGATAAAAAATAAAATAAAAAAAAATATATAGAAGTTTCCTATTTAATCTCCCTATTTAATCCATGCTTATACCAAAGCCCTGTAAACATAGCATACCTTCACCATCGGGAGCCATGTGTCCTTGTGAGCAGAGAAGTCATGCAGCATGAGTATAGAGGGCCTGTGACCTGATTTTCCCCTATAAGAGTAACAGAAGCGATAGCCACCACAGTCTGCATAGCGCACCTGTAGACCCAGCGTTCGCCTCCAGTACCTCCAAAACACAGGTGTGTTAATGGGTCAGAAATATGAACAAAAATATGTGCATTCAGATGCTTTGTTATGCAACTGTGTACCTGTTGGTACCATAATATATAAAAAAAAACAAGTAACAATGCATAACAGAAAAAAAAAAAATCGAAATGAATGAGTGCCTTTGTACAGATATAACTGATTGTAAACTATAGTAGCTAGTATTAATACAGTATTTTAAAGTTGTATTTACCAGTAATAGACTTTGATGAGCGATGATGGCCACAGCATGAAGGATGCCATGAATAGAAGGATAGGGATCGCAAGGGTCCCTGCAGCAATGGCAAACATATTGACCATATCCAGATCCATGGTGACTCTCTGTATTTACCTAGAGCTGAAAAGATTATCATGTATTAAAATGTTAGAAGATGATGTAGAACTGCACAATAGCTTTGCTGTTCTGCTATAGTCACCATATGCATTGGTCAGATTAATAGAGAATGAATGATGGGGGAAGGTTTGGCAGCATCTGTTTGTGTCTAATCAATAGATGTAACCCAGATATCTGACCATGCGCTTAAAATATTTACATTTCCATGATTTCATCCCTTTATTTGTCACTGCATGAAAAGTATATGAATGCAGTTTTTTTTTCACATTCAAAGAAACATTTTACAAATTAGAGTATAAGTATCACTACAATATATTGCCACAATTTAGGTTACAATTTAGTTTAAATGTGTAAATCATCAAAATCAAAATAATTGGCTTATTATGACTCATTTTATTACTTGACAAACAGATCAATTTAGATAATTCTGGAACAGTTTAAGAGCAATTAAGTTACTTTAAATTAGGTTATTCCAACATTAACGTCATTGTTAAACAACTGTATCAAATAGCGTAGATACAAAGAAACAAAAAAGTGATTTCCCATTCAGATATCGTGGCTATAGTCCGTGTATTATCTGTCCTTATAAGTTCACAAGTCTGACAGCTGCTTGCTTTGCCCAATAAGCACTCAGATGGTATCCAGAGAAAACAACATGTGATGTATGTTTATCCAATGATATCAACCTATCAAGGGGACAATTTAAGAGAGAATAATACATTAAAAAGAGACAGATGCTACATGTACAGCTTATACAGATTTTGCATTGAATTTATAATGTTAATGTTAGTAGGGTACAACAGGGCTAAAGGCACATTTGGTTTATTTTCTTCCAAAACACTAAACAGTATTAAAAACTACCACAGCACTTTCCTAAACACCCGTTTGTCACTATGCACTGCAATATTTCCCAGATCCATGAGATCATTTGGTTTATTTTCTTCCAAAACACTAAACAGCATTAAAAACTACCACAGCACTTTCCTAAACACCTGCTTGTCACTATCCACTGCAATATTTTCCTGATCCATGAGATCATTGCCTGTAATGTCTAAAGGTTGATTTTGAGGCAATTTCATCTAATGTTTAATATTTTTTCAAATGTTGCAAATTTATGTAACTAATGAAACTCCCTGAAATTATCAAATGTACTTATTTTTTCATTTTTGTTGAAAGTGTTTAAATCAAAAGTTTTTCAATAACTGTCCAGTAAGTGAAAGGATTGTATTTGGGGTAAAAGCCCCCAATTGCAGGGGCTAAAAGCCTCCAATTAAACATTGTTTTCCTTAAGTGGGGGAGAAGTGGACTCATTGACTGAAACAATCACAGCATGATGAATTTGTTCATAGAATACTTGATGTTACGAACTGCCAAATGTGATTTAAATGATGTGATTTTTCTTTTACTCAAAAATAAATAAATAAAAGAAAGAAAGAAAAATCTTGCTTTCTCAATTATTTGCATTAGTTGACAAACTTTGCACTTTATCTACTGCCCCTATATCTACCTGATAGCACTATAAATCCCCTGAGGGCCTTTTGCCCCAAGTGTGGTTATTTCTTTTCACATAAATTATGTTGCTCTATCAATTTTCAATAAAAAGATCTAACAATTTTTAAACTTGGTGCATTTTTGTGACCAAAAGGCAAATTTTCCTCAAGGTGTGCCTTTAGCCCCATTGCACCCTATAAGTTACAGTTATTGTTTTTTTTAAAGGTTGTATTGATATTGGTCTTTATTTCCAGCTGCACTTAACAGCTTTACTGCATTCCACGTAAAATGTGTTTTTCTGTCCTTGAAAGCCCTTACTCAGGCCTGGGCCATGACTGATGATTTTACTAGCATTAGACAGGAAGACTCGCTCAGCACTGCTGTCAGATGTTAAGTTTATTTACATGTCTGGCTGCAAGGGCTCCTCATAACCATTACTCATCACATTATATCAGATTTATATAATTTAAAGACATATGGGTAGAAAACACCACAAAATACACAAATATCAGAATTTACACTATCCAACATCTTCCATGCATGATGTAAAAGTCTTAAAAGACATTGTTAATTTATACCAGTTTCACTCTGTTCCATTTGCCACTATGTGAGTCTTTCAAATGACACTGACTGACACATAGAAAGGGCTTTCTGAAACACACTTCTCATTAACATGATTGACACTTTATAGTCACCTGCAAGAGAATGAAATGAAAAATATGTAAATAATTATCTAAATATGCCATTCTCTACCCAAGAGAATAAGAATTCAGTCTACAGTGTGGATGGAGCATCCTCACCAGGTTCTGGAGCCATGCAGGACACAATGCAAGAACCATTCAGCTGATCATTGAAGTGGAGCTCAGTCTTTCCAGGGCCTTCCACTGAGACAGACAGAGCACCTGCTCTAGCCTCACAGGGCCAAATATTAAAGACCCCTGAAAAATTCAATCAATACAGACTTTTGATATGTAAAATATATTGTTAATTTTTGATTCATGATACCTAATGCATAAACTACGAATGGAACCTTATTGAAAAGTGTTTCCTGGAAAACAAATAAATTGGGCATCTTTAAAATCATGCATGGCTCCATAAAGAACATCCATGGCAACATTACCATTGCACAAAATGTTATTTGTAATGGAAAAAGGTCCTTAAGACTATACAAATTGTTATTTTAGCCAGGGATTGTCTGACCTTTGTTCTTAACAGCCACATTATGAACTCCTATTTCTTTAGCTATTAAGCTCACTGCATGTGTGTCACTGCCAGCAGCAACAATCCTAACATCCCATAGAGTTCCTGATGGAGCAATCACCTGAGCAGACAAGTTCTCAGCATCAGTCACTGTAATGATCATTTGTTCGCTGCACTGTAAATTAAATAAATCTTAGAGAAATAATTTATAAATACCATGATCTGTGTGTGACGTTGCTATGCAACTCTCTACCTGGGATTTTGACGGTTAAGCTGCAGTCACTCCCAATACTGGCAATGGTGACTGGTTTCTGATTGTATGTGACATTTTCTCTTATCAACCCACTGACTGTAACAACAGCTGTGAATAGTCTCTCTGCGGAAGACAGATTCAATATTTATATACCAAATTTACATTTCACCACTTAAAGACCCTGTTTAAACCTAATATTAAGATGCATCTCAGGTAATCTGATCACATATCAGTGTTACTAAATTATTATCGCTTTAAACCTTTGCAAGACAAAATTACAAAAAATTATTCAATATTTTTATATATGCATTTCCATAGATAACATGTGCTCAATAGTCCTATGATGAGTAAAGACCCGAAATGTAAAAAATGTCAACAATGTAACCCAGTAAAGGTAAAATAGTGGACAATAGGTAACATACAGTAGTTGCTATTTTAAGCAAATTCTATAGATATTATAGTTGTTGAATGTTACATTTTATAATGTACAATTTGTAAAGCAAAATGATTAATTATAATATAGGATAATTCATTTAATATAATAATTAATAAAGGAGTTAACGAACATTCGCTTAGCAGTCATTTGGAACATTTTATAATCATGTTCAGTTCAATAACTTTAAAACAATGTTTTGATGAAATAATAAATAAAAATTAGAATGTCATAATTGTGTTACCCTCCAGGTTCCTTCAGCTTCAAATATGGGAGAGGAGGAGACAGGTAGCAGTGACATGCTTCAGGTAGGCATTTATATTTCTGCCTTCCACACTCTCTGTGTGTGTTCTTCACAGTGTGTTTCTTATTTCAAACAGTTCAGTGTAGCAAAACTATCAGCCAACATAAACGTCTTGAAATCTTCAGCTTCACAAAACTCAAGCATAATCTGTCTTTGTATATTAAACTGTGATAACAATATACACTTCAGCTGTTCATAGAGACTGCAGTCTTGTAAAGCTGAGAAATAGATTAAAACGGGACTGTAATGGCAATTCTACCTCCGTATATCCCCACTGGACTTTCTGACAGCTAAAAAAACGACAGCCTTAATTGGAGGGGGTGAGTTTTACTTCATCAGTCCATTCTAATTTTTTAAGATTCCCAGATCTTTAGTTCCTACGAAATGAATATTATACTTAAAATGGCATGTTTATAATTAGTCATTATTTGATGACTTATGAAGAGATAGTTTTTATAATCATAGCCTCACCATCAAGTTCCACAATAGTCTCTAGGGCCTCACTTGTGCTGCAGCCAAATGTGAAACTTGAGCAAAAATGTCTTCCTCTAACGGCCTACTAGAAATTGCTGCTGTATTTATGACATGCTGATCAGCCCTAACAGAGGACTGGCAGGACATGAAACTTCAGAGGACTGAAAAACAATTGAATGTAACAAGTGTTTAATACTTTAAAATAAAGTAGTTATAAAATAAATAATTCTTGCAATATGAATTATCATTAGCATATTTGACTATGTGGCAGGGCGGAGGGCGGGGCCGGCTCGTGACTCGACACACCCGGTCCCGTATCAGGCTAATCAAGCCGTTGAGAGGGATAAAGGCCGATCGCAGAGGGTGGTGCAGCAGAGAGAGATCCTTACGGACATGTCCGTCGTCTTATGAGTTTACCATTAAACCTTTATTTACACGTTAAGCCGGTCTCTCGCCTCTTCCTTGCCCGTGAGCGTGAACTTCTTTACAGACTATTAAAGAATGAGGACCTTCAAAAGAGGGAAAATAGCTCACTGAGTAAGTCCCATCCGCCTCAGCCCTTTCAATCATTCCTGCAATTATAAAACATTGACAATTACATGACAAACAGCAATAGAAATATGATACCGATAAACTTTCAAAAGAAGCTTGTCCTCACCTTTGCAGGTTATCATCACCACAGTCTCAGAGGGCTTCACAGATATGCTACAGCTGATTTTAAATGTCTGAAGAGGTTGAGCACATATCTTTGATTCAAGCTTGTCTGGAACTCAAAGGGGCTACAATACAAAGAGATTAAAATAATAGTTTAACACAAAATGAAAATTCTGCCATCATTTATTCACCCTCATGTTCTTTCAAACCTGTATGACTTTCCTTCAGTGGAACACAAAAGAAAATGTTATAGGCAGATTGTTACCCTCAGTCACCATTCACTTTCATTGAATGTAAAAAAAGATGCAATACAAGTGTGACTGGGGCTAACATGATGCATAACATCTCCTTTCGTGTTCTATGAAAGAATATGGGTTTAGAACAACATGAGAGTGAGTAAAGGAATTGTATTTATTTTTTTCCCTTTAAAGGGATAGTTCACCCAGAAATGTAAATTCTCTCATCATTTACTCACCCTCATGCCATCCCAAATGTGCATGACTTTCTTTCTACTGCATGACACAGATTATGATTTTTAGAAGAAAATCTCAGCTCTGTAGGTGAATACTATACAAGTGAATGGGTTGCAACATTTTTAAGCTCCAAAAAGCAGAAAAAGCCATCATAAAAGTAATTCAAACACTCCAGTGGTTAAATACATACTGTATCTTAAGAAGCTATATGAGAGTTGCAGGTGAGAAAGTTAAAAATATTTAATAAGCCTTGCTTACCATCACTCTCTACTTTGACATTCGTGTCTTTTGTTTTTGGTGATTCACATTCTTCATACATATCGCCACCTACTGGGCAGGAAGGAGAACTTACAGGACAATATACATATTGCACAATATTATAGACAATATTTATAATATTACTGACATCAGCCTTTTGAAAATGTATCACCTGAATCACAACTGAGTCGAAGTATTTTAATAATATACCATTATAATATTCTAAACATTATACTATTGACATTGACCTTTAAAAAAGGTATTATCTGGCTCTTGATGTTTTCATTATTGCAACCATCTATCCATCCATCTATCTATATTTATTATATATTCCGCTATGAGCAATTTGCTGAAAAATAGTGGGCTTGAACGTGGGATGGCTGTTCAATTAGAAAAATAAAAAAGACAAATTTTCACAAGTGGACTTTTGAAAACGACTGTATGTATTAAGGTATAAAAAGAAAGACGTAACAGGTTTGAACTTCAGAATTGTTTATTTATTGCAATAAGCACATCATTAGGTATTCTTTCCTTAAATCTCTGTACAAAGTAATAAACATAATAAATCATAATTACTTTATTATAGGTCGCTTTAGGACACATTAGTGCTCTAATGTCCTAAGTGAGCAGTAGCATTATTAATCAATCAAATCTTTACTACAATAAAGTACAGTGCATAGACATAATCACTAATGGCTTTATATAAGGTGAACTTCTACAACACATACACAATAAATGTGATGAATTCAGGCTTTTAAGCCACAGAATGTTTGAACAAGTTAAAACTTAAATGGATGCATACGTGTCTTGAATGCATTATTGCAGTTAGCTCCAGGTGGCAGCTTGTAGAATTGTTTGTTAAGGGAGGTATAAAGGCTTAAAGGCATAGTTCATATAAAAATGTAAAACTCTGTCATCATCATTTACTCACCCTAATGAGGTTTTAAACCCATATGCCTTCCTTTCTTAAAGGGAACACTGAAGGAGATGTTAGGCAGAATGCTAGGGACAGACAGCCTCAGTCACTATTCATTTTCATTGCATCTTTTTTCCATTCAATGAAAGTGAATGGTGACTCAGACTAAAGTTCAACCAATTATCTCCTTTTGTGAGAAGTCATATGGATTTGGAATAATATGAAGCAAATACAGCAAGTTAGTAAATAATGACAGCACTTTCATTTTTTGTTGAACTGTCCCTTTAAGGATGTTTATCAAGAACATTCCCTTTAAGGAAGTTTGACATCAAGCATATTATTTTAGTAAGGTTGTTGACAACTGAAAGACGATTGTGTTTTCTGGCAAAGCAACAGTGTCAGTAAAATACTTGTAATTAACCAGATACTTCAAAGTGTTATGCTTGCATAAGCTTTAGTTAAAATTCATCTAAATGATATATGATGCAAATGAGGGAATACAAATGACAAGACACATTATTATGCTAAGGCCTTCAATATTTGAGCAACAAGTCGCATTTAAACACTTGCTACTCGAACTAACACCATAAAAAGAAACAATGTCAACACATTTGAGAAACAATTACCAAGTATGGTTCTACATCAAAGTGTGTAATTGATACTGCTTTGCTTATTTTGAGGTCTTTAAAAGCAAATACGCAGTCATGGCAACGGTCACGGTTCCAGCGGCGATGGGCATCCACCTGATCCACTTTCCCTGCAAGAACAAACATGACACAAAGATGATATTGTCTGTCATCACCGCCTAACCCATCACAATAATTTAAAGGGCTAGCTCATCCACAAATAATAATTCTGTCATCATTTACTCACCCTCTTGTTGTTCCAAACCTGTGTGGCTTTCTTCTTTCCATGGAACCCAAAAATAAATTTGAGTTAGTCACCATTCACTTTCACTGCATCTTTTATCCTTACAATGAAAGTGAATGGTGACCAAGCTAAAATTCTGCCAAACTTCTCCTTTTTTGATCCATGTAAGAAAGTTGTTCCATAAAGGTTTGGAACAACATAAGGGTGAGTAAATAATGACAGAATTATCATTATATTAGTATAATAAGGATGCACATGAGCCGAGACAGGGTCACAAGCCACAAGGACAGGACACAAAAGACGAGGACAGTGAAAGACAATGAGAGCCAGGATTCCTAAGAGCAACGCTGGAAGACTAAAACCTACAAACTGGCAACTGACTGGTTGGAGACACTTGTTAGTGTGTGCTACAAGACTGGCATTTTAGAATATAAAGCAGACATGTAGTAGAAAAACAGAAGCATTTGGCGGATGAATGGACAGCATTTCTTAGCTTATGGGGGAGAGAATTGTTTAGCGGTCATGCATAGCCCTGAGGGGTGATGGATGCTTAAGCATAGGAATGAAACAGGACAGGAGCACTGTGTACCTTTCTACCACAATGGGCCCAAGCACCAATACAGCAAAGCCAGGACAAGGCCGATGACTACGGCTAGGATGGGCTGCAATAAAGACAGCTAAAGGAGGGAAGGGAGGGATATTACTGAAATCAATATCTGGGACTTTGAATGAATGTGGGCTGTTATTGGACAGGTAAATTGTACCATCATCATGAAATGGAAATTAAAGGTGATGTGTATAATTTTTTCAGTGCTCATTTATTTCCTTCTGTCCCAACTTGTTATGCAGGGACAACTACACTACATAGGCATTTTTGAATACTGTCATGTTGGAACAGATAAGTTACGCCCCATTCTTCTGAAAATGCTTGTCTTATGAGAATATATAGTTCTGTGCTACTTTACGCAAATGCTAATGTGGACAGTAGCTGCAATAGGAGTGTTCACATATTTGTGGCCAAGTGTCCAAGTAAGCCATTCATACAGTAAGTTTATGTCCTACAGATTATAAACAACGTGGCTGCTTTTTGTTTAAACTCGACTTGTCACTTCTGGCTAAAGCAATGGAGTGAATTTGGGGCAGGGTTGCCAGCTTGCCTGAACAACTGCAGAAAGGGTATGGACGAAAGAGGTGGCAGCAGTGTTTGAGGAAATCTGTTCAGAAATAGTCTTTTTGCAATTTTTATTTGGTGCAGTTTTTGAAGCAGAAATTACACACTTCACCTTTAACCTATACAAAAAGTCTATACAAATGCTGTAAATGTAAACATGTGCATCGTCAAACCAATTATGTAACTGATCTCAAGGGCTAAAACAATAAAAAAAAAAAATTACTCTCTCCTCTTGAACTGTCCCTATTGTCCGTGCCCCTGTTGTTTAACATTAGCATTAAGTGGATTTAACACTCACATGGTTATCTTTTTCCTGCAGAGCCCTCAGGCTTTCTTGGCTCTGCTGCAGCTCCAGATTGACGGAACGTTTCTCCACCTCTGCATTTTCATACTTCTCCCTGAGGCCCGACAGCTCTGCCTGGATCTCCTCATACTGAGAACGAAGGAGAAAGCGAGAGTCTGAACCTTTGAAAAACAGCATTGAACATAGTCAATAATACACACACACTCTCTGTATCCAAGGGCCGGTTCTTTTTGTTAGGTGCAAAAGCTTTCTTATGGCATGCCTGCTAATGAGTCTCGGCTCTACTTTCTTTCTCAACTACTGTGGGAGTAACCTCTTTCTGCAGCTCTTTGACCCTGCCGTTGCTTTGCTCCAGCAGACTGTTGAACTGGCTGCTGTCTCTCTGATTCTCCTCCTGCAAAGCACTCAGTCGTTTCTCCAGCTCTGCCTGGGTCTTCTCCAGGGTCTTGACCGTGTTGCTAAGGCTTGTGCTTTGTTTCTTGGAGCTGTGGGCAGTCAGGATGGAGGTTCAGATTCCAGAGAGATTGCATCATCACTACATCATGGGCTTGCAAAGTGACCCCATTATTTCGATTCAGACACCATTACTTTAACATCTAAGCATATTTTAGGGCATTTGAGCATTTTAAATCCTTAAAGACAACATGAAATAAAATGGGACATCATTTATTATTTATATAATCTGGAGATCAAGATTTGGTAGGTTAGCCCCTGCTGGTAAATGCAATAACTACACCATTCGGCTGGCAAAAAAGATCTCCATTGACGGCCATTCAAAAGTTGCCATTTATTCTGTTGAAACACACATTTTTAAAGTACAAATAAATCACAAATAGTTCATTGTATTATAGTAGAAGTTTTACCAGTGGTCGATTTTTATGGAGGATTCTTAAAATATTGAAAAAGGCTTCTCCCGAAGGGCTTGGGACTGTGCATATTTTTGTGGTGCCATCAGCCAATTTGTATCATCTATAAATTATTTTCTTGCATCTCTAGAGTAATTACTTATATTACATTTATGGTTCAGGGTCCTGTTGTATAAACGTTGCGTAGACACAAAATGGACATTGAAATATGCGAGCGCAATTGTCCTCCCACACACATGGGATATATTAAAAAATAAACTTAATTACAGCGTAAATATGTTTGCACACCCTTGACTGTACATACGCACTCTTTTACTGGTATGTGTGAATTGGCGACTCCAACTGGACAAGTAATGAACAGAACGGATTGATTCTAAATTCTGTTTTTATTTAATACAAAACATTCAGAATAAAAAAGTATGGAGTTAAGCACTTAAATAATTTAAACAAGGTTTCTGCAGGTTTTATGAAGCCGAATTTAAGACTTTAAGACCAACTAAAGTACAATTAAGGAACAAATTCAAGGGAACACAATGTCATTGCATTTCTCTCTAAATGTAAATGCCTAGGGAGCACAAGAACAGTCATATATACCTGTATATAGTAGTAACACTAAGTTTAAAAACGCAACTTAACAGATTTCCATTACTTTAATTCATTTTACAAATGTGACACGATAAGGCTTGAATACCTCTGCCCCTAACCACCAGAATGTGGAAATAACTTTTACCTTTGGATAATACCCATTGCATCACCACCAAACAAAACATTTGAATAAAAATATTTTATTCAAATACATTTGGTCATTAAATCTAGAAGCTCAGCTAAGCGAAAGTTTATGATTTTTTTCTTTTGTTATAAGAACATCCCTTATGCGATCTAAATCCCTTGTCCTAGATTAGCCAACAATATATACATTTACAGAAATGTACACATTGCGCTACTCCGTTGATATGATTCACAAATGCCAAAAAGACATGGAAGGTTGGAATCAGCAAGCAACTGTGGATTATCTTTTGAACTATAGGTGGCGCAGTCTCCAAACGGCTCAGGTACATTCAGGACATGATGTCAATGATGCATACCAAATATCTTATAAATCTGATAATGCATTCAAAAGATATTTACATTTTTGATAAACATCAATGTGCAAGAAAGGCAGTATGGCTGATATGGGAAAAATGGTATATGGCTGATATGGGTATCCTTGAAATTCACATGACCAAGGAATCCATAGACACCAAACTCATGATTTTAGGACATAGGGTTCAAAAGTTAAGGGCAGAAATAATAGCTATTTTTCACATTTCTTGACCCATAAGTGGTGCGGTCACCAAACTTTGTATGTACCCTCAGATCAAGGTCCTGATGAAGCATACTAAGTTTTGTTTTAATAGGACAAACCATTGTCTAATAAATATAGCCACACTTTCTGTTTTATGTCGAACTTGTTACATTTGTGTTAAAGCGATTTTAGAGACAAATTTTAAACAAAATCAAAAATCTAAATTTGGTGTGATTGCTTCTGTGCAGATTATTTTGAGCCACTGAATAGTGAAATCAGGCAAAGTTTGCAGGAATAGCAGCGAATAAACGATAAACGTCATAATCCAGATGGCAGCCATTGTAATTTTTATTTAAGCAGTCCATTTATATTATACAGAGGGGCATAATTACATGCAAAAAGGACAAATGGTTCAAAAGATATGCGCAGAAGAAAAGTGCATTTTTAAACTGGTGGTGGCACTACAGAGTTTGTCCTAGAGATCGCAAATTTGTGATGGGGCTATTCATGCTCAGAAGCACTCTTCACTTAAAAACGGCTTTAATGCAACAATCAGACCAATCCCTCATGCAACATTTAATACCATGACCTTATGAATTCAAGACTTCAGGCTCAGATTTAAAACCTTTTTAATGCCTAATTTGCGAAAGGGCAATTTAAGACTTTTAAAAGTTTTTTCAGACCCGCAGAAACCCTTTTTATACATGAGGCTCCAGGTGACTGGCTCAAAATAATTATTTAAATAAATAAATAACAAATTGGAACACAAGTGCCAATGAACAAAGGCAGCAATGAGGTTGGGTGTAATCAAGGTTGTGCAGGAAAGGTAAAGTAATAACCGATAATATATCACAGCATACTTTTTACGATCCAATCAAATCCTGATGGATAACATCAAGTCCCTCCCTACATTATTTCCTGCTTAATATTCTCTTTCTCCCATAAACACACAAGTTAAATGCATTATGAAAGCTTTTCCATGTTGCAAAGAGTTTCAGACTGGAACTACACCATACAAACAAAATCAACTCTTTATTTTTTTACTTTTGGTAGTTAAACATATTGAACCTGTTTTCCATGATCTTAGAGATACAGTATAGGACAGACCTGTCCAGCTCTTTCTCCAGCTGCTGTTGTTTCTTTAGTAGCTCTTCTTTCTCCAAGCGCAGGGCGCTGCTCTCACTCTGCAGACTGAGCTTCTCTTTCTGCTGTTTATCAGCCAGCTGCTCTCTCTCTGACCTCAGAGATGCACACTCCCTCTGCAGGCTCTCAAAGTCCTTCTGCAGCCTCTCTACCTCACTTGCTGCATTACACACACACGCACACACGCACACAAACACACACTGACTCATGATGCTACTCAGTTACATAAGAGTGGAAGGGATGTGAGAAATGAGTCATCGTTTGAACATCTGTCAAATTACTGCAAACATTACACTGTGCGCTGTTTGATGAACGCATGGGTTGACAAGTAACCTTCAGTTGTGCATTAGACAGACTTAATTTTGTGTATGTGATCCACAAAATCAATGCAGCCCTTTTAGTTTGCCATATTTATTAAACAAGTCACATGAGGACTGCTAGGTCTGTGTTTGTTTCAAACATCCACGTTTATGATTACTGTATAGTGTGAATGTAGATGGATTTGGCAAGATTAGATATTCTAATTGTCCAACAGACAGATTAGAAATAACAAACTCTGTGGTGTAATTTGATTTAGAAGAATATATGGAATGAGAAATGTTGGGCTTCACATGATTTCATACAATCATTTTACCAACTAAGAAAAGCTGTTTTAAGAATTTGCATACACAGCAAAAACAAAATCATCTGTATTTTTAAATATGTTATAATCTAAATATGTTTAAAAAAAAACATTTTAATTTATATATATTAGAATTAAATGTCCTTGCCATAGCCCATTGGCAAATAGTTTTGTTCTAGTTTTAGATTAAACACATTTTCAGCATAAGTATAAAAAGTACTTTTAATCTTGTTTTTCGGATGATTGCATTTTTACTGGATTACATTACAAAGTAATGATAAAGAATGAATTAAGAATATTTTTTTTGCAGTGTAAATACTAAAACTCTTGACTTGAATGCTTTATGTGATTGTGGGTACCTTGTTGTTTGGCAGCATTGTCTCTCTGCTGGTTCTGCTGCTGATGACTGGCCTGTAGACTATCGAGCTCCCATTCATACTTGTTTGCAGACAGCTGCCATTTCTCCAGCTCAGAAGTTAGCGTTGCCAGGTTCCTCTTCAGAGCGCTGACCTCATGCTCTCGCTCGGCTGCTGTTTTCTCCATAGTGCGCCGCAACACCTGCACTTCCTCCTGAGCCGAATGGACTTCCTGACGTGTGCTGAAGACCGCACTGTCCTTCTGATCCCTGAGATTCTCCATGTCTTTCTGAAGCTTCTGGAGCTCAGCTGGAGACACATATACACACACACACACACACACACACACACACACACACACACACACACACACACACACACACACACACACACACACACACACACACACTTTACAGTGGCCCCAAAAAGTATTTGGACACTTAATTCATACTTGTAATTTTACTTTTCTGCGCAATATTCGATATCATTTTTAACTATGATAATTTTTAGTGGCTGTGTGAAGTCTGCCTCACACAGGTGTCCTAGCAGGTCCCACAGGTGAAGTTCATCACATTAACTAGTTCCACTAACACTTGACAACCAGAAAGTGTCCAAATAATTAATTTAAAAATATATATAAAACAAAATTACATTTTTTAATTTGAAACCTAACAAATGTATTTTTTTGTTAAATATTTTTTGATATGTTGTTTTAATGAAAATACATTAATTCATGCATTTTTAAGTGGCTTAAATAACCAAATATTTTTGGGTCCACTGTATGCATATATATATATATATACACATACATACATATACATACATATATGTATGCATGTGTATATATCACAGTATCTCATCATACTGTCTTTACCAAACACAAGTTTACAAAGACAGACACATCCACCTTTACTTACTCTGCAAGACCTTTATCTGTTTTGCTGACTCTTCAGTCTGCTGCTTCTTGGCTTTTTTCTCCTCCTCTAAAAGACCTGTAATTCATATCACAGGCCATCAGAGGGGAATGTTGAGCATAATTGCCATGCCAAATCAATTCAACCATTCAGGCTTGTTCAGGGGGGACAGAAGCAGAATGTTAGGGATTCACAGCCTCAGTCACCATTCACTCTCATTGCATCTTTTTTCTCCACACAATGATTCTAACGGTGAATGAGCCTGTCAGTTGCTAATATTTTCATGTTTGGGTAAACTAACCCTTTAAAAATAGGAAGTATATGTGAGATTGCTGATCTAAGATCAGTTCATATCATATTAGGAGAAGATGAAAAGGGAAAACCTGATCCTGATTCAGCACTACAGTGTACAGTAACTCTTGAGACACTACATGCATCTAAGCACAAATGTACCAGACATACTACTACATAAAAAAAAAGCTTAAAGTAGCCTTTTCCATTACCTTGTAGCTCGACACATTTGTGCTTGCCCGAGTTGGCCTGTTCATTGGCCTCCTGCAGTTCCTGATTGAGCCGCTGGATGACTTTCTCAGATTCACAGGCCTCTACAGTGCTCCTGCTCAGCTCATCTGGAGAAGTTATTACATAGTCAGCATTGATGTCATCTATTCATGGGAACTACTGTATTACACGTACAATTTGACACTATTATGGTGCTGCTGTGCTATTAGAGAATCAGCCTTTCGTCAACAGTTAATGTGAAATTTGCATCCTAATCTCTACATCAGCATCAGTTAGTTGCATTTCAAATTCATCAGATTATGACATGATAATTTGACAGACACGATAATTTCCCATGAGGTAAAAAAGGGCCTATTCCGTGAATTAATAACTTAGAAAAGATCTATTCTAAATACATAATCATCAGTACGGTTTAATCTAGAATCATCAACTCCAAAAAGGATGGCCAGGCTTTTGATAAAGCAGACTTCTGATTTAAAGCCTTAAAAGGTGCTAATGTTATTCAGTACAATCAATGCCATCTCAAACTAAATTCAGGAAAGTAGTTAAAGCTGAAGTGTCTTCTTTTATCAATGTTGCAATACTCTATATCCTCCTAATATGCAGAGACAATTATAAGTAAGCCATGCATGAGTTGATTTCCCAAAAAGTGTAAACACAGTTGCTCTGCAGAGCTATCAAAACATTGCTCTGTTTTTCGAGCATCCTGACCAGCTCAACATAGCAACATTGGCTCAACCAATGGCGTTAGTTTGGGGCAGAAATATCGGTTTCTTTTTCAACCAATGGCAGATGAGGTAGTGTTCAGTAAACAGTGATTAATTTTGCAATTCTGTTTGGTGGTGCAAGTGACGAAGGAATTCCACACCACACCTTTAAATGGATTTGAAAAAGATTGCACTTAATCCTAGATTCAAATCGGTGATGGACAGTTCTCAATAACACATATTCTAAAGATTTTCAACAATGAAGTCAAGATCCATTGATATGTAAAAGTATACAGGCTGCCTAAACTTAGTAACTAATGTGCTCCTCTTCCTCTAAATATGGGTTGCTGTAAACCAGGCCATCTTATCAAGTTCTCCAAAAAAGAAATGACCTCATCTCACAAACTCAAGTGTGAGTACCATAAATGGTTATATATGGGACACATCATTGCAATCAGGGACATGTAATTCCAGAAAACTGAAAACGTTACATGCCTTGAATCACAAGGCAAAAATACAAGAGGCCAGAGCTCACATACTGCAGGCTGAATATGCACTACTGCCCAGAGGATGAACGCATTAATGTTCCATGAGGTCTTGCGGTGGGTAATGCTTATTTGTGCCACTCTGCATGGAGAACTCAATCTCTCAGCAGAGTATGAGGACACGGGAACACTCTGGCCTAATTTATCTGTTGAGCGAGTATGTGCGTGAACGGGAGAAATTAGAAACTTAGAGAAGGAACAGGAGCGTAAGAGAGACAAGAAAAGATGAAATACAGTCAGATGGACAAACAGCAAATATCTTCTGGTAGGACTAGAGATGGTGAAAGTAATTGAAGAGGCTCAATTGACGGGTATACATGCGAGACGTAGCTGAGCCACAATCGCTTGGGTCTGTTAGTTCGATTTTGCAAAAACCGGACTGGTACGATTACAGTCGGACTAATGCGCTTACATGATATTTAAATAATAATAAAAAAAAATTGTTGCTTTAGACCGAATGGAATCAGACTTTTATAGAAAACATTCCTATTACATCAAATGACGACAAAACTCTGTCATGCATGATTCAATTTAGCATAATAAAAATAAATATTGTAATGCGTTACTTGTTCATATAAAGGGTTTTATTCATTGCATTAAAACTGCTGACGAGCACCCCAGGGCATTTTGTTACAGCAATATCAAAAGCATTTTTACTAGAAATATCACATTAAACAAGCACACATTTCATTTCTCACTCTGTTCATCTCTGTTTCATGTCAGACTTAATGAAAATCCATTGATAATAATTGATGTAGCTTCTCTTCTCTAAAACAACAATAATCTGAGTCCGATTCAGAATTTATAGTGAATATCTCAATCATTATTTTATAACTTGCCAAAAGTAAATCTACTTTAAAGACTAGGTTTAATAAAAGTATACAGGTTTACATGTCCTCTTAATTAATGCCTAATTGCACAGTAAACCACAAAATTCTAAACTTTAGCAAACTATTACAGAAACTACAGAAGAAGCACGAGCTAATGTTTACCTTTGATCAAAGACACTTTGTCAAGAGGATCTTTAAGCTTCTGCTCCTCCATTATGTTCCCCACTGTGACAGACAGAAGACAAAACAAATTATGTTCATGTTACTTCAAACTATTAGCTTCATCTAACGTCACACTTCCGATGACAGGGTAATTTGGCTGAATAGCAAATCTAATCAAGATGCATCTTTCCCAGGTATTGTTAATTATGACTAAGCGTGTTAGTCAGGGGGATGTCTAAAAATATAATCACAAGAATTATATATGACGGCGACACAGTTTTATAAGGAAAGAAACATATATTGTAGCTCACATCAGAATCATAACGTAATTGCATTTACATATTGCAGCTGAACGTCATTGCATCTATTAAGGAGACGGAAACAGCATCACCTTCATTTGAAGGAATTAAATGAAATTACGTTACCTGAAGACTAGTGATGTCACTTCAGTCAGTGCTGAAACAGAGAAACTGCAATATTCAGTCTTCTTTAACTATCGATTCGCTCCGGTGATGAGAACTGGAAGAATCCATTCACGCGCGAGGGGGAACAGCGTCTCATCTACATGTCTTGTCTGAGCGTTTGATTGAGAGAACAAGTCAGGAAACGTCAGTGTGGAGAAAACAACTGTATGCTAGACGCGCTGATGTACAATGTACAGAGACGGGTCATTTTTATTTAGAAAATTACTTTGCATGCGTCGTCATGTAATCCCCCCCCCCCCCCCGGAGGTGATGGTGTGAAGGTCTCGATTTGCACACATGGGCATTGCCAGCGTCCATCTAATAGAGGCTGCAGCTGCATGGTAGAATACACTTAGGCCCATTGTTTGGCTCGTCAGAGCGTCTCTTATGTAAAACACGTTAACAATAGTGGTTATTTGTGCTTGTACCGATGCCAACCAAAGCACTGTAATTTCTGTAAATTACATTATTTTTTTTCCCACAAATATCTTTATTGAATTTTAACGTTTTTCAGACATACAAAAGAAAAGATGTACAAAGAAACATTAAAAAACAAACAAAAAACAAGTCCCTTTAAAACCATTAGGAAAAATGTGCAGTAAGCAGAGTTTACCGTCCATTGGCATGTTACATTCAATCAAACGGGAAACAAATGTAGTAACCTCCTTCCAAAAATTCTGAAGTTCCGGACACTGCCACATACAATGAAGAAGAGTGCCCTTGTCTACACCACATTTTACACAGACATCAGGGATATTATAATTAAAATGGTGAAGTTTTACAGGAGTAATATAGGTTCTAAATAACCATTTGTACTGCAGCAATCTAAACCTGGTGTTAATAGTTTGCGTCTGTGCCAACAGGCAAGAATTGTTCCACTCATCATCTGAAATTTCTGTTTATAAATCAGTTTTCCATACTTGTAGATATGAAAGACTACTTTCTTTTGAGGAAAGTAGTAAAATGTTGTAAAATTTGGAAAGCAGGCCTCTACTCTGATGATGGTTAACGGCTATGTTCTCTATAGTGGAGAGTGGGGGTTTCACAGTAGACTTTAGTTTGGGTAGTGATGAAACTTCTAACCTGTAAGTACTTAAAAAAGTGTTTTTTGGGCAAACCATATTTATTTACCAATTGCTCAAAAGACATCAATACTCCTTCACTATATAGGTCCCCAATTTTATTCAAGCCATTATTCAGCCAAATTCTAAACCCCATGTCTTCTCTTCCTGGTTTAAATCTGTCATTTCTCCAAATTGGCGACAAACATGAGAGCTTAGATACCTCCGACAAGGCAGAATGAGATTGGTGCCAAATTGATATTGTATTTTTGAGAAAAGGATTTTTCGTATCTTTTAATAATTGTTTAATTTCGGCTGCATAAAGATAAGATGTCAAAGGTAGCTTCAATGAATTGTTCTCAATATGTATCCAAGATGGTGTATCAGTGGTAGAAAAATAATAAGTAGCAGCACAAAGTTGAGCTGCCCAATAGTACAACTTGACATTAGGCAATCTAAGCCCCCCTTGGTCATAGGGCAGATATAGAAGGGAGAGCCGCAGCCTGGGGCGTTTACTATTCCATATAAATTTGGTAAAGGTTTTATTCAAGGAGGGGAAAAAGGAGGCTGGAATGCGTAAGGGGATGGACTGGAAAAGATATAAGAATTTTGGGAGAATGGACATTTTAATAATATTAATGCGACCTATCATAGAAATTGGCATCCCACCCCATCTTTCTAAGGAATCAAATACCTTTATTACTAAGGGATTATAATTAATAGATACCATTTTGTTTATGTCAGGATTTATTTTAATTCCCAGGTAAGTGAAGCCCTCATAGGTACATGTAAATTGTGTTTGTATTGTAGGGTTATTTTTGTTCAGCATTAATAGGGAGCTTTTCTTTTGGTTAATTTTAAACTCTGAGAATTCACCAAACATCTTCAGAATTTGGCTAACAGCCTGGACAGACCTCCCTAGATCAGTTAAAAACAAAATGACATCATCTGCAAAAAGAGACAAGCGATGTTCTGTTCCTCCGATTTGAATACCAGTAATATCAGGGGAATTACGTATTGCCATAGCGAGTGGCTCGATAGCAAACAAAAAAAGAAGGGGCGATAATGGGCATCCTTGTCGTGTCGATCTACATAGGCTAAAAGGTCTTGATAACTGACTGTTACAAATTTGGCTATGGGCTCTGTATATAGTAACTGAATCCATTTCAAATATTTTTCTCCCAAGCCGTAAATTTCATTATTAATTGAATGTCAAGGTACCTGTGACTACTTGACTGTCAAAGTGCTCAGATAATTTTGAAAATGATTATGTACAGCAAACATGACACACAATACAATACATGCTTCATACTTAACAAGTCTGATACACATGCATATCTAGTTAAGCTTGACATATTAACTATTGTCTGAACTGAAGACGTTTTTGGTTTTTTAGTGAT
The DNA here is from genome assembly GCA_032164185.1 of Moxostoma hubbsi. Taxonomy (NCBI): domain Eukaryota; kingdom Metazoa; phylum Chordata; class Actinopteri; order Cypriniformes; family Catostomidae; genus Moxostoma; species Moxostoma hubbsi. The sequence goes on from JAVLUX010000001.1 coordinate 66,405,143, forward strand.
AAACAATGCTAGTTGCAAACAAGGTTTTCTCAAAGTGTTCATGAGCATGCAACGAATGTCAAGATTTTCACTGAAAAAGGACTTTAATTTGGTTTGTTTCTTGCCCAAACCTATAGTATGACTTCAGAAGACTTGGAATATAATGCATGAGCCGCATGACCTATTTTTATTTTGGGTCTTTTTTAAGCTTTAAAGGGAGTCACTATCAACTGCCATGATATTGAGAAGATTGATGGGATATTCATTAAAAACTCTCCTTTTTTGTTCTGCAAAAGCTAGGAAGTCAGACAGGTTTGGAATGACATGAGGGTGAATAAATCATGACATATTTTGAATTTTTGAGTGTACTGTTCCTTTAAAGCTGCACTCAGTCATGTAGGCCTATGTCGTCTTGAACTTACACTGACATCTAGGGGTGTGGATGCAGCATCAAATGCAATAGTTTTCAGTTACAGATTCAATTGTAGAAATTTACTATGCACAGTCAGACATAATTTTTTTTATTTAATCCATGAGTGAAAGTGTAAAATAACAGGGTGGTTACTGAGATTAAGCAAGTAGTATTCATCAAAATCTTTTCTAAGTAATCTAATCACATTTTACCATTTATTTCTCCTTAAATCACCAAACAATGAAAATTCTTTCCTCATTTACTCACCCAGATGTATATTACTTTCTTTCTTCTGCAGAACATAAACTAAGATTTTTTAGAAGAATATTTCATCTCAGTTGGTCCTCACAGTGCAAGTGAATGGTGACCAGATCTCAGAAGGTCCAAAAAAGACATAAAGGCAGCATAAAAGTAATCCATAAGAATCCAGTGATCAAATCCATGTCTTCTGTAGCAATAGGAAAAGTGTGGGTGAAAAACAGATCAATGTTACTTTAAATCGACACTTTCACTTCAACATTCCGGTGTTGAAGTGACTTTCACTTTCACATTCAACCACCCACTGGTCGGGGCTGGTCAAATGTAGAGATTTATAGTAAAAAAGGACTGATCTGTTTCTCACCCACACTTATCATATCACTTCTGAAGACATTGATTCAACAACTGGAGTCTTGTGTAGTACTTTAATGCTGCCTTTCTGTCCTTTTTGAACCTTCAAAATTCTGTTCACTGTTCACTTGCATTGTGAGGACATACAGAGCTAAGATATTCTTCTAAAAGTCTTCATTTGTGTAAGCTGAAGAAAGTAAGTCATAGACATCTGATATGGCATGAGGGTGAGTAAACGATGAGAGAATTTTCATTTTTGGATGACCTATCCCTTTTAATGTAGAGTGAGAGATACAGGGGGAGTGACTTTCTTGCATCATAGCAGATATCTCTTTGCTCACAGCTGATTGGTTTAGTATGTGTTTTTGATCTGATCCCCAGAAGAAAACCTGCTCTGGAGAAGGTTAGCCATGTAGAGCACTGTAAGTAATAAATGTAAAAGCCAATCCACCATTTTGAGACCATAAAACCACAGTTTGCTGAACCTTACCTGGGTAGTCACTTAGACCAGCTTTGTGAGAATCTGCAACATTGGCTCAACCAATTGCATGAGTTATTGGTAATGGGCAGAGCTATCTGTTAGCCGACCAACGGATGACAGAGCGAGTGTTTGGGAAAACCTGTTTGAAAAGTCATTAGTTTTTAAAATTCTGTTAGGTGGCAATAGTGACACTGAAATTTCACACTGTAATCTGAGCACTGTATCATAAATATTTCCAGCTGTTTACATTCCTTATTACATAAGAATTTGAACAACCTTGTAATGCTGTATGCATAATTTATCTGAGCAGAGCCCTTGATGTGGGTGTCTAACAACAAACGTAATCTTAGAAATATGTTGAATTATCATATCACTTCAGGTTCTTGTGCAGTATACTTATAAATATTTGACCAACCAAAACAATTGAGGTGGACTTAATAGAGTAGGCTGGTTTGTATGGATCTTTTCTTTGCTGTCATGGTGACAGAGCAAACCAGTCTCATTCATAGTTTCTGCCCACATAAGGGCTGACCACACAATATAGAGAGTGACTCACAAGGAGAAAAATCAGACCCAATAACCAGAGAAGAGGATCCCTCAGATTGAGTTGACCTTGTCCTCTGCCATCAATATATCCTTGAATCCTTGAAAGGGATGAGTCATGGTCATAAATCCCAGGAAAGCATCTGGAGCTTTATTCTGTAGCAACAAAATTAAGCTGCGTTTGTCCATAGATTTGGATGTAAATATGGGAGTTAACTGTCTGGAATTCAATATTTTAGAAGATTCGATTTTTTTTTCTCTCTCTCTCTCTCTCTCTCTCTCTCTCTCTCTCTCTCTCTCTCTCTCATTCTCTGACTGTAATGTAATATGCTCAAGATTTTGATCTTTGATCTTTGCTGCCCATGAAAGCATAAATCCTTAAACTTGTCTTTTCATGCAGTGAGATATTAAAGTAATAGTTCACCCAAAATACCATTTTATTTTATTCTGCTATGGAGCACAATTTAAATGTAAGAATATGGGTGACTGGCTGCTCTTTTCCATATAATGAAAGTGAATGGGGTCTGGAAGCATCAAAAGCACACACACACACACACACAAAAGTATCATAATAGTTTCATAGAAACCATCCATACAACTCACGTACTGTGTATTCACGTGTTCCAAAGCTATATGTGAGGAAAATACTCAAATTACTTCATTATTAACTGATAACCTTCCCCTCCATTGATGCTCTGAAACGTAAAAAATGTCACAAGAAGTACAAAAAAAAATTTGTTATTTTTTGCATTTTAAATAATTTATTGGGCAATAAACGGTTTACTATTTAAACGTCATATTTCAAGATCAATGCATATGAATTGGCAATATTTCTAATAGATAGCATTGACAAAACAAGGGAATCGTTACACCCCAATAGAGATCATTGATGGCAAAGTTAGTCATATATCTTGTGACCAAAGATTATAATGTCATCAGTGCAACTAATGACATCATATTTGATTGAGAGCTACAGCAGAAGGGATTATTTCCAGTGAATAATGACACAAATCTATTGAGTGGCTTTAGAATTGTGCACAAGTCTTATGGATTACTTTTAGTGTGTTTTTCCCCCCAATCACCATTCACTTTAATTATAAGGAAAACACTGGGCAGGATATTCTTTCAAATAAATTTATAGAATAGTTCACCTAAAAACTGTCAAAATTGTAATTTATTCACATAATTACCATCATGTCATTCCAAATCCGTATGACTTTGTTATTATGCGGAATACAAAAGGAAATGTTTTCTTGAATATGATGAAAGAAAGTCATACAGGTTTGGGACAACTTGACGGTGAGTAAGTTATGACAGAACTTTCATTTTTGGATAAACATTTCCTTTAAATAATACCACAAACAAAAATTGAGGAGAAAAGAGTTAGTAAGCCCTCTTCCGCCAAGACTGACCCTGTTACTAGCACCTGCATCACAAAGCCAGACTAAAGCCAGCTGTGAGGCTGTTAGAGCCTGAAGCAGAACACACTCAATGCTGTTGTGAGTCAGAAACACAGAATGAAGGTGTAAGTGTGAGTAAAGCCCTTTTTGATAGCAGACATTTAAAACGTCCCGGTAAGAGGGCAGCACCGCAGCCTCCTGCTGAGAAGTGGGAAGAGAGCAGATGGCAGAAAGCGGAGAAAAAGCATAGATAGGAGGAGAATGCCGCTTATGCTTACCGGTCACCAGCAAATAAAAGCAGACAGCCTGCATGAGGTGGGTTTAGAAAGACAGTGGTGTTCCCTACAGTAGCAGCTATTGGTAAGTCTCGTAATTTTTTAATGGACATGACAAATGTATGCACACAATGTTTAGATCTGATCACCATTTATTGTTCAGACAACTGACTGAATTGACTGATGTTCAGGAACCCTTCTGGTGCACTTCAGTGTGTATGCTATCATTCGATCCAAATAAACACATTACACATTGCTACTTCCAGTATCAGACATGCCATGGTAGAGGTTTATCTCTAGTCACTGTCATGCTGCAGGTTACTGTGATAATGAGTTACTGATGTGTCATTGTAGATACAGAGGAATACTGATTATGATACTGAGGGGATTTAACACTTATATGAATAATTGTACAGCAGCATTACCTCACTATAGTTATACTATCAGTACAGTAAATTTTAAAGTGGTGCTAATTTCATCTAGCAGTCCTAATATATTCAGCCTAAAAACAGGATTGTATATAGGCCTAGCAATTATGAGCTCATATAAAAAATTATTGTGCAGTTTATCAGATACATCTGAAGCGTAAAAAAAGATCAGCTACATGTTTTATGCACTTTTTACAATTTAGAGATTTTGAAGGTGCTTATACTGGAAGTTTGTTAATTACTAATGTAGCAGATATGGAGCTAGATCTATATGAATATCAAGCTGATAATTTAAAGTCCATGATTATATTTATGGGGTTCCTGAAACTACTTTGTATAGTGCTGGAATACTTAAATTCAATACAGCAGAATATTAAGCACTGTACCTTTACAATTTGTTTTGTACGTTTCATATTCACATTAATTCTGTCAGTTATACATCAAGGCTGACAAACAGTTTTGCACCACTTTGGCAGTCATAAAACAGTTCTAGTAATTGGCAGATCAATAACCCCCATAGTCTACAGACTCCAGATGAATGAAATTGTGATTTTCGAAGTAGTGTAAAAAAGAAGACTTCCATATCAGACCAAATCATAGTCGTTTCACAGGTTGTCTTTTCTCTTCTTCCATCGCCTGGTCAATTCATATATTTCTAAACTTCGTACTTGTATCCAGTAAGTGAAGTGCTTTGTAAAGCCTGCCAGAATGGTGGTCTTTTAAAAGGCAATCTCACAAATGTTTGTCCCCATTTCATAGGCTTCCCAGTCCTGGTCCTGGAGAGCCGTTATATGTCAAGGTTTTGGCTTCGGCCTGGGTTCAATTTGGATTCATCATCTCATCTTCTGCAATGAAAAAAGTTGTTCAAGATTTAGTACCAGGCAGGAGGAAGACCAAGAGGACAATGCAGCCATCCAGAATCAGAAATAGCAATCCTTTCGTCCTAAATCGACACTGATCTTTTGCATGACTGGCCCACAGCTTTGCCGCCACTCCTTATACACTGTTTTTGTCTGGTAGCTCAGCTTCAGGGGTGCGGGGGAAATAGACTGTGGTCTTGTGCTCTTCATAACGGTCAATGTGCTTGAGGTGGACAACCATGTGCAGGGCATAGGCCAAGACCAGCAGCAAGATCAGAGAAGTGATGAGGCCCATCAAGATGGCTGGAGTGAAGAAGGTTGCACAGTCGCTAGCTGAGGCAAATTTGTTGGACTGGACATTGAAGGCCTGGATCTGAAAACAAAGAATAATGAGATGATGATAAACTCCTCTAACTCCTTTTATGCCTGTTCATGAATGTTACAAATAACAAATCAATTACCTAAGGCTAATTCGCCAATGGAAATTTGGGAAATCATTTACAATGGGAAAGTTTCCTTAGATATTTGCTTATGAGTTTTTTTTACCTTGTCTCATAGAACCACATTACTATACCCACATATTTGCAATTTTTTTTTTTAAATAACTTGTTGTGGTGATTTTCTGGTGACACTAGAGACACTACAGCAACAATTACTTTTATTAATTTTCTCGTAAATCACAAATAAAACGGCAGATTATTAGTTTATAAACACTTACTTTTCACACTGGTTCTTCACACAATGCGATTATATCACATCAAAACACTTAGTGCACAATAACGCATGACTTGCAAGAACTTTACATTTAACATTTGCATTATATAACCAATAATTTACAAGCTTGTTCAGGCGTGATCAAATTGTGCTCAAGCTGAACTGATGGACCACACTTTCACCTGGTATTAAGATGCATTTCGGGTGATCCGATCACATGTGGTCAGCATTAAATGCAGGTCTAAACAGGGTCTAAAACATTTTGTGATCGGATCACAAAAACCACATTCATCTGACTACATCGCATTTGAGGTGTAAATGCTAATCAGTCCTGATGCATCCCGGCAGCAGTGAAGCACCACCCCATGCCTGTCAATGAAGCGATGCGCTAAAACAAGAGTTTAGACTTTGCCGGTTATGAGCAGCTTTAAAAGGAAATAACCATACAATCGGAAAATTACAAATGTGGATACATCCACAGTCACCGCAGACAGCACACATACATCTCCGAGATGCCTGTTTAAGAGTGTTTCATCTGGGAAGCATCACATTCTACTTAACATCTGCTAAACATCTTAAAAAGATCAGATTTAACAACATTATAAATCATAAACATCTCAAAGACATCTGCTGAATGCCTTATTGACATCAGAGAGGAAACGTCTTATAAACATTTTGCAGATGTGCAAACAACCTAAAAAATACATCTTCCAGAGGTGAACACATACATATCAAATAGATATCTAGGTGATGTACATATGCTATCAGGGTCAGTGTGTCTGCATTTCAACACTGATGAGAAGCACAAACATCTGAAGCTCCTTTAATACAGGTAATCCACTAAAATAACAGATAATTCTGCTCAAAATGTTGCAATTGTGCTTAGATTAAATTACAGCTGCATATGGGAGAAACAGCGCAATGCTTCTTTCACACTTTCTTTGTCTTTTCTGACTTTGTTGTGCTTTAATATCATGCAATTTATGAGTAAGATAAGGTCTGTGGTAAACACTACTTGAAAAGACTTTCATGTTTTGTTCTAGAACATAAATTGCATACAGTCATACCTCAAAAGTGAAAAGCTAGTGCTAGATATAGACTATGACAGTTTTTAACAGATTTGTCAAGCAAGTAAACTCACATCCTTCTGGTAGTTGTAGTCCTGATTTACCAACTTGTTAGCAACTTGTGTTTTTCTTGTTATTATTTATGCTGTAGAAAAAAACATGAAAGTCTCTTTCAATTATGTTAACCACAGATCTTATTTTATTCAAAAAAGTACACCACAATACAAAAACACTATGATTTCCAAGTGAACTCATGGCTCAAAAATGCTTATTATCTTCCTGGATTTATGACTACAAAATTGAACATGAGCATTTCTAAAAATAAACTCAAATCATTTCCAAATGTCCATAAACCCCGAGAGTCTCAGAAACACTGAACTTCAGTAATCTGTTGATAATACTAAAGTGCATTTCATGGTAGCTACCTGAAAATCTGTGAAAGTGATGTGCCAGTTTGCCGAGCTGTCAGTGTGGGAGCTGGGCACCAGTAGGGTGTCATATTTCTGTAAGCTGCTGACATGCTGGCAGTGGTAAGAATAGGTGGCGGGGGCATAGACCTCCGTGGCATTAAACGTGGCCTCGTGAGTCCAGTTGTAGTGGATGTGAACACTGTCCATGGTAAACCAGTTTTGGCCTACTGATTCGTAGAATGTGTTGGACATCTGAAGCCTTCAGTAAACAAAACATACAATAGAAACTCATTGTTGACTGAGCGATTTTGCACAGATTCTGTTAGATTTGTCAAGAAGAGAGTAAGAGCAATAGAATAAAATACCTGTGTTTTGTAAAATAAGTGTTTACCTGATGACAAGACCCCTGATGTCTTCCACATCACCCAAACGCAAAGAGAGCCTATAAGAATGTCATCAGTATACATTACAAAACAGTATTTCTGAATATATTCCATGGGGTTCATAAGTCTGAAACCACATTGAAGATCTGGGATTCAAAATGTAATTGAAACCTGGAGATAAACTGACAACTTTAGAATTTTGAATCAAATTTCATTTACATTTAAAAAGAAATGCAAAATGACGTAAAATTATGAACAAGTAAAAACGTTTTATCTAGGCCACTGATCAAATTTGTGACATTGACCATCTAATCACTGTTGTACAAAAGGCCAGATTTCCTTTCTTCCTTGGGAGAACATGGGATGCTCTTTGGCACATTCTCAAATCATGCTGGAATAACATGGATCATCAGGTTTTGCACAAACTTTTTGAGCCTGTGCCATCTTAAATGCATGAGGGGTACCAAATATAAAGAAAGTGAACATGAAGAAATTCTGAAATTCATGTACATTTCTAAAGTTGTTATTTGTTATGCTGTAAAAAAGCAAGATAGAAGCATTTTCATTTGTGGTCTCAGACTTTTGTGGTTTTCAGACTTTGACTTTTTTATGTGTATGTATGTGTGCATACTACAATCAACAAAAATTATCAGGCCAGAAGCCACTAACATAAAAAATAAAAACGTAAAAAATAGTCAACAAAACACAGTCTTTTAAAGTTACAGTATGGAAAGTAGAGTTTTGTAAGTACACATACGTGGCCTTCTCCTTGGTACAAACAGAGCCTTTTGTGTCCAATAGTGCATTGGGTCCAAACACCCTCTCTGTGAGGTCCAGGAAAGTGTTGTTCCTGTATCGAATAGCTAGTCTCTTAGCTTTGAAAAGGATGCATATCTTGCCATTGTAAGCCACAGTCAGTGGGGAGTACGGTCCCGAGCTGGTAGACTGTAATAACTTCCGCTTGGTTCTTGGTTGGGCATGCAGATGCCACCCGTAAGGCTGTTTGAAAATGATAACAGGACAAATGGAATGGTGATTTACAGAACACATGCATTATTTATGGGCTTCTCTAATCTCAAATGTGTTCTTGAAAAAGGAAAAGTTCAGAGGGCATCAGACAGCATAAATAGAGATGACAAAATCTACCTGGCCCACGCCGACTTTTCTTTTTCTGCCTTTAAGATGTTTCTAAATCTGTAATGTCTGTGTTAAGAGTCTTGTTGGATGCTGGATAAATTGAGGCTGAGATGTTGCTTATAGAAGCCAAGGTCACATTGACTATCAGAGAAAGTGCAATACCTGCAGTATTCTTCTGAGTGGATTTTCAGCTGCAGGCGAGTAACTCTCCTCTTGTGAGGCACTTGGACTCTCAACATGTTCTCCATCTGCATTAAAAATGTTCAAATGGGACAATATGGGAGATGGCATGGAGAGTTAAGTACAGCGAGCCACTGCCTTATTTTACAGCACAAAATGTGAACAGGCAAGTACAAAATTGCAAATTAGAAAAAGGGAGATAAAACTTCTAGAATGTAACAATCAACAACACCACAAAACACTTGTCTTAAGCATTATGCTAACAAAATGTCATGCAAGCCTTATGCTTAAAACATGAAAAAGCTATTTGCCAATGGATAGGAATAATAAATAGAGATACAGATATAGTCTGTGAAAACAAATATTTTAATGTACACTTAAAAGTAAATTTAATAAATGAATCCAATTTTAAGGCTGTTCAAATGCCTTTGCTGGAAAACAAGACACAAATACTGAGGATTTATTGTTTTGCAGCAAATATAGTATGCAGTACTGTGGGTACACATTTATTTAAACAAATCTGAGAATGAAATAACATTTTATGTGCATCAGCAATAAACTAAAGAGCTATTGCTAAATCTTTCCGTTTGTAATAAATTGCATTAAAGCCAATTTCATCTGTAAAAATTGGTGCATGAGTGAACTTTGTTGCAGACTTACTGTTGTATTTAAAGGAATGTTCTGTGTTCAATACAAGTTAAGCTCAATCGACAGCATTTGTGGTATAATGTTGATTACCATAAAAAATTATTTTCAACTCGTTCCTCCTTTTCTTTTAAAAAAAATAAAACATCTGGGTTACAATGAGGCACTTAAAATGGAAGTAAATGTGGCCAATTTTTTAACACTAAAATACTCACCTTTTCAAAAGTATAGCCACAAAACATGATTTAAGTGTGGTAAAATCACTTACTAACCTTTTCTGTGTAAAGTTATAAAGTTATAGCCAATTTTACAATTATGCAACCATAATGTCAATAATGTCAACAAACACTAAAACCTGTCATGTAAAATGTAAAAATGACAAATTAAACAACTTAACAGCTCAAATAATATGCATGTTTTAACAGAAGAATTAATGCAAGTGCTTTTATAAAATGATATGCTTCACATATCTGCCTTTAAACCCTCCAAAAATTGTCCCCATTCACTTCCATTGTAAGTGCCTCACTGTCACCTCAACTTCTGCTTTTTTTTAAAGAAAAGGAGTCAAAATACATTTTTGTGGTAATCAGCAATTTGCCACAAATGCTGTCAATTGAGCTTAACTTGTATTGAACCCGGAATTTTCCTTTAACTAACTGCATGATCCTACATAACAATGCATATAAATAAATGAACCAAACAAGTATTGTTATCCTGTTATGCACAAAAGTAACAAAGTGATACAAAGACCAGAAGAACTGTATCAGAAAAGAAAACAACTACATTTAAAAGAAGCCAGAGAAAAATCTAAGACAGAAACGACAGAAGTAATGCAACTAGTGTGCTTGTAGGGTGAATACATGTAAACTAGTGACACTTAAAACATTTATCATTATGTGTATATTCTTCCATTACTATAATAAATCAGCATCAAATTCATCCCATGATGAATGGGATGACATTGATGTAGCAATTTGGCTCATATAAAAAAATAACAACACAATGATCAGAGAGTGTGCCAATTTATCTGTATTCACATATAGATCACATTAATGTGCATATAAATAATAATAATAATAACATCTAAATATAACTGCCATAAGATCTACTGACCTGTTCTAATTCTCACAGCTTGGTATGCCGGGACCTCCGAGCTGTAATGGAAAAAACACAACAAAAGAAGGGGTTGACCCTGTGGCCTACTTATCAATGTTTAAGACAGATTTCCCATAGAACCACTCAGCTTGATCCAGCAATGATGCATGACCACAAGTCTGACACCTTCTGTCCAGATTAGTGTCTCAGGAGAAGACAAGACTTTAGTCAAATGTCATGATTCTTGAAACGTGCAAAGCATCTTGAGTCCATCAACAAAGTGAGGGGGAATGTGGCTTAATGGCACCTTGAGTGTACGCATGCACATATATATTTGTCTCATACCAACCTGTCCCTTGATGACCACTGTAAAAAGCACCAGAACTTGCTGGATTATCCCTGGATGAACCATTTATACATCTAATCTCAGAGATAATGAGCTTGGCAGACGATCTCCTAAAACCCTATTAAGAATCTGTCACCCTATTTGGTGGAATGTTTCCTTCAATATGAATGTGCTGATGGGGTAGATTAAGGCCTGTTCAAATGCAGCAAAGTCAGTAGGTTATGTGTGCGTGAATGGGAGCATTGATTGACCCTGGATCACTGACTTGTTTTCATCTGTAAACCCCCCCCCACACACACACACACACACACACTCACACTCCTCTACTAGAATTTGTCTAGTCCTTAGAGCTTTGCGATCATGTAAGAGATTAAAGAATTCAGCACAACATCAGACTTGTATGGAAAATAAACAGATTACAGCTGCAAGCATTTCAGTTCATTCAGGTCCTAAGAGTGATATGAGCATTGCATCAACACCGATGTGTCATATTGACTCTTAAAAACACTGTAATCCAATCGAGGTGGCAATGCGGGGTGTGGATCTGCTCATGCAGGAATTAAAATAGACAAAAAATGACGAAGAGCTCTAAAACTACTTCCAGTTGCACTGTTTTTGTTGTTCTACTTTCCTGATAGCTCTGCTGAAAAAAAAAAAATATATATATAGACAGCATAACACTGTAAGCAAAGCAAATATGGTCTTCAGAGCTCACTCGGGAGTGTGTGTGCACGAGGAGTATCTCTCTTCTTTGTTCTAATGCCACTTTACTGAGGTCAGCAGCTGAGGACTGTGCTGCTGTCATTGGTTATGGCTTGACACAGTAGCCTAAGTGCTGAATTAGGCATTTATGTAATGAAAAGCAGAGCTGTCTTCACCTCACTGTCGCTGTTAGAGCTTGATATCATCTTTTTACATGTAGATAATAGATTTTGCATACAGTTTGAATGTTGCTTACTGCATACTGATACACTAGCACAGTACTCTACAAACGCAATGATGCTTAAAAATAGATAAGTTCAGTAAACGCTAATACGATTACAGAGATTGGTTCAGTTCCACTTGCTGCCATTCTTGTCCGAATGTTTACGGCTACTGCACTGACCCTGAGAAACTTGAGGAGGGTTGTAAACCATGAGCAATTTTTACTAATTTCCCTGATTTCTGGACTAACAAGATCCCCAATTCAACAGCCTACAATGCTGCTCTTATCCCTTACAGTACAAATCCAAAGCTTTAGATCTATCAAGAGAGGGATGGGTAAATTGGTTGTTTACCATAGCTGCAGTGCACAGGAATTAATAGATTTCAGATATATAAAAACATGGATAAACTCAAAAGTCATATATATATTCTAGAAAACCTCACACATACCAAACAAAATACATCAGGAGACAAAGCAGACACTGTCCATAGAGAAAAGGCAACACTAATGAATAAAGGAAGTTCAAAAATAAGAAGGTTTGCCAATGTTTATCAAAAAATGTTCAGCACCTCAACAGAAATAGCACAATGAAAAAAAATCACTTGTAAAATACATATAGTTTTAGTAAATGCCACATCTTATATATGTTTGTGTGTGTGTGTGTGTGTGTGTGTGTGTGTATATATATATATATATATATTAGATATATGAAGTAAGAAATAGCCATGACAAGCTTGTGAAATTCAAACTTCTTTGAAACTAACTGTATTTTGAGCAATGGATTATTCATACCTTAAGCTCATACAGAAATATCTGATGTAACAACGGAGCAGATCAAATGAGCTGATAATATATTTGTAAATAAATAATTAAATACAACTACATTAACATCTTTACTGTGTTCCAGGTCTGCACTCTGTGCAAAGGAATTCAAGTTCTGTAAAAGTGAGCAAAAATCAGACTGTAGTATACAGTATATTTAAAGATGCCTTTTTTGACCAAGCCCTTGGAATCTCACACCTTTCTTTTCATTCTAACAGCGTGGTAGCATCTGTAAATTGACTCATACAGACATAACACTGGATGGAGTCTGCCTGCTGTCCCATTGTCAGAGCCATGTTTGAATGTCTTACAGAGACAAGAAAAACTGCATCAAAACCACAAGCTCCTCTAAATCCAAAGCCCACGCACAGGAAATTAAATGATGTGCTCCACAAATGCTGCTTCAACATTTTCTTATTAGAACCTTAATTTCTTGGTGCCTTCTGCTCACTGTAAAGACCAAGATAGTGCATCAGCTGCACAGCATCACTGCCCCATTCCTCCTCCCCACACTGGAGCTGATAGCGCAGCTCTTACCTTCTGTCCAGGATCGCAGGCACTTGATCGAAGGGCAAAGACAGAGAGATAAACACACACAACAACAGAATGAAAAGCAGGAAAAGCTTGTGTTTAGCCATTGAGACAATCTGACGAGACTGCCAGAGATGAGGTGTGCTTCAAAATCTGCTCTGAAAGCACATCCCTAAACCTGAGCTATCTGACAGGCAGCCCGGGCAGCCAATGAGCAGGCAGGGGGGAGATAATCATGCGTCATTCGCCTCACAGCCTTCATTCTTGCAGCCTTTCTCTCCCCCACACCCTCTCTCTCTTTTTCGTTTGCTTTCTCACACTCCTCTTCCCCTCCCCTTTCCTGTTTCTCTCTCTTCTGCACTCTCTATCTCACATAGAAACATGCCAGCCAGCCCAATGTAAAGGGGCTTACATGTTTCAACTCCTGTCCCAAGAGCCTAGTTTTATATGCACTTGAAATCTGCAATGCCAGAAATTAGTATGCACTTAGATTTTTAAAGCAGAATTAGAAGTTATGAGAACATGACCTAGATTTAAAAACAGTACTGACTTTACATCACATACAAGGAACATCCCAACCCCTCCATCCACCAGCTAAGTAACCTTAAATAGGACAAATTACCTTTCAGAATGTCTTTAAATCATATCTATCTATCTATCTTTTTTCTTTCTCATCCATCCGTCTGTCTGTCTTTCCATATATCAGTCTCATCCATCCATCCATCCATCTGTTGTCTAGTTAAGTCTCATTTAATCTGGTGTACTTTAAAGAAGCAATAATTTTTGCATTTATAAAGATGGACTGAGCTAAAGAGAAAGTGTTTTGTTTATTGTCAAAATCTTGCTATCTAGGTTGAGTTTCTTTAAATGAATGGCAGCAGAGTGAATTTAGTGAACCGAGTGGGTCATTTGCCCCTTGTCTCAAATGTGCTTACAGCTTGATTGATGAGCAGAGTGACAACTATCAGTCATCTTCATTGGGTAAGTCAGACCTACTTAATGTTGTCTTCACACTCTGTCTTATTGCGGTGGAATGCAGCGTAGACAAAATGTTGATGCCATGGGCTGTCCACAATGTGTTTCACTGCTTTCACTCATTATGGTTGACTCATAATGGAGTAAAAAGCATGAAATGTGTTAACAACTTCATTTATCGCTCTAGCAACAATAAACATCTACAAATTCAGATCACAGCGTAACTGAGAAGTAAACTATAAATGTTTTAGCTAACTGATACCTGGAATGCCAACACTCAGGCGTGTCATCACCAGTACCTCTATTATGGGATTTCTTACAATGATGAGTCATTTTTAGGGCAAGGAACTGAACTGGACCACAATGGCAGCAAATGATTCTATGTTCCACATCCAGACGGACCGCTTTTTAAACTATATGCCATACAGCAGCACCATTAATCACTTAATTATGTTGGCGAAATGTTGCCCCCTGGTGGTGTTTAGTGTTCATTAATTCAACCCATCGCCCTTTATTTTCACGAGTTTTGTTCACACGGTTCATTAACAGTTTTGACAGTTGTCTTTATTAAAGTATTTCTCAAGGAACAATACAAACAGTAACAATAACCCATATCCTCATTATTCCAAATTAAACACAATGACAGGGTGTAGATCTGAATAGAGCTACAAAATAATCAATTTGCAATTCTTTGCTTTTGGATATAATATTCGCCATGCGGAATAAAAAGGTTTATCAGTGTAGCCTATCATTTTGCTCTTATGTGTAGCCTACACATACCCTAATATCTTTAAAAGAAAACGTATAGTGTTCTTTGTTTCAGATAAGTGGAAACTAACCCTGAACTAATATTCCAAGGACAGATTGCATTTAGAAAACAGTTGAAATTAATCGTGATAAATCGTGTGCCTGTAAAACTTTCGACCTAATGCCTGATGTCCACATTATGTCTTGGCATGTGTAGACCCTTGATAACATTTCATTTATGCGGTGTTCAGACCGAGCTTGCGCTAACAGAACGCAGGTGTCTCGAGACGCGTTTGAAAAATCCACGTTCTTAAAAAAAACGCAGCACGCGGCGCTATGGTCTAAGACCGTCTAGACTGAGCAAGTTTACATTGAAAAACTAAACGAAAGAGCGCAGACAGACGCAAAAACAGGTTCGATGTGAACGTCCCCTACATTCCACTCCAAGCGCTCCATGAGTCCATAGCACTTCCGTTTGTGCTTCTATGGCAACAACACTGTTTACGGAAACTGCATAAGTACAACAAACTTCTAGGAGGACGGATGACGTATAGAGCAAAGTAACCGCTTTGAGAAACGGTAAAACTGCATACTAGTTTCAAATTTGTTCATCAGAACTAATTTTTTCATAGTATGAACAAAAACTTTGTATTGGTGTTTGATGTGCCATTTAATTATAAATAATATGAATAAAAAGTAAAACAATAATATATATTTCAACGGAACAAATATTGAAATTTCTGTCAGTCCCTGTATGAAATGCCTACCTCAGCGGAGGCATTTAAATCGCAGGCGCAGGATGGTTGGAGGAGGTACACTGCCCTGCCTCCGATCCCAATCCCACCGGCTCAAGAAGGGGCGTCCGGCTCCAGCCTTCCAGAGAGCAGACTGGCTGTGAGGAGGAAACTTCTGCGACACAGGAGAAGCAAACAACAGCAGCAGCAGCTCCAGAAAATTATGTAAGAGCTTTCCTGTTCTATTTAGTTGCTTTGTTTATTGGCTCTGTTAATTTATCTATCTATATCTATATCTATATATATATATATATATATATATATATAGGCCTATATATACACTATACTTCTCAGGATAAATTACTTGCTGGTAACCATTTGATAACTTTTAATTTGACATGGAAGAAAAGAAGAGAAAAAAAATACTTCAATAGACCATATGTTCTTGTTGAGGAAATTAAAGCAAGGTATAAGTTTTCTTTGGGAAACTTGATAATTATATCATGTATATTATATACAAGGCGGGTGACTGGGAAAGGGTGACAGTAGTTTCATGAATCCGGCCCCTGTTTCTCACCTTCTCCTATCATATGACTTCTTCTGAAGAAATGGATTTAGCACTGGAGTCGTATGTATTACTTTTATGCTGACTATATGTGATTTTTGGCACCCATTTACTTGTATTGTATGGACCTACAGAGCTGAAATATTCTTCTAAAAATCTTCATTTGTGTTCTGCTGAAGAAGAAAGCTGTACAATTCTGCAACGCCATGAGTTTGAGTAAATGATGAGCGAATTTTCATTTTTGTGTGAATTATCCCTCCAAAGTAGTCCTCAGGTGTGAGTGTGTGTGTGTGTGTGTGTGTGTGTGTGTGTGTGTGTGTGTGTGTGTGTCCAACAAACATCAGGTGTAAAATGGCAGCCAATCAAACAAACAACTTTAAATCGTTTGAAATGTTGTCTATTGTCATGAAACTGTGAACCAGCCTTTAATGGGTGCTTTTGTATTTGGAAGATACTGTAATGGTGATATTTGTAATTTTGTTAGAGTTGACAGGGCATTGAAGGCGTATGTGCAGGCCAAGGAAGCCAGACCAGTGACTCCTCCATCTCCTGAACCAGAGTTTCCTTCAACAGTATGAATCTTTTACTTGATACACCATAGTATTTGATTTTAAATACTGTCTCACAGAGAACAGTTTAATCCTATTTTTTAAATACTGTCTCACAGAGAACAGTTTAATCCTATTTTTTATTGTATTTGCTTTCTTCTTCTTCTAGATGATCAGTGATGAGAGGAAACACTATGTATGTTTTTTCCCCTCATTACTTTTTACCTCATGCTTAAAACTGCTTTTATTTTATTTTTATTGTGCTTTAAACTTTTCTCCACATTCTCCTTTTAGATGAACTACCTGTTCCTTAAAAAGTGCGTAGAACAAAGTCCTGTTGCCCCTTTTCAGCAACAGTGGCTGGATGCCATGTTGGCCCGGGTGTCCCCCTGGCTCCGCCAGGAGCCTGGCAGGGAAGAGCTGCTTGAAGAGATTTGCAAGGAGGTCAGTGAGAACTACATGAGAGTCATGGTTAAGCACAGAGGTGAGTCCAAACCTTGTTCTAGAATTTCTTAAAAAAGAACGACTTGTTATTGTTTTGTGATTAACTTTAACAATTTTAGAAATGACCATTATGCATGTGCACAAGTAATCAAATAATCATTCAGCTTTAAATATTCAACTGATAAAAACACAACTCGAATATTGCATTTACATTTCCTTCGTGCCTTTTCCTGCCAAGGGCATCAATGAAACCGCTTCTCTCACTTAAATATTGCCTTTACAACTCAATGCGGTTGGCGCTGTGGGTGCATGGCATTGTTAAAGGAATAACAGGAAAGAAAAACTTGAACTTAAATTTAAAATTTCAAGCAATCAATTACTCATTTTTTTAATGTATTAGAGCATTTGACTGCAAAATTACTCAAAATGCCTATCCTAATGACCACAGGACAACAGAAAAAAATATATTTACAAAATCTCAGCTTTCGTGTGTGTGTGTGTGTGTGTGTGTGTGTGTGTTTAATATGACTTAATCAAAATTATATTGCAGGACACTTAATCAAACCTTTTAATTTGATTTCTATCAATGCTTTTCCTAGTAAACAATATATTGAAGGATCCACTGACAACAGACACAGCTGATAGAGACACATCTGCTGAGTAAGTGTGACAGTTCATACAATTAAGAACTCAAACATAATAATTCCAACATGGTCAGATTATTGAGTATTTGGCTTTGTAACAGGCAATAGGGCAATGCTTATGATGTTGGTTTTGCTTTGTCAGGATTGTAGATTTCACCTGTCCATGGCATGACAGCTTTGTGCAGTGTCGAAAGGAGATAAAGAACAATCTACACATATTGCATCCAGTCATGAAAAGCATTCTTGATATTTGCTACAGCACATTCTCCCAAATGCTCCTCATTGATCTCTCTGACTGCAGGTACCGTACATAATTAATAGATAACGGTACAAGCTATACATTTCTTACTTACTGTAAGTCATCTCTTGAATGAAAAGGAATCTTTGATAGTACATGCTGTTATACTGTAGATTTATATGGATAGAACAGGAACTGTTATAAGCAGTAACAAATAAGCACCAGTGTTCAATGTTCACCTGTTAACACTAATGAATTGTTTCTTATTTGATTTTGTACATCTGGAACCTGCTGTATAGATCCACAGGGCCTGTTGACTGTGAGAGTCTGAAGAATAAAGTAGCTGTGGAGTGTGAGAGAGTTGAGGAGAGTCTCATAAAATCCTGGTTCCCTAAAGTCATTCATCTGCTCACCAGCAAAGACACTGTGCAGAAAGTCAGACCTAGAAAGCTTGACTCCTTTTATAACTGTGCCTCAACACTCATATCCAATCAGGTGAGTTGAGCCATGTCTTTGAAGCAGTTCCATATCTGTTGGAAATAATTGTGACATACTCTGTCCTTAGTTTCAATGAAAAAGAAGGAAAGTAATTTAAAGTAATTTAAAAGTATCTCACAAAATATATGGCAACCCTGCTAAATAAGGAAGAAAAGGGATTGATTGTCACCAGTATATGTTGTGTTTGGTATTCTTGTTGACTAAGAATAATTTATAACACCTTAAAGAAACAATTTGATTTGATTTTGTTTTTCTTCTAGCTAAAGGCACTAGTCGAGAGGAGTGTGGTGGCGTTTGTTGACCTGTTTGATCCCTCTAACAACAGCAAGCTCCCCCTATTCAAGATGCACTTGATATTTGATGATGAGAAGATGGACTTTTACCCCAGCTTTCATGATCTAGAGGAGGCTGTGCTTGAAATTCTAAGCCTGATCACTAATACCATGCAGGTTGGGAAATATTTCATCATGGAGAAATGGCTGATTTTTTTTTTGTTGGTGTGAAAACATCTCAGTTACTGTCGTAAACTCCATTCCCTGATGGCGGGATTGAGACGTTGTGTCGATGTAGTGACACTAGGGGTCGTTCTTGGGAGCCCTAATCACCTCTCGTCTTTGAGAAAAGGCCAATGGGAATTGGCAAGTGGAATTTGCATGCCACTCCCCCGGACATACAGGTATAAAAGGAGCTGGCTTGCAACCACTCATTCAGGTTTTGTGCTGAGGAGCTGAGACAAGGTCCTGGTCATTTCAGCGGGTAGTTCAGTGTTGTGGCAGGAGGGACACAATGTCTCGTTCCCTCCGTCAGGGAACGGAGGTTACGATAGTAACTGAGACATTCCCCTTCTGTCACTCACTCCATGTTGTGTCGATGTAGTGACACTAGGGGTCCTTATACAAATGCCATGACTAACTGTACTGTGTTACGTGGAATGGCGGTGCGAGACAGGCAGACCACTGCCTATTTGAATGGAGATGCATCACAAGGTCTACCAAACCTTGTCGGCAGTGTCACATGTGGAGAAGTCCCGTGGTAGGTCCTGTCCTGTGGTAGGTCTACAAACATGTTGACCGGGGCAGAGAAACCTCTGCCCAAGGAAGACGCAGTTTACCACCATGGAAACCTTTTTGCGGATGTGGAGCACCTACCTCAGTACAGGGCCTAGTTAGCACATGTACTGGGCCCACAGGGCTAAAGAGGAAGGACATCCAGGGTCCACGACTTCGTGAACACGACTGGGGGTAAAAAGTGCACATCTTCACCTCAGGGGTGGGGGAAGGTGCTAAGTGCAAGTGGCACACCTGGCCAACTGTCCCAGAACTAACCTGTTCGTACCTGCCAACACACGGGACGAGACTTGCTCAACCCGGTGATTATAGAATCTTGCAAAGGTGTTGGGTGTTGCCCAGCCTGCTGTCTGCTAAAGAGTCGCCATTGATCAGAGCCCAGGAGACCACCACACTCCTAGTAGAGTGGGCTCTTTGCCCCAATGTGGGCGTCACATCCTGAGCGTGATATGCCAAAGTGATGGCGTCAATTACCCAGTGGGCGATCCTCTGTTTGGAAACAGCACTCCTTTTCCACTGTCCACCAAAGCAGACAAAGTGCTGCTCAGAGTGTCTAAAGCTCTGCATGCAATCCAAATAGGTGCTCAAATCATGCATTGGACACAGCAAGGCCAAGGCTGGGTCTGCCGCCTCCTGGGGCAGTGCTTGCAGGTTCACCACCTGATCCCTAAACAGGGTTGTGGGAACCTTGGGCACATAGTCCGGTTGGGGTGTCAGGATCATGTGAGAGTAACCCGGACAGAACTCAAGGCACGTTTTGCTGACAGAGAATGCCTGCAGGTCCCCTACCCTCTTGATGGAGGTGTGCACAGTCAGGAGGGCAGTCTTCAAAGAGAGTGCCTTTAGCTCAGTTGACTCTGGTGGATAAAATTGAGTTACCCGTAGGCCCCGAAGGACCATGGAGAGGTCCCACGAGGGGATGAGATGCAATCTGGGGGGATTTAACCTCCTTGCGCCTCAGAAAACTGATGATCAAGTCATGCTTCCCTAAATACTTACGGTCTATTGCATCGTGGTGTGCTGAAATAGCGGCAACATAGCGGAGACTGAGGGTGTAGTCTCCACTCTCCCCTGTGCATGACCTGCCATGACAGTGCATCCGGAGGGCTAGTCGCGACTTGCGATGAGAAACGTACGGCACCTTTGCAGTTGATGTACGGCACCTTTGTGGTTGATGTACGCTACCATCGCCGCGTTGTCCATCCAGACCAACACGTGCTTGCCCTGGATCAGTGGCCGAAGCCTCCGCAGGGCAAGCAACACTGCAAGCAACTCAAGGCAGTTGATGTGCCAACGCAGTCATGGTCCTGTCCAGGGACCAGTGGCTGCATGCCCATTGCACACGGCGCCCCAGTCACACTTGTAGGCATCCATCGGAACTATGGCATGCCTGGAGACCTGCTCTAGGGGAACCCCTGCCCACCACTGAACAGACGGCGGCAGACTGACGTGACATGCACGCGGTGTGCGCCGTGGCACCATGCCCATCTGAGGACTCGAGTCTGAAGCCAGTGCTCATGCGGTGTCATATTCATCAACCCTAGTGGTGTGTCCGCCATCGAGGAAGCCATATGCCCCAGGAGCCTCTGAAATATCTTCAGTGGAACCGCCGTTCTCCATCTGAACGCCTTCAGACAGTTCAGCACCTACTTCACGGGTCTGAGACCGAGTCTAACTCTTTGCCAAGAAAAGAGATGCTCTGAACCGGGGTGAGCTTGCTCTTTTCCGAGTTGACCCAAAGCCACAACTGGCTGAGGTGCCTGAGCACCAGGTCTCTGTGTGCACTCAACAGATCCTGCAAGTGAGATTGGATCAGCTAGTCATCGAGCTAGTTGAGGATGTGAACACCCACTTCCCTTAACGGTGCAAGGGCTGCCTCTGCGACCTTCATGAATGCACAAGGTGACAAGGACAGACCGATGGGGAAGACCTTTTACTGGTATGCCCGGCCCTTGAAGGCAAACAGTAGGAAGGGCCGGTGTCAAGGTAAGATTGAGATGTGGAAGTACAAGTCCTTCAGGTCAACCGCCGCAAACCATTCTTGATGTCAGACACTCACTAAAATGCATTTTTGCATCAGCATCTTGAACAGGAGTCTGTGCAAAGCCCGGTTCAGAACTTGCAGGTCCAGAGCGGTGCTCTGGCCCCAGGAACCAATCATCGAGCCATGAGGGTTCGGGGGGTAGTGGAGGATTCCACTCCAGCCTAAAGCTTGCAGCCGCCCGGGCAAGCATGGCCACCAACTCCGCGTCAGCCTGCAACTGTGCTACCATACCCGAGGGTGGCACCCCGGTCCTCTGTGTCAGACTGGACGAGCCCGCTCACCGATGCTGCTATCCACAACTCATCCTCTTTGCGAGCTCCGAATGAGATCGTGAACCCACCCTTGGATGAGCCCGCGGTCTCATTCCAGAACTTGACCAGGGCACACAAGTGTGCTGGGGAGTGGGAGGTCTGTGGGGGGTTTCCCAGCAGAGAAGCTCCCATTGAAGTCCCCAAAGTGCTAACTGACTCTGCCTCATACCTGTAGGCAGAAGAACCAAGGCGGGGAGCCACTGGGGTGACATAAATCCAACAGATTACTGGAAACAGAGATGAATGGATTGGCAGAGTAATTCAGCTCGCTGAACACAACTGCTCGTCTCTGAAAAAAATATCTGAATGAGTGGTTGCAAGCCAGATCCTTTTATACCCGTATGTCTGGGGGAGTGGCATGCAAATTCCACTCACCAATTCCCATTGGCCTTTTCTCAAAGATCAGAGGTGTTTGGGGCTCCCAAGGGCGACCACTAGTGTCACTACATCGACACAACGTCGAGAGAGTGACAGAAGGGGAACTGTGTTGTATACTTTATGAATCACATCTACTAGCTCATTTTTGATAAACAAGTCCTATCTGTTTCACAGAGAGTACAGACAGTCCAGTCATGGTTAGCAGAGGCCAACATTTCTGTAATGGATGCTAAGCTACCAGATCATGTTCAGACTTGGGCGCAGACCACTCTTGGGAACGCTGTACGGAAAAACTTGGATGGGCCTGCCAAACACTTCCAGTGCTATGGTGAGTATCTCAGCTTTCTGAATATTGAGAATAAACTTAGAGCAATACTTTTGCTCATATTTTAGGTTTAGGAATAAGAACAAAACTTTATCCCTTCAAATTATGTTTGTCGCATTCAAACTTGTCCTGCATAGTTGTGCTATGAACGTGAATGATACCTCAACTCATGCAGCTTGTTGAGGTGTGTTAATACTTATGTTTCTTAGTAACCTTCCCATAGTCTTACACTAAGGAAGAGCCCTGAGACATATTTAGGAATCAAAATATAAAAAATAAAAAAACCTTGGAGGTGTTATTTTTTACTTGGGCCAGTAATCAACTACATAGTAACCACTCAAAACACCCTAGCAATTGCATAGCAACACACAAAAAAAACACTCAAAATACCAGTGTAAGCAATTTGTTTTGTGGCATTCTCTATTTTTCTGCTCATTTTGATGTTTTCCCATGGATATTCTTTAGTAAACAGCTATGACTGGTTAGTCAATGGGATGGCGAAGGCTCAAGTGGAAAAATTAATGGAAGAAGAGCATTCTTTTGAAGAATACACTGAGGTGAGCCTGCTCATATTTAAAGGACTAGTTTTCCCAAACATGAAAATTCTGCCATTATTTTCTTACCCTCATGCATTTCACACTTGTATGGCTTTTAATCTTCAGTGGAATGCAAAAGAAGATATTAGGCTGAATGTTGGGGAATGACTCCATCCTCAGTCACCATTCACTTTTACTGAATGAAAAAAATATGCAATGAAAGTGAATGGTGACTGAGGCTGTCAGTCCCTAACTTATTGCCTATTGTCTCTTTTTGTGTTCCACTGAAGAAATAAAGTAATATGTGTTTGGAACAACATGACAGAACTATAATTTGTTGTATGAACTATCCCATTAATTTAATTTTTTATATATTTATTAAATATATACTAATGTGTCTATATATTATGTAATGTTTAATCTGTTTCACACCACATGTTTGTGTTTTCATATCCAATTGCAACATATCAGCAAGTTGAACGTTTTCGGGCATTGTCACAAGAGATATCTGATCTTCCCTCTTTGAAACATTTTGACATGGTACGACTAGACTGTGAGGAGCTCAAGCAAGGGCTTGCAGAGAAATCAAATGCCTTTTCCCAAATCCTTGTGGGGAAGCTTGTCAGCTCGCACCGTCAATGCAGTCTTCAGTAAGATGTGCCAATATGTTAACTTCTTTGTCTTTAGATCTGTGGTGTATATATTGGATATTTAGTGAAGCAGAAGCACGATTCTGTATTTTTCAGGATCTGTCAAGAGTTTGAGACCATTCGAGACAGGGCTTTGAAAGTCCCTGTGACAACAGAGGACATGATGGAAATGACAGCATACATTGAACATGTGAAAACCAAGGGAACAGAGGAGCTTGACAACAAGATAATGGCAAGTACCACAGGATCACACATTCATGGACATATTATATTATTGTTATATTTCTATTTATTTCTTCTTGCATATGAATTAATGACTCAATTGTGAAATACAACTTTCAAATATTTTTTTTTTAACTGTTTCTAGGAAATACAACACAGGCTAAATTATTTGTTGGATGTGCATATTTTTGATGCAGAGCAACTTAAATTGAATGCCACGGTGCTGCTCTGGCCACAAAACATTTACCCGATCTTTGATCAAAATGATGAGGTGATATTTTTTATGATGATATCCAGATATTTTACATGAATAACAAATAATGAAAGAAATATACAAGCTTTTCCCTATTAGAAGCACTTTTAGGAGCACTTTACGCACACGTTGTTGCAGGTGATGGAGGAAGCCAAGAGGAAGGGACAACAGGAACTTATGAATCGGAGAGAGAAGCTGTTGTTAGAATTGGAGAAAGTAGGCCGCAGAACAGAGGAATTTGCAGAGTGCTCTGAACTCGATATGATGCAGCAGGTATATTACAAACTGAAATCTATGCATGATTTATCTGTCCAGTCGAGTTGAAACAATGGTTATTACATTTTAAAAAGACCCTGATGACTTTTATAGCTTTTTTGTGTTACTTTTCTTTCCAGTATGCTTCTGATGTAAGAACTGTGCAGAAAAGAATTCAGGACATAGAGGAATCAATTGTCTTTATCAACAAAGAGGAAGAACTTTACAAATGGGACCAAACATTTTACACTGAGGTGGAGGTGATGAAGGAAACTATAGAGCCCTATCAGAAGCTATTCAACTTGGTTTTGAAATGGCAGCGCACAAAGAAAAGGTTTTGTGGAATAATTTAGTCTAAATTATGCTACAGTTTTTGCTTATTAAAGAAATGGTTCAGCCCAAAAATGAAAATTCTGTCATTATTTATACTTACCCTCATGTTTCAAACCTATATGACTTTTTTGCAGTGGTGCACAAAAGGAGAATTTTTATGTACTTTTTACACTTTTTGATGTGATTACAATGAATGGGGTGCAGAGCTTTCAAGCTTAAATGGGAGAAAACGGTGAGCAGAAACTTATTTTTCCAAAATGTCTCCTTTAGTGTTCCACAGAAGAAAGAATGTCACAAAGGTTTTGAAAGACATGAGGGTGAGTTAAAGGAATGTTCTGGGTTCAATACAAGTTCAGCTCAATTGACAGCATTTGTGGCATAATATATAATACATAAATTAATTTCGACTCGTCCCTCCTTTTCTTTTTTCTTTAAAAAAATAATAATAAAAAATACACTTACAATGGAAGTCAATGGGGCCAATTTGTTTTATGTTAAAATACTCACAAGATCACCACAAAACATGATTTTAAAATGATAAAATCACTCACTAACCTTTTCTGTGTAAAGTTATAGACAATTTTACAACTTTGTTGCCATGATGATATGATGTCAAGAAAACCTAAAATCCTCAGCTCAAAATGATACAAGAGTTTTAACAGAATAATTAATGTAAGTGCTTTTATAAAATTATAAGCTTCACATATCTGCCTTTAAAACCTCCAAAAATTGGCCCCATTCACTTCCATTTTAAGTGCCTTAATGTAACCTCTATTTTTGCTTTTTAAGAAAAGGAGGGAAGAGTTTAAATTGTTTTTTTTGGTAATCAATATTATGCCACAAATGCTGTCGATTGAGCTTAACTTGTATTGAACCCAGAATACTCCTTTTATGATGACATGAAAATGCTGAATGTTCTTTTACTTAAGATTAATTTATAATGCTTCATCTTGATTTCACTATTATCAGACTAAATCATAGTGTGTGACAATAACTTTTTTTCTCACTGAGCATTTGTTTTTGTCTCAAAGACACTGCATGTCTTATCATACCATATCTTATCCTGTTATTTCTACTGAGTTTAGATGGATGGATGGGTCTTTCTTGGATTTGAATGGTGAGAGTATCGAGTTGGAGGTTGAAGATTACGTCAGAGAAATATACAAGATGCTGAAGTACTTCCAGCAGAAACAAAAGAAAGCCGAGCAAGAACGAGAGAAAATAGGAGGAATAAAGAGGAAGCCAAAAGAGGAAGAGGAGTTCAAACAGGAGAATGCCACTATTCTTATCTGCTCCAGTGTTGTTGAGGAAATCAAAGAGTTCAAGGTAGGGTTTCCACCTCATGCTGTACATCATGATATGGCTTTTATTCTTGGATTCTAAACAAGAGAAAATCGGACCTGCCCTTTGATATTCTCCTTTATCCTCAAACACTGTTTTAAACAGGAGTACATTCCAATGGTGTCCACCCTGTGTAACCCTGGCATCAGATCGCGACACTGGGCACAAATGTCAGAAATTGTGGGCTATGACTTGACACCTGACTCTGGTAGCACTCTGCGCAAAGTCCTCAAACAGAACCTCACCCCGTTCTTGGAGCTGTTTGAGAGCATCAGTGCAGGAGCCAGCAAAGTTAAAACCAAAATATCTCACATCTTAATTATGAAACCTGATTGGTGTCTGAACTGAAGTGGGTTTTCTGACAGCTTTATTCTGTACACATTCAGGAATTCACTCTGGAGAGGGCCATGCAGAATATGGTGGAGGTTTGGGATACTGTGTCATTCCATTATCACCCATACAGAGACACCGGGGTGTCCATCCTCTCCTCTGTTGATGAGATTCAAACCATGCTGGATGACCAGATTGTAAAAACCCAAACCATGAGAGGCTCTCCTTTCATTAAGCCTTTTGAGACAGAAATCAAGGTTAGCCCATCTGTTGTTGCATATTATAACAAGAGAACACGTTTAAAAACCAGGCTTGTGCATAAGGGGTTTAAATCAGGGCAAGATTGGATAATTTTGAAAGTGTAACTATGCTGCTTCACATCAGGCTTGGGAGGAGCGATTGATCCGTATCCAAGACACTATAGATGAGTGGCTGAAGGTGCAGCATCAGTGGTTATACCTGGAACCCATCTTCAGCTCAGAAGATATTATGAAGCAGATGCCAGAGGAGGGTCGTCTCTTTCAGATTGTAAACAAGCACTGGAAGGATGTCATGGGACACTGTGTGAAAGACCCAAAGGTGCTGACTCACTACAAATCCCACATACAAGCAATTCAAGGATCAAGGATTTAGGAATAAACTTTTGTTTTGCTCACATGAGGCATAAAGATCTAGTAGCATAATTTCAGCTTGAAATAACTAATGTCAATATCAATAAACCTCTCATTGCGTACAGATTTTACCTGCAACTTCTCTACCTGGCTTGTTTGAAAATCTGCAAGAGTCCTACATTCTCCTTGAAACCATTATGAAAGGCCTGAATGCATACCTTGAGAAGAAAAGATTGTTTTTTCCACGGTAATATACAGTATATATGATCCAACCTATGCATATTTAAAGGTGATGTGTATAATTAATTCAATGTTACAAAACTGTATATTATCCCACTTTAATATGCAGAGACAACTATAAGTAAACCATTCGTAGGTTGATTTGCCCTTTGTTTGAGCATCTCACCCAGCCTGACATAGCAACATTGGCTTAACCAATGAAGTGAGTTTGAGGCGCCATTGGACTATCTGTTTGTCCAACCAAAGCACATGGGAGTATTTTTATTTCTTTCGGGAAACCTGTTAAAAAAATAGTAATTATATTTTGCAATTCTGTTTAGTGACACTAGTGATGCAAAAATTATACACTTCACCATTAAGTTACATACTCACATCATACTCGCAAACTGCCATGGAAATGATCCTCCTAATGATGTTTTTTTTTTTTATGTATTTTATCATTTCTACACTCTGTAGGTTCTTCTTCCTTTCAAATGATGAAATGCTGGAGATCCTCTCAGAAACCAAGGACCCCATGCGAGTGCAGCCCCACCTGAAGAAATGTTTTGAGGGCATTGCTAAACTGGACTTCCTGCCCAACCTGGACATCCAGGCCATGTACAGCAGTGAGGGGGAACGTGTGGAGCTCATCCAGCTCATCTCTACCTCTGAAGCTCGAGGAGCTGTGGAGAAGTGGTTGGTGCAGGTGGAAGACATCATGTTGAGAAGTGTCCGTGATGTGATCAATCGCTCCAGGCTGGTGTGTGCACATGTTTTTGTGATTAATTTATTTTGCTTTTATAGTGCTTGTAAGGCAGAACTGTATAGACATTCTTCAAACATTCTGGTAAGGGTTGTTTCAAAATCTCTAACCCTAAGTACTTCTGCTATTATTCAGTCTGAACCACTTAACATACAGACTTCATTCAAACTTTATTTTGCAGATAATTTCAGACCAAGGTATAATATGTTTAAAATGATTACACCCGCATGAGATGAAGACTCTGTTATAGTCATATCAGTCTGATTTATTCTACATATGGTTCTAGGCGCACATTCATTATCGCTGCCATGTTATGATCACTTGATCAGCGAATATTACTTTCTTTATCTCTATAATTCCCTGTAATTAGATGTTTTCACTTGCAAAATAAATTAATTACGGCTGACTGTGAGTTCTGCATTTCTACAGTCGCATCGGTAACTGGAAACTTTTGATCTTGCGTGATATGCATCTATCTATGCCAATAGATGTCAACACAACATAAACAGAAATGTTAAGGAGCACACCTTTAAGAATAAAGTTTGAAAATCTTGACTTACAATAGTGAACATACAAAATCTTACACAGATAATGCTTAATGAGTCAACAACGTGTAAGTTCATGTAAACTCTTTAAATGTTTTTTGTTTATTGGGGTGAGGTCATAAATGACTTAAGAATAAACGGATCAAAAAAGGTAGATTTTTGTCCATTACCCTGCATGTAAACAACTTAACAGGTGTTGTATTGAATTGTGTTCCACGTCGGAATCTGTTTCCCCCTAGCCCCGATAGGGTATGGGGTTATGATTATGGTTAGGGTAGGTAGGGTAGTGTAGTGTAGGGTTAGGTTAGGTAGGGTATGGTTAGGCTTAGGTTTGTGCATGGGGGAACACATTTTAACAGCGGAGAATGTTACCATCAGATACTTTTCCCTCCATACAGAACTGCTGTGGGGAAACAGAGTTTGACACAACACCAGAATTATTACCAGCTTGTCTAATGTGTGCATGTCTGTTTACGTTTTCTAGTCAAAAGCAGAGAATAAACTGATTATTTAAATTCACTAGTAATGTGATTTTCAGATTCATTTTCAGGATAAGCTGATTTTAGTAGTTATCAACATAATGTTCTGCATGTCAGTGGCGCCTGCATCTGTATGGCCATACGCACTGTGCATACCATAAACGCTACTACTGACCTGAGAAACATTTTATCTTAGAATATTTCATCAAAGTGTGTCCCATATTTCTGTTGGCTGTTTGAAAGATCTAACGATGCCCAATTAGCGAATAAATAATTAATTTAGTCGTTTCTTTCAGTGAATTGGCCAAACGGACTTGCCAAATGGTCTGAATCGACACGTGATTCAGTACAATTCTTTTCGGAGCGCTCTCTCACTGAATCATTTGGAGTGGTTTCACACAAAACAGCATCGGGATATTTACTAACACATAAAACAAACAGCACTGGACTCAGTGGAATTTACCTACAATCAGCTGAAACAAAAGTCTGTCTTTTTGAAGGGTAACTTTGAGAGAATTCAGCTTGT
This sequence comes from Moxostoma hubbsi, assembly GCA_032164185.1. NCBI lineage: Eukaryota > Metazoa > Chordata > Actinopteri > Cypriniformes > Catostomidae > Moxostoma > Moxostoma hubbsi. The sequence continues at coordinate 66,434,966 of JAVLUX010000001.1, forward strand.
GCTCTTCAGCCCCTTGCTCATGTGAGCAAGGGGCTGTTCAAACCGAATGTGTTTTTGTGTCCGCTCCAGTGGCGGAGCTAGGGGGTGGCCAGGGGTGGCCGTGGCCACCATGCACCGAAGTCTAGCCACCCCATTGGCCACCCCACTCGCAATTGCTGTTTTAGTAATTTGTTTGGAAATATTTTGGCACAATTTAGTTCTTTAGAGGTGAAATCATCATCATAAATATTTGCCAAATGGATGTCGTTTGACTACTGCGTTACATTTCACTGTGATTTTAGCATCTCTCATGGGAGCGCTGCATTTTTAGACCCTGTGTCAAGTTAAAAAGAACTTCAACTGATAAAAATGGGTCTTGAGATGCCTACATTGTGATCTATTTGTTGTTGTGCATTTTGCTTTTTTAGCATGAGAATGCATTTGTTCTGAATAGTTACTGGAAGAAATGCTTTAGCCAATAGTAACATGAACGCTTCTCATACTATAGAAAATACAAAAAATGTTTCACAAAGTCACCAGAATTAAATGCTTTGGTGTTGTTTTTACTTAACAATTCTCCCAGGGGAGCATGCTCCCGGCCCCCTTACATGATTGTATTAGGCAGATTTTTGTGTGTACCTTCTGATGAAATCCTGCAGCCACCCATGGTGCATGTAAATGTACTCCTAGCTTTCAAAATGTAATCAACAGCTATGACGTTATTGCAATATTTGCATAACAAATTGCAATTGGTCTTCTTTATTTGCATACTGAATTGTGATTTATTTATTTTTTTTGCATTTATTTCCTCATCTATATTGCACATTACTATCCATCTCTCTCTATGTCTCTCCCATTTACCCTCGATCTGTTTTAGGTGTGATAACTTGTTTTGCATAAAATTTCAACACTATTCTTTTGCAAGCACTTGCACACATTGGTACTGTATTCCTTCTAGATATGCACATCTTGAAACATTTTTATGAACTATTTTACCGACTTTAATGTGCTCAGGCTTATCCAGAGACCAAGAGGAATCAGTGGGTACGTGATTGGCCTGGACAGGTTGTCCTCTGTACCTCTCAGATGTTCTGGACACAGGAGGTTCATGAGGCCATCAGGAGTGGAGCTAATGTAAGGAACTGCTCTTTGTATCAGTGGGACATTGGATTCTGTGATTATTGTGATATTTGTGTAAGATGTTGATCTGATGTGATGTCACAGGGTCTGAAGAACTATTATAAGCAGCTGCAGAATCAGCTCAATGATATTGTAGAGCTGGTGAGAGGGAAGCAGCCCAAGCAGACACGCATCACTCTAGGGGCCCTAGTGACCATAGATGTGCATGCCAGGGATGTTATCATGGAGATGATTGAGAAAGGTTCACTTGCTCAGATAAATGTTTGTGATACAGTAGTTGTGGCATTTTACATTTTGTAAAATCTTTTCTATTTAACATACAACATCGTAAACATTATTTAATTGTGGGGTTACTGTTCACTCTCTTTATTCTGATGCATTGTTGTTCTTAAACACCTTGTAATTCCATATCAGGAGTTTCTAGTGAGACAGATTTCCAGTGGCTTGCCCAGCTACGTTACTATTGGGCCAACGACAATGTTCGTGTTCGCATTATAAACTGTGATGTAAAGTATGCATATGAATACCTTGGGAACTCTCCTCGTCTGGTCATCACACCATTAACAGACAGATGCTACAGAACTTTGGTATGTTTAATAGCTATTTTTTTTTTTTTTTTTTTTTTTTTTGTAATGCTAGGATAATACAGAATATTCTGTGCTGCAACAATTCATTAATTGAATCATAATCAATCAGATTTAATCATGTCAGCTAACTATCCATTTTTATCATCAAAGATATTATATTTTGGTATTATATTTTTGGAATTATAGTTGCTTTCATTTACAGATTGGAGCATTTTACTTGAATCTGGGTGGAGCTCCTGAGGGCCCTGCAGGCACAGGCAAAACTGAGACCACCAAAGATCTGGCCAAAGCCCTTGCTGTGCAGTGTGTGGTTTTCAACTGCTCCGATGGGCTAGACTACCTTGCCATGGGGAAGGTGAAAGGGCATGTGTTCATTATAAAGCTGAACTAATTCCAAACTTAGTCAAGGGCTGCATCCAAAAGCTTAGGTAGCTGCATTGCTGCCTAATCAGTTAATGGTTTAACTGACAGTGTTTGAATGAATAAAACTCTTAAGGAAACTGGTCTTGAACCAGTTTAAAAGGCCGCTACCTCTGTATACAGTCTTCAAAGGCAGCATTTTTCAGCTTTCGGACACAGCCAAGGACTGTTCAATTGAATCTTCAGGTACATTACATATATACAAGAATTCTTACAACATAATTTACCTCAATGGTCTTTTTCAGTTCTTCAAGGGACTGGCATCTTCTGGTGCCTGGGCATGCTTTGACGAATTTAACCGGATTGAGTTAGAAGTGCTGTCGGTGGTGGCTCAGCAGATCCTGTGTATCCAAAGAGCCATCGAAATGAAACTTGAGTATTTTGACTTTGAGGGCACAGAGTTACGCCTCAACCCCAATTGCTTTGTAGCCATCACTATGAACCCTGGATACGCCGGCCGATCTGAACTTCCAGACAACCTCAAGGTGTTGACTATTCTCCCTTTGTTTTCTGTATTAATGGTAACTTATTTCATCAACATCAGACTGTCTAACGTGACTAACTATACTGTTCTGCTTTCATGTTCTTCAGGTCTTGTTTAGAACAGTTGCAATGATGGTGCCCAACTATGCTTTGATAGCTGAGATCTCCTTGTATTCCTATGGTTTCCTCAATGCTAAGCCTCTCTCAGTGAAGATTGTGATGACCTACAGGTTGTGTTCTGAGCAGCTATCTTCTCAGTTCCATTATGATTATGGCATGAGAGCTGTTAAAGCAGTGCTAGTGGCTGCCGGGAACCTCAAACTCAAATTTCCAGATGAAAATGAAGATATACTTGTAAGTAAATGGAATAGCAAACCAAGCAATGTAGCTTAAACCACAAGTTGATTAAAATCTGACACATTATCCTCATCCTGTTGTTAGCTTCTCCGGTCCATCAAGGATGTTAATGAGCCCAAGTTTCTCTCCCATGATATCCCTCTATTCAATGGAATAACAAGTGACTTATTCCCAGGAATTTCTCTTCCTGTGGCTGATTATAAGGTACCCATAACTTAATGGTGTTTGTTTAGTTTTTCATTTAGATTTCTTGTGAGAAGTAAGAGATTTGATATATTAAAAAATATATTTTTTCATATGGACTAGTTGTTCCTTGAATGTGCTCAAGAGTGCTGCAAACAACACAACGTGCAACCTGTCAAAGTTTTCCTGGGCAAAATTATTCAAACTTATGAGATGATGATTGTTCGTCACGGGTAAGCTATTATTATACTTTATCAATAGTCAATCTTGCTCTGCTCTAGGGTAAAAAGAAAACAAGTTGACAATCATTACAGAGTGGGAAATTGTAGAAGCCAGAAAAATCACACAAAACACATTAATTAAATGTACATTTTGCAGCTAATATAAAAACACAGTTTAGCTACTTTTGAATCTTTGGAGCACGACTGTTGATTCTATCAAATAAGAAGATTTTCATCCATTAGAATATGTGGAATAAATGATCAAATAAATGCTCTTGTATTCCATAGGTTTATGCTTGTTGGAGAACCATTTGCCGGAAAAACCAAAGTACTTCATGTTCTTGCTGACACTTTGACACTGATGAATGAGAGAGGCTATAATGAAGAAGAAAAAGTTGTGTATCAAACTGTCAACCCTAAATCAATTACAATGGGCCAACTGTTTGGTCAGTTTGATCCTGTGTCCCATGAAGTAAGATTTTGACAGATCATTGAAAAGCAATAGCAATTTGATTATTTTAACAGTTTTATGTACTCTGAATGTGCATTTTTTTCACCTTATGCATTTTTGGTTCAGTGGGCCGATGGCATTGTGGCAAACACCTTTCGAGAATTTGCCTCAAGTGAGAGCCCAGACAGGAAGTGGGTGGTGTTTGATGGCCCCATAGACACGCTGTGGATTGAGAGCATGAACACTGTGCTGGATGACAACAAAAAAGCAAGTCTCTAGTCTATATATACAATGAATTCATTTGTTTGGACAGTTGACGTGGACAGTTGTTTGTCAGTGCAATCTGTTGTTCGCTAGCTAAGGGGAGCTTAACTGGTGAGAACTTCGCAAATAGCTTAGAAACATCAAAGTCATTTTAAATTATGTTCAAACAATGTTGCACCAACAATTCTATAGATTGTGACAACTTTTATCAAACACTAATAATAATTTGGATCCATTAACAACCTTTATTGAATGTTAGTCATTGGAACATTAAACGTTGTTGAAATGTTGTTGGAATGGTCTCTTTTAGGTAAAAGTCTCTTGTCAGTGATTCTTTTTATTTTTTATTTTTTAGCTGTGCCTCATGAGTGGGGAGATTATCCAAATGTCTAATCAGATGAGTCTGATTTTTGAGGCCATGGATCTGTCACAAGCTTCTGTAAGTCAGTTGGTCACAAGATTTAAACTTGAATCTCCACATATGCAGTGTATTCAAAACCACCTCAGCTTTCATTATACAAAACTATAGCATACTTACAATGTTTAATTTTCCTGTGTAGCCAGCCACAGTGAGTCGCTGTGGAATGATCTATATGGAGCCCTCTCAGTTAGGATGGACACCTCTGGTGCTCTCATGGATGAAAACACTTCCTGAACCACTTCAGTCACAGGACAGTTCTACACTACTACAACAGCTCTTTGAGTGGCTACTTCCTCCAGCACTCAATTTGTTACGAAAACACTGTCGGGTAAATACTTTACATTCCATTCACCAATGATTTGCTGTTGTTCCTACATGAGTAGTTCTTAACTAGTTTTGGTTCAGGACCCAGACATTGGACATCAAGTGTTGACCCAAAATGTTTTATTGTAAAAACATAACAGGAATGTCCCTAAAGTTTATATATATATATATATATATATATATTATCATGAACTTCACAGGTCCATTACTTTGCAAAATATTGGGAAATTGGCAACTTTGTAAATGCTTAAAAAAAAAAAAAACATAATTTACCAGCCAAACTTATGGAACAAATAATGGGCAAAATACTGTATAAAATGAGCTAAAATACCAAGTGACAGTGCACAACAGTATGGTTAGTTGCATTTTATAATTTGTATTTATCATTGTTTTTGCTCCACTGCTGTCCACAATCTTATCAGAACTGACCAGCAAACCCATTTTTTGGGTTACCCACCTTTCGAGAACCTCTTATACTGCATATCCATGTTTCTGCAGTTAATTTTTGATCTTGCCAGGATGATCTTATTGTGAGATGCCTATTATCACACAGACTCCAAAAATAAATAAATCTTGACTCATTGTCAACTGTCTCATATCCAGGAGGTTATTTCAACCAGCAACAGTAATACAGTTGTTTCTCTGACACGACTCTTTGAGATGTTACTGGCTGAACCTCTACAAGAAGATCCTGGGAACAAAAACATACGCACATGGATAATGGTAATTATTAATTTAAATGTTACAGTGTATAAAAACTCAGCTTAATTGGAAACCTAAATTATTTTTCTCTAAACAGGCAGCTTTTTCCTTTGCCATGGTGTGGTCTGTTGGTGGTTGCTGTGATACAGACAGCTGTACTCAATTTGATCAGTTTCTGAGGGAAATTATCTCAGGAAGGGCAGAAAAGCACCCCATACCTGATGCTGTGTCGAGATGGGAATGTCCCTTTGATGAGAAAGGTCTTGTCTATGACTACAGTTATGAGGTTGGTATTTATGAGGTTAGTATTATGATAATTTGTTGAGAATTGAGAGCTTCTGAAAATTACACTTTTCCCTTTCAAATTAAGTTCAAAGGAAAAGGACGTTGGGTTCACTGGAATGAGTCGATTAGAAATGTACCATTAGGGGACAAGAATACCAAAGTACAGGATATCATTGTTCCCACAATTGACACAGTGCGTTACACTTATCTTATGGATCTCTGCATTCAATATGGGATGTAAGTACACTTTTTTTTAGTCTTGATGGACATTAGAACATTTCACAATACATGCTTTTAACTGGGATCGTTTAAGTTATTGATTTCCCTGTTGGAAAATGTTTTTATTTGACTGAGCAGATTTACTGGTCTTATCTGGTCTCCAGGCCTTGTCAGGCTGGTCTGTTTATTGATTTTAGAGAGGTTTTGTGCACTTTTCACCTGGTCAGACCAGGAGGCTAGCTGGTCAACCAGCTTAACCAGCTTGGCCAGACTCTGAGACTAGGTTGAACCAGGTAAGACCTGCAAACCAGCTAGGCAAACCAATGTTCTTTCTCTTCGATTGGACTTAGGCCTCTTTTACTCGTTGGCCCAACTGGCACTGGCAAGTCTGTTTATGTGAAAGAAAAATTAATGAACAATCTGGACAAAGACCTATACCTCCCCTTCTTCATCAACTTCTCAGCTCGCACCAGTGCCAATCAGACCCAGGTACCCACCAGGTCACTTCCCAATATGTCACTGAAAGTGATACCATAGAATCAATTGTCAGTATTTCTCTAACGCAAGCTTTTTTTCTGTACCTTAGAACATTATCATGTCCAGACTAGATAAGAGACGAAAGGGGGTATATGGACCTCCTATGGGAAAGAAATGCATAATTTTTGTGGATGACATGAATATGCCAGCAAAGGAGGTGTTTGGTGCACAACCTCCAATTGAGCTGCTTCGTCAGTATTTTGACCATGGAAACTGGTAAACTAAATTAATTCCCAACAGATCAGTATTATCTAAATCAATCTTTTTTTTTTTTTTTTTTTTTTTTTTTGCATGTCTATGTTTGCTACTCTCCTATGCTGTTTTTATGTTTTTATGTTTTAGGTATGATGTCAAAGACACCTCAAAAATCACTCTGATGGACATACAGCTGATCTCTGCAATGGGTCCCCCTGGTGGTGGAAGGAATTCAGTGACTCCCCGTTTCCTTCGCCATTTCAACATATGCAGCTTAAATTCTTTCAGTGATGAGACCATGGTGCGCATTTTTTCTAATGTTGTGACCTTTTACCTCCGGACAAATGATTTCCCACCTGATTGCTTCACACTTGGGAATCAAATAGTCACTGCAACACTTGAGGTGGGTCTTGTACTTTTTTATTTGTTTGCTTGTTTCTCCAATCATATGTCTTTAATAATGTGTTCTGTGTTTGTTTTAAATGTTATATAGGTTTATAAAAAGGCAATAGAGAGTCTCCTTCCTACCCCAGCTAAATCTCATTATACTTTTAACCTGAGAGATTTCTCACGAGTGGTGCAGGGTTGCCTTCTACTGAGGAAGGAATCACTGGCAAACAAGAGAACAATGATTCGACTTTTTGTACATGAACTCTACCGTATCTTCTATGATCGCCTTGTGGATGACAAGGACCGCGCCTGGCTTTTCACACTCATAAGCAATATTGTGAAGGAGCAATTCAAGGAGAATTTTGACATAGTCTTTGAACATCTTCGGAATGGGAACAAGCCTGTACGTACAAAAAATCTACGGCTTTGTCAGAACTTTTTAATTCTGTAAATTATGCACTTGAAAATGATTGCACTCTATAGTTGTGTATAATACACCATGAATATAAAGCACTTGCTAAATCGGTCAAATAGATGATGTTCAGCTTTATGTACTATTTCTTTTTAGGTTTGTGAGGAGGACATGCGGAACCTGTTATTTGGTGATTATATGACTCCTGATGTGGACGAAAGTGAGCGGCTGTATGCTGAGGTTCCCTCCATGGAACGCTTTGGGGAGGTTGTGGAAGCCTGCTTGGAGGAGTACAACCAAACCCACAAGAACCGCATGAATCTGGTCATATTCCGGTAAATTTTCAAATGTTGTTCACACTTAAGTGTATGAAATTACACACTGAATTTCTCTAAGCAAGAACAGTCCACAGGTACACTCTAATGGAGGATTCTTTTAAGGAGTATTCCAGGTTCAATACAAGTTCAGCTCAATCAACAGCATTTGTGGCAGAATATTGATTACCACAAAAAATTATTTTGACTTGCCTCCTTTTATTTTAAAAAAGATAAATCGAGGTTACTTACAATGTAAGTGAATGGGTGCCATTTTATGAACGTTAAAATACTGTTTCAAGCATTTAGCCACATGATATTAAGGATATGCGTGTAAACATGGTTTTAGTGAGATAAAATCACTCACTAACCTTTTCTGTGTAAAGTTATAGCCAATTTTACAACTTTGTTGCCATGATGATGTAATGTCAACAAACCCTAAAATGATTAAAAATTACTGTTTAAACAACTTAACAGCTCAAATAATACAAGAGTTTTAACAGAAGATGAATGTACTGTAAGTGCAATTATAAGCTTAAAATTTCTGCCTTTTAAACCCTCCAAAAAAAAATAAAATCATCCCCATTTGCTTCCTCTGTAAGCAACCTCGACTTTTGCTTTTTTTTTTAAAGAAAAAGAGGGATGAGTCAAATAAATTTTGGTAATCAACAGTTTGCCACTAATATTGTTTTGTACATTTTATTTATTTTCTCCCAATTTGGAATGCCCAATTCCCAATGTGCTCTAAGTCATCGTGGTGGTGTTGTGACTCGCCTCAATCCGGGTGGCAGAGGACGATTCTCAGCTTCCTCCATGTCTGAGACCGCCGAACCACGCATCTTATCACGTGGTTTGTTGAGTGAATTACCATGGAGATATAGCATGTGTGGAGGCTTCACGCCATCCACCGTGGCATCCACGTTCAACTCACCATGCGCCCCACTGAGAACGAACCACATTATATTGATCACGAGGAGGTTACCCCATATGACTATACACTCCCTAGCAACCTGGCCAATTTGGTTGCTTAGGAGACCTGGCTGGAGTCACTCAGCATGCACTGGGATTCGACCTAGTGAAATCCAGGGGTTGTAGACAGCGTTTTTACCACTGAGCTACCCAGGCCCCCTTGCCACAAATTTTTTGATTTAGCTTAACTTGTATTGATCCCAGAATATTCCTTTAAATAAATGACATTCTTTCTTCCATGGAACACAAAAGGAGAAATTTTGGTGAAAGTTGACACTGCTCTTTCCCATACAGTGAAAGTGAACTGAGACTAGCATTCTCATGATTAACATTTCCTGTTTTGCTTAATGAAAAAAAGTAAAGTCATTCAGGTTTGGAACAACTTGAGGGTGAGTAAATGATGACAACATTTTCATTTTTGTGTGAACTATGCCTTTAAGCAAAAGTCCCTTATTGCCACATTGTCTCTCATGTTCCATGTAGGTATGTACTGGAGCACCTGTCTAGGATCAGCCGTGTGTTGAAACAGCCTGGTGGAAATGCTCTGTTGGTTGGGGTTGGAGGCAGTGGCCGTCAATCCATCACCAGGCTTGCCACTTTTATGGCTAATATGACACTGTTCCAACCTGAGATCTCTAAAAGCTATGGCATGAATGAATGGAGAGATGATCTGAAGGTATTGTACAGGGTCATTCTCTCTTATTATACCATATGTATGGTGCTAAGAGCACTCTATAAAATGTGGCCACTAATGGATTTCATATTGTTTAGCGCCTGATGAAGAATGCTGGAGTTAAGGGCCAGAAAATGGTGTTCCTTCTCACTGATGCTCAAATAAAGGATGAGGCATTTTTAGAGGACGTGGACAGCATTTTAAACACAGGAGAAGTGCCGAACATCTTTGCTCTGGATGAGAAGCAAGAAATAATGGAGGTAAGACACTGAAATAATAAATAGCAAGAACTGTGTTGAGGGTTGCATTATAAGAATATTGTATTGTAATTGTACTTTCCCTTCACTGTCTCTCTGTGTCCGATTTAGGCTGTGCGGCCCATTGCTCAGGCTGGGAATAAAAATTTTGACTTCAGCCCTCTGGCTCTGTTTGCTTATTTTGTGAACCGCTGCAGAGAGAACCTACATATTGTTGTGGCCTTCAGTCCAATAGGAGATGCCTTCCGTAACCGCCTCAGACAGTTCCCTTCTCTCATTAACTGCTGCACTATAGACTGGTTTCAGGTGAGGCTTGCAAGGCCAGTGAAGAGATGGTTAAGAACTTAAAGGTGCAAAATGTAACAATTTACATGTAATATTAAAATGTTCTGTCCGATGTGTGAACAGCTTGTAATGCAACTTATAAAACAAGCCCTTCCTGGACTTCCTAGGTTGCCTATTAAAGACTGTTAACAGATTTTAATGCAAAGGGAGCGGGTCGTTTTTGCCGGGAAAATCCAAAGGATGTGACGTTTATGCACGCTACCGTGAGCCTTGCCTCAGACAGTAATAGCTTCTCTTGCGCTTTTCAGTAGCGACAACAAACTGCAACACTATGTAACGTTATCTTAGAGATGGAATCCAGCAAACGGCCGGGCAGGGCATTTGATTCCTGAAGGGACATTCGTTCGGTTTTGGGGAACAAAAGTGACCCTGAATTGCCATTCTTCTTATTGGACAGGTACTGTAAGCTTACATAACTGCTAAGCATATGAAATATAGTGCCATAAGGATTGATCTGTGTAATTTTAGCTAAACTACAATAACACATTAAACAATGCTAGACAATGTTCAAGATTAGTGTAACGTAACTTGGTTATACAGAAAATATATACATTCTATTATTATAAAACAATTGCATATCGATATATATCAAAATGACAGTTGTGATGGAATCACATCAATACTGAATTGTGTCAACATATTTACAAGGTAGAGTGTATTTTATAAACAGCTACTGTCATCATCCACCAAATTTAGCTAACAGCTATTGATTAAGATGGCTAGCTAGCTAACACCGACATAGGCTATCGTATAAATGCAGTTAATGTATCATGCAAAGAAAAGTGATTTCTTCAAACTACAGTCTTGCATAGTCAGTATATCCACACTTTGTTTTAGCCCTGTCCCAGCACTGGAGAGTCAAATATAATATACAGTCTCAAAAGTTTGTAGTAAAACAATCATAACGCTGTAATTTTAATTATGCTGCCTCATCTGTCAGCATGATGCCGGTGAATCACCTTGTCTCTTTGTATGTTACGTCATTGTTTTGGATGTTCTCTTAATCACATCCTTATGGAATATGGAATGTGTGCGTGAGCACAAGCACGAGCAACAGGTAGTTGGCTGCAGTTCACTTAACGGCCACAGGTGTCATTAATAACAAGGATTTCTGAATCTTACATTCTGCACCTTTAAGTAATTATGGTTTAAGAACACAGTCATTCAGAATGGAATAGCTTTTTGAATATTAATTCAATGAATCCTATGTATTTGAATATGAATTAACTTAAAAATGGAAGTTTCTGATATCCTCAGCCATGGCCTGAGGAGGCTTTGGAGCGGGTGGCTAACAAGTTCTTAGAGACTCTAGAGCTGAGTAATCTTGAGCGACAGGAAGTCGTGCCAATCTGCAAGACCTTCCACACTTCAGCTATTGACCTGTCTCATAAGTATGATGATTAAATTGATATTAACACAAGTGGAACAGTAAATTTATCACAATTTGACACTCAAATGAGAGTAAAATTATGTAATATTTTCAGGTTTTTGTCAGAGTTGGGTCGCCATAACTATGTGACTCCTACCTCATACTTGGAGCTCATAGCTGCCTTCAGACTACTTCTCACTCAAAAACGAGACACTGTCATGAATGCTAAAAACAGATATACAAATGGACTGGACAAACTGGCATTTGCAGAGTCTCAGGTAATGTAATCTGAGCAATGTATATAAGAATAAAGTAGCAGTTAAACAATAATCATATTCTTAATTAATAAAAAAAACAGAGTAATTCATTGAATCTTTAAATAACCTTATAGCCTTTCAGGTGAAATCATGTTCAATGAGGTATAAAAATGATTTAAAAGTTTATAAAAACAAAAAACAAATAATAATTCATATAGTATGCCATAATTTACTCAACCTTATGTTGTTCAAAACCTGTATGACTTTCTTTTTTGGAATACAAAACGAGATGCAGATGGACAGCCTCAGTCACCACTTACAATCATTGAAAGGAAAAAGATGCAATGAAAGTGAATGGTGACTGAGACTATCATAATGCCTAACATTTTGTTTTGTGTTCCACAAAGGAAAGAAAGTAATATAGGTTTGGAACAACACAGGGGTGAGTAAATTATTACATAATTTTCAGTTTTGGATGAACTGTCTCTTTAATGCATTTGTGCTGGCTTAGGTGGGTGAAATGAAGAAAGAGCTGGTGGACCTGCAGCCTAAACTAGAGCAAGCCAAGATTGACAACACCAAAATAATGAAAGTAAGAAACACTAACAGCTTTCTCGCAACAACTTTATTAAAAGCAGATGATTATTTGTTCATTTAGTACTTTAATGTGTCTCATTTGGTTCCATTGTAATCTTGGAGGTGCTTTAGGTTAATTTGAACAAAAGGCTGCCTGTATATGTTTGCTATATTTATTTCATCTGTAGGTGATAGAGGTTGAGTCAGTGGAGGTTGCGGCCAAGAGCAAACTTGTGCGTGTGGATGAGGAAACTGCTACTCTGAAAGCGAATGAAGCCCAGGCTTTGAAGAATGAATGTGAAAGTGACTTGGCTGAAGCAATCCCTGTACTGGAAGCTGCACTCAATGCCCTGGACACACTCAAGGTCAGCTAGCTTCCTAATCAAGAAATTAAAAATTAAAGGTTATCTATAACGTCTATAAAATTTAAATTAAAAAAATGATAATACATGTGTGATTTCAGCCGGCTGATGTGACGATTGTGAAGTCCATGAAGAATCCTCCATCAGGAGTGAAGCTGGTGATGGCAGCAGTATGTGTAATGAAAGACATTAAACCAGAGAAGATCAATGATCCTGCTGGAACGGGACAGAAGGTTAAAATCAAGTCTAGACCTTTCATATGACAAGAGCTTTCTCAGCCTTATAATGTTTTCTGAGAGAGCATGTTGTCTGTTCTTGTAGATTCTTGATTACTGGGGTCCAAGCAAGAAGTTGCTAGGGGACATGAATTTCCTTAAAGACCTAAAGGAATATGACAAAGACTACATTCCGGTAAGTCTGTTTCATAGAGGAGAGTGTTGAGGATTGTCACAGTGACTGTAGCTGTAATTTAAAGGGATAGTTCACCCAAAAATGAAAAATCTCTCATCATTTACTCACCCTTGACTTTCTTTCTTCAGCTAAACACAAACAAAGATTTTTAGAAGAATATCTCAGCTCTGTACGTCCATACAATGCAAGTGAATTGTTTCCAAAATTTTGAAGCTCCAAAAGTACATAAAGGCAGCATAAGAACCGACTCCAGTTGTTAAAGGTGGTGTAAGCGATTTTAGCAGTTTTAGAATTTCCTCAAACTGAGCTGTTGGATTAGCCAGGCCACCTCTTTCCAAAACACCACACTCCAAAGATACCAAATGACATGAAATTTATTGAGACTGACAACGAGCAGAAGCGGTTGTCAAAAACAACAGCAGCAGAATAGCGCCCTCAACTGATAACTTTTATGAGCAACCTGGCATAAAAATGGCATTAAGCCTCCTCAATAATTCGCTGCAACTACAAGACTATGAGAATGCGCAAAATGATTGGCAGGCAGAAACCGTCAGAGACAGCAACCCACGGACACATTTTTGCTTGCTATTTACAGAGTCTAGTGCTGTCACAGAGACAGGGGATATATCTCACAATATTTATATAATTAATATCTTTTAGGGAGTATGACATTTTTTGCATACCTTTCCATGAAAATGTAGCACCTTTAAAATCCATATCTTCAGAAGCGATATGATAGGTGTGGGTAAAAAACAGGTCAATATTTAAGTCCTTTTTTACTATCAGTCTCCACTTTCACTTTCTTCATTTGTTTTTGCCAATTCACATTCTTTGTGCCATCTACTGGGAAGGAAGGAGAATTTATAGTAGACTTAAAAAAAAATCTGTTTCTCAGATTTTCATTTGAGTTCCCAGAAGAAAGTTGTACACATCTGGGATGGCATTAGGGTGAGTAAATGATGAGAGAATTGACAGTTTTTTGATAACCTTTTCCTTTAATGGTGTTGTTTTGTGATAGGCTCAAGTGATGCATAAAATCCGTAGTGAGTACATGACCAACCCTGACTTTGACCCCACCAAAGTGGCCAAGGCCTCATCTGCAGCTGAGGGGCTTTGCAGATGGATCACTGCTATGGAGGTTTATGACAGAATCGCAAAGGTTGGCAAACTCAAATCAGCATCTCATACCAAGTCTTTCTTCACAAAAATTATTGACAGTAGTTAGCAACATTACATATTTTCTAAAATAAATTCTGAAATCAGTCATTATGTCTTTTGATGACCCTTTTATTTGTTTTTATTTATATCTTCACTCTTAGTTTACTTAGATTTTAAGATAGATACTGTTTCATATCACTTGTTGACATCATAATTCTTTTCTCTATCAGGTGGTGGCCCCTAAGAAGGCAAACCTTATTGTGGCTCAGCAATCCCTGGCCACCACTATGGCCCTGCTGAACCAGAAGAGGGCAGAGCTAAAAGAGGTTGAAGATCGCCTGGCCTCCCTGCAGAAGACTTTTGAGGAGAAGACTGAAGAGAAAGCTCAGCTGGAGTACCAGGTGGACCTCTGTGCTCGTAAGCTGGAGAGAGCCGAGAAGCTTATTGGAGGTTTAGGAGGAGAAAAGACAAGGTTTTGATCTATGACCAGTGACTATGACCAAATCTTAGAGTGCTGTGGTTGTTGCCCTGCTACAAAGACAAGCATGCAATTCCCTTGCTGGTTTAGACTGGTCTAGCTGGTGGACCAGCATAGCCATGCTTTTCACCAGCAAAACCTAGCTTGTGAAGCTGGTTGCTCAATGTGGTCTCCCTAATTAAAATAGTTTAAAAGCCTGATTTGGCCATCAGCATCACTTCTTTTGGCCTTATTAGAGATAAAACATTTATGTAAACTGATTTAGATGTTCCTCTATTCCTACACAGGTGGTCAAAAGCAGCAGATGAACTTCAGTGTACATATGATAACTTAACAGGTGATGTGCTAATATCTGCTGGAGTTATCGCTTATCTGGGAGCTTTCACTGCCAGCTTCCGCCATGACTGCAACAAAGTGTGGGCCAAACTCTGCAAGGTACAGCTCCTCTATGTGAAGTCAGTTCTTGTTTGCAAAATTAATATTTAATGTTATTTATTCAATGTTCTTATTCTGCACAGTCCAAGAAGATCCCATCCTCTGATGACTTCTCTCTGAGTAAAACCCTTGGAGATCCAATAAAGATCAGAGCCTGGAATATCGCTGGCCTGCCTACCGACAGCTTCTCCATTGACAATGGTGTTATAGTGAGCAACTCCAGAAGATGGTATGACTCAACCAATTTATTTAAGCCAAATCCTTTCAAAATCTTGTTTTCACAAACAATGTCCTATCTGTTTTACAGCTTATCTTTTCATTTGATATAAGTGCTAAAATAAAATGCTTTGAAACCTCTGTCTGTCTCTTTGCTAGGCCATTAATGATAGATCCACAGGGTCAGGCCAACAAATGGGTGAAAAATTCAGAACGAGAGAATAACCTGAATGTGATCAAACTTACTGATGCAGACTACATGAGAACACTTGAGAACTGCATCCAGTTTGGTACACCACTGTTGCTGGAGAACGTAGGGGAAGAGCTTGACCCTTCCTTAGAACCACTACTGCTCAAACAAGTTTTCAAGCAAGGTATTTAACTTTTGTCTGACGGGTACGAGACTTGGTGACTTTTCGTCCATTTGATATGAGAACACACTCAAAGAGATTGTGTTGATTCGATCAGTCTAGGTGGTAGGAAAAAAAGTTACACTTCTAATGTTCCTGGTCAAAAGTGACCACCATAGAAAATGAATGGGGAAACTTTAAAAATCTGTTTTTGTTTTCAATATTTTTTATATAAAATCTACAAAAAACAGCCACTGTGCAGGAAAAAACGCACAAACAGACATGAAGGGGTGAGACTGCCAAACATCAAGAGTGCAAACACACTCACACACACTCTCAAAACTGAACTGGTCAGACTATAAAACAGAAAAATCAAAAAATGTATTTGTCAAAAAAAACAACAACAAAAAAACAGTAAATTAGCCACAACGCAGAATACACACACCAAAATGAATGGGTGAGACCATTACACATCTACAATGCTGATCTCTCACACAATTTTGCCAAATAAATGCTAAGTTTGCCATTACAATTTTTTAGTCTTCTGTTTGAATTATCACTGCACATTCATGTTCATTTTCTTAACATTTATATTTAATTACTTTATTGAATTATTGAATTTTGATGTTTGAAATAAATGATAAGTTACTATATAGTAACATCGTCCTCTCTTTGTAACACCATGTCCAGGGTTAACTGTAATAATGTGGCATTATTGCAAAAACTGACAAAATAACCTACAAAATTAAAAATAAAACAAAATGCTAAACTTTGACAAAAATAGTCTTTGATCATGTTTAAATATAGATCTAAATGCAGAACTTAACAAAACCTAGAAATTATCTTCTCTTCAACCAGGGATGAATTAGTAGCTCTCTGCAGCTCTCTGCATCTGCTTATACTTTAAGTTTGATTCTTGAAACCTTAAGCTTTCAAATGGTATATAATTTATGAGGATTGGTTCAGTATTTGAATTAATATTCATAAAAAAGTAAATTTCAAGGTCATGTTCAGTCTAAACACACAAAAGTGCTTTTACATGATTGAAGTTAGAGTTGTTACATTTAATTCATAACAATTTTAAAAGCTATATGTTTATAGTTTCCAGTCAGTTTTGACCGGGAATAATTGGAAAGTGATTTAATGATGAACAGTGCATAAGGGTTCAATCAAATGCTGTTTAATGGTTTATTTAAAAATTGTGTAAATATAAAAATGTAATGCAAGATAATTTTATCATGATTTTGATGCATGCTAAAAATTCATTATTTATTTGACGCACAAAGAGAGATTGAAAATCTAAATATTAAAATAACCTTGCTTTACCTTTAAAGGTGGTGTGGAGTGTATTAGATTGGGTGAGAGTGTAATTGAGTACTCGGCTGACTTCCGATTTTATATCACAACAAAACTGAGGAACCCTCATTACTTGCCTGAGCTGGCCACCAAAGTGTGCCTGCTGAACTTCATGATTACTCCAGAGGGCCTTGAAGACCAGCTGCTTGGCATTGTGGTAGCAAAAGAAAGGTGAAAAACACACATTTAAGTACACACAAATATGTACACTTGTTTGACTATGAAAAAGGCAATAAGGAGCACAAACAAATTAGTATGTTGCAATTCTGAGGCAAATATCCAGAAACCCTCTTCAGCATAGTTCCTTCATGTTCTTTGAAAGAATTTACTTCTTGTTGTTGCTTCTCAGGCCTGAATTAGAGGAGGAAAGGAATGCCCTTATCCTTCAGTCTGCAACCAATAAGAAGCAACTTAAGGAGATTGAGGATCAAATCCTGGAGACCCTGCAGTCCTCAGAGGGGAACATCCTGGAGGACGAGAGTGCCATTAAGATCTTGGATGCTGCCAAGATCATGTCTAATGAGATTTCTAAGAAACAACAGGTCTAGTACATTAAAGAGCTGGTTTAAAAGATTGATGCCTTTATTATAAGTATAGTTCACCCAAAAATGGATATTCTTTCATAATATATGCACCCTAATGTCATTCCAAACCCTGATGACTTTCTTTTATGCATAAAACAGAAGAAGATATTTTAAAGAATGTTACGATCACTGATTTCCATACAATGGTAGTTGATAAAAATTTGCACCAAAAAGTCGCATGGACTACTCTGGAATCATATCATTGAGTTAAAAGATTAAAATAGTGCACTGCTTGTACAGCGTTTGTTTGTTTTTTTCACTATGGGGCTTTTAAGTCACTTTTCACTTTCATTAAAATGCGTGTTAGAATATGAATACAAATTCTTCCTTTTGTTTTCCATGAAAGAAAGTCAAACAGGTTTGGAACAACAAGAGGGTGAGTAAAAAATGACATAATTTTACAATTATTCCTTTAACAACATTCTAATTTGACCTCTGTTCCTTCCTGTGAACTTTCAGATTGCAGAGAAGACTGAGATTGAAATTGCACAGTCGAGGGAGGGCTACAGAGAAATCGCTAAGCACTCCTCCATCCTCTTCTTCAGTATCGCAGACCTGGCCAATATCGACCCCATGTATCAGTACTCTCTCAACTGGTTTGTCAACCTCTATGTCAACTCCATACAAGACAGGTAAGGACTAAGTAATGTGCAGAAATGTAAACCCCAGCATTTGTTATTCCACTAAAATCTGCATCAACTGTTTTCCTTTGGATTCACACTGATTTGCATATGTATTCCCCAGCAACAAATCAAAGATTCTAGAGAAGAGACTCAAATACCTGACTGGTCATTTCACCTATAACCTGTACTGCAATGTGTGCCGTTCTCTCTTCGAGAAGGACAAACTCCTCTTTTCCTTCCTGCTCTGTTGTAACCTACTGCTGTAAGATCAAACTAATAGTTTACCAAAGTTTTGAACTGTAGAGTAAAAGATGCCATCTATGTCCAAATAAAAATATATGCTGTTGATTGAATATGTATTAAAACATATCGTGGTCTTTCTGTTTCTAAGGGCTAAGAAGCAGATAGAGTACTCTGAATTTATGTTCCTGCTCACGGGTGGTGTGGGGCTGCAGAACAGTGTACCCAACCCTGACCCAAACTGGCTCCCGGACAAGAGCTGGGACGAGATCTGCCGGGCCAGTGATCTTCCTTCTCTACAGGGCCTCAAGTATGCCATGAATCTACACAAATTTGTCACATCCAGTCCTATGTAATTGTAATATCATCTTTTCTGTGTTCACTGGGATGAATATAGGGAGAGCTTCATTAAGAGTCCTGAAAGTTTCCTGCCGATTTATGACAGCAAGGAGCCATACAACACTCCTTTGCCAATGCCCTGGTGTGATAAACTCAATCACCTTCAAAAATTGATAATTTACAGATGCCTCAGACCTGATAAAGTGAGTAATTGTTTAGTTTAATGGGTTAGTTCAACTAAAAATTAAAATTCTGTTATCATTTACTCACCTTCATGTAGTCACAAACCTGTATGGCTTTCTTTCTTCTGTGGATCACAAAAACAGATGTTAGGCAGGATGTTAAGGGAGTGAAAAGCCAAGTCACCTTTCACATTTATTCACATTTTGCTTCCAAACTGTGTAACAGGGTTAACGGTTCGGTTTGCTGACCAAAAGACAAATATGGCGGAATCAGGTGCGTCTGCTGCCTGACGATAAGTTGGCTTCAATAAGTGGAAGCGATTTTTATCCCTATGAAAGTTCAAGTGGCTTATGTTTAGTACTGTAAAAAAGTATGACAATAACCCTGTTACACAGTTTGGAAACAAAATGTTTTAAATGTTCAAAAGTCTAAGCTGAGGACAACCTTAGCAAATGTATCGCTACATTATTGCTTGTAACAGTAGCAAATACTCAATGGTCAGTTATACATGTAGAAACGTAGTTTGCTGTCATTTCTAAAATAAAAAGGAATAAAGTAACATGGCAGGGAAATGTCTCTGATGTCAAATATATTTTATTGTTACAACGGTGTCATTTCACATAGTTGTTGTGAATGACATTACGCATGCAAAGACGTGTAATTCATTGGGAATTACACTCTTTTTTTATTATTAATTTGACTACCAAACATGTGTTTTTAAATATTCGTGGCTATAAAACCCTTTTCAGACGTTGTGCAGACAAATACCATTAGACGATTAAAACGAACAACAGCATAGCAAGTAAAGTTAATGTTAGCTATGTAGTGGGTAAGCAAACTGTTGCTACAGTAAGTTGCTGTTGCTAAGATAACTTGCAGAGAAGATGAAACGGTTTATGCATACCAGCTCTAGACACTCACAACTTTCCTTCTACTAAATCTAACATCACAACAACAGTATAAATGGGTTCTGTGAAACAGCAAAATTTATGTTACCCACCTATTGAGAAGAAAAAGAGCAACTTCTGCATCCATCTTCAAGCCTTTTACCTCTTGGAGGTCCTCCACCGCTGAAAAGCCTCGCCGATGCTCCTAGCCCTCGACTTATAATCCTTTTTTTTTTTTTTTGTCTGTATATTCGTCTGACCTTTTTCTCTTGGTCTGTTTCACAGCCATTTGTCCCTCTATGAGTTTAGAAAGTTTGCTTCAGCCAGATTTGCCATTGCTCTTCTAACAGCTAACATTCTGCCTAACATCTCCTTTTGTGTTCAACGGATGAATATAAATAATTAATAAATGAAGACAGACTTTTAATTTTTGGGTGAACCATCTATCCTTTTAAAACATTTATTTATCATTGTTCATTATATTGCAATATAATAGAATCACACATAGTAACACATCACTCAAAGTAACAATTCTTTACTTCTAAAGTAGTTTTAATTTTGCTTGTTTCTTTGTTCAAAGATTGAGCCAGCAATCAGTAAATTTCTCAGTGAGAAACTGGGAAAGAAATTTGTTGAGCCACCTCCATTTGACCTCAGTAAGAGCTACATTGACTCCAACTCCACCATTCCACTGGTCTTTGTACTCTCTCCTGGAGCAGACCCTATGGCTAGTAAGTCACTCCAGTTTTCACTCTAGTTTAAATAGTATACATTTCTAAAGTTTAACCTAAAATTCATTAAAGGTGCACTATAACCATGGTCCTAGAATTTATACTGACACCTAGTGGCTTGGATACAGCATCACGCAAAGGTTTTCAGTTACCGTTGTACACGTACGCTATTTGCAGGCATATTTGTCACCCGTACCGTAATTATTTTGCTCAACAAAAATTAACAGTAAATTGGAAATTTAGGCATTGTTGACACTGCTAAGGAAATAAAATTAATTCTGAGATTTTACATAGACTGTCCAAACTAACAAGCACTAAACCGTTTTAGTGTATATGTTTTTTTTTAAAATTATTTTATTTAAATAAGATTTCAAATCACCTACCAAGGTGGTTTTAAATGGGCGTATATATATATATATATATATATATATATATATATATATATATATATATATATATATATATATATACACACACACACACAAAGATATATATATATATATTTGCTGCCTGTCTGAACAAGGCCAAAGTGAGAAGTAAATGACTGCTCAAGTGATCTCAACATTGTGACCTTTTATATTTAAAAAATAAGCTTGTTTTAGGTAACAGATCAAGTGTCTTAATCAAGTGTCATTTTTTTCCCTATTTGTCAAAATTGGAAAAAATTACTTAGAGCAGCTTCAATCCCAATTCACATATTTGTAATACAGTGACATAGTTTTGTATAGCATACATTCATGTAAATACTGACATAAAATACCTTTTTTCCTTTAGGTCTGCTGAAATTTGCCATTGATAAGAACATGGGTGGCTCGCAATTTAAATCCATCTCTCTAGGACAAGGCCAGGGTCCCATAGCAGTGAAGATGATCCACTCGGCCATGAAGGAGGGCACCTGGGTGTGCTTGCAGAACTGCCACCTGGCTGTGTCCTGGATGTCCACTCTAGAGAAGATTTGTGAAGACCTTACCCCTGACACATGCCATCCAGACTTCCGTCTTTGGCTTACCAGCTACCCCTCACCCATGGTACTACATGAGGGCACTCGTGTGTTTTTTTCTAAACCCCTAAATAGACAGTTGCCTTCTGTACCTGAATTATATGTATTTTCTGCAAATGATTAGATCTTAAAAGCAAAAGTGTGTGATTTCTTTGCCGTGCGCATCACAAAAAAAAACGGTTATGTTAAAAATATTGACAATATGAATTGACTTCCACTGGTCAAACAAGCAGATAGCCCCACCCCAAGCTCACACCGCTGGTTGAACCTACAGTGTGTTGCTGTATCAAGCTGGTCAGACAATCAAACTGTCTTAAAAGTGCCACAGAGTCACATCGTTTACACTGTTCAGGAAGACAACCTAGTATTTTAACATCCAAAAAAATTACACAGTTCACCTTTAAGCTTCTAGCTGTGAACTTAGTGATAGAATTAAATAAACAATATGCCATTTGCTCTGTCAGTTTCCAGTGACCATCCTGCAGAATGGAGTGAAGATGACAAATGAGCCTCCCACTGGCTTGCGGTTAAACTTGTTGCAATCCTATCTGTCTGACCCTGTCTCTGATTCTGGTTTCTTCACAGCGTGCCCTAACAAAGAGGCAGTGAGTAGAGCCACCCTGGACTTATTCTGACTTTTCTTTGTTTAAAATATTATAGTCATTTATTATTGACTGCTGTTGTGTAGGTCTGGGAGAAGCTCTTGTATGGGGTTTGCTTCTTCCATGCTCTTGTCCAGGAAAGGAAGAAGTTTGGGCCATTGGGATGGAACATTCCTTATGGATTTAACGAGTCAGATCTGCGCATTAGTATCAGACAACTACAGGTAATATACTGTGTCAGAGTTCCTTTAAAATTAAAGTTCGTGCAAAAATGAAAATTCAGTCATTATTTACCCACCTGACTTTCCTCCATTGAACATAAAAGGGGAATTTTTAAAGTCCTTCTTATGGTTTATTTGCAATAATGCATGTGAATTGTGACTGGTCTGTCAACCTCAGAAAAAACCCATACCATAAATGAAAGTAGAAGTAATCAGTACGACTTGTTCAATTTATCCCTAGTCTTCTGAAGCCATAAGATCATATGGTGCAGTGAAATTAATGAAATTTAAATAGTTATTTACTCTCAAATCAAATCATTAATTAAGAGCTTAAATCAAATATGCCGGCTACATCAATTGATTTTGAAAAACATTTCTCTTACTCTCATTGATTTAATCCTCTTCTCTTTTTTGCCTCAGCTGTTTGTAAATGAGTACGAGGAAGTTCCCTTTGAGGCCATCACTTATCTGACAGGAGAATGTAACTATGGAGGGCGTGTAACTGATGACTGGGACCGTCGCCTCCTCATGACAATTCTTGCTGATTTTTACAATACTGATGTTATCGAGAACCCACGCCACTCCTTCTCTCCAAGTGGCAATTATTACACACCTCCAAAGTCCATCTATGAAGACTATGTGGCGTTTATCAAGGTAAGGCTCTATGTTATAAAGCTTGCTGATTTTTGTTTAAATTTACACTCTGATGATGAAACAGTTAAATGTAATACACTTGATATGCTCCACAGAAACTGCCTTTTACCCAGCATCCTGAGGTGTTTGGAATGCATGAGAATGTGGACATCTCCAAAGACCTTCAACAGACAAAACTACTATTTGATTCCCTGATCCTGACTCAGGGTGGTGGCTCAAAGGGAGGGGGTGGCTCTGGCGGGGATAGTACTCTACTTGACATTGCTAATGACATCTTGTCTAAAGTAACTAAATCCTTATTCATCCCATTATGAACAGTTTTAGGAATTCAAAATTTTAGGAAATGGTTTTCTTGTAAGGATATTACAAGATATTTTGCATATGTTGTTATGATTTACTGAAATTCTTTTTTTGGTCTTATAGCTTCCAGGTAACTTTGATATAGAGTCTGCTCTTGTCAGATTCCCTGTGCTTTATGAGGAGAGCATGAATACGGTGCTGGTACAGGAGATGCAGCGCTACAACAAGTGAGTCGCTAGACCTCATATCAGCAGGCCCAGATTAAGAATACTTGGGGCCCTGGGGAATAATTACAATAACCCCATAAATTAAATCAATGCAAACAGGGTTCTTAAAACAACTCTTACACATATACTGTGTTAAGAAGTGCAGAGGGGATCTGACCGTTAGATAGTCCTTTTCCTGTGTTTAGAAAAGGAGAAATTGCTTATATCATTAAAACCTATAGTTCTATAATGTCACATTCCAGGGACATCCATGTCACGTGGTTCAGGCTCTCCTGTATATTGTTGACCACAATCGATTTTTAATTACAGATAATTTTGAAAAGGAGCACACTTCTACAGTGGCATGCTTTCACAGTTGTTTAGGAGTTCTCACGCTAAAAAAGCAAGACGAGACATATTTTTTAACAGTTGAAGTTCTTATTTAATTTGACATGACGTCAGAAATTATGTAACCTAAAAATGCATAAGAGATGCTTAAACACAGTGCAATGTGATGCAGTTGTCAAAAGACATCCATCTATCGAATGTTTACATGGTAAATGATTTAAAAACTCCCTGACATAACTATGCAAATTGAAAAGTGATTTTCATTGGAAAATGAATGAAAACA
Organism: Moxostoma hubbsi; assembly: GCA_032164185.1. Lineage (NCBI taxonomy): Eukaryota > Metazoa > Chordata > Actinopteri > Cypriniformes > Catostomidae > Moxostoma > Moxostoma hubbsi. The sequence goes on from JAVLUX010000001.1 coordinate 66,459,263, forward strand.
GCAAGGCAAGTGTGCCAATCATCTCTTTTGATTTTTAACGTTAAACACGGACTACCCGCTTATGACTTGTCAATCAAGAATGCAACCAACTGTAATGAAGGACTCCTGCCCTCCGCAGCCAATCACAAGGCCCCTTCACGATTGGGCCGTGAGGCTTCAGCCCAGCCCAGCCCTTATGTAATGCTGCCTTCACATGCTATCAGAATTATCGTAAATACGAGTTTCCCTACACGAAAGTTGCAAATGAATGACCCCTTATGTCGTAATTACGACTGGGAAACTCTGAGATATTTTTCATACAGAAGTTTCTGAGATGGGAAGAGTGGTATAATTTCAACATGGCGGAGGAGACAATAATTTATTTTATTTTTTTTTTGGGATTAAAATCTTATTTTATACTCTATCACGTAGCCTACATCACAGAGGGATAGAAATATATAGCCTTTATTTGATTCATACATTAATGATTATAACAAGCCGATGACTGCTTCTACACATATATGAAACAGCATCTCTATAAGACAAGAGAATAATTATACAGTTACAGATGGATATTTTCAGTCTCTAAACCTTACAAAACAAAAAGAACAAATAAAAATGTGTAGGCTAGTAGATTTTTATTTCCAAAACTATATTATGGGGATTATGGACAAAACATATATTGTTATAAAATATGACTTACTTCAGATTACAAGGATAAAAAGTTTAAAATGTTTATCTTTATGTATCCTGCAATGGTCGATTATGATTTGGCACAAGTATAGCAGTTTCGTGGAGATAAAATAAAAAAAACATTGCATATATCCAGTATTTAAAATAAACACAACATTTTTAATCTGCCAGAAACAAACAAACATTTATTATATGGATGAATTTATTAAACCTGAATGCTTATATAGACACAGATCTACCAGCAGTAGTTAAACTGCTCACTTTTAGTAACCCACTAGGCTAATATCACCTGTCAAACAAAATTGCGTATCGAATATATGATGAACTGACAACACTAAATAACATAATATTGTAAAGAGAATCTAATAGTGGGCGTGCACATTAAAAAATATCCAGTACATCACGGAAATCAACTATGTAGTGGATTAAATCCACTACCTCATCGCGCTTTGGGGGCAGAATCTTCAAAAGAGGGCAGGGTTACTCTTAAGGGGGGTGTGGTTACTCCAAAAGGGGGTTGCATCAACACACAAGGGGTGTCACTTCCACTTACTGTAAGGTTAGGGAAAGGGATAGGTAAGGGGCTCCCTATTTCTTCAATGGCGGTTTGGAGAGACCGCCCCTTTTTGGAGCAATGCCTGCAGCTGTACACTTCTCCTTCAAACACGGCACCTTGCGAGATGAGAACGATTTAAATGATTGACAGGTGAAATGTGTCAATGTCCGCTGACACATTTTTGTTTGCTATTTACAAGGTCTACAGCTGTCAAAGAGATCAGTGGGATATCTCAGGACACTTATTTCATTAATATCTTTACGGTAGTAGGAACTTTCTTTGCATAATTGTCCGTGAAAAAAAATCGCTTACAGCACCTTTATGGGGCCGTTTAACTTGTCACAGTATCTACAAATGTGTCGCTTCTGCACAAGATTTTGAATAAACATCATACGTGATGCAACTGTCAAAGATGTCCGTTCAGTGTGTGTTTACATAGGAAAACAATTCATTTACGACATGGATGGTTGCAAAAAACAACTTTGGTGTGAACGGCCCCAAAGTCACTCTTAATTTTGTTGCATTAGATAACAAAATATCAAACCAAGTCGCATCTGCAAACAAATGACTTTTTCTCAGTACCACCTTAACTTTTCTGAGCCATTTTTGTTATACTTTTAAACAACTGGTCCCAGGTGATTTTTGGGATATGTAAGACGTTGGTTCACCTCAAGTTCACACAGGTGTCCTAACAAACACAGGTGTAGTTCATCACATTAAATATAGACATGTTCCAAGTTTGTCTGTCAGAATGTGTCCATATACTTTTTGCCTTCATTTTTAATATGTTCATTGTTTTAACATTTTTGATTGTAACAAACTTATTTTTCTGAAATATTTAGCTTGTAAAGTGTGCTTGTGCTATCTTTATTCAAAATAAATGACATATGGTTTCTTATATTGCTATCAATTTTCAATTGTATCCCAATCTTTCTATATGGCCACAGTATACTCAATCCACATACACAAATAAGAATAAAGAATGAACTATGGTAAAAATGGTTACAATAGCATATTTGCATTCTGTAATTTCTGTGTCCTCCTCAGTTTGTGCAGTACTATACGAGTGAGTCAGCAAAACCTGATAAAAGCCATTAAAGGGCTAGTAGTGATGGATGCAGAGCTAGAGGCTGTAGCCGGCAGTCTGCTTGTGGGGAAAGTGCCAGAAAAGTGGGCCAAATGCTCCTATCCTAGTCTCAAGCCATTGGGCAGCTATGTCAATGACTTCTTAGCCAGACTTAAATTTTTGCAGGTCAGTGACAACATTTAACCCAAAGAATACCAACAATGAATCTCTTCTCACTAAAATGTGTTATTTTCAAGATTAGATTTTATTTACACAAAAATGATTACAAATAATTTAAGTTTTCGTGCATTACTTTGTCTTTGTTAATTTAATTTTGTCTGTTTTTTCACATGTTCTTTCAGGAGTGGTATGACAAACAGAAGCCAAATGTATTCTGGCTGTCTGGGTTTTTCTTCACTCAGGCTTTCATAACAGGTGCCTTGCAGAACTATGCCAGGAAATACTCTACCCCCATCGACCTACTCGGATTTAATTATGAGGTAGCCTCTGCTGCAACTGTACCTGGACTGATTGTATTTATACTAGATGAAATAGAGAGCTGACTGACGAGGTATATTTCACTCTTTATTGCTTTAGGTTCTGCCTTTTGACACAGCAGACTCATCTCCTGAAGATGGAGTCTACATTCATGGACTTTTTCTGGATGGAGCTCGGTGGGATAGGAAAAGGCAAGAGTATTTTCCATGAGCGGAAGACACTAGAAAATATTATTCAAATTGTTTGACCTAATGGAATTAAGATATTTTTGAATTATCACTTAAAAAAAAATGAAAATTCTGTCATCATTTAATCATGCTCAAGTTGTTCCAAAACTGTATAACTTACAGCCTCGTTCACCATTCACTCTCATTGTATGGAAAAAAGATGCAATGCAAGTGAATTGTGACTGAGGCCTGCATTTGGTGTAACATTTCCATTTGTGTTCCAAGGAAGATTAAAATTAATATGGGTTTGGAACTAAATGAGGGTGGGTATATGATGACATAATATAACTTTTTAAGTGAACAATCCTTTTAAATGTGTTCTTCCTTGCAGCGGAGTATTAGCTGAACAATATCCCAAAGTTCTCTTTGATGTAGTCCCTATCGTCTGGATTAAACCCAGTAAGAGAACAAATCAATGTTATAAGATGATTAACTACAGCAATTCTACCACTTCATAGACTTGAAGTTCCTTTACTCAGTAAACTCTTTAAACTTGTCTTTAGCTGACAGGAGGATCATGGAGCAGCCCCACAACTTCTATGTGTGTCCCGTCTACAAGACCAGTGAGCGTAAAGGTACACTGTCCACCACTGGCCATTCAACCAACTTTGTCATCAGTATGATGCTCTCTACCAGCAAGCGCCCTCAGCACTGGATCAAGAGAGGTGTGGCTTTGCTCTGTCAACTGGATGATTGACACTGAACCCTTTGACTTCTGAACAAGCACTTCACTTACTATTCTGTTCTTGCATATGGCTTTATGGTGTTCCATTTATGAAGTACTTCAATTAAAAACAAATCTCTGCAGTTGACTCATCTTTATATACCTTCAGAAAGACAATCATTGACATTAAAGGATTAGTTCACACAAAAAAGAAAATTCTGTCATTATTTTCTCACCCTCATGTTGTTCCAAACATGTATGGCTTTCTCTCTTTAGTGAAACATAAAAGGAGACTTAAGTCAGAACGTTAGGGTCCGGCAGCCTCAGTCACCAATCACTTTTAATGTATGGGACAGAGCAGTGACAAGTTCAACATTTTTCATATGTCATATGAGTTTGGAATAGCATGCTGGTAAGTAAATGCTGACAGAATTTTCATTTTTGGGTGAACCAGCCATTTAATGTGTGTATCTTTTTTGGGGGGTAATTATAGTTATAGGAATGTTCCAGGTTCTAGACAAGTTAAGCATTTGTGGCATAATGTCGATTACCACATAAATGTATTTCGACTCATTCCTCTTTTTCTTTTGTTATTCATTGTTTTTAATGATTCTTATATATGATACAGAATAAACAAAATATACTGATACATGATCAACTTTTAACCCCCATTTGTTCCTTTTCCCCCTCCCAAACCCCAATCCCACCCTGTCCCTCTACAAATATCCCTGTGGTAAAAGCCTGAGTTACACACACATAAACAAACAAACAAAAACATTAATATCTGAGAAAATAAAACTATAAAAATCAACAAAGATGAGAAAAGAAAAATTCCACAAAAGATACAATTCACAATTTAAACCGCAATCATGGTTCTCTCCACATGATCCTCACCTAGATATCTCCAGAAAGGCCAAGTAGTTGTCACATTTCTTACCATCAATGCCAAGCTTGTTTATATAAGCTCTAATAATTATTTGTCTGCCAATCATTACACTAGTTTGGGCACAGCGTTTTGTATGTTGTTGTACACTATGTCACCTACTTTAATTACTGCCCCATCACCCAATATACATAGTCTGGGGAATAATTAAATTTGAGTATCTAAACCCTCACAGATAAAATTCTGGACTCTCAACCAGAATTCTTGAATCTTAGCACAGAACCATAGAGCATGGGCTATGTCTCCATCCTCCAACTGACATCACCAGCAGGTAGGTGTGTCTTTTAAACCAAGCCGAAACAATCTAGAGCAGGGGTCTTCAACCATTTTCAGGCCAAGGACCCCTTGGTATGTAGAGAGACGGAGCAGGGGTCCCCATTGCATATTGTCTGAAAATGGTGTATGGTGCCATATTATTGTGTATATATATATATATATATATATATATATATATATATATATATATATATATATATATATATGATGATGTTTACATTGCAAAGTCATTCAAATAATCATGAAGGTCTGCATCCTTTTTGACATGAAGTGCTATTTTTAATTTTCCTTTTTTTCACTGCTACAACTGTAAATTCCTGAAAAATCGAGACCTAGAAATCTTATCTTAAAGTTATATTTTCAAATGGTCTCAAAACTCAATTTTCATAAAGTTCACCAAGTGTAGAAACACTACTCTCCATCTATTCTTTCCAGCAAATGGGGGACTTGTTAATACACAATTTGAGTTTCAGCCATATGCTTGAGGAAACATCAAATTTGAACATACGGGAAATCTTAGCCCATACTAAATGTAAGTGTGACATAATGGCATGCATTTGTTCTTCTCTAGGCAATTAGAAAGACTGAGTAGATAATGGAATTTGGAGATATAATACATTTTTATAACATTGACCTTCCCTGCCATAGACAAATGTAGTGAAGCCCACCTTTCCACTTCACATGAGAACCTTTACATTAATGGGTCAAAATTAACTAATGAAATCTCTAAAATTTGCTTGATATAAAATGCCTAAATACCTAATGCCTTGCTCGGGCCATTGAAAGGTGCCAGGTTGGAAAGCCATTGCAGGACAACATGCTGACAGAGCAAGAGCTTCAGATTTAGACCAATTCACCCTGTATCCTGAAGATTTGGAGAAAAAATGTATAATTCTATGGAGGCTATACATAGATCTTTTAGGGTCTGAGACAAATAATAATATATAATTTGTGTTAAGAAGTTTATGCACCACAGCTCCTGCTATAATACCTGGAAAATCATCCTCTTTTCTTATTGCAGCTGCTAATAGTTCCAGGGCAAGACAGAACAATAAAGGGGAGAGAGGACAACCTTGCCAGATTCCCGTACCAAAACAAAAAAAACTTAAATTAATCCATTAGTTTGCACTGTGGAGTTTGTGCTAACAGATGTTTATAAATGAACTTAATCCACCCAATAATAGTGTTCCCAAACCCATACTGTGGCAGCGGGGGCGTGGTCAAGCGCCCGTCCGAAGGGAGAAAGCGGTAAGGGCGCTTGCACCTGAGCTAAATTATGTCTAACACCTGTCTCTAATTTCAGTGAGTATGGGGAGAGCGGCATAAAAGAGCACCAGTGCCTCCAGTCGAGAGAGAGAGCTGCCAGTCCAGTGTTGGCAATAGAGAGCAAACCTAAGCTGTTAGATTAGTTCCAGAAGTTTATGTATAGCACGTTTTGCACTACCCCCTGTCTGTCTACTACCCGTAATTAAAAAGCCTTACCTTTGTGTTGAACCCTGTTCCCGTGTCCTCCTTCCTGTGAAGTCCTTACACTGGTGCCGAAACCTGGGATTGAAAATTGGATCTTCTACATCCAACCATGGAGAAACCTGTTGGGCATTAAATCAATTCGCACTAGCGTATACCATCCGCAGACGGATGGCCTAGTGGAACGATTTAATAAAACACTCAAGAATATGATTCGCAAATTCGTACACGAAGATGCTAGGAATTGGGATAAATGGCTTGACCCCCTGTTATTTGCAGTACGAGAGGTCCCGCAAGCCTCCACGGGATTTTCCCCGTTTGAGCTGCTGTATGGGCGGCGCCCGCACGGTGTGCTGGACGTCATCCGTGAAGCCTGGGAGGAAGGACCTTCGAATAGTAAAAATGAAATTCAGTACGTTCTTGATCTTCGAGCAAAACTCCACACATTGGGGAAACTAACACAGGAGAATTTGCTACAGGCTCAAGCATGCCAACGCCGGCTGTATGACAGGGGTACTCAGCTAAGGGAATTTGCACCGGGAGACAAAGTTCTTGTATTGCTCCCCACATCGAGCTCCAAATTACTCGCCAAGTGGCAAGGGCCCTTTGAGGTCACACGACGAGTGGGGGATCTCGATTATGAGGTTAAACGAACCGATAGGGGTGACGCGCGTCAAATTTACCACCTCAATCTCCTTAAATTATGGAGGGAGGCGGTCCCTGTGTCATTGGCTACGGTGGTTCCAGAGAGGGCGGAGCTCAGAGGTTGCCAAGTTGCAAAAAGAGTTTGCAGACGTGTTTTCTCCTCTACCGGGTCGTACGAACATCATCGAACACCACATCGAGACCGAGCCGGGGGTGGTGGTTTGTAGCCGCCCTTATCGCCTCCCCGAGCATAAAAAGAAAATTGTTCAGGACGAATTGGATGCGATGCTCGATATGGGGGTAATAGAAGAGTCCCACAGCGACTGGTCTAGCCCGGTCGTTCTTGTTCCCAAGAGTGACGGATCGGTCCGGTTCTGTGTGCACTATCGAAAAGTCAACGCGGTGTCTAAATTTGATGCGTACCCAATGCCTCGTGTTGATGAACTGCTCGATCGGTTAGGTACTGCTCGCTTTTATTCGACATTGGATTTAACAAAGGGTTATTGGCAGATCCCCTTGACGCCAATTTCCCGTGAGAAAACCGCCTTCACCACGCCGTTCGGATTACACCAATTTGTGACACTTCCGTTCGGTTTGTTTGGGGCTCCAGCCACGTTCCAGCGCCTGATGGACCGTATCCTCCACCCGCACTCCGCTTACGCCGCTGCCTATTTAGATGATATCATTATCTATAGTAATGACTGGCAGCGGCATATACAACACCTGAGGGCAGTCTTGAAGTCGCTGCGGCGGGCGGGGCTCACAGCAAACCCCAAGAAGTGCGCGATTGGGCGTGTGGAGGTACGGTATCTGGGGTTCCACTTGGGTCATGGCCAGGTGCGTCCCCAAATTGATAAGACCGCGGCGATTGCGACTTGCCCTAGACCTAAGACCAAAAAGGGGGTGAGGCAGTTCCTGGGGCTGGCTGGCTATTATAGAAGATTTGTGCCTAACTATTCGGATGTCACCAGCCCACTGACTGACCTCACTAAAAAGGGGGCTCCAGATCCGGTCCAATGGTCGGAGCAGTGCCAACAGGCATTTACACAAGTTAAAGCCGCACTCTGTGGAGGGCCGCTCTTATACTCACCTAACTTCTCTCTCCCTTTCTTATTGCAGACGGACGCTTCAGACAGAGGGCTGGGGGCCGTACTCTCGCAGGTGGTGGAGGGGGAGGAGCACCCGGTGCTGTACATCAGTAGAAAGCTCTCCTTAAGGGAGACTAAGTACAGCACCGTGGAGAAGGAATGTCTGGCCATCAAGTGGGCGGTCCTCACGCTCCACTACTACCTGCTGGGGCGGGCCTTCACTCTCTGCTCGGATCATGCCCCACTGCAGTGCCTCCACCGCATGAAGGATACTAACGCCCGGATCACCCGTTGGTATCTGGCTCTCCAGCCTTTTAAGTTCGAGGTGCTCCACAGACCGGGGGTGCAGATGGCTGTTGCCGACTTCCTTTCCAGAAATGGGGGGGGAGTGGTAGGCAGGCCGGATGACGCCCCGGCCTGATTCGGGCGGTGGGGGTATGTGGCAGCGGGGGCGTGGTCAAGCGCCCGTCCAAAGGGAGAAAGCGGTAAGGGCGCTTGCACCTGAGCTAAATTATGTCTAACACCTGTCTCTAATTTCAGTGAGTATGGGGAGAGCGGCATAAAAGAGCACCAGTGCCTCCAGTCGAGAGAGAGAGCTGCCAGTCCAGTGTTGGCAATAGAGAGCAAACCTAAGCTGTTAGATTAGTTCCAGAAGTTTATGCATAGCACGTTTTGCACTACCCCCTGTCTGTCTACTACCCGTAATTAAAAAGCCTTACCTTTGTGTTGAACCCTGTTCCCGTGTCCTCCTTCCTGTGAAGTCCTTACACATACATTTCCAAAATCTTAAAAAGAGAGTCTCATTCCACCCTATCAAATGCCTTCTTGGCTTCAAGTGAGATGGCAGCGATCAGGGTCTGATCATTCGCTTCTGACCACATAATATTTAGAAAACATCTAATATTATCAGATGAACTATGACCACGAATAAACATCACTTGATCTATATGTAAAATAGATGTAATTGCTCTGCTTAATAGATTAGCTAGAATTTTAGACAATATTTTACATCAAAATGGATCAGGGAAATTGGATGATAACTTTTACATACATTTGGGTCTTTATCTTTTAAAGAATGAGACTAATGGGGCTTGTGTCATGGTTGGCGGTAGTTCACCTTTCTTTAATGACTGTAAACTGCTAACATAATTGGAGCCTGTTCAGTGACATGAGATCAAAAAAATTATGCAGCAAAACCATCTGGTCCTGGTGCCTTGCACTGACAAGGTTTTCATTTCCTCAACAAGCTCCTCCAAAGTAATATCTTAGTCAAGAAAGTATTTTTGATCACTCATCAATTTAGGAAGTTCTAATTGCTCTATGAAGTTGCTAATATCCTTATCGGTAGACATAGATGTGGAGCTATAAAGATCGAAACAGAATTCTTTAAAGGCTTTATTAATATCTGTGGCAGAAGAAAATATATTGCTTCCAGAAGACTGAAGGCATGGTAGAAAAAACTCAATGTGTTTTATGGATCTGGCAAAGAAGTTACCCTGCTTTGTCCCGCGACTCAAACTATGTCTGTCTTGCCCTGAATAACCAAAACTATACCTTCTGTGACACATAAGTATTGTGCCTATACTTTTGCTGAGTCAACCCTCTAAGACCATTGGATGACATTCAGCGCTTCAGCTTTATTTCAGCACTTTTAATACTCTTTTCCAATTCTATGAATTCCTGTATTTGTATCTGTTAAATGAATGAGGCAAATTGTAAGATTGTAAAATTCAAAGATCTGCCTTAGCCTCCTCCCATGCCATGACCACAGAGGACACTGAGGCCCAATTGGTTTCTAAATAAATATTGAATTCTGTCTTAAACATTTGTTGAAATGCTTGGTCCTTTAGAATGGATATATTAAAGTGCCATCTATGTGATTTTCTATTCTCTATATGCAGAAACATTTCTAAACACATCAAAGCATGATCTGAAACACATCAAAGCATGATCTGAAACTTATTATATCTGCCAAATGACTTCTAGATCTACTCTAGAGTAAACCTCATGAACTGATAAAAAAATGGGTAGTCCCTCCCAGATGGATTCTCCATCTCCAAAAGTCTATAAGACCAAGATTTTTACACATCTTCTGTAGTGCCAACGTTGCTCTAAAGGGTCAACACACCTTTGCATCCTTATGATCAAGGACTGGATCGATTAAAAGATTTAAGTCTCCTCCCAAAACCATATCATGAAGTATCCCAGCTGCTTATTGCTTGCCCTCAAGATCAACAAAAATTTTCTGATCATCAGCGTTGAGTGAATACATATTAGCCAAAATAAGAATTTGCCCCTATATTTCAGCCAAAACAATAACGACGACTCCTAATTTATCTTTGATCTGTTTCAGACATTTAAATGCTTACTTATCAATGTGATGACTCCCCTGCTCTTACTCAAACCAGCACTACAAAGCACATGCCCACCCCATGCCCTACCAAGTTTTTCAGCTTCCTGTGGAGAAAGGTGAGTTTCTTGAAGGAACACTATATAATTTTTTTACACTTAAGAAAAAAATACCATCTTCCTTCTTTTTATTGGGTGCCTCAGCCATTAACATTCCATGTGGAGAGAAACATGTTGACATGCAAATAAAAATTGTGTACCCAAGGCTAATTTATATAAACCACTATTCAACATTGATGTAGCCAAAAAATCCTTAATATCCTACAGAACAGAAAAGAAATGCGCATAACAGTCCCACCTTGTGTCCATCGCTCTAAAATCCGATGGTCCATGCACACTCACGAGATTTTCCATGACACTATTGCTACCAGATTGCTGTGATTTTTATGCACACACACACACACACACACACACACACACACACACATATACAGTATTTATTTTTTTTCTTAACATTCACCATGCCATTAATCTGTGCATAAATGTGTTCAATAAAATACAAATAAAGTGAACAAATGAGCTCAACAGCAAGTCAACAGAGGGAGAAAAAAAAGAAAAAGAAAAAAGAGGGTCAGGCAGGAACCAGTGGGCAGACAACAGAACAACAAACCCTCTCAGGCTGCATCAGTAAAATGCACAATGTCTAGTCTGTATTGTTGATTGAGTACAGGCAAAATTACCTAGTCACTCCATTGATTTAATGAAAGAATGCTTGTCGTGGGCATGTAAATGTCTTGCGTCCCTCCTTGGCATCAATTCTCAATTTAGCCGGAAAAGTAGTGCAAAGCTCAACTTCTGTTGGTGCAGTCATTTTTTACACTCTTTGAATCCGTCCCGCTTCACTTGTGTAGCTCTAGCAAAGTCAGGAAAACCCATGATGTTGTGGTCCTCCTAGCACAACTTGCCTTAAATCCTTGACGCTCGTAGAACAAAGTTTCTGTCAGCCGACCACAAGAATCTTGCCCGGATAGATCACGGTCTGTCACCCGCCCCGGGAAGCTGACTGAAAACTCTGTGGGTGTGCACAATTTTGACAGTGTCGATCAAATTCAGAATGTGCCCCTCCAAAAACTTCACCATATCTTGACCCTCCTTTCCTTCTGGAATTCCAATGAAATTAACATCATTTTGTCTGCTCCGATTCCAAAGTTTAAGCTGAGCTCGCATCTAAGCGACCAACCCTCGCATAGTGTCACATGAATCCTCCTGTCCTTTTCTTTAAAAAAGTGGCCGATTTTTGAACTATAAAATACTCACTTTTTCAAAAGCCACAAAACACAAACAATATGCCTGTAAACATGATTTTAGTGTGATAAAAATCACTCAAAAACCTTTTCTGTGTAGAGTTATAGACAATTTTACAACTTTGTTACCGTGATGATGCAATGTCAACAAACCCTAAAACCCCAAAATGACTGTAAAAATAACAATTTAACCAACTTTACAGCTCAAATAATGAATGAGTTTTAACAGAAGAATTAAGGCAAGTGCTTTTATAAAATTCTAAGCTTCACGTTTCTGTGTTTAAACACATTCATTGACCCAATTCACTTCTATTGTAAGAGCATCACTGTACCCAGATTTTTGCTTTGTGGTAATCAACATTATGCCATAACCTCTGTCGATTGATTTGAACTTGTATTGAACACGGAACATTCCTTTAATGCACAGCTTCCTGTTTTTCTTAATGTGTGTGCTGTGTTCAAACAGTTTTAAGCAAAAGGAAGTGTGACTCTATGTGCATGTGTTCCATCAAAGAATATTAATTCTCAAGTCAGCTGTCTGGTTGGGTAGTATTGCAAAACTGAGTGCCACGCAACGAATCAAAGCCAGGTGTTGGTTAGCTGGCCCAGGTCCCAGTAGAGCATATTTTTAACTGTGCATGGATATAAATGGTTGTGAGAGCATAAAGCGACCAAAAACACAAAACAGAAACAACTGCAATGAAAAACAGCAGCATTTCCTGTTGCCTTAATGTAGAATGAAAATTTGCCTTTGAATTGTTGAAATGGATTTCTCTTCCTGGACAGTCTGTGGAAATCTAGATTGGATTTTGCATGGGATGGAGTTTTGCATGTTTAAAACAGTCTCAATTAAATAATTTTTACCATAGCTTTTAAATGTATGTTATTAGTCTCTTGGGATGTTTGAACATAACTCTTTGTATTTAATGGACCATCATTTAGAACAGCGTAATAGGTTTGTAAGCTTCCAGGACATACTCTCGTAATACAAGCCACCACGGTAGACAGTATACAACATGTTGCAAAATTAAAAAATGAATGTAAACTTCAATAGTCAAACTAGTATATGATGTGCTGTCATACGATCACCTCAAACAGTCATAATGATAAAGGCATACTGTGTTTTCCTACACATTATGTGTATCTTTTGATCTTCTGGTTGCCAAATTAGAGTTTTAGTAGCGCAACATGGAATAAGATTAAAAAGCTGCAGAGGATGACAGGGATGATGATGAGGCCATTCAATTCATGATTAAACAGTCTTTTGGAGTAGATCACTCTGAATTGAATACACTTACAGTTTATGTCTATATCTGTGGATAACTACAATATATACTGTAATCAAACACTTTGCTGTCATGTCCAATATCTATTAGACTGCATAGACCATGAAGACATTTTCACTAGTAAGAGTTGAATACTCTTAGATCTCCATCAACATTATCAGTGCTCCAATATAAGAGCTGTAGAATGATCTGGTATATATGCATGTGTAATGTCAGGTAAAGATGATCCTCTGAAGATCCTGATGCAGTGTAAGGAGGGCCTCCACTGTCTAATGAATACAACAGGGGCTGAACCTCACTGCACAAGGCAGCAGTACAGCAGAAGAAGAGCATTCCGGAGATCACTTATGCAGGTATAGGACATGTTCTGTATTTGCATTATAATATGCATAAACTTCATCTCACTAAGACAAATAATTTTTTAATAGTTTGTTAATAAGAATTCCATATTTAGCATCTCCTCAGGGTTCAGGGCAGTGCCATACTTTGAGAGGGGAGACTCCGTTGTTTCTTGCCACTGCTCACGGTCTTAGAGAGAATGCCACATTCCTGCAACAGAATGGCTGTGAGCCTGACTGCAAAAATGATGAGGATGTTTCTGCATTGGTTGCAGGTGTGGAACACTGTGCTATTTTCAGCATGTACAGTTTGCTTAGTAAGCACACATTATTCGCTTAAGATTAAAACTGCAAGACACTTTTTTTTTTAGACCACGAAATTTGCATGTTTTAATTCATGCTACTTTTTATAAATGACATGTTGTGCTTTGGTCAAGTATATTCCTTTATTATTAAGTTTGATGCCCAAGAGAAAGTTTTTAAAAAAAGGTATAGTTTGTTTAAATTAAAAGTTTTGTCATGATTTAATCACCCTCATGTTGTTAAAAACATTCTTTCTGGATGTTATATGTGTAAGTTTTTTTTCTTCATTCAATGAAAGTAAAAGTGACTAAGCCTAAGGCTAACATTATGCCTGATGTGTCATTTTGTGTTCCAAAAAGGAAAGAAAGTCATACAGGTTTGGTAACAATATGAGAGAGAGAGAGAGAGAGAGAGAGAGAGAGAGAGAGAGAGAGAGAGAGAGAGAGAGAGTGAGAGAGAGAGAGAGAGAGAGAGAGAGAGAGAGAGAGACTAGTTTCCCTAGTCATGTGATGTCCTGTTTTCCCTCCATGTTCATGTGTCTTGTTTTCATTGGTTCATTGTTTGATTACCTTGTTATTAGTTCTAGTTTTAGGTTATTAGTCTTGTTATCTTGTTTAGTGTGCTGTTTGATCATTGGTTTATGTTCCCCCATGTCTGTGTATTTAAGCCCTCATGTTTGCCATTGTCTCTTGTCTAGTATTGATGTTAGTTTGTGTAACAGAGTTCAAGTCATGTCAAGTTCATAGTCAAGTTTATGTTTAGTTTACGTGTCAAGTTCATGTTCACTGGTATAGTTAGGGTTTCTTGCATAATCATCATTTTGTAACTAATCTGCACTTGGATTCTATACATTTTCTTTGTCATGTCATCTATACATTGTCAACATTACAATGATGGCTATGTGTGCATTTTGGAGCTTCAAAAATCTGGCACCCATTCATTTTAATTTTATGGTCCTACAGTCTTAATTTCTGTTCAGAAGAAAGTCATACACATCTGGGATGGCATAAGGGTGAGTAAATGATGAGAGAATTCCCATTTTTGGGTGAACTATCCCTTTAATGTGGATGGACTGCATTTGACAGAAGTTTGATTAAGATCTTGGTCTTTTTTCTGAAAACAGCCATAAAGAATTATCTGTTTGACCTTGCTCTACTGCTGCTTCGCTACAACGCCACATTGGACCAAAAAGGGAGTCTCCAAAGGACCACTCTGCATGAGGCATATGTGTTTGGCTTGGATGACTTTGTATATCTGCTCCTACAATCAGGCGCTGACCCAAATGCCATTGATGCCTGTGAACATACTCCTATGGAACTTACTGCACAAGCTGGACATATTAATGTTGTATAGGTTCTGCTTCAGAAAGGGGATTCTTTTTTTTTATATGGGTGGTTGTGACAAATTCATTACCTGACTTTATGATATGATGTTTATTACAGTTTGTGCTACTCATAGCAGACAGATGTACATAACAGATAATTATTAATTCTCATATTATTACATAGTTGCATAACATGTTATGAACTTTTTAAAATTTACATCAAGATTTTAGGTTAAAATTTATGTGTATAAAGTGTACTGTATATTTAAGGTGCTGTGGCTGGTCACGGTTTGTTTAAAGTTTTTCAATAATTTTATATTTTATTAGTTAATTTTAAATGGTCCTGCAGTTTGACATTGTTTTAGTACAAATATTCCATGGAGTATCTCAATTAAAATAATATCTAAAAAGCTGAATCAATAATCATTACAAAAAAATGGTTAGTACTTTAAGATTAAGTATAGAATTTCACAATGGAGAATATATCAAAACTGTCAACTAACTATATATTATGGAGTTCATGTTTATATTTTATTCACTTTCAGGGGCTAGTGTGTGTGATCCAAGCCTAACTCTCCAAGTTCAGCCTCGGTTTTGTTTGATGCAGCAGCCTCTGGAAAATATATCATCTCACTGAGTACAGAGCCGATCCCAACATCCCCACCCACACAGGCCATCTTCCCATCCACTGTATAGCCTACCATGGACATTTACTGAGTGACACACCACTGAAAACTATTTCTTAAAGCAATGTTCTGTGTTCAACACAAGTTAAGCCCAATCGATAGCATTTGTGGCATAATGTTTATTACCACAAAAATGTATTTTGTCCCACCTTTTCTTTAAAAAAGCAAACATCTTGGTTCCATTATGGCACTTACAATAGAAGTGAATGGGGGCAAATCTGCAAATGTTGAAATATGCACTGTTTCAAAAGTATAGCCACAAGACATAAATGATATGCATGTAAAAATCTATAAAAAAAAAAAGAAAGGGGGTAAAATCACTTTCTAACGATGTTACAGCTCTAATAATACACAAGTTTTAACAGAAGAATGAATGCAAGTGCTTTCATAAAATCATAAGCTTCACATTTCTGTATTTAAACCCTACAAAAATTGGCCACATTCATTTTTGTCTTCCCTGCAGTCTATTGCAAGTGCCTCACTGTAACCTTTTAAAGAGAAGGAGAATTGAGTCAAAATGAATTTTTGTGGTAATCAACTTTGTCACAAATGCTGTCAATTGAGCTTAACTTGTATTGAACCCAGAATATTCCTTTTAGCATTATTTTTGTCTTGTTTCCCGTAAAAATATCTAAATATCTTTAAAAGAAGATAATAATTATTCATTAGATGTTATTTCTTATTCATAAGATACTATTTATTCTGAATGTTACTAGTAAAATTTTTATTTTAATAGTAAGAAATTTTCAAAAAACAATTGCTACTACTAAGATATGAAATGTTACTAGTAACACTACGAAAAACACTTGTGTCTAATAAATGGCACTAGTATCTAATAAATAAGTACTAGTATCTAAATATAAATTACTAAGTACCTAAGGAACAAGTTCTAGTATCTAATAAATAAGCATGAGAATACATACTAGTCAGAAGAGAACCGTAAATATCAAAAACAGATTAAGTACTAGTATCTTAAATTTGGAGATATCTCCAACAACAAATGGAACTAATAAGAATGTGGATGGTGATATCTTCATTCAAACTGATCATTGCATAAACATGAGAACCTTTCAGCTATTAACATATTCATGGTATTCATGGTATTTTACTTGGATTTACCAATATCCAAAATGGATCCTTTTAATATAATTATAGCTAGCCTGCTCTAGGAATGTTAGCATAGCATACAATACAAAGAAAGAGAAATTAGTTGAATATGGCTATTTGTTGCATCAGTTATATCATGCAATATATAGTACCCCATTGAAATGAAGGTCAAAACTCGACTGACGTTTGATTTTGAATATATGTATTTTCTATCATTAAAATAATCATCAAATTAAACTTTTACCCATCTCTGAATGGAGAACGGTGAGACACATCAAAATAAGAGTCCTTATATATGTGCAGGATAAAGGGTTAAGGCAGTGTTTAATAAACTTTTTCAACTGCAGCACACTTTTTAAAAAATTCTACGGTACACCACTATCCCACATAGATCATCAATAATCATCATCAATATTTTTCCTTTTAAAAAACTTGTCCAAGTTTTCTGTCCGTCTTAAGATCATGTTTACTTGTAATGTTTGAAATTCTTCAATGCAAAAAAAAAGTAATGTAAAATGTACTTAATTTAACAGTGTAGTACCCCCCAAAAAAACACTGTAAAATTTAAAAGAGAGGGAAAAGGCAGAGCGGCAGTGAGAGAGAGATGGAAAAAAATAACACTTACAGATACTTGGTCCTCAGCCACTCCTCTAGCCCCTGGCGGACGGAATGCCCCGCCGCAATCTCTGGGAACAGAAGGGGACTCCCCGTCTCTGGCAGCCTTTCTCCCGCTCCAGGCGGTCGGCAGCGATCCCAGCTTTTCAGCGGCTGGTAGGGGTCTCCCTGGCAGCATCCCTGACTGCTCCGGCCGGTCGGTTAGGAGCCCCGTTTCCCCTTGCGGTCGGCGGCTGTTCCTCCGCTTCCAGGTGGGGTGGATGGTAGTGGCAAGAACTCTACTACGGCGTATACCTCCTTCTTCCCGGGTCTTCAGCACCTGTGTAAAGGGTGAAGATTTGTTTTTTGTTTTGTGTTTTCTCTTTTGTGATTTGTTTTTATGAAGCAGATTTAGAGCCAAGATTAGTGTACGTTAACATTAAAGTATCTACTAATACAATACTGAACTTAGAATAGAATAGAATTTTTCACATACTTGCAGTTGTATAGGCCTACTTCATTATGAGTGCAACAACAAGTGCTGACTGACTGTATATAAGTCAAATAGGTACTGATGCATATAGGCAGATTTGTTTTCCTCCTAGGATTGATCCGAGGTCAGACAGAGTGTAAAAAATTATTGATTCATGAATTAAAAAAGAAAAGATTATGAACACAGGAAGAAGCATTCTCCTCAGAAAAATATGTTGGTTCCATGTTTATATACAGTCATAGTAGTTTGCTGTAATTAGTTTGTTGCTGTAATCATCAGATAAAGTATAATTTACTGCAATGTATTGCACATAATCTTTAAAGTCATCATGGATTAAAAAATAAGACAATCTACAATAGAAATATAAACCAACTGACTATAGTTGCCTCTTCTAATTTAATTAGCCATGTATTGTATTACTGAAGTGTGTGTGAGATATATAGAAAAAAATATGACACACTTTTTCATTTTAATTTATTTATTTCATTATGCTGCTCAGCAGTTCTGTAATGTCTATGCCATTAATTGTCCATTCAGCAATGTTGATGTTTCAGTTGTCTGTCACTAGGTGTCAGTAGGCACACTGGGTGTCAAGTGATCCTTCCCTTTTAAGAAAAAGAGTGACATTGCATTTATTATTATATTCAAGTTCTGGATATCTGTAGGCTAAATAGTTACTAAACATTAATATTAAGTATCTTTTAGAATAGTAACATTTAAATAGATACTAGTCACTATTAGAATAACTACTAGTATCTAATGAAAAAGTTCAGGTATCTAATGGAATCAGGGCTTGACTAGTAATCTGGCATAGCTACCGGGCATTTTCTCGGTGGGCCTATGCTCTTTGGGGCCGATCAGGGGTGGACTGGCCATCAGTGGGTCGGCCGCGAAATGGGCCAAATGAGCCGCGATAAGCTAAACTGAGCCACCGCGTTATGCAGAACGGACCACAAAAAAAAGGCACCAGCCTTTGTAAAATCCCAGGCCGATTTCTCTTCCCAGTCCAGCCTTGAATGGAATAGTTACTAGTCACTAAAAAAATAAGCACAAGTAACATAAAAACTAGTTGTAAGTTTTAAGGAATACATGTCAAAATGGCTTACCGTAGATATCAGTGGTAATTCTGCCTTTAATTTGAAGAAACATATCGAGGTTTAATATCTGCTTACTAGATTCTTTGAGTAATTTAGCTATCTATCACTGAGATTATTGGGTTGCTGTGAGAGATTAATGCAATGTTGTAGGTCTGGGCGATAAAAGGATCGCGATTTTTATCGGGGAAATGAGAGATGTCCTCGATATCGATGATAAACTTTTGAATAATTTTATATACTTAGCATCTGTTCTACATCTAGACCAGGGCTGTTCATTACATCGATCACGATAGCAAGACAACCACTGGTTGTCGTCTGTAACTGCACTGCGCTTTACACGAGTGGGTGTGTTCCGAGAGCGCTATATGCGCCTAAACGATCAAATACACTTCATAATCCAGCCAATACCCGGCTTGGCGAGGCATTAATGTCAACACAGCAGGTTATGTCTAAAGTGAACGTAAACAGTGGGACAAAAAGTGGATTTCTATCAAAATGTCGGACTTGAAGTGTAGGCCTCATGTAACCGAATAGACCACTGTCTAATATGTCATAAAAAGGCTAAAACAACAATAACAAGAAAACTTCTCACTACTTTTGCTGAATAACTTGTAGCTTTAAAGTGTTAATGCAATACACTAAAACAGAGACATTTTTAATAATATTTTTTAATTATTGTGTTATTTTGTTGTTTGGCTTAAAAGATACAATAACTAAATCAATGTAAAACATAGTATCTCAAAGGGACAATTTGTACCCCATGTGCTACTTAAAGGGATAGTTCACCCAAAATGAAATTTCTCTCATCATTTACTCATCCTCATGCCATCCCAGATGTGTTTGAATTTTCTTTCTTCCACAGAACACAAACTATGATTTTTAGAAGAATATTTCAGCTCTGTAGGTCCATACATGCAAATGAATGCAAAATTGTGATCCTCCAAAAAGCACATAAAGGCAGCAAAAAAACAATCCCTATGACTCCAGTGTTTAAATCCATATCTTCAGAAGCAGTGTTGGGTAATGTTACTTTTATATGTAACTCGTTAGAATGTTGTGTGACTCCTTAAAAAAGTAACAATTCATTAAAAAGTTAATTTTTATGGAAAGCAGAGTGTTACGTAACTTTTGCGTTAAGTTTGCATTACTATTTTCTCACAGCCACTTTCTCTTCTGCTATGCCATGCATTCCATACAAATAAGCCATACATTGCATACAAGAGACAATACAGGTCACGCTAGCTACCGTGCAACACTCTTGTCAAAACAACATAGTAAACAAACATATATTTAGAAAGTAGATATTCACGTCATACTTATAATAAAGAATCAATAACATGAATATGCATTATTTGGTTTCCATCAACATGGCAGCCAATATGAATAATGAAGAATGACCACAGTCTTACCTAAAGCAGCAAAGTCAAAGACTTAAACCTGCATCATTTACATCATCATGTGCTGTGCCCATCGACAATGTCAGTCAACTTGAGATGTTTTTCAAAAGTCAGGATAAAATGAAGTGGGGAATGCCAGCCTAACATGTTCAAGGAATGTGACTGTTAATAAAATAATATTTTTCACTTAAGTCATCTCAGTACACACTTGTTTTGAGTTTATCCACAATGCGTACAGATACCACTGGTTGATCACATAAAACTTCAAAGGTGCAACTTCAATGGAATCGTTTTTAATGCTACCAAAATGTCATAAAAATGGTTTGTTTCATGAATCAAACTACTTGTGTATTATAAAAAAATATGTAGACTCTTTTTAGAAACTAAGACATTTTCTCTGCATACACAATTGATGTAGAACGTTGCTCGGAGCCACTGATCCAGAGTCAGCTTTTCTCATACCATTCTCCCAGTTACGGAGAGTTGTAACACGGCTCTGATAACTCCGATATTATGGTCTAAAATCAAAAAATATTTTGCTTGACTTTACTCGTTCCTCGAAAAAGTGATCTGATTACGTGACACACGCTACCCCCAACACTGTTCAGATTCTTCTCCCTGCCCAGTAGGTGGCATTATTCATGAAAAATGTGAATCACCAAAAACACAAGAAGAAGAATGTGAAAGTGAAAGGTAAAGTGGAGATTGACTGAGCAGGAAGATGATTTTAAAGTAAAAATGTTCATAAATATTGATCTGTTTTTCATCCAACCTATCATATCGCTTCTGAAAACATGGATTTAACCACTGGAGTCACATGGATTAGGCTACTATACTGAATTATGTGATACTTGGAGCTTAAAAATGTTGGCACTCATTCACTTGCATTGTATGGACTCAAAGAGCTGAGAAATTCTTCTAAAAATCTTAATTTGTGTTCTGCTGAAGGAAGAAAGACATACAAATCCGGGATGGAGTAAGGTTAAATGATGAGGGAATTTTCATTTTTGGGTGAATTATTTCTTTAAAGCCTGATGTGGCCCCTTTACCAAACAACTTTTCCCACCCCTGCTCTACCCCATCTGTTGTACCTGATGACGCTCCTACTGACCCTGCTTTTTTAGCATTTTTTTGCATTCTTGCATTGTTTTGAACATGTGTATGCGCAACAATAACTTGCTCTGTCGGCATTAAGGTAAATTGAGACCCTACACATAAACTGATTTTAATGTAATTGTTTCGAACATTATGATTTAAAATGGAGATCAGTGTATTGAAAATAACTTTTTTATCTTTTAAATTCTGTCATCATGTCACCCTTTTATTTTTTTGGAATCAGATTCATGTAGTGTTATCATAGATAGGTGATGGATTTTAAAAGTTGGCAGTACAGATAAAATACCTAAATTTTTTATTCTTTCTGGCAAACTGCCATAAAAGGGAATGTAAATTACAGTATGCATGCTACATTTTGAAATTGCAGCACAGTGTTCATTTTCAATGGCTCATGCTTAGACTTTGTAAAGGACAAAAACAACGCAAGTTGAACATATGCGTAAACACATGAATGTCATACACTTGTAAACACGCAAAGGAGAGCCGTGAAAGAATTTCACTGAAAAATAACTAAAATTTTCTCCCCAAAACCTATCATATGTTTTCAGAAGTCTTGCACTAGTCAAATGGACATACTTTTTGGACTCTTTTGTGTCCTCCACTGCAGGCAGTGAATAGAACGTTCTTTAAAATTCCTCCTTTTGTGTTTGGCAGAAGAAAAAATTACAATTGGTTTGAAATGACGTGAGTAATTATTTTGAGGTTAATATTGTTTTCAGAAAATTTAAAATTGCAGTTGACAAAATTATAGATGCTTATTATAGATATGAGTCATTTGTGGGGGAAACACTTACAAATACTCTCCTGAATTTTCTTATTAGATTTGTAGACAATCACATTTTAACAAAGTGTTAGACTTGTTTCAGTCTTGAACAACACATTGCTTTATCATTGATTTAATGATGATCACTTGCTCAAAACAAATTAAAGACATTCTTTGTTGCCACCTATTGACAATAAGGTGTTATTTACCAAAATATTGTTAAGTCACTGAACGAGAATGTGAACAAATGCTTTCGGTGAACGAATTCAAAAGACTCAAGATACGAGTTAATAACAGACAGAGAAACATCATCAGTTACAATAATATATGCATTGTCTATTTCCTTCAAGCGGTTATGGTTATTTTTATAACTTTGTAAATGTTTGTTGTAGAAATGATGATACTGAATGAATATTAGCTGGCTAGCTTGAATGATGTTTACATTTATGCATTTTGTAGACATTTTTCTACACTTAAGTCACTTATGACTGCCTTATCACTGCCTGCAGGTGGCCATGTGGCTGGGCAACTATGAGCTCATTAAAACTCATAGTTGCCCAGCCAGTGTCAACGTCAACTACTACCCTTGTGTCAATGCTACACACTTCCCTTCTGCCCTGCAGTAAGCATTAAAGGATGAGGTGATGCTGCGCATGCTGCTCAATAATGAATATGATGTGCAACGCTGCTTTGACTGTCTTTATGGACAGGCCTCTCATGTGAGGACTATGAGGGCTGGAGCACTTCTGTTATTAAAGATTTGGTAGTCAGACCAATTGCTTTCCATTTCTGATCTCTGCAAATAGATTATAAAAGTATAAACATGAATGTATATGTTATACGGGGTATTATCTGATGTTTCAGAAGGAATAGATCACACCAAAAGGATAATTCTGTTTTAATTAACTCATACTGATGTGGTTCCAAACCCATATGACTTAGTTTCTTCTGGGGTACACAAAAGGATATATTTTAAAGAATTTTGCAATCCCAGATTTCCACACAAGTTGATAGTGAACAAGCCTTTCTCATGCACTCATGATTGTGCTCAGGAGAACTATGTCAGAAGTCAAGATCTTCACTGTAAAATTACTTACATTTTAGTTTGTTTTTCACCAAAGCCTATCGTATGCCCCAGAAAACATGGAAAATGATGCACGAGTTACATGGACTACTTTTATGCCATTTTGGATGCTTTTTAAGCTTTAAAGTGAGTCACTATCAACTGCTCTGTATGGAAATTAAGGATCACAAAATTTTTCTTCTGTTCCGCAGAAGAAAGGAATTTCTATAGGTTTGTAACAACATTAATTTTGTTTTGGGGTGAACTCTCATTAGAACTGCCAAGTGATAACACTCATTTCATTGTGCAGTTTTGTGAGGTAATCACAGTGTGCTGTCTCAAGCACATCTTAGCCCAAGTAGTAAGAATTATGTTTGAATATGTTGATCATGTGATCTTCTGCTCCAAACTGAAGAGTGTTCTAGCTGAGCAGAAACAGTGTCCAGAAATATGTAAAATACCTATACAAGTCTTCAGTCACATCACAGAGATTTTAGTCAGACACTGGTGCCTTTAGTGAGATCCACAAAAGCTCTAACATGTATAAAATTTAAACATCAGCATCTGTGTACATTTATATTGTAAGTAAATTTGATGTACAGATCTCAACTTTTCAGTGCTAGACTTACTGTAAGTGATTAGTTGTCTGATTGAAAGAAAGCGGTTTCCAGAATTTTTTGCTCTCTGCTCTCCAGAAAATACTTGGAGCCTGAAGTACCTCTGCAGACTGAAGATCCATGAATGTGTGGGTCGCTTGCAACTGAGGGCTCCCGTTTTCATCAGTTTCCTGCCTCTGCCCTCCTGTCTCAAAGACTATATTCACTTCAAAGAGTATGACATTTACAATAGAGGGAGAAAAACAGAACAAGAGTAAAACCAGGTGAGTAAATCTCTGAATATAATATAAATTCATGGATTTATGTTTTTATATAATGAATGCAGTCTTTTTTGTTTTACAATTTTCTTTTTCTTTTGAAGAATATAAAAATATTGCTTTGTGAAATATCCATTCATATTCACAATTTGATGTTAATATTTTGTCAGTTATGTCCAGATAGTGGAGTTAAAAAAAAATGAGACCACTAGTGAAAATTCTTCCATTTTGCATTGTTTTCGTAATGACAAATTATCTTATCAGCACAACAATATGAGTGAATAATTTATTGAAAAATATTAATATTATTTATTTTGTATTTTAGTATGTTTTGCATTGATGACATCATGCATTCAAGCTAGCATGGACTACACAAATTTGTACAAAATGGGATGTTTTCCCAATGTGATATGTGAATGTTACAAAGAGAATATTTTGTGCTTCAGTGGAAGGAAGTCTGACCTTTTAAATGGAGTTCATATGGTCAATGTCACAAATTTGCTTACATTTGATTAGTGACCTAGAAATAGGTATGAGGAGCGGTGTAGGCCATAATTGTTGAAAAGCCCCTTACGAACACTAGTGAAATTAATGCACTGATACAAACATTTGTGAAATTCATTCATATGCATGATTGAAAAGTTTCTTATAAACACTAGTGAAATTAAGATACTCGTGTTCAAAACGGATTCTGTGGACTTAAAACGTTTCAAGGAACAAAAATTATTTTATTTTTTTTGCAGAATGTAACCAAAAACGGGAACAAAGTGATTTAAATTGTTCCAGAGTGAAAATGTTGGTAACCAGAAACTGGTTACTGGGTTTCAATAAATATATGGATGGTGCTTCAGAAGCAGGGTTGGTCATGCTGCCGGCCATGGAGCTTTCTCTTGCTCATATAAGGGGTTCCCCAGGGCAGGATTCTCTCTTGCCTAACAGTGAAGCTAAAAAACACCGTTACTGGGTTGGGGTGCCCTGTGCAAAGGAGTTTCAGTGAGAGGGGTGTGGTCAGCTACACAAGAAACTCTCCACATAAACTATTTGGAGTTACTGCCTGTTTTTCTAGCCCTCAAGCATTTTCTTTCCATACTATATACAAAGGATATATTTTAAAGTATTTTGCAATCCCAGATTTCCACACAAGTTGATAGTGAACAAGCCTTTCTCATGCACTCATGATTGTGCTCAGGAGAACTATGTCAGAAGTCAAGATCTTCACTGTAAAATTACTTACATTTTAGTTTGTTTTTCACCAAAGCCTATCGTATGCCCCAGAAAACATGGAAAATGATGCACGAGTTACATGGACTACTTTTAGAGGCCATCATGTCCTAATATGAACGAATAATACGACAATGTGTCATATATAAACAGACAAGGAGTGACGTGGTCCCTCAGTCTGTTACAACTGTCTCGCATGCTTTTGATGTGGTGCAACAGACATCATCTCTCAGATCAACACGTGCCACCTGAAGGTAGGGGCAGATCTCCTCTGCAGGGGAGGACCCCGCGTCAGGGAATGGCTCATTCACCCAGAGTTGGTTTTTCAGATCTGGGATCGGTTTGCAAAAGGCCAGCGTAGATCTCTTCGCATCACGAGAAAACACCCATTGTCATATGGACACTTTTGCACATCAGTGGCCCAAAACTCTTCTGTATGCATTTCCCCCAGTAGAGCTGATTCATCCCACACTGGACAGAGTGCATCAGGAGGGTTGATCACTAATTCTTGTAGCCCCTTGTTGACTGTCGAAAAAATGGTATTCCATTAGGCATAGTTCTCCTCACACAAGCGAGGGGGGTGATTCTGCATCCTCTGCCAGAATTGTGGGCTCTGTGGACCTTCCCAATGAAAGGGAAGAAATTGAAATTTCAGCATATCATGAGAGAATTAATGGCAATTTTCCTGGTGAGTACCCCTTATCTATTTGATTTTTGAAGGGTGCGTGGTGCCTCAGACCAGCAATTAAATCAGTTGTTCCCCCTTGGGTCCTGTCCTTAGTGTTAAATATAATTTGTGATCCACCATTTGAGCCGTTAGAGTCTGTGGATTTAAAAATGTTATCCCACTAGTCTGCACTTCTTCTTGCTTTGGCGACCACTAAGCAGGTCAGTGATTTACTTGCTCTTTCGGTGCACCCATCCTGCACTCAGTTATGTCAAAGTGATTTTGTGCCCCAGTGCTTCATTTATACCGAAAACCGTGGCTGTGTCTTACAGATCCATTTCTTTTGAGTTGACGGCTGCGGTGAGCAGGGTGGAGCCGAGCGGCACCTGGGCAGAGCGAGGCTGGGAAGATAAGTGGTGAATGACTTTCACCTGCATGCCACACCGGTCTCACGTTCCAGCAAGGGGCAGTGGAGTACTTAAGGAGAAGAGATAGTGGCAGATGGGAGAAAGAGATGCATGAAGCTGCATGTGTGTATCTGTGTGTCAGTGTGGTGCTGCTGAAAATCAAACCTTTTGCGTACTGCTGAAAAGTGGCCTTATTGTGTGTGACTGAAAAGTGCAACAATGAATGTCTGCCTATTTTGTCAAGCAGGCCCTAGGTTCCTCCTTTCCATAATTGTTACACTGGTGCCAAAACCCGAAGGAGGATGGATGTGCCGTACAAGGAGTCCTCGCCACTGACTGGGGATCACAACACCGAGTGTTGGTGCACCGAGTCAACCGGCAACCAGAAGGAAAGGCTAAGGGGTCCAGTGCTGTCACCTGGCATCACGGGCGGAAGTACGACAGCGGGCCACTCAATGGCGTATCTGGGGCCAGCGAGTTCCACTTTCTCCCCTCTCTACTTTCTCTCTCCCTTTTGTCATTCCAGTCCCCCTTTTCCCTTTCTCCTCACTTTCATCCTGTTCCCCCTCCCAGGAACACACAGGTCGTGTGACCCGTCGATGCTCCCTCACTAGAAATGGGAGTATCTGTAAAAATATCCTTAAAACAAGATACATTTGATTTATCTTGTTTTAGAAACAAGACTGCATAAGAAATTTAGGTTTTTAGAGAATGTATTTATAACATGTGGATTTTGACTTACTGAACTGGCTTTTTATAGTCTAAACAAGTGAAAAAAATCTACCAGTGCTGACGACGTAATCTAAAGTATTTCAAATATGTTACTGACTTTGAGTAATCTAACGGAATACGTTACAAATGACATTTTATGGCATGTATTCTGTAATCTAAAGTAACCCTCCCAACCCTGACTACATACATATGCAGTAGTATTTTATATCTAATTATGTAATACATTAGATTAAAATTTTGTTCATGTTTTGAAGTCAAGCCTATCTCTTGAAATGAATGAAATTATGTGATTGACAATGTACGAAGACAAACAAAAGCAGTCACATTACCCAAAGCCTGACTTTATTTTTTATGGCAGTTCGACTATTCCTTTTTTTTTTTTTGCAGCTATGAAACCGCAATTTTACCTAATGTAAACGTTTGTGACAACGCCCTCTGTTGGAGTTGGACAGGGTCCGATGATCAAAGCGTGCAGTGTCGTTAAGATGTCTGGACACTGTTTGGTTCACAGGAGCGCCGATGGGGGGCGTCGCTCTGCGTGAATGTAAACAGAGTGACGCCAGAGTTTTGCAGTGGTGGGGAAGGTATACGTCACAGGCATTATGGCGGAGGCTGGTTGAGGAGGAGAATTACTCCGTGAAGCGGCACTGAAAAGAAACTTCATCGCTAGCTTGACGAGTTTATCCCTGGTCCCAAAAAATGGCCTGCAATATCGGCCAGGAGAAAAAAAGCGACAAGGAGAGCACCAAGCCCGGCGGATTAACCGTGGAGGATTGTGAGAGCAAGAAACAATTGTTGTCTGCCTCTAGCACGGCCACATCGAAGCAAAATGGCGATCAAGCTGAATGTGAAGACGAGCAAATGCCTGAACAAGATGCTTCTGAGCGGCGGAGGGCTGGGCTGTCGGAGCAGAAAATTTGCAGCAGTTCGCCATCGACAGTAACGAGGTCGGCAGAGGAGCTGCCAAGGAGGAATTTTCAGATTCCGCGGAAGATCAAGGAGCGAAAAGGTTGTGTGTCCCCTTTACTACTACTACTACTGCCATTGACGACACGGACAATTTCTGTTTCACAGCGCGTGCAGCCTGCAAGCTCGTTAAAACCGCGTTTTATCCCGGATGATTTTAGATTAATATAACGATGTAGATGTAAAGAACAGATGAGGCATATAATGCACCACGCGGTTAGTCGATGAGGTTTTTAATAATGCTGTTAGTATATTGATTTTTAGCTAATGCACTTGTACTCAGAGCTGCTTTTTAATCAAATGCAACTCGAGCAGCACGTGAGGAACCGATTTGTTTCACGCGAGGCGCGATTCTTTTTCTGTGGAAGCTCAAATTATGCACGGGACGTGTCATGAACGTGCATTTTTGACCTACGGCTGAGGCCGGTGTCGTTGAATCGTTGCTAGCTAGTTGGCTACTCCTGGCCGCTGGGCCACCACCACTCCTCCTACCACATGACACATGTCTTCCCCTCCTCATCCAGCGCGGATCATGAATGGCGCTAGTGTGATTCAGCTGACCACAATGTTGGCCACGGAATTTCTTGCCTCAGTCTATATGCACTATATTTGAACGTTTTAATGGCACCTGTCAAACCAGAACGACATCTGGGGTCCCACTGACATTCATTCCCCGATAATGTACTGTTTCCCTTCAGAAGCATGAAGTCATATTAATTGAATAAGAATTAGGTTTGGGCCTTAGCGCGTTTATCTTATGAGAGGAATACAGTGAATTGGAATGAAAATGAAGCAGGACAGGTGTACTTGTTGTGATGGGAGGTGTTTGTAGTAGTTATGCTTTCACTTTTGTTACGGAAGTGCTTTTGGCATCTTGTGGATCTAGGACATGATTCTTTTGTGTTGGCTTTATCAGATGGTTTGTCATTGAGCTATTTGGACAGGTGAGGTTTGTTTAGATGCTTTGGACTTTTTATGTTTGTATGTCTAAACCTAACTGGGCATTTATAACAAGACTGGCTCTTATAAACTTCTTTGAGAGTGTTTGTGTAGCATCACACATGGTTTGAGGCCTAAACTAGCTCATATTGCACTAAACGTTTATATGCAGTGGTCATGGAAAACCTGGAATTGTCAGGACTTTAAAATTGTGATTTCCAGTCCAGGAAAATACCTGAAAATTGATATTAACTGTTAAGGGAAATTCATGGGACATGTATATAGTGAAAATAAATTTGTCTAGTTTTCCTCTTTGAAGGAATATTTAAGTTCAACTCCATAGACAGCATTTGTTGCATAATATTGATTACCATACATTAATTTCTTGTCATTTCTAATTAATTCTTTTCTTAACTCGAATAAGAGAAGAATCTGGATACTCTAAAGGCACTTGCAATGAAAAAGAATGGGTCCAATCTGTAAACATTAAAATACTGTTTCAAAAGTATAGCCAAATACGATTTTAGTGTAATAAAAGAGCTGCCACTGAAAGATTTTACCCCTACTGCTTTTTTTGTTATGTTCTGTGAGATCTTATTTTACTACATTATTGCCATGATAACATAATGCTGTGACTCCAAAAATTACTTTACTGCTCCAATAATACACTTTTTTTGCTTTTTTTAAAATTATAAGCTTGCACTTATAATCTGTAAACCCTCTAAGAATTGCCCCCTTTCACTTCCATTGTAGAATAAATGCCTCACTGTAACCTCGATTTTTGCTTCTATTTAAAAAAATGTTTTTGTGGTAATTGACTTTATGCCACAAATGCTTTCAATCTGGCTTAACTCGTATTGAACCTGGAATACTCCTTTAAAAATATATTATCAGCTAGGCCTTAATGTTGCTCTTATGTAGAGTAAAACTTGCTCTGAAGCTATAGCGATGTCCTATTTTTGCATCAATTCATTCTTTTGAGTCAGTTCTTGTCAATGAATTGGTCAAAATGGTTCACACATCGGTCTGAATGATTCTTAAGCAAATCACTTTCAATCAAAATTATTTGTTAAAATCTGTATCCAGTAATCACAAATGCCTGGAAAGGTCATGGAGAAGTCGTGGCATTCCATTGGTCAAAAAGGAGCCCTGTATATATGAAGCAGCACTGGGTTATAAAGCATGTATCACTTTATGCCAGTGTGATATGGCACCAACTTTTGACTTACACCTCTGGTGGTATGCATTTATATTGTCTATTTCACATGCAATTTAAGATGTCTTTTCTCGGTCACTTACATGCCATAAAATTATTTTTATCTTGTCTTCTTGTTTATGTCCTCCAGGTCTCCTCCAGCACTTGTCTCCAGATTCCAGAGAGTTTGAAGAAATTATGAAGCTTCTCTCCACTTTTTATCTGGATGCCACCTCTCGTGGGACTTTCACTTACACCAAAGCTTGTCTCATTCACAATGAGCTCCTGGAAAAAGAGGTGAGCATTGATTGGACTTTTGTTTTTTTTTGTTTTGTTTTTTTCAAGTGGACAAACGTTATATATGGTTGTACAGCAGCTTTTTCTCTTTCAATTGTTAAAGACTGTAAGAATGATTTTGTTCTGAGTTCATGTAGAGACCAATTTTGGTTGTTCAAAGAATGATTCAGTGTGATGTCATGTTGTTTTTGTTTTTTTGTCCCATAGTTCATTGAGAAGAAAAGGGAACTGAAGCAGAATGGTAGGACAGATGCAGAGCTCACGGAATTCAATGCTTTTCTGCTGCCAGAGAGAAATAAGGTGAGTTTATTTACGCTATTTTTGCTTTAGTGTACTACTCCAGAAAGTCTCGCTAGTACTGTTTTAACCTGAGTATTGCTACTCAGACTTTGTTTTGTATGCTTGATTTTAGACCTTTGTGTTTTTTGTATATCTTGTGGACTTAATCAGTAACGCTTTACAATAAGGTTCTATTCGTTAACATAATTTAATGCAATAGGTATCGTGAACTAACAATTATTTTTTTCACAGCATTATACATTTTGGTTATTAATGTTTATTTCTCAAAAAAATGTTGTTTGTTCACGTAAGTTTACAACGCATTCATTAATGTTAACATATTCAGCATTTAGAGTAAAAATAATTCTGTGTATGTAGAGATTTAGCATTATCCAAGATCAGTAAATGTTGTATAAATTATTGTTCATTGTAACGTTTATGTAACTTACTGCATTGACTAATGTTAATGATTACAAACATATTGTGATGTATTATATCACTAAAGCTAGGTTAGTGAAATGAAAACATGCATTAGCTACATTTACATGCATTGAATCAATCAGAATATCACCAAAACTTTAAATAGCAAATTGCCATGTAAGCAGCATTTTCTGAAAACCTAAATGTTTAAATATAATGCAAACTGTGACCCCAATTAGAGATTTCAGTGTTAAAATGCTAGACAATGCATACTTTACCTTTTTTCTATTCAGTTATTTATCAAGATGTACACCATAACATGAAAATATAAATGTGATGGAATAGTTACCAAAAACCTTGTGCCAAAATACCTAGTAATTAATCAGAAGAGAATAAGACCGGTGGTCAGATTAATAGAATCCCTTATAAATGTTTCAATCCACTCTACCAGGTTCAATGGATCTGTGAAAAGGGTCTCTCTGTGGGACATTCGCGGGTTACCAATCTTGGAAGTCCTCTCAAAGGTGAGCGTTCTGTCTCCAGGACACTGCTTCCAATAAGAGATGTCTGTTTACATCTGTTTGGCTGTAGTAATTCAAGTCGTGTTAGGGTTTGTGTTAATCTGGTCTCTTGGTTATGACAAGGAGTAGTTGAGATGGTCAAGGCCAAAAAGGCAGTTTCTCAGCTCTGTTAGGATCGGTTAGACGTCAACCAAATAAATGTTAATGAACCTCAATTCACTACAGACAAACATTGTTGCTCAAATAAATGAGTGTTTTTGTACAGCTGTTTTAGAAATTGGTCTCCCCTGCTGCTGCTTTCTATTCTCAGAGCATGTTTGAGGTTTTGGAAATGATATTGTTAATTTTGTTCTTGATGTAAGGCAGGTCTCTCATAGATATGGTTTTACAACTAGGTCTGTCACGATAACTACTTTTGTTGGACGATATATTGTCCCAGAAATAATTGTGATAAACAATATTATTGAATTTTAAGACAATGTTATGTCACTGATATAATGATAATATAATAGCATAATAATACAAGTACACCCTTTCTAAGAGCAATGAACTTCTAATTCTTAAGAAAATTCAGAGATTGGAATCGGAATGTCAAAAAGACGGGATGGCCCCTCTCCATCTCCAATTGTGGTTATTGTTCCCAGCCCGGAAAACTGGATGGAATGGTTATGTTTTAGATGAGTTGCAAGACTGGGTGATATGGCTTCAGAAATTATATCTCGATTTCAGCAAATTGACAATATTCTATATATATCTCAATTATAATGTTTTTGCTCTGAAATGGCATAAAAGTGTTTATTTGTTTGTTTTCAATCAGATGAACTATCATTTCATCTAAACAGCCATTGGAGCCAAATAGAATTCATATTTCAAAGGTATTAAATACAAATCTATTTAAAAACGATAAAGGGATGTTTCCTACAGTTTTTCAAGGGAGATTAAAATGTAATCATTTTCTTTGATTTGTTTGTTTATACTTATATTTAACAAACAATCATACATGGAAGCTTAATAGAAATCTATTTACCTTCATATTTTTACTAAAACATTTTCTTTGTGAATGAACAAGGTGTGCAAAAACTACTTCACTTATTTTTTGGAAACCAGATGAACATTGCATCATACTATATTATTACTGTGGAACGCAGTCAAGTTTATTATTACAAGATAATACTGCAGAATTATTATATTCAGGGTAAGATTTGTTAAAAATAAATGTACATATTTCTTTCCTATTTAATTCACCCTAAACTGGGGGTTTTATTTTGACACTGCAAGTGCAGTCATGTTTATGTCATCACCTCCAGGAGCTTTTATTATGAAAGGGAAATTGCAACTTTGACCATTAATCGTAGCTTTTGGCTGTTAAATAAATCATATCTCTATTTTGATGTTATTTTAATTAATTCTACAGCCCTGTAGAATTGTGAAATTAGTCTACTCATGCACTCTATGAAAATAAATTGCCAAATAAAAGGGTTATACACAATATTGTTGAATTGGATATCTTCAGCTAAATTATTGCGATGGTATCGTGGGTATTCGATGCATCGCTTAGCCCTTTGTATTGCCACTTTTTGTTGCCATTGTTTTTTTATTTATTTTTTTTTATCCCCTTTTCTCCCAATATAGAATGTCCAATTCCCACTAATTAGTATGTCCTTGTGGTGGTACGGTTAATCACCTCAATCCAGGTGGCGGTGGACAAGTCTCAGTTGCCTCTGCTTCTGAGACAGTCAATCCACTCATCTTATCACGTGGCTTGCTGTGAATGACACCGCGGAGACTCACAGCAAGTGGAGGCTCATGCTACTCTCTGCGATCCATGCACAACTTACCAAATGCCCCAGTGAGAGCGAGAACTACTAATCATGACCATGAGGAGGTTATCCCATGTGACTACCCTCCCTAGCAACTGGGCCAATTTGGGTTGCTTGGGAGACCTGACTGGAGTCACTCAGCACGCCCTGGATTTGAACTTGCGACTCCAGGGGTGGTAGTCAGCGTCAATACTCGCTGAGCTACCCAGGAAAACCAGACTCTCATTCCTATCCCTTAGTATTAGTGTATGTCTAATTTGACTTGGTCTCTTCAACTTATTAAATAAAATTGTATCTGCAACTATTAAATCCTTGCAAACATGCTTTACAGGGTTTGCATTCCAAAGGGTTGCTAATAAATGTCTTGAGATTACTCCAGAGCCTTTTTGGAGGGATTTTACCTCAAGTAATACTTCTTATAGATAACTTCTACATTTTCTATTTTTAGGGGTTTACCTCTCAAAATACTCAGACTTGTTACAAATGAATCCATTTGAAGTTGGTGCTGCTGGAGACTTGTTACAAATGAATCCATTTGAAGTTGGTGCTGCTGGAGAGATTATAATATTCAAAGTCATGAAGGTAATTGCTTCAGTCATGAATTGTAATAACCAATGCATATTGAATGACAGTGTATCTTATAAAGCTTTAATTAAAATAAAATGAAAAATCAAGGACAATGTGACCTTTTTTACTTGCTCTGCAGGGTAAAGTGAAAACAATATTTGAGAATATGCCCAAGGGTAATCTGGAACCTGCCCCTAAATATGACTGCCATCTCTACAAAAATGCCAGCAAAGTGACCTCATTATTGTCCTACAGGGCCTTTGAACACACTCAAGTTAGTCTGATTCAAATCATCCTTACATTTGTGCCATTTCCACATTATTTTCACTATGATCTTTATTTTTGTACTACTTGTTCAGATAGATTGTGTTTGCTCACATCACGTCCCTCTGTTTCTTTTTCACAGCAATACTTTTATGAATTTGCATTTGATGAACTACGGTCAAGGCCCAGGCACGTGTTGCCATATGCGGTTGTCTCATTTCAATACAAAGGCAAAGAGTCTGCTGCGGCTGCACACAGGTATGAACTGGTGACACCCAAGACTGGCTTAGAAAGTTATAAAGTTCATAACTTGATTATTACTTATTTAGTTCCTGTTCCTGTTGGTTTATATTGATCTAAACAGGTTTCTTTTCTCTTTTAGTAGATTAAACAGTACTGTGCATGAAGCGCAGAGGGGTAAGTTTTATATGCATTTCTCTAACATATCTGTGTGATAAAATTATTAGATATTCATTTATGTAGTCACGTGCAGCATTCCTGAGAACCCAAACTGTTTATTTTGCATTTGATGTTTTAGTTCGACGCAGATATACGGTGTGGAGTGGCTTGCTGGTAAATAAGGGAGAAGAGGTCTATCAAGTGCACATACGGTCTACAAGTCTCCCTCTCCTTCCTCTTAAACTGTAAGTGTCTTCTTTTCTGTAAAGACTACTGAGCTCAGTTTTGTCCTTTCAGATCTTTTTATTGGTTTTAAATTGCTGTATTTTTTTTCTCAATTTTCAGCCCAGACAAGCTTGACATCAAAATGGCAATGCATCTCGATCAAGTAAAGAGAAAGATCCCATCTTCTCTGCTATCATGGGACACATACAGTGGATCACGAGAGGGTAGGAGAAGTACCAGTGGCCCCAGGGTTATGAAAGTTTAGGGTTCTTATTTCTATTTTCAATTGTATTTTTTAATTTATTACTGTGAAAGTGTATGTATGTATGTGTGTGTGTGTGTGTATGTGTATATATATATATATATAATATTTTAGAGGTCGACTGGTATAGAATTTTGCCGATACCAATAACTAAGTTGGGAATAACCGATCGGTGGATAGTTTTTAAAAATTATTTCTAAATGAAAAAACAACATTTAAAGTAGGGATGCACCAATACCACTTTTTCTCTTCTGATTCTGATCCTGGAAATCTCAGTATCGGCCAATACCAGTGTTGTTTTTTGCATAATCGGTTTAGAATATCTTATTGTGTGGAACTAATTGGGAGTACTCTTTAATTTGCAAAGAAACGCAAACCTCTAACACATTATTTCAATTTAAATGTCTAGTTTATTAAGAAAAACTTAATTACCTTGTTTACTGGATAATGTAGCAGCAAAATTATCAGTAATTCCAGTCTTCAATTCTTCAGTAGAAAAGAAACCAGTGTTTTATTTTTTTATTTTACTTTCTTTTTTTTCCCAAAAATGTCTTAACTTACATCTGGACTTTAAAGGATTCTGATCTATTTTTTTGTGCAATTTAGTTGTAAGACATCAATCCACTTTTCATTCACAGTTATCTTTTCCTGTGTGAAAAATCCCTAACCCATTCAGTTTAAATATTGTTATAAATTGTAAACAAATACTAATGATGACAATAATAAATATTAAATACAACAGTAATATATTTATGTTGTGCAATTTTTAAACTCTTACACTTTTAAATTTGACATTCCATCTAAACTCTCCAGGAAGTCCTGTATGTTTATGCAAGTTCACAAAAGTTTAATTAGCTTCTTATTCAAATGCATATTATATGTGAACCGAACTATTGAGCATCTACAACTGAGATTTTGTTTGCGAGTAGCACTTAAATATTGCACGAAGTCTAAAAATATCTACGGGTGTGTAAACAGAGCAGCACCATTCACTGACGCGCTGGCGTTGTTCATGCATTTTATATATTTACTTATTAAACACAGCCTTTTGTGATTCTGATCACTTCACTTCTGGTGAGGGGTCTTTAATGTGAAATGTATATATATATATTATACACACATCGATTAGCCACATCATTAAAACCACCTGCCTAATATTGTGTAGGTCCTACTTGTGCCACCAAAACAGCTCCAACCCGCATCTCAGAATAGCATTTTGAGGTGCTATTTTTCTCACCACAATTGTACAGAACGGTTATCTGAGTTACCGTAGACGTTGTCAGTTCGAAGCAGTCTGGCCATTCTTTGTTGACCTCTCTCATCAACAAGGCGATTTCGTCTACAGAACTGCCGCTCGCTGGATGTTATTTGTTTTGGCACCATTCTGAGTAAATTCTAGAGACTGTTGTGTGTGTGAAAATCCCAGTAGATCAGCAGTTACAGAAATACTCAAACATTATGTTAAAACATTAGTATTGTGTTTTTTACAAATTAATATGGACTTGTTTTCTTTGCATTATTCGAGGTCTGAAACCACTGCATCTTTATTTTCACCAGTTATCATTTTCTGCAAATAAATGCTCTTAAATGACAATATTTTTATTTGGATATTGGGAGAAATGTTGTCAGTACTTTATAGAATAAAGCTAAAGTATAAATTTTACTCGCACATACTTTATAAATAGTAAATCTAGAGAAACTGATAATTTTGCAGTGGTCTCTTTAATTTTTTCCAGAGCTTACTTGATTAAAAAATTGTAACTAATTAATTGCACAGTTTTCTGTGATTAATCACAGTTAATTATGGCACATGTACATTACAATAAACACAAAAAATCGTTTTACTTGACTCTAATTTACTTTATACTTTGTGTGCAAGCAATTGGTCAGTCATCATTTATTGTAATTATGTACGTACATGTTAAAATGTTTTTTGTACTGTTTTTGCGAATAGAGTTAGACACATTTTTACAGGTTTTAATCTTTAATACACATATATTTTTACATGGCATATCATGTTTCAATTTGCGCAAAACCGCAATGACGTTGATTGAAAAAGAGAAACTCTACTCTAGTGCCTATTGCAGCAACGCAGAGAATGCAGTGCATACTTGCATTGGGTTATGAATTGAGCACTGAATCATTTCACAATGTATCGACACATGAAATTGAGCTAAAATTTGCTCATTGTAATTTCAGTCTATATATATATATATATATATATATATATATATATATATATATATATAATATTATTATTATTATTATTATTATTTGTATTTTCATTAATGATTAAAAAATACCAGTGATGTTCTTTTGTCCAGGAGATACCAAAACCTTGTAGCACACAATCCTTTCTTTACCTTAACATGGATAATCTTTTCCACTACAGTGCATGTATAATTACCTAGGGATTCATTTGTGTTGTTTGGAGGCTAAGAATGTGTTGTGTTGTGTTGCAGCATTGAAGTGTGGTATGTACTGCAGCCTGTATGAGGTCAATGGGAAGAGTAAACAGGAAGACAGTCTCTCGGGACTGCTGCAGCGGCTTGAGCGAGAGAGAATGGTGAGCTCATTCACAACCCTTTTCTAGTACACTTTGATTGAATTAACCTCCGCAGCCTCACTATAGCATGGCAAAGTCACCGCCTACCATCTTTCCTCTTTACCAGCTTGTTGATGAAATCTGTGTCAGTGAGCTGATATGGAGAAGTTATACTGGGGATGTGCTTTTATTAAAATAATGATATAATTAAACTCTTTTCACTGTAGGTTCTGGTGAAGCCATTGGTAGACAAAGGATTTCTTTTCTTGCTTTCATCCTCTCAGTTGCACACTACCAATGGTAGGTCAACACATGACAACCTCTTACCTTGTTTATCAGCACTGACAATATGGGTATGGCATGGAATAATACTGCCTGTCTCTTTGTTTCTTTGAAGAGAGGCGAGGCAGATATGATAGGGGTTTACAGGCACTTTTTGTCTTTCAAGAGCAAAGAATCATCTCGAGGTTGGGTGAGTGTCTCTTGTATTGTTTTTTAAAGTTTTTTTGATTTGGGTGTGTAACCATCATTGACTGCTTCTATTTACCTTCTTAAATTTAATTTATTTTATTATTATGAAGTTTCTAAAAGCTTTGGAGTAGATGATGACCCTCTGGTTCCACTAGAGCCTATAGACCCAATCAGCCACCAACTAGATAATTTTGTACCCGCCCTGCACCACGGGCTCTTCAAACTGCGTGCCAATCCACCCAAAGAGCTTGCTGCGGGGCTGAAGCGCCAGGCACTGGACTATCTGAGCCAAAAGGAGCAAGGTGCTATACGGCCCTTTCAGGTGGAGGAGTACCGGCACAGTTTGGATGACCGGACCAACCTACATCCAGCACCTCGTCCCAAGAACATAGACTCCGCACTAAAGTCTTACATATATGGGCCGGGACAGTTTCAGCTACCTGTGGAGGCACTGCAGCATGGCCTGATGGACAGCAGGCAGGGGGCAGTGTCTCCCCCAGCAGGCACTGAAGAGTACAGTCCTGTTTCAGACTGGGGAGGGTCAGATAGACAGGCATCAAGCAGCAGTGGACTTGGGATTTCTCAGTCTAACGGTGGCGCTCAGAGGCCACAGGGGGAATATGACAAAGACAAGATGGAGAAATTGCTGAAGTTGATACAGTTACACAAGAGGACTTTGGGAAAGGAGGAGGAGAGCGGGCCGGATCGAGAGGATGACTGGGACCCAGCCAGTCTGAAGAGGAAGCTAGAGAAGGAAGGTGCTGGAGGCATGAGCAAGTACCTGAGGACAGATCTGCTGAATGGAGAGCCAGGAAGAGGTGAGTCTGTGCTGAACGAACTGTGTAGAATATGGTACAGGATGGTGCTTGCGGGATATACATACTGAAGAATAAAATAAACAGCCTAGGCTGGTTTGCTGGAAGA
The DNA here is from genome assembly GCA_032164185.1 of Moxostoma hubbsi. Taxonomy (NCBI): domain Eukaryota; kingdom Metazoa; phylum Chordata; class Actinopteri; order Cypriniformes; family Catostomidae; genus Moxostoma; species Moxostoma hubbsi. The sequence continues at coordinate 66,498,580 of JAVLUX010000001.1, forward strand.
AGCTGGTCTCCTGGCCAACTAACATGTGGATAAAACCCTTTTAAAACCAGCCAACCAGTCCAGCTAAGACCATCAAACTAGCCTGTGCTGGTTTAATCTGTTTTTACAACAGAGAAATCATGAAGAAACATCTTTATTTTTTTTAATATTATTTATAAGCCAAAAAAATTATGTATGGACTATCTGAAGACTGCCTGAAGAAATCTAAGTCAATAGTTTTTAGGTTTTGGAAAACAATGTGTAAAGTGTAAAATAAAAAATGGCTAAGACTGTGTAAAAAAAAAAACAGTTTTAGGTAGCAGAAATATAATGCTGTTAATTCTCAATGTAATTTTTCTTAAATGCTTAAAGGGATAGTTCACTCAAAAATTTGATTTCTCTCATTATTTACTCGCTCTTGTGATATCCCAGGTGTTTGACTTTCTTTCTTCACCAGAATACTATAAATAGAAAAATATCTCTGATCAGTTGTTCCTATAAATGCAAGTGAATGGCGATTTTCTATTTGAAGGCAGCATAAATGCCATCAATACGACTGCAGCTGTTAAATTAAGGTCTTCTAAAGCTTGGAAAGGGTGGAGTCCAAGCAGTCTCTCTTGTGACATATCCACATTGCCATGGATACTGAGGTAATCTCATGTTTTCCACTCGGTTGAGACATCCAGGATAAGCACACAAATGCACCATTGTGAGTAAAGAAACAGATAATAGGGCTGAAACGATTAGTCAACACGCGAGAGCAGCCCTGCAGTTTGCGCCAGACTGAGGAGAAGAATTCCACAGACCACAGTCCAGATGCACTCTAAACTTTCCAAACAGCTTCAGGTAATGTAGATAGCAAAGTATGATGGAATTATAATGCAAAAATGCCAAACAAGTAAATACAGAAGCACTCTCGTTATGGAATAAGTGGAGCCGGAGCTCTTTAAAGGAAACACCCAGGCATTACATCTTAAATGCAGTTTTAATGTGTTAAAGCTTTATTAAAGTTCAAATAATACAGAAGCAGATCATGTAAATAACTATAAACTCAGAAACTGGCATTGTCCCGATTTAGGGGGGAGAGATTGAAACTGCACCCGGCTGATACATACTGTCGCGGGGATGCTCATCCCTCAAGTGCGGCTAGATTAGAATTTGATGCTCGCGACTTATTGAATCATAATATATGTCACTGTGCATTTCTTATCGTGAAGAAAATTGGCATTATGCAGCTTTATTAATAGAGAGAGTATGTTTTTTTTGTGAGTTAAAGATGGATTTAAGTGAACAGAAAGGTGAGAGAGGGTAGTCTTTGCCCCATTATACACCGCAACAAAATACTTTTTTTATTTGTTTTTGTTTTGGCTTGTTTTCCAATATAAGTATCTTAAACTCCTTTAAAACAACATATATTTACTTTAGCAGTTATACTACGGAATAAAAAATAGTTTTCTGAGAATGTTGAATATAATATTAAAAATGCAAATATTTTAAAATATCTAAAAATATGTATTCACCTGAAAAGCAGCATATAATATATTTAAGCTTGCTTTTAGAGAATAGATCTTGAATATAAGTATATTTTTTCTTTACTCGCAGAATTATAACCAAGTGAAAAAATACACTTGTATACAAAATACACATTCTTTTAAAGCAAATCTAAATATCTTATATGTTGCTACTCAATTAAATGTATCTTGTTTTAAGGATTTTTAGTCCATTTTTAATGGAAAACAAGACAAAAACACTTGATTACAATATGATTTTTTGCAGTGAATTTCTATACTGAATTTACAGTGAATGTCATTTAGAAATATTTTTAAAAGATGATTTTGTCATTTTTATTGTTAGTAAGCGTGTTTAGTCCAACCATTTTAAATCAGGACACAAGCTGAATAATCGGTGAAGAGCTAATGATTAATCAGCAAGTAGTCAAATAATCGTTCAAATAATCGTTAGTTGCAGCCCTAGAAGACATTAACAACTGCTGTCGTATGGATCAAGTTAATGCTGACTGTCTGTGATTTTTGGACCTTCAAAAGAGAAATTTTAAGGACCTACTGAGCGAAGATATTTTTTCAAATGTGTTCTGGTGAAGAAAGTAAGTCGTACACAAGTCGTTTTGGGTGAACTATCCCTTTAATTGAACAAGCTTCACTTCCATCATACATAAGAGTTATGTGGGGGGTGGGGTAGGTTAAACACAATCTTTCCTATGATGTCTCAGTCACGTTGCATTGTGGGATCTGAAGCATACATACAAGTAGGTTTACGCCCTCTGACAAAATCGAGACAAAAATTTCCCTTGCCCCTTAACAAAGTTCGCAAGTGCATGTTCAAAGTCAAGTGCAGTGCAGCCTGTGAGAGAGGTGTAATGTGCCTCAAAGGAGCTCCAGCACAATAGAGTGATTGATAATGCAGTTCCTCAGAAAAATGAGCTCTTTGTTGACAGACTGTTTTTCTTTCTGTCAGTGATGATGGACAGCATGGGGATGTGTGACACGGACCTACGGGAGCGCGTGACTCCAAGTACCTCTTTACGAGACACGCATACTTTGCTCAAACTCTTCCTCAGCACACTCAACAGAATGGCCCAGACCTCTTCAAGTGGCCAGCCTTTAATTCTCCCAGACAGTTCGGAGATCAACCCCACCGACTTAGTGGCTCACTGTGACCTTGACCTGCGGGGCAGGCGTGCTGATGCGGAGCAGGTTATCCAGGATTATTTAGAGGTTTGGACAGTTCCTCGTTATGTCACACTCATTTCTTATCTTGAACATACCTTGATTTTGCAAGCTTTCTGCTTTTTAGTTGTTTTGCTAACCTCTAGCCTGTATTTGTAGGAGCAGATGGTCTGCAGCAGGAGCAGTTTGGATGTGTGCAGTCCTTCTTCTAGTATGGAACAGCAGCCCTCCCGTCCAGCAGAAGTCTCACATCAGAGCCACCACTTCTGGAAAACACTCACCACAGGTTCTTACTCACCTGCATCCTTATAAGTCAAACATCTATTCACTTAAAATGTAAATAAGCTTGTGTGATAAAGCAGGGGCACAAATAAGTGTTATATTCAGAATATATGGCAGATATGACCAAATATGTGCCCATGACCAATCTGAAAATAGATAGAAAAATAACCCATAACAATCAAGGAAAAAAGTAATAAAGTCATGAATTTATAAAGATTTGTATGGTAACCATTTTGTTTTATATCTGGTTTTATATTTAGAGGGTGTTGGTGAGGCTTGCTTGAGTGGAGGTGAGAAGCAGGCAAAGACCACAGGAAAAGCAGTAGATGCCATTCTCGACATTGAGTTCAAAAACCTCTGCACAGGAATCCATGAACTAATGGAGGCCCAACATATAATGTACAACTCCCAGATTCCTTTGCCTCGATGTGAGGAGCAGGCCAATTGGTCGTGCCTGTCCTTCTCTCCATTCGTTTCAAAATACGTCACCTCACCGCCAATGCAGGGCCATGTCAACACTCTCTGTGAGAAGATGAACCGATTGATTTGTGCTCCCAGTTCGTCGTTGGAACCTGCGCCCATTACATCACCAGCTGCTGTTGCCCCAGTGCCCGCCCCCTTAACTTCAGTCCTGCCCTCTTCTGCCAAGCCGACTAAAGCCCAAACCACCCTGCCCTCTCCACCTGTCCCTTGTCATACTAAAACATCATCTCCAGTGCCTAAGTCTCAAGCTTCGATCAACAAGCCACAAGCCCCTGTACTTACCCCTAAACCTCCCTCTTCAGGCAAACATCGCCTTGGCACTGTCAAAGAGGTCCACCTATTTTCAGAAGAAAAGTCAACTGACCTCAAGAGTACAAATGTTGTGGAAAGTCCTATGTGCTCTCCATCAACAGTAAGCGGAAGTAATCCTCCAATTCCTCCAGTATTGGCAATACCCTCAGATCCTATCCTTTCAGGAACCTCAAGCACTGTGGGCAGCAACATTATTGGCCAGATAAAGCCAGATGTGTTGTGCACACTGGTGGAGATCATGCAGAAGAATGCAGTGAAGTTCTACATTCAGAGAGGAGATGAGGAGAGTGAACTCTGCACTGAGATCAAGGTATGACGCTCAGTACATAATGTGTCAGAATATTTATTGTGTACTTGCATATTGACTCTGACCTTTGTTTTGAAACATGTCTGTAATTCCTTCCTTGTTTTATTATCGCAGGAGTATTTAAGAAGTCTTGGCAACATTGACTGCAACCCATTGACCTTCCTGGTGAATAAAAGCCAGCAAAAGTTCATGATCATCATTCAGAATGAGGATATCGCTGCTCATGTACATAAGGTAACTACTAACAAAACCTTTCAAGTTACTTTTGTATATAACAAACTTGAGAGGCATTCACTTTCATATTTTTTCCCCTCCTTACCTCAATTAGATCCCAGCACTGGTGTCTTTGAAGAAGTTGTCCACAGTTTACTTTGCTGGCGTCGACAGTTTGGATGATGTGAAAAATCGCACTTACAATGAACTTTTTGTGTCAGGTGGTCTCATCGTGTCTGATGAGCTCATTCTCAACCCTGATAATATAACACTAGGTAAGAGCTTCCAAAAATGTGGTGGGTTTGCAAAAACTCTAGTACCATCTGCTATAGTCAATGCCATGATGGTAGAAATATTATAAATTATTTTCTTTGGATTTGATTAATTGCAGTATTTTGTGCTTGAATTCAGTGGGAATGCAAGTTGCCATACCTTTTTCTCCCAATGCTCACAATTGAATTGTGCTTGCAGAAAAGCTAAAGGCATTTCTTCAGTTCCTGGAGGAACAGGGCTCACCATGGAAGTGGAAGGTTCACTGTAAGACTCAGAAGAAGCTTAAAGAGCTCAGCAGGTAGAGACCGTTTGATGCTGTTCAGCCTATCCTGACAGAACCTAGCCTCCATTATTTCACTTTACTGACCACTTCACTTTCACAGGGTAAACGCAGAGGCCATGGAGCTATTAAACCTGCTAACGGCCTATCAAAAGAAACACCTGGTGGAGTTTCTACCTTACCATGAGTGTGACACTCCATCTAAGCAGGCTCCTGATTTGGACTGTCTGGTGAAGTTACAAGCTCAACACACACAGCTCAGACACATCATATTCCTTACAGGTACACGTACCCAGTCTAGTCAAAGATTGAGTTTCAGTGGTATATATGATTAGTAGTATTTCACAGCTGTTTGAGGTGTTTCTTCTTATGATACGACATTGTTGCTTCGATCACTTGTTTATATACAGAAAGGCATCATGAGACATTCTCACAGTTCTCTGGCAGTGGAGTTATTGTGGCAGGTATGAATGACATCATGAACAACTTCCAGAGTTTGATCAGCATTCTGGAAGAAGTAGTGAATATCCGACCTGCTCCAGGTAAAACCTGAATATCTTGACAGTTAACGGCAATGCAGTGATTGCCTAATAGTGCAATCACTGCTTGTTCAAAAATCAGTTTTATTTATGCTCTGAGATCTTAAGTAGTGACATTTAAATCCATGTTGATCGTCTCCTCTTTCACCACTCAGTAGAGCCTGATGCAGTGGTAGATGAAGAGGACATGTCCATAGACTCTGAAGATGACATGCTGGTTATCGACGAGCCTTCCATTCAAGCTGAAAATAATCTGGAAGGACAGCAGGCCCCTCTGCCCCCTCCGCCTCATACAGATGGGTTTCGTCCTCCTCTCCCTGACCAGCCCCCTTTGGACCCCATTATTGATCCCCCTCCAAACCCTTCCACCTACCCTACCCAGGGCTCATATGCGACTGATTACGTGGCTCTCAAATCTGCCATCGCTCAATATAAAGCCGCTACTCAGGAGGGCACACCTAAGCCTGAAGTGGAGGACACCCTGGTCAGTTTTGGGGTTAACCCCCACCAGAGCTACCTGTGTCCCAGCTCAGCACAGTGGAGCCCTTACTCTGGATCACCTGCATACCACATGTCCTCTGCGTATTCGTCCCCAGTTAGGGCAGCCTCCAAAGGTTTAGAGTACAGCCAAACTGCCACCACAAACACCTCTACTTTGCCCATCGCCCAGACGCCCACCATTCCAACCTCCCTGCCCCTCCCTCAGCCCCCTGTTAGCTCAGCGGAGGTGCCTCCAACTCCAGAAACAGCCTCCTCCCTTCAGCCCCCTGACATTGTGGGTACGGCTGGAGCAGCAACAGCAAGCAGTGCAAATCAGGTGGTTCTTGCTGGCTCTCAGGATGCTCCGAAAGGTTTAGAGACTGCTTCTTTCTCCTCCTCTTCCTCACTTCACACCACTTTTCCTTCCTTACCAGATGTTTCTCTCTTTCCAGCCCTCACTCCTATTCCTTCTCTTCCACCTCTCTATAACTGGGGGCCATCACAGGGAACTCAGCACAGTTATGCTGCAGGACAGAGCGGGGGAGGTTTCAGCACTCTCCCTACCAACCAGACTGAGGCCACAGGGCCGTTGGGGGCAGGTGGATTGTGGGTGGGAGGAAGTGAGAGCAGAACCTCTAATAGTCAAGATGAAGAAGGCACCTCTGCTCCAGCCACCTCTATGGTAGGTGCTGTACTGCATGAGGGAGAAGGCAATAAAGGATGTGCAATGGATAGTTTGACCTTGTGCACCCAAGGCAGTAGAACTCCAGTGAACTCTTCTTCAGAGAATAAGGGAGGCAGTCAGGTCCCACCCACCAGGGGCGGCACTGCTTGTAGAGGACTCCTGCCCATTCCTGGAGCTGCACGTGGAACCATGTGCAGAGGTGGGTCACATGGCAACAATAGCATGTACCATCCCAGAGGGGGCATGTCAGGATCTGCTGATATGATGCGTGGTGGCTTCAGGGGTAGAGGAGTACCGCCAGTTCCCATGAGATCTAGACCAGGTTGGGGACAAATCAGAGGAGGCCCATCCTGTAATTGGGGCTATCCCCCTGGGAGGGGAGGGGGTGGACGGCCAGACTACTATTCAGACTACAGCTACAACTAAATGCCATTGGGATGTCATGGCTTCCCTAATAGACTACTGGCATTATAAATGTATATATTTAACTGTAAGAGCACATCAAATCAAAATGTCATCAAGTGTAATGGGGGAAAAACAAGAAATCTGGTTTTGTATGAATGAGATTTGTGACTCAGTGGCCAGAGTTTCACTGTTTTCAATAATGCTCTTCCTAAACAAATGTTTGGAAAACCTTGTTCATACCACTATATTTATATTGCCAAGAAATGTAATTGCCTTTCAATGTTTCATTTTTGTCAATAGTTTATGTTTGGATTTTCAAATCGGTTTGTGAACAAGGAGCAAAATGCAGACAATATTTTTTTAAAGAAAAAAAGTGAGTCATTCTTCATTTTAGCTGTTTTTGTTTTTTACATTCTTGGTTGTACAGATGTTCTATTAAAACAAGGTTGTATCAAACATTGTGATATTGTGTTCCGTATTAGCTCACAGTTGAGAATGTGTTAACTCTTTGTATATGTACATAGTTATTTATGATATTATATAAAAATTATTGTTACAGATTTTCTGTCCAATGAGATGTATCAATGTCATAGTTGTTGCATATGACAACATTGACCAAATGGTTATACAAGCCAGCAGAGGGAGTCATTTCCCCATTGTTTCTGGTGGTGCAACGCTAAAGCAGATGATTGTTTTAAAATAGAATTAAGGCAAGAATATGCATCTTAATTTCAAAATAGCAGAAAATGAAACGTCTTTGGAGCTTTGGAAATGTTTTATTATTTACCAGTCAAACAGCTATGCCTCTAACAATACTGTTAATTCCAAATTTAACTGTGAGAACTCATGTTAAAAGCATGCTTGAAAACTATTGGTCTTACTGGATTTGCAGCTTAGAAGCAAACTGCTCATCTTCTGCAATGAACAGTATTCTGTATATCATACCTCCTAAACAGTTCATCCGTTTATACATTATCTCAGGAACAACATAAGTTCTTACTATATGGGCTTTATTTAAGGTCATATGGATTTATCATTTGTGCTTGTAAGATGAACTAAATAAGCATAATAGATGTGGCAGAACAGCATATTCATTTATAAGCATATGCATCCTAAATAGAAATGTGTTGCCTTCCAGACAAATTTCAATATTAAATTATGTTTTGTATGTGTACTATATATATGCCATTTACCATGACTGTAGGTGGATTAATGGTTTTGAGGTAGAACATATTTTTGGGATGGTTTGGAAATCTGGATTATACAGAGTTACAATAATTCTTATTTGGGGGATCAATTTGCATTTTCCACCCACTTCCATTCTTCATTTATCATTTATTTACCACCTGAGTTGAGAATAGGAGAGGTAGAACATGCTATACAGCATGAAAAGAAAACAAAGGATTAAAAAAAAAAAAAAAGGCTGAACAATTATTGGAGTGCCTAGTTGCCCGAAAAGTAATCTGCTAAAACCTGACCTTCGGTTATCTCGTCTCTCATTTGACAATCATCTCTAAAAACTGTGTTGGTATTACACACAAAACAATGGCAAGGCCATAACGAAGTAGTCATTATTATATAACTCTTAAGTCTTAATAATGTGTGTGTAGTGAAGTTGTTGCAAGCAGCTGATTATTATTGTGAACTGTTCTTTTGTTTTTTTATCACTTTTGCAAGGGCAGAAAGACAGATCAGTTTGATAACTTAAGAGTGTGCACTTTATGTATGGTCAAAACAGTTTGTCTGTCCAAGTATACATGATGGCGATAATCAAATATTTGAAGGAAGGGCGACAAATACACCAGGTTTTAAACACGTTACGCCTCACTGGTGTTTCAGAGCATGCATGCGGACAATCTCAAGGCCAGTTGTGGTCCGATCAACATGTATACATGCTGGACAAAGTCGAGCTGCGACAGTCGCATTATCTAGGTCTATTAGTCTGACTTCACAAAAAAGATTTTTTAGTCTTATTTTCTGTTTTAGTCTGACTGAAATCAGACTTTTAAAGCATATGGAAATGTATAGACAAAGTCTGAGAACAAGACCACTATTCTGGTTAATTGGCAAAAAAATCATCTCATTCAGAACATCTGACAATTAAAAAAAAAAAATCATAAGATATTCTATTATTTTAGGTCAAAATGCAAACGGATATGCACACAACATTTGGGCTCTTTAGATAAGCCTGTAAGAGTGTTGGTTAAGGAGTTACGGTTTACATGCAGAGCAAAATTGAGGTAGTGGGCAAAAATCAATGTGTGCTGAGCGGTTTATACTTAAACCATTTATGACCTTACCCAGATAAAAGACAGCCTTTTAAGCTATTTACATGACCACACATTACCGGCCTATTCAGCCTAATCTGTGCATGTAAACACGCTTTCTGAGTGCACTCTCGAATCTAGGAATGCTTTTTTCAATTCTTTTAACTGATCTGATTGCTGTTTGTAGAAGCATTGCTTGTGGCCAGGCTTTACAGCTGATGGACAGCCAGGAAGCACGTGTCATTGTATCAAGTGGGTTGCTGCAGTTAAATCTGATCACATCTGGAAACAGGCTGCATGGATTAACTCTGTACCTTTGCCTTGGTGCTCTTTCATTTTCATGATTTGCTTTTAGTGAATATCGTGCATGGTGTGGGAGGGAAAATTCGGGCATGGGTGTTTAATCCTCTCCTAATCTAGCACATCCCGGTAATGAAAGAACATTTTGCTTAATGCAAAGTGGCGAGGATGAATCCTATCACACATAAACAGACATCACTACATTTCTCTGTGTTTTTCTTGTCATTTCACTCTTTTGGTTTTGAGTTGTGGAATTATTCAACTTTAGAGAACGGTGTGACTGCTAAGAAGAACATTTATTTTCAAGACATTTTACAGAACTTTACCATCATTTCTTACTAACATTGAGAGCTCTTCTTGACAAGGATTAGATGTGTGTAATGTTAATGACCCAATGGGATTGATCTAGAAGGCCTTCTGATAAGGATTTTGATCAATACTGACTAACACATCATCTCTCTTTAAATCAACAGCTTCTTATTGTTTCATACTTTGACCGTGAGGTGCCTGTCTTGTGTACATGTGCATGACCCTGAATGTTGTGTACCGTCTTCAAAGGGAGTTTTTATTCTTCCAAAACAACCTAGCATGAAGATCCTCCAATCTGAGTTTTGCTTGGGGCCATAAAAATTATAACCCAGCCTCTGTGGGTTTTCAATGCTTTATTAACAATGCAGTCCTATGCGATCATGTACCGGCAGTCTAAGCAGGATCACTTCATATTTGCTTAGTGCTGTGAGACAGAAGACGCTCACTCTGAGGATTAAAATAACAATTTATTAGGGAATTATAATTAATTTGTAAAGCTGCTCCCCATGGTTCAATCAGGCTTAAAAAGATTGGTCACCCAAAAATTCATATTTTGTTATCATTTACTCACCCTCATTTTGTTCCAAACCTGACTATAACTTTCTTTTCCTGTGGAACATAAAAGGCCGAATGTCAGCCTCAGTCACCAATCACTGTGGCCAGGATCTTTTTTTATATAGAATAGAGCACAATCTAGTCTAGTTCCACAAGAAAAAATTTATTTTAAATAGGGGAATTGATTTAGAAAATAGGATTTTTCTTTACATTGGTGAATTGATTATTAATGTTTACATATAGACCCATGGGGCAAAAAAACACTAATCAGGAAATCATGGCAAACCTTGTAAAAAGAGCACAGCAGTGACCACCCATTTTTATGACGTACTAGAAATGATGCAATTGAGTCAGTCTGCCTACATTCCCAAACTTCTAGATGTGTAAATGTCTTAATTTTTTGCAATATAATTTAAAAGCATTGATTCAATACTTATATTCAACATTTTTAAATGCAGGGGTGTTAAGTAATGAATTACAAATTCTCACGTTACTGTAATTAACTATTTTCCCCCAAGAATTGTACTTTTTAAGTAGGGCCTAGTTTAGAAATGTTAATACTTTTACTTGAGTATATTTTAAGTGCTGTAACTGCAATTTTAATGCATTATTTTCTGTCTGTGTTCGCTACTTCCCTGTCCTAATTTTATTTTTATCTATCAACATGATTGGCTAGGGAGAGTCTCATGACTCCTGTCAAATCAAATCACACACTTGAAAAGCAGCTGCAGATTTGGCACCATCTGTTCTAGCACAGTTCACCTGAACATCATGGCAGCACCTGAAAGGGCTTTTAACAGTGAAAAAGGTCAATTGCTTAATTGTGTCATGGGAGTTTAACTTGCTCAAGCCAGATATCAGCATTAATCCTGCCTCTAATTTTAAGAAACATATCGAGGTAAATTTAATATTTCTACTTACTAGATTCTGTGTGTCTAATTTAACTATCTATCATTGAGATAATTGGGTTGATGTGAGAGATTAAGGCAATGTTATCAATAGGGCTGGGCAATAAAACGATCTTGCTGTTTTATGAAAAAAAGAGAGATGTCTGTGATATGGATGATAAAATTTGGAGCAATTTTCCATACTTAGCCTATGTTCAATATCTAGAAAATGCATGTTTTTGCATCGATCGTGATAGCAAGACAACCACTGGTTGGTTGATCTAGATAAAATATAATAGACTGACTTTTTATTTCCTGTCTTCTGCCGCTGCGTGCTCTTTGATTGACAGGCGCTAATGTTTGAGCGCTAATGCAGGTTCGCCACTAAATGATAAAATACACTTTATAATTCCGCCAATGACCTTCTTGATGAGACATTAATGTAAACACAGTCGGTTTGGTCTCATAAAAATTGGATTTGCATAAAAATATATAACTACATATAACCGAATTGATCACTGTCTTGTATAGGCTATGCCATATAAAGTCTATTAATCAAACAACAATAACAAGGAAATGAGAAAACCACTCACTGCTTTTGGCTGGAAATCTTGAGTAGCTTTAAAAGTATGAATGGAATATAATACATTTTGTAATAATATTTTAATATAATATTTTAATATAATATAAAAATAATACCGACCCCTGATGTAGAGTACGGAAGCTCAAAGAGGCCTTGCGTTATTATTTTTTTTCTGTCTCGTTTTCTCGTGATCTCGACATAACTAAGGTTGTTTTCTCATGATCACGACTTAATTTTCTCGTGATCTCGACATAACAAAAAGATGTTTTCTTGTGATCATGACTTAATTTTTGTCGAGATCTCGACAAAACAAAAAGTTGTATTCAATAAGGATATCTGGTTGTCATTGACAACTTCCAGATTAGTGTCAGACACCTTAGAAGAAGACTATCACGTCTACAACTTTGTCGTAGCGTGACCCTGAACGTTTGGTCAATTTCATTGCAAGCCAACTTGATGGACCGGGACGTCTGCATGACTGCGGTCAAGCCAGCCGCGATTTAGATCCGAGTGCGCGCATATTGCAGTTCTTGACACCTGTTGAGTGCAGAAGAAAGCGAGTCTTGCTATATTGATGAAAATGCGTTTATTAAGTGTTTGTGATGTGCTGCCTGGCGTTTAGTAATATGTTTGATTTAGCCTATGTGAAAGGTGCCTAACTTTACATTTATATATAATAAATTGTACTTTTCTGCCAAGGATCTCTCATTGTCCTTCATACCTTGTAGGTCAATTAAAAACTGTATAGAAAATTAAAGGGAAAAACAACTTTTTGTTATGTCGCGATCACGAGAAAACAACTTTTTGTTATGTCGAGATCACGAGAAAATTAAGTCATGATCACGAGAAAACAACCTTAGTTATGTCGAGATCACGAGAAAACGAGACAGAAAAAAAATTATAACGCAAGGCCTCTTTAAGCTTCCGTAGTAGAGAGAGTGTTAATTTGTATAATAAATTACCAGGAAAGTAGAGATGATAAAATAATTTATAATTATGCTTAGCCTTTATAACATTTTTTGTAATGCTGATAGAAAAGTATCAACATTTGTAGAGCAATACATCAGGCAGATCATTCCACCACTTACAAACTTCAGAAAATTGTGCATCATGCATGAGAATGAGAACACAACTATTCTGGGCTTAAAAGATACAAGAACTAAATCAATGTTGAACGTTGTTTCTCAAAAGGTGGACAATGTGGCTGTCCATGTGCTACTTAAAGAAATAGTTCACTCAAAAATGAATATTTACTCTTTCTTTCTTCTACAGAACACAAATTAAGATTTTTAGAAGAATATTTCAGCTCTGTAGGCCCATACAATACAAGTAAATGGATGCCAACATTTTGACGCTCCACAAAGCACATAAATGCAGCATAAAAGTAATCCATATGACTCCAGTGGTTAAATCCATGTCTTCAGAAGTGATGTGATAGGTGTGGGTGAGAAACAGATCAATATTTAAGTCCATTTTTGCTATAAATTCTTCACCCTGCGCAGTAGATGGTGTTATGCATGAAGAATGTGAATTACCAAAAACACAAGAAGAAAGTGAAAGTTAAAGTGGAGTTTGACTGACCAGGGAGGAGAATTTACAGTAAAAATGTACTTAAATATTGTTCTGTTTCTCACCCTACCTATCATATTTCTTCTGAACACCAATGGAGTTACATGAATTAGGCTAATTTTATGCTGACTTGTTATTTTTGGAGCTTCACAATTTTGGCACCCATTCACTTGCATTGTATGGACCAAAAGAGCTGATACAGTCTTCTAAGAATCATAATTTGTGTTCTGCTGAAGAAAAAGTCACACATCTGAAATGGCATGAGGGATCCTTTGAAGCCTGATGTGGCCCCTGTACCAAGCAACTGTTCTACCCCCTCTATTCTTTGGGACATAACGCACCAAGTGACCAAGTGGGTTTTCACACTTTTTTTTTTTTTTGCATTCCTTGCTTTGTTTGAACGTGTTTTATGCATAACAATAACGCTCTATCTGCATTAAGGGAAATTTAGACCCTACACATAAACTGATTTTAATGTAATTGTTTCATATATTATGATATTGAAAATAAAATTTTCATCTTCATTTCTGTAATCTTGTAGTCCTTTTAATTATTTTTACCATCAGATTAATGTAGTGTTTACATTATCATAGAAAAGTGATGTATTTTTAAATTTTGTCAATCACAAACACCTATAAAATACCTATATTTTTTATTCTCTCTGGCCATAAAAGGGAATGTAAATTATGGTATGTGTACATTTTGAAATTGCTGCATAGTTTTATTATAAAGGGTCATAGCTTTCGCAACTCAGTACTCAATGTTCACTACTCATGAGTACTTTTAAATGAGCTACTCTTTTACTCTTACTTGAGCAGTTTTTAAGACAGGTACTTTTACTCTACTCAAACTACATTTATTAAGATTGGGACTTGAGTGTTATTTTTCAGTACTCTTTCCACCCCTGTTTAAATGAATAATTTTATATTGTTACAGTTTTTAATATGTTTACATTATTTTCAGTGCTGCATGACGTTAATTCCCTCTTGAAAGACATTAAAGGAATAGTTCACACAAAAATGAAAATCTCCTCATGTACTCACCCCAATGCCAACCCAGGTGTGTATGACTTTCTTTCTTCTGAAGAACACAAACAAAGATTTTTAGAAGAAAATCTCAGCTTTGTAGGTCCATACAATGAATAGGTCCCAAAATCTTAAAGCTCCAAAAGCACATAAAGTCAGCAATGTGACAGCAATCAGCTCCCTATTCAATATATTAAAGCTCAATAAAGCACCTAAATGTAGCATAAAAGTAATTGCTACAACTCCAGTGGTTAAATCTGTATCCTTAGAAGCGTTATGACAAGTATGGGTGAGAAACCACCCATACTTTCATGATTCATGTGCTTTTTTTCATGGGATTCATGTGCTTTTTTTTAGCTTTAAAATACCCATTCACTTACATTGAGAGGACCTACAGAGCTGAAATATTCTTCTAAAAATCTTAATTTGTGTTCAGCTGAAGAAAGAAAGTCATACACATCTGGGATGACATAAGGGTAAATAAATGATGAGTGAATTTTCATTTTTGGATTAACTATCCCTTTAGTTAATAAAGTCTTAAAGTCCTAAAGTCGTCTACCTTTGTCTTTTTTGACAGATTTTCAAATACTTCTTTGCTACAAATTGAAGTTTGACACACCAAAGCTGGTTGGTTTGGTTCATGGCTTGGAATTCTTTTGTGTAGTACTTTATCATTTGCTCATGGAAAAAATGGAATGGGAAAAATACCTCCTGAACCAGAATAGCTGAAAAAGTAGGCAGACACTGTTGTGCTTTATTAAAGTAAATGTTTACTGAGGCTGTTTTTCCTTAACATTCTGCCTAACATTTCCTATTGTGTTCCATGGAGGAAAGAAAGTCATTCAGCATTGAAACAAAACAAAGTCCATTTTGTTTGGTGAACTATTCTTATGAGAAATCCTGCAGGATTCTGAAGTCACAGGTTTGCTACTCTGAGTCATATTTGTCTTTGCAAATTGTCATGTTTTCTGTGTCCCATTGAATTATGGAATGTTCAACAACAAATGCTTCTTTCAGTTGGCCATTTTCCCCCTCCATTAGTGGCTCAAGGAACACTACATGCCTGTCAGACTGAGACTTGCCCCTCAGTCGATCTCCAGTTGACGGAGCTGCAAAAATAGAGGCCAGAGTGCATCTGTCTTGCCCGAAGGTGGTGATGGCTGGAGAGGGAGGAGGGGGTTTACAGCAACCACAGTGACATGGGGTTAAATACAAATACATGAGTATCAGTAAAAGTGTCACAACACAGCCCAACAGGGTGGTGTAGCCGGTGTTGAATGGCTCTTCCATGGAGCGCTGGACTAAGACAGTAAGATTCACTTCTCGTGATTCATTAATCATCCTGGTGTTATCCACAGCAGTGCACAGGTAGACCCCTGAATCTGTTGACTGGGCTGCTATAATATCCAAGCTACCATCTTGATTCAGACATAGGGTTCCATTCTGAATCAGCTGAGAGATGTTCTCTTGATGGGGGATTATCCAACTGTAGGACAGATCTTCCCCATTCAGAGATCCGGTGCAGTCCAGTCTCACTTGTTCTCCCTCGTACACAGATTTATCAGTCTTTGGGGAGATGAGTGATATCATCTTCCCTATTGTACAGTTCTCGAATAACTGAGAGGTGCGCAGAAAATGAACTGAGATTTGAGGCTCGCCGTACATCAGACACCTATAGTCCTCCTTGTAGTCTTTCACGCTTGCATATCCCTTTTGTTCCCAGTGCCAGAACAAACGATATACAGAGCAATCACACTCCAGGCTGTTGTTGTGCAGGAATAGGCCTCTTTGCACTGCCACAGGCAACAAAACAATGTCATCCATAGGTAATCGAAACAGGCGGTTGGAGGAGAGGTCTAGCATCACCAGGTTGGGATGGCTGTGCTTGCGAACTGTGAAGAAAGGGAAGTCCGTGATCTGGTTGAGGCTGAGATAAACCTTTCTGAGATTGCTGAGCCCCATTAAGGTGTTGCTTTCCACACGGGTAAGGCGGTTGTTGTAAAGCAACAACACTTCCAATTCCAACAGGTCCTGAAAGTTGTACTTCTCCACCACCTGTAATTTGTTGGAGGAGAGGTCCAGATACCGTAGACTGCTTATGTTATGGAAAGCTCCTGGGCTGAGCAAGGAGATGTGGTTATGGGACATATGCAAAGTGTGCAGCTTTTGGAGCCCATAGAAGGTGCCTGATGCCAGCCAGGTTAGTCTGTTATGACTGAGATCCAGGACAGAAATTGTGAAAGTTATTGGAGAGGGAAATCGGTCCAGACCAAGCGAGCCACAATTTAGGATGTCAGAGGTGCACAGGCAGCCGTGAGGACAGCTGGCCCATGAGAACCGAACCAAGAGTGAGATCAAAACCATACAAGTAATAGAGGTCATTCTTTTGGTTACACGTACAAGAGTACAGATTACACCTGGAACAGCGTCGGCACAGTAGGAAAACCAATAGATACAGAAAGCCCTCTGATCTTGAATCCTAGAAAGGATGTTTTACATCTGTAATATCCTCCAAATGATGTTGTGATTCATAGATGGGCATTTAATTCACTCTGTACAGTACTACCAGATGGGCAATTAATAATTAAGAATATATCACCCTTCTTTAGATATATTTACTTAAAATATATGTCATTTCACATCGGTTAACTTATTCTAATAACACAATGTACACGAATATGTTCTGGAAAGCCTACCAGAATGTCGCATAGTCACTCAAAACCTTCTTAGGTCTGGTATCTCTGTGCTCACTTTGCTGTAATGATCCATATTTATAAGTTATGTGTGAACATTGTTCTGATCAAAAAACATCCAAAAAGTCCACAGCGTTTTCCAGGTTGCAAACAAAACTTGCTCCTTTCCTTTCACAATTCCTCTCAGGTTTAGTGTGCGTGTTGTTTGTAGAGTGTTGTTTCATTGAGTGAAGAGTCCACAGAGTGCAGTACTAATCTCACCCCAGCCTTTCCTGCTTTCTATTCAGAGCACTGCCTCACTTCTCTCCCTCTCGCTCTGCAAATATCCCTGATATGACTCTCTTTTTATCTTTCTCTCACTCTGTATCTTTCTCTCTCCCATTGTTTGACTCCTTTAATCCTCTCTGGATTTGTCTCTTTCTGTTTCCCTTTTTTCCCTTTGCACAGCACTTAACTCTCTTAAAAGGATTTCAAATGCTGTGTGTTTGTGTCATCTTACGTTTCATGAAAATCATAAAAACATTTGGACTTGGATGAGAATTTGTTTGTATGGCATGAGGTACCAGTCAGCTTGGAAACTGCTGTTTTGACTCCTCCTCATCTCCCTAGCTAGGCAGTGTTTGGCATCTGTTGTTAGTTGTCTTGGTCATGGTAGTCCTTAGGGAGCTGATTGCATTGGTCTTGGTTTTTTTTGTGTTTCACCAGGGGCCAGTGGCACAGAGTGTCACCCACACTGAATAGTAGTAATTATATTCATCTTCTTCAAACTGATATAATCTGAGTAATATATATATAGTATGTGCGTGTGTGTGTGTGTGTGTGTGTGTGTGTATATATATATATATATATATATATCATTACTACTATATATATATATGGGAGAGAACTGAGTTTATGGATAATTTCAATTGAGGGAATTTATTTATTTTTAATTATTTATTTTTTGACATAATGACAATAATTGTATCATTCAAAGCACCATGATTGCATAAATGTGGACAATACATGCATAGAATTAAGCATAATTTGGAAATATAATGGCTCTAGGATTCAAAATAAGTCAGTATCTGTGCATAAAGCTGTGAAAAGGAATGATATGTTTGTATTAATGTTTGAGTGCCATACTGTTTGGGTGCCATCTCTTCAGAAATACTAAGACATGGCATAGCTTTCAGACAGCAGTCACACTGAAGCACACAGATAACTCCCACACACAAAAGTCAAATACAGAGAGATGTCTTACAATATTACTGAAAAATATGGGAGATGGCTTTGCAAAGTAGATCTACTCCATATTCACATGATGTGGGCACGTTATGAAATGCTGAATGTGTGGGAAATAGTGAGATTAATTTAGAGGGAGAGCCTTGAACTCAGTTGTAGCCTCAGATTTCCTGTACAAACCCCTCAGATACAAAATATTCGGCAATGATTTATATCCTTGAATCAATAATTTACTTACCTTTAAAGTTCACATCTCTCTCTCTCTCTCTCTCTCTCTCTCTCTCTCTCTCTCTCTCTCTCTCTCTCTCTCTCTCTCTCTGTTTGTTTGAGTGTGTGTGTGTGTGTGTGTGTGTGTGTGTGTGTGAGGTTGTTAGTCAGTTTTAGCTGAATATTTTCACCTCCCTGCCTAAAAGATGGTGATATGCATGAAGAATGAGAATTGCCTAAAGCAAAAAAGGAGAGAAAAGTGCTTAGGATATTTATTTTAAAAAAATACTTTAAAGTTGTTCTGTTTCTTACCCACACCTATCGTATTTATTCTGAAGACATTTATTTAACCACTGGAGTCGTATGGAATTATTTTATGCTGCTTTTATGTGCTTTTTGGTGTTTCAAAGTTTTTGACGCTGTTGACTTTCATCGTATGAACCTACAGAGCTGAGATATTCTTCTAAAAATCTTCGTTTGTGTTCAGCAGAAGAAATAAAGTAAAATGCACATCTGAGATGGCAAGAGGATGTGAAAATTATCGGAGAATTTCCGTTTTGGGTGAACTGAACTATTGCAATTGAGTTTGTTGAATCGCGCCCTCTAGCGGTGCCATTGCGTGTGCTACAGAGCGCAAGTGAGGGAGAGCTGCGCGAATCTCTCACACGAGCCAATAAAGATTTTAAAGATTTATTTTTAAGAGTTGTATTTAGATGTAATTTTTTACCCTCTAGTCAAATGTTCTACCAATGTCTATTGCAAAGCTAATCGATTTTTAAAAATCAAAATTACACAATCAAATTGACATGAAAATGTCTACTTATATACACAGCCAGTAGATGGAAGCACATGCACACGTGATAAACTGACTGAACCCGGGAAAGGACAAGTGGAGGCAGGGTCATGTTGTCCCTCGGAGAAGAACAACTGAAAGAGGCCTGTACTGTTAGATTTAAATCAAAAGTCAAATTGCTTGTTTTCTTTAGCAGTCTACTTGTTTGGAATGTTGGTTTTAAATACCTGTTCAAAAATGTTAATTCTATCATTCAAACTAAAATTCCAAATCATCACATTTTTGAAGTAGTTGGTGGGTAAACAAGTGACAAGTTGGGTAAACACAATAAAACACACATGGACACATTTACTCGCCCTGGCTTTATTTCCAAACCCTTATGATCTTTTTCTTCTGTGAAACACAAAAAGAGATGTTAGCAACACAAGGCTACACAAAGGGTCAAACTGAAGTCAAGGGCATTTTTCATAAATGTCAGGTTGTCATTGTGAAAGATGGCTTGTGAAAGATTTTAGATAGTGTTTCTATCTGTCAATTAAAACAGGTTCTCATTCTGACAACAAACTTACCCCTATAAACTTTATGTGACAGCATGTTTCGCTAAACAGTGTTAGCATCTTTTCCTTACAATGTTTAATGATTTTATTCTACCTTTGTTTCAGGGTTTGAAAGATGTGTTGGCATGTCAGTGCTGTGCTTGAGGAATTTGGTGACTGAAGCATCAATTTCCTCCTGCTGACCTCCTGTCTTGAGTAGTGGACTCACACAGAGACTCTGTAGATGTGGTCAATTGGGAACAACAGGCTGTAATTTCTCCTCAAGAGAATGTGCAGATGAAACCAACTGATTGAGTTCACCAAGGATAAAGTGAGGAGAGTCATCATTAGTAAGCTAACACTGAAGTGTCTTTGTATGTGTATGTCTGTGTGTTTGTCCATGCACAATGTATCTTTGTTAGTTTGCAAGTTTGGAGTGAACAGTAAGAATTAAGAGTTAACAGTAAAACAATTAATGCTTGGAAACAAACAGGAGAGCAGAGACTATTCCCTTATTTATTTCAGTTTCTTTTACCTCACAATGATTATAATACATTAGAATTGACGTATGCACACTTTTTCTTAGAGGTAAACAGTTTATTTCACTCAGTACTGTTTGCATGGATCATATAGCAAATACTTATTCCTCTGCTATGTTTCTCTCTCTCTTTCTCTTTCTCTCTCAAATGTTCAACCCAGTGGTTTTCCTTAACCCTCTCTGCTCTCCCCTGGTCATTCCAAGACCGATGCCCTGCGATGGAGGTGGAGACATTGGTCCGGATCCCTGATGTGCCTCAGGCTGCCCCCAATCAAGCAGGAACGTAAAGTATACTTGTGCGTATTAATGGTGGTACATACCAAGCCTTAGTGGATTCAGGTTGTAATCAAACCTGCATTCACCAAATCTTGGTTCAATCCAAGGCTTTGGATACAGGCCGGAAGTTGAAGGTAAGGTGTGCGCACCGGAATATTCAAAATTACCCCATAGTGACGGTCATTATTCACTTACGGTGACAAATGCATAGTGTCACCCCAGGGGTAGTGGTATGTAGTCGTCCCTACTGATTAACTGAGCACAAAAAATAAATGGTTCAGGAAGAATTAAAGGCCATGCTGGATATGGGGCTAATAGAAGAATCCCACAGTGACTGGGCCAGCCTGGTGGTTTTGGTTCCTATGTGACGCTTCCATTCAGTTTGTTTGGAGTCACTGCTCAGAATCCACAGACTGCACGCTGCTAATGCCGCTGCCTATCTTGATGGCATCATCATTTTCAGTAATGATTGGTAGCGGCACCTGCTGAATCTGAGGGCTGTCCTGAGGTAGTTGAGATGTGCGTGACTCACGCCAAACCAAAAGAAGTGCACAATTGGGTGAGTGGAAGTACAGTATCTGGGCTTCCACTTGGGTCATGGGCAGGTGCGGCCCTAAATTGATAAGACCACAGTTTGCCTGAGGCCTAAGACCAAACAAGAGGTGAGACAGTTCCTGGGGCTGGCTGGTTATTATCGCAGGTTTGTGCCTAATTATTGGACTGTCACCAGCCTGCTGACTGATCTTACTGAAAAGGGGGCACCAGAGCCGGTCCAGTGGACGGAGTCATGTTAGCAGGCGTTCACTCGGGCTAATGCATTCTCCTGACTTTACTCTCCCCTTTATATATAGATGGACGCATCGGATAGGGAGGTGGGAGCGGTACTGTCTTAGATGGTGGAGGTGGAGGAGTGCCTCGTGCTGTACATTAGACGTAAACTCTCACTGAGGGAGACTAAGTACAGTACAGTGGAGAAGGAGTGCATGGCCATCAAGTGGGTGGTCCTCACCCTCCGGTACTATCTGTTGGGGCATGTTTTCACCCTCTGTTCAGACCACAACGCACTCCAGTGGCTCCATCGCATGAAGGATGCCAACATGCAGCTCCAGCCTTTTAAGTTGAGGTGGTTCACAGGCCGGGGGCGCAGATGGACGGATGGCTGGATGACTTCCCGGACTGAATTGGGAGATGGGGGTATGTGGAGATGTGGGCGTGGTCGATCGAAGTCTGTGGATAACAAGGCTGGGAGAGGAAGAGCAGTAAGGATTGACACCTGTGAGAAATCACCTCTAACAGCGGATTTGTGTTGCAGTGAGAGCAGGAGGGGGTTAAAGGGCAGTCCAAACCGCAGGAGGAGAGAGATGCATGCAGCAGGGATTGTGTGCACATTTAATGTTATGCTGAAAAGAAGATCTTTTCGTGTGTAATACTTCAAAGTGTGATAAAACTTACATTGGATTGTTTATCCAGCTCCTGCTTCCTCCATCACGAGAGAACGAGTGAACTATCACACTACACTTTAATTTCACTTTCTCATTCTTCTTTTCTTGTGTTCTTGGTGATTCACAGTCTTTGTGAATATCATCCCCTACTGGGCAGGGAGGAGAATTTATGATAAAAGAAGAGAGAAAGTCATACACATCTAGGATGCCAGGAGGATGACTAAATAATGAGAGAATTTTAATTTTTCAGTGAACTATCGCTTTAAAGCCTGATGTATCAAAAAAAAAAAAAAATAAATAAAAAAAATAGATTTAATATAGTTTTAGAAATTACTGACTATTATTTCATATGTCATGTCATATTTAATGAATCAATTATGTATGATTTATAACATATAAAATATGTGACAAATTTCCCCGACCTGATATTTATGAATATGTGACAACTTCGCTGTGTATGACAAATGGCCCATGTAATTCGTCACAGAAACACAGAAATCAAAACCATACCATCACCATCCCGTCCAGTTTGTATCACTGTTTACCACAAAGGGGCAGTGGTGTTTCAAACGACAGTGTGCTCAGATGCGCCTCATTAGTGATGCTGTGTCAGGGACAGCACCCCATAACCCGTGCCAATTGTCATAATAGTCGGCGCACACGAGGCGCAGGAGCGTTTGCAGGAGGCTCGCGACAGGATCACAAATTCTACATTTTATCAAGGTGATGCTTAAAATTGACATTGCTTGTTCTGTTGGAATATACAGTTATAACACTTGGGATAAAAATAAGTGATAAATTAAGATTTATTTGATAAAATATAGATTTATTTTATGGTCTTGTAATGTAACTCTGAACTCGTCAGGGATTGGTATAGGCTAGAAATGACTCACTTTAAATGATCTGTATTTCCCCCATTCATTTTTCATTCAAATTTTTTCAGTCATTACAAATAATAAATGCAAAACGGCTGTTTGATTTATTCAGAATTAAGTTGACTTAAAATCACTTAAAACTTATGCAAACTGTAAAATATTTGTTTTTGTGAAAAGAAACATGTATTTGATGGTAACATTACTGTAATTAATGGGTTCCGTTGTGCAGAGTGCGCGTTGTGAGCATTCAGGGTAGGGCGAAGTAAGTGATGCTGAGCCAATGGAGATCTTCGCGCGAGGAGCATCTGTCCGAAACTAGAGAGCGAAATCACTGGCATAACGCATCCGTCTCCGAAGAGGAAAGTACTTCGGGATGTTATCTGACTGAAGTTTAATGAAGGTTACACCAATTCAATGACGTTTGGACATTTGCTTGAGTAGGATTTAAAAAAGGTAATAATACGCATAAGAATGTTAATATTGAAAGTTTTGTCCTGTTGTTTTGCATATGCTCGCATGACCGGTGTTTGTGCTTATTTACGCGAAGGGCCACCTCTATAGCATAATATCACTTTATTTCCACATAAATTACGTTTAAATCATTAAATTATTATATATTTTTTTCTTTTTACCGTCGGATAATTATGTGACTAATTGATAAATACATTATTGGTTAAAATTTAGGAAAGCAGATCTGGGAGAGCGCTATGCTATTTTGTTGCAACGAGTATCTTAATGGTTTAATTCTGTTGTTTGTTGGGGGAGTAATGTTATGGTTGAGTATACTGCTGTTTTATATATATATATATATATATATATATATATGTGTGTGTGTGTGTGTGTGTAAGTTTAACGGCTTGGTAAAGAGGTGCAGTCTGTTGTTATGCACGGAGCATCTTCAGTGTGTTCACGGGTTTTGGAGAAGCTTTTCCGCATTGGATCTCCGCACTGCCACAACCCAGCTGTTTTGATTCTGAATTGGAGCAGGAGTGCTGCATACCTCTCAATGGTTTGTTAAGAATGACTATATCTGTTACGGATAATGCTCGTATTATCACGCTTATCATGCCTGAGAGGCATCAACTTTATTATTCGCTTGATTAAACCAATAACAGCACAAGTGCTGTCATAGTTTCAGTACAGTACGTCCATAATCTCGCCTAATTTGATCACCTGTTGCGTGGCTCCTCTGTCTCATTTAAGGGTATTTGAAATTTTGTGACTAACGTTTCAGCAAAGTAATTTTTACAAAGTTCTCAGTAATAAAGCCCACAATGGTGCCCTTTATCTATTATCCTTGCAATTACTCTTTATAACCTCCTCAGGTTTCCTTTTATCACTGCTTTCACCATTGTTTTCAGGTTTGCATTCCAAGATTCATTTAGGAGATATTTTTATACAAAACTACATAAATGAGGGGTTTAAACAAGCAGTTTAGTTTCAGAAAGGAGTCAACGATATTAGCAGTGCCACAAAATCTAATTTCAATAATAATAGGTTTAATACATTTCAATACTAATAGGTTTAAAACATTTCATTATAATTCAGCCTTAGGGGAGCTCAGCCCACAATCAAGTTCTTAGATAATGTGGTCTTGAGGTGTATTATTTGCTTTAAGTGCCAGACAATGCAGGGTTCAAATCATGCCTAAGTGGCTAAAGGGAACTTTAATGTGCTTTTTTATGTGAGTGAGAAAAAAAAGGATTATAAAGAGTAAAATAGTCTAAAATCTGATGACAGATGAGTTAATCATCACAGATATGAAAAAAAAGCGGTCTAGAAATGCATAGGCCTCGCTCGTAGCTTTTAACATTGTTGGGGAGTAACGAAATACAAGTAACGGGAACAAATTTTTAAAATACAAAATATAAGTTACTGTATTCCACTCCAGTTACAATTTAAATAATTGGTGTTTAGAATGGAGCGGGAGGTTGGCCGGAGAATCGGGGCAGCGGGGGCGGTATTGCACTCGCTCTATCGCACCGTTGTCATGAAAAGAGAGCTGAGCCAGAATGCAAAGCTATCGCTCTACCGGTCAATTTTCGTTCCTTCCCTCACCTATGGTCATGAAGGCTGGGTCATGACCGGAAGAACTAAGTCGCGAGTACAAGCGGCCAAAATGGGTTTCCTCAGAAAGTTGGCAGGCTTCTCCCTTAGAGACAGGGTGAGGAGCTCAGTCATCCGTAAGGAGCTCGGAGAGCTGCTGCTCCTTTGCATCAAAAGGAGCCAGTTGAGGTGGTTTGGGCATCTGGTAAGGATGCCCCCTGGTCGCCTCCCTAGGGAGGTGTTTGAGGCACGTCCAGCTTGGAGGAGGCCTCGAGGAAGACCCAGGACTAGGTGGAGAGATTACATCTCCACACTGGCCTGGGAACACCTTGGGGTCCCCCAGTCAGAGCTGGTTAATGTGGCTCGGGATAGGGAAGTTTGGGGCCCCCTGCTGGAGCTGCTGCCCCCATGACCCGACATCGGATAAGCGGTTGAAGATGGATGGATGGATGGATGGTATTTAGAATAGTTACATTCAAAATGTATTTTGATTACTGAAGAGATTACTTTGCATTTTATTGTCATTTGTTTCATTTAATATTTAGTCCTTTCAGATGAAATGATTTATATATATATATATATATATATATATATATATATATATATATATATATATATATATATATATATAATGATGTGATCCAAAGTGCATTTGAACAGCGGTGAAACACTTTCTTATGAAGTGTTACATTCATACGAGCAGAACAGAGAAGTAAGTTTGAAGTAAGTCTGGAGCAGAAGAAATAGAAGTAAACCTTGTGTAAACTGTCAGCTTTACGCTAAGCTAAAATGCTATTTCTAGCCATTTTGTTTGCACATCTTACCAGACACGATCATATCTTTTAATCAAGAAAATTCATGTTAGATCCTAATTTCTTTTATCTAGAAAGACCTTTGATATTAGGACAAAAATTGTATTCTTGATCATTTTTGTATTGTTTTCCTGTAAAACATCTAAAAATCCTTAAAACAAGATCAATTTGTTTGATCTTGTTTTAGAAACAACACTGCATAAGATATTTATGTTTTTCAGAGAATGTATTTTTAACCTGTGTATTTTGTCTTACTGTACTGGCAGAGTTTTTTTATAGTCAAAACAAGTGAAATAATCCTCCAGTGCTGAAGAAGTAATCCAAAGTATTTAGAATAGATTACTCAAGGTCAGTACTAACAGAGTATGTTAAAATTACATAAGTAAATGACAAACTTCCTAGTTAGCTCCCTTCACTCTATTTGTTGGTTAAGGTCATGCTTTAAATACAGTGCTGTGTTTCACACTAAACTCTCACTAAATTATCACATCTCATGATTATACCTGGAGGCAGTAATAACTGCCTTACATGCAGACAATAACCTTCATCTGCTTGTCGATAATTTTCATAATCATTAGAAGGATTAATGTACACTTTCTCCCATTTAAACCACAGGCTAATATGTATGCGGCTGCTTTGTCACCTGGTAACTAATGAGCAGCGTAATGAGTTGTGTGTATGTGCTCCCAATAAACCTAGCCTTTTATGACTCTCTGTAGTTTTATGATTTGAGAAACTTGCCTCATCTTCCCCTTTCAAAGTGACCTGACACCAGTTCTAGTAAATAACACAAAGTCCCAGGAAAGTGGTTCTGGTAAGCCCTTTAAACCATGAAGGCAGACACACAAGGGCTGATTCATAAAAAGCAGAGAGTCATTTCAGGAAACTGCAGATTGTGTAAAGAAAGTAAAGAAAGAGAATGAGAGACTGAATGTCAATAAGCAAAGCTCTATCATTCCACAAAGCCCCATCATTTCACAGTTTCACTGTTTTATAGATATCAATCCACATTCTAGCGCTTCACAATTGACTGCCTAATCTAGTCATTGGATTTAATTCATTTTCATTTAGCAGGGGGCTGGTTGGTTGAATGGGAGCTTCTTCCTTCAGGGTCTGCTTTATTTCAGCCCTTTGCTGTTCTGTCAAACATATGAGATGACGTATAGTCCAATAGTGTTTCAAAGCTAGAGATATTATAAAGGTGGATTAAGTCAAATGCTCCCAAGTTGATTAAGGAGACAAAATTATCATGCATGGATTTCCAATTAAAGTCTTATTGGTCCTGTATGTTATATAATCTCCATTTACCTATGGATATTTTGAAGGTTAGATGAGAGATTATGTCTCTGATCTCCTCAAATACATAACCAGAGGGAATTTTAAAGATGGCAAATAACGGCCTGTAGTGATTCTCTTCTAATTGGTCATTGCTGTGTAAGGCAGGGCCTGGCTTTCTATGGAGTGCTCTTCTAGTCTGAGAGGGGCCACCACAGAGAAATTATGTGGTTACAGGTGATGGATGGCCTCTTGGCACGTTCACTTAGCCAGCAGCCTCATGGGTCCCCTTCACAGTCCCTACAGCCTACAGAGTGTACAACATTAAATATAGAGTTGTTAATCGCAATCCACAGAACATGTTCCCTTAAAATGCTTTGAATTTCACACCACCCATGCACACAACAACACATACAGTATACCTATGAAGACACTGTCTGTTTGCAGAAAGGTTAGTTATTTGACAACAGTGACTTTGAGATGCAGGAAATGCAGAGAGAAGAAAGGGGCATAGCATGTTGATACTCTAATAATGCATTTATGAATTTGCATGAACAAGTTTTTCTCTATATCCTCTATTTTAAAGGATAGTTCACCCAAAATATAACCCACATGACAGATATTTGCTTATAAATATTTATATACTTTAAGTCCCTTGGCTTCATAAGACACATTTCTCTATTTGTGGAATGATGTGTGTGTGTGTGTGTGTGTGTGTGTGTGTGTGTGTGTGTGTGTGTGTGTGTGTGTGTGTGTAAGATCAAGAAAGATTCTGAAATTAAGGGATAATATGAGTGCTATTTTAAAGGGAAGCTGGATTTTGTGCTCTGTCTCAAGTGGTGCTGCTCATATCCACTGGACTGCATAATATTACTGTAATGAAGGATTAAATTTGTGTTGCTGGTTTGGAGTTATGATCACTGTGGTCATCTGTTAGAATGCACAAGTCTTCCATTCTTCATCTACTCTCTCTTTTAATCCAAACTTGCTTCTTTTAGGTTACAGGTGAATAAAGATGTGGTTAATTTCCTGCACACACAAATCCAACAAAAACAATATTAACTGTATCAACAACACTTAAATTACTGGTGTTCCTTCTGCCTGTCACTTCACAAACTAAACTGTCCTCCGCTGAAGAATGCGATAGTATTTCAGGCAGTCATATGATAAGGCAGTCCATTAGCACCCTCTGCTGGACTGTTTCACGCAATCCTTTACAACAGATGCCCCCAAATTTGTCCCATAAATTTGCAGTTACTGCGGCAACCCTTTGTCCTCATCATCATATATAGCGGGAAGACGGATCAGATGACTACCAGGTCTGACATAAGTTTTATCCTTCACTTTAAACTCTGCTGTACGTATCCGCCCATCAGCTCCTGTCAATACCTTGATGACTTGTCCGATTGGCCATAGGGCTCTGGGCAGTTGAAGGTCTACTATGAGTACCACTGTATGTCTGTTTGCCATTTCTCTCAGACCTGCAAGGCAGGTAAGTAGTTTCTCAGAAATTGTGACCAGAATGGGTCAGCAATGACTTGACAGGCCCTCCAGCGCCACCTGCTGAGTATCCTAGAATCATGATAGATGATTTGTGGCAATGAATGGTCTAGCCACCCCATCAGAAGGAGGTTGGGGGTAATTGGGTCTGGGTCGGCCACATCAGAGGAGATGTAACCTAAGGGCTTGGAATTTAGAATACCCTCGATTTCAGTCAGGATGGTGTTGAACATTTCCTCATTCACAGACTGGGCATTGAGGGAGGCATATAAAGCTGTCTTTATGGATCGAATTTCTCTTTCCCATGAACCTCCAAAGTGCTGTGCACTAGGGGGGGTTAAAGATGAACTTAATCTGGTGCTCAGCCAGGTGAGTTTGCAAGAAAGGGTGCATGGCTTTGAAAGTGTCTTGGAGTTCTCAGTCACCCCCTTTGAAATTAGTCCCTTGGGCAGACAGTAATTCCGCAGGCTTGCGTCTGTGAGAAATGAACCTTCTCAGAGCCATCAGGAAGGAGTCTGTGTCTTGGCTTGTTAAGATCTCAATGTGTACTGGCCTTGTAGTTAAGCATTTGAATAGGATCCCACATCTCTTTTCATTACAGTGACCTATTTTGACTAAAAAAGGGCCAAAGCAGTCCACTCCAGTAGAGAAGAATGCCGGGCAATGCAAGTGGAGATGGGCAGGAGGTAGGTCTGCCATCTGAGGAAGCACTGGGTGGGCTCTCCATTTCTAACATTCCAAACAGGCACTTCGACTCCAAAGTATCCAGTACTTACGCTGTAGTTCCCCAAAAAGTCGTTCAGAACCAGGGTGCTTTAAGTTGTGGTCAACATGCCGAATGAACATCCTGGTCACTGGTTGCTTTGGATCCAGAATGATTGTATGAACTATCTCAGGTTCCAACTGGTTGCATCTGCGTAGTCTGCCACCAACACAAATGATGCACATTTCTTTATCAAGTTCAGGTGCCAGCATTGCTAGGTGGCTTGATGATGATACTGGTTTATTAGCAGTAATACACTGGGTCTCCTCAGGGAAACTCTCTCTCAGGGCAGTTCTGATGATCTCTAATTCTGCTCAACCACTTGACTTGACTTTTTGGTAAGTTTCAACTGTAGGCCCCTGAGAATCAGATGGTCCACCCCATGTAGGTACTCTGCAGTTGCCTTCATTAAGTCTTTAAAACAGTGGAACTCTTTGGGGTCAGGAGAGGAGGGGCAGGAGTTTGTAACAGTGTTAAGGCAAGAAATAGGTTTCCGTAGTTCTTCGGAACCTTCCTCTCTAGGGCATGTCAGAATACTTGGCCAATGTTCAGGTCGCAGCCACAGGAAGGGAGGTCCTTTGGCCCATCAATTCTCACCTGCCAGCTCCAGTAGAATCTTCCCCCTTGTAATGTCATCAGCTGGGTTGTTCGAAGAGTCAACGTAGTGTAACAGGGGCCAGCTGGTAGATAGCTGTGCAGTGTGTAAAACCTCACTCTCCTGACCTCAAGAGGTGCACTAGCGACTGACGCTAGAGGCTGTAGCCTTTAGCCTCCTCGTTAGCGCACCTGCCTCCCATATCGGAGATGTCGGTTCGAGTCCCGTGCAGAGCGGAACGGGTAGAACCGGCTACAATGGTGCTGTGACCCGGATGGGAGTGAGGTTTAGGGGGGTGAGTGTAACAGGGGCCAGCTGGTAGATAGCTGTGCAGTGTGTAAAACCTCACTCTCCTGACCTCAAGAGGTGCACTAGCGACTGACGCTAGAGGCTGTAGCCTTTAGCCTCCTCGTTAGCGCACCCGCCTCCCACATCGGAGACGTCGGTTCGAGTCCCGTGCAGAGCGGAACAGGTAGAACCGGCTACAATAGCACAAGTCTTTGTTGTTAGTTAGCTCCTGGATCTCAGTAATCTGTGTCCCTACAAACCTTGAAGTGGAAGGAGTCAGTCTGTATCCAGGTAAGGACAGTGGTTGAGTCTGTCCATAAGATAACTCTGGTGATGTTAATAGTGAGTTCCTTCTGAAAAAGCTGTGCAAGCTGAGCGCCAGTGAGGGCGGCACACAGCTCCAGCCAGGACATTGAATTCTGTTTCTTAGGAGCTACTCGTGATCTGGCAGTCATGAAAGCTACCTCAACTTGCCCATGTCAGTACGCAGATACCCAACACACTCATTAGCCCACTCTGAGTCATCACAAAAGGTGTGGACCTCTTTGGTGCAGTTGGGGTGGTCTAAGTCAGGGCTTGCATAATATCGAGGCAAACTGACTTTTTTCAGCTGGAAGAGTTCACTCTCCCATGCATTCCAGGCTGCAAGAATATCACTAGGGAGCAGTGGGTCATCCCATTGTCTTTGTTTGTTACACAACAGTTGAACAAGAATCTTGGCCCTTGTTGTGAATGGGATGATGAACCCAAGTGGGTCATACTGGCTGGTCAGCACTCTGTAGATGTTCCTCATGGTTGGGGGGCTTGCTTCCAGTGAGTGAGACTTGTATATCAGTGTGTTAACTTGTTAACCAATCCTTTGGCTGCTTCAGGGGAAGAGAAGCTCTGAAGCCAATTGTCAACATAAAAGTGTCTTTCAACAGCATCACAGACATCATCTCTTTCTTGACTGTGATCAGTAATGTGCCTCTGAAGCGTGTATGTTACACAGCACGGGCAACAAGTTGTCCCAAATGGCAGGACATAAAGTTGCACATCCCCACACAATATCTACATATAGTGTGTAAAAATGTTACTACTCACAATTTCCTGCATGCACAAATCCACCAAAAACAATAGTAACTGTATCAACAACACTTAAATTCCTGTCTTTCACTTCACAAACTAAACTGTCCTCCGCTTAAGAATGCGATAGTATTTCAGGCAGTCATATGATAAGGCAGTCCATTAGCACCCTCTGCTGGACTGTTTCACACAATCATTTACAACAATTACAATGATGATACTTTTCTTATTGTTTGCCCTCCTCGTGATGAAAGGTTTCTCACAATTTTTTGAAACCTTTGAAAACAAATACACTAACAATTAAACCAAATCATTCATAAAAGTAGTTAAATTGTTTTAAAGAATCATTCACCCCAAAATTACATTTGTTGTTTCAACCCTGACTATTGTTGTAAAATGGAGCAAAAAATAATATATTCTTCTGAAGAATGTTCATGCTGCTCTTTCATATATAACAAATGCATGTAGTGACAAAAGGCTTTCAAGCTCCACATATGTTGAAAAATCACCATTTCCATAAAAGGTCCATAGGAATTGTGTGCTATATTCTAAGTTTTCAGAAGCCATAAGATAGCTTTATTTGAAGAACAGACAGAAATATAAGTTGTTAAAAACTTCCCTCTGCTGGAGCTTGGAAATCTCATTCACTCTTTTGCATCTTTGCAGATCTTTGATCCATCTTTGATCATGTTTACATGCATAGCAATGCACTGATAAAAACAACAATGCAAGTAACCCAAATTTATATGAGGTTTGAAATCATCAGATTATATTCTGCTTTTGATGTTAAAACATAAACAGGCTTGTGTGACCATTTTTACAGGTTTATTTAAATTCAGAGTTGTTAAAACAGTGATGATCTTTAATCATCAATAAATTATATGTGTCACGATTCCCATTGTCTGCCTTGTGTTTTTCCCTCACCTTCACTCTAACTACATTTCCCACAATTCCCGGCCCTAATCACTCCCTCATCATCCCCACCTGCCTGTCATTCCCTCATTAAGTTCCTTGTGTATTTAAGCCCTGTTGTTTTGTCAGTCCTTTGTCAGTTGTTGAATGTTGTCGCCAGTAATTTGTTTGTCATCCGTATATCGTTTTCAGCCCGAGTTCCTGCTTGTTCCTGTCGGTTTATCTTTTTCTCTTCATTACCTTCTTTTTCCCATCGTGGACCTTTTGTTCGTTCCTGTGTTTTTTTTTTGTTGTTTTTGATTTGCTCAATAAAGCTGCATTTAGATCCCCTCTCCTTGTCTGCCGTCTCATCGTAACAATATGCTTATGAAAACTACCCATGGATTTACTGTAGTAATCTTATATTAACCATGACTATTAACCATAACTGTAGTAACCATTTTCTTTTTTGGCAGTAACCAAGGTTTTGATACAATTACCATGGTTTTACTGCAGCATTATTGTAGTATCCATATGGTAAATTGGTTTAGTAATAGTAACCATATAATAATATCTATGGTTAATTTTGAGGTTTTATATGTGGCTTATACTAACTAATTTTTAAAGGGTAAACAAAGCAGCCTAATAATTTTAGGCCCATAATATATAAAAAAGTAAAGTAATAATAAAGTAACTACTTTTATCCATAGAATTCGTAGAAATTACGAATTCTTCCAATGGCCAGTCTGCCCCTGATCGGCCCCAAAGTGCGTAGGATCATTGGGAAAATGCCCGATATGCCAGATTACCAGTCCAGCCCTGGTTTTTGCCCATCCCTAGTAAAATTGTGTCATTTTCAGATGTGCTTTTAAGGTGAAATTTAGATCAAACATCTCCTAATCTAAATGTTTTGCTTGAACCTAACCAATATTGTTTTAAAATATAAATAAGACATTTAAAAAAGACATCCTTACCAAATCAACATTTAAACCTTACCATTAGTGTTTTAAAATATATGAGACTTTAAATAAGACATCCTTACCTTATCAATGCCTAAATCAAACCATTTGTGTCTTAAAATATATGAGACGTTAAATAAGACATCCTTACCTCCCCAATGCCTAAATCTAACCATTAGTATTTTAAAATGCAGAAGCAAAATGAAAAAGCAAATTTTCTGAAGCAACCACATAACTTTGTGCGGCTTCTGAGACTATATTGTGCCACATATCAGACTGAGTTCATGGCTAGACTTGAAGCACAGTCCTATGATTCTAAGTCCAACACCCTATCAGGTAAGCTACTGTGCAAGCGGTTCATACTGGAATAAGTGTATATGTATAGGTGGGTCTTTAATACAAGCATTAAAATGTATTGTTTTTCAAAAGAAATGTTTGAGTAAAAGTGTGTAGTTATCATAAAATAGTAGGGTCTGTGTAATAGAGAGAAAAATAAGTATTTATAAAGTCATAATTAACCATATGAGTGAGAGTGAATAAAACGCACAGTTGTTGTATTGCCTCTAGTGTTCATTTCACCTGGAAACTGCAGGGAATTGTACCTTGAGACAAATATAACAAGTTCCCCGTCTGTCGCTCACTTCGACGTCGTGTCGAAGAAGCGACACTAGGGATCTCTCTTGAGCGACGAATATGCCTCTGGTCAATGAAAAAAGGCCAATGGGAAGTTGGCAGACAGTATTTGCATACCCCACCCTGGACATACGGGTATAAAAGCAGGGAAATACGTCGAGTCCATTCAGAAATTTTCTTTGGAGCCGATGGTCATGTATGTAGCCAGCTGCGAGTCACACACCAGATTCCTGCTTCTGTTCCTCTGACGCTCTGTCTACTATTGGATCTACAACGCACTTCAGCGGTTTTCCCCTTCTCTGCACGGCAGTGCAGTTTGCCCCTGGGTGCTTCAACAGCGCAGAGAATTGAAAGAGTTATATTAAAAGAGTGATTTTCTCTGTAAAAGAGTTTATTTCTCTGAAAGAGCATTACCATCGGCGTTGACCATCCTTTTCAGGACACTTATTTTTAAAGATGCCATTCCGCCCCGTGAAGTTCCTGGATGCGGTAGAGTGCTCTCCTCATTTATTTATTATTTAATTTATCAGTCTGATGCTGATACCTCCCCTGGGCTGCCACCTTCGGGCCAGCACGCCCAGGCTGAGGCTGACGCGCAGATGTCCGACATGCTTGCCCGGGCTGCCACCAGCGTGGGGTTGGACTGGAACCCTCCGTCCTCCCCACAGCCATCGCGGTTTGATGACTGGTTCCTGGGGTCTGCGCACCGCTCACAGCCTCGCCCCCCCCCCCCCCCCCCCCCCAGTCCCGTTTTTCCCAGAGGTGCATGATGAGCTGACGTCTTCGTGAAGAGCCCCCCTCTCCACTTGTCACAAGCCCTGCTCATCCGCTCTCGCTACCCTCGATGGTGGAGCGGCCCATGGGTATACAGCGATTCCCCAGGTGGATAGGACTGTTGCGCTCCATCTATGCCCCGGAAACCCTACCACCTGGCGGGGTCGCCCTGTGCTCCCTTCCAAGGCCTGCAGGATGACATCATCACTTACTGCTAAAGCCTACAGCCCCGCTGGACAGGCCGCTTCCGCCCTGCACGCCATGGCCATCCTGCAAGTCCACCAGGCCAAGGCGCTCAAGGATCTGCACGAGGGTAGCCCTGATCCCGATGTGTTGCAGGAACTGCGCTCAGCGACCAACCTTGCCCTCAGGGCCACGAAGGTCACAGCGCAGTCACTCGGGCAGGCGATGGCCACGATTGTGGTCCAGGAATGTCATCTGTGGCTGAACCTGGTCGAGATGCGTGAGACCGACAAAGCTCACTTCCTCAACGCCCCCTCTCCCAGTTCAGCCTCTTCTGCGACACCGTCGAGGACTTTGCCCAGCAGTTCTCTGCTGTGAAGAAGCAGACGGAGGCTATCTCTCACATCCTGCCCCACCGCAAGCCTGCCGCCACGGGCCCTGCCCCGTCTGCCCGCCGAGGGCGTCCTCCTGCGGCCAAAAAACGCCCTGCTCCGCCTCAACCTAGGCCCAGCTCTCAGCCCCAGTGTTGAGCACACCGCAGGAAGCAGATGCCCCCCGTCTTCCGGACCCCCTCGAGGACCCGTAAGGCTCCCGGGCGCTCCTGAGACGTTCGACCCAGGGACCAAGATGTTAGCTCCGGAGATGGTAAGACCACTCCGTCCCCCGGTGGAGGGCCGGGAGGAGAATCTTTTCAATTTTCATTTGCAGCATCCCCCCCGGGGCTGTGGTACCCACATTCTCAATAAAAGAGCTATTTCCTTTGTCTCTGGGTCACCTGGCCTGCAAATGCCGTTCTCACGGCACTCTGCCACCAGATCTCAACAGTCCCGGCATCCTGGACGCGGACCACCCGCCTCCAGCCCCACGACTGTCCCCCGGCCGACCGGTTCCGATGAGTCTAGAAGACGCCTACTTTTCTCAGCACCAGAGCCTCAGGATGCGTCATTGCCTCCTGATGCCGCTTTACCTGCTCCACCCCGCTGCGAAGCCCCGCCGGGTATGTCAAATAATCGTCCCTTTGGTACCTCTAGCGCAGAGATTGGACGTGTGGCTCTCACTTTCCAACCCGTCTAGCTGACTGACCCGGACCATCCGACTCGGTTACTCAATTCAGTTTGCCAGGCCCCCGCCCCCCTTCATGTGCATCCGCTTCTCCGGATATTAAAAAAATACCCGGGATATTTTCAGACAAGAAGCCTTCATTTTCGGTGCTGCCTTGTAGTTGTAATTTCCGGCAAACTAAGTCACAGAGTTTAACGGCATTTGGTGCTGATGTGTGAATTGTGCTAGATAAATGGAAAAAGATGCATGTGTAAATAGCAAATGTTGTACATTTACCAGTAAATGCAACCCAAAGATTTTTCTGTAATTTACCTGGTTGCAAGTGTGATAGGAGACATTGTTGGCTTATTAAGCATAATTGGTGTAGGACCGTGCATGTAAATGAGCTCAGTGACATCAAATCAAGTAGTAGCACGTTTTAATGCAAAAGGTTTTAAAATGTGTATAATAATAACATTTAAGAAATAAAGAAAACCCACACAGTTTAGAGTCTGCTAAGTGGTTTGACTAAACTTATTAGGTGCCACTGGCTGGTAGATCTATCTGAAGCACTAAGGTGGTTTTTACAGTGTACACCTAAACCCTGTGAAGCTTTTTATGTGTTACAGACTGTCCAACAGTTATTTTAATTAAAGGCACTCTAGTGTGCTGTCCAGCTCCAGTCTCAGCACTCCAGAATAGTTTGTTCCCTTGTGCTTCAAAAGGATAGTGTTTAAAAAGACATGTCACTTTGAGCTTAGTGTGTCACAAACTCACATGCGCAGAGTTGTGGTTTCAAAGGCTTTATTAATTGCTTGTGGAAAACTCTCAAAACTTACAACAACAATGTCCTTCAGCAGCACTGTCGTACATACATTACTTCCCGTGATGTCTTCCAATGAAACATTATGGGTACTGTAGTTAAACACACATCACCACAATGTAAAAAGCCAGAAAACACTCAAAAACACTCACTTGCAATGTATGGACTTACAGAGCTGAAATATTCTTCTAAATATCATAATTTGTGTTCTGCAGAAGAAAGAAAGTCATACATATCTGGGATGGAATGAGGGTTAGTAAATTATAAGAGAATTTAATTTTTTGGGTGAACTATCCCTTTAATATATCTCCCTCTCCTTGGAAGGCTGTAACACAAGTTTCGAAATTTGAATATTCTGCAAATTTAAGATTGAATTGTTGCAAGTGTTCCAAGCACTGGTGATGATGAGGTGGAGATCTTTGTCTGTTGTGTCTTTCTCTCTTAGCAGCATCACAAGCAATGCTCTTTAAAACACTTGTCAGGAAAATAGTTTAATTTCGAAAAGTGCATAGTATTTTCATTCTGTCTAGCGTGCTTTTTGAACAGCCACCGTTGTAGCTCTGGGCTCAAATACAAGCTGATACCAGTGTGAGTTGGAGCCGAAAATGCAGCTTTTACAATTGAGTTCAGCCCAATACCACTACTATCAGGGAATATTACTACATACCAGTGGCATGTGCCGGACTTTTGAAATGAGGAGGCAGAGTGCCATGTCTGGGTTCTTGCTTTTTAATTCCAATGTAAATTCATGTTTTGTTTCCATTTGCTATTACATAGCTTTCAGATTAAACCCATACAAATCTGAAATCTGATATATCACAATAGATGATATAAAAAGTAGGCCTATATAAAATGATATAAAAACTCACATATTTAAACATATATGCAACAATATATATTTACAAATACTAAAAAAGATACTTAACATATTTATATAAAATATATTTAACATATTTTCTGAAATCATACATTTACATTTTTCATTTACATTTACAAATCATATTTCATTATAATCTAATTTGAATAGGCTATGTAACTGATACATATATGCCTGAATAAATAATCTATAGTTTTATATATAATATACGTTAATTGCCATATATTCGATATCAGCATATAAAGACATTTGAAAAACCTTTTATCATACACTGTTAATAAGAATACAATTCTTAAATTTTTGAATATTCATATTTATTAAATCAAGTCAAATCGAAGACATCTTTCGCCATCAATCGCTCTGCCCCAGCGGCTTTCACTTTCAAGTGCTGTGTCCATGTTTATATAAGCGTCTCCCACTGAATGTGCTTAGATGGGATGTACAATATTGAACATTCTTTCTGTGGGCCCCCTCCCTCCAGTCTGGCACCCGGTTAACAACATTTTGCCTCAAATACAGCTGACTGAGCTTAACTTGTATTGAACTCTAATCCTTTAACACCCAAATTTTTAAAAGAACTAGAAGTCGTGTATCATCAAGATGATTATTTGAAGCATAGATAAGAAAAAATATCCTACCAAAGCATCCTTCTAACTTCATAAACCCTGTGATTCACTCAGAATAATTTTTTTATCTCTTTGCTTTCCTCTGGCCTAGTTTCTCTTATCTCTTATGAGTTATAATCTTAGGATTTTGGGGTCAGGGATCAGGTAAAGTAAAAGACAGGGATACTTTCTCTCTGTGTGGTGGGACAGTAAATGTGTAAAATGAATGTGTGCAGGGAACCCTCAGGACAAGAATTACCTCTTGTTAGTAAAACAATGCATAAATGCCCTGCATAATCATCACTTACTATTGTAGTCATAAGCACAATGCAGATAAGAGATAATGATGGTTTTACAGGCTGTTAGCAGAAGCTGTCTTGGAATTGTGTAAATTTGTGCTCTTCGATGTTATAATGTCCCATTAGTTAAATTAGTTAGTTTTCTGCGGAGCAGACAGAATGAGAGCACTGCAATAAATAAATTATTTCTTAATTGTTATTATGGTATTGGTTTCCTGTAAAAATAACGTAACATTAATAAAACAAGATTAATTTATGTGAGAAGCAAAATTGCATAATATAATAATACTTTATGTATGTCTTGAATTAAGTATATTTTTCTTATGCCAATTTTGCTTCAGCTTAAATTTTTTTCTCCTTTTTTTTCGTTTTTGTTTTCTGTTTGTTTGTATGTGTATACATTTATGTTGTTCTCAGCCTTTGGTGTTAGTAGAAACGCTGAGCAGTGAGGCAGAAAATCGTTTGATTAGGGAACCCTGGAAGATGTTTAGTTCAATGTTAACACAAAAACTCTCATAATATGATATATGCCCATTCACAGTTCCTGTGTTTGTGTATGCATATCCTCAGGCTGATATATCTATATACAATTCTTTGTGTTTTTTTTTATTATTACATGGCTCTGTTTATCCTGTTCTGCCCTGCTGCTTGCACCTTAGTTTCCTTCCAAATTGTTGCTCCTTTTTTTTGCAGTTGAGCAAGAGAGTTGAAGAAATTATTGGATTATGTTGTAGCTTTGTGTATATTTGTGTGTGGTCATTTTGAGTGTAACCATAAAGTGTGCAGACACTGAATATGTCTCTGATTGAAATGCTACCTTTGAATAGATTAATGAATACATCTGATGCATCCTGTGTTTTATGTCTCCAATCGTGTGCACATATGTGTGTGTGTGTGTGTTTCTTGTTACTTTGATTCTATTTTGAAGACCCCCCCCCCCCCCCCCCCCCCTTTGCTTTTGTGCTGTAGGCTAAAAATCTGGGAAATGGAGGGGCTTTTTGTGATAGACGAATGTCAATGGGAGGGAGAAGTGAGACCTTGACATGAGATGGAAGAAAATTGTGGATAATGGGAACATGGGAACAGCAGAGAGTACATGTGTTCAAACAGACTGTAAATGATGGCACGCATGAAAAATTCACACTGCGCAAGGAGGATGTGAACAGATAACACAAGTTTAAGGCTGGATGAGTTTTGAAGTTGCAGGATTAATGCCAATCAGCCTTTTAAATATTATTCAGGAGCCTAAGCACTATTCAGATTGCCACAGGTGATAACTTTAACCCATTTTTAGAGGGAATAATGCCTCTGAGCCTCTTACTGAGCCAGAAGCCATACTAACAACACAAACTATTATTTTGACAGAAATGTTAATAATTCATATTAAAATATGGCTAAGAAATAAATACCTATATAATACCAATACAAATTAGATCATAAACACAATAATAATAATCATAATTGAAAAATTAACCATGACCTTTAGTAACTTTATTACCACCTGGTTGTGGAATCTCCAAACTACAAATGTAGGAACTGAATTTAGACTTTATGCTGAAAATAGATGTGATTCTGAAACGTCATAGTGCAATGACCTATTTCTATGGAACGAGCCATCATGTTATCCTGTCCATGATCAGATGTTCGAAGAAGATGGGATGGAACATGTGCGTCTGACAAACAGCCGCTGTATACTTTCTCTGGTATGGTATGGTTATAGACTGCGGTCAGTTCTGATGAGTGATTTTGGTCTAACTATGGTGTAAAAGTCTCTCTCATTTCTGTTCCATGAGTGCTGATGAACTTGGCCAGGAACCACTGTCCTCTCTGTGAGGGGTTTTGAATTTTCTGCTGTAATGCAAGCTCATGCATGAGACAGAGCAGTAATTGTATGGAAGTAATTCCTTCTCATGAATATTATGGAGAAACGCTAAAATTCAAATTATGAATTAGGGTACTCTACTACCAGTCACAGCTCAAGAGTATATGCTTAAACATAATATTTTATGACATTGCTTCATACTTACACTACCGTTCAAAAGTTTGGGGTCACTTACTCATTCTTTATTTATTTATTTATTTCACATTTTAGAATAATAGTAGTCAGCAAAACTATGGAATAATAGAAATGGAAATATGGGAATTATTTTGTGACCAAAAAATCCAAAATAAATCCAAAACTATGTAATATTTTAGCATCTTCAAAGTAGTCACCCTTTGCCTAGATTTTGCAGACATGTACTCGTGACATTTTCTCAACCAACTTCTTGAGGAATCACCCCGGGATGCTTTTTAAACAGTATTGAAGGAGTTCCCATCTATGTTGGGCACTTATTGGCTTCTTTTCTTCATATTTTGATCCAAGTCATCCATTTCAAAAACTTTTTTTTTTTTTAGGAAATTTTAGATTTGTAATTAAATAAATGTATATGTTTTGGCAGAATAATATTTTGTCTACAAAGTTAATTTCAAACTTTTAAGCATACACCTTCAGATCAAAAGATTTTTAAGATCATGAGAAACATTTCAGACAAGTGACCCCAAACTTTTGAACGGTAGTGTAGCTGCATATTATCACAAATGCTGATTGTAATAA
Organism: Moxostoma hubbsi; assembly: GCA_032164185.1. NCBI lineage: Eukaryota > Metazoa > Chordata > Actinopteri > Cypriniformes > Catostomidae > Moxostoma > Moxostoma hubbsi. The sequence goes on from JAVLUX010000001.1 coordinate 66,539,609, forward strand.
TGAATCCAAAGTGATTCTGTCACCAAGCATTTTTCCTGTGTTTTTCTCCTACACTAAAATGACTAATGAAATCACATCCTAAATCACTCGTTTACAAGTGTTTATACTCAGTGGCTCTAACTTTAGCCAACCGTGCTCAACCGTGCGTGTTTAACACCTACGGCTATCTTTCTGTCAGTCCATTCTAATCCTGATTTCACAGCAACACAATTAAAATGGAAACAGAGGGAAGTGCTTGGTGGAAAAGAAACTATTGATTCTAATTGTGTCTCATGACCAAACCATGAGGTCATGTCATAAGACCAAATGAGGTTTAATGTTGTCGACGTAGTCATAATATTTAAATTTTAATGCTTTATTAATGATTTTATTTAATTTGAGAGCAAATAATGACTTAAAAGTGTGTTCTGTTCATCACACAAATTGATTGTATCGCATTAGAAGACTTGGACTAGTGAATATAGAGTTATGTTAATTAATTTTACAGTGGTTTTATGCTGGGTTTCTTTTCTTTTTTATGGTTTTATCCTTTATGTCCTTATGTTATAAAAAGAAGCAAAGAAAGCTTGCGTAAAGGAAGCTCACAAGCACACTTTTTAAGCAAAAGATTTCACACAAAGTTATTTATTATGTTTAAAAATATAAGACAATAGATATGCTGTTGAAAATTATTTTCTTTACTTTTGTCTACCTGGAACATGTCCATAATTAATGTGATAAACTACACCTGTGATTACTTTGCTAGAACACCTGTGTGAACTTGAATGTAACTGACTTTATACATCCAAAATGACTCTAAAAAGTTATGCAGTTATTTCTAAAGAAAGGTCTAGCAGTATTTGTTTGCAAATGCTGCTTGATTTGTTTTTTGATTATTTAATTTGGTTTTGTTGTCTAATCCAAAAAATGTTTGGGCCAGTCCATAATCATTAAAATACACATTGTTCCCCTTCTGTCACTCACTTGACGTTGTGTCAATGCAGTGACACTAGGGGTTACTCTTGAGAGTCCCGAACACTTCGATTCTTTTGAGAAAATGCCAATGAGAATTGGCAAGTGGAATTTCCATGCAACTCCCCCGGATATACGTGTATAAAAGGAGAAGGAATGCTCACTCTCATTCAGATTTTTTCATCAGAGCCGAGCGGTTGTACTCTCAGTGAGCTGAATACTACTGCTGTTCCATTCACCTCTTAAGAAGCGGATGCTGTTGGATATACAGTACATTTCTAGCGGCTTTCTCTCCTTCTCTATCTATTCTCTATTAGAGCACACACATTGACGTTGAACATCTTTGTAAAGATGCCTTTCCATCTTTGCGTGATTCCTGGATGCAGTCGTTATCATGTTATCACGTGTCTAGGCAGCGATCATACTAAGACAGCGTTTGTGGATGGTTCATGTTCTCATTGCGAGAATATGGCCATGGCAACGCATCCTGCGAGTCTTTGTTCGCTGCATCAGAGAGCGCACTGGTGATGTCAGATGCTGAGGACTCGACTGGGCTGCCACCTTCGGGTCTGTCCGCCCAGTCTGAGGCTGATGCAGAGCTGACTGCCATGCTTTTCCCGGGCCGCCGCAAGTATCGGGTTGGACTGGAACTCTCCATCCTCGCCTGAGCGCTCGAGGCTTGATGATTGATTCCTGGGTTTGGGGTGCTGCTCACAGGAGCACCACCTGTGGCTGAATCTGGTTGAGATGAGGGAAGCTGACAAAGCATGCTTTCTCAACCCGCCCATCTCCCAGATTACACTTTTCGGCGACACAGTTGAGGACTTCGCCCAGCAGTTCTCGGCAGTGAAGCAGACGGAAACCATCCGCCCTGGCATGGCTCAAAATCACGCATCCCGTCAGCTCGCCGAAAGCGAGAATGCCGCAACCATGCAGGCGGAAAACACGACCCTTCTTTGGAAGGGCACGATAGAGCCTGTCCCTCCAGCTGCAATGGGGGAAGGGTTCTACAGCCCTTACTTCATCATACCAAAGAAAGGCGGTAGGTTGCAGACAATCTTGGATCTGTGAGTTCTGACTCCCGTTCAAGATGCTAAAGCAGAAACACATTTTGACTTGAATGTAAAACCTCTTAAAACAATATACCTTGTTGATATGTTAAAGCTTCATAATAGGACCATCAAGTAGCTGCAGGGCTCCACGTCGGGGTGGACAAAAAACAAGTTGAAATTTGTCAACCGCTAGAAATGTTTAAGTAACATTTCTGTTGCAGTTATGCAAAATTACATTACATGAAAGGGTAAGTGTGGCACGGTGGAGGGCGGGACCGGCGCGTGATTACGCACGCCCGGTCCCGTATTAGGCTAATTAAGCCATCAAGAGGGATAAAGGCCACTCGCAGATGGCGATCGAGAGAGAGAGCTCAATTACGGACATGTCCGTCCTCTTATGTGTTTTTCTTTTGAGTTTTCCATTAAACCTTTAAGTTATACGTCAAGCCGGTCTCTCGCCTCTTCCTTGCCCGCGAATATGATCTGTGTTACATTGGTGCCGAAAGCCTGGGAAGGAAGAGGGATACGCCGTAGTGGAGTTCTCGCCACTACCCCAAAGAAGCAGCCGCGGCCATCTGCCGGGGGACGAGGAGCCCAGCCGCCTGGACGCGGAGGAATGGCCGCCGACCGCAAGAGGAGAAGGGGCTCCTATAGCCGACCGCCTGGAGCGGTCAGGGCCGCTGCCAGGGGCGGAGGATGCCCCTACCAGCCGCTGAAACGCGGAGGGGTCGAGGGAAGACCGCCGTCCGCGAGCGGGGAGGGGATCGCGACCGACCGCCTGGACCGGGAGAACCGCTGCCAGGGGCAGGGGAGTCCCCTTCGGCTCCCCGAGAACGCGGCGGGGCGTTCCGTCCGCCAGGGGCTGAGGACTGCCTCGGATCTGCCTGGAGAGGCGCGGCTGCCGTTCGGTAGAGGGTGGAGGAGTGGCTGAGGAACGAGCTACGGCGTTTCAGAGAACCGGCGAGTAAGTTTTTTTTTTCCTTTAATCTCTCTCTCCTCTCTCTCTCGCTACCGCTCTGCGTTGGCCTTTTCCCTCTTTTTTAAATTCTGGTGTTCGTGGGAGGGGAGGTACTGCCCAGTGCAGGAACCCCCCCCCCTATTTTTAATTGTTGTTTTTTTGTTTCCCTCCCCTTGCCCCTCCCTCTTTTTTAAATTATGGTGTTTGTGGGAGGGGAGGTACTGCCCAGTGCAGGAACCCTCCCCCCCATTTTTAATTGTTGTTTTTTTGTTTCCCTCCCCTTGCCCCCTCCCTCGTCCAGGTTGATGGGGATGACCTGCCGGCAGACCGCGCGGGAGGCGTGATTACGCACGCCCGGTCCCGTATTAGGCTAATTAAGCAGTCAAGAGGGATAAAGGCCACTCGCAGACGGCGATCGAGAGAGAGAGCTCAATTACGGACATGTCCGTCCTCTTATGTGTTTGTCTTTTGAGTTTTCCATTAAACCTTTAAGTTATACGTCAAGCCGGTCTCTCGCCTCTTCCTTGCCCGCGAATATGATCTGTGTTACAGTAAGCTTGTTCCAAAATCATAATATTATAATCATCATATTGTTGTCAGTCATTATACTTTTAGCGAGCACACGCATAGTGCACAGGGAGAGAGAGAGAGGATAGACAAGGAATCGCACTGAGAATATACAGTATATACTGTATATAAACCAGATGTTTTTTTATGTAAGTAGTAGGGGCTTCAAGGAAAAAAGGTTGGGAATCACTAATGTAAACAATAACGAAGGAATTATAGAATGCTTCTGCACATGTGTTGCCCTTAAGCATTTCCAATAGCTGCATTTTTATAACCCAGATCTGTCAAAATAAAATGACTAGCGCATATTTTTAGAGTCTAGCTAAAACAGAACAAACAAGATTAACTGAAAATAAACAATGAGGTATCATTACCGGTTTCTTTAAATAAGACTATGAGTATGACCATCAAACTTTTAGTGACTTATCCAGACTTGTTGATACTGAGCGTACGCAAACGAGGCGACGAAGTGTATTGTAGTTTAGATGCTCACAGTTATTTCCTCAACAGCATGGTGGGGAACATTGGATCGCCCCTATTATAACTAATTATGCAGTTAATGCTGCAAGCATGTGACTTGTAGACAAGGTAAGGGGTTTTCATTTAAATTAAAAAACGTTCTTTGTGTGTCTCTTTCTTCTGCGGTAGCTTTTAGACTACCCCAGTTACTCTGAGAACTTGGCAGTGCAATACTGCAGATATTGTTGACTTTTGTATGACAAACTTCTTGTTATTTTCCTCATTTGTAAGTAGCTTTGGATAAAAGCGCCTGCTAAATGACTACATGTAAATGTAAATTACTTGCTCGACTTCATTCAATATAATGGGAGTGATCTATAGTATTTTTTATAGCCTGCAAGGAAATAGACAAAGATGGGGTAAGAAGACTTAAAGAATAATGTGAATTTACTTTTATATTGTAACATACAGTATATAGATATACGTTTACCATGTACAGAATGATGATCCATCATCCAATATATTATCAAGGGAAAGAAATAAAAAACATTTGCTAATTTAGCTGTCATTGCACAAAAGAAAAAAATATGAAAAGGGGCCATTTTACCCCACTACTGTGGTAAAATTAAATAATATTTCTATTTTTTTCTTTTTTATATAAAATACTTCTGATATCATTTAGTCATTTATTTGTGTTATTATGTTTAAAATAAAATAGAAATATGTTATGTAAAATGTACATTTAATGCATGGAAGTATTTAACAATAACCCATAAGTTATAATTATTATTGAATTAAATAATAATAACAACATCAAAAACTACCTTCTGCCCCAATTATGAGGGGGGAATCTTACCCCAAGGGCCTAACTTTAACTTGTCACTTCAAAATAAAACAATATTTTTTTTTACAAAAAAAAACAATAAAAACAATCTAAATAAATAACTGTGTCCATAATTAACAAATAGTCATAAAAACATTTAATATCCAACATGTCACAGATCACTATTTTCCAATGACACACAGTTAGATCAATTAACCTCAAAATGTTTGGATGGAATATATCTCACAAATGTTGATATTCATATGAAATGAAAAAGATTAGGAAGAGAACAGCCATTCAGTAAAGATATTGAGATGAGATTTAGTGCCATCTATGGTCAAACCTTAAAAGAAGATAAGGTTGGTGGGTCATCTTACCCCAGGGAGCGTCTTCTCCATCTTCCCCCTACTCTGACTTAACTAGCCAGCTAAACTACATATCAAACTTACTATTAGTTAGCAGAAATGTCGTTCACCTACCAGAGATAAGGTGTGTGCTTCAGTTGTTATTACTGCTGTCATGTATCCAGCTGTCACTTCACTTCACAATTCACCTCACTGCAGCGGTACATGCGTCTATTTGTTGTTACTTTTTCGGAGATCTAAGCACTTTAATTTCAGTTAGTTCCAGTCATCCAAGGAGCATTCAACCACCGAACAACATGGTCCACATTTTAATAATGACATTCTATTGCAATCGTATTAACATTATTAACATTAATTGAGTTGCAGTCACTATGAATGAAGAGCCTCCCACTGTTTTGAACGAGTTTGACAACTAGCTGGAAATGTTCAAGAACAAAGATGTCAATTCCTTAAACTGAGGAATAGTCTTTGAAATGGTCTATAGTATTAACAGATGGCCTTATTAGCTCATAGTTTAAGCCTTCATATCAGTCTACATGCAAAGCATAACTTTTTAGAGATGGAAAAGAGTCCAAAAACACACCCTAAACACCTGTTTCTCTTCCATCTGGCTCTCTGCCTCTTTTTCTAACTCTATTCATCACTCTTCCAATGCTTATTTTTTTAATTTTCACTTCTCTCTTTGTATTTCTAGGCAATGTGGACAGAAGCTGATGTTTATTCCCCTGTTCCCAACTGACACTATCTGGAGACACCCCTCTCTCTTTTATGTGGAATAGAATTTGAAAGAAAACTAAGAGAAGTGAACTAGAGCTTGGACAACAGACATCATTCACATAAAAAATTGTTCCCCAAGACCCACTGACCTCACCTGGAGGAACCCACAGTTCACCTGAAACCTATAAATTATTCTTTTCCCAATATATGGAGTAAAATCTGAGAATTAGAGGCTATCCAGCAGAGGCTCATTCACATGAACTGTCCTATAGGACATTATATTATAATATTACCAAATTGGGACAATAACTTTCCAATTACCGCCAAAGTGGGATAGGAATTGTTTAATTACTGCAAAACCCAAGAGAGCCCAGGTGGTTTAAAATGATCTGGGCTGATTCTACTCAATTAGAAGGCTCAGATCAGACTCTGTGCTTACAGCATCAGAAAAACTGTTGTTTTTCTGCATAATTTTTATCCTGCACTGTGTTTTGTAGTATGTGACTTGGACTCAACACCAGCAGCATCTTTATTACGCAGCCTAGTCATTTCAGACAGAGGAGGAAACATCTCCACATCTGGAGATAAACTACCATAGAGTCTATAGAGACTTGCACAAACACATGGTATTCTGACCAGAGTCTTGTTCTATTCCTCTTTCACTGTACCACTGTCCCACCCCACCAGTTTTTGAGGATAAATTCCCTAACGTTTCCTATGGTTTTCTCCTCTGTCTTTTCCACATTGACGGCCCAACTACACACCCCATATAATGAAGTCTTTAATTAATGATGCACATGTCCAAATTATACTGGTTCAGTGACTGGTCGGGGCTCTTTGTCCCTGCAGACGCAGTGACCTTTGGAGAGGGCCAGACTGCTGCTCTGTGAGTACCACTGGCGTTCCACCTTTACACACACACTCACACACATGCTAGCTTTTCTACCCTTGAGCCCTCATCAGTAAATATTGAGTGGTAAATGTCAGCAATCTGGCCATTGAAATATAAGGTTTATTTGAATTAGTGTTTCGGATCTTTGTCTATCATAAAAGATCAGATCAGCTCACAGGATCCACCACCAGCTTACAACCACACCTAACATTAGGCTTTAGCAAGCTTTAAACCTTTTCTTTGATCAGTTGAATTATATTTCCATTTAAGTTGTGCACCCTTATTGTCCTTTCTTCTTACATTTGCATATATTTATTTGGCAGACACTTTTATCCAAAGCAACATACTTAATTCCAGGTTCATCAGTATGTGTGTTCCCTGGGAATCAAATCCATAATCTTGGTGTTGCTAGTGCCTTTCTCTTACAGTTAAGTCTCTTGCTTTTTCTCTCTCAGTTACTCTCTCTCTTCCACTTTCTCTCTGTGCCAGGCATGAGGGTCACACTGACACAGTTGACAAGACTACACAGAATCAAGAATCCTGTTACATGTATCACGTGGATAAATTAAAGAAGTTTATTTCGTGTTGGAGTTACACTGCCTTGGTTATTCTTTTCAACTACACGTCTGTTACCAGTGGAGGATGATAAGAAAGACATAAAAGTGCCAGATGCACCTTTTAAAAGAAGCAACAAAAATTAATAAATCATCAAGAGGAAGTGAGGGCTAGATCTTCACAGTGAAGGAAGCGCTCTACCCCACCCCCACCTGCTGGTGTTGAGCGAGCAATAGGTAGAACTGAGTTCTCTGGCAGACTGACAGTTACAGCCTCTCTGGCTCTCTCTAGCCTGGCAGTTTGTTTATGGATTTGCCTTGTTTTTTGTGTTACTCGGCCCCCTGTGCACGTGTCATGATCTGTTGCCGGCATCCAATCCTGGAGTCATGCCCATCCCAGAGATGGCTTTGAGCCCGGTGAAGTCTCTGTACTGGGAGGTGTTCCCCCCCATGGCCACACACAGGGTGTACTGCATGCCGGTGCTCTGGGCTGGACACCTATATGTGCTGGGGGGCTGTAACGAAAATGGCCTCCCACTGGACTCTGCCGAGGTGCTGGATCTGGAGAGCCAGCGTTGGTGTGAGCTGCCCCCTCTCCCCACTGCCCGAGCGGGGGCATCTGCCACAGCAGTCGGAGACCAGCTGATGGTCATGGGAGGCATGGACGCACAGCAGAACCCGTTGGCCTCAGTGGAGATGTATCACCCTGATGAAGGCAAGTGGGAGAGGAAGACAGGACTGGGCCAGCCTTCCATGGGTATCACCGCACTAGAGAAAGGTAAGAACAATGTTCTTGTTTATTTTGACCAGTTCCCTGATGAAAAGACAAGCATAGCTGGTGACGAGTGTATGCTGGTTTTAAACAGTAGTTGGTTCTGGTTCTTGACTATTTGTATCATTACACTTGTCTATGCATGCAGCTTTCAAATGGACCCTTTTCATATTTCCAGGTTTGGAATGTGGAAGTAAACTGTTGAGGTAAAATTCCATAGTGGTGAATTGGAGACCAGAGCAAATATTATTTTTGCATTCCTATTTGGTCCAACTGCAAATTTCCTCAACTTTCTAAAAGAGGAAAAAAATAGAGAGTCAGAAAAATTCTTAAGAAAGAGAAATATGCCATTTCACAAGTTACCTGGTACGCATAGTCCTGGAGCATATTATGTTAAATGTATTTGACTAGCTGTCCATAGTGGATGGGCTCGACTGGAGGCTGAGCTTGAGCTCAGAGATCCCCCCTAAACTAAAGCGAGAAATGGAAAGACTATTTGAAGTGATTGTATAGGTGTTATGAAATATAAAGGTGGAGAAGAAAAGGAGGAGTGATGCCGGAAAAATCTTAGCTTGAGCTAGGGAAGAATCCAATAATATATAATTGGGTTATGAATGGCAGATCTAGATGAACAAGCTCCTCCCAAACTTACGTCGTAAATCTTCACATTTTCTGTCACTCCCTTGCTGAATCATGTTTGAGAGGAAATTCAACTGGAAGAGGATGTTACAAATAAATATTAATAATAAAATAAAACAAAAAAATTATATCTGAGCATGGCTAATGTTATGAGAGTGGCGGCCGGTCTGTGCACACGTTAATACACAGTACATGTGTGCTCGTGCAAATGCTTTTTAGTGATCTACTGAGTGGGGTGAATAAATCTTTATGACTTATAACTGGAGGACTTTTGGTGCTAATTTTTCTCGGGGAGCCGAAGGGGTCCCCCCGCCCCTGGCAGCGTATTCAGCCATGTATTCAGTTTCTCCCCAACTCCCGCTCCCGGCGGTTGGTCTCCAAGCCCCTCCCCGCTTGCGGTCGGCGGTCTCAGACCCACCGCGTTTCAGCGGTTGGAAGGGGACTCCTCCGCCCCTGGCAGCGGCCCTGACCGCTCCAGGCGGTCGGCTAGGAGCCCCTTCTCCCCTCGTGGTCGGTGGCCGTTCCTCCGCTTCCAGGCGGCTGGGCTCCTTGTCCCCCGGCAAACGGCCATGGCTGCTCTGTTGGGGTGGACGGTAGTGGCGAGAACTCTACTACACGTATCCCGGATTTAGGCACCAGTGTAACGTAATTCAATAGAAAGGAGGAGGCGAGAACCGGCTTGACAATATAAATAATAGTTTACTAATAAATTAAAACAAAAGACCCACACACATGACGGACATGTCCATAAACGATCTCTCTCTCGCACCACCGTCTGCCATCAGCCTTTATCCCTCTTGGAGGCTTATTTAGCCTGATAAGGGACCGGGTATGTATAATTACGACCCGGCCCCGCCCTCCGCCCTGCCACAGTAACATATTTTGTTAGATTACTAGAGGTCAGTATCTTATTCAAAATACTTTGGATTACTTCTTCAGCACTGGTAGATATTTTTTTCTATCTCTGAAAAACCTAAATATTTTATGCAGTGTTGTTTCTAAAACAAGATAAATCAAATTGATATTGTTTTAAGGATTTTTAGATATTTTTACAGGAAAACAATGGAAAAATTATTATCAAGAACAATTTTTTGGCCTAATATCAAAGGTGTTATTAGAAAAAATAAATTATGATCTATCATGAATTTTCTTGATAAAAAAATTTGATCGTGCCTGGTAACATGTACATGTAAAATGGCTAGAAATAGCATTTTAGCTTAGCGTAAAGCTGACAGTTTACACAAGGTTTTTTTTCTATTTCTTCAGCTCCAAACTTACTTCAAACTTACTACTCTGTCTGCTCGTATAAATATAACTCATCATAATAAAGTTTTTCACCGCTGTTCAAATGCACTTTGGATCACATAATTTATATGTATAAATGTTTTCCATCTGAAAGGACTAAATATTAAATGAAACAAATTACAATAAAATGCAAAGTAATCTCTTCAGTAATCAAAATACTTTTTGAATGTAACTGTATTCTAATTACCAATTTTTTTAATTGTAACTGTAGTGGAATACAGTTACTTATATTTTGTATTATAAATACGTAATCCCGTTACATGTATTCAGTTTCTCCCCAACACAGCGTATATGTGATGTTGAACACTCATGGTGTTTGTTATTTGACAATCACTGTGACAACAGAACTGATCTATATCAGAAAATCAAACTGTTACACTCCTTAATAATTACTGAAAGAGATAGTTGACCCAAAAATACAAATTCTCTTGTCATTTCCTCACCCTCGTGCCATCCCAGATGTGTATGACTTTCTTTCTTCAGCAGAACACAAATGACAATTTTTAGAAGAATATCTCAGCTCTGTTGGACCATTCAATGCAATTGCATTGTGGCCAGATCTTTGAAGCTCCAAAAAGCAATGAATAAGATTCTAGAGGTTAAATCTATATCTTCAGATGTGATATAATAGGTGTGGGTGATAAACAGATCAAAATGTAATATAGAAATAATCATATATTAATAATATATATATTATTATATATGATTATTTCTATATTACATTTTGTATATATATATATACATACATACACACATTTCCACTTTCACTTTCACATCTGTAAGTCAAACAAACATAAACAGCCTGCGTTATATCCATCTTGCGTGCCTGTATATTGTAGCTTCTTACTTCAGAATCACATTATAACTGTGTTGCTATCTTCTGGCTTTTTGGCAGCAAAGCACTTTAGTGCTATAAAAAATAAGACGAAAATAGTCATAAAAATAAAGAGAATAATAAAGGTAATTATCCAATTGAAATTTTAGGAAATAACCAAACAATTTGTTATTTTAATATTTATGTGTAAACGAAGAGATATGTGGCAAATTGATGTTTAGCTTAATTTTGCCCCATTGTTGAATGGTTTTTTTTAAAATTAGACAGTAATTTGATAATGGGTATATATATATATATATATATATATATATATATATATATATATATATATATATATATTTATATATATATATATATAAACACACACACGTATTTAAGCAATATCACATGAGAAAGATTTCTACATCTGATTTAGGGCCATATAGCATGATTGCGAGTGTGATATCTCTTATATACAACAGTTCAATGAACAAGTAAATGTAAAAAAATTAGGAAAAATTGAGTACGGTCACAAAAAACACATTTGTGCTTGGAACTACTTTCTTATGTGACGGATCAGAATCTGCCGTTGCTGGTTCAAACCAAATGATGTGTCCAAGCCTCTCAAAAACATAACTTCAGAACTAATAGTATCACAGCTTGGGCTGTTTCTAACATGTTGGAGAAACAAGGATGTGTGTGTGTGTGTGTGTGTGTGTGTGTGTGTGTGTGTGTGTGTGTGTGCGTGCGCGTGCGTGTGCGTGCGTGCGTGCGTGCGTGTGAGAGAGAGAGAGAGAGAGAGAGAGAGAGAGAGAGAGAGAGCCGGAGCATGTGCGATCACCTGTTGTGTATGCTGTAGTCTGTTTGTCAGCTTTCTGAAGAAAATTAAATTTTGGTGAAATGCATCTATTTTCTCAGTGGAAAAATAGCTGTTCATAAAGCCTATGCTCAAGAGTCATTAACTATAGAAACCGCCATTTTTCCTTTCCAATGTGGAAAGTCCGGTAAGAGGTAAACGCATTGAGTAATTTATCAGTCTATTGTGTCTCTCAGCTGTGATGAACCTTAATGCTGAAGTTGTTTGTTTTTAAGCCTAATTTTCTAGCTTTAGTAGTGTAATAGTAAAACGAGTGATCACAGAAGTACTGTTGAATATAAACAATGAGTGAAGCTGGCTCACTTCATGCCACCAACTTGCTCATATTACACACAAATGCCTCCACCTGCTGGCTAAAATATGTAATGCCACAAAATTAAATGTAAAGAGACAAACCTTTTAACACATCTGTACAGCTCTTTCAATTTAGTTTAGAATGGTATGAATGCAAGCGGAGTGATAAACAGTGAAGTGTTCAAGTGCTGAGTGTGAGACCATCAGTACACACGGATTGTATCTCGCCCAATCAGATTCGAGCTAACTGTTATACACACAAACACACACACACACACACACACACACACACACACACACACAGTTGAGTCAGAAGTTTATATATACTTTAGCCAAATACATATAAATAAATTAAAACTCAGTTTTTTACAATTCCTGAAATTTTATTGTAGAAAACATTCCCTGTCTTTGGTCAGTTAGGATCACTACTTTATTTTAAAATTTGAAATTTCTTTCTTTCATCACATTCCCAGTGGGTCAGACGTTTACATACACTTTAATAGTGTTTGGTAGCATTACCTTTACATTGTTTAACTTAGGTCAAACGTTTTGGGTAACCTTCCACAAGCTTCTCACAATAAGTTGCTGGAATTTTGGCCCATTCCTCCAGATAGAACTGGTGTAACTGAGTCAGGTTTGTAGGCCTCCTTGCTCGCTTATGCTTTTTCAGTTCTGCCCACAAATGTTCTATCAGTTTGAGGTCAGGGCTTTATGATGGCCACTCCAATACCTTGACTTTTTTGTCCTTAAGCCATTTTGCCACAAATTTGGAGGTATGCTTGGGGTCATTGTCAATTTGGAAGACCCATTTGCAACCGAGATTTATCTTCCTGGCTGATGTCTTGAGATGTTGCTTCAATATATCCACATACATTTCCTTCCTCATGATGCCATCTATTTTGTGAAGTGCACCAGTCCCTCCTGCTGCAAAGGACCCCCACAACATGATACTGCCACCCCCATGCTTCATGGTTGGGATGGTGTTCTTCGGCTTGCACGCCTCATCCTTTTTCCTCCAAACATAACGTTAGTCATTATAGCCAAACAGTTCAAGTTTTTTTTCATCAGACCAGAGGACATTTATCCAGAAAGTAAAATCTTTGTTCCCATGTGCACTTAGTCTGGCTTTTTTATGGCATTTTTGGAGCATTGGCTTCTTCCTGGCTGAGTAGCATTATAGGTTATGTTGATAAAGGACTCGTTTGACTGTGGATATAGATACTTGTCTTCCTGTTTCCTCCAGCATCTTCACAAGGTCCTTTACTGTGGTTCTGGGATTGATTTGCACTTTAGATCTTACATTAATTACTTATATTAATCTCTAGGAGACAGAATGTGTCTCCTTCTTGAACAGTATGATGGCTGCGTGGTCCCATGTTGTTTATACTTGCGTACTTGTGTTTGACAGATGAACATTGTACATTCAGACATTTGGAACTTGCTCCCAAGGATGAACCAGACTTGTGGAGGTCCACAATTGTTTTTGAGGTCTTGAGATGATTTCTTTTAATTTTCCCATAAAATCAAGCAAAGAGGCTCTGAGTTTGAAGGTAGGTCTTAAAATACATCCACAAGAACACCTCCAAGTCAGTACACCTCCTGTCAGAAGCTAATTGGCTAATTGGGTAAAGGCTTGTCATAATTTTCTGGAATTTTCCAAGCTACTTAAAGGCACAGTTAATTTAGTGTGTGTAAACTTCTGACACACTGGAATTATGATATAGTCGATTAAGAGTGAAACAATCTGTCAGTAAACAATTGTTGTAAATATTACTCGTGTATTGCAGGATAGATAGATAGATAGGTGGATGGATGGATGGTTGGATGGATGGTTGGATGGATGGATGGATGGATGTTAGGGATTCTTCAGAACCAGGGTAGGAAAACAATGTGCTAGCTTCACCATGTAAGTTTTTCTGCTGAACAGCATGGCTAGTTCAACTACCTGGTCTAAGCTGGTCTTTTCAGCTGGGTCTTTAGTAGTCTAGTAGTCCTTGTGGTTTAGAAGCTCTGTTGAGATATCTCAGTACAGATTTTCCTAAATGTTCTCTCCTCTTTTTTAACTGGATGCTCATTCAAAGTGTGCAGTTTGGTTAATCTGTCATCCCTCTGCTTTTTCCTGTCAGAACACAATTAGCTGTTTAATCTCAAATGCTGTTATCTTTGGGGTGATCACTGCGGTTGCAATGAATGTCTCTCGTACTCGGTGCCTCTGCAGTTATCTGGATATTCAGTACCAGCTCCAAATCAAGGCATCAGTCATGCCATATTGTGACATTAAGAATTACACTGCAGAGAAAATTCTCTCTCTTATTCCCTCTTCTCCAAATTGTGTAGGTGTGTGCAGGTGACAGTTTATCCCGTTTGAGACCATGAGGAGATGGCAGTGTTTATTCACAGAGCTTCTCCTCCGTTAAGCCGCATTTCACCGGCCCTATTCAGGCCAAGACTGATCAGGTCTCAGGTTTAGTGTTAAAACCGTCAGTAGGCCAGCTAAAGCGAAACCTGTATTTGGATCACTGTGTGGGATACAGCTTGATTTTAATGAATACATAAGTCACATCCACAGATGTATGAGTAGTTTGTCTGCTCATCCACTGGATCAGCAGGACATTTGTAATTAGCATTTAAGTAGTGTCTCGACTTTTGCCATGAAATAGTGAGAAAGGGTGTTGGAGAGACATCTTAAATGGGTAATATCATATGTATATTGTTTAATCAGTTTTTTCCCCCTGAGGTCCACTTATAATGTTAGACAAGGTTTCTTGCGTTAAAATATAATTTAACTTTGTTTAACCACTTTTCACACACTCTCTGACACTTGGACAATGTTCTGAATGAAATATGTGAGAATTCTCCTATGTGAGAATTATTCGTTATTTTAAACAGCACCAAAGCACATGATTTTAGTGAGTTTGGGAATAGGATTTCTGTAGCTTGAATGCAAATATGGGATACAATGAATCTTTAGGCCTAAAGTATCAAATGACCATATTAGCAGAGGTTCTTCACAATGGCTTAAAAATAGACTGTACCATTGTAAAGTGATGGTAAAAACATGTTATTTTTATTTAAATTATGTCGTTTAAATTATATTCTAAGGTATCTGATGTATTTCAGCACTCCAAGTTATTTTCCATTATCTAAGCATCTGTAGCATTTTGAATTTTAATGTTTTTAGATTTTTTGTTTAGTTTATAGGGATAGTTCACCAAATATGAAAATTCTCTCATCATTTCCTCAACCTCATGCCATCCCAGATGTGTATGACTTTCTTTCTTCTGCAGTACACAAATACATATTTTTAGAAGAATATCGCAGCTCTGTAGGTCCATACAATGTGAATGGTGGCCAGAACACTGAAGGTCCAAAATATCACATAAAGGCATCACAGAAGTAATCCAGTGGTTTAATCAATGTTTTGAGAATTCTTTTAATTGGATACTTTCTTCACAAAAAATAACTCTCTGAAGTTTATGGAAGTACATTGTGGGAAAAATTAAACATATTATAAATGCTTTTATATAGAGAGTATATCAAATGTGGGTAGAGTAGCCAAAAACTTTACTCAAGTAAAATTAAAATTACTTTAAAAATAATTACTCAAGCAGAAGTAAAAGTAATAATGTTAATAATTACTTGAGTAAGACTCTATCCAATTAAAAGAATACTCAAGTAGCAGGTAACTAGATACTTTTACATATAATAATGTACATTTCCTTCCATATTCCATTACATAATACACATTTAACATGTATTACATAATAATAATAATTCCTTACAAAGTTATTCCATACATAGTCTAATTTAAAATTTTAGATTAAATCTTAATAGTAAATCATATTTTTCAGTTACAAGTTTCTGTTTCAGCCAAGAATTTTAATTTCGGTACATCACTAGATATTAGGCAGAATGTTAGCCTCAGTCACCATTTACTTTCATTGCACCTTTTCCCATACAATGACTGAGGCTTACGTTCTGCCAAACATAATATTTTGTGTTTCACAGTGGAAAGAATTCCATACAGGTATGGAACAACAGAAGAGTGAACCAATTTTTTCATTTTTGGGAGAACCAACATGTGACAGGGGGCTCTGTCACTGTCTGGGGCAGCACACAAACATAGACACACACTTACCTGTTTTCTTCACCCCATCATTACACTGCTTCCAGTTTTAGCCTGTCTCTGGGGGAGCACACTTAGAGCTACACTAACTTCTCCTATCATCATAATTAAACTAAAATGTGCGTTTAAGAGTTTTATAGAGTTATAATGCATATGGTATGTGTGGCACGGTGGAGGGCGGGGCCGGGTCGTGACTCAACACGCCCAGTCCCGTATTAGGCTAATTAAGCCTCCGAGAGGGTTAAAGGCCGATTGCGGATGACATGCGGGAGAGAGAGATCGTTCACAGACATGTCCGTTGTCTTATGTGTTTGTATTTTGAGTTTCTCATTAAACCTATTATTTTATATGTCAAGCCGGTTTCTCGCCTCTTCCTTGCCCGTGAAAATGAACTGTTCTACAGTATGTATTCTAGAAATACTTTTATTATTATTATATGTATATTATATTATATTGTATGATGTTAAAGAGTGTTTATAGATTCTATGGTGAATCCTTATTATAATTGTGTGATGTGGTATGTGATGAGTGGGCAGAGCCTCAGCTTTAAAAGGCCTCCTGGTATCTTCTGTCATTAGTAATTGTTCTGATCCTTGCTGTGGTTTTAAATTTTGTCATTTAGATTTTTCATACTATATTACATTGCACTTTGTACTGTATCTTTGCACTCAGTTTTTGCACTTTTGGGAACACCTTGCACTGTTCAATAAACACCTTGCGGCTGAGCCATCTTTTTGTATTTTAAAACTTTAAAAGTGCCTTTGCCACACAACCCATTCAGATCATACAGTTGGATTTATGAAGCCATCATTCTCTTTCAGGCTTTGATATCAAAGCCCTCTGTGTTTACATCTTTCTCTTTCTGACTGCACTTCTTTTGTCAGTGGGCATTGTCTCTTTGATATCCTTCACAACATCTTCAGGACAAATTGCTTTGAGGGTCCAATCTGTATTTGTATGGCTTTGAAATCCCATTTTCCTTTGCACCCAAACATTCTAAATCAGAATATCAATCAAGGTCTGAGCCAAACCAGCTGGATGTTTTAAATAACATATCCCAGAGTAACACATTTAATTTCAAATTAAAGTATATATATAGATTGTTTTTAGTTTATGCTGTTTGTGATAATGGCAATAACAGAGATCCAAACCGGAGAAGTGCAGCTGTGCCCAGCCAATACCACAGTGCTGTCCTGTATTTTTGTCTTAAAAATGAGACTGGGGTATGTTATTGTTTGTTATATAACAGTTACTGTAGTTCTGGCCCACTAATATGATTGGTGTTCAAGAGTGATGATATTTAGTCTAACAACACTGTGACACTTCACTGTTTGTTCCTAACATTAGATTTAATCTTAACCTGTTACAGAAATGACTTTCCTTCTTCTGTGGAACACAAAGGGAGATGTTAGGTAGAATGACTACCTCAGTCACCATTGACTTTTATAAAACATGGCTGGCTACATTTTTGGAAAATTATATTATTGCAGCAAGAGGTGAAAAAAAGGTTTATGCTTTTATGAAACATTTGTCTCATGTGCAGTGTTTTGAAGGTTACTTTTGAAATGTGTTCCACTACAGATTACAGAATACATGCTGTAAAATGTAATTTGTAACATATTTCATTAGATTACTCAAGGTCAGTAATGTATTCTAAATACTGGATTACTTCTTCAGCACTGGTAGATTTTTTTCACTTGTTTTGACTATAAAAAACTCTGCCAGTACAGTAAAACAAAATACACATGTTAAAATACATTCTCTGAAAAGCCTAAATATCTTATGCAGTGTTGTTTCTAAAACAAGATAAATCAAATTTATCTTGTTTTAAGGATTTTTTAATTTACAGGACAAAAAAAAAATTTTTTTTTTTTTTTTATCAAGAATATACATTTTTCCCCTAATATCAAAGGTCTTACTAGAAAAAAGAAATTATGATCCAATGTGAATTTTCTTGATTAAAAGAAACGATTGTGTCTGGTAACATGTACAGAGGGTGAAATAAGTATTGAACACATCAACATTTTTTTCAGTAAATATATTTCCAAAGGTGCTATTTACATGAAGTTTTCACCAGATGTTGGTAACAACCCAAGTAATCCATACATACAAAGAAACCAAAACAAATGAGCTCAACAAATTAAGTTATGTGTAATAATGTGTAATGACACAGAGAAAAAGTATTGAACACATGAAGAACCCTTTCTTGCAAAAGGTGCAAAAAGGCATGGAAAGCCAAGACAACAGCTGAAAACTATCAGTAATTAAAAAGCAATCCAGCCCCTTGTCAGTGCAAATTAATATCAGCTGCTTCAGTCCCAACTGATGGCCTACAAAAAGGTCTCATTGCCAAGGTGTCACACAAGACACATCTCATGATGGGTAAAAGCAAAGAGCTGTCTCAAGACCTTTGCAACCTAATTGTTGCAAAACATAACGATGGCATTGGTTATAGGTGCATTTCTAAGCTTCTGAATGTTCCAATGAGCACTGTTGGGGCCATAATACGGAAGTGGAAAGACAATCATTTTACCATAAATTTGCCTCGACCAGGTGCTCCTCGCAATATTTCTGACAGAGGAGTGAAAAGAATAATCAGAAGAGTTGTCATTAAGTAATGCACTCCACCGCCATGGCCTATATGCACGCTCACCACGCAAGACTCCATTGCTGGGAAAAAAAGCATGTTAAAGCTCGTTTAATGTTTTCTGCACAACATTTGGAAAAGCCAGTGAAATACTGTGAGAATATAGTGTGGTCAGATGAGAGCAAAATTGAACTGTTTGGATGCCATAATACACACCATGTTTGGAGGAGAAATGGCACTGCACATCACCCTAAAAACACCATACCAACAGTGAAGTTTGGAGGTGGGAACAGTATGGTGTGATGTGTTTTCCTGTTTATTTGTACTTTGCTCAATTCTACAAGTAAAGATTTTTTTTTTTGGAAGAAACGCAAGTTTCCAGACTCATTGCACTTCTGCACTTGTGTTCAACTATCAGGGAGTTACCTTAGTGGTAAAACACCAAACACTCGAGCACTGCAGACCTGGGTTTGATTCCCTCCTATGGCAGCCTCAATACAGTTTAGATGTCAAAAGATAGCATTATGTGAGCAATAGGGTAAAAAGTGTGTTTATGAGCTGATATTCTGCCATTTTTGCAAAAATGTAGGTATAGTGAAATGTTTCTATAGTATCAGCTAAGGTAGCAAAGATGCAGTGAAAGTGAATGGTGACTGAGACATACTGTCTAACATCTCTTTGTGTTACACATAAAAATAAATAACTCACACGGGTTTGGAACAACATTAGGGTGAGTAAAGTAATGATAGAATTTCATTTTTGGTGAATTATTGCTTTAAATAGCACACAGCAAGATTTTTGTGGGTGTGAGATGTCAGAATGGTGCTGGGCTGTTTGTCACTGGGATGGTGTTTGGAAGGGCAGGCTATATCTTTTTGATTACAGAATTGTAATTTGAGGGAACACTGTGTCTCGCCAACACGCTGATGGCAAGGTAACTGACAGCTCTTTCTCTCTCTCTCTCTCTCTCGCTCTCTCTCTCTCTCTCTCTCTCTCTCTCTCTCTCTCCCCCCATCCCTCTCACTTCCTTACCACCATTTGATCAAGAGAGCATTCTTGTTGCCAGGCAACAGGTGTGTGTGTGTGTGTGTGTGTGTGTGTGTGTGTGTGTGTGACCCAGAGACATTTTTAGAACAGAACAGGCTGAGTTGCAATGCCAATCCATGATTATTTCTCTGCTGTGGTACTTGGCTGTTTCCATCTCCCCTTTTTAAGAGAGACAGAAAAGAGTTTATTGCCCTTCTGACCATACAGCCTTCTAGCTGTGTTCATCTGCTACACAACAGTTAAGAGACTCCCTTTGGCAGTGCTCTGATGTCCAGACTGGTTTATCTCCCAGTTATTATTCTATGTACTGCAGATGTACAGTGTATATAGCCCAGACCTGAACCCCATTGGACTGTTTTGGGTCAGGCCCCAACACCTAACATTTGTGCCAACATCACAATGCATGCAAGTCGACACATTAGCTGCAAGTGTCATAGAAGCACCACAAAATATCATGATTGCTTCAGCAATTGCATTTTTTATGTCACATATGCTTTTTATGGCACAATCAATTAGATTTAATTTTAAGGTTTAGGGTAGGGAGGTCAGTTTTTCGGAAGTTTCTGGACAAGGCTGATTTAATGTATATCTGTGAGCACCTCTTTGGCTTTAATCTCCATAGACCCTATTGGTCCACTTTTCCTGGAAATATGTGAATAGACTAAGTGAGCCTACCATCAGTAAATTATGAAAACCTACAGTGAGTGCTGCTTCTTTTCAAAGTCTTTGATTGCCTACTGCTGTACAAAATGAAACAAATCAAGGTCAGTTCTAACAGTGTTGCTCATTATTGTGCACTTAAATTAATGTGATAAAATAATTTTACTGTCCCAACAGATGCTAATTTGAAACAAATGCATGCAAACAAGACAGAATACAGAAAACATCTAAATAAAGACTAGAGGTTTGCTGAAAGGGGATTACTAAGAATATCCCCAGTGTTCCAATGACGGTTGATTTACTAATGCATTACTGAACACATGGCGTAGATGTGTGAATCTTCACTGGCCTTAAAATTAAATTTGATTCAAAGGGTAACAATTAAATTACGAAACGGTACTTGATGCATCACGAGACATCTTGTCACAATACATCTAATACACTCAGTATGAAATAGTATTAAATAATTAATTTAGAATTAATCAATCAGTAACCTATAACTATAACCACAACTATCTTTTGCTGGTCCAGGATGGTTACATGAGATATCTGCTTCTGTGAGAGTGCAGATGTGAGCTTCACCTTTCCTCAGCAGAGTTAATAGTAAAGCGACACAAGTAGTGGGGTTGCTGCTTAAGAAATCAAGCATTTCTTATGCATGCTGATAAGATGAGCACAAGGATATATATATATATATATATATATATATATATATATATATATATATATATATATACTCCCTGATAGCACACGTACATCACCCAAACATATATTTGATGTGTGCGTCTACATCTGGACTTAATTGTTTTTGTGATGTCTTTAAGAAGTATGTCAATAAGTATGTCTCGGATACCAGCAGATGTCTTTTTTGACATGATTTAGACAGGCTGCGTCAGACTGCACGTACACTTCCCCAATGCCCCATAAAATTGTCATAAACTTTTTAGGTTCCCGGCACCCCGAAGGGGGGAACAAAATGACGTGCCAAGCATGGGAGCAGGCCGCGCCAGCCATGCCTTTTCTCTCACTATGTTTCTCGCTTGGTCAAAACGGCTGGAGCCATCTTGATGCTATCACACACATTGGGAAAGGCGTTCTTTTCCACGAAAAGGACGAAAAGGAATGGAAGGAGTTAAAAATGAAAATATTTGGCGCCTGTTTTTCCCCCTATAGGAGCCAGTGGCTCCTTAATTGATTTTTTGTTTGGAGCCTTGTTGTGGAATTAGATAAGATATGATTCTTTATCGTGTTTAAAAATAATTAAATAATAATTGTATTAATAACCCCAGTGAGCAAGCCGAAGGCGACTGTGGCAAGGAACACAAAACTCCAAAAGATTATGGTTAATGGAGAAAAATAACCTTGGGAGAAACCAGACTCACTGTGGGGGGCCAGTTCCCCTCTGGCTAACATCATGAATAATGTAAATAAGAATTATTTATAGTTAAAAAACATGATTTAAAAAATTATTAAACTTATTAAGTGCTAAGGGTCAGTATTTAGACAGTGATTGTGTTTGAACTGCAAGATTAGTGACCAGTGTCTTTGAAGTCCATCCTTGATTAAATTCCAGAAGTTCACTTAGATGCAATTGTCCTTGTTTGGCTGATGAAGGCTTTTGTTGGCAATAGTTAGTCTATGTATCCCATTTCAAGATCGTAGTCCATGGTGATGGGGCATCTGAAGTCTCCGTGAGAGGCTGGATACAAACTGGAGCTGACGAACGCTATTTACCTCGGGACTGGCGTCCCGAGATAACAGCAGAAAAGCAGATGGGAAATAATTAGCATAGCTGATGTTCATAATATTAATGCATTATAACTGATTCAGCAGTAGTAAAAAAAGTAAGCATTATGTGAATGCTTGGTTAAAGAGATGCGTCTTTAATCTAGTTTTAAACTGGGACAGCGAGTCTGAGCCTCGAACAATATCAGGAAGGCTATTCCAGAGTTTAGGAGCTAAATGTGAGAACGCCCTCCCTACATTAGTGGACTTAGATATCCTAGGTATGACCAGACGCCTCGAATTTAGTGATCTTAAAGAGCGCGATGGATTGTATGGCGATAGAAGATCCGTTAAATACACCGGAGCTAAACCATTTAGGGCTTTATAGGTCAGTAGTAATACTTTGTAATTGATACGGAACTTAATAGGTAGCCAGTGTAGAGATGATAAAATCGGTGTATTTTCTATTTTCTCAGTGAAGAAATTCATAAAATCATTACTACTAAACTGTAATGGAATATTTTGCTCAGGTGATCTCTGTTTATTTGTTAGTCTAGCCATGGTGTTAAATAAGAACCTTGGATTATTTTGGTTATTTTCTATTAGTATGCGGAGGTGCTCAGCCCTGGCTGTTTTTAGAGCCTTTTTGTAACGTGACATACTGTATTTCCATGCGATTCTAAAGACCTCTAAATTAGTTTGTTTCCATTTACGCTCCAAGTTACGAGTTTCTCTCTTGATAGCATGCGTAGCACTGTTGTACCATGGTGCTCTAGTTTTTTCTCTAAACTTTTTTAATCTAATTGATGCAACAATTTCTAATGTACCAGAGAAAATGGTGCTCAAACTGCTAGTCATTTCCTCTAGTTCATCTGTTTGTTTGGGTTCACTGAGCAGCTGAGATAGATCAGGTAAGCTATTTGAGAATCTATATATTGTGGTTGGAAGGACTGTTCTGCTTGGTCGATAACGTGGCGCAATATGACAGATTTCAGTGGTACGTAGTATGCAAGTTACCATGTAATGATCAGTGACATCATCATTTTGCGGTATAATATCTATATCGGTTGGATTGGTTCCATATGATATAATTAAATCTAGCGTATGATTTAGGCGATGAGTGGGGCCACTGACGTTTTGCGTGACCCCGAAGGAGTTTAACAAATCTGTAAACGCAGCCCCTAACGCATCATTTGTGTTATCTACGTGTATGTTAAAATCTCCAACAATTATTGCTTTATCGACATTGACCAATAGATCTGATAGAAAGTCTGCAAACTCTTTTAGGAAATCAGCGTAAGGCCCTGGAGGTCTATATACGGTAGCCAAGGCTAGAGATAATAGGGATTTTTTTCTTACATCTGAGAGTGTAACATTTAGCACAAGTACTTCAAACAAATTAAACCTGTGACCTATTTTCTGAGTAACATTAAGAATATCTCTATAGATTGTTGCAACACCGCCGCCACGACCAATCAGACGGGGCTCATGCTTATAACAGTATCCTGGCGGAGTAGACTCATTTAGACCGAAATAATCATTTGGTTTAAGCCAGATTTCAGTAAGGCAAAATACATCAACGCTATTATCTGAGACCATTTCATTTACAATAACCGCCTTAGGTGTGAGCGATCTAATGTTTAGAAGACCTAGCTTTAGAAATTGTTTTTGTTCACTGATATTGAGATTTTCTGGTTTAATTACAATTAGATTTTTCCTAGATCCTACAGTAGATGTATTGTTTGGCTTTACTAAACGAGGAATAGACACAGTTTCTATATAATGTTCTACATTGGTACTTATATCAATTAAGTTGGGACAGCAAATACTGTGATTTGGACTTTGACTTACTATTCATATGGTGTGTAGCGTCTTGGAGATGTTGTCCGACAGAACAGCCGCTCCGACTCTGCTGGGGTGAAGGCCATCAGCACGGAAGAGCCTAGGTCGCTCCCAAAACAGATTCCAATTATTAACAAAGAGCAGTCTCTGTTCATTACACCATGACATTAACCATTCATTTAGAGCAAATAATCTACTGAACCTTTCTTGTCCTAGTCGGTACGTGGGAAGCGGTCCAGACACGACGGTCGTTGTTTCTGGCGAAGTGCTGCGTACCGTCTCGATCAGGCTCCTGTAGTCCTTCTTCAGTACCTCCGTCTTCCGCAGCCTGGTGTCGTTCGTTCCCACGTGCAGCACGACAGCTCCGACGCGCTCGTCACCATTCAGGATCTCGGGAACCTGCGTAGAGACATCAAGAACACGAGCACCAGGAAAGCAGTGAGTGCGCACCTTACCTTTGCCAGAGATAGCGCGGACATGACGGACGGTGGAATCGCCGATGATCACGGCGTCGTCGCGCTCCGACTCGCGAAGAGGTGAGAAGCGGTTCCGGGTGGAGATCTCGAAAGCCGGGAGGGGCGGGGAGGTCCTTGGTCTGGTCCTGGCTCGCGTCTTCCGCCGTGGAATCACCCAGGGTCCGTGGTGATGTGTCGGTGCCGGAGTGAATGAAGCCAGGGATGATCGCGTCCTGGTTGCTCGGGACCTCTGCAGAGAAACACACGGAGTAGACGAGGTCGGAGTCAAAAAATTATTAACCACTGACCTGTGAGCATCGGCGCGTGATGTTTCAAGCGCGGACCGCCGATCTCGCAGCTCGGCCTGTCTCTCTAGCAGGTCATGGATCTGCCTCTCGACGGATTCGAGCTCCAACTGCACCGAATGTAGTTCAAAGGTGTCTTCACCTGCACACAGAGGTAGCGTTAGACACACATCCACTATATTCGCCATTATAGCAGATGTGCTATAATGGCGAATTATAGCTTTCAGTTATACAGGTGTAAGTAAGACGATCGATAGGCGAGAGACCACGTATGCAGTGCTAGCGGGCTAAGACTAGTAGCGGAAGTTCGGAAAGTTGGATATAAGTAGCGATATCAAAGAAATCTGAAAACACGTGTGCTCTTATCCCAGGAGATCACACTAACTCGGCTCCCTGGATAAATCCTCCCTAGCCCTCTGGCCTGCAAATTCAGCAGAGGAATTTGCGACCAGACCCACTATGAGCTTCAAGTGCTCTGTACTGGGGTAGGGCTCCACATGCCTAATTCCCTTTTCAGGCAACCCCCTGTGATGTATTTTCAGCGGTACGGCCCCCCTGATGGCGGACCCACGTCTCCCTTAGGCAGTCTCTCTGCCCCCAGTCACTGGCCGGCTTGCTCCCATGATTGTCATGTCGCTTGTTTCCCCCCTCAGGGGTGCTGGGAACCTAAGAACTGTATATGACACTTTTTTGGGGCTTTGGGGAGGGTTACGTGCAGTTGATACAGTTGCATCTAGCACGCAGCAGCTTGCTTACACCTGTGTCAGCAGTTCACGTAACACAGTTTAGTGCAATGCTTTTTTAAATGGGACCCCTTGTGTCACTACAATCGACACAACGTCGAGTGAGTGACAGAAGGGGAACGTCATGGATACTGTTGTAACCTCTGTTCCCTGATGGAGGGAACAAAACGTTGTGTCCCCCTTGCCACTACACTAGACCTACCACTGTAAATGGCCAAACCTTACTCTCGGCTCCTCAGTGCAAAACCTGAATGACAGACGCACTTCCGCTTCCCTTTATACCCGTATGTCCGGGGGAGGGACATGCAAATTCTGTCTGTTAGTTTTTCATTGGCCTTTTCTTAAATCCAAAGGTACGCAAGGCTCTCAAGAAAGACCCCTTGTGTCACTACAATCAACACAACGTCTCGTTCCCTCTAACAGGGAACGGAGGTTACAACAGTAACCATGACTATTTTGTATGTATTTTAAGGATAATGACTAATGTCTTTGAAGTCCATCCTGGATTAACTGCAGAAGTTCACATATGCACTGTCCATTGTTAGTTGGGTGATGAAGGCTTTTTTGGCAATTCATTGATAGTCTATGTATTCCTTTCAAGAGTGTAGTCAATTAATAGACCAAGTTGATGCAGGCAGAGATCAGTGAGGTACATCCCAGTTCAACCACCAAGCCACCAAGCAGGAATGGAGCTTGATCAGGTTGGCTCTTGTAACCCAGGTATAGGAATCCCGAGGTAAACAAATAGAATCATGTTAGCTTAGATGCCATTCAATTTATTGCAGAGTTATAGATTATGAAATGTGTTTCAGGTTCCAGTAGACCTAACTGAAACAGGCTAATTATGAGTTGATGGATATATTGGGTGTATGCCTGGCTAAAAAGATGAGTCTTTAGTCTAGACTTAAACTGACTGAGTGAGTGTGTCTGAGTCCTGAATATTGTTAGGAAGATTATTCCATAGCTTTTGAGTCAAATGGATTTTCATATTCTAGGTACTATTAGAAGGCCAGAATTTAGCAAAAGTAACATGATGTAATATAGCATAATAGAAGGTCACTTAAGCACTGTGGAGATAGTCAGCTCAAAGCTTTGTATGTAATTAACAGAATATTGCTCATTACTGAGCACTGAAACGTCTCGGTTACTGTTGTAACCTCCATTCCCCGAGGGAGGGAATGAGACATAGTGTCGAAGGAATTGACACAAGGGGTCTTCTCGGACACCGAGTAGTACCTCTGAACCTGAGAAAAGGCCAATGTCAAGTTGGCAGACAGAATTTGCATGTCCCGCCCCGGACATACGCGTATAAGGGGAAGCGGGGCAGCGAATGCCAGTCAGGATTTTGCACTGAGGAGCCGAAGTATGAAGCACGGCCATTTACAGTTCTAGGTCTAGTGCCGTGGCAGGAGGGACACTACGTCTTGTTCCCTCCCTCTGGGAACGGAGGTTACAACAGTAACCGAGACGTTCCCCTTCTGTCACTCTCTCGACAAGTGTCGAAGGAAGTGACACAAGGGGTCCATATAAAAACGCCACGCACTGACAGTGTGACGTGACTGTCGGAGCAGGGGCAAAGCAGGCTATTGCGTGTTAGAGGCACCTGAACCAAATGCACATCGCCCTCCCCAACGCCGCCTCAAAGAGTTTTAGCATATCCACCTTAGGTTTTCCCGCACCCCTGGGGGAAAAAGGTATTACATGCTAGCATTGGAGCAAGCCCAACAGCCGCGGCCTTCTCTCTCACTATGTCTCTCACATAGGATGTAGAGCGGCTGGGGCCCAACCTATGTCGGGGAAGGCAGTCATTCCCGGGGGGGAGCAGGAGAGCCTGGGCAGTGCTGAGAGAAGATTCAAAGCATTAACTCTGCTCCACGCACCCGGCAGGGGGCGGCTTAGAGACTGAGGAAGAGGCCTAAGGAGGCGTCTTCAAAACTCATCGGCACTGGTGTGCCGTGCGCTGAGGCACTACCGGAGGCAAGGTAGCTGTCCGGCCTGCAGATTTCCTATTCTTTCAGGAGGGGAAGAGCCTGCAGAGGCCATACCCTGCCCAGTCCAGGGGGAGGTAATGTATGGCAAATACACCACGAGGGTTGTGAAGCCGGACGTGGGAAACGGCGCGGTGGTAGGTCCAGCCTAATGAAGGGGGGACTCTACAGACACGGGGCCGAGGCAGCGGGGCTGCCTGAGGGAAACGCGGGTCCGCCGAGATGGGGACCGTCCCACGGAGAATACATCACGGGGAGTTAGCCTGAAGAGGGAACTATGCCGTGGAGCCCGACCCCAGTACAGAGCCCTAAGACACGTACTGGGTCTGGCCGCGAGTTGCTCTGCTGAATTCGCGGGCCAGAAGGCTAGGGAGGAAAAAGCATCCAGGCAGCGACACAGTGGCTGACCTGGGACAGAAGGTGCACTGGATCACATTGGTGAAGGGTGCAAGATGCAAGCGGAACACCCCATTGGTTGTGCCACGTTACCAAGTTCTACCGGCTCGGACCTGACAAAACACGGGACGAGACCGACTGAACCCTTAGATTGTAAAATCTAGCAAAGGTATTGAGTGTTGCCCAGCCCGCTGCTCTGCAGATGTCTGCTAGGGAGGTGCCGTGACTTAGTGGCTTAGTTCTCTACCGTTGCGGTGCTGTCTGAGCGAATCAGAACGTGCTTGCCTCGGATTAGTGGAATAAACCTCCGTAGAGCAAGAATAACAGCCATCAACTCTAGGCAATTGATGTGCCAATGCTACTGAGGACCTTTCCAGGTGCCAGCGGCAGCGTGCCCGTTGCACACGGTGCCCCAACCCAGTCGAGAGGCGTCTGTGGTTACTACGACACGTCTGGACACCTGCTGCAAGGGAACGCCGGCCCGCAGGAAGCAGAGGTCTGTCCACGGGTTGAAAGTCTGATGGCAGGCGGGGGTGATTGCCACACGATGCGTCCGTGGCGCCATGCCCATCTCGGGCCTCGAGTCTGTAGCCAGTGCTGTAGCGGTCTCATATGCATCAACCTGAGCTGTGCGAACACGGCTGAGGATGCCATATGCTCCAGGAGCCTCTGGAATTGTTTTAGAGGGACCACTGTGCCAGGCTTGAAGTGAGCGAGGCACCTGAGCACTGACTGAGCGCGCTCGTTGGTGAGACGCGCTGTCATTGAGACCGAGTCTAACTCCATACCGAGAAAAGAGATGCTCTGAACCGGCGTGAGCTTGCTCTTTTCCCAGTTGACCTGAAGCCCTAGACGGCTGAGGTGCCTGAGCACCTGGTCCCTGTGAGCGCATAGTAACTCTCGAGAGTTGACCAGGATGAGCCAGTCGTTGAGGTAGTTGAGTATGCGGATGCCCACTTCCCTTAGGGGGGCAAGAGTGGCCTCTGCGACCTTGGTGAAGACGCGAGGGGTACAGGGACAGGCCGAAGGGGAGAACGTTGTACTGATACGCCTGGCCGTCAAACTGTAAGAAGGGTTAGTGTCGCGGAAGACGTGGAAGTACGCATCTTTCAAGTCTACCGCCGCGAACCAATCTAGCTGTCGAACGCAGGTGAGAATCTGCTTCTGCGTGAGCATTTTGAATGGGAGTCTGACCAGGGCCCGGTTGAGAACTCGCAAGTCCAAGATTGGTCGCAACCCACCGCTTTTTTTTTGGGTACGATGAAGTAAGGGCTGTAGAGACCCTTCCTCATCTCGGCTGGAGGGATGGGCTCTATAGCGTCCTTGAGGAGCAGTGTAAAAATCTCTGCTCGTAAGGCACTGGCTTGTTGGCCGCGCACTAGAGTGGAGCAAATACCGCTTAAACGAGGCGGGAGCCGGGCGAACTGAATTGCGTAGCCGAGTCGGATGGTCCTGGCCAACCAGCGCGATGGGTTGGGAAGCGATAACCACGCGTCCAAACTCCGTGCGAGGGGGACTAAGGGGATGATCACTTTTGACGTACCAGGCGGGGTGTCGCAGCGGGGGGGGAGCAGGTAATAATGCGTCGGGAGGCAAAAGCGCGTCCTGAGGCTGAGGTGCTGAGAAAAGACTCAAAGCACTTACCTTGCTCCACACACCCGGCAGGGGGCGTGGTTAGAGACTGAGGAAGAGGTCCCGGGAGGGTGTCTTCGAAACTCGTCAGCGCTGGCCTGCCGGGGTTGGACAGTCGCGGGGCCGGAGGCGAGAGAGCTGCGTCCGGGGAACCGGGACTGGAGAACTGCAAACTGGAGAATGGAGCACACCAGCTGAATGACCCAGGGAGTGAGGGAATCGCTCCCTGGGTCATTCAATGGGTCATTTGTATGTACTGCAGCCCGAAGGCGGTGCGGCAGGTGAAAACAAGGATTCTCTTCCCGGCCCTCCACCGGGGGATGGAGTGGTCTTGAAACCATCTCCGGACCGAACATCCGACTGCCTGGGGTGTCTGTCTCAGGAGCGCTTCTGAGCTTTTCTGGTCTGAGAGGGGGTCCCGGAGATGGGGGGCGTACGCCTCCTGCGAGGTGCTTGACGCTGGGGCTGAGAGCTGGGCCTGTTGTTGCTTTCTCGTCGCAGGGGGGACGCCCTTGGCGAGCAGGCGGGAAACTCTCCCCTTCTGCTTCCTCACCACCGAGAACTGCTGGGCAAAGTCGTCGATGGTGTCGCCGAAGAGGCCGAGCTGGAAGGCAGGGGCGTTGAGAAATCGTGACTTGTCAACGCCATGCATCTCGACCGTGTTCAGCTAGAGGTGACGCTCCTGGACCACGAGTGTGGCCATCGTCCACCCGAGTGCCTGCGCCACGACCTTCATAGCTCTGAGAGCGAGGCTGGAGCAGAGCACAGTTCCTGCAGCACATCAGGGTTGGAACTACCCAGGTGCAGATCTTTGAGTGCCTTGGCTTAGTGAATTTGCAGGAGAGCCATGGCATGCAGGGCGGAGGTGGCCTGTCCAGTGGTGATGTAGACTTTTGAGGTCAGTGATGACGTCATTCTACGGCTCTGGAGAGGAGTACCATTCAGTCCCGCCAGGTGGCGGTGTTCCGCCATCCAGGGTAGTGAGAGCGGACAAGCGGAGAGCGGTTCCGACCGCATTGGCTCGTCATGCACTTCCGGGAACAACGGAACCAAGGGGGGAGGGGGGCGTGGCTATAAGCGGCGCCGTGACCCGAGGAACCGATCGAGTAGCCAAGAGGCGGCCCGGGAAAGCATAGCGGACATCTGCAAATCAGCCTCAGACTGGGCGAGCAGACCCGAAGGTGGCAGCCCAGGCGAGTCATCAGCATCAGACGCTGCTGTGATGCTCTCTGATGCAGCGGCGATGTCGTCATCCAATTCCGGGAGCTCAAGGGAAATGCTGGCTGGCCGGGAAGCGAGCCGCACTCTTCCTGAGCTCGGACGGAAGCAAACAAGTGTGCTGGGGGGTGGGGATTTACCCGGCGAAACCGAACCCGTGGTCATCCCCAAATCGCCTTCATCGCCAGCCGGGTCGACCTCAATCCTGTGGGAAGAAGGAACGATGCGGGGGGCGGCTGAAGTGGCTTTCTCTCATGACAAAAGAAAGCATGACCGCAATGTTGCCATGGTTATGTTCTCGCACTGAGAACATGAACCATTCATAAAACGCTGCCTGCGTGTGATCGCAGCCCAGGCACGCAAGGCTGCTTTTATGACCGTCAGAAGTGGAAAGAAATCAACCGCATCCAGGAACTACACAGAGGCGGAAAGACATCTTTAAAAAGACGCGTCCTGAAAAGGATGTTCAACGCCTGCTGTGTATTGCTCTTTTATGAGTGGGAACTTAAACTCTTTTAGAGAAAATATACTCTTTTAGGAGGAGAACACTCTTTCAAACAGAAAGACGCGATGTCGAAGCGCCCAGGGGCATGAACTGCACAGCGTGCAGAGAGAGATACGCCAGCTGGAAATGCGCCGTGCAGATCCAACAGCAATGCTTCTAGCTGGTAAAGGTGAGTGAAACAGGAGTGTGTTTCAGCTGCTTGCAGTACAACCAATCGGCTCCGAAGAAAAATTTCTGACAGGCATTCGCTGCCCCGCTTCCCCTTATACCCGTATGTCCGGGGCGGGGCATGCAAATTCTGTCTGCCAACTTGACATTGGCCTTTTCTCAGGTTCAGAGGTACTATTCGGCGTCCGAGAAGACCCCTTGTGTCACTTCCTTCGACACTACGTCGAGAGAGTGACAGAAGTGGAAATAATGTGATTGACACAATCTTCTGGGAAAACATTTATTTTAATGCATAACAAATCCACGTAAACAAGACAATGGAGAAAACATATAAATAACTTATGGCCATTTAAGGAATTGTTCACCCAAAAATGTAAATTCACTCATTATTTACTCATCCTCTTGCCTTCTTAGATGTGTGACTTTCTTTATTCTGCTGAACACAAATTATTATTTTTAGAAGAATATTTCAGCTCTGTAGGTCCTCACAATGCAAGTGAATGGGTTCAAATGTTTACACTCCAAAAACCACAAAGGCAGCATAAAAGTAATCCCATATGTTAAATTAATATCTTCAGAAGTTATTTGATAGGTATGTTTGAGAAAAAGATCAATATTTACTGTAAGTCTGTTTTTGCTAGAAATTGTTCTCCCTGCCCAGTAGAGGGCTGCATGAAGAATGTGAATCACAAAAAACAAGAAGAATGTGAAAGGGATCTGTTTCTCAACCACACCTAAATACCTATACACCTTATCACACCTATAGCTTCTGAAGGCATTGATTTAACCTCTGGAGTCTTATGGATTACTTTTATGCTGATTTATGTGATTTTTGGAGCTACAAATCTTTGGCACCCATTCACTTGTATTGTATGGGCCAAGATGAGAAATTCTTCTAAAAATCTGAGTTCAGCAAATGAAAGAAAGTCATACACATCTGGAATGGCATAAGGGTCAGTAAATTATGAGAGATTTTTCATTTTTGGGTGAACTATTCCTTTAAGAATGTCTCCAGAGTGCAGAGACATCAAGTGTTATCTGACAAACCAGTTCAGGATGGCCTGTCAAATCAAACTGAAAAGGCACATCTCTTTTGGATCATTTAGCTCATGCGTAGCAATGTCAGAATACATTTTTTTTTATTAAGGGGCAAAATTTGTACCCTGGAATAAAGTTTCTGGGGCATTCTTTACCTTTATGAGGGTAGTTCTCTCTATAGACCATTTTATGGACATAAACAATAACAAAGGAATTAGAATGCTACTGTGCATGTCTGGTCCTAAAACAATTCTTGTACAGCATTTTTATTGCTCAGAACTGTCAAAGCAAAATGACTAGCGTGTATGTTTTGAGTGAAGGTGAAACAGAACAAATAAGATAAATGCAAAAAATGAAAATAAATGATGAGGTGTCATTACCGGATCCTTTAAATAAGTCTTTGAGGCAACTACTTTTCTTAAAGGACATGAAACATTTACCTGAAGTGCCTATTTGGTCCTGTCTCGTGTATTTGTTTTGGTTGCCCATCTCTGCCCGCATGTCGGGAGTGTGGTTGCCTTCCAGTTTGCTGTACGCCTGTTCTCTTCGTCAACATGGTTCTTCGTCTTCAATGGAGGATTTCTCAAGAGTCTGCTCCTGACTACCACAACACATACACTCGCTTATGAACTCACTCTTCATGAAGGATTCCTTTATGGATCTGCTCACTGTGCGGTCGGCATGCACTCATCGATAAACACACCCATCACTTTCTACTGCAGTCGGTGCTAGGATCTCCACACTACACCTGTATCTGCTGAAGTTATAATTTATTGTTAATAAATCCTTTGAAAAGCTCTTGGGTCTCATTGTCTCACCTCTGTGACATCTATAGTCACTTTTAGAGCCTGTAAAGAAATACTGACTTAACTAGCCAGTTACACTCTATCAAACATGCATTTAGTTGACAATTTTTTTTAAATTGTGCTTCAGTTGTTAGTACTGCACTTATCCATCCGACACTCTTCACTACTGCAGTCCATGTGTTCATTTGTAGTTTTTAGTTTTGTAAGTTCAGTGCATCCAGGGAGCATTCAGCCACTGAATGACATGGTCCAAATTTTAATGTTGAGTTTTTTATGATACTTGTTATCACTACAAGTCAATATTAATGAAGCACTACCCACTGTTGCTTTGAGTTTGACAACTAGTCAGAAATTTTCTTGGAACAAAGACATTCCCAAGACTTCCCAAACCAATGAATATCATTATTAAATGGTCTAAATTAAAACAAAGCATGTCATCCATGTCAAATACTAATTTAATCAATACATTGAAAGAAATTCTTGATTGGAACCATTATGGTTGTTACCTATAAATCAAATAAAAAAATAAAAGTAGTTGTAAATGCTACAGATATCTAGATATTGGAGCATATTTTGCCCCCACATATAATTATTTTTTTATTATTATTTTTTTTTACACCATTCCAAGTTGCAGCTCAGAAAATGAAGAATTTGAATGATGTTGTGTGTTTCATTTTGGCCTTGTTAGTGCATGTTTTAATGTAGCTCATGTTGTGTGTAGGTGTGCAAGCTGCTGCTCGAACTAGACAAGGATGTGTTTGTATTTTGGTTATCACCTCAGTCATGAAGATGATGTTGTGTGTGTGTGTGATCTCATTATATAAATTTGTCAGGGGAGAGAGCAGAGATGCAGATCTCTATGGTAACACATCCATCTCTGCTTCATGAAAGAACAAGACAGCTGTGCAAACAAACACACTTTAACCTCCATAATGTTCTAAAAATCAAAGTTTCACCTATTAACACTTTCATTATTAGATAACTGGAGTGCAGATGTGTTTTTGAATGCGAAAACATGGCGATTAAAAATTACATTGATATATAAGGTCATTATGCTTTGTTTAGTGAATCCGATTTAAACTGTTATTTTGCAGTTTTTCACTCAATTGTTTTTCATTAATCTTCACTGGACTTCAGTGCACAACAAGTGCTAAACTTCCTTCTTTACTTAATCATAGAGCCGTAGAAATTGCGTAGTGCAAAGGCACCAGTGTCCATAAAATAAATAAATAAACAACACTAGGTAATAGCACACATTGGTTCAAGCATGTTTTTCAGTATACAAATACCCTTGCAGTCTAGTCTTGGCTTATACTCTTAGCTTGTCCTGAGTTCCATAGTGGTCAAAATAATTAAGTGTTTATTGACCAAATGCGGCAGTACATTTCTTCACAAATATTGATTTGTGGTGCTACAATATCGACACAGTATTATGAGGTAAAATGTTGCATTACTTAAAATGTATTTGTACATGATATCCCAACCATAAGCCTTTATTACACACATTCTTTTTAATCTGAAATAAAGTTTCAACCATTGTTCTATCCTCTGTGCTGTTGTGTAAGGGCTGTTTGATGTTGCTTTGCGACCCCTGTGTGCGGCAGCGTGTTTGATCATGATGTGACGCGAGGGCTACAATTTCTGAGGAAGCATGAAGAAAAATTTTCTCATTAAGCTCATTTTCCATACTGTCTTTTCTATCTCTCTTTTTTTCTGGCACCAGTGTTGATTTGCTTTGCAGAGCGTTTTGATGTTTGTCTAATTGAGCTAATCTGAAAGCATCCTCAAACTCTGTAGAGCTCATTAGTCTTTTCTGAAACCATTTCCTTTGTGTGTGCGTGCATGTTGATTGTTTTTGTTTGCCTGTCCTTCATTTCATTCACAGATCTTATTTTTAGTTCAATCGCCCACATACAGTACCAAGAATATTTCTCTCTGTAGCCATACAATTCAGTGATATCCCTACTTTGTATTCAGTTGTTGTCTACAGCAGTGGTTCTAAACTACTGGTTTAGCCTCAGGACCCAGGTTTTACATTGGGCATCAATAGGCAACCCTACAAAGAACAAAAATATATCTACTGTACTCTTTTTATTTTTATTTTTTTATTTTTTTATCATGAATTTTGAGGATGAGGGCATGTTATGGAACCTGTGCATGTCACCATCTGCCAAATCTGTCAAGCCAAGAGACGGATGAATTTAGGCCAAAAACCTATACAGTCTTTGACATGAACACCAAAAGAAAAATGTAAAAAATAGATAAGCCTGTTTATTTTGCTATCGTATCT
Organism: Moxostoma hubbsi; assembly: GCA_032164185.1. Lineage (NCBI taxonomy): Eukaryota > Metazoa > Chordata > Actinopteri > Cypriniformes > Catostomidae > Moxostoma > Moxostoma hubbsi. The sequence continues at coordinate 66,575,179 of JAVLUX010000001.1, forward strand.
ATGCACAATAACATACTTTCATTTGTTGCATGTTATAATTTGCATTTAGCATTAGTGACCCAGTTTTGGGAGGTGGTGCCCATCAATTGAGAACTACTGGTCTAAAGAAGTCTAGGTCATGTAGTCTTTCTGTGCTTTTGAATGTTCATTCAACATTTCCATCTGTGTCATCTTCCCCTTATGCTTTTAGCTTAAGAGAAATCTTTCAGTATATTTTATCTTCAGCTACAATTTAAAGGTGCTATATGTAATATTTTTACTGTAATAAATCATAAAATGACCATAATATATCATAATAGAATTAGGAAACATGCCAAGTTGAAATACTGGCTTCTCTGATAACAATCCTACAGCCAGTATATTCTAATTTGAAGTTTCCATTCTGGGCTGGAATTTCTGTCTCACTGTTCAAAACTGCCCATTCACCAATAGTATTTCGACACCACCAGGTTGCCAGATTTGAACAAGTTTGCAGGTAAACAACACTGCATGCTGCAGCCATGGAAGCCAGCAAACAAACTGGATCAGAGATAACAGATTCCACCCGACCTAAAAAGCCTCGCCTTCGTCTAAAAACCACCATGACCAGAGGCACAGTAAAACAAGGATAAATATTGAAGATGCCTTTGGAAGATTGAGACAGCTAATTTGCATGTCAACATTCTGGCACCCTGCATGAGCTTCGATTCTGGAGCGGGGCAGACATCTCTCCAATATTTTTTGGACTGCAGGACCCATTTCATACACTTGTTGTCAATATTACATATAGCACGTTTTACCCTCTGAAAGAAAGAATCCGAGTTTTCTCCCACATAAATTAATTGTCTCAGAGCTGGCAGCTTGTAACTTTTCTTCACCCCATTTAAAGATTATTTTCTGTCCCCAGGGGAGCTTTGGGGGATGCTCTTTTATCACACTCAGTGCTTTTCAGCTTTTGCCCGAGGCACAGATACAGTCCAAGTGTTGAGCTCACTTTCACAAAATCCACTAGTCGTTTTCACCGTTTTATCTCAAGGCTGATGTTCTCATGCACTTACATAATGTTATAGATTGCTGTGTTACTGTGTGTTTAATACGTCCAATAATTCTTGTGTCTATGGAAAGCAGTAGTGGTTCTAGCTTGTTTGGTGTTCTGGGCAAAACCCACTTCAACACGCCCCCAAATTTGTTGACCGGGGGGTCATTTAATATGCATTAAATATCCTTGCTTTACACCATACATGTGTTAATTCTATCTAAAACACTTTTCTACTCCTGCCTAGCAAGCACTGGTGTTTCGTTTATATAAATAAAGTCATATTTGGATATAAATACGTCTAGGAGGGAACGAGACTTTGGGTCGAAGAAGCGACACTAGGGGTCTCTCTTGAGAGCCTTATGCATCTCTGAACTTTAAGAAAAGGCAATTAGAAATTGGCAGACAGAATTTGCATGTCCCGCCCCCGGACATATGGGTATAAAGGGAGGGAAATGCGTCTGTTCATTCAGGATTTGTCTGAGGAGCCGACAAAGAGGTTCGGCCCAACAATGTCTCGGTTCAGTGACGTGGCCGGGAGGACACAACGTCTCGTTTCCTCCATCAGGGAATGGAGGTTACAACAGTAACCTAGACATTCCCCGTCTGTCGCTCACTTCAACGTTTTCGAAGAAGCGACACTAGGGGTCCAATTTTAATCATGCTATTCGCTGAACCGTGTACGTGCGCTGCTGACACAGGAGTGGGCAGGTAGTTTACATGCCATAACAACAGGCTGTGCCAGACTGCACATACCCTTCCCCAACGCCCCAAAAAATCATCAAAACCTTCTGGTTCCTTACACCCCAATATGGGGGGAACAAGGCGACGTGCCAAGCATGGGAGCAAGCCACGCCAGCCGCGCCTTTTCTCTCTATGTTTCTTGTATAGAGTTAAAGCGGCTGGGGCCATCTTAACACTATCACATGCATCGGGGAAGGCGTTCATTCCCAGTTCCTATTCTTTCAGGGGGGAAAGACCCTGCGGAGACCACACCTGCCCAGACTGGGGAGGTAAAGAGTGGTGAAATACATCACATGGGCTTTTAGGTCACATGTGGAGAATGGTGCGGTGGTTCCTACCTCATTGGGAGGGAGGAGTTGCTACAAACATGGTGACCGGGGGTCAGTGAGGATACGCGGGTCCGCTCGCAAGGGGACCGAACCATGGAAAATACACACAGGGGGATAAGTCCACATGGTGGCCCAACCTGTGGAGCACCTATTCCAGTACAGGGTAAATTGAGTACCCGCGTTGGGTTTGGTTGGCAAATTCTTCCACTGAATTCATGGACCAGAGGGCTAGGGAGGAGTCATCCAGGGAGCCTAGTTAGTGGGATCTCCTGGGATAAGAGCACACGGTATTACCTCAACGGAGGGAAAGGGCGCTAGGTGCAAGTGGTACACCCGGTCAGTTGTTACCTCGTTACCCAGTTCTACCAGCTCAGACCTGAGAAAACGCGGGATGAAACCGACTCAACCCTGAGATTGTAAAATCTTGTAAAGGTATTGGGTGTTGTCCAACTCGCTGCTCTGCATATGTCTGCTAGGGAGGTGCCTTTGGCCAGTGCCCACAAGGATGCCACACTTCTCGTCGAGTGTGCTTGAACCAGCAAGGGGGCGGGCACGGCCTGGTGTGATAGGCCAATGCTATGGTGACAAACCACCCAGTGGGAAAGCCTCTGCTTGGAGACAGCGTTCCCTTTCCGCTGTCCACCAAAGCAGACAAAGAGCTGCTTAGAACATCTAAAGCTCTAAGTGCGGTCCAAATAGATAAGCAAAGCACGTACCGGACACAGCAGCGAAGGGGCTGGGTCTGCCTCCTCCCAGGGCAGCACTTGCAGGTTCACTACCTGGTCTCTGAAGGGAGTCGTAGGAACCTTGGGCACGTGGCCCGGTCGTGGAGGGGGACAGTCTCCCCTCCAACCTCTCCTGCAGGAATGAGAGCACTGACCCAACTGTGCACCTCCTGTGGGTCTTTAGCCCGGGAAGAACACCAATTCGCGAACATGTGCCACTCACTTGAGAGATATGCATCAATCCCAGCGGCGTGACCGCCGTGGAGGATGCCATATGCCCCAGGAGCCTTTAAAAATGTTTTAAGGGGACCCACGTGCCTGGCCTGAATGAGTGAGGCATTTCAGCACTGACTGCGTGCGGTCGTTGGTGAGGCATGCTGACATTGAGACCGAGTCTAACTCCTTGCCAAGAAAAGAGATGCTCTGAACCGGGGTGAGCTTGCTCTTTTCCCAGTTGACCTGAAGCCCTAAATGGCTGAGGTGCCTAAGCACCTGGTCCCTGTGAGCGAATAGTAACTCTCGGGAGTGGGCCAGGATCAGCCTGTCGTCGAGGATATTGAGTATGAGAATGCCTTCTTTCCGAAGCGGGGCAAGGGCTGCCTCTGTGACCTTCGTAAAGACACGAAGGGACAGGGACATGCCGAAGGGGAGGACTTTGTACTGATACGCCTGGCCATCGAACGCGAACCGTAGAAAGGGTCGATGTCAAGGCAAGATTGAGACGTGGAAGTACGCGTCTTTCAGGTCTACCGCTGCAAACCAACCTAGATTCCGGATGCAAGTTAGGATATGTCTTTGCATGAGCTTTTTGAACAGGAATTTGTTCAAGGCCCGGTTGAAAACTCGCAAGTCCAAGATCGGTTGTAAGCCGCTGCATTTTTGGGTATGATGAAGAAAGGGCTGTATTGGGAATTGAAATCCACGTGTCCAAGCTCCTTGTTAGGGGCACTAAGGGGAAGATTATTTTTGACGTAGACGGTGGGGCTTCGCAGCAGGGTGGGACAGGTAATACGGCATCGGGAGTCAAAAACGTGTCCCGAGGCTCTGGTGCTGAGAGAAGTCTTGAAGCACTTACCTTGCTCCGCACACCTAGCAGAGACTGAGGAGGAGGTCCCATGGAGGCATCCTCTAGACCTGTCAGGACCGGCCGGCCAGGGGGAAACAGTCGTGGAGATGGAACCGAAGGGTCTGCATCCAATGTGCCGGGACTGTTGAGGTGTGGCACCTGCGTGCCATGAGAACGGCATTTGCAGGCCAGGTGACCCAAAGACAGAGGAAATTGCACTTTTATTGAGATTGTGGCAAAGAAAATAAACTCACCTGAGGATTCTCCTCCTGGCCCTCCACCGGGGGACTGAGTGGTCTGCTTACCAGCTCCGGAGCTAACGTCTTGGTCTCTGGGTTGTCCATCTCAGGAACGCTTGGGAGCCTTCCGGGTCCTAGAGGGGGTTCGTGAGATGGGGGGCATGCGCTTCCTGTGTGGCGCTTGAGGCTGGGGCTGAGAGCTGGGCCCAGGCTGAGGCAGAGCTGCATGCTTCTTAGAAGCCGCAGGAGGATGCCCTCGGTGGGCAGATGGGGCGCGGTGATGTGGGAGATGGCCTCCGTCTGCTTCTTGACTGCCGAGATCTGTTGCGCTAAGTCCTCGACGGTGTTGCCGAAAAGGCCGAACTGGGAGACGGGCGCATTGAGAAAGTGTGCTTTGTCCGTTTTATGCATCTCGACCAGGTTCAGCCACAAATGACGTTCCTGGACCACAAGGGTGGCCATTGCCTGCCCGATTGACCACGCTGTGACCTTCGTGGCCCGGAGGGCGAAGTCGGTCGCTGAACGCAGTTCCTGCAGCACATCGGGGTCAGGACTACCAATTGCAGATCTTTAAGTGCCTTGGAGAAAGGAGAAAGCCGCTGATATACGCCGTAGATCCAACAGCATACGCTGATACCAGAGATGAGAGGAAACCAATTGGGACTCGCAGCTCGCTGCTCACACAACTGGTTGGCTCCGAAGAAAATTTCTGAATGAACAGACGCATTTCCCTCCCTTTATACCCGTACGTCCGGGGGCGGGACATGCAAATTCTGTCTGCCAATTTCTCATTGGCCTTTTCATAAAGTTCAAAGATGCATAAGGCTCTCAAGAGAGACCCCTAGTGTCACTTCTTCGACACAACGTCGAATTGAGTGACAGCCGGGGAACACATACTTTCAACGACCCATTTTCAGTGCCCTGGCTGAGGGAAGGAGGTTCTCACCCAAGATTTGACGGTTCATGGCCCCGTCCATCGTCCCTTTGATGCGGTGAAGTTGTCCTGTCCTCTTAGCAGAAAAACACCCCCAAAGCATAATGTTTCCACCGCCATGTTCGATCGTGGGGATGGTGTTCTTGGGGTCATAGGCAGCATTTCTCCTCCTCCAAACAAGGCAATGATGCCAAAGAGCTCGATTTTGGTCTCATCTGACCACAACACTTTCACCCAGTTTCCTCTGAATCATTCAGATGTTCATTGGCAAACTTCAGACGGGCCTGTACTGTACCTGTGCTTTCTTGAGCAGGGGGACCTTGCGGGCGTTGCAGGACTTCAGTCCTTCAAGGCGTAGTGTGTTACCAATTGTTTTCTTGGTGACTATGGTCCCAGCTGCCTTGAGATCATTGACAAGATCCTCCAGTGTAGTTCTGGGCTGATTCCTCACCATTCTCATGATCATTGCAACTCCACGTGGTGAGAACTTGCATGGAGCCCCAGACCGAGGGAGATTGACAGTTCTTTTGTGTTTCTTCCATTTGCAAATAATCGCACCAACTGTTGTCACCTTCTCACCAAGCTGCTTGGCGATGGCCATTCCAGCCTTGTGTAGATCTACAATCTTGCCCCTGACATCCTTGGACAGCTCCTTGGTCTTGGCCATGGTGGAGAGTTTGGAATCTTATTGATTGATTGCTTCTGTGAACAGGTGTCTTTTATACAGGTAACAAGCTAAGATTAGGAGCACTCCCTTTAAGAGTGTACTCCTAATCTCAGCTGGTTACCTCTATAAAAGACACCTGGAATCCAGAAATCTCTGATTGAGAGGGGGTCGAATACTTATTTCCCTCACTGTATGTGTGTGTGTGTGTGTGTGTGTGTGTGTGTGTGTGTGCATATATATTATTCTGAAATGTAATTATTTTTGGGATACTTTTATTTTGACGAGTGATCTGTTTTTACGTGTTCCAGAAGTACAGCGGAAAAAGCTGAAAAGAGAAGATGTAGACCGGTGTGTGTGTGTGTGTGTGTGTGTGTGAAGATGTAGACCGGTGTGTCGTACGCAGAAGATAGTGTCGTGGACTATTCGAGAAGCTCATTCGACAAGGTTACTTCAATGGAAGATTATCGAGGCTTTAGTCGGATAAAGGACGACAGCACTAAGTGTTTTTGTGGATCGTGACCCACGTTTCGCAGTGAAGAGTTTTAAGATCCTTTCATTACTCAGTCTTCCAGGGTAGCACTAAATAATTTCCCCTACAAGGCACAACTAAATACCTGTTTGGTAAATGACTAATACCTGTTTTTCTGTTTGGTAAAAGTACTTCCTGGGAGGTGTACATTCGTTCTAACCGACACAAGTCCTGATGTGAAGGAAATGAAAGGGGTGCCGGGGATCATCGGAATGAACATGCCCAATGAAGTTCAGTCCCTGTTCCTCTCAGCGGAGGGGATGGAAAAAGCCAACAAGTATGATCAGCAAGCTGAAGCTCAGGTTCGGAGAGTGCTTGCTAGAGTTGAGAAGGAAGCAAGACATCTAGGACCTGATGGAAGGATTGGTTATGTTAAGATTGCTAGAAGACAGGCTGTCACTATTCCTGTCTCACATATACCTTACATATACCTATACTTCAGGTAGCCACCATATGACATTATCCCACCTTAAGCCTACCCTTTTCGGTCTGTAGTGTCACATCTCAAAAAGGTAGGAAACAAGATACATGCCTTCATGTTTAACGAGACTAGAAGCACTGGGAGTGGGGACTAAGATCATTTTGTTACTCAGACTTCCAGGGAAGCACTAACTAATTTCCCCTAGAAGGCAGGACTAAATACCCCCGCTACATAAGCATTAGGTAAGCCTCATCGCAACAACCCATCACACAATGCCAATCAGGCACTATTGTTGAACTCTTCCTCTCTGCCATATTTTCCTGCAATGAGCTTGGATGTGGCCAAGCAACAATAAAATGATAGGAAGCAGATACTCCGTCACAGCAGGATAATGTTTGTTAAAGAGCAGCACACATGAAAGTGATCATATTTTGCTCTAACAACTTTCTCTGGACTTATGATTAATAACAAAGTTTAAGCTTTCTCAAATTATGCTTTGGTAGAGTAATATCATGACTTTAAAAGATGTGTTTGTGGATAATGTGTTGTACAATGCAAATTTCACACAATACTGCAAACTGCACTTACCAACTTTTTATGGAGGGGTATTTGAATCATTTACATTTTAATGAGAATTTAATCATTTAAAATCTGCCTGAAGCTTTAAAATCTCTTCTGCACATGCACGCAGTAGCTACTTACCTTGCATTTTCAAAACAACTTCCTGAGTTTCTCCTGCTGGTGTAAAATCATGCTGTACACACCTTATTTAGCCTTGTTTCAACATGATTTCCTTTATGCCCTGTGATTCACTTCTTGTGTGTCTCTGAGCAGGAAAAAATTTGCTTTTACTTTTATTGAGGGGCTTGTTGCAATTTTTCCCCCCTCTCTCCATCTACTTTGATCTTCTGCTTGGCTGAGCCACAGGAAGCATTGTGGGCCATTTAAGAGGAGTTTTACTGGCAATTGACTAATGCATTTGCTGCAACTGCCCTTATTCCATGGTTGCCCACTTATTAATAAAAGGGCATTAAGGACCAATGGGGATAAATTCAGTCAGACTAAAACAAAAAAAATAATTTTTAAAATGTTGTGTAGATGCTTTAGTCCCATTGAAACCATACCAGTTTGATTTGCGCATATTCAGACTGAAGGCACAGTCCCATTTACCTTCACGTGGCAAAATTCCACATGCAATGGACTTCCGGTGGGGAAGAATTGTCCATATGGATTTTGCGTGAGTTCAGTTGCGTGAGTTCAGATTTGGTGAATTCAAATTTGCTGCATTGACCAATAGGAAGTTACTTGGATTGGCATTGACACCTGTGTGGGCGCTGCTTCATAAAGAGTTACACTGAATATTCACAATGGACAAGGATATCATTTTAGCAGCAAGTTTCTTTTTAACTTCGCTCTCACAGAGTATGAAGTGCATTAAAAAGAGGCTGCTTGACATTTAGTTTTTTTGCTGGTTTCTCACACACTTAATGTCCGCCCAAACCTCCTTTGCCAGTGGAATTTCGCCATGCAAAATTAATTGTGACCGAGCTGTACAGACTTAGAAAAGGTGGGTGAGGTGGCTCGAGTCGTGTGTTTAACACTACCTCAGCTGACATATTCGATAACGCGTTGTGTCATGTATACTTGGAAAGATGTTTAAAGGCTGTAGCTTGATTATGTTAAAATCTGCTGTGGCTTGATTATAATTGTATAATTGCATGTAAAAATAATGACTGTTAGTGTTTGGGATTGACAACCATATTTATTAACAGGTGTGACCCTTGAATCCTGTTCATACAGCTTACAGGAGTGGCTTGAATACTCTTTGTATGGGGTCATGCCCCTTTTCTGTTTTCATGGTAGCTGTGAATAATGCATGTAACCACAGCAACAGTGACTAAAATAAATATCAAAGATGTTGACTTCCATAACATTGGGAAGTCTAATTGCAACTGACCTAATCTTATTTAATAAATGTGCAAAATGTGGATGTTAGCCTTAAAAATGTAAAAGGGTAAATTATGGTTGTAGAATGCAGTTTTCAATCTCATTTAAAACCAAACTGTGTGTGAATGTAACCATGTTTAGCTCTTTAAAATAGAACAGACAACATTATTCTGCTTGTATGTCAAATTACTCTAAGCTGTCACGGCCCTGTGTCTCTGTCAGTCTGGCAGCGCCACTTTCTTCTCTGTCTTGCATCACACCCCGCCTCCTTGTTTGCTTGTTATAATTTAATTAGTTACACCTGCCATGAATTAACCCTCTTGATTTCCCTCCCTGTTTTAGTCTACTTGTGTTTGCTGTCCAGTGCCAGTTCATCTTGTAATGTTCTCTGTGCAGAACTGGTGTTTTATTCTTCTGCATTCCAGTCATCCTCTCATCTTCATGTTCCAGTGGGGTCCGGTTTGTCCTGTTTTCCCTCAGCGTAGTCATTGGATTACTTTTGTCCTTTTTGGTGTTGTTTATGTTTTTCCCACTCATGGTTGTTTGTTTTATTAATAAAGTATTTTGGTTTTTGAACTCTGCGTTTGTGTCCTTAGCTCTCCCCAACCCGTGATATTACAAACCGGCCAGCTAGGACCCAGCAGAGTTCATAGGCATTTTTCTTTCCCTCTCTCCCTCTCTCGAGGCCACCTGCAGCCGGTGATCGGCCCAGAACGCCCATCTCCACTCTCTCTGGGAAAGAGAGGGTGATGTGTGAGACTTCGCTTCCAGGTTCCTTATTGTGGCAAACAACTTGGGTTGCTCAAAGGTCTCAACTGAACTCAACATTCTGGTCAATGGGTGCCTTAAGGACCCTCTTGGAGCCTGGGAGATGGAAGTGCTGGGGCCCATCTCCTTCTGGGACTTTTTGGGCAATGTCTACCACCCGAAGGAGTGGATAACACCCGAGGACAGGAAAGCTCTCCCACACTGGTTATTCCACCATTCCAGCCGGAGACTGCCAAGCCCCCAGCCGTTCCAGAACCCATACTAGGAGGAGGAGGAAAAGGGCACCCATGTCATCACCCATGCCTACCATGACCAACGAGCTAGTGTCCGTGCCTGCCACTGCCAATGTTCCAGCACCCACACCTGCCAATGCTAACGAGCCAGCGCCCAAGCCTGCCACTGCCAATGATCCAGCACCCATGCTTGTCATGGCCAACAAGCCAGCACCTATGCCTGCCACGGCCAAGGAGCCAGCGACCACACCTATCACGCCCAATGAGCCAGCATCTGGAGCCTGGTCTCTCCCAGAGCCAGTTTCTGAAGCCTAGTCCAGACTGATGCCTGCATCCCTGGTCTTGACGGCCACTCTCACAGCAGTGCACCTGACCGTCTGGAAGAGGAGGAGAAGGGCTCCTGCTTCTCAGTCGCTGCCAGTGCTCCCGGCCACAGAGGCCACTTCTCAGTCGCTGCCAGTGCTCCCTGCCATGGAGGCCACCTCTCAGTCGCTGCCAGTGCGCCCTGCCATGGAGGCCACTCCCCAGTCACTGCCAGCGCTCTCGGCTATGGAGGACACTCCCCAGTCACTGCCAGCGCTCCTGGCCACAGAGGCCACTCCCCAGTCGCTGCCAGCGCTTACAGCCACGAAGGCTGTTCCCCCATCACTGCCAATGTCCACGACCATGGAGGTCATTCCCCTGTCCCTTCCAGTACTCACAAACACAAAGGCTGTTCCCCTGTCACTGCCAGTGCCCATGACCATGGAGGTCATTCCCCCCTCACTTTCTGAGTTCACTGCTACTGAGACAGCTCCCCTGTCACTGCCAGTGTTCATGACTAAGGAGACTGTTATCCTGCCACTGCCTGCACTCACAGCCACTTACCCTGTCGTGGCCATTGCCTGAGCCTTCCACAGCTTTGCTCCCTGAGACATCCATGGCTGTGCCCTTTGAGCTGCTCCCTCCTGAACCCTGTCCAGTGGCCACAGCCCAGAACTCTGTCCCCTCTGCTCTGAGACTGCCTCCCAGGCCTCCTGACCCTGTCCTGTGGCCGCCTTCCAGGTCTCCTGACCCTGTCCCTGCCTGTGGTCATGCCCCAGGCCTCGCCTAAACCCTGAAGCTTTTTCCCAGGCCTCCAGACCTCGCCTCTGTCCTGAGGCAGTCTTCCAGGCCACTGGACCCTGCCCCTTTCTTTATGTTCCCCTCCTGGTTTCCCTCCCTTCCCTCCTTCACTGCTTTCTGCTCTGTGTTAGTATTCATTCTGTGTGGTTTGCTGTTTTGTTTGATGTTCCCGTTTAGGGATGCCAGGTTGGGGGGGGGGGGGGGGGGGGTATTAATGGCCATCCATGTCTGACTTCATGTGAGCCGGTCCCTGTTCTATTCCCGGCCGCACGCTCTTCTGTCTGTTGTGTTTCATGTCTAGAGTATGGTGTCTGGGTTCTGACTTCCTGTCTAGTTCGGTTCCGGTCTGTGTCGGGACCTGACCCTTGTCTGTCCCTCATTTCCGCAGATGTGCATTGCACTCGCTTTGCACCGCGTGCCCAGGATGCAAGCTGTCTTATTGTTTCTGCTGAGGTTCGGTCAACCAAGTGTCTGGGGGCGATTTGGGGACCACAATGGGACCACCTCTGATGGTTAAATCCCCACGGATGAGGGTGCTGGCTTGTCCCAGGGTGAGATTGACCTCTTATTCGGTGCCCGTGAAGGTGATGAGCTCTCGGCCGCAGCATCGGAGAGTAGCGTCCTGTCTGATGCGGAAACCTCCGCCAGTCACAGGTGGATACTGAAATGACGGACATGCTTTCCTTGGCCGCCGCAAACGTCAGGCTGGAGTGAAACCCTCTGCTCTCCCCTGAACCCTCACCCTGAGCCTGAAGCTTCCGTCCATAGGTTCTGATGGCCAGAACCTATGGCGCCGCCGGACAAGCCTCTTTGCCCTGTGTGCCATGGCTCCCCTGCAAGTACACCAAGCCAAGGCGCTGAAAGAACTGCATGAGGGTAGTTCTGCTCTGCAATCGACCTTGCCCTCCAGGCAATGAAGGTCACGGCGTGGTCTCTCAGGCGGACGATGTCCACTTTGCCCTAGCATCGAGCCCCCCACATGAAGCAGACGCCACCCATCTCACTGCCACCCACTAAGAAGAAAACATCAAAGTGCCCCTGAGACGGGCGACCCAGGGATGCGAGGATCCACTGCCTTGGAGCTGGTAAGCAGACCACTCCATCCCCCGGTGGAGGGCCGGGAGGAGAATCTTTGGTTTCCTTTTCACTTTGTTTTGCCGCACACTCCAGTAGCTGCGGTACCCAAACATCCAAAAAAAAGAGCAGTTTCCTCAGTCTCTGGGTCACATAACTGGTGTGTCCGGCCGTCACCCCAACCATTGTCTTCTATCTCTCTCTGGTAGGTCCAGCGCCCCAGCAGCAGTTTCCCTGCCCCTGCGCACCAAGCTGTAGCACAATTATACTCAAACCCATATGGTTTCGACAGACTGCGGCGACGAAACCCCTCCTCCCCCCTCCTTGACCGATCCGCCGGTGAGAATCAGGAGTCAGGTAAGTGCTTCGATGTCTCTCGACTCAGCACCGCCACAGGGTTCAAACCCCATCAATGTGACCTCCCTGGCTCCACCCCGCTGCGACACCCCACCCGCCGGTACATCCGCCGAAGTTCTCCCTGGGCCCCCTCGCCCAGAGCTTGGATGCGTGACTTTCGCTTTCCAACTCATTGCGATGGCAGATCCAGACTGTCCGACTCGGATACACGATTCTGTTCGGCAGGCACTTGCCCAGGTTTGCTTGCATACACAGGGTGAGAACGCCGCCACCTTGCACGCTAAAATTTTACCCTTCTACGACAGCATGCAATAGAGCCTGTCCCTCCAGCCAAGATGAACGGGGGGTTTTACAGCACCTACTTCATTGTACCCAAAAAAGGTGGTGGGTTGCAGCCAATCTTGGAATTACGAGTTCTGAACTGGGTTTTTGCACAGACTACCATTCAAAATGCTGACGCTAAGGCACATTCTAGCGAGTGACCAGCATCAAGATTGGTCCACGCTGGTAGACCTGAAGGACACGTTCTTCCACATCTCGATTCTTCCTCATCCCAGACCCTTCCTGCGGTTTGCATTCGAGGGTTGGGCATACCAGTACAAAGTCCTCCCTTTTGGCCAGTCCTTGTTCTCTCGCATCTTCACAAAGTTTGCAGAGGCTGCCCTTGCCCCTTTAAAGGAAGTGGGCATTTGCATTCTCAACTACCTCGATGACTGGCTAATCTTGGCTCACTCTTGAGACGTGTTGTGTGCACACAGGGTCCTGGTGCTCATGCACCTCAGCCAACTAGGGCTTCGGGTCAACTGGGAAAAGAGCAAGCTCCTCCCGGTTCAGAGCATCTCTTTTCGGTTTGGAGTTTGACTCAGTCTCGATGACGGCGCGCCTCACGAATGAGCGCGTCCAGTCGGTGCTCACCTCTCTGAAGGCGTTCATACAGAAGACCACGGTCCCTCTGAAACTATTTCAGAGGCTCCTGGGGCATATGGCAACCTTGGCGGTGGCCAAATCACTCGGGTTGATGCATATGAGACCGCTTCAGCACTGGCTCCAGACTTGAGTCCCGAGATGGGCATGGCACCATGGGACACATCGCGTGGCCATCACGCCGATCTGTCGCTGCCTTTTCAGACCTTGGCATGACCTTGTATTTATATGGGCAGTTCCCCTAGAACAGGTCTCCAGGCGCATCGTAGTTACAACTGATGCCTCAAAGATGGGCTGGGTTGCTGTATGCAATGGGCACGCGGCCGCCGGCCCCTGGATGGGCCCACGGCTGCATTGGCACATCAACTGCCTCGAGTTGTTGGCAATACTGCTCACCCTGTGGAGGTTCTGGCCGTTGATCCAGGGCAAGCACATGTTGGTTCGAACAGACAACGCTGCGATGGTAGCATATATCAACAGTCAAGGCATGTTAAGCTCCCACGCATGTCAAAACTCACCCGCCATCTCCTACTCTGGATTCAGCTGCACCTCAAGTCGCTGGCAAAACCCTGGCAAATTCCCCTGAGGAAAGACTTTTATTCTCAGGGACGGGGCACCATCTGGCACCCACAACCAGACCTCTGGAACTTCCATGTCTGGCCCCTGGATGGTACGCGGTAGACCTCAGTGGCCTACCACCTGCCGTGGTAGACACCATCACTCTACAAGGCGCCTGTATGCCTTGAAGTGGCGTCTGTTCACTAAGTGGTGTTTTTCCCAACACAAAGACCCCCAGAGATGCGGAGTCGACTCAGTGCTTTCCTCTCTGCAGGAGAGGTTGGAGGGATGGCTGTACCCCTCCACCTTGAATGTGTACGTACCTGCCATAGCTGCACACCATGACACAGTGGACGGCAATTCCTTAGGGAAGCACGACCTGATTATCAGGTTCCTGAGAGGTGCTAGGTCCCTCCAGGCCACACCTTGTTCCCTCATGGGACCTCTCTGTAGTCCTGCAAGGCCTGCGTGGGGCTCCCTTCGAGCCCTTAGAGTCAGTGGAGCTTAAGGTACTCTCCTTGAAGACTGCCCTCCTGATGGCGCTCACCTCCATCAAGAGGGTTGGGGACCTGCAAGCGTTCTCGGTCAGCGAAATGTGCCTGGAGTTTGGTCTGTGCTACTCTCACATGATCCTGAGACCCCGACCGGGCTACGTGCCCAAGGTTCCCATGACCCCGTTCAGGGAACAAGTGGTGAACCTGCAAGTGCTGCCCCAGGAGGAGGCAGACCCAGCCTTAGCGTTGCTGTGTCCGGTGCACGCTTTATGCTTCTATTTGGATCGCACGCAGTGCTTTAGGATCTCCGAGCAGCTCTTTGTTTGCTTTGGTGAACAGCAGAAAGGAAGCGCTGTCTCCAAGCAGAGGACCACCCACTGGATCATTGATGCCATAGCTGTTGCCTTCCAGGCTCAGCATGTCCCGGTCCCAGTAGTGTTCACAAATATGTTCCCTGGTTGATTTCCTACTAGCCCTGCGGCAGATGAGTTTGTGGAGAAACGCACTGCCAGCCCAGTACTTGTGCTAGCTAAAGCCGTACTTGGACAGGTGCTCTGCATGCACTGGTTCCCCATAGGCAACCCCTTGCAACGTATATTCCACTGAAAAACATTTCCCTGCTGGCAAACTGGCAAAAAAAAAGAGAGAGAAAAGAGGCACAGCTAGGAAAAGCATGTCCCCATCCTTTGAGTTGTCGACTCATCCCCAAAAGGGCTGTTCGACTCTCATATTAGCATCAGAGGAGGTTACGTGCTGGACCGGTGCACTGGCTATGCGGCACACAGCAGTCTGCCCGTCTCTCACCACCGATCCACGTAACCCAGTTCAGCTAGATGTTTTTGTAGGGTACCCCAGGTGTCACTACATCGACACAACGTCGAGTGAGTGACAGATAGGGAATGTCATGGTTACTTCCATAACCTCCGTTCCCTGATGGAGGGAACGAGACGTTGTGCCCCTCCTGCCACAACGCTGAACTTACCGCTGAAATGGCCGAGACCTTATTCTCGGCTCCTCAGCACAAAACCTGAATGAGCGATATGCACGTCCCCCTCTTTTATACCGTATGTCCGGCAGAGGGGCATGCAAATACCACTCGCCAATTCCCATTGGCCTTTTATAAGAGATCAGAGGTGTCTCTGGCTCACAAGAGCTCCCCTAGTGTCACTACATCGACACAACGTCTCCTTCAGGGAATGTTGGTTATGGAAGTAACCAGGATGATTTTGAACTCTGTGTTTGACTCCTTACCTCCTCTCCCCAACCCGTGACATAAGTGGCCATTAAGTTGTGTTGGTGTTTGCAGTTTTTGCCCAGGTTCTGGGTTGAAGATAAACTATACTGATGTAACATACATGTATATATGTGTTTAAAGGTTCTTTCATTCTAATCATTCCCAGAAAAGAGTACAAATATGAATAATTAATTAATAATGCATGAGCAGGCGAGCATGTTTTTCAGAGAATGAACAAAAGAGAAAAACGTGTGTGCCTATAGATTTATAGAAGGGCAATTGTTTTAAAATTTTGATCTGCGCAGCTTGATACCAATACCCAGCATGCCTTTTTAACACTGTATCTCTGTAAAAAACAGAGTGCGTACTTTCATCTAGTGCCAAGAAACAACTCGCTTGTTGATTCATTGGATTCACTGGTTATTTTGCACTTATGGAGGAGAATTCAGACTTTTTCATGGTACAAAAATACACACAGACTCTCTCACCAGGCGATTAACTGCCGCTGAGCATTTCAGGCTGTACATGCAGCTGCAAAATGATGAAAAACTTTCACTCATTAGTGCATATGTCTCACAGCCTGTCCTACAGACAAGTACAGCAATCTTGATCTCCTTAAATTCCAGAATTGCAGTCAGAATATAGAGACTCATATATCTCCAAGATTTGCTTCTCTGTCAATTTTTATTCAGGCTGAATATTGAGTACTATCATACTGGAGGATGCGCACACACTTACGGTATTCCCACTGCTCAAGCCCAGCACACACACTGTGATAACGACGTAGTTCAACCTTTGCTTGACTGAGATTATTGCCACAGTATTGCCATACCAGTTATGAAATGCTCCAGTTTTCATCTTTGGATTATGGATTTGTAATGAAGTTGGTCAAATAGTTTAGAGTGAAATCTTTAAAGACATAGTAACTGACTGCTGAAATGAACATTGCAAAGTTTGTCACCAGCATATGTTCTGCTTTAAATGCTGCCCACAACATGGAATGCTGGAATGCTGGTGTCCCAACAAGGCTTTTTGACTTGCATAATCAACAAGACTTGATTCGTAGAAAAGAACCAAACCACCACTAACCAGCATAAACCAGCCTATTCCAGCATGGCATTTCATCAGGGCTCACATACAAATGGAAATCTCTAAAATAATTTCTATGAAATCATAATCCAGTAAACATGAATGACTGGGAAGGTCATGGAAATGCCATGGAAAATAATTGGTTGAAAGGCTTGGGATCCCTCATGTGTGTCTTTTGAAAATTTTGAGATGGAAATTGTGGATATTTTAATGCCTGGAGATTCACACACACCTCTAAATGAACCACACACACACACACACACACACACACATACATACATACACACCCTGAGCTCACTGTCAGTCTTTCTTCAGCATACACTCATAGCCAGTGAAGAGCCCAAAGCTGAAGGCAGAAAGCAGCTTAGGGTGATACTGTAGAGGAGAGCCACTCGCAAGGATGGCGCACACACACAAGGCTGCCACCCGCCCATACACCGTCCTCATCCTCATCACACTTTATTTCGCTTTGACCAGCCAGACACCAGACACTTGTTGCTGTAAGCTGATTATTGTACACAAGTACATTTGTGCTGAGACTGTGCAGTACAGACTTTTTAATGTTTGTGGTTCTTCATGTCTTTTTTAGTGTGTGTTGCTCTGATTCGGCTCATCATGCCCTTCTGCTCCAGACGGTGGAAGCTGAAAAGGCGGATTGCTCTGTGGCTCAGCTTGGAGATTAGTCTCATTTCCATCTCTCTGTTCATTTAATGGTTTTGGTCAGAGGTGGGTAGAGTAGCCAAAAACTGTACTCAAGTAAAAGTACATTTACTTCAAAAACATAATTACTCAAGTAGAAGTAAAAGTACTAAAATAAATAATTATTTGAGTAAGAGTAAGAAAGTATCCAATTAAAAACGTACTCAAGTAGTGAGTAACTCGTTACTTTCACAAATGACATAATAGACTTTACTCCCCTATATTCCATTACATAATTCACATTGAACATGTACTACAGAATTATTATTAATGGAAATTCTGTCATCATTCACCATCATGTTGTTCCAAACCCATATGACTTTCTTTCTACCATGCAACACAATAAGAAATATTAGCTTCACTGTGTATCACTCCACTTGTGTTCATGCCGTTCTAAACTAACGTGTAAGTGCAGATATGTTAGGAGTTACTGTCTTTATTTTTGAAATGACATATTTTTGCCAGCAGGTGGTGGCAAAAGATTATTTTTGTGTGTAATATGAGTCAGTTGGTGACGTAAATTGAATCCGTTAGTCATTGTTTACATAGAACAGCGCTCCGTGATTGCTCGTATTACCACTACATTAATTAAGCTAGGACATTGTTTTAAAAGGCTTTAAATGAACAATTGCAGGATTAAGGTTTATCACAGCTGAGAGACACACCAGACTGTTTGATTACAGAACTCGAGGCACTTACCGAGTTTCCACATTGGATACACACGGTTTAAAATGGCGGAGGACATCACTGTTTTTATCGTGAATGACCCCTGCTTGGATGCTATTTTTCCACTGAGAAAGCTGACCTAGAGAACGCTGACAGCATCTCTGCTTGGGAGTGGCAACAGGTGATCGCACACGCTCCGTCTCTCTCTCTCTCTCTCTCTCTCTCTCTCTCTCTCTCTCTCACACACACACACACACACACACACACACACACATTCCTAGTAATTATTACAAGTGAAAATGTGAATGTCCCACAAGGACATTATATATAATGCTGAAATATAATGACTTTCGCTATTTCATAGCTTTTAGAGTCCTATGTGGATTCTTATTTCAGTGTAGTTACAGTTTTCAGTGTCATAAGTATTTAGATCGTTAGTTCTGTACAGCAGTACCGCCGCTCTCTAAATGCAGAGAACGCAGCCTACGTAGGGCATCAACTCCGGTTGTGGAACACTTAATGTGTCTGAAACCATCCCCTATTCACTAAATAGTGCACTATTTTGAGTTTTCGCTATTTTGTAGGAGTGTCTGAATTCTGAGTGAGCCACTCATTCACAATTCCCATGTTGTAATGAAGTAAAAGTAAAAAAAAATCATTAGAAATTTACTAGAGTGAGAGTAAAAAGTACCCATTTTTAAACCTACTCTAAAAGAAAAATTTTCTCTAAAAAGTTACTCAAGTAAATGTAATGGAGTAAATGTAACGCATAACCCACCTCTGGTTTTTGGTGTGCATGTGTTTGTATTTATAGTCAGGGTTTAAATTGGGATTTTAGATGTGGTGGAACCCTATAAATCAGGTGATCTCATGAAAATTATGTGACGTTAGCGAATCTTTTGCATAATGATATTACAGGGTTACTTAAGGTGAAATGTCCACAGTGTGAAACACTAAATGTTCTCCCAAACAGACAAGGTCAATGCTGTATCAAGTTTTAAATAAAGGAAACCTACCTCCCTATCCTACACTTTAAATCTAAACCTAACAAGTAGTGTCATGAAAGCAAATGTGAGATGAAAAACACAATTGCAAAACAACACGTTTGGCTCGGTTGTCAACAGTGCATAACTTCTTTATTGTAACCTGGCATTGATTAAAAATTACATAACTAAAATTGTAGTCAGTAACAGAATCTCTTGTATTACATTTTTAAAGTAATCTAATCTGATTGTTTTTGTATTACTTTTGGATTACTTCTGACCTTGTTCTTTTTTTGATGTCACATGCTTTTGAGTAGGATATGCTTGTACCATTCTGACATTATGTTGCTTAAATGCATTAAACTTACTTAATGGATCAAAATATGAGAACTGACAGCATACAATTTGTGTATGTGTGTGTTTTACTCGCTTTTGTCTGTTTCTGAATTAAATCAATTTCTCAATATTGCACTTAAAATGTTCTTTATTTTGGCATTACATATGCCATCCATGTGTGATAACACTTTAGACCAGTTATCTTTTTGAATCAATGACACAGAAAAAAGTTTTCTCAAAAATTGTCACAAAATTAAATGCACATTCATATAAAATTTTTAAAAGCAATTTGAGAAACTAAAACTAACTTTACTGCACTAATACAATCAGTTTTGCATTTATGTGTGGATTACTGCTCGATCTTCCGTGTAATTATGCCTGGTGTCTTGTATTAAGTCTGTGTGTGCAATCCAGCATTTGACCTCCGTGCTCCATTTGAAAACTCTCAAAGACTTACTGAATTTATGGCTAATCTAAATTTATGATTTAGAATGAAATTATTTAAATATTTGAAAAGAAGAATTAGAAGAAATCAATAAATTATTAATCTACAGCCTTTGCTTGATTAATATGTAATCATGTAATACATAAAAAGTAACCATAATCTGAATTAAAATGTAATTTATTCTTTATAAGTATAAGTACTTTTTGTAATATAATTACATAATCCAGATTACATGTTACTACACAGTACTGGTTGTCGATTTGTGTACTTTTCAGTACTCATACTGTACTTGTACAGTACTTTTCTTAAACAAGTCCTTCACATTGCAATTGCAACACTGTAATGTAAACATTAAAACTAAAAATATTAAAAGTCGTGCTATAGTAAAGGTGAATTAATGTCATAAAATAGCATTGTATGTGGAAAATATGGCTAAAAAAAATTGGTGATGTTGAGGTGCGAAAGTGTGCACGTGAGGCGATCGTCTGTGTTCCGTGACTATTAACGGGTCCTTGGATAATGTATAACGTGCGAGTAAGGGCAGCCGGTGGAGTTTCTGGTGCCCACCTAGGGTAAGATACTGCCCCACCCTCCCAGGAAGTTGGTGCCCTATGCCAATTTGCAAACAAGCGCCACTTTAGGGCGTAAAGTTGCCTGGTAGAGGGAGCTCTGGCTTGGTTGATCGTGTCTACGACAGCGGGTGGTAGGCCACTTAGGTCTTCCGCATCCCTTCCAGGGGCGAGACGTGTAGGATCCAGAGGTCTGAATGCAAATTCCAGAGGGTTCCCTGTCCCCGAGAAAGAAGGTCCTTCCTCGCCAGGGAGGGGCTGTCGCATGAGATCCGAGAACCAAGTCTGTGTGGGCCAGTAGGGGGCCACAAGAGTGACTTGTTCCTCGTCCTCCCTGACCTTGCACAGCACCCTTGCAAGTAGGCTCACTGGGGGAGATGCGTACTTGCTCAGCTGTGTGCCAGCGTGTCTGTCCCGAGGGGAGCCTCTTCTAGGGAAAACTAGAGCAGGCAGAGAGAACCACTCCCAAATCAGCTGGATCGCCTGGGGGTGAAGCCTCCACTCTCTGTTGAGCGTACCTTGTTGCGACAACATGTCTGTTGCCGTGTTGAGGTTGCCCGGGATGTGAGTGGTTGGTTGCAATGACCTGAGTCGCTGCTGGCTCCAAATGCTCCAGGAGCCTCTGGAATTTTTTAGAAGAACCCCTGTGCCTGGCTTGAATAAGGTGAGGCATTTCAGCACTGACTGCGCATGCTTGTCGGTGAGTCTAACTCCATGCCGAGAAAAGAGATGCTCTGAAACTGGGCGAGCTTGCTCTTTTCTCAGTTGACCTGAAGCCCTAGATGGCTGAGGTGCCTAAGCACCTGATCCCTGTGGGCACACAGTGACTCACGAGAGTGGGCTAAGATGAGGTAATTGAGTATGCGGATGCCCACTTCCCTTTGCGGGGCAAGGGCTGTCTCTGCGACCTTCTGAAGATGTGACGGGACAGGAACATGCTAAAGGGGAGGACCTTGTACCGATACGCCTGGCTGTCAAACGCGAACCGTAGGAAGGGTCAGTGTCAAGGCAAGATAGAGATGTTGGAAGTATGCTTCCTTCAGGTCTACTGCTGCATTTTGAATGGGAGTTTGTGCAAGGCCCGGTTGAAAACTCCAAAGATTGTCCAAGATTGGTCATAAGCCACCACATTTCTTGGGTATGATGAAGTAAGGGTTGTAGAAACCCTTCTTCATCTCTGCTATAGGGACAGGCTCTATCGCGTCTTTGTGTAAGAGGGTCGCGATCTCTGCACGTAGGGTGCTGGCGTCTTCGCCATGCACCGAGGTAAAGCGGACACTGGCGAAAGGGGTCGGGGGCCTGGCAAACTGAATTGCATAGCCGAGTCGGATGGTCCTAGCCAGCCAGTCTGACGGGTTGGGAAGTGAGATCCACGCATCCAAGCTCTTTGCGAGGGGCACTAAGGGGACGATCGTTTTTGTCATACCTGCGAGGCTTCGCAGCGGGGCGGAGCAGGTAGTGTAGTGTGGCAAAAGCGCATCCCAAGGCTTTGGTGCTGAGAGAAGACTCGAAGCACTTACCCACATCATGCCCCTTCACCGTTCTAGCATGGGCCGTGCTCCATCTGCTCGCTGAGGGCGTCCTCCTGCGGCTTCCACACTTCAGGCAGCTCCACCTCAATCTGGGCCCAGCACTCAGCCCCAGCATCGAGCGCCCTGCAGGAAGCCCCATCTCCTGAACATCCTCGAGGACCCGGAATGCACCCAAGCATTCCTGAGACGGACGACCCAGGGAACGAGACGTTTGCTCTGGAGCTGGTAAGCCCAGGGTTTCTATGAGCCCAGACCCGAGGAACCAATCATCTAGCCATGAAGGGTGTGGGTAGGACAGAGGGTTCTGAAAAAGAAGTTCAACGCCAGCTGTGTATTGCTCTTTTCAAGAAAATAAACTCTTAAGAAAATACTCTCTCTGCATAAGCAGCGCTGTTGAAGCACCCAGGGTCAAAGCTGCACTGTCGTGCAGAGAAGGAGAAGGCCGCAGATATGTGCCATAGATCCAACAGCATGAGCTCTGCAGAGGTGAATGGAACTGTAAGTGATCTCAGCTCGCTGATCGCACAACCGCTCGGCTCCGAAGAAGAAATCTGAATGAACAGAGACATGATTTCTTTCCTTTATACTCGTATGTCCGGGGGACAGACATGCAAATTCTGTCAGCCAAATTCTCATTGGCCTTTTCTCAAGTTCAGAGGTAACCGAGGCGTAAAGAAAGTCCCCTAGTGTCGCTTCACTCAACACAACGTCGAAGTGAGCAACAGACGGGGAAACTTGCAACGCATACTTGTGTTGTCCAGGTGGTCAGCTGTGTGCCAGCATGTCTATGCTGAGGAGGGACTCGGTCAGGACGTACCAGAGCGAGCACTTGAGGAAGACACCTTAAAATTTTAAAGAATGTGTAAGAGTTTCATGATTTTAAGATGCTAATATAACTCCTAATAAATGTTTTATTTTGCACATTGGAAAAGAACATTGAAAAATTATGATTTTTCAAAAAAATTAGGCATAAAAAAAGTCATTATAGTAGTTGTAGTATAAGCCAGTATTCTACTTCATTCAGGAGGCCTACATTTAAAACTGTACATATAAATAAGCAATATGAGAAACAATTATGTGGGAGTGAGTGGAGATGGAAAGCAGAAAGTGGGGAAAAACATCAATGCTCCATTCTCCCCATAATTTGTTTATCTTTTGACGTAATTTTGCACATATAAATTGTTCATTTAACTTACCCTTTGTTTAGATTTCCATTTTTTCAATGCTGGATAAGAAATTTAATAGAATGTCACTTTATATCTCTTGGAAATAATTTACTCGAGGTAAATCTTCTTGAAAAAGAAAACATTTGATTTTGACCCACTAATCTTAGGTTTATCGTATCGCATATCGCTGTCACAATGTCCAAGATTATCCCATATCACATTTTTCCTGTTCAGTCCTGTGGTTAAGTTTTTATTTGATTATTCTTTAGAAATAAAAAAAAGGATAATATTTAGCATGGAGGGGCAGATAAATAATAAATAAGACTTATGAAATTATATGCTATTTGTTATTAATGTTACTGTGTATATATAGTTGTGTTGAGTTCTGTTGTTACTATCAATGTGGCGGACCTGTTTTTATAGAAAGGAAATCAGTTTTCGCTTGAACGCACCATGTTGCATGAACTTTTTCTCTCACGCAGTCTCATGAATGTGCACCGGAGATCAACAGTCCATCAACATTTTCACTAGATAAAACATTAGATTTCAGTTTGTTTCTCACCAAAGCTTATCGTATGCTTTCATAACAATCATGAGTCTCATGGAATAATTTACTAGACTTTTGAATTATACTTTTGCACAATTTCTCTCTTTGTGTTAAGAAAAAGAAAGAAAGTAATATGTGGTTATTACAACACGGGTGAATAAACAATGACTGAAATTTCACTTTTGGGGGAGCTATCCCTTTAAAGGAATAGTTCACCCAAAAAAAAAAAAAAATTGCTTATAATTTAATCATCCTCTGGTCATCCAAGATCTGAGATTCTTTCTTCATCAAAACAGAATTTAAGATTTTTAGGATTTCATTTGATTTGCATTTGACCCAGTTGTGGGTAGAGTCATGTTGGGTTAACCTCCTTGTGGGCACTATAACATGGTTCTCGCTCTCGGTGGGGCGTGTGATGAGTTGTGCGTGGATGCTGCGGAGGATAGCATGAAGCCCCACATGCACAATGTCTCCAAGGTAAATAAACAAATCTCAAAATTTATATGGCAGAAAAAGAGATCTTGGATAAGACTTAAAATGCTCCTTTTGCAAAAATATAAGGGAGGCCTGGGCCTGCCGAATTTTAAACATTATTATTGGGCAGCACTGTTAACTGCAATAGTGTCATGGATTAGAAATGACCAGAAGACAGGATGGACCCAGATAGTGTCTTTATCAGTATTGCCTTTTATTAGCACAACACCTATTAATAAAATTAAATGAATGGATAAAACACACTTTTGAGAGTTGGACAGCAGTAAAAAAAAAAGAAAAAAAAAGAAAAATGCTGGGAGGACCAGGGTCAATTTCAAGAGCTGTTGGGTAATGTTGAATTCTCCTCATTGGATTTTAATGTTGAATTCTCCACATTGGATTTACAAGATGGATGACAAAGGTTTTAGTACAAAAAGCTGTCCTTTTCTGCATATTGCTGCCCCCTTCAGCATACCGTGGCACTGTTTTATGGCCCACATAACGCGGCAACCCTTTTCAGCTTACTGCGGCCAAATTGGGCTCGTTTCGCGGACGGCCTTTCGAGAAAAGTCCATGATCTCCTGATGGCCAGTCCACCCCTGCCCTTTTGTATTTATATTATTTTCCTAATTTTTTTTTTAGGTATGAGATCCAATGTCAGGGTATATGGTGTTCTGTGAAATAAAGAAAAAGAACAGTTCCAAAAAAAAAAAAAAAAGAAGCTTATTGAGACTGCTTTCTGTTAAACTGTATCTGTTGTACTATGTCTAGCCTTTTTTATCGCAAGAATGTGATCGATCTGAAGTCATCATCAGAGCTTTGCACACATCCAAAATTCAAATACATAGTTTTTGCATTCAAATGTGCATTTTTGTCTTAAATTTGATGAATATTTGAAATTCTATTTTTAATTTGACAGCCCTAGTGTCAACTGGCATCATATTATGATGTGTTGCAAGAGATATGAAGAATGTGAGCTGCTCTCTTAAGGCAGTATATTTGGACACAAGCAGGTATGAGTAATGTGGAAACCATAACAATTGCGAACGGGAGCCTGCAAAGAAGCAAATTAGTGATCATCACCAGTGGTTCACTTCCGCGATTTTGGTACAATTGTGTTCATATCAGCAGCAAACAGTACTGTAGATCACATATTCCCCAGACCAAGTGGACCCGGATATGGTACAAACCCGAGTTTTTAAAAAAGCGTAAACTGAAATAATCGCAGGCAACTGTTTGGCCACGTTGACAGTTTGTGATGTCTTGCACATGTATCTGGAGTTTCTGTACAAATCAATATTTTAGCTTTTTCTATATCTCTTTCTGTCTCTCACTGAATTGCAGCTGTGCTGTTGGTGCTATAGTTGAACTCTAATGTATATTTCACGTACTTCTGCCTCACTGATTGTGACACAGAGTGGGTGGTGAATCTTTCCCTCAGAGTGCCATGTTGCTCACAGCTACGGACACACACACACACACACACACACACAGAGTATACATTCTGCATATAGCATAAACTGTTATGACATTCATTTACGTGTGAAGTAACGCAAGCTGATATTAAATGCCCAACATATGAACACACACCTACACACAGTTACTTGCATGCCTACACACTACATGCACAGAAACACAGCTGTGGCTGTGGTAGGAGGGACCCTTATGTCTCCACTGCAAGATATCTATATTTAGAATGGCCTTTCATTGGTGCAAAGGTTTTTTTCAGGACTTTTCAGGGCTAAATAGTCACTAGGGGGACATGGGGAGAGGGCTGATGGTGCAATAATGAGCAATGAAATGAGCCCTATGATCTATATAAAAAAATGAAAAATACCCTATCTAAATTACCAACATCCAACCATCCACTATTATCTAAAATCCAACCTCCTCAAAAACTGTTTTGTGGTCATTATGGAGCACTTTCTTATAATGCAAAAATAGCTAGTCACTGTTAACACAACCTCAAATGTTCTAGCACAGAAGCACCATAAATATTGTCCATACCAAAATGAAGTTGATGGGATAATGTACAATTAGCTGGTCATTGTTTTAAAGTCAATAGTGATAGGGTGGACCCACAACATTATAAAACATATGTTAGACCACAAAATGCTGTGATTAAACAGTCAGAATCAAGTATTCCAGAGAGTTGTGTACTAGAACAGTCTGGCTCCAAAAGTAAAACATACTATTTACATTTATTAATTTGGCAGACACTTTTATCCAAAGCAACTTACAAATGTCTCGGTTACGTATGTAACCTCCGTTCCCTGATGGAGGGAACGAGACGTCGTGTCGAAGAAGCGACACTAGGGGTCTCTCTTGAGCGCCGAAAGATGCCTCTGATCTATGAAAAAAGGCCAATGAGAGCTGGCGAACAGTATTTGCATACACCGCCCCCGGACACACGGGTATAAAGGCGAGGGAAATACGCTCGTTCATTTAGGATTTTTCTGAGGAGCTGGGAGTGTTCCGGGCACCTCAGCGGCTCGGCTCAGCGACGTGGCCGGTAAGACACAACGTATCGTTCCTTCCATCAGGGAACGGAGGTTACATACGTAACCAAGACGTTCCCCGTCTGTCGCTCACTTCGACGTCGTGTCGAAGAAGCGACACTAGGGGTCCACTTCAAAACTCGCCATGCGCTGAGCCATGTACGTGTACTGCTGACACAGAAGCGGGCAGGTATCCTACGTGCACAAGCGACCAACTGTGTTCAGGCTGCACGTACTCTTCCCCAATGCCCCAAAAAAGTCGTCAGAATCCTTTTGGTTACCCTAGGGGGGGAACAAGGTGACGCTCCCAACTAGGGAATGGGCCAAGCCTGGCTGGGCCTCTTTTCTCTCTATGTTTTCTCAGCATAGAGCAAGAGCAGCCGGGGCCCTTACCGCATCGAGGGCAGGGGGACTTACCTGAGTTCCTATTCTTTCAGGGGGAAAAGACCCTGCGGAGGCCACACACACCCGAAAGGGGAGGTAGAGGTGGCAAAATACATCACATGGCCTCTTGTGGTCACATGTGGGAAGAATGACGCGGTGGTAGATCCAACCTCGAAGAGGGGAGAGTTGCTACAACAGGGCGACCGGAGGGCAGCGAGGGACTGCCTAAGGGAGACGCGGGTCAGCTCATAAGGTGACCGTACCGTGGAAGTACACACAGGAGGAGTCCGCGTAGGAGGCCTAACCTGTGGAGCACCTATTCCAGTAGGGGTAGCCTGGGTGTACCCGTAGTGGACTGGGCCGGCAAGTTCCTCCGCTGAACTGTTGCGGACCCAAAAGGGCTAGGGAGGAATCGACCGGGAGCCTAGAAGGGGTCTCCTGGGAAGAAGGTGCGCTGTTCTACCTCGACAGAGGGAAAGGGTGCCGGACACACAAGCGATTCACCTGGTCAGACCGTGGACGTGTACCGAGTTCTACGGGCTCGGACCTGAGAAAACACGGGACGAGACTGACTCAACCCTGAGATTGTAAAATCTCGCAAAGGTATTAGGTGTTGCCCAGCCCGCAGCTCTGCAGATGTCTGCTAAGGAAGTGCCCCTGGCCAGTGCCCATGAGGACGCCACGCTCCTAGTGGAGTGGGCTCGGACCCGTAGGGGGGGGGGGGGGGGGGGGGGGCACGGCTTGAGTGTGATAGGCCAACTGAATGGCGTCCACAACCCAGTGGGACAGCCTCTGTTTGGAGACAGCGTTCCCTTTCTGCTGTCCCCCGAAGCAGACAAAGAGCTGCTCAGAGTGCCTGAAGCTCTGGGTGCATTGCAGGTAGGTGCGCAAAGCATGTACCGGACACAGTAATGAGAGGGCTGGGTAGCGTTCTCTCCCGGGGCAGCGCTTGTAGATTCACTACCTGATCTCTGAAGGGCGTGGTAGGAACCTTGGGCACATAGCCCGGTCGAGGTCTTAGGATCACATGAGTGTCTGCCGGACCGAACTCCAGGCAAGTGTCGTTAGTAGAGAACGCTTGCAGGTCCCTGACCCTCTTGATGGAGGTGAGTGCAATCAGCAGGGCCGTCTTAAGAGAGAGGGCCCTGAGTCCAGCTGATTCTAGCAGCTCAAAAGGGGATCTCTGAAGACCGATGAGGACCACCGAGAGATCCCAGGAGGGGAACAGGTTTAGCCGGGGAAGGTTCAACCTCCGGGCACCTCTTAGGAACCTGATGATTAAGTCGTGTTTGCCCAGAGACTTGCCGTCTACTGGGTCGTGGTGAGCTGCGATAGCGGCAACATACACCTTCAAGGTAGAAGGGGACAGCCTCCCCTCCAACCTCTCCTGTAGGAACAGGAGGACCAACCTAACTGCGCACCTCTGTGGGTCTTCTGCCCTGGAAGAAAACCAATTCACAAACAGACGCCATTTCAGGGCGTAAAGTTGCCTGGTAGAAGGGGCTCTGGCTTGATTGATCGTGGCTACGACCGTGGGTGGTAGACCAGCTAGATCTTCTGCATCCCGTCCAGGGGCCAGACGTGGAGTTTCCAAAGGTCTTACCAGGAGTTACCAGGCCCGGGTGGGCCAGTAAGGAGCCACGAGAGTGACTTGCTCCTCGTCCTCCCTGACCTTGCACAGCGAGCACCTGTGCAAGAAGGCTCACTGGGGGGAAAGCGTACTTGCGCAGCCCCACTGGCCAGCTGTGTGCCAGTACATCCGCCCTGAGGGGAGCCTCTGAGCGGGCGTACCAGAGTGGGCAGTGAGAGGTCTCTCGGGAGGCAAACAGGTCTACCTGGGCCTTGCCGAACCGTTCCCAAATCAGCTGAACCGAGTGGGGGTGGAGCCTCCACTCTCCGCCAGGCAAGCGTTGTCGTGACAGTGCGGCCGCTATCACATTGAGGTTGCCAGGGATGTGAGTAGCACGCAGCGACTTGAGTCGCTGCTGGCTCCAGAGGAGGAGACAACGGGCGAGTTGTGACATGTGGCGGGAGCGTACGCCGCCTTGGCGATTTATGTACACGACCGCAGTGGTGCTGTCCAACCTGACTAGGATATGTTCATCCCGAATTAACGGGAGAAACTTCTGCAGGGCCAAAAGGACGGTCAACAACTCGAGCCAGTTGATGTGCCAACGCAGCTGGGCCTCTTTCCAACGGCCTGAGGCTGCGTGCCCATTGCAAATGGCGCCCCAACCCGATCTGGAGGCGTCGGTCGTGACCAGGACACCTGCTGTAGGGGTACTCCTGCCCGTAAGAAACAGAGGTCTGTCCAGGGTTTCAATGTTTGACGGCAGGCGGGGGTGATTGTCACCCGATGCGTGCCGTGGCGCCATGCTCGTCTCGGGACTCGAGTCTGAAGCCAGTGCTGAAGTGGTCTCATATGCATCAACCCCAGCGGCGCGACTGCCACGGAGGACACCATATGCCCCAGGAGCCTCTGGAAAAGTTTTAAGGGGACCGCTGTGCCCGG
Source organism: Moxostoma hubbsi (assembly GCA_032164185.1). Classification (NCBI taxonomy): domain Eukaryota; kingdom Metazoa; phylum Chordata; class Actinopteri; order Cypriniformes; family Catostomidae; genus Moxostoma; species Moxostoma hubbsi. The sequence continues at coordinate 66,604,441 of JAVLUX010000001.1, forward strand.
CCTGAAGGTGTCGAGGCACTTCAACACTGACTGGGCACGCTCGTTGGTGAGCCGTGCCGACATTGAGACCGAGTCTAACTCCATACCGAGAAAAGAGATGCTCTGGACTGGAGTAAGCTTGCTCTTTTCCCAGTTGACCTGAAGCCCCAAACGGCTGAGGTGCCGAAGCACCTGGTCTCTGTGGGCGCATAGTAACTCTCGTGAGTGGGCCAGAATAAGCCAGTCGTCGAGGTAATTGAGTATGCGGATGCCGGCTTCTCGGAGCGAGGCAAGAGCTGCCTCTGCGACTTTCGTGAAGACGCGAGGGGACAGAGACAGGCCGAAGGGGAGGACTTTGTACTGATACGCCTGGCCCTCGAATGCAAACCGCAGGAAGGGGCGGTGTCGGGGCAGGATGGAGACGTGGAAGTACGCGTCCTTCAGGTCTACCGCTGCGAACCAATCTAGATGCCGGACGCAGGTTAAGATGTGCTTCTGCGTGAACATTTTGAATGGGAGTTTGTGCAACGTTTGGTTGAGAACTCGCAGGTCCAAGATTGGTCATAAGCCGCCGCCTTTCTTGGGTACGATGAAGTAAGGGCTGTAGAAACCCTTCTTCATCTCGGTTGGAAAGACAGGCTCTATCGCATCTTTGGCCAGAAGAGTAGCGATTTCCACACGCAGAGACTGGGCGTGTTCGCCGTGTACTGCGGAAGAGCGGACGCCCATGAAGGGGGGCGGAGCCCTGGCAAACTGAATTGCGTAACCGAGTCGGATGGGTCTCAAAGGGACAGTTAATTTTGACGTACCCGGCAGAGCTTCGCAGCGGGGCGGAGCAGGTAGGGCAGCGTTGGGCGGCGACAGGGCGACCCGCGGCTGGGGTGCTGAGAAAAGACTCAAAGCACTTACCTTGCTCCGCACACCTGGCAGGGGGCGGGTTAGCGACTGAGGAGGAGGTCCAGAGTAGGCATCCTCCGGACTCGTCGGAACCGGCCGGCCGGGGAATAGTCGTGGGGCTGGATACGGGTGGTCTGTGTCCAGGGAGCCGGGACTGTTGAGATCTAGAGGCAAAGTGCCATGAGAACGGCTTTTGCGGGCCAGGTGACCCAGAGACATAGGAAATAGCTCTTTTATTGAGAATGTGGGTACCGGCAAATGAAATTGTTTAAGAACAAAAGATTCTCCTCCCGGCCCTCCACCGGGGGACGGAGCAGTCTTACCACCTCCGGAGCTAACATCTGTGTCGCTGGGTCGTCCGTCTCAGGAGCACCTGGGAGCCTTACGGGTCCTCGAGGGGGTCCGAGCGACGGGGGGCATCTGCTTCCTGCGGTGAGGTCAACGCTGGGGCTGAGAGCTGGGCCCGGGTTGAGGCGGAGCAGGTTTCTTGGCAGCAGGGGGACACCCTCGGCGAGCAGACGGGGCAGTGGCCTTGGCGGCAGGTTTGCGGCGAGGCAGGATGTGAGAGATGGCCTCCATCTGCTTTTTCACTGGACCACAAGGGTGGCCATTGCCTTTCCGAGTGCCTGCACGGTGACCTTCGTGGCTCTGAGGGCGAGGTCGGTCGCTGAGCGCAGTTCCTGCAGCACACCGGGGTCAGGGCTACCCTCGTGCAGATCCCTGAGCGCCTTGGCCTGGTGGACTTGCAGGATGGCCATGGCATGCAACGCGGTGGCGGCCTGTCCCGTGGCGCTGTAGGCTTTGGAGTTCAACGAGGATGACGTCCTACAGGCCTTGGAAGGGGGTACAGGGCAAAACCTTGGTACAGGGCGGTGCTCTCCATGAAGACGTCAGCTCGTCATGCACCTCCGGGAAAAACGGGACCGGGGGGGGAGCATGGCTGTGAGCGGCGCCCAGACCCCAGGAACTAGTCATCCAACCGAGATGGGTGTGGGGAGGACGGAGGGTTCCAATCCAGCCCCACTCCGACGGCGGCCCGGGCAAGCATGTCAGACATCTGCGCGTCAGCCTCAGCCTGGGTGTGCTGGCCCGAAGGCGGCAGCCCAGGGGAGGAGTCAGCATCAGACGCCACGCTCTCCGATGGAGCAGCTAGCTCATCCACCTCAAGCTCCAGAGGATAGGCAGACCGGCCTGGAGGCGAGTCGCCGTTACCTCGAGGCTGGACGGAGGTCAACGAGCGTGTCGGGGGGCGGGTGGTCCGAGGGGGCATACCCGGCGGAACTGCACCCGCTGCCTTCCCCAAATCGCCTCCATCGCCAACCGAATCATCCTCAATCCCGTGGGAAGAAGGAGCGATACGGGGGGCAGCTGGAGTGGCGTGCTTTCTATTGAAAGTGAGCCACAACTGCAACGTTGCCATGGTCATGTTCTCGCAGTGAGAACATGAACCATCCACAAACGCTGCCTCGGTGTGATCGGCGCCCAGACACACGAGACAGCGCCTGTGGCCGTCAGAAGCGGAGAGCACTCTACCGCATCCAGGAACTACACAGGGGATGAATGGCATCTTTATAAAGACGCGTCCTGAAAAGGACGTTCAACACCACTGTGCATTGCTCTTTTAGAGATTAACTTTGCACTGTCGAAGCGCCCAGGGGCAAACTGCACGCTGGCAGAGAAGAGAAAAAGCCGCTGGAGTGTGCCGTAAATCCAACAGGAAAGCAGAGCGTTCAGAAGCAGGATCAGTTGTGATATTCGCAGCTGGCTGCATACACACGACCATCGGCTCCGAAGAAAATTACTGAATGACCGAGCGTATTTCCCTCGGCTTTATACCCGTATGTCCGGGGGCGGGGTATGAAAATACTGTTCGCCAACACTCATTGGCCTTTATTCATAGATCAGAGGCATCTTTCGGTGCTCAAGAGAGACCCCTAGACAGTGGTACAAAAAGTGCTGTATTATAACGTTTCACTATTATCAGAATAGTAGTATTGTAGTATAGTAAGTGCAACAAGATGTTTTTTAGTGACTGGTTAAATGCTCATGGAAAAGATGTCTTTTTAACCGTTTTTTGAAGACAGAATGTGAGTCAGCTTCACGGATGGAGTTGGGAAGTTCATTCCACCAACGTGGTATGGAAAGTTTTCTGGTGTCTCCGTGTTGGTACAATGAGGTACCATTCCTTAGCCGACCACAGACTTCTGGTGGATGATTTGATTTGAGCTATGCTTGAGCTGACCCAGTGACTGTTCTGTATGCCAGCATCAGAGCCTTGAATTTGATATGTGCATCAACCGACAACCAGTGAAGAGAGATAAGGAGTGGTGTAACATTCACTCTCTTTGATTCATTAAAGACCAGACATGCTGCTGCATTCTGTATCATTTGCTGGGGTCTAATTGTGGATGCAGGGAGCTCAGTCTTGGCTGGGTTAAGTTGCAGTTGGGTTCCTTCATCCAGGCTGAGATGTCTGGCAAACAGGCAGAGATTCGAGCAGTCACCATGGTGTCGTTGGGCTGGAAAGACAAGTAGGGCTGTGTGTCATTGGTATAACAGTGGTAAGAGAAACCATGTGCCTAAATGATGAGTCCAAGTGATGTTGTGTATATAAAGAAGAGAAGTGGCCCAAGCACTGAGCCCTGAGGTACCCCAGTAAGTAGCTGATGTGATTTGGACACCTTACCTCTCCAGGCTACCTAGGACCTACCTGAGAGAAAGGAATTAAACCAGTCAAGCACAGTTCATGTGATGCCCAGAGTAGAGGGTGTGGAGAGTAGGATCTGATGGTTGACTGTGTCAAAAGTTGCAGAAAGGTCCAGTAGAATCAGGACGGATGACCTGGATCCAGCTTTTGCCTGTCTCAGTGACACAGTGACAGACAGCATGGCAGTCTCAGTGGAGTGTCCACTTTTGAAGCCTGACTGATTGTCATCCAGCAGCTTGTTCTGTGAGAGATAGACAGAGATCTGATTGAAAACTGCCCTTTTAAGTGTTTTTGCCATGAATAGGATGAGAGATACTGGTCTGTAGTGTTCTACTTGTGTGGGTTAAGTGCAGGTTTTTTCAGTAACGGGGTTACTCGAGCCTGCTTAAATGTAGTGGGAAAATGCCTGTAATTAGAGATGTGTTAATTATGTGTGTGAGTTCAGGTAGGATGGATAGAGATATGGCCTAGAGAAGGTGGGAAGGAATGGGGTCAAGGGAACAGGTGGTGGGGTGGTTAGAGAGGAGGAGTTTATAGACCTCAATGTCAGTCAGAGGAGAGAACATAGAGACAGAAGAGCTGCATACAGGAGGTGGGTGTTTGATAGGGTATGGTGCTGAGAATGTATTGCTGATGGCAGTAACCTTATTAATAAAAAATGTGGTGAAGACATCTGCTGTCAGTGATGTGTCAGGCAGTAGAAGGGGACGACAGAGAAGTGTGTTGAATGTTCTAAACAAGCTGTGAGTGTCTACTGTATGGTGGTGTTAATCTTGTTCTGTTAATATGAAGTTTTTGCAGATTTAAAGTTATCTGAAAAAGTAGCAAGCAAAGATTGATACTTACCCAGGTCTGCTGGATCTTTAGATTTCCGCCATCTCCTCTCAGCTACCCTGAGGTCAGTCTGATGTTTACGAAGGACGTCAGGGTGCCAGGGGCTGGGTGGTGTCATATGTGCTGGCCTAGAGGAGAGAGGACAGATGCTGTCTAGACAGGTTGTTAAAGTAAAGCTTAGTGTGTCTGTGACAGTGTTTACATCCAGGGTGGAAAATAAGTTTTTCCACCCTGGATGGAAGAGAAAGCATTGGAAAGAGAATGGAGGTTATGGAGAAAAGAAACCAAAGGCAGAGTCTGTTTTAATATATAGGGGAGAGTAATGTTGAATTGAACAAAGTAGTGATCAGAGACATGTAAAGGAGTAACAAGAATATTTGAGTTGGTACAGTTACATGTAAAAATTAGGTCTAGCTGGTTTCCCGATCTATGAGTTGCTGTAGTGCTTAGTCTTTCCAAGTCAAACAAGGCAAGAAGAGCATGACCTTCAGTGGCCTGGGGTTTGTCTTGTATGTTGACATCTCCAAGAACCACACCCCTCTCTATGTAACAATACTTCTTTTGAATTCCATGCTATTACTACAATGCAAGTACAATGTTGCGTGTAAGTGTGTTTATTTCATTGTTTTTCTTTGTTGTAGAGTAGCATTCGTTACTTGACTTGCGCTGTTTGTTTACTGTGTTGAACTTGTGCCGCTTAAACGTGTGGGTGTGTGTGCTACATTGTTTTGACTTATCCCAGGGTATTCACTGCTTGATTTAGAGTTGTTTGTCTAGTGTATATGTCTATCATTGTTTTTGTGTGTGTCTTTAAACAGTGCTTCATTTGTTTTAGAGTATTATTTATTGCTAAAGTTTAGCTTTGTTTGTTTGCTGTGCACTCGTTATTGCGCTTGTCACCTCACGTGACCCTTATATTCGGTTGCTCATGTGACAAGCTTTGTTGTGCTAAGCAGCATTAAGGCTTGTCTGGTGCAAGGTAAAGAAACTCATAATTCTTTTTTAGGCTATTTCTTTTTTAGGTCTGGGAATCTTAACGCATTAATTGCTGCGATTGCTTTTTAATTAATTGCTTTTTGTTTAGCACTATTTAAAAAAATGCAATTAATGTATAGTGACTTTTTTTAATTTCCTGAAACTTAGCAAATTTTTTTCCCCACTTCCTGTGGCTAAAATTGGCATATATACATTTTCAGAAGGTACACACTTGACTTGACCACATATTCTATCACAGGAACTGATTGTGTGGAGCAGTGCACACTTATTCATTATGCGCATGTCAAGGGCATAATAAATACTGGAGCAAATTTACTGTATGTAGAATGGAGACTTCACCCGCAAGCAGTGAACCACGTGTGGGAGAGATACGGGTAAGCTGCCATTTGAGCAATCTAAATCAGTGTCAAAAGCGAAACCACCCATGTGCGTGATAGAGAAGGACCTAGGCGTTCAGCAAGCTTTAGCCAGCAATACCTATAGAGGCTGAATGGCAACCAGGGGAAATAATAGTTTTGAGATTTGAAACTTCAGCAAATTAAACTTCAGCATTTGGTGTGAATCTGTATGTATATTGTCTAATAGTAGTGTCACAGCCCTTATTTTTTTGTGTAGCTTGATATCAAGTTGTGCTCAGCAGTTTAAAATATGATAGATATGCCATGTTATCATTTTTGGGGAAAAGTTTATGATGATTTAACACTATAAATAGTCTTACAGTAGAATTATAGATATACAAATATTAAAGGATAATTAGAATAGTTTCAGATGTAAATTACTATTGTGCTTTTGATTCCATACAATTTGCACATTCAAAATGTAAAATATGGTCATTTGGCACTATCTGCTGTCCCAAAGGCTTAATTTTTAGAAATGGTCAATGAACGAATCAGAAAAAAAAAAATGGTCGATCGATATATTGGTTTTGGATTTCTGGAACTATCGGTTATCGTCAAAAAATCCCCACCGATAGTTTTTCCTCATTGCATCCAGTGCAGCAGCATCTGGGAAGGATCCGCTGATCACTTCAAATGTGGATTTAAAACATCAACAACGAAAAGGTATGTATACAGTACACTACAGTACATTTTGTCATATCATTATAAAGTAGTTAATTTGTTGACTTGATGCTCCATTAGTAAAGAACAGCAGTATATTTGCCGACAAGGCTGAGAGGACTCTAAGATTAAAGCTAAACTCAAGCGGTTAGAACACTGTGACTAAAATATTTGCTACCCAAGTCCTACCCAAATGTCTATTACCATCTATTTGCATTAGTTTATATCCAGCTGGTCACGTTTATGCATTATTTAAAGCTAGTGACGTGCAAAAGCAAATTAATATCTTCATCCAGTGGAGAGAAATGTATAAACAAATCAGAAATGTATCTGATTTCAATAAAAAAATTTATTCTCACTGTAATACGATGACTTAAGGTCAATCACATTCTTGGGCTAAAAAAGGCTAGACCGTTCTGCAGATGTCTGCTAGGGAGGTGCCATTGGCCAGTGCCCACGAGGATGCCACACTACTTGTAGAGTGTGCATGAACCCGCAAGGGGGAGGGGGACAGCTGCTCCTCCAGCCTCTCCTGCAGGAATGAGAACACTAAACCAACTGCACAGCTCTGTGGGTGTTCAGATCGGGAAGAACACCAATGTGTGAATAAGCTCCACTTTAGGGCATAAAGCTGCCTGGTAGAGGGAGTTCTGGCTTGAATGATCATGTCTACGATGGCTGGTGGTAGACCGTTTAGATCTTCCACATCCCGACCAAGGGCCAGACGTGAAGGTTCCAGAGGTCTGGGCGCAGATGCCAGAGGGTGCCCCGTCCCTGAGAAGGAAGGACCTTCCTCAGGGTAATTTGCCAGGGAGGTGCTGTCGCGAGAGTGTGAGATCTGAGAGCCAAGTCCGAGTGGGCCAGTGGAGGGCCACGAGAATGACTTGTTCCTCGACCTCCCTGAACTTGCACAGGACTTGTGCAAGTAGGCTCACTGGGGAAAATGCGTATTTGCGCAGTTCTCGGGGCCAGCTGTGTGCCAGCGCGTCTGTGCTGAGTGGGGCTTCTGTCAGAGAGTACCAAAGCAGACAGTGGGTGGAATCTCGGGAGGCAAACAGATCTACCTGTGGTCTGCTGAACTGAGCCCAAATCAGCTAGACTCTCCACTCTCCTCTGAGCGCTGTGGTGTTTAGGTTGCCCAGAATACGAGTGAAGTGCAGCGACTTCAGCTGATGCTGACTCCATAGAAGGAGATGGTGGGTGAGTTGCGATATGAGACAAGAGAAAACTCTGCCCTGGCGATTTATATATATATATATATATATATATATATATATATATATACACTCACCTAAAGGATTATTAGGAACACCTGTTCAATTTCTCATTAATGCAATTATCTAATCCAGTGATTCCCAACCCCCGGTCCCCGAACCGGTGCCGGTCCGTGGACCCGTTAGTACCGGGGCTTGAAATATTCCCAGAATATTTTTTTTTTTTTTTATAATAATAATAATAATAATAATAATTGTCTTTTTTAAATGCTTTTTTAAGTGATATGAGTCTTACATGTCATGTTATTTAATCCAAAACATAAACAATAAATAGATTAAAATGTGTTTCTTTGAGCGCCTTGCGATTGCTTAGCAACGCGTCGTATCTGAACGGACTGCAAAAAAAGCGCAGTGCACCTGAAGTGACAGAGAAGTATGTGGAGAGATGAGCGGGCCTCAGCAAACTTCAATGGCTAATTTCATTGTGGACAGTTCTGGTAAAAGGAAAGGCGATGACCAACTCGAAAATAGCGAGAGAGAGAGAAAAAAAAAGTCAAGCTTCAATCGTAAATACGATACCTCATACATTAGGTATGGATTTACGACAACAGGCGATTCCGTAGCGCCAAATCCGTTGTGTGTTATTTGTGGTGAAAAACTCTGCAATGAAGCCGTCAAAACTTCAGCGGCACTTAAACACCAAACACCCAACTCTCAAAGACAAAACGGAGGAGTTTTTTGAAAGAAAGAAACGTGAGTTGGACGCTCAGCGGCAAGTTTTGATATCCTCAACATCAGTAAACGTAGCTGCAACTAAGGTGTCATATCTGGTTGCTCACCGAATAGCTAAAGCTAAAAAAACCTTAACAATCGGAGAAGAGCTAATTTTGCCGGCTCTTTTTTTTTTTTTTTTTTTTTTAAGGTTAAAGCTTAATCTCTAATTTTATACTTTTAAAAATTATTGGCTGAAATCACTGTGTGTTTGCTATTGTATTCTGAAACTGTCTGACTGTTGAAACTGGCTCTTATTTTCATACAATTAGCCTTTGTTGTCACCTGTTGGTGAGTGAGTGCTGTGTGAGTTGCTTTTGAAGTAGACCTAATTGTATGGGAGAAAAGGGAAACATTTTGTGAACCCGTCTGAAAGTTTAAAAAGATTGGTATATTCATACAAGTAGCCTTTGTTGCCACCTAGTTCATTATATGCAAATAAATGATTGGCTGTTACTGTTTTACACAGTGATATGTTCCAAATCCAAACGATGCATCTTAAAATTGAGGCATTAAAATTGACAACTGGTCCCTGGAATTTTTTTTATGAATATGCTGGTCCCTGGCACAAAAAAGTTTGGGAACCCCTGATCTAATCAACCAATCACATGGCAGTTGCTTCAATGCATTTAGGGGTGTGGTCCTGGTCAAGACAATCTCCTGAACTCCAAACTGAATGTCAGAATGGGAAAGAAAGGTGATTTAAGCAATTTTGAGCGTGGCATGGTTGTTGGTGCCAGACGGGCCGGTCTGAGTATTTCACAATCAGCTCAGTTACTGGGATTTTCACGCACAACCATTTCTAGGGTTTACAAAGAATGGTGTGAAAAGGGAAAAACATCCAGTATGCGGCAGTCCTGTGGGCGAAAATACCTTGTTGATGCTAGAGGTCAGAGGAGAATGGTCCGACTGATTCAAGCTGATAGAAGAGCAACTTTGACTGAAATAACCACTCGTTACAACCGAGGTATGCAGCAAAGCATTTGTGAAGCCACAACACGCACAACCTTAAACAGCAGAAGACCCCACCGGGTACCACTCATCTCCACTACAAATAGGAAAAAGAGGCTACAATTTGCAAGAGCTCACCAAAATTGGACAGTTGAAGACTGGAAAAATGTTGCCTGGTCTGATGAGTCTCGATTTCTGTTGAGACATTCAGATGGTAGAGTCAGAATTTCGAGTAAACAGAATGAGAACATGGATCCATCATGCCTTGTTACCACTGTGTAGGCTGGTGGTGGTGGTGTAATGGTGTGGGGGATGTTTTCTTGGCACACTTTAGGCCCCTTAGTGCCAATTGGGCATCGTTTAAATGCCACGGCCTACCTGAGCATTGTTTCTGACCATGTCCATCCCTTTATGGCCACCATGTACCCATCCTCTGATGGCTACTTCCAGCAGGATAATGCACCATGTCACAAAGCTCGAATCATTTCAAATTGGTTTCTTGAACATGACAATGAGTTCACTGTACTAAAATGGCCCCCACAGTCACCAGATCTCAACCCAATAGAGCATCTTTGGGATGTGGTGGAACGGGAGCTTCGTGCCCTGGATGTGCATCCCACAAATCTCCATCAACTGCAAGATGCTATCCTATCAATATGGGCCAACATTTCTAAAGAATGCTTTCAGCACCTTGTTGAATCAGTGCCACGTAGAATTAAGGCAGTTCTGAAGGCGAAAGGGGGTCAAACACAGTATTAGTATGGTGTTCCTAATAATCCTTTAGGTGAGTGTGTGTATATATATATATATATATATATATATATATATATATATATATATATATATACGCTAGTGTTGCTGTGTTGTGCAGGGCAAGAAATACAGCCAGCAGCTCAGCAGTTGATGTGCCAGCTCAGCAGTTGATGTGCCAACTCAGCTGGAGCCCCATCCAGGAGCCAGCGGCTGCATTCCAGTTGTACACAGTGCCCCAGCCCAACTTGGAGGCATTCATATTAACTACGACGCGTCTGAACACCTGCTGTAGGGGGACTCCAAGGTCTGTCCAAGGGCTGAATAAATGACGGCAGGAAGGGGTGAGGGTCACACGGTATGTTCCATGTTGAAGTGCCCATCTCTGGACTCGAGTCTGAGGCCAGTGCTGAAATGGTCTCATATGCATCAACCTGAGTGGCGCGCCCGTCGCTGAGGATGCCATATGCCCCAGGAGCCAATGAAAATGTTTCAGTGGAACCGCTGTGCCCGGTCTGAATGAACTCAGGCAGTTCAGCACCAACTGCGCCTGCTCGCTCATAAGGCGCGCTGACATTGAGTCTAACTCCATGCCGAGAAAAGAGATGCTCTGGACTGGGGAGAGCTTACTCTTTTTCCCAGCTGACACAAAGCCCTAAACGGCTGAGGTGCAGGAGCACCAGGTCCCTGTGAGCACAGAACAACTGTCGAGAATCTCTAAGATTACCCAGTCGTCGAGGTAGTTGAGTATGCAAATGTACACTTCCCTTAATGGGGCAAGAGCTGCCTCTGCAACTTTAGTGAAGATGTGAGGGGACAGGGACAGACCAAAGGGGAGGACCTTTTACTAATATACCTGGCCGTCAAAAGCAAACCGTAGAAAGGGTCTGTGACAGGGTACTATTGAGACTAGAAAGTATGGATTCTTCAGGTCTACCACCGCAATCTTGATGCCGGACGCACATCAGAATACGTTTCTGCATCAGCATCTTGAACGGGAGTCTGTGCAAGGCCTGGTTCATAACTCACAGGTCCAAGATTGGCCGCAACTCACCGCCTTTCTTGAGTACGATGGAGTAATTGCTGTAGAAACCCTTCTCAGTCTCGGCTGGAGGGACAGGCTCTATCATGCCCTTGCGTAGAAGGGTTTTGATCTCTGCACGCAGGGTGGAGGTGTTTGCCTGGCGAACTGAATTGCGTAGCCGAGTCGGATAGTCCTGGCCAGCCACTGTGACGGGTTGGAAAGCATAAGCCACACGTCCAAGCTCCGGGGTGAAGGGCACTAAGGGGAAGATCACATGTGACGTACCTGGAGGAGGGGCCTCACGGCGGGGGGGTGGTACTTCGCCCCGAGGTGGTTGTGCTGAGGGGAGGCTCAAAGCACTTACCTCCCTCCGTTTACCCGGCCTGGGGCGGGTAGTCGACTGAGAAGGAGGTTCTGTAGCGACAACCTCTGGACTCGTCACCACCTGCCAGCCTGAGGCACAAGTGTGGTGCAGTTGAGTTGAGGGTTGCAGTCCAGCCCGACAGTCGTTGTGGTCCAGCTAAGCATAGTGGACAGCTCGGCGTCGGCCTTAGACTGGGCCAGCATACCCGTAGGCACTAGCTCAGTCCACCAAGACGCTCTCCAATGCAGTGGTGAAACTCCCATCCAGCTCGGGGGCTCCGAAAGAGATATCAGACTGGCCACAATGCAAGCCGGTCTCATCTCGGAACCTGACGGGGGTAAACGAGCGTGCTGGGGAACGGGTGGTCCATGGGGATTTACCCGGCAAAACCGGGGCTGAAAAAATTCACAAAATCGCTCACCAGTGCCAGCCGCGCCGCCCTATACCCGTAGGTAAATGGCGCGATGAAGGGGGTGGCTAGAGTGGCTTTCCCTTGGAAGAAGGAGAGCCACGACCGCAATTTTGCCATGGTCATGAGATGTCCACAAACGCTGCCTCTCTGTGATCTCTCCCAAGACACGAAAGGAAGCGTCTGTTGCCGTCAGAAGCGGAGAGATAGCGACCGCACCCAGGAAAAACACAAAGACAGAAAGGCATCTTGAAAAAGACGCGTCTTGAAAAAGACGTTCAACGTCAATGTGTTTACTCTTTTAGAGAAATATATACACTTTTAGAGGGCTGTCGAAGCACTCAGGGGCATAGTCTGCACTGGCGTGTAGACAAGAGAAAAGCTGCTGAAATGTGCCGTATTTCCAACAGCGGATCGGTATCACATCGGTGCATCCCTAGTATTTCACTGTTGTTATTAACCTTGAGTCTGGAGTAGTAGGAATCAGTGTAACACCATGTGAACTGTTTATTGAAGAATATGGACTGACTAAAACTTTTTATTTATTTATTTTATGCATATTAGTTGTTTAACATGAATTTTCTATGCAATACAGGTGAAACTCGAAAAATTAGAATATCGTGCAAAAGTTCATTAATTTCAGTAATTCAACTTAAAAGGTGAAACTAATATATTATATAGACTCATTACAAGCAAAGTAAGATATTTCAAGCCTTTATTTGATATAATTTTTATGATTATGGCTTACAGCTTATGAAAACCCCAAATTCAGAATCTCAGAAAATTAGAATATTGTGAAAAGGTTCAATATTGTAGGCTCAAAGTGTCACACTCTAATCAGCTAATTAATCCAAAACACCTGCAAAGGGTTCCTGAGCCTTTAAATGGTCTCTCAGGATGGTTCAGTTGAATTCACAATCATGGGGAAGACTGCTGACCTGACAGTTGTGCAGAAAACCATCATTGACACCCTCCACAAGGAGGGAAAGCCTCAAAAGTTAAGTGGAAGGGAAAAGTGTGGAAGAAAAAGGTGCACAAGCAGCAGGGATGACCGTAGCCTGGAGAGGATTGTCAGGAAAAGGCCATTCAAATGTGTGGGGGAGTTTCACAAGGAGTGGACTGAGGCTGGAGTTACTGCATCAAGAGCCACCACACACAGACGGGTCCTGGACATGGGCTTCAAATGTCGTATTCCTCTTGTCAAGCCGCTCCTGAACAACAAACAACGTCAGAAGCGTCTTACCTGGGCTAAAGAAAAAAAGAACTGGTCTGTTGCTCAGTGGTCCAAAGTCCTCTTTTCTGATGAGAGCAAATTTTGCATTTCATTTGGAAACCAAGGTCCCAGAATCTGGAGGAAGAATGGAGAGGCACACAATCCAAGATGCTTGAAGTCCAGTGTGAAGTTTCCACAGTCTGTGTTGGTTTGGGGAGCCATGTCATCGGCTGGTGTTGGTCCACAGTGCTTTATTAAGTCCAGAGTCAACGCAGCCGTCTACCGGGACGTTTTAGAGCACTTCATGCTTCCTTCAGCAGACAAGCTTTATGGAGATGCTGACTTCATTTTCCAGCAGGACTTGGCACCTGCCCACACTGCCAAAAGTACCAAAACCTGGTTCAATGACCATGGTATTACTGTGCTTGATTGGCCAGCAAACTCGCCTGACCTGAACCCCATAGAGAATCTATGGGGCATTGCCAAGAGAAAGATGAGAGACATGAGACCAAACAATGCAGAAGAGCTGAAGGCTGCTATTGAAGCATCTTGGTCTTCCATAACACCTCAGCAGTGCCACAGGCTGATAGCATCCATGCCACGCCGTATTGAGGCAGTAATTAATGCAAAAGGGGCCCAAACCAAGTACTGAGTACATATGCATGATTATACTTTTCAGAGGGCCGACATTTCTGTATTTAAAATCCTTTTTTTTTATTGATTTCATGTAATATTCTAATTTTCTGAGATTCTGAATTTGGGGTTTTCATAAGCTGTAAGCCATAATCATAAAAATTATATCAAATAAAGGCTTGAAATATCTTACTTTGCTTGTAATGAGTCTATATAATATATTAGTTTCACCTTTTAAGTTGAATTACTGAAATTAATGAACTTTTGCACGATATTCTAATTTTTCGAGTTTCACCTGTATTATAACAATGCTGAATGTTTTAAGTATTTATTGTGCCATCTTGTGTTCTAAGGAAACGACGTCAATTTAAAAATCGGCTGACTTTAAAATGTGAATATTAGTTCATATATTAATATTTATATATTTATTTAAAAAAAATACAATACATTTTCATGGTTTAGTCAGTAGCCTACTGTTATTTTTGTAATAAAGTTCAGCACTATTTTACACTGAGTGTTATTTTTTTTTTTATTCGGTATCAATTTGAATCGGTTGATTAATCATTTATCGGCATGTACTGCCCAACTTAGTTATCGGTTTCGGTAAAATCCACTATCGATCGACCTCTAACCAAGATGACCTGCATGTAAAGACAGTATATGATTTTAAATTTTCATTTATGGGCGAACTGTCTCTTTAAGACAGAATATTGCCGTTATTGTAGAGGTTTCAACTAGGGCATGTGGAAGGACAACTCCCCATATGCGTTAGCAAGCAATGTCTTATTCCCTTTGTCTCAGGGAACCGAGATTACGTACGTAACTGGGACGTTTTCACTGAATCTGAGCCAAACCCATCTGTTACTGAACAGATCATCGTCTAAGAGACCCCACTCAATTTTTGCAACATGCATAGTTACTGCATTTTGCCTTTGCACCAGGGTCAGAAATTAAGAGGAACACAGGTCAAAAATGTCACAAAAATATACAAAAATGCCCCAGTTCAATGTGGGGGCAAAAAAAAAAGAAAAAGCCCTAGTAATTATTTCTGTTGTTTTTTTTATAACATCTGATATAGTTTTTAATATTGAATTATAGTCCTAGCTCTACATATGGCATAAATAAATGAGTTGGTTAGGGGTGCACTGATCGATTGGCCACCGATCTGAATCGGACAATATTCATCTTAAATCCGCAATCCGCTGAATGATTTAGATTTAGTTTGCAGAATGCTGGGAATCACACATATACTGCTACTCTAAAGAATGAGCACTTTCTCAGCCCTTGAAGCATGACAGAATGGCCTCTGGAGGGTGAATTGTTGGCAATTCTAAGTATTCACAAATGTAAACTTTCAGACATGATGTAATTCAGATGAATATGCTGGTTTTATTTATGTGTATGAATATTAAGCTGCCCATTTTCTAGAGTCGTGACAGCACAGTGAGCAGCTAAAGAGGCTGCTAACGAGTATAAAAAATTATTTAACATCAAATAAACATGCAAATACATACAAATTTAGCATGTATTCTGTAATCTGTAGTGGAATACATTTCAAAAGTACCGTCCCAACCCTGATTGTATTGGTGCTTCAAGGTAATTAAAAAAATACCATGATACTTCACTATATGATTACCATATTCATATTGCCTACCATCCAGGTAATGGAACATGTCCTAAAAAATGGTAATGACATGGTACTTTTTAAGTGTTTTCGTGTAGGCTAATACATGTTTTTATACTCTTTTGGTTGGAAAACCTGTAGAAGTCATTTACAAACTGTAAATGTGTTGAACTTTATAAAAGACCTTCATCACTGGCAAACAATAGGATGTATTTTCAGGTTTCATTTCCATTGATTGTAGATCCACTGCAACCAGCATTATCTTTATTTTCTGAGTTATAAAATACTTCATGAGCTAATTGGCAAGTGAGAGTGCACACAAATGATTCAGAAGTGCACGTGCAAACTTTCAGTCATTCAGACTGAATCTCAAACCGATTCAGACTTCTTTCCTATCATGTGTGACCAATTCATTTTAAAGAACAGACTTAGATGAATCTATGATCAGACATCTTTAGTTTGGATTCAAATCTGGCGATAGTAAAACCGGTGTGATGTATGATGTAGAGGTGTAGCTTTTCTCAAGCTACTCTGCTACCTTGTCAAAAATATAGCTTTGTTACTGAAAAGTTACTTGATTTAAAAACTAGCAAAGCTACCGTCTCGCTACTCAGAAATGTAGTTAAGCTAATAGCTTTGCTATTTGTAGTGAAGCTACTGCCATTTCACTGATTAAAATTAAGTCAACATATGAGGCACAGTTTGTTTTAAATGGTTTGAAGAAACAATGCCCTTATTAAGATTTAAAAAAATTCCCCTATGATCAAATCCAGAGTCAAATATTGCCCATTATTTAAAAAAAAAAAAGTACATTTTTGGCACTGCTTTGCACAACAGTGAAACTCTCCTGTCCTATTAATTCTCAGACATCAGATTTTACGTAATTCTGTTTAAAATTAAAGGGATAGTTCACCCAAACATGAAAATTCTTTCATAATTTAGTCACCCTCATGCCATCCTAGATGTGTTTGACTTTGACTCCAGTGGTTAAATCCATGTGTTCAGAAGTGATATGACTGGTGTGGGTGAGGAACAGATTAATACTTTTTACTATAAATATCCACCTTTGACCAGCCCCAACCAGTAGGTGGCTGAATGTGAAATTGAAAGTGTAGATTTTTTGTAAAAAAGGACTTAAAGGAATAGTTCACCCAAAATATAAAAATTCTCTCATTATTTACTCACTCTCATGCCATCCCAGATGTGTATGACTTTCTTTCTTCTGCTGAACACAAATTACGATATTTAGAAGAATATCTCAGCTCTGTAGTGCTGTACAATGGAAGTGAATGGCTCCAGACTCCATATAAGGTGGTGTTAAAATCAATGTTTTCTGAAGTGTTATGATAGTGGATGGTTCACGGCCTTAATGCATAACGCCACATACTGGGCAAAGAGGAGAATTTATGATAAAAATGACTTAAATTTTGATCTGTTTCTCGCCCACATCTATCATATCATGTCTGAACACATGGATTTAACCACTAGAGTCATATGGATTACTTTTATGCACATTCTATGTGGACTTCCATTATGAGGACCTACAGGGCTGAGATATTCTTTTAAAATCTTAATTCGACTTCTGCAGAAGAATGAAAGTCATACACATCTGGTATGCTAGGAGGGCGAGTAAATCATGAGAGAATTTTCATTTTTGGGTGAATTATCCCTTTAAAGTGTGAAAGTGTTATGTGTGACAAGCATCCCCAAGTGGAATTGCAAAATTAGCAGCTTTCAAACAAGTTTCTCGAACACTCCTCAGGTGCAGTAGTATAATAGATATTGCTTTTTGATCAAATGGCATTGAATTCCCTCTTCAGCTCAAAGTAAAGCTGGTCTATTCTAGGTTGCTGTAGGAATCCAGCAGTTACACTACTCCGCTGCATGTACCGAGGTTTTTTTTTTTTTTTTTTTTTTTTTTTTTTTTTGTGTGTATTTCGTATATTTCATGAAATTTGTGAAGTCCTTAACAATTGCCCCTAATCACTGAGAAAAAAATCATTTCCTCTCATATTTCTCACTTAGAGTGCATTTGAGGTAATAAAATTGCTGGTTGTGCTGTGAGACTTCAAGCCATCTGTCTGGTTCTGCTTGACTGGCTAAACGGCCTCTTCTGTTTGCCAATGGAAAACATCTCTTAATGATGTAATCAAACAGACGATTAACCTACTTCACTGAAACACTCAGCTCAGAGGCAAGCTCATTGGAAAGTTTGTCAGTTAAATATCCATTTAAACAAAAGTGTGAGGTCCAGATTTTAAAGACAAGTTATGTGAACAAAAATGTTAAATGAGGTTGTGGTGGCTTTTGTTTATGAAGGACTAATAATGTAGCATGTTCATCATGCCATGCCAACGGAGATATGATCAGGATGCCATTGGTCCTGATAATTGCTGGTTGTCTAAGCTGTAGTTTGATTTTGATACATCAACATTTTAAACTGATATCACAGAAACGCACCTGATATGTCACATATCAAATGCCGAGAGCAGCTTTAGAGAGAGTGGTTTCTTCATGTCCAGGAAACGGGTTTCCGCAACCCTCGTTCCGCTGGCCTGTGAGATACCGAGCCACTAGAAAAAGACGGCAACCACATGTTTCATACCAGGAAAGGCTTGCATGCACCCATTCACTCCCTTCTCTGCACAGTCTAACCTTTAGTGATCATGATGAAAATGCAGCTGTTATTTTCAGTGATATCACAGTCCCCTTATACACTTTATTTAGATCTTTTGTGTTAATTTTTATTTAAAATAAGTGACCTGGTGGCAGCGGCCAGCGGGAGCCCTATGCAGCAGCATGTGTCGCTTATTAGGCAGGGCCGGCTCTAATTGAAGCAACTGATTGAAGAAACCTTACTGAGAAAGTTAGTTAGTGTAACTATTGACATTTATGGCTAGCTCTTGAGTAATTACTAGAGATGTTAATCAATTAATATTTCTGACTGAATTCATTACATGCTATGTCAATTTATTATTTTAATTAATCACAATTATCACAAATTGCAAATATCAATGTTTTCCAAAAAACGCCCCCAAATAATTATTAATCAATATCTGATGATTAAATAATTATATTTACATATAATAAATATGATATAAAATAAATATAATATTTCAAATAATTCAAATACATTACATTATTTTGGCAGATGAGTAAAGCATTGATTAGACAATACAAAAAGTGGCTTTAGAAGGCAATATATTACAACCTCACTTCTAAAAAAGTTGGGACAGTATGAAAAATGCTAATAAAAACAAAAAGTAGTGATTTGTAAATTATATTCACCCTTTGCTATAATGAAAGCACTGCAACTACTCATTATTTGAATTTCATTCAAATTAATTTCAGTAATTTCAAATCAGATGATTTTGCAACTCCAAAAAAAGTTCTGAATGCGCTTGATCTCTGATCCCTCAGACTTCACTGTCTTAAAAAGAAAGTCATTCATCTGTAATGGATATCATGAAAATGGGCTTGGGATTACTTTAGAAAACCTTTGTTAGTCAACACCCTTTGCCGCTGCATCCACAGATGCAAGTTAAGACTTTACTATGTAAAGCAGAAGCCATACATCAGCACTGTCCAGAAGTCTTTTATCATCTTTGATGGAAAGTAGAACAGTGGAACTGTGATTTTTGGTCCGACGAGTCCAAATTTTTTCAGTTTTTTAAAAACACAGTCATCATGTTCTCTTGGCCAAAGAGGAAAAGGGCCATCCAAGCTGTTATTAGCATCAGGTGTCTGTATGGGCCAGGGGTTTGTCAGTGCCCATGGCATGGGTAATGCCACCATTAATGCAGACAGATGTGTACACATTTTGGTGCAACATATACTGCCATCCAGCATCGTCTTTTCCAGGGACGTCCCTGCATTTTCCAGCAGGACAACTTCCAACCACATACTGCTGGGTTTACAAGTTTATGGCTGCATAAGCAGAGAGTGCGGGTACTAGATTAGCCTGCCTGCAGTCTTGACCTGTCTCAAATTGAGAATGTGTGGCACATTATGAAGCGCATTAGATGGCAACGAAGACCCCGAACAATTGGGCAGCTAAAGACCTACATCATGGATGAATGGGAAAATATTACATTTTCTAAACTTAACAAACTTGTGTCTTCAGTGCCCAAATGCTTAATAAGTGTTATTAGAAGAAATGGTGATGTTTCACAGTGGTAAACACTCGACTGTCCCAACTTTTTGGAGAGTGTTGCAATCATCTGATTTGAAATTACTGTACATTTAAAAAATGTAAATTAAATTTACAAGGTAAAACATCATATAATGTGTAATTGTAGTGCTTTCAATATAGAAACAGTTGAATATTATTTACGAATCACTCTTTTTTGTTTTTATTAGCATTTTTCATACTGTCCCAACTTTTATGGGATTGGGGTTGTATTTCCATATCATTAAACACAAGCCTATCATTTTACAGTTTAATTCATCAATCTGTCTGAGGTAGATTTATGATAAGGGATTTTCTATGGAAGCATCTGTGTGTGCATGCATCAGACAGATGTGTCACAAACACACAATTTTTATAATTTTTATAATTTCACATAATTTTTATGACGTTGTCAATTTAAACATTGTTTGAAGCTCTGTCCAGCTGTGTTTGGATGGAAGAACGCGTCCTCATCTTGTGATCTCTGCTGTCAGTAGCTATGTTTCCATCCAAGCACATGTAAGTTATTCGAAAAATCTGAATATTGCAGAAGCAATGTGCAAATGAAGACACGTTTAACAAAATCTTCACATCTGGGGAAATTGTATCCAATGTGACTTTCTTATTATTAAAATACTTTCTTTTTAGAGCACACAGACAAAACACTGTAAAGAACATGTCTCATGTCTGGGAGCGACTGCTATTCACAGTTCTAGGGGCACTGTGTGTACGTTCCTCCTTCCTTATGTCATTGCCATGCAGATCTATTTTATGTTTTTTTAAGTGCCAATAAACCTGCTCTTCGTCACAGTTCAAGTTAGAATTCTACTCATTTGCTTTAAAAACTCTTTGTAGGATTTGGATTTTCTAGACACCGTTGATTTCAGAATGACGATAGCAACATTTCTGATGCGATGATCTACTGGTTAGTCCATTTATGAATAAGTTATTCAGTATTTAATCCTGTATTCCTAATAAATTCAACAGGAGTTTATTCTGTAAATGCATTCCGTTCCATTACAGTTTATGCACATTTCCTCTTCTCGAATAAAAAAATAAAAAACCTTTTTCACACTCCAGGTTTTGGAACGCGGAAGTAAACGTTTGCATAATTTTTAATTAACTAATTCCAGTGTAATATAACACAAATCATAATGTTATATATTTACACTAAAAAATTTTAGGCAAAATTGCGAGATTTACGCTGATAAATAAGGTGGAAATGTGTCATCACAGTCTGTGAAAAAGGTCTATTATCTACCTCAATTGAGCATATACATTTTTATGTGCTTTTTGGAGATTTTATTTGTATCTTGGAGTTTCCATTGAGTGTTTTTATGTGATATCCCAGAATGTGCATAAATATACTTGTATGGAACCCGGCTAATATGGTTTTGTTGCCTGTACAGAAGCGTGTTGCCTATACAGCTCGAATGGTGCTTACTACCCCCTGCTGGTTAAGACTTTGAAAAACATGAAGGGGCAATTGATTGACCAGACTCTTGTTGTGTTTACATTAATTTGTTCTGCTCCACATCATTAAAGAGTAAATCCAGACTTCCTGTGCTGGATGTGAGATTTTGACAGTACAGATGCTCTGGCAGTTTATATGTTTGTTATTCAGTTTGTGTTTTGTGCCCTTTTATAACACTGATGAATTGATTGTCCTGTAACTTCATCTTTGTCTTCCTATTTGTTTCTAAAGCAGAGGAGTGGCTGTTTATGAATGATGATAGGGCCATTTTTGATGGATGTTTGTGATGTGACATGACCTGATGTGTGTTGTGTGTATTGGTCTAGTGATTCCTCTCACTGTGATTAATCAGACATGTCACGACTGAGCAGCCATGCCAGCAGTACCAGCAGCATCTTCCAGCTCATGATCCTCTGTAAAATCCAGGAGACATGACTGCTCTTTTGCGCTCGCTCTCTCTCTCTCTCTCTCTCTCTCTCTCTCTCTCTCTCTCTCTCTCTCTCTCTCTCTCTCTCTATCTCTCTCTCTCTATCTCTCTCACACACACACACACACACGTAAACACACAATTGTGCACTCAAACTACTTTGTACATTTTCCTGATTTCTGTTTGTTTAATCATTTAGGTGTATGTTCTCTGGGGTGCCTGTGTGTGTGTGCATGTGTTCATAGGGTTTGTTTTCACACTTTCAGCCTCTAGCTGCTGTTGTTTATCAGTCTGTTACCTTAGGTTAATGTCTCTGCTTAGTGCTTGACAAATGTTACAAACCATATTGGGTATTCACTGTGTTTAAATAGTATCTCCCTGTGTATCTGAGACTTGTGGCCTCAGTATTCATGGCACAGCTTGTATTTAGGATCAGTATGTTGTGAGAGTCCTGTCATGGTCTGGTGCTGTTGTATATGAGCAAATCATGTTGTGCAGATAAACAACATGTGTCTAATGAGAAACTAATCATCAGTAAATATTTTTTTCTGTCACATGCCCAGCATCACAAATAGTGTATTGTCAGAGTATGTACTGTATTTTATAAAGGATGCACTTCTCAAGCGGTAAAACAGTATGTTCTTTTAGGTATGCATGCGAGTAGTATAAATAGATTCTGGGCATACGTCATCCGGGAACATGGGTATTGACCCGAATATATGACGTAATAACAACAACGGTAAAAATAGTCTTCATTGGTTCTTTTAAACAAGCATCATTTAAGTGCAAGAAACTTTGTGTGTATATATATATATATATATATATATATATATATACACATATACCAATATATATATATATATATATATATATATATATATATATATATATATATATATATATATATATACACACACTACACAGTTGAACAGAGCCGTCCAACCCGTGGTTCAGTGAGGGTCTAGATCTGAGTAAATAGGATGGTTGGTCCATTTGTTTGTGTGTTTAAAAGATAATTCTTATTTAAAGTAATTAAATGTAATTATTTATATATTTACACTTAGAGGATTTGTGAATTTATATGTATTAAGACTTACATATTATGATTAATTATCTTTTTTTTTAGATATAGTAATTCTATTAGAGGCTAGTTCTTGTAACCAAAATAACTAGTAATAGAATAATTTTTATGATAATTGTTCCCCTTCTGTCACTCTCTCGACATAGTGTCTGAACCTGAGAAAAAGCCAATGTCAAGTTGGCAGACAGAATTTGCATGCCCCGCCCCGGACATACGGGTATAAAGGGAAGCGGGGCAGCGAATGCCAGTCAGAATTTTTCTTCGGAGCCGAATGGTTGTACCGCAAGCAGCTGAAACACACTCCTGTTTCACTCACCTCTACCAGCGAGAAGCATTGCTGTTGGATCCGCACGGCGCATTTCCAGCTGGCGTCTCTCTCTCTGCACACTGTGCAGTTCACGCCCCTGGGCGCTTCGACAGCACTTCTGTCTGTTTGAAAGAGTGTTCTCCTCCTAAAAGAGTATATTTTCTCTAAAAGAGTTTGAGTTCCCACTCATAAAAGAGCAATAAAAAGCAGGCGTTGAACGTCCTTTTCAGGACTGTCTTTTTAAAAGATGTCTTTCCGCCTCTGTGTAGTTCCTGGATGCGGTTGATATCTCTCCACTTCTGACGGTCATGAAAGCAGCCTTGTGTGCCTGGGCTGCGATCACAAGCAGGCAGCGTTTTATGAATGGTTCATGTTCTCAGTGCGAGAACATAACCATGGCAACATTGCGGTCGCGAGGCTTTCTTTTGTCATGAGAGAAAGCCACTTCAGCCGCCCCCCGCGTTGTTCCTTCTTCCCACGGGATTGAGGTCAATCCGGCCGGCGATGAAGGCGATTTGGGGATGACCACGGGCTCGGTTTTGCCGGGTAAATCCCCACGAACCACCCGCCCCCCGGCACGTTTGTTTGCTTCCGTCCGAGCTCAGGAAGAGTGCGGATCGCTTCCCGGCCAGCCGGCATTTTCCCTTGAGCCCCTGGAACTGGATGACGGCATCGCCGCTGCATCGGAGAGCGTCACAGCGGCGTCTGATGCTGATGACTCGCCTGGGCTGCCACCTTCGGGTCTACTCGCCCAGTCTGAGGCTGATTCGCAGATGTCCGCTATGCTTTCCTGGGCCGCCGCGAGCGCGAGGCTGGATTGGAAATCTCCGTCCCCCCCTCTCGGCTACTCGATCGGTTCCTCGGGTCATGGCGCCACTTATAGCCACGCCCCCCCTTGGTTCCGTCATTCCCAGAAGTGCATGACGAGCCAACGCGGTCGGAACCACCCTCCGCTTGTCCGCTCTCACTACCTTGGATGGCGGAACACCGCCACCTGGCGGGACTATCCGGTACTCCTCTCCAGAGCATAGAATGACGTCATCACTGACCTCAAAAGTCTACAGCACCACTGGACAGGCCGCCTCCGCCCTGCATGCCATGGCTCTCCTGCAATTTACTAAGCCAAGGCACTCAAGATCTGCACCTGTGTAGTTCCAACCCCGATGTGCTGCAGGAACTGCGCTCTGCTCCAACCTCGCTCTCAGAGCTACGAAGGTCACAGTGCAGGCACTCGGGTGGACGATGGCCACACTCGTGGTCCAGGAGCGCCACTTCTGGCTGAACACAGTCGAGATGCATGGCATTGACAAATCATGATTTCTCAACGCCCACACCTCCCAGCTCGGCCCTTCGGCGACACCATCAACAACTTTGCCCAGCAGTTCTTGGTGGTGAGGAAGCAGAGGGGGGCAGTTTCTCACATCCTGCCGTGACGCCACCCAGTCAGCACGCCCACGCCCCGCCTGCTCGCCGAGGGCGTCCCCCCTGTGACCAGAAAGCAACAACAGGTAGCTCCGCAACCCGGGCCCAGCTCTCAGCCCCAGCGTCAAGCACCTCGCAGCGGCGTACGCCCCCGTCTCACGGACCCCCTCGAGGACCCCGAAGGCTCCCAGGTGCTCTGTAGACGCTCGACTCAGGGACCAAGACGTTAGCTCTGGAGATGGTAAGACCGCTCCATCCCCGGTGGAGGGCCAGGAGGAGAATTTATTTTTTTTGTTGAATTAGTTTTCACACTCTCATATTCTCAGTAACAGAGCTATTTCCGTTTGTCTCTGGGTCAACTGGCCCGCAAATGCCATTCTCATGGCACTCTGCTGCCAGATCTCAAAAGTCCCGGCATCCTGGACACGTACCACCTGGCTCCAGTTCCCACGACTGTTCCCCGGCTGGCCGGTTCCGACGAGTCTAGAGGATGCCTACCCTGGACCTCCTCCTACTCAGTCGCTAACCCGCCCCCTGCCGGATGTGCGGAGCAAGGTAAGTGCTTGAGTCTTTTCTCAGCACCAGAGCCTCGGGACGCGTCATCGCCTCCCAATGGTGCTTTACCTGCTCCGCCCCGCCGCGAAGCCCCGCCCAGTACGTCAAACGTGATCGTCCCCTTAGTCCCCCTCGCACGGAGCTTGGACACGTGGTTATCGCTTCCCAACCCGTCGCGCTGGTTGGCCAGGACCATCCGACTCGGCTCCGTGATTCAGTTCGCCCGGCTCCCGCCTCGTTTCAGCGGTATTTGCTCAACTCTAGGGCGCGGCCAACAAGCCAGTGCCTTACGAGCAGAGATTTTTACACTGCTCCTCAAGGACGCGATAGAGCCCGTTCCTCCAGCCGAGATGAAGAAGGGTCTCTACAGCCCTTACTTCATCGTACCCAGAAAAAGTGGCGGGTTGCGACCAATCTTGGACTTGCGAGTTCTCAACCGGGCTTTGCACAGACTCCTGTTCAAAATGCTCACGCAGAAGCAGATTCTCACCTGCGTTTGGCAGCTAGATTGGTTCGCAGCGGTAGACCTGAAGGACGTATAATTCCACGTCTCCATTTTGCCGCGACACCGACCCTTCTCACTGTTCGCTTTCGACAGCCAGGCGTATCAGTACAAAGTCCTCCCCTTCGGCCTGTCCCCTGCTCTTGCCCCCCTAAGGGAAGTGGGCATCCACATACTCAATTACCTCGACGACTGGCTTATCCAAAATAGCTCACTCTCGATAATTGCTATGCACTCACAGGGACCAGGTGCTCCGGTTAAGAGCATCTCTTTTCTCTGTATGGAGTTAGACTCGGTCTCAATGACCCTGCAGGTCCGAGCACACTCCACGAGAAGTGTGGTGTCCTCGTGAGCACTAAGCCACGGCACCTCCCTAGCAGACATCTGTAGAGCAGCGGGCTGGGCAACACTCAATACCTTCGCCAGGTTTTACAATCTGAGGGTTGAGTCGGTCTCGTCCCGTGTTTTGTCAGGTCCGAGCCAGTAGAACTCGGTAACGCGGCACAACCGACCGGGTGTTTCGCTTGTATCTGCGCCCTTCACCAATGTGATCCAGTGCGCCTTCTGTCCCAGGTCAGCCACTGAGCGTCGCTGCCTGGATGCCTTTTCCTCCCTAGCCTTCTGGCCTGCGAGTTCAGCAGAGCAACTCGCGGCTAGACCTAGTACGAGTCTCTTGGCTCTGTACTGGGGTCGGGCTCCATGGGCATAGTTCCCCTTCGTTAGGCTAACTCCCTGTGATGTATTTTCCGCGATATGGTCTCCCTTTCGGCGGACCCGCGTTTCCCTCTGGCAGCTCGCTGCCTTGGCCCCGTGTCTGTAGAGTTCCCCCCTTATGAGGCTGGACCTACCACCGCGCCGTATCCCACGTCCGGCTTCACAACCCTCATGGTGTATTTGCCATACATTTCCTCCCCCTAGACTGGGTTGGGTGTGTCCTCTGCAAGGTCTTCCCCTCCTGAAAGGATAGGAAATCTGCGGGCCGGATGCTACTTCGCCTCTGGTCCCGCCTAGGCGCCTGGCACGCGGCGCCGACAAGTTTGATGACGCCTTCTTAGGCCTCTTCCTCAGTCTTTAAGTCGCCCCCTGCCGGGTGCAGTCAGCCGTCCGTTGCGCCAAGCGCAGCCTCTTCTGCTCCCCTCGGGGAATGACCGCCTTCCCCGACATAAGTTGGGCCCCAGCCGCTTTACATCCTATGTGAGAGACATAGTGAGAGAGAAGGCCGCGGCTGCTGGGCTTACTCCCATGCTAGCACGTAATACCTCTTTCTCCCTCAGGGGTGCGAGAAATTATGAGGTTGGTATGCTAAAACTTGAGGGGGCATTGGGGAGGGCAACGCGCATTCGGTTCAGGTGCCTCTAACACGCAATAGCCTGTTTTGCCCCTGCCCCGATAATCGTGTCACACGGTCAGTGCGTGGCGTGTTTCTATTGACCCCTTGTGTCACTTCCTTCGACACTGCGTCGAGTGAGTGACAGAAGGGGAACGTCTCGGTTACTGTTGTAACCTCCGTTCCCCGAGGGAGGGAACGAGACGTAGTGTCCCTCCTGCCACGCACTAGACCTAGCACTGTACATGGCCATGCTTCATCCTTTCGGCTCCTCAGTGCAAAATCCTGACTGGCATTCGCTGCCCCGCTTCCCTTTAAACCCGTAAGTCCGGGGCGGGGCATGCAAATTCTGTCTGCCGACTTGACATTGGCCTTTTCTCAGGTTCAGAGGTACAATTCGGCATCCGAGAAGTCCCCTTGTGTCACTTCCTTCGACACTTCGTCTCGTTCCCTCCCTCGGGGAACGGAGGTTACAACAGTAACTGAGACGTTAGCCCACGCTATCTACAGTAGGTTGCATAATACTGTATATGAGTACATACATTAGCATACAATGCGACTGTATTAAAAATAATTAAATGAAACACCTCCAGTACTAAAGCCAGGCTTAAACCTTGTTTTCCTTGTCTCTCTCATGCTGATCTACACAAAAGGCACTTTTTTGGGAAGTGTGGTATCTTGATTGATTTAAAGTATGGTCACACTAGGCTTTGATCATGCAAAATTACTTACACAAAATTAATTAAAAAAAATTGGCAACAGGAAATGTTACACTAGGGCTTCTGTTTGTAATAAACAATACATTTAAAATTACATATAATAATAAAATATAGAACTTCATAATATAATAAACAATACAACAAAATAAAAGTAATACAATCATATTATTACTAAAATGTTTTATGTAAAAATATCATGTTTTGTTCAAAATATTCATTGCCGCAACACTGCAAATCATGCAGCTTTGATGTTCATATTCTTTTTATTGTGCGAATGTCAATCTGTGACATTAAGTTCCTCTATTGGTCAAACGTTTTTTCTCCATAAACATCCGCACGCTAGATTTAGTATGCAGCGAACTTTGAAAATTCTCTGCATTCTCCTACATTTGCATGAATAGAAATTATCATATGAGAGACCTTCCTTATGTCTTCCTGTTACTTCAGTGTGGCAGCGGGGGCGTGGTCAAGCGCCCGTCCGGGGAGAGAAAGCTGTAAGGGCGCTTGCACCTGAGCTAAATTATGTCTAACACATGTCTCTAATTTCAGTGAGTACGGGGAGAGCGGCATAAAAGAGCATCAGTACCTCCAGTAGAGAGAGATCAATCACGGACATGTCCGTTGTGTGTGTGTTTGTGCTTTTTGTTTAAGTTCTTTATTAAAATATTATTTACGTTGACAAGCCGGTTCTCGCCGCCTCCTTGCCCATCTTAACCCCGTGTTACATTGGTGCCGAAACCCGGGAAGGAGGAGGGATGCCCATCGCAGAGTCCTCGACACTGCCGTCCACCCAGGGGAACGCCGCTGCCATCTGCCGGGTGACGGAGTGGCCCGACCGCCCGGATGCGGGGAACGGCCGGCATCCGCGGGGTGAGTGGGGACTGGATTCCCCGACCGCCTGGAGCGAGGGAGCCGCTGCCAGGGGCGGAGGAGTGCCCTGCCGTCCCCAGAGATGTCAAGGGAAGACCACCGTCCGCGAGGGGAGGAGGGAAGTAACACCCCGAGGGGGAGTTACTCCCCTCCAGGGGCGTAGGAAGGTCCCCACGCGTTCTGTCCACTGGGGGTCAGAGGTTGACTCCGGTTTGCCCAGAGAGGAGCGGCTGTCATCCGCCAGAGAGTGTGGAGGAGTGTTCGAGGACCACGCGATGGTACATCAGAGAACCGGTGAGTGAGCTTTTTTGGCACCAATGTAACACAGGATTAAGATGGGCAAGGAGGAGGCGAGAACCGGCTTGTCAACGTAAATAATATTTTAATAAAGAACTTAAACAAAAAGCACAAACACTCAATGGACATGTCCGTGATTGATCTCTCTCTCTCTACTGGAGGTACTGATGTTCTTTTATGCCGAACTCCCCGTACTCACTGAAATTAGAGACAGGTGTTAGACATAATTTAGCTCAGGTGCAAGCACCCTTATCGCTTTCTCTCCCCAGACGGGCGCTTGACCACGCCCCCGCTGCCACATTCAGTGATTGAGAATATCTTATATTTATAATCCAGCTCATACATTTATGTACCTTTTGATTTTGTATCATTCCAAAAATAAGAGGGAGCATAGCATTTTTTTATTGCCTAGATGAAGCCATTTGAGAGATATTTACATATATTCCACAAGACAAAATAATAACTGAAAATAACACAAATACAAGGACACACACATCTATCAGTTTAGTTCAGGATAATCCTTTGATCAGGATCATTTGGATAATTTAATTTATCATTTTTATTGTCTTGTGGAATTGTGGATTTAAATATCTGTTATGCAGCTTCTTTAGGGCACTAAATTTGACATGACAAAATGTATATGATCTATTTTTGATGCTAATCTTCTTATAGATTCTACAAACAATTATGAGCATAACTGCATAGAGTCAGAAGACAGGTCAGAACAACAGTTCATCACCTACAGTGTAGAGTTGTCTTAAACAGCCTCTTGTGTCTAATGGTAGCTTGTTATCATTTGATTGTTCTTTTGCATTGTGGCCATAGTGTGTTTGTGTGTCATTGTGAGGAGAGTAAAGGTCAATGTAAAATAGCACACTGCCACTTCAGCGGTTCATTTTTATCATTGGTCTGAGGAAGGAAAGATCATTAGGGAACAGAGAGGAGGAGAAATCTGTCATTATGAGCTTGTTTTGCTGCATGTATTTAGTTTGTGCTTTGAATACTAAAGACTGTCTCTGAAAGAGCACTGATTATCAAGTCTTTTCGAGAGAGACAATAATGAGAGAGACAGACAGTAAGAGAGACAGTCAAGGAAGTGCAGTTTTGAAATATCATGACGGAAAAACCTAAGACTTGGGATAAACTTATCTTGGAGGCAGGGTAATAGTCCTTAATCAGAGAAGATGCTATAATTAATTTTAGGGTGATTACAGTTTTACAGTCCTTTTCAGTGTGCCTCATTCATGACATATGTGAACATCTGTAAATTGTTCATTTTGTATGGTTTTACAAATGATTTACACATGCTTATGACCAAGGCTCAATTTTGGATGGCACAATTATGACAAAAATCATGAGTGTTGATTATTTCTCTTGATTTTGCAATCTTTGTACACAGTACAGTATTACATTATATATGCTATATATATATGGGAGAAGATGAGGTGAACATCATCTGATGTCCTTTAAAAGTGATATTTACAGCATTAGGCCTAACTTCTAGTTAGAGATGTGTACTGAAAACACAGCAAAGTCACTCCTGTAATTCCAGCCCTTTTTCCTCTTTCCTGTGTGTCCCAGTGCCTGTTCAAAATACTATACCTTTAGCATTTATTTCCTTGAAATAGTTTGACTATTATTGGATAATGTAGGTGATCTGTCCAGAGGATTTGTTATTGAAAAGGCTCTTCAATTCAGTTCCCTGGAAATCTCTAAGAGCTGTTTCTCTTTCAGTGAGTCATCTGTCTCCTGTGTGTTTTAGACATGTATAATACATGTCCACCTCTCACATTCAAGAGTATCATGTTGATGGAGGGGCTAAAAGGTCCACAGACAGAGCTGACAAACAGTCTGTCTGTGTCATTTATAGGCATAGCCACCTTCTCGTACAGTTTTTGGTTTAAAAAATGGTGTGATTTCAGTCTGTTCCTCATACAAACCTTTTGTATGGCTTCAGAAGGCTTGGAATATAGCGCACGAGTTGTATGGACTACTTTACAGTGTTGTTTGTCCTTTTTTGAGCTTGACAGACATCGTCACTATGGACTGTTGTTATATGGCAGGAACTGCATAAAAATCTTCTGCATTTGTGTTTTACAAAAAAAAAAATAATAAAAAAATAAAATAAAAGCATATGTTTTGAACAATATGTGGGTGAGTGAATAATGTGTTCCCTTTACAAAAAGCTTCACTATGATGCTGCGCTTTGCTAAGTGCTATGGGGAACGACCCAGTCGTGAACGAGCTGTGAATATGTGTGAAACACGTCAATGAACATTGACCGGAATTTATAGCCTCGGCTGATGTAGTCATTAGACGCACATGTGGCCAGGCTATAAATGGATGCGTCACCAGGTGTCGTCAGATCCTCTTTTTTCAGAGCGATTCTGTGTGTGTGTGTGTTACACAACCCCTGTCAAAACTTTCTTTCTTCTGCTAGGTTTTAGAATTTAGAATTTGAGGCAGTGTGAAGTGAACCTTTTCTCCTTTCTCTTCTGTCTAGAATCTATATATATATATTTAAAAGAAAGAGAGAATGACTTTGTTTGGGGGAAGAGCACGCTGCTCTCGCGTTGCAGCTGTGGGGGTGCGAGCACTGTGATTTGCTCTCAGGCAAAGTGCTTCGCGCTCGCCTCGCTTCCTTCCGGGAGTCAGCACTCTCACTAAATTTGTGGGGCTCTCATATGGATCTGGCTGAGGAACGAGAGACGGGTTCATCCCTTTCGCTCGCTCTCTCCCCAGACCCAGCTGATCCTCGTAAGCCTGAAGCGCGCCTCGGCGCCTCTTCGGTTCACAAGGACACTAAATCTCTGTAAATCCCGCGCATAATAATAAAGCGGCTGCGGAATTAAGAGACAAATGCGAGCATTGCGATCTGCTTTTGGGAAGGACCTGAGTGTGGGCACCTCACTCAGGGGGAGGGGCCGTCGGCCACCCAGCCCCGCCCCGGTCCTTCTAGACAGGAGGCTCTAAAACAAAACGTAGCGAATCGTGCTGCCCCTCGTAAAGACTGGGGTCCAGTTCGTCACCCTCAGCAGCCCCAATGCAAGACCTCAGGGGCGTGATTTCTAAGAAAAAGAAACCCTGTCGGTCTTGTACCCAGCCTTGTGGGGGTAGTTCTCCTCGGGACGGGGCGCGTGTATCATCCACTTCGGCCCTCCCGATACCGCACGAGACCTCTTCACTCCCGCTGCCTTTGGTGTTTCGGGTGATAGAGGCTTCCAACAAAGAGTTGGGTGTACCGTTGCTTCCTGCCTTGATCCAGGATGCGGAACACTCGACATCCCCTCAACAGGAAGTGTCAGAAATAATACCCATCTCAGAGAACCTGGCAGCGTGGAAACTTCTGCCTGGTATTTCTATGTGAGTTCTAGAATCAGTAGAAAGAGGCTACAGAATTCTATTTGCTCGCCGTCCTCCCTGTTTCAACGGCGTGGTTCCAACTACCGTGAAACCGGGACAGGCATGTCTACTGTGGAAAGAACTGCAAAATCTCTTGGATAAAGGGGCCATAGAACATGTTCCCCTTCCAGAGAAAGAGTCAGGCTATTATAGCAGATATTTCCTGGTTCCCAAGAAGGGTGGGGGGTTGCGTCCGATTCTAGATCTTTGGGGCTTTGAACCGCTCTGTGTTCAAGTCCTAGATCTGACTATCAAGACGATCATGTCACAAGCCCAACATCACGTTTGGCTGGTCACCATCGATCTCATGGATGCATATCTTCATATAGAGCCACAGCACAGGAAGTTCCTGAGGTTCGCTTTCGGGGGCGAAGCCTTCCAGTATCGGGTTCTTCCATTTGGCCTAGCCCTATTAACCCGCACATTCAGGAAATGCATGGAAGCAGCACTGGCTCCTCTGCGACTCCAGGGCATCCGCATTCTGAATTTTATAGACGACTGGCTGATCCTAGCACAGTTCCAAGAACTGGCAGTTCAGCACAGGGATATCGTCTTGATGCATCTGGGGGTTATATGGAATTCGGTCTCGATGCAGGCACAATCGTCTCCCGCACGAATCGTTTCCATTCAGAACACCCTGAGCAAGGTCAGGCTAGGTCGAGGTTGCACTGCTTGTCAGTATCATTGAATACTAGGTCTCATGGCATTGGTGTCCGCGGTGATCCCTTTGGACTTTCTGCACATGAGACCGCTTCAGCTGTGGCTGGAAGCCAGGGGGTTTTATCCGAGGGCCGGTCCCCTAAGGCAAATAAGGGTTACGCGCCACGTGCTTCGTTCCTTTTCTATGTGGTTCAGACCCCGGTTCTTACCTTGGGTCTCATTCTAGGTGCGTCTTGTCGTCGCAGGCTGCTAACGACCGACGCCTCCCTGATGGGCTGGGTAGCGGCCTTAAGTGGTCGTCTGACTTAAAGGGATAGGAGGGTCGTCAGTTCGGTTGTCACAGTAACTGTCTCGAGCTGATGGCCGTATTGGCTGCCGTATCCTGAGGCTGCCATGTCTTGGTGCGGGTGGGCAATAGTGGTAGCCTCTTACGTAAACCATCAGGGGGATCCACGTTCACGTCAGCTGAATTTCTGGCACGTTGGATCCTCCTTGGGGCCCAGGGCAGCTCCTGTCACTCAGGACAGTTTCGTCCCTGGATGCCCGTGTGTGTGGGAGCAGATTTACTCTGAGGTAGTGAACAAATCTAGGGCAGAAGAGGACCTCTTCGCCTCTATGATAGCGCAATGTCTCCTCTACTTCTCCCTAAGTCACCCAGCCCCCTTGGGTCTGGACTTAAAGGCACATACATGACCCTGAATGTGTCTGTATGCGTTTTTGTCCCCCGGTTTTTCCGCTCCCGGGAGTCTTGGCAAGGTTCGCCAGCAAGGGTCTTGCCTCCTTCTAATGGCGCTGCGCTGGCCGAACAGGATATGTTTCTTGAATGCCTCTCCTCGACGGCTCGCCTTGGGCGATTCCAAACAGGAAGGACCTTCTCATCACTGGCCCGAATTGTGAAATCTTTCATGCTTCGCCCCTAAGGGTACCAACTGAGGTTCACAGGGCTTTTTTCTTGAGGTTATCGAGACCATTTCAAGTGCTAGGGCTCCCTCCACTTGGAACTGATCTGGGTAGATTTTACAGGGCAGAAGAGGACCTCTTCGCCTCTGTTGATAGCGCAACGTCTCCTCTACTTCTCCCCGAGTCACCCAGTTTCCCCCACTAAGTTCATATTACAGAACCAGCTAACTGCCAGTTTGCTTCAGTTCTGGATTTTCTGTTGAAAGAACTGTCAGCAGGCACTTGCCTCGCCACTGCCAGGTTCTATGTGGCCTCCACTGCGGTTTGCCACGCCTTGGTGGGCGGGGTGCCTCCTAAGAGAAGACAGCGTTTGGTAGACTTCTGACTCACAAGATGGTTTTTCTTATGGCAATTACGTCTCTAAGGAGACTTGGGTACCTACAGGCTCTGTCTCTTTTGCCGGCCTGTTTAGAGTTTGCCCCAGAATGACCAAAAGCATTCTTTGCACCCTCACCCTAACTACCTGCCCAAGGTGCCTTTAGCGACCCTTGGCCGGTTATTTTCTAAGCCTTCTGCTCCCTGCTGTTTGTAACGCCGGAGCAGCTAAGACTTCTCAGACTTTGTCCAGTCTGTACCCTTCAGACTTATGTCCACTGCTTTTGCTAGTGGCGTAAAGTCAGGGCAGCAATTCTTCACTTGGAAGCCATGACTAGGGGGGCGGTCACTTCCTGGCAGACTATGTCACTTTGGGTGAGGAACATTATTACCCCGGCCTACGAGGCGTGCGGTCAAGCTTCGCCAGTAGGTTTTAGGGCACACTCTTCCAGAGGGCTCTCCTCCTCTAAAGCCTTGGCTAGAGGTCTCCCTCTGCAGCAAGTTTGTGATGCGGCAGGCTGGTCCTCTCCGCACACATTCATCTGGTTTTATGGTCATGTTACTAGATGTTCATGCTACCCCGGGCTCTTATGCCCTTGGGTCGACATCTACGCTCATGTCTAAGCAAGTTTGTGATGCGGCAGGCTGGTCCTCCCCGCACACATTCTCAGATCTTATGGCTTAAATCTTTCATGCATGAACAAGTTTGTGATGGGGCAGGCTGGTCCTCCCCGCACACATTCTTCAGGATCTATGGTTTGGATGTTCATGCTACTCCGGGCTCTTACGCCCCTGAGTCAACATCTACGCTCATGTCTAAGCAAGTTTGTGATGCGGCAGGCTGGTCCTCTCCGTACACATTCATCTGATTTTATGGTCATGTTACTAGATGTTCCTGCTACCCTGGGCCCTTATGCCCTTGGGTCGACATCTACGCTGATGTCTAAGCAAGTTTGTGATGCGGCAGGCTGGTCCTCTCCGCACACATTCTTAGATCTTATGGCTTAAATCTTTCATGCCTGAACAAGATTGTGATGCGGCAGGCTGGTCCTCTCTGTACACATTCTTCAGGCTCTATGGTTTGGATGTTCATGCTACTCTAGGCTCTTACACCCCTGAGTCGACATCTGAAGCTCATGTATAAGCACGTCTGTGATGCAGCAGGCTGGTCCTCCCCGCACACATTCATTAGACTTCTATAATTTGGATGTTCTTGCCACTCCGGGCTCTTATGCCCATGAGTTGGCATCTCGAGTTTATGTCTGGTCAAGTTTGTGATGCGGCAGGCTGGTCCTCTCCGCACACATTCATCAAATTTTATGGGTTAGATGTTTTGCTACTCCGGACTCTTACGTCCTTGAGTCCACATCTCGGCTCATGCCTGAACAAGTTTGTGATGTGGCGGGCTGGTCCTCTCCGCACACATTCATCAAATTTTATGGGTTAGATGTTTTGCTACTCCGGACTCTTACGTCCTTGAGTCGACATCTCAAGCTCATGTCTGAGGCCTCTCGCGTTCTTGTGAGCACACTTCATAACCGTAGGGGTCCAGACAGCCCCAGTGCGGCGGCGTGGGCATTGCGTTCCCAATAGAGCTTAGCAAAGCACAGCATCATAGTGAAGCTTTTTGTAAAGGGAACATCTCGGGTTACATGTGTAACCCTTGTTCCCTGAAAAAAGCGGAACGAGATGCTGCGCTTCTTTGCCGCACTGGGACGTCCCAGGACTGCTCTTCAAAAAGAAGTTTCTGACGACACTTGGTGACGCATCCATTTATAGCCTGGCCACAGGTGCGTCTAATGTCTACATCAGCCGAGGCTATAAATTCCGGTCAATGTTCATTGACGTGTTACACACATATTCACAGCTCGTTCACGACTGGGTCGTTCCCCATAGCGCTTAGCAAAGCGCAGCATCTCGTTCCGCTTTTTTCAGGGAACAAGGGTTACACATGTAACCCGAGACGATTTTCCATTTCTGGATGAACTATTCCTTTAAGTCTGTTCAGGTTCTCCTAAAATGTTATCTTTCAGCCAGTTATTGACTCAGACATCTCTGTCTACAGACATTACATCCTGTTAATATGAGTCCATATTCTGGGTGCCTCTAATAATTTTGAATATCGATCATGCTTTCTGAAGGACAGAAATTAGTGGCCTTTAAATGGCATTATGGGAGAAGATGTTGGTTTTATCAGCAGACAGGGCTTTTGTTTGGGCAACTCCAGTCTCACTGCTCACTTATTGAAATACCAATCATGTGGAATATGAGATGTTGTTGTCAGGGTTTGTTCAGTTTAGGCTTTGTCTAACTTTGATCAGGATCCTATTTCACGATCAAACATACAGTTCCTGGAGAGTAGAAGGAAAATCTACATCAAATTCCCATCGAAGGCAGTTTTCAAATGCGTGATCTGAGCAAGTGTTAGATTTCACCTGCCTCACCTTGCAGAGTACCACCACCTGAATACCGCTGTAAGCACTCGGTCAGCTCGGATTTCAAGTTGTTTTAATCATTCGAGTTGTGATGAGTATATAACATCATACAGTACAATGTCTGCAATATTGTCTAGAGCTGTGTCAGAATACACAAATTTAATACTTACAGGTGAAACTCGAAAAATTAGAATATCGTGCAAAAGTTCATTAATTTCAGTAATTCAACTTAAAAGGTGAAACTAATATATTATATAGACTCATTACAAGCAAAGTAAGATATTTCAAGCCTTTATTTGATATAATTTTTATGATTATGGCTTACAGCTTATGAAAACCCCAAATTCAGAATCTCAGAAAATTAGAATATTACATGAAATCAATAAAAAAAAAGGATTTTAAATACAGAAATGTCGGCCCTCTGAAAAGTATAATCATGCATATGTACTCAGTACTTGGTTTGGGCCCCTTTTGCATTAATTACTGCCTCAATGCGGCGTGGCATGGATGCTATCAGCCTGTGGCACTGCTGAGGTGTTATGGAAGACCAAGATGCTTCAATAGCGGCCTTCAGCTCTTCTGCATTGTTTGGTCTCATGTCTCTCATCTTTCTCTTGGCAATGCCCCATAGATTCTCTATGGGTTTCAGGTCAGGCGAGTTTGCTGGCCAATCAAGCACAGTAATACCATGGTCATTGAACCAGGTTTTGGTACTTTTGGCAGTGTGGGCAGGTGCCAAGTCCTGCTGGAAAATGAAGTCAGCATCTCCATAAAGCTTGTCTGCTGAAGGAAGCATGAAGTGCTCTAAAATGTCCCGGTAGACGGCTGCGTTGACTCTGGACTTAATAAAGCACAGTGGACCAACACCAGCCGATGACATGCTCCCCAAACCAACACAGACTGTGGAAACTTCACACTGGACTTCAAGCATCTTGGATTGTGTGCCTCTCCATTCTTCCTCCAGATTCTGGGACCTTGGTTTCCAAATGAGATGCAAAATTTGCTCTCAAATTTGGAATTTGAGAGCGCTTGAGACGCTTCTGACGTTGTTTGTTGTTCAGGAGCGGCTTGACAAGAGGAATACGACATTTGAAGCCCATGTCCAGGACCCGTCTGTGTGTGGTGGCTCTTGATGCAGTAACTCCAGCCTCAGTCCACTCCTTATGAAACTCCCCCACACATTTGAATGGCCTTTTCCTGACAATCCTCTCCAGGCTACGGTCATCCCTGCTGCTGGTGCACCTTTTTCTTCCACACTTTTCCCTTCCACTTAACTTTCTATTAATGTGCTTTGATACAGCACTTTGAGAACATCCAACTTCTTTTGCAATTACCTTTTGAGGCTTTCCCTCCTTGTGGAGGGTGTCAATGATGGTTTTCTGCACAACTGTCAGGTCAGCAGTCTTCCCCATGATTGTGAATTCAACTGAACCAGACTGAGAGACCATTTAAAGGCTCAGGAACCCTTTGCAGGTGTTTTGGATTAATTAGCTGTTTAGAGTGTGACACTTTGAGCCTACAATACTGAACCTTTTCACAATATTCTAATTTTCTGAGATTCTGAATTTGGGGTTTTCATAAGCTGTAAGCCATAATCATAAAAATTATATCAAATAAAGGCTTGAAATATCTTACTTTGCTTGTAATGAGTCTATATAATATATTAGTTTCACCTTTTAAGTTGAATTACTGAAATTAATGAACTTTTGCACGATATTCTAATTTTTCGAGTTTCACCTGTAGATGACATGATAAAGGTAAAAATTTAATTTTCTAATGCCATTGTTTTTACAAGTATGCGGTTATGGAGAGCCTTTTCGAAACATTCAGTTTTTACAGTAGAGGAAAACACTTTAGTGTGGATGAGAGGCATAAGCATAGTGAAAATCTTCAAATTAAAAGGTATTAGTGAAATTGGCTATAAACCAGGGGTCCCCCCCCCCCCCCCGTCTGTCGGGTTCTTGGGTGTGGCAGATATCTCTCCACTTCTGACGGTCATAAGAGCGGTCTTGCGTGCCTGGGCTGCGATCACAAGCAGGCAGCTTTTTATGAATGGTTCATGTTCTCAGTACGAGAACATAGGTTGATGCATATGAAACCGCTTCAGCACTGGCTTCAGACTTGAGTCATGAAATGGGCATAGCAGCACGGTACATACCATGTGTTCATCACCTCTTTCTGCCGCCAGACATCCAACCCTTTGACAGATCTCTGTTTTCTGCGGAGATTCCCCCTACAGCAGGTGTCCTGACGCGTTCTGGTCACAACAGACGCCTACAAACAGGGACGGGGCCCCGGCTGAGTTGGCACATCAACTGCCTAGAATTGCTGTAAATTTTCTCCTGCTACTTCGGGGCAAGCACGATTCACTCAGACAGCACCACCACGATAGTGTTCATAAATCACCAAGGCAGCGTGCGCTCTTGTCACATGTCGCAACTCGCCCACCATCTCCTCCTTTGGAGCCAGCAGCGACTTATTTCCATGCTGATTTTGGAGCAGTTCAGCAAAGCACAGGTAGACCTGTTTGCTTCCCAAGAGACCTCCACTGCCCACTCTGGTACTCCCTAGCAGAGGCTCCCCTCGGGATAGACTAGAATCAGTCAAGCTCAGAGCCCTCTCATTGAAGATGGCCCTCCTGATCACACTTGCTTCCATCAAGAGGGTTGGGGACCTGTAAGCGTTCTCTGTCAGCGACACTTGTCTGGAGTTCGGTCCGGCAGACACCCATGCCGTCCTAAGACCGCAACTGGGCTATGTGCAAAAGGTTCCTACGACCCCCTTCAGGGACCAGGTAATGAACCTGCAAGCGAAGCTGCCCCAGGAGGAGGCAGACACCCAGTCTTTTCGTTGCTGTGTCTGTTAGGTGCTTTGCGTACCTATGTGGACTGCACGCAGAGCTTTAGATATTCTGAGCAGCTCTTTGTATGCTTTGGTGGACAGCAGAAAGGGAACGCTGCCTCAAAACAGAGGGTTTCCCACTGGGTCGTTGACGCCATCTCTTTGGCCTATCACACTCAGAACGTGCCCGCCCCCTTGTGGGTTTGAGCACACTCGACATCTTCGTGGGCACTGACCAACGGCATCTCCCTAGCAGACATTTACAGAGCAGCGGGCTGGGCAACACCCAATAACTTTATGAGATTTTACAATCTCAGGATTGAGTTGAACTTGTCCCGTGTTCTCTCAGGTCCGAGCACGTAGAACTCGGGAATGCAGAACGTCTGACCGACTGTTTCATTTGCACATAGCACCTTTCCCCTCCACTGAAGTGATCACGTGCGCTCTTTTCCCCCAGGAGATTCCACTATATTTGCGCTCCCTGGATGTTCTTCCTCCCTAGCACTCTGGTCCACGAAAACAGCAGAGGAATTCCCCGGCCAGACCCACTACGGGTACTAAAATTACCTGCGTCTCCCTTGGGCAGTCCCCGGGCAGTCCCCGCTGCCCCCCGGTTGCCATGTTTGTAGGAACTCCTCACTCTCAGCAGGTAGGATCTATCACTGCGCCATTTCCACATGTGGCCATGTGTCGTATTTCGCCACTCTTTACCTCCCCCCAACCTGGGCAAGTGGTGGTCTCAGCGGGGTCTTTTCACTCTGAAAGAATAGGAGTTGGAAAAGAACGTCTTCCCCGATGCATGTGATAGCACTGAGATGGCCCCAGCCACTTTAATTCTATGCAAGAAACATAGAGAGAGAAAAGGCGTGGCTGGTGTGGCCTGCTCCCATGCTTGGCACATCGCTTTATCTCCCCTCCCCCCCCCCCCCCCCCCCCCCTTCAGGATGCCGGGAACCTAAAAACGATTTTATGGGGCGTAGGGGAAGG
This sequence comes from Moxostoma hubbsi, assembly GCA_032164185.1. NCBI lineage: Eukaryota > Metazoa > Chordata > Actinopteri > Cypriniformes > Catostomidae > Moxostoma > Moxostoma hubbsi. The sequence continues at coordinate 66,644,614 of JAVLUX010000001.1, forward strand.
GGACCTGTAGTCTGACGCAGGTCAGACGGTTCAGCGCATGGTGTGATTGAATAGGGACCCCTAGTGTCGCTTCACTCGACACACCGTCAAAGTGAGCAACAGACATGGAATTTCTAGGTTACTGTTGTAACCTCCGTTCCCTGATGGAGGGAACAAGACGTTGTGTCCCCCTGGCCACGACGATGAACCGAGCCACTGCAATGGCCGAACCTTATTCTCAGCTCCTCAGTGCAAAACCTGAATGAACGGAGGCATGATTCCCTCCCTTTATACCTGTATATCTGGGGGAGGGACATGCAAATTCTGTCTGACAAATTCTCAGTGACCTTTTCTCAAGTTCAGAGATAACAAGGCCTTCAACAAAGTTCCTTCGTGTCGCTTCACTCAACACAACGTCTCGTTCCCTCCATGAGGGAATGGAGGTTACAACTGTAACCTAGATATTTTTAAGCTTCTTGTTGCCAAAGTCCCCTCCACATATAAAGATCCCATTGCAAGGGACTCCTTTCCAAAGAATAATAAACACAACAATATATTTTCATGTAAAAAAAGAGACCCATTTATATAGTTTGACAAAAATAGTAAACATGATACAATGAAAAATACAATGTGTTTTTTGCAAAATGAAATAACTGGATTTTGTATTTTAATCTGGAAAATTGGAAAAAAATTTGCACAAATCTTTTTCCTACCTACTATTACAGTTACTATAAAGTATGCACTAGTAGAAAAACATGTTTAATTCATTTTAATTTGGAGTCCTTAGAAAAGAGAATAAAATAATAATAATGTAAAATATGGTAAATGCTTACTTTTTACACTTTTTTGTCTCAGAAGTTTTCATTGGTCCCCCTAGCACCCCCTTGCGACACGCTGAGGGTCCCCGGCCCCAATTTAAAAACCCATTCTATAAGCTACACTTTCTTCACGAACAAATCAGATTTCATCACTTGCAAAATTGACGGGATAGTCAGTCCTAAAGATAATTTATGTGCAGTGTGAACAGAGCCAAAGTGTCTTGCAGTCACACATCTAGCCTGATTTATTCCTCTTCCTGTGTCAGCAGTGTTAGTCCTCTGCTGTGAGTGAATTCACTGGAATATCTGAAATGAGCTGTGATCACAAGGGTGAAGATGAACCACAGGCATGTTTATTTGCTATTGCTTTAGGCAAAGCTTCTATTTCTGGATCAACTAAAGTTTAACAGGTTTTTTCCTGCCAGAAAGACATTTCCAGCTTGCAGTCTCAAAAATGGGGATAAGCAGGAGGGGGTCTGTTTAATAAGGGTCTTTCTGTCATATGAGAGGGTTCAGAACAGCTCTGTGTGTGTGTGTGTGTGTGTGTGTGTGTGTGTGTGTGTGTGTGTGTGTGTGTGTGTGTGTGTGCAGCCTATGGAAAATCAAGCGGAAATACGGCTGTCCGGACAAATACATTCAAATCGTCCGTGGACTACACAACGGTATGCTTGCCCGCGTTATCGACAATGGTGTCGCTTCGGAACCCTTTCCTGTCACCACCGGAGTTAAACAAGGATGTATTCTTGCCCCAACGCTCTTCAGTCTCGTTTTCTCCGCGATGTTGTGGGACGCCTACAAAGACGAGAACCCCGGCATCAAACTCCGTTACCACGTAGATTGGAAACTGTTCAACCTGCAAAGGCTTCAAGCAGTGACGAAGGTCTCCTTTGAACACGTGCGCGAGTTGCTCTTTGCCGACAACTGTGCTCTTAATGCCACCACCGCGATGGATATGCAAAGAAGTTTGGACTTGTTTTCCGCCGCCTGTGACAGCTTCGGACTAGCAATCAGTACAGAAAAGACAGTTGTGATGCATCAACCTGCTCCAGGCACGCCCTACGAAGAACCGGTATTGAGCATCAACAATCAAGTTCTATCTGCCATCGAGAAATTTACCTATCTTGGAAGCACTGTCTCTCGACATGTGTTGATCGACTGGCTTTCCCGAATCTCAAAAGCCAGCTGCAACTTCAGACGTTTACACTCATCGGTTTGGAATCGGTGTGGAATTAACTTGTCCGTGAAGTTACGGATGTACAAGGCCATCGTCCTGTCCTCCATGCTGTATGGCTCGGAAACATGGACCGTCTAGGACACGCCAGGAGACTGAACCACTTCCATCTCAACTGCCTGGGGCGCATCCTCAACATCACGTGGCAGGACAGAATCCCGGACACTGAAGTCCTGGAGATAACGAAGCTACCCAGCGTCTTTACAATGTTGAAACAAATTCAAATTAAAATGCGCTGGAGTGGATACGTCGCACGCATGTCGGACGAGCGATTACCAAAGCGCATCTTCTCTGGAGAACTGGAGAATGGAGCTTGATCACGCTGCGGGCAAAAAATCGTTACAAGGATATGCTGAAGACAACACTCAAGGATTTAGGGATTGACCCCAACAACTGGGAAGCAAACACGCAGGATCACAACGCCTGGAGGACTGCTGAGATTGCCCCGAAGCCAGTCGGATTGCTGCAGCCAAAGAAAAACGACAAAAAAGAAAAGGAGGAACCCGAATCCCAATCGCCAATGCTGCTGCACCACTTCCGGTTTGCCCCCAATGCAACCGGACATTCAGAGCACGCATTGGGCTGGTCGGACACTTGCGCGCTCACCAACGACGCAATGTTGCTGATCAATGAACATATCTTCCCTTCCCCTTCCCTGCTCTATGATGGTGACGAAGTTGGTCTTCTTCGAAAATGAAGGACGAACTTCCAGAGCAGGCAATCACTTTTGAGCCTCTGTTTGGTATATTACAGATATTAGAGCATGTACTCTAATTGAATATAAGATTATGAATGTGTGGTTTTGTGTGCAATAGTTGTGTTTTTCTTTTGTTCTGCAATAAATGTTGTGTTCTGCAATGAAAGGAGATCAGAACAGATAGCTCTAATTTGAAGTGCCAGCGTGTGACTGGACAGTGCAGCCAGCAGGAGGTGATTGATGCAGAGGGGAAAAATGGTGGGTGGGCGGAGTTTTATTTGATTGTAGAAAACAGCTGCTGTATGGATGCTTGGGTTCAGGTGATTTGCACTGTATATAGCCTACATTTGATTGCAAACCCCTACTGTGCTCCAAGATTACCATTCCCAGAGCCCCCTAATCACATTTAAGTCTAGTTATAGAGCAGCCAGTGTATGGCAACTCTCCAAAGTACAACTGAATGTTTGACTAATACCCATATTTGGGCGGTTGGCTTGTTTGTTTTTTTTATTACTGGTCCAGGGTGTTACATATGGATTAGTACATTGTCGAGGATAAAGCAATAAGCCACTAGAAGGTGTGCTTTACAATGATTTTATGCAGGTAAGGGTTCATACCAGACACATTCTTCAAGCATTCATACCGGACACATTCTTGCACTAAAAAAGCTTGCCGCAAAAAATTAAACAGAACGTAGATGCATTGAGACAGGTTTTTAAAAGTTTAACTTCTTTTTAACTTTACACAGCACATTATAGATGCGGTGCTCCTGGGCGAGATGCTGAAAATACAGCAAGACGTGACGCAACAGTCAAAGATGTTCATCTAGCGCATGTTTAAATAGAACAACACTTGAAAACCTGCACAGACGGATGAAAAAACATGTTCAGGGTCAACAGCCCCAAAGTTGAAATTGCCACAAATTAATATCACAGGTGTAAATTATATTCACTTAAAAGCTGATTTGAACACGGTTTGTCCAGTCAGTTAAACTATCTATCTAAACTATCCATTTTATAAATTTCAAATAGTGTGTTTGTAGGCTATACTGTGATTTCTGCCAGATCTGTAACATTTCCAGTATTAACATCAAACATCAAGACCATCAAAATGATCACATTACAATACTGCCTGTGATGTGTTTTTATCTTTTCTAATTTTAAAATAAAAAACATGTTTTTTTGCATTGATTTAACCATGATGAATAACCATGAATCATGATTTAACAGTGGCACATGATACTTTACAACAAACATAAAAAAAATCACAAATATATTTACTAAATACTTTGTCTCCAAGGACTTGCAAGAAATTGGTTAGTCATCCATTTCAGTTGTTTAAATATGTAAATGTTCATGTAAATATTTTAATGTTTTTTGTTTTTGTTTTTTTGTTTTTGCAGATATAGTAAATTAGACACATTTTATATATTATCTTTGATACAAGTATATGTATACATGCCATAAAATAAGTGGATGTTCCGTAATTAAAAACTGGGCAAAATATTCTGCTGTTTTACTGTAGACATTTTTTTTTTGATAATAGGATCATATGGGCAGATGAAATTCATATCAAACTTTATTGGCAAGAGAAACTTAAGTGTACATTGCCATTGCATTATTAGACACTATACATACAGACATAAAACTCAACTAATACTGAAGTTTAATTTGCTAATGTTTAAAATCTCAAAACTAGTATTTTCTCTTCCAGCTGTTGTCTCGACAAGTATACCTGGTTGCAGCTTGCTGAACGGCCAGGTTCTTCAGCCTCTAATGAGCACAATCTGGGTCTTAGTTATGAGATTTTGCTTTTTAAACTGATTCAGAGGACAGAAGTTGCACATTTACAGGAGATAACTCTTATCTCGTGCATACATGGTTCACCGTTTGCGGGTGAAGTCTCCGTACAGTAAATGTGCTTCCGTGTTTATAATGCCCAGTACATGCATTGTGCTTAATGAATAAGTGTGCACTCAATATTTTTTGGTCCTAGGATGTACAGTAGTAATCCTAACCATATATTGAGCCTGTACAGCGGAGTAGCCTGCATGTTTCAAAAAACATGTTTCAAAAAATATATTAATCTCAGAAATTAATGCTATGAATTTCCCAGCCCTAATTGGAACATTACAGTATAAGATGATTTCACTTAGACCAGAGATTAACCTAAAGGTGTGAAACACAGCATGACATTAAATCATCTGCAAAGACAGTATTTTGAGTGTCATGCTGTATGATAAATAAATCTCAGCATAAATTTAATTTAATTTAAGGTATACTGTATAAATACACAGAACACAGCAGTTGTACTAGTTTATGTATTATTCTATTATCCACACTTTTAATAATTTTCTAAGAATGGAACACCAAATGTTTTTTGTACATTACAGAACATTTTCCAATAAAAATCTCTTTACAATATACTGTTATATAACAGCATGCAATGCCATTTAATTGCTTGAGTGAGGTATTATAAAGATGTCAAGTACATGAAGAGAATAAATGCTGAAACTATGAGGAGAGATGAACTCCTTGGGGAAAAGAAGAGAATGGATCAGACCTATTAAAAAGAACGGAAACTATTTCCAAAGAAATACAGTTTACTTGTTTAATTTGTATAGAATATATTACCTGTTACATCATATTATTGCTTCAGGGAATAGCTGTGACAAAAAAAAGCAGTCACACTCAGTATTTTTTTTTTCTCATTAAAAAGTTTTACCCATAAAGCAATGAGTAGTACTTTGAAAAATGTTTAACGTCTCCATATGACTCCAGTCATATTAGTAGCCTAATAAAAGCATATTTATTTTGGATTTGGATTTTCTTTTAGTGTTAGCGATAATTGGTGGGGTTTTTTTTATGTCTGTGGATTTTGCTTAGTAGAATGTCAACCTTAATAGACATAAATGCTTCTAAAATGTCCCTGTTGAAGTGAAATGCTTGTGAGAATATAAAGCCATTTAGCGTTTCCTTTTGATCTGTTTAGAGTGTGATATTTGTGCCACACTCTTTCCCTCTGTCTTTATCGCTCTTATGCTTTACTCATATCAAATCAAACTGGACACATCATTGGTGCTCATCAAGGCACCTCTTTCTGAAGAGGATGGAAGTGAAGATTGGTAGTCATGATCTTTTGAGTGTTGTTTCCTGCTGTCACTCCTCTAGCATTTTATCATTTAACATTTATACTGTCCAAGCCTTTGCTCTCTCTGTCTCTTGTTCAGTCTCATTCCCTACCTTGTTTTCTCTTTGAGCATTAAAAAGACTGTTTGAATTTATGATAGTAACAGTGTTATGACTTTGGTCAAAGTGAGAAGTCATTTTGGAGTGAATGCCCTAGAGTAACACAGAATTTTAGTTTTTGGGGTGTAGAGAATTATTGGAATCAAGGGAGGTTAAATAAAACATCTAAAGTAGTAAATGATCTACATATACCATATATTAGATACTACACATAATCTTAAACTTTGAGCTGTGTGAAAAAAAGTACAAAGTACTGTAGACATCATGGGAAAGGATTAAATGCTTACCCTATTTAACAAAAACATCTTAAACCAGCCTAAGCTGGTTTGCTGTTCTCCCATTTGGTCCAACTGGTCTGTTGGCTGGTTTTAGATGGGTTTGGGCCTGTTTCAGCATGTAAAAGTTGGGAGACCAGCTTAAACCAGATAAGACAATCCTAAACCAGCTTAGACTTTTTTTTTGTTGGTAAAACTTTACAATAAGTTCCCTTTTTTAACATTAGTTAACAACATTAGTTAAAACAAACTAACAATAAACAATACATTTACAGCATTTATGAATTTTTTTCATGTTAATTAAAACATACTAATACATTAAAATCAAAGGTTGTATTAGTTAACATACTAATCCAGAAATAGTGCAACTAATAATGCACTATTGTATTTTTAGGAATTAACATGAAGATTAATAAGTGCTGTAAAAAATATATATATTGATAATTGTTTGTTGATAACAACTAATGAATTAACTAATGTTAACGAATTGAACCTTACTGTAATGTGTTACATTTTTTCATATGGATGGGACCTTAAAACAACCCATAAGGAATGAACGTGATATCCCAATGCTTGATGGAGCTCAAAAAGTGCAACTATCCTGGATTTTTGGGTTGTGTTTTAAGTTGAATTTGAGAAAGTACATTTGCAATCCATTACACTTCAATTGTAAGTGCAAAACTGCACAAACTAAGGGACATGTTATTGTATATGGAAATAAATAGCAACCCACAGATGCTGTCGATAGAGCCTAGCTTGTCTTAAAACATTCCTTTAATGTGCATGGACTCTCTAGTGTGGCTTCATTTGTAGCCTGAACTAAAAAATTACGTGACTGTGATGACACTTTTGCAAAAGGACATAGCATGGTTCCTTACACATATCACGGCAATTCCAAGGTAAAGCGTCCACTGTATGGCACTTAAATCCAGTGAAATGTTCTCCCAAAGAGATTAGATTTTTAAGGTTAATGCTCTATCAAGTTTTAAATCAATAAAACTGATCTATAAACCAAAACCTTAACCTAAACCTAACCGATAGTGTCATAAATATAAATGTGAGAAAACGCAGTTGCTGAAGGAACCACATCATTTTGTGGTGTTTTTTTAATACTTTCGGCTCACGTGACGACTCACATGCTCTGTAGGACTCATAGCGCGGTTCTTTGCACCACAAATGCAACATGCATTATATTCTCCCCAATTCAATTAGTGTATATATATTTTTATATACCCTTATCTAGTGTATGTGTATTCTAAATTGTGTGTATTGTGTACATTTGATATGTAAATTGTTGTGTAATTATGTGTACATTTGTTATGTAAATTGTGTTGTGTAAATATGTTGTTTATTGTAAAGTGGTTTATGTCTCGTCACTGTCATTACTGCAATGTTGCTCGGAACTGCACACAAGACTTTCACCTACTGTTGCACTCGTGTACACAGTAGTGTGACAATAAAGTGATTTGATTTGATTTGATGCTCTCAGCTGAGCTACTGCATAATTTGACCACACTTTATCAAACTTGTAAATGTAGTTGGTTATGTAACGTAAACGTTAAAATGTGTTGCCTTACAAGTCATAAAAGTGTTTAGATATCATTGATAAGATTTTCATAAGATAGCATTGTGTGAGGAACAGGGTGAAAAGTGTTTATGAACTGCTCATTTGATGTTTTACTTATTTGTATGAAAGTGAATCAAATTCATTGTTGTTGCAGCGCCTCTAGTGGTCATTTTAGCGGGAAACTGCCGTGATACATACAACAGACCATGTTAAAATCATTTAGCAAAAATTGTGTTATCTAGCTTTTTCCTAAATGCAGAAGTGTTCCACAATTCAACTGTTTTCAATTTCCAGTCTCTAATATTTTCACTCGCATCAGCATATATTCTTAGCGGGTAATGTTATGTTTAAGGTATTACATTTGTAAGAAATTTCAAAAAACATGTTGATGCATCACAGAGTCGAAATGCAAGTTTTTTTTATAGACAGTGCCTCATCTGGATGTGTAGATGACATAAAACGATGGTCCGAGGTTAGTTACATTGATATTATTAATTATTCAGAGTTGTTATGAAAGTGAACAACTGCACAAGTTGAGCCTGAAATTAATATTTACACCAAGTAACACTTCATGGGTTGATGTTCTCCTCTGGATCGCTTGTTTTGAAAGACCCTTTTCACATTTCTGGGTTTGGAATGCAGAAGTAAACTACAGTATTGCAGGGAAATTCTATAGCAGGGAATTAGAAACCATGGAAAATATATGTTTTGCTTACTGTTTGCACCAACAGAAAAAAAATTAATAAATAAATATCCACTATTACGCTTCCACATCTTTCCACAAGAGGAAAAAAATAGAGAGCACTGGATTATGACAGTCAGAAGAGAGGATTTGCCAAATTTACTGTCACTGCCTCAGCAGCTGTATTTTTAAAACCCCATTAGAGCTGTGGTAGCTAGTATTTTTAAAGTACATTCCAGGGTGAAAAAACGCAAAGCATAATGATTTGCACTGTAAATATAGCAGGAACACGCCATCACAGTCTGTGAAAAGGGTTCATTGCAGATATCTGAGTCAGCAGCTAGAGCAATCAGCCAACAGGAAAAGAAAGATGTAGAAAACGGAGACTGTGAAAACCAGGGTGCTGTTTAACAGAAATACATCCTGTTTCACAGTCTTGAGAGATCCATATGTTTATTGTTAACACTGTTGCCTATTGTGATGTCTGTCTTAGTGTGTCTTTTTTAATGCCACACCATTGTTCAGTGGTTTTTTAAGTGGTGGGTGCGAAAGATCCAAACTTTAGAATCCTATCTTATCTGTATGATAACCATGGCAATTCCAACTAGGATCTCATTTATTTTAAGATTACATTTATTTGATGAATATAAAATGGAAAAGTAATGTCTCTCTTTGGTGTATACCCCGTCTGGTAGTCTGAAGAAGCTGTACTCGGAAGAGATAGGAAGCAGGGGCGAGGAGCCTACCCAAGTGCAGGACGGGACTCAACTGGTGGTAATGGGGTGATGGAGGTTGCCGTGTTAGCACACTGAAACAGCAATGTGATAGATTGTTTATTAGCAGATTATAAAGCAATGGCTTACATGTGATTGGCTTGGAATTTCCCAGCTAATGGTGCGATTATGTACAGCTGCTTGTCTTCCCACTAGAACTACGCTGTGCTTACATTTCCTAAATGTGTTATCTTAACTACAGATAAAAAAAGAGCATTACAGAAGCATCCTTACTTTCTAAAAATCATAAATATGTGTCCTAACTTTGGGACAACCCCACAGGCATTCTAACTAAAACTTATTTGAAAGCCAACAGAAAGGAAAGGAAAGTCCCGCCTTACAGGTAAAAGAGCCAATCGCCCTTTAGAAACAGACATCGCCTGTCAATCATCTCGAGAATGCACATGCACATTAGCCATACAAGCTGGTAAAATAGTTTTTTTAGCGAAATATGAGGTAAAGAAGCATCATTTATGATTCCAGTATTGCTGATTTGAAATATGTTCTTTGATCGTAATCTTGACCAAAAGTTTTTGAGATTTTGGTGGACTTTCCCCATTCAAGTAGATAGGAGCTGCACTGGCATGACTGGAAATAGCCTCCCGAGAGCATTCCAAAGATGGCCTACAGTGGCCTGACTTGCTAGAAAGGCTTAATTCACAGCAGCCATTTGCTGCATGGTAACAGACATGAGAGTTGATTATCAAACTCGATGGAGTGGTTTAGGATTTCCTAACTAGAGATAAGATACAATTTTGTAAGATAAGATAACTTAATTGGTCAGATCTTAACTTCAGACTTAAGATAGGAAGTTTTCAGTAATACACCCCCTGAGGTCTGTTCTGTAAGGGTTGCAGGCAGCTGAAAAAAAAATGGTGAATGCAACTAACAATGCTAATTAACTTTTTAAAGCAAGGAGAAAATGCTTCCCATATCTTTTGTTGTTAAAATCAAAGGCAGGGTGCCCATCAAAATTTACAGTATTTTGGCACAAATCTGTCTGGCCTTATTTGATATAATGAATAAAAAAATATAAAGGACTTCAATTTGACTTTAAGGACATTTTTGCTTCTGTACATTAAACAGTTTTAGAACTGTGTTGGGTCACCACTTTATGTCTGATGTAATATCTGGTTCTATCAGTCATTGAATTTCAGTATATGATAGTTTTCTCTTCTTCCCAACCATTTCTCCATTTCTTGCTGTTTTCACTTTCTCACATGCTCTCTTTCTCTAAAAAGTAATGCTAACATTGACTTTTCAGTCAAGGCATGACTAGCATTAATATCAGAGATACTTGGTGTAATGTATTGATTGACTATTGTAAGAATGAGGTTCCTTTAAGAGGCTAAAAGCCTGGGGAGGGCGTGGCGGTTCTGGGGGATATATGTGTTTTTGGCCAGTGTTTTTCCTGGTGTTGTCCAAGTTTGATGTAGCCATTGTTATGTACTGCCTTGAGTTCAGTAAAGATTTACAAGTTTACGAACGTCTCCTCATGTTCTTCAAAGATATCACACTGGCGACGAGTGGACTCGAACCGACTGTGTGCAGATAAATCCGTATGATGCGACTGTGAAAGTGAGTGAAAATAATCTGCGTCTGGAAGCGAACATGTCTACACTCGGCCGTATTGAAGAGTTTGACGAATGTTCGAGTAACTCTTTTGAAGAATACACAGAAAGACTGGAATGTTTTTTTCATGCAAATGATATTGAGGATGATGCAAAAAAGCGTTCCGTTCTGCTCAGTGTGTGTGGTGCAAAAACGTATTCCACGTTACGTTCAGTGCTTGCCCCAACACAGCCTTCTACTGTGTCTTATGCAAACATTGTCGCTGCTTTAAAACGCCATTACAGCCCAGCGCCATCAGAGATTGTTCAACGTTTTCATTTTCACAATTGTAAGCAGAAATCAAATCAAAGTATTTCAAACTACATTGCTGAACTGCGACGTTTGTCTGTGCACTGTGCTTTCGGGGATCAGTTAGAAGCAATGCTGCGTGATAGAATCGTGTGCGGGGTTATGGATGAAGCGTTACAGCGACGCCTGCTGGCTGAACCTACACTTACATTTAAAGAGGCAGAAGAAAAGGCACTAGCTGCTGAAACAGCATTGTTAAATGCTCGCCTACTTCGTCAGCATCAAATCGAATCACGGCTGGAGGATGATGTTCATTATGCAGCCCATGCGCAGGCATCAGTTCATAAGACAACAGCTTCAAATGAAAATCCGAAACGTGACAAGCCATGCTTCAGATGTGGTGGTCAGCACACCCCACAAGCCTGTAGGTTTTCCACTGCTGTATGCCATTACTGTAAAAAAAGAGGACACATTGCTCGTGTGTGTTTAACAAAGACTAAACATGGTACTGACAAGGATGCAGCCAGCACCACAGCAGAACGGTACACAAACATTATAACTCACAAAGAGCAAAATGATTATTCCATTTACAGCACCACTAATAAATCTGGAAGAGGGGGGCAGAGGCCATATCTGGCCACTGTTATACTAAACAAACAAGCACACACAATGGAAGTGGATTCAGGAGCGGCCTGTTCTTTGATTAGTGAGCACACCTATCACTCATTGTGGCCCTCTCAACCCCCTGAAATACATGGCAGCAATGGAATACTTAAGCAGTGGTCACAGGCAACCTTGGAAGTGAAAGGAAAAATATTTGTGGAAGTAACATACAAAGGAACACGAAACACACTGCCTTTGTTCGTCATCCAGGGCCAGGGAACTAGTCTGTTGGGACGGGACTGGTTTGATGCCCTGGGAATATCAGTGGAAGGTGTACACAGGGTACAGCTGCAGTCTATGGAGAAATTACTGGCTGAATACTCCGAGGTTTTTCAGGACATTGGGGTTTGCCGGACCCCCCCGATCTCGATTGACATTGATTCCACAGTAACTCCACGTTTCTTCAAAGCCCGCCCAGTTCCTTTTGCTTTACGGCCCCAGCTTGACGAGGAGTTGGACAAATTGGTGGCTCAAGGAATTTTTGAACCTGTTCGCCATGCAAAGTGGGCCACACCTATAGTGGCTGTAGCAAAAAAAGATGGGGGCCTGAGGATTTGCGGTGATTACCGCTGTACTGTGAATACAGCTGTTAAGCCAGATGTGTACCCTATACCCACAGTATCTGAACTGTTCTCGAAGCTAGCTGGAGGAGTAGTTTTCACTAAACTTGACCTGAAACAGGCTTATCAGCAGCTTCCAGTGGATAATGACGCAGCCGACTTACTGACTATTAACACTCACCGTGGGCTTTTCCGGGCTCGACGGTTGCAATTTGGGGTGTCAACAGCCGTTTCAATATTTCAAAGATTTATGGACACTTTGCTCGCAGGAATTCCAGGAGTCCAACCATACCTGGATGACATCCTGATTTCGGGCAAAACCATGGAAGAACACAATGCACGGCTACGGACCGTACTGAAGTGCTTCGCTGAAGCTGGGCTGCGACTAAAAAAAGAGAAAAGCATTTTTGCTGCTACTCAAGTGGAGTTTTTGGGGTTTAGAGTGGATAAAGATGGCATCAAACCAACCCGTGAAAAAGTGGATGCTATCCAAAAAGCTCCGTCCCCACAGAATAAAACAGAACTTCAGGCATTCTTGGGGCTGCTTAACTTTTACAGCTGCTTTCTTCCCAATAAGGCCACCGTCCTGGAACCCCTGCATCGCCTTTTAGACCAGTCTGCTACTTGGCAGTGGGGTGCGAGGCACCAGATGGCATATGCTCAGGCGAAAGAGTTGCTGCAAACGGATAAAGTGCTGGTCCACTATGATGAAAAGAAACCCCTGGCAGTGGTTTGCGACGCCTCACCCTATGGGCTTGGGGCTTTATTGTTCCACATGGAAAGTGATGGCCAGGAGAGGCCCATTTGCTTTGCTTCCAGAACAATGTCCACCACTGAGCGGAATTATGCCCAAATTGATAAGGAAGCATTGGCGGTTGTTTTTGCAGTCAGGAAGTTTCACCAGTATCTTGCAGGCCGCCATTTCGTGATTTTTACAGATCACAAACCCCTGCTGGGACTCCTGCACCATTCCAAGCCAATGCCTGCCATCCTTTCGCCACGTATGCTACGTTGGAGTTTGATCATTGGAGCTTACGACTATGAGCTGTGCTACAGACCGGGCAAACAAATGGGAAATGCTGACGCCCTGAGTCGCTTACCCTTGCCGGCATCTGATGCGGTTACACCACCACCATTGGAAGTGTTGCTGCTTGAAATGGTGCCAGATGCACCTATGCATGCTGAGCGAATCGCTAACCTTACACGCAAAGACGCTGTCATAGCACGAGTAATGCGCTGGGTGCTGCATGGGTGGCCGGCTGATGTAATGGATAGCCGGTTCAAACCATTTCTTTCGCGCCGCCATGAACTCTCTGCACACAAGAACTGTTTGCTATGGGGAAGCCGTGTGGTGGTTCCTTGCTTGGCAAGGAGAGAAGTACTGTCTATGTTGCATGACACGCACCCGGGCATGGTACGCATGAAGGGACTCGCAAGGAGTTATGTGTGGTGGCCGGGCATGGACCGAGACATTGAGGAGACTGTCAAGGCATGTGAAACCTGTCAGATGTCACGTCATGCACCTCCTAAGGCGAAAGTGCACCCTTGGGAGTGGATGACAAAAAGATGGTCCCGGCTGCATATTGACTTTGCAGGCCCTTTTCAGGGTAAAGTATTTCTCATAGTGGTTGATGCACATAGCAAGTGGCTGGAGGTGTCTCTGATGAGTTCCATGTCGTCATCAGCCGTCATCAACACACTGAGACTACTTTTTGCAACACATGGTTTGCCTGACGTCATAGTCTCAGACAATGGTGCTTCGTTCACTTCTGCGGAATTCCAAGAGTTCGCAGAGCGCAACGGCATTCGACATGTCACTACAGCACCATATCACCCAAGCTCGAATGGTCAAGCTGAACGCATGGTGCAGACAACCAAGGAGGCCCTGTCTCGCATCACCAAGGGCGAGTGGCAGACCAGGCTCGCTCGATTCTTGTTGTCGCAGCACGTCACACCCAATTCATCAACTGGAAAAAGTCCTGCTGAGATGCTCATGAATCGGCGACTCACCACTGCCCTGGATCGTCTGCACCCTGACCATGATGGTGATATGCTTCGCAGACAGGAGCTTAATGTTGAACAATGCTCTGGCACAGTCAGAGAGTTTAGACCTAAGGACTTGGTGTACATGAGAAGCTACACAAGAGATTCTAAGTGGATGCCTGGAATCATTGTAGACATCACTGGTCCCCTGTCATACAAGGTCAGAGCTAGTGATGGGCAAATGCACAGGCGACATGTTGACCAGCTGCTGGAGAGGACGGCACCCTTGTCCGACCAATCAAGGCCTGAGCCAGATGGCTACACTGTCCATCCGCCTGAGTCCCCAGAGGCTGATATGCTTGAGTTACAGCCGCCGGCATTAGAGGTAGGAAACCCTGATGTTGACCCTACTGGAGCTGGAGCTGAGGGCATGTCTGAGTCCCCTCATTCTCCGAGGTACCCTGTAAGAGAGCATCGCCCTCCAAGAAGGTTTTCAGACTTTGTGAACTGGGGAAAAGGGGTGTAATGTATTGATTGACTATTGTAAGAATGAGGTTCCTTTAAGAGGCTAAAAGCCTGGGGAGGGCGTGGCGGTTCTGGGGGATATATGTGTTTTTGGCCAGTGTTTTTCCTGGTGTTGTCCAAGTTTGATGTAGCCATTGTTATGTACTGCCTTGAGTTCAGTAAAGATTTACAAGTTTACGAACGTCTCCTCATGTTCTTCAAAGATATCACACTTGTCCTCTCCAACCACTATACATACATAACTTAATGTCTCTTCCTTTCTCTCTCTCTCTCTCTTTCTTTCTCTCTCTCTCAGCAGCAGTTCTGTTCTCTTTGCTGAGACTGCATTCCTGTCCCTCTCCACATTCATATTCTAATTTCACTGCTTCTGGCTTTTAACATTTCCCTTGAATACTTTATGAAGGTCATTCTTAAGTTCTTAGGTGTTAAGCTTAAAATAAACTAACAGCAGTGTTTTAGACACATGAAGCAATATTGTGTGGGAGTATTATATAATTTCTTTAGTCCAGTTTGACAGAAAACTTCATTATTGATCTCATTGTCTTATCAAATCAATCAAATCACTTTGTCACACTACCATGTACACAAGTGCAGCAGCAGGTGAAAGTCTTGTGTGCAGTTCTGAGCAACATAGCAGTCATGACAGTGACGAGACATATACCAATTACAATAAACAACATATTTACACAACACAATTTACATATCAAATGTACATATGTGTCATGTTCACTGTTGTCTTTGTTTTTGTACTCTTATTTTGAAGTTCCTGTTTTGTTCCTGTTACCCTTTTGGTTTTTGTAGTCCCATGTAGTTTTATTTTTTCATGTTTGTGGTTAGTTGTTCTGTAACGGCAGGCAACGAGAGAGGATCTAAGTGCAGCTTTTATTTAACGCAAAACCAGTCTCGGGAGGAAAACCACAGGGAACATAGTGCAAACCAAATTAAACATGAAATAACTAACACAGGAAACAGGGAAACCAAGGACTTAAATACATAAAGGGACTAACAAGGGAATAAGGAACACCTGGTTAAACAATCAGGGAAAGAGAACTAATCAGGGGAAAACCAATCGTAAAATAAAACTACAAGGGACTACAAAAACCAAAAGGGAAACAGGAACAAAACAGGAACTTAAAAATAAGAGTACAAAAACAAAAGACAATGGTGAACATGACAATATACTTACACAACACAATCATATTATACAATGTACAGTAAACAATACACACAATATAGAATACACATACAATAAAAATAAAAAATAAGAGTATATAAAAATATATATGCAGTTGTTATATTGTGGAGAATATAATTATGACTATGTGTAATTATGATTAATCCAGTGTGAGATAATAGATTAATAAAGTGCAGTGCTGATTGTTGATCATGAGAGATCAAGTGTTCAAAAGTCTTATTGCTTGGGGGAAGAAGCTGTCATGTAGTCGGCTGGTGCGGGTCCTGATGCTGCGATACCACCTGCCTGATGGAAGCAGTGAGAGCAGACCATGACTCGGGTGGCTGGAGTCTCTGATGATCCTCCAAGCTTTTTTCACACACCGCCTGTTATATATGACCTGGAGGGAGGGAAGCTCCCCTCCGATGATGTTTCTGGCAGTTCCCACCACCCTTTGCAGGTCTTTGCGGTTGTGGGCGGTGCTATTGCCGTACCAGGCGTTGATGCAGCCAGTCAGGATGCTCTCTACAGTACTGGTGTAGAACCCTGTGAGGATGTGGTGGTTCATTCCAAACTTCCTCAGCCGTCTCAGGAAGAAGAGGCGCTGGTGAGCCTTCTTCACAACGGCCTCAGTGTGGACGGACCATGTGATTTCCTCAGTAATGTGGATACAGAGGAACTTGAAACTGCTGACTCTCTCCACCGGTGCTCCATTAATGGTGATGGGGCTGTGTTCTCTGTCTTTCTTCCTGAAGTCCACCACAAGCTCCTTGGTTTTACTAATGTTGAGGGAGAGGTTGTGCTCCTGACACCAGCGTGTCAGAGTGTGCACCTCCTCTCTGTAGGCTGTTTCATCATTGTCAGTGATCAGACCTACCACCGTTGTATCGTCAGCAAACTTAATGGTGGCATTGGAGCTATGTGTCGCCACACAGTCATGTGTGTAAAGGGAATACAGGAGTGGGCTGAGAACACAGCCCTGCGGGGCTCCAGTGTTGAGGGTCAGTGATGAGGAGATGTTGCTGCCCATTCTAACCACCTGACGTCTGCCTGACAGGAAGTCCAGGATCCAGCTGCACAGCGAGCTGTTTAAGCCCAGAGCCCAGAGTTTCACATCAAGCTTGGAGGGCACTATGGTGTTGAATGCTGAGCTGTAGTCTACAAACAGCGTTCTCACATATGTGTTCCTTTTTTCCAGATGGGAGAGAGCAGTATGTATTGTAGAT
Source organism: Moxostoma hubbsi (assembly GCA_032164185.1). Lineage (NCBI taxonomy): Eukaryota > Metazoa > Chordata > Actinopteri > Cypriniformes > Catostomidae > Moxostoma > Moxostoma hubbsi. The sequence goes on from JAVLUX010000001.1 coordinate 66,661,875, forward strand.
GCAATGGCATCATCAGTGGAGCGGTTGTTGCGGTAGGCAAACTGTAATGGGTCCAAAGATGATTTTGATCTTGATTGATGATTTTGATTTTGAATGATTTTAGTCGTTTTCAATAGCTTATATGCTGAAATTAACACTATTAGCCATACTATTATTTTAAAAAAAAACATGATTTTTTTATCTCTAAACTGTGTTTCACTTAAGTTGCAGATTTGATTGTAATGTAATATAATGACTTCATATCACAGGTCTGTCATTCAGGTGTCTCGCTGTATGGCCAAGGAATCAGAATCGTTTGTCATACATTACATTTTGTGGTCACATTTCTGTCTCTAAATAAACACACAATATAAAACTCATATAAAATATTTCATAATGACGCTTATGCAAATTGGCTGGTGGTTATTGCAACTTTTTCTAACAAAAAATTTGTTAAATTGCCTGATAGATTGTTTTCCCCCTCAGAAAATAAATTTTGTTAAAAAAAACTTTATCTTTTGCAACACAAACATGCATCTAAACTGGTGCTTAGTGTGTAGAACATGAATGTTACCTTTGAGTGTGATTCTAACTGTATTGTTTCTTTTTTGAGGACTGTGTGTAGACTGTGTGTTTGAGGACTGAAGTTTTTCAGCAATATTGAGGATGTAGTTTTGATAGTGACATTTTTGTGGGGATGTGAGGAATCTGGTAATTATTTGTAAGAAATGTGTGTGTTCCTTTAAAAAAAAAATGCTGTAAGAGGTCATGTTCATACTGTTTTTAATAAATGTAATAGCATTAAAGTGTTAGTTCACCCAAAAATGAAACCTCTCATCATTTACTCACCCTTATACCATTCCAGATGTGTATGACTTTTTCTTCTGCAGAACACAAAATAAAAGATATTTTGAAGAATATTTCAGCTCTTTAGGTCCATAAACTGTACCAAAAATGGGTGGCAAAAATTTGAAGCTCCAAAATCCACATAAGGGCAAAATAAAATTACTCCAGACAACTCTGGTGGTTAAATCCATATATTCTGAAGCAATTTGATAGGTGTGGATGAGAAACAGATATATATTGCCATCCTTTTTTATATAAATTATCCCTGCTCAGTCAATTTCCACTTCACTTTCACTTTCTCATTCTTCTGTTTTTAGTAATTCAGATTATTCTTGATTTTGCCCCCCTAATGGGCAAGGAGGAGAATTTATGACAAAAAATTACTTAAATATTTATTCTGTTTCTCACTCATACCTATCATATTGTGTCTGAACACATGGATTTAATCACTGGACTCTTTATGCTCCCTTCATGCAGATTTTGGAGATTCAAGGTTTTGGCACCCATAGAGCTGAAATATTCTTTTGTATAACTTAATTTGTGTTCTGCAGAAGAAAGAAGTCATACACATCTGGGATGGCATGAGGGTGAGTAAATCATAAGAGAATATTCATGAACTATCCCTTTAAGGGGTATTCTCTCTATCTGATGGATGCATGAGCCATTTGAAGGCAAAGTTTGAGTTAAGTTCCAGATAATACAGCTTCAAATTGAGATTCTGTCTCAAAAGTTTGAGGTTTGTACAGTTAAGTTTGTGGTTTTGAGAAACCGATTATGGATTTCTGAAATTTAGCATTTGACAAAAAAATGTAATATGCCATATTTATAGAGCAATCATAGAAAGGTATGTGGTGGAGTTCACAAAGTTTCGGTCAGTCATGTGAACAAATTCATAATAAATTCATAATTATTATAATTTTCACTTCCTGTAGGGTAACAGAATAAATTTGAGAGTATGGTTTAGAGGTGGACTTTAAGTTCACCTTGGTAAAATGGTAAATGTTCTGCACTTATATAGTGCTTTTTTAACCTTAGAGGTTACCAAAGCGCTTTACACTGTGTCCCAGTCACCCATTCACACACACTCTCAAACACCAATGGCGGCAGAGCTGCAATGCAAGGCGCTAGTCTGACATTGGGAGCAACTTGGGGTTCAGTGTCTTGCCCAACAACACTTTGGCATATGGAGTCGTGTGGGCCACGAACCGCTAACCCTGTGATTGGCAGCTAACCTGCTCTACCACCTGAGCCACAGCCGCCCTTCACCTTAAAATAGCAAGAGCTGAGGAAAAAAAGAGCATATCTCTAGAGATTCTGCACTCCGGCACACTGAGAGAACATTCCGAATTCCAAAAGCTAGTGACTCACTTCCATGTAATTTCACATTTTTTTGTTATTAGAATGTTTAAGAGAAAGGGGAGCCTTAAAAAGATATTTCTATCTAATTTATGACTCTCTTTCTCTAAATCCCTCTCAGATGGGAAGGTGTATGCACTGGGCGGAATGGGTGCAGACACAACTCCTCAGGCCACAGTGAGGATATATGAACCAGCAAAGGACCAATGGCTGCCCGTCACCACCATGCCAACTCCCCGATATGGAGCATTCTCTTTCCTGCGTGGCAATAAGATCTATGTTCTTGGTAAGTGCATTTTCCTTCTTTGTCTTATCAGACTAACGAAAAATTGGTTGATCGATCATCAAGCAGTCAAGTTTCATAAATCTCAATCATAATTTTAAGGAATAAAAATCATTCACATATTCATTGTCTCACCAAGTTAAGCTAAAATACTACATATGCAAATTTATTATCATAACTATTTGGATGAATCTAATAAAAACTGTAAATAAATACTGTATCTGGTTCATATTTTATCACAAAAATCAAAAGAAAAAAATAGAAATTCGATTTTTGGCATTATTTTCATGGACCACCCAAATATGAGGTGGGGTGAAATATGATACATGCAACCCTCACATATACTACATATATTATTTTTAAGAAATGGTATTCATAATATAATTATGTAAAAAACATGCCAGCAATAATAGAGGATTGCTATGGTATACAGTATGTGGACACATGGAAAAGTGGTCTTGTCTCTTGCAGCACTAAGCAGACGGTGTACTAGACTAGCCAATAATTATTTTGCATTTCAGACTGTATCACAATATTCTCCAGGAGCAGCAGGTGTGGTAATCACACATGATAATTGTTCATGCCATGCTCAGGTGGATAAGAACTGTGGAGTGGACTCAGTGGGACTCAGTGGGAGTGAATTTTTCAGTGGGAGGAACTGAAATCGGCTCTGCAATATGCTACAGGACCTTGTGCTTTACAGCTGAGATGTACTTTTCTTGCCTTTGTGTAAGAAATCACAAAGGAACATTAAATGGCAACCTGCACCGCAGATCCCCCCTCACACATACAGTCTGTCCTATAAAAGAGGCACATGGCTCAACTGCCAATTATTGCCACCAGTGGCCTGCTCCCCTTCTGTCACTCACTCTATGTTGTGTCGATGTAGAGACACTAGGGTCGATCTTGGGAGCCCCAAAACACCTTCAAATCTTTGAGAAAAGGCCTATGGGAATTGGCGAGTGGAATTTGCATGCCACTCCCCCGTACATACAGGTATAAAAGGAGAAGGAATGCCCACTCTCATTCAGATTTTTTCTTCTGAGCCGAGCGGTTGCGTATCAGCTTGCTGAATACTACTGCTGTTCCGAGGCCAGCCCTGCTGCTGGAAGCAATTTGAGGAGTTCAATGGGCATGGCCTCGCCGGGTAAATCCCTGGGACCTCCCTTTCCCCAGCATGTTTGTTTGCCTCCGTTGAGTTCTAAGATGAGACCTCCCCTGAGCCCTCTAAGCTAGATGATGATTGATTCCTGGGTTCAGGGCGCCACTCAAGGGTCGTGTCAAAGCAACGCTCCTTGAAATGTCCTGCAAGTAGACCTGAATTAGGCTGGCCAGGACCATCCGACTCGGCCAGGCTCCCGCCCCAGTTCAGCCTGTCCCTCCAGCCGAGATGAGGAAAGGGTTCTACAGCGCTTACTTCATCGTACCAAAGAATGGCGGTGGGTTGTGGCCAATATTGGACCTGCAAGTCCTGAACCGGGCTTTACACAGACTCTCGTTCAAGATGCTGATGCAAAAGCACATTTTGGCATGCATCCGGCATCAAGATTGGTTCACGCCAGTAGACCTGAAGGATGCATACGTTCACGTCTCGGTTTTACCTCAATACAGACCTTTCATATGGTTTGCTTTCGACGGCCGGATGTATAAGTACAAGGTCTTCCCCTTCGGCCTGTCTCTGTCCCCTCGCGTCTTCACTAAGATTACAGAGGCAGCTCTTGCCACGTTAAGGGAAGTGGCCGTCTGCATACTCAACTATCTCGACAACTGGCTGATCCTAGCACACTCTCGAGATTTGCTGTGCACACACAGGGACCTGGTGCTCACACACATTAGCCGTCTAGGGCTTCGGGTCAACTGGGAAAAGAGCAAGCTCTTCCCAGTTCAGAGCATCCCTTTTCTCAGCATGGAGTTATACTCAGTGTCTATGATGCTGTGCCTCACATGCGAGCATGCGCAGCCAGTGCTGAACTGCCTGAACTCTTTCAGGCGGAGGACAGCGGTTCCACTGAAACATTTTCAGAGGCCCCTGGAGCATTTGGCATCCACACCACTTGGTTGATGCAAATGAGACCACTTCAGCACTGGCTTCAGACTGAAGTCCCAAGATGGGCATGGTACCGCGGCACACATTGTGTGGCTTTCATGCCCCTCTGCCACCACTTATTCAGCCCTCGACAGACCTTGCATTTCTACGGCAGTAGTTCCCCTTCAGTAAGTGTCCAGATGCGTCATGGTCACTACAGATGCCTCCAAGTCCGGCTGGGGCGCCATGTGCAACTGGCACGCAGCCACTGGTTCCTGTACAGGACCATGGCTGTGTTGGCACATCAACTGCCTAGAGTTGCTGGCTGTACTGCTCATCCTGTGGATGCAATTACCATTGATCCGGGGCAAGCATATGTCGGTCCGTTCCGACAACACAGCAACAGTAGTATATACAGTATATTTCGCCATGGCGACGTACAGCGTATATAAATCGTCAAGGCGGCATACAAAATATATTAATCATCAAGGCACCGTACGTTCCCCTCGCATGTCACAACTCACCCACCATCTCCTCCTCTGTAGTCAGCAGCGGCTGAAGTCGCTGTGGGCCACTCGTATGCCGGGCAGCCTCAACACCACTGCAGACCTTTTATACCCGTATGGAGTGGCAGGCAAATTCCACTCGCCAATTCCCATTGGCCTTTTATCAAAGATTTGAAGGTGTTTTGGGGCTCCCAAGAGCAACCCTAGTCTTAGTTTTGGGTTGAGGTATATGTGTGTTTGTGATAAAGAATGAAAGAGACAGTGACTATAAAGTATGTGGCTTTATGTTATATGTTAGTACAGTGTCTACAATATATTAAGTAAGGTGTGTAAGGTATAATCCTGTTCACGTCAGGCACAAAGATCACCTCCCCTCTCACTCTTTTAGAAGTCATTAAAACGTCCTGGTTACTTTCATAACCTCCGTTCACTGATGGAGGAAATGAGATGTTGTGTCGATGTAGGGGTCACTCTTGAGAGCCCGGAAACACCTCTGATATTTGATAATAGGCCAATGGGAATTGGCGAGTGGTATTTGAATGCCCCTCCCCCGCACATATGGGTATTAAAGTAAGGGACGTGCATACCACTCTTTAGGTTTTGTGCTGAGGAGCCAAGAATAAGGTCCCAGCCATTTCAGCATAGTTCAGTAGTTTAGCATTGTGGCAGGAGGGACACAACGTCTTGTTCCCTCCATTAGGGAACGGAGGTTATGAAAGAAACCAGGATGTTCCCTATCTGTCACTCACTCGACGTTGTGTCGATGTAGTGACACTAGTGGTCCCCTACAAAACGCCACAACTGGCTGATGTGGATCAACGGTGCGAGACAGGCAGACTGTTGTGTGCCGCTTAGCCAGCACACCGGCTCGGCCTGAAACCTCCCCTGACGCAAGTGTGAGTTTCGAACAGCACTTTGGGGACGAGTTCGAGAACTCAAAAGAATGGGGACAGGCTTGTTCTCGCCGTGCCTTTTTTCCCTCTTTGTTTCTTTTTCTCCCCAGAAAAAGAGAAAATTCACTAACCGACCGGGATGCCAGTGTCCGTGTCGGGGGGGTGTCACTCCCAAGGGGAAGACACCGCAGAGACCACACCCCGCCCAGAGAGAGAGGGGGGGATAAGTGGAAATATGTCACATGGTCTTGCTGAGTCTAATTGGAAGTATATCATGTGGAGAAATCCCATGGTAGGTCCTAGTTAGCACAAGCACTGGGCTGGCAGTGAGTTTCTCCGGACGGTCAGGGCCAGCCATCGTGACAGATTGGAAAGCGTGAGCCACATGTCCAGACTCCGGGCGAGGGAGACCAGGGAAATGATTTTGTTGGACGTACCGGCGGGTGGGGCCTCTCAGCGGGGCGGAGCCAGGGAGGCCACACTGATGGGCCCAGTGGTGATTCTGAGTCGAGAGACATCCATGTACTTTCCTTACTCTGTGTGCTCGCCGGCGGATCGGTCAAGGGGGGGAGGAATTGCTTCTCCGTAGTCCGTTGACGCCGTCCAGGATTGATTACCGCACCACAGCTTGACACGCCAGGGTGGGGAACGGCTGCCGGGGTGCTGAACCTGCCAGAGAGGGAGAAAGGCCAGTGGTTGGGGTGGCGGCCGAACACACCAGTTATGTGACCCAGGGACTTGAAATATTGAAAATATGGGTACCACAACTACTGGAGTATGCAGCGAAATAAAAGGAAAAGGGAACAAAAGATTCTCCTCCCGGCCCTCCACCGGGAGACAGAGTGGTCTGCTTACCAGCAGACGGTGTGGGGGATCTTGAGCCGTGCCGGGGCAGGATATGTTGTATGGCCTCTGTCTGCTGCTTCACTGCTGAAGACTGCTGGGCACGCACACACACACACACACAAACTGTTTTTCTTAGCCATTCAAATGATGACATACCATGGACTTCTTTAAAAAAATTAAATTAAAAAAATATGAGGAAGTCCTCTGATTTTCCCAAAAGGAGGCTTTGCTAAGTAAACACACACAATTCTATATTTTCAAGCACAAAGAAGTGCAATCTTGATGTAATTGTTGTTTTTGTCTGCATACTTTGAACTATGCAAACTAACAGGCCAAATCCCCTTGAAAACTTTGCATGCTTATTAAATTGATAGAAAGCAAGATGTTAAGAGGTGAACTGAGTGAAATAGGGAGTAACGATGATTATATTTTCTCTCGGGACTCTCACAATTCTTCTCCTGCACCGTAACACAGTTTTGCCTCAATGGTTAAACTTATTGATTTGACATCACAGAGAATAATTCATACAGAGCTTCTCTGTATGCACCATTCTGTCTCTTAGACTTTCTTCCTCACTTTTGCTCAAAGGGCTACTTGCCTTTATATCTCTTGTCATACTTTATATACAAAGTGAGACATAAAAAGTTTTGCAGAACTGCCAGCGAAGATCTTTTGCCCAGCGACAAGTGAAGTTAAAAAAAAAAAAAATGTAATTCTGTTATTTATTTATTTGCTGGATCACAAATTGAACCTCACCAGAATCAAATTAAGGCCACGAATGAGGAATGAGCCTGGATCACCGAGCGCTCATTTACTTTAGATTTAGTTTGGGATGCGCCCCGCGATGTCTATCACATAGCACAGACAGTCGATCACATATCACCCATATGCACCATGCTGTCTTCCCAAAATAAGATCCCTACTGTGTGTGCTAATACTGTTACCGCTGGTACAGGCAGGAGCACTGTGTGACCTCATTCAAATGTGAACAAAAAAAACATTCTCTGAGAAAGTTTAAAGCAGCGAGAATGTTTATTTGCTAATGTTGTTTTCAAGTTGAATTAAATTCAACTGTCCCTAGAAGGCCGTAACTTAAAGGTTTAGAATAGCATTATGTTTGCTTATCGGCAGGCCCACACAGAATCTGCTGACTTGTTTGTGCATTTTCTATATTGATATTGGGGGAACATATGCAGAAATTTGCAGGATATAAACATTGTAAAATGGAGCTGAAAGTGCTATGCTCTTTTTATAGCTCATGGCAGTATCAAATTAGCAAAAATATTCAATTAATAAATATTGAGGGGGCAGGGAATGTGCAGAACTTCATTACATTTACATGCACATTTAAAGTTTGATTTCAGTCAACTAAAACAATACATTTTTATATTTAAGTGCCTATAGTTGCGCAGAGGTGCAACTATAGGCACTACGATGGCTGCCCTAAAGGGAACGATTGAGATGGCCATGGTCCGGATTGGTGATGACAACCACTGAGGGGTACCTTTCCACCAAGGGGTCTCTAGCACTTGGGCCTAAAAGATCCATGTTACGCCACCTGTGGAAACACTTTAGTCCAACTCAAATCGTACAATTTTTGCCATTTGGTTGTACTAACACACCTAGACATTGCAACTGCAGCTTAGCTCCATCTTGCATTTGTATACATTGATTGGATCACGACTGGTGGCACCAAAAGAGAATTGTAAAAATAGTGAATATTTTTAGACAGGTTTTCCAAAACACTGCTACTATTCAGCAACCAAGTAGTCTCGCTCCAAAGTCATGTTATTGGTTGAGCCAGAAGTTGATATAAGTTGGGTCGCATAAACCAGGTGGTCAAGGTTTGGTTAGATGCTGCAACTACACCATTCTCAGGACAAAAAAATTATGATACTGTATGTATAATATAATTATAATATATGATTATATAATATAAAAATATATATATTTATATTTATATACACTTCGGAACACTTGACTGAAAAGTTTCTCATGATCTTAAAAATCTTTTGATCTGAAGACGTACATGCTTAAATGTTTGAAATTTGTTTTGTAGACAAAAATAGAATTGTGCCACCATATTTTTTATATAATTAATATATAACATTATAAAACTAAAATTGTATTAAAAAAACTATGTTTTTTTAAATGGATGACTTGGACAATATAATAAAGAAAAGCAGCCAATAAGTGCCCAGCATAGATGGGAACTCCTTCAATACTGTTTAAAAAGCATTCCAGGGTTATACCTCAAGAAGTTGGTGGAGAAAATTTTCAAGAGGACATTTCTGCAAATTCTAGGCAAAGGGTGACTACTTTGAAGATGCTAAAATATAACACAGTTTTGATATATTTTGTACTTTGTTTAGTCACAACATTATTCCCATAGTTCCATTTATGCTATTCCATAGTTTTGATGACTTTACTATTAATCTAAAATGTGAAAAAATTATAATAATAATAATAATAAAATTATATTATAGAATGTGTAAGTGTTTCAAAACTATTGACCGGTAGTGTATGTATTTATATAATTATATAAATACTTAATTATACATAATATTTTATAATTATAATATAATATAATATATAATAATAAACCATTCATAAAATAAAAAGCATGTTTCTCCATTGACGGTCATATAAAGATTTGAAAAATTCAGATTTGTATTTTATAAAAAAAAAAAATTTAAATTGTCAATTTATAAATCACAAATATTTCATGTTACAGTAGATGTTTTACCTGCACTGATATTTGGAGGGCTCTTAAAAGCCTAAAATGGACCTCCTATGATAAATACCAGTGCACACCCACTCCAGCACTGTCCACCACCACCCACCCATCCTTGTGTTACTCACTCACTCATTGTTTAGGGATGCTAGTCTCTCCCTCAGTGGCCCTGCTCTGCATGGTGGGGATGCTCGTCTCTCCCTCAGTTTCTGACAGAGGGTGATATTATAGGAAGAGTCAGATTATTTTCTTGCTGACTTCAAGCCTAAAAATGAGCTAATTGCTAGCTTTAGTAATTCCAACAGGTTGCAATATAATTGCCTTATAGCCTAAGTAGGGATCGTTAGGATTTTCGTTAGGATCGTTAGGATTTTATCAATACTATTACTCTGATCAATACTCCTTATCTGTTTGTTTTTTATCAATTATTAAATAATTGATAAAAATATATTATTTTTTAAAAGATTGTTGTTTCTAGAGTAGCAACAGTACTGTTTACAACAGCAAAGTCACTATATAAACTCAATATCTCACTGGAAACAAATCTATAATGTCAATAAAATAATTGTATCAAATGATACAGCCATCGTGGGGCTGTGTTTGATGTCAATCAAACTGCGTACATGTGGGTAAAGTGCAGGTGGACCTGTCACCGTCTTTGCTGCCTACTGTCACGTTTTGTCTTCACCTGTTTCATGGACTCTTATTTTGAAGTTCTCTCCCTCACTACATTTCCCATAAGTCACTGTTTCAATCACTCCTTCATTGTCCCCACCTGCATGTCATTCCCTTGTTTGGTTCCTTGTGTATAAATATCCTTTAGTTCTGTCTGTCTGGGTCAGTCCTTGAATGTTGAATGTTGTGTTAACAAGTAATGTTTGGTTTGTGAAGTGTGTTCCTACTCCAGCGTGTGTTCCTACTCCAGCGTGTGTTCCTACTCCAGCGTGTGTTCCTACTCCAGCGTGTGTTCCTACTCCAGCGTGTGTTCCTACTCCAGCGTGTAAATTATTAAAGGATCTAAAGTTCCTACTCCTGTGTCTCCTATCTCCTTGATTCCCAGCACACCCACGCGTTACAGAAGGACTGACCAAAAACCACAAAGAACATGGAGCCAACAGCTTTATTCCTGGAGCTTTTCAGGCAGGATAAACCCCTACTGGAGTACTCAGCCAGGTTCCTTCACCTTGCAGCAACTACAGGCTTACCTGACCTATACCTGAAGCCCATCTATGGTATGGGGTTAAATTACCATCGTTCTACTGTGCTTCCTGAGGTGGGGAATCTACCCCTGGTTGATTATGTTGCAGCCACCCTGGTCCTCCATTTACCCTCGCTACCCTTCTCCGACCTTACTCAATTACGAGTTTACTCACCTCTCCTAGAGGATTATGGCAGGAACTCCAAGCCTTCCACGGCCCCGGTCTCCAAGCCTTCCACGACCCCTGTCTCCAGGGTAACTCCACTCCGTCCAACATTCCAAAATATTTTTTTTGGGGGGGCTCACCCTATCCTGTCTCCAGTGGCCGATTCACTGCTGCAGTCTACAGTAGCGGCCACGGTCAGCGAGCCAGAGCCCATGCCTGCCACGGTCAGCGAGCCAGAGCCCATGCCTGCCACGGTCAGCGAGCCAGAGCCCATGCCTGCCACGGTCAGCGAGCCAGAGCCCATGCCTGCCACGGTCCCCGAGCCAGCGCCCGTAGCCTCGACTGTCCCCGAGCCAGCGCCCGTAGCCTCGACTGTCCCCGAGCCAGCGCCCGTAGCCTCGACTGTCCCCGAGCCAGCGCCCGTAGCCTCGACTGTCCCCGAGCCAGCGCCCGTAGCCTCGACTGTCCCCGAGCCAGCGCCCGTAACCTCGCCCCCCTGTTGGCAAAAGGAGAAAGCGAAGGAAGCGGGCACCTTCTCCCCAGTCTCCTCCTGTGCCCTCCACGCTTCCTGTGCCTTCCACGGCTCCTCCCTCAGAGTCCTCCATGGCTCCGCCTTCCACAGCTCCTCCCTCAGAGTCCTCCTTGGATCCGCCTTCCACGGATCCGCCCCCGGATTCTTCCATGCCTCCGTCTTCCATGGCTCCGCCCCCAGAGACCTCCTTGGCTCCACCTTCCACAGCGCTGCCTCCCACGGCTCCACCCACAGAGTCCTCCTTGGCTCCGCCTTCCACGGCTCCGCCCGCTCCCCTAGAGACAATTCCTCCCACGGCTCCGCCCGCTCCCCTAAAGTGGCCTCCTCCCAGGCCTCCAATCCCTGTCCTGTGGCCTCCTCCCAGGCTAGTGTTAATTTTGTCACCTATTTTTAATTTAGTCTTAGTCTTAGTCTTGTGCCAAATGTCCTTGTTAGTTTTAGTCATATTTAGTCATTCACATATCTTTTTTTGTTAGTCAAGTTTTAGTCGACTAAAAGTCTCGTCATTTTAGTCTAGTTTTAGTCAAAAGAAAACTCAATATATCTTAGTCAAGTTTCAAAACATTTTAGTCTTTTTTTTTTTAAATAAATTAATTCTGAGAACCATTTCAGTCAAATAATGTTTCACACATCTCAAATATTGGTTAAATGTCATAATTACCTGACAAAATATACTTGTTGAATGATTTGTTGAATTCACTTTGTTAAACGTGTCTGGGTTTCTGATTTAAGAGACACATTCACAAATGATGAACTTGTTCTGAAGAGTATTTTATTAAGCAAATAAGTTACATAAAATATATATAACCTGCATAATGTATGTGCCACAACACCATAGCTAACTGGTTAATTTACAGTGTAGATGCCTAAAATCAGCATTAGCTTATGAGACGTTAATTTAAGTTAACTTCCCTGAATGTGTGGGTGGTTAGCCTTTAGATGTCGCTTAAGGTTGGTGGTGTTTTTCCCCGATATTTATTGTCTGCAGTGCTTCCCGTCAGTTATAATGACACATTCTGACTTTTTGTCAATATCATTGTACCTAAAATGCGACCAAATATCGAGCCTCTTCCTTCTACCTAGCATGTCGTCGGCGCTCGTCGCGTGTTCGCCACTGTCTATGATTGTTGTGTTCTTGCTCCATGTAGTTTTGTGTTGCAGCCACAGGAGTATGAGACCTGTAACCGTTACTTGAGCAACAGCGCGAACTCATTCGGAATATTTTGAAGGTGTAAGAGCTGAATATTCTATCTCATGATGAAAAAGTAGAGACGATTGTATACAAAAATGAAGAGAGATTTTATCTTAGTTTTTATTTTATGCAAAACATTTTAGTCTCGTCTTTTTTCGTCAACAATAATGCATGTTAATTTAGTCTTAGTCAGCGTTTTTGGACATTGGTGCAGTCTCGTCATTGTCTCATCTTAGTCATGGAAAAAAAGGTCGTTGACGAACATATTTAGTCTCGTCTAACGAAATTAACACTGTCCCAGGCCTCCAAACCCAGTCCCTGTCCTGTGGCCACCTCCCAGGCCTCCAAACCCTGTCCCTGTCCAGCGGCCGGCTCCAAACCGTGTCCCTGTCCTGTGGCCGCCTCCAGACCCAGTCCCTGTCCTGCGGTCGCCTCCCAGGCCCCCTGAACCAGTCCCTGTCCTGCGACCCCCACCCCCCCCCACCCCATGCCTCCAGATCCATTCCCTGTCCTGAAGCCACCATCCAGACCCCAATCACTCTTCTCTGTTCCCCCCACCATCTTCTGTCTTGGGGCGCCAGGAGTCGCGCATTAAAAAAGGGGGGGTAATGTCACGTTTTGTCTTCACCTGTTTCATGGACTCTTATTTTGAAGTTCTCTCCCTCACTTCATTTCCCATAAGTCACTGTTTCAATCACTCCTTCATTGTCCCCACCTGCATGTCATTCCCTCGTTTGGGTCCTTGTGTATAAATATCCTTTAGTTCTGTCTGTCTGGGTCAGTCCTTGAATATTGAATGTTGTGTTAACAAGTAATGTTTGGTTTGTGAAATTTGTTCCTACTCCAGCGTGTGTTCCTACTCCAGCGTGTAAATTATTAAAGGATCTAAAGTTCCTACTCCTGTGTCTCCTATCTCCTTGATTCCCAGCACACCCAAGCGTTACACCTACTTAGCTTCGGAGAAAATTACAATTTTTATTTTTTTAATTTAGATAGAAGTCATATAAAATGTTTTGACTTATCAGCATTGGTAACGTGTCTCACATTAACATAGCTACTCTTTGTCCCACATTTGGTTTGCTGGGATCTGGTCACCGTGTGTGTGTGTGTGTGTGTGTGTGTGTGTGTGTGTGTGTGTGTGTGTGTGTAGCATAGCTCTACAGAGTAGAGAGGCTGCAGCAGCGTGATTATAATTTACACCAAAACGTAAAAAAAAAAAAACGTAATGTCGGAGCTTATCAATACTACAGTCTTTAATAATCTAGCACCGGGGCCCGTTTATTACAGGTTTTGGTACCCATCCCTACTTATAAGGGCATTTATATATCTATTATATTGATATTGTATCTAGTTAAGTGAACGTGCTACGTTATTTAAATGTTAAGTTAGCTAGCTGCTATTTTATTTGCTGGTCTACACTAGCTCCTCGCTTTTGCCACATTCAGCTTCACCTGTCATACCTAGTGCTTCATGCTTGGCAAGAAATTTGGTCATCGCCTCTCTTCTTCTTTCGTTCACTTTTGCTCTGTTTTCTCGCATTTCTTTTTTGTTCCCCTGATTTTAGCCTTTGGTGAGGCATTTTGACTCTCTCTAGTCAGTCTCCACTTTGGACAGTGCACATCGTGTGTGTTCCATACATCTGATTGGCCAGGTGTTTCGACCGAACCATTTTCAAAATAACAGTGGGGGGGGGATGGTGTATCAGAATCCGATGACATGATAAAAATGTATGTATTTATCATATATGTATCAGGGAGTTTGAACTCCCTGGTTTAAAAAAAAAAACATCTTATGTTAGCCCCTCTGATGTTTTGATGGTCTTAGCTCTTTAAGCTAGTCAACATGGTCTCCCAGCCTAGCCATTCTGGTTTTCAACTAGTCTAGCTGCTCTCATGGCCTGGCCATGCTGGTCCTCAACTGGTCTTTCAGTCTGGCCAAGCTTGTCTTCAGCTGGTTTAGCTGGTCTCCTAGCCTGGCGTTCTGGTCTCCAGCTGGTCAACTGGTCTTTCAGACTGGCCAAGCTGGTCATCAGCTGGTTTAGCTGGTATACTAGCCTATTCTTCTACTGGTCTACTGTAGCTTGTCTCTTAGCCTAGCCATGCAGATCTTAAGCGTGTCTAGAAAGTCTCCCTGTCTGGCCAAGCTGGTCTGGAAAGTCTCCCTGTCTGGCCAAGCTGGTCTAACAGTCTAGCTGCTCTCTCAGTGTGGCCATGATGGTCTTCAGTTGGTCTAGCTAGTCTCCTAGCCTGGTCAAGCTTGTCTTCAGCTGGTCTAATTGGTCTCCTATCCTTGCCGTGCTTTTTTCAGGTTGTCTAACTGGTCTACCAGTCTGGCTAAGCTAGCTGGTCTAGCTGGTCTCCTAGCCTAGCAATCCTGGTCTTCAGCTGGTTTAAGCAAGTCAATCACTTAAAATCTCCCCCTGGCACATGTTTCTCTTCAATAAGCTCATGTATTTGCCCTGTTTCACAATTGTGACCATGGAAGCATTAATGATTGAAGGCAAAAATGCTAAAAAAAAAATGTCAAGAATTTGGGGAAGTGCAGGAAAGTTCAAGAGAACAAGCTCACTTTAATGGACTGTTGTAACCTCATTGGCACACTTTTTATGGATAAAGCTGCCCATTTCTCAAAAAACAATTTCTCTGTACTCTCACGTCATTACATTTACATATTCAGTCCTCCTTTCTCTCTCTTATCCTCTCTTCCACATTGTTCCTTAGACAGGTTATTTTCCTCCTGCCTTTGTATTCTCTTGTGTGTGTTTTTCTCTGGCTCTCTGTTCTTCTGTCCCAGAGAGCTCTCAGTCATGTCAGTGCTGGGTGAAGAACCATTAAATTGTGAATGCATGGAAAAGAGAACAGTGAGTGAGTGAGAGAAATAGGGTATGAATAAAAAGGCATGCCTAGAATTGGTACAGAATTTGTTGGGTTCTTAGTTCTCATATACTGTCCACAGTGTGATGCACACCCACGAAACATACACTCATTACATTGTTTTCCAGAGAGACTTCCATGTGTTGTAAATGCCTTAGTCAGGGTAGACAAATGCCATGTTTACTGTAATTTGACACAAATGAAAAAAGGCTGCGTGACGTGCTGGCTTAGGACTCGATTTCATAACACGATTGGACTTGGCAGTAGCAGCTGGCAGGGTTGTAAGGGTTACTTTTGAAATGTATTCTACTACAGATTACAGAATGCATGCTAAAAAAAAAAATATTTGTAATGTATTCCGTTAGATTACTCAAGGTCAGTAAAATATATTTTTTCACTTGTTTTGACAAGAAGAACTCAAGGCAGTACAGTAAGACAAAATACACATGTTAAAAATACATTCTCTGAAAAACCTAAATATTTTATACAGTCTTGTTTCTAAAACAAGATAAATCAAATTGATCTTGTTTTAAGGATTTTTAGATAGTTTTACAGGAAACAATATACAAATTATTATCAAGAATATGATTTTTGCCATAATATCAAAGGTTTTACTAGAAAGAAGAAATTATGTTCTAACATGAATTTTCTTGGTTAAAAAAAAATATGATCGTGCCTGGTAACATGTACATGTAAAATTACTAGAAATAGCATTTTAGCTTAGCATAAAGCTTTATTTCTATTCCTTCTGCTCCAAACTTCAAATGTACTTCTCTGTCTGCTCGTATGAATGTAATGCATCATAAGAAAGTGTTTCACTGCTGTTCAAATGCTCTTTGGATCGCATCATATGTGTTTTCCATCTGAAAGGACAAAATATTAAATGAAACGTAGTGGTTATTGTTATAACCTCCATTCCCTGATGGAGAGAATGAGATGTTGTGTCATATTTATTTTCGAGATGATAACTGGATGTCATAAATTAGTGAGGTCATGTGACAACAATGTAGTATATTAATAATTTTTAACTAGGCTTGCTTGCATATTTCCATATTAAGACCTATTTATTCATTTAATTTTATCTTTTTTTATTACCAACCCTTTATTTTGGATGCTTTTACTTATCATTTGTTTTTGTTTTTATAATTGTTTTATAGGCTGCTATATATACAGGTGCTGGTCATATAATTAGAATATCATCAAAAAGTTGATTTATTTCAGTAATTCCATTCAAAAAGTGAAACTTGGATATTATATTCATTCATTACACACAGACTGATATATTTCAAATGTTTATTTCATTTAATTGTGATGATTAAAACTGACAACTAATGAAAATCCCAAATTCAGTATCTCTGAAAATTAGAATATTACTTAAGACCAATACAAAAAAAGGATTTTTAGAAATGTTGGCCAACTGAAAAGTATGAACATGAAAAGTATGAGCATGTACAGCACTCAATACTTAGTTGGGGCTCCTTTTGCCTGAATTACTGCAGCAATGCGGCGTGGCATGGAGTCGATCAGTCTGTGGCACTGCTCAGGCGTTATGAGAGCCCAGGTTGCTCTGATAGTGGCCTTCAGCTCTTCTGCATTGTTGGGTCTAGCGTATCGCATCTTCCTCTTCACAATACCCCATAGATTTTCTATAGGGTTAAGGTCAGGCGAGTTTGCTGGCCAATTAAGAACAGGGATACCATGATCCTTAAACCAGGTACTGGTAGCTTTGGCACTGTGTGCAGGTGCCAAGTCCTGTTGGAAAATGAAATCTGCATCTCCATAAAATTGGTCAGCAGCAGGAAGCATGAAGTGCTCTAAAACTTCCTGGTAGACGGCTGCGTTGACCTTGGACCTCAGAAAACACAGTGGACCAACACCAGCAGATGACATGGCACCCCAAACCACCACTGACTGTGGAAACTTTACACTGGACTTCAAGCAACATGGATTCTGTGCCTCTCCTCTCTTCCTCCAGACTCTGGGACCTTGATTTCCAAATGAAATGCAAAATTTACTTTCATCAGAGAACATAACTTTGGACCACTCAGCAGCGGTCCAGTCCTTTTTGTCTTTAGCCCAGGCGAGACGCTTCTGACGCCGTGTCTTGTTCAAGAGTGGCTTGACACAAGGAATGCGACAGCTGAAACCCATGTCTTGCCATACGTCTGTGCGTGGTGGTTCTTGAAGCACTGACTCCAGCTGCAGTCCACTCTTTGTGAATCTCCCCCACATTTTTGAATGGGTTTTTTTTCACAATCCTCTCCAGGGTGCGGTTATCTCTATTGCTTGTACAATTTTTTCTACCACATCTTTTTCTTCCCTTCACCTCTCTATTAATGTGCTTGGACACAGAGCTCTGTGAACAGCCAGCCTCTTTAGCAATGACCTTTTGTGTCTTGCCCTCCTTGTGCAAGATGTCAATGGTCGTCTTTTGGACAGCTGTCAAGTCTGCAGTCTTCCCCATGATTGTGTAGCCTACAGCACTAGACTGAGAGACCATTTAAAGGCCTTTGCAGATGTTTTGAGTTAATTAGCTGATTAGAGTGTGGCACCAGGTGTCTTCAATATTGAACCTTTTCACAATATTCTAATTTTCTGAGATACTGATTTTGGGGTTTTCGTTGGTTGTCAGTTATAATCATCAAAATTAAAAGGAATGAACACTTGAAATATATCAGTCTGTGTGGAATGAATGTATACATTATACAAGTTTTACTTTTTGAATGGAATTACTGAAATAAATAAACTTTTTGATGATATTCTAATTATATGACCAGCACCTGTATATATATATATATATATTCATTCTTTAGTGTCTATCATCAGACCTTTTGGTGAACATGGTCCATTTTCAAAGTATCCCAAAAACACAACATGTGATTCTTTGATTTTAACCGACGTTTTCAAATTAACCCGATTTGTTGTGAAAGCCGGCAACACTGCACACCCAGCTGCTGATCTAAAAGGAGGAGAGAGCGAGTGTGTAGCGTGCGCTTGTGCACTGTTTAGAAAAACTGTTTCCTACTTGATTGACAATAAATTTTCCTTCATATCTGCCCTATTTGTGTTAACATCTAAAAGTATTCTAACAAAAATTTTTGCATCGAGCACCTTTCCCCTCCACTGAGGTGATCATGTGCGCTCTTAACCCAGGAGACCCCACTAACTCGGCTCCCTGGATGACTCCTACCTAGCCCTCTGGTCCATGAATTCAGTGGAGGAATTCCCAGACCAGATGAGTGGATTAATCCCCCTGTGTGTATTTTCCGTGGTACTGTCCCCTTAATAGCGGACCTGCGTCTACCTTGGGCAGTCCCCGCTGCCCCCCGGTCGCCGTATTGTAACAACTCCTCCCTCTCAGCAGGTATGATCTACCACCATGCCATTTTACACATGTGGCCTGAAAACCCACGTGATGTATTTCGCCACTCTTTACCTCCCCTAGCCTGGGCAGGTATGGTCTCCGCAGGGTCTTTTCTCCCTGAAAGAATAGAAGTTGGAAAAAGATGCCTTCCCCAATCCGTGTGATAGCGTTAAGATGGCCCCAGCCGCTTTAACTCTATGCGAGAAACATAGAGAGAGAAATGCCCATGCTTGGCACGTCACCATGTTCCCCCCTTCGGGGTGCCAGGAACCAGAAGGTTATGCCAATTTTATGGGGTGTTGGGGAAGGGTACGTGCAGTCTGACGTGGCCTGTTGCTTTGGCACGCAACTGCCTGCCCGCACCTGCGTCAGCAGAGCACGTACACAGTTCAGTGCATTGCATGATTAAATATGGACACCTAGTGTCGCTTCTTCGACACAATGACAGACGGGGAACGTCTAGGTTACTATTGTAACCTCCACTCTCTGACTGAGGGAACGAGACGTTGTGTTCTCCCGGCCACGACACTGTTATGGCCGAACCTCATTCTTGGCTCCTCAGGGCAAAAACCTGAATGGACAGACTAATTTCACTCCCTTTACACCCATATGTCCGGGGGCGGGAGAAGCAAATTCTGTCTGCCAATTTCTCATTGGCCTTTTCTCAAGTTCAGAGATGCGCAAGGCTCTCAAGAGAGACCCCTAGTGTCACATCTTCGACACAACGTCTCGTTCCCTCCATCGGGAACGGAGGTTACCACAGTAACCTTGATGTTTTGTTTTATTCTATAAAGTACAGAAAACATTTCTTCCAAATAAAAATATTGTCATTTATAGCATTTATTTGCAGAAAAGGACAATTGGTCAAAATAACAAAAAAGACTGTTTTCAGACCTCAACTAATGCAAAGAAAACAAGTTCATATTCATTTATAAACAAAACAAATACTAATGTTTTAACTTAGGAAGAGTTCAGAAATCAATATTTGGTGGAATAACCCTGATTTTCAATCACAGCTTTCATACATCTTGGCCTGCTCTCTACCAGTCTTTCACATTGTTGTTGGGTGACTTTATGCCACTCCTGGCACAAAAATTCAAGCAGCTTGGATTGTTTGATAGCTTGTGACTGTCCATCTTCCTCTTGATCACATTCCAGAGGTTTTCAATGGGGTTCAGGTCTGGAGATTGAGCTGGCCATGACAGGGTCTTGATATGATGGTCCTTCATCCACACATTGATTGACCTGGCTGTGTGGCATGAATGGCCACAAGCCATCAAACAAAGACGAGCAGCATAATGTTAAAAGCATAAATTAATGAAGACTCATGTGCTGATATAAACTCCACTTACAATGTGTGCTTAAAAGAAGGATTGTCCTTTGTATTTGTTTTTCTACAGAGCATTTAATGTAATGCTGCCAATCAAGAACAAAATGCCATTAAATAACTATCATTTGTGTGTTCCTAATCTCTAGATTAATTAATTTAGATAAACATCAGTGCCTATAAAAACATGGATAAATGAGCATTGTTGAAAGCAACTTTGTAATTAGAAATTAGTTTATTATACTGTGTGGCCTATTACATAAGTGACATGTGGTAATCAAATACACACTAACTCCCAGCAGGGACAGACGACACACGGAGTGAGTCCTATCAGAGAGACACCACATATACACACACACACACTCTCCTTTCACTCCAGCTCTATCTTTCCCAGCACTCCTCTAACCTTTGTTTCACTTCCCCCTTGTCCAACAGGTGGGCGTCAGGGCAGGCTGCCAGTGACTGCATTCGAGGCCTTTGACCTGGAGATGAAGAGCTGGACACGGTACCCATGTATCCCCAGCCGCAGAGCCTTCTCCTGCTGTACTGCGACTGACAGGGCGCTCTTCAGCCTGGGGGGTCTCCAGCAGCCCGGACCACACAACTTCTACTCCAGACCTCACTTCGTCTCCACTGTGGAGGAATTCGATTGTGAGCAGGGTGAGCATATTGAACTCTCTCTTTCTCAGTAATCTCTTTCGATTTCTCCTTAAATCCATTTAAACAAAGCCTTATTGACAAAACAATACACAAAAGAAATGTGAATATTGAAATGTCAGCTCAAAGCTATTTTTCATTGTTAGTGTCCTAATTACTTGTCTTAATTTTGAACTGTATGCAGCATCTATTGTTTATCATCTTAAACCTAACAAACTTGTTTTTTTTTTGGAGTGTTTTTTGAGTGTCTTGAAATGAGTGCTTATACTGTCTGACTTTAAAATAAATGCTCACTAGGTTTGATATTTTGCACATTGTCAATGGCTTTCATACATTTTGTGGTTCAAGTGTTCAAATACTTCTTGAGGCCACTGTGGCACTGAGAGAAACATCATATCCATTCATATCTTTTGCTGAACATATTGATCCAACATCCACACTGATTCAACTGTGATATTGATCTAACATATTTTCTCTTCTGTGTTTGTTTTCTCCCACTATTCTCCAACCTGTTTGACATTTAAGTAAAGTGTAATTTCCTGCCTTGTTTGGGCCATATTATCCCCATCCCAGAGGTAACAGTCAAGGAGCTTTTAATTGCACTAACAAAAATAAGAGCGCTCTGTCTCATCATCACATAAATAGCAAAATCTCCACAGACCACCGGCCCTTGTCATAAGGCTATGTGTTGGTTTTTGTCTCCTGATGCTTTTCTTTCTAATTCCCTTTCCATTTGCTAGCTAATATGTATGTGTTTGTGCACGAGTTCAGAACGCACCATATAACTATCTATTACTTCACAGCAGTCAGTTTAGTTCACCAAATCATACCCTAATTTCAGATTAACCAGAACTAATGCTATGCAACTGCCATGACCTACAGTATAGTCCTTAACACATATTTGTAATTGTATTCCCACCATTACTTCAAGACGAATTCCATGCGTCCCGCCTTGAGAATCTCCGCAAATTTGCTGTAAAAGTCACTAAAATGTCTGTGGTTGACGCGCGCGCGTGCGTGCGTGCGTGCGTGGGTGTGGGTGTGTGTGTGAAAGTTGTAAAAGTTTAAATTTGTATTATTATAAACAAAAATCAATAAATATTTTGTGGTCATTTTGGAGTCATAAAAATGCATTTCAAAAAGTAAATATTTTAATTTTAATGCTATAATTTAATAATTTCAAATATTTATTTTTTTATGTTGTTCTAAACCTGACTTCTAAAAAAAAAAAAAAATGTTATCCTCAGTCAACATTCACTTTCATTGCATCTTTTTATCATACAATAAAAGTGAATGGTGACTGAGAATTACATTCTACTTACCTTCTCATTTGGTATTACATGGAAAAATTGAATCCCTTATGGTGAACTATGCTTTTAAATAATGTCATGTTTTAGTAGTAGTTTGAGAAGCATTTACCAAAATAAAAACAACAGATCTTAGCACATTTTGCCATTGAAAAGATACATCTGTGCTTCCCCACTCTTGAAAAGCAGTCATGATTCTCAGACACTTAGACTGACTCAAGTACAGAATATCTGATTTGTCTTCTTTATATGAGGGTTATTCTCACTCACACTCACTCTCACTCAAGCCATATTCCTGACAGTCTATATTAAATCTCTTCTACACCACTCCCTCCATCCACTACACTAAGTCAAAGAAATTAATAAAAAAAGGATAGAATGAACATTGTTGGATGTTTAAACATCAAGCACATATTTGCTCCTACATGCTTTTTAGTGAGATATCTGGCTTTTTAAATGGAGAAGAATTGGAGGAGCCAAGGTTGAAATAAATCACCTTCTATTGGGGACAGCAAGAGTGTGCTGTAAGATTATGGCAGGTAGAATGGAGAGGGGAGGGGTGAATCGCACAGGACAGGTTGTAACTGCTCAATTTTACATTTTAATCAGATGCATTTGCATTTTAACGACCTGTCCTTGCCGCAGTTTGTAGAGTTAACGAAAGCCTTGTGTACCCTGATATTGGGACTGCTAGTATGTGAAAGAAAGATTACGTGTTCCTTGTGTAAGTGGCAATCACTAATTCCTTTATCACTTTACCTATTACTAAAGAGACCATGGAGAATGTAGCCCAGTGTAATTACTAGCCCACATTTACAGACCATACTGTATGCTCAATTACATGGTTCTGCTCTCTAATCTGCCCATTCAACATCACATGTGTGTTCTTGTGTGTGTGAGCATCCATTTATTAGTAGTCCTGCATTCAGTCTTTAATGGACAAATCCTGTGCCTTGTGTGTACAATCTTGATGTCAATGTAATCTGGTACATTAATACTCTCATAAAATTCACTGCTAAATACTGAAATTTAAGGTGAGTAATGAAATTATTTAAAAGATTTCCACCTTGTGAGTTTCTAGTAGTGCAATGCTCACAAATTGCGACTGTGCTGTAATTGTCACACAATTCAAAGTAATTCCCAAACAGGGATATTCTTTCACACACAGTAGGCTAATTGTCTAACACATTTTTCTGCCCCCTTTTGATTGGCAGGAAATAATCAGCCTTGATCATTGGTTGCTTCATTTAAGCTACTTCATATTTTTTTCAGCTGCAGATGCATGGAGCATACTGTCATACATTTACATTACATTTATGCATTTGGCAGACGCTTTTATCCAAAGCAACTTACAGAGCACTTATTACAGGGACAATCCCCCCAGAGCAACCTGGAGTTAAGTGCCTTGCTCAAGGGCACAATGGTGGTGGTCGTGGGGTTCAAACCAGCGACCTTCTGATTAGCAGCCCTGTGCTCTAGCCACTACGCCACCACCACCTCATAGTATATTACATTTTAGTGCAATACAGTATACAAGTATACAGTATGGTGCAATACGTTCCGGTATGTGCACAGAAAATAATAATAATAATAATAATATTTAAAAAATAATAAAAACTTTATTCAAAATTCATATTTAGGCATGCTACTTGTTCAACATTTAAAGTGACTATTTTAAAATGTTATTCTTCAGATTTAGACTACTATCTCTACAAACTCATACCCATTTCAACATCATTTCATTTGCACATTCCTGTATAAAAACTATAACATGACATTCAGTATACTCTTCATCTATATATTCATCTATACAATACAGAAATACAGCAGCTAGACAGAATTACAGGATATATCATCAGAGGCCAAATTTCTTGTGTTTGTGTGTGTGTGTGTGTGTGTGTGTGTGTGTGTGTGTGTGTGTGTGTGTGTGTGTGTGTGTGTGTGTGCTGGTTTGGGTGGTTTAGGTTACAAACTGGTAATTGCAAGGGTATTATGCTATAAATGTGGTTTATGGGGACATTTCTAGTGTCCCCATAATTGAAATCACTTTAAAAAAAAAAACATACTAAACAATGTTTTTTTTTATTATTATTATTTTATGTTTTTTTTTATTTTTATAAATGCATAAAGTTTTGTGAGGGTTAGGTTTAGGGGTAGGGGATAAAATCTATAGTTTGTACAGTATAAAAATAATTATGTCTATAGAGAGTCCTCATAATGATAGCTGCACCAACATATGATAGCTGCTTCAAGGTAACTAAAAAAAATACCATGTTACTTCACTATATGATTAACATATTCATATCCAAATTATTAAAGAAGTTTATAGTCTATAAAAGCTATATTCATATACTATTGTATTTACATGTGCTTCAAGGTAACTAAAAAATACCATGGTACTTAGCTATATGATTACCATATTCATATAGCCTACCACTGTATTAACATAGTGTGTCCAGGTAATGGTACATTTCCAAAAAACATGGTAATGCCATGGTCATTTTAATGTGTTTTCATGTAGGCTAATACATGTTTTGATTATTTTTTTGGTTGGAAAATGTTTTTACCTGTAACTTTACAAGTTGCAAATGTGATGAACTTTATATTAAAGACCTTCTTCAGGTTTGCAGGTTTAATATCTATTGATTGTAGATCCACTGCAACCTGCATTCTCTTTATTTGCTGTGTTATAAAATACAACATGAGCTTATTGGCAAGTGAGTGCACACAAATGATTCAGCAGTGTACATGCAAACTTTATGAGTCATTCAGCTTGAACCGCAAACCGATTCAGACTGCTTTCCTATCTCGTGTGACCAATTCATTTTAAAGAACTGACTCAGATGAGTGAAAATTTGTGATCGGACATCTGGCGATAGTAAACTTCGTTAAAATGTTTAAAAATAATTAAAATGTCAAAACTTTGCAAACTGTACATCGTGGCTTGTGCTGTGTTTGTTGATGCATGCAGCGAACTCATCTCATTAAGGGTGAAAAACATCATAAGACACACTGGTGCAAGCTCTAAAAATGTAATTCAATAACTCACAAGATGAAATCTGAATAAACCGCATGTGAACGCACACAAAGAGTTCCCAACTGGTGACTAGGCAGCTAGATTTCAAATTATTGTTACAATTATTTAGTTTTTGTTTGTGTCTGAGTGTGTCTGAATCCAAACGATTAAAGAAGTTTATAGTCTATGAATGCTAATTTCCATTTGGATGTAAAGTTACATTTAATGATAATTAAGTTTCTAATAATTATCGATGCCCCACTCCCGATGACGTTTTAATTTATGTCCATCATTAAAGTAAATTTGCGATATAGTAGTATCAGTTTTTAATCCCAAAAAAACGTCTCGGTTACATATGTGACCTCCGTTCCCTGATGGAGGGAACGAGACGTCGTGTCGAAGAAGCGAAACTAGGGGTCTCTCTTGAGTGCCGAATATGCCTCTGGTCTATGAAAAAAGGCCAATGAGATGTTGGCAGACAGTATTTGCATACCCCGCCCTGGACATACGGGTATAAAAGCAGGGAAATAGGTCGAGTCCATTCAGGATTTTTCTGAGGAGCCGGAAATGGTCCGGCCACTGCAGTGGCTAGGCTCAGCGACGTGGCCGGGAGGACACAACGTCTCGTTCCCTCCATCAGGCGGCGTGTCGAAGAAGCGACACTAGGGGTCCACGTTAAATCACGTCATGCGCTGAGCCATGTACGTGTACTGCTGACACAGGAGCGGGCAGGTATTTCACGTGCACAAGCAACCAACTATGTTTCAGACTGCATGTACCCTTTCCCAATGCCCCAAAAAAGTCTTCTGGTTACCCTAGAGGGGAACAAGCCGACGCTTGCCAACCTGGGAACGGGCCACGCCTGGCTGGGCCTCTTTTCTCTCTATGTTTCTCGGCATAGAGCAAGAGCAGCCGGGGCCCTTACACGCATCGAGGCAAGGGGGTCTTACCCAGTTTCCTATTCTTTCAGGGGGAAAAGACCCTGCGGAGGCCACACCTGCCAGAAAGGGGAGGTAAAGTTGGTGAAATACATCACATGGGATTTAGGCAACATGTGGAACGTGGCGCAGTGGTGGATCCAACCTCCAGGAGGGGGGAGTTGCTACAGCATAGCGACCGTAGGGCAGCAAAAACTGCTAGGGTACCTGTAGTGGCCTGGGTCGGCAAGTTCCTCCGCTGAACTGCGTACCCAAAAGGGGCTAGGGAGGAATCGACCAGGGACCCGGGTGGGTGGGATCTCCTGGGATAGAACGCACACTGTTTTACCCCGGCCAAGGGAAAGGGATTCACCCGGTCAGACCGTCAGCGTGTACCGAGTTCTACCGGCTCGGACCTGAGAAAACTCAGGACGAGACTGACTCAACCCTGAGATTGTAAAATCTTGCAAAGGTATTAGGTGTTGCCCAACCCGCTGCTCTACAAATGTCTGCTAGGGAGGTGCCCCTAGCCAGTGCCCACGAGGATGCAATACTCCTTGTTGAGTGTGCTCGGATCCGCAACGGGGGGGGTGGGGGGGGGGTTTGGGCGGACTGGGTGTGATAGGCCAATAAGATGGCATCCACCACCCAGTGGGAAAGCCTCTGTTTGGAGAGAGCGTTCCCTTTCTGCTGTCCCCCAAAGCAGACAAAGAGCTGCTAAGAGCACCTAAAGCTCTGAGTGTGGTCCAAGTAGGCACGCAAGGCATGTACCGGACACAGCAATGAAGGGGCTGGGTCTGCCTCCTCCCGGGGCAGCGCTTGCAGGTTCACTACCTGGTCTCTGAAGGGAGTGGTAGGGACCGGTCGGGGTCTTAGGATCACATATGTGTCTACCGGATCGAAATCCAAGCATGTGTTGCAAACAGAGAACGCTTGCAGGTCCCCCGACCCTCTTGATGGAAGTGAGCGCGATCAGCAGGGCTGTCTTTAGAGAGAGTGCCCTGAGTCCAGCTGATTCTAGCGGCTCGAAGGGGGATCTCTGAAGACCGGTGAGGACCACCGAGAGATCCCAGGAGGGGAACAGGCTTGGCCGGGAGGGATTTAACCTCCAGGCGCCTCTTAGGAACCTGATAATTAAGTCATGCTTACCCAGAGACTTGCCGTCTACTGGGCCATGGTGAGCTGCGATAGCGGCAACATACACCTTTAAGGTGGAAGTGGACAGCCTCCCTTCCAACTTCTCCTGTAGGAACAAGAGCACTGACCTAACTGCGCACCTCTTTGGGTCTTCAGCACGGGAAGAACACTAATTCGCAAACAAGCGCCATTTCAGGGCGTAAAGTTGCCTGGTAGAGGGGGCTCTGGCTTGGTTGATCGTGGATACGACGGTAGGTGGTAGACCAGCTAGATCTTCCGTGTCCCGTCCAGGGGCCAGACGTGGAGGTTCCAAAGGTCTGGGTACGGAAGCCAGAGCGTGCCCTGTCCCTGAGAAAAAAGGTCTTTCCTCACGGGAATTCGCCAGGGAGGGGCTGTCGCGAGGAGTACAAGGCCCGAGAACCAGGCCCGGGTGGGCCAATAAGGAGCCACATGTGTGTCTTTGAGTAAAAGAGTAGTGATTTCCACGTGCAGGGACATGGCATGTTCGCCGTGTACTGCGGAGAAGCGGATGCCCATGAAGGGGGGCGGGGGCCTGGCAAACTGAATTGCGTAACCGAGTCGGATGGTCCGGGCCAGCCAGCGAGATGGGTTGGGAAGTGAGAGCCACGCGTCCAAACTCTGCGCTAGAGGCACCTAGGGGATGATTATTTTTGACATACCCGGCAGGTAAATATCCTCGACGGTATCGCCGAAGAGGCCAAACTGGGAGAGGGGGGTGTTGAGGAAGTGAGCTTTGTCGGCCTCACGCATCTCGACCAGGTTCAGCCACAGATGACATTCCTGGACCACAAGCATGGCCATCGCCTGCCTCAGTGACTGCGCTGTGACCTTCGTGGCCCTGAGGGCGAGGTCAGTCGCTGAGCTCAGTTCCTGCAACACATCGGGATCAGGGCCACCCTCGTGCAGATCCTTGAGCGCCTTGGCCTGGTGGACTTGCAGGATGGCCATGGCGCTGTAGGCTTTAGCAGTAAGCGATGATGTCGTCCTGCAGGCTTTGGAAAGGAGCACAGGGCGACCCCCCCCCCCCACGTGGTAGGGTTTCCGGGGCATAGATGGAGCGCAACAGCCCTATCCACCTGGGGAATCGCTGTATACCCTTGGGCACTCCGCCGTCGAGGGTAGCAAGAGCGGATGAGCAGGGCTTGTGACGAGTGGAGAGGGGGGCTCTCCACATAGACGTCAGCTCATCATGCACCTCTGGCAAATACGGGACCCGGGGGGTTGAGACTGTCATCCAACCGCGATGCCTGTGGGGAGGACGGAGGGTTCCAGTCCAACCCCACGCTGGCGGAGGTCCGGGCAAGCATGTCGGACATCTGCACGGCAGCCTCAGCCTGGGTGTGCTGGCCAGAAGGTGGCAGCCCAGGGGAGGTATCAGCGTCAGACACCGTGCTCTCCGATGCAGTGGCGAGCTCATCCACCTCGAGCTCCAGAGGATAGGCAGACTGGAAGTGTCTATAAAGTATTCCAAAATCTTAAAAAAAAATAATCTCATTCTACCAGATTAAATGCCTTTTTTGTGTCAAGTGAGATGGCAGCAACCGGAGTCTGATAAGCAACCGGAGTCTAAGGGGTGCCAGCAGCTTGCAACATCTCTTCAAGATCTATCAAAAAGTCCTGATCATCAATGTTAGGTGCTTAAATATTAGCCAAAGTAAGACTAAAATTTTGCCCCTAAATTTCTGCTAAAACAATAATGACTCTTCCTAATTTATCTTTAATCTGTTTGAGACATTTTAATTGTAGATGCTTACATATCAGTGTAATGACTCCCCTGCCATTACTTGAGCAAGTACTAAAGAAAAAATGCCCACCCCATATCTTCCCAAATTTTTCAGTTTACTGTGGGGGAAAGATGCATTTCTTGAAGAAACACTATATCATAATTCTTATGCTTAAGTAGAGAAAGAACCTTCCTTCTTTTTATGGGGTGCCCCAACCCATTCACATTCCACGTGGAGAGAGACAATCCACTCATATTAACATTTGACATTTTGACAAAATAGAAAAAATAGATTGTGTGTCAAAAACAAAAGCATAATGACCACATTCCAACATTAGTGCAACAATCAAACCCCAAACTTCCCCCCTGAACCAAACAAAAAAAGAAGAAAAACGTGCTTCCATCCCTCTAAACTCAAACAGTGCATGTACGCCAACGAGAGCCCAACTTTGCCTTCGGATTGCTCATGTCTGGTGTTTCCATACAAATTTTGTGAGACAGAATTACACAACAAAAGATCATCTCTAAAACAAACTCACACCACCAATAGATGGAATAAACACAAATAATGTGTAGATAATCCACAACAAACTCCAGCCACTAGGCAGAACCAGCACACACAAAAAAAAAGTAAAATTAATGTTCAGTGAGCCGGCACATTTGGCTGCTACTTGAGTGTAGCAAATGCCCTAATCACTTCAATGACTTGCAAGAAATACTCCACAAAACAAATTCCAGCCAATAGGCAGAACCAGCATAAAAAGAAACAAAACAAAAAAGGCACTCAGTTTCCTCGGACAGTCAAGTGAATGTTCAGTGAGTAAGTCCCCTCGGCTGCAACGTGAGTACCACAATATCTTACTCCATTGACTTCATGAAGGACATCGCTTGCTGGGGACATGTAAATATTTTATAGCCATCCTTAGCCTCTATTCTCAATTTGGCCGAGAACATCAGTGCAAAAGTGTTTCCTTGAATTCCTTGAATCGATCACGTTTCTCTCTTGTCGAATTTGCATATTCTGGGAACAAGAAACTGCTGTGTTTCTTCCAAGAAAGCCTTCCACTATTCCGCGCCTCATGTAACATGAGAGCTTTATCAGATGATCTCAGAAATTTGGCCAGAATTGATCAGGCCTGTCTTCCTCAGGGGATCACCAAGCCAGAACCCCATGAGCTTGCTCAAGTCCAGTCTCTCAGCAAGCCCTGGGATTCGAACTAACGAACTCTAGGGACGGTCTTTACCAGGCGTTTTTACCACTGAGCTACCCAGGCCCCCTTTTTTCCATTCTTTTATCTCCATTTACTATTGACTTCTGATTTTAATGTTCATCAGTGTAATTGGTCGATACTGGAGATGCTGTGTCTGCTTTATTTGCTGAATATTTCTGTCTCTTTGGCTCTGTCCTCAGTGATTCAGTGCACTTATCTGCTGAAAAAACAAATGTAGCTCCAAGCAACTGTGCTTCTATATATTACACAAATTATACATGCTTATCTGAAGAGAAGGACGATATTTTTTATTAGGATAATATCAGGCAGTTTAAAGACTGAGGCTATTCTCACAGTGCACACAGATGATTTTCCTGACATTTCTTTTTCCAGACACTCATAAGCAATTATTTTCAATGAAATCCACTTCAATATATGCAGAATAATGAAATATTTATGACACTTAATTCATGTTTAGTTTATAGGGATTTGTCATGCTGCATTATGAACTCAGGTTTACAAATGGTTTTTAAGTTTAATATCAAAGCATTTCTTTGTTGTTGTTAAGAGCAACCAAGCTTAGAGATTTCTCACTGTTTTTCCTCAGAGTTTTATAACCAGATGAAATTGCATGATAAGCGCAGTTTTCTTTCCTGTTTATTTCCTATTGAACCAGAACATTTGGGAGGGACATATCGAAGGGCTTGTCCCTTTGTTAAATTGCCAATAGGCTTTAGTTAGATCACAACCATGAATTATGATTTGCTACTTTTTAGTCGGTTGCAGATGGTATTATGGGCACATTCATTCTCATTCTAGAAAGCATTTGATTGGAGAAAAAAAATCTGTGTAATGAAAGATAAATCATCAATGTTTTTGTTCCATTTTTCCTGACGAGAAAGACTATAAGTAGCATATAAATGGCATGAAAATTAACAGACATGGACTCAAAGCCACAGAAATCAAGTTTAAAAGTCAAATAAATTTGTCTTTAAATTTTGTGTGGTACAATATATCAGTTACCATTTGGGTAGAACTGTAAAGCATTTGCTCATTGATGTTTAAAACTGTTTGAAACCTGTCAAATCAATTCGAAGTGAATACAATCTGAAGTGAATACAAATGAATGGGGGCATGAAAGGATTGCCAGCCATGATTTAAGATTGTCCTTTGTCCTTTGGCCAGCTGTTTTATTCATCTGCCAACATTTATGTGCAGGTCTTGAGATGTCTGTCTCTTTTCTCTCTAATAGTCAGAGCTACAATAAGTGAGAGTGTGTGCAATAGCTTTTTTAATTTTTGCAGATAAAGTATATGATCATCGTAGTGCATAATCAAACACCTTTCTCAAATGCTCATGTCTCAAATGCTCAATGCTGTGTCTCTCCACATTTCTTTATTGTTATTCCCTTTATATAATTTACTATCTCATTTTCTTTGGCTCCTTCCCGTGCTGTCACATCTAATACTTTCATATAATTTTATTTCGTTTACCATTCTGTTGCATCTTTCATAATTCTTTCATCCTTTGCTTATGTTTTCTTGTTCAGTCTACTTCAGCATCATGAATCATGCAATTATGTTGCAACCTCAAGAAGATCAACTCTAGTTTGTTAGCATGCATATTGAGACATTATGTATTGATGTATTGCTCTGGCAGTAATGTTTCAGATGACTCGGTTATTGCACAACATACAGGGCACATTTCCATGATTGCTCAAGTGCAGTTGTTTTTACATGTTAAAGTTTGAATGAATTTTCAGCATCCATTAATTTGAGATGTTAATACATAATAGCAACATTGTGAAACTACATAGCTGCAGTTACAGTTTTATCAACTGTTGCAGGAAAAAGTATGTGAACTCTTGGATTTAAAGCTTAGATTTGCAAAATTAGTCAAAACATTTTATGTGATAAAATTCAAGTATGTCACAATAATAGACAAGTGCATTCTGCTTAAACAATTAATTCACAAATTATTGTATGTTTTCATCTCTTTATTGAGCACATTCAGAGTGCAAAAGTTTTGTAAACGTTGAGGTTACTTTCATAACCTCCGTTCCCTGATAAAGGGAATGAGACATTTTGTCGATGTAGTGACACTAGGTGTCACACTTGGGAGCCCAAGACACTTTTGATCTTTGAATGCCAATCGGAATTGTCGAGTGGTATTTGCATGCCACTCCCCCAAACATGCGGGTATAAAGGGAGCTGGCATGCGAACCGCTCATTCAGGTTTTGTGTTGAGGAGCCGAGACAAGGTCCCGGCCATTTCTGTGGGTATTCCAGTGTTGTGGCAGGAGGGACACAACATCTCGATCCCTCCATCAGGGAACGGAGATTACGTAAGTAGCCAGGACATTCCCTATCTGTCACTCACTCGACGTTGTGTCAATTTAGTGACACTAGGGGTCCCTATTCAAAACGCCACAACTAGCTGAACTGTGTTACGTGAACTGGCATTGCGAGATGGGCAGACTATTGAGTGCCTCGTAGCCAGTGCACCAGGCTGACACATAACCTCCCCCAATGCAGTTATGATTGTCGAACGGCCCATCGGGAACAAGTCGACAGCCCAAAAAATAGGGACAGGCTAGCCCTGTCATGCCTCTTTTCCTCTTTTTTATCTCCTCAAAAATAAGAGTGACATTTGTTAACCGACTGGGGCCACCAGTGTCTACATTGGGGGGGTCATTTCCAAGGGAAAGACACTGTGGGGTATTTTGAGTGGAAATACGCCACATGGTCTTGCCGAGCCTTGTCGGAAATATGTCATGTGGAGATGAAAGGCGCTATGCACAAGCGATACACCGGCCAGCTGTCCTGGACTTACATGTTCATACCTGCCAAGACAAGGGACAAAACAGGCTCGGGAACAGCATCTCCACCGCCATCTCACTGAGCACTGGGGCCCCCCCAGGGATGTGTGCTCAGTCCACTGCTGTTCACTCTGCTGACTCTCGACTTTGCAGCAATGCACATCTCGAACCACATCATCAAGTTTGTGATGACACGACCGTGGTGAGTCTCATCAGCAAGAACAACGAGTCAGCATAAAGAGAGGAGGTGCAGCAGTTAACAGACTTGTGCAGAGCCAACAATCTGTCTCTGAATGTGGACAAAACAATAGAGATGGTTGTTGACTTCAGGAGAGCACAGAGTGACCACTCTCCACTGAACATCAACATCTCCTCTGTGGATATCGTCAAGGGCACCAAATTCCTTGGTGTTCACCTGCCGGAGAATCTCATATATTAGGGCTGTCGATTTAACACGTTAATTCAGTGCGATTAATTTTATAAAAAAATTTTATAAACATTTTAGCTATTTTATAAAAAAAAAAAAATTATAAAAAATAACGTATTAAATTTTTTTTACAAATTAATTGCCCCCCAGACCGTAATAACGAAGAGCCCTTCCTGAGAAATGCAAGCTTGTAGTACCACCTGTCTACTCCAGGGGGCAGTAAGTGAAACTTCAGCTGTGTGAGCAACACACAGTTTATACAGTGAAGAAATCAACCCATCAGCAGACAGAACAACACAAACATGCGTAACAGTCTTGCGTTCAAAACACTTGATGGAGCGCAAATCCGAACTAAGGGATCTCAAGATGTGTTCTATTATTAAACTATATTTAACTTGACACAGTGACCTAAAAATGTTATGTTTATGATGCAACGCACCTGAGACGCTACACAAGCATGTCTGATGCATGTGTACACTGACAGGACCTTATACATATATATATATATATATATATATATATTGTAATATTTAAAGAGAGTTATGTATAATTATTTCATCATTACATACTGAATTATTGTTATATGATGGGCTTTCTCAGCAAATATTTGTATATGCGATTAAATGCGATTAATCGCGATTAATTAATCGGGACATCATGCAATTAATTTGATTAAAAATTTTAAGCGATTGAGAGCCCTAATATGTATATATATTATATAAGCAATATCACACAAGCAAGAGTGCGATATGGCCCTACATCAGCACTGCTGTGTGAGTGCTGTAGGTAATTACAGCAGTGCTGATGTAGGGCCATATAGCACGATTGCGAGTGTGATATTGCTTATATACAACAGTTCAATGAACAAGTACATTTTAAACAATTAGTAAAAACTGAGTACGGTCATAAAATTGCATTTGTGCATGGAACTACTTTATTACACAACTGCTCAGAATCTGCCGTTGTTGGTTCAAAACAAATGATGCGTCCAAGCCTTCAAAATGTTCACTTCAGAAATAGTATTATGGCTTGTCCTGTGGACAAGCATTTCCCAGATGGGAGAGGAGTAAACAGACAAACAGTTGGGGTGAGAGGTGTCTTTGATAATTCTTCTCACCATCCTTAGGCAGCGTTTGTTGTGAATGTCTTTGATGGAGGGTAGCTGAACACCAGTGATGTATCAGGCAGTTTTCACCACCCACTGGAGTGCCTTCTGGTCTGAGACAGTGCAGTTGCCATACCACATTGTGATGCAGTTTGTTAGGATACTTTCAATAGTGCAGCAGTAAAAGTTCAGCAGGATATGGGGGGACAGGTGAGCTTTCCTTAGCTTCCTAAGGAAGTAAAGGCGCTGTTGCGCCTTTTTGATCAGATTGGAGTTGTTGTAGGTCCAGGAAAGGTCCTCAGAGAAATGGACACCCAGGAACTTGAAGCATGTCACACGCTCCACTTCATCCCCTTCAATGTAGATGGGAGTGTGTGTGTGGCCTTTCCTAGTCCACAATCAGGTCCTTGGGGTTCTGGGAGTTGAGTGTGAGATTGCTGTTGGCACACCACAAAGTAATTTGCTGTACCTCTTCCCTTGTGCTGTCTCATTGTTGCCGCTGATCAGGCCTACCACCGTGGTGTCATCTGAAAACTTGATTATGGAGCTGGAGCCATGATCAGGTATGCAGTCGAGGGTGAAGAGAGGATTGGACTCAGCACACAGCCCTGTGGTGCACCAGTGTTCAAAGTGAGGGTGGAAGATTTGTGGTTGCTGATCCTAACAGACTGTGGTCTGTTAGTGAGAAAGTCCAAGGTCCAGTTGCAGAGGGAGGGGTTGATGCCAAGATCAGTGAGCTTGGAGATCAGCTTGGATGGGATCACATTATTGAAGGCAGAACTGAAATCAGTGAATAGCATCCTGCCATACATGTTGTTTTTGTCCAAGTGAGTCAAGGCGGGGTGAAGAGCTGAGGCAATAGCATCCTCAGTTGACCTGTTGGGTTTGTAGGTGAACTTATATGGGTCCAGTGTAGGGGGCAGGCATATTTTCAGGTGGGAGAGGAGTAGCCTCTCAAAACACTTTGCTATGATGGGAGTAAGAGCAGCGGGGCAGAAGTCATTGAGGGCTACTGCAGTAACATGTTTTAGTACTGGTACAATGATAGCTGTTTTGAAGCAGGTGGGGACAATGGCCTAGGCCAAGGAGGGATTGAAAATGTTGGTGAAGACGTCAGCCAGCTGTTCTGCGCAGGCCCTGAGCACTCGGCCCGGGATGCCATCAGGGCAAGCAGCTTTATGTGCATTCACTCTGCTCAGGGTGGAGCATATGTCACTGGAGGAAAATGTGAGTAGCAGATCATCAGGTGGGAGCTCAGCTTTTATGGGTGGTTCTGTGTTTCCACGATCAAAGCGAGCATAAAAGGTGTTCAGTTCTTCTGGGAGGGTGGCGGGGGATTGGCCCTGGATAAAGTAAAGGCTTCCCGTTCGCCAGATCTGAAAGCAGCACCACGTGACTTTCAGCAGGAGCAGCACTTCCTTGTTTGTTTTATGGGTGATTACCTTGTCGGCTATCCTGTTGATGTGTTGCAGAACAGAATTTGTGTAGCTATTAATGTCAGTGTGGGAGTCCAGTTTGGCCTGAGAAGCAAACACATTCCAGTCTGTGTTCTGGAACTCATGCTGTAGTGAAAAGTCTGATCCTTCCAGCCACACTTTTACAGTCCTCACTGTGGGTTTCACATATTTGATAATGGGGGTGTATTTGGGGAATAGGAACAGGGATAAGTGATCAGATTGTCCAACATGAGGGAGGGGGTGGCTTTGTAGGCATCAGAGATGTTTGTATAAACATGATCAAGAGTGTTGTCTCCTCTTGTAGGGCAAAAAACTTTTTGATACATTTTGGGGAGTGTTGACCTCAAATTAGCATGATTGAAATCCCCATCAATGATGAAAGCTCCATCTGGATGCGTTGTTTGCAGTTTACTAACAACAGAAGAGAGTTCCTTCATGGCTAGCTTAAAGAGGTACTCAATATCAGCAGAACAGTGGGATTTGCTAATAACATCATCAATGCACCAAGTTCTGTTTACATAGATGCAAACACCCCCACCTTTGCTTTTAACGGAATCCATAGCCGTTCTGTCAGCTCTATGGATATCATGCCCCTTTAGCTCAATCACGCTGGTTGGAATGGTGCTATTGAGCCAAGTTTACATGAAAACCATAACGTTGCATTCCAAAAACTTTCACTGAGTAATCCGGAGCCATAGTTCGTCAATCTTATTTGCCAGAGACTGTATATTAGCGAGGAAGATTCTCGGTAGCGCTGGGAGATGTGGGTTTAGCTTTAGCTTAGCCTGCAGGCCACCCCGCTTACCCTGTCTTTGTTTACGCTCATGGCACCAGTAACGTGCACTTCCTGTTGGACTCACTCGAGTCCAGGGACCCGAGTAACTCTGGAGGTAGTAGATGTAGGTCTGATTTTGTATCCACTGCCGTGTTTGTGCAGTGAAGTTTGATTTCCAATAGTGTGTGCCAGCTGTATGAAGTTAGTGCAAATTTGTGACAAACAACTGAGCTGAAAATAACTACGTAAACAATAACTTATTTGCAAAAATTAGAGAGACGATGAGCCTCACCTTGTGCACGCACCGCCATTACGTAATAATCGGTCCTGCACCGTTTCAGCCCTGCAGAGGATAGTGAGGACAGCTGAGGAGACCTCCATCAAAGACATTTACACCAATGTTGCATTCACAAAGCAACTAGCTTTGTAGATGACCCCACACACCCCTCTCACAAACTCTTCACCCTCCTGCCATCTGGCAAGAGGTACCGAACCATTCAGGCCCTCACGGTCAGACTGTGTAACAGCTTCTTCCCCCAAGCCATCAGACTCCTCAATACTCAGAGACTGTAATGACACACACACACCTGTACACCATCCAACTTTTGCACATATCCAGAGTTGCACTTAATTCATTGTCACTTTATATCTGGCTGCTACCTCAATTACTGCTATGTCCATAGAACACCATTTCATAGTATGTTATGTTTACATTTGGCATTATTAGAAAGTGTCATCTTTTTGCACTTCTCAGATTAGAAATGTGTACTGGTCTCTCACTGTCTCTTCCTGTGCCTATTGTCCTGTTCCTTTTTAGTATTTATTGTACTGTCCTGTACTTTATGTAGGAATGTGTAAGTCTTATTTAGTCTGTGTAGTCTCATGTGGTTCTGTGTTTGTCCTATGTTGTTTATGTAGCACCATGGTCCTGGAGGAACATTGTTTTGTTTCACTGTGTACTGTACTAACTGTATATGATTGAACAACAATAAAAAACACTTGACTTGACACTTGATTTGACTCTGCATCCTTTGTGAAGATGCGAGGGGACAGGGACAGGCCGAAAGGGAGGACCTTGTACTGGTATGCTCGACCCTCGAACGCAAACCGCAGGAACGGTCTGTGTCGAGGTAGAATCGAGACGTGGAAGTACACTTCCTTCAGGTCTACCGCTGCAAACCAATCTTGATGCCTGACGCTCACTTGAATTCATTTTTGCATCGACATCTTGAACGGGAGACTTAGGGACAGGCTCTATTGCACCCTTCCTTAGGAGGGTAGCAATTTCCGTGTGCAAGGTAGCGGCGTTCTCGCCCTTCACCGAGGTGAATTGGACGCTGCTGAACCTGGGCAGACACATGGTGAACTGAATCCCGTAGCCGAGTCGGACAGTCTGGGTCAGCCATCGCGACAGGTTGGAGAGCGCAAGCCACACGTTCATGCTCTGAACCACTCGTCGGACGTACCGGCGGGTGGGGCCTCGCAACATGGTGGAGTCTGAGGTGCCACCTTAAAGGGGCTTGAGCCCTTTGCGTGCTGAGTCGAGGGATATCGAAGCACTTACCTGGCTCCCGATACCCACCAGAGGATCGGTCGGGGAGGGGAGAAGAGGTACATCGTCCCCACAGTCCGTTGAAACTGTCCGGGTGTGGGTGTGTTTGTCTGTGAATGGCGCCGCGGGCCCAGGAACCACTCATCGCACCATGAGGGTTCAGGGAAAAGCAGATGGTTCCACTTTAGCCCGACGCTCGCGGCTGCCCGGGAAAGCATGTCCGTCATTTCCGCGACAGCCTGTGATGATCGTACCTGAGGGGGGAAGCCCAGCCGAGGCCTCCGCGTCCGACTGAACGAGCCTGCTCTCCGATGCTGCGCTCGAGAGCTCATCACTTTCGTAGCCCCGAAAAAGAGCCGGCGGACTCATCCGGAAGCCCGATCGGGGCAAACGAGTGTGCTGGGGAGGTCCTTGGGGGAATGCCCGGCGGAGGTGGTCTCATTGAGGTCCCCAAATCGCCCCCAGTGCTAGCCGAGCTGGCCTCATATCCATAGGTAAGGCAAGCCGCGACCGCAACGGTGCCATGGTCGTGTTCTCGCAGTGAGGACATGACCCATCCAATAACGATGTCTCTGTGTGGGCCGAGCCAAGACACGAAAGACAGCGATCGTGGCCATCAGAAGGCGAGAGATAACGACCGCTACCAGGAATAACACACAAATGGAAAGTCACCTTTAGAAAGTCGCGTCTTTAAAAAGACGTTTCCGTGTGTGCCGCTCTTTTAGAATATACTCTTTTATAATACACTCTTTTAGAATATACTCTTTTATGGTTCTGCCGAAGTCCCCGGGGGCGATCTCTGCAGTGCACCAGTGCAGAGGGGGGAGAAGCCGCTGAAATGCGACGTCAGATCCAGCCGAGGTAAATGGAAGCCGTGGGAAATTCAGCTCAGTGAGCATCAACCGCTCGGCTCCAAAGAGAAAATCTGAATGAGTGGTTTGCATGCCAGCTCCCTTTATACCTGTATGTTTGGGGGGAGTGGCATGCAAATACCAATCGCCAATTCCCATTGGCTGAGGTGTCTCGGGCTCCCAAGAGTGACCCAAGTGTCACTACATCGACAACGTCGAGTGAGTGACAGATAAGGAACTGGTTAACACTCCTTTGGGAGAAAAACAATAATTTTTATATCTCAACTGTGTCTCCTAGAAAGCAGTGTTATAACATAGAGATTACGTGGAGACTTGTGTTTTCTCTGATTGTTATCTTAAGAAAATTATGTAAGTAATCTTAGGTTTATTTTCCTGAGGAATTTTAGGAGATATGAGAGATATATGAGATATCTGAGATCTCCTTTTAAGTCTCCTGAGCTATGAAAGAGCAACCTCTGAGCAATAAAATTTTCCGCTGGGTATACCTCCACCGAATGTTTCCTATAATTGCAGATCAGACCTGCACAATGGTTAGGAGCAATTTTCTTCCTGCAACTGTAAATATGCATATGCATTTTTGGATTTGAGAAGTTTTCCTAAATGAAAAGCATGCATTAACTGCTCATCAAGAGAAATCCTTGAGTGATTTTCTGAACACAGTTTCACAGAACTGAAAAAAAAACAAGAAAAACAATGTTTATGAGATAACACAATCAACTTTTTTAAATTATGTCCCTCAATTACAAAAGGGCAGATAAAAATGAAAGCACAAAAATTACAATAAATTGTCATCTCACTGCAGTTAAGAGACTGCTAGCATTAAGCAAGAAACATACAGTAAATCACACATCCAGGAAATGAAAGGACAGAGCATTGAGCACCAGTAATTGAGTTACTGTGCTGAATGTGTCCCATCAGCTAATGGCCCTGGATTAAGATGATGCAGCATTACTGATATCGCACTGTGATATCACTGGGCTCTAGTTGCCTCCTTTACAGTATGACTGAAAATGATTCTTCAGTACCCTGTGGGAAATGTAATATGGCTGATCTCGCCTCTGACTTTTATAGTTTGACTATGAGTTATTGAGGAGAGAACATCCACTGTGTCAAATTAAAGCCTTTTTTTCTTTTGCGTCATGGTATTTTTTTCTCTTCTAATGATGAAACTGCCAAGCTGGTGCAAATAAAACAAACTTTTGAACTGTCATCATAGGATGTTGTTGTACCCTTCCAGGCTTCTTAAAGGGTTAGTTCACCCAAAAACCACGGCAGCAAAAACCACTCAGCATTCTCTGGATTATGTCACACACAAAATCACACCGCTGCTGACTGATTTATATAAAAGAAAAGAAAGTCATACATGTCTTTGCAGGGTTAGCGAGAAATGGAATACATGTAATGGGATTATATATTTAAAATATTAAATATAAGTAACTGTATCCCACTCCAGTTACAATGTAAATCTTTGTTAATTAGAATAGTTACATTCAAAAAGTATTTTGATTACTGAAGAGATTACATTGAATTTTATTTTAATTTGTTTCATTTAATATTTAGTCCTTTCAGATGGAAATCATATATACATATAAATGATGCGATCCAAAGTGCATTTGAACAGTGGTGAAACACTTTCTTATGATATGTTACATTCATACAACAGACAGAGGAGTAAGTTCGAAGAAAGTTTGGAGCAGAAGAAATAGAAATAAAACTTGTGTAAATTGTCAGTTTTACGCTAAGCTAAAATTATATTTCTAGCCATTTTACATGCACATGTTACCAGGCATGATCATATTTTATTATCAAGAATATTCACTTTGCATCATAATTTCTTTTTTTCTAGTAAGACCTTTGATATTAGGGCAAAAATCTTATTTTTGATAATAATTTGTATTGTTTTCTTGTAAAAATATAAAACAAATCCTTAAAACAAGGATTGTTTTAGAAACAACACCTCGTAAGATATTTAGGTTTTTCAGAGAATGTATTTTTAACGTGTATTTTGTCTTGCTGTACTGGGTTTTTATAGTCAAAACAAGTGAAAAAAAATCTACCAGTGCTGAAGAAATAATCCAAAGTATTTAGAATATGTTAGTGACCTTTTTATATGTAGTGGAATACATTTCAAAAGTTTCCCTCTCAGCCCTGCATCTAGGATATCATGATGGAGAGTAAATAATGGGAATTATAATTTTTGGGTGAACTGTCCCTTTAAAAATGAGGGTGGTATTAGGGTGAGCAAATAAGTACATTTTCATTTTGGCTGAACTACTTTAATGAGAGGGCATGTCTTTGATAAGCCACTGAAGATTAGCATTACACAAATCAGCAGATGGTGTTTGTGTAGACACAAAGCACATGTTGAGCATTGCTGCCTCTCATGGCTTCCAAACACTGAGGCTCATTACCTCAGCTGCTGTGTCCTGTGGCATGCAGGCACAGTGTATTCACTCATTATGTGTGACTGCTGCCATTGTCAGCTTGTGTTCTCTGGGCTTTCACATGAATGAGTGTGGCGTTTGGAACAATGTTGGATTCCTCAGACTTACCCTCAGTTAGATTGTACAGACAAGGTTTGTGTTTGAAGCTTTTAGTGTGAATTTCCTCCCTAAATGTTTTAACAATTACAGCATGCCAAGGTCAGGAATAAACCAAGGCTTGGTGCAAAAATGTCACACACTGAGAAATACAATTTTAACCAAAAAAAATAATAATTAAGTGGGTTTTGATTCAATTCAGAAAAATTATTTAAAATCAACATGAATACATTAGGCAACACCAACAAAGCTTTTTTAAGCATTAGATCAGGTAGAAATAGCTTGTTAAAGTAACATCTGCAGGTTATTACTTTTTTCATCAGATATTTCAAGACAAGGTGCTGAAAATGCCCTCATAGTAATTTCCTCTGTTTGTTTGTTTTTTTATCTAATATTTAACATTAAATATTTCATTATATTCTATAAGGACTATCTAGTTTTGGGTTTAGTGCCTCTGCAGACACTATAGACACTGTAGCTGTCAGATATCTGAATTCAGTGACTCAAGAAGCGAGTGTTGTTGAATGTATATCTTATAAGGAGTGGTTTTTAATTAGTAAAATGTGAGGAAATCAATCCCCATAACATCAAAACTTTAAACAGTGATTACTCCAAAATGTACTTGTTAGACAGTAGAGAGCTGGATAATTTATTGACACAGTAAAGTGGTTATGCGCAATTGTTAATTGAGGTGTGTAACTTCTTCAATGTTAAAATACTTTCTCTGATCCCAGTTTAATATGCAGAGAGTATATTCTTAAGCCATTCTTAAAAACTATAAACACTCTGACTCTGTGGTGATTTCAAATTTGCTCTGTTTGTCAAGAGGCATTTATTTATCATTTGCATAGTTAACACTGGGAGAACTGTGCATTGAAATGCTTGTGACGAGGCTCATACATATAATGACAATAACAAGAACAGACACGGACAGAGCATTAAGTGACAGTGCAAGTGACAGTGAGTGGCCCATCCAGCCCGACATATCAACATTGGTCATCCAATGGCATGAGTATGGGGCGGGACTACCTGTATGTTCAACCAAAGGTAGAAGGGGGGAGAATTCAGGGAAAGCTGTTTAAAAATAATGTTTATTTTTGCAATTCCATTTGGTAGCGCTAGTGGAGCAAAAATGACACATTTTAGCTGTAAATATTTCTACTTGATCTAACCCTACAAAAAATAATTTTGTGGTGTAACTTAATAAATTCAGGTTCATTAAGTCATGTTAAATAATATTTTAATTTGAATAACAACAGATCATTAAGATGACATTTACTAGCCAATTATTGAAAATTAATTCTATCAGAGCGTTCACATTTATGCATTCGGTTTTATCCAAAGCGACTTACAGAGCCCTTATTACAGGGACAGTCCCCCCAGAGCAACCTGGAGTTAAGTGCCTTGCTCAAGGGCACAATGGTGGTGGCCGTGGGGTTCAAACCAGCGACCTTCTGATTAGCAGCCCTGTGCTCTAGCCACTACGCCACCACCACATAATTCGCGTAAACAAATGAGAGATTCAACCAAACAATGAAAATTCTGTAATAATTAATTCCAATAGGTCTAAACCTGTTTGGATTACTAAATGGAGATGTTAGGCAGAATGACAGCCTTAGTTGTCATTCACTTTCAATGTTTTTTTTGTTTAGTTTTTTCCATAAAGTGAAAGTAAATGACATTTTCCATGTCATGATTTATTTATTTTTATTTATTGTCTACTAAAGAATCAAATCTTCTCAAATACTCACTTTTCAATCATGTCCATTCAATCATGTGCCATCTGCAGCAAAAGCCATTCACACATCTGTCTAAAGTAAGATATGCCTCTATCATCATTGTTTTATCTTTGTTCTGCACATTAACTCTTTAATACACTCATATTTGCAATGGTATCAGGGTCATCATAAATTAAAATGTACAATTACAACAGTGTAACTTGTGCATATTAAGGCTGTGTGTAGCATATTAGTGCATTAGCGTCATGAATTCATATTGTAAACAAATGAAAATGTTTCTACTGCATATATATATTACTTTAAATCATCATCAAATGGTTAAAACAGATTCTTTTACTGGCCTCATGTGAATTCTACTCAAAGAATGAGGCACACAGTCATTGATAACACATTTTTAAGGTTTTACATATAGCATCCACATATTTAATGTACTTCTAAATGCCTCCCACAGCGGTGTGTTGCGTGTCTGAATGTTTGGAAACAGTACCATTGCTCGGCTGTTTAGAACTTCTTTTTCAAATCAAATCACTTTATTGTCACACGATCATATGCAGCAGTGGGTGAAAGTCTTGTGTGCAGTTCTGAGCAACATAGCAGTCATGTTAGAGACGTATACCAATTTACATATCTAATGTACACATAATTACGCTACACAATAATAATATACAATTTACATTAAACAATACACACAATATAGAATACACATAATATAGAATACACATGCAATAAAAAAAACTATAAAGTGTATAAAAAAATATACAGTAGGTTATATTGTGATTGTCCAGTGTAAGATTAATAAAGTGCAGTGCTGATGTATATTGATCGTGATATATATCAAGTGAAGAGGCACTGGTGAGTCTTCTTCACAACAGCTTCAGTGTGGACGGACCATATGAGTTCCACAGTGATGTGGACACCGAGGAACTTGAAGCTGCTGACTCTCTCAACTGGTGCTCTATTAATGGTGATGGGGCTGTCTTCTCTGTCTTTCCTCCTGAAGTCCACTACAAACTCCTTGGTCTTACTGACCTTGAAGGACAGGTTGTGCTCCTGACAACAGCGCGTCAGAGTGTGCACCTTCTCTCTTTTCTCGTTTAATCATTGTCAGTGATCAGACCTACCACCGTTGTATCGTCAGCAAACTAAATGTCATTAGAGCTATGTGTTGCCACACAGTCATGTGTGTACAAGGAATACAGGAGTGGGCTGAGAACACAGCCCTGCGGGGCTCCAGTGTTGAGGGTCAGTGAGGAGATTTTGTTGACAATTCTAACCACCTGACGTTTGCCTGACAGGAAGTCTAGGATCCAGCTGCATAGCAAGCTGTTTAGGCCCA
Organism: Moxostoma hubbsi; assembly: GCA_032164185.1. NCBI lineage: Eukaryota > Metazoa > Chordata > Actinopteri > Cypriniformes > Catostomidae > Moxostoma > Moxostoma hubbsi. The sequence goes on from JAVLUX010000001.1 coordinate 66,706,606, forward strand.
GAGCCCAGAGTTTCACATCAAGCTTGGAGGGCACTATGGTGTTGAATGCAGAGCTGTAGTCTACAAACAGCATTCTCACATATGTGTCCACTCGGAAGAGTGGTCTGTTTTTCCAAATGGTGGGTGGGGGAGGGATTTGTAGCCATCCCTGAAAGGAGAATAGCAGTGGTCCAAAACCCGGTCCCCTCTTGTGTTGAAGCTGATATGTTGGTGGTATTTTGGTACGATTGTTTTCAGATTGGCTTTTTTAAAGTCCCCGGTCACAATGAACGCGGCCTCATGGTGCGCGGTTTCCTGCTCACTTATACTCCCATACAGTTTACCCCTGAATGAAGAAGAACTTCTACGGAAGTATATCGAGGCCTTTACACACTCCTGTCATCTCTGCTTATTTCAACTCTCTCTTCTGTTCTCATGCCTCACAAGGGCCATCTAGACAATCGGCTCTGTCTAACACAAACTCCACATGCTCTCCTCTGCACTCTGCAGCCTCCAGTAACTGACTGACTGATAGAGTGCAAAGCTCTCGTGGATTAGCTCATTGATCTGCTCTAGTCAATTCCAGAGAGCATCTCGGCCCATGAGAGTGCAGAGGAGTATCAGAGATGTATCTGTGTGTGGATGTGTGATTCATAAATACTTTCATGGAGATTAAAATGCCACTTTCTTTCCATTGTGCTTGATTTGATACATTTGTGGAAAGTATGGTCTTTTAAGTCTATTAATATTAAGGTACTTTCTCCTGTCCCAGCTTAATATGCAGAGACAACTGTAAAAAAGCACTGTAAAAAAAGTAGTTTTGCACTGTTACCTTAAGGAGGAGTTTCTGCTTGATCTAACCCTTTAAAATGACTTTTTTTGTTGTAATTTAATGTCTTCATGTTGATTTAAGTCATTTAAACGTCTCTGTTCCCTGATGGAGAAAACGAGACGTTGTGGCGATGTAGTGACACTAGGGGGTCGATCTTGAGATCCCCGATCACCTCGGATCTTTGAGAAAAAGCCAATGAAAATTGACGAGTGGAATTTGCATGCCACTCCCCCAGATATACAGGTAGTAAAGGGAGCTGGAATGTGGATTCATTCAGGTTTTGTGCTTAGGAGCTGAGACACGGTCCCGGCCATTTCAGCGGCTAGAACAGTCGCTGAACGGACACAACGTCTCGTTCCCTCCATCAGGGAACGGAGGTTACAACAGTAACCGAGACGTTCCCCTTCTGTCACTCACTTGACGTTGTGTTGATGTAGTGACACTAGGGTTCGGTATGGAAAAACACCACAAAAGGTGAACCGTATTACGTGAACTGCCGATGCAGGTGCAAGCAAGCTGCTTTGTGCGAAATAACCGGTGCATCAGACTACACGTAACCTCCCCCAATGCCCCAAAAGATGTCACGTAGTTCCCCACATCCCTGAGGGGGGGAAGTGACATAACTAGCATGGGAGCAGGCCACACCAGCCGCCTTTTCTCTCTATGTTTGCTCTCCACAGTGTATTAGATTCGGCTGTGGCCATCTAACACTATCATATGCATCGGGGAAGGTGTTCTTTTCCTTTCCTATACTTTTAGGGGGAAAAGACCCCATGGAGACCACATCCTTCCCAAAAGGGGAGGTCAACGTGTGGCAATACGACACATGGGCTCAGCAGCCTCACATGGAAGAGGCGCGGTGGTAGGTCCAGCCACGAAAGGGGGAGGGTCTCTTCAAACACAGCGATCAGGGTAGAGCTCTGCCCAAGGGAGACACGGGTCCACCAACAGGGACTCAGTACTGCGGTATTTACATCACAGTCTGGTGTCTGTGCAAGAAGGCTCACTAGGGGGAATGCATGTTTGCACAGCCCCCGGGGCCAGCTGTGTGCCTGCCCCCCTGTTCCAAGTGGGGCTCGCGGGGAGCATCCGCTGTGGTGTTGAGGCTGTCCGGGATATGAGTTGCCCGCAGCAACCTCAGCCGGGTGAGCCTTTGGTCACCAGAGATGAAGACTCATTCAGCCGGTCTCATTTTGGAACCAGACGGGGGCAAACGAACATGCTGGTGAAACAGAGGTCTGCGGGGAATTACCCGGTGAAACTGCACCCATTGAACTCCCCAAATCACTTCCAGTGCCAGCCGGGCCAGCCTCATACCTATTGGTAGAAGGTGCAGTGCGGAGGGCGGCTAGAGTGACTTTCCCGCTTCGGAAGAAGGAAAGCCACAACCGCAACGTTGCCATGGTCGTATTCTCGCAATGAAAACATGAGCCATCCATAAACGCTGCCTCAGTGTGCTCGCTGCCAGACATGTGTAGCAGTGCCCATGGCCATCAGAGGCAGAGAGATAGCAATCGCACCCAGGAATCACACAAGGTCGGAAATTAATCTTTAAAAAGATGCATCTTTAAAAAGATGTTCAGCGTCAATGCGTGTGCTCTTTTAAGAAATATATTCTTATATATATATATATATATGTATATATTGAAATAAAGAAGTATATATATTTACAGTGCATCCGGAAAGTATTCACAGCGCTTCACTTTTTCCACATTTTGTTATGTTACAGCCTTATTCCAAAATGTATTAAATTAATTATTTTCCTGAAAATTCTACAAACAGTACCCCATCATGACTACGTGAAATAAGTTTGTTTAAAATCTTTGCAAATGTATTAAAAATAAAAAATGAAAAAAATCACATGTACATAAGTATTCACAGCCTTTGCCATATCACTCAAAATTAAGCTCAGGTGCATCCTGTTTCCACTGATCATCCTTGAGATGTTTCTACAACTTGATTGTCCACCTGTGGTAAATTCAGTTGATTGGACATGATTTGGAAAGGCACACACCTGTCTATATATGGTCCCACATTTAAAAGTGCATGTCAGAGCACAAACCAAGCCATGAAGCCCAAATAATTGTCTGTAGACCTCCGAGACAGGATTGTATATAGGCACAGATCTGGGGAAGGGTACACATAAATGTCTTCAGCATTGAAGGTCCCAATGAGCACAGTGGCCTCCATCATCCATAAATGTAAGAAGTTTGAAAGCACCAAGACTTTTCCTAGAGCTGGCCGCCCGGACAAACTGATAAATCGGGGGAGAAGGGCCTTAGTCAGGGAGGTGACCAAGAACCCGTTGGTCACTCTGACAGAGCTCCAGTGTTTCTCAGTGGAGAGAGAAGAACCTTCCAGAAGAACAACCATCTCTGTAGCACTCCACCAATCAGGCCTGTATGGTAGAGTGGCCAGACGGAAGACACATCTCAGTAAAATGCACAAGACTGCTTGCCTGGAGTTTGCCAAAAGGCATCTGAAGGACTCGCAGACCATTGGTTGAACTCTTTGGCCTGAATTGCAAGCGTCATGTCTGGAGGAAACCAGGCACCGCTCATCACCTGGCCAATACCATCCCTCCAGTGAAGCATGGTAGTGGCAGCATCATGCTGTGGGGATGTTTGTAAGCAGCAGGAAATGGGAGACTCGTCAGGATTGAGGGAAAGATGAATGCAGCAATGTATAGAGACATCCTTGATGAAACCTGCTTCAGAGCACTCTGGACCTCAGACTGGGACGAAGTTTCATCTTCCAACAGGACAACGACACTAAGCACACAGCCAAGATATCAAAGGAGTGGTTACGGGACAACTCTGTGAATGTTCTTGAGTGGGCCAGCCAGAGCCCAGACTTGAACCTGATTGTACATCTCTGGAGAGATCTGAAAATGGCTGTGCACTGACGCTCCCCATCCAACCTGATGGAGCTTGAGAGGTCCTGCAAACAAGAATGGGAGAAACTGCCAAAAATAAGTGTGTCAAACTTGTAGCATCAGACACACAAAGACTTCAGGCTGTAATTGGTGCCAAAGGTGCTTCAACAAAGTATTGAGCAAAGGCTGTGAATACTTACATGTGATTTCTTTTCGTTTTTAATTTTGAATAAATTTGCAAAGATTTCAAACAAACTTCTTTCAAGTTGTCATTATATGGTATTGTTTGTAAAATTTTGAGTTAGAATAAGGCTGTAACATAACAAAATGTGGAAAATGTTAAGCGTTGTGAATACTTTGCAGATGCACTTTATACATATATGTAGTAGCAATCTCGAAGTGCCCGTTTCACGAGTACACGGAAATCCCTCAGGTAGATAAGGCTGTTGCGGTGCACCTATGCCCGCAAAACACTTTCACCTAGCGGGATCGACTTCACTTCCCTCAAAGGCCTGTAGGTTGATGTCATCTCTGGCGACCAAGGCCTATGTACAGTGCCGCTGGACAAGACTACCTCTGCCCTGCATGCCATGGCCCTCCTGCAAGTCCACCAGGCCAATGCGCTAAGAGATGCACTTGGGTAGTCCTGATCCTCATGTGTTGCAGAAACTGCATTCAGCGACTGAAGTCCTCTTAATGCCCCTCGCCCGGAACTTGGATGCATGGCTTATGTTTTCCAACCCGACTCGGCTAAGCGATTCAGTTCCCCATTTCAGGGGTGTCTGCTTTACCTTTGTGCAGGGCGAAAACGCCTCCACCCTGCAAGCAGAGATCGCAACCCTTCTGCCCAAGGATGAGATAGAGCCTGTCCCTCCAACCGAGATGGAGAAGGGATTTTACAGTCCTTACTTCATGGTACCCAAGAAAGGTGGTGGGTTGTGGCCAATCTTGGACCTCCAAGTTCTGAATCGGGCCTTAAAGAGACTCAAGATACTGATGCAGAAATGTATTCTGATGTGCGTCCGGCATCAAGATTGGTTCATGGCGGTAGACCTGAAGGACGCATATTTTCACATCTCAATATTACCCCGTCACAGACCCTTTCCACGGTCCCCCTGTTGGTGTTTCAGTATTGTGCCATTTTTAGATAGGGTCCCCTAGTGTCACTACATCGACACAATGTCGAGTGAGCGACAGAAGGGGAACATCTTGGTTATTGTCATAACCTCCGTTCCCTGATGGAGGGAACAAGACGTTGTGTCCCTCTTACCACAACACTGTACTTAGGTGCTGAAATGGCCAGGATATTACTCTCAGCTCCTCAGCTCCAAACCTGTCTGAACAGACGCACGCTTCCCTCCTTTTATACCCATGTCTGGGGGAGGGGCATGCAAATTCTGTTCACCAATTCTCATTGGCCTTTTCTCAAAGACAGAGGTTACCAAGGCTCTCAGGAAAGACCCCTAGTGTAACTACATTGACACAATGTCATCATTTACTTACAATTATGACTTTTTTGTGTGAACTATCCCTTTAATGCAGAACGTCTCGGGTTACTAGATGCTGCGCTTTGCTAAGCGCTATGGGAACGATCCTAGTGGTGACCGAGCTGTGAATATGTGTGTAACACATCAATGAACATTGACCGGAATTTATAGCCTCGGCTGATGTAGTCATTAGACGCACTTGTGGCCAGGCTATAAATGGATGTGTCACCAGGTGTCGTCAGATACTTCTTTTTGAAGAGCAGTCCTGGGACGTCCCAGTACGGCAAAGAAGCACAGCATCTCGTTCCGCTTTTTTCAGGGAACAAGGGTTACACATGTAACCCGAGACGTTCCCTTTACAAAAAGCTTCACTATGATGCTGCGCTTTGCTAAGCGCTATGGGAACGCAATACCCACGCCACCGCAATGGGGCTGTCCGGACCCCAACGGTTGTGAAGTGTGCTCACAAGAACGCGAGAGGTCTCAGACATGAGCTTGAGATGTCGACTCAAGGTGTAGTGCGCACAGGTTTAGTAGCCGGTTTGGTTATTAGCAATAATTAATAATTATCATAGATAACTATCAATTAATAAAATCAATAGAACATTGATTAGAATCAATGTTAGCTTTTAATCCTTTAAATCAACAATCATCAAATCTAATAGAATATTAATTATTATCCAAGATAATAATTAATTATTAAAATTAATTAAACATTGATTAGACTTAACACTAGCTTATTGATCCTTCAAATTAAACAATCATCGAAGATAATTGTCAATTATCAAAATCAATAGCATATTAATTAGGATTAATGTCGACGGGGCACCACCCTGGAATCAGGGACTAATAACCAGACAGTATAACAGTCTCAATGTTAGATTGTTCTCTTAGGAAAATTGATGTCCGTAGATCATCAAGATTAAAAAGGGAACAACGAAGGGTTGAATTCGAGCACTGGCATCCCCTGCCAGCCTTTGACACATGTGTATGCAAAACAAACCAAAACACTTCTCTTTTAATTATTAAAAATTTAAGTTTATTGAAAATATAATATCAATTAATAATCAATACAATGCAGTCAATAAACTTCCGACATTCAAACTAAACAGTGACAGTAACACCTGAGAGGACGGTGTGTGTGTGTGTGTGTGTGTGTGTGAGAGGAGTGACGCGCACAAAATGGCGGCCGTGACTCTCATGGAGAGTACGTCACGTGAGATTTCCGGCCAGAGAGTATGGCCGCGAATGTGGGCGGAGAGAAGCCGGTTAATGGCGTCTACCCGTTTCCAGCGTGTCTTCGCTTGCTCGATAACCTGGGGACAAAGCCGAGCTTTATCACAAAGTTATCTACTAGTGAATGGTTGTGAGGGGTCTCGCGCGTGTGTGTGTGTGTGTATGTGTGTGGTTAGTACGAGAGAGAGAGAGAATTAAGTGGCGGCGTTGAGGCCGGTTTCGCGATCGTTAGTTTACCACTCAGAGATGCGGTGAACGGCTCGTAACCCGTCCCGCGAACTCTGGTCCTTTGATGGATAAACACAGTATGCCGGTCTCATCCGCGATGGTGTAAAAACACAACAGTCCAATGTGGTTGGATTACAACACAGCGAACTCTAATTTACGATAACAGTATGTTGCATTAATACCTTGAGTATTATTAGCAGCAATGAGCGGACTCTACGGTCCGTAAACTGTACAAAACAATAAACTTGATCCACAAGAATAACATACCTAAATATTCTATCTCTGCCCAGACGTTAACCTCTTACTTGGATCGCGTGGGGACGCATGTAGAACGTGTGTTCATCCGTCGTTCGACTCCGACTCGGTTCCTCGAGTCTCGGGTGATGACGGGAGGCCGTTTCCTCGCTCTGTCGGCGGGCGGTACGGCGGCTGATTCTCGGCGGGCTGGCGGAGAAATCAGCGACGTCAACTTGATTGAAGAGGGAAGAGAATTCTTCTTTCTTCACTTCTGCGGGCAAACGGATGAAGATTGCTCAGCGGATTGCTCGGCGCTTTCCTTCGGATCCGTTAAAGTGTTCGATTGAACACAATGTTCTCAACTCGTCCAGCGAGATGGAGATTGTATTGCCGCAGTTTCAAGTTGCACGTTACTTCCTTGTGCAACGAGGCAACACCACGTCAATACACGGCGGGCAAAGTCACTGGAAGCGCCGAAGGAATTGATTTCCGATGCATTTCTACTCCTGATGACATCATAGTTGAGGTGCGTTCTGTTGAGTGCCTCATCCAATAGGTGTTGAGAGTTCGATCCTTTGGAATTTCACACAGTTGTAAAGTGAGCAAGGCTTCTTGGGATTTGCAGTTGGCTGTGTACTCCCTTTGTTTGATTTTGGCGTGGTTTTTATCAGCAAGATTTATGACTTTGTTTTTGTGGGCCTCAGTCAGGCTTTACGACTGTGTTAGGCCTGCCTTTGTCTTGTATCTGAATACATGAGGCCCTACAAAGGGCATAAGAGCCTGGAGTAGCAAAACATCTAAACCATAACATTTTATGAATGCGTGTGGAGAGGACCAGCCTGCCACATCACAAACTTGTTCAGGCATGAGCTGAGATGTCGACTCAAGGACGTAAGAGTCCGGAGTAGCAAAACATCTAACCCATAACATTTTATGAATGCGTGTGGAGAGGACCAGCCCGCCGCATCACAAACTTGACCAGACATGAGCTCGAGACGTCGACTCATGGGCATAAGAGCACAGAGTGGCAAGAACATCCAAACTATGAAAGTCTAATGAATAGAATCCTTTATTTTGGTCACACATTATACACAGTTTTTTGCATATATACAGTGAAATTTATTAGTTTCCACATATCCCAGCTAAGCTGGGGTCAGAGTGCAGGGTCAGCCATGATACGGCGCCCCTGGCACAGATAGGGTTAAGGGCCTTGCTCAAGAGCCCAACAGTGGCATCTTGGTGGTGCTGGGGCTTGAACCCCCGACCTTCTGGTCAGTAACTCTGAGCCACCACTCAGTGGTGTGTGCGGAATGTGTGTGGACAGGACCAACCTACGGCATTACAGACTTGCTTATACATGAGCTTCAGATGTCGACTCAGAGGCGTAAGAGCCCAGAGTAGCATGAACATCTAGTAACATGACCATAAAACCAGATGAATGTGTGCGGAGAGGACCAGCCTGCCGCATCACAAACTTGTAGTGACATGAGATTGAGATGTCGACTCAAGGACATAAGAGCCCGGAGTGGCAAGAACATCCAAACTTAGAAGAATCTAATGAATGTGTGCGGAGAGGACCAACCTGCCGCATCACAAACTTGCTGAGAGGGCGACCTCTAGCCAAGGCTTTAGAGGAGGAGAGCCCTCTGGTAGAGTGCACCCTAAAACCTACTGGCGGAGCTTGACCTCGTGCCTAGTAGGCCCGGGCAATAATGTCCCTCACCCAAAGTGACATAGTCTTCCAGGAGGTGACCGCCCCCCGGTCATGGCTTCCAAGTGAAGAATTGCTGCCCTGACTTTATGCCACTAGCAAAAGCGGTGGACATAAGTCTGAAGGGTACAGACTGGACAAAGTCTGAGAAGTCTCAAACAGCAGGGAGCAGAAGGCTTAGAAAATAACCGGCCAAGGGTCGCAAAAGGTACCTTGGGCAGGTAGTTAGGGTGAGGGTGCAAAGAATGCTTTTGGTCATAGCTGGGGCAAACTCTAAACAGGCCGGCAAAAGAGACAGAGCCTGTAGGTACCCAAGTCTCCTTAGAGACGTAATTGCCATAAGAAAAACCATCTTGAGAGTCAGAAGTCTACCAAACGCTGACTCTAGGGGTCTAAAAAGGGAGTCTTACCCTATGAAGAGGTCCTAGCAAGGATGCCTCTTAGGGGGCACCCCGCCCACCAAGGCGTGGCAAACCGCAGTGTAGGCCACATAGAACCTGGTAGTGGCGAGGCAAGTGCCCGCTGACAGTTCTTTCTACAGAAAATCCAGAACTGAAGCAAACTGGCAGTTAGCTGGTTCTGTAATATGAACTTAGGGGGGGAAACTGGCCGACTCGGGGAGAAGTAGAGGAGACATTGCGCTATCAACAGAGGCGAAGAGGTCCTCTTCTGCCCTGTAAAATCTACCCAGATCAGTTCCAAGTGGAGGGAGCCCTAGCATTGAAATGGTCTCGATAACCTCAAGAGAAAGCCCTGTGAACCTCAGTTGGTACCCTAACGGGCCAAGTATGAAAGGTTTCACAATTCAGGCCAGGGATGAGAAGGTCCTCCCTGTTCGGAATCGAGCCGTCGAGGAGAGGTATTCGAGAAACATATCCTGTTCGGCCAGCGCAGCGCCATTAGTAGGAAGCAAGACCCTTGCTGGCGAACCTGGCCAAAACTCCCGGGAGCAGAAAAACCGGGGGGACAAAAACGCATACAAATGCATTCAGGGTCATGTATGTGCCTTTAAGTCCAGATCCAAGGGGGCTGGGTGACTTAGGGAGAAGTAGAGGAGACATTGTGACATCATAGAGGCGAAGATGTCCTCTTCTGCCCTGTGAAATCTCACCCAGATTTGTTCACTACCTCAGAGTAAATCTGCTCACACACACGGGCATCCAGGGACGAAACTGTCCTGAGTGACAGGAGCTGCCCTGGGTCCCAAGGAGGATCCAATGTGACAGAAATTCAGCTGACGTGAACGTGGATTCTAGCCACAGCTGAAGCGGTCTCATGTGCAGAAGGTCCGAAGGGATCACCGCGGACACCAATGCTATGAGACCTAGTATTCAATGATACTGACGAGCAGTGCAACCTCGACCTAGCCTGACCTTGCTCAGGGTGTTCTGAATGGAAACGATTCGTGCGGGAGACGATTGTGCCTGCATCGTGACCGAATTCCATATAACCCCCAGTTCCGTCAAGACGATATCCCTGTGCTGAACTGCCAGTTCTTGGAACTGCGCTAGGATCAGCCAGTCGTCTATAAACTTCAGAATGCGGATGCCTGGAGTCGCAGGGGAGCCAGTGCTGCATCCATGCATTTCCTGAATGTGCGGGTTAATAGGGCTAGGCCAAATGGAAGAACCCGATACTGGAAGGCTTCGCCCCCGAAAGTGAACCTCAGGAAGTTCCTGTGCTGTGGCTCTATATGAAGATATGCGTCCATGAGATCGATGGTGACCAGCCAAACGTGATGTTGGGCTTGTGACACGATCGTCTTGATAGTCAGCATCTAGGACTTGAACACTGAGTGGTTCAAGCCTCGAAGATCTAGAATCGGACGCAACCCCCCACCTTTCTTGGGAACCAGGAAGTATCTGCTGTAATAGCCTGACTCTTTCCCTGGAAGGGGAACATGTTCTATGGCCCCTTTGACCAAGAGATTTTGCAGTTCTTTCCACAGTAGACATGCCTGTCCCAGTTTCACGGTAGTGGGAACCATGCAGTTGAAACGGGGAGGACAGCGAGCAAATTGAATTCTGTAGCCTCTTTCTACTGTTTCTAGAACCCACATAGAAATACCTGGCAGAAGTTTCCACGCTGCCAGGTTCTCTGTGATGGGTATTATTTCTGACACTTCCTGTTGAGGGGACGTCGAGTGTTCCGAGTCCTGGATCAAGATAGGAAGCAACGGTACACCCAACTCTTTGTTGGAAGCCTCTATCACCTGAAACACCAAATGCGGCGGGAGTGAAGAGGTTTCGTGAGGGTATCGGAAGGGCAGAAGGGGATGATACACGCGCCCTGTCCCGAGTGGAACTACCCCCACAAGGCTGGGTACAAGACCATCAGGGTTTCTTTTTCTTAGAAATCATGCCCCTGAGGTCTTGCATTGGGGGCTGCTGAGGGTGACGAACTGGACCCCAGTCTTTACGAGGGGGAGCATGATTCGCCACGTTTAGTTTTAGAGCCTCCCATCTAGAAGGACCGGGGCGGGGCTGGGTGGCCGACGGCCCCTCCCCCTGAGTGAGGTGCCCACACTCAGGTCCTTCAACAGATTTAGCCTAGTGCGCTTGTAACACTGCCATAGTGTGCAGGGCAACACCAGCCTGACCTGCTGCCTGATAAGCTTTCCCCACAAGCGTGGAGGTGGTCCTGCACAGCTTTGTGGGGAGAGTAGGTCTCAGAGCCAGGCGAGAGAAAACTCGCAGGTGTCTCTTCTACCGGCGGCATCACCGAATACCCTTCAGCACCCACGATAGTTGAATACACCAACGTCGAGGGCACGAAGACACGGGAAGTATAAATTTCCTCCATAAAGAAAATACTTGTTATGGAGGTCAAAGGAAGGGACTGATGTAGAGTTCCATTCCCTCTTTTATTTATTTAATTATTTTGGCCACCAGACAGAAATTTGTCTTCTAGTTTGGAGTGTTTGGGGGAGGGTCTCTTGTTCGCGTGGCCAGTCTAGCTGTAGTCTGGCCACAGCCCGCGTAATCACTGAGTAATTTCTCAGCCGCTTTATTATTGTGCGTGAAATGTACAGAGGTTCAGCGCCCCGCCCCCCTCGTGAACCGAAGAGGCGCCGAAGCACGCTTCGAGATCACGGGAAGGACCAGCTGGGTCTGGGGAGAGTGCGAGGGAAAGGGACGAACCCGTCTCTCGCTCCTCAGCCAGATCCATGCGAGAGCCCCACGAATGAAATGTGGGCGCTGACTCCCGGAAGTAAGCGAGGCGAGCACGAAGGATTTTGCCCGAAAGCAGATCGCAATGCTCGCATTTGTCTCTTAATTCCACAGCTGCTTTATTATTATGCATGGGATTTACAGAGGTTCAGTGTCCTCGTTAACCGAAGAGGCGCCGAGGTGCGCTTCAGGCTTACGAGAATCAGCTGGATCTGGGGAGAGAGCGAGCGAAAGGGATGAACCCGTCTCTCACTCCTCAGCCAGATCCATACGAGAGCCCCACCCAAACAGAGCAAAACTGTAAAGAGCATCGTTTACGGCTTTCAGTCATTCTCTCTTTCATTTAAAAATCTATATATTTTCTAGACAGAAGAGAAAGGAGAAAAGGTTCACTGCACACTGCCTCAGAAATTCTAATTCCTAGCAGAGGAAAGAAAGTTTTGACAGGGTTTGTAAAACACACACACACACAGAGAGAATCGCTCTGAAAAAGAGGATCTGACGACACCTGGTGACGCATCCATTTATAGCCTGGCCACAGGTGCGTCTAATGACTACATCAGCCGAGGCTATAAATTCCGGTCAATGTTCATTGATATGTTACACACATATTCTCTGCTCGGTCATGACTAGGATCGTTCCCATAGTGCTTAGTAAAGCGCAGCATCATAGTGAAGCTTTTTGTAAAGGGAACATACATGAATCCCTAAAAAAACAAATTTTTTGCACTAAAGTCATCTAATTAAAATACACAGGGCCCAACTCTAAATCAGTGCAAATTTTGGCATCTTAATCTGGACCGTGGGTTAGTGAAAAAGACTGGTGAGGCCTCGCGGCAGGGGGGAGCAGGTAACATCACGTCGATTTTTAAAAAATACTTTTTTCACCAATTTGGAATGCCCAATTCATCCCAAAAGAGAGAGGCTTCCATCACTGTGCACACATGCTAAATAAACCGAGAGATTTAAGTGTGACTTTGTGATAGAAAGCCTTGGAGTGTGATAGTGTTATCTATGACCTCTCACCCTATTCGACATTTTTGACCTTGTGGTGACATTTTGTCAGAGGAAAACAGCTTATAAATCATACTAAATTATGTTTTTGAAAATGTAAAAATGCAGTTTTCTGTGAGGGTTAGGTTTAGGGGACAGAATATATAGTGTGTACAGGATAAAAACCATTATGTCTATGTAAAGTCCCCATAAAACATGGAAACACAATGTGTGTGTGTGTGTGTGTGTGTGTGTGTTAGAGAGAAGGCACAGGCATAAAAAGGAAAAGCTCTTTCCCCCATCTTTGATCTTTTATTATCGTATTACGATCGTATTTTTTCTGTAATTCAAAGAGTCTGGATCCTGCTGTTATATTGTGTATAAATCAAATAATACAGTAGATCAATTCCATAATTCTATGTACACTGTAAAAAAATAATTTTAATTTCTGAATTTCAGTTTCATAAAATGTGTTTAAATTGCCTCTCCGGGAACCAGCACCTTATCGTGGTGGAGAGGTTTGTGTGCCCTTATGATCCTGAGGGCTATGTTGTCTGGAGCCAGGAGCTCCTGGTAGGGTCTCCCAAGGCAAAGTGGTCTCAGGTGAGGTGCCAGACTAAGAATGGTTCACAAAGATTCCATGGAAAAAAACGGCAAGAGGAGGAGTTACCCTGCCCGGAGGAAGCCCGGGGCCCCCATCTGGAGCCAGGCCCAGATGGACGGCTCGTCGGCGAGCGACTGGTGGCCGGGCTTGTCATGGAGATCCGTACTCCTGTCTGGATCCGTACTCCTGGATAGGGGATGGACTCTATTCTTCTCTGGAGTTTCCCAGTTTGTGAGGCAACAGGCGGGTGTGGGGATACTCACAAGTCCCCGGCTGAGTGCCGCTACGTTGGAATTTACCCCGATGGACGAGAGGGTCGCCTCCCTTCACGTACGGGTTGTGGGGGGAAAACTCTGACTGACTGTCTGTGCATATGCACCGAACAGCAGTTCAGAGTATTCAGCCTTCTTGGAGACCCTGAATGGAGTCCTGAATAGGGCCCCAGTAGGGGACTCCATAGTGATGCTGGGTGACTTCAACGCGCACGTGGGAGATGACAGGGACACCTGGAAAGGCGGATTGGGAGGAACGGTCTCCCTGATCTGAACACGAGTGGATGTTTGTTATTGGACTTCTGTGCTAGTCATGGATTATCTATAACAAACACCATGTTCGAACATAAGGATGCTCACAAGTGTACGTGGTACCAGAGCACCCTAGGCCGAAGATCGATGATCAATTTTGTAATCGTGTCATCAGATCTGAGGCCATATGTTTTGGATACTCGGGTGAAGAGAGGGGCAGAGCTGTCAACCAATTACCATCTGGTGGCGAGTTGGATCAGGGGGTGGGGAAAGACTCTGGACAGACCTGGGAAGCCCAAGCGAGTAGTGCGGGTGAACTGGGAACGTTTGGAGGAAGTCCCTGTCTGCAAGATCTTCAACTCACACCTCCGGCGGAGTTTTTCGGGCATCCCTGCGAAGGTTGGGGACATTGAACCGGAGTGGGCAATGTTCAAAGCTTCCATTGCCGAAGCCGCGGTGGAGAGCTGCAGGGCTTTAGGTGCCTCAAGGGGTGGTAACCCTCGAACACCGTGGTGGACACTGGTGGTCAGGGAAGCTGTCCGACTGAAGAAAGAGGCCTTCCGGGATTTGTTGTCCCGGAGGTCTCCGGAGGCAGTTGCAAGGTATCGACAGGCCCAAAGGGTTGCGGCCTCAGCCGTGAGGGAGGCAAAGCAGTGGGTGTGGGAAAAGTTCGGAGAAGCCATGGAGAAGGACTTTCAGTCCGCACCAAAGTGCTTCTGGAAAACCGTCCGCCACCTTAGGAGGGGGAAACGGGGAACCATCCAAGCTGTATACAGCAAAGATGGTACGCTGTTGACCTCAACCGAGGAGGTTATTGGGCGGTGGAAGGAACACTTTGAAGAACTCTGTGGCACGGTGGAGGGCGGGACCGGGGCGTGATTACGCATGCCCTGTCCCGTATTAGGCTGATCAAGCCATCAAGAGGGATAAAGGCCACTCGCGGACGGTGATGCGGGAGAGAGAGATCGTTCACGGACATGTCCGTTGTCTTATGTGTTTGTATTTTGAGTTTTACATTAAACCTTTAGTTATATGTTAAGCCGGGTTCTCGCCTCCTCCTTGCCCATCCTAACCCGCACTACATTGTTGCCGAAACCCGGGAAGGAAAAGGGATGCGCCATAGCGGAGTTCTCGCAACTGCCCAGCGGAGCAGCTGCGGCCATCTGCCGGGGGATGGAGGAGCCCAGCCGCCTGGACGTGGAGGAACGGCCGCCGACCGCGAGGGGAGGAGGGGCTCCTAACCGACCGCCTGGAGCAGTTAGGGCCGCTGCCAGGGGTGGGGGAGTCCCCTACTAGCCGCTGGAACGCGGCGGGGTTGGAGACCGCCGACCGCGTGCGGAGGGAGGGCTCGCCGCCGACTGCCTGAAGCGGGAGAACCGCTGCCAGGGGCGAGGGGAGGCCCCTTCGACTCTCCGGGAACGCGGCGGGGCGTTCCGTCCACCAGGGGCTGAGGACTGCCTCCGATCCGCCCGGAGAGGCGCGGCTGTCGTCCTGTTGAGGGTGGAGAAGTGGCTGAGGAACGAGCTACGGCGTATCAGAAAACCGGCGAGTATGTTTCCCCCAAGGTCCACTTGCTGTATAATGTCAAGATTTTTTGCACCAAAAAAACATCAGAATTTAGATTTTTTTTGACCATTTTTCACCCCCTCTCTGACCTTTAGAATTAGAAGTGTCATTCTTGCTTCTGGTAAAATACACATCAACCCGAGTAGCGTGACCGCACTGAGGATGCCATATGCCCCTGGAGCCTTTGAAATACACAAAAGTGGCAGGAGCTGCAAAGCAAAATCTCTTAAACTTATGTCACTGTATGGGCTAAGTTGCGAAACACTAAATTGTTCATATATTAATATATTCATCGGTTTGGGGTCATTACGTTTTCATTCAGTCTTTTTGGACAGAAAGGAAAAAGTGGTAACATGAAATTGTTCTATATTTTCATGAATAAATCTATTTCTACTGGATCTAACACTGAAAATGACTCACATTTAACATAAATTGTTTAGGTTAAAATAGTCATGATGGGTAAGCATTTTGACTTGAATAAAATTAGTACATTTCGATATTACCACATGAAACAAGTTATCTGACAAAATATTTTTTAGGGTTAAACAGGGTTAAAGAACGTGACAGTACTGGAAGATTCTCGCTTGTAATCAGACCTCAGATCAACTCCACAGATTGCGCTTGCAGTTAGGGGTCTTTAGTTGGTTTACTACTGAGTATTCCTCATCCTCATGATGTGCAAATCACATTGAGAACCTATTAGCTCAGAGGAAGGACAAGTAAGAGCAGGTGAGGGCACAGTGGCCAATAGAGGTTTTTTTCAACAGAGAAGCTAGCGCTCTTTTATGTGAGGTCACCAGAAATGTGAAAAGAATGGATGAAATGAAAGATGGTGAAGAGCTTAAAAAACATAATAGCTGAAAGAGATGGCATATGGCTTGAAGGTTACCAGGAAGAAAGGAAATTGAGTGAAAGGTTTTGAAGTACAAGAAAAATCTAAACATCAGGGATGGAGACAGAGAGAGTGAGTGAAGAAGCCATTTATTGGAACGTCTGAGAAAAGGGATGGCATAAATTTGCTCACAGGCAGATGGTATCATGAGCAGAGACAGCTTTGCTGTGTGGTCATGGCATTTTAGGCCAACGAAAAGAGAAATAGAAAGAGTTGATGTTTGAACTAGCAATGGGCAATGATGATTAGCTAGTTGTTCAACAACTGAGGCCTATTTGTTTATGTGGGGGGGTTTTGTGGCAGCAAATCAAGTAGCAAAGTGCCTTGGCCTGGTGCACTTGCAGGAGAGCCATGGCGTGCAGGGTGGAGATGGCCTGCCCAGTGGCACTGTAAGCCTTGGTCGCCAAGTCTTAGTCTCAGACAATTCTGGCAGGTGGTGGCGTTTTGTAGGCATAGGTGCACAGGGGACTTATCCACCTGGGGAATCGCCGTGTACCCCCTGGCTGTCGCACCCTCAAGGGTAGTGAGAGCGGAGGCGCTCAGAGATCGGGTCCGGACAGTAAAAGGTGCCTGCCATGATTTTGTGAGCTCTTCGTGAATGAATGGGACCAAGGCAGGGCATGGTTATGAGCAGAGCTTTGAGCCCAGGAACCAATTGTCAAGCCACAAGGGTTCAGGGCAGGGTGCAGGGTTCCACTCCAGCCTGACGCTAGTGGCCGCCCAGGCAAGCATGGCCACCATATCCGCGTCGGACTCAGACTGGGCGACAGTCCAGTCCTCTGCATCCAACTGGATCAGATCTCCATTGCTGCGATCGAGAGCTCATTCTGTTCCTGAGCCCAAAATGAGACATCAAACTCACCGTGGAGCGAATCGCCCGTCTTGACAGGGGCAAATGAGTGTACTGGGGAATGGGAGGTCCGTGGGGGATTACCTGGCAGAACCACTCCCATTGGGGTCCCCAAATCGCTCCCAGTGCTAACTGACGCACAACCCTGTTATTGGAGCCACACCAATAGTGCATATTTTCTATGTGTCCTTGATTTGACATCCATTTCAGGTCTTTAAATTCTCAACTAATGACCTGATGTGCTTAATCCGATGTGTTACATGTCCGATGAAAAAACATGTAGTGTTGGTGTGCCTTGTAGATCAGGGTGGGGAAACACTGGATTAGGCATCAACAATTCGATTTTTAAAATAGATGTTTATGCATATCCCTAGTTTAGACTGCTTGTAATGTCAGGTCTCAGAGACTGTTAAAGCTTACCTACCCTAACCCTAAACCTAAACCTAACCCTAAAGAGCTCTCATGCTGCCTTTCTCAGCTGTTTGTTCATCTCTAAAAATGTTTATCAGGCCATCTGTATTGCTCAGAGCAGATCAGCAGTTTGTGAGTGAGACTGAACTCTCTCTGACTCCATTCAGTGGCTGCTTGTTTTGTTTTATTGCAGTCATTATGGTACATTATGGTTTCCATGTCAGTTTTAGCCAGTCCCCACATTCTGCCAAAACACAGACAAATGACTGTGAGCAACATGCCCCATCTGACAAAAATAGAGTGAATCAGAGACATAAATGTAGGTGGATTATACAGATTTAAGAAAACAGTAGCAGGTTTTTCTGTTCTCCCTTATGCCAACCTTGCTGATCCTATGATCTTGATCTCCTCTTTGATCTTTGGCCTCTTGTGTGTTTGTCACCTGTATATAGGTGCATGGCTGAAGTCCACACGGAGCTGTCGTATGCAAGAAAAGCGAGCAGATTTTGTAGCCGGCTGTCTCGGCGGACGGGTCATCGCTGCGGGGGGACTTGGTAAGTAACCACAGACAAGACAATGTTGAATAGACTATGGAAATATTCTAGGCTCAACCGAGCTTAGAAAAGCAGGTGTAAGGATTGTCATTTTTTAGAATAACCTGCAGCAAGAACTATATCAAGCAAATGGATTCATTATGTCAGTGCAGCCATGAGTAAGTGCTGTGCATTAATGTCACTAGCAACAAGAATCTACCTCGCTGGACCCAATAACTACAAGCCACTTCTGAAAAACTTTGTGAACTCTGTGACCCTCCTTAAGGAAGCTAATTGGTATTGATTTTATCCAGCTATATTACAGAGTTGATACAGTACAAGAGCATATCCTAATCATAGCTCTTATGCATTTTTTGTATTTCTAAGCAGAATTAAACATTAATAGGAAAACCATTGAATCACAGTTAAAGCATTGTTCACCCAAAAATGAAAATTCTGTCATCATTTACTTACTCTCATGTTGTTCTGTGAATTACACCAAAGAAAGCAATGGCAGATGTCAAGATTTTCAGTTACAGTAATAATGACTTAAAGGGTTAGTTCACACAAAAAATTTAATATATTTATGATAATTTACTCACCCTTATGCTGTTCCAACCTCCTATGATTTACTTGCTTACATGGAACATAAAAGGAAATGTAAGTCAAGTCACCTTTCGCTTTCATTATCTTTCATTATAAAAAAAGTAAATTATGACTGAGACTAACATTCTTCCTAACAACTCCTTTCATGTTCCACAAAAGAAATAAATTCATACAGGTTTGGAATAACATAAATAAGTGATGACAGAATTTTCATTTTAGGTTGAACTATCCCTTTAAATTGGGGTCTGTTTATCTCCCAAAGCTATCATATGGTTTCAGAAGACTTTAAATATATTGTTGCATAGACCATTTTTATTATACTTTTGCATCCTTTTTGAAGATTGAAAGCTTCAGTTGCCATTTACTGTAAATGTGTGGAAAAGAGCAACCAGAGCATTCTTCAGAATGTCACTTTTTGTCTTCCACATAAGAAAGTCGTATGGATTTAGAATTTAGAATTTTCATTATTAAGTGAACTATCCCTTTAACTTCATTGTGAAACTATGTGTGGCATAACCCAATGTTCCCCAGACAGTTATACAATGTGACAAATGATTTTTTCATTTGGGTCTTACACTCCAGTGAAGACACTATTGGTAAAGGCTCTGAATATCTGGCTCAAACACTGTCTTTTTTCTTTCCAGTCTGTTTGTCTGCGGCTACATTACTGGAGGGAAAGGGAGAGATTTCTTCAATAAATGTCAACTCAAAGAGTGGGCAAGAAATGTCTTCGTCTTCCTAAAAAAATTATATTTGGGGCACAGCATTGCAGATTAAACATGGCACATTTTTATTTCATCTTTTCCCACATCTAGAAATAGAAAGCATTTCAAGCATCACAGAAGCCAATGGAGGATTATTCACAGAGTGTGAGAACTGAGGGCAGGTTGCTCTAAGTGTGTCACATTTAAGCACAGAAGAACTTCCTCCACCTGCTCTCTCTATCCTTTTTAGTTGTTGTTACCTCTTTTTACCCTGTCTCCCCCTCTTGTCTTACTTGCTCATTCAAGTGTGTTTCTTCCTTCCTTTTTTGTCCATATTTAGTGTTGCTGCTGCTGTTGCTGTTCACTTTCCTGAATCTTTTTATATGGTGTAGAACTACCATTTATTGCTCTGCTCCAAAACCTAAGCCATCTTTATACTGCTAATGTAGCACAGAAGCAGCATCTGAAATGGCATTTAGTTGTATATACACAGACTGTTTAATGCTACTCAGAGTAATCATAAACACGTTTCAAAACAATTACAAATGCATAAATTATGTTATGAAATAATATATATATGTAAAATAGAAAATTATGAAAATAGAAAAGAAAATAGAAAGTTATTCTTAAATATGAAACTGTGCAATATATAACATGACAACACTAAAGTTTAAGGCTGCTCTGATACTGCATTTCACTTACACAGAGCCAAAGCAGCATCAGAAATACATTTGATACTAGGGGCTGAGGTGGGTCAGAGAAGGTTAAATTTAGTATGGCTTTTGTGTCTTTACAAAGAATTGTTAGCAGGCTCAGAGCATGTAGTATTTCATACATTTACTGAATTGTAACATCAATACATTTAATAGTGACCGTTAAATAAAAACAGATCAGATGCCTTTAATAAAACATCACTTCACACTTCAGTTCTCCTGCTGTGCCTAGGCATTTCATGATTCCCAAGCAGTAGTGTAATGTCAACTTGCTTAATATAAAAGAAGTTTGGGGTTCTCTGTGTAAAAATAGTCATCTGAGCGTGGTCCCCCCCCTGAGAATTTTGTGGTAGCTGGTGCGCAAGAGTAATTTACTATAGAAACCGTTCTCTCCTGCGACATGTTCAGTGTTTATATCTCCTTCCAGTGCAGAAACGTCCTGTTTTTGATTATTCCGTCTGTTGTGTCTCTCAGTTGTGAGAAGTCTTTATGCTGAAGCTGTTAGTTTAACTGTATTTCGCATTTGTAATAGTGTAGTAGTAGTCCAATCGATCATGGATTGAGAGACAATGGCGATGACTGACTTAAAAAAAATGCTCGCTGATTGACGTCTGTTGACTCAATGCACGTCAACTGAACTGGCTTTATTTTTATAAAAATGGTCTTTATTACCTGCTGGCTAATATCTTTAATGTCACAGGGAAAAATTAAAAGACACACATAGCTCTTTTACACATCTTGCACTGCTCTTACACTTTAGATTAGAATACCATGAACACAAGCAGAGTGATACAAACAGCATAGTGTCTGAGTGCTAATGGTGTGAGACATCAGTACTCATAAAACGTATCTTGTCCAGTCAGATTCATGAACTGGAACTAACTAACTATATATACTGTATACTGTAAAAATTTCCATAAATTTCACTGTGAAAGACTGTAAAAATGCTATAGTAAAAAAAACTGTTAATTGGTTATCGGGTAGTTACCTTAAAATATATTGTAAAAATTTTAAACATAAGACATGTACATGTAGTTTTACAGTAAAATGTTTAAAAAATGCAAAAAAATTTAGATGTAAAAGTATGATTTTCCCATATAAATAACGGAAAATATGAATTAATGAATATGAACGATAAAAAACGTATATTATATTTAACAAGAGAGTACATATGCTTTTTATGGTAAATTATTGTTAAAATTATGGTAAAAACTAATAATCAGATGTTCCCAGAATTCCCTGCATGACCAATTACATTTTAGTATATTTTATGGGAATAGTTATGTTTCTTCTTATTTTTAATATAATTTGTGTACACTGGGTGTTGTTCCCCGTCTGTCGCTCACTTCGACGTTGTGTCGAAGAAGCGACACTAGGGGTCTCTCTTGAGTGCCGAATATGCCTCTGATCTATGAAAAAAGGCCAATGACAAGTTGGCAGCCAGTATTTGCATACCCCGCCCCCGGACATACGGGTATAAAAGCGGGGAAATACGCTGAGTTCATTCAGAATTTTCTTCAGAGCCGATGGTTGTACTGCAGCGTGCTGCGAATCACACACGTTCCTGTTCCTACGACGCACTACAGCGGCTTTCTCCTTCCTTTGCACGGCAGTGCAGTTGCCCCTGGGCGCTTCGACAGCGCAGAGCATAATTAAAAGAGTGATATTTCTTTTAAAAGAGTGTTTTCCTCTATTAAAGCAATACACAGCGGCGTTGAACGTCCTTTTCAGGACGCGCCTTTATAAAGATACCATTCCACCACTGTGTAGTTCCTGGATGCGGTAGAGTGCTCTCCACTTCAGATGGCCACAGCCGTTGTCTCGTGTGTCTTGGCAGCGATCACACTGAGGCAACGTTTGTGGATGGTTCATGCTTTCACTGCGAGGGCATGACCATGGCAACGTTGTGGTCGTGGCTCGCTTTCACTCCATCCGCCCCCCGCATTGTTCCTTCGTCCACGGGATTGAGGACGATGTGGCTGGCAATGGAGGCGATCTGGGGATGGCAGCGGGTGCAGCTCCGCCGGGTACGCCCCCTCGGACCACCCGCCCCCCAGCACGCTCATTGACTTCTGTCCGTGCTCGAGGCAATAGCGGCTCGCATCTCAGCCAGCCTGCTTATCCTCTAGAGCTCGAAGTGGATGAGCTCGCCGCTGCATTGGAGAGCAGGGCATCTGACACGGATGTCTCCCCTGGGCTGCCGCCTTCGGGACAGCACGCCCAGGCTGCGGCTGATGCTCAGATGACCGACATGCTTTCACGGGCTGCCACCAGCTTGGGCTTGGACTGGAACCCTCCGTCCTCCCCACAGCCATCGCAGTTGGATGACTGGTTCCTGGGGTCTGGGCGCCGCTCACAGCCATTTTCACGGAGGTGCATGATGAGCTATCATCGTGGAGAGCACCACTCTCGTCACAAAGCAACTCGCTCATCAGCTCTTGCTACCCCCGACGGTGGAGCGGCCCACTGGTACGCGGCAAATCCCCAAGTGGATATGGCTGTTGCGCTCCACTTATGCCCCGGAAACCCTATCACCTGGCGGGGTCGCCCTGTGCTCCCTTCCAAGGCCTGTAGAACAACATCCTCACTGACCGCGAAGGGCCATGCCCCGTCTGCTCGCTGAGGGCATCCTCCTGCGGCTAAGAAGCACCCTGCTCCGCCTCAATCTGGGCCCAGCTCTCAGCCCCAGCGTCGAGCGGGCCACCTCAAGGACCCGAAAGGCTTCCAGGCGCTCCTGAGACGTTCGACCCAGAGCCCGAGATGTTAGCTCCGGAGCTGGTAAGACCACTCCGTCCCCCGGTGGAGGGCCGGGGGGAGAATCTTTTGTTGAATTTATTTAATTTGCCGCCCCCCCTAAACAGGGCTGTGGTACCCACATTCTCAATAACAGAGCTATTTCCTTTGTCTCTGGGTCACCTGGCCCGCAAATGCCATTCTCACGGCACCCTGCCGCCAGATTCTTACAGTCCCATCATGCTGGATGCAGACCCCCCGCCTTCAGCCCCACGACTGTCCCCCGGCCGGCCAGTTCCGACGAGTCTAGAGGCCGCCGACACTGGACCTCCTCCTCAGTCGCTAACCTGCTTTGAGTCTTTTCTCAGTAATAGAGCCTCGGGACACATCTTCGCCTCCTGACGCCATACTACCTGCTCCGCCCCACTGCGAAGCCCCCAGGTAAGTCAAAAATAACCGTCCTCTTGGTGCCCCTAGTGCGGAGCTTGGATGCGTGGCTTTCACTTCCCAACCCGTCACGTTGGCTGGCCTGGACCATTCGACTCGGTTACGCAATTCAGTTTTCCAGGCCCCCGTCCCCCTTCGATGGCGTCCGCCTTACCGCAGTATACAGTCCCTGCACACGGAAATTGATACTCTTTTACTCAAAGACACGATAGAGCCTGTCCCTCCAACTGAAACGAAGATGGGTTTCTATGGCCCTTACTTCATTGTACCCAAGAAAGGCGGCGGCTTATGACTGATCTTGGACCTGCGAGTTTTCAACCGGTCTCTGCTAAAACTCCCATTCAAAATTCTCACACAAAAACACATTCTAACTTGCGTCCGGTATCTAGATTGGTTCGCAACTGAAGGACGCGTACTTCCACGTCTCAATTCTGCCTCAACACCGACCCTTTCTACGGTTCGCGTTCGACGGCCAGGCTTATCAGTACAAAGTCCTCCCCTTCGGCATGTCTCTGTCCCCTTGCGTCTTCACGAAAGTCGCAGAGGCAGCTATTGCCCCGCTCCGAGAAGCCAGCATTCACATACTCAATTACCTCAACGACAGGCTTATCCTGGCCCACTCGTGAGAATTACTATGCGCTCACAGAGACCATGTGCTCAGGCACCTCAGCCGCTTGGGGCTTCAGGTCAACTGGGAAAAGAGCAAGCTCTTCCCGGTACAGAGCATCTCTTTTCTCGGCATGGAGTTAGACTCGGTCTCAATGTCAGCACATCTCACCAACGAGCGTGCACAGTCAGTGCTGAGATGTCTCGCCACTCTCAGGCCAGGCACATCGGTCCCTTTAAAACTTTTCCAGAGGCTCCTGGGGCATATGGCATCCTCCGAGACGGTCGCGCCACTGGGATTGATGCATATGAGTCACGACCGACGCCTCCAGATTGATTTGGGGCACCGTGTGCAATGGGCACGCAGCCGCGGGTTACCTCCCTAGCAGACATATGTAGAGCAGTGGGTTGGGAAACACCTAATACCTTCGTGAGATTTTTCAATATCAGGGTTGAGTCAGTATCCTCCCGTGTTTTCTCAGGTCTAAGCTGGTAGATCTTGGTAACATGCTGATGGTCTGGCCAGGTGGATCGCTTGTGCCTGGCGCCCTTTCCCTCGGCTGAGGTAAAACTGTGCGCTTTCTCTCCCAGGAGATCCCACTCATTCGGATCCCTGGACGATTCCTCCCTAGCCCTTTGGGTCCGCAGTTCAGGGGAGGAACTCGCCGACCCAATTCACTGCGGGTACTTAATCTACTCTGTACTGGAATAGGTGCTCCGCAGGACAGGACTCCACGGTACGGTCGCCTTACGAGTGGACCTGCCTCTCCCTTAGGCAGTTCCAGCTGCCCTCCGGTCGCTGTGTTGTAGCAACTCCACCCTCGAGGTGGATCTACCACTGCGCCATCTCCACATGCCACCTAAAAACCCATGTGATGTATTCGCCACCTTTACCTCCCCTTTCAGGCAGGTGTGGCCTCCGCAGGGTCTTTTCCCCCCTGAAAGAATAGGAAAATGGGTAAGACCCCCTTCCCTTGATGCGTGTAAGGGCCCCGGCCATTCTTGCTCTATGCGAGAAACATAGAGAGAAAAGAGGCCCAGCCAGGCTTGGCCCGTTCCCAGGTTGGCAAGCGTCACCTTGTTCCCCTGCCTAGGGTAACCAGAAGGGTTCCGACGACTTTTGTGGGGCATTGGGGAAGGGTACGTGCAGTCTGACACAGCTGGTCGCCGTTGCACGTAGAATACCTGCCCGCTCCTGTGTCAGCAGGTGGCCTTTTTTCATAGATCAGAGGCATATTCGGCGCTCAAGAGAGACCCCTAGTGTCGCTTCTTCGACACAACGTCTCGTTCCCTCCATCAGGGAACGGAGGTTACATCCGTAACCTAGACGTTATATTTGATGTAGTTTAGTTAATGTTTATTGCATAATTTCAATTTCACCCTTGTGTTACCCTGATTGTGTTTAGTGTTTGTGTGAGTGACACTGAGCACTGTCTCCACATTTATTGGACGTTTATTGGTCTTTGCTCCTGGAAAGGCCACTATTGATGAACTTTTTGTCATCATTTGTCAGGTGCCCTTCTGTAATCACAACGGTGATTAACAATGTATTATAAAGTGAAAAGCAGATTTTTACCATTTTAGAAGGTTAATATTTCAAGTTTATAATTTAAGGTGCAATATGTATTATATTTACTGTACTAATGCATAAAATTATCATATGTTATCAGAGACATTGAAATACTGGCTACTTTGAAATGGCCGTTCCAAAATTGTAAATTCCAAAGTACAAATATTTGACGGCTGTTGTAAAATCATGGTCTATTTTTATCAGTCATATTTGTTTAAATTTCCCTGATATGGATTATATTTGATGTTGTCTCAATATAGTCACAATTTTTCAGCTAAAAATTACAATGTGTGGAAAGCACAAGTCTAATAAAAAAGGTGTTCTATATAATTTAATTTGCAGTTGCGGATGTACTTTTAAAAGTGTACCTACAATATTGATGTTTCTGTTTGAGTGCGGCAGGCCACCTCTAGTGATCTTTTTCACACACACACACATACAGCGTGTGTGCAAAGAGGAGCGGTCGAACGAGCAAATGATAGTAGGTCAAAAAAGTATTTTGAAAGCATGCGCTCTCTGCCACTCTCAGCCAGAATAATCAAATAAGGACACTTAAATGTGAAAACCGCAATGCAGTTTTAACTACAGAATGTATGATAGTGCTATCTGTAGAGAGCACATCAATATGAATACAAAGCCAAACCCAGCAATGTTTAGCAAATTTTGAAATCAGAGCCGGATGTTTTTTAAGCCCAAACACAGTTCCCCTTCTGTCACTCACTCGAATTTGTGTCAAATGAAGTGACACAAGGGGTCTTCCTTGGGAGCCTCACGTACCTCTGAACTTGAGAAAAGGCCAATGAGAAATTGACTGATAGAATTTGCATGTCCTGGCCCCAGACATACGGGTATAAAGGGAAGCGGGCGTGCGTCTGTCAGTCAGATTTTTTCTTCGGAGCCGAGCGGTTTTGCAACAGCAAGCTGAAGTTTACCACTGTTCCACTCTCCTCTGCTGGCAAGAAGCACTGCTGTTTGATATTACGGCGCATTTCCAGCGGCGTTCTCTCTCTCTGCACACTGTGCAGTCCACGCTCCTGTGCACTTTGAACATGATGGCTCCTTATTGGCCCACCTGCACTTGGTTCTCAGCTCTCACACTCCTCGCGACAGCACCTCCATGGAAAATCCCCCTGAGGAACGACCTTCTTTCTCAGGGACGGGGCACCCTCTGGCACCCGCACCCAGACCTCTGGAACCTCCATGTCTGGCCCCTGGACGGGATGCGGAAGATCTGAGTGACCTACCACCTGCAGTCGTAGACACGATCAACCAAGCCAGAGCTCCCTCCACCAGGCAACTTTACGCTCTGAAGAGGCGTGTTCTTCCCGAGCCGAAGACCCACAGAGGTGCGCAGTTCAGTCAGTGCTTTCATTCCTGAAAAGAGAGGCTGGAGGGGAGGCTGTCCCCTTCAACCTTGAATGTATATGTAGCCGCTATTGCGGCCCACCACAATGCAGTGGACGACAAGTCCTTGGGTAAGCATGACTTGATTATCAGGTTCCTTAGATGTGCCCGGAGACCGGTGAACCTTCCCTGGCCAAGCCTGTTCCCGCCCTGGGATCTCTCAGTGGTCCATTCGGGCATTCAGAGACCCCACTTCGAGCCGCTTGACTTGAGCTCAATGCCCTCTCCCTGAAGACGGCCCTCCTGATAGCGCTAGCTTCCATCAAGAGGGTTGGGGACCTGCAAGCATTCTCTGTCAGCGACACCTGCCTGGAGTTCGTTCCAGGCACATACTCACATTATCCGATACATGCTTTGCGTATCTATTTGGACTGCACCCAGAGCTTTCGATGTTCAGAGCAGCACTTTGTCTGCTTTGGTGGATGGCGGAAAGGGAACGCCATCGCCAAACAGAGGTTTGCTCACTGGGTCGTTGATGCCATCTCTCTGGCTTACCAGACCCACCCCTTGCAGGTTCGAGCACACTCGACAAGAAGTGTGGCATCCTCGTGGGCACTGGACAACGGCACCTCCCCAGCAGACATTCTTCTGCCACGATACTAGACCTACCACTGTAAATGGCCGTACCTTATTCTCGGCTCCTGCAAAAACTTGACTGACAGAAGTGTGCCCACTTCCTTTTATACCCGTATGTCCGGGGGCGGGACATACAAATTCTGTCTGCCAATTTCTCATTGGCCTTTTTTCAAGTTCAGAGGTACGCGAGGCTCCCGAAGAAGACCCCTTGTGTCACTTCATTTGACACAACATCTTGTTCCCTCCATCAGGGAACGGAGGTTACAACAGTAACCATGACGATTTGCTGCATATGTCGTGCATTCTAATTCAGTAACTCAGTTACTTTCAAATCACTCAGTTACAATTAGAATGGTGCCTTGGAAGACAGCTGCCTACATAGGCTGTAAGGCAGAAAGCTCACTAGGTTTTGAAAAAGAGCTGGGTCTCTTTAATTGCGGTTTCACACTTCTCTCTATTGTCCTTTGGTTTTCTTTTAAACTGGCATGTTGGACCCACACGACAATGACAACTGGAGGAGATACTTCATTCCCTCTGGCTCCTCATGTTTATCCAGTATTAATGGCTGCTATTAGGTCCATATTGGAGATGATGTTCAGGAAATTGTTCTCCCCATAATTTATGGTCTCATTCAAATCTTCCAGTGCTCAAATATGCACGTATATAATCACTGGTTCAGGTATTACTGCAGTTTCAGTGTCAAGAGAGTATTGAATAAAAATTATTCCTCGGGGGAAATGTATTAGGCTGCAATTAGGGTTCTATTACAACTGCTTCACTTGTCATAATCGACTGATTCCATATTACTGTTTCGTTGCTACATGTAATTTTGCCAACTATATACTGTGATTGTTTTTTTCTTCTTAAACTTTATGTTAAGGTTTTACTGACTGAGTAACCATAGGGGGTAAATAGAAAGCCAACACAGTGCAAGTAATTTAAGATAAAGATTTAAAATTGTAATATGTAGGGATAGTTTACCCAAAATTTTTAATTTCTTCACCAGAACACATTTGAAGAAAAATAGAAAAATATCTCAGCTCAGTAGGCGCTTAAGATGCAAGTGAGATTTGAAACACGTGAGAACTGGTGCACGTGCATCACAGGCGGCAGAGCAGTGCTGTTTACAAGTGAGAAAGAGGAATGCTGTACAGTAGCTTGATTGGTTTATCTTTAGATCTGTTATTATCTGTTTCTTTACTCACAATGATGCATTTGTTTGCTTATCCTGGATGTCTAAATCAAGAGGAGAATGTGAAATTAAGTCTGTATAATGGCAACAATAATACGAGAGACCACATGATCTCTACCCTTTCGTGAAGCTTACTGGAAGCAATGATTTAGAGTTCAAAAATACTTAAATATTAATATTTTTTCGTACCAAAAGTGATCGTATCAATTTAGAAGACATTAATTCAGACCCGCTAACCTGTACGCATTTTGCGTAGCAAGTACGCATTTTGACATCAAAGTACGATTGGTATGATCTGTCACTCTAAACTATGCAAAAAGCTGGTGACGCCTTTTTGTTAAATTGTGCATGTGCAGTACTCAAGTCTAATAGCAAGAGGCAGCAGCATCTAGCCTGCCGAAAAGCAAAAGAAGAAGAAGAGTTCGACTAATCTTAGCGCTGGGTTCTTTCCACCAACTATCAAGCGGGAATGATTGACAAATGCATAATGTCAATCATTGCAAATCGATAACAACACAAAATAGGTTTTATCCCTCTCGTTCTTCCTCCATCTGGCTGGTTCCTCAAGTGAGGATGGTGCTTTTAACTCCCTTGCAAAAGTAAACAGGCTGGGGTGGATGTGGAAAGTTGAAATTGTGAACTGAGTTAACTTAACGCAGACCTGCCAAACTTGGGAAAATATTTAATGTTAATAATGTTAGCCTAACGTTACGTAATTTGCAAGCTAGCTTGCTCGTTCTCCAGGCATTTAAGATGGCAATGTAACGTTAAGTTATATGGTCTGTGTGTCACAGATTGTTAAACCTGATTTTCCATAGTATCCGTATTCATAATTATTATAGGAGCCAAACCCGTCACCATAATGAGATGAGTTGATCATGTCAGGATGAAAATAAGCGAGTGCATGTGCCGCATAAATAACATTACCTAGAAAGTTACTAGGAGGTGTGTGTGTGTGCCTTGTAGTTAATTATGATGTCAGATGAGGAGGACACTGACAGAGAGAGAGAGAGAGAGAGAGAGAGAGCAAGAGACCTAAAAAGAAGGGAAAGTTCCTCAGAAGTTCCTCACAAAGAATCGGGAGCAATGGCTGTGCCTCCACCCCTCAAAACTGCCAAATCATGCATTTTGCACATTGTGCAATTACAATTTTGACATCCAAGGCGCTTCAGGTAATAATGTGTCTAAGTCACAAGTTTCTGTAAATACTTTAAAATGAAAACATATATTACAATATAAAAAGTACATTATTTATTTTTTATTAAATAATTGAATGCAATTAATTATGGTTATCAGTTTGTATAAGCACACATATCATACATTTAAATATTAATCAGGAAAAAAATGGTTTTAAGCAGGTGTACCTAAACTTTT
Organism: Moxostoma hubbsi; assembly: GCA_032164185.1. NCBI lineage: Eukaryota > Metazoa > Chordata > Actinopteri > Cypriniformes > Catostomidae > Moxostoma > Moxostoma hubbsi. Next base: position 66,736,658 of record JAVLUX010000001.1, read on the forward strand.
GACTTTCACTGTATATTATAATCTAGCCCAGCGCAGTGCAAGTGAGTTCTTCTCAAGAGTATATGATTGTATTGTTTTCTTCATAGTCGATTTATATGTTGAATAACTTGATGATATGGTGGTGAGTAGGGAAATGACCGTGTGCAAAGTGAAGTGCTGTGAAAGTGAACTAAGCATAACACTATTGTGGTACTCAAAATATTTTCCCATGGTTGGCAGGTCTGTTAATTTAACTGCTGGAGTCATATCAATGACGTTTATGCCCACTGTCTGTGATATTTGGAGCTTCCAAAATCGTGTAATACTCGAATTTGAAGGTCTGGATGAATCCGTGCTTACCGAGTATTATCCGTGGGTTCTTGGCTATTTTCCTTGTTTTTTCATGGCCACTGAATAGAGGAGTCAGACCAAGACTTCTGTGCTCAAAACTCAAGGTTTATTTAAACATTTCTGTAACATTCACTCCGCCTCATTCCACCCGATTACCTCATGCATTCTCACCTCTTACTACAACTCTCTTCCTCTTCCCCTTCTCCGTTTCCCTATGCTCGCGATATCTCACGTACAATCTAACAATCTTTATTTAAACCATTTAATTTCAGTTCTTACAATCGGATCACCATCCACTTGCATTTTAAGGACCTACTGATCTAAGATATTTTTCAAATTTTCTTCAAATGTGTTCTGGTGAAGAAAGAAAGTCATACACACCTGGGATATCATGAGGGTGAGTCAATTATGAGAGAATTAAAATTTTGGGGTGAACTATCCCTTTAAGATATATTCAGGAGATGGGATGAGAATTGTAACCAGGGTAAAATCATTCAACAAAGAGTTATTATGTCAACCATTGCAAAAAAAATCCTTCTTTTACAAAAATGTGTTTGTGTAAACATACGAGTGCCTGGCGATGCGTAGCAACACGCAGGAAATCTCCATGCAAGCAGCGAAGCACAGTGTGACATGACTCTTTTGATTTCTTCAAGTGGATTCGCCCAAGTGTTCGTTCTACCAGGAAATTATGATAGCAATAGTCACTGCACCAGCCTGTCCATATCATCTGCACTTCAATTTGAGAAACCACTTAAACTTGATTCAATGATTTAGGTCTCTCCACCAAAGGCAAGTGAGAGAGCGCACTGCCCATTCTAACTGACCCTGGGGAATCTGAGAAAATCTCCTCTCACTGCAATTGTAGTGCTTAAACGCATTGTTCACCCAAAAATGTAAATTATGTCATCATTTACTCACCCTCATGTTGTTCCTAACCCATATGACTTACTTTCTCACATAAAACACAAAATGAGATGCTAGACTGAGGCAGTCACAATCTAACATTCTGCCTTTTGTGTTTCATGGAACAAAAGAAACATGAAGGTCAGTAAATAAAGACAGAATTTTGTGTTTGGGTGAACTACCCTTAAAGCCAGGACTGTTTTATAACTTACCAAGGAAACTCTGCTTTAATTTATTTATGTATTTTTGCAACATCAGAGAAAAAGTTTCTGTTGGAGTTACATAATCTGAAGAAATCTGCATGGCGCCACCTGTTCAAACCTGCTTTATTCCCAAAACCCACCAGGTGGTTCATCTGCAAGGAACAGCCGCAATGTGTGTGTGTGTTGAGAGTGCTCTGGAATCTGTGTGTTAATGTGAAGAGTGTGTCGTGTTGATTGAATGGCTGGAGAGGCTGTCTAATCATATGACTATGCTCTCTGCACACTTATGTCTTTATTAAGATAAAGCTATTTAAATATTTAAATGACATATGAAAAGAAGAAAAAAATGTCCTGGTTTAAATCAAGATAAGTTATTCATGTAAAATTTTCATGTAATTGTCATAAATAAATTGCGGAGGCATTTTTGCTGAGGAGACGGGACGAAATAATTGACAGTACAGATATAAAACAAAACAAATAGTACAAAATATGAGATCAACTTGTGTGTAAAGATAAAGCTCATAGATAAAAATACTTTTTTAAGGTTCACTCTCCCAAATCAAATGACTTTTACGATTTTCCAGCCAAATGTTGGTTTAAAATCTCAGTCTGGGCATAGTTGATTCATCCCTGTGTACATAGTCTTAAGATTTTGGTCATTACACAATATTGATAAAATGTGTAGTTACTGCATTTTCCCTTTACACAGCTGTATATTATTGTTCTATAAATGTATAAACATGATACTTTTATGTGACTTGGCATGCATAAATAGACTGTTAAAGGGTAAGTTCACCCAAAAATAAAAATTCTCTCATCATTTACTGACCCTCATGTGTAGGACTTTGTTTCTTCTGCACAAAGATTTTTAGAAGAATAACTCAGCTCTGTAGGTCCATACAATGCTAGTGAATGGTGACCAGAATTTTAAAGCTCTAAAAAGCAAATAAATGTAGCATAAAAGTAATCCATACAACTCCAGTGGTTTAATCAAGGTCTTATGAAGTAATCCAATCCATTTTGGGTGAGAACAGACCAGAATATAACACCTGTGTAACTCCTGTAGAATATAACACTGTACATCTTGCCAATGCAGTTTCTTGGATGATTATGATTTCAGTCTCGATTACACTTCATATGTGCTTGACGGATGCACAAAGTGCTAGATGGTGCTAGGAAGTAAAATTGAGCTTGATAATTTTTGCCAAGGAGACTGCTGATGTCAAGATTAATAGTGAAATAGTGAGTTATATTTTGGTATGTTCACAACCAAAACAGATTGGATCGCTTTAGAAGATATGGATTAAACCACTGGTTTCTTATGGATTACTTTTATGCTGTCTTTATGTGCTTTTTGGAGCTTCAAAGTTTGGGTTACCATTCACTTACATCGTATGGACCAACAGAGCAGAGAAATTATTCTAAAAATTGCAGAAGAATGTCATACACATCTGGGAAGGAATGAGAGTGAGTAAATGATGGCAGAATTTTCATTTTTGAATGAACTGTTCCATTAATATATATTTTCTAAATATTACAGGATCGGTTGCTATTTGATTGTCCCAAATGTAAGGTAAAATGGTCTTCCATATGCCTAAAGGCAATTCTTTGCTAATTACTAAATATTTAATAGAAAGAAATATTAATAGTAGAATAGTATTTGTGTGTGTGTGTGTGTGTGTGTGTGTGTGTGTGTGTGTGTGTGTGTGTGTGCGTGTGCGTGATGCTGCATCTACATCAATTTACTGAGAGCTCCTTTAACTCGGAATCTGTGTAAACATTCATATGTTTTGAGAAACTCATTTGTATCACACTTTAGTACATCTGCTTGTATAAATCTTTATGATTTGTTCTGTGTTGGTTTGCATGTTGTCAGGTAACCAACCATCACCGCTGGCTTCAGTGGAGTGTTATAACCAGCTGAAGAGGAAATGGGAGGCCGTGGCCCCCTTACCCACCCCTCGCTGCTCCTGTGCCTCCATTCAGACCCCAAACATGCTGTTCCTCATTGGAGGGGTCTCCCAAGGTCCCAGCAATGCTGTAGAAGCCCTCTGTCTCAAAGAAACTGTCTGACACATACACACTTCAATGAACAAATACATCACATCATCCTCACATGCTGTACTATACAAAGAGTACAAGCTCTGAAAACACATACATAAACAAACAAGCCAAGCTGATCTGTATGTATCTTGGACATATTCACAGACTTTTCCTACAGAGGATGAAGAGGAAGCTTTATACTTTGAATAATGGAGACAATCTACTGGAGCTTGGATATAAGACTCTTGGGCTGGAGATCTAAGACAAGCAAAAAAAAATACATTTAAAATGAATATGAATATATTAATAAATATATTTATTCTACAAATGTATTAATAAATATATGTATTAATATATAACTAAATATATATATAATATATATATATATACAGTGGCCCCAAAATGCAGGCTATTTTAGAGGTTATTAGCACAGAATCTATGGACATGTTCCACAAAGTTTGACAAACATAAAGTGTCAATACTTTTATCTTTTTTTTTACATTGTGTCTATTACCTTGTCATTTGAAACCTAGCAAAAGTATTTTTTTAGTTTTTTTTTTAAGTTTTGCTTGAAAAGCATTTGTTCATTTGTTTTGTAATGCAAAAACCTTCATACATTTGTGTCCAAATACTTTTTGGGGCCATTGTAAATAGATAAATAACCTTCGCAGACAGACAAACACATAACACTCCAGACGCCTTTGAACTGTTCAATATTTTTCAGTATCCAAGCAGGGTAATTTTCTGGCAAACTAAAGAGGAACTTAGGGCCATATCCACCAAGCTGCCACAGCACCTGTCAGAGGTAGCAAGTTTAGCACTTTTTGTATAATAGACAAATAGAGGATGTGCTGTGAGAGAATGCAGAAATGGGAGGCGTATTCGTGTGTGTGTGTGTGTGTGTGTGTGTGTGTGTGTGTGTGTGTGTGTGTGTGTGCCTTCACAGCCATGCACGTGTGAAATTTAGAGTTGTTATGAGTGAGTAGAGCACTCTTATCCAACTTATCTTATGACAAGTTGTAATAATAATAGCATGAGATGGCGAAATCATATACGAGTTGGCACATACAGAAACATACGATTTTTACTCCTAGAGAAAAATGTATATACCAACAAACATGTTTTTGATGAACTTTCCTAAGTGTAACCCCTTAGACAAACCTAAACCAATAACCATATAGTCTTATCCCATTCCCAAACGCTAACACTAACCATGATTTTAATAAGAAAATTATTTTAGTGTACCATGGAAATTGATTGTTTTGTCACTATGGGAATAGAAGTCATGCCTTTTCATCAAACCATATCACATGATTTTTCCATCTAGCCTAAATTATTACGAGTTGTCATGAGACTGTGTTGTCTTATCCCACTAATGCCTACTACCTACAATGTAGCATGAGATGGTAGAGAGGAAAAAGTATGTGGATTATCTTACCAGTCAAATGAATGTTATGTGTTCAAAACAAGCTAAGCTCTAACAAAATTAGCCACAGATGCTGTTTATTACCACAGACAATAATTTTGACTTCTCAGTTTATAAAAACTGAAAATAACATTTTAAACATTGCAATAGAAATCTATGGGGGAGCCAAAATGTGTAGTTTCATATTTTTTGTTACAGTGCTAATATACATTTTTCTGTAAAAAGAAATGTGTTATTTGAGCCATACAATTGTCTGAAGCATCTTTTTAGTAGTGGGACTACTATTCTAGATGGGCAAACTTCTGTTTGTGTGTTATCTACATAATTCCTGTGAGTAGATTTTTCTCTAGGTCCAACAGTCCATTTCTGGTATCCTTATGCATATCATGCCAGTTAACTGGTTCTGCATGGTCATGATAGCAGGTGAAAGATTAGATATAAAATTTCACAGACATGGCTAGTAAGTGATTTTATCACAATCTTGTGGATACACTTTCAAAACGGTCTGTATTTTAATGTTTATTACCCTTGCCCCTCAGACTTCCGCTAGAAGCACATTAGTGTGCACGTGCTTTCAATTAATTTTTGAATCTGAGGGTCAGGTCTGATTTTTTTTTCTGTGGTAATCAACAGTATGCCAGAGAACTTTCTTGAACCTGGAGCATTACTCAAATAATAATGAGTTTTTAAAGGGGAAAGTCTGACAAAGTGTGTCAAAGGATGCAGTGAGTAGTTGGACTGACAAGTAATGGTTTTCTGCCTTTTCGGGTCACATTTAATTGGAAGCTATTTCTTCAGGGAACGAACTAATTAAATCTAGTCATTATAGTTGCAATACAAGCCTCACAGACAAACGGTAACTGTTTTTGAGTGACCCATTTACAGGAGGAGCGATGAATGGTCTCGGGGGACATGGAGGAGGACAGAGGACTCACTTTCTGTAATTTTGATAAGATAAAACCCTTGAACCAGACCTCATATGCCTCATTCTTGGTTCAACGGTGCCCTGTGGGGTTCCTGTATTCCCCCACTGATGATTTGACAAGAACATCGGGTCACCAAGCTCATTTAGCATGCTGAAAACAGAACTTGTGCATGTCAGGAAATCACATTGCAATGTGACAGGTTTGGCCTCAGTAAAATCAGGTGCATTTCAGCATTGAGAGATCAATATGGATTTGATTTCAAATTATATAATCATCATCACAGTTTGAGTGGAAAGTTAACACGAATATCAGTGATCGATAAGATCTTTTCATGAATTTGATGTAAATGTAAATGTCATAAATTTGCTTATGTGATAAGTGACCCAGAAATTTTGCACAATCTTAAATAGTTCTTGTCCATATTGTCATAACAATTCTTTGTTTTAAATTTTTCGGAATCCTAAAACTCTATTTCCAGGTTATAATTAGACGTTGAATCCTAGATTTTCAGTGTAGACTCTTGAAATCTACCATATGGGTACGATGACCAGGGTTGTGCAACTATATTATCACACACTCAATTAGATGTTTGGAGGACCGGTCATTATCAGGCAATGTGATACCTGATGGTGTAATAAGATGTACATACATAATCATATTGAAATTTTGAGACCTTTTGCAAGTGCATATGGCTGTTTGTGTATACAGTATGTGTCTTTGGCTGGGATAGTGAGGATTGAAACAGTTTTGAATGATCTAACTGTGTATGAAAAAAAGCGGTTGGTTTATATCCAACATTAAAAATGATACATGCCTGCTCACAAACATGAGAATCAAAGAAGCAAACGCATATAATCCACATATATACATAACTGTATATTCATACAGCAAGCCTTGTTTATTTAGATTTACAGCTTCCTAATGACTGTGATCTTGTGCTAGCTGCTGGCAATCTTGTGAAACATGTCACAGTGGAAATACTAACAGGTCAAGGAAGGATATTTCTGGCTGTATGGAGCCATACATGTCAGTCATGACTTCTCAGAGACAGCAACAGAAGACTGGACGATTTGTAACAACACTGGGAGATGAGCAATTATTTTTATTATTATTTTATTTTTCACTGGTGTTGTATTATGCTCTGCTGCAGACCAGCTCAAAGAGTGAGTTCATTTTCACTTTAGTTTCATGTGAGGTTAAATGTCACAGTGGCTCACATTTGAAACACACCCCTAGAAAGGCAGAGTCGGCGATGTGTGAATAGATGATCTGAGGGAAAGAGATAATGCTGAAAGAAATATACCTCTGTTTATTTTCATTTCTACAAATTCTGCAACAAGACACATGACTCATCTTGGCAGTGTATTTTTGCTATTGCATGAGTTCCATTTTTGCTGCCTCTACAAACTGAAAATCATCTTTACTATTATAAATAGTTTTAAGATGTTCAAAGGAAGGTTAACCCAAAATTTAAATTCTGTCATTTACTCACCCTGATGTCATTCCAAACCAAATTGACTTCCTTCCAAGGAACACAAAAGATGTTATGTAGAATGTTAGGGATGGACAGCCTCAGTCACCATTCACTTTCATTGTATGGCAAAAGATGCAATGAGAGTGAATTGTGACTGAGGTTAACATTCTATCTAACATATTTTGTGTTTCAGGGGTTTGGAAAAGAATAAATGTAAGGAAATGATGAAAGAATTTTCATTTTGGGGTTTTGAAGGATATTCTCATATTCTCGTTTTCAAAAGTGCAAAATGTTTCACTCAAAGTTTTTATTTTATAAGTGCAGCGAATGCTGAGACCTCTCCACAGAGCTTTAGATTACTTTAGAAATTAATACGAATCGTTTGACTTTTTAATTACACAAACATATTCAAATGCATTTGTCTTTGACCCTTATCTGTATGTAAATCACTTCAGACTAAACACAGTGTAATGATAACCTAAACTCTAGGTAGCAGTTGTTTTGCAGTGACTTTTCTAGTTTTTCCATGTACTTAATATTCTGTGGTGAATTTCAAGTTCAAGTTGGTGAACCGGTGAAGCTTCTCCAGTGATTTGTTGGTTTACCTCTGTGATTTTGTTCATTTGTAAGGTGACAGGTTGTCATGTTGACTTGTAATATGAGGAGCTGTAGTGATGGTCTGTTGTTTCTTTATGATGTTGTGCTGTCATGTAGTGGTGTGATAGTGGTAGCCGATGGCCTCTGACAGTCTTCAACATGCAGTGCCAACATTCTGGGTACATTTCAGTCTCTGACTCACAATCTCCATAAAAAATCAATCAAATTCCACATTATCTCGTTGCATATTCTCTAATCTGAAGACGGATAAGTCTTGGTTTGAGCCCTGAGCGGAAAATATAATTTTAGTTTATGTTGTTCCAGCTATGAAATATTGCTACCCTTTTGGCATGGAGCATTGTTTTACACTGGTAGATGAGCAGGTAGATGAGCAGAGACACACAGAGGGGCCCAGGGGAACTAACAATGTCCCTTGAGATTATATTGCACCCATCCACACAGCAAAAGTGGTTTTATCCTCAAGCGCACTGTTGTAGACCATGCACTGAATCAACCTCTATTGTAACACTTTGAAAAAAAAACTGATCTCCACGTTCTTTATTCTGTGAGTGTTTGAAGAACTAGGGGACTATAGATTTGTTTGTTTATGGGCAATGTAGTCATGTACCTCTGTAAGCTGAGGCAACATATCAAGGCTATTAATGGCTGTTGAATGAAGCTTTGTGTCAAATAGATAATGTTTGAAAATTTTGTATAAAATAGACCAAATTTCCTTGTGAAATGGCCTGCAACTTTTGTGGGTGGGGGGGTTGCTCTTTGACATATCTTAAAGGTGCTGTAAGCGATTTCTGCCATTTTGCTAGCTTTGAAAATATGCGCTCTCTCTAAAACCCTGCCCTTCAAAGACATGTCCACAAATCCTATGTGAGCAAATCAGAATGCACAAAATGATTGACAGCCAGAAAGCATTCCTTATTGACTAGTTTTATGATCAGCTAAAAAGGGACAGGCCGGCCCCCTTTTTCATTTTTGCTGTTTACAGAGACAGGTGTTGTTTCTCAGGATGCCTATTTATGTGATTTCAGTCAGGTAGATGGGACATTTTATTTTTTGTACAGTATGACAAGTAAATCACTTAAAGCACCTTTAAAGTTGCCATCAAGCTGAATGACAGATAGAAAGCAATACGTAAAACTTCACCAGAATAGCAGGACGGTGAAGTAAAATCTGTGGCACCTGTAATACACCCCATTGTATGTTAGCAGAGAACTTCACTTGAACCTGGCTAGATGGGTTAACATGCTCTGGATTTCAGTAGGAATTGTGTTGAAATTTGTTTACACACAATTGCGAGTCCAGTTCAGTAGTTCAGTGCCTATTTATGTGAGGTAGTGCCTCTACAATTTCTGTAATAAACTCTTTGAAAATTTCTATGTGATCCTGTGTGGTTTTATGTATCTTTTACCCTTTCTCTGACTTTAGTTTAACAAGGCTGTGATTTAGTTTTTTACTGGTTTACAGAACAAAAACAAATGAATTATGCACTACCAGAACATCTTCATATGTCACAATAAACTCTTAGCAAGAGTTGTCTTGCCTGTTTTAGCTTGATTTATGACTTCACGGTCTGGCAATAAAGCACAACTTTCTGATTCCGGAAGTTAAAAGACCTTTTTTTTTTTCTATAGACAAATTGATTTTCAACTAGAACTTAAACCTTTAAAAATAGGCCTACCGTGAGGTCCGAAATTGTTCATTGATGGTATATGATTCTGTTGATGTCAGCAGACTGCGTTATTTGTTTAAATTTATTTTTATTTGTCTACTTTATTGTTTAAAAATTGTGTTGGAATTCCTGGTGAACGACTACACAATTCCCATGGTCCAGCATAGTAAATTCACCAATCAGAGAACCAACAAAGCCCACAAAACATGCTCAGGAGTAACCACCACTCCAATGACACACTGTTAATGATTCAAACGTTTCCCTTCACCCAAAAGGAATAGGTGATTGGTGAATGGTGACCAGATCTTTGAATCTCCAAAAAAATCACAGAAAGGTAGCATAAAAGTAATCCATACGAATGCAATTGTTAAATCCATATATTATATCTTTTGGTTGAGAAACAGATTGATTTTTAAGTCATTTTCTTCTATCAAACTCCACCTTTGACCAGCCCCGACCAGTAGGTGGTGATATGCATGAAGAAAGTGAATTGCCAAAAAATAAAAGAAGAATGAGGAAGTGAAAGTAAAAGTCAAGATTAATAGTAAACTTCAATAAAGTGAAGACTTTCTCACCAACACCTATCATATAACTTCTGAGGACATGGAAGAATTTTCATTTTTGGATGAACCATCGCTTTAAGCTACTTATATATTACTTACAATCAACATCCTGAAGTCAATAGTTTTATGTATATTTTCACATTTCTTTATTGAGTTATATCATTCGCAATGCTTGATCAAATGAAAGACGGTAATACACATTCTTTATGTTTTTGTCAGATTTTTTTGATTCACCTCAGAGTTGGTTGATTTGGTTAGCTTATTCTATATTCTTAAACAATTACTGTGATAAAGATCATTATTGCTAATCTTTTTTTATTATTAGAGTAAGATGTGCCTTCTTAAATTGTACTCTTGTTTACTACTGTTTGCATCCAGGAGGAAGAATGAGGTGGGATGAAAGATAGACTCACACCACAGCAGTGTATCATATTGAGGAGATAAATTCTTACAAAATACTTTTGAGCTATTATAAACTATATTTTGTGTGTAAATCAACCATCAGTAATGGAATAGTTCACCCAAATTGTTTAATTCTCTCATTTATTCACCCTTATAGAACACAAACAAAGATTTTTAGAAGAATATCTCAGCTCTGTAGGTCCAAACAATGCACATGAATGGTTACTAGAACTTAGAAGCAGAGGCACAAAAAACATATTTCCAATGTACAGCTGAAATTAGAAGTGTACATACACATTAGTCAGATACATTTAAACTCAGTTTATCACAATTCCTGACAATTAATCATAGAAAACATTCCCTGTCTCAGGTCAGTTAGGATCACTACTTTATTTTAAGAATATGAAATGTCAGAATAATAGTTGAGAGAATTATATATTTCAGCTTTTATTTCTTTCATCACATTCCCAGTGGGTCAGAAGTTTACTAACAAGTTTACACAAGTTTAGTTTTGTAGTATTTGGTAGAATTGTCTATAAATTGTTTAACTTGGTTCAAATGTTTTGGGTAGCATTCCACAAGCTTCTCACAATCAGGGACGTCGTTAGGCCTATTTTAGGGGGGCTGAAGCTACCCCAAAATGTTCCTAAGCCCCCCTAAATGATATTAAGAACAACAATAACAATTCGATTTATCAATAACCGTATCCTCATTCATATTTAGAATTAGACGCAACAAATGATATATATCCAGCTACAAAAAATAGCCTAAAAGTCGGAAGTTGAACAGAAGTACAAAGAGTCGTTGTGCTATCAAGATGATGCACCGCACCGTCTCGTTGCATTGGTGTGAACTGTGGCAGCTTTCAGAGCGTTGCAGACTGGAGCGCTGCAAGTTCGGTCTGAAAGTTGAACTCGCTATGCACCCTCCCTCCCACACACACACCCACACACCTACACACGCTAACAGTGAAAGGAAGATTGGTAAGTGATACAGAGTGAAATTGTAAGTTGTTTTTAATCACCTGCTTACCTTTAGCTACGTTTTCTTGAGGTAAAGGAAAGGGGTTATTTTGGTTTGCTATGTAAAACTGTAGTCTAGCTAGAGTGAACAAGCAAAATACAAGAAATGGTTAACTTAGCAAGCTAATCACAACTCTTTATTCTTTGCCAATAATATAACCTATCTCTATAATAGGCATATAAAACAATATCAATCCCCATAGAATGTTGTTGTCACTGAAAACTAAATGTCATAGGGTCCCTGTTAATGCTATTACCGTTGTATCCTTCAATTCATTGAGCAGATAAGATGGATATTGAAAGATATTTTAGCAGAGAGAAAGAGAAGCAGCTGCAGGAGATTGGCAGGCCAGTTGATTCTGAGGGAGCCGGTGTGATTGAGGTAAGTAATGGTCTATAGGTCTAAGGATTGTTTTGTTTTCTTCTAACAATAAGCATTTGTTGGCAGGTCTAGGCTCTGTGCATAGCCTACTAAATTAATTTAGTACTACTAATTTAATAACTCAATTATTTCATTATATTTATTATATATGCTAGCTATACCAATTTAACTTTCTGCATTCATTGGCTGTGATAAATTAAATAAATACGTAGATGTTACCTAAATGTAGGCTAAAGATGAGCAAATGCCCACAGATACACATGTGAAACTAAAACGAAAGCAATCCTACATACTGTACATATATACAGTAATCATTACTCCAAATCTTTTATTCCTTCCGCCATCAGGTTATTTTATTTAGACAGTAGCCACTTTAAATAGGATCCGTATCAATAGCTTACATGATAAAGTATGCAGTGATGCCTATTTTTTAGTTTTTCTTGTACTGCTATTTGTCATATTTGTTTAACTTACCAACTTTTTTAGCTGTCTGGCCTCTGTTTGTCTGTTTTTGGACATTTTGGATGTTGTTTCATTTGACCAATTTGCATTTAAAAGTCATGAAATTAGCATCAGGGGGCAGAAAAGGCTTCACAATCTTGCAGCCATGTCGATTGAAAATGACATACTGAAGCACCTAAGTCACAACAGAGTGATAGACCGATTTGCCACCCTTAAAAACAGAAGGCATTTTTTTGATGCTTCCACCAATGAAGTAGACAATAAACAAAAAGTAACTGTTGACTGTGGTTTTGAAAATGATTTCATTCTTAATTTTCCTTTATTTGAATACTGCCTTTTTGTTGTTATATCATACATTGTATACATCATTTGGCAGAATAAATCATCTTTAATTGAGAAACGCTCAAACCTGTGTTGTCAAATTTCACTATGACCTCAAAATTCTGGTTCTTGGGTTAAACTGTATGCAAACAAAATTACACAGCGAAATTACACTCTGATCGAACCAATCCACTGCGCAGTTACAGTAATTAGAGTAATTAAATAGCATTCTGTGGACAACTTATCTTAAGTAGAAAGGAATTAGATATAATATGCTATTACTTTATCATACATTTACATGAGCAGACAGATAGCATTTAAGTCATTGCTTACAGAATAACTCATCAGGAGCAAAGTCTGGCCTAAGTCAATTCCCCTATGCAGCTTTGATGTGTCTAAAAGCAACATTAGAGTATCTTTTCTTTAACAGAGTAGAAATGGAAGAAGAGGATATGTCTGTCACATTTTACTTGTTAACATCTTGGTTTCTTGACTGGTTGTTGACATAAGTGTAGCTCTAGATGTGAGTGCAAAGATTTTGCAAACGCAAGTTACAAATACCCTGGGGGCTAAGCCCCCCCTGTCATCCAATCCTAGTGACGTCCCTGCTCACAATAAGTTGCTGGAATTTTGGCCCATTCCTTCAGACAGAACTATTAGAACTACTAGAAAGTAGATGTCCTAAATGACTTGCCAATACTATTGTTTGCTAATATGAAATCTGTGGAATGACAACCTAAGTGTATGTACACTTCTGACTTCAACTGTATGCAACGCAAAGGGGTGCTATGTAAATGGGGCGTCGGTGGCTCTATAAAGGGGGCGTCTGTTTCTCTCTCTCACCTACCATATCACTTCAGAATATATGGATTTAAACACTGGAGTGTTATTTATTACTTTTATGCTGCCTTTAGATCCTTTTTGGACCTTCAAGTTCTGGCCATCATTCATTTGCATTGTATGGACCTACAGAGCTGAAATATTCTTTTAAAAATCTTAATGTTCTGCAGAATAAACATCTGGGATGGCATGAGTTTTAGTAAATGATGAGAGAATCTTCACTGTGTAAGTAGTTGTGTAAGAAAGCAAGCAGACCAACAGCAGAGTGAATTAGCCTCTGTTGCAGTGACACCCAGAGGCATCTGTCAGTACTGCACCTTTTTCCTCTGCACTTTTAATCAAAGGACTTTGTTTCCAACAATATTAAATTTGTGCTTCCATCTGTTGTCCATGCTAATCATTACATCTTGGAAGACTATATTTATATCATAGTAATTCATTTAGTGTCATATGAATTAGAGCACTGATCAATAATTGTATATATTAATCATGTGTCTCCTGATCCCCCCAAAAAATCTGCACCATTCAGCAGTGCATTAAAACATATTAAGATCCACTTATGACTGGGAATTATTCATTAGACCCATTCAGAAGCAGAGCACTTATTCCCCCATTAGTCAATCCAGATTACTGCCTCATTTTCAGTCAATATGATATCCAAATTCAGTGAATCATTTTCAGCTTTAATTTATTTTAAAAGCATTGTTATTCAAACTCAGGGAAAGATTTGTTTGTGCATGATATACATTTTATGCATGACACAAAAGATAATACAATCAAACTATGGGTAGAATTAATAATAGTCCTAATATTAATGATTTGCAGCTGAAGATCATTTTGCATTGCAAGTACCATAGGTGTGCAATTCCTACTTGTTATTGTATTGGGTTTTAATCCAATAAGGACATTAGTTATTTGTGCAATGCCCTCAATACCTCCAGGCCAAAAGAGATTATCCCCATGAAGTATGTAATCAGCACATTGGAATAGGTCTTTAAAGAGCACGGACTAAACACTGAACACTTTGTGCACTGTACTATGTGTACACACAGTACTACACACCAACGAACACACTTCACACCGTGTGGGATACATTTGAACACAATTGAGTGTTACGGTCTCATTGAACACTTATTGTCTTATTGTCAAACAGTGTATTGCACAACCATTTTGAGCACTATAAACCAGGCACTTTCCCACTGTTTAAAGTAATAATGAATTTAATTAAATCATACCATAACCAGTGTACTGCTTACATTCCTACATTATTATCACACATAATCCATTTTCACAGTGGTAGAAAACTGATGGAAAACGTATATCTCATTACAGTATTTTCAACATCATGGCCTTTAAAACACAGATTCCTTAACAGGGTCAAACTCACCATTATAGATTCTACAGTAGACTTTGTATATGTTTCCAATAGTTAATACAACATAAACTAACAATGAACAACTGTGTTTTTTATCAATTAACATTAAAGGAATATTTGAAGTTAATTTCAAGTTAAGCTAAATCAACAGCATTTGTGGCATAATGCTAATTCCCACAAAAAATTATTTCAACCCATCCCACCTTTCTTAAATAAGAGGGGAAAAAATTAGGTTGCTTTTGGGGGGTTTAAAGGCAGAAATATGCTTTAATGACTTTATAAAAGCACTTACATAATTTGTTCTGTTAAAACTTGTGTATTATTTAAGCTGTAAAGTTTTTTGTGGTGGACAGGATTTGCTGCATCATGGCAGTGAAGTTGTAGAATTGGTTGTAACCTTACACAGAAAAGGTTTGTTAGCAATTTTATCACACTAAAATCATGTTGACATGCATATTGTTTACATCTTGTGGCTATATTTTTTTCCATATTGGCTCCACTTCTATTGTAAGCACTTCACTATAACCCAGCTTTTTGCTTTGTTTTGTTTTTTTGTTTTGTTTTTTTTAAAGGAAGGACAAGCTGAAATAATTTTTTGTGGTAATTAAAATTATGCCACAAATGCTGTCGATTGAGCTTAACTTTTGTTGAACCTGGAAAATTCCTTTGACCAAAATTAAAAAATCCTGTTTAAAAATATTGTTCATTGTTTGTTAGCAATAACTATTGCATTAACTAATGTTAACAAAAGGAACCTTAATGTGAATTGTTACCATTTGTATTATAGTTTTACTATATTACCGTTTGTATTATTTTTAATATATTACCGTTTGTATTATAGTTTTATTATGGTCCAGGGAGACACACATCCAGACAAATGCACCTCCCTTGTGAAGTAGGCCAGACTTTTCTAGATCCTATTTTTGAAAAACTATAAATAGTTACACAGAGTTAGAACAGAGAGCATAAGGGATTATGACTTAGATTGTCTAAATGATTGAAAGGATAACGTGATCGAGAGGAGTATTCGGTTTTATGGTCTACATGATACATCAGTCAAGTTACTAGAATGCTACCAATACATTGGATCATTTTTGGTGCACTGATGAAGCATTTTTTTGCCCTAAAGCCCCAAATACTGTCTTACATGTGGCTTGGCTGTTATGCATCAAATCCTTTGGTGTCTGTCCATATGTATTTTCACTGATGCAGTTTTTCATAGGTTTTCCTTTCCCCAAAAAACTTTATCATGTTTTATATTGATTCATTTTTGCATTTGCATCCTAAAGCCAGACAATAGTTTGAATTTTAACGGAATTTTAAAATTAGTCAGTGAGACAATTAATTTACTGACATATTCATAATTTTTAGATAAATGGAGAGCCCTTGAAAATAAGGATTGTAGCGCTCAATGTTCTAAATGATGAATAATAGCAAAGCTTCTTTTGATCTTGTTTCAAGCTAATTGATTCAGACATGGATTGATATGAATAATCCATAGCAGTCATGTGACCCAAAATAGTCATTGTACTGAATTCCAAGCCAGTAGGGCATCTGTGTCGAAGGCTTGTGGTTACTTTCACACTTGGGTTAATACTAAATCAAATTCTGAAATTTTGAACAATAGTTTTCTTCTGCCATATTTAATAAGGGATACATTCGTACTTTTGCATTCCATCAAGCTGGCATTTTGAGTGTTGAATCACAGTTTTTCTGGGTTTAAGGTTTAGTGTAATGTTTGGATCAAGGATAACTCCAGGGAAGTTAGGCTGTCATATGTGATCATGGCCTTTTTTTGTTGAAAGGCAGAACTTGTGTTGCTTATTGTAGTGATGGGTCAGCGGCTGAGTGAGGATTCGGATGAGAAAGAGATTGATGTTGCTGAACTGCAGGAGTGGTACAAGAAGTTTGTGGTGGAATGCCCAAGCGGAACACTATACATGCACGAGTTCAAGAGCTTCTTTGGCGTTACTGGCAACCAGGAAGCATCAGATTACATAGAAAACATGTTCCGGGCTTTTGACAAAAATGGGGTAAGTGATTACATTTCAGATACCACACCAAATCTAGATGTATGCATGTTTTAAACACTGCAGACTGTGTAGAAAATACTCAAGTGTCAGCTGTCAGTGGTATTAGTTTGCTTTTGTTAATTCTTAAACTGTTGAATAATGATAAGAAGCCCTTATTTCAATTTGGCTTTTCTCACATGAATATTAAAAAAGTTTTTTAAAAAACAGTCACTTCACATGAATGCATTTAGGCAAACAAAGTCTTCCTTAGAGTGCATGTGTCAAGGATGAATAGACTACAAGTGTAGTTGCAGATCCATATGTGACAAGCCAAACTAAAATAAAGGCTTTTTAGAGTTTGTTCCAGAAGAAGTGCCTTGGACTATGATTTTTCTATGTGCTTGTACTGAAAAATTCCACCTTACTCTCTACTTTAAAACTTTCACTTTTCAAAAGTAGTAACTCTGGTGTGGAAACAATAAGACCTGACAATGAGGTTTGTTACCTATCAGATTTAGGAAGGGCATTTGCCCTAAAACTCTGTTTTGGTAGGTCATTTTCTGGACAGAATTCCTCTTTCATGTCTCATATCCTTTCATGTTTCATAGGACAACACTATTGATTTTCTGGAATATGTTGCGGCCTTGAATCTAGTGCTGAGAGGAAAGCTTGAGCACAAACTGAAATGGACTTTTAAAATGTATGACAAGGACGGGAGTGGCTGTATCGACAAAACAGAGCTAAAGGAGATTGTGGAGGTATTTATCTCTGGTGTCCTTTCCATTTAATAACCAGATCACACAATAACTAGACTGGGTGAAACATTGCTAGGATAATAGTTGCTCAGTGGTTTACATGGTTTAAAAGAAAAAAGAGATGAAATAAACAGGTTTTTTTTTTTTGTATTTATGGTTACAACAATGCATGAAAAAAAAATGGAAATACAATCTTTACATAATTGCGAATGTAGTCTTAATTGTAATCTGAATACACATTACAAAGCCACTCATGACTGAACACTAAACACTATGCTTGTCCTATATTTGTCACTCTGCATAACATTGACATTACTTTTACAGTCAATCTACCGACTAAAGAAAGCATGCCATGGTGAACTTGATGAAGAGTGTAACCTCCTCACCCCAGATCAGGTGGTGGACCGAATATTTGAGCTAGTGGACGAGAATGGAGATGGTAAAACGTATATTATTATGATTATTAGTTATGCAGGTGAATAATTACTGAATGGATAATTAAAAAGTTCCCAACTTTTGTCCTTTTTTTATCACCTCTTTTAGTAGATATGTGAAAGTGCTTTACTTCTGTTCAAATGGATTCTTTCAATTTTCTTTGTCCACAGGGGAGTTGTCTCTGGATGAGTTCATTGACGGGGCACGGCGAGACAAATGGGTCATGAAGATGCTGCAAATGGATGTTAACCCCGGGGACTGGATTAATGAACAGCGACGCCGCAGCACCAACTATTGAACTGCATATTAACAAAACAAACCCATAACATACTGGAAACCAACCCCTTCAGCAAAAATTACACACAGATTATACATAGTTTCTCAAAATGTTAGGCCTGGAAACGAAAGGGAACCTTAATCCATCAGCTCCAAACATTTTGATAAAATGTTGAGAGGGATCTTTGGTTTGGAGGGAAATGACCTTGCTTCTGTCTGCCTATCCCTCTTCTTTTCTCATATATTCCCCATTGCATTTCTCCCTTGAGAGTGTTTTTTATTTAAATGTGTATATTCATGTTTTCTTTATTCTTTCCCTCATATTTGTTCTTGAGAACTGTGAAAGTCTTTATTTCTGTTATTACTGTTGTGCTTCAGATGAGGCAGTTTTGAGTTTGATTGTCTGTCAAATATTACACAATTAAAGGGATAGTTCACCCAAAAATACAAATTCTCTCATCATTTACTCACCCACATGCCATCCAATTGTGTATGACTTTCTTTCTTCTGCTGAAAACAACCAAAGATTTTTAGAAGAATATTTCAGCTCTGTAGGTCCATTCAAAGGAAGTGAATGATGACCAGAACTTTGAAGGTCCAAATAGCACATAAAGGCAGCATAAAAGTAATACAAATGACTCCAGTGGTTAAATCTATGTCTTCTGATGCGATATGATAAGTGTGGGTGAGAAACAGAACAATATTTAAGTCCTTTGATATTTTAAATTCTCCTCCCTGCCCAGTAGGTGGCAATATGCACAACGAATGTGAATCACAAAAAAACAAAAGAAGATGAATATGGAAGTGAAAGTGGAGATTGATAGTAAAAAAAGAACTTAAATATTGATCTGTTTCTCACCCACACTTATCATATCGCATCAGAAGACATGGATTTAACCACTGGAGTCTTATGGATAACTTTTATCCTGCCTTTATGTGCTTTTTTGGAGCTTAACAGTTCTGGCCATCATTCACTTGCATTGTATGGACCTACAGAGCTGAGATGTTCTTCTAAAAATCTTTGTGCTCAGCAGAAGAAAAAAAGTCATACACATCTGAGATGGCATGGGGGAGTCATATGGACATATCTAATGTTTGTAAATATATGAATATTGTAAAGATTAAGATCTCTTGAAGTTTACAATTCAATCATACATTATATAAACTGTGGGGTATGAATTAAATTATTTTCTTTTTCATTTTATACAAGGTCACATTAATTCATAATTTTAAAAAAAATTACTATTGGGTAACATGCTCTTTTGTCAGTGGTGATACATACACACCAGTAACAATATTGATTTGTTGATTGGAGGTTGATTTTGAAGATAAGGAAGGTTTAGCAAAACATAAATTATATCCATATCAGATAATTACCAAGCCTACTCAAGAACGTTTTTTTTATTATTATTATTAACATCATCACTAACACTCTAACATATCAAAAGGACTTTCAAAGAGGTGTTTAAGTAAACGTATTAAGTATATGGACACTTGTGCTATTGCTGTCCTCTCACTGCAATTAACTTTTAGTCTTATGAAAGTTTTTTTTACATTTAATAATAAGCTTATATTATTTTCCAAATATTAGCAAGACTTTTTTTTTTTCGAAGTGACAGCATTTGCAACTGCAACTGCAACTGCGCCTCTTCTTCCTGAGACGGCTGAGGAAGTTTGGAATGAACCAACACATCCTCACACTGTTCTACACCAGCACTGTAGAGAGCATCCTGACTGGCTGCATCACCGCCTGGTACGGCAATAGCACCGCCCACAACCGCAAAGACCTGCAAAGGGTGGTGCGAACTGCCAGAAACATCATCGGAGGTGAGCTTCCCTCCCTCCAGGATATATATAAGAGACGGTGTGTGAAGAAAGCTCGGAGGATTATCAAAGACTCCAGCCTCCCGAGTCATGGGCTGCTCTCACTGCTTCCATCAGGCAGGCGGTATCGCAGCATCAGGACCCGCACCACCCGACTACATGACAGCTTCTTCCCCCAAGCAATAAGACTTTTGAACACATGATCTCTCACGATCAACAATCAGCACTGCACTTTATTAATCATCACTCTGTCAATATATTCTCCCAATTCAGTTAGTGTATATATATATATATTTATACCCGTATCTAGTGTGTGTATTCTACATTGTGTGTATTGTGTACATTTGTTATGTAAATTGTTGTGTAGGTATGTGTACATTTGTTATGTAAACTGTTTTGTGTAATATGTTGTTTATTGTAAAGTGGTTTATGTCTCGTCACTGTCATTACTGCAATATTGCTCGGAACTGCACACAAGAATTTCACCTGCTGTTGCACTCGTGTACACAGTAGTGTGACAATAAAGTGATTTGATTTGATTTGATTTGAATTATAGAGTAACCCTTACATCTTGATGTATTTTAATGTAAAAGTCTTTTAAATAAATAAACACACAAATACATAAGTTACAAAAATGACTGACTGAAATATTTTCTTTTTTTCCCCCCAGTAGACCTTTTTCACAAGATTTCTCTTGCACTCCCTAACGCTAGATGGCAGTCATACCTTCAAATAAGGCAGGACTAAAAGTGAAAAAGAAATCTACGTTTCTTGTGATTTTTCCTGGTATTTTGTTTACAATTATTGACTCAAACTAAAGGAGCGTTTCGATCTTTTGCAAAACACAGATTGAACTTCAATGGTGTAAACAACCAACCAGAGAATGATAGATAGCAAACACTTTGGCACGTGTAAATATTCTGTAGTAGTTTTATTCACCATAACCTATAATTCATTACTGATGATAAACACGATCATTATAAACTATACAGGAGAGGCCTGGGCTAGTTGTCACACAAAGAAGGTGTCGTAAGGGTTGTTTTTCAGTACATAGGTTTAAAGTCTTTGTGCTGTTTTTGAGTTGGCTCTTTTATGACTGCAACACATGAGAAGAGATTATTTCACCAGGGTAGGGTTGCACCAGCTGTGCGTTAGTTCTCACGTAAGTTGGGACTTAAAGTTACTAGTTAGTTTGTAACTAACGTAAATGTTTAATTTGGTTGCACCACCGGTTCTCAAGGCAGCACTTAACTAGTAGGTTGTAAACTCTCCATAAAGTACTGCGTAGTCGCGTAATATGACGTTTAAGTGTATTGGTCCAATAAGCAGCCTACAAATTTGTGCACAGAAATGTTTAAAAGCCGTGAATTTCAGTTTTATCTTGTTACTGTTGATGTTCAAACCTCGTTTGCTCACGTAACTGTCAACTGTAATAAATTATATCCCCATTAAAATATGATGTATAATAAAAGTAAATTTGATCCATAGTATATTTGCCCTGACTAAATAACAATATATAGGCTAGGAACTGCATATAAAATAAATAAGGGGTGATAAATAAATACTAATACAACATGCTGGGAAAATAGACATTTATTTATTTTAATATCTTATATATATATTGAATGTGTTGAAACTTGACACACTGAAAACTGCACCGTTTGAACAGTTTCATACTGAAGAGCTGCTTAAAAGTACGTTTTATTTCAATCTCTCGTAAATGTGAACAAGTGTAAATGTCAACATGTATGTTGAAATGATTGATGCAGGCCTGTTACTTAAAACATTGATGTCATAAAATATCAGTCTGCTTTTTTTATTCCAGTCGTCAGTCCTGGTCTGAGGCTTCCATAAATATTTAGTTCATACGTAGGGTCACATTCTACCTAAATTTAATGGTGCAACGCTCAAATATTTAATAGTGCGTCAATTGTGATTAGTGCCCATTTACGCCACTTCTAGGCTAAGTTGTAACTTACGTATAGCTGGTGCAACTGGCCTCTGTGCGGCCACAGATGCCCTGGCACACTGCATCAGTGAAGACTGCGCATGGCAGCAGGTGTCGCTGTGCTCTTCATGAAGAAATTTGGTGGAACTGAGGAGCTTCTGACTCAAGTTTTTGTTAAAAAAAAAATAACAAAATGTCATTAATAAGAGAGTGCAACAAAAATCCATCTTGCAATCCATGTCTTTACCCAAATACACTTTGATAAACCTATAATAAATAATTGTGTGTGTTGATGTCATATCAGAGAAAATAGGCTCCAGCTGTTGCGTGTGTATGGTGTGGGAGTAGCATGAAGCTGAAATTACTCTTACCTGTATTTACTTCACTTCGCAACTGCTCTTATTTAGCTATTAAGATGAGTTTTCTGGAGATTTTTGTTGACCAAAACTTACCTATTTTCACTTTTTTTTTTTTTCCTCCATTAGGTCACAAAAGGAAAAAGTACTACCAAAAACCCACCTATGGCATTCTTAGAAAGAGCCTTGTGTCTACGAGAGAATACTGCCTGGCCCATGGCATTACCAGATTATCAATTTCCTGGTAAACTGACATATTTAATAACAATTAAAGCATTGTTATTATATTTTTCTTTTTTTAAAGTAGATATGACTTTTAGTTTTCTGTGTCATGCCACGTGTACTTTTTTGAGGATATGATTCCAAATAAATTATTTCAAGCACAGAATAAAAATGTCACTTTTTCCAATGTCCCTGGCAGGATTTAAAAATGGTTCAAGGAACAAAAACTGAAAACAAAGACATTTTTTTTGCAGAATGTAACCGAAAATGGGAACAAAATCCCTTTCAATTGTTTAGCTGTGAAAAGTTGTTTTTTGTGTTTGTTTTTTATGCTGGTAACAGGTTAATAACTGGTTGATTTTGTTCCAATAATTTTTTCATGAAACCAAAGACCAAAGGGTATATCACAGTACATTTTTGGAATTACACCACTTCCTGTTTCCCGAAAAAATTAGGCTTCTCTCTTATTATTAGTAGAACATAAGCATAGGCTTTGATTCTGAAGGACATTGCTAGTTTAAAAACCAATGTTAAAATAATAAAAAATAATTTGGTCCTCAAAAGGTGGTTCAAACGCACCCAAGCTGTGTGTGCGTGCCTGCTGGAGAGAAAACTTTAGGCTATTAATTGATTTTAGGTGGCCAAATTAATATTTAAAATATTTTTGGGGATATATTTAATATTAAGAATTAATTTATTGAAAAGATGTTACTTTATTTAAATAATATTTTAATTTAGCTTATTTTGGGTGAAGTCCCTGATTTTGAGCTTGTTTCACTTGTGAGATCTGAAAACACTGCTACTGGTATATCACTCACCCTTAGCACAGAGTACTGTCATTTTAAAAAAGAACATTATTAACTGTTCTTTCATTTATCTCTAACCGGTTACCAATTGGAAAGGAAGCTACAGAACATTGGAACGAAAAAATACTGTTTCTGCTCAGAATGAACCGACATGAAAAACATTTAGTTTTGGTCTCTGGTTCTGATATAGCTGGATAATTACTAATTTAGAAAGAATTATGATGAAACTTTCTTTTAAATAGATTTCCTTGTTTAGGATTGGCTGTGGACTGGATAAACTAAAGTGGGAAAACGTGTCTTCCATTATTACAGAAGACTTTCAGAACAAACATGCATCACTGTGTATACGATCTAGACCATAGCAGGTCTGAAATTCACATTAATTATTCTTAAAGAATGGTCAAAGGGGCACATTTTATTCCAAAGGAATTTCACTTTTTCTGGAAAATGTGCTTTAAAATGTAGTGGGTTCCTTTGTCTTCTCAGGAGCATAAATAAGCTCAAGATTCTAAAAAGATAGAACACTGTCCTAGATGTATACACGAAATATATGACCAATAAAATAATCTGTTGTTTTTTCTTATGTTAGAATTTCCTATCTATATCCTTTTTTTTCCACCACTAGTATACCAAAAATACTAGGTGCATTTTGAATTGTTTCAGTCTCAGAATGAAGAAACCATTTGATTAAATTCTACTTTGTACTTTAGTATTTATTTCATTACAATATCACTAATTAAACAATACTGTAAACATTTTGTAAATGCCATTACTATTAATCTTCATAAAATATCATATTATTAATTAGTAACATATAATAATCTTATATAAATCCACCTTAATTATATTATATTAAATCCACCACGGAAATAGCTGATACTAGCACCAGCCATTCATACTGGGCTCTTTAGGCCATGCAAGGAAATAGTTATATTTAATTAATATACAAATTAATAAAACTATTCAGCATGATTAATATTTTCTAAAGTTGTTTTAAAAAGACAAAATTTCTAAATTTAAACACAATCATTGAGCAAACAATATTTGGGTTGCAAATAAACCAAATCAAGTCCAGTTCTGAACATATACTCAACATTTTTCCTGAATTACTTGAATAATGATAGCACCTTGCATGCTTGAATTTTAGACTACACAAATTAGTTATTTGCAGAAAATTATCCACAGTAAAATAAAAATAGGTTTTCCCATATATTTGTAACACACTTTAAAATAATTTTAAGTCTAAAATCCAAGCAAAAAAGTAAAACGTGCGATTTTACAGAACAAACTGTGATGACATAGGAAGAAGACACTGCAATAATGGCATTATGATTGTAATCATTTGTTTACGAGTTCTAATTTCCCTTAAAGGTTATGCTGCATTAGACAATATTTATCAATAGCCAGCAGCATCTCCTTACCCTACTTTAGAATATCACACAGCCTTTCATCATAATATTCATAGCTTTCTTGGCAGTCCTCCCAGGGTGTAAAGCTATCTTCTTCATTTTCAACAAAAGTAGACCAAACATAGGCAAAATCCAAAGGTCTCATCATGTGTATTTTACACCCCACTCTAACTAGTGCCTGTAGTCCAGCCTGTATCTCCGGTTCCTCCCACTGGAAGAGACGGGAACAGTGGATATTCAAGCGCAGTGTTTTGCGCGATCGCAAGATCTCTACAAGTTTAGCTGCACAGGCTGCGCAAGGACTCGAGGATATGTACCAGGTTACTGTGTAGCAAAGTGACTTGTCATAAAAAGCCAGCACTTGTTGAAAAAAGGCCTCCTCAGCATGTGCGCCTGAATGCTCATCCTCCATGTAACCACGAAGGCCATCTGCCTCTGTAGTGCCTGCTTGTATGTCTACCTGGTAGCACAGAAAGGTCTTGTTGCGTCCTGAAGAATATTCCACATTTTTAAATTGGAATTTAAAGAAGGTGGGGTTCATCCTGTCTCTGTGGGAATAAAGAGGGATATGCCTATGAAAATGATACCCCTAGACTTTTAACACATGAAAGAATTTGCCACTCAACAGCACAAAGTGCTCTGTAATAATAATTAAAGAAATATTCCGGGGTCATTACAAGTTAAGCTTAATCCACATCATTTGTGGCATAATGTTGATTTTATCACACTAAAATCATGTTAAAGTGCATAGTGTTTATGTTTTGTGGCTATACTTTTGAAACAGTATTTTAACAATAACAGATTGGCCCTCATTGACTTCCATTGGAAGTGCCACACTGTAACCCAGATTTGTGCTTTTTTTTTTTAAGAAAAGGAGGGATGAGTAGAAATTTTTTTTTTTCATTATGCCACATGTGCAGTCGGTTGAGTTTAACTTGAATTGAACCCGGAATATTCCTATAATCAGATTAAGTAAAATGAAAAACATTATTGCATACATTTTCTTCAAAACAGATTGTTTGGACAAGAAGAGCTTCTACAAGGGTGGCCACCAAGAGGCCTACAATAACCCAAAAGGGTTACAGTCCTCAATTACAGAAATAAGAGTAGTTGTGCATGGGGCAATACTGGCACCCATACTTCACTTTTCAAATTTGGCTTGTATGGTGGTCTTTGTTGTAATACATTATTTTAATATCTTAATTTGTCCAAAAGCTAATGAGAGATTCAGCAATTTGCTTGAAGAATCTATGGTCTGATAAGACCTAAAAAAACTGATATCGGGGGCCTTAGTGCATATACTGTGTTAGATTTGCATCACCAAATTAATAACATGATTACAGGACAGAAGAAAAAAATTATTTTGCTGAGTAGCCTACAGAAAAATCCTTAAAAAATTGCATTAAAAATGCCAGCACTAAGGTTGGAACAGAGCATAATCACAGTGGAGTGGCTTAAAATTGAAAGGTCAATGTCCTGGATTGGTCCTGTCCATGTCTAAGCTCACCAAAGAACTGCTATTCACAAAATGACTCTATTCAAAACGATAGAATTTAAGCAATTTTGCCATTATCAACTGATAGAATAAACTGTGACGCAATACTCTTACCATACTCTTTACAACATAAATTTTAAAGATAAAGATATTTATGTTCTCGAGGACTGATTTGAAAGCATGAGATCTAGTTTGCAGTAGTGAGTGATCTTTGACTTACCCTACAATGATCTCAAATGGAGATAGCTCAATAGGCTCCAGCTGAAACTCCTCATCTTTGTCAGGAACCTGGGCTCCCTCTGCTATATCCCCATTTCCCTGAGGCTTATCAACATTGTTTTGCTGATTTTCTGCTGTCTTCTCTGACATCTTTGGCATCTTCTGTTCCTTTTCTTTGTCCTTTTCTTTCTCCTCAGGTTTGCTTTCCGCTTTCTCCCCTTTCTTCTCTTTCTTTTTTATCAGACCTCCTTTGCTGGGGGTCCTGCTGTCCTTTCTGTCTGCCATGACGGAGTTGTTGCGATGAACTGGATCTGTTTGTCAGTAAGTGTGTGAGGGAGATTTAGTATGTGAGTCAGAGAGATTGCAGCTTGAATATGTTCCCAAGTCAGAAAAGATGACAATAAATATGTCACAAATAGGAGCTGGACAGAGTACGTGTGAGGGAGGGGAAGTGAAGAACAGCTACTCTCTCTTTTTCCATGCTATAAAAAGGCCCAATGATAATGAGGAGGGGGTATTTTCATGTAAATTTTTTTGCCATTGTTTAAACAAGTCATTGCCCCATGTCATTCAACAAGTGCATTAAAGGAATAGTTCAGCCAAAAATGGTCATCATTAACTCATCCTATGTTGTTCCAAACCCGTATGTCTTCTGTGGAGCAGCCTTAGTCGCTAATCACTTTTTGGTGAGCTATTTCTTCAACCCACTTCCTTCTTGCTCAATTTCAAATTATGAACATTGACAGTGAATGGCATATAAAGGCACACTCATCTAGGTATTTCCCTCTAGTTTTGATCAGGATATTATTGCAGTTCAAACACAGACAACAGGCAGTTTATTAATAACTGTCGTTTGGCAGAGAGTTCAGAATGAGTCAGTCTCTTCACATAGTGAATGCCATGGAACAGTTCAAGACCTTATTGCCCTTGCATCAAGGCCATCTAAAGGTTAGCATAGTACTGGCCAGTCCTGAAGAAATCTGGGTTTTTCCTGCACTCTTTGACCCATGAACAACCTGTACTTTCACACTTTCAGAAATCAGAATTTATGCATTTTTTTAACTATTTTATAAATATATAATTGAAGTCAAAGAATAAACTCTAATATTTTGGATGGGCCTAATTTGGTGGACCCAGGCCCACCCTTGGTTACGCCACTGATATCAAATACAGTGTAATTTGATTAGTAGTCTTACTAGTGCCCTTGTGACATTTGAACATGTTATTGATCTTCTGCCAGAGATGGGAACCAAGGAAAGACCATTGGTCTTGTACAGTCCCAAATATGTGGCCATGTTTATCTAATTTACAAGGTTACTAACCATAACAAGTAGGTAAAATGACCAGGGTAGTTATTTTAAGATGTATATATACAAGATCTATTACTGTTGAATGAATATAGAGCACATTCTAAAAACACTAGATATCAGGCCTTAAAAAGCTAGCAGCAATGCTAATGTTATGAATTGTTTAAATATAGATCAGAGTGTGAGCAGCTGAGGCCATGTATGATTCAAACATTGTGTTCAATACAACTGTATCTGCCCTCCTCTGACAGAAAGCAATATTGATAGATGGCTGTATAGATGGCTAATCTTGCTTAGTTATAATGATAATGGCCAGACTGTACATTGCAGTCTCAGAAATGAATTACTTGTTTATGAAGGCATATTCCTGGTAAAATTGACTTAAAATTTCATTTCAGACTAATTGTGTTACTTATTTGGCACTGGCAGTAATTGACCATTTTTTTCTCACACAAACGCACCCCCTACCTGAACATCACATCCACAGCATCTGACTGACAGGCATCGGTTGTTGGCATAGAGATTGCAATTGCAGGCATTGGAGGTTTGGCAGGGAGGGAGCGTGAAAATGATTAAATTAAATAGCAAGCAGAGGCATTGCTATTGCTGTTTCAATATGGCTGGTCCATTCCCACTAAGATGTTGAAAATAAAATGTCAAATGGATTTTTCTTTTCCATTTGAAATTTGGCAGACATGTATATCAAGCGTGCATAAATAGAAAATTATATTCCAAATACAAAGTCGCATAATACTGTATTCTGAATAGGAAATTTAAATTAGGATTGCCACCCCTCATGCGCGCACACACACACACACACACACTCAAGAATATTGATTGCTGCGTTGCCCACCCCACCTTACACATAAATCTGCTTTAGATTGAGTTTATTGATTGAATGTCCTTTTTGCAATTGTTTCACCACACGATCAGAATACAGGCACATTTACATTCTGCTGTTAAGATGCACAACCTGGCACATGTGCACACTATAACTATTAATGCATACACACTAATATTGATTGGTGGAATTATTGTAATATACAAACAGTGAAATACCTTTCTAGGATAAACTGCATAACCCCTCATTTCATAGCTACGACATAGGACAAAATGTAAGGTTTGGTAACGAGCACTATTTTTCTTACCGAAATGGAAATTTCAACCTTTTTCATACAAAAACTAAAAGTCTCACACC
Organism: Moxostoma hubbsi; assembly: GCA_032164185.1. Classification (NCBI taxonomy): domain Eukaryota; kingdom Metazoa; phylum Chordata; class Actinopteri; order Cypriniformes; family Catostomidae; genus Moxostoma; species Moxostoma hubbsi. The sequence continues at coordinate 66,765,879 of JAVLUX010000001.1, forward strand.
AACATATCCAGCAGGCTTCATTTCTCTCCATTCAAACCTGCAAGCTGGGAGAGACTGCAGTCCACCATTAGCTTTCTCTAATTCACCACAGGCCTGAAATTTAATTATTTTCAATTACAGGACCTGCCTGCAGCTTTCTAGCAGGCAGGTTTTGCACACAAAGAATATACACAAAACGTTTGTTAGACATATTGTAGCTATTTGACCAATTTAACTCTTCAATGTTTACAAAGCTACCTTTAACCAAATGTTTAATCATGTTTATTTGAAAATTGCTATTCTTTTCTAACATGTTTTGAGAAAGCATTTGGTTGCAAGAATCCAGGTTTTTCCAGAGTTAAATAACATGCTGATAACGACTGAGAGTTCATATGTAAATATTTAACAATTAATAAGGGATATACAGCATTGTACACTGCACTCATATGATTCTGTTGTGTTTAAGTAGTATTATATTGGGGCAAAAAATTTATTGACAGAACATGTCTTACGAGTACATAAGAAATCTGTAACAAAGGCAGTTAAAGCTGAAGTATGTAACTTTTCTGGTGTTAAAATACTTTCTGCTATCCCAGCTTAATGTGCTGAGCCATCCATATGTTAATTGTCTTAAAAACTATTAGCACTGTATCTCTGTGGCACTATGAAAATACCTGTTTGTTTTGAGTGACCCGTATTAAGAGAGACAATATCATTGGTTACATTTACATGTACACCAGTTCATATGGAATAATAAGATTAAGATGTTTACATGATTTGGGCAAACCTCTTCAATCTAGTTTTCATGCTTGCCAATCCTCATATTATTCGCTGAGAAATGTGATGTTTTAATGCTTTTTTAAAAATATTACAAAAAATCTTGTTGCAAATTTGGAAAAATATGGAAAATTAGTCAGTCTTTTTTAATGATTTATTAAAAGAACCGGTTAATAAGAGTAATTTTCTACTACACTGGATGTGCTGTCTGTTTTGAGACACTAAAAAGAATCAGTTCATAAGGGTCACTTGTTTGAATTGGAATACGCACGCTGGATGATGTTCTGTTCCGCCTGCAAGGACAAAATCATTTGAAAGACGTACTTAGGTCTTTTTTTATCTCACCAACATTTAATTTAGACTGCGAACGGACATTCACAACTCGTGAAAATATGTTTTCTTTTGCTGTGGGGCTATAGATACTGCAGTTGGAAAAATGTGCCAGAAACTTCCGAGATGTGCAGCTTCTTCTGTTTCGTGCTGCAGCACTGGTGCAGGCACACTTTTGGTCAGAGTGGAAAAAATGCAATGAAAGTGTTTACATGCCAGTATAAAGTGATTAAAATAAGAGTATTCCACATATCTTACTGCGATTATCATTACTCTGATTATTAGCATAATCACAATATCATAATCACAATATTCTGATTACATGATCAACAGCTTAATGGCAGTATTGCCTTAATCGCTTTATAATCACATTATGAGGGTGCATGTAAACGTAGCCATTGACTTGACAAATGGCGTGAGCTGGGGGCGGGACTACCTGTTTGTTTGATCAACAGAAGACGAAGCTGTTTTGAAAACAATGTTTATTTTTTGCTGTTTGGTGGCACAGAAATTACATACCTCAGCTTTAATAGGGTAACACTTTATAATGTTTATTAATATATCATATTTTCATATATATTTTAATTTGCATGAACTAGTGATCTGTAACAATACATGTTTTTTAACTTATTAATAAAGGTTATTATAAAAAAAGTGTTAACCATAATAGTTAGATAAGTGCAGCCTAGTCCATTCTAGAATCAAACTATTATCTAATCATTTGCTGAAAATACGTATTTTGTTACTTTTTCATTCTATTTGTCTGACAGAAATATATCTGACACAATCCCCATTTGGATTTGAGGTGTTTAGTTTGATATTAGTAAAAAAGAAAGAAGATAATCACTATAAATCTTTCTTTGCAGCTAGGACCAAAGTATCCTATAGTTAGCTTTTAAATAAATCAGAGTGTCCAAGTTTTTTGGCAGAAGTCGACATTGCTCTGGACTGAGTGTCTTGCTAATCAGGTTGAAAATCTTATCCACTGCTGTGGTTGTTGCTGGCACAGTAAAAACTTTCTTAGCCACTTGTGAGAGCAAGGGGAAATCTATGGACTTGCGTTTCCAGTATTGTAATGGATCCTCATCTGTTGGCTCTTCGTGAAGATATGCAGACAACTCCTGCTCCACAGTCTTGGCTTGAGTGGTTGGCCTCTGCTTAATGAATGAGAAAAGCTTGCAGCGTTTGGATGGAGATGGCTGGGCCTCTGAATGATGTTCTAGTGCACTCAAAGTCTGAGTATGCTTTCCAACCTCTTCCAGCAGCACCTGTTTGTGCCAGTCAGTGTCACTGCTCCAGGAGAGCTTGAACTGTGGATCCAGGGTAGTCGCTGTTACACAGAGAGGGTCCTTAAGAATGCCGGCAAGCCTACGGTCCAGAGCTTGAGACAATCCCATCACAATCCCTGAGCACTGGTGAGTTATGACCTCTGCCAGATGCTTGCGCAGACCTAATACACAAGGCAGGGCTAAGCTGATGGAGACATGCTTGTCTCCCTGGACCATGTCTGAAGCCTCTTCGAAAGGCTCCAAAATCTCAACTAGCTCCCGCAGCACAGCTTTTTCTAAGTTACCGAGGACTATGTCATTTCTGTCCACAATGTCTTCGAGGAAATCCATCGATTCCATCATATGACGCATTATTTTTAACTGAGCATTCCAATTCTTGTCTGAAGATCCCTGACCGCTTGTAGGGGCACCACTAAAACCAAACACTTGGACAAGTTTTTCAGGAGCCACTGTAGCAATTATATAGTTGTACAGACAGGCTGCTTTGCTTAGAGGAACTGATATCTGAGGGGAAGCACAAACTCCTTCCCTAACACATTGAGCCAGTAATCGAGCAAAGCAGTCTATCCTACTTCGACCAAGACACTGACCTAAAGACTTGTAGTTCTCGTTGCCACCAATACCTTCCTTATCTCCTCCTGCGCCAGTCTCTTCATCACTACTATCTTCTTCCTCATCCTCACCATTCCCAATGAGATGGAACCCAGGCAGATGAAAGGCAGACCTGTCTTCAGAAGGCAACGGGTCAGCAACAACTCTGAACACTTTTCCAGAGATGTCATGGGATTCTGAGATCTCATTAAACTCTGTGAGCATTTGCTGGGAGTTACTGTGGTCTGCAAGAGGCAAACATGCCAAAAGAGCAGATCTAATATGCCAGTCTGAATTTATGAAATGGCAAGTCACTCCAAGATACCCAGCACCTACAGTGCTGCTTGTCCACAGGTCAAGGGTCACACTGCAGGATTCTGCCCCTTTTAGAGCCTGCTTGGCAGCTAGCTGCACTTGAGAAACATAGGCTGGCAGAAGCTGCTGTTGTATATAATGGCATGGTACTGGAATATATCGGGGTTCCAGGAGCTGAAGTAACTCCCGGAAGCCCTCATATTCCACAATCTGCGCTGGCTGCAGGTCTCGGATTATCATTTTGGCAATGGCTTCCGAGATGAGGGATTGTCGAGGGTCGCTGTAGTCAAACTTGCTCATCCCAGCACCATTTTGAGAGATCACTCGGCCACCTGCAGGGCCAGCACACATCTGCATCGCCTCCCTTTTCACATCTTTCTTCCTCACAAATTCATCATACATGGCCTGGTGTTTGCGCTGTGAATGTGAAATGCACTAGTTATACTGATGAAATACAGATACTGGACTTATAATAAATGTAAGAACAAAAGTATAGAATATGAATAGAACCTAAATGTTCAAGTGATTATACTGCAGTTAATATACATATATTTCAAGAATATATTAAAACAAATAAAATCATATTACTGATAGGTAAACACATTTGTTACTGCATCATGATATTAAATTAGATACAAAACACATTTTAGGTTTTGATTGTCTTTCATTCAGTTCAACAAATTAACCCTTACCTTTAAATGTGTAACAAAGTTAGAAGTAACAGTCCTTTTAGCCTGAATCCGTGTGCCACAAGCTTTGCAGTTTGACTCAATCTTGCCATTATCCCCCTCACAGACTATATTGAAGTAATCCAGAATGGAGACCCTAGATTTTGACGCCATCAGTGATTTTCAAATCTTCCACGTCAGATGGAACAAAGCGTGAGAATACCACTCTAAAACGAAAACAATTTGATGCTCCCCTTTGTTCTCCAAAATCTCAGTCTTGCTTTTGCGATACTAATAGCACTGTCTCTATGGCGATAACAGGATAGTTATCTGACCGAGATAACGTGTTCACCTGAGCTGACATTGATTGCATCGTCTGGTCATCATGACAAAATACTTTCTTGGTTATAAGTCCTATCAAAACACATAAAAACGCCTCACGTCCGTCAAACCTGCGTAAACCCACAAACGATATGCGATATGCTGGTCCCAGTATGAGCTCCGAGTGTAAACATTATCCTATCCGCTAGCAGCTTTTTGCGATGAGCACCAGGAAGTAGACGGCGTTTATTTATTTATTTACCCTTCTCTCCTGTTTCTGTGTTTTGTTATTTTTTATTCATGAACATATATACACAACTTGATAAACGTTGGCTAACCTATTAGCACGATAAAGAAACGTGCTCTTTGTATTACTCGTTTCACAAAGAGTGGTCATGTATTATATTTTAGCAATGATGTGTGCGATTTCATGTTAAGTAGCCTGCTAATTAACTGTAATCTGTCTGTTGCTAAAATATATACAAAGGCGAGAACGCGCCTCATTCACATTGCTCGTGCACATTTTTGTTTCTCTTGCATCAAAGTTTTTCTTCATCTGGTTTGTGTAGTATTTATTATCTGTTTTGAAAGTATTTTAGACTAAAATTGCTTCCACGATTTTATTATTATTATTATTATTGATTGATACATAGCCTCATTGTACTAAGCTTAGTTTGACTAGACTTTGTTTACATTTAAACAAAACATGGCTCTGTAACAGAAATGACTGGATCTGAGGACGCTTGGTACCTTTACATTGTAGAAGAATCTGAAGAAGAATCTTATTTTGTTGTTGTTGTTTTACTTTAAGGAAAAGCACACAATAATATATATTTCCTACTATATTTTGAGATAGCTTACCGAAATGCATCTCCAAATGTGACTGGAGGGGGTATTCACTTTAAGGTTTAGATTATTTTCAACCACACAAAGACAGTCCTCAAAAAATACTGTAAAGACAACAATTCAAATCTATCTTTTAACTCGTTTTAAAATGAAGTATTAGTCTAAAATCAACTGTACATGCTCAGATTACACAATAGCATATAGTCAAAATGACAATACAGCTCATCAATCAACTGTATCTTTTATTAGGAAAACAACATTGTTTTTTATAGGTTAATATGGCATTATGGTAATTTGGCATTTAATAAAAACAATTATATGTTTTGTTTATATAGCACTTTTATTAGATCCAATGTCACTACAAAATAATAATCAAAAGAAAAAAATTGATCAAACAAGAAAACAAGGGTCAGACAACAAAAGATCAAATACAGGAACAAATTTATTTCCAAATAAGTTATTTAACAGTCATTTTAAACAGATACATTTATTCTGAGAAGATGGAATGATTGCCCACTTTATGATACAAATAAATACATTAAGTTTCAGTAGAAGAAATGAATGAATTAATGAATAAGGTCACTTTTATTCCTTTATCATTTATCACTGAGTCTTCTCTATCTTCTGTTTTTTCTCCTTTATTTGGGCCTGCATTTCTTTCCTTGTAGCAAGTATTGCACTTTGTAGGGACGTAATCTCTGTTGAGTGAGAGATGACTAGGGGAAAAGGGATGACAGAGTTAAATTGGTAATACTTCTAGTTTTTCTTTTTTGTAATAAAAGTTTTGAAAATGTACCACTTACTTGTGTATATAGTACCAAAACGATTACAAAAATTTGACATAAGGTCAAAGAAAAATAGAACATAACAGATTCAGTGCTCTAATTAAAGCCACACATACAATGTGCATCAAAGCTCATCACATCAGTATGCTTTGCTTTTATACAGGGGGATTTCACTACAGCAAAAGAAAGCAATATTTACCCTCTTTAAAGGCAGCTTGAGCCTGTTTAAGATTTTGTGGTACAAGGATTCTAAACCACTTTAAAGGATCTCTGTGCTCTGGTGTGGACGACTCACACTTTGATTTTCCTTGTGGGTCTGTCTCCTGTTGCTCATTTGAGGCAACTTCCTCTGCACTGTCCTTTGGCATTTTTTGTTTGGCATTTATTCGCCTCCGAAGACCTGAAATGTGAAAAACTGGGCATGAAAATAAAAATCAAACATATAACAGTATTTAAGTAGATAAAATACTGACCAGTTTCAGAAATTCACTGGTCATGTGACAAACAGATCACGTGAATACGACCGCCAATGATTTGCTAAGTATAAATTGTGTTATCCATTCTGTGAATGCAGAATGTATTTGTTAATTTAATGACGACTATGTCATTATGCACGCACACATTTAACGTTTGAATTATGTTGTTAAAACGTATTTACGGTGTGTTTCGGTAACTCTCTGAATTTCAATAAACAATAACAATAAATAATGTTGTATAGGTTTGTGTTCTAAAGTCACTTCTCATCATCAAAGAAAAATACAAGTAAAAAAAACAAGTACTTCCCATACCGGGAGTCGAACCCGGGCCGCCTGGGTGAAAACCAGGAATCCTAACCGCTAGACCATATGGGAGGTGTTATCTATCTTGAAAGTACATAGGTTTAGTACGTCTTACACCAATTTCAGGGACGAAATCTTTTCTATTTGTAATCGATCTTATCTCGTGTTTGTTCACAGTGTATTATTATTTTCATTGCTGTAACGGACGATGGGAGAAAAAAAGTTCACTTTATTTTATCAAGCTACCCTGACAACAGAACATTGAATCTGCGTTGATAGATCTGTACTTGATAACGAAACAATAGTAAAGTAAACAAAAAACTATAATAAACTTAAGAGCGCATAATGAAATGTAATATGCTCACGTTTTGTCAAATTATAATTTAGAAAATACTGGATCATAACGCTGATTATATAAACAGTCATATCTATCAAGCCTCATTTCCACCTTTAATTTTCATCACCTCCAGTAGCTTGCCGTGATCGTATAGTGGTTAGTACTCTGCGTTGTGGCCGCAGCAACCCCGGTTCGAATCCGGGTCACGGCAGGGATGAATCCCTATCACGGCAAGGAGGTACAATTTTTGCTCACTTTGGAAGTTTGTATAACTTTAAAGTAATAATAAAAAAACGTGTTTAACTGCACAAACGTGCCATGAGTAGCCTGATGTAGCTTAACCTACTGTGTATACACATTTTGCAATCACATGTGACGATATATATGTTCCGAGGCGACCGTCCAACTGTAAGCGGTAAAACTGTCACGTGGGGTTGCTACGCATCCAGAGCGTAATAATGATTGGGTAGTTCTAAGCACATGGGCCTACAGTAGGATGTGACTCTGTGGCGCGATGTTTCTGCAATTATATAGTGTAATTTTCTTAGAGCAGCTGATATTGACATTGTTCATTCCCGTGTCTGATGCCTCAGTTATTTCCTGCTCCAGTTGTATTCTCGCAACAATTTATTGATTTTAATTAGCAACCATCAAACGCATTGCATTTGCAGGATATTTCAGAACTCATCACAAAGTAAGTAAATATCGGCTGTGTTGTGAAACAAGTTGATCACTTAGATTAAAGTGTCAATTTGAGGAACCCTTTTGTTGCTGCATACATGATATGACTTAAACAATTTTAAAGATTTATGTATGTCAAATGAAATTGTGTAATCTTTAATAAAATAAACCTTAACATTTTAAGTTTTGTTAATGTAATTTTTGTTAAATATGACACAATTATGTAATGGAATTTTTATTTGAAATAACATAAATCTTAAAAATAGGCTTTAAAAATGTTTTACGTGTCATTTGGAAATCATAACTAAATATCTAGTCATTTTCGTGCTGCAACAATTTTCAAAATTTGTCTCTAAATATGCTCTTTTCATTAACTTTTCCAGATGCAGAAGCAAGCAGAAACTATAAATCATCCATATTGGCCACGCAACCTGTCTATTCCAAACTATGTTGCAAATAACCGTTCAATGTCAGAGATTCTCATATTCCTGTTCTCTGTGTCCGGGATACTGCTGCTTGCAACCTGGTTACTGACTGGGCGGAAGGTATCTGGGAGCAGGCTTAGTGGAGGGAGAAGGTTAGCGCTGTGCTGGTTCACTGTGTGTGGCTTCATCCATGGAGTAATAGAGGGATGGTTCTCTTTATACTACACCATCATTCCCGAAGACCAGAGTTTCCTGTCTCAACTCTGTGAGTGATGTTCAAAGTCTATTTTCTCTATGCACTTTGACACAGTCAATCGTTAGGAAGTTTCAACCTTATTGTTTGATAGTGTACACTTAAAGTGGTCATGACATGCCTTTTTATTATTTTAATAATTTTTTTAATTCCTTGAGGTTCACTTCTTCTAATATTAATATTTTTTTTTGCACAAAAACATGATCATTTTCCATTCTCATTCTGATGCTCTGCTGGAAATGGTCTGTTTTGGTGCTGCTTCTCCTTTAAGACTTGACAGGAAATGTCTACTGTTATGATTGGCTCTCTGCTCTTTACTGACATGCTCTTGTCTTCTCACTGCTCACCACTAATGGGCGAGGCAAGAAAAGTAATAAGGTGAAGTTGTCGTAAATAGGTGTGTTCGAGATCATGCAGTGCTGCGCATACCGATTGGCAAATGGACGCAGTTGCATGTTGGTTAAATTTTGTCCCAGCGCTGTGTCACCGTGACATGTGTCATCAAAGTTCAGTGAGAGCGAATCGAGAGCAGCCGTCTGGTGCAGCCGCTGTAGCTGCTCCAGAGCAGCTGCACAAGCTCTGAATGTCGACACAGCTTATTCACGTGTGGCCAGACTTAAAGCGTGACAAAGGTGACGTGTGTGTTGTGGGCTGCGTGCGCAACTGCATACTTCACATACTACTCTTACTACTTCTGCTTTGTCAGTCTATGGCAAAAATAAGAGTAGTATGGTAGTATGCCAATACCAAGGTGTTTACCTCCCGTTTGGCAAAAACTCACAAATCTGTGTTTTTATGACAGAACATCGTGTTTATATAATTTCATATGTTTAACATAGTAATATCATGTTTCTTCATAAAAAATAAAAAAACATTCAAAATTCTTAAAAATTCTGACTCCTTTATTAGTATTAAAATAATATAAGCTTTTATTTGACTTTCTACTTGTACACCAGCTGGCACTGTATTAACCAGCACATAACCTTTTCAAGTGAATAATGTTTCTGGTTATTAAACACACTCTGCATTTCGCTTTCAAACTTCTCCCGACTGATACACTGTCTCGCGCGGAGACACTCATCCCTTGCACATGCTTGCTGCAGATAGATTATAACGTGATGGCTCGCGACGTAGTGAATCTAGCGCCGGCTCGTGAGTTTGTGGGGCCCCAGGCGAAATCATGAAAATGGACCACCTGGTGTGAAAATTGTCATAACTTTATAACATCCATAAAGTGACTGCATATGTGATGAGCAGATTTTTTTATAGAAAGCACTAAAAAAAGAAGCACTATACTGTATAGCTCGGTAGATGACAAATAACGTGTCTAATAGCTGAAGATTTTGGGTTAAAATGTACATGTGTGCATAAAGGAATATGTGTATTTTAGATGCTGTGACATGTCACAATTTTATCGCCTTATTTTGCTAAACTTTTTTTTAGAAGTACAAATTGTCTCAATAAATATGAGGTCAAGTTAACTGCAAGTATGATAATTACTGGATAAAATTGTATAAGGTTTGCATTAGGTATCATTAACAATGTATATGCCTGGGTCTGGGTAGCTCAGTGACTATTGATGCTGACTACCTCCCCTGCAGTCACGAGTTTGAATTCAGGGTGTTCTGTGTGACTCCAGCCAGGTCTCCAAAGCAACCAAATTGGCCCAGTTGCTAGGGAGGGTAGAGTCACATGGGGTTACCTCCTCGTGGTTGCTATAATGTCTGGTTCTCACTCTAGTCGGGGTAGTGCGTGGATGCCGCGGAGAATAGCGCCTCCACATGAGCTACGTCACTGCGGTAACATGCTCAACAATGTCCACATGATAAGATAAGCAGATTGACGTTTCAGACGTGGAGGCAACTGAGATTCGTCCTCCGCCACCCAGATTGAGGTGTGTCACTACACCACCTCAAGGACTTAGAGTGCATAGGGAATTGGGCATTCCAAAAAAAAACAATATATAATACAATTTTCCAGCATTTATTAATCTTGGCTAATGTCAATTTATAAAAATGCAATTGTTTATTGTTTGTTCATGTTAGTTCATATTGTATTAACTAATGTTAACTTAAATTGACTAGTATATGTAGAAATGAACATTAACCAAGATTATTAAGTATTGTTTATTGTTAGTTTGTGTTAACTAATGTAGTTAAGTAATCTTAACAAATACAACATCACTACTATAAGTGTTACCCATCAAAGTAACAAAAATAAGAAAATGCTGTTATAGTTTTAGATAATTTTAATAATAGGACACTGTTGACAATGCTTGAAATTCCATTTCAATTATCCACATCACTATGTGTAAATGTTTATTTTGAGCAACAAAATCATTGAAAACTAAAAGTTGGCCAGAATGTATGCAAAAGTGAATAAAAATTAATACATCAGAAAAAATAAGGTACAGCAATGGGGGTGGGGGGTTAATTATGTATCATTTGTGTTTATAGGGCCTATAAACACATCACCTCAAAATATATATTTGTAAACAAATGCTAAGAATAAACACATCTCTTAGAGAGCAGAGAACTTTGCAGATAGGATGGTTTGGATATTTTCCAGATTAATTGCTCATATGTTCACTCTATGTGAGTTTTTTTCTTTTTCTTTTTTTGCATCTGTATATCGACAGTGTCTGAATTCCTTCCCCAGCAGATTATTCTTGAGAAAATGTGAAAAGCCCTAATTATTTGTCAAGCACTGTATCTGCTGTCATTTACACTAAATAAGCCTCAAAAACTCAAATAGCCACAATGCATTATTTTTCATAACTTATTTCCTGCGTTTCTGTCAGGTGTGCACATTATTCAGCAAGATGTTTGATCTGTGTCTAATAATACTGTTATAAAAAGCAGCGCTCCAGTTCCCAGCAATCATTTACTTTATGAATAAACTATGCATATTAGAGTGTACCGCTTAGCTGTACTTCTTATCTTATCTGGATAAAATCGGAAATTCAAGCTCTATTAAGAAGAGGAGTTTGTTTTTTGTGAGTTAAAGTTGAATAGAAGTGACCAAAAATGTGAGAACATGTACTCCTAGTCCATCATACAATGCAAAAAAAAAAAAAAAGTATTAGATTTGTCTTTTTTTGTTTTGTTTTTCAATATAAAAATCCTTACGTACATTTACCTTAGGAACTATATTGCAGAAGAAAAATTATATCCGAGAATGTTGATATAATATTTATTATTTAAAAATATCGAAAAATCAAGATACATTTACCTGAGAATTGTTTTTAGCAAATGTATCTTGAATACAAGTATATTTTGTCTTTACTACACTGGCAGAAGTATAAACAAGTAAAAAAATGCACTTATATACAAAATACACTTATATTTAAGATATAATCTCTTAATGCAAGTCTAAATATCTTATAGGTTGCTTCTCAAGTAAATGTATCTTGTTTTAAGTATTTTAGACATTTAAAATGGAAAAAAGACAAAAACACTTGATAAAAAATATTTTATTTGCTGTGAATTTCTTTACTGAATTTAACTTAAGAATAATATAATTTTTCCTTTAATTCAGTGAATGTCATTTAGAGGTTATTTTAAAAGGTGATTCTGTCCACTTTATTGTTAGTAAGCACATTTAATCCAACCTTTTAAGTCGAGGCACAAACTGAATAATAGGTTAAGAGCTAATCGTTGCAATAATCGCAGAATAACCATTCTAATAATCATTAGATTAGACAATTATTAAAATAATCGTTAGTTGAGGCCCTAACCTAAAATTCTAATTCTCTTATCATTTGCTCACCCTCATGCCATCCCAGATGTGTATGACTTTCTTTCTTCTGCAGAACACAAATTAAGATTTTTAGAAGAATATCTCAGCTCTGTTGGTCATCAAAATGCAAGCGAATGGTGACCAGAACTCAGAGTGTTAAAAAAAATGAGGCATAAAAGTAATCCATGTGACCATATGACAATATTTAAGTCCTTTTTTACTATAAATCTCCACCTTTGACCAGCCCCAACCAGTTGGCTGAATGTGAAAGTAACTTCCACACTTGAATTAAAAAAGGACTTAAATATTGGTCTGTTTTTCAACCACAACTATTATATAATTTCCGAAGATATCGAAATAACCACTGGAGTCTAATAGATTACTTTTAAACTGACTTTTGGGGCTTCAAAGTTCTGGTCACCATTACTGGCCTTGTGAGGACCAACAGAGCTGAACTATTCTTTTAAAAATCTTTGTTACTGTTTTGCAGAAGAGAGAAAGTCCTACATGTCTGGGATGGCATGACGGTGAGTAAATGAAAGAATTTTCATTTTTGGGTAAACTATCCAAAGGGATATAAGGGAAAGGAGGCGGCGAGAAGCAGCTTGACAATTGTTTAATGGTAAACTGAACCAAAAAGATACAAACACACACATAGGATGGACAGCTGCCCGTAAACATTCTCTCTCTATCGCACCACCGTCCGCAGTCGGCCTTTATCCCTCTTGGAGGCTTAATTAGCCTGATAAGGGACCAGGTGTGTAAAATCACGACCCGGCCCCACCCTCCACCCAGTCACATTCCTCCCTCATTCTCTCAGGCCGTGGTGGAGGGCGTGGCCTAAGCCCTATCTGCTGGCAGGTCATCTCTGCCTTCCTGAATCTGGGAGGGGACAGGGGGAGGAAAACAAAAATAATAGGATACTATAAATCCTATATAAATTATAGTATCCTATATAGCTGCAAGATTTGTAGTACCCCCCCCCCCCCCGTTACTGACCCCATATGTTGCATTAATGCTATTTATTTATATTTATTATTGTTGTCATGTCCTAGTTTAGTTCCTGTTTTGTTTTTTCTATGTAATTGCTTTGGCAATACAAAATGTCTTTGTCATGCCAATAAAGCTCGTTAAATTGAAATTGAAATTGAAATTGAAATTGAATTGAGAGGGGGAAAAAACACTTACTCGCCGATTCTCCGATACCCCGTAGCTTGGTCCTCGGCCACTCCTCCACCCTCTTAACGGATGACAGTCGGAGGCAGTCCTCTGTCCCCTGGCGGACGGAACGCCCCGCTGCATTCTCTGGGAACAGAAGTGGTCTCCCCAGCCCCTGGCAGCGGTTCTCTCACACCAGGCGGTCGGCAGTGAGCCCCTCCCCACTCGCAGTCGCATTTCAGCTGCTGATAGGCCCTGACCGCTCCAGGTGGTTGGCTAGGAGCCCCTTCTCCCCTCGCGGTCGACGACCAATTCCTCCGCTTCCAGGCAGCCGAGCTCCTCCGTCCTCCGGAAGACGGCCGCAGCTGCTCTGTTGGGGTGGATAGTAGCGGCAAGAACTCCACTACGGCATATCCCTCCTCCTTCCCGGGTCTTCGGCACCAGTGTAAAGGGAACATTGTAAAGGAGAAGGCGAGAACCGGCCTGACAATATTAATAATATTTTAATGATAAACTTAAACAGAAGACACAAACACACATGATGGACTGCTGCCAGTAAACGTTCTCTCTCTCTCTATCGCACCACCGTTCGCAGTTCGCCTTTATCCCTCTCTGAGGCTTAATTAGCCTGATAAGGGACCAGGTGTATAAAATCATGACCCGGACCCGGCCTTCGCTCTGTCACATATCCCTTTAAAGTGCAATCTTTTTTTTCCTTTGTAGGGAAAGAATATTGCAAAGGAGACAGCAGATATGCCATGTAAGTTATACCCATGATTGTCATATGTTTAATTATGAGTTTATGCTTTGTGTCTAACCTACTTTTATGGTATCTTTGCTTCAGCGCGGATAATTTCACTGTTTGCATGGAGACAGTGACTGCTTGTCTGTGGGGTCCCTTCAGCATATGGATCGTTGTGGCCTTCCTGTATAATCGTCCTTACAGATTTGTCTTGCAGCTCATCGTATCTCTCGGTAAGAGATGTCACTCATATTGTATATGAGAATCGGTCAACTTTGAAAGAAAATCTGTTTGTTCTAACCTAAAACATTACTTACAGGTCAGCTGTATGGTGCAGTCCTCTACTTCTTCACTGAGCATAGAGATGGCTACATTCACAGCGAGTATGGGCACCCCATCTACTTCTGGTTCTACTTTGTTTTCATGAATATTTTGTGGGTTGTCATTCCTTTCTCTCTTATAGTGGATTCATGGTGTCAGCTATCTACCAGTCAATGCATGTTTGATAAAGCAGTCCTGAAAGAGAAATCTAAAAGAAGCTAGGCCAGGGACATAGGAAAGAACCGTACTACTGTATACACTTTTTAATAATATCTAAACTATGTGAAGAGAATCTACTTTTTTAAATTAAATTTTGTAATTGTACAGTACTTATTGATAGAAGAAAGTGTAATGTTATATTCATTACCAAAATGTGACTGTAATTCAGTTCAAATTAAATATTCAAAATACTGCCCCAGCTGTGTTGCTTCATATTTACTTGTTTTTGTTGTGTACTATTTCAGTATCAAATGATTCCATTTGAGATTTTGTTAAATAATTATTGTAGGATCCACTTCCACTCATATCACTGACAGACACTTCAATCCTCATTTTATTTGTACTCTACAATAAAGCCTCTCCAAGGCTGTCACTACCAATCCTTCTATGTCTATCTTCATGCTCTGCTTCACTTTGAATGCATTTTGATAATTAGTTGAGGAAGTTTCTCCCTTTTTGTCCAGAGATCAGTGAGCTCATGCTAAACTGAAGGGCTAAAATACTGTAAACCTGCAGTGAATGACACCCTCGGTGATTATAATGGGAGAGCTGTAATATTGTTGTTCTGGGTACAGCAATTTATTCAAAACTGAAGTGGGCCAGTGTGAAGTTGGAATATGTCTATTTATTTTTTATATATTTTTTTATTTCCACCCCTACAAAACTTATTACAAATCTAGTCACAATGCATGAGCATTATGCATAATAATACAAGGCAGGAACAGTTAAAAGAAGGGATGTGTCTCATGACAAAACTTGCACAACAAAAATGCAAATGACTGACAAAATGACTTTTTTTCCCAAAGCTTCTGCGTACAGGCCCAAAAAAAAACTGTGCGCGCACATAACTCTGCAAACAGAATTTGGTAAAGATCACTCACAGGATAGTTTCAGCACAAATTTGAAAAAGACTCACTTTAAACATTCACTTTAAACCCATCCTCACCATAATCCTAACCAAATGGAGCCAGTAAGGCAGAGTAGCCTGCCAGGAAAAACAGATGGCACCTTTCTCCCATCACATATAAATACAATCACTGGTCACTTTATTAGGTACACCTGAACACCTACTTATTCATGCAATTATCTCATAAGCCAATTGTGTGGCAGCAGTGCAATGCATAAAAGCATGTAGATTCAGGTCAGGAGATTCAGTTAATGGTCACATCCAACCATTAGAATGGGGAAAAAAGAGGGGGGAGGGGGGTGTTATACACATTTAATCTAATTAATTAAACAGGCTATTTACATATTACATATATTATTGCATATTTGCTATAATTTTGTGTAGAACGATCTATTTTATTTAATCACTGCTTCGTTCATCAGGTGTGCATTTTTAATATTTTGTTTTCAGAAATTGCTCTGTTGGTCGTGATTAAAGTTTCCAGGATCAGTGAACACAGTGGAGGTCCTGTGTATGGTCCTGCCAATGACAAGCATTAAATTGACTATAAAGAGGTTCACCGTTATTGTGGTGTGCAAAATAAGGAGATGCGTGGAAGCTGCGCTTTAGGGAAATTCACCAATCAAAGGGAGGACTGCTCTTTACTCCCAAAGTGTGGGGTTTATCATTCTCAAAACCACCTCTGAACTTCCAAACAGTTACATTTTGTTTCATCAAACCAGAGGACATTTCAAAGACAGATCTTTGTCCTCATGTGCACTTGCAAACTGTCTGGTTTTTAATGACAGTTTTGGAGCAGTGGCTTCTTACTTGATGAGCAGCCTTTTGACTTATGTCAATATAGGACTTGTTTTACTCTGGATATAGTATTGTATTCCACAGAAAAAAGAAAGTCATGCGAGTTTGAGATGGCATAATGGTGAATGAATGATGTGAGAATTATAATTTTTGGGTGAACTATTCCTTAAAAATACCCCGTTTACAGTTTTTCACTAAAGTGGATGAATAATATTCAGTCATAAATATAAATAGGCCTATATGTTTAACATTTTAAAATTGTTAAATTCACCAATATAACAATACATTTGAATAAAAAATAGGCATATATTAACTTAATCTTAAATGTCATGTGGGGACTTCCGTGATAATTTTTAAAAGACGAGGTCAGCAAAATCTAATATTACATTACAGAACATTAAAAAAAAAATACAATTAAAAAAAAAAAAAGTACAAAAATAATATTTCTGTTGTAATTTCTTTACTTGCACGTAACATTGGTCCAACTAAACCCTCAAGCCTGATGTTGACGGTAAACTGAAGACAATCATAGACATGTCCATTGAGTACACAAGCCCATTAGTGAGGAACTCAAACTTTTACAGCTCCTATTTACTCCTATTAAATAAAAGTTTACTGCTTTTATTTTCAGTAAACATAACATGTGTAAATATTTGTATGAACATAAAAAAATGTAACAACTAAGACATACATTGAACAAGTTTCACAGATATGTGACTAACAGCAATTGAATAATGTGTCCCTGAACAAAGAGGGGAGGGTCAATATCAAAAGTAACAGTATCTGGTGTGGCCACCAGCTGCATTAAGTACTGCAATGCATCTCTTCCTCATGAGCTGCACCAGATTTACCAGTTCTTGCTGTGAGATGTTACCCCACTCTTCCACCAAGGCACTTGCAAGTTCCCAGACATTTCTGGGGGGAATGGCCCTAGCCCTCACCCTCCGATCCAACAGGTCCCAGACATTAAGATCCGGGCTCTTCGCTGGCCATGGCAGGACACTGACATTCCTGTTTGCTGCAAATCACACACAGAAGAGCAGTATGGCTGGTGGCATTGACGTGCTGGAGGATCGTGTAGAGGTGAGACTGCAGGAAGGGTACCGCATGAGGGAGGAAGATGTCTTCCCTGTAACGCAAAGTGTTGAGATTGCCTGCAAAGACAACAAGCTCAGTCCTACAATGCTGTGACACACCGCCCCAGACCACGACGGACCCTCCACCTCCAAATCGATCCTGCTCCAGAGTACAGGCCTTGGTGTAACGCTCATTCCTTCGACGATAAACGCGAGTCCGAACATCACCCCTGGTGAGACAAAACTGTGACTCGTCAGTGAAGAGCACTTTTTGCCAGTCCTGTCTGGTCCAGCGAAGGTGGGTTTGTGCCCACAGGCAACATTGTTGCCGGTGATATCTGGTAAGGACCTGCCTTACAACAGCTGCACTGCTGCACTATTGAAAGTGTCTGAAACTGCTTAACAGTGTGGTATGGCAACTGCACTGTCTCAGATCAGAAGGCACTCCAGCGGGTGGTGAAAACTGCTCAATACATCACTGGTGTCCAGCTACCCTCCATCAATGACATTCACAATAAACCCTGCCTAAGGAGGGTGAGAAGCATTATCAAAGACACCTCTCACCCCAACAACGGTCTCTTTACTCCTCTCCTATCTGGGAGACGCTATAGGAGTCTTCGCTGTCGCACCAGCAGACTCAGGAACAGTTTCTTTCCCTCAGCTGTAGGCCTACTGAACTCTAAACTCAGGCGCTGAACACTACATCCCACCCGAACTTCATATTTGTATTGTTTTTTATTAATTTTATATATATTTATTAATTTTTTTTATTTTTCGCACATTCCCTTGCACATTTCTTGCACATAACTTCTACCTCCTGATGCTGCTTGCACTGTTATGGCCACCGGCCATATACATATATTTACACATTTACGTATTTATACCTCATTCTGTACAATGCACCTTCAGTTTATGCTTCTTCATTTGCACCCTGTACTGTATTATAGACATTTGCATTGAGCTGGTCTCTGCTTCTCTACATCATAACTTTGCACTCAAAACCCCATATTGTATATACTTACACATACTAATATATATATATATATATATATATATATATATATATATATATATATATATATATATATATATATATATATATATATATATATATACACATACATATTGCTATTTGCACTTCTGGTTAGATGCTAACTGCATTTCATTGGCTCTGTACTTGTATTTTGCACAATGACAATAAAGTTGAATCTAATCTAATCTAAAACAGGCCTACAAGCCCTCAGTCCAACTTCTCTCAGCCTATTGCGGACAGTCTGAGCACTGATGGAGGGATTGTGCATTCCTGGTGTAACTCGGGCAGTAGTTGTTGCCATCCTATACCTGTCCCGCAGATGTGATATTCGGATGTACTGACCCTGTGCAGGTGTTGTTACACATGTTTTGGCACTGCGAGGACGATCAGCTGTCCTTCCTGTCTCCCTGTATTGCTGTCTTAGGCGTCTCACAGTATGGACATTGTAATTTATTGCCCTGGCCACATCTGCAATCCTCATGCCTCCATGCAGCATGCCTAAGGCATGTTTGCACAGATGAGCAGAGAGCTTGGGCATCTTAATTTTGGTGTTTTTCAGAGTCAGTAAAAATATTTCTTTAGTGTCTTAAGTATTCATTACTGTGACCATATTTGCCTACCATCTGTAAGCTGTTAGTGTCTTCACAACCATTCCACAGGTGCATGTTCATTAATTGTTTATGGTTCATTGAAAAAGCATGGAAAACATTGTTTACAGATCTTTATTGAAAAGTGTTTAAACAATGTTTTCCATGCTTGTTCAATTTTTACAAAATTATCTTTAAAATACAGTGTCCTGAAAAAGGGAGTTTATAACAGCAATCAAGTGATTAATGAACACAGTTCTCAGGTAAAATAATGGTATAATACGAAACCCTTCACAAGGAAAATGCCGAAACCCGGGATCGAACCAGGGACCTTTAGATCTTCAGTCTAACGCTCTCCCAACTGAGCTATTTCGGCTTGTAAACAGATAAGATTACAGTCATAATGGATTCTCAGTGACAATATATTAATGTATAGTTGTTTCCTTTTTGAAAGGCTTTTATGTATTTTTAGTAAATTGTCCCATACTGAATTTGATAAATGCTTCTACGCCTTTAAGAGAACGTACGCTATAAGAAGACGTCACATTTTTTCTGAGCGGGACCCGGTGGAGTGGAAGTTCTATTAATTAAATTATTAGAAGGGTTCTGTTAAATGACTGTTTACAAACAAACGCTCCACTCTGGAATTTCAGGGTTCTTTTGGTACTGGAGAAAACAGCGATCTATGGGCGCTTCGCTCAAATGGTTGTTTGTAGGGCAAAAATACATTTCTGAAAGATTATTGGAGATTTTGGCTTCAACGGGATCATTATAAACTCAGCATTTTACATACTTCATGATATTTCGCGATTCACCGCTATCATTATAGCGTCTGGTCTAGTGAGACCCACTTAACCGCAGCTGCTGTTAGTGTAGGGACCTCGTCTCCAACACCTCATGCGAAATGTGGAGAACAATGTTATATTTGAATGCATTAAGTAACAATCGTTATGGAAAACGGCTGAAATTAAGTTTGAACATGGGATACGATTATATTTAAGTCAAGCATGATTATTTACTGTATATGGTTTAATAATTTAAGCAGTAAAGACGCATTTTATACTGTATGTCTGATGGTAGTTTAATTTTCATACACCACGTTTTTTAGGCTCTAGAAGTTTGAAAAGTGTGTGGATGTTTATTTATCAACTCCCAACTAACACGTCCAACATAATCATACAGGCATATTGAATCGTTAAAACATGTTTTCCGTTCATTTTGAAAGAGCCTACATAATTTCTTCTTCTATTTCTAATGACATCAAGAAACATTATTACCTTATTTAATGCTTAAAAGATTATTAAAACAGCAGGGCTGCTCATCACTGTTGCCTGCGGTGTGACGTCAAGAGTCATTT
The DNA here is from genome assembly GCA_032164185.1 of Moxostoma hubbsi. Lineage (NCBI taxonomy): Eukaryota > Metazoa > Chordata > Actinopteri > Cypriniformes > Catostomidae > Moxostoma > Moxostoma hubbsi. The sequence continues at coordinate 66,786,191 of JAVLUX010000001.1, forward strand.
GCAGAGTCATTTCAATATCAACAGACATGAACAAAATTCAGTTGAGCTTTTTACGTTTTTTAAGCTTAACGTTAAGAATATTTCATGTATGCAAATAACTGTTTCATAGAGTTTAACAAAGACATATATATACAGAGAAATATATATATTTACATATAAATATATACAACCTTTCATCATACAATTATTTCATGATGCATTTAATTCTGACCACTGTATGACACCTCTACGCTTGTGTTCTCCATAGAGGACCTAAAACTTAGAAATTGTTGTCTTAGGTTTCTGGGGGACATGAAATGTTTGCATGGAGCAGTATTTACACCTTGTGGTTCTTTACTACACACATTCCTATTTGCACTCATAAATGTAGATATAAATGTAAAGACATTGATACATTTTATTTTTAGGCAATTTGCATTTACTCCATGCATGTGTTTACTGTAAATATTTCAAATGCATACCTTCTTAAAGAGATCACACTGCATACACATATCTTTCCACTTCTTTCAAGATTATGTTTACTTTAACAGTGCAAAGAAACATTTCTCGAAACAATAGCAAACAAAGCAGAAATTGACCATTGCTAGACTTTAATTCTAATCATAAATATCAAATTATAATCACTGACACATCCTAAAAAAAACATGTTCCCAACCATTTTTAAGTGAAATCAAACAAAAGTTTTCCATTTGTGCCTGTTCTTAGGCCTGCTTACACTATACACTCACCTAAAGGATTATTAGGAACACCTGTTCAATTTCTCATTAATGCAATTATCTAATCAACCAATCACATGGCAGTTGCTTCAATGCATTTAGGGGTGTGGTCCTGGTCAAGACAATCTCCTGAACTCCAAACTGAATGTCAGAATGGGAAAGAAAGGTGATTTAAGCAATTTTGAGCGTGGCATGGTTGTTGGTGCCAGACAGGCCGGTCTGAGTATTTCACAATCTGCTCAGTTACTGGGATTTTCACGCACAACCATTTCTAGGGTTTACAAAGAATGGTGTGAAAAGGGAAAAACATCCAGTATGCGGCAGTCCTGTGGGAGAAAATGCCTTGTTGATGCTAGATGTCAGAGGAGAATGGGCCGACTGATTCAAGCTGATAGAAGAGCAACTTTGACTGAAATAACCACTCGTTACAACCGAGGTATGCAGCAAAGCATTTGTGAAGCCACAACACGCACAACCTTGAGGCGGATGGGCTACAACAGCAGAAGACCCCACCGGGTACCACTCATCTCCACTACAAATAGGAAAAAGAGGCTACAATTTGCAAGAGCTCACCAAAATTGGACAGTTGAAGACTGGAAAAATGTTGCCTGGTCTGATGAGTCTCAATTTATGTTGAGACATTCAGATGGTAGAGTCAGAATTTGGCGTAAACAGAATGAGAACATGGATCCATCATGCCTTGTTACCACTGTGCAGGCTGGTGGTGGTGGTGTAATGGTGTGGGGGATGTTTTCTTGGCACACTTTAGGCCCCTTAGTGCCAATTGGGCATCGTTTAAATGCCACGGCCTACCTGAGCATTGTTTCTGACCATGTCCATCCCTTTATGGCCACCATGTACCCATCCTCTGATGGCTACTTCCAGCAGGATAATGCACCATGTCACAACGCTCGAATCATTTCAAATTGGTTTCTTGAACATGACAATGAGTTCACTGTACTAAAATGGCCCCCACAGTCACCAGATCTCAACCCAATAGAGCATCTTTGGGATGTGGTGGAACGGGAGCTTCGTGCCCTGGATGTGCATCCCACAAATCTCCATCAACTGCAAGATGCTATCCTATCAATATGGGCCAACATTTCTAAAGAATGCTTTCAGCACCTTGTTGAATCAATGCCACGTAGAATTAAGGCAGTTCTGAAGGCGAAAGGGGGTCAAACACAGTATTAGTATGGTGTTCCTAATAATCCTTTAGGTGAGTGTATTTCACAACAAATATGGCATGTTACTGCAGGTGTACAGAATTCAACAAAAAAATATTCTCCAGAGAAAAGTCTTTTATCGCCCTCTGCAGGAGCAATACTGGGGAAATGTAAACTTAGTAGGTTTCCCCTGCTTTGTCACAAGGTGTCGCTCTTTCATTATGTTTGAAAAGGCAACACCATTTCTATTGTGTGATTATTGAATCATTAGTTCCCATTACAAATTATGTTAATGTTTACATTTATCGCGGCAGTTATTTCTTTTTTATAATTTATGGCCAAGATCGATCAACAGTTAAAATTGTGATCCTACCTAGTAAGATGCATGCCTTATTTACACAATTTTCACCAAATATTATAGTGTATTCTGGTAAAGCTTAATATGTTATAATCATTAAGAGCAAATTAGCAAAATACTATGAACTTCAAGCAAAGTCTAGATGATTATGGTCAACAGAAAGTTACTTCCAACTGCAAACCTTACATTTTGCACAAAATAATGCACATTTGTCATTCAGACAGCTTGTGTCATACCATATTTTAATGTACTTCTTCATTATCAAGACAACATTCCCACAAATTACTTATATGTTATATATATATAAAATTATAATTAAAAAAAAAAGCTTACCGTCCCTGGGTGGGCTCGAACCACCAACCTTTCGGTTAACAGCCGAACGCGCTAACCGATTGCGCCACAGAGACTGGTGAATACCTCTCCTAGAATACATTCACAAAACAGTTCATTGTCCAGAAACATACCTTACATATAAAGGATTGAATAACATACCTTTTGATGATGGATTCCACAAAAGCAATTCTCAGGTCCACCAAACGTATTTGTCCATAGACCTGCATGGGACCTTTGTCCAAATATACAACAATAAAAATCCCTGTGACTCCATGAGAAGCAATCATTAGGTAATTTTACATAGCTTTATATGCTTTACTAGAAGCAATACACCGATCAGCCACAACATTAAAACCAACCATTCAGTCTAGTATCGTGTAGCTCCCCATTGTGTCACCAAAACAGTGACAACCCGCATCTCAGAATAGCATTCAGAGATTATATTTTCCAACCACAATTGTACAGAGCAGTTATCGGAGTTACTATAGACTTTGTTAGTTCGAACCAGTCTGGCCATTCTCTGTTGATCTCTCTCATCAACAAGGCATTTCCATCTACAGAACTGCCGCTCACTGGATGTTTTTGGCACCATTTGAAGCACATTTTAGAGACTGTTGTGTGTGAAAATCCCAGTAGATTAGCAGTTACAAAATTACACTAACCAGCCTGTCTGGCACCAACAATCATCCATGTGATTATATAATCAGCCAATAGTGTGGCCGCAGTACAGTGCTTAAAATCATGCAGATACAGGTCAGGAGCTTCAGATGATGAGAGCGGTCATCAGAGAATGGCCAGACTGGTTCGAACTAACAAAATCTACAGTAACTCAGATAACCACTCTCTATAATTGTGGTGAGAAAATATAACCTCTGAATGCTATTCCGAGGCACGGGTTGGCGCTGTGACGCCATTTTGGTGGCACAAAGGGGACCTACACAATATTAGGCAGGTGGTTTTAATATTGTGGATGTTCTGTGTATTTCTATGGCATCTATCTCTGAGGCTACATATGAAAAAGCTTAAACGTATAAACTCAAACCAATATTTTTAAGGACAAATTCTCATTGAAGCGTAAAGGATTACCAACTGCAGACCTTTCACAGAAAGCACATACTGTATAAAGACACTACAGCATGTGATATTTGGTGGATGCCTGATTAAAGTGCTTCATTAGTAGTGTCAACACAACATTTCCATTAATAACTCAAAATGAATGCATAAAAATAAAAGCTTACCGTCCCTGGGTGGGCTCGAACCACCAACCTTTCGGTTAACAGCCGAACGCGCTAACCGATTGCGCCACAGAGACTGGTGACTGCCTCTCCTGGAATTATCCCAATACATACACAAGACAGTTCATTATCCAGGAGTGACTTTATAAAGTCTAAATAACATACCTTCTTCGCATAACACACCACTTCTAACATCTGGTATGATTTCCAGCATTGGCAGGTCTAACCTCTGCAAGAATGATCTGAAATTCAAACATTATAAACATGTATTGTTTTCCACTCAACAAAGTCATGACTCCTTTAAACATCTGCTGAGTCTGTTTTACAGCCTTTTATTAACACTTAAAATAATTATCCATGGTTTTGCTGCATAAACCCTAGTTTAACCATAGTGTAGTAAAACCAGTAACCACAAAATTAACCATGGTTACTATAGTCATGGTTACTAAAGTTTTACTATTGAAACAATTACTGTATGGATACTAATGTTGTAAAACCATGGTTTACGCCACTGTTTAAAAAAAAAAAAAAACACATGATTACTACAATGTTACTACAGTACAACCATGGTTAATTTCTGCGTAAGGGAATCTGAAATAGTTTTTTTTTCGTGCCTAAGCTGTTAACGAAAGTCCGATTCATTTTACTGAACCAAACTGTTCAGTTCAGCGAATCATTTCAGGCATCATTCAAATGTGCGTCTCGCCTGCGAGGATTTCACGAATTCTGTTATTAGAAGTGCTGCGTTTTATTATTTGAGATAAGTTGCAATGAATGCATTCATGTCTTCCGGTTAGTGTCGTTGTTGCTGCCGTTTGTGTTTGTTAATTAACTGAGAGTGATTTGATAATTCTACAAAAAGTCTACAAAAATACAAATAACCCAAATATGCTTTAGTATGCCTTGTTTTTCATCAAGTCATGTACATTGCATATTTACACATACAGTACCTCAGTGCAGATAGATTATACATTACATATGTTACGGTGACCATAAGTACTCTTTTCCCCGGACATCCCTTTCGCACAACAATTGGTCGATTATAAGAAGCTTGCAGCAACTATTGGCTAAAATCCTGCCTGTCAATCTCTCCGTGAGCGCGTGAAGCGCTGTTGTGTTCGGCATCAAACATTTACTTCACAGTAGCAGAAATTGACAGCTGAGTGGAAACAATGCCCAAACGAAAGTGCAAATTTACATAAGATTTGCACAAAAATTCCCATGCTTTCGTACAGGCCGAGATCCGTGGGAAGCAGAATTATGACATGTAATGCTGCACTTATGTGTCAGTTCCTAATAAAGGTGCACGTGATTTAGAAGCACACATTAGCTCAGTGAAGCATAAAGTGACTACTTTTTGCGACCAGGTAAAATTGTTATCACATTATTTTCCATGACCATTCAAAATAATTGTAATGGTAATTGAAGGTACACTCATGGTATCACATATTTTATTTTGGTACATGGACATTCAAAAGGAATGGGTTTTTTTATACATATTTACGTTATGCTAATAGAGTGTCTTTTCACTGTATTAAAGTTTGCATTCACAGTAAAACGGTTTTTCAGGTTAGTCATACAAACATTCAACATAACACTTTCAAATAAGCTAAACAATAAATTATTTTACATCTCCTCAATGAAAAGTTAGAACGTCTTTTATTTGTAATATTTTACATGATGCGTGAAGTTTAGCACACACCAGCATTTTTTTATTAGAATGATAACAACTGGTTAAAACTAAACTCTTGCAAATGTGTTCTCACACTCATATGAGCAGATACTTTAACGAACGGGAGGATTTATCTTAGGTACCATAACGTTCTTAGCGTTGTTTTTAAGAGTATCCTACTGTTCGCCTATTAGGCCTCGTCGCGGCAAAAAGTGTTTTTGGCATCGACTGATTCAAGCAGTTGCCAGCCATTACAACCAATGTTTTCTCAATGTGGATTATAAATCACAAAACAAATTTATGAAAAGTTGCTTTCTAACAATACACATCACGAAAAGCGCTAAATGCATAAAATTCCATATAAAACTTACCAGTAAACTATTTGTTGACTAGCCGTTTGACATCGATCGCGTGCACATAAGATCGAGCGATAGTAACGAAGATACCAACTAGTAACACATTTAACAATGTTCATTGATATGTTGCGTTATTACTGGTGACGTTGCTTACCTCAATCATTTGAGCCAAATAATCGAAATGTTGAAGCATTTAGCAAGTTGTCCACATCATCAAGATTACCTCAGACAGGTCATGGCATTTAAAATTTCTGCTAATCACAAGGTGCATAATCAACAAATAATTCTGTTTGAATCGATTGTTTTTAGCGTAGAGTAATGACTAGAATCTTCCTACCTCATCATTATTGACATTTTTCTTTGCTGAGTTCGTAAATTTGACGTGAAATCACTGACACGATGCACATATTCCTAATGTGAAGGCGTTACGCGTTAAGGAGGCGTCCTCTGATTGGCTGCATCAATGTGAAATGCGTGACGCTATTGGCTAAACAATCAACTTACTTAAATGATAAAACTGAGACAGAAATCTAAATACACTGCTCAAAAAAATAAAGGGAACACTAAAATAACACATCCTAGATCTGAATGAATGAAATAATAGTATTAAATACTTTTTTCTTTACATAGTTGAATGTGCTGACAACAAAATCACACAAAAATTATCAATGGAAATCAAATTTTTCAACCCATGGAGGTCTGGATTTGGAGTCACACTCAAAATGAAAGTGGAAAACCACACTACAGGCTGATCCAGCTTTGATGTAATGTCCTTAAAACAAGTCAAAATGAGGCTCAGTAGTGTGTGTGGCCTCCACGTGCCTGTATGACCTCCCTACAACGCCTGGGTGTGCTCCTGATGAGGTGGTGGATGGTCTCCTGAGGGATCTCCTCCCAGACCTGGACTAAAGCATCCGCCAACTCCTGGACAGTCTGTGGTGCAACGTGGCGTTTGTGGATGGAGCGAGACATGATGTCCCAGATGTGCTCAATTGGATTCAGGTCTGGGGAACGGGCGGGCCAGTCCATAGCATCAATGCCTTCCTCTTGCAGGAACTGCTGACACACTCCAGCCACATGAGGTCTAGCATTGTCTTGCATTAGGAGGAACCCAGGGCCAACCACACCAGCATATGGTCTCACAAGGGGTCTGAGGATCTCATCTCGGTACCTAATGGCAGTCAGGCTACCTCTGGCGAGCACATGGAGGGCTGTGCGGGCCCCCCAAAGAAATGCCACCCCATACCATTACTGACCCACCGCCAAACCGGTCATGCTGGAGGATGTTGCAGGCAGCAGAACGTTCTCCACGGCGTCTCCAGACTCTGTCACGTCTGTCACATGTGCTCAGTGTGAATCTGCTTTGTGAATATGTGAAGAGCACAGGGCGCCAGTGGCGAATATGCCAATCTTGGTGTTCTCTGGCAAATGCCAAACGTCCTGCACGGTGTTGGGCTGTAAGCACAACCCCCACCTGTGGACGTCAGGCCCTTATACCACCCTCATGGAGTCTGTTTCTGACCGTTTGAGCAGACACATGCACATTTGTGGCCTGCTGGAGGTCATTTTGCAGGGCTCTAGCAGTGCTCCTCCTGCTCCTCCTTGCACAAAGGCGGAGGTAGCGGTCCTGCTGCTGGGTTGTTGCCCTCCTACGGCCTCCTCCACGTCTCCTGATGTACTGGCCTGTCTCCTGGTAGCGTCTCCATGCTCTGGACACTACGCTGACAGACACAGCAAATCTTCTTGCCACAGCTCGCATTGATGTGCCATCCTGGATGAGCTGCACTACCTGAGCCACTTGTGTGGGTTGTAGACTCCGTCTCATGCTACCACTAGAGTGAAAGCACCGCCAGCATTCAAAAGTGACCAAAACATCAGCCAGGAAGCATAGGAACTGAGAAGTGGTCTGTGGTCACCACCTGCAGAACCACTCCTTTATTGGGGGTGTCTTGCTAATTGCCTATAATTTCCACCTGTTGTCTATGCCATTTGCACAACAGCATGTGAAATTGATTTCAGTGTTGCTTCCTAAGTGGACAGTTTGATTTCACAGAAGTGTGATTGACTTGGAGTTACATTGTGTTGTTTAAGTGTTCCCTTTATTTTTTTGAGCAGTGTATATCCAATGCAATAATGTTGTTACTTGCCTTGTTTTTTTCTACAACGATTCATTCGGAGTAAATACATTAGTTTTACAACAAACTTCAAAACAGTGTATTCTTTATTATATATTTTAAAAAAAAAATACAACATATAATTAAATTCAGCAAATGTCCTAAATATCCACATGACTTTCCACAAGTTTCAAGTTAATATATTTTTAAACATTGACAGTAAGATAGTAAATATACTACCCATAGAGTAAACTGTACTTTTTATAAATTGTTTTATAAACTGCAACTTAACAACATCAACATGGATAACCCCAAACTTATAATTTATGGACATTTCAAGTTGCCCAATAACAATTCAGCAAAAAGCAGCAATGGTCGTGATAGACATTTTACATTAGTAATTATATTATGAAAATGATGACTACTGTTCAAGACTTATTTATTCAAACAGACTGTACTAAACTCCATGCACACACTATATTTCCTAGTTAAACATCTTGCTCAGCCTCTGATCTAGTTTACTGTTTATGTCCTTTAATTTGGAGTTGACTTGTTTCAAGGCAGTGTGAGTCAGGCTGGAGTTCCAGAATCTTTCCAAAGGCCATAAAGGATTCCTCCAGTTCCCCCAGGTGAAAGCAAGCTTGCCCAAGTCAATCCCAGGCTTTAGTACTCATTGGGTTTACTGTCTCTGGATTTTCAAATCTGGCCTAACTTAATTTGGCACATGGATAGGTTGGAGTGAAGTTCTGCTTTTACAGTTCTGTACACCTCCTCAGTCGGGATGTGGGAGTCCCCCACACTTTCTTCCTCCTACTTTTCTGTATCATTACATGTTGCCAAAACTGTATCATTATCTCCATCCATACATTCTGTTTTTCCTCTTGTCTGGCCCTTTAAAGTTATCGCCAGTTTAACAGCTCTGCACTAGAGTCTGCTGGACCCCTGATATCACCCTTCCCAAAATGCTGGCCACCCCTCTGCTAGTGAAACTGTATCCAAGCCCATTAATCTCGAGGTGTCATTTGCCATGACTCTTGCCCAGGGGTTAATGAGTGGAGCTGAAGTGTGAAGCAGAGAGACCGTTGAGCCGATCCTTGCTCTGTTGTATTTTCAGTCTAGGTACCATTAATATCACTGCACACTTCTTTGGAATCCTTTATGTTCCAGGCACATAATGTGAACTGCAACATAAAATTTTAATAAAAAACCTGCAAAAATGTAATTAGATGAGATGTAATATTACACTTGTCCATGCTACACATACTAAAATAAATTATTAGGTTACTCTAAAATAAAAATTCTGTCATTATGTGCTCACACTCATGTCATTCCAAACTTGTATAACTTTCTTCAGTGGAACACGAAAGAAAGGCAGTGGTGCTAGGGGATGCCCAGCCACCCTAAATTGAGGCCCAGCCAGCTCATATCCCACCCCTGTCATTTTGTCATATTTATAATCAGGGTTTGAGATTAACTCCTGCCAAATACGAGAAAGAAAGAAAAAACCTAACGTGTAACACAGTCAACTCATTAGCCAATTTGATCATTCTACAATGTTACATTCATTTTCCCTGTAAGGCTGGTACCAGTGAGTCTGGGCTATTCCTTGACAAGACAAAAGGCACTCATGAGAATTAACATTTGAACTATCTCTCGCACATGTAACAGCAACATCCGAGACACAGCAAACAGTGCAGCTAACACCTCCCTTCTACAGTCTCATCAACTCCCCCCTTCTCCTCCTCACTTAAAGCTCACTATGCAATGTGAAGTGTGTACAAAAAGTAACTATAACATGTTTGGTATCATTTAAAGTGTCTCAGTGCGCCTGGTAAACTGGTCTCATCCTCCCAGCCATAATGAAAAGCAAAAAGAAGTTATAAAATATGAGAGATGTTTTCTGCCCCTTAAAGGTGTGCCCTCCCACAGATCCTCCATACCTACTATATGTAAATGTACAGGAACCCCCTCAATAGGGGACCCAAATCTAATTAGAAGGACAGACACCACCATTTGGTTAGCTTATTGAATTATTTGGGTATTTAAGGAGATGTGGCACATCATTCGTGGTTCTCTGTAGTCAGACGATCCCACACAGTTTACTGTGTGTAGTTTATATCAGGCAACTGCGATAAACTTATTATGTTACCTGGTCAATAAATTGTAAACATTTGATTTTATTCTGACTGACTCTGAAATTGTTTTTCCCAAACAGATTGATTGATTCGTATGTTACCTCAAGTCTGCCTCAGATTAGTGATGACTAATGATTGATGATTTGGCATCAATTCAAGTGTACTTGGTTTGCAAAGACAGAAAGTGTATTTCCGTTTAGAACTGTAAATGCTGCTTGGCCAATCTAAATTCGGGTGTGTCTTACCTCTGTTTTAATTTGATGTTTCTCCAGATAAGTGTACGCGGGAAACCACGACATGGCCAATCCAAAGCTATTACAAGAGAAGTTATGTTGGTCAACTTACATCTGTAATAGTGGCCGTGACCTCTACTGAAGAAAACGTTAAGTTAAATTCAAGTGTATGCAATTCCATGGGGGCTATACTGAAGTATCTTTGATTGTGTATATGTGAACATGACCGATCTCAGGTATATAGCAATTACCTCTGTTTGATGATCCAACACTGACCGCTTGTGATCGTGAGACCCGCAGTGTAGAGAAAACACGCGAGGACCTCAAAGCGACATATTTTCTTAATCTGAATGGGTAAAATATAATTAAAGGAGTTAAAAAGAATAATCAAACATTCGCTCACTTTTAATGATGCTCAGATATCATTAAAACCTTTTTCATTTATGGAGTCAGATGAAATAACGAGGTAATACATAAGAGAAAATGTATTTCATTTAATTTGGTTGTGTTGTGTGAAAAGAAAGACAGTAATGCGCAGAGACCTTCACCCGTATTATTGGAGACCGCCATTGGACCGATAAACGGGCTTACATCCCTGACAGTATTTTAACAATAAAGTCCTTCTCCTGTATTTTCTGAATGTAAAGCGATGTCTGAGCTGTGAACAAATGAGTCAGTTCTTTTGAATAAATTCATCAAACGGCTTAGCAAAATGGTGTAAATCAATTCACGATTCCATCCATCCATCCATCCATCCATCGTCAACCGCTTATCCTGTACAGGGTCGCGGGGCAATTCACGATTCATTCTGAATAATTTGGGTGGCTCTTAAATGCGCTGAAACATTTGGAGTGGTTTCTCACTCAGTAAAACTATTAAACAGAGCGCAGGATGAAGTGGAATATTTACTGACAATCCATTTAACCTAAACCTGCAAATGCATTCTTTAATTGGAGCAAGCAACCAGTGATGAAAAGGTTTTCATATGTGCAGATTTTGAACTCTGTACAGTCTGCAGGAAAACATTTGATCCAACAGAGTATTAAAACAATAACAGTATATCAAAGTACCAAAGTTGGACATGTATATCATGGTGTTTTATGGGGTACCTGTAAATATCATGGTACGTCATCAATATGGTACTCATTCAGTACCATCTAATAGCATGTACCATGGTACTGCCTCAGCAGACTTTATTTTTGAAAGGTACTTTTGAGAAACGTCAACTATTACTGTGTCATATTAATAAGTATTTTAGAGATGTTGTGTCTTTGATGGTGTTTGCCTTTTTAACTGGTTAGTGGTTTAAACACTTCCCACGTTTGTCATGTAGTTCGAAGTGTAGTTAACTAGCTACATTATATATCTTTCAGCTTAGCTAATTGTTCTGTAGAGTAGCTGGTAGTTAGCTACATTTTTACTAGCTTTTCCAACAGTTAATTTTTCAGTGCGCTGCATCAAGTCAGGTAATAATTAGTGGTCGACCAGTATGGGTATTTCAATGACCAATGCCGATATTCAGAAAGAATGATGGCAGATTTCTGATTTACATAATACAATTTAATAACAGCAAATCAGATGGACACTACATTTAAAGTGACAATCACACTAATTTCATACAACATTTACTTAAATTTGCTTAAACTTGGGGGGGGGGGGGGAAACTGACACAACAGAATGATAACACTTCTGTGTTAATCGGCCAAGTGAACACCGTTATCGACCAATGCCAATAAAATCACAACATGGCCAAATATCAGCCGATTAATTGGCCTAGCCAGTAAATCGGTCTATCACTAGAAGTCTGTTGACATAAATAACATAAATAAAAAATTTTTGAAGTATGAAATACAGATTTGATTGAAGATTTGACTTAAATTGATGACTTTAATAAATCAGTTTAAACTGGTCTGAAAGATTGTTCATGAATCGGACTGATCTATTCAACTCACCCACTGATCACAGCTGACTAAATTCACCCAGCTCTCTGTTCCTGGCTCTATTAGTTAGTGGATCACCAGCTTTCTGACAGACAGGCAGCAGCTAGTGAGAATGGGACAATTCACCTTCAGAAAATGTACAATCAGCACTAGTGCCCCCCCGGGGATGTATGCTCTCCCCACTACTACTGTCCCTCTACACAAATTACTGTACCACCAAGGACCCCTATGTCAAGCTCCTGAATATTGCAGATAACACTAAAGTCATCGGCCTCATCCAAGATGATGAGGAGTCTGCATACAGAAGGGAATTTGAACAGCTGTCCATCTGGTGCAGTCAAAACAACCTGGAGCTGAACATGCTTAAAACAGTGGAGATGATAGTGGACTTTAGGAGGAACACTCCAACATTATCTGCACTTACCATTCAGAACAGCACTGTGGCAGCAGTAGAGTCATTCAAGTTCCTGGGTACTACCATCTCACAGGACCTGAAGTGGGAGACCCACATGGACCCAGTAGAGTTTTTACTTCCTTCGCCAGTTGAGGAAGTTCAACCTTCCACAGGCATTTCTGATGCAGTTCTACTCAGCAGTCATTGAGTCGGTCCTCTGCACTTCTATAACTGTCTGGTTTGGTTCAACTACCAAGTCAGACATCAGAAGTATTCAAAAGATAGTTTGGATTACTGAGAGAATTATTGGCTCTCCCCTACCCACCCTGCTAGAACTGTACACATCCAGAGTAATGAAAAAGGCTGGTTGTGTCAGCGGGGGCGTGGTCAAGTGCCCGTCCGGAGAGGGGGAGCGGTAAGGGCGCTTACACCTGAGCTAAAATATGTCTAACACCTGTCTCTAATTTCAGTGAGCACGGGGAGAGCGGCATAAAAGAGCCACAGCACCGCCAGTAAGGACAGAACGCCAGTCCAGTGTTGGCAACCCCAGTTTAAAGCCAGAAAAGTTTATGTTACCCTCAAGTTGTGAATTTAAGTTTATGTTACCCTTGCTGTTGGATAATTAAAGTAAACCCTTACCTTTGTGTTGGAAAGCTTGTCGCCGTGTCCTTCTTCCCTGACAGTCAAGACCCTTTTGTTACACAGGTGCCGAAACCCGGGACGTTATTACCAAAAGCATGGAAGGTCGTCCCGTAGAGTCCTCCCAGCTGACCGAAGTCCTCCAGTCCCTCGCTGCATTACATCAAAGCCACCAGCACTCCCTGCTTGAGCTCCGAGAGGACCAAGATCGACGGTTCTTTGAGATCTTGCGGGCTCAAGCAGAGGATCGACATGCCATCCGGAGCCTCCTCAGCCGGGAGGTCGCTCCCACTACGGACGACCCAGAGGCCTTTTTGGACTTGTTCGAGCGCACCGCCGAAATTTGGGGCTGGCCGCGCGAACAATGGGAAGCCCAACTCGCGGCTCAACAACTGCCGGCAACGAACCTCCTGGCCTATCCGGACTTGAGGAGAGCCATCCTGCAACGGGTTGGTCGGAGTCCCGAGGAAACTCGCCAACTCTTCCGTGCCATGAAGCTGGAAAAAGCCAACCGCCCGTTTGCGTTTGCTCAGCGGCTCCGTGATGCCTGCCGGAGGTGGCTGCTAGTGGGGGACCGCGACGTAGAGGGACTTATCGACCAGGTGGTGCTGGAGCAATTCATCCAGCGATTGCCCAGGAGAACGGCGGAGTGGGTCCAGTGCCACCGCCCGGCGTTGCTGTAGGCCGCTCAGCTCGCGGAGGACCACATGGCGGCGATCCCAAGGGCGGATGAGCCCTCTCTCTCTCTCTCTCCCACCCCTCCCCCTGTGTTTTTTTCTACTCTCCCCCATCCCCCTCCCCCCTCTCGCTCTGTCTTCTCTCCAGGGTCCGTTCCTGCCCCCCGCAGGCGAGGAGCCTGGCAAAGACCCACGGTGGCGTCGCACACCCCCCCCCCAACATTCAGCCGCTCTCCCCCTCAGGTGGGGGCGTCCGCCGATGCAGGTACGGGTGTGGCGTCTGGGCCAGCCTGTTGGAGGTGCGGGGACCCGGGCCACTTCCGTGATCAGTGTCCGATGATGGAAGTGGGGACGGTGGTTCGGGTCTCCGATCCCCCGCATGCTGCCCCCGATCGGGCTGGAGCGTACCGGATTCCGGTAAGAATTCAGGGGGGTACACACCAAGCATTGCTGGATACCGGTTGCAATCAGACCACCATCCATCAACGCTTGGTTCAACCCGGGGCTTTGGGCACAGCTAGACGGGTGAGGGTGAGGTGCGTGCATGGGGATATTCACAAGTACCCGATGGTGATCTTGATAGTGAAATTCCGGGGAAAAAAGCATAGAGTGGAGGCAGCGGTTAGTCCCCGCCTCACCCATCCTCTGATTTTGGGGACCGATTGGCCAGCGTTTAAAGATGTGCTAGGGTGAGTTTGTATGGATGGGTCCTGCACTAAAATGGGGAGATGTGCGATGTGCGATGCTTTGACAGGGGAGGCGGAGCCGGGGCCGTCCTCGGCTGCTCCAAATTGGGATGACGAAGAGAGGGGCGAGGCTTCCGCCCCTCCTCTTCGCAGGGAATTCCCTGACGAGGATTTCCCTTTGGAGCAGTCGCGGGACGAAACCCTCAAGCATGCCTTTGATCAGGTGAAAATGATCGCTGGACAGCGTCTTCAGCCAGACATCACTCTCGCATACCCCTATTTTACAATTATAAATGACCGACTGTATAGAGTGACGCAGGACACTCAAACGAAAGAAAATATGACACAGCTTTTGATTCCACGGAGCCGCCGGGAAATGTTATTCCAGGCGGCTCATTATAATCCCATGGCGGGTCATCTAGGGGAAAGAAAAACACTTCTCCGACTAATAGCCCGTTTTTATTGGCCGGGCATTAGCGGTGACGTCCGCAGGTGGTGTGCGGCGTGCCGCGAATGCCAGCTGGTAAACCCACCGGCCACCCCAAAAGCGCCATTGCGCCCTCTTCCGTTGATCGAGGTCCCCTTCGAGAGAATTGGAATGGACCTCGTCGGGCCATTAGAGCGGACAGCGCTTTGTGCTAGTCCTAGTGGATTACGCAACGCGATATCCTGAAGCAGTGCCTCTAGGCAACATCTCAGCACGTAGTGTTGCTGGGGCGCTCTTCAAAATAATCTCCCGGGTGGGGATTCCAAAAGAAATCCTCACCGATCAAGGCACAACGTTTATGTCACGCACACTTCACGAACTTTACGATCTATTGGGCATTAAATCGATCCGCACTAGCGTGTATCATCCACAGACAGATGGCCTAGTGGAACGTTTTAACAAAACCCTCAAAAACATGATTCGTAAGTTCGTGCACGAGGATGCTAAAAACTGGGACAGATGGCTCGATCCCCTGTTGTTTGCAGTGCGAGAGGTCCCGCAAGCCTCAACCGGCTTCTCTCCATTTGAGCTGTTGTACGGGCGACACCCGCGCAGCATCTTAGATGTCTTATGAGAAGGCTGGGAGAAGGACCTACGAATAGCAAAAATGAAATTCAATACGTTCTTGACCTCAGAGCAAAGCTCCACACTTTGGGAAAACTAACACAGGAGAATTTGCTCCGGGCCCAAGAACGTCAATGCCGGCTGTACGACAGGGGAGCGCAGCTGAGGGAATTTGCACCGGGAGATAAAGTTTTTGTATTGCTTCCCACATCGAGCTCCAAATTACTCGCCAAGTGGCAAGGGCCCTTCGAGGTCACACGA
Source organism: Moxostoma hubbsi (assembly GCA_032164185.1). Taxonomy (NCBI): domain Eukaryota; kingdom Metazoa; phylum Chordata; class Actinopteri; order Cypriniformes; family Catostomidae; genus Moxostoma; species Moxostoma hubbsi. Next base: position 66,802,157 of record JAVLUX010000001.1, read on the forward strand.
CGAGTGGGTGATCTCGATTATGAGGTTAAGCGAACCGATAGGGGGAATGCGCGTCAAATTTACCACCTCAACCTACTTAAATTATGGAGGGAGGCGGTCCCTGTATCGTTGGCTACGGTTGTCCCAGAGAGGGCGGAGCTCGGACCGGAGGTAAATCCAAAACCAGATCTCGATGCCCCGGTCATTTGCGGAGACCACCTCTCCCCGTGCCAGCGAGCAGAGGTTGCCAGGTTGCAGAAGGAGTTTGCGGACGTGTTTTCTCCCCTGCCGGGTCGCACTAACCTCATCCAGCACCATATCGAGACCGAGCCGGGGGCGGTCGTTCGTTGCCGCCCTTATCGCCTCCCCGAGCATAGAAAGAAAATTGTTCGGGATGAATTGGATGCCATGCTTGATATGGGGGTAATAGAAGAATCCCACAGCGACTGGTCCAGCCCGGTCGTTCTTGTTCCCAAGAGTGACGGGTCGGTGCGGTTCTGTGTGGATTACAGAAAAGTCAACGCGGTGTCTAAATTTGACGCGTACCCAATGCCCCGCGTTGATGAACTGCTCGATCGGTTAGGTACTGCTCGCTTTTATTCGACATTGGATTTAACGAAGGGTTATTGGCAGATCCCCTTGACACCAATCTCCCGAGAAAAAACAGCCTTCACCACGCCGTTTGGATTACACCAATTCGTGACACTTCCGTTCGGTTTGTTCGGGGCCCCAGCCACGTTCCAGCGTTTAATGGACCGTGTCCTCCGGCCGCACGCTGCTTACGCCGCTGCCTACATAGACGATATTATTATTTATAGTAATGACTGGCAGCGGCATATACAACATCTGAGGGCGGTCCTGAAGTCGCTGCGGCGGGCGGGGTTCACTGCAAACCCTAAGAAGTGCGCGATTGGGCGTGTGGAGGTGCGGTATCTGGGGTTCCACTTGGGCCATGGCCAGGTGCGTCCCCAAATTGATAAAACCGCGGCGATTGCAACTTGCCCTAGGCCCAAGACCAAAAAGGGGGTGAGGCCGTTCCTGGGGCTGGCTGGCTACTACAGAAGGTTCGTACCTAATTATTTGGACGTCACCAGCCCGCTGAATGACCTCACTAAAAAGGGGGCTCCAGATCCGGTCCAATGGTCGGAACAGTGCCAACAGGCGTTCACACAAATTAAAGCCGCACTCTGTGGGGGGCCGCTCTTGTATTCACCTAACTTCTCTCTCCCTTTCTTATTACAGACGGACGCTTCAGACAGGGGGCTGGGGGCCGTACTCTCGCAGGTGGTGGAGGGGGAGGAGCGCCCGGTGCTATACATCAGTAGGAAGCTCTCCTTGAGGGAAACGAAGTATAGCACCGTGGAGAAGGAGTGTCTGGCCATCAAGTGGGCGGTCCTCACGCTCCGCTACTACCTGCTGGGGCGGGCCTTCACCCTCTGCTCGGATCATGCCCCACTGCAGTGGCTCCACCGCATGAAGGATACTAACGCCCGGATCACCCGTTGGTATCTGGCTCTCCAGCCTTTTAAGTTAGAGGTGATCCACAGTGCAGATGGCTGTCGCCGACTTCCTTTCCAGAAATGGGGGGGGAGTGGTAGGCAGGCCGGATGGCGCCCCGGCCTGAGTCGGGCGGTGGGGGTATGTGGCAGCGGGGGCATGGTCAAGCGCCTGTCCGGAGAGGGGGAGCGGTAAGGGCGCTTACACCTGAGCTAAAATATGTCTAACACCTGTCTCTAATTTCAGTGAGCACGGGGAGAGCGGCATAAAAGAGCCACAGCACCGCCAGTAAGGACAGAACGCCAGTCCAGTGTTGGCAACCCCAGTTTAAAGCCAGAAAAGTTTATGTTACCCTCAAGTTGTGAATTTAAGTTTATGTTACCCTTGCTGTTGGATAATTAAAGTAAACCCTTACCTTTGTGTTGGAAAGCTTGTCGCCGTGTCCTTCTTCCCTGACAGTCGAGACCCTTTTGTTACACAGGTGCCGAAACCCGGGACGTTATTACCAAAAGCATGGAAGGTCGTCCCGTAGAGTCCTCCCAGCTGACCGAAGTCCTCCAGTCCCTCGCTGCATTACATCAAAGCCACCAGCACTCCCTGCTTGAGCTCCGAGAGGACCAAGATCGACGGTTCTTTGAGATCTTGCGGGCTCAAGCAGAGGATCGACATGCCATCCGGAGCCTCCTCAGCCGGGAGGTCGCTCCCACTACGGACGACCCAGAGGCCTTTTTGGACTTGTTCGAGCGCACCGCCGAAATTTGGGGCTGGCCGCGCGAACAATGGGAAGCCCAACTCGCGGCTCAACAACTGCCGGCAACGAACCTCCTGGCCTATCCGGACTTGAGGAGAGCCATCCTGCAACGGGTTGGTCGGAGTCCCGAGGAAAATCGCCAACTCTTCCGTGCCATGAAGCTGGAAAAAGCCGACCGCCCGTTTGCGTTTGCTCAGCGGCTCCGTGATGCCTGCCGGAGGTGGCTGCTAGTGGGGGACCGCGACGTAGAGGGACTTATCGACCAGGTGGTGCTGGAGCAATTCATCCAGCGATTGCCCAGGAGAACGGCGGAGTGGGTCCAGTGCCACCGCCCGGCGTCGCTGTAGGCCGCTCAGCTCGCGGAGGACCACATGGCGGCGATCCCAAGGGCGGATGAGCCCTCTCTCTCTCTCTCTCCCACCCCTCCCCCTGTGTTTTTTTCTACTCTCCCCCATCCCCCTCCCCCCTCTCGCTCTGTCTTCTCTCCAGGGTCCGTTCCTGCCCCCCGCAGGCGAGGAGCCTGGCAAAGACCCACGGTGGCGTCGCACACCCCCCCCCAACATTCAGCCGCTCTCCCCCTCAGGTGGGGGCGTCCGCCGATGCAGGTACGGGTGTGGCGTCTGGGCCAGCCTGTTGGAGGTGCGGGGACCCGGGCCACTTCCGTGATCAGTGTCCGATGATGGAAGTGGGGACGGTGGTTCGGGTCTCCGATCCCCCGCATGCTGCCCCCGATCGGGCTGGAGCGTACCGGATTCCGGTAAGAATTCAGGGGGGTACACACCAAGCATTGCTGGATACCGGTTGCAATCAGACCACCATCCATCAACGCTTGGTTCAACCCGGGGCTTTGGGCACAGCTAGACGGGTGAGGGTGAGGTGCGTGCATGGGGATATTCACAAGTACCCGATGGTGATCTTGATAGTGAAATTCCGGGGAAAAAAGCATAGAGTGGAGGCAGCGGTTAGTCCCCGCCTCACCCATCCTCTGATTTTGGGGACCGATTGGCCAGCGTTTAAAGATGTGCTAGGGTGAGTTTGTATGGATGGGTCCTGCACTAAAATGGGGAGATGTGCGATGTGCGATGCTTTGACAGGGGAGGCGGAGCCGGGGCCGTCCTCGGCTGCTCCAAATTGGGATGACGAAGAGAGGGGCGAGGCTTCCGCCCCTCCTCTTCGCAGGGAATTCCCTGACGAGGATTTCCCTTTGGAGCAGTCGCGGGACGAAACCCTCAAGCATGCCTTTGATCAGGTGAAAATGATCGCTGGACAGCGTCTTCAGCCAGACATCACTCTCGCATACCCCTATTTTACAATTATAAATGACCGACTGTATAGAGTGACGCAGGACACTCAAACGAAAGAAAATATGACACAGCTTTTGATTCCACGGAGCCGCCGGGAAATGTTATTCCAGGCGGCTCATTGTAATCCCATGGCGGGTCATCTAGGGGAAAGAAAAACACTTCTCCGACTAATAGCCGTTTTTATTGGCCGGGCATTAGCGGTGACGTCCGCAGGTGGTGTGCGGCGTGCCGCGAATGCCAGCTGGTAAACCCACCGGCCACCCCAAAAGCGCCATTGCGCCCTCTTCCGTTGATCGAGGTCCCCTTCGAGAGAATTGGAATGGACCTCGTCGGGCCATTAGAGCGGACAGCGCTTTGTGCTAGTCCTAGTGGATTACGCAACGCGATATCCTGAAGCAGTGCCTCTAGGCAACATCTCAGCATGTAGTGTTGCTGGGGCGCTCTTCAAAATAATCTCCCGGGTGGGGATTCCAAAAGAAATCCTCACCGATCAAGGCACAATGTTTATGTCACGCACACTTCACGAACTTTACGATCTATTGGGCATTAAATCGATCCGCACTAGCGTGTATCATCCACAGACAGATGGCCTAGTGGAACGTTTTAACAAAACCCTCAAAAACATGATTCGTAAGTTCGTGCACGAGGATGCTAAAAACTGGGACAGATGGCTCGATCCCCTGTTGTTTGCAGTGCGAGAGGTCCCGCAAGCCTCAACCGGCTTCTCTCCATTTGAGCTGTTGTACGGGCGACGCCCGCGCAGCATCTTAGATGTCTTACGAGAAGGCTGGGAGGAAGGACCTACGAATAGCAAAAATGAAATTCAATACGTTCTTGACCTCAGAGCAAAGCTCCACACTTTGGGAAAACTAACACAGGAGAATTTGCTCCGGGCCCAAGAACGTCAATGCCGGCTGTACGACAGGGGAGGGCAGCTGAGGGAATTTGCACCGGGAGATAAAGTTTTTGTATTGCTTCCCACATCGAGCTCCAAATTACTCGCCAAGTGGCAAGGGCCCTTCGAGGTCACACGACGAGTGGGTGATCTCGATTATGAGGTTAAGCGAACCGATAGGGGGAATGCGCGTCAAATTTACCACCTCAACCTACTTAAATTATGGAGGGAGGCGGTCCCTGTATCGTTGGCTACGGTTGTCCCAGAGAGGGCGGAGCTCGGACCGGAGGTAAATCCAAAACCAGATCTCGATGCCCCGGTCATTTGCGGAGACCACCTCTCCCCGTGCCAGCGAGCAGAGGTTGCCAGGTTGCAGAAGGAGTTTGCGGACGTGTTTTCTCCCCTGCCGGGTCGCACTAACCTCATCCAGCACCATATCGAGACCGAGCCGGGGGCGGTCGTTCGTTGCCGCCCTTATCGCCTCCCCGAGCATAGAAAGAAAATTGTTCGGGATAAATTGGATGCCATGCTTGATATGGGGGTAATAGAAGAATCCCACAGCGACTGGTCCAGCCCGGTCGTTCTTGTTCCTAAGAGTGACGGGTCGGTGCGGTTCTGTGTGGATTACAGAAAAGTCAACGCGGTGTCTAAATTTGACGCGTACCCAATGCCCCGCGTTGATGAACTGCTCGATCGGTTAGGTACTGCTCGCTTTTATTCGACATTGGATTTAACGAAGGGTTATTGGCAGATCCCCTTGACACCAATCTCCCGAGAAAAAACAGCCTTCACCACGCCGTTTGGATTACACCAATTCGTGACACTTCCGTTCGGTTTGTTCGGGGCCCCAGCCACGTTCCAGCGTTTAATGGACCGTGTCCTCCGGCCGCACGCTGCTTACGCCGCTGCCTACATAGACGATATTATTATTTATAGTAATGACTGGCAGCGGCATATACAACATCTGAGGGCGGTCCTGAAGTCGCTGCGGCGGGCGGGGCTCACTGCAAACCCTAAGAAGTGCGCGATTGGGCGTGTGGAGGTGCGGTATCTGGGGTTCCACTTGGGCCATGGCCAGGTGCGTCCCCAAATTGATAAAACCGCGGCGATTGCAACTTGCCCTAGGCCCAAGACCAAAAAGGGGGTGAGGCCGTTCCTGGGGCTGGCTGGCTACTACAGAAGGTTCGTACCTAATTATTTGGACGTCACCAGCCCGCTGAATGACCTCACTAAAAAGGGGGCTCCAGATCCGGTCCAATGGTCGGAACAGTGCCAACAGGCGTTCACACAAATTAAAGCCGCACTCTGTGGGGGGCCGCTCTTGTATTCACCTAACTTCTCTCTCCCTTTCTTATTACAGACGGACGCTTCAGACAGGGGGCTGGGGGCCGTACTCTCGCAGGTGGTGGAGGGGGAGGAGCGCCCGGTGCTATACATCAGTAGGAAGCTCTCCTTGAGGGAAACGAAGTATAGCACCGTGGAGAAGGAGTGTCTGGCCATCAAGTGGGCGGTCCTCACGCTCCGCTACTACCTGCTGGGGCGGGCCTTCACCCTCTGCTCGGATCATGCCCCACTGCAGTGGCTCCACCGCATGAAGGATACTAACGCCCGGATCACCCGTTGGTATCTGGCTCTCCAGCCTTTTAAGTTAGAGGTGATCCACAGTGCAGATGGCTGTCGCCGACTTCCTTTCCAGAAATGGGGGGGGAGTGGTAGGCAGGCCGGATGGCGCCCCGGCCTGAGTCGGGCGGTGGGGGTATGTGGCAGCGGGGGCGTGGTCAAGCGCCTGTCCGGAGAGGGGGAGCGGTAAGGGCGCTTACACCTGAGCTAAAATATGTCTAACACCTGTCTCTAATTTCAGTGAGCACGGGGAGAGCGGCATAAAAGAGCCACAGCACCGCCAGTAAGGACAGAACGCCAGTCCAGTGTTGGCAACGCCAGTTTAAAGCCAGAAAAGTTTATGTTACCCTCAAGTTGTGAATTTAAGTTTATGTTACCCTTGCCCGTTGGATAATTAAAGTAAACCCTTACCTTTGTGTTGGAAAGCTTGTCGCCGTGTCCTTCTTCCCTGCCCAGTTGAGACCCTTTTGTTACACTGGTAAAATCATTCTTGACACCATTCAATCAGCACACTTCCTCTTCGAACTGATGCCCTCTGGCCAGCACTACAGAGCACGGAGCACCAGAACAGCCAGGCACAGGAACAGGCCATCCACCTCATGATCCGTTAAAACTGACCCCAAATATTTTCCTTTGGTCAGTACAATCGTGTGCAATATTCAGTCCTTCCATTCCTACTTATATCCATATTTAATTTATATTCTTTAACATATCCTACCTCTTCTTCAATACATTACATCACCTGCACATAACTGTATATAAAATATTTTAACATTATTGCGCTATTTTTTATTTCTCTGTTTTTATCTGTAATATCTGATTTTTTATCTTATTTTTATGCTAATATATGTATATATGTTTAAATGTATATGTTTGAATGTATGTATATACGTTGCATTCTCTTGCACTGGAAGCTTCTGTCACCATGACAAATTCCTTGTGTGTGTAAGCATACTTCGCAATAAAGCTCATTCTGATTATGAAAAGGAAGATCGTCAGTGAGTAATTATGAACACTGTCTGTCTGTTTTTCATACAAAGCCAAGAATGGCTTCAAAAGATTTGGAATTTAGCACACAAGTGGTATAGACCACTTTTATGATACTATTGAAAGATTCCCAGCTCAAATCCTCAATTTTTTTGTGAATGGGGGAAATACCCAGATAGCACACAGGGCCTACATCTACAAGAGGTCTGTTTCAGAGCATTTCATCTGGAAAGTATCACATTTTAATTAACATCTGATAAGCAGGAGATTTATAAACGTTCTGCTAAATGTCCTTTTAACTTCTTAGAAAACAAAATAATAAACGTATTGCAGATGAGCAAACTCTAAAGAGATAACAATTCTAGCAATTATTTTGGTACAGGGGCTACATCGGGCTGAACCCTAATGAAAACCTCTAGAATGTGATCAAGAGGAAGATGGATGACCACAAGCCATCAAACAAAGCAGAGCTGCTTGAATTTTTGTGCCATGAGTGGTATAATGCCACCCAACAGCAATGTGAAAGACTTTATCATGCCAAGATGCATGAAAGCTGTGATTGAAAATCAGGGTTATTCCACCAAATATTGATTTCTTAACTCTTCCCAGGGATGTGCACAGACATTTTGGGGGGCAGGGGCTCAAGTGGAAAAAAGGGCACTCCAATTCATTACATTTTTTTAAACAAAACGTTAAATATCACAGCCACCACCATTGTGTCCTTGAGCAAGGCACTTAACTCCAGGTTGCTCTGGGGGGATTGTCCCTGTAATAAGTGCACTGTAAGTCGCTTTGGATAAAAGCGTCTGCCAAATGCATAAATGTAATGTAATGTAAATGTAAATATAATAACTCAGCTCTGACTACCTTAACAATTCCCTCACACTCACACAATTGTTTCATACTACAAAATATTACAAAATAATACAAAATATTGAGATTTTGGTCTATATTGCATCCATGTCTTCTTTTACTCTAACGGAAAGAAAACTTCCAAAATACAAATTTAGATGGTGTTTGTTTAAAGCCTACTACCCTCCATCTGTTTGCATCTGTAGATTTCTTCTAAATTAACCAAAACAAGCTAATTTGCATATTTAATCATAACATTTCTGGGGGAAAGACTCTTGATGTATGTAATTAACTGGGGAAGTTCTGTGGTGATATGCTTTAGTTATTTTGTTTATCCTATTCACCTGCAGTGCCTTTTCAAATGTATGCAAATTAGTGCATTTTAATTAGTTAAAACCTAATGTGCATATCAATGTTTTGATTGTGATGATGTTGTTAGACACAAATTTTACCATAATCACCTGTAGTGTCTCCATTAAGTACAGTACATTAGCCATGTATGCTTCCATTAAGTACAGTACATTAGCCATCTATGCTTCATGATGTATTGCCTTAGCTAAACTTTAGCTAACTTATTACATTAGCTAGTGGCTCATGAGTCATGTTAACTATATTTGTCTTTTGGCTAATTAGCTGTTAAGTCAAGGAACTGGTAGCTTAGTCTTTTGTTCATCACCACTCACCTCCACACAAGCCAAGAAAAACACAACTGGGATAGGGGCTAGGAGGGGCTGCTGCCTGCCTGTCTGTGTGTCTGATGTGTGCTGCGCGGAGATGCGGAGGGAGGGAGGGCATCGGAACTCAATAAAGTCTCAACTCCTGATCTGATATTTCGATATTCAATAAATATATTAGTTTGACAGGGAAGCTGTGTGCAAACAGGAATATATATATATATATATATATATATATATATATATATATATATATATATATATCTCAATAATTTTAAAAAAGCACCCCAGAAAAATTAGCACTTTCTCTCGAGGATGAAAAAGTGCAGGTGCTTAAGCCCCCTTTGATGCCAATGTGTGCATGTGCCTGACTCTAAGTTAAAACATAAGTATTGTGTTGTTTATAAATGAATATGAACTTGTTTTTCTTTGCATTATTCAGTCTTTAAACGCTGCATGTTATAATAATTTTCAAAATAAATGCAAATTCAGCAAAAAAGTGCTCTAAATGAAAATATTTTTATTTTGAATTTGGGAGAAATGTTGTCAGTAGTTAATAAATAAAACAAATATTTTCATTTTACTCCAACCATACCTAAATCCAGAGAAACTGATCATTTTGCAGTGGTCTCTTAATTTTTTCCAGAGTTGAATATTCATCTTTCACTTGCTTTTGTTCGTGTATTGATGCAGAGACCTTTGTTTATATTTTATTAAAGTTCATCACTGAGAAGGTTTGCTAGCAAACTTAGTAGCACCAAACAGCACAAGCAGCATTAAGAATGGACACGGAGTTGGCTGTATCACAGTTTACTTTGAGCAGATCTATCACAGGAGAAGCTCGTTAAATTGAGCGTGCTCGCATGCGTGGTTGCCAGATTGCACAAAATAAGTGTAACATTAGGCGCCGCAGGTTGTTTCAAATTTGCCCAAATAGAAATCTCTAATTAGGGGTTACATGTCTTATCTGGCAACCCTGAGCATGTTACATGCTTGTGGTGGCATGTTAGGTCCCAGTGCAAGATAACTGATATAGCCAATGATTAAAATGCTTTTTAGATTAAACTATGTGGAGGGACGGATCTGGCCCGCACACCGTAAATTGTCCATGTGTGTTCTAGATGAAAACACACCCAACAAACTGACAGCTGGGTGATGTACTGTGCTATCAGGGAAAACCACCCGTACATTATTTAAAATGTCTCCCTTTGTGGGCCACAGAAGAGAGAAATTCTAAGACATTAGAGTTGGCAAGGACATGCTGGTGAGTAAATAATGATATATGTTAAATTTTAGGTGAACTATCTTTTTAAATTTCATGTGGATTTGTCCTCTCCTCATATATCTCTCCAGCCCGAATTCCTTCAAGGCAGCCCTCTATAATGTCACACTGTCCCTTTCCCATGTGCAACAAGAATCACTTATCCAGTGGAACCTGCAGAACAGAGTACTGGGAGCGAGGATATGAGGTAGCTTGCTCACTACAATCAACATGGTTGATTCAGAATCGTAAGAATAAGTTTGTTGTGTTCTCCTCTGTCACACTTTTTCGGTGCACTTTGACCTTACAGAGTGCCCTTATCATAGGTGTACAGTCCCCTCGGTCTTTCTCCAAGCCACCTTCGCGCACCTCACAGACCACAACGACATGCGGCGATCCATAACGTTTCAGCAGGAATTTGATCAACTGGTCTCTCAGGCACTTGGACTGCTGTCATGACGAAAGAGTTGCAAAAGACCTAAATAAAATATTACATTGAAGGAGGAAAAACAGTAAGAGAATACAAACGAGCAGGCAGAAAAACATGAAGGACTAGAAAACATTGCTTGAAAAGTAGCCTAAATGAACTCTCTTGACACATTCCAAGCATGAACAGCTGCAGAGATTGTGAATTGCTCATTTAAAGGAGCAATATGTAACATTAACTACGTATCCATCCAAGGATTTGTTGCTAAATAAGTTTTAGCGCATCAAAATAAAGCTAAAGTAAATGCACGTTACCGCTAAAATGTCGACATAATTTTATTCCGTTTAAATCAAACGCATAAACTCTATGTCGATACATCAAATGTTGCGAAAAACTGGTTTGGAAACACTTTTTTGTCTATAAAATTGGCATTAACACAAAAATGTAGTGTTAATCATGACGACAATATTGAAAGCCAATTTATTGTTGGTGATTATGGATTGATCTTGGCATATAGAGTCAATCTGTAAACGTGACACTTCCAGGAGTGCCAACACAAATATCTCGTGCACATTGAACAAATAAATGGCCACTGTTTGCGATTAATTTAATTGCAGTATCCATCCATTTATTTATTAAAGTTGCTATTCCACACCATTCAAAAAAATAGATGGCAGTCATAGAATTAGCCCACAAAACATAAAACATATAATTTCTATGCACAAAGATGTTTTAAATTAGAAATAAATACACAATGCTAGGAGAAATGCATCAGTGCTTTTTTTTTTTTTTTTTTTTTTTTGGAACACAGCCCAAAATACTTTAAATCTAACCATATTTGGTGTTCACTGTCCTTTTCTGCATAATGCGGTGCCATTTTTTGTGGTCAGTTCTGCATAACGTGGTGACTCATTTAAGCTTATCGCGGCCCATTCGGCACGTTTCGCGACTGACCCACTGGACCGCTCGGTTTTCCAGATGGCCAATCAGCCCTTGATTGGCCCCAAAGTGCGTTACCAGTCCAGCCCTGTCAGGAATGTGTCATATGTAAACCCTGATATAACACCGCATATTTTTGTTCTTTTCTTTAATGGCTGTGCACACCGCATATACACATCGATTGATGGTCCTTATACTGAGACAGAAAGTTTCCTCCACTACTTTTGTCAGCAGGTTGCCAGCTTGAACAGGGCCATGACGATCGGTTCCGGGTCGGAACCGGTGCCAACCTGCCATATGCCCAACATCAGAACCAATATTACAGTCCTATCAGAAGGGCTACTGCTCCCTTTTGATTGCAATTCCTCCTCTTCTGATTGCTTTTATTTGTTAATTAAAATGACAGTAAGATGGCTAATTTTAATGAATTATCTCAATAATCTCCCCATTTTACCAAAACTTCAGAGGATAATTAGGGACATCTGGGAGGTGAATCAGCGATAAACACACATTTCTGAATGGATACGGCTTCAGGGCAGATTTTTTTTGCGCTAAACCAAATTTATGTGTTGTGTTTTTTTAGGCATAATGTCATCACACCATTTTATCGATAAAAGGCCATTTGAATGGAAACGATCAGAAGGCGGCAAATGTCACAATTTTATTTTTTGCATTTTCACATTGTCGATAACAAAATAGCGCGAAAAGTCGATGGAAACTAGGCTATTGACATCAAGCATTTAAAATGGATACTGCAGTCCAACTTCAAAATATTGGAGAGAGTTGTCTCCCCGCCTCGTCCAAATTCTCACGCGGGTTGCCAGGTTGAGGACACGCGACCAGCCTTACACTGATCAGCTAATGTATACGTTTGTAATCTTTTTAATGTTTGCAAATGATAAACCAGCTCATGTGGATTTTTATAACTCTGTCAATTTTAGCTAGATGTGCATATTGCTGGCTTCCATGGATGCAGAGCTCTGTGTGCCCGCTAACTCGTTTCAAATCTGGCAACTGGGGTGTCGAAATACTACTGGGAAACAGGCAGTGAGCGTGATCACACAGGCCAAAACAAAAACAGAAATTCCGTCCCAGAACGGACATTTCAATGTAGAATATACTGGCTGTAGCATTGTTTTCGGAGAAGCCAGTATTTCAACTTAGCATGTTTCCTAAATCTCTGATCAAATATTATGATAATTTTATGCTTTAGTGTAATAAATATATTACGTATTGCCCCTTTTAGCAGCAGAGGCAGTGGCTATCACGACACCTGTCGGCGCTGTGCTGCAGACTCCCCATTTTAAACCTGGCACATCAGCAGATTCGTATTGCATAGCCATTACTAACAGAGAAAGTTGTTAATGGCACATAACCAAAATATGAATATACTCCTGTAGTGTTCATTGTTGCCAGACTCTCTTCCTCCACTGCGAAAATCTCACACGATTGAAGGTCTTCCACCGCTCTCTATATGGCATGGGGTGAATGTAAACCATACTTCACAATCCAGGATTAACAGATGTGGCTCTTTGAAACCACCTGAAAAGGCTGGTAGTTTGCTATTTTTAATTGAAAAATCCTGTTCAAGGAGCAATTGTTTTCTCACAATATTGCCTTAAATAAATATATCAACTGAAAATCCTGACTGACTGACAAGATGCATATTATCAATGCAAAATTTCCCCTCTAAGTACTGTATCTATCTGTGACACCTGTATTTAACTCTTTAACCAGCACCCCTATTTTTGAGAATTTTCTGAAAACGACATACCCAAATACAAATCTCTGTAGCTCTTGAACCCTATGGTCCACATTCATAACTCTGATATTTTTTTAAACTAGACACTTGAAACTTTGTTACCCAAGAGTCATTATAACTCAAAGTAGCATAGGAACAGAGTAAAACAAGGTAAAATATACATGAAATTGACTCACGATTTCTTTGAATAAACTTCATTTAGGGAAAAATATATCAGAATTTTATGTTAAGGGCCTGAAAACACCATAAAGATAAAACTGAATGTCTGACCAAGTTTTGATTCAAATTTGAGGATGATACTCCCAAAAATGTAGTTCCTGTAAGCTTTTATTCAAGAAAAGTATAGGCGTCCTTTCCAAAAGGCCAAATGGACTCCAAATGGACACCTGGTTACCAAATGACATAAGGAGTAAACACTACATACTACAATACATGTTTATCCATTCAGAACTATTCTGCCCATCAAACTACACAAGAAAAAATGATTTCAGCACAACATTTTAACATTTTAAATTTGAAGGCCTATTTTACAGCACAGGAAAACACACACACACAAACACACAAAAGAGGATTTCAGTTTGAGTCACATTCATCTATTAGCAGCATCAATATTCCATCATATTACAATATCAAATGTCACATACCTTATCATTATAATGCTCAACATTAAAAATGCTTTGTAATTATTATTTTTCTATGTATATAATTATATATATATATTTATTATATCTTCACCTGACATCTTGTAATCCTTTCCTTCCATTATATTTATATTCAATGCACCATTCATTCATATAAAGTATCACTGTAATCTCATATTTTGCTAGTCATCTCCACTGTTATTGAGTCTAAACTACAGGGGTGAGATAGCTTTTGAGTGTTGGAATATGGATTAGAATCGATATTTCTTTGAAAATGAACATGATGCGAACTCTATCTCGAAAACGCTCATGCAAACCAAAGGAGGATATTTCATTTTTTTCCCTATTTTTCGTTGTTTTGGATTAAAAAGTGGGATCCATTTTGAAGAGTGGACCCTTACATTGAAATGTATGCTGTTGTTTCTTGGATTCGTCCAAACTGATCTGAACCATACGAGATGAAAGATGAGTATAGCGGTTCATTTTGCTCATTTTCAAATGAGAAGTCCTTTTGCATTTAATTTAACCCTTTCCTCTCTGGTGTATTGATTGCAAAAACAAGTTTAGAACATGATTCTTGAGTGTTTTACCTTTCAAATGATGCATAGTTTATGATAGTCAGTTGAATATTTGTTATAAAACAAAGCTTAAAAAGTAATAAAAGTATCGCCACTCCCGGTGCGGGATAAGGAGTAAATGTGCTAAAAAAAAAAAAAAAAGTGTAAGCTTAAATCAATACATTTTGGACAAATTCTGCTTGACACGATATAAACTAGAAATGTTACAAGTTAAGATCAATCTACAGCATTTGCAGCATAATATTGATTACCACAAAAATGTATTTTGACTTGTCCCTCCTTTTCTAAAATAAATAAATAAATAAATAATAATAATAAAATAAAATCAAAAATCTTGGTTCCAGTGAGGCACTAACAATGGGAGTCAATGGGACCAATCCGCAAACATTAAAATACTCACTGTTCCAAAATTTTAGCCCAAGACATAAAGGATATACATGTAAACATGATTTTAGAGTGATACAATCATTACTAAGCTTTTTTTTGTGTAAAGTTATAGCAAATTTTAAAACTTTTTACCATGGGGATGTAATGTCAACAAACCCTGAAATGACTTTAAAAATGACAAGTGTTAATGCAAGTTTTTTTCATCAATTTACCCCATTATCTCCCATTGTTAATGCCTAACCTTTTTTTGCTTTTTTTTATTTTATAAAAGGTGGGACGAGTCTAAATACATTTTTGTGGTAATCAACATTATACACAAATGCTGTCGATTGAGCTTAACTTGCACATTCCTTTAAACAAGGGACAGTGTTGAATGTAATCTGATTAGAGTAATTAGATGCTGCAGTCTAATTACTTCTTAGTCAAATTTGTAACCCATTTCATTTTAAGTTCTAGTAATCTGATTACTGTTACTGATTTTCAGTTAAGTTAATTAATTTTAAGTACATTACATTGGTTACACATTTTAGAACAATAGAATTTATGTAGAATTTAAAACATGAATTACGTTCATATATATGTCTGTTCACGTTTTTGTGACCGCTGAAAGGCGTGTGCCTCTAAATGAAACAAGTCACCGTAAGGGAGAAATAAGTGTATGATTAACATGCGACAATGTACAAGGAGGAAATATATACATTATTTTGGAAATATATACTGTACTAAATTTCTGTGAAATTTTTAAGTAAGTAACTTAAATTGATTAGTAATGTGATTACTTTTCCGATTAAATAAAGAGTAAAGTAATATGATTACAATCGTAGAGAAGGTAATTAGTCATTTGTAGTGGGTAATTTTTTTGGTAACGTACCCAACAACACTGACAAGGGATGATAAGGGACAAAACATGTTTAAAATCTGAGTTTTCATTTTTTACTACAAAAATCATTTAGACTGGATATATTTGTAGACAAAGGAATCAGTTATGAACCAAGTAAGGGAACAGGTTTTTATAAAAAGGCTTTTTTCCTGAAAACTGACATTTATTCACTTTATAACTTACATCTTAATGTTATCGTAACAATTTTTTTAACTGTTTTCACAGTATTCGAAAAGTCTGACAGAGCTGACAAAATTGAGTATTTTTACATCCTGACCATGTGTTTTTTTTCCTCAGTTAAAGCTTCCTCAATAGCCTGACAATAAAATGCCAAAAATGATCCCACAATTCTAACAGAAATTATCACAATGGGAATGATGGAGTTGACAGGTTGAAGCTGTGACCTCAGAGATTTATACATTGTTTGTTTAAAATATAAAACAATTTAAAACTTACCTGACCATGTGTCTTACTGTTGCATCCACCATGAACAGAAAGTGGGAAAGTTACAGCTGACCATGATATTGTCTGATTTATTCAGGAGTTGATGCAAAGTGAGGACACAATTTTGATAAGCAGTTTGTTATGGAAAATATAATTGAAAGTTTACTTTATGTATTGTTTGTTATCTAAAGATCTCTATCTTTAATTTTTATATTTTTATTCATGAATTTGTTGCATTTTTAAACACTGTTTGGCAGTTTAACATTGTGACCTCTTGCTGAGGAGAGGTTAAGTTACATGTTTATGGAATTAACTATCTCAAGTCAAGTCATTTTTATTTGTATAGCGCCTTTCACAACACATATTGTTTCAAAGCAGCGTTACATATGATCAAGCATTAACAGAAGATAAATCTATAATTTCTATGAGTCATCATTGTGTAGTTTGATAAAATACAATAGTGAATTGTGTTTAAAAATAAGTAATTAAATAATAATTTTATTTATAACCCCAGTGAGCAAGCCGAAGGCGACTGTGGCAATGAACACAAAACTCCATAAGATGTTGATTAATAGAGAAAAATTACATTGGGAGAAACCAGACTCACTGTGGGGGCCAGTGGCTAACATCGTGAATATAATGCCAATACTACTTATGTATACTGCAAGTCATGGTTTAAAATTATTAAACTAAGTAAGTGTTAAGGGTCAGTGTTTAAACAAAGATTTAGTTTGAACTGTAAGATTAATGACTGATGTCTTTGAAGTCATTCCTGTATTAACTGCAGAAGTACTATGTGGCATTAAACACGTCAGATATCAGATGACTGATAAACATTTATTTCATGCATCAAACGGCTTGTTTACCCATCACACTAATTACGTCTGGAGTTTGCATCATGGCAGAACAAGTAACTTATGCTAAAGAGAGGTGGAGGCTCTCATTCAGCCATGATACCATGTTGGCACTATTTCACAGCTGACCCTTCCTCTTCCAGATGTGATATGTGAGCTATGCTGTGATTGGTCAAAATTGCTCTTTCTGAGAACCCCGGATATCTTCGTCAAATTTATCTGAATATAAAAAAATCAGTGTATTACAAAATTGAATCTGAATTTAGTGATCTGAATGCATGCTACGTACATTTGAATTTCAAGTTTGATGTAATTCAAGTTCAAAACAGCAAATTCAATTTCAAGTAAACATGTTCAAATTCAAGTCCCAATGGCACATATTTCATTCCATACATGTGCTTCCAAGTATAGAGCATGCGTTTTTAAAAATTCTTATGAAATTATTTCAAAATAGAAGTAATAAACGCCATGAGTATACACATTTCCTTTAGATTAACTATTATATATTATCTTGGCCAGGACGCTCTTGAAAAAGAGATTTGTAATCTCAAGAGCCTTGTTAAATAAAGGTTAATAAATATTCCAGTATTTTTACTTTATACATTTCTTGATTTTTAAAATAAACATGATTTTTGGATGCAAGACATGTTTTGTCTTTTCTCAAGAATCAGTGATTAATACCAATGAAACAAATGAAAGCAAAAAACAAATATTTCAAATTGTGCATGGTCAAGTAATACATATTAGAAATTTGCAATGTGCAATAAAATACTGTATTAAATATTACAGTGCAATCTTTTGTGTGAAGTCTGATGTCTGCCTTTTGATATGCAAACAAATACTGATACTTCATGATAACTTCTACCTGAAAATGGGGTATAGGGGTTTGTGATATTTGTCAGATAAGCTGTATTTATTTATTTGCATTAGACTGGGGCAAGCTCTTTTTAAGGGTTAAAGGACTGTTTAGTTTCCGCTATCAGATAATGGTACTTTGAAATAGGGATATGCCAAGCTACTGTATGATTACAATATATTCATGTTCCATTGTATTTACCTTGAACTCCAGTGTACTTCAAAGAACAACAAAGGACCAAAAACATTTAAGTGAATGGACCACAAGATGAACTCCAATGTGGATTCGACTTCGTAGCCAGAGGTGGCGCACTCGATAGCAGTGACTCTGTACTTTGAGCTGTTTCCTGGGTGCATGCAGCAAGTAGCAGCGTCACACAGACAGACCATCCAGTACTACAGTGGCAGTGTGCATGGGTAGAGAGGGTAGGGCCAGAGTTTAGGAGCACGTTCAGTTGACAGGCGTCGCCCTTGCCACTCGATTCGGATAACAACACAGCCGAAGACACGGAGCTGTCGCCAGATACTCGCCTTTATCTGGATTAAGCCAAGAAAAGCTGTTTTGGACGGAGCGAGCTGAAGGCGTATAGCGCAGCCCGCGGGAGGGCAAGTGTGTTTCTGTGGCGTGGTCCAGTTAGCGAAAGATGAACAAAAACCACCGAGCGCCGAGCAACCGAACTCTGAACGCCGTGGAGGTTAAAAGCAAGGTGCGTAGCCTACGGGCCAATTACTTTAATTAGTGTTGAATCAAAGAGTCTCTGTGTTTGGAGTAGCTTAACATTTGGCTGTTGAGATGCGGTTACACATTCCTGGTAAGTTTTAACAAGCTTAAACTGTGAGTTGAACTGTCGGTGAGTGTGGACATCCGTAAAATCTGTGTTGTTATGGAGTGATCTCAGGTGCTCTGTTATCTCTCATATTGTTAGGTGCTTTTTCTAATATAAATGTGATTTATAAAAAGTATTTAAGTTGTTATATTTTCCCCATATGACGATTTTGAATAACAAATACTTAATAATAAATAATTCTAGTTTAAATATACAATATTTCTACAAATTCTCTTTAATTACTTTTCCTGATGTTTTTTTTTTGTTTTTTTTTTTTTTGTAAGAGCTGTTACATTTTCCAGATTTTCTCTGTTTTGGGCTTGTCCCCATATTCAGACCCTTTTTGTCCTCTAAAATAAATGTATAATGGTTAAAATCAGGAAATGATGCTTAAAAAAATAAATAAAATAAATCCCCTAAGAGCTGAAAAAAAAAAATCTATATATTTTGTATTTGTTCAATTTGAAAAATGTTTTAACAGATAATCACTGGCACCAATAAGCTGTCATTGCCACCACATCAAGTATTGTAGAGAACAATCGAGTTTCTCCAAAAACGTTTATAATTTGTTTGAATGAAAATCACATTTACGAGTACAGCTTTCTCTTCGAGGGGAGCAGTTTAAAGATTAGAAATGTCATTCATTTTAAGATTTTTGTATTATGATTTTAGAGTAAATTCATTAAATGGCATTGCCATACATGTTCTTATTTGAGAATTTTAGTTTGAAGCAATCGATTTATATAGCCTTTACTACAAGTTAATTGACATCCAAGGCTTTTTTTTTTTTTTTTTTTGTGCTTGTGTTCAAAACAATGATGTGACCAAGCCTCCGTTAGTAATTCAAAAATGTCACTTCAGAAATAGTATCACGGCTTGTGCTGTTTCGAACAAGTTATTGGATAAACAAGAATGGATGTGAGTGAGTGTGTGTGTGTGTGTGTCTGTGTGTCTGTGAGAGAGAGAGAGAGAGACACACGGAGCATGTGCGATCACCTGATCACCTGACCACCCAAGCAGAGATGCTGTCAGCTTTCTGAAGATCAGCTTTCTCAGTGGAAAAATAGCCATCCAAGCGGGGGTAATTCTACCTATTTCACGGTAGCTGGTGAAAGAGTCTTTCATTATAGAAACCGCAATGTCCTCCGCCATTTTGAACAGTCCTTTTTCTCCTATGTGGAAACTCCAGTAAGAGGTAAGTAATGAGTTGTGTAATTAATCTGTCTGTTGTGTCTCTCAGCTGTGATGAGCCATACTGCTGAAGTTGTTCGTTTAAATTTAATTTTTAAAATTTAAGCTATTTTCTAGCTGAAGTTGTGTAGTAGTAGTAATACGAGTGATCACGGAGCGCTGTTCTATGTTCTAATAGTGTGTGTATTGATATACACACTATTAAACCAACTGATGATAACTTGTTTTGAATTCTACAAGTTTTCCAAATTTCACTTCAACACATCAAAACACGAGATCATGGTTGAGGAAATTAAATATTGACATTTCACAAGATAAACCCAAGTTGAAGACAAGTGTATATAAACATGTGGTAGGCCTATAAAAGATAACTGTTTGTAATTCATACTCCCAAAGAGTGAGTCTTTAACTGACCTATTGCGTTAAGAGACGTTTTACAGGTGTAAATGATGGCTGAACAACTACACCGATATTTATGATGTACAAATCAAATATTGTGTTTCAAAATCTAGTCAGCTGCCCACCTAGACAGCATTGCGAATGTGCTTGTTCTCAGAAAACACAGATAATGATGAAATGTTGACCTTAAAGTCGCTTTGTATTAAAGCTTTTGCCAAATGCAGAAATGTTATTTAAGTGTTTTTAAAGGCAGCTGTATTTATTCAGAACCAGAGGAATGTAGGTGCGGTTTCCTATATGTTAATTCATGGTTCTTTTTTGTTGTGTTAATCATTATCAGGTTTTTATAATCACACCGTAAACGAGGGGATGGTCACACTTACTACACTGTCACAAAGATCTAAAGGGCTGCTTTGTCATGAACAAGCCATACTTAGCTATTAATGCCATACAACTGACTCAGTTTTAATCCTCCCATTGCATTATACTTTATGTATTTAATTTATTAAAGATGTTCAGCATATATTTTTACATATGATTATCTGGTTAATAAAAAAACAATATTAGAGTTGCTGTTTGGTACTGGTTTTATAAGTCTATATTTAGTTACTCTTTACTAATTCCCAATGCATGCTTCCCACTTAAAACAGAAGGGCATTATGCTTCTACATACAGTCAAATTTTAGTTCTCATCCTCTAAAAGAGTAACACTACAGACTACAGTTGCATTAATTATGCATTCATTATTAAAATGCATTAATTATGTAATTATTCTAATTGGAAGGAAATGGTATAAAATATGTATAAATGTGCACATGATATATACTGATCCAAAGCAAATGATCAGTGTCTGTTAAATAGTACAGATCTTTATCAGAAAATTGGTTGTTTTGCTCTTATATTAATGTGTCTCTCCATCTATTTTACCGTTGCATATTGATGTTTGTTTTCTATGTTGTTAGTTTGGAGCAGAGTTCAGGCGGTTCTCTTTGGACCGGTCCAAGCCGGGACGTTTTTATGAGTTTTATGGCTTGCTACAGCATGTGCACCGGATTCCCAACGTGGATCTGCTCGTGGGTTACGCAGATGTTCACGGGGACCTGCTACCTATCAACAATGATGACAACTACCACAAAGCTATCTCCGTGGCGGTGCCCCTGCTCCGCCTCTTCTTGCAGCGGAAAGGTGAGGGTTGTGTTTGAAGTGGGTCACTGCTGGTCCTTCACACCCGGTCAAACTTCACTTCCGTATGATATTTGCACAAAAATACTCTGCCTCAAGTTAGTTTAGATCTGTAGATTTATGGTCACAGTACTCATGGTTAGTGTACATTGTCTGTCAGCATAGTGAATATTCACATGTACAGCCTAAAAAATGTCTCTTTCATGTGCAAAAAATTTTGTTTCAACTGATAACATATGTGGGGGTGATGGCTGTGGTTGGGAAGCTGTTAGACCAGAAGTAGTGCTTTTGTTTATATATCAGTGGTTATCAGATTATAATGTGACAGTGCATGTACTGTAGTCCTAAAGGAATTGCCAGAAGTGTCCATTTACTGAATTTTTCTGTAGGGTTATGACCTTGCTCCTATTCAGGGAGCTCAAGTCCCAGATCTGTTTTGTCATTATCCAAAACCATGTTATCATTTGCCTAACACTGTTTCATATGGGACGTTTGACAAAACTAGTTTGTTGCATAATCTCCCTTGATCCATTATTTTTTTCTTTAACTCCTGTGGTTGAGTGTTTCTGCATTTGTGTTAAAAGTTTTATAACTCTTTTGACACTGAACTGAGCTCACTCAAAAGTAACAAAGTATTGATTTTATGTCACATGGGGTCTCTGGGGCACAGTTTCCTGTTGTTGTTGTTTTTTGTGTGTGTGTGTGTTTTGGCTCCAGTTAGTAGTCCTGGCTGTGGGGCACCCCACACTAAGCTGCGTATGTGTGCCATATGACCTATAGATGGTAAGCCACTTTGTCAGGTGGAGATTAGAGGGGTCACTGTGTAACACTGTGTAGCCAGCGTTTCAATTACCCAGTCGATGCTGGTGCCATGCTGTGACCAGTTGCTATGTTTCTCATATGAATACCCACCCACTTTTTGAACTCTGCATGGAGAGTAAGCCCTATCTCATTACATACATGTTTAAAGTTCTTTAAATGCACATGTGTGGATGTAGGGGACACACAATACAAATAAATTATGGTAAAGAACATCTAAATATAAAATTTTTATTAGGGCTGTGAATCTATCTATTTTTTAAACAAATTAATCGCACAGTTTACTGTGATTAATCGCGATTAAATTATGGTACATGAGACATTACAACAAACATTACAAAATTATAATTTGCTTTATACTTGCTTTCAAAGAACTTGCAAGAAATCGGTTAGTAACATTTTTTAAATAAGTGAGTTAATAAAATGTGTGGACATGTTGTAGTTACAATTTGGGCAAAATCAAATAATAGGATCAAATGGGCAGATTAAATTCATATAAAACTTTTTTGGCAAGAGAAACTTAAATGTATATTGCCAATGCAATATTAGACACTATACACACAGATATAAAACATTTTGAATGCTGAAGTTTAATTTGCTTAAATTTAAAATCTCAAAACTATAATTCTCTCTGGCTTCCATTGCACAAAAGTGCTGGGTTTGTTCTTGGCAGGCAGCAGATACCTTTTGACTCAAAAATCTTTGTTACAGTGAGGCACTTACAATTGAAGTGAATGGGGGAATTTTTTGGAGGGTTTAAAGGCAGAAATTTGCAGCTTATAATTTTAAAGGGGGCCTAGGTAGCATTGACGCTGACTACTACCCCTGGAGTTGCGAGTTCGAGTCCAGGGTGTGCTGAGTGATGCCAGCCAGGTCTCCTAAGATATAAAAAATTAAGCTTATAATTTTATTAAAGCACTTACATTAATTCTTCTGTTAAAGTTGTTTAAATTGTAATTTTTCATCGTCATGGCAACAAAGGTGTAAAATTGTCTGTAACATTAAAAGAAAAGGTCAGTAAGCGATTTTAAGAGTATTTTAACATTCAAAAATTGATCTAAAGCATTCTTAAGCAGTTCGCCTCGTCTGTGGATTGTGTTTAGAATTCTGGGTTTTGTTCTGCCGTAGCCGTTTTGCATATTCAATTGGCTTGACTTGCAGTCAGCTTATTGGACTTGTAATGGGGATGTTTGTAGAGTGTGAGCGATAAGGTATACAAAACACTCAAACAAAAAGGGGAGGGGGGAGGGGGTATGCATTTCTATACATTTTCTATCCCAACATACACAGACACATGCTCTTTTTCAAACATCATCAGGATGGCCATAATACCATCAGTCTCATGCTTGTTTACCTGTTACCATGGCAGCAGTGAAGAGGCCCAGCTGACTGGGGTCATTGAGAAAGGATTCTTGAGAAGTGATGAAAGCAGAAAGTCATGCTGGGACTGATACACTTAAAACATCCATACATTAGAATACCTGCCTGTTGTGGATAAGCGTTTGCTGGCTTAAAGGGTGTTGCCACCTGTGTGTCTATTTGCATCATGTGTTTTCCAGATCACACATCCTGCTTGGGTGCTGATATGGAATTTCTGTGTTTTTGTTTCTTTGCTTCTCGGTGCCATTCACTCCTCCTCATTTTTTTTTTTTTATTACCGACTGATACCAGGAAATAAAATAGGCTGTCCTCCCCCTCTTCACTTCAGATTGATCTCACTGTGAAATATGAAACAGTAGATTGACTTTTCTTCAGCTGAAATCAGTCTGCACTTATCGAAATGCGAAACACTGCCCTCAGTGGCCAAAGCGGTAAGTGTTGTTGGGCGAATTGGCACTAATGTGAGCTTCATTTACTCTGTGAAATGTCTGCTGAGGGACGCCAAAAGGGATTTGTGAAGCGAGTTGTTTTCAGCTGTATGGTCTGTAATACAGTGAAGAGGAATGCATATTTTATAAACTGTAACCCCAAACCTAAACCTAACCATCAGTGGAAAACGTAATGTTGTAGGGAAAAATGCAACCTCTGAATTGCACTCGTCATTGATTATGCAAATGCAATTGCTTCCTGGTTTCAACTCGGGATCCGAACTGGTGTCTCCTACACTGCTGCTGTTTAGCCACAAGGAAAGGTAAACACACTGGAGGAGATACAAAAAGTCTGATGCGAGCTGCTGCTTGCCAGTTGCCGTAAATCTCGGAAATAGGTCTTTTGCAATTCTTAAATAATCATCTGATTGTGGTAATTTTATCTAACTGTGGTTATGTGAGATGACTGTGATTATTGTGCACTTCGAATTCCAATCACATCTTAATGCCCAAATGAGGTAATTTTAAAGGAACATATAAATGCCATGAACACCATGCCAAAAGCACTCCGGCTTTTCTTTAAATTATCATTTAATGGCAAATATAACTGGTCATAGTGGGTATAAATATAAAAAATAGATATAACTTCTATATATATATATATATATAAGGTATAAATATAACTTCATACCTGCAGTGTTAATGATGCGCAGTGACTCAGACTTACTGTATTTCTGTAGAGTGATGAAATTAAATCTCAATGGTTTTGCTTCATGAGAAATAAGGGTTCGTGGGTTTAATTAAAGAGCATTAAATTAACGTGTGAAAGTGAAGAAATTAGGACAAAAATATCTTACTATTCCATAATATAATATAAAAATAATACATATTTTATATAATTTTTTTTAAAACAACAATGCAAATGTAAAATTTACCAAATTGAAGTTGACCAAAAATACCTATTTTAAGTATGTAGAAATATTTTGATATCGAACATTTTTTTCATGTCATTCAAAAGTTTTTAAAGCCTTAAAAGGAAATCATATTTCCCTGTTTTATTATTTGATTTATATATTTGAAGTAACTAAAAATACTTTTTATGGTGTATAAAGCACACATGCACCCTAATAAATATGACTATTTATAGGACAATTAACCGTGAAAGCCCTAAAAGAGACCATTAATCTTCATAGCCTTAAACCAGACAATTGATTGCCACAATCACAATTATTTGTTTGACAATTAATTGTAAGCCAAATTTCATAATCGTGACAGCCCTACTCTGAAACAATATGCCGACTTCCTGTGTGATCATGTTGCATACTTCCAGTTGGGTTAGGTATTTTAACAAACCCCTAAACCTAATGGTTAATCAATTTATTCTTTATACACCTGCTCAATTTCTGTTCTGTTCTCTCACTGGTACCATTTTTGTGCTCTTGCCAGTGTGCAAAAGATGTGCAATCAGTGTCCAATCAGAATGGCGAGTTCTGTAAAAAATAAATAAGCTGGCTGCAATTTAGAAATTGCACATGCTCATGTTGCGATTTTATTGTGATTGCAATTAATTAACTACTAACAACCTCTTAGGTTGTTGATTAGCATAGCAACCAATGCCCTGACAACCTCCCACAACAGTGAATTTTGCACAAGCAAGCACCACTCTACATAAATTAGGAACTTTGTGTGCCGATATGATATCTGATTATGTTTAAAATGACAACAAAGTATTCTCTATGCTTCTATGTGTCTTTCATGTTTCAGAGTAACTTAGTAAAGTTAAAGTTAAAGTAACTTAATAAACAAAAAGCACATTTAACTGAATTCTGAAAAGCCTTCTGTCAGGCTCAAATTAAATTATTTTGAATATTCTTAACTCGCATTAACTGAATGTTTGGACAAGACATCTCTTGTAAAAATCTAAGCCTACTTTGTTTTGAAGATTTGAATCAAACTACAATTTGTTGATTACTTCCACTGAGATCAATTGATGAGTCAGCTAATCATATTAGTCTCCTTTTTGTTCACTCATCACCTGCTGCTACAGGCTGTTTTTAATATTGGCTTCTAGATTCATTTTACTGTATTATTCATTACACACAATTTCCACTCGTAGCTTTCTCTTTGGGACTCTCCCTGTTTGTCTCATCTGACTTGCAGTGGTGAGGTTCAGGAAAGCAACTCTACACAGGTGGAATAGATTCTAGACAATGTTGTGACTTCAAAACTCTCTCAGACATTTTCACTCTTTCGATCCCCCTTTCTTTCCTCGAACCACTTATTTGTTTACTTTTCCATTCATGCCATCAGCTGGGTGAATCATATCACAGGCGTGGGTTTGTGTTTTATTTATACCTATGACGTCTGCAGATTTTATTGCAGTTTCTGTTTTAAGGAGGAGCTGCTTTAATAAGGGAGAGGAATTCCAGGGTCAGGGAATGTCACGCTGATACACAGGAACGTAACGAAGCGCTGGAACACTGTTATGTCATCATGCCTCAGAAGAAAAGGGAACTGCTATCGGCCCAGTGCCTCTCTGGTGTTGTCAATGAAGCGGAGAGATACTGGGAGATTATAGAGAGAGATGAATTAGTAATGGATGAAGGAGAGGTGGAGGGTAGGGCTACATGTTATGAAACAAATCATAATTAAGGATTATTTCCCCTGATATTGTAATTGCGATGAATTTCGATTAATATAACTTGCATTAAATTACTTATTTTGTGTGTGGTATCTTCATGTATGTTAAACATCCAAAGCTAGCTGTAGGATTGGGGGGGAGGCGTCACACTGTGTGGAATGTGGTCAGACTCAGATCTCCTCTACTGTTAGATTAGACAGGACAGCAGGAATGAAGCAGTCAGTGAACATATAGAGGTGCAATGTGCAACCAGACATGGAAAGAGGCAAAGAAAACATGGGAGGCAAGAAGGTATTATTAGTGGGAATACACTCTGTTATTACTCGATTGTTGGGGGAAAACAGTAGGAATGTGCATGAGTAATCAATTCATTGCGTACTCGATCTGCAACAGCTTGTCGACTATTAAAAACATTTCTCGAATAATGCAAATTGACATTTATCTTGCACATTTGACTGGATTATAATGCTGCATTATGCTGTTTTTCCCTCTGAACTTCTGTGAATAAAATTAAATATAAGTTTCACCTACTTGTCACACTTTTTATTTTTAACATGCATATTAATTTACGAGTATTTGATTACTCATTTATTATTGGTTAGAGTACTCGACGACAAAATGTCTCCATAATGCCCAGCCTTAGAAAACAGTAGTGCAAGACCTGTTCACAGGTTAATCCTGTTTTTGATCAAAAGGAAAGTCATTCACAAAGACAAAGTTTAGACCTTGTTCACTGTGATCTTTGTAGATTTGTGCTTATACATTTCAGGAGAGTGATTCAAAGAACATGCAATTGATCCCAACACAAGAGAGATGGCTTGACTCTTTATTACCTTTGTCATAAGATTTGAATGCTAATGATGGTGTGCGTTACTGCTTTATGATGCTGTTATGTATGATTAACTTCAGAGCAGTAAAACACCTTCACAATTGAACCTTGACCATGTGACCTTCAGCTGTCTGCAATGTGTTGGCCTGCATGTTTTTCAGTAAGGACATTTATTAATAATTGATTTGAAAATTTAATTATTTTATGTTATCATTTAAACAATGTATTGTGAACCCCCATTCCTGAGAACATTTATCCTCTTGAAGGTTTTGTTGGGCCGAAGTATTAGCACTATGTCTGCTCCACATTGCAACTGAGTTTTGCCACATTTCAGTAGTCTGTACTAATACCAGTGAAATTTCATGGTTCTGAATAAAAAGGTAATAAATGCAACTATACTTCGACTTAGCCGAACTGGAACCTGTGCTTCCTGTCTCCTGGAAGGTGCATAAAGCCAGCCAGGTAAATCAGAGTTTGAGGTTTTGACAAGTGCTTGCCATTTTTGTGCGCAGTATGCCTTAGACACTCTGTGAGTGGTCTGTGACTGCAGTCAGACCCTAATACTAGGGTTGGCCCAAACCTGCCCAACTTCAGTTACACATCCCAGGTAGCAAAACATATTGAAAGAGATGACTGAGAATACATCAGAAAGAGTGAGAGGGAGAGAGGGTTTAAGATGAGGCTCAGAAAGACATGAGTGGGAGAGCGAGGAATGAGCACCGTCAGCAGGAATAAAACTGATGAATGCAGCAGTAGTGATGTGACACATAGGGAAGGAGTCATTCCACCCACACACAGTCTTATTAAACATACACAAATCCCTGCACATCCTTAATACTTCTATGGACCCTTTTCACAGACCTATGATTACACATTCCCACCTCATTTAAGAGCAAAAATCTAGCAAAAAAAAAATATTTATGCAATTTTTTTATTATTTAGTGTAAATGTATAACATTGTACCATGCAACATATTACCCTGTAATACGTTTTAAATAACAAGTTACCACAGCAGTGAAGAGGCTTCTAACACAACTGCTGAAGGAGTGACAAAATTTGGTCTATTTCTCTCTTTTTACTATTGTTATCCAGCACTCTCTATTTTTGTCTTTTGAAAAACTGTAAATTTTAAAAAAAAGCGTAATTGTTGATTTTTTTTCTTTTGCTGTTGGAGCAAGCAGGTAAGCAAAATTATATTTGCTATGGTCTCCCATTCACCGCCCTGTGTTTACCACCACTCTCCAAACCTGGATATGTGAAAAGGGTCCATTATAGGGCTGGGCGATATGGCAAAAAATATGATCACGATATTCTTTTTCATATCATTCGATATCGATATTTATCACGATATTGAATCACATTTGCACATTGCAAATTTTTTTTGAATTTCCAAAAAAAGAAGAGAAAATAAAATAATAAAAAGTCGAAATAGTCTTTACAAAACTGCATTGGTGGCCCAGACACCACCAATGCAGTGGTGTCTGAGGGATCTTCTATGAAAATATTACAATATTTTATAGAGTTTATTAATTGAGTGCAGTTGGATATGAATGTTTAGATGATCTGTTCATTTTGAATCATAATGACAGTGTGTGTGTGTGTGTGTGTGTGTATATATATATATATATATATATATATATATATATATATATATATATATATATATATATATATATATATATATATATATATATTACATTAAAAATATGGGGGCATAGAAGCCTTTGTGACTGAGGAATGATACTATATGGGGGTTCAGAAACTTTTGACAATGTAAAAGTATTTAATTTTCATTAAAGTGAGAAAGATTAGGCTACAAACTAGTAAATTGTTTTGTCTTTCATCCTTGTCAGAGATGCTGAAATCTGAATAATTTCACAAAATTAGAACAAAAATCTACTTGTTTATTATTAAAGGCTTGGAACATGCTATTAATAAAACTACATTTAGAAAGAAAAACGTTATGGTCTAAATGCACTCTGGAAACACGCACCTCATGTTTACTTACATGTGGGGAAAAGAGGATGCGGGTACGAACCGGGACAGGGCATCAGTGAAGCGTGTTTCAGTGCTAGAGAAATATATTCAAGAATACAGCGCAGAAAGATCAGATATTATGTAACCGGCACTGTTGTTTTGTCGCGCTGCTCACTAGAGACGAGGAGGGCACGTAAACATCGTCATGATATCTTGCAGTCAAGATGGAATCAATCTGGGGTACGGAACGCGGTGACCTGTGTAGCGGGGGCAATAGCAACTTCATACAGTCTGAGGCCACTCCCAACGCTAGGGAACCGCTTGCTCCGCGCTTCTGTCAATTTTACAATCCACCTCGCGAGCTTGACGCTCGGCTTCCATTGGAAGGAATTGAAAGTGCTCGCTCACATTCGCTCACTACGCGCCAGTGGAAACATACGACAAGAAAGTCAAACTGCGTGGGTTTTTAGCAACACGCATGTCTAGCTGTAGAACACAGGCTAAATATAGAAAATTAATCAAGTTTATCATCGATATCGTGTTTTTTTTATCGCGATAAATATTGATATTGTTTTATCGCCCAGCCCTAGTCCATTATAAGCTAAGCAGGGTTGAGCCTGGCTAGTACCTGGATGGGAGTCCTCCTGGGGAAAAACTAAGGTTGCTGCTGGAAGAGGAGTTAGTGAGGCCAACAGGAGGTGCTCACACTTCGGTCTGTGTGGGTCCTAACACCCCAGTGTAGTGAGGGGCACACTATACTGTAAAAAGGCACCGTCTTTCGGATGAGATTTTAAACCGAGGTATTGCCACTCTGGGATCATTAAAATCCCAGGGCACTTCTCGTAAAAGAGTTGGAGTGTAACCCCGGTGTCCTTGCCAAATTTCTCCCATTGGCCATTATCAATCATGGCCTCCTAATAATCCCCATCCATTAACTGGCATTATCACTCTACTATCTCCTCTCCACCAATAGCTGGTGTGTGGTGAGCGTACTGGTGCACTATGGCTTAGGGCTGCACAATTAATCGAAACCGCGATATGACCGCTTGCGATTATTAAATTGGAAAGGCTGCGATTTAATAAATAAATAAACAGTCTGCTCCCTTAAAGTTTATTTGCGCTCTCAGTCCAGTCTATATTATATTAGCGCATTGTTACAGTGTTTTCAGAGCGGCTTTGTGCTCCACAACTCCCTCTCATACTTACCGTGCGTTCAGACCAGAGGCGGCGAGAGTGTCAAATTTCGCTCTGGCTGCCCTGTCATCAACGCTATTGAAAATTTGTGGACACTCTGACATATTTGAAATAGGCGGCAACGTTAGTTGAGAATGCTTGGTTTTGTGAAGTACATTTAAAGGAGCCACAAAACATCCAGACATGTCGACTGGTATCTTTTTGACGACATATCACAAGTAGCGCATATCCTCATGAAATATTTTTAGATAATATTATATAAACCATAATATCCACTTCATCAACTCACCTGGCACACCAACAATTTCAGACACCTTTGTCCACGCATCGTTTTTTAATTTTATTTATATCCCTGTAAGCAAACGTGGACAGATCAAATATTACAGGAAAACCCGCCACGGCAATAATCAGTTTCTCCTCCATTTTGTCTTCAGAACTAATGTTTGGTGGGAACCAAAGTTTATACGGTGGTGTTCTCTAGACTTCGCTAGAGCGGAGCACTTCTACCAATAGGTTGCCGCCAAACCGCGTCAAAGCTCATTATCATAATGTTGGCTGCACTTGAACTTTCCTCTGATGCCCACACCGCCATACTATTATGCATAATAGATCTATATATGATCTATATTTAATATTTAGTATATAATCTGTTTTCTATATACATCATAACTAATTATGCAGAACAGTTATCTTTTACAATTTAATCTGTTAACATTTTCAATACATATCGATTTCGTATTTTCACATTTTAAAGAGTTCATGAGGATATACGTTACTTGTGATAGGTCGGCAAAAGATACCTGTCTGGATGTTTAAATTGCGGCCCCTTTAAATATAGTTCACAAAACCAAGCATTCTGAACAAACGTTGCCGCCTATTTCAACTACGCCAGAGCGTCAACGAATCTCCCATAAGCGTTGTCGGCAGGGAAGCCAGATCGAATTTTGATGCTCTCGCCGCCTCTGGTGTGAATGCACGGCAAGACTCGCCACGCCGCTTCTCGCCGCCGAGAGACGCTGGCTGTCATTGAAAATGAATGACTTTCGGTCGATTTGACGCTCTCGCCGCCTCTGGTCAGAACGCACGGTTAGAGTAACAGAAGTGCTCAGAGTTCCACTCCGTTTGCTTACGTGCGCTAAACGCTTTATTTACACACAACTGGCGTGACCTGCGTGAAGCGTTTTTTATTATTATCTGCGGTAGCATCATCTCAGTCTCCGCAAGGCACAGGTATCATAATAATATCGCAGAATACAAGATGGAGTGTAATTCAAACATCTTTATTAAATGGTTGCTGAGCAAACATTAACAGTAACACCTGTAGAGTCCAGAAACATCTCTTCTTTCTCCCGCCATTTGTTTACTTCACGAGAGAGCGTGTCGCCCTTATTACACTCCCCGCGGAAACAAGTGAAAGAGGAACTAATATTACCAACATCCAACAAAATGAAAAGGAAGGAACATACATATAATAAATCTAATCAAATATTTTTTACTATAATATAATGCATTGTTAAATTAAATATAAGGGATAAAAATAATTAAATGGTGACAAACTAACCAAAATATTAACTTTAATTACACCAATGGGTTATCAGTTGAACTTCAGTTTGACATTAAGCCTCATTCTTTAGGACGATCTTATATACAGTAAAGAATAGTTTGTATACGTTTTTAAGGCCTAGAATAAAGAGTTACATTTATATTTTAAAATTATATTTTGTTTATACTGAATTATTCAATCAACCAACATTATTTTTGACAGCAAAACTAGGCAACAACTATGGTTGGGGACAGTGATCCAGAGGGAAACAGGGAAATTTAGTTAACAGTGACATTGAGCAGAAAGCTTACATATAACCAGTTTTGTCAGAGCTGCTGATAAAAAGTTAAATGATCAGCATCAATTGATGAGATGAAAATTGGAGATCGGTGTTAGATTTTAAAATCCTGATTGAAGCATCACTAATATTCAAGTTGACTGTTTCAAAAACTAATGATGATGATTAGTGGGCTGAGATCCTGTCACAAAATGGACAAAAACAAGTACACGGTGGATGGTAACATTTGGATATGAAGAAGACTTTGTTCCACTGTTTATATATTTATTTGTTTGTGGTTGAACTGAAAAAAGGTCTCAGTTTGGTTATTTTTAAGAGGGCTCAAATGCGAAAACCCCAGCAGCCTTTTTGCAGTTGAACATGTGGAAAACATTACCATCATAATAGCAGTTGAAATCACAATCGCAATATTTTTCGAAATTATCGCAATATGATTTTTGTCCAAATCATGCAGCCCTACTATGGCTGCCGTTGCATCATCCAGGTGGATGCTGCACACTGGTGGTGGTTGAGGAGATTCCCCTGCTCACTGTGTAAAGTGCTTTGAGTGTAGTGTCAGAAAAGTGCTATTTAAACGCAACGTTCAATAGAAAGGTAGCTATATTTAGCAGGTTGACCCTTCTGAAAGCAGATATTGCATATAAAACTGTAAAGCCCCTTGAAAATCAAAAGCTCCAACTGGTTTACCCACCTGTAAATAATCTGTATTTATTACTTTTGAACACAAATTTGCTAATTTCTTCACTGTTTTCTGTACATCTATTTGTATCTTGTATTTTATGTTTATCTGCCCCTAAATAGCACATAAACGCCCCAAACATTTCTTGGCCCCGGACCAGACTTTATGCTGATAGTCAAAAGTGTTGTGACTCGTGAGAGGAGGGTTAATGAATGGCTTTAGGTCTCACGCAAACCCACAATTCACAGAAAAAACCAAATATTGATGTGTTGGATGCTCAAGATTGTTTGCCCATAACAACCCATTCGATTGGCTTAACATTTGTATCAGAAACAGCAGCAGCATGCATTGCTGTAAATATTTTAATGCAAGTTGCTTATTCTGTGCACCTCATCATCTCACTCTTCCCAAATTTTTCTCTGAGTGTAGTTAATCCTCAAAGACTTTTCTCATGTTTCATTACTCACAGGCTTTGCTCTCTCTGTTATCAGTAGAGGTTTTACTTTATCTCAACAGTGCAACAGAAGTATGCATACAGCGAGCCCAGAATAGCAGCACCTCAAAGTTTTCTCTATTGAAAACAGAGGGGGTACCAGGATGTCATGTTTGGGGGGGCATTTGGCTTGTTTGGGGGGGCAACATAAACAATTGAAAAAAATCGGCGCAAAATTAAGCTATACTACTCACAATATGTTTTAGTGCAGATCTTTTTCTAAGCCAGGAACCCAGAGATAGGCACAGGGCCCCTATTAGACTATAGGGCTATCAAATAAAAGTTAATCAAATCAGGTCAACATTAATAATAATATGATGATATTATTATTGACAGATTCATATATATCAGATAAAGGTGATTTCCTGTGTTTGCTTGTGAGAAGACGTGCTACACGAGTAGGCTACCGAGAGGGATGAGAGTTTTTTAAATGAATCTGAAGTCACGTTTGTAGACAAGAGATAAATTAATTTGTTTCTTCTTCTAAACTGTCCCAGACGTAGGTTCTACTTTTAGGGCTTAAATGTTTCGTGAATTACTCTTAGTAAAACACAGTCTAAAGTTATGAGTCACATGCCCATTATTTTTAGGAGTTTGGCCAGTTAGGAGCTACTTGTAGCCTCTTATAAGATTCTTTGTGAATGCGGCCCCAGGTAAACAATTTTGATATGCTCATTTGAACAGTATGAGAACAGTATTTGAATGTTATTCTCTGGTGGCTTTGGATAAAAGTGTCTGCTAAATGAATAAATGAAAAATGTAGGCCTAGATAAAAGGAAACATATTAGGCTACATGCAGGGGGTCAGGAGACCTAGAGAGTTGAAATAAAAGCTATTTTTGTGAAACAATAAGAATTGAAAGTATGATATGATTAGCAGAGGCAACATAACTTTTTTTAAATATAGTTTTATTTTTATTTTTATTTTTTTTTTATTTTTTTTTTTTATTAGTGGAACTTATTCATGGATTTAATCAGGTCCCTGATACATCCAGTGTATCCTATCTACAGGACCAGTCTGCGGCTAGTCTTGGCAAATTCAGAAACAAATTGATTCATGTCCAGACCTTTTGTGATTTTCTTTTCGTGTGCCAAAATGACCAAATCTCTCTTCCTTGAATGCAGCATTGATCTTCGGAGAGGGGTGAGAATGCGGCTCAGGGTAGAAAAAGAACTTTCACATGCAGCTGAGGACACACCTATGATGAGTGCTGTGACATACAGCTTATGCAAAATGGGGAAGGCATCTTTGTACTGCTGAATGCACTTGCATACTTCAGAGAGGTTAGCATCAGTGGACAGTTTATTGAGCAACATTGCTTTTGCCACAGCAATTTCATTTTGCAAGGACATACTATTTTGCTCTGTGCCTGCAAGCACTTGAAGTGGCTCCAGGAGAGAAGGGTCAAGGAAAGATGCTGATTTTGGTAGGAGAAATGATGTTGCCCTCATTAAATCAACATTTCTTTGAGAGAATCTCGTCTCCATCTCCACAATAGCCCTATCAAGGATGTTGAACATAGCCCTTTTAAAAGTCTGATTAGGAGCAGTTTGGTCATCAGGGTCACCACCATGCCCTATTGTAGACAAGATAACACTACTGACAAGTTGTGAATTAACTATCCGTCTTCTTTTTGGTGGGTTGGTAGGCCTACTTCCACACTGAGAGAAATGCTCCTCCCAGAATGAGTCGCATCGCATCTCCTTCAGTGTGCCCAGGGAAGCTGTCACCACTTCCCCTGCAGTGCACAAATCCACTGTTTGGGAATGCAGAATTGAATTGGCTGGCTTCAGCGCACCAAGCACATGCAGAAGAAATTTGCCAGTGTCAAAGAAGTTCTGTCTGTTAAGCTGGGTCAAAAGACCACATGCCTCTGTGTTAATGTCAAATGGAGCACTATCATCCTCTGCTATCTCAGACAGAAGCCTCCTGATGACATCCTCATTGTGAACAATAGACTTGGTGACATCATAATGACTGGTCCAGCGAATTTCTAATAGTCTTTTCAGTGTGGGTGTACTGTATCTATTTGCAACATAATGTCTGTGACAAAATGTGTTTAGTGAACTGGACCAGTCAAAGAACTTCTTTGCCACAGGTTCTGCATGCATTGCATGTACCACTGCCAAATGGAGTTGGTGGTTGTAGCAGTGCACTATATGGGATGTCTTTACCCACTTTGTTTTGCAGCAAAGCCTGCACACCGCCCCTCACTCCTGACATGACAGAAGCACCATCATAACACTGAGACACTAAATTGTCACCATTGTAACCTAGGTCAGACAGATTAGACAGAATTTGGTCACATACATACTCAGCATCAAGCTGATTCAATTCAATGAGGCCGATTAGGTGTTCCTCTGGGATTGAGTTGCGGACAAATCTAATGATGACTGACAAATTCTCAATGTTACACCGATCCCTGGTACCATCACTTTTAATACAAAGGCCAGGAGAGTCGGCCTCCTCATATTTGGTCTGGATGTCTTTTAGGACCATTTTGGCAAGAGTTTGAATCATCTCGTTCTGAATCAAATTGGACGTGTATTTCGCGTTTTCGGGAATGCTTTTTGCAATCTCTGCGAGTTTAGGGTCTTTTTGGAGGGTGTAATCAAATAACCGAATTAAAAGACCTTCCTCATCCCCACCCCCGTGATGGTGCCCACGTAGAGCAAGTTCATTAACCGCCAGAAACTGAATAACTTCCCCAATACTTTTTACATAATATCTGTTTTTTTCTATGTGAGTTTGACCAAGCTGGTGAACAATAGTATTATCGGTCTCTGTCCGGCACTGGTATTCCTGCCACGCAGACATGGCTCTGACATGCGCAGTGCCGGAGGCATGTTTCTGAAAACCACTGTTTTTTATCAGCGCTTTTTTCCAATTGGTGTAGCCTACTTTTGTGAATGCATCATCTCTTTCTGAATTGGAGACACTAAATTTACGGCAGGGAAAGCAAAAGCTGGCATCACGTAAGAGAGAATATTCGAGCCATGGTCGAGACTGATACCAGCCCGCATTGAAACACCTGAGAGCCTGTCCAAATGGGCGCTTAGGATAGCTACTTAGCTTGGGCTGGGATGGGCTATACAAATCTAAGTCAGGGGGAACAGACACACTAGAGCTGGAGGAGGATTGTCTGTTTTGGGGAGGGCAGAATGTTGCTGGCTCTGACACAGATGCAGAGCTGGAGGATGGTGCATGTGGATTTTGTGGAGGACATGCGTTTGGAGGATTTACCGTTTTGGATGCAACAAGGCTCTGCTCGGTGTCGGAAGCAGAGGTACTGGGCTTGTCAGAGGCAGCATGTTCACTGTTGCTAGCAGGTGAGCTGAGCTCAGCAGAGACAGCTTGTATGGAGGGTGAAGGACAAGGTGCCTGTTTTTTAATGAGCCACTTAAGCATTTTTATGTTTAATAAAAACTGGTCTAATTATTAAATCCAAAAGCCTACTTCATTGACTTCAGTCAGTCAGTGCCAACTTCAGTGACTAGAGACTATAGCAACTTAAGTGACTAGCAGCTAGCTAAGCAGCATGAGCTAGGGTGTGTTACCCAACAAATTAATAGCCTACTAAAATGACAAAAAAAAAAAAAGTGCACACAAAACTGTTCAACCACAAGACTTTCAGGAAAAGCTTATAAGTACATACTAGCATTAAATGAGAAAAGAACAAAGTTGTGATCAGTGAGACTTTTAACACGAGCTGCCAACAGATTCAAAACCTAAATCGTCTGCGTGCAGAGTGAATTTGACTGCTGCACTCTCTGGCTGTTAAAGTGATCCGGCAGCAGACTGACACACCCCCAATAACGGCCAATAGAAAAGCAATAGGCTAAAAAAAAAAAAAAGTAATGAACGTTCTGGTTAGGACTGTTCGTTTTTTATTTAAGGGGCTACTGGAGGAGTTTTGAGATATATAGTAAAAATAGACTTAGATAAATGTATTTAATTACATACTTATATTTTTCACAGTCGTCTTTTTACTTTAAGACCGGGGTAAAGCAAGGAAGACTACAATTTACCTCAACAAGGCGACAATAAACGACACTAGTCTCATACGTGGAGGTGGAAAAACAAGTTCTTTGTGAAATGCAAGATTTATTGTATTAAAATTTAAATGCAAAAGAAAAGGTATGTGTCTGCTGTTTTTGTCAATTTTAAGTTAATTTAAAATGTTTGCGAATCAGATTTTAATATAAATACATGATTAAATATTTTACCACTTGCTTGAGCAACTAAATATGTGATATGCGATCTGGGAAAACCCGTCAGAGTTTGAAGCTGCTCGTCTAAAAGACCTTGCTCGCCTCTCAATCTTCTAATTTCAAAACGGTTTTCACAGGTTCAATTTTGAGTTCGTAAGCTTTCGAATGATACATAATCTATGATGATTACTAAAATATTTGATATGAAAAAAGGCAATAAAAAAGGGAGCACCAGTCGTCGCGCTAGCAGGACGTGACCATTAAGTAAACCTGTTTTTCTCAAAATTCCATTTCTGAAAATCATAGTCATCAGCCGACTTCGGATTACCACTTAAACTATAAAATAAATGAAAACAGATTTGGAAAGTGCTTGAACCCAGCTTTAATATGGTGCCAAACTACCAAAACCTGTAATATGTCAAATTTCACCATGTGGTGGGTTTTCCCAGATCGCATCACATATATTCTATATAGCATACGCACTGCACACGGCTTTCTCTCATTCATCATTTGGCCATTTCAGTAGATTTACTCACTAACATTGTTGTGGAAACACATTAAGCGCATGGAAACTAAAATATGAGATAGTATAATGCGCACATTCTATCAGCTGCAGTTCTGGCGCCACAGTCCCAATAATCGACGTACATTCACATCACATGTTAATGCCGCGCCGCGGTAGTTACCATACACTCACAGGACACTGCACTTATTCGCAATCACAAAAATTCATTATTTGCTCGTGCTTTAAAGCTTTGCCAGGTAAACATTTCATTGGCGTTCTGTTCTCACATTATGCACTTTTTCAGAGTGCGTCCGAAGCACGCGCACACTGTCAAACAGCACCAAACTGGATTTTTGTTGGGTCAGACCCTTCCGCTAGCGATGGAAAAATATGCACAAAACAATCCACTTTTAAATCTTAATTTATCATCAGATGGGCAGATCATTTCTCAGGGGAGGCAGGGCTTATCCTAGGGGAGGCACTGCCTCCCCCAGCCTCCCCCTAGACACGCCCCTGATTGAAAAGTTTTTTTTTCACCCATCAGCCCTGGCTCTGCCTCTCTGTCATACTTGTTCTCTCATTCTCTTTCCCTTCCCTGATAAGCACTCATTATAGGCCTCTTTCCACCCCCTCTTCTCCCCTCTCCTCTATTGCACTGTGACTGGAACGGAATGGCACACACTCACTATCTGGGAGACGTCTGGACTTAAAGGGATAATTCACCCATAAAATGAAAATTCTGTCATCATTTTATCACCCTATACCATATTACTTAATTTTTTTCCGTGGAACAGTAATGAAAACATTAGGCAGCGTTTGCCTCAGTCACCATTCATTTTGATTGCATCTTTTTTTACATTCAGTAAAAGTGAATGCTGGCTGAGGCTGTCAGTCCCTAACATTATACCTAACATCTGCTTTTGTATTCCAAGAAAGAAAGAAAGTCTGAACAACACAAGCATGTGTAAATGATGACCGCATTTTCATTTTTGGGTGAACTATCCCTTTTAAGAAGAAGAAATATCTCCACAGATACTTTTATACCGTCAGCAGCTGCTGACCTGAATAATTTGTGCATGCAATTTTCTGTAAGCTGCTTTGTGGAGTGAGACAGTAAACAGAAGGTAACACAGTAACAACATGCAACAAAAAAACAAACAAAAAAAAAAAACTGAATGAGACATTCACAAAAGTGAAATATGAGCCACTGCAGCCATCATATGGCCTGCCACAAAGCTGCTGAATATTGGATGAGATGAGTCTGTATCTCTCAGTTTGCGAGGAGCAGAGATACAGTGTGCCATCTCTATTGTTTTCACACCCCTCGTGGGATGTTGCTCACAAACTCGCCTGTGTACGCAGTATACCTTTGAACTAAGAGTGAATGCTCAAATATGCAGCATCAATAACCAAACCATGTGACATTTGGATGGATACAGATGAGTTGCACATTGCTGTATGGCTGTTATTCAGACTTATTCAAATGAAATCTCATAAATTTGCTGCATCCAAATATCCATACTTATCTAATCCATACTATTTAGTATACCAAAAACAGTATGTCAATGGAGTAGTATGTTCAAATAATCAGTATTCATTAAGCAGCAAGCGAGAAATACCACAGATGACCTACTATTTCCGGCGAGATTCTGAAGTTTTGATCAACTGGACATTTTACTATCCCAGAAACCCTTGGCAGCTGAGGTGACCTAACATCAAAACGCTAGATTTAAAAGAATGGTGGTGAACCGTGAGCCTGCTAAACTCATACCACCGTTAATACCAAGAAAGTTATTCCTTGTGCTTAAATGATGCTTGTTTAACAAAACCATAGTGGATTATTTACACGGTTGTTGTTCTTACATCACGTATTTGGGTTAAAGTTCAATACCCATGTGTCCCCGGATGAAGCATGTCAGTAATCTATTCATACTACTTGCATACATAACTAAAAGAATGTACTGATTTACCGGCCGAGAAGTGCGTCCTTCAAATACAGTACATACTGTGACATTTACTTAGTACATACTTTGTTGTTTCGAAGGCAGGGATTGTTTTATTTGTTTAGCAGAAATGTTTGTAAGTTTTTTACTTTTTAAAGGTGCGCTATTCATTTTTGTTCCACTTAAAGTTGTCCACACTCAAAACTGATTAAGACTGTTGAGTACTCCCTTTCTTGGAGCTGAATAATACTACATCTTCGTAACACCTCAATTCTCAAATCTGGAATAAATGAATCATGGGAGACATACACCTGTGAACTGGGTATTTCTACAATGGCACCAGAATAATAACAGGATATATTTGCTTTTGAGAAATCAAGTGTTCTGAACTGACCACAAGTGGATGCACACACTACTCCTATTGGTTGACATGGCAGACTAATCACACAGACACCCTGAGGTGCGTCCCAAACCGCACACTTTATGTATAATTATTTTACATATTTTTGTTGTGTAAGTAGTGCGAGTAGTATGCTTACACTGAAAATGCAACTAAAAGAAGTGTACTATGAGTACCCGGATGATGCACTTTTTCAACCATCAAAATATAGTCTAGAATGTTGGACACTTTGTGGACTCTGCGATCGTGGCTCTCCATACATAGCAGAAAGGGCGGAGTTACTGGCAGTAATGATGATCTGGCAAAACAATTGTAAATAATGGAGATTGACAACTAGCAAAACTTCTGTAAAGACAGCACTTTACAAAAGTGAGTTAAATGCTTTACCATCATACCATGCTGTGTGAATATGTATAGAGATATAAGTGTTGAACTGCTGGTGGATAGTACGCTAAAGTTAACGGCAACACAATGGTTGGATTTGAAATGTCATTCCTTCAGCTGTTAAACGACGAACACTTCTGTGTAGTAAAAAAAAACGTTAATTGTTCCATTTATGAAACCATCTATGAACTACATGGCTGAGTGTATAGTGTTTAATGTAAGTGCATATTGTATAGTGGATCATTTAGGACACAACTCTGGTATCCTCTAACAGGAAATGCTTCCACTGCCATGGTCAACAGTGACCACAGTGTCAGATAAAGCCAGTGTCACATTTCTGCTAGATTAGTTTGGACTAGTTAGGAGTGCACTGAATAATAATTCTCTCAACATTTACTCACACTTATGCCATCTCAAACTTGTATGACTTTCTCTTTTTGCAGAACACAAACGGAACACACTTCCTTTTGATTCGTGCATGTCCATGTGTCAAGCTTCAAATCAATCAAATCAAATCACTTTATTGTCACACTACTGTGTACACGAGTGCAA
Source organism: Moxostoma hubbsi (assembly GCA_032164185.1). Lineage (NCBI taxonomy): Eukaryota > Metazoa > Chordata > Actinopteri > Cypriniformes > Catostomidae > Moxostoma > Moxostoma hubbsi. The sequence continues at coordinate 66,843,619 of JAVLUX010000001.1, forward strand.
CAGCAGGTGAAATTCTTGTGTGCAGTTCCGAGCAATATTGCAGTAATGACAGTGACGAGACATAAACCACTTTACAATAAACAACATATTTACACAACACAAGTTACATAACAAATGTACACATACTTACACAACAATTTACATATCAAATGTACACAATACACACAATGTAGAATACACATACACTAGATAAGGGTATAATATATATATACACTAACTGAATTGGGAGCGAGAATATATTGACAGAATGAGGATTAATAAAGTGCAGTGCTGATTGTTGATCGTGAGAGATCATGTGTTCAAAAGTCTTATTGCTTGTGGGAAGAAGCTGTCATGTAGTCGGGTGGTGCAGGTCCTGATGCTGCGATACCGCCTGCCTGATGGAAGCAGTGAGAGCAGCCCATAACTCGGGTGGCTGGAGTCTCTGATAATCCTCCGAGCTTTATTCACACACCGTCTGTTATATATATCCTGGAGGGAGGGAAGCTCACCTCCGATGATGTTTCTGGCCGTTCGCACCACCCTTTGCAGGTCTTTGCGGTTGTGGGCGGTGCTATTGCCGTACCAGGCGGTGATGCAGCCAGTCAGGATGCTCTCTACAGTGCTGCTGTAGAACCGTGTGAGGATGTGTTGGTTCATTCCAAACTTCCTCAGCCGTCTCAGGAAGAAGAGGCGCTGGTGAGCCTTCTTCACAACGGCCTCAGTGTGGACGGACCATGTGAGTTCCTCAGTGATGTGGACACCGAGGAACTTGAAGCTGCTGACTCTCTCCACCGGTGCTCCATTAATGGTGATGGGGCTGTGTTCTCTGTCTTTCTTCCTGAAGTCCACTACAAGCTCCTTGGTTTTACTGACGTTGAGGGAGAGGTTGTGCTCCTGACACCAGCGTGTCAGAGTGTGCACCTCCTCTCTGTAGGCTGTTTCATCATTGTCAGTGATCAGACCTACAACCGTCGTATCGTCAGCAAACTTAATGATGGCATTGGAGCTATGTGTCGCCACACAGTCATGTGTGTAAAGGGAATACAGGAGTGGGCTGAGAACACAGCCCTGCGGGGCTCTAGTGTTGAGGGTCAGTGATGAGGAGATGTTGCTGCCCATTCTAACCACCTGACGTCTGCCTGACAGGAAATCCAGGATCCAGCTGCACAGCGAGCTGTTTAAGCCCAGAGCCCGGAGTTTCACATCAAGCTTGGAGGGCATTATGGTGTTAAATGCTGAGCTGTAGTCTACAAACAGCATTCTCACATACGTGTTCCTTTTTTCCAGGTGGGATAGAGCAGTGTGTATTGTAGATGCAATAGCATCATCAGTGGAGCGGTTGTTACGGTAGGCAAACTGCAATGGGTCCAAAGAGGTGGGCAGAACAGAGCAGATGTGATCTCTGATCAACCTCTCAAAGCATTTGCTGATGATGGGGGTGAGGGCAACAGGACGCCAGTCATTTAAGCAAGTGATTTTTGATTGCTTCGGTACAGGCACAATGGTTGATGTTTTGAAGCATGTGGGGACTACAGACAGGGAGAGGGACAGGTTGAAAATGTCCGTAAAAACACCAGCCAGTTGGTTCGCGCATGCTCTGATGACGCGGCCCGGAATGCCGTCTGGACCCGCGGCTTTGCGAATGTTCACCCGTCGAAAGGATCGGGTTACATCCGCAACAGAGAAGGAGAGAGTGAACCATCCTCTGTAGTATCGGCCGCGAGTGCTCTCTCCGCGAGGGCGGTGTTGTTATTGTCCTCGAAACGAGCATAAAAAGTATTAAGCTCGTCCGGGAGAGAGGCAACGGTGTTCATGGCGGAGTTTTTATTCTGTTTATAGTCCGTGATGATGTTAATTCCCTGCCACATACTTCTGGAGTCAGTGGTGTTGAACTGTCCTTCAATTTTGTGCCTGTACTGGCGTTTGGCTGTACTGATGGAGTTACGGAGGGCATAACTGGCTTGTTTACGCTCCTCCGCGTTCCCGGAATTAAAAGCGGTGGTCCGCGCAGTAAGTGCCGCGCGAATATCGCCGTTAACCCATGGTTTCTGGTTGGGGTAGATCCGTATAGTTTTTGTCGGAACAACGTCCTCTACGCACTTCCTGATGAAACACGTTACGCTATCAGCGTAAACCTCGATGTCGTCATCGGAGGCAGACCGGAACATCTCCCAGTCCGCGTGATCAAAACAGTCCTGTAGTGCAGAGTCTGATTGGTCCGACCAGCACTGGATCATTCTGAGGGCGGGTGCTTCCCGTTTCAGTTTCTGCCTGTAAGCGGGCAGAAGTAGAATGGAAGAGTGGTCTGATTTGCCAAATGGTGGGCAGGGGAGGGGTTTGTAGCCATCCCGGAAAGGAGAATAGCAATGATCCAAAACCCGGTCCCCTCGTGTGTTGAAGCTGATATGTTGGTGGTATTTTGGTGCTATTGTTTTGAAGTTGGCTTTGTTGAAGTCCCCAGCAACAATGAACGCAGCCTCAGGGTGCGCGGTTTCCTGCTCACTTATACTGCCATACAGTTCCTTGAGTGCCCGGTCTGTGTCGGCTTGTGGGGGGATGTACACAGCAGTGATAATGACCGCTGTGAATTCCCTCGGTAGCCAGAATGGTCGACACAGAAGCATGAGAAATTCCAGATCAGGAGAGCAGAAAGACCTGATAAAATGTACATTCCTCTGATCACACCATGATTTGTTGATCATAAAACATACACCTCCACCTCTGCTTTTACCTGAGAGGTCTTTCGCTCTGTCCGCTCGGTGCACGGAGAAACCCGTGGGTTCGATGGCCGAGTCTGGAATCTCCACGGACATCCAGGTTTCCGTAAGACAGATAACGCAGCATTCTCTCGTCTCTCGTTGGAAGGAGATCTGTGCTCTCAGCTCGCAGAGCTTGTTGTCCAGAGACTGAACATTTGCCAGTAGTATACTGGGTAGCGGGGGGCGATTTGCGCGACGTCTTAATCTGATGAGAACGCCGGCTCTTTTTCCTCTTTTCCTTCTGCGTTTCCGCGGCCGGGCAGCCCAAACAAAGGGCTCCGCTGGCGTGTTTGTAAACCGCGGGTCGGCATTGAGGAATGCGAAGTCCGGTTTTCGGTGTGTGATTGCCGAACCAATGTCCAAAAGCGTTTGTCTGTCGTACACAATAAGGCAGACAACTTCCAAGACAAAAAAACACAGAACTGTAAACAAAACAAACAATAAACTGCAGTGTTTTGACGCTCGCGACGCAGCAGCCATACTCGGCGCCATCTTGACTCTAGCTTCAAATCATAATTGCGCAGAAAAGCATTGCAAAGCACAACTGACATAAAAGCAAAACAATGTTCCTCTGCTTGTAACTTTTTTTTTTTTTCAACCACAGATGTTGATGGAGATGTCTTAGTGAACCTTTAAGGTTACAGTTGCACATAGATTATAGCACTGTTTCCCCTACATGCATTTTGCAGCGGTGCTGCCCCACTCCTGAATTATGAGCACCGCTGTTGGGATTTCACATGGTTTATTTGATTTTCTTGATGCAACATAATGCTTGCCAGCCCCAGTCAGCTGTGCGCTTTGTACACTGTGAAAGAGACTCCACCACACACACAAATATATGCAATTACTAACAGTGACATCACCGTATAACTCATCAAACTAGCTTCATTTCAAGTGGCCTGCGAGCTCATTTCTGAAACTTTGGATGGCAGGGGATTGCAACGTTTCACTGAACAATCAGTTAGCGCTTCTCTTGTGAATATAAAAAAACATAAACTACCCTGTAGGGGGGAATTATATAATCCAGGCTGGAGCAGAATATAACTAGACACAGGACCGACCTGACCAAACAGGAATGGGAGAAAAAACGGGACCAACATAAACGGACCAACAAACAAGACGAACTGGCACTGGCAGCACACACGAGGAGACTAAAATTGGAAGAGAAAACAAATGGGTTAACAGGCAGGGCAGGTGTAACAAATTAACTAATAATGGGCAAACAAGGGTTGATATGACGCAAGACAGAGAGACACGAGGCAAAACAGAAACAAAACAAAATCCACGTGCTCTCACAAGACAACAAACACCCGAATGGCATGAGCACACATCGCCAAGAAAATAAGGCAATAAACACTCATACCAACCAACAGACAAGATGAGAGAATGCGTAGCAATTTCAAACAAAGCAAGGCCACGCATTCCCAGACTAAACAAAGCCTGAGTGTACATCACGAGGCAAACGCCAAGCAATGAATGCAACAGGCGACAAAACGAGACGGTACACCTGTGCAAAAGGTTGGCCAAACACAAACCCAACACCCCAGACCGAAGTCACCGAACCACAGCACGATGTAAAGATGGCTCGTGATCCGGGCGTGCAGTGTAAAGCGAGCACAATGCACACCCACGGTCTTGAGAGGCGGGTGCAGATTATTGAAGCGCATCCCGCCAAGGTGACATAAGCGCAATGCACTCACGGCAATACAAGACATGGAACGCAAGTGTTCGGATCCCAACACCAAAACCGAACCAGATAGGGAAGTCAGGATCCAGACACCATGCTCCGGACATGAGACACGAGACCGACCGAAGAGCGCACAGCATGGAAATCAAAACCAGCCATGCGCTCACACAAAGACAGACTGAACATGGAGCATGAGTGTCTGGATCCTGATACAGACCGAAACCAAACCAGACAGGGAAGTCAGGATCCAGACATGAAACAAGACAGACAAAAGAGCGCATGGCAGGGAAATCAAAACCGTGCGCTCACCCAAAGACAGACAGCGAAACACAAGACAGACAGGGGAAGATGATGTCACGGGCCTGTCACAAAAAAACAGAGTGACAGCACCGCGACAGTTACTGTTGTTAATATCATAATTTTTATCTGCATCCCAACCACAAAATCAATGCTGTACTGTCAAATGTGCATTTTAATGCACATAACATGTAATATTATTTGCACGGGTGCTACCAAAGCAGGTGCTGGTGCCACATTTTTTAACGGGCCCTTTGAGGGCACAAATAAACCCTGATGTGGCCCAGGCTGAAATACATTTTGACACCCCTTTTAATCAATTCTTCGACCAACATGCGTTAATACGGGTCCGACGTTGCGGGCTTGTGGATGTGAACAACTGCACCACTAATGAAAAATCCTAGGGGAAACACTGTATAGTATGTAAAATGATATTTATGTAAAAATATTAGGACTCAGACGTGTTGTCTTTGTTCCATTAAAAAGAAAAGTCTTATGGTGGTACCATGGTACATTAATGACTTCATGATAATACCATGGTACTTTGTTATATACCATGATAATGAATGATCACCGTGTTCATGCACCATAAAAGATTGCAATGGTAGTACCATGTAACTTTTGGTTCTTAATTGAATCATATCTCCTGGCCCGCCTCTAATGATTATAGAGTACCCAATGCATGATGCGCGTTTAATAGAGGCCTGCATGCCCATGAGGAGAAATGGCTTTTTTGTGTTTCTGTGTAATTAGACCATCAAACTGTCTCTGTCATGATTGTAATGACACGTTGTGACCGGCCTGGTTTCCGTAGTGAAGGCGTCAGGTTTCACAAAGAGCCAGCTGTGCTTCGTTAAGGAAGTAGAGGTTTGTGTGCGACAACGTTTATTAATATGTCGCTGTATTGTCCGAATATCATAGGCTGCTATCTAGGTAGATAAGATGCTTGCTATCACTTTTTTTTATTTAGCTTTCAGTCTCTTAACCTCTGAGTGTACAGAAAATCGAGTTTGTGCCTATTTGAGTGGCTTTCGCTACCCTTTAACAGTGACTTTTGTTAGGTTCCATGCTTATATGGAAGAGTGGAGCAGATAAGGGAAAGGAGAGGAGCACTGTAGGAGAGGAAAAGGGATCCTCATGTATGCTCCACTACTCCAGCCAAACGTGCATTGCTAAGACTTGAGTGTGCATGCTAGTATTTGGAAATGTTTGTGTTTGTGAATACACCTGAGCTCTATTATGCCCAAATTAGATTTTTTATTATGTCTGCAGGTATTTAAGGCAGGTTGCCAAATGTTTATTAAGACTTCTACATAGTGCTGCATATTTTAACTAAACACAAGGACAATCCAGGTAGTTTTCTGGTGGGAACTGGAAGGGGGGGGGTCATTTACCCTCACTGAACAATCAATCTTGTGTGTGTGTTTTGACTATATTTGGGCTTCAAGATATTCTACACTGCAAGCACTGAAGTCAAATGTGTTAACATAAATCATTTGCTCACATGCTATACACAGTTACATGCTCCTTATTAAAGAAACACCACCAAAAAAAAAAGATACATAGTGGAGATCACTATAAGAAACATTTGACCTTGATGAGAAAGATCAATAAACAACATAAATGTGATGTTAATAATAATCTCATAACATAGCTGATTTTTGTTAATGATTACAACTCCTAGGTTAAACATTGTTCTCTTCGAGTTAATGGGAGTTCTGAAAAATACAGGCCTTTTTTCCACATTCCTGCTTTTGAACTTTCTCAGATTCCTACTTTTCCAACTTTTACTCACATAAAGAAATACTCAAGATCAAAAAAGGAATAGGACAGGAAGGGAAAGAGAGAGTATGAATGTCTTGCAGGTGAATGTCCAAGCTATACTGGCTGTGATTAAGCCTCTGAGGAATTCATACATGGCAGCTGAGAGAGAGGTTGAAAGGAGGCTTGGGTTTACAGTAGATTACACATTAGCCGAGGGGGCGGAGGGAAACTAACAAGCAGGCATTTTCTGCAATGGTGTCCCCTGTAGGTCTCTCCTTACAAAGCTGTGGGAATAGTCCAACAAGAGCAAAGAATCCCATTTATAGTGTGCACATGTTAAAAATACTTTATCTGCACAGATAATAAAGATTGGATATAATGGTTAGAAAATGTTTAAATCAAATGTAGAATTAAAAAAAATATATATTTAAATATTTATTCTATTTCTTTTTTTTAATTATGTTAAAATAGAATTGATCCTAAATGAAAATAAAAAATAAAATCAATTATTGCTCATCAAAAAAAATACAAAATACAAATAAAATTGTTCATAATTAATTCACTCTCATGCTTTTCCAAACCTGTATGACTTTTTTTGTCATGCTAAACACAATAGATGTTTTAATTAATATCTTTGTCCATCTTTTCAAAACAATGGCAGTTGATAGAGACTCACTTTGCTTCTTTTTTTTATCCCCTTTTCTCCCAGTTTGGAATGCCCAATTCCCACTACTTTGTATGTCCTCATGGTGGCGCAGTTACTCACCTCAATCCAGGTGGCGAAGAACAAGTCTCAGTTGCCTCCGCTTCTGAGACCGTCAATCCGCGCATTTTATCACGTGGCTCATTGTGCATGCCACCGTGAAGACTCACAGCTTGTGGAGGCTCATGCTACTCTCCATGAGACACGCATAAATTACAACACACCCCATTGAGAGCGAGAACTACTCATCGTGACCATGAGGAGGTTACCCCATGTGACTTTACCCTCCCTAGCAACCGGGCCAATTTGGTTGCTTAGGAGACCTGGCTGGAGTCACTCAGCACAAACTTGCGACTCCAGGCGTGCTAGTCTGCGCCAATACTCTCTAAGCTACCCAGGCCCCCAATAGCGACTCACTTTAAAGCTTAAGAAAATTCTTCTGAAGGCATTTGATGGCCAAAATATGTCTTCTTTTCAGATAAAATCTTGACATCCGTTACACGTTCATGAGTGCATAAGAGAAGTTTGTTCAAGCAAGAGTAGTTTTTAGCCCACTACAACACAAGTTCTAATCAAATATTTCTATAAAAAGTTGTGGGTTCTTTTTAAAGCTTTAAAGTGTATATAAATATATTGAAAAGACAAACTGAAATATCCATTTAAAACATCTCTTTTTGTGTTCTGTATAAGTCATACAGATAAACTGACAGAATTTTCATTTTTGGGTGCATAGTTTCTTTCAAACTAGGGTCAGGATTATTTAAAAGTATATTTTCTGTATCTACGACATGCTGTCAATACCACTGATGATAATTCATACCTCAGTTTGAAAAAATTTAAAAAACAAAATTGTTTACAGTTACAAGCTTACAATGAAGGTCCATGGGGCAAGTGTACAACCGTTGGTCTAAAGACATTAATTGTAAACATGTAAATGCCAACGGATTTCCATTTCTAAGTACATTTACAATTTTACACATACATTATGTCCAACAAAAAAAGATGCTGTATATAGAGCTTAAATTTTAGTCAAGTTAAATCCTTAAAATTGCTATGCCTGACACAAGCTTTACATATTTACATTCTCTCTTTGTTTCTTTCCTTCTTTTGCGCAGAGGAGGCAGATTACTCCGCATTCGGCGCGGACACTGTGACACGCAAGAAGACCCCAGCAGCGCTTGCTGCAGTACTCCTCCGTCCGGATGCCAACAAAAAGAAGCCTCCTATTATCATCAGCCTGCCCAAAGATTTTCGCCCAGTTTCCTCCATCATCGACGTGGACATTCTCCCAGAAACTCACCGGCGTGTCCGTCTCTACAAACACGGTCAGGAGAAACCACTGGGTTTCTACATCCGTGATGGTTCCAGCGTGCGTGTTACACCCCAGGGCCTTGAAAAGGTTCCGGGGATCTTCATCTCTCGCATGGTCCCTGGAGGCCTGGCGGAGAGCACGGGCTTGCTGGCCGTCAACGATGAAGTTTTGGAAGTCAACGGCATTGAGGTGGCTGGAAAATCCCTGGACCAGGTAACGGACATGATGATCGCGAACAGCCACAACCTCATTATAACGGTCAAACCAGCCAATCAGCGCAATAATGTGGTACGCAACGCCAATAGTGGAGGCGGGGCCACATCTGGCAGCTCAGGAAGATCCTCAGACAGCAGTACCAGTTTCTATGGATACTCGGCACCGGGCTCCATGGCAATGACTCCATCCCATATTATTCAGAACTATGAGCCAGATGATGAAAGTGAGGATGAGGAGGATCTGGTTATCGAGGGCGATGGAGAGGCAAAACTTATTCCACTGGCACCAGCTCGGGTGACAGCCAGCTCCAGCATGCCCGCTTTGCCCAGATATGAACCCCACCTCAACCTCCGCCCTGCCAATGGTGCCATAGCAACCAGTGCGAGTGTGGGGTCCTTGAATGTCCATGACAGAGATCTTGAGGGACGAAATCTAGAGGAGGACGGCACAGTCATTACACTGTAGAGACATGAGAAACACAATTACAATGACTGAAGCAACATACACTGTTTGGCTAAATGTATGTGGATACCCCCTTCTATTTTGAAAACAATTTGGGTCAAATATAATCATCCTTAAACAGAATCACATGCCAGTACACACTAGTGCCATAGGACTGACAATGCATGTCTTTTATTTGGGTGAGCAGTGAATCTAGGACCAAGAGAGATGGCCAGTAACTACAGTACCTTACGGCACTTCTCTATAACCACAGGACCAGGTCGTCCCTATAATCAATGGAGAGCAGCACAGCACTAAAAAAAAGCTGCATTATGAATAATAATGAACTTCCTGAGTCAGTGTGAATGAATGCAGATATCTGCAGGGTGTTAATGTCTGTCACATGACTAAGAACGGATCTACTTAGGCCCCATGTAAGTCACGACAATCATTGGCTTTGACAACCACTCCCTTTCGAAGCCACATGGCACTAGCATTATCAAAAAGAACAAAGTACAATAGCATACGCATCCTGTACCATGGTAACTGACTCAGATCTGGGTTCTGTGATGGTACTTTCAACTTTAGGAGGAATGCAGAAATATGTGCTTCATCATTTCCTGTCTGCTACACTAAAATGCCTCTCATGATGTCAGCTTACTGGTCATGAACATTTATGGAGGCTAGACTTAATGTTTAGGACACTTTTAGAATTATAATTTTTTTATTGTATGATCGGACATTTCAGTAAGCTTTTAGAGTGCTGCCTCAGTTGAGATACAGATTCCATGTACAGTCTCGCTCAAAAGTTTTTAATCATTGCCAAAAATACAGATTATTGTCATATTTTTCATACTTATATTTTTTTATTTGTACCACTTTTATTACTTTATGACAAGGGCTATCTACTCTCTTTCTGCTACCTGTAGTTTCTTTTACCCATCGAATTTATGGCACATGTAATAACCTTGAGAACCCTCTCTGTGTGTCTGGAATATATTACCAAGTTTTCATTGAGCACCTTGAAGTGGACAGTAGACTGGTTCATGTATGAAGGGTGTCTTTAATTATCAGTCTCTGAGCAATGTGCATTTGAGTGAATCATTGAGAAACAAAGTATGATTTGCAGTGATTTCTATGATGGTTGATCATTGCTAGAATATCCAACATCTCTTCCCTTATTAATGTTTTAGGGATGAGAACTTGTTTGGGGGTCATCAAAGGCCAAAAACTTAAGAAATTATGTCACAATGGGGTTTAATTTCAACATTGGCACAGGACGGGTGTGATTTGTTGGGAGCAGACTTCATTAAGATTTCTTATCTTTTTAAGATATGCTCTGCAGTCTCAATGCAGAACCCCCTGTTAAGTTCACATTCAAAATTATGATCACACTTCTTGTCCATGTCTAACTTCCACACCTTATCAAACAATCAAACACATTGTGTGAATGGTACGGTTTGGCCTTCCCACTTTTTCATATACACCGATCAACCACAACATTAAATCCATCTGACTAATATTGTGTTGGTCCTCCTCTTGCCACCAACACAGCTCAGACCTGTCAAGGCATGGACTCTACAAGACCTCTGATGGTGTCCTGTGGTATCTGGCACAAGACGTTAGCAGCAGATCCTTTAAGTCCTGTAAGTTGCGGTGTGGGCCCTCCATGGATCGAAGTTGTTGATCCTACACATCCCACAGATGCTCAATTGGATTGAGATCTGGGGATTTTGGAGGCCATATCAACACCTTGAACTCTTTGTCATGTTCCTCAAACCATTCCTGAACAATTTTTGCAGTGTGGCAGAGCGCATTATCCTGCTGAACTAATTCCCATAGTGCATCCTGCTGCCATCTTCCCCAGGTACACGATGCACATGCACCTGTCCATCCACATGATCTAAAGGAAAACATGATTCATCAGACCATGCCACATTCTTCCATTGCTCCATGGTCCAGTTCTGATGCTCAGGTGACCATTGTAGGCGCTTTCGGCGGTGGACAGGGGTCAGCATGGTCTGCGGCTATGCAGCCCCATACGCAGCAAGCTGCGATGCACTGTGTGTTCTGACACCTTTCTATCATGGCCAGCATTAAGTTTTTCAGCAATTTGTGTTACATTATCAGACCAGACGGGCTAACCTTCGCTCCCCACACTCATCAGTGAGCCATGGGCACCTATGACCCTGTCGCTGGAAACACCGGTTGTCCTTAGACCACTTTTGGTTGGTATTTACCATTGCATACCAGGAACACCACACAAGATCTGCCGTTTTGGAGATACACTGACCTGGTAATCTAGCCATCACAATTTAGTCCTTGTCAAATTCGCTCAGATCCTTACGCTTGGCCATTTTTCCTGCTTACAACACATAAAATTCAAGAACTGACTGATCACTTGCTGCCTAATATATCCCACCCCTTGCCAGGTGCCATTGTAACTAATCAATGTTATTCACTTCACTTGTCAGTGGTTTTAATGTTGTGGCTGATCAATGTATATTACTAATCTCCAAAAATTAATTGCACCTTGCTGTTTGTGTTCTCTATGAACAAATGTAAAGCTCTTATTTGCAAAGCGTTCCTTAAAAGTTCAAATTACTTTAGTTACATATATACCCTTTTTATGTCATTCATACATGCATATCATAATGATATGCATGATTTCTGTGCACACAGCTGTATGCTTCAATGTGAGCTCTTGAGATCTCAGAGTTTGTGTGAGCGGATGCACTAAAAGAGACTGACAGGATTGAATAGTGCCTCACACTAGCCTACGCTTTTACCATTAGGACCTGCTGTCAGAGATTCAGTCGAACTAACCTTTCATAAGCTACTTTTCTCTTTTTCGTTCTCTTTAAACTGACTGCTGTCTCACTTTCTGATGAAGAATCCCAAACATTGGACATTTATGAGCAGACCACATATCTGCTGTCTCACATAGAGCATTTCATGGCACTTACACTACCAAAACCTGCTTTGAGTAGCACACGCACTGTAGCTATAATTGGATAAGCTTCATTCAGATCATCTTTAAGGTACAAACGACATAATGAATGGAGTCTTGAGCTGTTAATGTATTTTTATATAACCACTACACATGATTTGGGATTGTAACCACAGAAATTGTATTTATTTTCTATAGACTCTATGTATTTTTTACTTTGTTTTAGTTGACATACAAACCTCATAATTTGGATTCTTTTTTTTTTATTATTCTTTTGGATCATCTCTAAAAACTTTTGTGTGTGTGTTTCTGTGCAATTAGAACACCAGACTGTCTCTGTCATGTTTGTACTGACCCATTATGACCGGCCTGGTTTCCATAGTGAGGGCGTCAGGTTTCACAAAGAGCCAGCTGTCCATCAGCATCTTTGGTGGAGCTTAATGCTCAAACTTTTTTGGGATATAAATATGAAGAATATAACTTGGTATCTTCCAAACTGTGAATATATTTGCATTTCTAAAGGAGACCATGCATCTCTGACCACCTGCTATGGGAAACCTAGAAATGGGCTTTTAAGCGTTATCATTCCTGTCTCATTTCCTCTTTTTGATAATGAGCTTACCAGATAAATCTTAAGGTATAGATTTGTACTGAAATTGTCAGTATTTTCTTATTAGTACAACATGATGTAAATGTGTTTCTCATAATGGAACTTTTAAAAGGATAAGTACTATATTAAGACATAGCTGTACATGTATTATAGTCAAATCTTGGATGAAATAAACTAATATGTTGAAAATCATTGATGCTTTCCCATTCTTAATTGCTTGGCATTAGCCATTAAGGACATTAATTTGATCTCTGAGAGATTATTGGTCAGTTTAAAATTTGCACAGGATGAGCAGCATTAATGTGATTGAAGAATATCTTATGCTAAAGTCACATTTCCTACATTAATTGAAGTAGACATCAAAGTTAATATTTTTGTTGGCTTTTGGAAAAGAGCTTAAAGAACTTATTTTTTTCACTACAACCATTTGTTTGGAAGAATTGACAAATGTGTTTTTACCAAAAGCATGTTTTTCTTGGAACAAAAGTCACTTATGTGAGGATGATCTGTTTCATGAAACCTTTGGCAACTATTTAGCTTCAAGTTACAACTATTATTATGGTCAGTGATTATTGTTCAGGACAAAGTAGGAGTGTCTTTAGAATGATTTGACATTAATGCTGATTTACTGCTGCTTTACACATCTTTTGAAAAAACCTTATTCTGCAACTATTAGCCTTACTGAAAACTAAATAATATGATACTGGTAATGTTATTTTTCTGCCATACTGTACTAAAGAGAGGCGTAAAAGCACTTGAAGAAGAACTCTGATGCCATGATCCCATCCTGTGGTTAAAACAAGTAACTGCACCATAAAAGCTACTAACTTGGAAAGGATTAATTTGCTGACATTTATTACATTTAGTTTCTGCCTTTCCCTGGGTTAAAATACCCATGGTTGGTTACTTGTGTAATTTTCTTAATAAACAGAGTAAATAACAACATAATTTCCCCCAAGTGCATAAAAACCCCATTGTTTTTAAGTCCTTTGGCAAGTCACACATCTGAATTCAGTTTACTAATGACAGACTGTTCTGAACTACTCAGGTAGTTTGAGTACCTAGAACGTTGGTTCTTGTTTTTAATTGTCTGACGTCAACTGTCTTAAAGGAATATTCCCGGATCAATGAAAGTAAAGATCAATCGACAGCATTTGTGGCATAATGTTGATTACAACAAAAATTATTTAGACTCTGAAGAACTGAGGTTACATTAAGACACTTACAATGGAAGTGAATGGGAACAATTTTTGGAGGGTTTCAATGCAGAAATGTGAAGCTTATCATTTTATAAAAGCACTTAAATTAATTCTTCTGTCAATGCCTGTGTATTATTTGAGCTGTAAAACAGCTTAAATCATAATTTTATGGTACCGGTGTTCCGGCGTCATGGCAACAATGTTGTAAAATTGGTTATAACTTGCACAGAAAATGTTAGTGAGATTTTATCAAAATGAAATTCATGTTAACACACATTGTTTATGTCTTGTGGCAATACCTTTGAAACAGTGAGTATTTTAACATTTCCAGATTGGCCCCATTGACTTCCATTTTAAGTGCCTCTCTGTTACCCAGAGTTTTTTTTTTTTTTTTTTAAGGAGGGACATTCATTTTTGTGGTAATCAACATATGATGTTGATTGAGCTTAACATATATTGAGCCTGGAATATTCCTTAAAATAACTTCCTAAAACAAGGTCTAGTCCCCGTAGTTTACCCCTGGATATGAAAGTGCATATGATTGTATCAGAATTGTCTGGAGTGTTTTTTGATTCATTTTAATGTGCTTCAACCAAGGTAAGTGTGTGTGAATCATCCAATTAAAAAAAGTGTATCTTCTTCTGATTTGGACATTTCAACAGGGCAAGCTGAATTTGAACATCCCAAGATTGTTTACCAACTTGTAATTAATTTGCATAGAAAATTATAATTGAAAGCAAAGCAAATGAATGAAGTGAATTAATACTATTGAGATGCTTTCACCGTTAACATGAAATTAGTTTGATTGTGTGATATAGTGATATCCTGTCCTCATGTCGTTAAGGCACATGAACATAATTTTCTGTCAATGATCTGACCGTGTGCTGTCTTGGACATTGCACTTCCCCATGCAGTGTTTTACCCCAGTACGCACATCCAAAACCACTCAGACTAAAAACATGCACCCCCACCATTCAATTCCAGCTCACCCAAATCATGGTCGAGAAAGTACACATCAGTGTAAACGCCTGTGGGTCACGTGACGTGACGTGCGACCAACATGGCGACGCAGTGTTGAGATAGCAGCCGCGACTAACTGCCCCTGACTGAAGCAGCGACAACGTCGGCCCGCTCCTGGCACCCTTATACACATACCTGCCGAACCGCAGGGAACGGGCCAGCGATGACGGCCTGAGGGACCATTTCCACACGTCGACCGAGAGATGAAAGAACAGGAACAGCTGGAAATACATCGACGGCATACGCAGACAGCAAGCCTGAGCACCAAGAGCATGTTTCTGTCTCGGGCGCTGGAGAAAATCCTCGCGGATAAGGAGGTGAAGAGGAGCCAGCACAACCAGCTGCGCAAGGCTTGTCAAGTAGCGCTGGGTGAGCGCGCTTTATGCATAATTATCATCATTTCTGTTTCTCCACGAGGAGATCTGAAGCTGTGGCTGCCACTGCCGACTAATATCTTAAAACGATTAAAGCCTAGTTCGCGAGCTAACGTCATTCCAGAAGACATCATTCAGATCAGACTGTTATGTTTATAATATTGTCCTGGGATTTAGACTGTTCCTTTTATAATGAATGAGATGAATTTAGCAGATAGATGTTACACTTTACAATACGATTATATTCTAACATTAATTAATGCATTATGTTCCATGAACTAACAAAAGATTATATTTTATTACACCATTTATTAACTGATTTTTTTTTTTTTTTTTTTTAAATGGCTCTGTTATTGATTACAAATAGGATCGACGTGTATTGTGCGTGGCACTTTAAGTGCGTTGGTAAACGGTGGCCCTATTTCGTGTGCTTAGACTGCTGTCATTCATTTGTCACATATAAATGAACAATATCGTTTTCATGTGTGGTGATGACATTAGCTGCTCGCTCGAAATTCCCCGTTGTTGCGGCCACTTCCGGAATACTTCTCTCACTTTGTCAGATCATACGTGAGCTGGAAATGCAGGTCCGACTCATTCAGCTCGTCCCGCCTCTGTTGCATTACTTATTTACTAAGTTAACGAACACTTGTTGAGGCAGGAGGATCTCGTTTCTTAGCGAGCTTTTCTAACCTTTGTTCTGGAGTTTTCATGCTTGCCAAAAACAAAGATTAGTTCATTTGAAGTAAATGCCTCAAACAGATTTCATTCCAATTGCAATGTGGACTGAATTTGATCTTAAACTTCATTTTGCTGTTTATTTCGTAAGTATATTTTATTTAGGGTATAATCCTGATCATGTGTGGAGAAATGGTTGTTTGCGCGTTTCAGCAGTTGATGTAATGCTACTTTACTATGGGTTTGTTTTAGTGTATGTTTTTCCTGGCTCTTTCATTCAAACAGACACTCCCTCTCATTACCTCTTCAAGTGAATGAGGTTTATTGCCAAAGACCTATTTGCACAGTCCAGCATACTCCCGGATTCACTGCTAGGCCACGGCTTATACAGTATAGTATACACATTATCTCAGTTTCCTATTTAGCACCGAACATTTTGCTCTTTTTCCTGAAAAAAATAAAATAAAAAATGCAATATATCTCAGGTAGTCAGGTACAGCTTGCTTACAGCACGGTTCATAAAACATTGTGAGCATGCATCTTGTGAAATGCGATGTTGCTTCAGTTTAGTTTCCTGTGCTTTGTTGCAAGCTGCCTGATAATGAATAAGAATTTATTTAAATTAGAAGAACTTTAACTTATTGATGCCCAAACATAATTAAAGGGATAGTTCACCCCAAAATTTAAATTTTCTCATCATTTACTCACCCTCATGCCATTGCAGATGTGTATGACTTTCTTCTGCTGAACACAAAGATTATTAGAAGAATATTTCAGCTCTCTAGGTTCACACAATGCAAGTAAACAGTGATCAGACATCTGTAGGTCCAAACATCACATAAAGGAAACATAGAAGTAATCCATATGACTCCAGTGGTTTATATATATATATATATATATATATATATATATATATATATATATAAAAAAGTCTGGTCACCATTCACTTGCATTGTATGAACCTGAGAGATTTTTCAAAAACTCTTAATTTGTGTTCTTCTGAAGAAAATCAGTAAAACACATCTGGGATTCCATGAGGGTGAGTAAATGATGAGAGAATTTTCATTTTTGGGTTAACTATTCCTTTAAAAACTATCCTGGAATGTAATTATTTAGGTTGTTCCTGTTAATCCAAGATAAAGAAAAACAGACTCATGGCACTAATGCAACTTTCTCAGTCTCATAACCTCTTATGTTGTCTACCTTGACCATTTTTAAATGAAAGAAGCTTAAATTATGCTCCCTTCATTAACCACTGGTGATATGTGAAGTACACTTAATTTGCCTGCAAATAGGCCTCACTTCCACCTTTAATGCGAATCGTAGATGCATGGCACTGTGACCTGGAACATTTATTGCTGAGTTGGCAGTCTTTTAGTCAGTATTGCTTGTGTATTTTTTGCTCTGGCAGTATTAGAGCACACATGCCCATCTGTAGATGTTATTTCTACCCCATCACCACATTTCACACTGGGAATTCCAATTCATTTAAATACCCTACAGAACTTCACCTTGACTGAGCACATAATTTGACTTGTTTAGCAATAGCTAAAAAGCTTTAGGCCTAGACAGCTTGATACTAGTGTGAATTGCAATAAGACACTGCGTTGGTTCATGATTAAGTCAGAGAATCTATCTGCTTCTGTAAATTTGTGAATTATTCTTCTCTTTCTGGTTTGTTTGTTTTGAAGGAGGTTGTATCATCATCATCATTATCAACAGTCTTGAGTGATGCAAGGGAGTCTTCATGTGTTAATTTGTCTCTTCTTTTGCCTGTTATTTTTTGTAGATGAAATCAAGCTTGAGCTGGAAAAGCAGAAGTAAGTTTACATCTCATTCACCAAAAGGCATCATCGATTTATCTGTCTAAATGCTCTTTTTAGGTTAATTGAAATGTTGACTTAACATAAGAGAGCTCTTATTTTCTCTTTTTAAAATACTCTAGATCTTAATGCATCATATTTATTCTGAACCACATTGGTTATATAACAATTTCAGACACTGGTCAGTGGTCAAACTCATTCACTCAAATGAAAATTCACTCATCATTTACTCTCCCTCATGCCATCCCAGATTTTTATGGCTTTCTTTTTTAACAGAACACAAATTCAGATTTTTCACTTTTCACTTTTTTTTTTCACCTCCTACTGGGCAAGGAGGAGAATTTAAAGTTAAAAAATACTTTTACAAAGACTTAAATATTGATTTGTTTCTCACCCACACCTATCATATCACATCTGAAGATTGGAATTTAAACACTGGTGTCTTGTGTATTACCTTTATGCTGTGTGTATTGCTTTTGGAGCTTCAACATTTTTGGTCACCATTCATTTGCTTTGTGAGGACCTACAGAGCTGGAATGTTCTTCTAAAAATCTGAAATTTGTGTTCTGCTGAAGAAAAAGTCATACAAATCTGGGATGGCATGAGGGTGAGTAAATGCTGAGAGAATTTTCATTTTAGGTGAACTATCCATTTAAGGGTCAAAAAGGCATCCACAGTTTCATGGTTTTTGTCAACATAAACAACAAAATGGCTATCAACATCTTGGTAGCTTCACATGACTTTAATTTGGTGGAAAAAAGTTTTTCAAATATGAATCATGTTTTAAAACATAGTTGTTTCACTGATAAATATTATTAAAAGATTATTCTGCGCTGCTCATGCCAACGTATATTTTTTCAAGAATTTCAGCTTTTAATGTGACTTATTATTATTTTAATTTATTTTGACTGTTTCTGGATGGTTACACCACATACATTTTTTTTTTACTTTATGCTTCAGGAAAAGTATCAAAATGACTCATGACTTTGAAACATGTTCATTATAGAAGATGTGTATTCAAGTAATTGTCAGTTTTGTGAATTACAATTTTTATGTGTTTTGAATAATTTAATAGATCTGGACAAAAATACAGTGTCACACCATTGACCCATTTGTTAACTTAGGTTAACATAAAATAAAAGAGGTACGCTATATGGTAGTACTGCATAGTAATGTGTGCTGTGAATTCTGTGTGTGCACCAGAGATGGCACCGTTGTTCCACCCAGAGCCAATTACATTGAAGCTGACAAGTATGTCCTGCCATTCGAATTGGCGTGTCAGTCAAAGTCCCCGCGGATTGTCAGCACCTCTCTCGACTGTTTGCAGGTATGCTTGGTATTCACACATCTGCAGTGCCATACATCATACTGCTCTAATTTAACACTAACCATAACGCACATGCCTGCTGCAGAATTTCTGTTGAAAACACTTTGAAAGGTTTTTAGTTTGTATAGTTCTTTAACCCTAAAATGTTTTTTCCTGGAGAATACAAACAAATAAGGGGCTTGGGAGATTAGCAATGAGTGAGCCAGTTAGATTATTGTGTTCGAATATTGAAAAGGGGGTCCCGGCTAATACTTGGGTAATGTTACTTTGTAGATAAAGTCTAGCCTCAAGTTACAATCTTGATCTTAAAGTAACATGGCAGCATTTTTTGAGAGGGCAGTTGACTGAGATGGTTTCTACATTTTTTTTAATTATATTTTAAATGTATAATATTTTAGTGAAAACATGTATTACGTGGGCCCTAATGTGTTGGTAAATATTTTTAGAGGTACCTTTAGATTCTTGCCCTCTTTAGGGCTAAGATGAAGTGTGTAATATTTTGATGTTAAAATACGTTCTCTACCTACGTCTATATGTAATTCATTGGTAGGTTAATTTCCCAGAAATAAAAAAGTATAAACACCGTGACTGTGCTGTTATCAAATCATTGCTCCGTTTGAGTATCCCAACCAGCCCAACATAGCAAAATTGGCTCAACCAATGACATGAGTTTGGGTTGGGGACTATCTGTCTATCCAGACCAATGGCAGACGGGAGAGTATTTGGGAAGCCTGTTTGAAAGCAATCATTATTTTGGGAATTTCGGTTCTGTAGCTCATAGTTTTTATACTTTGATAAATGACAAGATCACATAGGGTCTCACCTACTTTCTCTCACATCGCCACAGAAACTCATTGCGTATGGTCACATCACGGGGAACGCCCCTGACAGTGGAGCTCCAGGAAAACGGCTGATTGACCGGCTGGTGGAGACCATCTGCAACTGCTTTCAGGGACCGCAGACTGATGAGGGGGTACAGCTACAAATCATTAAGGTGAGAAAATTCTCCATCATGGCACCTTGTTTTTACAGACTGCAACCCTTTAGTTTTCTTTTAAAGGTAGTTAGTAGTAGTTGTTAGCTGCTTTTTCAGTGGCCGGTACAGATACTTAGAGAAGTAGGTAGCCAATATAATGCTGATATACTGTGGTCCCAAATTTTTTACATTTACATTTATGCATTTGGCAGACGCTTTTATCCAAAGCAGAGCCCTTATTACAGGGACAATCCCCCCGGAGCAACCTGGAGTTAAGTGCCTTGCTCAAGGGCACAATGGTGGTGGCCATGGGGTTCGAACCAGCGACCTTCTGATTAGCAGCCCTGTGCTCTAGCCACTACGCCACCACCAATTTTTTTAGACATTTACAGTTACACTTACAATTTTTGAATGTCGTTGATTTGTATGCAAAATTTAAAACCAAGTGGCATCTGCATACAAATGATGCTACATCTTATACCAGAGCTTTACATTTCTGGTTCATTTTATTTAATTTTTTTTTTACAATTACTTTTCACCAGGTCATTTTAGTGCATGTGTTTTGTTAACATAAATACAAATTGGTTTGATACTTTATGTAATGAAACTAAATGGAGGCCAACTCCCAAAATAATTTTCTTTTCATAATGTACTGTTTTTAATGTAATCTCTAGTTTCAAAGACAGTGCTAGGACACAGGATCGCTTAGTTTAGTCTCTGGGTTTGTAATACATTCACCTTGCTCTGCAGTGCAGCTCATGCTAAAATAATAGTGGCTTTTGTATTCAGCATCAACGTCAACCAACCTAAGTCACCCTAGACACTGTAGGGTGCATTTAATTTACAGAAGTTAAATATTAGTTAGTTAAATGTTCAGTGGCATCTCAGGCTCATTATTTCTGTTCATGGCACAAACAATCACTTGCCTAACCCTCTTTGCCTAATCTCAACACAAAACACCATTAAGAAGTACACATCCAAGTCAAAAGCTCAAGTGAGCAGGAAAGCAAATTAGAAGTATGCAAATCATCAAAGGCTGTGTATATTATCTTACTAACTCACATGAACAGCATCGCAAAACATATAAAAATGAAGTTATTTAATCCAAACCAATGCATCAACAACACCTCAACCAACTTGTAAGCAATGGCTTACAATTTATTAAAGCAATGAGTGGTATGTTTTAACTTGAAGCCAACCAGCAACAAAGTTACCTTGATTTACCAATTAAAGAAATTCCCAAAAAAGTTCTCATCATTTACTCTCATGCCATCCCCAGATGTGTATGACTTTCTTTCTTCAGCAGAACACAAATGAACGCAAGTGAATGGTGATCAGCACTTTAAAGCTGAAAAAAGCAGACAATCGTAGTTAAAGTAATCCAGTGGTTAAATTAATGTTTATTTAAGTGATATGATCACATTGGGTGAGAAACAGATACATATTTAAGTCCTTTTAACTATAATTGTATACTTCTGGATGCTCATCAATGTGTGTCCATGAGGGGAATCCGTTCACGCTGCCTCTCACGTGATGTATGTTCTGCTGAATAAAAAAAGTAATTCACACCTTGGATGGTATAAGGGTGAGTAAATGATAAGAGATTTAAAATTTTTGGGTGAACTATCCCTTTAAAGTTCACTATGCAGTTAAGCAACCAAAAGCGGTAACTTCAGAGGACCATGTCATTTTGACATACAAATGATCAAAGCTTTTGATTGGCTCAGGGGCAAAGGCAAACATGCCCCTCAGGCTATCATTGAATGCTCTTTGCACATGTGCATGACATTCTCCTAATGTTCCTTCATTAACATGGAGGACGACGGGCTAGGCCCATGCAAAGCAAATGAGAATGATTAAATGGCAATTAAACACAACAGACCTTTTTTATAAAAAAATATTATTAAAATAAAATGTATCTACTGTTGTCTTTTACATTTTAATTTAAATTATCACTTAAAATAAATTTGATAATGCCATGCATTTTGCGCAACAGCGCCACATCGGGTGGAAGCGGTGTAGAGACACCACAGTGAATGCTAATGTTATTTGAGATCACTAATTAGATTTGCCACATAACTTGCATATTAAGGTTCAAAGGTTCTTTTGTTTTTTTAATCAAGCCTGACTCTTATCATAGTTGACAATCATGCTGTGTGACAGATCTTCTGGTAGACTATAAATGGAGAGGAAAAAGTAGTTTAAATAAAGAGAGTAGCAGTTTGCATAAGGGGGTAGGGCGCCTTTTTGAGTAAGCTGTTACTAATGTTCTCCAACATCATTCGTTTGCAGTAAGATTTAGTTTAGCCACTAAGGTGTGTACGTAAGCTCACTTGATTGTTTGAGAGGGCCACCCATCAAAGACCTCATTAGTGCCTTTTATCTTAATTGTTTGTTATCAGTGTCAGGATTTACCTGCAGAGTCCTTAGCTATAAACTTGTTGGCCCTGTATTCAAATTGTATTAATATATCCAATATAGCATATGTTGTTAGAGCATGATACAGTGTCACTTTGCAGGCTCTTCTGACAGCTGTGACATCGCCACACATAGAGATCCACGAGGGAACAATTCTCCTCACTGTGCGCACCTGCTACAACATCTACCTGGCCAGCCGCAACCTGATCAACCAGACCACGGCCAAGGCCACTCTCACACAGATGCTTAATGTCATCTTCGCCCGTATGGAGAACCAGGCAGTAAGTTCAAAGCTTATCCTAGCACTGAATGGGTTGTTTTTTCAGAATAAGCAGAAAACTTATGTGGCCATTATCACAAAAATTAACCTACAGTCATAGAAAATATCAAGTGAAATTTAAAAATTTGACTTCTTAGCCTGGAAAGTCATGGAAATTAATACATTCTTTAAACATCTAAATTTGTGTAGTAAATAGTAAATGTAATTTTTTCTAGTTATGCTCGGTTAAAAACTAAAAACATTCAAAGTGTGGAAATAAGGGAATAATGACCGGCTGACTGTACATTATCTTACTTATTGCACAGCTGTCAAAGAGATAACACAGCTACCAAAAAGTACATGTATAGATGTGAAATATTTATTTTTGTTTTAATTATTTTATTATGCGAGATACCACGGTTTCATACAAGAGACCTGAAATTAGCACAGCTATGTAGGAAATCAGTTACCTGGACAATGTTCACTTACACAATTTAGTGGTCATCATACACAAGTATTTGACTTGCGGAATCCCGCAGTTGAATAGAGGTCTGCAATCCGACCCGGGCCTGACGGGACCTGAGAAACTGCCAGGTTTGGATCAGTTTGTATGAATTCAGGTCAGTTCAGATTTGTAATTAATGAAAAAATAAACCGGGCTACCTATCTTGTTTTGCACTCGCACTCCCACTTACAGACACTTGCGAATGGATGAGTTAGGGGCTGTTCACACTGAACAAGTTTTTGTCTTCTGCTCTGTTTTTCCCATTGTTTTCCTATGTAAACACATGCTGGATGGATGCCTTTGATTGTTGCACTGTAAGTGTCTCACGCAGGGCTGGCACATTTTTTAACAGTTTCAAAAACATTCTTGTTGCTGAGTGTCCTGCTTGTTTTTAGTGCTGGTGTTCTGAACAATTTCTGTCTGCAAAAAGGATTTTATGTGACTGTTACATTGTTTCACATTATTCCAAACCACTCTGCACCAAGCAAAGATTTAGCGCTTGATAAACTGTAAACCAATATGTTTTTTTCCTTCTGCTCTGGTTTGCTAATGGTTTGCTGTGCCTTGGTAAATCTGTGTATGTTTACTATTACAACTCCATTACGAATGTTGCTCTGGATGCTTGTATCAAGCATATAGCCTACTGCAACAAAGAAATTATGAATAGAGTGAGCAATTTCAGGTTCGGGTCTGATGGTACCATTCTGGCCGGTAGGGTCGGACCACACGGTCTCTGGTATGGGTCAGGTACATGTTTAATTTTAAAGTCCTTGCAGACCACTGCAATTTACCACAAATCAAGTGTTAATTAAAACTGAGAATGAATTATGTTATGCTAAAGTTGTCTTAACTGCTGTCTTACAGGCTCTGGAAGCTCAGGAAGCAGAGAAGGACAGACAACGTCTGCAGCTGTGCAATCCCTCACCAGTATCCAGTAACCCTTCACCTGTGACCCAAAACCCTTCTCCAACCCCAGGTCGAGGTTCTGGATCGCCATGGCTCGGACGAGCCTGCTCAGAGCAGAACGGTTCCCCATCCCCCTCTCTCAGTCCTCAAGGGGTCCCCTCCACTCCCTCCACCCCGCAAGGCTTATCCTCAATCAACAGCCAGTCAGAGGAGGAGTGTGCCGTGAATAAACAGAGCACAAAGGAAATTCCAGATCCAGGTATAAAAAAATTACATGTATATGAAATATGAGGCCACTGAACTGACTTCCTGTTACATTGTATGATGTTTTGATGCACATTTAGTAGTGTTCCTATATCTGTTTACTGTGTCAGAAAAGTATACAGTTATCTTTTTGGCATGGCATTTCTCCAACCTTTGTTTAATCATGTTAAAAATATTTACCAAAATATCTACCAGATATAATATAATTGGATAGATATATACCAAATATATTCCATTAAGCATTAACATTTCTCTTGTATGTTTCTTTTGTACCAGGTACATTCTATGTCTTACAGTAAAAGGAAAGAAGGAAAAGACTTGCAGAGTCACTCAATCACTGTTGTCTTATGGGCTGTGTTTTTGTCTTCTCTTAAAGACTCAGAGACTCAGGAGTTAGACCAACCAGCTGTCGAGCCATCAGTGTCAGGATGTGTTCCGGAAGAGGAGGACTTTCAGCCGTCTGAAACTGAAGCAGCCAATGAGGTTCTGGATGAAACTGAGCCAGACAGTGGCCTGGGAGATAGCTCTGTGGAAGGAGGTAAGTTGCACTGGAACCTGCATATGAAATAAGTTACTATGCCTTTGAATATGCTATGATATAGTAGTAACTCGTAGCTTGTTCAACAGGTTTAGATCAGCATTCAGACTCTGAAACCAAAGTGCCACCCCCTGTTGTCCGGCTAGACACACAGCAGATGAACGGAATGGTGGATGATCGTTGTTCTGAGTCCTCCACAGATATTCTGGTGCATGTTACTTTTAATTTTTTCGTACTTTACCATTTTATTATGTTGGGCTGAGTGAATAAATTTTTTCAGGCAGTGTTTTCATTATTTTGGTCTGGTCTGTTGTTCCTTGTATGAGCAGGATGCAGAAAGCATGCAGGGCGGTCAGACAGCTGCCCGCTTCTCCCACATCCTACAGAAAGACGCTTTCCTCGCATTCCGCTCCCTCTGCAAGCTCTCCATGAAGCCCCTGGCTGATGGACCACCAGACCCAAAGTAAGAACTGAAGAAGTAAAAGCTGACTGACACACTGCTGCTTTGAAATGCTCACCCACTCATTTGAGTGCGTGTTCTGATACTCCTTTTAAACAGAAATGGACAATTAAATTAAAATTGGAAAAATGGATACGATTTTAATTAAAATAAATATGCAGTCTGCATATGCTGCATACTGCAAAGGGAATGTTTAAAGCGACTCATATGCTGAAAACAACACAACAGCAACAAGAGTGCTAATTCACTGTGACACATGCAGCGCTAGCAGATCGGATATTAGTAGAATTAAATCACAGCATTTTGTGCTTCAGTAATCACATTGGGTTGTACAACAATCATCTTGTCAGGAAGTGTTAAACTGCCATCAAAAACACAGCACCAGAAACGCCTTCAAGTCAAAAACATTTGGTTCAAAATAAAAGCTTGACACCTGCAATTTAAGAAATTGCGTCTGGAATATACTAGTGTTTAGTAATGGCACAAATCTTTAAGGCTTATTTGTATAAACTGTCATCTTCTTGGACTGCTAATTACTTTTCCAAGCTCTAAGCAGACCAGTTAATTGTAACATCTTGCGTGATCATAAAAACTGAGACTGTATGTTTTTGGAAGAACTTTGTGTGTTCTTGCTTCACAATGGACACTCCCTTTAATGAGGCAGAGGGTAGACAAAGTCTGTTATTTTTCTCTGTTCTTAAAAGAAGTGGATTTTAGGCACACTAGTCCACAACATTCAGATTACTGTAACTCAATCCTGTTCTTTTTCTATTCCGTTTGTCTCTTATCAGGTCACATGAGTTGCGTTCTAAGGTGGTTTCTCTCCAGCTGTTGTTGTCTGTGCTCCAGGGTGCTGGACCAGTGTTCAGGACCCATGAGATGTTTGTGAATGCTATCAAACAATACCTATGTGTGGCGCTCTCTAAAAACGGAGTCTCTTCTGTTCCTGAAGTATTCGAACTTTCTCTCGCTATTTTCTTGACTCTCCTCTCCTACTTCAAAGTTCACCTCAAGATGCAGATTGAGGTAAAGACTCGTATAATTCACATTTAGAAAAATGAACACTATCAAATCATCACTAGTCATTCTTATAAAATGGCCAAATATAAATCTGACATGCACAGAAGTCTCTCAATCTATGATGTCACACCATTTTTTTCCTTTTATCTTTTGCTTGTTCATCTTTTGAAACTACACCTCATTCCTTTCAGGTGTTCTTCAGGGAGATCTTTCTTACCATCCTTGAGACGTCATCCAGCTCCTTTGAGCACAAGTGGATGGTCATCCAGACACTGACTCGCATCTGTGCAGGTCTGTGTCTCCAAATGTACACTTGTCTAAAGCTCACAGATTGAGTCTAATGTTAAACCCAATGGTGAGTCAGTCCTGCTCCTCCTATTGCAGATGCTCAGTGTGTGGTGGACATTTACGTAAACTATGACTGTGATCTCAATGCTGCCAACATTTTTGAGCGGCTTGTAAACGATCTGTCTAAAATCGCCCAGGGTAGGAGTGGACAGGAGCTCGGCATGACGCCTTTACAGGTAGCTATCACTGGTTTCAAATAGCCACATACTGGCTACTGTGTCATTATACACTTTATAACCCAAGCGATGCAGTTAAGCGATATACGATACAGTTCAGTGTATGGAACAAAAAAAAAAAAACATGTTAAAACTGATGTGTGTAATTTCTTTTTCAATGTTAAAATTATGTTTAATTTCCCAGCTTAAGTAGAGTCAACTATTGATAAGCCAATTATATTTAATAAAAAATATATAATAAAGAAAAAACACGTACCCTATTAAAACATGCCTCCTATTTGTTTGAGGGACCTGTCTGGCAGGAAAATCTGTTTGTACAACCAGTGGAAGACTGTGGGGTGTTTTCTGAAATATTAATTTGAGTTTTGACTGGTTAAAACATTTATTTGCAGGAGTTGAGTTTGAGAAAGAAAGGGCTGGATTGCCTTGTGTCCATTCTGAAGTGCATGGTAGAATGGAGCAAAGACCTGTACGTCAACCCAAACCTGCAGGCCAACCTCGGTAAGATGGCTGTGGGGAGTTTTTATTTTTATTTTTTATTTTTTATATGTTTCAAGAATTTGAAATTATGACCCAGGTATTGTCTCTTACAATCAACTTTGGTAGCTATGTGGCATAAATTTAGTTGTTTCCTTTGTGCTGGGCTTAGATTTTTCTGTGATTTAATAGACTGTTGTGTGTTTTGTAGGTCAGGAGCGTCCAGCAGAGGGCGACATTGCAGATGGGAGGCTCCCTGAGCATCTGTCCTCACGCAGAGACAGTGTGAGCTCTCTGGACTCCACTGTGTCATCTGGTGTTCAGCAGAATCAGCCAGATCACCCTGAACAGTATGAGGTCATCAAGCATCAGAAAGAGATTATTGAGCATGGGATTGACCTGTGAGTGTTTTAATCATCTTTTTCTTTGTTTTTTATTTACATTTCCACATGGCAGTCATGATAACACTCTGAATGATTTAGCATGTTATGTTGGTATGACATATTAATGGATTTTGGAAGACTAGATCTGCTACGCTGCTGCTACTGCAAAAACATGCACAGACATACTGTGTTGAGCATGTGGACATCCTGCTGCATACTCAAACCCAAAGTATACTTATGTTTTGATGAGAAAACTTAGTGCCTGCATAAAGTCGAACGCTAGCTATTTTTCTAAGGTTGGCGCATGCATGCTACAGCTGCTTTGAGATACTGGGCTATTTCTCTTCAGGAGTTTAGACCCATACAGATGTCTTTTATATTCATTCAGACTTGAGTTATACAAATGCAGGTATCCTAGTATAAATCCTAGTGTATTGAGAGAAAATATCTTAATTTCTGAATATACATTTAAGAAATTAACAAAAGTAATTTAGGATGCAGATTCAAAAGTGTTTATTGCAATATTGTAGCCTTAATATAAGTTAAAATCTTAATTATCGTTAAAATAAAAATACATAAATGTTTTCAAAAAGAATTACGCACCGCTGATGCAACGCAAGATCACATTGTTGAAGAGCTGCATGTCCAGGTACTATGTAGGCTATGCTGTAACTGCCGTAGCTACATGTAGCCTATGGTAAGTTTGAGGCACATGTATAAACTGGACATTATTCAAAAGTGACTTGCAGTATGTTCAAGGTATGCAATTTATCAGTTGAGCTACAGGATTGTTTTTGTTACTAATTTCTGTTTCTTTAAGGTTTAACAAGAAACCAAAACGGGGATTGCAATACCTGCAGGAGCAAGGCATGCTGGGAACCACACCAGAGGACATCGCCCAGTTGCTGCACCAGGAGGAGAGACTAGACACAGTAAGTTCCCTCACTTCCCACTCATGCTTGCATTCATACATGGATAATTTAGCAAACTGACACATTTTGTGTGACATTATCAGCTGCTCAGGCTGTTATGTGAGCCCTGTCTCTGATGAATCATGTGATCAGACTCAGGTTGGCGAGTTTCTCGGAGAGAATGTGAAGTTTAATAAGGAAGTGATGTACTGCTATGTGGATCAGCTGGACTTTTGTGGCAAAGACTTTGTATCAGCACTCCGTGCCTTCCTTGAAGGCTTCAGGTTACCGGGTGAAGCCCAGAAAATTGATAGGTTAATGGAGAAGTTTGCTGCACGCTACCTGGAGTGCAATCAAGGGTGAGTAGTACAGTCTGAGGAAGAGTTTTATTTTTCAGCGCAATGTTTTTTTTTTGTATATGCTGACGTGTCAGTTCATCTGTAGGCAAACCCTGTTTGCCAGTGCTGACACTGCTTACGTCCTGGCCTACTCTATCATCATGTTAACCACCGACCTGCACAGCCCACAGGTAAGACTCTTTTCTAACTCATACTAGTTAATTCACCCAAAAATAAAATTGGCAATATTTATTAAACCTCATTTTGTTCCAACCCATATTACTTTTTTTTTTCTTCTAGAATGTTAGCCTTGGTCTCCTTTCACTTTCATTGAATGGAATAAATATGCAGTGAAAATGAATGGTGACTTGGGCTTACAATCTGCCTTACTAGCTCTTCCTAACTATTGCTTAGCAACGTCTAAAAATCACCCATTACACCTTAGCGAAGTGTTACTGACATTTGTAAGCACCACTTGCATTTTCTGCTAAAAATGGAAAAATTTACATTTGTTTTCTCCTCCTTCAGGTGAAGAACAAGATGACAAAGGAGCAGTATATAAAAATGAATCGGGGCATTAATGACAGTAAAGACCTGCCTGAGGATTATCTCTCCTCCATTTATGATGAGATTGCTGGCAAAAAGATTGCCTTGAAGGAGAGCAAAGAACACTCCATCACTCCCAAGTCCAGCAAACAGAGTAAGAGCATCTACATGAAATTCCAAGATCTTTCCTTGTGGAATTTGTTGTTAAAGGGTTACAAAATGAAAATTCTGTAAATTCTGTCACCCTCAGTCATTCCAGATGACTTTCTTCCATGGAATGCAAAAGGAGTTGTTCATGCTGCTCTTTCACATATGAAGAAATCATGTGGAAATGCGATGCCAAATGCTATTGTTTCTGGCTTATCACCTGACCAATTACGATTGTTCAAGTTTGAATATACGGAATGTGAATGAGATGTTAGAGCTACAGTGGAGGTGAAGATTTTCACTGAATAACACCTTAAATATCAGTCTGTTCTTCATGGAAAGCTATTGTATGCTTCAGAATAGTTGGAATGAAAAACACCTTTACTATTTAAACATACCATAGAACACCTTAAACATACTTTTATGGTGTTTTGTCTTTGTTCGGAGCATCACAGTCCCTGGACAGTCCCATGCTGTCATTGTTCGAAAAAGTGCATTAGGGATAATACACTAAACATTCTCTTTTGCATTCCATGGAAGTAAAAATGACATATGGGTTTGCAATAAAATCAGGGGAATTAAATGATGACAGAATTTTAAAATTAATTTAAAAACTCAACTTTGTTGAAAACTGATGTGAAGTGTTTGTGTTTACTGTAAGATGTAGCCAATGAGAAGCAGAGGAGGCTGCTGTATAACATGGAGATGGAACAGATGGCCAAGACAGCTAAAGCATTGATGGAGGCTGTAAGCCATGCTCAGGCCCCCTTCTTCAGTGCCACTCACCTGGAACACGTCCGTCCCATGTTCAAGGTAACAGCATGTCTCTTTGGTATTTCATGGACGGTTTGTTTCATAACCAAAAGTTGAATCAGATTCTATTATGGAAAACTGGAACAAGCCCTCATTGTTACGTCAAAAGGTTCACAAGCAGGTCACGGAAGAGAAAACATTCTGATAGTGTTACAGGAAGTGGTGGTTTCACACATCATTCTAGAATTTCAAACGTTGAAACTGAAGTATGTTTGCACTTTTTTTTTTGTGGTTTATTTGTCAGCATGTATACTTATGTGTATCATTTTATGTACAACAGCTGGCCTGGACACCCCTGTTGGCAGCATTCAGCGTGGGACTCCAGGATTGTGATGATCAGGAAGTGGCATCTCTCTGTCTGGAGGGCATCCGCTGTGCTATCAGGATCGCCTGTATCTTCAACATGCAGGTTTATGATTGGCTGCCTCTTATCAGCACTTTTCATATGAAAAATGTCAAAGCTATATTATTTGTTCCTGTTTTCAAGCATAGGCGTCATTTAAACGTGGAAGTCCCCAATACTTTTTTGCCATGGCCAAATATTATTTTTTTATTTTCTCCTTCCACTATTTGAAATAACTTGGAATAGTGATGTGTCTAATAAAAGAGGCATCTCCGATTATCAAGCATGCTCTTTTGCTGCCTTTACGTGCATCGTTATCTTGCTCTAGTGAAATTGCAAAACAAAACGTAAGGTTAGTACCTGGAACCCCCTTGTACACAAAGTGAATATGGTTACAAGAATTGTTGATCCATGCATTTTTCCACTGACCCTCAAAATCCCAGGTCTGACAGCAGCAGTGGCATCTGTTCATTTGAGCACTTGAATTGGTCCGCAGCTATGGTTGCTCACACACATCACTGAGCTATGAGAACTTACTTTTGTAATATGCCTAATGAAATCATTACATTTCATTTTCAATGTACCCCCACCATTTTTTATAGGGGTTTTCGAGAGAGAGAATGAGAGGGGATATAACAAAAGGCAAAAAACAAAGAGAGAGATGAGAAGAATTTTTTTTATAAATAAATAATGTAATATTAAAGTAAAACACAAAAGAAAACTACTTTACTATATAAGCCAATAATTAATTTAAGAAAACTACATAAGGTAATATGCTGTATTTACATATCTTTAAAAAAAATACAAATTATATCCATGCCCCCAAGCCTGGTCTCCCATATCTGAGATTTATTTTATATCTACTGTCCCTTTCTTTTTCTCTTTCACCGAATGTGCAGTTGGAGAGGGATGCCTACATCCAGGCCTTGGCCAGGTTTACGCTGCTTACCGCCAGCTCCAGTATCACAGAGATGAAGCAAAAGAACATTGATACCATAAAAACTCTCATAATGGTCGCACACACCGATGGAAACTATTTGGGCAACTCCTGGCATGAGGTTAGTCTCAAACAGCAAAAGATCTGGTCTGGCCCGGCCCACATAGCACCTTAGTAATGCGTACTTAGATGGGAAGAGATTGTCCAATCAACATGAAAAGTGACTGACCACAGTTAGTTTTGCTTTTACGTGCCATTTAGGACCTTTAGGTTATCTGAAATGGATTATGGCGCAATAATGGAAAGTAATAAATAATTGCTTATTTTTTCATCCAGTAGTAATAAGTACTGATTATTTCACAGACATTTTATTGGTTTAATTTCACTTTGTTACACTTGTGTTCCTGGTCAAAAATGAACAACCATTGAACATGAATGGATTCAAATACAAAATACATAAATATTAAGTGTTCAGGAGCATCCTGATCCTTCAGATGAGCACATATGGGTGTGTGTTTGCACACACAAAGTCTACAGACATGTGCGCACAGACACGCACATACAAATACACAAACATATTGTGTTGAGCGCCGCCTTGTGCATTGCCGTTCCATGCAAACTCTTTGAGGAATAAGATCTACTTATCATATGTTGTGTTTGGACTCGTTTGAATCAGGATAGTTTGCTGGAAGTTACTGTACATCATTGTCTATGTTTCTTTAAGTAACATGGAAAAACATGACTAAGACATTTCTGTTGATTTATATGTATGTGTCAGTGGGAATATCATCCACTACTACTCACTGCAGTTTGGTCTCTGAGGGAAATACATTTTCTCTTTGCATTCTGTTATATACCTTTCCAACAATATATAACACATGACTATTTAATCTTTTTTATGGTTTTAACAACTCTAAATATAATTGTGAATTCAAATGTGCAAATGATGAGAACAAAACAGTTCTTATTTGTCAGCAAATTTAAAGGAATTATTTAAGAATTAGTAGGATCATGTGTATGCATTGCAAAATTGTATTTTGTTCAAATCAAGCAAATGGTTATTAATTTATAGAAATATCGTTTTCCAGATGAATCTGTGCTGACAACATCGGTTATCACAGAAAATCCACTTGGATAGTTTTCCCCGTTGCGTCCGGTGCTGGATCGTCATTATACAGTAAGAGCGGCCTCTAGAGATGAAATAAAAACTTCACTGATGCCTTGTGGTGTTTGTTTTGACACGTGATACTACACTCTGCAACTTAAGATTTAAAACATCAACAATGAAAAGGAATGTATACAGTACACATTTTCATATAATTATAAAGTCATTTATTTGTTGACTAGATGCTGTATTAGTAGGGAACAGCAGTATGCTTGGTGACAAGGCTGAGGACGCTAACATTAAAAACTTAAGCAGTTAGAACAATGTGACAAAAATACACGCAAGTCCAACCCAAAAGTTTAAATGTCACGATACTATTACCATCTATTTGGATTAGTTTATATCCAGCTGGTCAAATTTATTTATGCTTAGTTGCATACTTAAAGCTAGTGATGTGAGAAAGCAAATTCATATATTCATGCAGCGGAGAGAAATGTATAAACAAATCAGAAACGCATCTGATTTCAATAAAAAGCATTTTTATCCTCACTGTAATACGATGACTTCAGATCGATCACATTCTTGTGCTAAAAAAGGCTAGACAGCACAGCAAATACAGTTTAACAGAAAGCGGGTGTTTCAGTATGCTTTTAAATTGATTTTTAATTATGCAGAGGGAAACAAAGATGTTCATATAGTGCGCATTTACATAGAAAATCAAATGGATGGTTGTAAAAGTGTTCTGTGTGAACAGCCCCTTATAGTTGTGGAGGTCTTTGGCTGTTGCGTCTTGCTCTCTTATAAGCATTTCTCAGATTAAGCAATGTGTTGCTTAAATGCTTTGTCAGGAAAGATGTTCAACTTGGAGATGTGTGTCGAGATCCTCGCGTTCGGTTCCAGTCTGTTGTGTTTCATCTGTTTGAACATCCCCTGGCCTGGGTTTATAGTCTGAGCCGCTTCACCACCGAGTTCAGCCGAATACCACTGCTATCTGTGAATATTGCTACTCCACATACAACTGTACTGAATAAAAAAAAAAACACAATGTGGTATTTCACTGTTGTTATGTAGCTTGAGCCTGGAGTAGTAGGAATCAGTGACTAAAACTTTTGATTTATTTTATGCACATTAGTTGATAATGAAATGCTCTTGTTTAACAGCCAGGATATGAATGTTCCTTGCAATAATATAATGGTGCTGAATGGTTTCTGTATTTATTGTGCCCTCTTGTTGTAAACATCATCAATTTAAAAATCAGCTGACTTTAAAATGTAAATATTCATATTTATTTAATTTAAAGTACAATAAATTTTCATGGTTCAGTCAGTACTGTTTATTTTTGTAATAAAGTTCGGCACTATTTTACTTTGAGTGTTTTTATTCAGTTTATAATCGGTTGATTAATCGGTTATCAGCAGGTACAGCCCAACTTAGTTATCGGAATCGGTAAAATCCACTATTGGTCGACCTCTTAATTTGTTGTTGTTGTTATTATTATTATTATTATTATTATTATTGTTTTCTGCAAGGTTTTAAGATTTGATGATGGTAGTCTCCTGGTAGTTGCATAAAAACCAATCAGAAAGACTAACATGAGGTGGGCATTAAACCCTACTAAGTTTCTATAATTCTTTTCTGGTCTCTTGTTCATCATGTGTAGATTCTGAGGTGTATCAGTCAGCTGGAGTTGGCCCAGTTGATTGGGACAGGGGTGAAGACGCGTTATGTCTCCGGTGTGGTCCGAGACCAGGGAGGCAGCATAAAGGGCTTCCCATCAGGGGGAGAGGAATTCATGCCCCTTGGCTTAGGTAATCTATTGTATGACTGAAGTTAATAGTGCTCAGAAAGGGTCTGTTTGTGTGGATGGTGTCCCCCTATGAAGCAAAACAATGTTATTGGTCTCCTGCAGGTACTCTGGTTGGTGGTCCAGACAAGCGTCAGATGGCTCATATCCAGGAGTCAGTAGGAGAGACCAGCTCTCAGAGTGTTGTGGTGGCAGTGGACAGGTGAGAGGGTGATTATAGGACAATACAAACATACAGTACAGTGTTGCTTATACTGTTTTTGTTTTTCTTTTGTCTGACCCTCCTACTCTCTATATTGTATGTCAGGATCTTCACTGGGTCCACCAAACTTGATGGAAATGCAATTGGTAAGGGTTTTTGTTGTTATTGTCTTTTACAATTGTTTGGTTTCATATTTGGGAGCAGTATTGGGGAAGCTACAAGCTTTTCTTTGTCAAGCTACCCCTTTAGAAATGTAGTTAAATAAGTGTATAACAAGTAATTACATTGCTAACTACATTGATGTTTTTTTAAAGGAGGCATCAGATTACAATGGTTGTCCAGTTTGTAAAGTATGTGAACTCAAATTATAGCTGTAGTCCTCATTTAGCAACTTGATGTGTTTTTTTTTGTTTGTTTTTTAGCACACAATGGTTTTAAAATTCTTCGAGTTGTGACTCTGTGTAATTTATGTTCTTGAGCAAAACATGACGTTAACAACAGACAATATTTTACTCATAAATCTTATCTCTTTTTTTTTTTTTTTAAAGCCCACTTGAAATTCCCAAGGGAACTCATGTCCAATTAGCCTCCTGCTACTTGTTGGAAAATGTTGCTTGTAACTACACTGTTTTGAAAACAGTTCAGCTACTGTCATGCTACTGAAAAATTTAGTTACATTTGTACACAGCTTGGGAGCAAGTCTGTGTGTTTACTCATGACTAACGAAATAGTTTTTTCTCATAAAACATACAGATTTTATTTTTCCTCATCCACTTGTAAACTTGGGTCAGTGTGGTTACTTTTAGTTCACTGAATACTCAAAATTAAAAACATATGCTAATTAAAATCAGTTTCTTTAAAATCGTGCATTTATTATAAAATTCTAAAAGATTAATTTGGTACATTGCATCATATAAAGTGACATGGATTGGGCTGCCTGAATTTCTACCTGTTTGTAATTGAGCTTTCTGTGCATCCAAGGAATTTACCTGGCACCCGGACTTTAAATTTGGAAGATATTGGATGAGATATTTAAAAAAGAAATCTAAAAAATAACATGCTGTCTCACTTTCCTAAATGATTGCTATAATCTTTGCTGTAGGTGTATGTAAGTAGAAGGTGATCTTTTTCAGACTGTTTACTTGATTGCCCTGTTATATAGCAGACACTTTTGTCCAGAGCAACTTCATGCAAATTACTTTGAAGGGCAGTCCCCCACCGCCCCCTTACAGCATCTTGGAACTGCATGCCATGTTTAAGGGCCTATAGAGGTTGGAGGGATTTTCCTGCATTAAATTAAAAAAAAAAAAACATTCGAATTTGCTTCAGCAGCCCAAAATTTTGCTTGGGTGGCCACTGAAGCAAATACTTGTTTTCGCCACTTTATTAGCACTAAATATGCTTCTCGTCTAACACACGCATCTACGTTTTCAGTGAGTGTCGCACCCCATTTCTGTAAGGATCCCTCGGCAATGCAACCAATCCAGCTTCTCTTGATATCACAGCACAGACCACAAAACTTGCGTAACCAATTTGAATTCCAATGAGGAGCTTAAAACTTAAAAGCACCATGGAAGAATTCAAGCAACTCAAAGAGATAGACAGTGTGACTACTGTCCACCAATTATGAGAAAAACAGCTACACAACAGTGTTAATCCCAAAATAAAAAGTTTTTTAAACACCACCACCCATACTATAATGCAGTATCACAGTAAACTTTTTTTATAAAAAACTTTTTTAATATAATTGAATTTTTATATTAAATGATCATTCAGGGGAATATACAGTCCCCTCTGAAACTATTGGAATGGCAAGGCCAATTCATTTGTTTTTGCTATACACCAAATTCATTAGGTTTGAGATCAAAAGATGGATATGAGATGAGAGTTAAGATTTCAGCTTTTATTTCCTGGTATTAATATCTAGTTGTGTTAAACAACATAAAACATAGAACCGTTTGTGTCAGACCACCCAAATATTAGGCAAGCAAAAGATAAGTTTTGAAGTAGATTCAAGTAAATAACACTTTATATTTGGTTGTATATCCCTTGCCTGTAATAACTGCATCAAGCCTGCGACTGACTGACATCACCAAATTGTTGGTTTCTTCTTTTGTGATTCTTTTCTTGGCATTTTCCGCAGCTAAAAACTGAGAAAGCGTTCAGTTGCTGTTTGTTTTGGGGTGTTTCTCCCTTCAGTCTCCTCTTCAGGAGGTGAAATGCATGCTCAATTGGGTTGACTTGGCCAGTCTAAAACCTTCCACTTTTACCCCATGATAAAGTCCTTGTTGAGTTGGCATTGTGTTTTGGATCATTGTCTTGCTGCGTGATAAAGTTCCTCCTGATTAATTTGGCTGCATTTTTCTGTAAATTGGCTGACAACGTTCCAGTAAACCTCTGAATTATCAATAAAGATTAGTGAGCCTGTTCCAGAAGCAACCATGCACGCCTCAGCCATAACACTACCTCCACCATGTTTCACAGTTGAGCTTGCATGTTTTGGAGCATGAGCAGATCCTTTCTTCCTCCACACTTTGGCCTTTCCATCACTTTGGTAGAGGTTAATCTTGGTCTCATCAGTCCATAAAACTTTGTTCCAGAACTTTTGTGGTCTTCAGATTCTTCCAGCTAATGAGTGGTTTGTATCTTGTGGTAAGGCCTCTATATTTCTGCTCTCAAAGTCTTCTTTGAATGGTGGATTGTGATACCTTCACCCCTGCCCTGTGGATGTTGTTGATGTCACTGACTGTTGTTTTGGGTTTTTTCACAGCTCACGCAATGTTTCTGTCATCAGCTTCGGTGTCTGCTGCTCAGTACACCAGTGGTTTCTTCCTTTTTCAGGACATTCCAAATTGTTGTATTGGCTATGTCCAATGTTTGTGCAGTGCCTCTGATTGAGTTTTCCTCTTTTCTCAGCTTCAAAATGGCTTGCTTTTCTCCTATAGACAGCTCACTGATCCTCATGCTGGCTTATCCTTTTTAACAAAAACATGCAGTCTTTACAGGTGAAACTTAAGGCTAAAACCAAGAGTAGATGTTCAGAGCTATTTATTGTTTAAACAATAAAATAGGACACACCTGGGTAACAAGAAACACCTGTCTGTCACATGTTCCAATATTTTGGGTGGTCTGATACAAAAGGTTCTATGTTTTATGTTGTTTAGCACATCTAGATGTAAATACCAGAAAATAAACCAGCTCTTTTATTCTACATGGAGCAGGCGGGGCCCTCATGGGGGCTGCCATTTTAGAATGACATGACCGGCTGAATACTACTCAATTTCAGTAACCTTTTTGTTATTGGACACACTTTTAATGATTAAATTAATCATGGCCGATTGTGAATAGTGAATTTCTACAATGGCATCTGTTACTGAAAACTATTGATTTTGAATTATGCTGCATCCACACCACTAGGTGTCACTGTAATCCTAGATGATGTGAAAAATGTATTGAGTGAACCTTTAATTGTATAATGTATATTTAATTTTTCTTATTACCACAATAATGAGCCATCCATGGTCTTACCTATGGGTGTGGCATTACAAATTCTGCAATAGAAGAACTATGGTAAACGTAAAAGTCTTGAGACTGAACCTGGAATTATTGTGTTAACAACACCCGACTCCTAAACATAGGTTACTGAAACTCAAAAAGGCCCTCTGTATTGTCACTGCTCGTCTACTCACTCTTCCAACCCACACTGTGACAATACATACAGCTCATTCACTTTCATACTTCTTGAACACAGATACTGTGTTCTGCCAATAGGAAAGTGTTTTTGTGTTAATTGTGAAGTCTTCTTTCATCTCCAGTGGACTTTGTGCGCTGGTTGTGTGCTGTATCTATGGATGAACTGGCCTCTGCGCATCAACCACGCATGTTCAGTCTGCAGAAGATTGTGGAGATCTCCTACTACAACATGAACCGCATCCGCTTGCAGTGGTCGCGGATCTGGCAGGTTATCGGAGATCACTTCAACAAGGTCAGTAGCCTTTACCTTAAGGCTAAAGTATACAATGCAGCCCAGTTTTTGTAACCTCTCGCACCTGAGCGTGTCTTTGCACATCTTCTGCCAGTTGTAGTGCGCTTACGTCGAACGAGTCTGTGTGGACTCGCACTCAAATTAACTATACTTTGGAAGGCTAGAACACCCGACATGAAAAAAAAAGTAGTATAGACCTTATTTCTTTGATTTTTTTTTTTTTTTTTTTTACTAGACTGTAAGGGATAGACTCAGTCTCTTCAATGGGCTGTAAATCTGTCCAAGAACATTCAGTATACAAAGAACTCCAGACAACATGAGTTGTGGAAAATCAGATTTGATCTAGGAGCTTTATACTGTGTGTGCGCCATTGAAGATATGGTAAGTCTATCCCTCACAGCCTCATTGTTATTCCCATTAAAAATGATGAAATGAAGATTACACTAGCGTGAGTAAGGTGTGTATACCCTAGCCCAGGGGTGACCAACCCTGCTCCTTGATAAGCTGGTTCAGGTGGGTAGGCAGCTCTCCAAGAGCAGGTTGGTCACCCCTACCCTAGCCTTTATGCTGCTCAATATTTTGCTAACACCATAATGATTATGACATAACAATATCTGATGAAACTAGTTTATCAGAGATTCCAGAATTGTTCCCAGAGGTTAGGTCTCGGGACACTTGAGCAACACATTTTAGCAACACTAATTAAGTAAAACCTCAATATCTGATTGTGTTTTGTTTTTTGTTTTTTTGTTTGCTGGTTTGGCAGGTGGGTTGTAACCCTAATGAGGATGTGGCCATCTTTGCTGTGGACTCCCTGAGACAGCTTTCTATGAAGTTCTTAGAGAAAGGAGAACTGGCCAACTTCCGCTTCCAGAAGGACTTCTTAAGGCCATTTGAACACATTGTGAAGAAGAACAGGTGAGTAGATGGGTGTTAGAGTGGAAAAAACGCAGAGAAGGGAAACTTCAGTGATGGATGTGATGAAAAGAAAACTGTTAAATTATGCAATTTCATGAGAATGAGGAAAATGTTGTTTCTACTCTAATTTCCTTTATTTGTTCTGTAGGTCACCCACTATACGAGATATGGTGATACGTTGTGTGGCCCAGATGGTGAACTCCCAGGCTGCGAATATTCGCTCTGGATGGAAGAACATCTTCTCTGTGTTCCACCAAGCAGCATCAGACCATGATGAGAACATTGTGGACCTTGCCTTTCAGACCACTGGACACATTGTTAGTAAGTACCAGCCAATGGCCCTTTTTCAGATCATGAACAGGTTTTTTTTTTTTATCTTTACAAAAAACATCTCATCTTCCGCACAGTGAACACATTTCAGCAGCACTTCGCTGCAGCCATTGACTCTTTCCAAGATGCTGTGAAGTGTCTGTCAGAGTTTGTTTGTAATGCTGCGTTCCCTGACACAAGTATGGAAGCCATCCGGCTAATCCGTTACTGCGCTAAATACGTGTCTGACCGGCCACAGGTGAGTGCTCTTACCTTGGACTTAGTGATTCCAGAGCTTTAAAGGTTTTGTTACATTTTAACCACTATCCCCCTTAACAGGCACTGAGAGAGTACACTAGTGATGACATGAACGTCGCCCCTGGCGATCGTGTTTGGGTGCGAGGCTGGTTCCCCATCCTGTTTGAACTCTCCTGCATCATCAACCGCTGCAAACTAGATATCAGGACCAGGTGGGTCCTTGTCAACAGCTTAACCATTCTCTTCTCCTCCATATACAAACAGTGAGATAATGTGGCTTTATGGGAAGTTTATTCAGAGGTTGTGTTTGTGTGATGCAGGGGGCTGACCGTCATGTTTGAGATCATGAAGAGTTATGGACACACATTTGAAAAGCACTGGTGGCACGATCTCTTCCGGATCATCTTCCGAATCTTTGACAACATGAAGCTCCCAGAACAGCAAACTGAAGTGAGTCAGAGTGTTAGTTGCAATTTAAGGGGTCATACCTGATGTTCATGTTGAATATTTGTAAAAAAATAATTTTTGCACTGAAAATAATTGTAATGTAGTTTAATAGTAAAAGTTATTTTATATAGCACCTTTAAAGAAGCTTCTCAAGGTGCTTTTCATAAAAAGACAAGCATAAA
Organism: Moxostoma hubbsi; assembly: GCA_032164185.1. NCBI lineage: Eukaryota > Metazoa > Chordata > Actinopteri > Cypriniformes > Catostomidae > Moxostoma > Moxostoma hubbsi. The sequence continues at coordinate 66,884,736 of JAVLUX010000001.1, forward strand.
AGAATACAAAGCATAAAAATGGAGCATATAAACATGCATGTCATGTCATAAAAATCAAGTAAAAGCTGTCCTGAAAAAAAATATGTTTTAAGAGAAAATGTATATATACCTAAGGTCTGTGCTTCTGATATCAGCTGCAAGATATTTCCACAATTTGGGAACATAAGAATAAAAAGCCCTGTCACCCATAGAGCGTAAACTAGTCTAAGGTACAGCTGAAAGACCAGATTTAGGGGTGCAGAGATTTTGTTTTGGGGTGTAAAGGGTTAAAAGCTTACACAAATACTGAGGAGCCAAACCACGCAAAGCCTTGTAGGTAAGCATGATCATTTTAAAATCAACACGAAACCTGATAGGGAGCCAATGCAAGGATTCCAAAATAGGAGTAATGTAATCAATTGTCCTGGCCCTAGTCAGGATTCAACTGCTGAATTTATCACATATTGTAATTTATTTGATGTGAATTTCCACCCTCTTTCTGACCCATAGATTTAAAGGGTACATTTTTTGCTGTAGTGCCATTTTGAAACACTCCCTTTGCATATGAAATGAGCAACAGCAAGTACATGCAGGCTGAGGGTGTGCTGTCGGATCCAATGTAGTTTTAAACTCTCCTGTCATCAATATCAGCCTCTTAGTGACTGGTTCACAAAACAATTCATACAGAAATGTGCTTCTCAAATGTTCAGATCAGACTTAAATGATCAGGAAATTTTAGCCACTCTTTCCAAACATTGAGATGCTTCAAAAGGATATGCAGAGAGCCAGGTGCTACAAAGTAGAGGACGACCAATAACTAAGGTGGTGGAAAAGGCAGATAATGATTATTCGGCCAGTAGATTTTAAAATCGATATATTGAATGTAAAAAAAATACAAATTCTTAGTCTTTTCTTACTGAGACGCCACTGACATGGTGGCTGCAAGAGTCCAAAATGAGTAAAATCCCAGATATGTGTTTGTTGTGCAACCAAAATCCCAAATATTATCAGAAGAAATTAAGTTTTGCTGCATAACATGGGACATTTAATTATAAACAAAACTGAAATACACTTAAGGTATCTTATTTTGGACTTAGTTTTCTGTATTCTCTCACACACACACAAGGTTAACAAAACATGCAAAAGAATCACTACAAAGTAACCATTGCCAAATGGGCTAATAAATATTGAATGAGCAGTAATTAATTCAATGAAAATTATCTTCTGCAGTACAATGATTTTTAGAAGAATATCTCAGCTCTGTAGGTCCATACAATGCCTGTGAATGGTGACCAAATGGTGGTCCAAATATTTCACATGAAGGCAGCATAAGAGTAATCCAAATGACTCCAGTGGTTTAATCAGTGTCTTCTAAAGCGATCCGTTCAGTTTTGGGTGAGAACAGACCAAAATGTAACTCCTTTTTCATTGCAATTCTTGAAAACAGTCTCCTTGGCAAACTTGATTTCAAGCTTTATTACTCCATGCATGCATCAAGCACTAGGAAGTGTAATCAAGCATGAAATCATGATCACACCTAGTGACTGCAATGGTAAAATGTATGGTGAAAAATTTGTTATATTTTGGTTTGTTCTCACCTAAAACCTTTGCTTCTGAAGACAATGATTAAACCATTGGAGTCGTATGGATTACTTTTATGATGCCAATATTTGATATTCGGACCTTCAGAAGTCTGGCCACCATTCACTTGCATTGTGTGGACCAACAGAGTAGAAATATTCTTCTAAAAAAATCTTAATTTGTGTTCTGCAGAAGAAAAAAATGTCATCACATCTGGGATGGCATGAGGGTGGTTAAATAATAAGAGACTTTACATTTTTGGGTGAACTATCCCTTTAACAGTAAATCATTCATCAATTGTAGATCATCAGTGATTGCTTGCCAATTTTCGTGTCTTTTTTATAACATTTGCATTAATAATCGTGAATTAGTCCATAAATAGTGATGGTGACAGAGACTTGACTACATTACAAAGCTCTATATGTAAATATTCACCAAATTAAGCTTTTTGTATCTTATATATTCACCAGATGAAGGGTTTTTACATTAACTCTTAAGATTAGTTCCTATGATATTTAGGAATAACAGTATCTGGCTTTCTCCTTATTCTGATCGCCAAGTAGCCATTATTGATATGTAAATGAGAGCAGTTGGTTTGTAAATTTAATTTGTTTTTACAGCTTGTTTTCATAGCGCATCAAGCTCCAAAAAGATGAAGAAAAATTTTATTCCTCATATTCCTTTTAATATGACTTTTTAAGTTCCTGGTTCTCCAGTGTTTGTATATTGCAGCTAATAAGTGATGAGAAGTCCGAAATTATCATAAAATCTGATTTTTGCCATTTTTGTTTTGCATAGAAAACAGAGTGGATGACTACTACGTGTAACCACGCCCTCTACGCTATCTGTGATGTGTTCACACAATTCTATGAACCTCTCAGTGAAGTACTGCTGGCAGATATTTTTGCACAGCTGCAGTGGTGTGTGAAACAAGGTGGGGAATTTACTAATCTGGTGCACTATTCATGAGGGAGAGTTTGGGATTTTTTGGACCTGTCCTGCCACTTTACTCCACTACAGATGGCCATTAATCTGTGATACCTGCACGTCACATTGGAAAAACATATTTGCCCAGCGGGTGGTGTTGTTTTAAAGCAGCAGTGTTTGGTAATAGTGGGAAACTGTTAGTGTGTTGCACTTAGAACTCCGCTTCTGTTGTCAGATAATGAGCAGCTGGCGCGGTCAGGTACAAACTGCCTGGAGAACCTGGTGATCATGAACGGTGAGAAGTTCAGTGGGGAGGTGTGGGAAGTCACCTGCGCCTGCATGCTGGACATCTTCCAGACCACCAGCCCTCATGCGTATGTCACTATTGCACACCACTATCTGTTTCACTGACATTTGACAGCCTGCTGTTTGAATGTGTTTTGATTTGCTTCAATTTGATTTGTAGGGTTGCACCAATTGTTTTTTTGTTTTTTCGGACGAAAGCAAAATAATTGTGAAAAAAAAAAGAGAAATGTTTACTAAACTTCATGTTGTTCCAAGCCCATGTGGCTTTCCTTCTCATGCAGAAAATAAAAGGAGATATTTAAATAAACATCCCAGTCCGTCTTTTCAATACAACGGCAGTTGTTACTCACTTTATAGGTAAAAAGGACCCAAAAGTGTCATAAACGTAGTCTATGCGACTCATGTGTCATATTCCAAGTCTTCTGAAGACATACAAAATCTTTTGGTGAGAGACAGCCAGAAATTTCAGTCATTTATCAGTGAAAATAAAAGTTGTTTAACCACTGTGAGAGCAGCTTGTTCACTGTGGCACATTTGCTGTCTACACTGGACACAAGTATTGTGTCAGAAGTACTAGAACCCCATTTATTATTTATGTTGTTATTTTTTTTGTGGATTGGCATGCCCAATTCCCAATGTGCTTTTTAGTCCTCGTTGTCACGTAGTGATTCACCTCAATCCGGGTGGCAAAGGACAAATCTGCCTTCACGTTTGATACCGTCAACCCACACATCTTGTGTCTTGTTGAGCCCGTTGCCATGGAGCCATAGTGCGTGTGGAGGCTTCACGCTTTCTACCGCAGCATCCTCGTTCAACTCACGCACCGCACCCCACCGTAAACGAACCACATTGTAGCGACCACGAGAAGGTTATCCCATGTGAGACTACCCTCTCTAGCAACCAGGCCAATTTAGCTGCTTAGGAGACCTGGCTGGAGTCACTCAGCAGGAACTAGATTCGAACTAGCAAAATCCAGGGGTGGTAGCCAGCATCTTTACCACTGTGCTACCCAGGCCCCCATAGAACCCCATTATTATCAATGATTCTGTTCACGCTGGAAGCGCTGGTGCGTCGCGTCCGCTGCGTCGTCAATAAACGGGTGTCTCGTTCCATTTTGCACTGCACGTGCTGCCGCTACTACAGAAGTTAAATGGTTTAGAATGTTCGTTTTTTTAGCACTAAAGTGTTCGGTGCATCACTACTGATTTGTACTCCACAATTTTCTATTTTCCTCAAACTGAGAGGTTTTTCCATATGTCTCAGATATTCAGTCATATTTCAGAGATCCTACTTAGCATAGGTGCTCACATGAATAGGCTGTTTGTTAAGCTCTGCTCATGAAATGCTCTTTCAGTCTGATTCTGACTTTGCTCTTAACAGCTTGCTAACATGGCGACCAGCTGGGCAAGAAGAGGAGATGGGAGAAGGGAAACACATGGTGAGATGACAGGAACTTAAGTAAATATTGCAAATATGCGAACACAAAATCAGCCACAAATTAGCACATTCTAAGTCCTTATTCTACAAGTAATTTTAGTTTTCAACCCTCTCCTTACACCCTACTGACACCCACCACAGTCTCTGCTTGCTTTTAGGAGCATACAATTCCATTTTTGGCTCTGGTTTACAAGTAAACTAATGCATCTCTGTGCTTATTTGTCTGTGTTTTAGGATGTTGAGATGGATTCTGTGTCCCAAAGCAGTTTTGAGAGGACTGTGTCAGAGAGAGGCCACAGTCAAATGTCCACAGCTAGTGATGAAACCTGGAAAGGAAAGTCCCATGCCAGTACGTACTGTAATGTACTCTTTGCCTTTGGGTGAACCTCACGAAACCTGTAAAGAAAATATATAGGTCTATTTCAAACCACATTTAAAAATTGAGCCCATTTTTTGCACCATAAAAATTTATGATGCACCATCTACTCTTCCACCATTATTTCATTCTCAATACTGTAGTTAATCTCATTCTCAATACTGTAGTTTGAATAATTATATGATATATTATTTGAATTGTGAAGTATTGATGTGTCATTGTAGTATTTGTTGTTCGAAATTACATTTATGCTTATTCAAATATAAAAATCATTGTATTTTACTATTTTTACTGTATTTAAAAAAAAATCCCATTCGAAGAATTCTTATGAAAATGTCACAATATAAACAACTCACAACTCGCCCACATTGTCTCACCATCTATGAGACAAGTAAGAAATCTAAAGAGCTGCCCAAATCACATATTATTTTTTGGACTTTCCACCAGCAGCTACATTCTGTTTGGACTGTTTGACCTCTTCCCTTTTTAAACGGTTTTGCAATTATTCCATTTGTATCAAGTCAATTTATTGACCAAAATTCATAATCTCTTACGTATGTTGTCCTCAACTGGTTTTGCTTTAAGAATCATATTTTACATTGAACATCAAGTGCCAAACCATCATGATATCAATCCTGTAACCTTTATTTATTGTAGTCTGGATTGTGTTTTTTTTCTTTTCCCTTATGTTGTTTTGAAATCTGTTTTCGAGGATGACAACATCTGCCTAATTTGGCTAGCTTCTACCAAGAAACTTGTGACGTGCTTAAAATTAAAATCCCATATGTTTTACTATTATTTTAAAAGAATGAGTATTTGATTATTTGTGTTTTATTATTTGAATTTGGCATTGTTTTTCCCTGCTCTCCACGACCCTATCAGAACAGAACATGTTTGCGATGGAGAGGTTATAGATTACCTCTGTCAATTACAATATCTTTTTGCTGTCTTATCATCTTACCCTGTTTCACTAGTCTTTCTGTCCAGAGTTCTTCCTCCATCTATGTTGTGACGTTACTCTCTAATGTGGTGTGATCTAGGGGTCTCGGACCACAGGCTGTTTGCAGGGCTGCTTATAAAGTGTGTAGTACAGCTGGAGTTGATTCAGACCATAGACAACATTGTATTCTATCCGGCTACCAGCAAGAGGGAGGATGCTGAGAACATGGCCGCTGCTCAGGTTTGTTGGAGTCAGTGAATTTGCATTTATCCCAGTTAAAAAAATGCAGACCATACAACAGTCTGATTGGTGTATTTTAATCAATTGTACACCTCAAAAATAACTAGTCATCTGTCCTAGATGGCATCTAAATAATTCCTAATTCAATTTATAGATTGTTTTAAGGGTCATTATCGTGAGAAATCAAAAGTTCAAATCTTTTAAAAACCCACACCTATCATATCACTTCTGAAGACACAGATTTAACCACTGGATTCTTATGGATTACTTTTATGCTGACATATGTGATTTAAAAAAAAAAAGAAAAGTAAAATATATATTTTATATATATAAATTCTGTGCGATTAATTTTACCCAAAAAATTACGTGTTAAAAAAATTTACGCAATTAATCGCATGCCCACGGACCATAATAAGGAAGATTCCTGAGAAACGCAAGCTTGTAGTTCCACCTGTTTACTCCAGAGGGCAGTAAGTGAAATCTCAGCTGTGTGAACAACGCGCAGTTTATACAGTGAAGAAAACGCTTCAGTAGGCAGAACAACACAAACTTGCGTTACGTTCTTGCATTCAAAACACTTGGAGCGCAAATGCGAACTAAGGGATCTCAAGATTAAAAGGGATCTCAAGAGTATTAAACTATATTAGCTTGACACAGTGACCTAAACATTTTATGTTTATGATGCAACACACCTGAGACAAATAAATGTAAGAAATAAATAACATGCCTTGACATTTGTGCTTTTTTCAGTTGCTTAAAAACATTATTAAACATTGTATGGACCAAAAGAGCTGAGAAATTCTTTTAAAAATATTTATTTGAGTTCAGCAGATGAAAGAAAGCCATACACATTACACATAACTATTCTTTCAAATTATAAGTGGAGCTTAGAGAGAAAAGTGTTTGGACCCCTTTAAGAGCTCAGATGTGTTTACATTTTATTTTTTGACTGAAAACATCCACTAAACACATCTAACTTGTTTGTGTGGACATACAGATGAAACTATGGTTTGGGGACTGAGTGTCTTTTGTCTTTTGTGTGTTGTCTGGCAGAGAGATGCACTTGAGGAGGCAGAAGAGGGGGAAACGGAGCCTGATCAGGGCATGTACAGACACCTGTCGTCACAGCACCTCTTCAAACTGCTTGACTGCCTCCTTGAGTCCCATAGGTTTGCCAAGGACTTCAACTCCAACAATGAGCAGAGGACAGCACTCTGGAGAGCAGGTCTGCCCTGCTGCATCCATTATTCCATATATTCAGTGATACTGTGATTGCAAACCTCAATCTTTTATTTGCTTGTCTGGGTTGTGGTAATGCGGTTATTTTTTGGGAGGCCTTTTTTATTCTGCATGTCTTTTATTAATCTGTGCTTTTATGTGTGGGTTTGTGTGTAGGGTTTAAGGGAAAGTCAAAACCAAATCTTCTGAAGCAGGAGACCAGTAGTCTGGCCTGCAGTCTGAGGATCCTCTTTCGCATGTACTCTGACACGCAGCTGCAGGACTCGTGGCCAGACATCCAGACACGCCTGCTGCAGTGAGTGCAAATGATCACACCCGCTCACCAAGACCAACACACAGAATTGATTATATACTATACAACATACCTGCGTGTGTCCTATTATTTAAAAAAATGCATTTGCTTTGTTTATTTTTTTTATTTGAGGTGTAACATGATTAACATCTCAGCAATTCTGATGATTTGAAGGTGTTAAACATGTATGCTACAATCATCACTCTGATATGTACCAATTAGTACTGCACTCAGCTATAGATAGACTATCAGTCAAAAGTTTGGGCACAGTTTGTTTCTCATGGTCTTAAACACCTTTATAACTCTAGGCTTATGCTTGAAATTAGGTTTGTAGACATCTAAATTGTGCCTACATATTAATTTCCTTAAAAAACTGAAGTTTAGATTTTTGAAAAATCATTCAAATTGATTAATTTGAGTGTATGGTGAAGGCAAATCAGCCAAGAAGTGCCCAGCATACATGAGAACACTCTTCAATTCTATTTAAAAAGCATCTCGGGTGGATACATCATGATGATGGTTTAAAGAATGCCCAGGTTGTGCAGAGATGTAAAATAGGCAAAGGGTGGCTACTTTGACATAGTTGCTAAAATAAAAGTTAGTTTAGATTTGTTTAACATCTTTTGATTACTAAAAAATTTCCATATTTCCTCTTGTTATTCTGGTAATTTGCAATATGGTTGTATTTGTTTACATTAGTTGTATAGTGAACTAACAATGAAGAAATATATTTTACTTCATTGAGTAATTAAACTTCTCAAATGACTATTGTTCATTATTTATTCATGTTAGTTCATAATGCATAGTGCATAATGCAAACTAATGTTAACATAAATACAACTTTTTAAAGGTAGAAAATGTATTAGTATATGTAGAAATAAACATTAAGATTAATAAATGCTGTAAAAGTGTATTGTCCATTGTTAGGGATTTATTCACTCTTATGCCATCCCAGATGTATATGACTTACTTTCTTCTGCTGAACTCAAATGGAGATATTTTTTAAGCATTTCTCTGCTCTGTAGGTTCATACAATGCAAGTGAATGGTTGCCAAAATCTTCAAGTTCCAAAAATCACATAAGTCAGCATAAAAGTAATCTATAAGACTCCAGTGGTTAAATCAATATCTTCAGACGTGATATGATGAGAAACGGATCACTTTCACATACTACTTGTGTTTTTGTTGATTCACATTATTTGTGCATATCACCCCCTACTGGGAAGGGAGAAGAATTTGTAGCATAAAACTACTTTAATATTGTGTTCTGCAGAACAAAAAGTCGTACACATCTTGGATAGTATGTGGGTGAGTAAATGACTAAGAGAATTTAAATTTTTGTGTGAACTATCCCTACAACTTCTGTGTTAAATTATGTTAACGTATACAACCATATTGTAAAGTTTTACCATTATTTAATAGTTTTTTTACTTTTATTCTAAAATGTGTATTATAAATAGTAATAATAAAGAATGAGTGGGTTTGTCAACTTTTGACAGGTATTGTAGATGTCTTCATGTACATCTGTAAACAGGGATGCAAACTTAAAAAAAACGTTATAAATACATCACTGTTAGTGATGAGTCATAAGAACTGAAATAAGATGAGGAAGTTCTCTGATTTACATGTTCTGTACGAGTGGTTTTTGGGACCGATGAGGTAATGTGTACATTTGTGTGTTGATTTAGAGTGTGTAGTGAAGCACTGGCTTACTTCATCAGTCTAACCTCAGAGAGCCACAGAGAAGCCTGGACGAGTCTCCTGCTGCTACTCCTCACCCGCACACTCAGACTGCATGATGACAAAGTGATAACACACACAAACACTTCCTCTCTTTTAACCTGAACATTTAGCACTTTTTACCTTTCATATTTAGTCAGAAATTAAATGGGTTTGGCCACATGATCCTGGATTTAATTGGAAAATATTGACCTCGTCTGAGAGATAGAAAAAACAGAACTGTATCAGTAATTTCTTTTATAGCTGTACAGGTGTGTTATTTCCTGCAGGAAAGCCCTGTTTTGATTATCTCTCTTATCCTTTAGGTGTCTCTGTTAAGTCTTTTATTACAGGAAGCTCTCTGATGATATGCCAGTTTGTCCGTGTGATGACCTTACATGTAAAAGAGACTTGTAGCTCTAGGGGCCTTCCCTTTCCAGAACTAAAATAGACTTTTCCATTCATCCATCCATCCATCTTCTTCCGCTTATCCGGGGCCGGGTCGCGGGGGCAGCAGTCTAAGCAGAGATGCCCAGACTTCCCTCTCCCTAGACACTTCCTCCAGCTCTTCTGGGGGGACACCGAAGCGTTCCCAGGCCAGCCGGGAGACATAGTCTCTCCAACGTGTCCTAGGTCTTCCCCGGGGCCTCCTCCCAGTGGGACGTGCCCGGAACACCTCCCGGGGAAGGCGTCCAGGAGGCATTCGAAACAAATGCCCGAGCCACCTCAACTGACCCCTCTCGATGTGGAGGAGCAGCGGCTCTACTCTGAGCTCCTCCCGAGTGACCGAGCTTCTCACCCTATCTCTAAGGGATCGCCCAGCCACCCTGCGGAGAAAGCTCATTTCGGCCGCCTGTATCCGGGATCTTGTCCTTTCGGTCATGACCCAAAGCTCATGACCATAGGTGAGAGTAGGAACGTAGATTGACCGGTAAATAGAGAGCTTTGCCTTGCGGCTCAGCTCCTTCTTCACCACAACAGACCGGTACATCGACCGCATTACTGCAGAAGCTGCACCGATCCGTCTGTCAATCTCCCGTTCCATCCTTCCCTCACTCGTGAACAAAACCCCAAGATACTTAAACTCCTCCACTTGAGGAAGGATCTCCCCACCAACCTGAAGGGAGCAAGCCACCCTTTTCCGACTGAGGACCATGGCCTCGGATTTGGAGGTGCTGATCCTCATCCCGGCCGCTTCACACTCGGCTGCAAACCGTCCCAGCGCATGCTGAAGGTCCTGGTGTGAAGGGGCCAACACGACAACATCATCCGCAAAGAGCAGAGAAGAAATCGTGTTGTCCCCAAACCTGACACCCTCCGGCCCCTGGCTGCGCCTAGAAATTCTGTCCATAAAAATTATGAACAGAACCGGCGACAAAGGGCAGCCCTGCCGGAGTCCAACATGCACTGGGAAGAAGTCTGACTTACTACCGGCAATGCGAACCAAGCTCCTGCTTCGGTCATACAGGGACCGGACAGCCCTTAGCAAAGGACCCGGGACCCCATACTCCCGGAGCACCCTCCACAGGCCGCTTCGGGGAACACGGTCGAATGCCTTCTCCAAATCCACAAAGCACATGTGAACTGGTTGGGCAAACTCCCATGAACCCTCCAGCACCCTGTAGAGGGTATAGAGCTGGTCCAGTGTTCCACGGCCCGGACGAAAACCGCACTGTTCCTCCTGAATCCGAGGTTCCACTATCGGCCGTATTCTCCTCTCCAGTACCCCGGCATAGACTTTCCCAGGGAGGCTGAGAAGTGTGATCCCCCTGTAGTTGGGACACACCCTCCGGTCCCCCTTCTTAAAAAGAGGGACCACCACCCCAGTCTGCCATCCCAGAGGCACTGTCCCCGACCGCCACGCGATGCTGCAGAGGCGTGTCAGCCAAGACAGCCCCACAACATCCAGAGACTTGAGGTACTCAGGGCGGATCTCATCCACCCCCGGTGCCTTGCCACCAAGGAGTTTCTTGACTACCTCGGTGACCTCAGCTAGGGTGATGGACGAGTCCACCTCTGAGACCCCAGTCTCAGCTTCCTCAATAGAAGACGTGACGGCGGGATTGAGGAGATCCTCGAAGTATTCCTTCCACCGTCCGACGACATCCCCAGTTGAGGTCAACAGCCGCCCACCTCTACTGTAAACAGCGTTGGTAGGGCACTGTTTCCCTCTCCTGAGGCGCCGGACAGTTTGCCAGAATCTCTTCGAGGCCAGCCGATAGTCCTTCTCCATGGCCTCACCGAACTCCTCCCAGGCCCGAGTTTTTGCCTCCACAACCACCCGGGCTGCAGTCCGCTTGGCCTGCCGGTACCTGTCAGCTGCCTCAGGAGTCCCACAAGCCAACAAGGCCCGATAGGACTCCTTCTTCAGCTTGACGGCATCCCTTACTTCCGGTGTCCACCACCGGGTTCGGGGATTGCCACCTCGACAGGCACCGGAGACCTTACGGCCACAGCTCCGAGCAGCCGCTTCGACAATGGAGGTGGAGAACATGGTCCACTCAGACTCAATATCTCCAACCTCCCTCGGGATCCGGTCGTAGCTCTGCCGGAGGTGGGAGTTGAAGATCTCTCTGACAGGAGATTCGGCCAAACGTTCCCAGCAAACCCTTACAGTACGCTTGGGTCTGCCATGTCTGTCCAGCTTCCTCCCCCGCCACCGGATCCAACTCACCACCAGGTGGTGATCAGTTGACAACTCCGCCCCTCTCTTCACTCGAGTGTCCAAGACATAAGGCCGCAGGTCAGATGAAACGACTACAAAGTCGATCATCGACCTACGACCTAGGGTGTCCTGGTGCCACGTGCACTGGTGGACACCCTTATGCTTGAACATGGTGTTCGTTATGGACAAACCGTAACTAGCGCAGAAGTCTAATAACTGAACACCGCTCGGGTTCAGGTCGGGGGGGCCGTTCCTCCCAATCACGCCCCTCCAGGTGTCACTGTCGTTGCCCACGTGGGCGTTGAAGTCCCCCAGCAGAACGACGGAGTCCCCAGTCGGAGCACTTTCCAGCACTCCTCCCAGAGACCCCAAGAAGGCCGGGTACTCTGCACTGCCGTTCGGCCCGTAGGCACACACGACAGTGAGAGACCTATCCCCGACCCGTAGGCGCAGGGAAACGACCCTCTCGTTCACAGGGGTAAACTCCAACACATGGCGGCTGAGCTGGGGGGCTATAAGCAAACCCACACCAGCCCGCCGCCTCTCACCATGGGCAACTCCAGAGTGGTGAAGAGTCCATCCCCTCTCGAGGAGTGTGGTTCCAGAGCCCAAGCCATGCGTAGAGGTGATCCCGACTATCTCTAGTCGGAACCTTTCAACCTCACGCACAATCTCAGGCTCCTTCCCCGCCAGCGAGGTGATGTTCCACGTCCCTAAGGCTAGTTTCCGTGTCCAGGGATCGGGTCGTCGAGGCCCCCGCCTTCGACTGCCGCCCAATCTTCTCTGCACCGACCCCTTACGGCTCCTCCTGCAGGTGGTGAGCCCACGGGAAGGCGGCCCCACGTCGCTCCTTCGGGCTGAGCCCGGCCGGACCCCGTGGGGAGAGACCCGGCCACCAGGCGCTCGCATACGAGCCCCAACCCCGGGCCTGGCTCCAGGGTGGGGCCCCGGCTGCGCCATACCGGGCGACGTCACGGTCATTAAGTTCTTCTCCATCATAAGGGGTTTTTGAACCGCTCTTAGTCTGACCCGTCACCTAGGACCTGTTTGCCTTGGGAGACCCTACCAGGGGCGTATAGCCCCAGACAACATAGCTTCTAGGGTCATTCGGGTACTCAAACCCCTCCACCACGTTAAGGTGGCAGTTCAGGGAGGGGACCATTCATCACTGTTCCAATAACATCAGGCATTTCCAACAATGTTCCATTCCAGATTGACACTCGCAGGTCTTTCGGACAACCCCTAATTGGAAAACCAAAGAACACTTCCGTTGAAGTCAACATGAGATCAAAATTTACCCAACTTACTTTGTTACTGGATGTTTCTGGTCTTATTGTGAACCATTCGTTGATGCAATTTTTCCAAATTAAAACATTGTCTTCATAATCTCTATCGAAAATGTAATAACTTGCACCTCCTCGGAAATTACTTTCCTTTTCCGCTGACATCACAGATGTATGTGCTACTGGATAATGTTTACCAATTGCCAGGCCTACACGGAATATTTGTGCGCAAAACTCTGGAGATTCCTGCAGAATTGGAACACCCCTCATTCATTAAGATCTACACATCCTGCGCCCTTTGCATGTTCATTTATTTAAATATTACCAATTAGTTGTCATTTTTATTTGTATAACACTTTAACACAACACACATCGTTTCAAAGCAGCTTTACAGAAAATTATGCATTAACAGAAAATTAATCGTAATATCTATAAAGTCTTAAGAGTCATCATAGTGTAGTTTAATAAAATACAATTGTGAATTGTGTTTAAAAATAAATGAGTAAATAATACTTGTATTTAGAACCCCAGTGAGCAAGCCAAAGGCGACTGTGGTAAGGAACAAAAAACTCCATAAAATGTTGGTTAATAGAGAAAAATAACCTTGGGAGAAACCAGACTCACTGTGGGGGCCAGTTCCCCTCTGGCTAAACAACATGAATATAACGCCAATATTACTTATTTGTGTGCAGTGCATGTCATGCAAGTTACCAATAGCTATAAAGCATTTTAAATCCATTCTGCCAAATTCCACAGGTACCCCCCACCCCCTAGTTTTTGACCAGTCAGCACATTCCATCAGTGCATGCCAATGGACCTTATTCACAGTAGCACCATCTTTAATATTTAATGGGAATGACAGTGCAGCTGTGAGGGATAGACTTGCAGTCCCTTCAATGGGTTGTACTGTTGTTTAAAGTTGAAACGACATCCAAAAACATTCAGAGAACAAAAAAACTCCAGAAAACATGAGTTGTGTAAAAATTAGATGTGATCTAAGAGCTTATACAGCTTTATATAGTACATGCCATTGAAGAGACTAAGTCAACCCCTTAAAGCTTTGATTTCCTTCATATCAAAAATCAAGTATGGTGCTACTGTGATTAAGGTCTATAGCCAAAAGTCTATTTAGGCATTATTGTAGCAAACTTGCATTCATGTTTGGCTCCATTCTGTTATTGAACTTTGACTTTAACACTTATATTAGCTTGTGTTATATTTCATCCAAGTTACTGCAGTTTTCCATGTTTTAAATACACTGAACAAGTTGAATCTTTTTGGGAATATTCTCCACCTGAATATGTTTACTCTAATTTTCTCCTCTCTTACTTAGTTCAAGCCTCATGCCTCCTGCTATTACCACCATCTGTGCGAGATGATGCAGTTTGACCTCATTCCAGAGCTCCGTGCTACTTTGCGGCGATTTTTCCTCCGCATTGGTTCTGTCTTCCATATTGCCTCTCTTGAATTGGGCCAAGTGCAGCCTTCATCGTCCTAAACAAGAACTGGGATCACAGCTCTGATATGAAAAGGGAAGCAAAGGGGGGCTGAAAATTGGACAGCTAGCTGATCAGAGCATAAAAGCACCTCTCTTGTACAGGAATGCTTTGATATAGGAACTAATTATTCTGGGCTGTGTGTGACTGTCCTATACTTTCCTCTAATTCTGCCAGTCCTGACTCATCAGGCTTCAGCCACTCCCCCAAGAAAGAACAGCACTGTGACCTCTATGGTGTCATCCGTCTGTGTTATTAGTCATTTTTGTTTATTTTTATTTTTCCTTTACTTTGGACCGCTGCAACAAGAATAATTTATTACCAATACTGCTGTATAGCTGGTTTCTTGTTGTCTATTGATTTCATTATGTTGGCTTTTGTCTTATCTGTTGAATTTTCTGTCTGTTTTAAAGGCTGAACAAATATAGACATCTCAGAAAATACAGAAATGAAATCAACACTTATAAGTTATGAGCGTGTAGAAGACTGCTAATGTGCAATGAGCCTTTGTCTGTGAACAATGGTATATTTGTTAACGACTGGTCCAGAAATGAGCATTATCATTGTCCTTTACTGAATCACCATGAAATTAGACATTCATCTCCAATTGAAAAGGGATAGTTTCTTAAACCCATTATTAGGCTAGCCCTAGAAGGATTTTATTCATATTCATTTAACTCTTTTATTTGGTATAAAGGACCTTAATTTGGGTTCAGTTTATTCACACTGAAACTTAAATTGTTCTAAGAATGTAACAGTTGCTTTCAGAAACATTTGGTGTTTATTTTACAGGCGTCAGTACTCACACTTGTTAATCCCAACCAAGTCAACACTATCATTTGTTGAATGCCACACATCATGCCTATTTACTTTTCAGCATTATAAAGTTAATTGTGGTTTCCTTTTTAGGGGTTTGATCATTCTGCATTCCAATGTTTCTTTATTTATCATGTAAATCTTAAAACATTTAATGAATATTTAATTTTAGTGCACTCAATTTTGCTTAATAGATTTTGTTATTTTTCATTTTTGCATACATTGTTTGCTGTCCTGAATCGGACTGAATCTGCAAGTTTTGCCATTCACTGGTGTTATTTTCAAAAGAAATGATTAAACTGGGAGTAATACATGAATACCAACATACTGTATAATCCAGGTGTATCTTCATTGAACCCCAGCATACGGTTTACTAGTGTGTCATCAGTGCAGATTAAACTCCTGATTTTTTTTTGTTGAGGATGCATTTCATTCTTGAAGTGCATTTAAATATTTTCTGAAAAGCATTCCTTCCTTTGCAGCTATGGATGTCTACTTTGCCTTCCTTGAGACTGGGAAATATAAATATATACAGTATATGAAGAAATACAATGTGTAAAATTCCCATGTAAAATATACAGAAATATGTTCAACTCTATACATATTGTGATGTAATCTTCCAAACATTTGGTGAAGCAATCAATAAAGTTTGAACTCTGAATGGATATGTTTTCTCCTGTTTCATTGCTGCATTTTATTTTATTGACAACACCAAAGGATGATGAACAAAGAAAGATGTACATACATAAATACCATTTAAATATTTATGTTTGAAAATTATATCTATCCATTTAAAAAGAAAAATAAAGAATCCCCAAATTGTACTTGATTATCGAGGCAACAAGTCAAGAGAATGCTTGAAATATGAGTTAACTGCTGTTCGCAGAAAACAAAAAACAAGGTAAATATGACATTTTTATTTGCCGTAATTAATAGTCAGGCAAATATTGATTATTTACTGTATGTGTACTTCGGATAATACGTTGGGTATGAAATTTGCCTTCGCCAATCAAAGTAGTTAGCCATGTGGTGGTAAAACACAATAGACATAACACAAAATTAATCTTGTAAAGAGGATCATTACCATAGACCATTTAGTAAATTTAAAAATTAATGGGAGAAATTGGAAAGTCAGACGGTTGTAGAAAAGTAAGTCCCGCCTTACATGTAAAAGAGCCAATCAACTTTTAGATGTAGACGTCGATTGTCGATCAACCCACGGTCGCGCATGCGCATTAGCTAGACAAGTCGGAAAAATATGTTTTTTGTTTGTTTTAGCGTGATCTGAGGTATATACATACAATTTATGATACCGGTGCTGTCATATTTTACTTCTGATTAGAAATATGTTATTTGATCGTAATATTGACCAACCGTTTTAAAGAATTCCGTCTTTCTGCATTCGAGTAGATAGGATCTGGACTTTTATGCCGCTTGTTTACATAGAAATAGCTGCTCGGGAGCGTCCACCGAGTGAGCTGACCTGTCTTGAAAGGACCTTTGTCATTAAATAATTGAATACGCCAAAAGGCGTCGCTGTAACTGTTAAACGCATCAAGAGCGTTTTGGGGTAACAAAGGTTACCATAGTAATTCTGCTACTCTTTGTTTAGTGAATTCAAGCCGTTTAGGTTTAATCGTATTTACACTCGAAACGTCAATTTCCTTTTAATGTTACAATATTTGTAGAAACATATTTAAAGAGAAATCATATCAGTAATTTAACCACACACACCGAGTAAAATTGTCTAAGTAACATGAACCAATGATTATTTACTTTTAGGATTAGCAGTGAGGCGGAACCATTGATCATAAGTTTAAATTTTAAAATGCCTGGCTGTAAATAAATAGAGCACCAGGAATTTCAGACACTTCTCTTAAGCGGTGTTTCCTTTTAAATTATGTTTAATTAACGGACGTTTGAGTGCATAGATAACTCCATAAACCAGCACCGTCTTCCATTCCATCTGATGTAGCTGCAGTAATAGATGAACAGGCCCTTGGTTGTCAGAGCAGCTCTTAGGGGCGGAACTTAAAGCTTGCAGCCGAATGCACTGCTGACAGCGGCTCAGGGGGACTTACTGCACACTGGTTGAGCAGAAACACACCGAAATTAGATCATGAGGGAGAACAGGACTATGCCTTTGCAAATATCCGAGTAAGTAGCGAGGGTCTGTGAGGCGGGTGTTTATCTTTTAACTCGCTTTTTGCCTCCAAATGATGATTTCGTCGTTCCCTTAACAGTCAGTCCATCTTCCATGACGCTAGCTTACACGGCTAGCTTGCCGAAGTGGGAAATATTGACGTAATTGGCTTGGATTTTGACAGGAAATGTATTGTTGGCTTGCTATTCATCTGCTTTCTTGCTGGTATCTGCGTTGCTTTCTGTTAAATGCTTTGTGCGTATTCGCAAACAAAACTCAAAAGCGTTATTTTTGTGCACTGACATTGACAACCCATATAACTGCATGCAGATCACCAAGAGATTACCGATACCATACCAAAAAGATAAATCTACTGTGTGTTTCTCAGGGCAGCATTTGTAATGCTCTCGGCCACTGCGCGTGAGGAGCAAGAATGTGGAATTTCGCGAATAATTGTGGTTTCGGTCCTCTCATGATTGCCGGTATTGTGTCGAACTGTTCCTCCGACGGGATCTGTTTCCCCACAGCAGATCTGTATGGGGGAACAGTATCTGACGATAACATTCTCCGCTGTCAGAATGCGTTCCCCCATGTACAAACCTAAGCCTAACCATTCTTTAGCCCTAACTATAACCTATCGGGACTAGGGGGAAACAGATGCCGACGGGGAACACAATTCGATACAACACCTGTGGTCCCTTTTTCCTGAATGTGATGTACTGACCGGTTGTTTCCGTTCGTCCTGTAGAATTGAGCCTAGTTATTACGTAATGGCTTGGTTTGGTAGGCAGTCCATATAGGAGTGTGGTTATGTCCTATCACATGGAGGGGAGGTCTGTTTTAAAGATACGTTTCTAGCCCTGTCTCTCTTTTTCTCACACACAGTATTACAGTTGATCTATCGCGGTGTCTGTTGATACTGTTCCATAACCTTTGCACTATATCCAGTTCACGCACACACTGAGAGCTGTTTACATGGTTGACTTAATCTACTGGATTGTGTTATGGTAAGCGGAATGCTCTTTTACTCCCAGTGTTGTCATTGTGGTGAACACTGTTAACAAACACGATCATTGTTAGATAGAGGTTTTCTTTGGTTAATTTCTAACTAGTTGGTTGAGATAAATGTTAATGAGTGCAAATCTGTGTACTAGCCACTATATAGATTACGCTGTGGCAATTAAAAGCTCTCGAGGGTGTGTTAAATGTTGTTTTAAGTGTTTCTTTATATAAACAAACCGAACAGCAATGTGTGGGAGGTATCACTTTACCTTAGCGGTTGCGTTTGGGCTTTGAGTTGACATTGTGTTTGTAAACACAGCAAGAATCGCTCGAGAATGTTCACGAATTCAGGCGAAGTTTATCGCCGACCAAGCCAGCAACGTCCATAAGTGGTTATTACATCTTGTAATTTACTGTTAAATGTGAAATTTGATATGTGCCTCAAAATGTAGACAATGAGAGTTATATATCTGGACTCGAAACTTCTGTCGTCGGCCATTCTGGCATAGTACCCCAAAATACTAATTAAAATACTCGTCCATATTAAATGTTAATTATTTGTCAATTTTCCTAATACTTAGTTCGGCACACACCGTGCAAGTATTGAAATGACCATGTGTTTTGCTCTGTGTCTCGTCGGTGTCAGCCACGTGTTTAGCTGATCCAGTGTGTTTCCTGAGAATTCTCGCGCCCATCCCACGAGCGATTAGATAAAATTGGTCAGAAAGAAAGAGTGGCAAAACGCTATTTATTTTTTTGCTATATATATATATATATATCTCCATCCATCCATCGACAACCGCTTATCCTGTGTACAGGGTCGCGGGGGGCTGGAGCCTATCCCAGCTAACATAGGGCGAAAGGCGGGGTACACCCTGGACAGGTCGCCAGTTCATCGCAGGGATATATATATATATATATATATATATATATATATATATATATATATATATATATATATATATATATTATTGAATAATAAATCATGGATATCTAAATGTTTATTTATGTATTAAATTAAAATTCTGTTTATACGAGACATCACAAGTAGATTGTTCGTATCTCTATATGATGACCATTATTTCTAGCTAGATTTTTGCTCTAAAATAATCATCTTTATTATGATAGTAAAACAGTGCTTTATAGATTCAATATAATGACTAATAATAAATTTATTTAACTATAAATAAATGCATTGTTTTATAGAAATGTAAAAAAAAAAATGTATGGAGTAAATAAGCAATGCACAAGTTATCAGAAGGATTTAAAGTCATTCCTAAAGAAAAAATGTTGCGGCATCTTTTGTCTGTGGTGTTTGGCTTGTTCTTCTGCCACCACAATTACAGTCCATCATATACAGATTTGTTCAAATGAGCAAATCATAATTCTAGCCACGTTGGCAGCTCATGTCCCCTGCTGTTAGAAATGTACTCATGTCAAGGTCAGTGTACATTTCAACTTGTCTTGGACAAGGGGAGAAGGGAAAATGTCCCTGTTTTTTTATTTTTTTTGAGGCAGGTGATGAGAGGCTACCATCTGTTCCTTTGATCAAGCCACTCAATTAAGAAAGAGGGGTATTAGAGGGTGAAAAATAAGCTGTTTATTTTTAGTGCCCCTTTAACCTTTTCCAAAGTTTCACCCTGACCCCCTCCTCTCCTTGTTTGTGAAAATGATTGCGTATTTACGAATCAATTCATTGCACTGTTGTCTTACCACAGGGCATGAGCCATTGCACCATCCCTGAGCGTCGGCAGAAGCCTGAGAAGGACGCAAGGGTGTGCACTGTGTTCTAAGGAGGAGCAAGTAGGAATAATAACCAGACATCGGAGAACAACGAACAACGGCGTGAATTATGTCTTACTATAACAGAGAACTGGTGGTATCTTTTATCAAATATAAACTCTCGCAGAGGAACTACCCCTGTAACCACATTGGACTCACAGAAGACTCAAATCGAACTGATGGGGGGCAGGCAGCTGAAGAGAATGGCGAGGGGGCGGCAGGAACGACGACCCTTGTTAATGGCTCCCTAAATGGAATGAGTGCTAATTCCACTGGGACACCACCACGGTCCCCTACTTCATCCCCCCAGAATCAGACAAATGGGACTGGGGGTCTGGACATGGTGAAAGAGGCACTCCGCGATTCTGCCAATGAGTTTGAGCTGCGCTATTCCCGAGCTTTCAATGATCTCTCCTCCCAGCTCCACATCACGCCCGCCACGGCGTACCAGAGCTTTGAGAGCGTTATGGATGAGGTGTTCCGTGACGGCGTCAACTGGGGTCGCATAGTGGGTCTGTTTGCCTTTGGAGGGGCTCTGTGTGTCGAGTGCGTGGAGAAGGAGATGAGTCCATTAGTGGGGCGCATTGCAGAATGGATGACTGTCTACTTAGATAACCACATTCAGCCTTGGATCCAGAGCCAAGGTGGATGGGTAAGTGGAAATTTACTTTGATTCCTTCTATGTCTATGCTGTTAAAGAAACACGTCTTTTTTTTCAGTGTGATCACTGTTGAAGCAGACTCATTATGTCCAATCTATTTAGATTTCTGATGTTGTATTCCATCAAATTTCTATCCTGTTTCTTAAGTTAAGATACGATTAAGTTAAATGGAACATAACTAGATGATAAATGAAATTGCCATAGTTGGTAGCAGATATAAGAGGATTCCAGAGAAAGGATGTTACTGTAATATGGCGCCTGGTCTCAAAGTTACTTGTCCTCTAAACTGTTTTTTTTTTTTTTTTTTTTTTTAAGCAAAAACAATTTGATGAACATGTGGTGAAACTTCTCCATGTCAAACTTGATCATCCTAGTTTTTAAAATTAGGACTCTCTTTGTAGTCAAACAAAGATCTCAATGTTAACACTGAATTTCAATTGGTGACAGTAATTGCATTCTGAAGAAATTAAAGGTGTAACAGTCCAGGGAAAGTGGATGTCATTGATCAATGTCTATTGCAGTCGAGTGTGTGTGCATGTGTGTGTTGCACGGCCAGATCTGCTGGCTCCCTAGGGTCCAGTTGACGGCTGTTTTTAGCACCTGCTTTCTCTTGGGCCTGGGTGGGGATGCTCTTACTCTGTGGAGGGGAAAGGAATGGGAGATAAGATAGCAGAGCCACAACTGCTGGTCAGCTGATTATTGATCTCCACAGTCTTTATTCCAAATCGGAACTCTATAGAGCATGGTGTGGTAAAAGAGCACGTATGGTTGGGAAATGAGGGGGATGCACAAATAGTTAATTTTCTTCCTTTTATCCATTTTGTCTTTTGTATTCACCTTGGCTTTCCATGTGTTTTTGTCCCTTGATCAGCTGTCCAGCAGATGAAAGGCAGGCAAGCGCAAAGTCATGAGAAAAACCTTTGTGCTGGTCCTATGCTTTATGTATGCTGGACAGGTGGCAGGTAATGGAGGTGTCCTGGCCAAGTCAGCTCTTTCCCTTTGTGGTCAGAGGCTGCGATCTGATTGGGTGGGCAGTGAGGGTGAGATATGGAAGTCATTGTCTAATTGTAAAGGTAATTTTTAACACTGCTTGTTCATTGGACAGTACAGAAAACAGGCTCTCTTTACTTGGCAAGCTGGTTTCTTCTCATTTACTGATTTAAAAAGTCTAAAACACATTTCATGTATTGTCTAGTGCATACTACTTTTTTTTTTTTTTTTTTTTACCCTTCTCGTTCCTTTCTGGTGTCTTGTGATTTCTTCATTGCACAAGGAGTCCTGAACATTCCTGAAAGCAAAAGTCAACACGTTGTACTTTTAATCTAAATATGGATCTTGAAGTCATGTGATGTTTGGAATGAGAAAATTACAGCACACCGTAGGGATGTCACGATGTGAATTTTTGATGGTACGATTATTGTCAGATAAAAAAAATTGGGACTATTACGATTATCTGCAAATTTACCTATTATGCAACAATAAAACCCTCCACAAACATATCACAACTTAAGTTTTATTCCAGCACTCGTCAGGACATGCAGTTAACATATATATTCCTACATCTAAGTTAAAACCAAGTAGGCAAAGTACTTGTATTTAAGTAGGTGCAATTTTCTCTATCTGCCCTCTGACACCAAAATGTACTGTACCTTTTCAACAAAAAAGTATGTATACCCTTTCAATACAAATAATATGAAATATAAATAACCAAAAACAACTATAACTTAAACCATATGTTTAAAATAAAACGGTGTCAGGTAGGGCTGGGCTAGTGTTGTCAAAAATACCGGTACTCCGGTACCAAGTCAGTACTCAAAAAGAAAAAAAAGTACGATACCATAATTTCTGAAGGTACCAGGTCTACCCGGTTCCCATGCAGAGTTGGGAACATTCAAACGCTCACAACAAGCAAAAGATGACAACAAGCAAAGCTGCTGCGGAGTCTCAACTGAATCTTGTCGAAAAGAAAAGTTGAAAAAGCCAGGTTTGGAAATTCTTTGGATTTGAGGCGGATGAAAAGGGAAACATAGATCAGCAAAAACCTATTTGTAAACGCTGCTTTCACAATTTTCTGACGAAGGGAGGAAACACATCAAACTTAAAGCATCTGAAAGACAGAAACACGGATTTATTCAAGCAAATAAAGCAGGTGAGTTTAAAAGCATATTATCATTTGTATTAGGGCTGAAACGTTTTGTCGACATTATCGGCAACGTTGAAAATAAAAAAAATTGTTGAGAGAAATTTCGTTGTCTAATAGTCGTTTGATCTCATTTAACGTAACATGAAATCACATTAAACTGTAATGATGAAGCACGAGAGCAGCACTGCAGTGAAGGAAACACCCCGGCGTTACATTTTAAATGCAGTTATATTTAAGTTCAAATAATACAGAAGCAGATCATGTTAATAACTATAAACACAGAAACTGGCATTTCTCTGTGTGGCCGGTGCGTCTTCTATGAGTTGCGCGAATGTCCCGATCTAAGGGGGAGGTATTGAAACTGCACCCGTCTGACAGAGACTCTGCCTCGGGGACGCTCATCCCTCGAGCGCGCATGCTTAATGCAGCTAGATTAGAACGTGGTGGCTCGCAATTTATTTAATCATAATATATGTCACTGTGCATTTCTTATCGTGAAGAAAATTGGCAATATGCAGCTTTATTAATATGAGAGCACTTTGCACATTAGTTTGGAAATTGATTTTTATTAATTCTATTGTATGCTTGTTTATTTAGATGTTTTTTTAGTACTTGATAAAAACGTAAAGTAAAAGTTGAAGCAAATCTTATATAAGTGTACAAAAATACTTTAAGCATACATTGTACAGTTTTGTTATAATTCAAAAATAATATATTTAACTTTAAGTGTTGCTCAGTGGTATATTTTTGTTCTTAGTTCTGCTGCTAATGTTTTGTTAACTGTTAATAAAAGAGTGTTGTTCAGTAACCTGTTTTTGTGTTTTGCTTTGGTACCGAAAATGGTATAGAGTACCATGAAATTTCACTGGTATTGGTACCGACTACTGAAATTTTGGTACCGTGACAACACTAGGCTGGGCGATAAAACGATATCAACATATAGCACGATAAAGAAAATCCACGGTAAGCTTTTGAGGAATTTTCGATATTTACTGCGTGTCGCTAAAAAACAAGCAGTTCGGCTTTCTCAGGCTGTGTTTCTACTGGGGCGGACGAAATCCGCTCAAAGGCGCACAAAGCGTTAGAAAAGAGCTTGCTCCGCACCGCTGCCAATCCTACGATCCACCTTGCGAGCATGACGCTCGGCTTTCATAGGAATTAATAGAAAATGCTCTCAGCTTCGCTCACAACGTGCCAGTGGTAACGTAGTGTCAGACTGAATGAACTTGCTAATGCTAGCTGCCTTGCTAATAATTAGGTTTCGTCGGACACCGGATTGATTCCATCCGCACCACAAGACTTCATGACAACGGTTGCTCCCTCTCATCATCTCTAGTGAAGAGTGCATCAGAACAACAGTGATGTGGACAACAGCTCTGATCTTTCAGTGCTGTAATCTTGAATATTGTTCTCTAACAAACATGCATAATGTCTGTCCTACTCCTCACGCGTCGCCTCCTTTCCCTGCATGTGTGTAGACATTTAGTGCCGCATGAGTTAACGTGGTTTCAGAGCACCTTTTAGATCAAAACGTTTTTCCCTTCTAAATGTATCTTTATTAATCAGCATGTTACGAGCCTTTACTAATAAAAAATCATGTTCTGTTCTAATTTTGTGAAAATGAATTAGCTGTCTGGAATGGATAAGGAAGACTAAAATTACTAGTTGGTAGATTAGTCTCTCACTTTAATGAAAAATATAAAAATGTTTTTTACTTTTTTTTTTTTTTTTTTTTTAAACATTTTAAAAAATTTCTCTTGGGACACCCCTGAACCCACATTCAGCATCATTCCACAGTCAAAAGGCTTCTATGCTCCATACTTATCTGAATCGGATAAGTATCTGAATCTAAAGAAATATAAAAAATATTAAATCTTTAAAATATAACTCCAACAAATACTGGACTGCTGTCACTATGCTTCAGAACAAACAGATGATCTTTTAACATTAATTTTCAATTGATAAACTATCAAATATTTTAATATTTTGGTTAAAGATCCCGCAGACCCCACTGCTTTGGCCATATCTGGACCCCCTGTGCAATTTTGTAGAGACTATTTTGACTGTTTAGAATTAATGTATTTTTTTCTTCTTTTCTTCCATCAACTCTGAGGAAAAAAAAAAAAAAGTGCAATGTGTAAATGTATATCGTGATAAATATCGATATCGAACAATATGAAAAAGATTATCGTGATAACAATTTTGGCCATATCGCCCAGCTCTAGTGTCAGGCTAGTAGAGCCTTCTTTCTTTATTCAGTAATCTAACGATCAGCCGGATATCACAGCACTTTTATGCTCTCTGAAATCTTATTCAAGTAGGAAAAACTATTTGGAAGCATTGCATTCACAACATAAAGCTGTGAACCCCTCCTCTTTTAAACTTAAAATATACAACTATTTGGATTTACAGTTTCAATTCAGTGTTTGATTTTACCAAAAGGTAAGTAGTACACTACATAAAATAATTGCTGTGTTTGTAAAATCATTATCTTCATCTGGGCATTAATCTCTGGATGGTGTTCCCTCGGGTGCTGGAACATATTAGATGTGTTCACCACTTTTGCTGACACCTTTCGTCTGCATGTTTTACATAATGGATACCTGTCTTAAACAACTCCTGTGTCATTTTTTTAGATAGCCAAAATGCTCCCAAATAGCTGATTTAATTTGCTTCTTCGGCGGATACAACTCCGGGAGATCGCATTGTTCTGCAATGTTTTAATTTTGAGAGTTTCACGTGCACTGAAAGTTTACGTTCCGCATGCGCCCCGCCATACCTTGACAATCACCTTGTGAACTCCGTCAGGCAGAGGGCAGGGCACACGCACGGCACAAGTAGTTAGACCCACACTGAAAGACTAATTTTCAGTAATTAACATTTTTTTTTAAATTAAATAGACAACATGGTTGTTTTTTCTGGTTTTAAACCGTAGCTTCCAAGTTTTACGGTTTAATAACCGTGATCATTTTAATCACGGTTAATTGTGAAATCGGGTAATTGCGATATCCCTAGCACACATAGTTATAGCAGGAAGTCCTTAATTAACCTTATGAGTGTTTTTATAGGATAAGGCCAGATTTTTGCATTACATGTGAACGTGAGTGTTCAGATATCACTCAGTAAACTGTCTAGATCGGTGGCTCTCAATAGGGATGCACTGATCTGAAACCTGGATCTGTATCGGCTCCAAAACTGGCTTTTTAGACGGACTGGGTATCGGCCTGACATGCCCAATACTGTATGTTAGTCATGTTCATTACTGTCAAGGTCCAAAAATTACAGAAAAGAACCATAAAAGCACAATTAAAGGAGCACTCTGTACTTTTTTCCTCATTAAAAAAAGTGTTACTTCTACAGAAACTAAAAAATGTGTATGAAATCATGAGCACTCACATGAGTGCTCTGGTGATATCAGTAATCTTATAAAAGCTGGGCAAAGAAAACTGGTTTCTTTTATAATGAAGACTTTCACTGGAATTACTGTTGCTTTTGCTGCTACATTATCGAGTAGACTAGTTAAAGTTTTTCTCAATAGGCTATACATTTATATTGAAATAATTTGTGGTTTGTTTCTTTACAAGTACCCAAATTAGCTCCACACAGTGAGGTATAGACATTCCCAGCTGACAAAAAAAAAACATCACTGGTATCCGTATCGGCCGATACTGAGATTTCAGATCGGAAGAGAAAAAGTGGTATCGGTGCATCCCTAGTTCTCAGGGAAGACATCATCCTCCCTCATGTGGTACCCTTCCTGCTGGCTCATCCTGACATGACCCTCCAGCATGACAATGCCACCAGCCATACTGCTTGTTCCATGGCCAGTGAAGAGCCCAGATCTCAATACCATTGAGCACGTATGGGACCTGTTGGATTGGAGGGTGAAGGCTAGGACCATTCCCCCCAGAAATGTCCAGGAACTTGCAAGTGCCTTGGTGAAAGAGTGGGGTAACATCTCGCAGCAAGAACTGGCAAATCTGGTGCAGTCCATTAGGAGGAGACTATTTTCACTGGTCCCTCATTTATTTAAAAGTTTTTTTTAATAATTAATGTGGTTACAGAATGGCAAATTCTGTTGTTTAAGCTTAACTTGTATTGAGCCCAGAATTTCCTTTAAGGGTATTTGTTTGCTCATTTTGGTAATGTCTCCACTTGATGTCAGATGGATAATCTGTTAAAAGCCACTGGTCTAGGTAGAAGAAAGTGTTTAATATGTTCAGTTTTAAGAGATGCCTGGCATTTTGTGAACTAATTATGAATGAAGTCATATCCTGAGGTTTCACATCCTGAGACTTTGCACCCAACTGCAATTTTGGTTTATCTTGAGCAGAAATTGCAGGAGCTTTTGATGTCACTTACTCAATGGGGAAGTAAAATGAGGTCTACACATCTGGCTTTGAAAAAACAGACACGCATGTTGTATACTCACAACAAATGTAGGCCGTCTGCCTATTTGCAGACACCCACTCAAGCCTCTTCATCTCACTCTCATTCAGCATCAGTAACCATCTGCCAGACAAACTTCACCAGTGGTTGGCTAGCAAAAGGATGCTCCGTTTCAAACAGGCCACTGTAGTTGATCTGTGAACCGTAGCAGCAGGGGGGCACACATATGCACACGTTCGCCCGATTTCATGGTCGAACAGGATACAGTCTCTCCCTCTCCCTTTGCAGTGAGATGGGGATATTTAAAGGGATAATTCACACAAAAATACATTCTGTCATCAGTTACTCCCCTTTCATTTTGTTTTTAAACCGGTTTAGTTTTTTCTGTGGAATTCAAAAGAAGTTAAGCATTTTGTTAGTCTCAGTCATGATTTGCTTTCATTGCTGCTGCTTTCCTTTATTTAAAAGAGCATCACACGGATTTGTTATGGAATGAGGTAGAATAAATGATGACAGATTTCAAATTTTTTGTATCTCTTTATAAGCCATTGACACGAAACCATCTTGTCCTTTGCGCAGGTAGGTCCCATTTTCGGTGGGGAGAGCTATGGTGAACTCACCCTCCCCTTTTGAAGCAGGGAATGCCCATTCCTTCTCTCACTTCTCGCTTCCTTATATTTAGGATTTTTAAGTGCCTGTGTGCATTTTTTCCACTCCCACATGCAGGCACATTTTTCAACCACACTTTAGTCTCACTCTCTTTGCCTACATACACAGTAATGTAGTGAAAGTCGTTGGCAGCTTTGCAATGCAGGTGTATCACTGTACCTGCATGTCTGGTTGTGTTATCACAGAGTCTCTGTCTTCTCCTCAGGGGATATGGGCTCTGATACAGTAATGATGCCCAGAGGTGCAGTCACGCCCGGGTCTGTTTCCTCATGCTTGTTTATTGTAATGGTTTGGAGAGTGGCTTTGCAAGCAGTTTTTCGTAGGCAGTGTTGGAGGGTTGTAGAGTGTGAGAGCAGCCTCTGTAGGTTAAATATAAATAATCACTGACACTGCTGAGTCTATAACTGTTGTCTTTTACACTAATGTTATCCAATTATAAATGTCCTCACTTCAATGCATATTTTGAATACATGATTTAATGTTCTAAATTGAAGCAAGGGCATGCCAAGAAAAACATGAGTATACAAAAACTTGCCCTGTCAGCACATCACTTTAAACTTAAAATTTTGTGAAATATATAAAATCTTTCATTTGGTGAATAAATAGACATATATATATATATATATATATATATATATATATATATATATATATATATATATATATATATATATATATATATATATATATATAGGTGATTGGTTACATGCAGAGCATTGTAAATGAGGCAATAGGTCTCCATACTAATCTATATCAATAATCTCT
The DNA here is from genome assembly GCA_032164185.1 of Moxostoma hubbsi. NCBI lineage: Eukaryota > Metazoa > Chordata > Actinopteri > Cypriniformes > Catostomidae > Moxostoma > Moxostoma hubbsi. The sequence goes on from JAVLUX010000001.1 coordinate 66,913,585, forward strand.
AATGTACAATTGTTCATACAGAATGTTATTTTTTTTATAAAGATATTATTTTTGTATATAATCTTCACTGATTTGAGTTCATGTTGATTTTGACTGCCGTTGACCCTATAGAAAAAAAGTCTGTTTGCATTCGCTTTTGATCTGCTGTTGATAAATGATCCACTGATGATTAATTAATGCTCATATTTGCTGTAATGCATTGTAGATGATGTGCATATTTTATTTCCCTTATCGGTTTGTGTGAGCAAATTGTTGCACAAACATTTAAAAATAAGAGTCTGTGGTGTATTTGGGACTTGTTTAAAATTAAAAGTCCCATGTTATGCACCAAATCTTTTTTTTGTATAAATGTTTTTTCTATTATTGGGATTTTGGCCTGAGATTTCACTGAATGTGGCCAGAGACTATTTAGCAGAGACGGGCCACTTCTATTTAAATGAATGGAAGAAATTGGAACACCCAACCAAGAAGATCTAGCAGTCAACGGATGTAGAAAGGAAGTCCCGCCTTACAGGTAAAAGAGCCAATCAACTTTTAGATACAGGCGTAGCCGGTCAATCAACTCGCTGATGCGCATTAGCTAAGCAAGCCAGGAAAATTTTGTTTTTTAGCATAATATGAGGTAAAGTAATACAGTTTATGATTCCAAATTTATAAAATGTAACTGCTGATTTGAAATGTGTTCTTTGATCGTAGTCTTGACCAACCGTTTTTGAGATTTCAGTGTTCCCCATTCAAGTAGATAGGAGCTGCTCTAGCATGACTGGAAATAGCCTCCTGAGAGTGTTCCAAAGATGGCCGACAGCAGACTGATTTGCTAGACTTTTGATGTGACTTCTTGTAGCCTTAATATCTGGGCCATGCCATCACAATAAGAAAACACAAACGTTTTTTTTGACACATTCAATATATCGATTTAAAAAAGTTATGGACAATTAATTGATTATTAGTTTTCTTTCAAAATCTTAGTGATTGGTATCGGCATAATCAAATATTGGTTTATCTCCAATGGAAAGTAGAATGACTGACGTGTGTGTGTGTGTGTGTGTGATAATATTTCCAGTGCTCTTGTCGTCATTGCACTAGAGTAGAGGAGTCAAGCGCCTGAGGGGGTGGGGATATTACCAATTAGGATTGAATTATATGTGAATGTGCTCTGGCTAACTGCCTTTGTTCAGTCTAAATTATTTTCAGTCAATGAGAGTTCAGGAGTAGTAACTAGAGGGAGGGCAAAATAACGATACAAAGGGGGTGTGGTGGGGGAACCCTACTTTTCACTCTGATTACACCTGCTTTGTTCATTACATCTTTAGAGAGTGTGTCTGTGTGTACATGCACGCATGTTTATGTGTCGCATTACACCCCCAGAAACTCTCATTAGCAATGTGCCCTTTACCATCGTCCTGCTTGTGCTAACTAGAAAAGTGACTTACACACAGAATCATTAATCAAACTCACAGGTCACATACTTAACACACACACATGGCAGTGATGCCCTCATGCATGCTGATAAACAAAGACCTGCTTTTTATAACGTTTTAAATCACTGTCACCATAACAGAAGTATTTGTATGATGTATGGCTATTACTCTCGAGTTTCATCAAACATATATATATATATATATATATATATATATATATATATATATATATGCAAATATAAACACACGTATACATGCACAGACCCCTTCGTCCCATTGTCTATCATGTTTGCACAGGGAACACCCATGGGACCATCCCCACCCCCCATCGCTTTTACTTTCTCTTCCTTCTTTCCCTGCCTCCATCTCTTCATTGTGTCCTTCCTTTCTTTCCGTTTTCTGTTAATTCTTTCATTCATTCTCCCCCCGCCTTTCTCCCAGTCTCACGTGGGTGGACGTGTTGCAGATCAGACATGCAACAACATGCTCGCGTCACCACAGTTAGTGTGCCTGTTCACCCCTTCATTCTGTCTTGTTCATTCTCCGTTCATGCATCCATCCATCATCCCTCCACCTTTCTGGTCATCTGTCTCTGTATCGACTTGATAGACGTGATGGCCATGTGTGATGGGCAGACTTGTTTGTGACACGCCTCATCACAACACCTCCTGCAATCATTCGTCAAGCTCCAATACATTAGCACCGCCCTTCTCTGCAACTGTGCTTGTGTGTGTGTGTGTGTGTGTGTGTGTGTGTGTGTGTGTGTCGCATGACTATATGTCTGCTTTTGTGCTCCTGGTCATTTGTGTCTGGGTTTGGGTCGCATATGTTCGCCAATGTGCATCAGTGTCGCGTGCGTGCAGGTGTAGGTATGTGTCACATTTAAAGAGACGCTCCCCTCGTGTTAATCCAAACCTGTATGACTTTCTCTCCTATGTAGAACACAAAAGGATGTGTAAGGGAGGAATGTTATCCTCAGTCAACATAATTTTAGAAATTAAGTGAATGGTGACTGAGCCTCATTTATGCCTGCGTAACATCTCCTTTTGTGTTGAACAGAAGAAAAAGTCATGGGTTTGGAAACAACATGAGGGTGAGTTAAAACATTTTGGGTGAACTATCTCTAAAAAGCAAGGTGCATTATTGTTCTATTTTGTGCATGTTTATATATGCATCCCATTTGCACAATTATATGAAGGTATTGCACAACATGGGCATGTGATTACCTTAAACAAAGGAAATGCGGGTGGACGCTCTCACACACAGTATGCTGCTTCCAGGTGAGCGGCTTGGCAGTAAACACACAGTGATGGCAGCGATGGAGACAGTGATCCAGATGTGATGCTGTCAAGCACAAAATGTATCTCTCTGTCTTCCACACACAGGAACAGAACCATCACCTTCACAGTGACACAGGCACTTAGCCAAATGTTTACATGTCACAATTCCCTTATTACTATTCTCAAGGTCATGGATTACCCCTGACCTTTCGGCTCATAACAGAAAACATGTGGGGAAAGACAGATCTATGCGATTTGAGATATTGTTCAGAATAGAATATTAGCATCTTATTGAATAATGCACAGTATATATCGTAAACTTTTTTTCTTTTTAAGTGACAGTAGACATTATGGATCCTTTTTACATTTCCACACAGATTGACTTCCTCTAAGAGGACAAACGTAACTCGGAACAGTCAATTAAGGCAGAGAGATGAGAGAAAAATAGCAAATTTACTGTCACTCCCTCAGCAGCTGTATTGAAAACTAATATATATATATATATATATATATATATATATATATATATATACACACACACACACACATAAATACATAAACACACACATGCAGTATCTCACAAAAGTGAGTACACCCCTCTAATTTTTGTAAATGTTTGATTATATCTTTTCATATGACGACACTTTGCTACAATGTAAAGTAGTGAGTGTACAGCTTGTATAACAGTGTAAATTTGCTGTCCCCTCAAAATAACTCAACACACAGACATTAATGTCTAAACCGCTGGCAACAAAAGTGAGTATACCCCTAAATGTCCAAATTGGGCCCAAAGTGTCAATATTTTGTGTGGCCACCATTATTTTCCAGCACTGCTTTAACCCTCTTGGGCATGGAGTTCACCAAAGCTCCACAGGTTGCCACTGGAGTCCACTTCCACTCATCCATGACGACATCACGGAGCTGGTGGATGTTAGAGACCATGTGCTCCTCCACCTTCGATTTGAGGATACCCCATAGATGCTCAATAGGGTTTAGGGCTGGAGTCATGCTTGGCCAGTCCATCACCTTCACCCTCCGCTGCTTTAGCAAGGCTGTGGTAGTGTGTTTGTGGTCGTTATCATGCTGGAATACTGCCCTGCGGCCCAGTCTCCGAAGGGAAGGGATCATGCTCTGCTTCAGTATGTCACAGTACATGTTGGCATTCATGGTTCCCTCAATGAACTGTCGCTCCCCAGTGCCGGCAGCACTCATGCAGCCCCAGACCATGATACTCCCACCACCATGCTTGACTGTAGGCAAGACATACTTGTCTTTGTACTCCTCACCAGGTTTCCGCCACACACGCTTGACACCATCTGAACTAAATAAGTTTATCTTGGTCTCATCAGACCACAGGACATGGTTCCAGTAATCCATGTCCTTAGTCTGCTTGTCTTTAGCAAACTGTTTGCGGGCTTTCTTGTGCATCATCTATAGAAGAGGCTTTCTTCTGGGATGACAGCCATGCTGTCATTTCTTCATCACATGAAAAGATATAATCAAATATTTACAAAAATGTGAGGGGTGTACTCACTTTTGTGAGATATTGTGTGTGTGTGTGTGTGTGTGTATAGATAGATAGATAGATAGATGTGTATATATAACTCTATCTATGTGTGTATAGAGAGAGAGAGAGAGAGAGAGAGAGATTAATATTAATGCCAGGGTAATATTTTACAAAATGTAAATAAATTGAAAGTAAAATATGCTGCTAAATAAGGTAGAAAAGAAGTCATCACAGTCTGTAAAAATGGTCCAATCCACAATAAACAGTCATTTCAAACTGTATTATACATTATCACATGACCTCATCATTTTGCAAGTTTAATTCAGCAAGTGAGGTCCAGTTAGTAACTCAGAAATTAGAATGCCTATTTTGCATTTTAACCAAATGTAGTGTGACAATGCCTTCTCTTTTTTCGAACCATTATTTGATCAGACTTCCAAAAGATGTGTTAAATATCAAAGCTGATTCTACGTCTGGTTCGTTCACCATACTGGAAATGGAAGTTCAAATCGAGCACATCACATTGTGGGATACAGAATTCCACACTCTTGTATACTGCTCATTTTGGCAAATTTAGCGGGCAAGGTTTTTTCTGCATAGAGAATTATGAGGCAGCCGCCTCAGTCAAATTTCACACCGTTTATGAAATTCAGGCAGGCAGTCGTGTGCACAGATAGACCCCAAGTGGTGCTCAAGCACCCGCCCTCTTTCACTAGAAAAGTGCCCTTTTTGCAAGTCATTTTAAAAAAAATTTATTTAGATTTTAGTTTTTATTTAAATTTGGCCCTTGGCATCAATTCTCAATTAAATGTGTGCCCAACATCTGCATTTAAGTTGTAATTCTGCAAGACCACACAAGCCCCTGTCCGTGTGTCCATTCCGCCAGGGTCACTGGGAGAGACAGAGCAAAGAAAAATATAAATTTCCTCACATGCACACTTAATCCTCTCATGCATTAATTATGACCGCACTAAGGAATGCAAAAAGTTTTTTTCCCTCTTAAAACCAAGATTGTTATCATTCCCAATCTATTTTATTTCGTTTTTTATAATGATGTATTTTGACAGTTACAAATGTGCCCATTACAATATGATAATGGCAAATATTCCAGAGTAGGGCTCCACAGTTAATTTAATAAATAATGGAGATTACTGATGCAGTGAACACTACGTGGTAGCCCTGCAAGAGTCGATCACTATAGAAACAGCGATGACCTCTGCCATTTTTAAACGGTGTGTATCCAATGTGGAAACTCTGTAAGCGCCTCGAGTTCTGTAATCAAACAGTCCGTTGTGTCTCTCAGCTGCCTAATCTTGAAATTGTTCATTTAAAGCTGTTTAAAACAATGTCCTAGCTTAATTAATGTAGTGGTAATACCAGCGATCACAGAGCACTGTTCTGTAAACAATGACTAATGGATTCACTTTATGTCACCAACTGGCTCATATTACACACAAATATGATCTTTTGCCACCACCTGCTGGCTAACATATGTCATTTCAAAAATAAAGACAGTATCTCCTAACAGATCTGCACTGCTCTTACACCTTAGTTTTGAATGGCACGAACACAAGCGGAGTGATACACAGTGAATCGTCCGAGTGCTGATCCTGTCAGACCATCAGTGCTCATGGAACGTCTCTCGTCCAATCAGATTTGAGGACTGGAACTAACTGTTGTATATAACTGGATATAACTTTACACAGAAAAGATTAGTAAGTGATTGTCACTCTAAAATTGTATATTAAGGGTATTTTAACTAGAGGTTGACTGATAGTGGATTTTAACGATAACTAAGTTGGGCCGTACTTGCCGATAACCGATTAATCAACCGATAGTTAAATAATTTAAGCTATAACACTTTGCAGGTCCAATTTGTTAACAACGATTTAATAGCTAGCTTACATGAACTATGTGCATTATGCAATATACATTTTTACAGCATGTATTAATATTTGAGCAATACAATTGCACCTTGATCATTCATGTTAGTTCATAGTGTATTACTATTAACAAATAAAAACCTTAATTTAAAAATGTATTAGTACATGTTAATAACAAACAAACAATGAACAGCAGTTATTAACCTTAGTTAATGTTACATATGGAATTTTATTGTAAGTGTCATTTCATATAAATCCAAACAGTCATGCTTAAAAATGGCCAACTTTAAATATCTACAACGCCAGAGCATTGAAAGGACATAAATATTAGGCCTACATGTATAGTCTCACACTTTTGCTTCTATTTTATAACACTTGATGATTATCTAATCAAAATAACAAAATATGTATTAAAGTGATGATGAAAAAAGAACCGAAATCGAATGCTTTTCTGATTTTATGTTTCTGTCGGCTGTATGAACACATCAGTTTGCTATCTTGCGTCTCTAGCTTTAAATATGCAACTTCGCTGCATAATGAATGCATAAAAATGACCAGCTGGATATAAACTAATGCAAATATATGGTAACAATTGTGACATTAAACATTCGGGTCGGACTTAGGTTTATTTTTGTCAGTGTTTTAACCACTTGAGGTAACGTTACTACTAATGTTAGCGTCCTCTCAGCCTCGAAGGCAAACAAACATACTGTTGTGCTGTTCTTTCTCTTCTAATGCAGCATCCAGTCAACAAATTAATCAATTTATAATGATATGACATCATTATATGTACTGTATACATACCTTTTCGCTGTCTGTGCTTTAAACGCGCATCTGATGTCAGCGCTCTCCACCGTGTGCTCTCAGTGCAGAGCGCGGCATCACGTGTCGAAATAAACAACACGAGGCATCAGTGTTAGTTTTTATTACACGTCTAGAGGCCGCTCTTGTACTGCATGATGCCAGCAGACCCTTCTCAGCTCTCTCGTACTGTGTAATGAATGACAGCGCGCACTTCTCAGCCGCTCCAGCAACGGACGCAAACAGGAAAAACTATCGGTGCCGATTAATCTGCAAAACCGATGAATTGGTCGACCTCTAATTTTAACATTTTCAGATTGGGCCCATTGGGCCCAGGCTGTCATTCTGCTTAACATCATCTTTTGTTTCACTGATGAAAGAAAATCATACAGGTTTTGAGCAACATTAAAGTGAGTAAATAATGTTAAATTATGGGTGAAATATCCCTTTAAAAGTGTGAAATGGGCTTACTTTTGATTTTGACTTGGAGCTTGAGTTTGTAAAAGCATGTTTATGTACTTTTGAAATTAAGTCATGGAGTCATTAGAGACCAGAGCTCAATGTAGGGCTTCAGAGATGACTGACTCGGGTTCAGCTGACTCAGAGTTGAAGCTCAGTCTGAGTGTATGATGCAAATCTGATGCCAGATTAGGGGAAGGGGGAAGGGGAGGGTAGAGATCGCATTGGCTTCTCGTCTGTGCTGCTCTGCTCTGACTGAGCTGGTTTACAGTTGGAAATCAGGTCATGAGCAATTCCATCTATCGGTTTCTCACTCTCAATATTCATCCTCTCTATCAATGCCATTTTTCCATAATTTTTCTGTCTATCCCTTTCCCTCTGTTTTCCTCTTTAAAGCCCCTTTTGTTTTCTCCATTTTCCCCTCATTCCCGTATATCTCATAGATCAGATTATGTAGAAAAAGGCCACATCAGTGGATTAGTGGCAAAGAGGTTGATTTGATAGATCAGTGTGTGACTAATAAAGTGTGTTAAAGAGCACAGTATAACATCGGTGATAGTCATCAGTCATATACTTAAGGGATAGTTCACCCAAAAATAGAAATTCTGTCATTTGCTTACCACTATCGTATCGGACCAGGGACAGCGGTGGTCACCATTCACTTTTATTAAATGGAAAAGAGCAGCTTGGGCTTTCTGCTAGATACATTATTTTGTGTTCCATGCAAGAAAGAAATGACAGTGAGAAAATCTTTTACATTTTTGGGTGAATTTGAGTCTTTTCTATGACATCACCCACCCGCTCTCCTCCGCTCACACTCTCCCCTATAACATAATCACACACACACATATCACAGATGGCACTTTTGTGCCATTTCTGATATATCTCGGGATACAGGGTCATTGATGTCAAGGCTTTACTGTGTCTTTGTACCACTCAACTCCTGGATAGGCATACATGTTGGTGTGTCTCAGACTGGTGTGCTCAGTTTCATACACTGTAGGCCATCCAGTTTTCATAAGTCTTGTTTCCTGAAAAATATCACCAAAGGCTGTGTCTGTCTGTATGTGCTGGTTTAGGTCAGCGTCTGGCTGTATATGTGTGTCTGAACATCTACATGAGTGCTTTGGTTTGCATGAATTTTAGGGATGTGCAAAACTCAATAATAAAAATTGACTTGTCAGTGGGTTGACTGAATGACAAGTTGACTAAAAACAGTGCAAGAGACAATGCAAAGCCCAAAGACATTCATCTGAATATGTAGTATGGCTGTAGCATCAGTTACACAAAAAAGGTCCGTTTTACTTTGCAAACAGACAGCACACTAATAAAAGCATTGGCACTAAAATATAAAAACTATAAGAACTATTCAACCTCACTTGTCCGGCAACCGACTAGTTGACCATTGTGACCCATCACTATGTGCATATGTAATCTGTGCCAGGGTCTTTATGTGTGTGTGAATACCCAGTTGTGTGTTCACTGGGATTTGCCTGACAGAATGGGAACTGAAGCTAACGCCTCCCTGGTGAGATATGGAACAGATTGGAGTCTGAGCCCCACTCTCCTGACTCATTAATCTTCTCTTTAATTCATTTACTTTACTCACAAACATGGCCATATTGCCAGATGAACACAAAGGACACCTCCCGTACATAGATCCCCTAGATATGTAGCCTAAAATAAAACAAGACGGTGGGCCTCTCAGGTTACTTTTACATACTGAAATCTGATTGGCTGTTTGGTGGTCTAAATATCATTTGGGCCAAGGGTTTAGTGGCGTAGTTTTGTGGCAGTCGCCATAATTGTCAGCTAAATGTACGTTTCAAGTTTCAGGTGTCTTAACCTCTCACTGAAGGATTGCATAACTTAAAACTAATGATGGCAGTGACAGCTGTAATTGGGCAAATTGATTGCTGTGATTTTAAGGTGACTGTATTTTTCTGGGCTTGGGAAACTGATGTTTGGTGTTTATTTAACAGCATTGCTTCCCTTTTCGGAAACTTATTAATGATGTTAAAACATTGCGCAGTTAGGTGACCTGCCTTTGCTGACTGTTTTCAATACTGTAAGTGGCAATTGTTGGTAATTTCAACCCTGAGATAATCCTGGGTTATCTTGTTCTACATTTCACACTGTTCATACATTACTCTGGTTATTAATCACTCTTAAGCCCTCAGGGTGACATCTGTAAAAGTACATTTTCATGGCTCCTCTGTGATAAAACTCATGACAATTAAATCACAGGGGATGAGCAAGACATTTTGTCGATCACATGATTGCAGTTGCGCTTGTTACATGCAAAATTCATCAATCCACAAACTGTATCCTCTGTATTTATGTTTAAATATGTTTGGAATTCCGCTAAAGTTTATTTTAAACTATTATTTTTTTATCAATTACTATAACAATTAATTAACCCAAAATAAATATAAAAAAACTTGTCATTAATATTTCCATATTTTAATAATCGATCTTCTCTTAAACACAAACAAATGTACAAGAAACAAAGTGTGCACTGCAGGGCATTATTCTGCAACAAAAATAGCCCTGTTTTAACTGGTAATCTCCATTTTACAGTCGAAAATTAATTTTATTTTGGAGAGATTTTTATGCTTTATGTTTTGATATTCCTCCTGAAAGTGACTTAAATTTTAAATTTGTTTTATTTATTTTGTTGTTGGATTGCTAAATGTAGATTACTTTAATTTTATTTTGGAGTGATTTTAAGTAAGAACTTGTTCAATTCGAGTAAAAGGAAACTGCAATCTAACATTTTTATTGCTAAATATAAAGTAAACCGAAAATATAAATCGGCCAAATAAAAAAATTAGATGAAGCATGGTGTAAAATTACGCTAGCAGCGGTGCAGAAATTACTTTTAACATGGGGGGCGATGAGGAAACATTTAGAAAATATATTTTAAGCAACTACTACTAACAGAAACACGTGTTGTAATACTATATCATGTTTGGGTGGGGACAAAAAGTAAACCGGACTTACGGTGCTGCTCTCTTGACAAGCGATCCGGGATGCTTTCGCTTCAAGTGTTCGTTCATGGCGGTTGTACGGCGGTGATAAGAATTTACAATTTGCATATCTTACATGGCACAGTTGGATCTGCGGCTAAATTACTCCCACGCTTTAGATCACGACGGGCAAGTTTTGTTTGTTCTTCGGGGAATCCATGCTTATCCGGGTGATGCATTTTAATTATTCCATTGCGACGCACCGACGCATGTTATGCAAATCGACGTATTTCTGTAATCGATGACGTCGATTACGTCGATGAATCATCCCAGCCCTACGCTAAAGTGAAAATAATTTTTTTTAAAGCATGAGGGAATTGTACTGCAAAGCGAAGTGGACATTTACAGTGTAAATTTTCACAAATTGCTGCCATAATAATGGAACTTTTCAAAAGTTTACCTGATCTGGCTCACAATTTTCTTTCCCTTCTACTTAAAGAGTTCCCACTCACTGTGGTGAAGCGGTGACATAATTTTATTATTGTGAATTATTTAAAACATTTCTGTTACACAAATCCTCCAACTTTCACAACTGTTCCTTACCGCCAGAGCTGTTACCGCGTGCAGTGAAAACATACGGCAATTAGCAATGGTCAAAACAATTTCCAAAATGGCTTTTGGATTTTTGGATACGGACAGTAATTAAATCTCCACCTGACCTTGGTTTTTGTCAAAAAACAATTGGTAATTTGACCAGTAATTTTCTCACAGAAGGTGGGAGAAAAACACGGACATTTTGGATTTGGCCGGCTATAAAAATCACTGACCTACCCCCTGTAAATGCTGGAATTACCTCACATCCACATTGAAAATAATTGCCGTCTGTGGCTTTAGTCAGGTTTTGAGATTTCACTGTACAATTGTAAACCTTATGGTCAATTTAATTCTTTTAAATATTAAAAAATATTTATGAGGTTAATAACATTGATTGGACAAGTATTGTACATGACCAAGCACTTAACCTGTTTAATAACTTGTCCATCTGTTGAAATGTTGCCACATAAATTGATTCCTTAATCGGTTAGGCTCTTCATCACTCTAGGTAATGTGTTGCCCTCGTGGTTTGTAATGTTTCCGTCATACACTGAAATGAAACGTGGTGCATAAACATATAATGAGCAGGCATTGAGACAGTTTATGATTAGGGCCTAGTTGTCTGTTGCTAAACAACTCCCTGCAAGCAGCAAATTTTTTCACAATGTATACCTTTGGCACTGGGGTTAGGTTTGTTAGCTTGTTCCCTTACGACTTCAGTCCACTTGACATTGCGTTACTAATGCATATGGGGAGTGCCTTCATATACAACCTATTTGAAACCTCTCTACAATAACGCCAATATTCTAATATTGGCTATGGTGTTTGAGCCAGCTGTTTTTGGCACGAAACTGACCGCTCGTTTCGGCGCGAACTGACCACAATAAAACAGGTGCACACACAACATTTCCTCAGAATTTCTTCCTTCAAGACAGCAATTACCTCGTCTCGAAGCCCTCTACCTTCGCCGTCGATTCACACCAGTCAGCGGACGGAATCTTCACAGCAGAGAAGAATCTCCGCTCCCCTGCAGTGCTCCGGCGAACATCACTCCGCCTCGCTGGTGAACGGACCTCAGCATCCTGATTCTCCGCAGCGCGTCGGCAGGTGTAGAGTATCCTTTTAAAATACTGTGTGAATTAAATATAAGTTATATAAATATATATTTATATTTATATATCTAGAAGAGCCACTTACCTGTTCGCGTCTTTTTCAAGATGTCGTTCCTTGTGCGAGAGACGCATCCCGCCGTCAGATAAGCATGAGAGCTGCGTTTTCTGTCTGGGCTGCGCCCATGCAGAGTCAGCCCTCATAGAAACAGACTGTCCTCACTGTGAGGACATGAGTCTCAAGTCGCTTCGCTCATGAATCGCCCTCGTTCTGAGGGACGATTCAGCCTCTCGCTCCCTCCCACCAGCCTCTTCTGTTCCCGAGGGTTCACACGAGGGGGCACGGCGGGGCCGCGAGGTCGAGCAGGATGAAGTTGAGGTGGATTTCGTGCCGGCACACGCCCCACGAGCCCCTCAATCTCCACGAAGCGCATATTTCCCCACACGCTATGTGCGAGACGAGCTCCGACCCTCTGAAGGAGCGTGCGGCCTTGTCTTGTTTGGTGGATCTGACGCTGGGGATGATAAGGATGATAATGACGATGTCACGTCTCTCGCTGCATCAGGCGACTGGTCAATGGATGATGCTACCGCCCCTCCCCCCGGCGAGGACTGTGTGCGCACCACTGACAGGGTGATGCTTCGCGTCCTTGCAAGGGTGGTCGGAGAACTCAATCTTGAGTGGTCTCCCCCAGCGGTACCTGGACAGTCTCGCCTTGATGAGTGGTTCTTGCAGTCCGGACGCCGGCAAGAGGCCGCGCCCCGCAGAACTGCCTCGTTCTTCCCTGAGGTGCACAGCGAACTATCTAAGTCTTGGCACGCGCCCCTTTCAGCGCGCATGCGCAGTGACGATGTTCTCTCGAACGTGGATCACTGGGAAAAGAACGGCTATGCTCAACTACCCCCGTGGAGGAGGCGGTAGCAGCACATCTCTGCCCAGCGAGTAGCAGGGCATGGAAATCACGCCCCATTCATTCTTCTAAGCTGGATCAGCACTCCATGCAAGGCAGTGCTTCAGGTGTTCCAAGCGAAGCTCCTCAGACGGATGGACGAGCAAGGCTTTGATCCGGAGACTTTTAAAGAGCTTCGGGCCGCTACAGACTTGGCGCTGCATGCCACAAAAGTCATGGCGCAGGCCATTAGGAAGTCCATGGGTAACCTGGTCAGTCTGGAAAGGCATGTATGGCTGACACTCACGGAGATGAGTGACAGAGAGAAGACATCTCTATTGGCCACCCCAGTGTCTCCAGCCGGCCTCTTTGGCGGCGCACTAAGTACGTTTGCTGAGCGCTACGTCACGACTCAGCAGCAGTCACAAGCCATAAGGCACTTTATGCCCAAATGGAGCATACCGCAGACGGCTCGCCCCCGCACTGTCTCAAGCCAGCGCCCGGCTAAAAGATACATGCCCGCTAACTCAGCGCCTGCACGGGCACCCACCGAGCCAACAGCGAGGCCATGCAAGCCTTGGCACAAACGGAAGCAGCCACATCAGCGCCCACCTCGTGCCGATGGGAGGAACTCCCCCGCGCAGCGGAAGCGCTCCTGACGGGCGCAACACTCTGAAGAGGAAAATGGAGCCCGTCGTTCCCTCCGGTGCTCCGAAGAAGGCTCGATTGGAGACACGGAACACTGTTCCCCACCTCCCCACTGCTGTTTGTCGGGAGAGGAATATTGCTGTTCACAATGTTTTAAAAAATTCTGTTTTTGTGTCATATGCAATAAAAAATGCAATAAAGAATACAGCACTCGTTGCAAACGCACGAGATGCTCATCCATTCTCAAAAAAGAGCCCCTTTTCCTCTTCAAAGCACACACATTATGCACAACCGCTTCCTTGTGGTAAGCGACACATTATATCATACGTTGAGCAAACCGAAGCGCACTCTGTCCCATTACGCGGACGCGTGGCGAGCCCTAACGCATTTCAGACTGGGTGCAAAAAACAATCGAACATGGCTATACGATCCAGTTTGCTCGCCAGCCACCCCGTTTCAACAGTGTTCTGTCTTCCACGGTTTCGTCCGAAGACGCACCAGTGTTATGAGCCGAAATACACAATCTAATCGTCAAAAACGTGATGGAGATTGTGCCAAATTGTCAAGCACAAAAAGGGTTTTACAGCCGTTATTTTCTTGTCCCAAAGAGAGATGGCGGACTTCGGCCAATCCTGGATCTAAGACATTTAAATCACGCACTCATAAAGCGCCCATTCAAAATGATTACTCAGAAACGAATTCTATCGCATATACGCCCACACGATTGATTTGCGTCGATAGATCTGAAGGATGCGTACTTCCATATCCAAATTGTACAGCACCACAGGATGTTTTTGAGATTCACGTTTGAGGGAACAGCATATCAATTCAAAGTCCTGCCCTACGGACTGTCTCTGGCTCCTCGCACATTTACGAAGTGCATTGATGCGGTGCTCGCCCCTCTGAGACTGAGCGGCGTACGCATATTGAACTACCTCGACGATTGGCTGTTACTAGCACAATCAGAGGCTCTGTTATGGCAACACAGAGACTTACTGCTTCAGCATCTAAACAGCTTGGGCCTCAATGTAAACTGGGTGAAGAGCACGCTCTCTCCCAGCCAAAATATCTCCTTTTTGGGAGTCCGCCTCGACTCCACGAGCGGGCGCGCACACCTCACGAGCGAGCGCGTTCAGGCCATTCTACAGTGTCTGTCTCAGTTCAAACTGGGGAGATCACTTCCTCTGAAGCTGTTTCAGAAATCATTGGGATTTATGGCGGCGGCATCGGCCATCATCCCATTAGGTCTCTTACACATGAGACCACTTCAGTGCTGGCTGAAGCGCTGTGTGCCACAACATGCTTGGCGCCAAGGGCGCATGCGTCTCACTATATCCAGCCGCTGTATAGCTGCATTGGTACCATGGACAGCTCCTGCATTTTACCAGCGAGGTGTGGTGCTGGGGCAAATTATCAGGTGGAAAGTGGTGACTACAGATGCTTCCAACACAGGTTGGGGGGCGGTGTGCGATGGGCGCCCGACTTTCGGCACCTGGACAGGTCAGAAGAGGGCGTGGCATATCAACCGCCTAGAACTATCGGCTGTAATTCTAGCCTTGAAGGCTTTTCAGTCAGAAATAGCGAACTGTCATGTCCTGGTGCGCAAATGGCTGGCGAAACGCAAATATGCGTGTCCTCCGCTATGCCTAATCCACTCTGTCATATGCAAAGTCCGGGAGGACAAGGAAACGGTTCTATTAGTTGCGCCGAGATGGCCCAACCAGCCATGGTTTCCGGAAATGATAGAGATGCTATACAGCCCACCATGGGAAATACTGCTGAGGAGGGATCTCCTCTCTCAAGCGCACGGCACAATCTGGCATCCCCAGCACCAGCTGTGGAACCTGCATGTGTGGCCACTGAACGGGGCGCACTACACATGCCAGAACTGACGCGTTCAGTCATGAACACCATTTTACAAGCCAGAGCACCGTCCACAAGACGCCTCTATGCACTAAAATGGAACGTTTTCACTAACTGGTGTGTCTCACGTAGTAAGGACACAGTAAACTACCCCATACATGAAATTCTAATATTTCTTCAAGAGTGATTAGACGCAGGACTCACCCCGTCAATGCTCAGTGTATGTTGCAACTATAGCTGTGTATCACACACATGAAGCCGGCGCCTCTATAGGCAAGCATGATTTAATCATAAAGTTCCTAAAAGGAGCAAGACGATTAAACCCACCTCGGCCAGCTACAATCCCGACTTGGGACCTAACTTTAGTCCTAAAAGCTCTCGCAGGGCCCCCTTCGAGCCTTTGGACTCTGATTTGCGCATGCTTTCCGTTAAGACCACACTACTGCTGGCTCTGGCCTCAGTGAAACGGGTCGGTGACCTACATGCGCTATCAGTCGACAATTCTTGTCTGGAGTTTGGCCCCGGCCTGTCAAGAGCCACTGTCCTGGCCATCATGAGGAACACTCACTGTGGCATACTCATGTCGGTCGTCGTCCCATAAGACTGCGCCGCCATGTTTCCTCTTTAGGAAGTTATGTCATGTAGTGTGATGGGATTCTGTTCTCCATATGCGTTAGTAACGCAATGTCAAGTGGACTGAAGTTGTAAGGGAACGTCTCGGTTACGTATGTAACCTCAGATCCCTGAGACGAAGGGAACGAGACATTGCGAACGCTAGCCGCACCACAAGACTCAGAGTTCTTGAGGCACGAGCAATGCGCTCCTTGTTCTCAGTCAGAAATTCGGAGGAAATGGTGTGTGTGCACCTGTTTTATAGTGGTCAGTTTGCGCCGAAACAAGCGGTCAGTTTCGCGCCAAAAACAGCTGGCTCAAACACCATAGCCAATATTAGAATATTGGCGTTATTGTAGAGAGGTTTCAAATAGGTTGTGTATGAAGGCACTCCCCTTATGCGTTAGTAACGCAATGTCTCGTTCCCTTCATCTCAGGGAACCGAGGTTACATACGTAACCGAGACGATTTCCTGATTTGATTCCTAGTTCTCAATTCAGTTATGACAGGGTTTGCATGCGTCCTGGAAAATCTGAAATTAGAAAAATTCCTAAATGTCCTGGAAAATAATTATTTGTACTGGAATCCATTTTTGTCTAATAGTTTATAAAAGGTTTTTGTTACATGTACTAAAACATGGTAACAATTGGGACTCGAAATAGGAGTCAAATACATTGAAGTCCGAAGTGACGCGTCAGTGCAACCTCAGCCCTAACTGTTTTTCACAAGTTTTTGTCTCTCAAATGATGCCTTTTGAGAGTTCAAAACTTCAAGAAATATTTTAAAACTGTCAAAATTTATTTAGAGCTATTGAATGTATCAATTTATTTTTTATTAATTATTACCTTATCGTTTCAGAGTATCCAGAGACCCCAGAAAAAAATGCTAAGATGTTAACATAAACGAGTACTCTGTATTTTCTGAAATCAAAGCAATTGCCTTTTTTTCTCTTCCAAATATGTTTTCAATGTTTGTGTACACCTCCTGCTTTCTTGCGTGGCAAGATCATAAATTCGCCCCTCCGTGACGCTTTCTGCAACGCTTGTCATGTGCAGGCAAAGCGCAGCTTGACACTAGTGTTGAGCAGAATGTTGACGCCTCAACTCATGTGAAATGCGCTTTACGAAGACTCAAAATTATTATCATTTGGCTATTATTGTCTTCTGATAAAAGTCATGTTCAGCAGTTTAAATATTATTTGAAAATTATACAGTTGAGCTGCTTTGATGTTATAATGCTTAAACATTCTAATGAAGTCAGTAAATTTGACATGCAAATTTTAATAAAAGAGAAGGTAAGGACGTTATTGAAACTCAGAAATCATAGATCTACTTTTTTCTTATAATGCTTAAATACTATAAAGACTCTTGGCAGATTAAAGTCATGAACATCTCAAAATGATTAAATGGCTGCATCCGAAACCAGGAAAATGTTACTTCAGGAGGCTGTTTATGGAGGTACGAAGGGACCAAGGCACGTATAAATCCAATATTTGCATCACATCTTGTCTACCGAGATAACCTTCATCTGATCGATTTTTGAAGGCAACATAGATGTATCTATGTGTGAATCCACAGCAGTTGAGCTGAAAAAATAATTTAAAGGCAGCCGAAGAGGCAGTTGATAGCCAATTTGTGTATAAATGGGTTTTTATTAACTTTTTCCAACTTCTGACTCCATTTCTAGCAAGAAAGTGTATACTGTGTATATGTATATATGTATATGTTTTAGATTATTAGTCCATTCAGTCCGAACCACAATGAAGCAGACGTGTTAAATTTAGTGGACACCAGATGGCGATACTTAGTTGCTGGTATCCTAGCAATGATGTGAGGTTATGCTCCCTCACTAGCCTGACCAAAACTAGTTTCTGGAGCTTCCTTAGACAAACGCTGTCTGTTGAATCATTGACTGATAGGGCAGCGAGGCAACATGAAAGCTACCTTTTGGTTTCGGATGCAACCAATGACTAGCTCATAGCATATTAGACACTCGCTTGTCGCCACCTAGTGACATCTCCAGAAGTGGTCACTAAAATGATCAATTAATGAAACTTAACAAATTTGTGAAACAGAAGCAAGCCACACCACTTTCACACCTTTTATTGCAGCTAATTTTTCACAAAAAAAAAAAAAAAACCTGGAAAACATGTCCGTGGATCAGTGATTGACTCAACTTTTTCAACCTTAATGAGTTTGCATCTCTGTGAGTTATAAACTTTAGACAACGATGACATATATTTTTTTATTTTATTCAGACTGGGTTGGTAAAGGTGATTTAGCCTTAATACCTCAGGATTTGAATTAATTTCCAATAATTCAATGATCGGAGTTGGCTTATACTGAAGTTACCACATGTACTATGTGAAAAACTCGGCATCTAGTCATAAAAATGGTAATGGCAATAAAACTAATTTGGATGAAAATGAATGTTTGAATGTACAATGAATTGTGATATGTACTAATGTGATAATTAAAAAAAGACTGAAAACATCTCATCACGATCATCACGTGCACTCTTGTGTGTGAGAGATGACCGAGACAGAGAACTCTAAATTGTGCAGCGCATACAGACTATATTTTTATGTATTTATTTTTTATTATCACAGCTTTATGGGGATTAATAGTCACACTGGGCCATGGAGCAAACTGCTTATCTGGAGATGAGAAACTACCATATAAAAAAACACCAAAATAAAAGAATGGACGCATGTGTTTTTGCTTAAATACTTGTTGGGCGCATAAAATGTCCTGGAAAATTGTGCCTTGAAAAGAGTGGGAACCCTTTATTATATGATTTGATTCAGTTGTGATCACGTGGACTGGGAGATGTTCCGGTCCGCCTCTGATGACGACATAGAGGTTTACGCTGATAGCGTAACGTGTTTCATCAGGAAGTGCGTAGAGGACGTTGTTCCAACCAAACCAATACAGATCTACCCCAACCAGAAACCATGGGTTAACGGCAATGTTCGCGCGGCACTTACTGCGCGGACCTTCGCTTTTAATTCCAGGAACGCGGAGGAGCGTAAACAAGCCAGTTATGCACTCCGTAACTCTATCAGTGCAGCCAAACGCCAGTACAGGCACAAAATTGAAGGACAGTTCAACACCACTGACTCTAGAAGTATGTGGCAGGGAATTAACACCATCACGGACTACAAACGGAATAAAAACTCCACCTTGAACACCGCTGCCTCTCTCCCAGACGAGCTTAATACATTTTATGCTCGTTTCGAGGACAACAACACCGCCCTCGCGGAGAGAGCACTCGCAGCTGACGCTACAGATGATGGTTCACTCTCCGTCTCTGTTGCGGATGTAACCCGATCCTTCCGACGGGTGAACATCCGTAAAGCCGCGGGTCCAGATGGCATTCCGAGTCGCGTCATCAGAGCGTGCGCGAACCAACTGGCTGGTGTTCCTACAGACATTTTCAACCTGTCCCTCTCCCTGTCTGTAGTCCCCACATGCTTCAAAACATCAACCATTGTGCCTGTACTGAAGCAAGCCAAAATCACTTGCTTAAATGACTGGCGTCCTGTTGCACTGACCCCCATCATCAGCAAATGCTTTAAGAGGTTAATCGAGATTACATCTGCTCTGTGCTGCCCACCTCTTTGGACCCATTGCAGTTTGCCTACCACAACAACCGCTCCACTGATGATGCCATTGCATCTACAATACACACTGCTCTCTCCCACCTGAAAAAAAGGAACACATATGTGAGAATGCTGTTTGTAGACTACAGCTCAGCATTCAACACCATAGTGCCCTCCAAGCTTGATGAGAAACTCCGGGCTCTGGGTTTAAACAGCTCGCTGTGCAGCTGGATCCTGGATTTCCTGTTAGGCAGATGTCAGGTGGTTAGAATGGGCAGCAACATCTCCTCATCACTGACCCTCAACACTGGAGCCCTGCAGGGCTGTGTTCTCTGCCCACTCCTGTATTCCCTGTACACACATGACTGTGTGGCGACACATAGCTCCAATGCCATCATTAAGTTTGCTGACGATACGACGGTGGTAGGTCTGATCACTGACAATGATGAAACAGCCTACAGAGAGGAGGTGCACACTCTGACACGCTGGTGTCAGGAGCACAACCTCTCCCTCAATGTCAGTAAAACCAAGGAGCTTGTGGTGGACTTCAGGAAGAAAGACCGAGAACACAGCCCCATCACCATTAATGGAGCACCAGTGGAGAGAGTCAGCAGCTTCAAGTTCCTCGGTGTCCACATTACTGAGGAACTCACATGGTCCGTCCATACTGAGGCCGTTGTGAAGAAGGCTCACCAGCGCCTCTTCTTCCTGAGACGGCTGAGGAAGTTCGGAATGAACCACCACATCCTCACACGGTTCTACACCAGCACTGCACTGGCTGCATCACCGCCTGGTACGGCAATAGCACCGCCCAGAACCGCAAAGCAAGAAACATCATTGGAGGTGAGCTTCCCTCCCTCCAGGACATAACAGGCGGTGTGTGAAAAAAGCTCGGAGGATCATCAGAGACTCCAGCCACCCGAGTCATGGGCTGCTCTCACTGTTTCCATCAGGCAGGCGGTATTGCAGCATCAGGACCCGCACCAGCCGACTACATGACAGCTTCTTCCCCCAAGCAATAAGACTTCTGAACACATGAACTCTCACGATCAACAATCAGCACTGCACTTTACTAATCATCATCTTATATCATACACTGGACTGTCAAATATATTCTCCCCAATTCAACTAGTGTGTATATATATATATATATATATATATATATATATATATATATATATATATACCCTTATCTAGTGTGTGTATTCTATATTGTGTGTATTGTTTACTGTACATTGTATATTAGTACTATGTTGTGTAATTATGTGTACATTTGATATGTAAATTGTGTTGTGTAAATATGTTGTTTATTGTAAATTGGTATATGTCTCATCACTGTCATGACTGCAATGTTGCTCGGAACTGCACACAAGACTTTCACCTACTGTTGCACTTGTGTACACAGTAGTGTGACAAAGTGATTTGATTTGGGTATATATTGGTTACAATGTAAATGTTTGCTTATAAATGAGAAATTATCTCTCAGCTATAAATTTGACAGGGAACCTTCCAAATTGATACATTATGAAGTTTTTAATTTTTGAAATCAACAACAGGGCCAAACAGTTCAAATGCAATTTATTTAACATATAATAATCAACACAACCAGAACTGAAGTAAACTTAAAAGTAAAAGATGGCTCATAGGATTTTAAGAATTGCTTTTGGGGGGGGGGGGGGCATGGGTTGCTCAGCGAGTAAAGATGATGACTACCACCCCTGCAGTCGCAAGTTTGAATCCAGGGCATACTGAGTAACACCAGCCAAGACTCCTAAGCAACCGAATTGGCCTGGTTACTAGGGAGGGTAGAGTCACATGGGGTGACCTCCTCGTGTTCGCTATAATGTGGTTCTCGCACTCGGTGGGGCACGTGGTGTGTTGTATGTGGATGCTGCGGAGAATAGCGTGAAGCCTCCACACACGCTATGTGTCCTCAGAAATGCACCCAACAAGCCACGTGATAAGATGCACAGATGACTCTCTCAAATGCAGAGGCAACTGAGATTCGTTCTCCGCCACCTGGATTGAGGCAAGTCACTACGCCACCACGAGGACTTAGAGCACATTGGGAATTGGCATTATAAATTGGGGAGAAATTGGAAGGTGGTGGGGGGGATAATTGCTATTGGGATTGTTCAAATGAGGGTGCAGATTCATCAGAAAAGGCACCGCAATTAAAGGTTGGCACCACAATCTTGCCTTTAACCCTATTTTGGAGCATAGCTTCATAACCCAGGGTTAAATGTAGAGATGGCCATTTTGGTCATTTTGTGTACTTGAGTACTTTTTGATGGACTATGTACATTTATGTCAGGCAAGTGCTTTTGGCTGCTGCATTGGGTCCCATTGTTCCAGTGTCTCGCCTATTCATTATTATTGTTTGTTATGAGGTAATCGGTGATGGGCAACTCAATGAAAGAATGCTCAAAGCAGGTCTCTGCTAATCCTACTGGTTACCGTAATTGTCATAATAAGTGCGCACCACTGTTTTGTCGTGGCTGGCTGAACCGTGTATTTGTAAACAACAGTTTGCTTGACCACGTTTTTAATATGCCATGTTACGCAATGGAACACCATTTTATGTAGGACTTCCAAATTGGAAACTCGTATGGACGCCTTCGACTTGCAGGTGCAGTTGTTTAATGTCTTGCAAACATGTCGGCACCCAAGGAGCCGATGAGATTTACAGTCAATGAGAAGCATTCACTTTTATGAAATAATATCCATTAATGAGTCAACGTTCCTACATTATATAATAAAAAACTTTAGCAAATGTTTGCACTTTGCAGAGACAGGTGTTCAAAACACTAAATTATGCTCTCTTTTGATTATTGTAAACCTGTAGAACAAACTAGCATTGAAGAATCATTTATCAGTTTGGTTGCTATGAGATGTCTCTGACAACCAAGGAAATTATGAAAATAACAATGCAATCAATCTCAAAATTAAAAAAAAGTTGTCACTGAATTTCTAATTTAGTGGAAGTCATTATCCATCAACGTTTTTATGATCAGTCGACCCAGTGTTAAAAGTGGCTAGGGGTTAAAAATATGTAAAAAGAGGGCAGCGTGGCAACATGAAAGCTACCAGTAAAAGGCAAAGTAAAAATCCTTTTTGACTTGTTGATTAAACTATCAATCAGTTTGAGGTATGTTTTCCAAAGAAAGGTGGCTGAATTGGCTGTACCATTAGAGGTAACTCAGAATGTACTACTCCAACTGTAAACCACTAAACCCACAGACCATAAATGAGAGAGGAACTTGCGTACTATAAAAGTGAGAGACTCTCTACATAATAAATGTTTTGCTTGCCGTGTAGGTTTGGGTAGATGTCACTGACATCTAAATGGCTCTGAAGTATCTACCTCCACAGCATCAAACTTAATAAGATGACATAGTCTGTTGACCTAAACAGAAGATGACCAGTACAGTTTGATCAGAGTTTAAGTAACTGCGGCCAACACGCATCACATACTTTTGACCTCTTGTTGTTTACTTTTACCCTGAAAAATATATTGCAATGCAATTTCACCTTCTAAAAAAAATTAACATCCTGTTTGTTTTGCAACGTTTGTGTAATTCTTGAACATCCATGGCTGTCACAAATCCTGACTTGTGATGATTTACTGGAATATTTTTTGCCTTTTAGACCCCATGAAATCTCTTGACATATTGGGACATATTGAAGGACTCAACTCTTCTTTAAAATAGCCAATAGGCTTTAGTTACATTACAGCCATGAACCAAGATTTACTTCTAGATAGTTGAATGCATTTGGTAATACAGGCACAGGTACATTCTCATTCTAGAGAATTTTATTGGGCAAAAATCTGTGTAGTAATGCAAAATGAGTGAGTAATATTCTGGTCCATTTTCTTGGAAGGGATAACTGTAAATGTTGAATGCATCTGCTGAAAGTGAATATTTACAACATGTAGGAGTACACTAGCAAATAGGTGGCCTCAAAGTAAACACACATTGACTAAAGGTTACAAAACTGTAATTTCAGATTTCAGTTTTTCTTTTAAAACATCTGTTTTGCTTCTTTCTCTTGTCCCCATTCTCACTCACTCTATTATCCCTCCCATCACATTCTGGACATTTCTGGTTTCAGCTTGAAGCCTGAGTGACTCAGCAGTGATTTATTGAGCAAGAAACAACAAAGCCTGTTCTCGACACTGTTACATGGAGCACAGTTGAATTATTTATTTATTTTTTCTCACTCTCAAATTTTGCTTCATATGAGCTGATTTCCAGACAGCTATGGGGTGTCCAGCATTCCTCAGTGATTGTGAGGAAATCCTGCCCTTCCGGGTTCTCTGTAATTGTTCTGCTGTGTGGGCTTCACTGCTAAAAAGAATCCTGCTGGTTTCCTCTGGTCTCACAACTTGGGCTCAATGCATTTTATAGAGGCCAGAGGGCATCTAAGGCAAGGAACCTGTTCTGTTGTTCTGAGAAACCTCCTTAACATTCCAGCCTGTGCTTTCAAATACTTTGCTTGTTTACCAGCCTCAAGCTGTAGATCTCTTTGGTCTTCAGGTTGAGAGCTTTCATTAGTGGTGCTTGCTAAGGCATACTGTTTGTTTTATGACCATGAAGGATACTTTTAATCATATGGCTTGTTAGGTGTGATCTTACTTTTCTCAGCAATCTGATTTTTTTTTAAAAAAAATGTTGCCTGTATCAGTGTTTATAGCCATGGCTAATTTGCATATAATAGAGACTTGTGGGTGTGCTCTTTTGACTTAGTTACACTCAAGTTAGCAACCACGTAAAAATGTGCTTAAAACCACCAAGAACACTTTATTAACCACAGGGCAACTACTTTGCAATCACTTAGCAGTGCCCTAACAAAACTCTGAACACCCTAGAAAGCACACAAAAAAACATGCTTAAAACCACCCAGAATAACTTGGCAACCACTTCACCTTAGCAAATGCATAGAAATGTGCATAAAACCATGTGGAACACATTACCAACTACATGGCAACACCCTTGCAACCACTTAGCAACACCCAAACAACAACACTGAATACATTATCAACCGCATATAAATGCACTTAAAACTAGGGCTGCAACAACTTATCGATAATTTTCAATAATTGAAGTCTTCAACAAATTTAATTAGTTGGATATATGCTGTAAGTATGGAGAAGCCCCATCAGTGATGCCACTTCGCAGCCAAAAGAAAAATGTGTTGCATTATCAAACTCGTTTGAAAAAAAGGAGACAAGTTGAAGCGGAAAAAAACAACCTAAGTTGTCCAGCGCACAAGAGCACTTTATAAACACTTCAAAGAAGATTATGATAAGCATACAGTTTAGAATGTAGCGGATGCTGCCTCAGGTGTGTAGACAGAGTGCTTGTGCGGTTTGATGCGCAAAAATAGTTTCTCTCCAGCACATCACTTGCATTTTACTGCTATTTTCTTTACTTTGCTATTATGTTATGAATTCAAAATTAGCTGCAATTATTTTGATTAAACTGTCCAACATCATACCACGATTTCAGTTTCAATGTAATCAATTGTGCAGCTTTCATGGATATCAGACTGCAGTCAAGGTGTGCCGGTTTTTAAAGTGTTTTCTCCTGCTCATTTAAGTACACGCAATACAGGATGAGTCTTTTCAGCGCAAGAGTGAATTTGCACAGGGTTTACAGATAATTTGGACTATATTAAACTGTATGTAGTGCTGAATATAATGTATAATAATGCTAAGGGTCCTGATATTTTTAACGTCTGATTTCACTATTAAATTTATACTATGGCACACATTATTTTACTGGATAAACACACTTTTTTTAAAAAAAAAAAAACAAGTAATCAGTTAAAATACTATTTTAAAAACTATAATATTAAAATACTTAAATGTATGTAGTCAGTGTTATTTCTATTCTTGTGTCACAATTGCCCTCTGCTGGGCTAATTATTTTTTTTTTCCCACTTCATGCCTTATGGATAATTTTAATCTTGAATCTTTTAATGATGAGCATTTTTTACGTTTTACAAGTAAAGGAACTGTTTCGCATATGTCCTGAAAATAATATTAATAATAATAAATTAAAACTTTTCATGATTCAGGCTTTTGTTCAAAGTTTTGTGAGGGTATAGAATCATAAATTCAGTAATGTAAATCGAACCAAATCCTTGCGCCATTTATCATTTCATTTTTTTTTTTTAAAGTAACATATTTTAATAAAATACAGGAAATTGATTTTTTTTTTTATCTTTAATTTTAAAAGTTTAATTAGCAAAATTATTGTTAGTTGCAGCTCTACTTAATCACTCAAAATACTTCAACCACCACATTGCAACACCCTTGCAATCACCTTGAACACCTTAGCAACCATATAGCAATGCACTAAAAATAACTGGATGCACTAGAACACTTTAGCATTCTCATAGCAACAACATAGCAACCACCCTGAACACCTTAGCATTGTGACAGTAAGTTTTGCACTGAAGTACCACCAGTTTTCTTAAACTATTAAAAATCTAATTATTCTTATAGTTTCTCATAGGATTATTATTGGTCAACCAAGCAAGAAAAGGCTGAAATCAAAGTATTGATTAGAAAAGTGAAAGAGCACATTGAATTGCACCCATTCCAGGATTATTCTTTTTTTTTTTTGTTCAGACATACCAGTGTTCTGGTTTCTTTTATCAGGAAAGAAATCTGGCCATGCAGTGTTTGGTATTAAACATTATGTTCTAAGGGTGTGTTCATACTTGCCAGATTTGGTTAGATTAAAACGAAATCTGGTGCGATTTCTCTGTTAGTGCGGTTCATTTGAACAAGTGTGAACACTGCCATCCGAACCTTAGTGCGCACCAAAAAAGCAGACCCTCCAAACAAACTCTGGTGTGGTTCGATTGATATATGAATGCAGCATGGACCAAAGATGTCTAAACGGACCAATAACAAGAAGTAATTTGCCTTTTAATATTGACTTCAAGCATACCTAGTTATTTTCATAGGAGCCATGTTGCCCATTACAGTTCGGTCCAGGCGTCGGAAACAGCATCATCCGTTCTTGCAGCATATTTTGGTTTGTGTGTGCAACGGAGGAATTCCCGGCGCTGTTTTTACTCCTTTACACATTTTATTAGCTCTCGTTTGTTCTCAGCTGGTAAAAATACCACCGTGTGTGTGTGTGTGTGTGTGTGTGTGTGTGTGTGTGTGTGTGTGTGTATATTTTGCAAGAGAAATATATTCTACAATTTGCAAGAGCTCACCAAAATTGGACAGTTGATATATATATATATATATATATATATATATATATATATATATATATATATATATATATATATATATATATATATATATATATATATATATATATATATATACACACACACACACATATGTGTGTGTGTGTGTGTATGTATATATATATATATATGTATGTTTATATATGTGTGTGTGTGTGTGTGTATATATATATATATATATATATATATACACACACACACACACGCACACACACTCACCTAAAGGATTATTAGGAACACCATACTAATACTGTGTTTGACCCCCTTTCGCCTTCAGAACTGCCTTAATTCTACGTGGCATTGATTCAACAAGGTGCTGAAAGCATTCTTTAGAAATGTTGGCCCATATTGATAGGATAGCATCTTGCAGTTGGAGATTTGTGGGATGCACATCCAGGGCACGAAGCTCCCGTTCCACCACATCCCAAAGATGCTCTATTGGGTTGAGATCTGGTGACTGTGGGGGCCATTTTAGTACAGTGAACTCATTGTCATGTTCAAGAAACCAATTTGAAATGATTCGAGCTTTGTGACATGGTGCATTATCCTGCTGGAAGTAGCCATCAGAGGATGGGTACATGGTGGCCATAAAGGGATGGACATGGTCAGAAACAATGCTCAGGTAGGCCGTGGCATTTAAACGATGCCCAATTGGCACTAAGGGGCCTAAAGTGTGCCAAGAAAACATCCCCCACACCATTACACCACCACCAGCAGCCTGCACAGTGGTAACAAGGCATGATGGATCCATGTTCTCATTCTGTTTATGCCAAATTCTGACTCTACCATCTGAATGTCTCAACAGAAATCGAGACTCATCAGACCAGGCAACATTTTTCCAGTCTTCAACTGTCCAATTTTGGTGAGCTCTTGCAAATTGTAGCCTCTTTTTCCTATTTGTAGTGGAGATGAGTGGTACCCGGTGGGGTCTTCTGCTGTTGTAGCCCATCCGCCTCAAGGTTGTGCGTGTTGTGGCTTCACAAATGCTTTGCTGCATACCTCGGTTGTAACGAGTGGTTATTTCAGTCAAAGTTGCTCTTCTATCAGCTTGAATCAGTCGGCCCATTCTCCTCTGACCTCTAGCATCAACAAGGCATTTTCGCCCACAGGACTGCCGCATACTGGATGTTTTTCCCTTTTCACACCATTCTTTGTAAACCCTAGAAATGGTTGTGCATGAAAATCCCAGTAACTGAGCAGATTGTGAAATACTCAGACCGGCCCGTCTGGCACCAACAACCATGCCACGCTCAAAATTGCTTAAATCACCTTTCTTTCCCATTCTGACATTCAGTTTGGAGTTCAGGAGATTGTCTTGACCAGGACCACACCCCTAAATGCATTGAAGCAACTGCCATGTGATTGGTTGATTAGATAATTGCATTAATGAGAAATTGAACAGGTGTTCCTAATAATCCTTTAGGTGAGTGTGTGTGTGTGTGTATATATATATATATATATATATATATATATATATATATATATATATATATATATATATATATATAAATAAAATTCCAACGAGTGCATTTTGCCCAGCAGCCAGCACTGTTTTGGATGTTCGGCAAGTTCCGTCACAAAATATATGTCATAAAAGTTGTCCAATCAGGTTGTGACCTTATCATTATGCCTTTTGTTTTGTATCTTTAGTTTCAGTGTTAAAAATGCCAGTGTGAATGCCAAGCGAACCAGGACTAAATGTATCTGTTTCTTTTTTGGTCCGTACCAAGAGAACTAAACTACAAGTGTGAACACACCCTAAGTGTGTATATAATCAATAATCTGTTTGAAGTCTGAAGAAGCTGTTCTGGAAATCTTGCCATTGGCTTTACAAATGCCATGGTGAGTTTCAGGGGTTAGAATGGTGTAACAGTGGAGAAACCCAGTGCTCTGACTCAACCGAGCCAAAGTGAACTCCCTGTATGACACTGTTCACCTCCAAAACACACACTCACACACTCATTCACTCACTCTCTCTCTCTCTCTCTCTCTCTCTCTCTCTCTCTTCTCTCTCACACACACACACACACACACACACAAAAAAAATTGTTCATCTTCAATCAGGAAGAGATCTGAAATACTTGATGTAATTCATGATGTCAAAAGAGTAGCTCAGTAGCAGGATTGTAACTGTTGCAACATTGTGGTAAGGATGACTTCGCATTTATATACCACCTCATCATCTTTGCCAGCTTTCATACCCATCCAGTACCTCTCCCTTACTGTGCCTCTTTCAGAAACTGAATTGGTTCCTTTCTTGGCCTCTATTTGGATATTGGCCTGGGCTAACTGAACAGAATGCAGACACCTTGCACCTGGTTTCACTCTCTCCTGTAGGGCCAGGTTTGTATGTGCTCTTTGTTCACATAGGGCTAGCAGCCAGTATCTCTTGGGAGCATTCGCACAACCTCAGCTGTGTTTGAAGCCAGTAAAAATCAGCTTTCCTAGACAGTATTTGTATACACATGCTTCTTAGTCACACCTACTGTGGATTATCAGTTAACCACTGGGTGTTTGGAGTGTAGCTTAAAAATATACAGAGAGTCATTTTTGTTAATGAAATGTTAAAAGCTAGTCATGAATACTGTCATGAGTATCAGGCATGATGTGTGTGTGGTGCTATGTTGTTAGAGACATGCCACTACACGTGCTGCACCTGGCTGGGGTGAGCATGAGATCGATAAGCTTCCTTGTTGTTTGCTAATGTATTTTTGGCGGAATGACCCGCCCCTCCCGCTCGTTATCGTTGCCCCGCCTCTGATGGCCGTCCTTCAGCCAGACTTACAACGGGAGTGGGCAGAAGATCAGTGCAATTTATTAAGCCTCATTTGGGCAGCAGATAATGAGGTGCACATGATGTGAATAGAGCCTCAGCACCACCGCCATTAAAACACAGAGCGTGCCTCTCCTTGGGGAGCTGGCTTGAATATCCTGGTGTTCTCACACTGGCATTCTTGCAGGTCCAGGACTCTAACCGGATTGAAGCACATGTCCCGGCTGATGGGCCAGGATGGTGTACCACCCATCCCATCGTACGCCGCGGCCCCAGGGAAGCCAAGACCCCGACCATTATAACTGGACTATACACTCTTCATCACCACCTATCCTTCACTTAACAGCTCCATTCACTGGGAGGGTGCCAGATCCCCCTTTATTTTAGATACTTGTCCGCAATAACAATTTTAGTTCTCCCTTTTTGAACATTTTATGTTGATTATTATTTACAATAAATGCCTCTCTGAAGCCACACCCACTGTGTCTGTCTAATGCTCACACCGCCACGGTATTATTGTTAATATTCACATTCAAGAGTAGGCAGAACCATTGGAGTCTGACTCTACTGAATGGCTCGCACAGAGGTGAAAGTAAAGCTCCATTTCAAACCCTATTGATGTACCTTGATGTCTTCTAAAGCAACATCTTACCCAAGTAGAACTGCATAAAAGGTTGACTGCGATGCATGTCTCACTGCATTCAGGAATTGCCTTCTTTGCAAAAGATATTTGCGACGCTGCTCTACAATTTGGCCAAAATTAGGTATCTTCGAAGACAGTCAAGTTAGTTGCCTCGCATCAGTAGCCAAGCCTATAAGATGCCTTAAAATGGAGTCTAGGTGTTCAATAGGCTTTGAAACATAATTGACTCTAAATAAGGCTCTGTGATGTTTCATCAAATTATTAGTTTATTAAAGCTTATTAAACATGACACAGAATTATTTTGCTCTGCTTACTTGCTTCAGTGTAATAAACATCTGCTCAAAAGGCCCATAAGTGCATCACATGTACTGACTGTGCCCTGTGTACTAAAACTGTAGGCTGAGTACTGTTTATTACTTTGTAATCTTACAGCCAAGAGGCATGCCTTAACATATTTTTAGATTCATGATTTCAACTGCAACTACAGAGCCACATTCCTCTCATACCACTTCACCATGCTCCAACCTTGTTCTCACAGTTTTGTACAATTATATGCTCTAACAAAGCACGTGTGTGTATTGACTGTAGCACATCCTCTCTGTTCACCATTCATCGTGAGGTGAGCATCGGCCATGTTTAAACAACCCAAAGTTGACAAAGGTGTGACTGAGGAAGTGAATGAGAGACATTATATTTACTCTCGAGTCGCTTTATGTTTTCAAACGGTAGTTTATTTTTATGGTTCATTGTTATAGTAGGATATTGGATTCTCTAAAGGATGTAGATTGTGTTCATTTTTTTTCTTAGTGGTGCCTGTTAACCCAAGCATCTCTAAGACTATTGCTCATAGTTAGGAGTTAGGGGTTTGAACATATATTAAACTTCGACACATAACCTGACACCTTTTGTGCTCGAAAAACATGAACATGAGAATATCATAATGACCATCTTTATGCCATCCTAAAACTAGGCTTCATACTTTTATGCAAAGACATTTTTATTTATTATTTTTGAGTAAAATAGGATGAGGACATTTTCTTGACAGGTTTTGTGAGAATTATCCATTAACCAGAGAATCGTAGAGATTTTGGGGGTGGGCTTTTTTGACTTACCAAAGTAAGTACAGCCACCTACAAAAAAAAAAGAATCCGAACCACATAGCTACACCCTAGCAACCACTGAAAACACACTAGCATGTGACGGCGAATTAGCATGGGCAAACAACACTCGCATTATCTTTTTACATAATATTTATTTTATTTTTTTTTTATTTTTTTTTTTAGTTCACATTACTTTTAAAATGTATTTCAATATTGTTGTTGGATTTGAGTGTACATAAGCTAGATCTACTGGCTCGTGTGATGTGTTTTTATGTTAATGGGTATTTGTGTCAAACTGTAAGTGGAAGCAAGTTGAGATCTTTACTTGTGATGTCATGTGCTGCCTCACTGGTTGTGATAACCCTTTTGCGCTGTAACTAGACATCTGTTATCAGCCTCCACCACTACATCACCACTCCCTCACTCACACATTTCCTTGAAATCGCTCTTGTTGGCTTTTCATACATCGGACTACGCGTCTTATAAATTAGTTGTCGCCTTGGCTACACCTGTCAAACATACTAATGATCGCATGCTAAATTTCCTGCTAATTATTTATTTTATGTTCCTCTATAGTATATCTATATGACACAGTCTCTTAATTCTTGCTCTTCATTATCATTTGTTTCAGGTGCTTGCTCTTTGTCAGTTTCAACAAAGTTTTAGCTTTTAATAGATTTGATTTGTATGTTGTTGCCTAAATAACTTCACCTCAGAGCTCCACCTCAGAATAGGCTTTTTGGAATTTGTGCAGTAACTAGCCTGTTCTAAATGACTAAATGACTGCTTTTTGGGCCTGTATGCAGAAGCTCACTTCAGGGAAATCTTAAACAGTTTCCAGGCAATCATTTGCATTTTTGTTGTGCAAGTTTTTTTCATGAGACATTTCCCCTCTCCTTAAGCAGTTTCTGCTTTTTATTATTATTCACAATAGGGCTGTAAACAGGGCTGAGAAACTAAATGACATTTTTAATGAAATATTAACAAATTTCGATTTATATCCATATTTCAAATTCAGTATTTTTAAGGTAGGGGGAAAATGCTACAAGACATCTGATTTTTGTAATTCTGACATTGTCTCTTATGTTCACAAGGGTGCAACGAATCAATTTAAACCTAATAGTACCATGTTATAGCTATTGTTTATTGCAAAGAACACGTATGTCCATTAACAAAAGAGAATAAAAATGACAGTCAAACGACTTTGCCAGTTTAGCAATTTAGCCAAAAGTTTTATCTGAAATCTTAACTAAATAAGAAAATGAAACCCTTCTATTGACAGTTTTGTTAATTTAGTGTTGTTCAGTAGCCTATACACCGACTCAAGCTTCATAATACCAATGGTACCACAGTGGTTTTCATTAAATACAGTTGTATTAATGTACCTAATGCTTATGTCTCATCATGAGAGTAAGCCAAGGCTGTTCACTCTGAACTCGTCCATGTTTTTCTATTGAAGCATGCATGCAAGGAATAGTGCACCTTTGTTCCAGCATATCCTATGCATTTCACAATAACACTTTGTGGTCTAATTGTAAGGTGAATCTGAACCATTATCTTTACAAATGAAACAAGTTATAGAATTGTGTGAAAAATGTCACTAAAATGTAGATTTGTGTTTTATAATATCACTACAGTATTGTGATGTAAATTATAGCAATACTTTGAAATATCAAATAGGGTTTTCCCCCTTAATGTTTTGATTTGGCACTCATAATCTTCAGATATGACACATGACTGATCACTAGCACAGGTTACAGATAATTAATGTTAAATATGATGTTGAATGTTAAATAATGTTAAAAATGGCCACAATCCATCAGTCATCACCTAGAAAGCATGCATGCTGGTAACATATTGAGCTGTGATGCTTGTATGGGAGCGATGTGAATTTGAATCCGAATCCGGCTTGTAAAATGTCCCGAGTCCCAGTCTTGTAAATAATTCAAAAGCCAAAAATTATTTGCTACAAAACAAACTTCCTTTGATTGAAGATGCTGTGACTTATTTAATTTAATTTTAAAGAGCTACCCAGTTTCGTGGTGGCTGATCAATGTTTTGATGGTGAACATGTTTAACATGTCTGATGGTTTAATCCAGTCTTCTTCCCATATTTTCAAGCTTGTGTAGAAAACTAGGGCAAGGGGAAAGACTGGAGGATGACATCAGTATTCTTAAGTTGAAAAAAGGGGTGGGTGTCTGATGGCTGAATGTGTCTGTTTTGTAATCTGCTGCATGCACTGAATATTTTTTGGCATTATCACTACATCGCTCAAATACCTGGAACAAAAATGTTTACCGTTTGCCATTTAAAAATATTTTTATGCTAGTGAAACAAATTGTACTGACACCAAATCAGCACTAAAGAGACAACTGAGACAACGACTGTCTCCATCCTCAGGAATGGCAAAGGTGGTATGAACATATCTATGTTTATGAGTAACATTGGTCTCCATTTGCCATTGTTGTGCTCCACTTTTGTGCGTGTTCTCTGAGGAAACGTGTTACTTATAAAGCCTGAAATCCCCTCTCAGCTTTGCAAATAAAATTGGGCTTACTACAGAATCCTGCTGAGAAATTAGGTTAGTGAAGTCTTTAAAACAAACATGGTAAATCTTGCCCCCTGGTGGTTACAGAATAAAAATTGCATTGTTGTGCACACAAACTGCCACAGGAAGGGGCGGAGCACTGATGGACTTTAGAGATTGGTTGAAATGACTGTCAGTTAGTAAACTGAGCATGGTTTTTTTTCTTGTACAGTATTTTTTTGTAGTTCTTGAATTTTCCATATTTCACTATTTGGGACTGTATTGTATTATTTTATCTGTGGGGGGAATTCTGTGAATTTTTTTTTTTAGTTCATCTCATGAAAACAAAGAAATTATATTTTGCATAAAGGGAATGAAACCTGTTTTAAGTTTCACTATTCACATACTGTCACACATTGTAAGATTTTTTTATGACAATTCAGCACATTATTATTATACAATTTAAAAAAATATATTATAATTATTTTTTTTCCTTACCAGATGAAGCTGAATTTGTAGGCTACATTAACTGTGGAATATGTTGTGGTTTTCCATGGCATTTCAGATATTAATATCTGCATGAAATTTCCATTCACCTGTTCATGTATAACATTATTCTGAAGGCAGGAGGTGTCAAGCAAAATAAGAAATGTCAAACACACATTTTGCAGTGAATAATAAATACAAATTGAAACAAAATTAAATATAGCCTCAAACAGGTGAAAGACCCGTAAATCTATCAGGAATGTTTACGATATGACTCCATTATTTAGTGAATTAATAATAATAGCCTATAATATTTATAATAATAATAATATTTCAAATAATTTACTCACCCTCAGGCCAACCAAGATGTATATGAGTTTCTTTCTTCATCAAAACAGAATTTAAGACTTTTAGGATTTCATTTCAGGTCTGTTCCTTAGGGTGCATCAAAATAATCCACACTACAGTCTACAAATAAAGTTCTTCTAAACGCAAATGATTAATTAATTTGAGAAACAAAAAATACTTCTAAAATTTACTACAAATGTTCACTTCCATACACCTCTGTGACGTGCGCTCATGAGAGGGATGATGTAAGCTCGTTGGTAAGGTCACGCGAAGGAGGCAGGAAGCGCGTCATTGTTTAAATAGAAACTTGCACAGACCAAGCACCGTTCACAAACCAAAACAGTCAAAAAAAAAATTCAAAACCATATAAAATAAAAAATTATTTCCAAATAATAAAAACAATGTAAACAATGACGCGCTTCCTGATGACTTCTCCACGTGACACATGACGACCTTACCAATGAGCTTACGTCATCCCTCGCATGATGGCACGTCACAGAGATGTACGGAAGCGAACATTTGTATTTAAAAAGTAGATAAGTATTGTTTTGTTGCACCCTAAATATTTATTTTGGACCGTCAATTTTTTTTTTTACATTTCACTTGCATTGTTTAAAGGAGGACGTCTGAAATTAAATCCTAAAAATCTTGTTTTTTTGATGAAGAAAGAAACTCCGATACATCTTGGATGTCCTGATGGATTTATATATATATATATATAAAATTTTATTTTGGGTTAAATATGACATTGACATGTTTTTGAGAGATTCACTATGCTGTTAATCTTAATATGCTGTTTGTATGTGTTTACTTGCAGGAGCGCTTTGCAGAGATCTTTGGGAAAGATGCAGCAGCAGAGAGTAGAAAGTCAGAAGAAAACTTTAAGAAGTGGTTGCTGGTGGGAATGACCTTGCTCACTGGTGTTGTGTTGGGGTTATTCATTGCACAGAAACGCCTGTGACGTGACAGATAACTGAAGATCCAACTTCACCCACTGCTATATTTAGACCTCCAGCAAAGATGAAGGAACTTACAAAAAATTTTGTTTTCGGATTTGTTTCTTTCCCTTTTATTGCCAAGAAATGTCCTGTTTACATCCCATGCCCCACTGTGTACTGTTGACTGAATGATACACACCTGAGATTTAATATCACACGTCACCCAGACCACATGAGGGTACAGTCTCATTTTCAAAGAGATTGGCAACTAACAAGGATACAAATATTTTATCTTTAAGTCTAATTTAAGCTTGTATGCGATCCTTGAGTTAATTAATGAAACAGAGGAAGCTGAAACTGAAGTAAACAGTTGTTAAATCATCACTGACATCTCTTTGAAATGTTAGTGTGCAAGAGTTAGAGACACTACACTTCAGCACCTGTTTCTTCTGTAGAGTAATTGGTAAAGGCAGACCGTGATCTCTCTCTACCCTTAGAAGGCAATGTGGAAAACATGTCAGTTCTCTTAGTTTATTTAATTATTATTCTGTTCATTTTCACATGCAGATTTGTTTTATCAACAATAAACGAGTGTTTAATGTGTGTCTTTTAAGTCCTGTTGGATCATCTACATTTTCTGGACCAACAGCTTCATCTAACATTATTCTGTTTTGATATGAGAGAAAGTTTGTATGTTTGTTGACATTTGTTAATTAAACTTAAGTTTGAGCTTGAGTCTGATATCACATAACTGGACGAGACATGGATACGTAAGGAGTAGGTCACTCACTCCTAAAGCATTTTTGACTACTCTAACTTTTTTTGTACACCGACAATGTAAGTCATTAGATTAAACCATAATGCCACAAGAGAGCTTGGTGTCTTGAATAGTCTTGGGAATCCATTACAATACATGTACTTATACTACTAATAGTCATTCAATTTTTAATTGGAATTTGAGGTAAAAACTATTATGTGCAATAGCGCATTTAACTTTCCAGAGCAAGCATCCTACCATCAATTCTGAGTTGCCTACCATTCTTTTTTTTTTCTTCTTTGTGTTAATGTTACTTTCACAGACTTTGGAGCATCATTTGTAGAGTGAAGCCTTACATGTAATGGCCCAGCAGGTTTGGAACATTAGTGCCAAGATATCTTGGTGCAGATAAATATCACGGTTCTCCCGTGAAAATGAAAAACAGCTGTCCTTTATTAAACCACTTATTATTTAATCAGGGTTACCGTCTTTTTTTCACAAACAAACCTTAGAATAGTAAAGTCTTAGGTGACTCAAAAATGACAATTCTCTTCTCGTTAACGCGCCCACACGTTGCGCATCTGCTGCTCTGTATTCAGCTTGTATCAAAATTGTTAAAATCTCGCTTCGATGAGGAGAAAAAATCTTTAGGCTTCAAACTGTGATTAACTCAAACAGAACGGCAAGTTGAATATTCTCCCTTTAGGAGGGAGGGGAGGGCATAATTCCAGCTAAAGCTCTCATGGGAAAGATGAGATCTTTTGGTGTGTCAGTCAAAAGAGACCAATCTTAAATGTGATGTCCTTCGAGACCTAACCTAGAAAAGTAAAGTCTGTTGTAGTGCACCGTGGTTTGTTAACATTAAGCAGGTCTGAGACACTTAAAGAATAGGTGCACAATCGCAGATTCACTCCCAAAAGAACTATAAAATTACATTTGCAGAACTGCAGTGTCAAAATAAAGGAAATTATTTACCTATATATTAAACCCTGTTCACTTTTTAAATACACATTCCTGGTCTTATTGTACAAGATTAATCAGCATGTACAGTAGCTATCATCTAAACATTACCTAAGCAATCCTAATTGGACTGGGTGGAGTATGTCAAGAGTTAGTTTGGTGGGGGTTGCACACACAAGGACCAAATTTAATGCCGGTTAATGTAATAAATGTTACTTCAATATTAGCAAATAATGATATATTTGTAAAAGCAGCATTACCAATGGAATTCGATAAGCAAACTATCATTTAGTTCTGACTGCCCTCATTTCACGATCCAATCAATTCCAGATGGACAGAATCAAGCCCTTTACCCACTTGGCAATGCATGACATTACAGAAGTAAAATCACATTTCATGTTGGCCTTAAGTTTGAAAAGTAAAAGATTTAATTGGCAACATGGTTAAATCCAATAATGAAGTTTACCCCTTTACAAGTGTTTAATAGCAATGTAACAATTATAGTTGGTGAGTTTCAGCAGATTTCAATTGCTGACATTTACACTTTTGCTGCTCTGTAGACACTGATTACACAGAATACATTCCGTGTTATGAAAATTTGCTGCTTGCATGCTTAGTCTCTGTCTGACATGTTGCAGATTTTGTGTGTGAATGTGTGTTTGAAAGATGCTGTGTGGTTAATGAGTTTTACAATATGCTTAAGAGTGAAATGTACCAGTGTTGGTACGACACTATGTAAACTAGTTAATTTAAAGGAAAATTAGACTAGCTCATCATAGCTTAGTGAAAATATTTAAGGCATTTTGATTATTTGAAAATATTATGATATTTGGTGTAAATGCAAATTGTTCCTTCCTATGGCCTTAAACTCCATAATTTCTTTGAAGTGTATTTGTTGCTCATTGTGTTTGTATTTAGCCAACTTAAACCTAAAAATTGGAGGACAAAAAGGAAACTATTTTTTTAAGGCTTTGGGTTTATTTGAACAGCTTCATCCTTGAATTCATTGTTTTATGTCTTAGGACTTTTTTCAAATGTCTGATATCATTTAACTTAAATAAAGACCCATTTGAATTCACAAAACTT
Organism: Moxostoma hubbsi; assembly: GCA_032164185.1. NCBI lineage: Eukaryota > Metazoa > Chordata > Actinopteri > Cypriniformes > Catostomidae > Moxostoma > Moxostoma hubbsi. Next base: position 66,952,116 of record JAVLUX010000001.1, read on the forward strand.
GCCATCAAATCTTGTGGTCATTAATATGAGTGTTTCCTCTCTTATGTTTCTCATTGAAAATGTTTTCTTTAAGTTGTACTTCCTTCAGTAAAGATTAAACAGTTGTGATTCATTCAACACAGTCGATTGTTTTAGTGCCCCAATCTTCTCTATCAAACATTATTTACGTTGTTTCCCACTGGATAACATTCTTATGGTCACATAAAGGATGGATGTCACAGTAATATATGAAGACTACCAAAGGTGACTAGCAGAAATGGCAAGATTTGGATGTGTGAACCTCACTGCTGTTCTCTTCATTTATTTCCATTGGCCCTTCTCATAGTCCCACTTGGCTGAGAAGCTTTCCACAGGATTCACCCGCATGTCCAGCATCCTCTTCACCTGCATTGCCTGCCACTCGTCATCAAGGGTGTGAGGATGAGGGGGATACACTGAGAAAAAAAACAAGTAAATTTAAGGTTGGGACCTGAGAACAGATATTAGAAATCATTAGTTTAGTACATTAGTACTAGAATTGGTACTTATATAGATTTCCAACTAGGAATCGGAGTTCCCATGTTTGTGAAAAACCTGGAAATATCAGGGAATTTTTAAATGGTGACTTCCAGGAGGATTTATAAAAACTTGCAGTCACAGAAGTTAAAAGGTTTTTTTTTTTACATCCATCAACTGGAAATTGCTATTTGTGGCTGTAATAATTATTATTATTATTATTATTTTTTATCCTTGTCCAGGAATCACAAACAACTGGAAAGGTTTTTAGAAATTAATTGGACAATCACACCTTAAAAGAGATTAAAACAACAATAATAAATAAATTAAACCTTCCCTCACCAAAGATCCTTTGCCAGAGAACAACCAGGCCAGTGAACCCAATGAAGAAAAAGATTCCACCAACCACTGTCTTCCACTCGCTGGATGGTTTCTTCATCTCTGCGTATGTCTCTTTAAACATCAGCCTATACACTGCAATTCAGAATCATAGTGGCATTTTTTTTTTAAGTATGGGGGACTACAACAGCTTCTGTCAAAGGTTCTGCTCTTTGCCCTGTCTCGTATACATAATGTACTCTCATGAGTCAAGAGTCATGTTAAAAGGATAGTTCACGCAAAAATTACAATTCTACCATAATTTGCTCACCCTCATGTCATTCCAGTATGATTTTCTTTCCTTCATAGAACAAATAAATCTAATTTTGTGTTCTGTGGAGGAAAGAAAGTTCTAAGGGTTGGAAATGACATAAGGGTGAATAAATTATGCCAGAAAGAACTATCCATTGAGATTTCCCTCCGAGTGTACATAAGAATAGAAAGAAGACACAGGAACAGAAGTAGAAAAGACCCTGGGAAAAGTCAAAGGAAGAAAAGAGAAAAAACTAAGAAATACCAACAGGCAAGTTTTTCCTCTTTAGAGAGGTTGTTCCAGGGTCCTTTCTCCTTCTTTTTTCAGGCTCTTGTCTGCAGCACTGAGGGTGTCGTGGTACAGTCTGTCTGGTAGAGGGGTGTCCAGACGGTCCCAGTACATGGGCAGAGACATGTCCGCTTGCTCTGTCACCTCTGAAAATAAAAACAGACATGGGCAATATAATAATTATTGTATTGTAGACATGGGCGGAAATTAATTAACTTTATATCATACAGCGTTTCCTAACCAACCACTAGGTGGCCTCATGATTGTTTAAAAATCCAGTGGACTGTTTTTTGGTTCCGGTCTCCATCTAAAAACTACCAAAATTAGCGATCCACATGAAGTACAACCCACCCCCCAATGTTCAACCAAATCTACGCCCTTGAGTACAACAACCATTTTAAGTGTTAGTTGAAGTAAAAAAAATTATTTAGGCTGAACTTGTGCAGATGTTGGCTGTCATAAAAGCTATATATGCCTCATTCGACTGGTTCAAATACGTTGACTGTGGCGCCATCAGGGAGAGCTGTTTGAATGCAAGTGAATGGAGAAGAAGCCTCAGATTATGCATAAACTGTTTTTATGTGGAACAGTTCATCATATAATAGGTGCTAATTTTCAGTATGTTTGCCAAGATATATTCATTTAAAGAGGAATCTATTTGCAGTTTGTTACGAACCCCCCTAAGTGAAGCCAGGAATTTTTATAGCATCTAAAATTATGGAAAATCAGATAATCTGAAATTTAGCTTGAAAAGACTCCAGACTTTTACAAACCGTATCAATTTACTTTCACGTGATGACAGCGCTTGACCGTTCCAAAAGGGAATGTCAATTCAAGGCATCTGACCCATAACCACGGAAGTTTGGGTTAAGAAACGATAGTTTTGAAGACGAAAAAAAAAAGACTTTTGACACTTGACGATTGACACTTCGTTCAACTCTATGCAAGGCTGTGGTATTTATAAAATATGGGTAGGGTTTAAGGGGACTAAATTATTGGAGAAGTCCTGCATACGTTACCAGAGAGAAGTTCACCGAAGATCGAGTTTTAAATTTTGATGAAAGATTATGAGGTAAAAAAATAATAATAAAGCATATGGATGAATCGTTCACAATAAGATCAATAATATGCATTTAGAATATAGATAGGGTGAATTTTCATTTCATGCCGAGAAACATTTAATTTACAATCGTCTCCCGTGAGAGCATTTGTCGATGACCCGATCATGAATGAAACCTTCTTTGTGATCGCCAAAAGCGCAGGTCACAGCCAATTGCTTCAATCTACTATCAAATGACTCCAGTGATTCACTTTGCTATTGTACAGCTTGCCGAAAGATATATCTCTCTTATGGGATTTTTTTCTGCGGAGTAAAATACTCATTCAATTACTTCAATGCAGTGTCAAAATCCTTATCCTTCCACTGTTGTAAAAATGTCTTGCACATCTGAGTCACCCAAGTGAAGCAGCAACTCGTGTTTTTGAGTGTTATCCTTAATGCCAGAAGCGGTCAAATAAATGTTTTAATTGCTCACCCATTTTGGCCATCGCAATCCAAAGCTGGCGGGGTCTATCTGCACGTAAAACGGGGCGAGATATGGTAAAAGCGCCTTCACCATGTTGCTGATATTCCCTTTTTCTCCGTGTTTCAGTTTATACATCCGAAAATCCAAGCGTGTTTCCGTCCAGGTCAGAGATCGTCACCAGAAGTAGTGCCACACACACACGGGTTATAATATATATGTATTAAAACACGGTATTCTCTGTTCTCCGCATACCTCTTACCCCTTACAGGTGCTATACGTAAGATTGACAACAAGCGTTTGAAATGGGTACTGCAGTCCAAATTCAAAATATTGGAGAGCTGTCTGCCCCCGCGCTAGACTCGAAGCTCATGCGGGTTGCCAGAATATTTACACAAAAATAAGCCAACTCAGTATCAGTTTTAAAGTTTTTTTGGGCTTAAAGCTGTCTCCATCTTCCAAAGGAATCTCTGGTATTTATGCTTGTTTTACTACACCTCTGGTCATGGGGGGTTTTATACGAATGGCGAGGATTTTTAGGTCGGGTGGAATCTGTTAACTCTGATCCAGTTCGTTTACTGGCTTCCATGGCTGCAACACTCAGTGTTGTTTGCCTGCAAACTTGTTCAAATCTAATTACTAGATTTACTATTACTTACTATACTATTGGTGAGTGGGCAGTGAGCGGGATCACACTGGCCAAAACATAAACAGAAATTCCAGCCGGAATGGAAACTTCAAATTAGAATTTACTGGCTGTAGCATATTGTTATTGGAACTTAGCATGTTTCCTAATTCTCTAATGACATATTATGGTAATTTTATGATTTAGTACAGTAAAAATATTACATATAGCACCTTTATGTCTGGTTATTACTCGACACGTCCGCAATAGCCATCCAAGATGGCGGCGCGGTAGCACGCAGCGACCACTCCGGATCCAAAATGGTGCTATTTTTGTTTAATAAGCCCGACTTTTGCGGCACATGGACATCGGAGCAACCGGTGTTCGTGTCTACCATCGCCAAACACTACTAAGTTATAAGACTCATGCAAAAACCAAGCTGCATGATGAACTGCGGGAGGCGCTGCGCGTACTCGGCTTGCGACGGAGACCAGGCCTCGAGGCCTCGGCATCGCCTGATGCCGGTGGCCGGGGGAGAGGACGTCGTAAGCAGTGTGCGAGGAAGCGGAAGCGTGGAAAGTGGGCGGGGGTCCATGCTAGGCTAAAAACAAACCCTAGCCGGCCGGCTCTCCCGTCTATCCTGCTCTCAAATGTTTGCTCCCTGGACAATAAACTGGACTATATCCGACTCCAGCAGGCTACGCAGCGTGAGTTTAGAGACTGCTGCGTCTTTGTTTTCACGGAGACGTGGCTCAGCGACAGAGTTCCGGACGCCACCATTCAGCTAGACGGGCTCGCCGCATTTCGTGCCGACAGAAATTCAGCTCTCTGCGGTAAGTCTCGCGGTGGTGGCTTGTGTGTTTACATCAACACGGAATGGTGCAAGAACTCTGTGCTAGTCTCTAGCTACTGTTCATCGCTGTTGGAGCTTGTGACTGTTAGATGCAGACCTTTTTATTTACCACGGGAATTCACCACTGTTTGCATAACCGGAGTTTACATTCCCCCCAGCGCTAACGTTAAGGAAGCGCTCTTTGAACTGTATGGGGCTATGAGCGAACTGCAGAACGCTCACCCCGACGGACTGTTTATTGTCGCCGGAGATTTCAACCATGCGAATCTCAAGACAGTGCTCCCTAAATTCCATCAGTATGTGGACTTTGCAACGAGAGGGGCGAACACGCTTGATATTGTTTACACGAACATCCCAGGCGCGTACCGGGCGGAGCCCCGCCCCCACCTCGGCTACTCAGACCACATCTCTGTTATGCTAATTCCATCATACAGACCGCTCATCAGACGCACAAAACCGCTTCAGAAGCAGGTGAAAACCTGGCCAGCAGGAGCCATCCCTGCTCTTCAGGACTGTTTTGATTGTACTGACTGGCACATGTTTAGGGAGGCTGCAACATATGGCGACTCTACCAACTTGGAGGAATACACAACATCAGTGACCAGCTACATCAGCAAGTGCATTGATGATGTCACTTTCTCCAAGACCATCACAACACGCTCCAACCAGAAGCCGTGGATGACTGCGGAGGTGCGCACGCTGCTGAAGACCCGAGACTCCGCCTTCAGAGCAGGCGATAAGGCAGCCCTAAGAACAGCTAGGGCCAAACTGTCCCGGGCCATCAGAGAGGCAAAGCGCATACACGCCCAGAGAATCCACAGTCACTTCAAGGACAGCGGTGACACGCGGCGCATGTGGCAGGGCATCCAGGCCATCACCAACTACAGGACAACATCCGTTGCCTGTGACAAAGATGCCTCCCTTCCAGATTCGCTGAACGACTTCTATGCTCGGTTTGAAGTGCAGAACGACGTGGTGGCGAGGAAGACCACCCCTCCTCCCAATGACCAGGTGCTCTGTCTCACCACGGCGGATGTGAGGAAAACTCTACGTAGAGTCAACCCACGGAAGGCCGCTGGACCAGACAACATTCCTGGCAGAGTGCTCAGAGGATGTGCAGACCAGCTGACAGATGTTCTTACCGACATCTTCAACATCTCTCTGAGCAGCGCCGTCGTTCCAACGTGCTTCAAGGCCACCACCATCATTCCCATGCCAAAGAAGTCTTCAGTGTCCTGCCTCAATGACTACCGTCCCGTTGCACTCACACCAATCATCATGAAGTGCTTCGAGAGGCTCGTCATGAGGCACATTAAGACCCAGCTGCCCCCCTCACTGGACCCACTGCAGTTTGCGTATCGTCCAAACCGTTCAGTGGACGACGCCATCGCCACAACCCTCCATCTGGCCCTCACCCACCTAGACAAAAAGGACACATATGTTCGAATGCTGTTCATAGACTTCAGCTCAGCATTCAACACAATAATTCCTCAGCAACTGATTGGAAAGCTGAACCTGCTGGGCCTGGACACCTCCCTCTGCAACTGGATCCTGGACTTCCTGACTGGGAGACCTCAGTCAGTCCGGATCGGGAACAGCATCTCCACCACCACCACACTGAGCACTGGGGCCCCCCAGGGCTGTGTGCTCAGTCCACTGCTGTTCACTCTGCTGACTCACGACTGTGCAGCAATGCACAGCTCCAATCACATCATCAAGTTCACCGATGACACGACCGTGGTGGGTCTCATCAGCAAGAACGATGAGTCAGCATACAGAGAGGAGGTACAGCGGCTAACAGACTGGTGTAGAGTCAACAACCTGTCCCTGAATGTCAACAAAACAAAAGAGATGGTTGTTGACTTTAGGAGAGCACAAAGTGAACGCTCTCCGCTGAACATTGACGGCTCTTCTGTGGAGATCGTCAAGAGCACCAAATTCCTTGGTGTTCACCTGGCGGAGAACCTCACCTGGTCCCTCAACACCAGCTCTATTAACAAGAAAGCCCAGCAGCGTCTCTACTTTCTTCGAAGGCTGAGGAAAGCACATCTCCCACCCACCATCCTCACAACATTCTATAGAGGGACTATTGAGAGCATCCTGAGCAGCTGCATCACTGCCTGGTTTGGGACTTGCACCGGTTCGGACCGCAAAGCCCTGCAGAGGATAGTGAGAACAGCTGAGAAGGTCATTGGGGTCTCTCTTCCCTCCATCAAAGACATTTACATAAAACACTGCATCCGCAAAGCAACCAGCATTGTGGATGACCCCGCACACCCCTCACACAAACTCTTTACCCTCCTGCCGTCTGGCAAGATGTACCGAAGCATTCAGGCCCTCACGACCAGACTGTGTAACAGCTTCTTCCCACAAGCCATCAGACTCCTCAATACTCAGAGACTGGTTTGACACACACACATGTGTCCTGAGTTGCACTTTAATAACTGCCACTTTATAACTGTCTGCTACCTCAATAACTGCTATGTGCATAGAACAATATCTCATAGTATGTTATGTTTACATTTGGCATTTAGTAACTGTCATCTTTTTTTTGCACTACTGTACTGGTCGGCGCTGCACTGTCTATCACTGTGCCTATTGTCCTGTTCATTGTTAGAAATTTATTGTACTGTCCCGTACTTTTGCACACGTTTTTGCACGTGTTCTGTGTTTGTCCTATGTTATTTTATGTAGCACCATGGTCCTGGAGGAACGTTGTCTCGTTTCACTGTGTACTGTACTAACTGTATATGGTTGAAACGACAATAAAAACCACTTGACTTGACTTGAATAGCGCAAGGGAGTGCGCATCAAAAATTGCGTCATCGCAAAGTGGGCAGTCGTGCGCTAGACCTTATTTCGCGTGGTGGTGCACTTGGCATTTTTTGTAACTGCGCGCGTGACTCTGCTGAACAGGTACTTCTGTACAGTCATCCCTATTGGCACTTTTCCACTGCACGTTACAGTTCGACTTGTCTGTATTCCTTTACGTTTCTGAGCTTGCTTTTCCATTGCTGTTTAGTGCCGCCTCAACGTGGGTGGGATTGTAGGCTGATCATCATAGTTGCGCCACCTCTACTGCTGTCACATCATCTTAAATGTGACACAAAACAATAAACAATAACATGACCGCTAGCTGTTAACTACTAGTTCATTGTGCTGCATAAAGTAGTTATTGTATGGTGATTTTACACAAGTGTAACAGTTAAATTGGCCAGGTTGTTTTAGAAGCAAACTGTCCAGAAGCTGGTCAACTAAATAAAGTGAAGCTTTCAAGCAGAGGAAAGAGTTAATATACCATCCTCCATCGTGGACTCCGAGGGGCTCTCTCCCTCCCTTTGCTTGCCGGTTTAGATAGCGTCCATTTGGTCGAACCACTTCCACTTTTCCTTGATGGTTCTGTAGTCACATTTTTTTTTTTTTACATTTTTTTCCCCTACACTGTTGGTAGGTCTGGTGGTAGCCGTGTGTGGACAAAAGCTGAGACACTTCCTGAAAGACTTTTTCATTTTGCGTTGTTTTGTTCGTCTCTAACGAGAGGAACGTCTGCACCTAGTTTATTGAACACAGCCTGGTTTTGCACACAGCCTTTCTTTTTACAATTCGGAAGTTGCGTGAACAGATGATACTCGCTGTAGCTAACTTTAAAACTAGCGGGTTGATTCTCTCTTAACAATCAGTGATCTGCAGGGTTTTCACATCACATTTAGTATCGGCTCGGCTCGCTTGGAACCTCGACTTAAGTGGTACTAAAAAAAGTATCAGGTACCAGGTACTATCCACAGTAGAAAACCCCCCAAAAGCGAGCAGAGTCAAGTCGAGTTGTACCGTGCAGTGGTAAAGCCCCATTTGATCCATCCATGCATTCAGGCCCGCATTAATGCACGGGCTTACTGGGGCTGAAGCCCCAGGGCCTATGAAGACAAGGGGCCTATCATAAGCCAATAAAAAAATCACATTGTTTTGTAGTTTGTCGAATTTTCTGTCAATCACTTGATATTCATGTTTTTGGCTGCTGATTGATCCAATTTACAAGTGACCCACGTGGGAAGCATGATATGACAGCCTATCAGAATGTAGAGAAACAGTTGTAGCATGCGTTGTCGTCTACTCTAGTAGCCTATTCAAATATATGCTTATAGTCACTCACAGAAGATAGCGGATAGCTAAATCAAAATGTCAGGAAAGAAAAAGTTTGAGAGTGGTGCTCATAAGCGAAAAATATTGTGACAGAAATAAAACAGTGAGAAGGAATTGTTAAAAAAAGATTCCAAAACTGACAGGATTTTTTTAAACCTGCAAAGAAGGCGAGTCGAGCTCATTAAGCGGAGCACCGATGAACAGTGCAGAGGACAAGCAAACAGGCGGGAGACCGTTAACTCGCGCTGCTGAGGACGAGGACTGGCTGCATGGAGCAGAGCCAACCGGGGATGGACAGACCAGAGGACCTTTACCTCGCTTTCCTGGAAAAGAGGAGGACCAGGTGCGGGAAGAGCAGTGCTCGAATTGAGGGGGGATCCGGGACCCCCCATAAGAAGTAAAAAATAGACTTAGGGGGGTCCCTCAGATATTTTAGCTGATTAAATGCATGAAATGGATTCGGTAAATTTTGTGAATTATTTACAATAATTTATATTAAGTTTGTTTATAGGCTAGTTGCCATGTCTCTTCAAAATGTAAACGCCCCGCCCCACATCTAAAGAGCGCGTATTTATGCGGGATTCCTCTTGAAATCGCAACGATTGACACTGATAGCCAAAGCATTGTTTGTTCCTGAATAAAGCAGCCATTTTCACTGAAATGGTTGAATAGTCTGCTGACTTACTCACTCATAACAGTCCTTTCCCGCCTCCTACTGGACGTAACTAACATTATGTACAAATCATATGCACTAAAATCGTTGAAAAATCCCCATCAACACACAGACTGTTTTGTCACAATTTATATGTTTAATATCTAATAAACTAGTTTCATGCATTTAATTAAGTCTTTTGGAACAAACATTATTATCACAGTGTCACATTAATCATCCAGTTGTTTTTAGGGTAAATTCTACATCGGTAAATAAAGCTAGAATCATTCTGTTGGATGTTCATAAGTTCATAAGTATGTTCTGCTCACCAAGCCTGCATTGATTTGATCAAAAATATACTAAAAACAGTAATACTATGAAATATTATTACAATTTAAAGTAATAATACAATAAAATATAATTTATTTCTGCGATTAAAGCTGAATTTTCAACATCATTACTTCAGTCTTCATCACATGATCCTTCAGAAATCATTCTCATATGATTTGAGGCTCAACAAACATTTATGATTATTATCAGTGTTGAAAACAGTTGTGTACATTTTTTTTTTTTTTTGACTCTGATGAATGGAAAGTTCAAAAGAACTAAATTTATCTTAAATAGAAACTTTTGTAGCATTATACACTACCATTCAAAAGCTTGCGGTTAGTAAGAATTTATAAAAAAAAAAAAAACGTTGGGAAAGAAATTAATACTTTTATTGTTGTGGATTTTTTTATGGAATACTGTCTTCGTTAGGCTATATCTCCCCGAGAGAAACTTATTTCTGCTTTTGTTGTATATAGACAAACGTGGTCATTAGACTTTTTTTTTATTGTGGGCCTACAAAACCTCTCAGCCCCAGGGCCTGACGGCAGGTTAATGCGGGCCTGCATGCATTCCTGGAAAGAAATTGCAGCCACGGTGGGTAAAGAAGAAGCGATTTGACGAAAGCATGGAAAAATCTGAGAGACAAGTTTGTCAAAACCAAGAAAAAAGTCCATGGAAGAAGTGGTGACCCAGGCGGATACAAGGACATTTCGCCAATTTTAAACGAACTTGAATGGCTGTGCCAGTTTGTAAAGCACCGGGAAACAGAATTGAATCTGGAAATTGAGCTGAGCAAAAAAAAAAAATTCAGTTAGCCAGAAAATAGTCTGACCTTCCTGGTGGGTCGCTGTTTGGAACATTGATTAGATCTATATTACTGATTACTACTGTTGTATTACTGATTTGTGTGTGTGTGTGTGTGTGTGTGTGTGTGTGTGTATATATATATAGAAAATCTGTCTTATTCTTTTTTTCTAATGCTTTTTAAACACAGTGAATGATCAAAGAACTATTTGTTCTGAGTTAATACATTCGTTTGTTTGGTGTTTTATGGGTGAAGCCAATTGTGTCCCCATGCTTTTAAAAGTTTTGCTGAAAAAGTAGGAAATAACTGGAGACTAATTAGTAGATTTTGCATGCTTGTTTATGATATAGTTTCAGTGTTCACAGAGTGTGCTTTTAAAAAAAAAAATTACTTTTTGCATTTATTTAAGGAGGTAGACAATGTGAACATAGAGGAACGTACAGAGACAAGCAGCTCCATGGCTACACAGTCACCTGGAGCATCATCATCTGCATCATCGTCTGCAACACCGTACACTGTAACCTCCAACAGCTCCTCACCAGTGTTCCTTACGCCATCACCACTTCCCATCTCCCCACCTCCTGTAACGTCTCAAATTCCAGCATCTCCAACTCCATCATTGCCCTACTCGCATGCACCGTCACCAAGAGGCATTGCACAGCATTCCTCCCAGCCATTATCTCCTACAGTCTTGTTGAGTAAATGAAAACAAAATTCAGAAGATGCCCTGTTGAGGAGATTGGAAAAGCTGGACCAGGAGAGGGAAAGTCCCATGCAGCAGGACAATGAAGACAACAGATTTGATGTTGTTATGACTGACATGCTGGCGAAAGTGGACTCAAAGAAGACGTCTGATGTGAAATTCAAACTCCATCAGGTGCTTTTTGAGGCTTTTGGGGACGACAAAGCATAGACTCTTTAACCAACACTTTTTAAGTAAAGTGCTTTTTAAATGTTTTTTTTTTTTTTTGTATAGAAATTTTATGTTAAAATAGGAATTCATTTACATAGGATTTTAAAAATATTGGCTTTGATTTGTTTTGTACATACTGTTGGATGAGGAATAAAACCAAAAGCTGAAGATTTTTATTTTTTTTGGGTGTTTTCATTCATCAGCGTGTTTTCATTCATCAGCGTTTTCACAAGTATACACAGTCACTACACTACACTGATGGCGATAGACAGTAATGAACCACATTCTGAGACATTTACATTGATGGGTGGCCATACAGAGAGATCATTCTGTAATAACATTCTTTTGTCTCTATACATAAAGAGACATTTGCATTGCTGGGCGAACATAATTGCCTGATTTTGTAAGTGTGAGCAATTACATTTGCAGGAAACACACACTTTGTTCTTATGTCTAAAGTAATTGCTTACATTTGCAAAATGAGCCTACGATACCAGAAATAAGCCTATTTAACGAAAGTAAAGGTCCATGTTTAATAAACATTTGAATGAAATTAAATGTTTAATAAAATTTGAAATTTAGTTAAGACATTGTTCAATTTAGTTTTATACATATTTTCTCATATTTAAATTTGTTGTAATGAATTTTTTCGTTGTGTGGGTTTTGGTGAAATGTACTGAAAACAAACATCGTCATGTGTGTCCTCCCTTCATGCATGTTCAAGACCTCAAATATGACCTTGTTCCGGCAAACTACTTCTCACAGCTACTTCCTGTTGGTTTAGAGGATGATTACTCCAAGTCGCCCCCTTTAGTTTCAAAGAATAGTAAATTGGTGAGCATGTCAAGTATAAACGCCTCGTCCGTTTGGGGAGGTGTGTGCACTCAGCGGAGTCTCGCGGTGCAGAGCCAGGTGAAAGTATAAACAAGGCTTAAGTCCTTCCCCCTGCTATCTTACACCCCCTTGTAGAGCACTATCCTACAGTATCTTAAATTATTTTTCTGTTTCTTGGATATGACGGTTTTGCTTATGGTCCCGTAGCCGTCCCTTCTGCAGCTGTTGCTTAAAGTCCTTAAACGGTCAAGAGCCATCTGTCAACACATGAAAGTAAATCGACGTATCGCGGCCCATAGGAACAGCTGCTAATGAGGTATCTACATATAGATATCTATGATCAGGACCCCTACGCTATGCGGACTTGTATCACCCTGAATGTGTTTATCATTGATGAATTATGACTTCCAAAAGCCCCGGAGCCCTCCTCCAAAAGTTGTTGAACGGGGGTGGTTTAGTTTCGCTTTCATTGTTGATGGGGTTTTTAAGTGGGGGGATCGCCAAACTGGATCGTGTAACCCCCGGGCAGTTAAGGGCCCCTGGTAGTCAAGGGCCCCTGGGCACTGGCCCCATTGGCCCGGTCGGTAATCCATCCTTGGGATTTATTTTGCGACTGAAGACAACTGTCTGACTGTACATTATCACGCTTAGTGGCTAATAACCAAATAAATACATATATGGACATAAAATATTAATTTGCGTTGAAATTATGTAATTTGAGAAGAAAGAAATCTTCTGAACAGCTGGAATCAACCTCCGGTTTGCGTTGGAGATCTGTTGGTGTTTATCACACCATAAAAATGACCATCCTACTCCTCAATATTTTGTGAAAATGACCGTCCTACTCCTCAATATTCAGCCTATTACAAGACTTCTTGCCAAATAAATTAATAAATGAACATGTAACATTGATTTGAGTTTAAATTATTTTATTACCTTACTTGTAGAGATCTCACCATGAGCCAAGATGCAGGAGAAAGAGCTGGCAGAACCCAGATGAGCAGTCTGATACATCTAATCTTCAGATGTGCGGTTGTCACTGAGCAATATCTGACCACTGGATGATGCCATAGACCAATCAGAATTGAGAATCCCAGAAAGCCGTGTAATAAAATATATTGTTGAATACTTGTTACTACTTTCATGTCTCTTGTAGCATTCACTTTCTTTTCACATGACAAAATAATTTCAACTCAAATCAATATTTAGGGCTCTATTTTCGTGGGTGCGCAAACCACGCTATCTGTATTCACACAAAATGTGGGTGTATTGTATGTTAAATAATTATTTTTTCTTGTTGCTATTTTCCTGAGAAATAGTTAATGGCACTAAAACGTTTCAAAACCAGTCTGTTTTCTGCGTAAAGTATAAATTTAGTTCCTGCATTTGCAGTTCGGAGATTCTAACAGCAGGTGGTAATAAGTAGGTGGTAAGGTCCATGTCTAAACTCTTAAAATATAGTGAAATATTAACTTGTGTCCCTGATGATCAGTGTTGTAGCTGTCTTGTAATATAGGTCATGGAAAAAAATCATATTATTTTTATTATGTTTATCTGTATTTATAATATAATTTGAATTGGTATTTTTCCACCTGTCATATGACATGTTGTCATAGAATGATTTTTAAGTCACTGCAAAAGGTGCTGGTGGAAGAAGTTGGAGAGGGTAAAATGTTTATATTTGGGATATTATTATATTATTTGACCATTTCATTATTTTGATTATATTTTCATTTCATTTGGAGTGTAATTTCAATTTAGAATATTTTTTTTTCTTTGTGTTTCAATAAATGAATTAAATTTTTCAAATCAAAATCGACTGGTAGAAGTGCGTGCATGCCGATACAACTAGAGATGATTTGTGTGTCAGTAGATGAAAATTATTTATAATACTTATATTCCCAATTATTTTAATGAAGCTAGAAGAGGAGTCACGTGATGCCATGTGAGGAGCGGACATGTGAACGATGATCTCTGCGCACTTTGCTAGTTTTTAATTATTTTTGTGTTATAATCCAGTGAGATTTGATATAGCCTACATATTTGCTCTTTGAAGTCAATATGTCAAAAAATTCTAAATCCCCGGGATCTGGAGATATTAAAAGACATTTACGTGCTCAAACTGAAACCTCTGATGGGCCTGCGGACCGGGATACGATTTGGATGGCGCAGCTGAGGAAATTCAACATCAAATGTCCAACATGTTTGTGATGCTGACAAACGTTGTTGCTGATTTAGAAGATCTCGCTGTAATTCTTCATTTGATTATGACGATGGAAACAAAATTATCTGAGTTGGTTACAAGAGTGATAGATGTTGAGAAGTAGATTGATTATCTGGAGTCATCGGAAAGGGAATTATCTGATAATCTGCCAGCAACCAAAGTTGATTTGGAACACATTCTTGAAAAACTTGAAGATCTTGAGAAAGGGAACCGTAGGAATAATATCCAAATTTTGGGAATTCCTGAGCATGAGGAGGGCAGAGATGATGAAATTCCTAGACGAGCTCCTCCAGAGTCTGCTCGACATAACAGGCCATAAGCTGGAAATCGAGCAACTCAAGTTTTCGTAGATCGGCTGAGGGAGACAGGCCCCGATCAATCCTGGCCAAATTGCTGAGATCATCTGATAAAGATCTTGTGTTACACGAGGTGAGGAGTAAATGAAAGCTTTCTTGGAAGAATCACACAATTTTCTTGTTCCCAGATTTTGCAAATTCGACGAGAGAAACATGATAGATTCAAGGAATGCAAGAAACTTACGTTAACATATTCACTTTTGCACTGATGTTTCCAGCCAAACGGAGTAGAAATACTAAGAATGGGCGTAAAGTATTTTTATGCCCCAAGCAAGCACTGTCCTTTATAAAAACATTGGCGTGAGTAAGCCATTTGGTGTTTCTCATTTGAGTGGATTGACTCACTGTACTTACTCTGGCTGTTTGAGGAAGCTGGGCACCATTTTTGTTTCTTTTTGTGTTGGTTCCACCTATCGGATGGAGTTTGTCCGGATTTAGACCGGATTTCCAATAACAGCCTTCCTGCCGGGTTAATATTATTACTGTATTCCAAAATTCAACTACCTGCTACAGTCACTCCATATAGATGTCCCCCTCTTATTTCAAGCAATTTGATAGCATAGCGGAGTCCTTCATTTGGAATGGTAAATGTCCAAGACTACATTTCAACAAATTACATAGGCTGATTGACAAATGTGGGCTAGGCCTACCCAAGATTTGTTTTATTATTTTGTGTTTGGTCTCAGGCAATTGGCTCATTGGTCGCTTCCACCTGAAAGAGCCCCTCCCTGTTTCTCTATTGAACAGGAAGTCCTTGCCCCTTTTTCGCCATTGCAAAGCATTTCTATCAAACTAACCGGAGAAGTTAAGTCATACCCCATTATTTCACATTTGCATGTAATTTGGACAAGAGTGGCCAGAGTATTTAATTATGACATTTATTTAAATGTTGTCTCAAGCAAATGGCTGGACCCCAAATTATGTATCAATATGTCCCCTTTCTGTTGGTCATAGTGGATTGTGAGGGGGATTACTACACTCGGCGACGTGTATGAGAGTGGAGTGTTCTGATATTTTGCGAATTTGGGTCATCATTTTGGGATTCCCAGATCTCAGTTTTATAGGAATTTACAACTGCGCCACATGGAAAAGGTAATGAGGCATCAGTGTATTACTCCCTGTTAATTTAGAGTCTGGGGGACAGAGCTTCTCAGAAGAGATTATGGGAGAAACATTTAAACTGGGCTAGGATTCTAAAAATGGTCAAATCTGCTTCTAGAGATGCAAGGGTTCACCTTATACAGTTCAAGATTTTACATAGATTCTATTGTCCCCCCTCTAGACCGTATAGGCTTGGTCTTAATGACACACCTACCTGCTGGCGATGCCAGTCAGAGGATGGAGATACAACCCATGATTTTTGGGGTGCATTAAGATCCAAGAATTATGGTTGAGAGTTCCGAATTTTGTATATGACATCTTGGGCACTTAACCTGTGTTATGGTCGCCAGACAGGTGATTTTGAGGGGGTGGAAGTTGGTTGGTGCTCCCCCGTTTCAGGAGTGTTGCTCAGAGAGGGGGAGAGTGGCAGCCTTAGAAGAGGGGTCTTACAGAATATTAGGGAATCTGGATTTGTTCGTAGGAAAATGGGGTGGATATTTAGCATTCTTTGAGGGTTCTTAGGTGGAATAGTGGAGAGAGAGAGGGGTATTTGTCAGTGTGTGTGATTTTTATATTTTTATACAGTATATGTTTTTATTTTCCCTCTTTTATTCTCTCTTTTTTCCTCTATAAGTTGTTTAGTTTTTGTTTTCCTTTATATGTGTTCATATAAGACCACAGGGGTATTTGTTGGGGTTCAGGGTGGGGTTGGGAATGGGGAGGAGGGGTTGTAGTGGTTGTTAAAAGTTGATTTTGTGTATTTCTGTTTTGTTTTTCTGTGTTTTAATAAAAATAATAATGTTAATTGTCATGGTTACTTTTATAACCTCCATTCCCAGAGGGAAGGAACGAGACATTGTGTCGAATGAAGTGACACATGGGACCTTCCTGGGACACCAAACGTACCTCTGAACCTGAAAAAAGGCCAATGTCAAATTGGCAGACAGAATTTGCACCGATGAGCCGAAAATAAGGTACGGCCGTTTACAGTGGTAGGTCTAGGGCTGTGGCAGGAGGGACACAACGTCTCATTCCTGAGGTTTCAACAGTAACCATGATGTTCCCCTTCTGTCACTCACTCAACGTTGTGTCGAATGAAGTGACACAAGAGGTCCCATATAAAAACGCCACGCACTGACCGTGTTACGTGAACTGCTGAGACAGGTGCAAGCAGGCTACTGCGTGCTAGAGGCAACTGTGTCGGCTGCACGTAGCCCTCCCCAACGCCCCCAAAGAGGTATCACATACAGACCTTAGGTTCCCCGCACCCCTGAGGGGGGGAACAGGTGCTACATGACTAGCATTGGAGCAAGCCCATCAGCCGCGCCTTTTCTCTCACTATGTCTCTCAAATAGGACATGAATCAGCTGGGGCTATCTTAACCCTATGAAATGCGTTGGTGAAGGTGATCTTTCCTGGTCCTATTCTTTCAGGGGGAAAAGACCCTGCGGAGGCCACATCCTGTCCAGTCTATTTGTCTAACATGTGGCAAATACACCACGAGAGTTGTGAAGCTGTATGTGGGAAATGGCACGGTGGTAGGTCCAGCCTAATGAGGGGGGACTCTACAAGCACGGTGACCGGGGCTGCGGGGCTGCCTAAGGGAAACGCGGGTCCGCCAACAGGGGGACCGTACCGTGGGAAATGCATCACGGGGAGTTTGCCTGAAAAGGGTTCAAATAGATAAGCAAAGCGCGTACCGGACACAGTAACGAGAAGGCTGGGTCTGCCTCCTCCCGGGGCAGCTTGCTTGCAGGCTCACGACCTGGTCCACGAAGGGCTAACCTTGGGCACGTAGCCCTGTTGCGGCCTCAGGATAACGTGAGAATGTGCTGGATCGAACTCCAAGCAGGTGTCGCTGACAGAGAACACATGCAGGTCCCCAACCCTCTTGATGGAGGCGAAGGGAGAGGCTCGAAGGGGGGGTCCTTGAAGGCCTGAGAGGATCACAGAGAGATCCCAGGAGGAGAATAGGCTAGGATGGGGAGAGTTCAGTCTGATTTCAGGAACCTGATAATCAAGTCGTGCTTACCTAGGGACTTGCCATCTACTGCATCATTGTGGGCTGCGATAGCAGCTACATACACCTTCAAGGTGGAGGGGGACAGCCTCCCCTCCAGCCTCTCCTGCAGGAATGAATGAACTGACCGAACTGCACACCTCTGTGTGTCTTCGGATCGAGAAGAACACCAATTCGCGAACAAGCGCCACTTTAGCGCGTAAAGTTGCCTGGTGGAGGGAGCTCTTGCTTGGTTGATCGTGACTACGTGTGCAGGTGTTAGATCGACTAGATCTTCTGCATCCCATCCAGAGGCCAGACGTGGAGGTTCCAGAGGTCTGGTTGTGGGTGCCAGAGGGTGCCCCGTCCCCGAGAAAGAAGGTCCTTCCTCAGGGGAATTTTCCAGGGAGGTGCTGTCGCAAGGATCTCTCTGATCTTGCACAGCACCGATGCAAGAAGGCTCACTGTGTGCCAGCGTGTCTGTCCTGGGAGGAGCTCCTGTCATGGAGTACCAGAGCGGGCAGTGGGAGTTGTCTCGGGAGGCAAAGAGATCTATCTGTGCCTTGACGAATTGGTCCCAAATCAGCTGGACCACCTGGAGGTGGAGCCTCCACTCTCCGCTGGGTGAAACCTGACGCGTCCGCCGTCGTGTTGCGGTTTCCAGGGATGTGACTGGCACGCAGCGACCTGAGTCGCAGCTGTCTCCAAAGGAGGAGATGGCGGGCGAGTTGTGACATATGACTAGAGCGTACGCCGCCTTGGCGATTTATGTACGCTACCATCGCGGTGCTGCCTGAATGGATCAAGACGTGCTTGCCCCAGATTAGTTGGCGAAACCTCCGTAGGGCAAGAGATAGAGCCAACAACTCTAGGCAGTTGATGTGCCAACACTGCCGGTGTCCTGTCCAGAGGCCAGTGGCAGCGTGCCCGTTGCACATGGTGCCCCAACCCTGTCGAGAGGCATCTGTGGCCACCACGACACGTCTGGACACCTGCTGCAAAGGGAGTCCAGTCCGCAGAAAGCAGAGGTCTGTCCAAGGGTTGAAATTCTGATGGCAAGAAGGGGTGATTGTCACACGGTATGTCCATGGCCATGCCCATCTCGGGACTCGAGTCTGTAGCCGGTGCTGAAGCAGTCTCATATGCATCAACCCGAGCGGCGCAGCCACAGCTGAGGATGCCATATGCACCAGGAGCCTCTGGAATTGTTTTAGAGGAACCGCTGTGCCGGCTTGATGAGAGCAAGGTACCTGAGCACTGACTGAGCGTGCTCATTGGTGAGACGCGCTGTCATTGAGACTGAATCTAACTCCATGCCGAGAAAAGAGATACTCTGAACTGGGACAAGCTTGCTCTTTTCCTAGTTGAGTATGCGGATGCACACTTCCCTTAGTGGGGCAAGAGCTGCCTCTGCGATCTTCGTGAAGACGCGAGGGGACAGGGACAGGCTGAAGGGGAGGACCTTGTACTGATACGCCTGGCTGTCGAATGCAAACCGTAAGAAGGGTCGGTGTCGAGACAGAATGGAGATGTGGAAGTGTGCATCCTTCAGGTCTACTGCCGCGAACCAATCTAGCTGTCGAATGCAGGTAAGAATCTGTTTCTGCGTGAGCATTTTGAACGGGAGTCTGTGTAAGGCCCGGTTGAGAACTCGCAGGTCCAAGATTGGTCACTTTTTTTTGGGGTACGATGAAGTAAGGGCTGTAGAAACAATTCTCCATCTCGGCTGGAGGAACGGGCTCTATCAATTCCTTGAGGAGCAGGGTCGTGATCTCTGCTTGTAAAGCGCTGACTTTTGCGCCGCACACGGAAGTGGAGCAAACACCGCTCAACGAGGCGGGAGCCGGGCAAACTGAATCGCGAAGACGAGTTGGAAAGTCCTGGCCAGCCAGCACGACGGATTCGGAAGTGAAAGCCACGCATCCAAACTCTGCGCAAGGGGCACTAATGGGACGATCGCTTTTGACGTACTGGACGGGACTTCAGAGTGGGGGTGAGCAGGTAATAATGCGTTGGGAGACAGAAGAGTGTCCCGAGGCTTGGGTGCTGAGAAAAGTCTCAAAGCACTTACCTTGCTCCGTGCACCCGGCAGGGGGCAGGTTAGAGACTGAGGAAGAGGTCCTAGAGAGGCATCTTTGGAAGTCGTCAGCACTGGCCTGCCGGGGATGAGCAGCCATGGGAACTGTACAGTTTTTGGGCTGGGGTGCCGTGAGAATGGCCATTCTCGGGACACAAGTAGATCGCAACTGCTCTGTCCACCTGGGGGACCTCTGTGTACCCATGGGCCGCCCCCCATCCAGGGTAGTGAGAGTGGTCAAGTGGAGAGGTCGGTTCCGGGCAGTAAAAGGTGCCTTCCACGACCGCGTCTGCTCGTCACGCACTTCTGGGAAGAACAGAACCGGGGAGGGGGGCATGGCTATGAGCGGCACCCTGACCCAAGGAACCGATCGAGTAGCTGTGAGGGGGGGACAGAGGTTTCCAGTCCAGCTTCGCACTCATGGCGGCCCGGGAAAGCATAGTGGACATCTGCGCATCAGCCTCAGACTGGGCGAGCAGACCAGAAGGTGGCAGCCCAGACAAGTCACCAGCATCAGACACTGCTGTGACGCTCTCCGATTTAGTGACAATGTCTTCATCCAATTCTGGGGGCTCAATGGAGAATGCCGGCTGGCCGCGAGGCGAGCCGCACTCATCCCGAGCTTGGAGTTCGTGGGGATTTACACGCGAAACCGAGCCGTCATCCCCAAATCACCTTCATCGCCAGCTCATTCCCGTGGGAAGAAGGAACGACGCCGGGGCGGCTGAAGTGGCTTTCTCTCATGAGAAAATAAAGCCACAACCGCAATGTTGCCATGGCTTTGTTCTCGCACTGAGAACATGAACCATTCATAAAATGCTGCCTGTGTGTGATTGCAGCCCAGGCACGCTAGGTACCTTTTATAACCGTCAGAAGTGGAGAGAAATCAACCACATCCAGGAACTAAACAGAGGCGGAAAGACATCTTTAAAAAGACGCGTCCTGAAAAGGAAGTTCAACACCTGCTGTGTATTGCTCTTTTGTGAGTGGGAACTCAAACCCTTTTAGAGGAAATAAATGCTTTTTAGGAGAAGAAACACTCTTTCAGGCAATGAAAGCGCTGTCGAAGCAAACAGGGGCGTGGACTGCACAGCGTGCAGAGAGAGAGAGAACGCCAGCTGGAAATGCGCCATAGATCCAACAGCAGTGCTTATCGCCAGCAGAGGTGTGTGGAACAGTGGTGAACTCAGCTTGCTGTTGACTTGACATGACAACTGTTCTGCTCCGAAGAAAAAGTCTGACTGGCACATGCTGCCCCGCTTCCCTTTATACCCGTATGTCCGGGGCAGGGCATGCAAATTCTGTCTGCCATCTTGACATTGGCCTTTTCTCAGGTTCAGAGGTTCGTTTGGTGTCCCAGGAAGACCCCTTGTGTCACTTATTTTGACACAACGTCGAGTGAGTGACAGAAGGGGAACATATGTTGAATGATGCTATCTTCTATTGAGCCTGGAATATAAATGTTACTTTTTATTTAAAATCATTTGTAATGGATATCTAATGTATTGGAAATAATTAATATTGGAAATATTGAATAATATTGAATAGATGGAGAGTCAAAACATCCACACACATGTTGACTTGGCAAATGCAAGTAAAAACTTTACAAAATTTGTGAACAAACCTGTGCATTTATTAATCATGTTAAGCATTTGTGAATCATATTATGTGAATCTGGTTATGCAATTGTGAATCTTATTTGATTAAAAATGTAATTTGATTTCTGAATATGAAAAAAAAGAAAAGCTAGATGAGCATGACGAGAATAACATTTTCTAAGCATATACAAAGAGCTTGTCCATATTTCTGTTATTCTAATTCATTGCATACAGTCCATTTACACTACCAACTTCTTATCAATGTGCTGTCTTTGTTTATATCACTGGTGCTTGACAGGGAATGGACTATATAATAGGACATATACGCTGCAATAACCGGAGAAGAACACTGACTTTGCACTTATGACTTATGGCTTAGCTCTGTTCATTAATGTCCATTTATTTACTTTATTGATAAGTGCTGTGTAATAAGCAGGGATAATGTACAATCAGCCAGTCATTATTGCAAATTGTACAGATATAATGTTGTAAATAACTTGATTATGAGAGATGTTTAATGAACATATACTAATAAATTGCTGATGCTTCAACCGTTGATTATCCAACATTACAGAATCAATTTGTTTTCAAAGATCATTTATTACCATGCCCATCGCTGGCCATCCTTGCACTGCTAGAGCTGAATGCAGCCACTGCCCGTCTGGACAGAAGTCCCCCTACACACCTGACAGTCAAACACAGCATCTAAACCACAAGAGAAAGCAAAACACACTCAAAACCCAGCACAACACCTGGCAGGCTTAAGTTAAATACTTACAAAACAAATTGACTATTGTAAATACTACTACACTAAATCACTTCCATGTAATCCACACTATTAGTTACTCAGCAACCTGTTATTGCCTTAAAGCCAACATTTGTAGGTCATCCTCTTAAAGGGGTCATGGCATGAGGAATCAAAGTTTCCTTTATCTTTATATATAGGTCATTGAGGTCATTGTATAATAAAAACATATTGTATGTTTCAGAACTCAAAACTTCCTCTCATTTCATTGCAAAAAGAGCATTTGTTGAAACCAAGCTGCCAAAACGACTCGTTCTCTACTTCCTTCACAGTGACTACATTTACATGGAGACCAGAAAATGGGTTATTGTGAGAAAACAGCGCTCACATTTACATGCAATGTTTAAGCGGCATACACTTTACTCCTGTATACATGCGGCTCAGTCAGTAAGCAGCTTTCTCCACAGCAATGTAATTTCCCCGCAAGGCTTGTGTAAATAACACACATAGGATACAAGGAAACTTCTCTATTTTACTCTCTGCTGATTTGCGTGTTTGTTTCCTTAACTTATTATCAAGATCTGCAGCTAAATTGCGGCTATGCAGTGGTGGAATTTCCCTCTTACGTAAAACTCCAGGATTCCCCCAATGTACAAGCGCATCTATGTGGAGGTTAGGGACAGTTGATATTTTACATTCATGTGTAAACATGGGTATAGCTTATAGTGTATGTGATTTCCCCTCTGTACTCCCAGATATGTTGAATTCTTTCTACTGTGTTGAGATGTTGTTGGGCTCCATCCTATGACGTTTGGAATCCCTGTTTGTTCCATGCATGAACACACTTCAAACACCCATCAGAAAGCCATGGCAACATGAAGCCACATTCTTTGAGAGAAACCTAGGCGTGTTAATCTGCTTTCTCTTAATCCCTTAAATGGCATAAGGAAAATAGATTTCTTGTTTACATGATGTTTCAGAACACCGCTTTCTGCTAAAACACTGGAATAAACCATTTTCTGAAGTGCATGTAAACGTGGTCATTGTGAAGTCACACTGTGGTAGACATTTGCATCTGACAACACATCAACGCATACTTTACTTATCACTTCTGTAGCCCACGCAGTAGTGGTGAGCAGTGAGATGGCAAGAAGAGAACAGGTCAGTCAAGAGCAGAAAGCCAATCGTAACGTCTAGGTTATTTATGTAACCTCCATTACCTGATGGAGGGAACGAGACGTTGTGTCAAAGAAGCGACACTAGGGGTCTCTATTGAACGGTGAATATGCCTCTTATCTATGAAAAAAAGCTAATGAAAATTAGGCAGACAGTATTTGCATACCCCGCCCCCGGACATATGGGAATAAAGGCGGGGAAATACGTCGAGTTCATTCAGGATTTTTCGAGGAGCTGGAAATGGTCCGGCCACTACAGTGAAGCCTTGTACGTGTACTGCTGACACAGGAGCGGGCAGGTATTTTACGTGCAAAGGTGACCAGCTGTGTCAGACTGCGCGTACCCTTCCCCAATGCCCCAAAAAAGTCGTCAGAATACTTCCGGTTACCCTAGAGAGGGGAACAAGGCGATGCTTGCCAACCTGGGAACGGGCCGAGCCTAGCCGGGCCTCTTTTCTCTCTATGTTTCTCGCATAGAGCCAAACAGATGGGGCCCCTACACGCATTGTGGGAAGGGGGTCTTACCCAGTTTCCTATTCTTTCAGGGGGAAAAGACCCTGCGGAGACCACACCTGCCCAGGGACGGGGAGGTAAAAGTGGCGAAATACATCACATGGGCCAATCAGGTCACATGTTGAAAAATGGTGCAGTGGTAGATCCAGCCTCAAGGAGGGGGGAGTTGCTACAACATGGCGACAGGAGGGCAGCTGGAACTGCCTAAGGGAGACGTGGGTCCATTCGTAAGGGGACCGTACCGCGGAAAATACACACAGGAGGAGTCCACGCAGGAGTCCCGAGCACCTATTCCAGTACAGCCTAGATTTCGGTACCCGCAGTGGATTGGGTCGGCGAATTCCTCCGCTGAATTGTGGACTCACAGGGCTAGGGAAGAATCATCCAGGGATCCAAATGTACAGGATCTCTTGGGAGAGAAAGCGCACAGCTTTACCTCGTCCGAGGGAAAGGGCGCTAAGTGCAAGCAATCCACCAGTCCGTCAGCGTGTTACCGAGTTCTACTGGCTCGGACCTGAGATAACCCGAGACGAAACTGACTCAACCCTGAGATTGTAAAAACTCGCAAAGGTATTAGGTGTTGCCCAACCCGCTGCTCTACATATGTCTGCCAGGGAGGTGCCTCTGGCTAGTGCCCACGAGGATGCAACACTCCTTGTTGAGTGTGCTCGGTCCCGCAAGGGGGGGGGGGGGGGGGGGGCATGCCCTGGGTGTGATAGGCCAATGAAATGGTGTCCACCACCCAGTGGGAAAGCCTCTGTTTGGAGACAGCGTTCCCTCTACGCTGTCCACCAAAGCAGGCAAAGAGCTGCTCACAACGTCTAAAGCTCTGCGTGTGGTCCAAGTAGGTATGCAAAGCAGGTACCAGACACAGCAACGAAGGGGCTGGGTCTGCCTCCTCCCGGGGCAACGCTTGCCGGTTCACTACCTAGTCTCTGAAGGGAGTGGTAGGAACCTTGGGCACGTTGCCCGGTAGTGGTCTTAGGATCACATGTGTGTCTGCTGACCCAAACTCCAGGCATGTGTTGCTGACAGAGAATGCTTGCAGGTCCCCAACCCTCTTGATGGAGGCAAGCGTGATCATCAAGGCAGTCTTTGGAGAGAGGGCCCTGAGTCCAACTGATCCTAGCGGCTCGAAGGGGGGTCTCTGAAGGCCCGTGAGGACCACTGAGGGATCCCAGTAGGGGAACAGGCTTGTTCGGGAAGGATTTACCCTCCGGGCACCTCTTAGGAACCTGATGATTAAGTTCTGCTTGCCCAAAGACTTGCCTTCTACTGCATCGTGGTGGGCCGCAATAGCAGCAACATATACCTTCAAAGTGGAAGGTGACAGCCTCCCCTCCAGCCTCTCCTGCAGGAATAAGAGCACTGACCTAACTGCACACCTTTGTGGGTTTTCAGCCCGGGAAGAACACCAATTTGCAAACAAGCGCCACTTCAGGGTGTAAAGTTGCCTGGTAGAGGGGGCTCTGGCTTGGCTGATTGTGTCTACGACGGCAGGTCGTAGACCAGCTATATCTTCCATGTCCCGTCCAGGGGCCAGATGTGGAGGTTCCAGAGGTCTGGATGCGGATGCCAGAGTGTGCCCCTTCCCTTAGAAAGAAAGTCTTTCCTCAGGGGAATTCGCCAGGGAGGGGTTGTCGCGAGGAGTACGAGGTCCGAGAACCAGGCCCGGGTGGGCCAGTAGGGAGCCACTAGGGTGACTTGAGTCGCTGCTGGCTCCAAAGGAGGAGACGACGGGCGAGTCACGACATGTGGCGGGAGTGTACGCCACCATGGCGATTTATGTACGCTACCGTGGTGGTGCTGTCTGACCTGGCTAGGACATGTTTGTCTCAAACTAATGGGAGAAACTTCCTCAGGGCAAAGAAGACAGGCAGCAACTCTAGGCAATTGACGTGCCAGCGCAGCGGGGCCCGCGGCTGCATGCCCTTTGCACACGGTGCCCCAACCCAATCTGGAGGCGTCGGTCGTGACCAGGACGCGTCGGGACACCTGTTGCAAGGGCACTCCTGCCCGCAAAAAGCAGAGGTCTGTCCAGGGTTTGAATGTTTGGTGGCAGGCGGGGGTGACCATCACACGGTGCTTGCCGCGGCGCCATGCTCATCTCGGGACTCGAGTCTGAAACCAGTGCTGAAGTGGCCTCATATGCATCAACCCCAGAGGCGCGACTGCCGCGGAGGACGCCATATGCCCCAGGAGCCTCTGGAAAAGTTTCAAAGGGACCGATGTGCCCGGCCTGAAGGTGGCGAGGCATTCCAGCACTGACTCCGCACGCTCGTTGATGAGATGTGCTAACATTGAGAGTGAGTTTAACTGCCGAGAATAGAGATGCTCTGAACCGGGGCGAGCTTGCTCTTTTCCCAGTTGACCTGAAGCCCCAAACGGCTGAGGTGCCTGAGCACCTGGTCTCTGTGAGTGCATAGTAACTCTTGGGAGTGGGTCAGAATGAGACAGTCATCGAGCGGGGAGCGGGGAAAGAGCTTCCTCTGCGACTTTCGTGAAGACGAGTAGGGACAGAGACATGCCAAAGGGGAGGACTTTGTACTGATATTCCTGGCCGTCGAAAGCGAACCGTAGGAAGGGTCGATGTCGAGGCAGAATTGAGATGTGAATGTACACATCCTTCAGGTCTACCGCTGCGAACCAATCTAAATGCCAGACGCAAGTTAAGATGGGTTTTTGCATGAGCATTTTGAACGGGAGTTTGTGCAAAGTCCAAGATCGGTCGTAAGCCGCCACCTTTCTTGGGTACGATGAAGTAAGGGCTGTAGAAACCCTTCCTCATCTCGGGTTGGAGGGACAGGCTCTATCGCGTCTTTGAGTAAGAGAGTAGCGATTTCCGCACTCAGGGATTTGGCATGTTCGCCGTGTATTGCAGAAAAGCGGACACCCACGAAGGGGGCCGGAGGCCTGGCAAACTGAATTGCGTTACCGAGTCGAATGGTCTGGGCCAGCCAGCCTGACGGGTTGGGAAGTGAAAGCCACACATCCAAGCTCCGTGCTAGGGGCACCAAGGGGACGATTATTTTTTACGCACCCGGCAGGGCTTCACAGCGGGGCGGAGCAGGTAGTATGACGTCGGGAGGCAAGGACGCGTCCCGTGGCTCTGGTGCTGAGAAAAGACTCGAAGCACTTACCTTGCTCTGCACACCCGGCAGGGGGGCGGGTTAGTGATTGAGGAGGAGGTCCGGTAGAGGTGTCCTTTGGACTCGCCAGAACCGGCTGGCCGGGGAACAGTCATGGGGCTGAGGGTGGGGGGTCCACGTCCAGCGTGCCGGGACTGTTGAGGTGTGGCGGCAGAGTGCCGTGAGAATGGCATTTGCAGGTCAGGTGACCCAGAGACAAAGGAAATAGCTCTTTTACTGAGAATGTGGGTACCGCAGCCCCGTCTAGGGAAACAAAAGATTCTCCTCCCGGCCCTCCACCGGGGGACGGAGTGGTCTGCTTACCTGCTCCGGAGCTAACGTCTTGGTCCCTGGGTTGATCGTCTCAGGAGCACCTGGGAGCCTTGCGGGTCCTCGAGGGGTCCATGAGATGGGGGGTGTCGACTTCATGTGGGGTGCTCGATACATGGGCTGAGAGCTGGGCCCGGGTTGAGGTGGAGCAGGGCGTTTCTTCGCCGCAGGAGGACACCCTCGGCGAGCAGATGGGGCATGGCCGATTGTGGCAGGTTTGCGGAGGGGCAGGATATGTGAGATGCCTCTGTCTGCTTCTTCACCGTGGAGAACTGCTGGGTAAAATCCTCGACGGTGTCGCCGAAGAGACCGAACTTGGAGACAGGGGCGTTGAGGAAGTGCACTTTGTCGGTCTCACGCATCTCAACCAAGTTCAGCCACAGATGACGTTCCTGGACCACGAGTGTGGCCATCGCCTGCCTGAGTGACGAGGTCGGTTGCTGAGCGCAGTTCCTGCAGCACGTCGGGATCAGGGCTACCCCCATGCAGATCTTTCAGTGCCTTGGCCTGGTGGACTTGCAGGAGGGCCATGGCATGCAGGGTGGAAGCGGCGTGTCCAGTGGCTCTGTAGGCTTTGGCAGTCAATGAAGACGTTGTCCTACAGGCCTTGGAGGGGAGTACAGGGCGACCCCGCCAGGTGGTAGGGTTCTCGGGACACAGGTGGAGCGCAACAGCCCTGTCCACCTGGGGAATCGCCGTGTACCTGTGGGCTGCTCCTCCGTCGAGGGTAGCGAGAGCGGATGAGTGAGTGGCTTTGTGACATGTGGAGAGGGGTGCCCTCCATGAAGACTGGGGGGGGCGCGGCGCCGAGCCCCCAGGAACCAGTCATCAAACCACAAAGGCTGTGGGGAGGACGGAGGGTTCCAGTCCAGCCCCACACTGGCAGCGGCCCGGGCAAGCATATCGGACATCTGCGTGTCAGTCTCAGCCTGGGCATGCAGGCCCGAAGGCGGCAGCCCAGGGGAGTCATCAGCGTCAGACGGCGCGCTCTCCGAAGCAGTGGCGAGCTCATCCACCTCAAGCTCTAGGGGATAGGCAGGCTGGCTATGAGGTGAGCCGCTGTTGCCTCAAGCACGGACGGGAGTCAACGAGTGTGCCGGGGGGCGGGTGGTCCGAGGGGGCATACCTGCCGGAGCTGCACCCGCTGCCGTCCCCAGATCGCCTCCATCGCCAGCCACATCGTCCTCAATCCCGAGGGAAGAAGGAGCAATGCGGCTGGAGTGGCATCCTTTCTATTGAAAGCGAGCTGCGACCGCAACGTTGCCATGGTCATGCTCTCGCAGTGAGAACATGAACCATCCACAAACGCTGCCTCTGTGTGATCGCAACCCAGACACACGAAACAACGCCTTGTGAGCACTCTACCACATCCAGGAACTACACAGGGGCGGAAAGGCTTCTTTATAAAGACGCGTCCTGAAAAGGACATTCAACGCCAGCTGTGTATTGCTCTTTTAGAGGAAAATACTCTTTTAGAGAAAATCACTTTTTTAAATAACTCTTTTAGTTTTTGCGCTTTTGAAGCGCCCAGGGGTAAACTGCACTGCCGTGTAGAGAAGGAGAAAGCCACTGAAGTGCGCCGTAGATCCAACAGTTGGGAAGCGTCATAGGAACAGGAACGGGTGTGTAACTCGCAGCATATTCGGCGCTCAAGAGAGACCCCTAGTGTCGCTTCTTCGACACAACGTCGAAGTGAGTGACAGACGTGGAACAGTGGGCATTTACTGTCAATTCTTAAAGGAGAAGCAGCATCAAAATAGACATTTTGTCACAGAGGATCAAAATGAGGGTGGAGAATGATCATGTTTTACAAATATAGCAGTTTTTAGTAAAGAAAAAAAAATTTCTAAGTGAACCTCAAAGAACATAGTAAAACTATTTTTATTTTTATTTTTTCTGAAATTGTAAGATAATTATGTTGGATAGTTTAGAAAAACAAGATGTTTGTGTCTCCTGGTAAATAATGTGAATAAATGATATAAAGGCAGAATTCTACATGCTGCTTTAGTTCCTCCGGATCTGGGCCAAATCCAAATCCTAGCTTGGTCAGTCTGGTCACATAATTAACTTTTACAGTTAATTAAAGTAATGTAACTAACAGCCTGTGTTTTATGGGGAATTGGCATTGCCACATTAAAAACTTCCATTTCTGTTTATCTCAGATGAGTATTTGTTTGAATAAATTATCACATGCATTCAAATATTTTGTATTCATCAATGCAAAGTATGAACTGTCTGTACCCTCCATGTGCAGAGGCAGAAAGACAAACATTCTGAGATTAAAATGGACGAAACTGGCAGCAGTTCAAGCCAAGAGTTTGCAATAACCTCTACAAACTTGCAAATAGAGAAATAAACAAATACTTAAAAAAATATATTTACTATACATAGCTCTTTCATTTTCATGCTTTGAGGAAGGCAGTTTTTACTCAAATATAGAGACTAACAGCATTGTTTATTACAGCCTTAAACTCTTTAAACTTTTGTTGCTTATTCTAAGTTTAGCAGTTTCTCTGAAGCTGTTGAAATCTGACCTGTTAATCCAATATTATCACAGCTGTTTTTAGCAAACATTGCATCTTTTGATACAATCTCAAGACCATTTTCACAATTTAATACGTTCTGTTAGTATTTTTTAAGTGCACAGATAATGTTTTTCCCCCTGCCGTTTTGGACTTTGCATTACCCTTCTCCTC
The DNA here is from genome assembly GCA_032164185.1 of Moxostoma hubbsi. Classification (NCBI taxonomy): domain Eukaryota; kingdom Metazoa; phylum Chordata; class Actinopteri; order Cypriniformes; family Catostomidae; genus Moxostoma; species Moxostoma hubbsi. The sequence goes on from JAVLUX010000001.1 coordinate 66,982,147, forward strand.
TTGCGGCTTCTAGATGGTTTGCTGGACATACTCACAGTTTTCCTGAGAGGTGAGATGATAAATATGGCAGAATCACACACCAAAAAGAAAGCTTGCAGAAAAAAATGGCAGACTTGGTTAGTTTTATGCATATGTCACTGCCTGGGTTTTTGGCACACATAGGCAGGAGGGCTGACCATGGAAACACAGGGGTGGGTGGGGAATGGAAGGAGAGAGAGAGAGAGAGAGAGAGAGAGAGAGAGAGAGAGAGAGAGAGAGAGAGAGAGAGAGAGAGAGAGAGAGAGAGATGGTGGGAGGTGTTGCTTTAGTAAGGATTTTAAACTGTGAGAGCCTGTGCAAGTAACAATCTGAGCCAAGCATTTGACTGCACTGGTAAACGGGACATTTGTAATGAAGTTTAACTCTTAGCACATCCGATGTGTTCCATGCTTGTTCTGTTGGTTTACTTTATTAATTTTTTGCAGGGTTTTGCCTAATACAACCTGAACTAAAAGTCTGTTTCACAAGTCTGGCAGTGAGCCTGCCTGGAGGTATATATTCCACAGCCCAACTAACGGTCACCAAAACTGGAAAGGGGAGAGCAAAACAGATAGATAGCAGGGAGTAGTCTGCCATATGGTTCAAATAAGGACAAAACTGCAGTGGAATATTCCAGCTCCTCCAGAGAAGTTCACCCACCAAGAAAACATAGTAGTTCCACCACTACTTGTACAATTTAGACAACTTTACAGCTCAAATAACACACATTTTTGTATGAAACAATTCATATAACCACTTTAACAAAATACAATCTGCACATTTCTTATTTTGAACCCTCTGGAATGAATTGCCCCATATACATTCATTGTACGTGCATTACAGTAAAAACTATCCAGACGGAGGGACAAAGCAAATGCAGCTTCTGTTGTAATCAACAGCATGTCACAAATGCCATTGATAGAACATAAGATGTCTTTAAACCGGAATATTCTAGTTTAATAGAGCAGTGCATGGTAATGCTTAGGATGTAATCAATCACAGAGAACTACTCTTCATTATCATTCATGCAAATACATCAAGCAACCTACATTCAAATTTAATTCTGTTAAACCTATAATGACCCGATCAATATTTATCTTTTCCTACAAGCTGAGCAAGTGTTTACAGCTGAATATGATCTGCTTTCATCTGTCGCTCATGCATGCTGAGAAAAACACCTTGAGTATGGGCTGTCATTGTCACTTTTTGGTTATGTACTTTCTGGCTATATTTCCATGTATAGCAATTTTACATAGCAATATTAAGTGATCTTATATCTCAATATTTCGCTAGATATCTCAGTAATACCGAGACAGCTGAGCTGTCTTCATACATTTATTTTAAGATCAATTGTGAAATCCTTAAAAATCCTCTAGGTGGTAGCAGTAAACTTCATATGGTACAAGCTACAGGTTTTCCATCATGCCTACAGTTGACACAGGGGGCAGCAAAGGGTTTGAGTGCTCATCCCTCCATTGGCCTTACACATAATGAGTCTATACTGTATGTGCTTTTTTTTTTTTTTGGCAAGATACCCTGCTTTGTGACTGACAGGCTCAGTATGACTAGTGTTCAGGTAAAGTTAAGGCATTGCCAGCCTTTCAGGCACAAAGCAGGGCACCTTCTACAAATGGGGAGTCTGCATTAAACAAATGCCTTGATATCTCAGTGAAGCATCAGTGACAACTCAGAGAGAAGTTGAATCAAGTATAAACAAGTAATTGCATTGATATGGTTTATCTATTTTGTGAATACAAAGGCTTAATTTGCTTTGAAGACAGGAGAAAGTATTGAAAATCATGAATTTCCTTAGGCTTGTGCACCAGACTATTTGCCTGTTCACATAGCGCTTAATATATCTACAATAGAAGATTTAAAATAAAATGTTACTGCATTTCACCCATTTTGTTGTACCAAAACAGCCATGGCCAATATCACTTATACACACCAATACCGATTGATTGGAAAGTTTTTGTGATTTATGGGGAGATAAAATTAGTATTCATAGCCATATAACATTAAAAAGACATTTTTACATTTATCAGACTCCTGTTTTTGTTATCCACTAGTTAAACTACACTATATAACTTTTGGCTCTCCAGCAGTTGAAGCATAAAACGGCAAGTTACTTGTGGAGGAGCACTTTACATCAGTTGGGATTCGGCACTGCTCTTGAGGCAGATTCATGGTTTCATGGTTTGAAGACAAGGAGATGACCTGCAGAGTGGAGTCATGGCGAGCTATTTTCATGTTGATATTATATTATTTGTTTGAAGATTTATAATCGATGTTACTTTGAGGAAGATAAACAACACTCTTAATTATATATTAACATGATTATTAAAGTGTTTTATCCACTACGCAATACACATTAATGTTTGTATTGTACTACACATATCAATTTAAGTGAATATTGTGAAATTGCTAATGAGTTCAGTTGAAGATGTCTAGGTTACGTATATAACCTCCGTTCCCTGATGGAGGGAACGAGACGTCATTTCGAAGAAGCAAAAGGTCTCTCCTGAGCGCCGAATATGCCTCTAATGCATGAAAAAAGGTCAATGAGAAGTTGGCAGACAGTATTTGCATACCCCGCCCCCGGACATACGGGTATAAAGGCAAGGAAATACTATGAGTTCATTCAGGATTTTCTGAGGAGCCGGGAGTTTCCAGCCACCTCAGTGGCTTGGCTAAGCAATGTGGCCGGGAGGACACGACGTCTCGTTCCCTCCATCAGGGAACGGAGGTTACATACGTAACCTAGATGTTCCATACGTAACCTAGACGTTCCCCATCTGTCGCTCACTCCGACGTCGTGTCGAAGAAGTGACACTGGGGGTCCACTTCAAATCACGCCATGCACTGAGCCGTGTACGTGTACTGCTGACACAGGAGTGGACAGGTATTTCACGTGCCAGGACGAACAGCTGTGTCAGACTGCATGTACCCTTCCCCAATGCCCCATAAAAGACATCGGAATCCTTCTAGTTACCCAAGCAGGGGAACAAGGCAACGCTTGCCAAACTGGGATGGGCCGAGCCTAGCCAGGCCTCTTTTCTCTCTATGTTTCTCTCATAGAGCCAAACGGCTGGGGCCCTTACCGCATTGTGGGAAGGGGGTCTTACACATTTTCCTATGCTTTCAGGGGGAAAAGACCCTGCGGAGACCACACCTACCCAGAAAGGGGGTGGTAACGTGGCAAAATACATCACATGGGCCTCTTCGGTCACATGTGGGAAAGAATGGCGTGGTGGTAGATCCAGCCTCGAGGAGGGGGGAGTTGCTACAACATGGCGACCGGAGGGCAGCTGGAACTGCCTAAGGGAGATGCAGGTCCACTCGTAAGGGGACCGTACCACGTAAAATACAGCCATGCAGGAGTCCACGCAGGAGTCCCGACCTGTGGAGCACCTATTCCAGTACAGGGTAGATTGAGTACCCGCAGTGGATTGGGTCGGCGTATTCCTCCACTGAATTGCGGACCTACAGAGCTAGGGAGGAACCATCCAGGGAACTGAATGTACGGGATCTCCTGGGAGAGAAAGCGCACAGCTTTACCTCGGCCGAGGTAAAGGGCGCTAAGTGCAAGCGATCCACCCGGCCAGTCCGTGAGCATGTTACCGAGTTCTATTGGCTTGGACCTGAGAAAACACGGGACGAAACTGACTTAACACTGAGATTCTAAAATCTCACAAAAGGTATTAGGTGTTGCCCAACCCGCTGCTCTACATATGTCTGCCAGGGAGGTGCCTCTGGCCAGTGCCCATGAGGATGCAACACTCCTTTTTGAGTGTGCTCGGACCCGCAAGGGAGGGGGGCACGGCCTGGGTGTGATAGGCCAGTGAAATGGCGTCCACCACCCAGTGGGAAAGCCTCTGTTTGGAGACAGCGTTCCCTTTCCGCTGTCCACCAAAGCAGACAAAGAGCTGCTCAGAACGTCTAAAGCTCTGCATGCGGTCCAAGTAGGTACGCAAAGCACATACCGGACACAGCAACGAAGGGGCTGGATCTGCCTCCTCCCGGGGCAGCACTTGCAGGTGCACTACCTGGTCTCTTAAGGGCGTGGTAGGAACCTTGGGCACGTAGCCCGGTCGTGGTCTTAGGATCACATGTGTGTCTGCTGGTCCTTCTTTCTGAACTTCCAGACATGACGTAAACATGCAAGGATAAATGACAGATGCTTGCAATTTCGTGCCTATTCATTTACAGCTAAATAAAAATCTCTATTGTAAACTAACTGTAGTGAATCAGGCAAAACATGGTTTGGAAGACGGGTTGTTGGTGTACTCGCTCATTAATTAAATTTTGTTCATTTCTAACCAAAATATCTTACATAGTGTAGCTTTAACAGCAATTACAGAAAATTATCAATCATTGAAATTCTTCTGCAGTTTAAATTTATATCAAACTCCACAAAATCCTTTGAATGTCACATTTAGCTCTTGGTCGTTATTCAGTAATTTAGAGAGAAAGAACTCCAGATGATGCTTCTTACCTCTGGCAAGCATTGGTCTATCTGATTGAATGAGTGCTGTCTGTAACTACTTAGCATTTTTGTGCCCATTGAAAATATTATTTTCCCCTTCAAAGCTAATTATAGACATTCATTTTCATGGAATGAAATAAACTGGATACATTTTTTTTAAATATATTTTCAAGTAAGAATCAATCCTCTCAATACAATATCTGTAAAGGAAGTATCAAGATATTAAGACCAATTTATCCTATCCCTTGCAGATTTCACTGTGGACCATTAAGGTGGTAAATGTCCAGTTGATCTCCACTGATTCTTGGGTGTTGACCATGACACCAACAGCTTGCAGAACAAAGCACAGGGCCGAGCTGGGGCACCACTGGTTCTGCACCCCCAATTCCACCCTTTCCCCTCCCACTAAGGATGGCACGTGTCACCCCCCAACGCACACCCATTGTTATTTCTCGATTCCCCCAGGTCCCCTTCCTCCAACTCAATCCCATTATATGCTCAGATTTAGCATTTTTGCTCTCTAGAGGAAACTCATATGCCATTTGTCTTCGCCCCTCCCCACCCAGGGCTTCATGCATTGCCCTGTCCTTTCATTCAAAAACAAAAGGTTGAGATGAAGATTGAAGAAGAAATGACCGTTAGCTTGAAGTCAGTTTGGTCCTCTACTACTCTATTTGTCTATGCCCACACCCAAATAGACACAACTCACCAAATAGTTTATTTGTAAACAATAGGCCAACCAATTTCACTGTAGGTGTCTACCATTTCATAAATCTAATGAGTATTCAAGAAACTCCTAAGTGAAATGCTGCAAAAAAAAAAAAAAATAATAAAAAAAAATAAATAAATAAATATTCTTAGTGTGTTCATTTATTTTTATTAGCACATTAGTTTATACTGTTTTTAGTATAAACCAACCAAAATTTTGTTAGATTATATGCTTAACCCTCTTGTAATGTTCAGTACATTTTTTTTACCCATTTAAACAGTTAAAAACTTATTTTAATATTGTATTTGGTCCAAATGCATTTAGATTCTCCACAACAATGAGAAATTACTACTTAATGGTTGTTAGATGGTTGTTTACTAGCCCAAGTCAAAAAAGACCATTCCCAACTAAGTCTCTATGATATTCTGATCTCTAGGGGATCTTTTCAATGGAAGTCTATAAGATTTATAGCTCATTCTTCTCATATTCTGAAATATAAATGTTCAGTAAGGTTGTATTTTTTAACATTAGTTATACCATGAACAACATTTTTTTTAATGCATTTTTAAACTTGGTTCATTTTAATTTATGAAAAATACAATTGTTCATTGTTAGTTAATTTTAGTTCATAATGCATTGTTAACCAAAACAAATTTTTATTTAAAAAATGTTTTAGTATACGTTGCAATTCACATTAACCAACAAAGTGCTGTAAAAGCATTTTTCCCCTTCTGTCACTCACTCGACGTTGTGTCGAATGTAGTGACAGATGGGTCTTTCTTGAGAGCCTCGTTTACCTCTGTGCAGCAGCAAGCTGAGACTCACTACTGTTCCACTCACCTCTATTAGAGCATTGCTGTTGGATCTACGGCATGTTACCAGCGGCTTTCTCCCTCTCTGGACTCTGTGCAGTCCACGCGCTTCTGTAAAAGAGTGTATACCTCTAAAAGAGAAGTATCTTTCCCCTCTAAAAGAGAGTATTTTCATTCACAAAAGAGCAATACACAGCAGGTGTGAACGTCCTTTTTAGGACACGTCTTTTTAAAGATGTCTTTCCGCCTCGGTGTAGTTTCTGGATGCGGGTGTTTTCTCTCCGCTCCAGATGGTCATAAGCACTGCCTCAGGTGTCTGGGCTGTGATCACAGGGATGCAGCTTTTATGAATGGTTTATGTTCTCATTGTTAATATTTTTGGGGTCCTTTCCAGGGGCCAGTGGCAAGTCGATGAATCATCATTGTGTAATTAGATAAAATACGATTCTTTATCGTGTTTAAAAATAATTAAATAATAATTGTATTAATAACCCAAGTGAGCAAGCTGAAGGCGACTGTGGCAAGGAACACAAAACTCCATAAGGTGTTGATTAATGGAGAAAAATAACCTTGGGAGAAACCAGACTCACTGTGGGGGCCAGTTCCCCTCTGGCTAACATCATGAATATAATGTAAATATTACTTATGTATAGTTAAAATCATGGTTTAAAATTATTAAACTTATTAAGTGTTAAGGGTCAGTGTTTAAACATTGATTGTGTTTGAACTGCAAGATTAATGACCAATGTCTTTGAAGACCATCCTTGATTAATTGCAGAATTTCACATAGATGCAATTGTCCTTGTTAATTGGCTGATGAAGGCTTTTGTTGGCAATAGTTAGTCTATACATTCCATTTCAAGATCGTAATCCATCAATAGACTGAGGTGAAGCAGGTTGGAGTCGGCATCAGTTCATCCTCTGAAGTTCATTGTAATAGAGTGAAGTGATGTTTGGCTGGCACTGGCTGCATTTAGTCATCATCATTCAGCGACATGTAGCAGTGGAGTCCAACACGATGCAGGAATGGTGCTGGATCCAGCCGGTTCTGGTGACCTCAGGATAGGAGTCCCGAGGTTGAGACATTGAAACAAATAAAATAATATTAGCATAGATGCCATTAAATTTATTGCAGAGTTAGAGATCATGATCAAAGTTTCTGGTTTCTGGTTCCGGCAGACCCAACTAAAGCAGCCTAATTGTGGGTTGGAGGATAAATTAGGTGTATGCCTGGCTAAATAGATGAGTCTTTAGTCTAGACTTAAACTGAGAGAGTGTGTCTGCAACAGTGTTAGGGAGACTATTCCATAGTTTAGGAGCCAAATATGAAAAGGATCTTCCTCCTTTTGTGGATTTTGATATTCTAGGAACTATTAACAGGTCAGAATTTTGTGACCTTAATGAACGTGTTGGAATATAGCGTGGTAGAAGATCATTTAAAGCTTTGTACGTAGTTAACAGAATTTTAAAGTTAATACGAAGAATGCTGTTCTATAAACTGTTACGAAGGCAGACGAGGAGTGAGGATCTACATGCAGCTTTATTGAAAATTGACAGAGACAAACGACTGAGAACACAGGAACAAACAAAACATCCACGATGGGAAAACAAAAGATATAAACACGAGAAAACGTCCACGACGGGCTCAGGCATAAACACATACAACATTGCATTTAGATCTACATTTAACCACTGACCATGAATGGTGAAACGACAGGGTTTAAATACACAGGGATAATGACGTACAGGTGAAAACAATGAAACTGGCAGTGATGAGGGCCGGGAATTATGGGAAGTGTAGTCTTGGAGATGGCAAGGGAGAAACACAAGGCAGACAACAGGGAATCGTGACATAACCCCCCCTCAAAGGAGCAGATTCTAGATGCTCCTAACAAACAGAAAAACAAAAAAAACAAATCATCCAAGGAGTGAAGGGGGAGCTCGGGGTGGGCAGGCAGACCAAGGAGGGCACAAGGGGCAAACAGGCAGTCCACGGGGGGCACAAGGGGCAAACAGGCAGACCAAGGGGGGAGCACAAGGGGCAAACAGGCAGTCCAAGGGGGGGGGGGCACACGACAGGGACTGGGTCAGGAGGTCGGGGAGGTGACCACAGGACAGGGACTGGGTCAGGAGGTCTGGGAGGTGGCCACAGGACCACAGCCAGGGAGAACTCCGAGGGCGGAGCCGTGGAAGGCGGAGCCATGGGAAATTCAGGTGGCGGAGCCATGGAAGGCGGAGCCGTGGAAGACTCAGGAGATGAAGCAGTGGAAGGCTCAGGAGGCGGAGCCATGGAAGGCTCTGGGGACTTGGAAGGCTCAGGTGACTGAGTCGTGGAGGATGGAGCCATGGCGGGCTCAGGAGGCGGAGCCCTGGCTGGCTTGGGAGGCGGAGCCCTTGAAAGCTCGGGAGGCGGGGGCCCTGGAAGGCTCTGGAGGCTGAGCCCTGGCTTCCGAGACTACAGGCGCTGGCTCTGGGACGGTCGAGGCTACAGGCGCTGGCTTTGGGACGGTCGAGGCTACAGGCACTGGCTCTGACTCTGGGACGGTCGAGGCGACAGGCGCTGGCTCTGGCTCTGGGACGGTCAAGACGACAGGCGCTGGCTCTGGCTCTGTTACGGTCAAGGCGACAGGTGCTGACTCTGGCTCTGGGACGGTCGAGGCGAAAGGCGCTGGCTCTGGCTCTGGGACGGTCGAGGCGAAAGGCGCTGGCTCTGGGACAGTCGAGGCGACAGGCGCTGGCTCTGGCTCTGGGATGGTCGAGGCTGCAGGCACTGGCTCTGGGTCTGGGACGTCGCGGCTACAGGCGCTGGGTCGCTGACGATTGCATTCATGAGCTCTGGTTCGCGGAACGTGGAAGGCTCAGCTCTGGAAGTTTCTGAGGACGGAGCTGTGGAAGTCTGAGACTGGAGAGCGGAAGCCTTTCCTCTTCTCCTCCTCCTCCGGGCGGACGAGGCTGACAAAACTGGCTCTGGGACGAACGAGGCTGGTAACGCGTTGGCCGTGGCAGGCGTGGGCGTTGGCTCGTTGACCGTGGCAGGCGTTGGCGTTGGCTAGTTGGCCGTGGCAGGCATGGAGGGACGAGTTATGGAAGGCTGGGGGGTGACCACTGTGGGAGGAGAGGTAAAGCCCTCTTCCACAACACCCACAGTGAACGGCGAGCCGCTAACTCTCAGGGTCTCCTCCACAAAGTCAAAGAGCGTCCAACTAGGAGTCGCCGGTGGCAACAGCTCCCTTAACGAACTGTTGAGATTACCTCTGAAGAACACCACCAAGGAATACTCCAGGAAGTCCGCTACATTAGCCAGTTGAAGTGGCATTCACCTTCAGGAAAGAGAAGGTCATGCAAAATTGCCATGGTCATGTTCTCGCAGTGAGCCGGCATTCTCCCTCTAATTAATTTTCTCTTGGAAAAAAGTAATGAATTTGTCACAGATGCCTTAGAGGGAGCAACATTATAATGACCGTTTGGATTTATCCACAAATTCATAGTTGAAAATAAAATCTTTGGTCTATTAGAATGTGTATTAATTACACTTGAAAGGCAATTTGTTCTTGCCAACTTGGACACGTTCTGAAAGATCTTTAAACAATCTTTATAAATCTCGTAAGAGACAGTAAGGCGATCTTTCTTCCATTTCCTCTCAGCCCTACGGCAGGTATGCCTCAAAGACCAGGTATGTTCATTTAGCCAATAGAGAGAATTTTTTGTTTTTGATTGTTTGTACTTCAGAAGTGCAATATAATCTAATATTGTTAAGCAGAATGAATAAAATAATCAAATTAACTCATCATGGCTAGATGTGGTTTGAGCAGTAGTTAAAAATAATGTTTCAAAAGCAAGTTCCTGATGGCTGTCAAAAAAATGTGTAATAGTGGAAGAATTAATAAGACGGGAATAATGGCCAATAGGCTTGAGAGTACATAGAGGGCTGTAATGAGTAATATTAAATCCAATGGGCTTATGATCTGAAAAACATGCATCTTCTATAACAATATTATCAACGGGAATTCCATAAGACAAAATAAGATCAAGAGTATGTCCAAGAACATGAGTGGCACTTTTTATATAATGGTTAAAACCAAAGCAGTCCAAAACATTATTAAATTCGGTAACCAAAGGTCTACCGGGACAACACACGTGAATATTAAAATCCCCCAGCTGCAACATACGGTCGTACAGTGGGACTATAAGAGATAAGAACTCAGAGAATTCTACTATAATGTCTTTGTCCAGTTTAGGAGGTCTGTAGACCAGAGCACAATAAACTGTAGAATGTAGAGAAATGTCGAATGTAGAGAATGACCCTACAGAAGGTAGAATTCAATGAAGCTTTCAGCTGAGGACATGTGAGGTGTCTATTTCTCAAACTAGAATCTGTACTTATCCTCTTGTTAAGTTGTATATCTGGGCCTTCCATATCTCTTTATGTCCATGTCAGAGCCAGCTGTCCTTTGTCTCCTTATGAAATCTTCAGTTTTTGGCGATTTCAAGCATTGTATAGCCATAAAACAATGATTGACTGACGAGTTTTTAGAGAAAGCTGTTTCTTTTTTTTTTGCCATTTTTGACCTAATATTGACAATAAGACATGCCAGTCTATTGCTTACTGTAGCAACTCAAAAACAAACACAAAGATAATGTTAAGTTTCATTTAATGAACCAAATAGCTTTCAACTGTGTTTGATATAGTATCAAGTGGTTTTCTAATACCATATTAGCAATTTAGCATTATTACTCAAAGATAAGTTTTTTGAGTGATGGCTGCTAGAAATGCTGCCTGTCTAGATTTGATCAAAAATGACTTAAAAAAAAAAAAAAAGTGATGGTGCTGTTATTTTACATCAGTAATGTCCTTACTATAATTTGTGATCAATTGAATGCTGCTTTGGTGAATAGAAGTACAAATTTCCTTCAGAAACAGCAAAATCTATACATTACTCCAAACTTTTGGCCACCGGTGTACAGTATATGTACTGTATATGTACTGTACTGTATGTACTCTCTCTGTGTGTGTGTGTGTGTGTGTGTGTGTGTGTGTGTGTGTGTGTGTGTGTGTGTCACAGATCTCTCTGTCTTTCCCTGCTTTTATGCTTCACGCTCCCTTTCCACTAATCACCTGCACCTGTCTCTTGTTTCCTTCCACTCGTTAAATACTCTGTTCTCCCCTCACTCTTGGTCTGGTCTCGTTAATCGTTTATCGTTAAACGTATACAGACTCATTCCTTCGTACCTGTGACCTTCCTATCTCCACGCTCCTTCGTTCCTGTTAACTTCCTATCTCCATGTTCCTTCGCTCCTGCGTTTCTAACCCAAGCTCCTCGCTCCTTTACTCCAGCGGAGATCTCTGAAGCTCAACGATCTCTGAAGCTCAACGATCTCCCAAGCTCCACGCTCGTCCAAGCTCCGGGCTCATTCACTCCAGTGATGTCACTCCTAGCTCCACGCTCGTCCAAGCTCTGCGCTCATTCTCCAGCTCCACGCTCATTCACTCCAGTGACGTCACTACTAGCTCCACGCTCGTCCAAGCTCTGCGCTCATTCTCCAGCTCCACGCTCATTCACTCCAGTGACGTCACTCCAAGCTCCACACTCGTCCAAGCTCTGCGCTCATTCTCCAGCTGCATGCTCATTCACTCCAGTGAAGTCAGCCCAAGCTCCACGCACTTCTGATATTCATCTCCTTTCCTTAACACTCTAATTGAATAAACACAACCTCCGGGTTTAACACTACTTGTGTGTGTGTGTGTGTGTGTGTGTGTGTGTGTGTGTGTGTATATATATATACACTGTATTTACACTGGCGACCAAAAGCTTGGATTATATATATATATATATATATATATATATATATATATATATATAATTTATTTATTTATTTATTGTTGTGGACTCTTTTACATTACAAACAGTTCTGATATTTGCTAGAAAAAGAAACCTCTCTATTCTGACTCTTTTACTGCTTTTTAAAAAGTCCACAGAACTCACCATTCTGAAAGGCAGACTTGGCAATGTGATATTTCTATCACTGAGCTAAAATTACAAGGGATGTTTCATTACTTTTTTGTCTCTGTGGTTCATTCAGCCATGTAGCAAAATGCCTTCTCATACCAAAATGTTTAGTGATATGATTTAATTCACTCCCTTAATGCCAACTCTTGTCAGGCCTTAAATATGAGTGCAAACCTCACAAGCCCTGTCCTCAAAAAAATGGCCAAGGGCTGATGCCATGCATACACTGCCACATCTGTCCTAGACCATCTTCTGCTAGTGTCCTGTTTTGCTGTGCTATCTCTCTCTCTCTCTCTCTCTCTCTCTCTCTCTCTCTCTCTCTCTCTCTCTCTCTCTGTGTTTATTTCCTTCTTCCTTTCACATCCAACCTACTTTGCATACTGGCACCATAAGACAATCTTTTCCATTCACCAGGGCATACTGGGTAAATGGGTCATTCTCCCATTGCCATTCCTTGGAAGTGTAGTTGCACTTTTTGTTGTTAATTTCATGTGTGGTTACAGCTTTGTGTTTGATCTGGACCCTCGACTCCTCTGATCACTCATGTTCAATGAACTAATGCTTCCAAGGAGAGGCAATGTATGCTGGATAATGCAGGTCCTGTTAGATAATGAGATGGGACATTGACCGGCGTTACACTCTATTTGGAGCTTCTCTCTGATTGTTCTTCTCTATGCCAACTAGCACTGCTGAACGTTCATCTATAAAAGGGGCCGACAACTATTTGACATGAAGTTCCAAACCCATATGCTTTTTTTTCTTCTTCCATGGTACACAAAAGGAGATTAGGCCAAATTTAAGCCTGAGTCACCATTCACATTAATTGAACGAAAGAATAAATCTGCAATGTAAGTGAATAGTGGCTTAGGCTAACTTTCAGCATTATAAATGTGACAGGATTATTATTAGGCTGAGCTACCTGCTTGCAGTTTTCCATATTATCTGTTGGGAGAGGCAAATGAGGTTAAGCATTTGGCTTCAGGGTGTAACATCTGTGCCCTTCCCCCTAAACAAACACTGAAACATGAACATGGGTAACAAGTTTCACACCAGAGCTTTTGCTCATACATGTTTTTAAAATGATTTCCAAGTCCATGCATTTACCACTGGTATTGACATCCATCTCGGGTGATCAGATCATAGTTAGACTGGCTCAGAAAAAGGCTGCTATTGAAAAAGGCTTTGGACTTTGCACATCCTTTTGGTGCCATCAGTTTTTGTCATGACCTCATTTTCTTGCAGCTCCAGAGTAATCAGACACATGCCATTTAAGACTCAAGCAATTGGCTCTAAAAACTTGTGCCCAGAACTGAAGCTGAATTCGAAAGGGCAGACTACCATACTATTCTTACTTATTATTTCGGCAGAGTATAGTAGTATACAATTCCAAACTCAGAATGGCTTCCCATGTGCAAACATGGCAGCAAGCAGGCTTTGAATACTTGCTTAAAGTTTTTGTGGCCAGATTTCTCAACATGACTGCTAATTCACCAACCATCGAGAATGAGTCATGATCCAACATGCCACATGTTTATTACTCAATATCGGCATTGTCAAAATGTATTTGTAAATTTAACCTATGGACTTCTATAGAATAATTTTTTCGATTCTTTGTTACTATACATGTTGAGTTGAGAGTATTTAACTCAGTATCCATTGATACTGAGTTAAATACACTGTTATTATCTCAATTCTTGTGAAGGAAGGAGTTTGGTCCTCCTGAGAAGGTAATTGTGTAGTTTTGCGGTGAAGTTCTGCGGAAGGGAATATCTGGAAAGTGTTGCTCAGCTCTAAAATATTATTATATTTTTTTTGGCTGTAATTTGGGCTGTTATATTTATTTTAAGAAGTACAGTTTAAGGAAATGCATTTCCTTTTCATCAGAAGCATCTGTAACAGCTACTGAATTCACACAAGAAGGTAAAACTTGGGCGGTGCATATGTGTGTATATTTATGAGAGGTTTGACCTATAGAACAGATTCCATGGTTTGAAAGATCAAATTTGCAGGTTTGACCCAAATCTGTAAAGTACTCATGGAAACATTTGTACTGAATAAACTCAGGGACAGATTAACCACAGGGCCGATTGGGTCATTGCCCAGGGGCCTCTAATCCCAAAGGGCCCGAGCTCTAAATCAATTATTTATTTATTTTTAAATATCTATTATAAATCCACGTAAATGTCAGCCTTATGTGAAATACCATTTGCATGCAGGATTACAATAGCGTGAGCTCAGGCACTCAAGTGTGCACCCAGGGAATCTGTGTCTCACAGGTGCAGCATGTTTGCTGGAACTACAGAGAAAAATCTTTGATTCACAAAATGCTTTCAAACACAAAGATAAGGTGCAGTTTAACCTGGCTGTGTACAAAGCTGACGGTTTAAATTCATATAAGTGACAGAATTCATGCAACAGTGTAGAGGACTTTAAAATGTAAAAGTCCTGCATGCATTTAATGTTTAATGAAACATAAAGCGAAAGATGCCTTAATACCCTAAATATGTGCACAATAATCTTTTGTAATATTTTGTTAATAGTGAGAGTTCATTAATGGTTGTTCTGTTATTTGTCTGGAGTGAGGACTCTGAAATTAAGAATGTTTATTACCATGGATGTGTCAAACACAATCTCAGATAGCAGGGAATAAAATGCACATTGAGCTATGAGCCTAAATGGCAAAATACATAGATCTTCAAATGATAAAATCAAATTAAAGTCGAACAAAAACATTGTCTGCAACATAGTAGACCTATTCTTAATAAAAGGAAAATGCGTAATTCTGCCCAGACTAGTTTACTTTTTCCATGAGGCAGCGAACCCTATGGATTATAGGACTTCTTTGGGATGCGTTGATTTTTAAAAGCTTCAGCATTTAACATGTGTAATTATTGTCTGCACACCAGAGCGAAAGGGGAAAAAAAACATTGGCTCACCGTTTATCAAGCGCTGAAACTTTGCCTGGCAAAAAACAATCTGTAATCATGAGTAACAGTCACATTAAGTCCTCTTTGCAACCTGAACTTCATCATAGTTGCTTTGCGTAACTACTCCAGGTTTGGGTATGGGAAGGAGGAGATGGGGAGCATTGACATGCTTTAGGTAACACTTTTATTTGTCTCTTTCTGTGCAGAAGATGCACTATTTTCAGGGGTTTTTCACTCAGTTCAATAATTCACTCTCAAAAATAAGTTTTTCACAAACACTCAATAGCTTCGCCACTCAATGTCAGCATTCACTCATTCATTCATTCATTCTCTCTCCCTCTCTCTCTCTCTCTCTCTCTTCTGGCATCTTCAGTTGTTTTAAAGCACCTCTCCGCTATCACTGTAATGAGAAACAGCAGTTAGAAATCATGTCAACCAGCGTGATGAGCCACATCACTCCCTCTCTCCTGCAGACAGACACATGACCACGCCCTGTCACCACATATCCCCACTGCCACTCAGCCCAGGGCAACATCTACCCCTGCAGCTCTAACAGACTGGTCCAGGCCCCCCTCCTACACCTATGTGGATGGACTCGCCAACATTGGAGGGTGGTGAACCTCCATAAGTGGGGAAAAAACCTAGGCATCGGACCGCCCAGCCTCCTGGGGGCAGGAATGGGAAGGAAAGAGGAGGGTGGAATTGGGGTTTTTGGGGGTAGGAGAGAGAGAGAGACTCCATTTCACTGCTTCCCAGAAATGCTGCGATTTAGTTCTCAGCCAGCTGGATCACTTACTCCAACGATGCCGGACGGTGGCACTGGACCCACTTGGCCATCTCACGTGGCAGCTGGGCTATGAACTGTTCCAGCACCACCTTGTCCACCACCTTGTCCATGCGTTGTGGGGTTTCCTGCCAGCAACCATTTCCGGCAAGAGTCCCAGAGCTGCTGTGCGAAGGCGAATGGGCGGCCATGTTTGCCCAGCTTCAGGACGTGGATGTGCTGTCGCCTTTGCTTGGGGGTCTGGCCAACCCATTGCAGAATGGCTCTCTGTTTGCCTTGGTGTCCATCCTTGCCACTGCCGCTGCAGTGGTCTCAAACATCTTTAGCGGGCACATCAGGTGATGATACAATTTAAATTGGTAACACCAGACCTTGTATTTGCTTGGGAGATGACAATTGTCTATCTTATCCAAACCCTCTTTCAGCTGCTTCAGAACCAACCCTGCCATGTGTTTATCTATCAGATCAGCTGTGTATTCTCTCCATAAACTTCTAATGGGCTGCTCTCCAGTACCAGGATTCTTTCACCATCCACCACAAACGATATCTGGTTGCTTCTAATCCCCTAACAAACAGAAAGGCTACGTGACTTTGACTTGATCTTCATCCTGGCCCATGCCAAAAGCTGTTTGTACATGCAGCAGTCTGAAAGATGCTTGTGAAATCATCCACTTAGCTACGCATTGCTGAAAATCTCACCCCAGATTGTGCATGGATTCCTTAGGCCATCTGTCTGGCACCAATCAGGATGTTGAATGCAGCTGTGAACAGGATGGGAGAGATTGAACTTCTCATCGCAATCGTTTTTACAGTTGCTGCCATCCAGTTATGTACTTCCGTGTTGCATGACATATTTTCTGGTCCCCATAGTAACCGTCTACCAAGCTCTTAATGTGCTCTGGTACATGGAAAAACTCCAGTGCATAGCTGATAAGCTGGTGTGGAACAATCCATAGGTATTTTCCAAGTCCAGCTAGACTAAACAAAGGTCTTTCTTGTCTCTCTTGGCAGACTGGATCTGCTCCCATATTACTGATGCATGCTCCACACATCCAGGAAAACCTGGAATGGCTGCCTTCTGGCAGCTTGTGTATATCTATCCATTCTTCAAGAAGTAATCAGACATCCTCCTTGCTACCACTGAAAAGAAAATCTTTCCCCCCACATTCAGTTTAGCAATACTTCTAAACTGACTTATGTTGGTGGATACCTGTTATTTGGGTATAAAGATGGGCACCGCTGTTAGCCATTCCAGGGGTATGCATATGAATTTCATCCTCTCATGCTCCTTCCTTATATGCTGTATAATTCTCTCTGCCCTCCTCAAAACTGAAAACATAGCCCTTATACATTCCAACAATAACTCCAAGCCCTCCATCTCATATTCATCTGCTCTTCTCCATGCCTCGTGAAGCTTCCTCCGCCCTTTCACCAGCTGAAGTATTTATTTTTCTGTCTATCACTTTGGTACAATGCTTCTTCACTGATGCTTCTCCAGATCTACCTACACATTCTTCATACACAATGTCACTAAACATGAGTGCATTCTCCAAGTTGGAGCACAGGTCTTGGTCTAGTCTGCTCCATGCTTCTTTATCATTAGATCTTGGCCAATTAATTTGTTTTCTTCTCCCTGACTCCTTTTCATTGTTTTGCCTTCACTCTCTTGTCTGTAGGTAACAGTTGAATCCTCCTGCTGCTCACCTCACAGGCATGACTCGTTCTACTTGCGGTACTGGTCTTCTTGGTGACCCTCTACAACAGTGGATTCAGTAGCACTGTGGTGCTCAAGCGGGCTCTGTATCCTTCTTGTCTGAACTGCTGCTGCAGTGCAAGTTTGTCTCTGGCTGTTCCCGTCACATTTCATTCTTCCTTGATGAATTTGCAGCCCCTTGTAAGTCGTTACATTCATCCACCCACAGCTGCATTTCTTATGGATCCATTGCTCATTATCCATTGGCATTCCAGTCGTGTCCGTATAGTCTGTCCTAATTGATCCATCTTCCATCCCACCTCTAAGAGGATCACCGGGCTGTTTTTCTTGTATAGTGCTCTGTGATGAGGAGGAGGGCCTGGCCGTGATGATGGACTGCTAGCGCTGAATCAGCTGATCAGAGATCAGGGGAACCGGAGGCGGCAGTTTGTCTTTGCCTGTCCTTAGACTGTTACATGCTCGTAGTTTGTGAGGATGTCCCTGTATGAGGACCTGTGGGTAAGGTAACTAGCCTGCTCACCCCTGTGAAGACATTGCTGCAGTCAGTCAGTCTTCAATTAGACACCTAATGTGTGGCTTTGCTCTTCATTTTGATGCATTGGTTCTAAAGAAAGCTTCCTGCCTCTCCATGTCTGTAGTCCCCACATGCTTTAATACATAAACCATGGTGCCTGTACCGAAGCAAGCCAAAATCACTTGCTTAAATGGCTGGCGTCCTGTTGCTCTGACCCCCATCATCAGCAAATGCTTTAGGAAGCTAATCAGAGATTACATCTGCTCTGTTCTGCCCACCTCTTTGGACCCATTACAGTTTGCCTACCACAACAACCGCTCCACTGATGATGCCATTGCATCTACAATACACACTGCTCTCTCCCATCTGGACAAAAGGAACACATATGTGAGAATGCTGTTTGTAGACTACAGCTCAGCATTCAACACCATAGTGCCCTCCAAGCCTGATGAGAAACTCCGGGCTCAGGGCTTAAACAGCTCGCTGTGCAGCTGGATCCTGGATTTCCTGTCAGGCAGACGTCAGGTGGTTAGAATGGGCAGCAACATCTCCTCATCGCTGACCCTCAACACTGGAGCCCCGCAGGGCTGTGTTCTCAGCCCATTCCTGTATTCCCTGTTCACACATGACTGTGTAGCGACACATAGCTCCAATGCCATCATTAAGTTTGCTAACAATATGACGGTAGTAGGTCTGATCACTGACAATGATGAAACAGCCTAAGCTGGTGTCAGGAGCACAACCTCTCCCTCAACTTCAGTAAAACCAAGGAGTTTGTAGTGGACTTTAGGAAGAAAGACAGAGATCACAGCCCCATCACCATGGAGCACCGGTGGAGAGAGTCAGCAGTTTCAAGTTCCTCGGTGTCCACATTACTGAGGAAATCACATGGTCCGTCCACACTGAGGCCGTTATGAAGAAGGCTCACCAGCGCCTCTTCTTCCTGAGATGGCTGAGGAAGTTCGGAATGAACCACCATATCCTCACACGGTTCTACACCAGCACTGTAGAGAGCATCCTGACTGGCTGCATCACTGCCTGGTATGGCAATAGCACTGCCCACAACCACAAAGAACTGTAAAGGTGCGAACTGCCAGAAACATCATCGGAGGTGAGCTTCCCTCCCTCCAGGACATCTATAACAGGCGGTGTGTGAAAAAGCTCGGAGGATCATCAGAGACTCCAGCCACCCTAGTCATGGTCTGCTCTCACTGCTACCGTCAGGCAGGAGGTATCGCAGCACCAGGACCCGCACCAGCCGACTACATGACAGCTTCTTCCCCCAAGCAATAAGACTTTTGAACACATGAACTCTCACGATCAACAATCAGCACTACACTTTATTAATCATCATCTTATATCACACACTGGACTGTCAAATATATTCTCCCCAATTCAACTAGTGTATATATGTTTTTATATACCCTTATCTAGTGTATGTGTATTCTATATTGTGTGTATTGTTTACTGTACATTGTATATTAGTACTATGTTGTGTAATTATGTGTACATTTGATATGTAAATTGTTGTGTAATTATGTGTACATTTGTTATGTAAATTGTGTTGTGTAAATATGTTGTTTATTGTAAATTGGTATATGTCTCGTCACTGTCATGACTGCAATGTTGCTCGGAACTGCACACAAGACTTTCACCTACTGTTGCACTCGTGTACACAGTAGTGTGACAATAAAGTGATTTGATTTGATTTGATTGATTTGCCTTTGCTATTAAGTGAAAAAGAGAAAAAAGAAATATGAAATTCCACAATGGGCCCATTCTTTTTTACAAAAATCACTTGAATGCACATCACATCATACTTATGATTTCCACATTTGTAAGTACGATCCTCCCAGGAGGACTTGAACGTACCAGTATTCACAGTAGTGCCTTCTTTCAATTTTTATGGGAATGACAAGGCTGTGAGGGGCAGTCTCTTCAATGGGTTGCACTGTTTTTAAAGTGTTTTGTTCTTCTGATAAAACACTGAAAATAAATCTTTCTAAAAAATTTCAGCAGACAATTTTTTTTTTGAAAAGTTGTGGAAAAGTAGATGTGATCTAGGAGCTTTATAATGCTTTTTACTGAAGATGCCATTGAAGAGACAAACGTTTATCTCACACGAAAATATCAAAGGTTGTGCTACTGTGATAACCTTTTCTGTGTGAAGTTATAGCCAATTTTACAACTTTGTTGCCATTAGGATGTAATGTCAACAAACATTCGGAAGATGACGTTTAAGGAAACAAAACTACAACACTCCCTTTAGCTTAGCAGGGGTTGTCTCCCAGAAGAGATGTCTCCTCTCAACACAACTGATAAACAATGCTGCAGTGCTAGCATTTGTGCATCACGTTTACGATTATCAAAAGAGATTATAATGTTTTGTAAACCGGTTTCTGCAGGTGTTTGTTAAAAAAGCTTTAATATCATGTAATGTGGAAATTAACTCATTTATCGATATTACTTATTAAAGTGAATGTTTTTTTTACTTTGTATATCTCCTTGTGTGTTGACATGTTTGTGTGACATCATGCCTCTGCATCTCAGCGAAATTCGAAGTTGAGAATTTCTGCATGAGCCTACAAGTTGTAAATCTGACTTCAAGATGCATTCTATTGCACTTTTCCTAGTAGGAAGTTGTAAAATCCGACTTTCCGAGTTGAATGGAACACAGCACTATTTTTTAAAACTTGATTCGACACTGAATGCTCAAGCAGCCTAATTTAAAATGAGAAAACTCCAATAATGCTATAACAATGCAAAAAGCTGTTTACTTGACCAATTTACTTGAAGTGAAAATCAGTCCTTCTTTCCTGTTAATAAAATATAATAAATTAAAGGGATACTTCACCTCTGGGAAGATGAACGTGTATTTAAAATTGGTCATTTATATAGTATAAATGTGAAATTATTTTTTTAATTTGAAGCATTCTAGACTGAGAAAAGGCAGAAAATGTATTTTTTACTCATGTGGCTGAAAGACAACAACTCCCAGAATGCACTTGCTTTGCTGCCCTTACGAGGCCACTCCTAAACCACGCCTACCGGTTACAGGTGGCAGTATCTGAAAATTTGATACAACTAGGCTTGCTTTGATACATCGTGACTCTATAAATCGTGAGTTAGTTGATAAATTGACTGACTACGCGGGAAGAACATTAAGATAATTCTGGGTGTCCAAACTCTGTACATGACGTCTTAGTAACAAAAAGAAAAACAAACACAATACTCACTTTACACTAAGCTGTCCGTTTGTCCCTGCGGGCTTTGGCTGGCGTTTCCAATTTATCTTCGGGATCCTAAAATAAGTTTCCAGGACTCCCCTGTCCATGTGTGGTACAAAACTTGGGTGCTCAGTTATACATGCTAAAGTTAGTGGTGCAGTTTCATCAGCGGATTCAGCGATCTCGTCCAGAAGAAAATGGCTGAAATTCGTGACAGCAATAGGACTCTCTATCTGTTTCCATAGGCGCACAGCGAGAGCACTGACACCACCAGTCTGCCCCAACTCGAGTCTGGCCGGGCTCTTCCTCCTGCCTGCCAAGCAGGTCATGCTCCCCTGCTACAGCAGCTGCATCCATCTCCCGCAACTGTTCATCGCTGTATTGCGACTCGTACAGGTAGCCCCGAGCATCAGATTCTCGCAACAGATCTTCGAAATCCCCTTCTGCCAATGGGCAAGGAAGAGGCGAGAAACCGGCTTGACATATAAACTAAAGGTTTAATGTAAAACTCAAAAGACAAACACATAAGATAACGGACATGTCCGTAATTGAGCTCTCTCTCTCGATCGCCGTCTGCGAGTGGCCTTTATCCCTCTTGACGGCTTAATTAGCCTAATACGGGACTGGGCGTGCGTAATCACGCGCCGGTCCCGCCCTCCACCGTGCCACACTTAGTTATGGATTTAACCACTGGAGGCATATGGATTACTTTCATGCTGTCTTTATGTCCTTTTTGGAGCTTCACATTTATGAATACCATTCACTTTCAATGAATGAGCCAACAAACCAGAAATATTCAATATATTGATCGATAAATAACTAAATAAAAGTCATACACATCTGGGATGACACGAAGGTAAGTAAATGATGCAAGAATTTTCATTTTTGGTTGAACTATACCTTTAAAGTCACCATATTCAAGAAAAGGATAATGAAGATGCCTCTGTCTAATGAAGTGGGAGCAACAACCCTCAGAGCACAAAAATTTTTCCCCATTCCAAAAAGACTTATTTAATAAAACTAAGTCAAAAATCGACTCGCCCTGAACTACTGCAGTTCCCCTTCTGTCACTCACTCGACCTTGTGTCAATGTAGTGAAACTAGGTCTCGCTCTTGAGAGCCCCAAAACACCTCATATCTTTGAGAAAATGCCAATGAGAATTGCCGATTGGAATTTGCTTGCACTCCCCCGGACATACGGGTATAAAAGGGAGCTGGAATGCAGAGTTCATTAAAAAAAATTCTTCGGAGCCAAGCAGTTGTGTATCAGCAAGCTGAATTCCACTGCTGTTCCATTCACCTCTTCAAGAAGTGTTTGCATTCCAGTGGCTTTCTCTCCATTTGCACGCTCAGTGCAGAGTACGCCCCTGGGTGCTTAGACAGTGCCAAAAGAGTATATTTCTCCTCTAAACAGTATATTTCCTCTATTAGAGCAAACACATTGACGTTGAATATCTTTTTAAAGACACGTCTTTTTAAAGATGCCTTCAGTCTCTGTGTAGTTCCTGGGTGCGGTTGTTACCTATCCGCCTCTGATGGTCATGATCGCTGCCTCATATGTCTGGGTCATGATCATGTTGAGGAAATATCCGTGGATGGTTCAGGTTCTTACTGGGAGAACATGACCATGGCAACATTGCAGTCGCGGCTATACTTCTTCTGGGTGAAAGCCACTTCACCTCGACTGGGCTGGTGCCTTCGGGTGTGCCGGCCCAGTCTGAGGCAGACACGGAAGAGACTGCCATGCTTGCCCGGGCTGCCAACTGGTTCTTGGGGTCGGTGCGCCACTCACATTCACACGCCCAACCAGTCCCCGTCTTCCCGGAGGTGCATGACGAGCTGATGAGGTCGTAGAAGACACCTTTCACTGCCCGAACCCCATCCTTCAACTCGTCCACTCTCACTACCCTCGACGGCGGAGAGGCTGAGGGTAGTGCTGCGATACCTCAGGTGGCGCGAGTCGCCTGGCACCATCAGGCGGAGTTGCCTGGCACTCCCTTCCCAAGCCTGAAGGACTACGCCATCTCTGGCGACCAAAGCCTACAGCGCTGCCGGACAGGCCGCTTCCGCAGGCGGTAGACCTGGAAGACTCGTACTTCCACATCTCGATTTTACCTAGACACAGACCCTTCCTACATTTCGCGTTTGACGGTCGGGCGTATCAGTACAAGGTCCTCCCCTTTGGCCTGTCCCTGTCCCCTCGCAACTTCATGAAGGTCGCAAAGGCAGCCCTTCCCCCTGTTAAGTGAAGTGGGCATTCGCATACCCAATTACCTTGATGACTAGCTGATTTTGCCGCACTCTCTAGAGTTACTGTGTTCACACAAGGACCTGGTGCTCACACGCCTCAGCGATTTAGGGCTTCGGGTCAGCTGGGAAAAGAGTAAGCTCTCCCCAGTTCAGAGCATCTCTTTTCTCGGCACGGAGTTAGCACGGAGTTAGACTCAGTCTCAATGTCAGCACGCCTCATAAGCAAGCGCGCGCAGTTAGTGCTGAACTGGCAGAGAATGGCGGTCCCACTGAAATACTTTCAGAGGCTCCTAAGGCATATGGCAGCCTCAGCGGCGGTCACGCCACTCGGGTTGATGCATATGAGGCCGCTACAGCACTGGCTTCAGAATCGAGTCCCGAGGTACGCATGGCACCGCAGCACACATCGCGTGGCTATCACTCCGGCCTGCCGCCGCCTCTCCTGGACAGTACCATGCCTGCATTGGCACATCAACTGCCTCGATTTGCTGGCAGTACAGCTTGCCCTGCGGAGGCTCTTGCCATTGATCCAGGGCAAGCACTTGTTGGTCCGAATGCACCCGTCTGTTCGGGAGAGTGGCATGCAAATTCCAATCGCCAAATCTCATTGATCTTTTCTCAAAGATATGAGGTGTTTTAGGGCTCTCAAGAGCGACCCCTAGTGTCACTACATTGACACATCATCTCGTTCCCTTCATCAGGAAACGGAGGTTATGACAGCAACGGAGACGTTTTCTGATTGTTGATGAACATCCATGTTCCCTTGCCTATTTCACTTGCCTATTGGTTGATCAGAAACTTGGTCTGCCCAGACATGCTCAAGTAATAAGGAACAAGCTGGATAGGTGTTATTATTTCTGAACACCAGAAGAACTAACAATATTTTTGCAATTAAATTTGGTCAAACCTTGTGCTTTTCCAAGCCGTGTGTAGCACCTGCAGCTCTGCATATTCAACTGAAGGATCCCTGTGTTAAAATGAGTTGATGAAGTTTAATTTGACAAGGTTCATTTCAGTCTGCAATACACTTTAGCACAAATTGTTGAATGAATCTGTCACAGTGTAATGCAGACTTTGCAATGGGGCTGTTATTGAAGGATAGGGACAGGAGTTATTCATCTCATGTGAATATAAATTATTTTTAACATGTTTTTTTTTTTCTCAAAAGAACTATTAATTTAATTATGGGTCAAAGTTTTTGTACAGTATATACAGATAAAGAGGGTGCTTGATAAGCATTTCTTAGAAGCATGTTAAATTGCAAATGATCTAAAGATTAAAAATACAAGCAATCATTGTATTTCACTAGTCAATGTACCAATGTAGAATCAAAACGCTTGTCCTACATTTGCATGTCTCTAAGCCTCATCCCTTTTTGCATAGATTTAGAACAAAAATATTATCCTGGATTCATTATTTATTATGATATTCATAATTTAACTTCTGAGTGCTTCTGTGGATAGTAATGCAATCATTGAGCATGAACATGTGCCCTGTTTCATTTTGTTACTTAATTAAGGGAGAATCAGTGAAGTTTGGATAGATGGAAAGAGTGGGAAGGAAGTGTGCATGGGATGGAAGGGTACAGTAGGCAAGTATATGATAACACCTCCTCTTCAGGGGCCCTGACTTTTTTTGATGAGGTCAGCTCTCCTGGGCTTTGATCTTTGACACAGCAATGAGCGAGTAATGAGTGCATGTGTTGGTGCTTTAGGGAAAGAAAAGTACTGATCTGGATTTTATGTCTTTATTGTCTATGTGTTAAAGCATTACATAATCGATTGCTTAGATATGGGGAGGACTAGGGACTTCTATCTGTTCCCAGATCTAGATTGAAGCAAAGAGGTGATTGAGCATTTGCCATAGTTGGCCCAAAGCACTGGAACAACCTGCCTGTATACATCAGAACTGCTCCATCTCTTTCTGTTTTTAAAACTAGTCTTAAAACATGTTTCTTCTCAATGGCTTTTGAATCACAGTGAATCCATGTTGGATGTGCTGACCATTGATGTATTCCTGTTTTTGCTATTTACTTTTATATTTGTTTTATTGAACCTGTATATGTATTGTACAGCAATTTGCTCAACCTTGGTTGTTTTTAAATGTGCTTTATAAATAAACTTTGACTTGACTTTGACATGAACAACTCTGTGTCTGAAGGATTTATGGCCAATTTCAGTCAATTTACCTTAGCAATGACATAAGAAAGCATTAATCTTGACCTATAGTGTTTTTGGATATAAGTGCAGTGTATACAGTCTGTGTATTTTTGGAGGAAAGAATTTGTGCCCAGAAGTGAGCTAAATCTGAGAAAACCTCCCTTACAGGGATGTTGTCAATAAGAAAATCAATAAATAAAAAAAAAAAAAAAAAAAAAAAAAATATATATATATATATATATATGTATACGTATGTTCTAGAAAAAACTAAATGTTTTCTTTTAGGGGTAAAGTTAGTAAATTAAGTTCCACTTCTGTCACTCGCTCGACGTTGTTGTGTCGATTGTAGTGACACAAGGGGCTTCTTTCAGGAGCCTCGGATAACTCTGAATATGAAAAAGGCCAATGCCAAATTGGCGAACAGAATTAGCTTGTCCCGCCCCGGACATATGGGTATAAAAGGCGGGATGTGCCTCTGTTCAGTCAGATTCTTTCTTTGGAGCCGAGCGGTTGTGTGTTCAGCGAGCTAAAGCCTCACTCTGCTCCACTTCACCTCTAGAGAGCTTTCCTGTTGGTTCTACGACACATTGCCAGCAGCTTTCTCCCTCTGCACATCAGTGCAGTCCACACCCCTGGGCACTTCGACAGTTTTCTAAAAGAGCAACACTCCTCTAAAAGAGTATAATATTCACAAGAAAATAAGAGTTACACTTGGCGTTGAACATATTTTTAAAGACGCATCTTCATTAAGATGCCCTTCCGCCTTTGCATTGTTCCTGGATATGGCAGATATCT
Source organism: Moxostoma hubbsi (assembly GCA_032164185.1). NCBI lineage: Eukaryota > Metazoa > Chordata > Actinopteri > Cypriniformes > Catostomidae > Moxostoma > Moxostoma hubbsi. Next base: position 67,008,550 of record JAVLUX010000001.1, read on the forward strand.
CTTCGCTTCTGACAGCCATAGGCGCTGCCTTGTGTGTCTGGGTTGCGATCACACAGAGGAAGCATTTGTGGATGGTTCATGTACTCATTGCGAGAACCTGATCATGGCATTGTTGTGGACGCGGCATTCTTTCTTAAAGGAAACGCCACTCCAGCTGCCGCCGTGTTGCTTCTTCTTCCCACGGGATTGAGAACGACCTGGCTGGCGATGGAGGTGATATGGGGAGTTCAGTGGGCGCAGATTTGCTGGGTAAATCCCCCGAACCACCCCCATCCCAGCATGCTCGATTGCTTCCGTCTGGGCTCGACGTGAGTCTGGCTCGCCTCACGGCCAGTCTGATGTCTCCGTTGGAGCCATGGAGCAGGATGATGACTTCATCGCTATATCGGAGAGCGGGGTTGGACTGGACGCGGTGGTCCCTCAGGTGGACAAAGAGGTTGAGAAAACTGACAAAGCGTGACCACTTGCCGGGATCATCCTGCACTCCCCTCCAAGGCCTGTAGGACAACACTGTTGCTGACAGCGAAAGCCTACACGGCCACCGGACAGGCCGCCTCTGCCCTGCATGCCATGGCCCTTCTGAAAGTCCACCAGGCCAAGGCACTAAAAGATCTGCACGTGGGTAGTCCTGATCCTGATGTGCTGCAGGAACTGCGCTCAGCTACCAACCTCGGCCTTTCTATGTCAAAAACGTTCGTCCCTTTAGTGCCCCTTACGCTTATGCTGGCTGGCCAGGACAATCCGACTCGGCTACGCGATTCAGTTCACCAGGCGTCCACCCCACCTCGGTGCTCGGCGAAAGAGCCAGCACCCTGCATATGGAAGTCGCTACCGTTTTGCAAAAGGATGCAATGGAACCTATGCCTCGAGCTGAGATGGAGAATGGTTTCTACAGCCTTTCATCGTACCCAGAAAAGGATGTGGGTTGAGGCCATTCTTGGACCTACAAGTTCTCAACCGGGCTCTGCACAAACTCCCATTCAAGATGCTCAAAAACACATTCTGTGCGTTTGGCATCAAGATTGGTTCACAGCAGTAGACCTGAAGGACGTGTACTTCCACTTCTCGATTTTGCCTCGACACCGTCCCTTTCGCGTGCGAACAAAGTCTTCCCCTTCGGCCTGTCCCTGTTCCCTTGTGTCTTCACGAATGTCACAGAGGCTGCCCTTGCCCCTCTAAGGGAAGTGACGACTGGCTGATCCTAGCTCACTCTTGAGAGACACTATGCACCCACAGGGATCAGGTGCTCAGGCACCTCAGCCGTATAGGGCTTCAGGTCAACTGAGAAAAGAGCAAACTCGCCCCGGTTCAGAGCATCTCTTTTCTCGGCATGAAGTTAGACTCAGTCTCAATGCCTCACAAACGAGCGTGCACAGTCGGTGCTGAATTGCCTCTCTTCATTCAAAATATGCACTGCAGTGCCCCAAAAACAGTTCCAGAGGCTCCTGGGGCATATAGCATTCTCAGCTGTGGTCGCGCCACTAGGGCTGATGCATATGAGACCGCTCCAGCACTTGCTTCAGACTCGAGTCGCGAGGTGGGCATGGCGCCACAGCACGCATCATGTGATTTTCACCCCCCTCTGCCGTAAGTTATTCAACCCCTGGACAGATCTCTGATTTCTGCGGACAGGAGTCCCCATGCAGCAGGTGTCCAGGCGCATTGTGGTCACCACAGATGCCTCCAAACAGGATTGGGGCACCTTGTGCAATGGGCCCACGGCTGCATTGGCACATCAACTGCCTAGAGTTACTGGCTGCATTTCTTGCCCTGTGGAGGTTTTTCCTGCTGCACATGGAGGCAAGCACATCTTGATCCATTCAGACAGCACTACGACGGTAGCATGCATAAATCACCACGGCGGCATGCGCTCTCGTCATGTCAAAACTCGCCTGCCACCTCCTCCTTTGGAGTCAGCACCGACTGAGTTCGCTGCTCGCCACTCATATTCCGGGCAGCCTCAACACAACACCGGATGCCCTGTCGCGACAGGCTCCACTCAAGTGGTTCAGCTGATCTGGGACTGTTATGGCGAAGCACAGATAGACCTGTTAGCTTCTCAAGTGAACTGCCACTGCCTGCTCTGGTACTGCCTCAGGTCGGAGGCAAGTCCCCTCGGGACAGATGCGTTGGCACACAGCTGGCCCCGGGGGTTGCGCAAGTATGCATTTCCCCCAGTGAACCTACTTGCACAGGTGGTGGCTGTGGGAATCGAACCAGCGACCTTTTGATTACCAGTTATGTGCTTTAGCCCACTACGCCACCACCACTCAATAGCAGATCACATAACATGGTCAGTGTAGGTGTTGCTATTGAATAGGGACCCCTTGTGTTTCTACAATCGACACAACGTCAAGAGAGTGACAAAAGGGGAACGTCTAGGTTACTAGTGTAACCCCCGTTCCCTGATGGAGGGAACGAGAGGTTGTATCCCACTTGCCACAACACTGTACCAAGCCGCTGTAATGGCCGAACCTTGTTCTTGGCTCCTCAGTGCAGAACCTGACTGAACAGAGGCACATTTCACCTTTTATACCCGTATGTCCGGGGGCGGGACATACAAATTCTGTTCGCCATTTTGGCATTGAACTTTTTCATATTCAGAGGTATCCAACTTATGATTAGACTTATATAAAAACAATATGCAGTATGTTTATGGTATGTCCTCAAATGAGAATACATTTTTTTTTATAAATTAAAGAATTAACTTTTTATTTAAAAAAAATCTAAATTTTTTCATTTGTAGAGTTTGAGTATAAGTTTAGTTTATAGTAATTATAATTAGCATTAGTTTTAATGTCCTCAATTGCAAAAAAAAAAAAAAAGATTAATAAATGAAACAAATAACATTTCTACAATCTAAACAAACAATAAAAAACTAAATTTGAAGGTAGAGTAACAATTGATTATGATTATTTAATAGCAATTTTAATTAGTCTTATATACAGCAAAAACAGCATATGTTTATGGTATATGCTCAATTGAAAAAAACAATCATAAATTAAATGTTATTTTAAAAAAATCTATTGTATTAAGTTGAATGTTGGTTAGAGTGTATTAAGTTTATTTTATAGAAATGACTGTTTAATTAGTCTTATATAAAACAATCTGAGTTTAACTATGTCCTCAATTGAAAAAAAAAAAAAAAGATTAATAAAATGTAAAAATAACATTTATATATTCTAAAAGAAAAAATATATTTATATTATGTTAGAGTGTATTAGGTTTAGTCTGTAGTAATTATAATTAGACTATATAAAAACAACATAAGATTGTGGCCTGTTATAGATACCTTTTTTTTTTTTTTTTTTATCTATTTTTGTGTTTTTGTATGACTTGTAGGTGTGTGCACTTGCCTAACTGATGTGCCATTTATAAATCTAGCCCATCCAGTGTCGACCTTTGATCTGTAGAGTCTATTCGCTCTTATACTCTCGCACACTTCTCTCCTGGGACTCTCCATTCAGAGCGAGAAGGACAGCAGCTGCTTGTCTAGATGGAGAAAAGGAAAGAGGATTTAGATTTTTTGGATGGGGTGTGTAGGTCAAAATGGAAGGAAAAAGAGGAGGAAGGAGGAAAAGAAAAAAATGCATGTTTTTTTGTTACCTGTAACAGTCCTGCTATCATACCTTGCCTGTTGATTTGCAGTAATAGTACACTTGTCTTTAAGTGTTGATTGGCTGAGAGAACAAATGTACTGTAGGTGTCTTAGTTGAAACAGCATTATTTTGTCCTCTGTGAACATGATGTTTGGTGTGACCATACATCCATCCATTCATCCATCATAAATCTGTCTTTCTCATTGACACATACTGACCCTCACGCCATCAAAACCTGCACCTCTACATACACATCAATTCAAATAAAAACAACATAAAGAATAGTGACAAAAAGAAACAGTGGAATTTAATACACTCTCTGATTAGCCATATTAAGAATGTGTAATTCAATTATGCGCTTAACTTTCTAAACAATACGTCTGGCACAATAGTGGTTTGGATTTGTATACATGTGCTAGCTAGTGTATAAATAGACAAAAACATAGCCAAAAAAAAGAGCATGAAGCTGTCTTGACTTTGGAAGAGCCATTGTTTACATTGTCTCTATTTCCGATAAATAGTGACAGAGTAGGTGTTGTCTGTGTGTGAGAGGGAGTTGTGGGTTTGGGGGTGTGGGATGGTGGAACCTGTTTAATTCAGTTCGCGTCTCTGCAGCCTGGCATCTGCTGATCCCTCTGTCATGGTCCTGATGGGTGCACTCACTCCACTGGGACAGAGCAGGAGACAGATGAATGGAAGAATGGATGGATGTATGGACACACCATCATGTTCACAGAGGACAAAGTAATGCTGTTTCAACTAAGACACCTACATTTGTACTCTCAGCCAATCAACACTTAAAGACAAGTGTACTGTTACTGTATGAGAGACGGTAGAAGGAGGTGTGTTGGGAGAGAAAAGGAATCGGTCACAGCAGTTCCACTTTAGGGATAGTTTGCCTAAAAATGAAAATTCTGTCATCATTTACTCACCATCATGTAGTTCCTTTAATTACAAAAGGAGATGCTAAGTAGCAGAGGTGGGGGACTCGAGTTACATGACTTGACTCGAGTCTGACACGAGTTGCAAATTTAAGGACTTGTGACTTACTTGACTAAATGAAGATAATGACTTGACTTTGACTTGAGAATCAGCGACTCGAGACTTGACTTTCTATCGGAAAGACACGCAGGCTTGAGTGAGGTTTAAGATGCCATTTATTTGATGAATGTAAAACAGAAAAGTAATGTCTCTCTTTGGAGATAGGAGGCGGGGGCGAGGAGCCTACCCCCCGTGCGTGACGGGGCTCAACTGGTGGTGGTGGGGTGGTGGAGGTTGCCATGTTAGCACACTGAAACAGCAATGTGATAGATTGTGAACAGACTTATAAAGCAATGGCTTACCTGCGATTGGCTAAGAATTACCCAGCTAATTGTGTGATGATGTACAGCTGCTAGTCTTCCCGCTAGAACTACTCTGCACTCACATTGACTTTAACTGCATGACTCGATAATGACTTGAATGTTTTTTTAATTATTATTATTTTCAATGACTTATTCTAAACAGTAATGAAATGTGTTTAAAAAAAATATTGCGACATCAATTAATTAATATGCAAAAATGTAATCCCGTCAGCGCCACTGATCTGCATCTGTGCAGTTAATGCTGCGCTCACAACACGCCAAAATGACAGATGATTGTTGAGTTCCCAAAATAATCTCCTTTGGATATAAAGATTTCGAATTGGTCCATTTGCCAGATGCACAATATGCAATGCAGAAATATCGGATACAACCAAAACAACCTCAAATTTCATCAGACATTTCAAAAACCACAAGGTACGTAAATAATTTCATTATCATTTCATTATCCAAAAAGTTTAATATAATTACTGTTCAAATGTTTGAGGGTTGTCAGTAAATAAAAATGATTCAAGATTAATCTCATATTTTGTAGAGTGACAAGTATGAAATTACCTGACATTGACTCTAAATGTGTGTGTGCCTTTTCTAAACCTTCTCAACAGTCAACAATATACCATAACCATTTGTTGGCAATATAAACACATAACTGGCAGATCTGCAGTCACAACACTTTATTTAAAACGTGACAAGTAGTTAAAATATACAGAATGGCTCGTGACGAAATTCAAGCGCTCTCATATTGATTATGACTTCTGAAGACTTTAACTAAAGCTCTTGAATGCAATACCTTCATGACTATTTAATATAAATGTATCTCTGAAGGGAACTGACTGTCTTCAGAAAAGTTTTGATTGCATTTTCTTTTCATCTTACCTCCGTATAATGCCTAATAAAGTATTGTTTATTAGCGCAGGGCTGCTTTTTGTACAGGGGTTACCAGGGTAACAGCTATATTTCTGCTGCATAAGCGCCACCTAATGTCAGAGAGCGAATTTTCATTTTCATTCAACACCTCTGCCATTTTTGTTAGATCAATGTGAAAATCTGACCGCATTTTTACACAACATACATGCAGTGTTATACATTTCAACCGGTTAATTCTAAAAATCAAAACAACTCAGATAATATGGTATCTAAAAGTATTCACAGTATTTTTAAGTGCCCACGATAAATATAGAGTGCACGTTCATTAATGCATTCTACTGTATATATATATATATATATATATATATATATATGTGTGTAACCAGGTCAAAAGTTACCAAACTAAGTACTGTCCTAGTTAACCAATACCTGGGATAAGGGAAGTTACATTATAGACTGTTTCAGGGTTTTCTCACTTATTTACGGAATAATACACTACCCCTTTAAAAAACGTGATGTGTGATGCTCTGAAAGTGGCGCGAGAGTCACCTGTGAACAGCGCGTGAACAAAAAACGTGACTTGAAGTGCTGCTCATGTTGTGGAGTGTCGATGCCATTAGACTCCATGTTACTGTTAAAATAACGGGAAATATACACATATAGTGATTTGGAAGTCTCTCTTTGTGTGTCGTGAGGGTTGTGTATTGTGCTGAGGGAACTTTTAACTTCTGTCGAGACGCATATCTATGTGGTGAAATCCGATCGACACTAGATCTCGAAGCGTAAGTGTTTAATAATCACTAATGTCAGTTTATCATTGTAAAACAGATCAAATTCATGGGCAAGGAAGAGGCGAGAAACCGGCTTGACGTATAACTTAAACGTTTAATGGAAAACTCAAAAGACAAACACATAAGATAACGGACATGTCCGGAATTGAGCTCTCTCTCTCGATCGCCGTCTGCGAGTGGCCTTTATCCCTCTTGACGGCTTAATTAGCCTAATACGGACCGGGCGTGCGTAATCACGCCCCGGTCCCGCCCTCCACCGTGCCACAATCATTGAGATTATTTTGTTGTGTATGATGTGATTTGAATATTAAGTGATTGGTGATCATTTTGGTTGATTAAAGAGGGGAGAGGAGTACTCTGAAGGCCTCTTGAGTGTTTTCCAGGCCGAGTGAGAAGCAACAGAGTGAGTGTTGTTAACTGATTAATACTAAAAAAAGTGTTTATTGCTCATGCATGTGTGTTTATGGCAATCAGTAAATTGTTACATTTGTTCTGGTGTTATGTGTTTCAAATGGTAAGGAATAGTGTTGTTGTGTCTATTACTGTTTACAGAGGGAAATGGAGTTGATCATTCACTGTGAAAGTGTGTACATGCTATAGGGAGTGGTGACGAACAGTAAGTTTGAGTCATTTGATTATTCTTTTGAAGTATATAAATGTTAATTCACTGTGATTGAGTGAATATTAGCCGATGTAATGCTTGGAATGTATCAATGTTACTTGGAAATGTGACTTCTAATTGTATTCTTATGTATGTTTAATGTAACATAAGCAGCTTTATTTGATTTTCTGTGTTGACAAATCTTGTAATAATCTGTTTATTTGTTTTCCAGAATAAGTGTCTACTATCGTTGTCTATGTTAGTTAGATTCCTGTAATTGATGTGTGAATGTGGTGACTGAGAATAGAAAAGACCAGAGAGACTCAGTTTGATAAAGACACCACTTTAATTTATTTCACTCAATGTAACAAGCTTTTCTGTCTAATATTCTAAAATTTGCATAACTGTTCCAAGTGCAGTCTGGAATAAACGACCCCTCTAAAAAAATATAATTTCCTGTGTCCGGTGCTGTCACTAACACTCACACTGGGCCACAGAGAAATTTGGTACCAGGAGTGGGGTTCCATTGCTAGTTTAGATAGGATAGAACTAAAACATAGAGAATGGTAGTGGGGAAACGGGTCGTGTGCCGGGGCCAAGGAGGTTGACGACGTGAGGTGTGACGTGCCTGGAGAGCCTGCGGAGAAGCAAGGGACCAGCTTTGGGAACGCAGGAGGGTGCGTAATCGTCAGCAACGAATCGGCCTTTCAGGTTGGCCGGCATTGACTGTGACTGTTTCTGACTCAGTGCCATTCGAAATAGGGACATTGCAAGAGCATGGATCAGGACAACAATGTGCCAGCTGCTTGGGCTGTAGCCAGCCGTGATGTGGACAATGCTGGGGTTGCAGGTCATAATGATGAGGGTAATCCTGTAGCAGAACTGCAGTCACAAACCTTGGAGTTAGTCGAAGACACAACCAAGTAATGTCAACCCTGGCTAATATGAATAATGTTACTAGATCGTATGTTTATATTCCTAGGGAACGTCAAATTGTGCCGTTCAGTGGTGATCATGTTAAAGATGGTTAATCTGTAGATGAGTTCATTGACGAGGTTGAACGTGTAATTCGGGTAAGGGGATTGAACACTGATGACCAATTTGATTTCATAATTTCCCATTTAAGAGGTTCAGCCTTAGACAAAGTCAAACTGTGTATGGGGGGGGGGGGGGAGACCAAACAACCCTGTGATCTGTTTTCATATCTGAGGGGGGCTTTTAGGGAGAAACGCACTACCCCGCAGTTGTTGCATGCTTTCTATGCACGTAGACAGTTAGAGGGGGAGGACCTCCGTGACTTTTCTCATGTTCTCTCCCAACTTCTTAATTTTGCTCTCCAGCAGTCTGATAACACTGTGTCTGACCCCCAACTCACATTAAGAGATCAGTTCATCGAAGGCATAAGAGATGCAACCCTGCGTAGACAGCTACGAAAGCTTGTCAGAGAAAAACCTCTGTCTACCCTGTTTAACGTCCGAGAAGAGGCCATGATGTGGGCTGTGGAGGACAGACCCCGTGGAGCTAATGTGGCCAGGAGTCGAAACATCCTGAGTACATGTTCAGAAGTGATGTCAGAACCTCCAAATCCGGTCAGTACTGCACAAAGTGACATGGTTGTGGCTCTGCAGGAGGTAGTGAAGATAATCACTCAGCAGGGTAAAGCTATTGGAGAACTCACTAATGCGGTCTGTGAACTCACTGGGGTAACCCGATTGGCAATCCCAAAGTCAAGCCCAAGTATACAGAGGATGGCCAACCCATCTGTTTGAGGTGTGAAGGAGTGGGACATATAGCTAGACAGTGTCCTGTACCTCGTGGTTTCAAGGGTCAACCCACTGCCACCCAAAGTTCTACGGTACAGGGAAACGTACCCCGATAAGATAAGCGCAGTCCGGGAGTGGCCAGTCCCCAGTACTCTCAAGGAACTCCTATTGTTCTTGGGATTTTGTAGCTATTACCGGAGATTCATCAAGGGTTTCTCCCAGATAGCCAGACCGTTGCACGATGTGGTGAACGTGTGCTTTAAAGAGACAAGCCACGTCAAGGCAGTTCAGCGGTATAAGAGCATTTGGACTCCTCAGTGTCAAGCAGCATTTGAGCATCTTATGGACCGACTTACCAGTGCACCCACGCTCGGTTATGCTGATTTCACGCTTCCCTTTGTGATTGAGACTGATGCGAGCATGGTCTGGGAGCGGGTTGGGAGCGGTCTTGTATCAGCAACAAAAGGGCAAGAAGTTCGTAGTGGCTTATGCCAGTAGGGGGTTAAGGGGGGCTGAGAAAAATGACCGAAACTACAGCAGCATGAAGCTGGAACGGTTAGCGCTAAAGTGGGCAGTCACTGAAAAGTTCCGACGTTATCTGCTGGGGTCCAAATTCACCATCATAACAGACAACAACCCCCTCTGCCACCTCGCAGCTGCCAAATTAGGGGCCTGTGAACAACGTTGGGCTGCCCAGCTCGCTGTGTTTGATTTTGAAGTCAAGTACCGCCCCGGACGGTGTAATACTGCGGCTGATGCTCTTTCGAGGAGACCAGGACTCGACGAACCGGACTCTGCAAGCGAAGACGCCGAGTATGATGGCTGTGTGGCAATCCGTAACTTGCTCAGGACAGGAACAGCTCTGGGACCAGACCTGTTAGCAGCAGGAGTTGAGTGCAGCAAAGTCAGGCAGTTACAGGCAACCTCAGCAGGAGAAGAGAATATCGAGTGTGAGAATACCCCTACACTGCCCGGGTATTCAAAGTCAGAGCTTCATCAGTTCCAGGAGTCTGATCCAACGCTCAGTGTGTTCAAGAAGTTCTGGAGCAGGCAAAGAAAACCTACCAAACAAGAGAGGATAGGCATGCCCTGAGAGGTGCAATCCCTGTTGAAGCAGTGGCCAAAGATAAGAGAAAAGGATGGTCTGTTATACCATGTGATAAATGATGTCCACACTGGAGAATGTCATCAGTTGTTGTTACCTACCTGTTTGACAGATCGAGTCTTAAAGAATGTCCACGATAAGATGGGTCATCAGGGTATAGAGAGGACCTTAGGCCTGTTGAGACAGAGATGTTTCTGGGGAGGAATGTATGAGGATGTGGAACGGTGGTTAAAGCGATGTCAGCGTTGCGTGTTAGCAAAGATGCCGCAACCAAAAGTCAACGCACCCTGGGTTTCATTCTTGGCTACACGTCCATTGGAGGTTGTAGCAGTAGACGTTACAATTCTTGAACCCGCCACGGATGGGCGAGAAAATGTTCTGGTAGTGACGGATGTGTTCACGAAGTTCAGTCAAGCATTTCCCACCCGTGATCAGAAGGTGGAGACCACTGCCAAGATCCTCCTCAGGGAGTGGTTCCTGAAATATGGAGTGCCGCAACGTTTGCACTCTGATCAGGGCCGGAATTTTGAAAGTGCTGTGATTGCGGAGCTCTGCAAGTTGTATGGAGTCAAGAAAACACGCACGACACCGCATCACCCCCAGGGAAATCCTCAATGTGAGAGGTTCAATAGAACCCTTCATGACCTCTTGAAGTCCCTTCCACCCGAGAGGAAGCGCAGGTGGCCTGAACACTTGTCAGAGCTGGTCTATGCATACAATGTGACACCACACTCATCCACAGGATACTCACCATACTATCTGTTATTTGGGATCCAGCCGCATCTGCCAGTCGACGCTTTGTTTGGCCAGGAGCCTGTAACCGATGACAAACCTGACTGGTTAAAAGTACACCAGGAGCGCCTCCGAGATGCCCATCTTCGAGCAAAGGAATATGCAGAAAGGAAGGCTGTGGAAAGAGCAGTGCAGCAGGAGAAGGAGGTGTTTTTTGTTTGTGTACCTACGACACCGCCCACTAGGAAGGAACAAGATTCAGGACGCATGGTCTTCAACAATGTATAAGGTGTTAGAAGTTCAAGGGATGACCTACACCGTGGAGCCTGTCGAAGGAGGTACAGTGAAGAGGGTGCACAGATCCAACCTCAGACCCTGCAATAATTCAACCCCAGTGCCCATGCCAAGGCGTTGGCAAACTTCTGTGGAGGATGTACCTACCCCAGATTTTGAGTCAGAAATTACCTTGTTGGAGGCTGAGTGTGTTCTGGTGGAGGAAGTTCCATGTCTCAGGGAGAAACTGGAAGTAGAACCAGCATCTGAACATCAAAAACAGCCAGTTCCTAGACACAGAGATCAGTTCAAAGATCAGACCGAGGAATCTGAGAGGAGGGGTTATTGTTCGGAACCAGAGAGTAACGAGACCCTTGATGATACCTTGGAAGTGACGCCGGTATGTCTGGAATCGGAAATAGAAAGTGTCCACTTATCTGTTGAGAATCCAGTGATGAGACCAGTGCCTGCACCTAGAAGGAAAAGGGAAGAGAGTGTTAAGTCGGGGGTTTCTTCCCCTACGGTGCGTAGAACACAGAGGACAACTGCGGGAGTGCATAATAATCAAAACTGATTGCCCAAGTCGACGTGCAATGCAGTGTCTTTTAGTCCTGATGTGCTTTTCCAGGTGCTAGCTGGAATGATCCTCTATACCACAGGGAAGCTTCAAGGGGGACAAGATGATTAGGGTTGGTAGTCACCGAGGACGTCGACTATCAGCAGGGGAGAGTGCAAGCAGGTCAAAAGTTACCAAACTAAGTACTGTCCTAGTTAACCAATACCTGGGATAAGGGAAGTTACATTATAGACTGTTTCAGGGTTTTCTCACTTATTTACGGAATAATACACTACCCCTTTAAAAAAACGTGATGTGTGACGCTCTGAGAGTGGCGTGAGAGTCACCTGTGAACAGCGCGTGAACAAACGTGACTTGAAGTGCTGCTCATGCGGTGGAGTGTCGATGCCATTAAACTCCGTGTTACTGTTAAAATAACGGGAAATATGCACAAATAGTGACTTGGAAGTCTCTCTTAGTGTGTCGTGAGGGTTGTGTATTGTGCTGAGGGAACTTTTAACTTCTGTCGAGACGCATATCTATGTGGAGAAATCCGATCGACACTAGATCTCGAAGCGTAAGTGTTTAATAATCACTAATGTCAGTTTATCATTGAGATTATTTTGTTGTGTATGATGTGATTTGAATATTAAGTGATTGGTGATCATTTTGGTTGATTAAAGATGGGAGAGGAGTACTCTGAAGGCCTTTTGAGTGTTTTCCAGGCCGAGTGTGAAGCAACAGAGTGAGTGTTGTTAACTGATTAATACTAAAGTGTTTATTGCTCATGCATATGTGTGTTTATGGCAATCAGTAAATTGTTACAGTTGTTCTGGTGTTATGTGTTCCAAATGGTAAGGAATATTGTTGTATTGTGTCTATTACTGTTTACCGAGGGAAATGGAGTTCATCATTCACTGTGAAAGTGTGTACATGCTATAGGGAGTGGTGATGAACAGTAAGTTTGAGTCATTTGATTATTCTTTTGAAGTGTATAAATGTTAATTCACTGTGATTGAGTGAATATTAGCCGATGTAATGCTTGGAATGTATCAATGTTACTGGGAAATGTGACTTCTAATTGTATTCTTTTGTGTTTTATGTAACATAAGCAGCTTTATTTGATTTTCTGTCTAATATTCTAAAATTTGCATAATTAACGCTGCGCTGTTCCAAGTGCAGTCTGGAATAAACGACCCCTCTAAAAAATATATATAATTTCCTGTGTCTGGTACTGTCACTAACACTCACAACGGGCCATATATATATATATATATATATATATATCTATATATATATATATCACACACACACACACACACAGAGCATCCGGAAAGTATCTTCACTTCCACATTTTATGTTACAACAACGAAATAATCAGTATTCTCAGCCTTTGCCATGACACTCAAAATTTAGCTCAGGTGAATCCTGTTTCTACTGATCATCCTTGAGATGTTTCTACAACTTGATTGGAGTCCACCTGTGGTAAATTCAATTGATTGGACTTGATTTGGAAAGGCACAGTTAACAGTGCATGTCAGAACACAAACCAAGACATGAAGTCCAAGGAATTGTATCGAGGCACAGATCTGAAGAAGGGTACAGAAACATTTCTGCAGCATTGAAGTTCCCAATGACCACATTGGCCTCCATCATCCGTAAATGGAAAAAGTTTGGAACCACCAGGACTCTTCCTAGAGCTGGTCGCCCGGCCAAACTGAGTGATCGGGGGAGAAGGGCCTTAGTCAGGGAGATAACCAAGAATCCGATGGTTACTCTGACAGAGCTCCACTATTTATTTGTGGAGAGAGGAGAACCTTCCAGAAGAACAACCATCCATGCAGCACTCCACCAATCAAGCCTATATGATAGAGTTGCCAGACGGAAGCCACTCCTCACTAAAGGCACATGACACCCCGCCTGGAGTTTGCCAAAAGGCACCTGAAGGACTCTCAGACCATGAGAACAAAATTCTCTGGTCTTATAAAACAAAGATTGAACTCTTTGGCCTGAATGGCAAGCATCATGTCTGGAGGAAACCTCATCAACTGGCCAATACCATCCCTAGAGTGAAGCATGGTGGTGGCAGCATCAGGTGTGCCAAGCATGTAACGTCATACACTAAAAGACTTGAGGCTGTAATTGGTGCCAAAGGTGCTCCAATGAAGTATTGAGCAAAGGCTGAGAATACTTATGTACATGTGATAATTTTTTTATTTTTAATACATTTGCAAAGATTTCAAACCAACTTCTTTCATGTTGTCATTATGGGGTATTGTTTGTAGAATTTTGAGGAAAATAATGAATTTAATAAATTTTTGAATAAGGCTGTAACATAACAACAAAATGTGGAAAAAGTGAAGCACTGTGAATACTTTCCGGATGCACTGTGTATATATACAGTATATTGTATAACACATTACTTTTATACAATTCATATAAAACATTTATGTAAATATATGTATATAAGTTTCAGAGCAAAAATATATATTTATTTAAAAAATTAACCTCTATTTATTTTAGTACTGTGGCTTGACTCGACTTGACTTGAAATTCATCAGGACTTGACTTGCTTGAGGTGAGTCACTGACTTGACTTATCTGCACTGCACTTGAGACATAACTCAAGACATGATGGTTAAGACTTACATTTACATTTATATTTATGCATTTGGCAGACACTTTTATCCAAAGGAACTTACAGTGCACTTATTACAGGGAAAATCCCCCTGGAGCAACCTGGTGTTAAGTGCCTTGCTCAAGGACACAATGGTGGTGGCTGTGGTGATCAAACCAGTGACCTTCTGATTAACAGTTATTTTCTTTAGCCCACTACACCACCTCCACTCCACTAGACACTGTATGTCTATGTGTATGTTTGCAGATGGGGGTTAGGTACTGATAAGACACAATGCAGTGATCTTTCAACTCTTTCTCTTGTAAGATTTACGGAAAGTCAGTCAACAGTATCCTGATGCTTAACTTTTTCAGATGTATCTTAAAGAACCACATATTAATAAGACATTTATTTTATGCACTCTTTTAAAATCTCTAAAACTGTTATGGTTGAAACATGGTGATGCAATATATGGAATGTTTTAACATCTATGGAGGTCCAGCTCATCCTATATACAAGATAGGCGGTGCAATGAACACTGTAAGTTGGAGGCTAAATCTGTCCCACCGTAATCAACAAACTGCACCAATGTAAATATATGCTGATATAGAGACAAATAAAAAACATTAAGGTAAGTGAAAATACAAGAAATGAATTGGTACACATTAGTAAACACAGTTGTGAATATTTTGATTATTTTAGTGCTTTTTCGTAGGACACGTCCACACTTCTCTGTTTACATTTGAAAATGCATTGATTTATGTCTCTTATCCATATGAGAACGGTGTTTTCCTCCACCCAAAATGGAAAGTTTAAAACTTTCTCTATTACTGCATACTTTGGGAAATTCTGATGTTAAACTGAAAATGGATTAGTGAATATTGCCTTGAAAAAAAGAAGCCACTTATCATGTTGCAGTGTTTCTGTTTGCTGTGATTTTTTTTTTGTTGTTGTTGTTACAAAGTATATAATGACAATTTTTACACAAAGCTAAGGCTAAGACTGGCTCTCTGAAACATCTCACAACCTAATCCTTCTTGTGATCTGGTGCTTTCTCATTGTCTGTTCAGACTCTCTTTGTCTCTCGTTTCTGTTATCCAAATCTTATATTCTTATCTTCCTTGTTTTATCTGGGCACTCTACATGATGTCACCTAGTTTTCTTTTAATCTCTGTTTTAACCAGTGAGATAATGGAAGGTAAGAGATAAGAGAACCTTCCCCATCTCAACAGAATGGGTCCTTTCCCATGGGTCCATAATCCAATAGGAGTGAGTCAGGGTGCTATGAATAGCTGACAGACAGGAAAAGGAAAAATAGTATTTGTTTATATGAGAATTATTACGTGTGTGTGAGAGTGTGAGAGAGACTGTCAGTGATTGAATAGCAGCATCCTGGATGGGCTTTCTGCTGGTTGCTCAGCATCAATGCAAGGATGAGATGCAGCACACAACTAAAATTAGATGTGGTTTGGTAAGATGATAGATGGATATTAAAATGATATGTGTGTGTGTGTGTGTGTGTGTGTGTGTGTGTGTGTGTGTGTGTGTGTGCATATATATTATTTAAATATACAACAGTTAGTTCCGGTCCTCGAATCTGATTGGACGTGAGACATTCCATGAGCACTGATGTTCTGACACCATCAGCACTCCGACGCTTCACTGTATCACTCTGCTTGTGTAGTGTAAGAGCAGTACAGATGTATTAAGAGCTACTGTTTGTCTTTTTTTTTTTTAATATATTTTTTTTACATTAAGTATGATAACCAGCAGGTGGTGGCAAAAGATAATTTTTATGTGTAATATGAGCTAGTTAGGTGACATGAAGTGAATCCGCATCAGCCAGTGTTTACATACAACATTCCGTGATCGCTTGTATTACTACTACTACACTACTAAAGCTAGGTAATAGCTATAACGGCTTTAAACTAACAACTTCAGCCTTATGGCTCATCACAGCTGAGAGACACAACAGACTGATAAATTATACAAACAGAAGACGCTTACCTCTTATCGGGCTTTTCACATTTGAGTGGACACACAAAATGGCGGAGGACATTGTGGTTTCTATAGTGAAAGACTCTTGTGCACCGGCTACCTCAAAATAGTGAGAAATACCCCCGCTTGACGGCTACTTGTCCACTGAGAAAGAGGGGGCAGATTCTGATCTTTTGTGTTGTTCTATGCACAAATGCGTTTTTATAACCATACTCAGTTTTTTCCACATTTTTTACAATTTACTTCACAAAGTTCATTGAACTGTTGTATATAAGCAATATCTTGCAATTGTGCTATATGGCCCTAAATCAGCACTGCTGTGATTACCTACCTAAAAATAAAAAATTAAATAATAATAATAATAATAATAATAATAATAAAATGGTTTAAACGGCTGTTTACAAGGAGAAGGTCTTGCAACTTACAGTTGCAGACATGTTGAGATCACATGACCAGGCTAATGCTACCTATTTATCTTAGTAACCCCCATATTATTTATTGGAAACTTATATGTATGTGGATATATATTTTTTTTCAAAAAGACTTAGCAAGAGGTTATAATAACAACTAACCTAAAAACTATTTCAACAAATTTCCAAGGGAGGAGATTAAAAAAATAATAGAGGATGCCTTTGGAAATGAGTCGAATGTGTGCTAAATAAACAAAATAAACTATTAGGCTCCAGAGCATCGTCAGGCACACTTTCTCGGATATGACAGAAACCAAATTATTCCTGTTATTAGGAAATATTTATTTCAATAGTACAGTGCAAAATACTTGCTGGTGACATTATTGTCATTGTTCCATTTCGCAACATGAAATGGCATGTTAGTTGTTAGTTACATAAAAGTTAGTTAGTTACTTACAAAAGCATGTTGGTTCCAAATTTTTTTCCACTTAAATTCAGACACAGTAAGCTGAATTCCGGACACATTTATGCCTCCATAAAGCAGACTTGCTGTGCATATGACATACCAAAAAGTATTACTACTCAAAAATGGTATTAGTATTTTGTTTGCATTTGTATCTTATGTATAATGTCTTGTGCATGCGTACAACTGTAGTTCCAGCTTCAGCAACTGGGGATCAGTTTAGAAACTTGGAAAACATGCCTGTTGTACAAAGGTGCCTCAGTTTGTTACTGGGAGGCAGCAGATGTCCTAACACCGCCCCCACTCTAATCCTAACCATAAGGCACCTATAAGGCTGAGAAGCCTGCCAGAAACAAAGCATGGCACCTTTCACCCATTGTGGGAAAACGATTTTAGCGAGAAGGGTATAGCTGCAGGCTTTGCTCCAACCACCATTAAAGATATAGGGAGCCCCTTACCTAACCCTTTTCCTAACCTTTACCATGAGTGGAAGTGACACCCCCTTTTGGAGTTGGCGCAACCCCCTTTTAGAGTAACCACTGCAGTAGGTTATCTGGGTCTTTCTTGCTTACTATTTTATGAATACTGAGGATTAGGACATCCTATTCAATTATGTAACACTGCTTTCGGCATACAATATACAAGAAAATGTGAGGAAAAAACATGTGCCTGATGCCACTTTCCCTGCATGATCATTCTGCATTTCTGTGGTTCTGAATAGACTTAAATATATTTAAGTGTAGTGAGAACTAAAAAAGATCAAAGGACATGCTGACGTGGTTTCACACTTATTTATTCGCACAATGTGCAGTATTTAAATAAGGCACAGGTTTTGATAGTGAGGAAAGCTTTTACTTCTCATACAGTACAATGATTAAATTATAATGCAAATCTTAACAATAAAGATACAACTGTTATAGCGTATAAATCTACATTGCTGGTGACTCTCTTGTTTGTATGGCTCTTTTTTGTTTGTTTATGTTTTAATATGATATAAACACATACTTCTGTTTCAAGAGGCAGCAATGAGTATGAAAGTGGAGATATGTCTGTAATCAGACTGGATTGATGGTTGAGGTTCATGGCCCTGGGGACTGTGTTTCTTTGTGCCTCAGAGCTCTCTGTTTCCCTCTGTCATGGCTAACTGTTAAACTGAGGATCGAACAATAGATGCAAATGGCATTTGGCCCCTCAGAGCCTTGAGTGGGAGTGAGTTATGGGGGCTTAAACATCGGGCTGCTGGCAATTTCAAAACGTCCCTCTTTTTTTCTCTGCTTTTCCACATGAATTATATCTAATCTACAGAGACCTCATCTTCAATCAGCAGTAGTTTAGTTGTAATCTGTATCCCCTAAAATGGCTGTATTTCTTTATATGAAATAACTTTTTTGGTCTATATTTGATTAAGTGAAAAGAGTGAAACAGTTTAGAAACGACATGCATATAAGCATGAGTTATATAAATAACATTAATTTGAATGATAGAGCCGAAAGATAACTAGGATAAATAAACAAATAAATAAACATTCAGTTTAGCTGAGATTAATTAAACCATTGTATTCTCTGTCTTCACAATTGCTGCTCATATATGGATAGCATAAAGTGAAAGGCCTCACAAGTTAATCAAATCACTTTGAACAAATCATTTACATTACATATTTGGCAGACGCTTTTATCCAAAGCAATTTACAGAGCCCTTATTACAGGGACAATCCCCCCGGAGCAACCTCTGCTCAAGGGCACAATGGTGGTGGCCGTGGGGTTCAAACCAGCGACCTTCTGATTAGCAGCCACTGTGCTCTAGCCACTACGCCACCACCACTATTCTGGTTTATCAGTAGACCCACATAAGAATAAACACACTGCTATAGTGAATCTGTGGCAGGTAATGAATTAACCCCATCCCCCATTTCAAACCTCTCTGACAAGTTGGCTGGGCTTCAATACATGATGTATTTACATTTATGCATTTGGCAGACGCTTTTATCAACGATTTACAGAGCCCTTATTACAGGGACAATCCCCCCAGAGCAACCTGGAGTTAAGTGCCTTGCTCAAGGACACAATGGTGGTGGCCATGGGGTTCGAACCAGCGACCTTCTGATTAGCAGCCCTGTGCTCACGCCACCACCACCTATTTAAAGTAGCACAGTTGCTTTAATTAGCAAAAAATGCAGGTACTTCCTGAAAAGTGAATATTGTTGTAGTGGATTATTACCAAAAATAAATAACTTGCCCTGGAGTGGATTACTGAGCAGCAAAAAGAGTATATTGATTTATGAAATACCTTCCTAAATTTTGTATATAGTTTGTGCTGCTTTCTCTCTTCACTTCACTTCACTTCACTTTTAAGTGTTAAAGGGATGGCTCACCCAAAAAATAAATGTTTTTTTCACCTTTTTTTTTTTTTTTACTATGAATGCTGATTCATGCTTCTGCGTCAGACCTACAGCGTTTGTTGTAAAGGCAGTTGTTGGTTGAGTTGTCGGTTTCAGACGGCCTCTTATCACACCCACAACTTTATTAGGATATTTTAGCACAATGTGTGGACTTTTTAGACGGTCCCTTACCCGCATAAGGCAACATTTACATTGAATATCAAGGTTAAATTAACGATCTTGAACGATTTTGCCGTGACACCAACTGACCAGCTTAAAATATGGGACAAATCGATTGTACTGGTCTGTTCTTGCCCAAAACCAATTGTATCGCTTCAGAAGACATGGTTTAAACCACTGGAGTATTATTGATTACCTTTTATGCTGCTTTTATGTGCTTTTTGGAGCTAACATTCTTTTTTGGTCACCGTACACTTCCATTGTATGGACTTACATAGCAGATTTTTCCTTCTCAAAATCCAAATTTTTGTTCAGCAGAAGTCATACACATCTTGGCAGGGCCGTAGCAGGAAATTCTGGACCCCTGAATCTCTTTTGTTCTGGGCCACTTTCATATAAAAAAAATACAGTCTAAAATTTGTTGTGGGCCCCCCTGGACCTGTGGGCCACTAAAATCGCTACCACCATTCCCCCCGTAAGCTGCGGCACTGCATCTGGGATGGGATGAGAGTGAGAAAATGATTTTGGGTGAACTATTCCTTTAACACTGCCAACTTGTGACATCGTCCTCAAATTACTTAATCTTTCAGCAAGGTGAAGTGTTAACCAGATTCAGACCTTGACAGATTGGTAAAAACAAAAAGTTTAGACATTGTATTCAAGAGCATAATTTGGTCTTATATTTAAGTAAAAAAATAAAAAAGTTTACAATATTATTTATATTATTTACCCAAATTTGTCCTCAGTGGTGGCACAATTACATAATATGTTGGAGTGCTGTTACCTTGGAAAATATCCTGCGCTTTCCAAGCTGGGAAGCAACCAATGGCGGGATTCGGCTCATACTACATTTTATACAATAGTGGTGTTCATATTTTATGTAGACGCTCTACCCCACAATAGTGTCTTTATCAACCGGCTTTGTTTTCTCATACGGACTTGTTAAATTAAATTAAGTACACTTCTACGTTATGTTTTATGTTTTAAGAAATTAAAGCATAGAAAACTCACAAGTATCAGTCAATCCAATGAGACATTATAAATTTTTACTTTTCACACTTGCTAAACTACTGATCTGTGTATTATGTTAACCCTCCTATTGTCTTAGGGTCATTCATGATCTGGCCGGGACAGGTAAAGAATATGTTATATTATAAATAATACATTGTTTTGTATTTGGTAGTTTTTGGTACTGAAACCAAATGTGACTTTATCAAGACCATCAAAATAAAAAATCAAATAATTTTTTGTATGTAATTGTATAAGAGGCATAACATTTTAAAACAAATTGTTCTTTCCATTCTCTTAACTGGTCGATAGGGCTGCAACTAACGATTATTTTTGATAATCAATTAATCTAACGAGTATTCGAACAATTATTAGACTATTCTGGCGATTATTGCAACGATTAATCGTTAGCTCTTAATTGATTATTCAGCTTGTGTTAAGACAAAATATACTTATATTTGAGATCTAATTTCTAAAATATTGTATGCTGCTTCTCAGATGAATGCATATTTTTAAAGGATTTTTTAGATGTTTTAAAATAATTATTTTTTAAATATTATATTCAACATTCTCAGATAACATTTTTTTCCTCTGCAATATAGCTGCTAAAGTAAATGTTTGTTGTTTTAAATGAGTTTCCGATATTAATTTTGGAAAACAAGTCAAAACAAAAACCAATACTTGATTGGTTTATTTTAATTTTTATTTGTTTATTTAAATAATTTATTTAAAAATTATGTAATTCCATTAATATTTAAAATATGTCTATTTTTTCATATCATTATCAACCTTTTTTATGACAGTCTTATTGGGGAAACGGATGTGGGTGCGATTTCACCCAGAAGTCATTCTATAGCATTCCTTAGCTATGACTGCGGTCATTGTCATCATGAAATCAGAGACTCTCCCCTCGAAATCTGAACACAAGCGATTACAGGAGATGCGTTTGTGTCACACCTGACCACATGTGATCGGATCAACTGAGACACATCTGTGGCAGGGCAGAGGGCGGGGCTGGGTCGTGATTCTACACACCCGGTTCCTAATCAGGCTACTCAAGCCTCCGAGAGGGATAAAGGCCGACTGCGGAGGATGGTGCGGGAGAGAAAGATTGTTTACGGACATGTCCGTCATGTGTGTGTGATTTTTGTCTTTTGTTTAAGGTTATCATTAAAATATTATTTACATTGCCAAGCCGGTTCTCGCCTCCTCCTTTCCATTGAGCTGCGTTACACTGGTATCGAAACCCGGAAAGGAGGAGGCGAGAACCGGCTTGGCAATGTAAATAATATTTTAAATGATCTCTCTCTCCCGCACCATCCTTCGCAGTCAGCCTTTATCCCTCTCGGAGGCTTGATTAGCCTGATTAGGGACCGGGTGTGTAGAATCACGACCCGGCCCCGCCCTCCGCCCTGCCACAACATCTAAATCCCAGTCTTAATCTTGTATGAAAGAGGTGGATACACTTAGGGACAACAATTAAAATAGAATCTTCGGTGCCATTGTACCATAATTTATGCAGATTTAATGGTTTTCAATAAGGGTAAAAAATTATAAAGGACAAAAGGAGGGTGCAGTTTCTTAAGACAATAGGAGGATTAAGATAGTATGTGTAGTTTGGAGAGGTCAGAATGGAAGAGAGTGTTTGGATGCCTGCACATATAGGCTATCTCTAGTCACCAAGACAAGTGAAACAGATAGACTGAAATGGCAAACAGTTGGCTCCATCTATAACAAGTACAATCTGCAGTGTTTTATTTTACTTTAAACATAATCACTTAAACATACTACTCTGTGTCACCCTGAACTGATTGTGCCTGAAAAGGATTAGTTTAGGCTCAGAGTATATTTTTGTTTCATTCTCTGTGAGCCGATAACTCTCAGACTATCATGCAAAGTTTTTCTAAAAGGAAATCGCAATGTATTGACCTTATTATAAAAGATCAATACAGATGTGCCACTTTTTTCTTTGTGGTTTTAAATGCCAAGTGTTAATTTTAGACATTATCCTACATACAAACATTAATTTGAAGAATCATTTACATTTAATATTAAGACTGCACAGTTGTGGGGATATCTCAAATGAAATATAACGACAATATTTAGATGATTTCCCGGTAGCCTTGACATCTAAAGTAATTTTGCACTTGTTAACTGATCATTGTCAGGGCATATTTACACTTACATCATTTGTCTTTATCAATTGGATTTGTATCTGATTGGAAATGCACATTTCATATTTATGTTTGGCTGCATAAATCTATACATATACTTAGGTTTAAGTCATTAAAACTAATTTTTTTAACCATTACACAGATTTAATATTAACAAACTAGTTTTGGCAAGTCGTTTATGACATCTACTTTGTGCATGACACAAGTAATTTTTCCAGCAATTGTTTACAGACCAATTGTTTCACTTTTAATTGACTGCATCACAATTCCAGTGGATCAGAATATACACCAAGTTAACTGTGCCTTTAAGCAGCTTGGAAAATTCCAGAAAATTATGTCAAGCCTTTAGACAATTAGCTTCTGATAAGAAGTGTACTGAATTGGAGGTGTATCTGTGGATGTATTTTAAGGCCTAGCTTCAAACCTGTTTGCTTGACATCATTGGAAAATCAAAAGAAATCTGCCAAGATCTCAGAAAAAAAAATTGTGGACCTCCACAAATCTGGTTCCTCCTTGGAAGCAATTTCCAAATGCTTGAAGGTACCATGTTAATCTGTACAAACAATAGTATGCAAGTATAAACACCATGGGACAACGCATCCATCATACCGTTTAAGAAGGAGACACATTCTGTCTCCTAGAGATGAACGTAGTTAGGTGCTAAAGTGCAGAACAATCCCAGAACTACAGAAAAGGAGCTTGTGAAGATGCTGGAGGAAACAGACAAGTATCTATATCCACAGTATAACGAGTCCTATATCGACATAACCTGAAAGGCTGCTCAGCAAGGAAGTGCAAGTGCACATGGGGACAAAGATCTTACTTTTTGGAGAAACGTCCTCTTGTCTGATGAAACAAAAATTTAACAGTTTGGCCATAATGACCATTGTTATGTTTTGAGGAAAAAGGATGAGGCTTGCAAGCCGAAGAACACCATCCCAACCGTGAAGCATGGGGGTACTTTGCATCATGTTGTGTTGGTACTTTGCTGCAGGAGGGACTGATGCACTTCACAAAATAGATGGCATCATGAGGAAGGAAAATTATATGGATATATTGAAGCAAAATCTCAAGACATTTGCCAGGAAGTTAAAGCTCACTTCTCGAGGCTACGGCCGTTGATTCAGGGCAAGCATGTGTTGATCTGGACGGACAACATTTCGATGGTAGCCTACATAAAGCGCCAAGGCAGTTTATGCTCCCATCTCATGTCACAACACATCCCAGGCAACGTCACAGCAGATGCTCTGTCATGGCAGTTAACGCCCAGGGGAGAGTGGAGACTCCAATCTCAGGAGGTCAAGCTGATTTGGAGTCAATTCGGCAAGGCACAAGTAGACCTGTTCGCCTCCCATGAATTTTAATGAGGCTCCACTCTCCAATATTCTGTGGGAAACAGGGTGTTCCAACCCCACAAACAGCACTTTTTGGTCAGTTTCAGCACAATTTGAGCGAAGCACCAATAGACTGCAGTTCGTTTATGGGATACCAAAACCCAGAAGGGGCAGGCAGAGTGTTTGTTTGTAAACTGTAACATCATCTATAGGTCAAGCACTAGGAAGAGTAATCAAGCTTGAAATGTGATTGTACCTAGGTACTGCAATGGCGAGTTTATTTAAAGAAACAGACAATCTGATTATAATTATTGAAACAAGTACTGTAGTAATTTGGTAAGCAATATCCATCCATCCATCCATCTTCAACCGCTTATCCGAAGTCGGGTCACGGGGTGGTAAGCAATATAAACTTTCTAAAACAGTCTAGAATTTGAATCTTTGTATAATGCCACATCAGCCACCCGCATGCAGTTACATTTCTAAATGCAGCAGCTTCAAGTGTAGAAATATAGAACATGACCAAATTTTTCCTTTTTCCTCACACACTTACTTTGTGCTCTTCTAAATCTCTCTTTCCCTAAGGAATGTGTGTTAGCTCTTTAATGCCTCTCCCTAGAAACTGCCCTCCCAAGATAAACAGCAGTAGTCCAGCCAGCCCTCCACCTTTCCCAGAGGGCCAAGTTTCCCTTGAGCACGTGAGAGAGTGGACCTGGCCTCCTTCCCTGTATGACAGGCCTGCAGCTGCTCTGCTGTAACCGAGCATACACCAACCCCTTTCTCTCTACACATTGATTGGCTCAGGTGCTCTTGTTTGTGTGTAATCTGTCCAGTTCTGGGGTGTTTACTCAGTTGGTCTATTTAGTGTACCATTTTATATTTTTGAATGTGTGTGTGTTTGCAGGCGCTATTGCTGCATTTTTTTTTTAACTCCACCCTTAAGGGGATAGTTCAGACAAAAATGTAAATTCTTTTCATGATTAACTTTCCCAGATGTGCATGAATTTCTTTCTTCTTTAGAACACAAATAAAGATTTTCAGAAGAATATCTCACATCTGAAGGCCCATACAATACAAGTGAATGGGTGCCAACATTTTAAAACTCCAAAATCCACATAAAGGGAGCATAAAAATAATCCATAAATCTCCAGTGGTTAAATCCATGTCTTCAGACATGATATGATACGTGTGGGTGAGATATAGTTCAAGATTTAAGTCTTTAATTATCATAAATTCTCCTCCCTACCCAGTAAGGGGGTGATATGCATGAAGAATATGAATCACCAAAAACAGAAGAAGAAGAATGTGGAGTTGAAAAGTTATTGACTGAGCAGGAAGGAGAATTTATAGTGAAAAAGGACTTAAATATTTATCTGTTTCTCACCCGCACCTGTCATATCGCTTCTGAATATATGGATTTGGAGTACTTTTATGTTGCCCTTTTGCAGATTTTGGAGCTTCAAAATCTTGGACTTGCACTTCAACTTGCATTGTATGGACCAACAGAGCTGAAATATTTTTTTTAAAAAAATCTTAATTTGTGTTCTGCAGAAGAAAGAAAGTCATACACATCTTGGATGGCATGAGGGTGAGTAAATGAGAGAATTTTCATTTTTGGGTGATCTATTCCTTTAAATTCAGCAGGAATTTGCATGTAGATATACATTAGTGGCAAAAAATATTGGCACCCTTGGTAAATATGAGCAAAGAAGGCTGTGAAACTAAATCTGAAATTGTTTATAATTTTTGATCTCTCATTCAAAAAAAATCGAACATTTACTTGAAGTAAAACAATTGAAAAAGGTGAAATATCTCATTATGTAATAAATATTTTTTTCCAAAACACATTGGCCACAATTATTGGCACCCCTAGAAATTCTTGTGAGTAACATATATCTGAAGTATATTCCCATTCATATTTAAAGATGTTTAATGCACTTGGGTGACTTGCCATGATTTCCTGTTTCACAGGGGTATAAATATGAAGTAACCCACAGGCCAAATTCCCTTAATCATCAATCACAGTGTGTTAGACTAAGAATATAGTTCTGATGTGCGGCAAAAGGTTGTTGAGCTTCACAAAATGGGAAGTGGCTATAAGAAAATCATTGAAAATACCTATTTCCACCATCAGAACAATAATTAAGAAGTTCCAATCAAATGGAGATGTTAAGAATTGGCCTGGAAAAGGACATGTGTTTATATTGTCTCCAGGATAGTGCAAGTGGACAAAGAATCTCCATGGATCACAGCTGGAGAATTGCGGAAATTAGTCCGAAAGTAAAAAAAATATATAAATCACCTACATCACCACAAGTTGTTTTGGAGGTTTTCAAGAAAAAAGCTTCTGCTCTCATCCAACATCAAACTCAAGCATCTTCAGTTTGCCAGATACTACTGTAACTTCAAATGTGACTGGGTTCTATGGTCAGATGAAACAAAAAAAAGAGCTTTTTGGCAACAAACACCAGAGATGGGTTTGGCATACACAAAGATGAAGCACCCAGTGATAATGGTTAAATGTGGTGCTGCATCTTGAATGTTGTGGGGTTGTTTTTCTGCCAGAGGTCCTGGGCATCTTGTTCGGATACATGGAATCATGGACTCTATTAAATACCAACAGGTAAAAAATCTAAACCTGACGGACTCTGCCAGAACGCTTAATTGGCCCTGGTTGGATCTTCCAGCAGGACAATAATCCAAATCAAACATCAAAATCAACACAAAAATGGGTTCACTTAAATCCACAAAATCAAGGTTCTGCCACGGCCATCCCAGTCCCCTGACCTGAACCCCATAGAAAATTTGTGGGGTGAACTGAAGAGGAGAGTCCACCAACATAGAACTCATAATTTGAAAGATCTGTAGAGATTCTGTATGAATCTGAGAATGTTCTCAGATCCCTTGCCAGGTGTTCTCCAACCTCTTTAGGCATTATAAGAGAAGCTTTTATCTTGGCAAAGGGAGGTTGCAAAAAGTATGGGTGCCAATAATTATGGCCAACGTGTTTTGGAGAAACATTTTTTTTAATAATGAGATATTTCCCCTGTTTCAATTGCTTTACTTTCATTTAAGGTTAGATTTTTGTGCATTTTTAAAACAAAAGATCAAAAGGCCAAACAATGCAGATTGTTTTTCACAGCCTTCCATGCAAATATTTACCAAGAATGCCAATATTTTTGGCTACTACTGTAGCTGCAGGCCGGAGACCACAAAAAGGGGGTGAAATATCCAAAAGAGGGTGGGGTTATGAAAAAGGAGACAAAAAATAACACCATGGCAGGTATAGATTACCAAAAGAGTACCAATTTTCCTATATTGTTTGTAGATGAAATTCATTCATCATTCTTCGTGAAATCTACTGATTCCTTTGCGTAGAAGCTGTCAGGTGTATTCACTTGGGGCAAAAATAGATTTATCAGATTCGTCCATTTTATAAGCCAGCAGGGTTAAGGATATATTAGCTAATATCTCTGGCATATACACTCACCTAAAGGATTATTAGGAACACCATACTAATATTGTGTTTGACCCCCTTTCGCCTTCAGAACTGCCTTAATTCTACGTGGCATTGATTCAACAAGGTGCTGAAAGCATTCTTTAGAAATGTTGGCCCATATTGATAGGATAGCATCTTGCAGTTGATGGAGATTTGTGGGATGCACATCCAGGGCACGAAGCTCCCGTTCCACCACATCCCAAAGATGCTCTATTGGGTTGAGATCTGGTGACTGTGGGGGCCATTTTAGTACAGTGAACTCATTGTCATGTTCAAGAAACCAATTTGAAATGATTCGAGCTTTGTGACATGGTGCATTATCCTGCTGGAAGTAGCCATAAGAGGATGGGTACATGGTGGCCATAAAGGGATGGAAACAATGCTCAGGTAGGCCGTGGCATTTAAACGATGCCCAATTGGCACTAAGGGGCCTAAAGTGTGCCAAGAAAACATCCCCCACACATTACACCACCACCACCAGCCTGCACAGTGGTAACAAGGCATGATGGATCCATGTTCTCATTCTGTTTACGCCAAATTCTGACTCTACCATCTGAATGTCTCAACAGAAATCGAGACTCATCAGACCAGGCAACATTTTTCCAGTCTTCAACTGTCCAATTTTGGTGAGCTCTTGCAAATTGTAGCCTCTTTTTCCTATTTGTAGTGGAGATGAGTGGTACTCGGTGGGGTCTTCTGCTGTTGTAGCCCATCCGCCTCAAGGTTGTGCATGTTGTGGCTTCACAAATGCTTTGCTGCATACCTCGGTTGTAACGAGTGGTTATTTCAGTCAAACTTGCTCTTCTATCAGCTTGAATCAGTCGGCCCATTCTCCTCTGACCTCTAGCATCAACAAGGCATTTTCGCCCACAGGACTGCCGCATACTGGATGTTTTTCCCTTTTCACACCATTCTTTGTAAACCCTAGAAATGGTTGTGCGTGAAAATCCCAGTAACTGAGCAGATTGTGAAATACTCAGACCGGCCCGTCTGGCACCAACAACCATGCCACGCTCAAAATTGCTTAAATCACCTTTCTTTCCCATTCTGACATTCAGTTTGGAGTTCAGGAGATTGTCTTGACCAGGACCACACCCCTAAATGCATTGAAGCAACTGCCATGTGATTGGTTGATTAGATAATTGCATTAATGAGAAATTGAACAGGTGTTCCTAATAATCCTTTAGGTGAGTGTATAGTTCCAACTTTTTATTATGTAAATAAGATTTATGTTACATCTCAAATGACAATAACATTTATATTAATGTTAATACTAATAAGTAAATCCCCTTACTCATTATCTCAAATGGCTCATGTATGTTTCAATATAACGCTGTTGCTATATCTTCAATGGTGGATTGGAGCAACCGCCCCTATTTGGAGCAATGTCTGCAGCTATACACTTCTCACAAATTTACTGGTAGCTGTCTGTCTTAATTTTTCTGATAACGTGTATAAACCATATACAAATTTAAATGGTTATTCAAACACCAGTGTTGAGTATGTAAACAACTTCTATAAAATTATAGGTTACCTCACTAATATGCAGGAGATAATGTTCAGTCAACTGGTCATTATCGCAAAATAAACTTCTTCAAGGTCTCAACACCCTGTCAAGGTTATTGCCGTAATGACAAGCTGGCTGTACATTGCCCTGCTCCCGACACAGCTAATGTACTTACTAAATATGTAAATAAATAGACATGAAATATTGATTTGAGTTGCAATTGTTTCATTATGTGAGATTTGTACGACATTGCTGGCCAGGGACATTGATAACAAATAAACAGTGTACAACTTTAAAACAGTTCACGCTCACGGGCAAGGAAGAGGCGAGAAACCGGCTTGACATACAAATAATAGTTTTAATGAAAAACTCAAAAGACAAACACACAGGACGACGGACATGTCCATAAGGATCTCTCTCTCTCTCTCACACCGCCCTCTGCGATCGGCCTTTATCTCTCTCTCCGGCTTGATTAGCCTGATACGGGACCGGGTGTGTGGAGTCATGACCCAGCCCCGCCCTCTGCCGTGCCACAACAACAAATATTTTTTTGTGGTCATATCAATTATATCAGAATTAAGTGTTCCAGATAGCTGTGCAATAAGGTCAAAAGAAATATGAAATATTGACTCTTATGTGGATTTTTGACTGGTCTGATCAAGCACATTTGTGCTTTCACATAGCTGTGGGTGTGTTTGTGATGATTTAGTGTTGTGAAATGGAGATGTCCGTATGCAAGTTTGACTGTGTGTGTGCATGTGTGTATCTCTCTCAGAGCCTGCAGCGTAGACTGTGATCTTTAGACTGAAAGATGGGCGGCAGCAGTAATCCTGCACTCCTCCATAATCCTCTTTTCAAAGACACTGCCATTCTTCAGCAGCTCAGATAAGGACCCAGACAGATCAGTGCTGACAGCTTTACAAATGTGGCATACAGGGCAGCCAGGCTCTTTAACATTAGCGTTGATCCTGCAGCATAAACAGCACCACCAAAAACATACCAAGAACATGTGCAGGGATAAAGTTATGACATAAAGGTGAAAGAGCTGAGGTCTTTGAGAAGATCCAATTTAGTATTTGCACAGAGTTTGCAGTGATGATTGCAGTAGAAAAATAACAGACAACATGATGACAGACAAGAGAATATCTCAATACTCATTAATGATGATCTTTATAAAAAAGAACAACATTAAAAGAATGTTGTTGGTAATGTTAACATCCAGTCCTCTAATCTGATGGGAAATCCAAGAGTGCTGATATTTAGTATAATAGCACAATAGGGATCAGGGTGACCAGACGTTGTGATAAAACCAGGACAGTCCTGATTTTGTGAGATAGAGGTATGGTCGGAACGCCTTTTGTCCCAATAATCAGTCTTAGCTTAAATGTTTTACGAAACTGACATTTCTGTGCTTCGTGCTTCATCTGTCATGAACAAGCGACAAGTAATGAGAGAACTGTTCATTTCCGCTGTCAGAATCAGCAGTACTTTCTCAGAGTACCTCCCAGCCTGTGCTAAACGTTCCCCCTCTGCTCCCACCCTCCTCTGCTGCTGTTGTCTGCCCATAAGAAAAATCTTCTCACTTGCTTGAAGCAAAAAGAAACATGGAAGGATAGGTGATATTAGTACAGGTCAATGTAATCAAATGGCAAAATAAATGGAAAAATAAAATGCATCTGCTTCATATAGCATACTAAATCTTCTCATCTGACATAGGCAGAAGTCAGTAGAACTGAACACAGTACCAAATGAGCCAAATGTCCATTTTTCTTTTGGTTGAAAACAACTGTGCAGAATTGCCACTGCTACACTATAACAAAGCTGTTACTGTTTTATCTATCGCTGTCAACAAAGTGCAGTAGAAAATGAACATATATTGTGTGTGCTGGGCTTTGCTTGTTCTGTCAGCTAATACTGGGGAATTGTTAAAGGGAGCTGTTTAAAAAAATGTCCTCCTCTTTTCTCCCCAATTGGGAATGCCCAATTCCCAATACGCTCTAAGTCCTCGTGGTGGCATAGTGACTCACCTCAATCTGTGTGGTGGCGGTCAAATCTCAGTTGCCTCGATGTCTGAGACCGTCAGTCTGCTCATTTTATCATGTGGCTTGTTGAGCGTGTTACCACCACGCACAACTCACCACGCGCCCCACAAAGAGTGAGAACCACACATTATAGCAACCACGAGGCAGTTGCCATATCACTCAACCCTCCCTAAACTTTTTTGTTTAATTACGTATTTGACACTTAGATGTTTGTACAAATCTACAAACTTTCACTTATATAATAATTAGGGCTGTCAATCGTTATTTTTTTTTTAATCTAATTAATTACATGGTGTCCCGATTAATTAATCATGATTAATCGCATTTAATCGCATATACAAATATTTGCTGTGAAAGCCCCTCATATCATATATATATATATATATATATATATATATATATATATATGATTATACATATTTATATCAATATAATGATTATACATATTTATATCAATATAATGATTATACATAGTTATCTTTAAATATTAAAACATTATATATATATAAAATATTCAGATAATTAAAATGCTTTAAATTCTTGTAGCAGAAGAGTTAATCATTGATAAGACAATACAAAAAGCAGCTTTAGAATACAATGTATTGTTTACTACCATATTATTGATCATAAGTCAATCATTGGCATACAGTTCACAGCAATCCATTTCGCAAGTGAATTTGTCAATCAGTTCAAGATTTATTATGAGGGCTTCTTTAAGGACCCGTCAATTTACACCTGCATCAGACATTTTTTACATTTTTTTTTATTAATGCTTACAAAACTTTTACATCTTGAGCCAAGAGGTATATTATAACAAACAACAACAAAAATGAAAATAAGTAGATAAACAGTTTAAATAAAAATATAATTTTTTTTACATATTTCAATACACTTTACAGCTTTCTTGTTACTCAAATTGGAAATTGTTCTTAGGTGTTGCTGAACCTCTGAATTAAAAATTAAAACTCATGGTTTATAACCACCATACTTACATTTATGAATACTAAACTTTGCCAACAAAAGCAGAAAATGTATCAAATAATATTCCTTATGAAGAGACATGTCATAGCTAAAAAAAGATTAATAAAACATTTTCAAAACAAAGTTGAAAGCTGGGAATAATATGATCTCTAACAATCCAAAAACATGTAGAGTACTTTTTTGGACTACTCCAAAATAAATGAAAAAAATTTCCGCCTGCAGACCACAAAATGTACAGAATATATCGACATCACAATTAAATCTCTCTACAAGAAAATAATTAGTGGGGTAGTACTTATAAATAAGTTTGAAGGAAATTTCTTTGTTCCCCGTCTGTCGCTCACTTCGACGTCATGTCGAAGAAGCGACACTAGGGGTCTCTCTTGAGCGCCGAAAGGTGCCTCTGATCTATGAAAAAAGGCCAATGAGAGTTGGCGAACAGTATTTGCATACCCCGCCCCCGGACATACGGGTATAAAGGCGAGGGAAATACGCTCGTTCATTCAGTAATTTTCTTCGGAGCCGATGGTCGTGTATGCAGCCAGCTGCGTGTAACACAACTTATATCCTGCTTCTATCCTCTGATGCTCTGCTTTGTTGTTGGATCTATGGCGCACTTCAGTGGCTTTTCTCTTCACTGCACGGTGTGCAGCTTTGCCCCTGGGCGCTTCGACAGCGCAGAGTTTGAAAGAGTTACATTGAAAGAGTGATTTTCTCTGAAAGAGCATTACACAGCGGCGTTGAACGTCCTTTTCAGGACCTGTCTTTATAAAGATGTCATTTCCTCCCCTGTGTAGTTTCTGGATGCGGTGATTTCTCCCCACCTCTCACGGTCATAAAAGCTGCCTTGCATGCCTGGGCTGCGATCACATGCAGGCAGCGTTTTATGAATGATTCATGTTCTCAGTCCGAGAACATAGCCATGGCAACATTGCGGTCGCGCGGCTTTCTTTTGTAATGAGAGAAAGCCACTTCAGCCGCCCCCCGCGCCTCGCCTCCTTCCAACAGGATTGACGTAGACGCTGCGGGCGATGAAGGCGATTTGGGGACAATGACGGGCTCTGTTCGCCGGGTAAACCCCCTCGAACGCCACGCCACGGCCCTTCCTGCAACCAATGCCAGGCCAAGGCACTTAAAAACTTTCACCTTGGGTAGTCCTGTTCTTGATGTGCTGCAGGAACTGCGCTGGATGACCAACCGCGCCCCCGGGCCACGGAGGTCAGAAGCGTCGGCACTCGAACAGGTGATGGCCACCCCTTGTGGTCCAGAAACGCATCTGTGGACTGAACCTGGTCGAAATGCGGGAGGTAGACAAGGCACGCCTTCTCCCACACCCCCGTCTCCCAGCTCCATCCGTTCGGCGCCACCGTTGACGACTCTGCCCAGCAGTCCTCAGCGGTGAAGCAGACGGACACCATCTCACATCCTGCCCCGCCACAAGCCTGCCGCCATGGGCCACGCCCCGTCTGCTTGCCGAGGGCGTCCTCCTGTGGCTATGAAACACCCTGCTCCGCCTCAACCCGGAACCAGCTCTCAGCCCCAGCGTCGAGCACCCCGCAGGAAGCAGACGGCCCCATCTCACGGACCCCCTCGAGGACCCGGAAGGCTCCCAGGTGCTCCGTTCGACCCAGGGACCAAGATGTTAGCTCCGGAGGTGGTAAGACCGCTCTGTCCCCGGTGGAGGGCCGGGAGGAGAATTTTTTTGTTGCATTAGTTTTCACATTCTCATATTCTCTGTAACAAGCTATTTCCTTTTGTCTCTGGGTCACCTGGCCCGCAAATGCCGTTCTCACGGCACTCTGCCGCCAGATCTCAACAGTCCCGGCATCCTGGACACGGACCACCTGCCTCAGTGGCTAACCCGCCCCCTGCCGGGTGTGCGGAGCAAGGTAAGTGCTTGAGTCTTTTCTCAGTACCCCAGCTGCAGGTCACCCTGTCGCCGCCCCGCCAGGTATGTCAAAATAATCGTCCCCTTGGTGCCCCTAGTGCGGAATTGGACGCGTGGCTCTACAATTCCCATCTCGCTAGCTGGCCCAGCGTACATGCCAGGTCCCTGCGCGTGGAAATCGCTACACTCTTATTCAAAGACACGATAGAGCCTGTCCCTCCAACCGAGATGAAGAAGGGTCTCTACAGCCCTTACTTCATCATACCCAAGAAAGGTGGCGGTTTACGACCGATCTTGGACTTGCGAGTTCTCAACCAAATGTTGCACAAACTCCCGTTCAAAAATGCTCATGCTTAACCTGCGTCTGGCATCTAGATTGGTCCGCAGCGGTAGACCTGAAGGACACATACTCCCACATCTCAATTTTGCCTCGACACCGCCCCTTTCTGCGGTCTCTGTCCCCTCGTGTCTTCACGGAAGTCGCAGAGGCAGCTCTTACCTATTTACCTATGCACCCACAGAGACCAGGTGCTCAAGCACCTCAGCCGTTTGGGGCTTCAGGTCAATTGGGAAAAGAGTAAGCTTACTCCAGTTCAGAGCATCACTTTTCTCAGCATGGAGTTGGACTCAGTCTCAATGTTTGCACGTCTCCTCAACGAGCGTGTGCAGACAGTGTTGAGGTGCCTTGCCGCTTTCAGGCCGGGCACAACGGTCCCCTTAAAAACTTTCCCAGAGGCTCCTGGAGCATATGGCATCCTCTGCGGCGGACGCGCCGCTGGGGTTGTTGCATATGAGACCGCTTCAGCACTGGCTTCAGACTCAAGTCCCGAGATGAACATGGTGCCGCGGCACGCACCGTGTGAACAATCACCCCCGCCTGCCGCCAAACATCCAAACCCTGGACAGACTTCTGTTTCTTATGGGCTGGAGTACCCTTACAGCAGGTGTCCCGACGTGTCTTGGTCACGACTGATGACTCCAGATCGGGTTGGGGCGCCGTATGCAACGGGAACGCAGTGGCAGGCCATTGGAAAGGGGCCCAGCTGCGTTTGCACATCAACTTCCTCGAGTTGTTGACCATCCTTCTGACCCTGCGGAAGTTTCTCCCGTTAGTTTGAGACAAACATATCCTGGTCAGGTAAAAGGACAGCACCACTGCGGTGGCGTACATAAATCGCCAAGGCGGCGTACGCTCCCGCCACGTGTCAAAACTCGCCCGTCATCTCCTCCATTGGAGCCAGCAGCGACTTAAGTCAACCTCAATGTGATAACGGATGTGCTGTCACGACAACGCTTGCCTGGCGGAGAGTGGAGGCTTCACCCCCACTCGGTTCAGCTGATCTGGGAACGGTTCGGCAAGGCCCAGGTAGACCTGTTTGCCTCCCGAGAGACCTCCCACTGCCCGCTCTGGTACGCCCGCTCAGAGGCTCCCCTCGGGGCAGATGCACTGGCGCACAGCTGGCCAGTGGGGCTGCGCAAGCACGCATTTCCCCCAGTGAGCCTTCTTACACAGGTACTGTGCAAGGTCAGGGAGGACGAGGATCAAGTCACTCTTGTGGCTCCCTACTGGCCCACCCGAGCCCAGTTCTCGGACCTTGTACTCCTCGCTACAGTCTCTCCCTGGCGAATTCCCCTGAGGAAAGACCTTCTTTCATAGGGACGGGGCACGCTCTGGCATCCACATCCAGACCTTTGGAACCTCCACGTCTGGTCCCTGGACGGGACGCGGAAGATCTAGCTAGCCTACCACCCACAGTCGTAGCCATGATCAAACAAGCCAGAGTCCCTTCTACTAGGCAACACTACGTCCTGAATTGGTGTCTGTTTGTGAATTGGTGTTCTTCCTGGGCAGAAGACCCACAGAGGTGTGCAGTTAGGTCAGTGCTCCTGTTCCTACAGGAGGGGTTGGAGGGGAGGATGTCCCCTTCCACCTTGAAGGTGTATGTCGCCGCTAGCGCAGCTCACCACGACCCAGTAGACGGCAAGTCCCTGGGTAAGCACGACTTAATCGTCAGGTTCCTAAGAGGTGCCCTGAGGCTAAATCCCTCCCGGCCGAACCTGTTCCCCTCCTGGGATCTGTCGGTGGTCCTCGCCGGTATTCAGAGATCCCCCTCCGAGCCACTAGAATCAGTTGGCTCAGGGCCCTCTCTTTAAAAAGACGGCCCTGCTGATCGCGCTTGCTTCCATCAAGAGGGTCGGGGACCTGCAAGCGTTCTCTACTAACGACACTTGCCTGGAGTTCGGACCAGCAGATACATATGTGATCCTAAGACCTCGACCGGGCTATGTGCCCAAGGTTCCTACCATGCCCTTCAGAAGATCAGGTCGTGAACCTGCAAGCGCTGCCCCGAGAGGAGGCAGACCCAGCCCCCTCACTGCCGTGTCCAGTACGTGCTTTGCGTGACTACCTCTTTGTCTGCTTTGGGGGACAGCAGAAAGGGAACGCTGTCTCCAAACAGAGGCTGTCCCACTGGGTAGTGGACGCCATTCAGTTGGCCTATCACACCCAGGCCGTGACTCCCCCCCTAAAAAGCGGGTCCAAGCCCACTCCACCAGGAGTGTGGCGTCCTCATGGGCACTGGCTAGGGGCACCTCCCTAGTAGACATTTGCAGAGCTGCGGGCTGGGCAACACCTAACACCTTTGCGAGATTTTACAATCTTAGGGTCGAGTCAGTCTCGTCCCATGTTTTCTCAGGTGACCTGCAGCTGGGGTACTGAGAAAAGCCCGTAGGTACACGTCGACGGTCTGACCGGGTGAATCGCTTGTGTCCAGCGCCCTTTCCCTCTGTCGAGGTAAAACAGTGCGCCCAGCAGACCCCTTTTAGGTTCCTGGTTGATTCTTCTCTAGCCCTTTTGGGTCCGCAACAGTTCAGCGGAGGAACTTGCCGGCCCAGTCCACTACGGGTACCCCAGGCTACCCCTACTGGAATAGGTACTCCACAGGTTAGGCCTCCTACGCGGACTCCTCCTGTATGTACTTCCGTGGTACAGTCACCTTACGAGCTGTCCCGTGTCTCCCTTAGGCAGTCCTTCGCTGCCCTCTGGTCGCCGTGTTGTAGCAACTCCCCCCTCCTCGAGGTTGGATCTACCACCGCGCCATTCTTCCCACATGTGACCCAAGAGGCCATGTGATGTATTTTCGGCACCTCTACCTCCCCTTTTGGGTGGGTGTGGCCTCCGCAGGGTCTTTTCCCCCTGAAAGAATAGGAATTCGGGTAAGACCCCCTTCCCTCGATGCGGT
Source organism: Moxostoma hubbsi (assembly GCA_032164185.1). Classification (NCBI taxonomy): domain Eukaryota; kingdom Metazoa; phylum Chordata; class Actinopteri; order Cypriniformes; family Catostomidae; genus Moxostoma; species Moxostoma hubbsi. The sequence goes on from JAVLUX010000001.1 coordinate 67,045,917, forward strand.
AAGGGCCCCGGCTGCTCTTGCTCTATGCTGAGAAAACATAGAGAGAAAAGAGGCCCAGCAAGGCTTGGCCTGTTCCCTAGTTGGGAGCGTCACCTTGTTCCCCCCTAGGGTAACCAAAAGGATTCTGATTACATTTTGGGGTCATTGGGGAAGAGTACGTGCAGCCTGAACACAGTCGGTTGCTTGTGCATGTAGAAAACCTGCCTGCTTCTCAGCAGTACATGTACACGGCTCAGTGCATGGCGAGTTTTGAAGTGGACCCCTAGTGTCGCTTCTTCGACACGACGTCGAAGTGAGCGACAGACGGGGAATGTCTCGGTTACGTATGTAACCACCGTTCCCTGATGGACGCTGAGCCGAGCCGCTGAGGTGCCCAGAACACTCCCGGCTCCTCAGAAAAATCCTGAATGAACGAGCTTATTTCCCTCGCCTTTATACCCGTATGTCCGGGGGCGGGGTATGCAAATACTGTTCGCCAACTCTCATTGGCCTTTTTTCAGAGATCAGATGCATCTTTCGGCGCTCAAGAGAGACCCCTAGTGTCGCTTCTTCGACACAACGTCTCGTTCCCTCCATCAGGGAACGGAGGTTACATACCTCCGTTCCCTGATGATTAAATATTTATGGGGTGATTAAATATTTATGGGGTAATTTCCAAATTTTGCACCATCTCAATCCAGCCACACCCTGCATCAGACATGCTTGTGTAGTGTCTCGGGTGCGTTGCATCATAAACATAAAATGTTTAGGTCACTGTGTCAAGTTAAATATAGTTTAATACTCAATCTTTAAAAACATATTGAGATCCCTTAGTTTGCATTTGCGCTCCTTCAAGTGTTTTAAACGCAAGAACGGAGTGCACGTTTGTGTTGTTCTGCCTACTGAAGTGTTTTGTTCACTGTATAAACTGCGCGTTGCTCATACAGCTGAAATTTCACTTACTGCCCTCTGGAGTAAACAGGTGGTACTACAAGTTTGCATTTTTCAGGAATCTTCCTTATTATGGTCTGTGGGCATGCGATTAATTGCGTAAGTTTTAACGAGTTATTTTTTGCAAAATTAATCAGACTGAATTGACGCGTTAAATCAACAGCCCTAATAATAATATAATATATTACAAGTAATTGTATTGACATAGGTAGTGTGTGTTTAGGGGGTCCAGTTGCATCCTGTTTTTTTGTTTTTTTTTGCTCATCTGGTCATACTGACTGGTTTGCAGCATTTCAGACAGGCTGCCAGTCTTTGTAATGCACTACATTATATCCTGTTTTGGTCTTTCTGGAACTGTTGGTGGAGCAAAAACAGACAAAATAACTGGTCATATTGTTCATCTGAATGTAAATGACTTAATCTTAACCAATATATAAGGCTTGCAGCCTTGTGCCTACAGCCAAACCACAGCTGATGATATTCAGTACAACAGCACTCTTGCTTATATGATATTGTTTAATTACACAACATGATACACTGTAGCTTCTGTGTCTTTATTCCAGAATATTTGAGACCTTCGCTTTGTTCAATCATCTCAAAAAGACAGAACAAAAGCCATTCCCAAAGAGATCTGTTACCATTGCCACAGGCGTTTATTCTGTGTGTTTTGTGATTACACTGTGACTCAGGTACATTAGGCCCCCTTGGCATGAGGGTGTGGGTTTCAAAGGCATCCAAATGGAGGGGAATGGGTAAGAATCTACACCTGGATCTGACAGAATGAATAGGCCCATAGCAGTGGAGTGGAGGAGGTATTTGGGTTAGACTTGTTGTTTATTTGTTGTGCATCTGCTTGGCAGATGCTATCTGTTTTAAGGAGAACCCTCTTCATCTCTTCCTTGTCTTTGCACCACTGTGGTCTGCCCGACCAGACTTCAGCTAATCATTCCTTAAATAATCCTATTAATCTTATTTAAAATTAAGTGTCAGAGTCTTTAAAGGTGAAAGGTGTGCTTTTTTATATATAGATTTTTTTTATTCCAGCTATAAAACACCTTTATAACAAGTTCAATCTGATAAAATATTGTAAATGCTAGCCACACTTTGGCTCTTTTTTGCCATAAAAACATTGCTTATTTGAGGATCCAGTGGTGGTTATTAGTCTAATAATCAATTCTTTTTGCCATTATTTTTGCAATTCCGACACAAGTAATGGCACAAAAAATACATGCTTTACAAATTATATAATGAACTTTGGGTTTGAATTGTCCAATACTGGTGTGCGAGTAAAAATATAATAACACTTTCTGTCCCTCTTACCTGGATCCAATCCGCTCCCTGGCTTTATACGATTAACATTATTTATTGATTCATACATATAACAAAGAAAAACAAAACATATACACTCACCTAAAGGATTATTAGGAACACCTGTTCAATTTCTCATTATCTAATCAACCAATCACATGGCAGTTGCTTCAATGCATTTAGGGGTGTGGTCCTGGTCAAGACAATCTCCTGAACTCCAAACTGAATGTCAGAATGGGAAAGAAAGGTGATTTAAGCAATTTTGAGCGTGGCATGGTTGTTGGTGCCAGACGGGCCGGTCTGAGTATTTCACAATCTGCTCAGTTACTGGGATTTTCACGCACAACCATTTCTAGGGTTTACAAAGAATGGTGTGAAAAGGGAAATACATCCAGTATGCGGCAGTCCTGTGGGCGAAAATGCCTTGTTGATGCTAGAGGTCAGAGGAGAATGGGCCGACTGATTCAAGCTGATAGAAGAGCAAGTTTGACTGAAATAACCACTCGTTACAACCGAGGTATGCAGCAAAGCATTTGTGAAGCCACAACATGCACAACCTTGAGGCGGATGGGCTACAACAGCAGAAGACCCCACCGGGTACCACTCATCTCCACTACAAATAGGAAAAAGAGGCTACAATTTGCAAGAGCTCACCAAAATTGGACAGTTGAAGACTGGAAAAATGTTGCCTGGTCTGATGAGTCTCAATTTCTGTTGAGACATTCAGATGGTAGAGTCAGAATTTGGCGTAAACAGAATGAGAACATGGATCCATCATGCCTTGTTACCACTGTGCAGGCTGGTGGTGGTGGTGTAATGATGTGGGGGATGTTTTCTTGGCACACTTTAGGCCCCTTAGTGCCAACTGGGCATCGTTTAAATGCCACGGCCTACCTGAGCATTGTTTCTGACCATGTCCATCCCTTTATGGCCACCATGTACCCATCCTCTGATGGCTACTTCCAGCAGGATAATGCACCATGTCACAAAGCTTGAATCATTTCAAATTGGTTTCTTGAACATGACAATGAGTTCACTGTACTAAAATGGCCCCCACAGTCACCAGATCTCAACCCAATAGCGCATCTTTGGGATGTGGTGGAACGGGAGCTTCGTGCCCTGGATGTGCATCCCACACATATCCATCAACTGCAAGATGCTATCCTATCAATATGGGCCAACATTTCTAAAAAATGCTTTCAGCACCTTGTTGAATCAATGCCACGTAGAATTAAGGCAGTTCTGAAGGCGAAAGGGGGTCAAACACAGTATTAGTATGGTGTTCCTAATAATCCTTTAGGTGAGTGTATACACTGAATCAACATTTACCCATACAATTACGCCTCCCCAATCACCAACCCCAACCTGACCCTCAACGAACATCCCTGTGGTCACATATAAGTATACATACCAAAATAAAATAAAAAATAATATATATATATATATATATAATCATACACATTTAAATCTATACTTCTCACTCCACAGCCCCTCCCCAAGTGTCCCCCAAAAATGCCAAATAACTGCCCCATTTCCAATCAAACGAATCCCAGATCCCCAGCCTTCTTCATGACACCTCCTCGAAAGCTGACACCCTCCCCATCTTCACGTACCACTCCTGAGAGTGCTCCATCTGACTTCCATCCCCTTCCAAACCCTTGCACCTCTATTTACAGACTTGACATTTTTTATAATCCTAGCCCACAGTCCCTGCTCAAGTGGAAGCGAACAATGAGCCAAATGTCTGAGATTGAATGTATAATAATAAAACAAAAACTTGGGTAGGCCTAGCATACCTTTGTCAATCGTCCTACTGTATGTAACTTATTGAAATGTAAACTGAGACACTTACCATTCCAAATGAAGGACTTCGCTATGCTATCAAATTGCTTGAAATAAGAGAGGGGGACATCTACAGGGAGAGATTGTAGCAGATAGTTCAATTTTGAAATACAATAAATTTTAATAACAGTAACCTTCCCAATCATAGATAAATGTAATGAAGCCCATCTGACCATATCGCTCAAAATGCCCAAATACTTAATGCCCTGTTTGGGCCACTGGAAGGCGCCCAGTTGAAAACTTGTTACTGTGCAGTAGGCTGTCAGAACCAAAGCTTTGGATTTAGACCAATTGAGTCTGTATCCTGAGAACTTAGAAAATAAATATATAATTCTGTGGAGGCATAGCTCAAGTGGGGTCAGAGAAGAAGAATAAAATATCATCTGCGCGAAGCAAAAGCTTATGCGCCATACCTCCTGCCACCACCCCTGGAAAATCATCTTCCTTTCTTATCACAACTGCTAATGGTTCCAGGGCAAGACAGATCAATTACGGGAAATCTATCCAGTGTAAAATAATCTGAATTTAATCAATTTGTTTGTACCGCCGCTACCGGGTGTCTATTAATGAACTTAATCCATCCAATAAAAGTATTTCCAAACCAATATATTTCCAAAATCTTAAAAAGATAATCCCATTCTACTATATCAAATGCCTTTTTGGCATCAAGTGAGATGGCAGCAACTTGAGTCTGATCATTCGCCACTGACCACATGATATTGATGAAACGCAAAGAGATGTCATAACTATACTTAATAGGTTAGCCAAACTTTTTGACAATATTTTGACATCTAGCTGGATCAAGGAAATTGGATGGTAACTTACACTTGCTTGGATCTTTGTCTTTTTAAAGAATCAGACTGATCTGGGCTTGTGTCATTGTTGGCGGAAGCTTTCCATTCTTTAATGATTCCGTATAAACTTGTAACAAAAGTGGAGCCAGTTCTCTAGCGTAAGATCTAAAAAATTCAGGGGCAAAGCCATCTTGTCCCGCAGTCGTGCCTGTAGGCAATGCCTTAATTACCTCACCAAGCTCCTCCAATGTTATCTCAGAATCAAGAGAATTTTTTTGTTCAGTCGTCAGTTTAGAGTTCTAATTGTTCCAAAAAGTTTCTAATATCTTCAACTGTAGACGAAGATGTGGAACTATAGAGATCAAGATAGAATTATTTAAAAGCACTATTAATATCAATGTCAAGGTAAATATTTCACCACCAGCAGATTTCACTGAGGGAATGGTAAAAAAATACACTCTCTGTTTATATATCGACAGAGGTTTTCCTGCCTTGCCCCCCGACTCAAAGTATGTCTGACTTGCCCTGAATAGCCAAACCTCCACCTTCTGTGACAAAATAGTATTTTATCTGTATTTCAATCTGGTCAATCGAGAGAGACAATCCACTCATAATAACATTTGACATATTAGAAAAAAAATTTGCGTGTCAAAAATAAAATGATAAAGACCACATTCCAACATGTGCATTAACCCTGCGCATGATAGTGCCAACCAGCATCCATCCCTTTAAACTCAAACAGTCCATGTATGCCTACGAGAGTCCGTGTGACAACACTGCTGTCGGATTGCTCAAGTCCGGTGCTTCTATACAAATTTTGTGAGTCAGAATTACACAGCAAAAAATAAACTATAAAACAAACTCCAGACAATAAGCGGAATAAACACAAAAAACATGTAGATTCATCCACATAACTGTCCCGAAGGTGTGTTCCTCCACAAAACAAGGAACCAGCACAAAAAAAAATCACTCCAAGGACCTGCAAGAGATATTCCATAAAGCAAACTCCAGGCCACAGGAGGCATAAGCACCAAAAACATGCAGTTTCAACCACAAACTGTCCCAAAGAAATAATATTACACAAAACATACTCCAGCCACTAGGCAGAACCAGCTCAGTTCGATTCCTCGAACAGTCAAGCGTATATTCAGAGAGTCAGGCCCACTAGGCAGAAACAAGAAAATCACCAAATGGCTTACTCACTTCAGAGTCTTTATGAAGGACATCACTTGATGTGGGCATGTAAATTCTCTAAGGCCATCCTTAGTATCTATTCTCAATTTGACTGGAAACATCAGAGCAAAAACAACTTTCCGTTGACGTAAGAGATTCTTGCATTCCTTTAATCTATCACGTTACTCTCTTGTTGATTTCACAAAGTCTGGGAACAAGAAAATGCTGTGGTTCTTACAAGAAAGCTTTTCTTTACTCCTCGCCTCGCGTAATACAAGATCTTTATCGGATGATCTCAGAAATTTGGTCTGAATTGATCGGGGCCTGTCTCCCTCAGCGGATCTCTGAACTGGGACCCTGTGAGCTCGCTCGATTTCCAGCTTATGGCCTGTTATGTCGAGCAGACTCGTGTAGAGCCCGTCCAGGTATTTCACCAATTTATCCCAACCTTCTTTGGCCTCAAGAATTCCAACAATTCAGACATTATTCCACCGGTTACGGTTTTCCAAGTCCTCCAACTTCTCCCACCCATGCTCCAAATTCACGTTATGTTGGATTAACAGCTAATTCCCTCTCCGATGACTCTAGATAATCGATTCATTTCTTGACATCCCCCACTCTTGTAACCACCTTAGTGAATTTCGTCTCAATGGCAGTGATCGATCAATGTATTACAGCAAGATCCTCCAAGTCAGCAACAAACTTTGTGAGCATTTCCGACATGCTCAACGATTCTTGCTGAATTTCCCTCACTTCTCCGGTCAAATCAGCTCCTAGCTTGTGGCCTGCTGCTCAGGGCCATCAGCATGAGCATGTAAATGTCTTTTAATGTCTCCAGAGCCCAAGGATTTTGAATTCTTTGACATATTGTCTGCCTAGAATAATTAACGATCAGGGTGTGTTGGATCTCACCAGTTTATGACATAAAAAGTATTAAAAAGTGAGGAGAGCTCTCGTTCACACATCCGAACCTTGCATGCAATCATATGACTCCCACTCCCTGGCTTTATGAGATTTTACAGGATGTACTTCTCGTGTAATTTGAGTCCTAAACAAACCTGACTATATTCTGATAGCCAAGAAACCATAAATGCTTTCTATGCTACTTCCAAGAACAGGAACATCCATACTAGACGATTCTCCCCAGTCTTTCCCAGGAAATTCCCTGGAGATCTCCCTTAAATTGTGTGACTAAATGACAGAATATCCTTATGACCACCAATCGATGAAGCCGTCTGACACCATTTTATAATTTCCTCTCTTATAATACAAAGTTTAAGTGGTACATGGGAAAAAACTATTCAGAGGTGCTTTGGGAAATTACTGTGCCACAAATAGTGAGGAGATGAATAGTCTGGAACTGGATGCAAACTCCAATCGTAAATCACTCAAGGCCAATAATAGGCAATGGATTAGAGGAATTGTGGAGTAAATAAGCCATAAACACACTCTGTGGCACATGAATGAATTTATTTGGTCACGTGTCCATAAGGAAGTGTTGTTCTTCCTGCTTGTATTACTCTAGCCCAGAACTTCCAGAAAGGGTGGGCTGGGAGGAGCTATGCAGGGAAGAGGGAGGAGGAAAAATATTTGAGTTGCCATCTCAGTGGCACACACACATATTCACTGGAGCATCGACTCTCAGCTGATCGCCATTCTCCAAAAGGCTCTTCAGCTTGAGAGCTTCATTCTGCTCTCAAAAAACACTTGTTCCTGGTAAAATCTCAAAGCTCTGGTAAGTCATATAAGCTGTAACAGAGATGGCTTTATAGTGGATTAGTTTTATGTCCATTCAAGTTTGTTTTGAGTATGCAAGATATTGCTCAATTCATGTGAGTCTCTATTTGATAACTTATTACCATTTTAAGATACTTTGGTAACTTATATAGTAGTGACAATGACAGTAGGGATATTGTATCACTCTCCTTTCATTTCATCATTCATTAATGATGGATGTCTCTTGTGAGACTGATTACCTAGTAGAACATAATGATTGTTTATATGGGATGAGGAAGAACTGTGTGAGTGTAAAGTACCAACTTCCCTGGTATGGTTTGGGGCAATTAAATACAGATAAACTCCCGGTATTTACCCATGTCATTTAAGCTTTTATGATATGCATTAAATTTGATTTGCATTTCTGATAACAGTTTCTCTTAGTTGTTTGATAATGCTGTCAGATTGTGTTTTGCATTTGGGCTGATAACATTGGTTTGTAAAGTTTTCATGTGGGTCTTGACAAAGACAGATGTCAACAGGGTGTAAAACAATAATGATTAGGAAGAGAGGAACTGACTCAGCTTGTGAAATGTGTGTGGGTAAAAACAACTGTGTGGTAATTTTTGTGTCATATCAGCAGGTCCCTGCCTATACAATACAACTTCATTAATCCACAAGTGGTGATTGGATTGTGGGCAAATAGAGTGCAGTAGATAAACAGATGCAGACACTTTTGGCACAAGTACTGTTTTAAGAATTATACAATGTGTAAAAAGAAGAGAAATTTACAATATGCAAAACTTACAAAAATGAAGAAAAATATATTTAAAAACTCTATATAATTTATATTTTGTTTAATAATGTCAAGAACAAGAATATTTACAAGTATACAGTAAGAGATACAGTGTCTCTCTCTCCATCTCTCTTATATCTATTTACTCATGAACTTATTCCAGGCTTAGCTATTGATCAAACTGGATTAATAGGTGACCTCTGCATGTGTGTGTTTGGAGGGGATGATCTGTTTGTCTAGTCCTCTTGGTTTTTTTTTTATGTAGTCACTTGTTTGTTGTCTTGTATTTTGGTAAGTATGTGACTATGGGAAAGCAGAATTGTAAGTTGCAGGGGAAGAAGGTGAAAACAACACATCATCTCTTATCTTTGAAGACACACTGTGTCCATAATTATTTGGTTTTGTGTGTGTGTTTATGAACATGCTTTTTTGTGTGGCAGGTACCTTCTAGGCAGATGTGTATCTACAAGTGTCCATGTGTCTTATGTTTCTCCAGGCATAGTGGATAGAATGTGAGTGACATTTCTCATCGTTACTTTGGCAGGCCTGAGGCAGGCCACATGGTCAGGGTCCATTTAAAGAACCCATGGGTCATAGATTCCTGAGATGAGTCTGACATGGACAAGGTTGATGTGGTTGTAATGATGAGATGATCAGGCCATTTATCTGCCGTTTTACTTGATCAATACATCAGTGAGGAGCGTCTCCCTTTTGTTGCCGAGGATGTGACCAAGGTGATTGAACAGTACTGGATTGAGAGCGAGTGTGCTTTTAAGTTTAGATTGACCTTTATGTAGGGGAAATGGATAAATCACCAAAAGTCGTGTAATTGACAGATCACCCAGGCCTCTGTGGTCTGATACATCTGTCTGAACAGCATTGTACTGTATGAATATCCTTAACCGTTATGTCATTTAACCCTGATATGAAAACTCTAGGGATCTGATTTGGTCTAATCTGATCCTCTGATTGATGTTGTAGAGCGATGGAGGAGAGAAATGTGGAGATTCTGTGGTCATAGTTTGGCCGGCCTGAGAGGACAGCTGGACATCTGATAATCTTTTTATTGTCAAAATGAAAGATGGAGCGATGGGCCTCTCATGCCTCTGTGACACATTCAGGGGTATAACTATCAGTATTTTAGAAAACTTTTGGATAAGCCAGAACAGTATGTATGGACCAGGCCTTGTACTTCAAATCTTACATAAATGTTGATTTCATACAATGCCTTTTTTGGGGGGGTAAAAAGTAATTTTTTGTGCTATTTTGGTTAAGTTATCAGCATATTGCTGTGCATGTAGACATACTCTGTTTCATGTATGTCTAATTTGTTATCATTCGACCGTCAGCCATACTGCTTTCTAAATATCGGCAAAGACTGTTTAACCCAAGATTGACCGCTTGTATTAAAAATGTCCAATATGGCATGTGTAGAAAAGGAAGTCCCGCCTTGCAGGTAAAAGAGACAATCACTTTTTAAATACAGACATCATCTGTTTGTCAACTCGAGAACGTGAATGCACAGTAGGAGGACCAGCCTGTAAAATAGCACTTTTATCTGATATGAGCTAAAGAAGCACAATTTATGATACTATTTTCGTCAGATTTTACTGCTGATTTGAAATATGTTCTTTATTCGTAATCATGACCAACCATTCTGAAGATTTCAGTCTGTAACGCTTTGATGTGCTGGGAATCAAGGAGGATTGGAGAAGTAGGAACAATAAATCCTTTAATCATTAACACGCTGGAGAAGGAACACACGCTGGAGTAGTATCAATCTTAACTATTCAAACATAACAAACATCTCTATAAACACAACAAGGACTGACCCAGACTGACAGAACTAAAAGAGAGAGAGATAGAGATATATATATATATATATATATATATATATATATAGCCTAGGAACCAAACGAGGGAATGACATACAGGTGTGGATAACAATGGAGTGATTAGGGCAGTGACTTGTGGGAAATGTAGAGAGGGACAGAATTTCAATATAAGAGTCCATGAAACAGGTGCAGACAGACTGTGACATTGACCCCCTCTTAAATGGGTGACTCCTGGCGCCCCAAGACAGATGATGGGAGGGAAACAGAAGAAAAATCCCAGGAGGATGATCGAGGCCTGGGAGACGGCTTCAGGGCAGGGACTGGGTCAGGAGGCCTGGGAGGTGGCCGCAGGACAGGGACTGGGTCAGGAGGCCTGGGAGGTGGCCGCAGGACAGGGACTGGGTCAGGAGGCCTGGGAGGTGGCCACTTTAGGGGAGCGGGCGGAAACTGGGGAGAAGGTGCCCGATTCCTTCTCTTTCTCCTTTTGCCAACAGAGAGCATGGTTACGGGGACGGTCGAGGCTACGGGTACTGGCTCTGGGACAGTCAAGGCAACGGGCACTGGGACGGTCCAGGCTACAGGCACTGGCTCGCTGACCGTGGCAGGCATGGGCGCTGGCTCGCTGACCGTGGCCACTACTGCTGACTGCAACAGTGAATCGACCACTGGAAACAGGATAGGATTAGCCCCCCAAAAAAAATTTAGGGGAGCTGCATGGAGTGGAGTTGACCTGGAGACAGGGGCCGTGGAAGGCTTGGGGATGTCCACTGTGGGAGGAGATTCTAAGGCCTCATCCTCCACACTCACAGTGAAAGGAGAGCCGCTTAGCTTCAGTAACGTCTCCACAAAATTGCACAATGTCCAGTGAGGACCCGCCGGAGGCATCCACTCCCTCAGTGCAATATTCAGACCTGCTCTGAAGGAATAAACCAAAGAGTTGTCTTCATAGTGCACCAAATTAGAGATGGAGAAACTCACACACGTGATCCTCGACTGGACGTTCTCCTTGTTCGAGGAGGAGGATTTGAATGGCTGGCAAATTCATAGTTTTGGTCAGTCCTTCTGTTACACTTGGGTGCGCTGGGAATCAAGGAGGATTGGAGACGTAGGAGTAGGAACAATAAATCCTTTAATCATTAACATGCTGAAGCAGAAACACACGCTGGAGTAGGAACAAACTTAACTATTCAAACATAACAAACCAAACATCTCTATAAACACAACAAGGACTTACCCAGACTGACAGAACTAAAGGGTATATATAGCCTAGGAACCAAACGAGGGAATGACATACAGGTGTGGATAACAATGGAGTGATTAGGGCAGTGACTTGTGGGAAATGTAGTGAGGGAGAGAACTTCAAAATAAGAGTCCATGAAACAGGTGCAGACAGATTGTGACACAGTCTTTCCCCATTCAAGTCTTTCCCCATTTCAGTCTTTCCCCATTCAAAAAATAATTTTGCTCTGAGAGGGAATTTGATATCTTCATTGTATCAGCTATTGAAAAATTCTTATTGGTTGATCAATAATTACAATTTGTTCTCGGACCTGGGGGATAATCATTACTTTTCAAAGACTCCATTCAATATATGTACCCCAAAAGTTTTAAATGGTTCCTACGTGTTCTAGATATGTTATTCCCTCAGATACAACCATATTAACTGTTTTACTGCCTATAGAAGTAATAAACAAATTTAGAAGTAAGAACAATCAGGTGGGCTTCTGTATGTCAGTGTGTGATAAATGACAGTGAGGGCAACTGTATTTACAAATGTTTAAGAATCCATACATCCGCTGTAATCACAAATGGAAGATTAATGTTGATAATATCCAGAGGGCTCAGTCACACATTAAGTGGAAGTTGTGTTGCCATTTGGTACAGTACCATCTCTGTTACATTCTAATGATATTGTGTTGAGTTCATCCTGACCTGCTGTGGAAAGAGGGGAAACAGCTGTGCTTTGCCACACATTGAGAAGGCTGCTTGTCTGGCTGTCCCTCACTGATAGAGCTTTGCAGCAGTTATGAATGGAGTAGGTGCAAAAGGTTATCAGGCTTAAGGCTTGAATCCTCTGATGTGTATTTATTGTAATGGCTGGTGTAGGTTGAGTGAGAGCTGTCAATGCAGTAAAAAGCGTCAGGGAAAGCCCTTGGGAATGATGTTAGTTAGCTTGTACTAACACCTTCCACCGTGTAGTGAGAGAGGTCAAAACTTTCATTGTGCGGTCAGACAAATGAGGTTTGTCATCAGTGCAGAGCCACTCAGATTCACTCTAAATACAGCTGAAACAACTCATTATCAATATATCAATTAAGAACTGTCACATGAAACCACTGGTAACATGGAGCTACTAGTTTCTGAACAGTAGTTTTCATGAAAGGGCTCAATGCTGATTTTTTTTTTCTTGCTGGCCCCAGACAGGCCACTAGTACAGATTTGTACTTGCCCTGTTAACAGTTTCACAGGCCCGCTACAAAAGTAAGGATACATTTTATTTATATCAACATATTTTGTATGTGTCAAAATAAATACCTCTACCTTATTAGTGAGCCCTGATGAAATCAGTGCAGCTGTGTTGCATTATAAATCATCTTATCAGACAATCCTTATCTATTTTTCTACTTTGGAAGCATACTAAACATAACTATCAGTACAGTAAAAGATGGACAAAAGAAAATGTTGCTGCAAAGGTAATATTTTACCTCACCGTGTCTTTACTACACTTGGTGGTCATAGTCTTAACCGGAGTATGATTTACACATTCTTCTCTTTCTCAATTCCATACATAACTTCAGCCTTTGTCAGCAGGATTGCTCATGTTTCCATTTGGGAGGGATTCCTGAATTCCCTTTTTACTCATCATGACATCAATCAAGTCTTATTCGCTCAGTCCTTACTCAACACCTGTGAAGATATACACAAGGTTCCTGGATATTGACAGATTGAAGGGTGTAAATCATGTAGCCCGAGGAAAAGAATAATAATTGTAACTTTACACTCACTTTAAGAGTGACTATTTCCTGGCTGTATGTAGCTGGACTTGTTTGTTTTTCATCTATGAAGAAGGAGAGGAGCTGTAATTCTCCAGTCACAGAAAGTCTGACATGCCTTTGTGTAGACAATCTGACTTCCTGGAGTTCTCATCGCCATTCAAAGCCTGGCAACTATTGACCAGCTAAGATAGCATCACTATTACTATTGATCATTCTGCTAACATTAAAGGGATAGTTCACCCAAAAAAAAACTCGCTCATAATTTACTCAACCTCATGCCATCCCAGAGGTGTATGACTTACTTTAATCTGCTGAACTCAAATTAAGATATTTAGAAATAAAAGTGAATGGTGCCAAAATTCAAAAAATCACATAAGGCATCTTTAAAGTTATCCAAAAGTCTCCAGTGGTTAAATCAATGTCTTCAGAAGTGATATGTTAGGTGTGGGTGAGAAACAGATCAATATTTACAGTAAGTCCTTTTTTAGTGAAAATTCTCCTCCCTGCTCAGTCAGTCTCCACTGTAACTTTCACTTACACATTCTTCTTATGTTTTTTGTGATTCACATTGTTCATGCATTTCGGCCCATACTGGGCAGGGAAATTAATTTCTAGCAAAAAGGATCTATTGATGTATTTTTCACCCACATCTATCATATTACTTCTGAAGATATGGATTAAAACACTAGAGTGGTATGGATTACTTTTATGTGCCTTTTTGCACTTTTTGAAGCATCAAAATTTGGCACCCATTCACAAATATTTTTCACCATTACCTCACTTTTTTAATTTGCATTGTATGGTCCTACAGAGCTGAGATATTCTTCTAAAAATCATCTGTGTTCTGCAGAAGAAAAAAGTTTTACACATCTGGTATGGCATGAGGGTGAGTACATGATGAGAGCATTTTGCATGATCTCAAGTAGTGGTGCTTATTGAGTGCTTTTACCTTTTTAAACAATTGGACTTGGCAGTCAATAAAATGTGTGAAAAATTCATCTTCACTTGAGGGTGGGCTCCTTTGACTTGGGTCCATAAATGCCAAAGAATACTTTGGTTTCCTGCCACATCTTGTGCACGTCACACAAAATTAAGTCATTAGCACAGTATGCACATATTGTCCACATGCATCCCAAGTTTTCTAGACATGCAAATAGTCTGCATCTGTGCATGTCACATATACATTCGCCTGCTGTTGATTCTACTAAAAGAGTACTGTATAACAAAGCAGACGTGTGCATGTGTCAAACATGTCTATATGGGCTCACGGTTGAAGTATACTTTGAAATGCTGTGTGCTCGTCCATGCGTGAGATGGAATGGCACGCTGAAAAACGAAATATAGCCTAGCAGCCAGTCAGATCACTCAAGCAATCCTAAGCGACCACACAGAACACCCTAGAAACCATCTAGTAATGATCAGAAACACCCTAGAAACCACATACTGAAGGAACATTCTTAGCAGTGCTCCACTCCAAATAGCACTCCTTAGCAACCACATAGCAACACCCTGGCAACCTCCAATAACACCCTAACATCGGGAAATTTCCCCAGGCAAAAACCAAAATCAACATGATTTATATTATTGTCTGCCATTTTCACATTATCTCACAATTTCTCTATTAATGACAACATTACCTAGCTTTCTCACTCTTTCTCTTTGTTTTGCACCTAACTCTCCCAAATCTCTCTGTTCCTCTGCCTCTCCCTCTTTCATTTTCCCTTACTTGTTTGTTTTTTTCCCCTCTCACGTGTATCTCTCATGTTGGGTCTGTTGTCCCTGCAGTAATTGATAGATGTTCTAAAAGCAGCAGATTGCTTCCAGTCACACTGAATTCCCCTCTAATTACATTGCGGTGTTTCTTTCAGCCAAAATTAGTGAGGTCATTTTTTACTTTCTCTCTTTAACTGTCGACCGCCAAACTTGACCTGTCATCTCCTGACACGTTCGCCTGTGGTTTTTAGGACTTGCTTGTTTCACATTTTCCCCCATTCAGCTTTTTTCAAATCATTTATCACTTATAAAATGAACACTCAATATCTCACATCCACTCGGTGATAAAAACAAAAACAAGAAATAATTTTCCATTCACGTTTTTTGCGGCTCGACCAACAGTCCACTTCACCACTAAATGCTGTGGGGAACATTACATCAGCTCTCAGAAATCAAGACCAGATATTTATTTTTATTTTTTGCCCAAAAAGGTTTATATTGGATTGTATGTTGGTGTGTTTCTGTGGTTGTTGCAGTCTAACGTGGTGTGTATTCATGGCTCACCCCACGTCTTCCATGTTCTTGGTCCAGTTGGCTCTGCACTGAAACCCTTCTGTTATCTCAATCAGCTCACACTCCCGCATGTGCACAAAGCTGTGGGCTGTGTCTGTGCCACCTACGTTCATTTGGCCTTCACATTCCACTGTGTCTGCTTGTGTTTGGTGATCTTATTTTACATGAGACATAAACACTCTGTGCTGTAAGATGAGCATGATATCTACACCTGCTGTACATGTATTGCTCTAAAATAGATTAGACCAAACTCTGATTATTATGATTTGCACGAGAGAGCAATATGTAAAAACATATTCAATTCTTAGCTAAAAAGGAATACTTCACACAAAAGAGGAAATTTTATTCACCCTCATGTCATAACAAACCTGTATGACTTTCTATCTTCCATGGAACATAAAATGAGAAGGTAAGCAGAATGTTCTTGCTTATCTTTTATCAGGCTGTCTAGATCCAAAAAGGCCAAAAAATACCATAAAAGTAGTCCATACAACTTTTACACTATATTCCAAGGCATCTGAAGCCATACTATAGCTTGAGAGAAATTGAAGTCATTGTCCATTGAAAATCTTCCTCTCCACAGTAACTGTCAAATTTCATTTGTGTATGCATATATACAAACTTGCCAAGTCAAGATGCATCCCATGACATAGTCCGCCAATGGTTATTGTGTGTCCCATGAGTTTGGATAAGCCAAACTTTTATTCAGTCATCTAAGTCATCCAGACATCCAGAGTAAGAAAGAGATAAACAGTGTTTTTGGATGAACTAACCATTTACATTCTGTAGGTTTGCCATAATGCGAGTGTAACTCGTATGCTACAGTAGGATGCTGTATACTCTGTGTGTGTGTTTATCTTGCTGAAGCCCGAGGCAGTTAAACTCTTCTGTGAGAGGAGTGTACCACTTGTGTTGGCTTTGACCCTGATGACTCAACAGCCTAGAATTGCTGCTATCTTGGAGGCTTTGTAAGTCTTAACGCTGTTGGTCTCTGGTTGCTCTGGAAGACAAGTTCTCAGCATTGGTTCCTACTAAAGATCAGCAGAGCACAGGGGAATACAAAGATGTGGAGAGAAAAGAATGATGTTCCATTTTGGACACTAAAGCTCTCTCACCCCTAACAGCATGGCAGGGTCCTGAGCAACTGTGACTTCTATTAAAAGCCTGGCCATAGAGAGACAGCTGTGTGTGTATTCATCATTTAAATGCACCACAGAATTTGACCTGGATATGCATTTATTGCTTTACTCCATCCATAAGCCTCTTATAAGAAACAATAACATACAGAGGCATGACAAGCATGTTTAAATAGTTCTCTTTGTGCAGTGATGGCTCACCAACACCATGGTACAAGACATTTGCCAATGCCAGTTCAAACCTACCTTCAACTTATCTGCCTCTCTGCCATTGGAGTCTGAGTCATGTGTTCAGAGTGATATATGTTGAGAGGCTGAAAAAACAGTTAGAAATAGCCAGGGTTGCAGTTGAAATTCTTCGGCCCTGTGGTGCAGAAAGTTCTTTCATCAAGGTGAGCGCTGCCCCTGCAGCTTTCACTGAACGTGCTTAGATGCAATATACAATATGGTACAGCCTTTCTGTGCTGCCCCCAACCCCCTGAAGCCCAGGCCAGAGACAAAAGGCCCAGTTGCTCATTCATAAAAGGCCAGAGTTTAAGGCTATCATATTAAGGCTAACCTGAGTCTCTCAGGTTTTCACATGGACTGTTGCTCCATTAGAGAATACCTCTCTTTTGTTGTATTGTATTGAGTCTCTTCTATCTTAGAAGGAGAAGGAGAGGGAGAACCGTAATGGGAACACAGGGCCAGACAAACAGGCAGGCTACAAAAAGATTAATTAAAAACCAAACCTTACATATGGTTACAAAAAGGAGAATAAGGAAGGGAAAAGAGGCAAATTGCCCTCACTCCCTTAACACAGGAGATCAAGAGATCATGAAAGCATCAGTAAGTAAAGATAGAAAAAAGACAGTGAGAGAAGAATCTAAATTTGGACTAGCACAAATTTGTCTGTCTGTTTATAGTCTGCTGAAATCGGTTTTACTGCATTATATCAAACAAGCTGGACTAAATTGATGCTCATGAGTGTTACAGTAGGATTTAAATGAGCCTGGGCTTGGATCTAGTCTGAGACCAGAATATAAAACATGACAATCTGCCTATAATTCACTCTGTAAAGACATAGCACAAAGCTCTTTTGTGTGTTAGCAAACACAGAACAAGTGGAAAAGCAGAGGGCATTTAAATATTTTCATAAAGTGCCACTGTTTGATGCAACTGAATGTAAAAGATTGCAGCTGTTCTTTCACTCTGCCTTTTTTCATGTGCCTTTTCATAGAGTCACATTTGAATGAAAATTCAGGAGGAGTGTTTGTTGTGAGTGGGGGTAGGGTGCAATTGGTCAGAGTCTCAGCCATCGACCAATAAGAGCTAGACTGTAGCCTTACTCCTTTCTCCTCCCCTAGTGCTGGTCTCTTTCCTGATTGGCTGTTCACACATGCAGCATCTGGCTCTAAAAGTCTAGTAGGAGGGGCCAGTTTTCCCCCATTCGCTCTAGAGTGCTCCAGTATCTTTTATATATGTGGAGCAGAGGGAGCGAGAGGAGGTCCTCCCTCTCTTTGCTTACCCATATCTGACAGCATATTTTTCTCTCTCTCCTTCCTACAGGAATAGAGTCAAGGATTACAAGAAGAAGAGGCTTGGATTTTATAGGAGTGTTTAACAGATCTTATAAATCCGGAGTGTGAGAAAAAAGGACTGAGTTGACTTGGTTCTCCAGCAGTATTCTGCTAACATTTCAGTTGCAAGGACTAAGCATCAACGCTCACTTCAGAATCTACCAAGTCCTGGTGGGTCACTCAGCCGGACTGATGTGGAATGTGACCCTTTATGACCCCATCCCACAAGCCTCTATTCAGTGAGCCGGACTCAGAAGAGAGCAGATAATAGAGGCTGGAAGCTGTTGCTCACACAAGTGAAGCAACAGCAGAAGGAGTGTTCAGACTGGTAATAAAAAAGTTAAATGGGCCTTTGAAGGTAGGGAAAAAGAACTTAAAATACAAAAGAGGAAGAATAAAGAAAAGCGTGAATACAAAAGACCTTCTTTGGACACCTAGACATTCTTCAACGCAAGTAAAACTTTGACCATTAGACATTTCACCCCTTAAATTAATATCATTTCTACCCCATCATGCCAGTGGAAACCCTTCGTCCCACACATGGGGGTCCTTTCACCTCTGCCATGCCGTTCCGTATCCTCAACAAGGGCCCGGACTACTTTCGCAGAGCGCCTGAGACAGGAACACGAAAATTAAGTGCAGTAGAGCGTCTGGAGGCGGATAAGGCCAAGTACGTGAAGAGCCACCAAGTAGCACTCACTAAACAAGAGCCCGTCAAACCCCCAATCATCCGCAAACCACTACTATCACCAAGCATGATGATGCAATGCAGGATAAATACTCCACCAGCAAGGAAGATTACTCGTCGGCTACCTGATGCAGAGAACGGAGGACCAGCACATGGAATATGCAGGGGACCTCAACTCAACCTGGACATCCTAAATAATCTAATTAATGTCTGTGATGGGCCACTTGCATTTCCCCCTACCCCTTCATCATCTTCTCCCTCAGCCTCTTCACCTTCCTCTGGAGGTCAGAGTGTTGGAAGTGGACAATCTGCTGAGCCCCAGAACTGCATCAACTTTAAAGCACAACTTGCTTCTACGCCTAACTCCTCTTGCACCTCTTTGCCTCTTAACAATCAACCCTCACCTGCAGAACCTAGCAGAAGGCCACCACTGGTTCCAGCCAGGACTCCCCGACAGATGCCACAAGGTAGTTATGGGACCCCCAACTCTGTAACTGTACGACGGGTGGATGTGCGACCGCAGGCGGAGATCAGGAAGCCTCAGAGGTTGCTTCTACAACCCAAACCCAGACAGACCCAAACAGCTCAACCACAGATAGCCCAGCCACAGGCACCCCCACCACCCACAACTCCAGCTCAGCACCAGCCTACGTCTGCTCACCCCCCATCCCCCTGCCTGCCCCCCAGCCCCCTGCTTCTGCGCTCTGGTGTTTTACCCCCAGCCTCCCCTGCCTTTACCCGCCTCTCCTCAGCTAGCTCACGAGGGTCACGTCCTGGCTCAAACCGGAAACACCCCACCCTACACCGCTCCAAGTCTGACTTGAGTGACAGGTATTCTCGGGCCACAGCCGACCTGGAGCGTTTCTTCAACTACTGTGGGCTGGACCCTGAGGAAGTGGAAGGTATGGGCAGCGTGGAACGTTTTGCTCGAGCCAGTTCGGACATTGTTTCGGTCTCCAAGCTCCGAAGTGTCAGTACACCAAGTTCAGAGTGTGGAGGTGGTGGTGATGGATGGAGAAGAGAGGAAGAGGAGGATGATGAAGAAGATGATGGGCCCATCAAGCCCGGTGAGCGCGTTCCTTATGGCATCTCGGTCATCGAAAGGAATGCACGTGTCATTAAGTGGCTCTACGGAATCCGACAAGCACGGGACACTTCACAAAACATCTCCAATGTCTAGAAGTTTCTTTCTGTTTGAGAGTACAAGAGAGTACCAGACAAAGACTAAATAATTGGGACAGAAACTTGCAGTATTCTTTTTATTATTGATTATCAGACATATTTATTAAGTTTTTGCTTGAAGATTTATAAATACTCCAACAAATATTTGTTTCATTTTTATTTGGCTTACTATAAGGATAATGTTTATGTTTCATACAAAGGATTTACGACTTGCTGGTTTTGGAGCGTCTTTTAAGCTGCACGGACAATGTACCTCTGTTTGAGAGCAGATGTGGAATACTACAGATTCTCAGTACTATGACTTTGATACATTTTGATTTAAGCAATAACACTAATGCTAAAGGCACTAAAAGAGTGACTGAATGGATGATGATGATAATTTATGATGAAGGCAGCAGTCGATCTGTTGTGCTGGTGCTATTCAGGTACAAAGTCTTTATTAAACAGCAGTGCTGTGGGACCAGTTGCCTAAGCTCATTTCTGTAGGAACCTTAGGAATGGGAATCAAGCAGGTACTTTCTAGTTTTAGAAATATTTGTATTGATTGAAGAATTGAAGAATGATTGACAGATATTTTGGAAGCCTGTGTTATGAGTTCATAATTTGGTCCCCATGGTAGGAAGGTCTCAGGGACGTGCTCAATAAGCTACAGCTATAAAAAAGAGACATAGCCTGCAAAGTCCTACAAATACACACATACACTTAAAACCCTTACTCACTATGCACACACTTTTGCTCTATATGTGTCAAATACACATCAGATGTTCAGTTTAGATGTTTTTGAAGGTGAGACTTCGATACTGTGAAGAATTCAGAGCTTCCATGGAGGCACTGCTCATTTGAAAACATGGCTTGGAGACTGTTAATGTTGAAACATAAACATGTGGGAGCCTCTTGTCAGCATGCACACATGGATGTACATCTGTATTACTGGGCAAAGCACGCTTGCACGATTTGCATTCCCAAAACATGCATTCCAAAGCATAGACATACATTCCATTCAACATAATGTTCATATATGATTTGTGTGGGTTTTGTTGTTGTTGACCGTTCCTTTTGCTTGTCGCTGTGATTTATATATGTTTTGGGGAGGGGTTTATGTCTTGTTTTAGATGTCAGTTTGGGATTGAGAAAGCAAAAAGAACTGAGAGTGTTTCACTCATTACTTAGTAGAATCAAAGATGTTATATCTATTTACTGCAAAGTTTTTGCACTTGAAGTGGAAACAAAAAGCCTTAAAAAGAGGTTGAAAGCTGATGTTAGTTGAATCTGTTCACAAAGACAAGTCAAGTGGCCACACAAATGTTCACTTTTGGTTGAGTTTTGCTTTGCTAAAGGCACAATGATCGAGATGGGTTTTTTTTCCCTAACTACAGCCATACATGCTTGAAAAGGTTAACACAACATTTATTGATTCAAATACATTGTTCTGCCAGCACATTTAGAAAGAATACACACATAGGTACAAACCCTCAAACAGTTCAGTTCAGTAGTCATTGACAGAGGGTAACATGGTGGCTCTGCTTGTGTTCTGGAGTTAACTATTGACTCAGTGAAAGTCGAATGCAAAATAAGTCATCTGAAGTTGTCAATAAACAGATAATGTTTAAGTTGTGATTGCTTCATTCCCATAAGACATGACTATTTTCAGGTTCGTTTTTTTTTTTTTTTTTTTTTTTTTTTTTATCTCAATAAATTGCTCAAACCAGTTCACAGTTTGGTCTGAATGATTAATTTGTAAACCAGTCTGAATTTTAAATGGTTTTCAAAAATCCTTTTCCAATACTTAAGACTGACTTGAAAGGTCATGGAACTTCATTAGTTGTCCCAGTCAACAGTGAATTATTACTAACCTTCAGCAGACATACAGACAATTACAGCCAGTGGGGGATGTGACCATGTGATGACGAGGAGAGAAATAAAGGTGTGATGCTGAAAGGAAGTAAATGGTAACTATGAGAAGAAGGAGAGGATGAAGATGGCAGAGGTGTGATGAACAGCATTTTCTAAAGGCCAATTAGATTTATTTAGGAACCTCTTACTATAATCCAAGAAAAT
Organism: Moxostoma hubbsi; assembly: GCA_032164185.1. NCBI lineage: Eukaryota > Metazoa > Chordata > Actinopteri > Cypriniformes > Catostomidae > Moxostoma > Moxostoma hubbsi. Next base: position 67,068,216 of record JAVLUX010000001.1, read on the forward strand.
AAAACTGTTGGAAGGATGAGCAAGGAAACGAGAGAGACAGAGAGAGAAAGAGAGAGAGAGAGAGAGAGAGAGAGAAAGATTAGTATATGGTAATACTGGTCCCTAGAGATAAGGTGTTTTAGGGGAAATGTGTTTGTAGTGATCTCTTGTGTGCACTGACCTCATATAGACAAATGAGACAGAAGGGACCAGCGACACCAAGGGAGACATGTGCTTATATTTGTGTCTCTTAATCTGCTTCATACATTCAGGGACAACACACACAGACTGAGCACAGTACACACCGCACCTATGAGACTCCAGCAATATATTTTAACATTCATTCTTGAAAAATGACAAGAAATTGTTTAACTTTAAATTCATAAGCCCTCTCTCAATTACATTAAGCACTACACTGTAATACAATAATTTTCTTAATCAGCATTCGTCTTGTTTTCTAATACATATGCTAAATTAAGTTAAATTTACTTGTAAGCAAAAAGAAAAAAAAAAGAAAAAAAAAAGAAGCCAGGTTTAAGACTTGTTTTCAGATAATATATGTTGAATTAAGTTTATTTTTCTTTCCCCCACTGCAAATAGTTTTTTCACCTTTTAAGCATAAACCTCACTTTTATTTTGCAATAAGGTAAGAAAAATAACTGTAATTCAATTTTCACAGTATTCTCAGTATTACAGTATTTATACAGTATTCTATAGTCTTAGATCAGGGATAGTTCACCCAAAAATTTAAATTCTCTCATTATATACTCACCCTCATGACATCCCAGGTGTGTATGGCTTTCTATCTTCACCAAAAACATATTTGAAGAAAAATATAAAAAAATATTTTAGCTCAGTAGGTCCTTAAAATGCAAGTGGATGGTGATTTCACTTTTGAAGCTCCAAAAATCAAAGAAAATCAGCATAAACATTAGCAGTTAAATGAATGTCATCTAAAGTGATACAATTGCTTTTGATGTGAAAAATATCAATATTTAAGTACTTTTTAACTATAATACACAATTAAAAAGATGTCAAACAGAATGTTAGCCTTATAGTCACTATTTACTTTCACTGCATGGGCCTTTACAAACTCAGATTTTAACTGATTTATCTCAATTTATTTTAAAAGCAGGATAATGATCCTGCTACCTTCACCTCAGTATACAGAATGCACTTAGCCTAATTGTTGCAACTGAACATAGGCCTATTTTGTAGTTTGGAGAGTAGATTTATTATTTAATTTATTCAGAGAACAGCCTTTTTCAATTTTGTGTAAAGATTTGTTGATTTTGAATGGTTATTTATTTATATTATTGACCACTAAAGCATGCACAATATGGCATTGCTTTCTTTGTTGTTGCCTGTTCTTGTGATAAATGTAGAAATTAGTGTTTCTACAAAAGTAGTGTTTCCCATCAATTAGGCCTACCTAGACTGTGGCAGCACACATATTTTTACACTTCTCATAATACCATAAAAGATCTATAGCATTGTGTTTTGTGCCGTTGCTTCGGCAAAGGATCTCTCACTACCAGTCAATATCTGAGGAGCAATTTCAACACAGATAACCACTTTTTCTTCATTTCTTATATACATATTTTAATTAATATTCATTAAACACACAGCACATTCAGATACACAAAATTCTTTGGAGTTACCTTTTTCTACAGTATATAAATCTTAATACTTAACAGCCAAATATAGAAAAAATGCCTTAACACAGTTGCATTCACAAATGGATGTATAATAACAAATTACAGGATAATTTAAAGCTAGTGTCAATTTTACAGATTTTAAAAGTTAATTAATCTATAAAATAAAAATTCTGTCATCATATACACACCCTCATGTTGTTCTGAACCCTATACATTTTTATTCTGTAAAACACAAAGGAGAAAAGGCAGAACATTAGGGACTGAAATTCAGAGGTAGGTGATTCAAGTTACATGACTTGACTCGAGTCGCAAACTTAAGGACTTGTGACTTGCTTGACTAAATGAAGAAAATGACTTGACTTTGACTTGAACTGCATGACTTGACAATGACTTTATATTATTAATATTTTCAATTACTTATTCTAAACAGTAATGAAATGTGTTTAAAAAAAATTGTGACCAATTAATTCATATGCAAAAATGTAAACCCGACAGCGCCACTGATCTGCATCTGTGCAGTTAATGCTGCGCTCACAACACGCCAAAATGACAGATGATTGTTGAGTTCCCAAAATAATCTCCTTTGGATATAAAGATTTCAAATTGGACCATGTGAATAAAAAAAGATTTGCCAGATGCACAATATGCAATGCAGAAATATCGGATACAACCACAACAACCTCCAATTTCATCAGACATTTAAAAAACCACAAGCAAAGGTAAGTAGGTAAGTTCATTATCATTTCATTATCCAGAAAGATTAATATGTAAAATTACTGTTCAAATGTTTAAGGGATGTCAGTAAATTAATAATTAAGCAATTAAGTTCACGATTAACCTCATATTTTGTAGAGTGCCATGTTTGAAATTATACCCGACATTGCCTCTAAATGTGTGTGCCTTTTCTAAACCTTCTCAACAGTCAACAATATACCATAACCATTTGTTGGCAATATCTGCAGATCTGCAGTAACAACACTTTATTTAAAATGTGACAAGTAGTATAAAATATAATGGCTTGTGACGAAATCCAAGTGCTCTCATAATGATTATGTCTTCTGAAGTCTTTAACTAAAGCTCTTGAATGCAATACCTTCATGACTATTTCATATAAATGCATCTCTGAAGGGAACTGCCTGTCTTCAGAATGCCTAATTGTAGTGTTGATAAATGTTATATCATAGTTGATAAATGCTATAGCTTTAAGGGTGATGTTACATGGGAAGGTGGGTGTGGTCGGGGTGGACCAGAGTGCAGGGTTGCAGGAGTGTAATGCTAGAAGGAGAGCAATAAAAACAAGGAACACGTTCGGCTAAATCTAGTCTGCATTGTGTCAGTTATTGATAAATCTACATGGTGTCAGAAGGGGTCGAACATGGCACAAGGTCTCCGCCGTATTGATCCGCTAATCTTCGACGAGCACATTGCTGACAACTGGAGCAAATTCGAAAAAGAATGGCGCATATATTGCAATGCTGGTCTATCAGACAAATCGAAAAAGGTGCAGGCGTACACTCTGCTGAATTTAGCGGGCCCCGACGTGGTTAAGAAATCCGAGGCTTTCACGTTTGCAGAGGGAGAGAACAGAGAAGATCCCGACGTATTACTGAAAAAGTTTGCAGAACTATGCTTGCCCACAAAGAACATTATAATGGACAGACACGTCTTCAACACGACTAATCAAAAACCTGGTGACTCCATTCAGTCGTACATTTCTACCTTAAAGTTACTCGCAAAAAATGCGACTTTGGAACTTTAAATGACGAGCTAATCTGTGACCGCATAGTTTGCGGGATTGAAAGTGACGGCGTGCGGAAACAGCTGCTCCGCGAAAAAAATCTGACGTTGGACTCTGCAGTTAATATATGCCTGTTATATGAGCAATCTGAAAGGAGCACAAAAGAACTGAAACACGAGACTGAAGTATGTGCAATACACGATCGCTGCATCAATTGCAACAGATATCACATCCCTGATAAACTCAAGTGCTCTGCTTTTAATAAACAGTGCAACAACTGTGGAAAATGGAACCATTTTGCAAAATGCTGTAGATCGACTCCATCATACAAAACGGCACCACAGTCACAAACTCGTGACTACCATCCTAAACGAACTACTGCACAATTCAGAATCCATAAGCCTAATTGGGTGAATGAATTAGGCACGAATCTGGATGCCCCTGAGGACACTTTCTATTGTGAGACAGTGGATGATGTTTCGCAGAAATGTGAAATATTCACAACAGTGCAACTGACACAGGGGTTTGGCAAATTGAAACTGAAGGTGGACACAGGTGCCAAATGCAACGTTATATCTGCCCACCAGTTACACCTCATTGCACCCTCAGCTCACATAAACACTACTGAAAAAGTTAATCTCATTGCATATAGTGGGCAAACCATCAATACTGAGGGCACAACGATACTAGATTGTGAACAAGGCCAACTAAAATTCCATGTTGTAAATCGCAATGTGAGACCACTACTAGGATTGCAAGACAGCATAGCTATGGGTCTGATACAGTTAGGACCACATGTGCATGCAGTACAAAACCAAGAACCAGAGGTACAAGAGTTCAGTGATCTGTTCGACACCACAGTGCTTGGCAAACTGCCTGTTGTTTATCACATGCGATTAGACATGTCAATAGCGCCCTCTGTCTGTGCACCTAAGAAAGTGCCCATAGCAATGAAGGGGAAAGTCATGGCTGAGCTTGAGAGAATGACTACATTGGGTGTAATCACCCCTGAAACCGACGCCACTGAATGGGTGTCTGCCATGGTCGCTGCCAAAAAGAATGATGGCTCTGTAAGAATCTGCATAGATCCAGTGCATCTCAACAAGGCACTCCTAAGGCCCCACCATCCACTGAAAACCACTGAGCAGGTGATCGCTGACATGCCGGGTGCCAAGGTTTTCAGTATCCTTGACGCAAAATGTGGATTTTGGCAAATCCCCTTAGACGAGGCATCTTCAAAGCTGACCACATTCATGACGCCTTTTGGCAGGTACAGATTCCTGCGCATGCCTTACGGAATTTCCACTGGCAGTGAAGTGTTCCAGCGTTCCATGGAGCAGCTTTTTGATGCACAACCATGTCAAATTGTGGTAGATGACATACTAGTCTGGGGCTGCACACTACAGGAACATGATGAGCGACTGAAAAAGGTACTCCACAAAATCCGCGGCTGTAACATGAAATTAAACCCTGATAAGTGCAAATTTCGTGTCACCTCAGTTTCTTATATAGGCCATCTCCTGACTGCTCATGGCGTCAAACCCGACCCCGACAAGACCACAGCTATCCACCAAATGCCAAAACCTGAGGACAAACAGGCCTTACAACGGTTTCTCGGTATGACCAACTACTTATCAAAATTCATTCCACACTATAGTGACGTCACAGGCCCTCTACGTGAACTGTTGAAGCAGGATGTGGAATGGTCGTGGCATGAGTTGCAGGATGCCGCTTTCCAAAAGCTGAAGGACGCTGTATCCAGTCCCCCAGTTCTGCAATACTTTGATGTCACCAAACCTGTCATCCGTTCAGCCGACGCATCCCAACATGGACTGGGCGCTGTGTGTCTTCAGCAGGGCGCTCCTGTTGCATTTGCTTCACGCGCCCTAACACCAACTGAATCTCGGTATGCCCAAATCGAGAAAGAAATGTTAGCATTAGTATTTGCAACTAAGAAGTTTCATGACTTCATTTATGGCCGACCCGTCACCGTGGAAACAGATCACCAGCCTCTCATCACAATCTTAAAAAAGCCGCTACACACCGCCTCAGCACGTCTTCAAAGTACAACGTTACAGCTCCAACGTTACAGTCTCAACGTGATCTACAAACGGGGCAAGGAACTCTTTGTCGCTGATGCCCTATCACGTGCTCATCTCCCCTCCACTGACCCTCCCCTTTCGGATGATCTGCTAGAGGTAATGACACTCCTAGTTCTCTCATCACAGCGGACAGAGGAACTCCGAACTGTTGTAAAATCTGATCCCACATGCCAAAGACTTGTTAACATGATAATGTATGGGTGGCCAAACTCCTTCAAAGAGCTCTCACATGATCTCCGCCCATTCTTTTCCATGAGAGAGGAATTTGTTGTTGAAGATGGACTGATTTTTCGAGGACAGAGACTCCTGATACCACCATCGCTACAAAGTTACTACGTGACTCAGCTACATCAGGGCCATCCAGGTCTGGCGGCCACAAAACGCAGGGCAAAAGAAACAATGTACTGGCCCACGATGTATGATGATATTGAGAGAGCAGTCTCTCGTTGTGCTCCTTGTAACGCCCTTAGACCCCATCAATCACATGAACCGATGCAACCACACAATGTTCCTGATCTTCCCTGGATGTTCACTGCGGCAGACATATTTGAATGGCATGGAAAAATGCATTTGGTTCTAGTGGACTCATTCTCTGGTTGGTTTGAGCTTGACCATCTACCTGACATGAGAAGTGTCACGGTAATTGCGAAACTTAAGAGACACTTTGCCGTCCATGGCATTCCTCAGACGCTCATGACAGACAATGCACGGCAGTTTGTGTGTAGCGAATTTTCTGGTTTTGCACGTGCATGGGTCTTTGAGCACATTCGGAGTAGCCCATATTACCCGCAATCCAACGGGCTTGCAGAACGTGCAGTGCGATCCGCCAAGCATCTGCTTGAGAAATGTCATAGAGAGCACAGTGACATTCAGGCTGCTTTACTCCACCTGCGTAACCTTTCACGCGCTGACCTGCCATCACCTGCCCAACTGCTCCTCACTAGACGGACGAGAACTTTTCTTCCTGAGCTAAAAGACAGACTGATGCCCTCTGTATGCAGCAACGTCCAGGCAGCTCTTACCAGGAGGAGAAAGGAAAGCAAAGCATACTATGACCGCAATGCCCATACACTTCCACCCCTACAACAGGGTCAGACAGTAAGGATGCAGACGGCTCGCGGTTTCGACAAACTGGCAGTTGTACAGGGCCATGCTGCTCAACCTAACAGCTATGTGGTGACCTCTCAGGGCAGACAATACGTAAGAAATCGACATCTGTTTCTCGGTGTTCAAGAGCCTGCACCCGCTGATTGTTCAGAAGATGATTACAGGCCACTTCCACCAGTGTCACCTCTTACAAACCTCCTGCCATCTACAGTGCTACCATCTCAGAGCGAAGCACCTGCCACCGGTGTTGTCGCTGAAACTGCCCAACCTGTAGTGACTCGTTCAGGGAGAGTTAGCCATCCTAACCCACGTTATCAGGACTATGTAACTGGTTAAATATGCCCGTCACATTTGTTACAATGTTACATGTTATACTGCTTATTCACATGTTCAGTTGGTGAGTGTTAGCTTAAGGGAAGGGATGTAGTGTTGATAAATGTTATATCATAGTTGATAAATGCTATAGCCCTTTAAGGGTGATGTTACATGGGAAGGTGGGTGTGGTCGGGGTGGACCAGAGTGCAGGGTTGCAGGAGTGTAATGCTAGAAGGAGAGCAATAAAAACAAGGAACACGTTCGGCTAAATCTAGTCTGCATTGTGTCAGTTATTGATAAATCTATGTAACAGGATTTTCGACAGGGCGGGGAAAAGGAGGACACGAGGACAGGCTTCTGCTCACAGGTAGGGGTGTTTTAATTCTCAAAGTAAAGTTACAGGGGTTCAACATAAACTTCTTCTTATAACAAAACTGCAAAACTCTCTATCAACTTAAAACTACTCGGGGCTGCCAACGCTGGACTGGCTTCCCTCCACTGGCGGTGTTGTGGCTCTTATATGCCGCTCTCCCCGTGCTCACTGAAATTAGAGACAGGTGTTAGACATATTTTCGCTCATGTGCAAGCGCCCTTACCGCTCCCCCTCTCCGGACGGGCGCTTGACCACGCCCCCGCTGCCACATACCCCCACCGCCCGACTCAGGCCGGGGCATCATCCGGCCTGCCTACCACTCCCCCCCATTTCTGGAAAGGAAGTCGGCAACAGCCATCTGCACCCCCGGTCTGTGGACCACTTCGAACTTAAAAGGCTGGAGAGCCAGATACCAACGGGTGATCCGGGCGTTAGTATCCTTCATGCGGTGGAGCCACTGCAGTGGGGCATGATCCGAGCAGAGGGTGAAGGCCCGCCCCAGCAGGTAGTAGCGGAGTGTGAGGACCGCCCACTTGATAGCTAGACACTCCTTCTCCACGGTGCTATACTTCGTTTCGCTCCTCCCCCTCCACCGCCTGCGAGAGTACGGCCCCCAGCCCTCTGTCTGAAGCATCCGTCTGTAATAAGAAAGGGAGAGAGAAGTTAGGGGAATACAAGAGCGGCCCCCCACAGAGTGCGGCTTTAATTTGTGTGAACGCCTGCTGGCACTGTTCCGACCATTGGACCGGATCTGGAGCCCCCTTTTTAGTGAGGTCAGTCAGCGGGCTGGTGACGTCCGAATAATTAGGTACGAACCTTCTGTAGTAGCCAGCCAGCCCCAGGAACTGCCTCACCCCATTTTTGGTCTTGGGCCTAGGGCAAGTCGCAATCGCCGCGGTTTTATCAATTTGGGGACGCACCTGGCCATGGCCCAAGTGGAACCCCAGATACCGCACCTCCACACGCCCAATCGCGCACTTCTTAGGGTTTGCATTGAGCCCCGCCCGCCGCAGCGACTTCAGGACCGCCCTCAGATGTTGTATATGCCGCTGCCAGTCATTACTATAAATAATAATATCGTCTATGTAGGCAGCGGCGTAAGCAGAGTGCGGCCGGAGGACACGGTCCATCAAACGCTGGAACGTGGCTGGGGCCCCGAACAAACCGAACGGAAGTGTCACGAATTGGTGTAATCCAAACGGCGTGGTGAAGGCTGTTTTTTCTCGGGAGACTGGTGTCTAGGGGATCTGCCAATAACCCTTTGTTAAATCCAATGTCGAATAAAAGCGAGCAGTACCTAACCGATCGAGCAGTTCATCAACGCGGGGCATTGGGTACGCGTCAAATTTAGACACCGCGTTGACTTTTCTATAATCCACACAGAACCGCACCGACCCGTCACTCATGGGAACAAGAACGACCGGGCTGGACCAGTCGCTGTGGGATTCTTCTATTACCCCCATACCAAGCATGGCATCCAATTGGTCCCGGACAATTTTCCTTCTATGCTCGGGGAGGCGATAAGGGCGGCAACGAACGACCGCCCCCAGCTCGGTCTCGATATGGTGCTGGATGAGGTTCGTGCGACCCGGCAGGGGAGAAAACACGTCTGCAAACTCCTTCTGCAACCTGGCAACCTCTGTTCGTTGGCACGGGGAGAGGTGGTCTCCACAAATGACCGGGGCATTAAGATCTGGGTTTGGATTTACCTCCTGTCCGAGCTCCGCCCTCTCCGGGACCACCGTAGCCAACGATACAGGGACCGCCTCCCTCCACAATTTAAGGAGGTTGAGGTGGTAGATTTGACGCGCATTCCCTCTATCGGTTCGCTTAACCTCATAATCGAGATCCCCCACTCGTCGTGTGACCTCGAAGGGCCCTTGCCACTTGGCGAGTAATTTGGAGCTCGATGTGGGAAGCAATACAAGAACTTTATCTCCCGGTGCAAATTCCCTCAGCCGCGTTCCCCTGTCATACAGCCGGCATTGACGTTCTTGGGCCCGGAGCAAATTCTCCTGTGTTAGTTTCCCCAAAGTGTGGAGCTTTGCTCTGAGGTCAAGAACGTATTGAATTTCATTTTTGCTATTTGTAGATCCTTCCTCCCAGCCTTCTCGTAAAACATCTAAGATGCTGCGCGGGCATCGCCCGTACAACAGCTCAAATGGAGAGAATCCGGTTGAGGCTTGCGGGACCTCTCGCACTGCAAACAACAGGGGATCGATCCATCTGTCCCAGTTTTTAGCATCCTCGTGCACGAACTTACGAATCATGTTTTTGAGGGTTTTGTTAAAACGTTCCACTAGGCCATCTGTCTGCGGATGGTACACGCTAGTGCGAATCGATTTAATGCCCAATAGATCGTAAAGTTCGCGAAGTGTGCGTGACATAAACGTTGTGCCTTGATCGGTGAGGATTTCTTTTGGAATCCCCACCCGGGAGATTATTTTGAAGAGCGCCCCAGCAACACTACGTGCTGAAATGTTGCTTAGAGGCACTGCTTCCGGATATCGCGTTGCGTAATCCACTAGGACTAACACAAAGCGATGTCCCCGTGCTGTCCGCTCTAATGGCCCGACGAGGTCCATTCCAATTCTCTCGAAGGGGACCTCGATCAACGGAAGAGGGCGCAATGGCGCTTTTGGGGTGGCCGGTGGGTTTACCAGCTGGCATTCACGGCACGCCGCACACCACCTGCGGACGTCACCGCTAATGCCCGGCCAATAAAAACGGGCTATTAGTCAGAGAAGTGTTTTTCTTTCCCCTAGATGACCCGCCATGGGATTATAATGAGCCGCTTGGAATAACATTTCCTGGCGGCTCCGTGGAATCAAAAGCTGTGTCCTATTTTCTTTAGTTTGAGTGTCCTGCGTCACTCTATACAGTCGGTCATTTATAATTGAAAAATAGGGGTATGCGAGTGCGATGTCTGGCTGAAGACGCTGACCATCGATCACTTTTACCTGACCAAAGGCATGTTTGAGGGTTTCGTCCCGCGACTGCTCCAAAGGGAAATCCTCGTCAGGGAATTCCCTGCGAGGAGGGGCGGAAGCCTCGCCCCTCTCCTCGTCATCCCGATTTGGAGCAGCCGAGGACGGCCCCGGCTCCGCCTCCCCTGTCAAAGCATCGCACATCGCACATCTCCCCACTTTAGTGCAGGACCCATCCGTATATCCACAATCTACACTAATAAAGTGTTGTTTATAAGTGCAGGGCTGCTTTGTGTACAGGCGTTACCAGGGTAACAGCTATATTTCTGCTGCATAAGTGCCACCTAATGTCAGAGAGCGAATTTGCATTTTTGTTCAGCCTGTCTGCCGGTTTTGTTAGATCAATGTGAAAATCTGTCCGCACTTTTTCACAGCATACATGCAGTGTTACACATTTCAACCGGTTAACTCTAAAAATCTAAACAATTCAGATATTAAGGTATCTAGAAGTATTCGCAGTATTTTTAAGTGCCCACGATAAAAATACTGTGCATATTCATTAACGCAATTTACTTGCCATCACTCCAACACCTTATCTTTGAGTAATCATGCTAAATTGCTAATTTGGTACTAGAAAATAATTTGCCATTATATCAAACACAGCTGAAAGCTATTTGGTTCATTAAATGAAGCTTAACATTGTCTTTGTTTCTGAATTGCCATAGTATGCAATAGACTGGCATGTCTTAAGATCAATATTAGCTCTAAAATGGCAAAAAAAGAAACTTGTCAGTCAGTCAACGTTCCCAATGGGCCGCGATAAGTTAAAACGAGCCGCTACGTCACTGACTTAGTTACAAACTAACTAGTAGTTACTAAGGCTTTAGTGTGAACTTGACATCCCAACTTGCATGAGACCTTATGCACAGCTTGTGCAACCCTACCCAGATGTACAACTAAACAAGAGGTTAAGTAGATTAGAGTCTCTAGTTTGAGAAATAGACACCTCTCATGTCCTCAGCTGACAGCTTCATTGAATTCTACCCACTCAATACCTGTTTCATGTACAACAGTAAAGAGAAGACTTTAAAACAAAAAGAAAAGGTGCTTGAGGTACAAATCGTGCGCATCGGCCATAGACCGGCCAGGCTGACCCAAAGGTGGCAGCCCAGTCGAGTCCTCTGCGTCAGATGCCTGATCGCTTTCCGATGCAGCGGCGACATCATCATCCAAATCCGTGGGGCTCGAGGGAGAATGCAGGCTGGCCGTGAGGCAAGCTGCACTCACCTCAAGCCCAGACGGAAGCAAGCGAGTGTGCCGGGGGGTGGGTGGTTCATGGGGATTTACCCAGCGAAACCGAGCCCGCTTCCATCCCCAAATTGCCTCCATCCCATTGGAAGAAGGAGCGACGCGGGGGTGCTGAAGTGGCATTCACTTTGAGGAATGAATGAAGCCTCAGTGAGTACATGAGCAATCCACAAACACTGCCTCAGTGTGATCGCTACCCAGACACACAAGGCAGCATCTATGACCGTCATTCTTGAAGAGATATCGACCACATCCAGGAACTACACAGAGGCGGAAAGGCATCCTTAAAAAAACGCATCCTGAAAAGGACGTTCAATGCCTGCTGTGTATTGCTCTTTTGTGAGTGAAAATGAAACTCTTTTAGAGAAATATACTCTTTTAGGGAGGAACACTCTTTTTAGACAGAAGGGGCGTGGACTGCACAGCGTGCAAAGTGGGAGAAAGCCGCTGGTAATGCAGCGTAGATCCAACAGCAGTGCTTTGCCAACAGAGCTGAGTGGAACAGTAGTGAACTTTAGCTTGCTGCTGCACAACTGCTCGGCCGCTCAAGAAAGACCCCTTGTGTCACTACATTCAACTCAACGTCGAGTGAGTGACAGAAGGGGAACTTAGGACACTAAAGAGACCTTTATGCTGACTTTGAATAACACCAAAAGAAAGATGCCCAGGGTCCCTGTGGGAACGTTCCTTAGGCATGCTGCATGGAGGCATGAGGACTGTAGATGTTGCCAGGGCAATAAATTGCAAGGTCCATACTGTGAGACGCCTAAGACAGTGCTACAGGGAGACAGGAAGGACAGCTGATCGTTCTCGCAGTGGCAGACCATTTGTAACAACACCTGCACAGGATTGGTACATCTGAATATCACACTTTCAGGACAGGTACAGGATGGCAACAACTGCCAGAGTTGAGATACACCAGAAACGCACAATCCCTCCAACAGTGCTCAGACAGTCCGTAATAGGCTGTGAGAGGATGGACTGAGGGCTTGTAGGCCTGTTGTAAGGCAGGTCCATACCAGACATCACCAGCAACAATGTAGCCTATGGGCACAAACCCACCTTCGCTGGACCAGGACTGGCAAAAAGTGCTCTTCACTGACGAGTTGATGTTTTGTCTCACCAGGGTTGATGGTCGGTCTCACGTTTATCGTCAAAGTAACGAGCGTTACACCGATGCCTGTACTCTAGAGTGGGATCGATTCAGAGGAGGAGGGTCCCTCATGGTCTGGGGTGGTGTGTCACAGCATCATCGTACTGAGTTTGTTGTCATTGCAGGCAATCTCAATGCTGTGCGTTACAGGGAAGACATCCTCCTCCCTCATGTGGTACCCTTACTGCAGGCTCATCCTGACATGATCCTCCAGCTTCACAATACCACCAGCCATACTGCTCGTTCTGTGCGTGATTTCCTGCAAGACAGGAATGTCAGTGTTCTGCCATGGCCAGCGAAGAGCCCAAGGATCTCAATCCCTTTGAGCACGTCTAGGAACTGTTGGAAAGGAGGGTGAGGGCTAGGGCCAGGGCCATTGCCCCCAGAAATGTCCGGGAATTGCAAGTACCTTGGTGGAAGAGTGGGATAACAGCAAGAACTGGCAAATCTGATGCAGTCCATGAGGAGGACATGCACTGCAGTACTTAATGCAGCTGGTGGTCACACCAGATACTGACTGTTACTTTTGATTATGACTTTGTTCAGGGACACAATATTCCATTACTGTTGGTCACATGTCTGTGTCAGTTCACATCTTAGTTGTTGAATCTTTTTGTTCATACAAATATTTACACATGTTAAGTTTGCTGAAAATAAAAGCAGTTGAAAGTTTTTGGACGTTTCTTTTTTTGCTGAGTTTATATATATATATATATATATATATATATATATATATATATATATATATATACACACACACACACACAAAGGGGGCCAAAAGTTTGGAATAATGTACAGATTTTGCTCTTATGGAAAGAAATGGGTACTTTTATTCACCAAAGTGGCATTCAATTGATCACAATGTATAGTCAAAATATGTACATTATACCACCAGTGTAGATATATATACATTTAAATTAAACTTATGCAATTATACTTTGTGAAAATAATGCTTGTTATGCTTAATTTATACAATCTGGCAACCATGCATGCTAATGCTTGTACTTTCACTCTCCTCTTTGAATAAACAAAACAAAACTAAAAAATCATAGCGCTCAATAGTGCAATATTCTGCTCAAAGGAAAGTGAGATGCAGCCACTCTGTGTCCATTCATGAGGCTGTGTGTGCTGTTTAGTGTCAAGACTGCGAGAAAACCTTTTCAGTGATGAGCTTTAGTGAAATCCCAATAGATCGTCGCATCATTCGCACACGGAGGGGACACGCGAGCAAAACCTAGCGAGAGAGGAAAATGTTTGTTTTTTTGTTATTTGTAAAGTAATGAAGTCCCTCACACCTGTATGCAAATGTTACTCTGGCAGTAATCATTTACCAGCATTTGTGGCATAATGTTGATTACCACAAAAAAAAAAAAAAAAAAAAAACTTTTTTTGATTCAGTGCTCCTTTTCTTTAAGAAAAGCAAAAATGGGGGGCCTGGGTAGCTCAGCAAGTAAAGACTCTGACTACCACACCTGGAGTCATGAGTTCGAATCTAGGGTGTGCTGAGTGTCTCCAGTCGGGCTTCCTAAGCAGCCAATTGGCCCGGTTGCTAGGGTGGGTAGTGTCACATGGGGTAACCTCCCTGTGGTTCGCTCTCAGTGGGCGCATGGTGAGTTGTGCGTGGAGGCCACAGAGAATAGAGTGAAGTCTCTACATGCGCCATGTCTCTGCAGTAACGTGCTCAACAAGCCACATGATAATATGCACGGATTGGCAGTCTCAGATGCAGTCAACTGAGATTCATCCTCCACCACCCAGATTGAGATGAGTCACTACACCACCACGAGCACATAGAGTGCAAAGGGAATTGGTCATTCCAAATTGGGAAGAAAAAGGGGGAAAAAAATCCCTCAAAAATGGAGAATACAGTGAGGCATTTACAATGGAAGTGATAGAAGTGCATTTTTTTTTTGTTAAAGGCAAACTTGTGTATCATTTGAGCTGTAAAGTTGTATAAATCTTAATTTTTACATAACTTTTTCATTATAGGGTATTCTGCATTTAGTCGTCATGACAATAAAGTTGTAAAATTGGATATAACTACACAGAAAATATTCATAAGAGATTATATTCATGATTTGTTACACTAAAATCATGTTAAGCATGCATCAGTGTTGCATCACTAATGATGCACTGTCAAATCTAATTAGTTGCCCTTACTTAGAAAAAGCATGCAAACTGATTGCCTTGAAAATAAGTAAACATACTTATTTGGCTCAAGTAAACTGAACATAATTTTTTAAGTAACATTAACTAGCTATTTTTATTATTAATTAATAAATTATTAATTATTTAAATTGGGTTATAACATGTCTACACAGTATAAGGGAAATTATGACTAGACTAGGTTAGCCATATGGCACACTGGACTCTATTAGTGCACATAAATCTGCACTTTTGTAAAGTGCAATTGAGTAAAGTAGAATGGCTTAAATTTAACAGGCTTCAAGTTCACCAGAGGTAACACTAATCACCCTCATAGTGACTTCTCAATTATCAACCAGCAACAACAATACAACAACAATAGTCATAAGAAATAAAACTTAATACATTTTTAAATAAAAAAATAAAAATTTACTACATACGTTCCCTTGTTTTGACCAAACAATCATAATTTATTCAAGCGCAAGGGTTTATGTGTATTCCACGCAGCCACAATTTTGTACTTTATCATTTTGAGTTAGTAGTACTCAAAGCCAAAGCTTAAAGAACTTATGTATTTAAGTTCTTGTTCATCATCTCGTGTTCGAGATCCACCTATGGGAAGGGCATCCATACCTGACCTCTGCAGAAGCATCCAATTGCACCAAGTCTGGCTAGACAGACAGAAGCGCGTGACCTATGCTCGGTAAGGACCCACCCCCTTACCTAAGAGCATATAATGAACTGCCCGCGCTGCTGCTCCTCAGTTGACATTCGCTTCTCGCAACCTCTGTTTTTCTCTCAGCTCGGTTGGATTTTGACTTTCACTAATTGGTCTACAGGAGGACACATCGCTCAGATCAGCCTCCACCAGAAGTGATTGTCTTGTTTCAGCCAGGATAGCTGTTTCTTGTTTATTGCAAGCTGTCCACGCTCGCTTAAACTACCACCAGACTGCCCGCCTTTCTATCTCACCACTTCCCCTGCTCCACGCCACAGATTTTAAGAAGTTTCGCCCTAATATGGCATTTTCCAAACCTAAGGCTTCCTCCGGGGTCAACCTATCACGTGCCTGCCTGGCCGCGTGTGGTGCCCTCATCGCACCCAGAGACCCTCATCCTTTCTGTGTCGTGTGCATGGGTCTCAAACACGCGGAGGAGGCTCTAGAGTTTCCAGAAAACTGTAGCCACTGCCTGGCGCTGCCTAAAAAACTCAGGCGCCGGAGGCTCAAGGTCGCGTTACCCAGTGCACCGACCTCGAACTCTCCGACTTCGATGGGGGAAACGGTGATGACGACGTGCTCCTGGGTCACTCCCAAGGCGCAGCCTCTCTTAGCTGGGCCGATCAAAATAACTTGGCGTTCCCTGAGGTAATTCTCTCAGGGGACCACTCGTTCGCCAATGAGCCAGCTGGTTCTGGTGACAAAGATGATGCAGGCCTTCTCGAGGGTTCAGAAGACGAGGAGGCCATCCCGTCTTCCGTGACTCCCCAGAATAACGCCCCCGCGGCCCTCCCACGGTCCGTCCTCATCGAGGTTTGTGAGCGAGCGGCCACTCGCCTCAATATCGAATGGCCAGCCCTACAAAGTGCCACTGACCAAGAGAGCAACGTGTGCTACGGGAAACTCCTGGGACCCTCTCCCGGCCCAAGAAAACAACTTCTCCGTGTCCTCCCTGCATGCGCTACATATATGAGGTATTTTTGGGGGACCTCAAACACAGTCTCGCGGGCCTCAAAGTGAAGGATATGACGGCCATTAGCATGGGTGACCCCCCCGCCATCGAGCCCTCTATCGCCAGACACCTTAATCCCTCTCAAGGTGGCCTACTTGCCCCCCAAGCCTGTTCTCCCCAACAAAATGGACCAATTTTCTGCCTCCATACACCAGGCCTCTTTCAAAGCCTCGGCTTTGGCTGTCAGGGCCCTCAACGTCTCCTCCCTTCTCTCTGCATACCAGGCTGAACTCCTGGTCGACATGGGGCAGCAACTAGAGAAAGGGACCCTCACACCCTTTCTGTGAAAGGAGATTGTCACAGTCAATGACCTTGTTCTCCATAATGCCTGTCAGGCAGTCCAAGCCTGCGGGCGCTCTATGGCTTTCTCAATGGCTGGAGAACGTGCACTTTAGCTTAATCTGTCGAGCCTCCCTGACAGTGAGAAGCAGCACGTTGCGGGTGCCCCTGCTTTAACGCAACAGCGCTGCGACGATAAGAAAAAGGAGGACGAAGCGTTCAAATTATGCCTTCATAGGAAAGTGGCTCCGCAGCAGGCGCCCCCCCTGCATGACCACCCAACCCTCCTGCCTCAGGGCGTCCTTTCCAGCACAAGGCAAAGCCACGCAATAAGCCACCTCCTCAGCAGAGTAACCCATCCTCTGCTAAGCCCTGAGGTAGAATGTCTTTCGCCGCAGCTGTGGCCAAGGAACCAGAACGGTTCACATCAGTCGATCTGAAAGATGCTTTTTTCCACATCAGCATCTACCCCCCCCCACACAGGAAATTCTGTCTATGTTCTGTCTATGTGCGGATGCGGGCTTAACGCCGCTGAGAATAACGGGTCTAAGGATCCTAACTTACATAGACGATTGGTTAATCATAGCCAATTCCAAGGAGAAAGTGGTGCAAGACACTCGCCGTGTGCTCACGCACATCACATCCCTCGGGTTCAGAGTGAATGTGAACAAGACCAATTTTACACCTGCCCAGAGTGTTATATATATGTGTATATGTATATATATATATATATATATATATATATATATATATATATATATATATATATATATATATATATTCCTGGGTCTGGAGCTGAATGCGCGAGCGCCTTTCACAAGAATGCGTTCACTCTCTAATGAATCGTCTATCACAATTCAAGGAGGGGACGAAAGTGCCATATCGCACATGTCTCAGATTAGGGCCTTCTGCGAATGAGGGCATTCATGAAGTGGGTTTTATCCCTCCACTTCAGCTCATTACACGACCTCTGTCGCTCTGTTACAGTGACGCGCTCGTGCACAGCAGCCTTGCGCCACTGGAGGAGCGCAGACATTTACGCACATGGGACCCCTCTCATGGGGTTGATATATTGTGAAAAGTGGTAACGACAGATGCATCCTTAACAGGGTGGGGAGCCACTCAGGAGGGCAGGACGGTGAACACTTTGTGGCCGAGTGAACTTTGTTCAGCCCACATAAATAATTTGGAGCTCATGACTGTATGGAAAGCTCTGAATAATTTTCTGCCCCGCTTGCAGGGGCATCATGTTCTCGTTCGCTGTGACAAAACCACAGCAGTGGCACACATCAATCGCCAGAGCGGCATGCGCTCGCCCAAGCTTCATGCTCTAGCTCACAGGCATTTAGTGTGGAGCAGGCGGCACTTCCTGTCATTACGCGTAACCCATGTTTTGAACAGGGGCACTGACCTTCTATCGAGGGGTAACCCGCTCTATGGAGACTGGCGCCTCCACCCCCAGATAGTGGGCATGTTGTGGGAAAGATTCGGACAGGCGAAAACTCCCATTGTCCTATATTCTTCTCGCTAAAGGACGAGTACGCGCCCCTCGGCGTGGATGCACTAGCCCACCCGTGGCCCAAAGTGCTGCTCTATGCATTTCCTCCCCTGTGCCTGTTAATACCTACCCTGGGCAGGGTGAGAGAGGAGGGGCCTGTCCCTCATTTTGATAGCACCCAGGTGGCCCAAAGCACCATGGCTGGCAGAGATAATTCCTCTTCTGCATGCCCAACCATGGCCCCTCCCTCTACGCACAGACCTGTTGTCTCAGGCGAACGGGGAGATATATCACCCACACCCAGACAGGGTGGCTGTTTGGGCTTGGCCTGTGAGAGGACAAATTTAAGCTTGATGGGGCTTCCCCCACAGGTGGTTCCCACTATACTGAATGCTAGGGCCTCCTCCACAAGGTCCCTATATGACTGTAAGTGGCAAGTGTTTGAAGGGTGGTGTGATGGGCGTGGTTCCACATCATATCAGTGTTCATAATATGATATGATTCTCTCCCAGTTACTAGGAGAACTGTTCCTGGGTGTGACCTCTCCATGGTGCTGGAGGCTTTATGTCAGTCGCCTTTGAGTCCCTGGGAAGCATTTCCCTAAAATTGCTGTCTTTCAAGGTAGCGTTGCTCCTGGCCTTAGCATCAGCTAAACGTGTCAGTGACCTGCATGCACTCTCTGTTCATTCCTCGTGCACTAAATTCTCTCTTAGTGGAGATAAGGTTTTCCTTAAGCCTAATCCGGCCTTTATGCCCAAATGCTTCCCAGCATTCTCGTGTGAGGTAATGGAGCTTTCCGCTTTTCACCCTACTCCTTTTTCATCTGTGGAGGATCAGAGGCTGAATGGTCTGTGTCCAGTCCGTGCCCTGTGGGCTTACTTGGATAGGACCAGTGCTTTTCGGAAGAGTAATCAGCTCTTTATCTCTTGGGCCCCCACTTACACGGCAAATCCCATTTCTAAGTAACGCCTCTCGCATTGGCTTGTGGAAGCTATAATTTTGGCTTATGAATCTAGGAGAGTGCTGCCTCCAGAAGGCATCAGAGCCCACTCCACGAGGGGCATGGCCGGCTCTTGGGCTCTGTTCAGACGAGTTTCATTGCAGGACATCTGTTCTGCTGCCATCTGGGCTTCTCCCCATACTTTTGTACGTTACTACCGGCTGGATGTTACCAGGACCCTGGTAGCTCATTCTGTCTTGGGGGTGGGTACTTCATAGCCCCTCCCCTGTTAGCTCCTTTTATTTAACATGCATATTGCAAGTCTTGATGCTATACTTTTTAACAGTGAGTATTTTAATGTTTATGGATTGGCCTCCTTAACTTCCATTGTAAATTCCTCACTGGAACCCAGATTTTGGCTTTTATTTTTAAGAAAAATAGGGATAAATCAAAATAAATTTTTATGCTAATCAACATTATGCCACAAATGCTGTTGATTATGCTTAACTTGAATTAAACCTGGAATATTCCCTTAAAACAGTACCATTTATTGTGAAGACTGTATGTCTATCCTCACAGCTTTATTTTCATTTGCCTCAAATTAAATATGGTATATATCTCCACTGGCTGAGGTCCATAAGGAGGAACTTGCCATTCATTTACAAAATTAATGGGAGAAATTGTAGCTCTCAGCATGTTGGCTGTATGAAAGTATTGCCTTTTTAAATTTTAATGGAAGCCTCATTTTACAAAGTCATAATTGCCTGGTCTTTTTGTTTTAGAATGTGCATATCTTGGAACAAGTTAAAAAATGCAGGTGTTTTTTTTTGTTTTGTTTTGTTTTGCCCTATTCTAATATTTCTTACCATTTTGTCAGATTTGATGTGTTATTGAGTTCTAAACATAAAAAGTCATTTTGGAGTCTTTGATCTTTCCCTGTTCAAGTACATCAGAGCTGAACATTCATGATTAATGTCTGCTACAGATGACATTACCAAGACGATGGCTAAGTGGACTGGTTTATTTAAAAAGTCCTGTAAATGTAATTTGATCAGATAGGTCCAGACCTAAACGATCACAAAAAACACAAACTATAAACCAAAAATTGGTCACAGGACATAAGTGAAAATAGAAGTGAGTATAGCTCACTTGTCACCCAGGAATGCTTGAACAGTGGCTGAACTCTTGTCAGATTTCTAAGATGCCTGTGGTAAAGGAACACTGTTCCTGTTAATGGAGAATATGCACACAAGACCTGCTCAAAATGTAATCACTGTCAGAGATGTGTGAGAGAGGAATAAATAGCAGAAAAGATTAACTATTCATCAGCCATGAATTCTACCTCATAGACACTGAATTTACTTTTTCTTTGAGTCATGTGGTAAGAGAGTGCCACTGCTCCTGGCTTGGGAAAATTCTTTAAGGAACTGTAGTGTATTCTTACTGTATGTCTGTCTGGTCTTGGCTTAAACTCATGAGATAAAGGGGGTTTAGCCAATGAGATGAAGGCCCTGTTTATTTGGACTTTGGCCTAATTCCTATGCTATTTGCAATAAGTTGTAAAAACATGCTTCAAAAATATACAGCTGCAAGTTAAATATGTATGTTCATTTATTGCACTGCATGAAAAACTCGACCCTGTAAAGTTATTACTTGAATTGTACTAGTGAGAAGAGTGAGCTCATGCAGTCTTTGTGAGATAAACCAATGGCACTTTCTCAGAAATACAGCAGCCCAAAACAGTATTTGTACAAAAACAACATTTTAAAATCGATATGTCATTTAATCAGAATAGATAAAAAAAGATCACACCAAGTGGCATTTATTTAAAAGAAAAGCAGCACAAGCACACTATAGGTAAAAACATTTTAACAAAAATTTTTAGTGAGGTTTTACATGATATAGTGTTCAAAAGGTATGCAAAAAGTATTTAGACACTTTCTGGATATCAAACATTACTGGGACATGTCTATAGTTAATGTGATTAACTACACCTGTGGCTACTCAGCTAGGACACCTGTGTGAACTTGTGGAGCATTGACTTTGTACACCCAAAACAAAAAAAATCCCTTTGGGATCAGTTGGTCAAAAGTCATTGCAAAATTGGCTCATCTATGTGCAGATGACACTTGGTTAGATATTTTGTTTCTAATGAAATGCCATTCATAATTTATTAAGTGTGGGTTAAGTGTCCAAATACAGTTTGGGGCTACTGATTGTATCATGCACAACATTTTATTGGTTATTCTACAAACAAGACAGTGATTTATGGTTTAGCAGACACATTTTTTTTTTTAAGGTCAAATGTGTGTCAGTGAGTCTTCTCTTCTATGAACAGACTCAACAGATCAATGTCTGATGGCCCTGATGGATGAGTTGTGCTTCAGTAAGTGTGAACTCTGACTTTCAAGCCAAGTCATGTGTGTGACATCCACCCATCAGGACAGAATCGTCTGTTGAGTTGCTCCGTGGAGTGCATGCCAAGTTAATTGACATAATATATTTTTATCAATGTGCAGTAATTCATTTTGTGATAGCTAAAAATATATATTTCAATATTTTTATTTTATTTTACAGGTTTTTTATTATTAATAATTCAGTGTGCTTTACTTGCATGATGAAAAAAATGTGTACCACATAATGTCACGTACTGTACTTCTAAGCAGGTAAAACAGTATGCTTTTTAGGTATGCATGCAAGTAGTATCAATAGAATTTGGACCTACTTCATCTGGGGACGTGGGTGTTGCCACAGCCAGAGACCTGGGCATTGTCACGTGACCTGAATATAACTGGTCTGTTTTTTTAAACAAGCACCATTTTAAGCACAAGTGCCTCGCGTACTGCTTCATGAATACTGAGGATTTGGACATACTACTCCATTGGCATACTGTTATGTCATTCTAAATAGTTGGGAAGTATGGATATTAGGATATATCCACTAAGCCTGAAGCACCACAATAGCAGACTACTAACAACTCAATTTTGGCCAAGGGTGCCACATATTTAGACTGTTTTGCAGAGATATCGCTCTCTTCAGTCGGATACACTTGCCAATACAAAATGGTGGAGTGGTGACAAACATACAAATTCACAGCAATTCACTCTCTCTCTCTTAATTCCTATAATGTGGAGCTTGCCGATGTAACAACAGGAGTATCGAGTGAGCATAAACAAATGTAATGGAGTTGTTTAGGGTGTTTTCAGATCTGTAGTTTGCTTGATTTGTTCAGAAACGGGGTAAAATAGTTTCAATGTTAAATTTTCTTCATTTAGAAGATTCAGCTCATACATCAATACACCAGTTAAATGATGTACCTGTACTAATGTGTCAACGGGTACAAATATTTTAGTATTGTTTGTCACACACGATTATGCATAACGTAACCTCATGGTCCAGAATGTCCATTCCAGTCAGAGGTTGCACTGCAAATAAACATTACACTCAGATTGATATGAGTTTTAATATATCTGTTTTTGCTTTTGCATTATTTCTGCCTTGAAAATGACCTACTCTCAGGGACACGGAGCACTCTCTCCCTCTCACACACACATGCACGCACACAGAAATAGTGAAGCCACATTGTTGACGCCATCCTACCTGTGTGTGTCTGTTCTGCCACTATCCAAAAGAGAGAAGCAATCATGCTAAAATTAAATAACTTGCAAATGTAATATCAACTATATCTAACATAGTCTCCAAAAGGCTATATCTGCATTTTGATGATGAAATACAGCAACGAGGTGACCTAAAAATAATTTCTCTGCAGATCCATCCATCACAGATATGTTCATGGCTTTATAGGGATTTTGTTTGTCCCACCACATTCAAACAGTTCCAGAGGTCGTTTGCAATTGGACCAATTGTTTTGGTGCAGATCCAAATGTGATTTTCATGTTCATATTTGCCTATAAAAACTGATCCAAGGGAGAAAACGCACCAGGTTCCGAAACACATGCTCCAAACAAGCCAGGTGTGAAAACAGACTTAGGGGATTCATGAAGTAACTTTACCTTGTTAAAGTGAGTGATTTTGTATAAATTACCTCACTGCTTACCATAGAAGAAATATGTCTATATACAGTTTTCAGAAAGAAAATAATATATGTTCAATGAAAACAGACTGTAGTGGCTCTGCTTTCTGATGTCATTTTAGAGTAGGAAAAAAGGCAGGAAAAGCACTTGGTGACAGAATCACTATGATCACTAAAAAGTTTTGTGGCCCGTTCTGCATTATGCGTGGCTCATTTCAGCTTTGTCCCGGTTCTCCTGATGGCCAGTCAGCTCCTCATTGGCCCCAAAGTGCATCGGCCCACCGAGAAAATGCCCAGTATGCCAGATTACCAATCCAGCCCTGAAGATGTCTCAAGTTATATTTATAATATTACAATTGCATGCCTTACAACAATATAACATACATTTAAATACATTGTCATCTGCTGTACCTATACATTGTGCTGGGAATCAGTTGGTGTCTTTTGTGTTTTACCTAAAGGATTAAATATGATGATTTTATAATTATGATTAGTAGTAGGACTGTTAATAATACTGCTTAAAAATGTAATTTGTATGTATTTGTCTATTTCAGAGAAATGCACAGTGCCTTATCCCTGTTTCATTTGCTTCATGCTTCAGACGGTCATAGTTTTTAGACAATATAATTTTTTTTCACTGTTGAAACATTTCAGCAGCATTGTTATAATTTTTTTATTTTTAAATTTTTTATTTTGAGAGATTACCTTTGCAAAAAATCCACCTAAAAGAGGCTCAAATACAGAAGATAGTGGTATTCTTTTTAAGTATTTTTATTGTAATGCCAAATATCATAAGATAATGTTTCATATACTGTAGGGTAGAGTTAAAATAAAATAACCTGTTATTTCTTAAAATAATTCTATATTTCTACATTCGTAAGACTTGATTTTATTATGGAATGACCCACTGTTTAAATGCAGTTTCACTGTGATTGATGCATCACAGCACATCGCTGAATGGTAAAGGCTTTCTCATCATTGATCTCAATTTTCCACCTTTGCAGGCTGACATGGTGCAGACCAATAAAAAGATGTAAATGGAAATGAATGTTGCCTGTACACTTACTGATGCCAATTAAATTAAAAAATTAAAAAAACATTTTTGAGGGTGTCCAAAATAATCAATGCAAAATCTTAAATTGCATCAGACACATCCTTGAATCTCTAGATATAGACTTTACTTTTTTTTTAATCCTAGCCCACACTCCCTCCTCCAATACCAAGTTTAAATC
Source organism: Moxostoma hubbsi (assembly GCA_032164185.1). Taxonomy (NCBI): domain Eukaryota; kingdom Metazoa; phylum Chordata; class Actinopteri; order Cypriniformes; family Catostomidae; genus Moxostoma; species Moxostoma hubbsi. Next base: position 67,092,733 of record JAVLUX010000001.1, read on the forward strand.
TCTCTCCCATAATCTCTTGAGAGAAGTTGAAGGTCCGTCCTCCAGACTCTGAATTAGCAGGGAGTAATATATGATGCCTCATGACCTTTTCCATAAGCAGTAATCACCACTTCCAGAGTATCTGCCCCTTTAGGGGGGTGTATGCTTCTCCTAAAAATAGTACAGAGCAGGTGGTGCAGCTGTAAGTACCTAAAGAACTGAGATCTGTGAATCCTGAAATTTTGGACCAAAATTTCAATGATTTTAACACTCCACTCTCATTTAGGTGACTGAGCGTATTAACCTCACTCACAGTCTACTCTAACCAGCAAAAAGGGGACTTATTAATTTAAAATTTGGGGTTTAGCCATATGCGCCAGGCAACATTTAAATAAATGTCCAAATTAAACACACTGGACACTTTTGTCCATACCACGTGCAAATGTGAGATAACGGGTGTGACAACTTTCACGGTTAGTTTAACAGAAATGCTTTGCAATGGCAAAATAGGGGCAAGAATTTCCTGTTCAATAACAATCCGGGGGGGGGGTCCTAGCTGAGTAGCCACAGGTGTAGTTAATCACATTAACTATAGACATGTTCCAGTAATGTTTGATATCTAGAAAGTGTCTAAATACTTTTTGCATACATTTTGAACACTATATCACGTAAACCCTCAATAAAAAAAATTGTTAAAATGTTTTTACCTATAGTGTGCTTGTGCTGCTTTTCTTTTAAATTTAACCAATGAGCCAAATGTCTGAGACTGAATGGATAATAATAAAACAAAATCTTGGGCAGGCCTAGCCCACCTTTGTCAACTGGCCTGTGTAACTTATTGAAATGTAATCTGGGACATTTACCCTTCCAAATTAAGGACTTTGCTATGCTATCAAATTGCTTGAAATAAGAGAGGGCGACATCTACCGAGAGAGATTGTAGCAGGTAGTTGAATTTTGGCATACAATTAATTTTAATTACATTAACCTTCCCAATCATAGATAAATGTAATGAAGCCCACCTGATCACATCACTTGAAAACCTTTTTATTAAGGGGTCACAATCAACTAAAATCACAAACTTTGCTGAGAATAAAATGCCAAAATATTTAATGCCCTGTTTGGGCTGCCCGGCTGAAAAACCGCTACTAGGCAGTAGGCTGTCAGAGCCAAAGCTTCGGATTTAGACCAATTGACTCTGTATCCTGGGAATTTAGAAAAGGATTTAATAATTCTGTGGAGGCAAGGCATAGCTCAAGTGGGGTCAGAGACGAATAATAAAATATCATAGGTGTAAAGCAAAAGCTTATGTGCCATACCTCCTGCCATCACCCCCCGTAAAATCATCCTCCTTTCTTATCGCGGCTGCTAATTGTTCCAGGGCAAGATAGAACAATAATGGGGAAAGAGGCAACCCTGCCAGGATTTGTACCACCTCTACCAGGTGTCTATAAAGTAACTTTATCCCATCCAATAAAAGTCTTCCCAAACCCATATATTTCCAACATCTTTAAAAGATAATCCCATTATACCATATCAAACGCGTTTTCAGCGTTAAGCGAGATGGCAGTGAACGGAGTTTGCTCATTCACCACTGACCACATGATATTGATGAAACGCCTAATGTTATCAGAAGAGCTGCGGCCCCAAATAAACCCCACCTGATCTATAGCCTATGTATAAGAGATGTCATAACTTGTGGCCTGTTATGTCGAGCAGACATGAGAAGAGCTCGTCCAGGAATTTCACCATATCTCCATGCTCAGGATTCCAACAATTCGGACGTTGTTTCGCCGGCTACGATTCTCCATATCAAAGATTTGTTTTTCCCAAACGCGTTCCAAGTCTATCTTGGTCGCTAGCGGATTAGAAGCCAATTCCCTCTCCGATGATGCAAGATCCGCTCAGCAACAACTTTTGTCAGCATCACAGACTTGCTTGCCAGTTGCCACTGGATTTCTCCCCAGAAGTGATGATTTAGAGTTAAAAAGTATTTAAATATTGATATATTGATATTTTAATATTGATATAGACATTAATTTAACCGTTGGAATCTAATGAATAATGCTTGTGCTGGCTATCTATGATTTTTGGAGCTTCAAAAGTCTGATGACCATCCACTTGCATTATAAGGACCTCTTAGAATGAGAATTTTTCCTCAAATGTGTTCAGCAGAAGACATAAACTTATGGGATGGCATGAGCGTGATTAAATGAGAATTTTTAGTGTTCAATGAAAACCTGTATGTTATTATTTTGTGAAACACAAAAGATATTGCATTTATGCATTTGGCAGACTTAAGTGCACTTATTACAGGGAAAATCCACCCGGAGCAACCTGGAGTTAAGTGCCTTGCTCAAGGACACAATGGTGGTGGCTGTGGGGATCGAACCAATGACCTTCTGATTAACAGTTGTGTGCATTAGCCCACTATGCCACCACCTCTCCCTTCCATATTGCAATATTTAATTTCCATCAACCACTCACTTAAATAGAAAAGATGCAATGAATGAAAATGGTGACTGAGAATATCAGTCACAAATGTTCTGCCTTATCTCCTTTTGTGTTTCACAGAATAAAAATGTCTTAAGGTTCAGAACAACATGAGAGTGTGTATACGATAAAATCTGTAAAATTTAAATTAGCCTGTAATTTGTTATTATACATTCATTGGTGAATGCAAAAATGTGAAGGCATTTTTTCTATAATTGGCTGTTAAGTATTAAGATTTATAGACTGTACAACTCCAAAGAATTTTGTATTTGTAAATTTATATTTTGTATAAATAAAACAATGAGTTTCTGAATGTGCTGTGTGTTTAATAAAGAGTACATATACTGTATAGTCTGATTTATACATTTTTAAGTATTTGGGATTTTAAAAACAAATGTAGAAAATATGTTGATTGTATAATGTTTCACCCAACAGAAATCAACATAGTTTAAATGTCAGGTAAGCAAACCAGTTAGATAAATTTTATGTTTGTTTTCAGTGGCATGAAAGACATAGATTCAACGTGACTTTGATGAGCAAAAAGATGCAGAATCAACGTTGTTTTGATGCCGCTAGAGACATCGATTCTACAGTGATTCTGTCGGTTTGCTATCTGGGATCTGATGGCAAGTGTTTTTGTGTGTTTTTGTCCAATTTCCTTCTTTACTTTGAATGGGAAACTAAGCTGTGTTCCAAATGACGGACTATACACCATGCCAGGGGTCGGGAACCTTTTTTCACTGAGGAGTCAATTTTGTAATTTTTGGTTGATGCATTTTTCGAAAGAGACATAGCACAAACTAATAATTTACTATTTTCAAAAACAATGTTTTTCGGTAAAATAAAATGTTTATTATGCCCATAGAATACAAAAAACAAACAAACAAACAAATATGCAAAAATGTATAGGTAACATGCTGTAAAATGTAAACGTGTTTGTGCAGGTCTCCATAAAATGACTTCATTTTACAATTGTTCATGAAAAATGTAACTTCCCTTTTGGGCTGGTCAATATGTAAAATTATATTAACGATCCGATTATATGGCCAACCACCCTCCCAAGTGTCGGCGAAAATATGTTTTATTGATTTTTCTTTAAAAATAAAATTTATTGAAACAAAAATCTTAAAAGACATTTCTAAATTAAAATTTCACTTTAAACTAAATTAAAAAAAGAGCAATTAAAATAAATTTAAAAATCACATATAACCACCCCCCCAAATCCAAAAATTAACCATCTCCAGCGGCCCCATTTGCTATCACATAAGCATCCATCAAGAACACCAGGTGAAAAATTACTAATAGCCTACAGATTAAGAACTAAAGAAAATTATATATGTATTTTAAATTATCTATATTCAGGGGCCTTTATCAGCAAATATTGTAGATAGGCGATTAATTGGCACATCAAATAATTAATTTGACTAAACATTTTCAGTAATTAAGCCCTATGTTAGCCTACCAAAACATGCATCTGGCCCTGGTTATGTGACCAGGATTTATATATATGATGCACAGACTTTGAGAGGCAGTGGGACAATTTTATGACCCCCCCCCCCCCTCCAACAACAGCTATCTGGCGTGTCCTTCCATTTTATGGTTTATCTGTTTTGTGGGAACCTTAGGACAGTGCCAAAGACAGACCCAATACATCCAGTATTACTAACTGTGAGACAAAGCAGCAAACTTTACATAAAAATGAGACATAGCTGGACATTAGGAATTGAGAAGGGGGTTGGGGGGTGGGGGGGGGGGGGGGGGGGGGGTTTGGGGGGGGGGTGGCATGCACATTTAGAGATATTGTATTTATGGCACACAAACAGTAGCATCATCAAAAACTCTTTTTTCTCTGGTTCTCTTTGTCCCCACTTCATTCACTAAGTAGAGGATTCTTACAGATAGTAATCCCCTCTCTAATTCAAAATTCAAAATCTAGCCCACTTTCTGCTCTCACTAATGTGCGTAAAGAGAGCTATGATGCGCCTGCCACAACAGCTTTCAGATCCTGCTTCTCCCACTCCTCTCTCTCTCTCTCTCTCTCTCTCTGTCTGTCTTTCTCTATCTCTCTTACATACACACACACACACACACACACACACACATAATCTTGAGCCTGAGACATGAGTTAAGATATTCAGAGATACAAATGATTTCTTTGAGTTTCAATGCAATTGTTCAAATTGTATTATTATCTTGTTGCCCTGCATTTCATTAAACCTTAATTACAGCAACCCACATATAAGTTGAGTCCTCTTTTTGATCTTGCTTTTATAATTTTTCACATGTTCAACCAGAACAGACAAGTGATAAACAGGCTATCATTAAGACATTTCCCTTTCAAGTATATTAATCCACTGATGCTATATTTTATGTTTAAACATCACGCATATTACTATTGTAATGTAGTCTTCCAGAATGTACTGACAGGATCATTGGTGTTTGCACATACTGGAACTGAGTGGTACATATCCTGTTATATATAAAATTTCTTATGAATTAGCTTTTCCTGTAAAACTGATAATATATATATATATATATATATTCTGCACCCCTCTCTCACTAATGGGGATGTCATGCTGTGCAGCTCAAGCTGCCTTCAAAAGGAAACAGTGTTGTCTCAGAGGCAATGTCTCCAAACTGGGTCGTTTGAGTATAAGCATAAGATCTTACAGACGGAGGAAACTGCGGCTGAGGCTGAGAACAATGCGCTCAGAGAAAGGCTGTTACATGCTCTTACACATTTAATTTGTCTGAAGAATTGCAAGTGGGCCGCTCTTACAATCAATGTATTCATTAAATAGAGGAGCCTTTTAAGTCTAAATTGTATTTTTATACTGAGCTTTTTTATAATGACCCTCATTTTAATTATCAGTTATCAGACAGCCATGGAGGAAGAAAGACCTATGAAACATTCTATGCCACAGTCTCAAGGCTGCATGACTATAACACTGTCGGATCCCACTGTGTTTGTTGTTCCTAAAAACTATATTTCTCAACTAGTTTTACTTAAGGACTCTATATTTGATTTAGATTTCATATTGGATGTCAAGAGGCAACTAACAAAAATCCAAACCTTTTGGGCTCAGTGTGCATTGACACTGATTACCACCCCTGGAGTCATGAGTTCGAATCCAGGGTATGCTGAGTGATTCCAGATAGGTCTCCTAAGCAACCAAATTGGCCCGGTTGCTAGGGAGGGTAGAGTCACATGGGGTAACCTCCTTGTGGTCGTTATAATGTGGTTCACTCTCGGTGGCGTGCGTGGTGAGTTGTGCGTTGATGCCGCAAAGGATGTTAAGCACCCTCAAATGAACCTTAGAGCACCCTCAACTGCTGCCCGCTGGTTAATTTATCATGAACGTGTTTTATTAGATCTTTCATTTATCTGGCTTTGAGACCAATCGCGCATCCATAACATTTTAATATGCTCAGGGTTGCCAGATAATAGATGCAACACACCAATCAGAGATTTATCCTTACACAAATAGGAAATATTTTGCCTTATGTCATACTTAATTTATGCAATTTGGCAACCATGCATGCAAGTGCACACTCTCTCTCTCCTCTTCAGAAAAATGCTTAAATTGCTCAATAGTGCAATATTCTGCTCAAAGAAAATTGTGATGCAGTCACTACATGTCCATTTGTGATGCTGCGTGTGCTGTTTAGTGTCATGTCTGCGAGCAAACCTTTCAGCAATGAACTTTAGTGAAATCCCAATAGATCTTCACATCATTCGCACGCGGAAGGGACACGTGAGCAAAACCAAGCGTGAGAGGAATATGTTTGTTCTTTGTGTTATTTGTCAAATGCTGAAGTCCCTCACACCTGTATGTGAATGTTACTCTGGCAGTAATCATTTATCCGTGACATGCAGCCAGGGTTGGGAGGGTTACTTTTGTATTCTACTACAGGTTACAGAATACATGCTGTAAAATGTAATTTGTAATGTAATATATTAGTTGCTCAAGGTCAGTAATGTATCCTAAATACTTTGGATTACTACTTCAGCACTGGTAGATATTTTCACTTGTTTTGACTATAAAAACTCTGCCAGTACAGTAAGACAAAATACACGTTAAAAAGGCATAATCTGAAAAACCTAAATATCTTATGCAATGTTGTTTCTAAAACAAATTGATCTTGTTTTAAGGAAACAAATTGATCTTGTTTTAAGGATTTGTTTTAAATATTTTTACAGGAAAACAATTCAAAAATTATTATCAAGAATATAATTTTTGCACTAATATCAAAGGTCTTACTAGGTCTTCATCTTCCTCTGAGCCAAATTTCTAACAGTATCTCCTCCTAGAGCTTTAAAGCCACAACCACTAATCTCGGGTGAGACCTTCAATCAACAGTCAGACCTTCAGACTGTTCTGACTGAGGTTGTTTTATCTTTTCTAAGTGATCGGACTTCCGGTATTCCCGTATCAGACTTCCAAACAGGACTGATTTTACATTGACAACCATTCAAGGTGTGAAAATTTTAGATGATTCAATCTACTTTCTATCATTCCACCACTCAAACTTTTTTATCTATCACTCCATCACTCTCTTTTCTATCTTTCCATCACTCCACTCTTTTTATTCTTTCTTTCACTCCATCACTTTAACACCTTAGCAACTGCATACAACCTAGCAACCATTTAGTGCACTCTAGCAACCATAACCCATTGACTACCATTCAAAATGGCTTTGATGGATATCTCATGATCAGAATGTCATAGAGTCTTCAGGTTTGACTCAATACACTCAGTCCAGCAAGTAGCATTTTTAGCATCACCCTGGCAACTTCCTAGCAACCAGATGGACTTTCCTTAGCAACCGTACAGCAAAACACATATCTCTGCACTACAACATTGTAAAGACTTCAACTTTGGCTTATTTGACTCAGACAAGCAAGGAGCCTTTAAATATCATGCTGGGCAATACTTTGCCACACCCTAGCAACCATTTAGTGCACCCTAGCAACCAAAACCCATTGACTTCCATTAAAATGAGCTTAGATGGATATCTCCTGATCAGAATATCATAGAGTCTTCAGGTTTGACTCAATACACTCAGTCCAGCAAGCAGCCTTGTTAGTATCTCCCTGGAAACTGCCTAGCAACCAAATTAGCTCACCCTAGCAACCATGTAACAAAACATATATCTCTGCAACAGAACATCGTAGACACTTCTGTGTTTCATTCATTGGACTCGGGGTAACAAAGAGACCTTTTAAGTATCACCTTGTTAACTGCCTAGCAGATATATGGGGTTACCCCAGCAACCAAGTAACAAATCATATATCTCTGCACCAGAACATCATAGAGACTTCCAGTTTTGTTCATTTGACACAGGATAGCAAAGAGCCTTTTGAGTATCCCCTCAGTAAGTGCCTAGCATCCAGATGAGTTTACCCTAGCATCCAAGCAACACATCACATATCTCTGCACCAGAACATCGTGGAGATATCTGGTTTCATTTATTGGATTAAGGGTAGTAAGGATCATTGTGAGTATCACCTCGGTAACTGCCTAGCAACCAGATGGGGTTACCATAGCAACCAAGTATCAAATCACATATCTCTAACCCAGAACATCGTTGAGACTTTGGGTTTATTTCATTTGTTTCAGGGTAGCAAGGAGACTTTTGAGTATCATCTTGCTACCTGCCTAGCAACCAGATGAGGTTACCCTAGCAACCAAGTAACAAATCACATATCTCTGCACCAGAACATCATAGAGACTTCTGGATTAATTCATTGGACTCAGGGTAGCAAGGAGTATTGTGAGCATCACCTTGGTAACTGCCAAGCAAACAGATGGGGTTACACTAGCAACCAATTTTCCATTCAGAAAAACAAGAAAGGAGTAGGGTTGCATAGCACTTTTTGCAGCTGGCTGTCATGAGCTGGGTTTGTTCTCTTTCTCTCTCTCTCTTGCTCTCTCTATTTCTCTCTCACTTTGGCCCTGCCTGTCTATTTTCCCACCTGTTCCTTATAGCAATTAGTGTTCGCGCTGCTTCTCTGTTACACCTGTTCTCACTTTATTCTCATTACTTTCTCTCTACTTCTAGCGTTTGTTCCCTTTGTTCCTTGTCGGATTATTTCGTGTATACGTGAGTTATGCCTGTGTGATATGCTGTCTCCATGAGGATTTACCTTGTATTATCTTGTCTAGTTGTGCTCGTCTTGTATGCTCTCTCTGCCCTGTCATCCTGCCACTGGTGGTCTTCTACAGTCTTCTCCCTACGACTTTGTGGCCACTTACAAGGACTGTGTTGCTGCTTGGTGAATCACCAACTCTGCATATTATTTCCAAGACAGGAGTCTTTCATGTTTTGCTGATCTCCTTTAAAGTACACCATCTTTTGTGTTACTCCAGTTCTGTGTCATTGCTCGGCAGACTGCCTGAGTTATTCCTTATTAAAGACTATTACAAGAACTTGCCTTTGCACTTGGATCCTCTGTTTCCCCTAACAGAATAATCCGACCACGATGGATCCAGCGAAGGAGGACCCTCTCCGCTCGGCGGTCGAGTTGCAGGGGTCCATGCTCGGTAGACATGAGGAGGAGTTGTCTGCCTCCAGACATGCTGTGGATACTTTAGCTGCTCAAGTGTCTGATTTATCTGCCCGACTTCTTCACCTTCATCATGAATCGTCGTCATCACAGAATCGTCTTCATTTCCCCGAACCAAGAATCAATAATCCTCCTTGCTACGCTGGTGAGCCCACTGAATGTAGAGCCTTTTTGACCCAATGCGAGGTGGTTTTTTCCCTCCAGCCTCAGAATTATGCGGAGGATCGCGCTCGGGTCACCTATGTGGTCTCTCTGCTGACGGGGCGTGCACGCGATTGGGGAACGGCCGCTTGGGAGGCACAGGCTTCCTGCTGTGATCGTTACGAGTCTTTCAAGGAGGAGATGATCAAGATCTTCGATCGTTCTGTGTACGGACGCGAGGCCTCGCGTCTTCTTGTTGTGCTGCACCAGGGGGAGAGATCTGTTGCAGATTTCACCATCGAATTCCGGACTCTGGCCACCACTTGTGAGTGGAACGAACCTGCTTTAGTCGCTCGCTTTCTGGAGGGTCTTAACATGGAACTCAGGGAGGAGATTTATGCTTGTGAACCACCTGCTCAGTTGGATCAGTTAGTGGAGCTAGCTATTCGCCTGGACAAGTGCTTTGAGCAACGGCGGCGCGTCCGAGGTTCCTCATCTAGACAGCGGGAAGCCCCGCCTTCAGCTTTTGATTCACCTGTTCCCAGACCAGAGCCCGAACCCATGCAGCTGGGTGGCATTCGCCTCTCTTCTACTGAACGACAGCGACGTATTCTGAATCGCCTCTGTCTGTACTGTGGTACGGCTGGCCACTTTGCCTCTTCCTGTCAGTTAAAAGCCAGAGCTCGCCAGTAGACAGGGGAGTACTGGTGAGCGCAACTGTCCTCTCCTCACCGCCCAAGACTCGTACCACCTTTCCTGCTGTTCTTCGATGGGCCGGTTCATCTGTTTCTTGCTCTGCACTCATCGACTCTGGAGCGGAGGGGAGTTTCATTGACGAGAGATGGGCTCGCGAACATGGCATCCCTCTAGTGGACTTGGAGGACACTACAACTGTCTTTGCCCTGGACGGCAGGGTGCTTTCGACAGTTCTCCGTGCCACCATCCTGGTGAGTCTCACAGTCTCCGGGAATCATCAAGAGACAATTTCATTTTATATTTTTCAGTCCCCTTTTACCCCGATTGTTTTAGGCCATCCGTGGCATCCCAACATAACCCGCAAATTAACTGGGAGAAGGGCACTATTCTTTCTTGGAGTCTTGCTTGTCATGTTAATTGTTTGGTATCTGCTGTCCCTGCTGTTTCTTCTGTCTCTGTGTTTCAGGATGAGCCTGTTGATTTGTCTGGAGTGCCGGAGGAATACCTCGATCTGCGAGCGGTTTTCAGCCGTTCCCGGGCCACATCTCTGCCGCCTCATCGACCGTACGATTGCAGTATCGATCTCCTTCCGGGCACCATGCCACCTCGCGGTAGGCTATATTCTCTGTCTGCGCCCGAACGTGAGGCTCTGGAGAGGTATCTCACGGAGTCTCTTGCCGCTGGGATCATTGTCCCATCCTCCTCTCCCGCCGGGGCGGGGTTCTTCTTCGTGAAGAAGAGAGATGGCTCTTTGCGCCCCTGCATAGATTATCGGGGGCTGAATGACATAACGGTCAAGAATCGGTATCCGTTGCCTCTTATGTCGTCAGCCTTCGAGATCTTGCAGGGTGCAAAGATCTTCACGAAGTTGGACCTGCACAACGCGTACCATCTCGTGCGTATAAAGGAGGGAGACGAGTGGAAGACTGCGTTCAATATGCCGTTGGGCACTTTGAATACTGCGTTTTACCGTTCGGTCTGGTCAACGCCCCCGCTGTGTTCCAAGCCTTGGTTAATGATGTCCTGCGGGACATGATTAACGTATTCGTGTTCGTTTATTTGGACAATATTTTAATTTTTTCACCCTCTCTCCAAGTGCACCTTCAGCATGTGCGTCGCGTACTGCAACGTTTCCTTGAGAATCGCCTTTTCGTTAAAGCTGAGAAGTGTATGTTCCACTCTCGATCAGTAACTTTCCTCAGATCTGTGGTGTCGGCAGAGGGTATCAGCATGGACCCCGACAAGGTTTGTGCGGTCATAGAATGGCCCGTTCCGGACTCTCGCATTGCGCTTCAACGTTTTTTGGGGTTTGCTAATTTCTACCGCCGGTTTATCCGAAATTTTAGCCAGGTTGCCGCCCCGCTGACTGCACTCACCTCGACCAGGTCTCATTTTACCTGGCTCGAGGTGGCTCAGAATGCGTTCGATCACCTCAAGAGGTTGTTCACCTCCGCCCCCATTTTAATTACTCCGGATCCCACAAGACAATTCATCGTCGAGGTCGATGCTTCTGACGTAGGGGTGGGGGCTATACTTTCCCAGCGCTCCTCGCGGGATGACAAGGTTCATCCTTGTGCCTTTTTTTCGCTTCGCCTCACCCCCGCGGAGCGTAATTATGATGTCGGTAATTGGGAACTTTTGGCGATACGTTTAGCTCTTGGGGAGTGGCACCAATTTGCAAAGAGATGCCCCTTCAGAGCATACAGCCGCCTCGTAGATTGTGCCTATCACCACTGCTGGAAGGCCTGCTAGATCTTCCACTTCCTGTCAAGGAGCCAGACATGGAGGTTCAAGAGGTCTGGCCGCGGGTGCAGAAGCGTGCCCTGCCTTTGAGTGAGAAGGTCTTGCCTCTGGGGAATGCACCAGGGAGGGGCTACAGCCAGGAGCATCAGGTCTGAGAACCAAGACCAGTTGGGCCAGTACGGTGCAACCATGACAATTTGCTGTCCATCCTCCCTGACTTTGCACAATGTCTGCGCAATGAGGCTCACTGGGGGAAATGTATACTTGTGCAGCTCCCAAGGCTAGCTGTATGTCATAGCATCCACGCCGAGGGGAGCCTCGGACAGGGAGCACAGGAGGGGGAAATGAGAGGACTCTCGGGAGGTGAACAGGTCCATATGCGCCTCCCCGAATCTCTCCCAAATCAGCTGGACAGCATGGGGGTGGAGCCTCAACTCTCCGCGGAGCATTACCTGTCGTGAGTTTAGGACCTGCATGGTTTAGGATGCCTATAGGAGGTGAGTGGTTCACAGAGACTGAAACGTCTGCTGACTCCAAAGGAGGAGGAGGCGGGTAAGTTGTCACATGCAACATGAGTGTACACCGCCCTGGTGGTTTATGTACACCACAGTTGCTGTGTTGTCCATATCGACCAACATGTGCTTGCCCTGAATCAATGGCCGAAGCTTCCACAGGGCCAGTGATACTGCCAGCAACTCTAGGCAGTTTATGTGCCATTGCAGGCAGGGCCCTGTCCAGAGCCATGACACTGCTTTCCCATTGCATACGCCACCCCAGCCCGATTTCAAGGCATCTGTCGTGACCATGACATGTCTCGAGACCTGCTCTAAGGGAACCCCTGACCGTAGAAATGCCAGATCTCTTCACACAATTTTTAGAAGCACCCTCAGTGATTTTGATTTGATGGCCTGGATGTCTTGAAGCCTCCACATGCGCTAGGTCCCCATGATAACATGCTCAACAAGTCATGTGATAAGATGTGTGGATTGACTGTCTCAGAAGTGGAGGCAACTGAGATTCTTCCTCCGCCACCCGTATTGAGGTGAGTCACTACGCCACCACGAAGACTTACAGTGCATTTGGAATTGGGCATTCTAATTTGGGGAGAAATTCTCAAAAACTTTTATCATACAAACTTAACAAAAATAATAATGAATTAATTAACGTATTATTATTTACATTATAAATATTTTACCTTTATTTGTTCATGGTTTTTGAGGATGAGGGCATATCATGCAACTTGTCCATGTTGGCATCTTCTTGATTTGACTAGTTTCTACCAAGTGACAGAATACTGTAAAATACCATAGAGTTTGACTGGATGCACAGCCTTTGACGTCAACAACAAAAAGGACATGCTATTTTTTTTTACTTTTAAAAGTTAAGAAGCATATTTATTTTTATACAGATACAGAAACAAAAGATATGGGCAGTGTTTTCTTTTTCTTTTCTTTTTTTTTACTTTTAAAATTAAGAAGCCTATTTAATTTGCTGTCCTATCTATGCATGCTTATACAGTTGTGGCCAAAAATATTGGCACCCTTGGTAAATATGAGCAAAGAAGGCTGTGAAAAAAAATCTGCATTGTTTATCTTTTGATCTTTCATTCAAAAAATTCACAACAATCTAACATTTAATTGAAATAAAACATTTGAAAGAGGGGAAATATTTCATTATTAAATAAATATTTTTCTCCAAAACACATTGGCCACAATTATTGGTACCACTAGAAATTATTATGAGTAAAATGTATCTGAAGTATATTCCCATTCTTATTTTACATACTTAAGTGTACCAGGATGCTAGGTACATGAAATTGTTCAGCTATGACTTCCTGATTCACATTGGTATAAATATGAGGTAATACATAGGCCAAATTCCCTTAATCATCAATCACAGTGGGTTAGACTAAAGAATATAGTTCTGATGTGCTGCAAAAGGTTGTTTCAGACATCAACTACATCACATCACAAGTTGTTTGGGAGGGTTTCAAGGAAAAAATCATCTGCTCTCATCCAACAACAAACCCAAGTGTCTTCAATTTACCAGACACAAATGGAACTTCAAATGCGACCAGGTTCTATGGTCAGATGAAACAAAAAAAGAGCTTTTAGTCATCAAACACCAGAGATGGATTTGATGTGAGATGAAGAAGTACCCAATGCCCATGGTTAAATGTGGTGCTGGATCTTTAATATTGTGTGGCTGTTTTTCTGTGAGAGGTCCTGGACATCTTGTTCAGATACATGGCATCATGGACTCTATCAAATACCAACAGATAAAAAATAAAAACCTGGCTGCCTCTGCCAGAAAGCTTACAATGTGCCCTGGTTGATCTTCCAGCAGGACAATAATCCAAAAATGGTTCACTGACCACAACGTCAAGGTTCTGCCAAAGCCATCCCAGTCCACTGTCCTGAACCCCATAGAAAATTTGTGGGGTGAACTGAAGAGGAGAGTCCACCAACATAGACCTCTGAATTTGAAGGATCTGTAGAGATTCTATATGGACGAATGGTCTCAGATACCTTGTAAGGTGTTCTCCAACCTCATTAGGCATTATAAGAGAAAACTCAGAGCTGTTATCTTGGCAAAGGGAGGTTGCAAGAAGTATTGAATAAAAGGGTGCCAATAATTATGGCCATAAGCTGTATAAGACCCGATGGGGAACAGACCTGCGAATCATTGTTGACATGTTAATTACCTGCACTGAGCAGAAACTGGATATATTTGCTTGTTGGCATGCTTGATGCTTGCTTGTGAGTGTGTGGTATGGAAAATCCCTCAGCACATATAGGCTAAGCTCAGCACAGACTGGTGCAAGCTTCTCCTGAAAACACCTTTTCAAAGGTTTTGACCTCACTATGGACCCCCTGATAATTCTTGCCAGTCTCTCTGTTAAGAGACATTCACATGCAGTATTCATGAAAAATTTACATCTCCATAACATGGGCAAGATTTAATGCTTAAAACAGAGTTTGTGCAAGCAGTAATGTAAAGCACAGTATGGAGCACACTCAAATACAGACTTACAAACCCACACACACAAACACGCTGCCCTGGTATTACGGGAAGCACTTGGGCCAAGGCAAGGTGAAAACCGGGGAAAATATTTAGCAGACGACTGGGAATTAAACAGGAAATGCTCTCATGCAACTTTGAATGAGTTCTCTTTAAAATTAACAAGGTTACAAGGATTGTAAAATGAGAAGTCTTTTTTGGGGGACCAGCAAACAGTCCCTGTAAAAAAAAAGGAGCTTAAAGGAGCAGTACACCAAAATAAATATTCTGTAATTATTTACTCTAGTGTTGCTCCAAACCCCTATGACTTCCTCTGTTCCACGGAACACAAAATTAAATCTTCATACATCTTTTCGCCATGTAATGAAAGTGAATAGTGACTCTGGGCTGTCAAGCTCCAAAAAGGACACACACACACACACAAAACAACTAGAAAAACATCATAAACAACAGTAAAAATTGTCGAAATGACTCATGCACTGTTTTCAAGTCTTTTAAAGGCATATAATCACATTGTGTGATAAACAGACTGAATCTTAAGTTCTTACTCTCAAATGAAACCAATCATTGATCATCTTACGTATACAGCACATAAATAAAACATGTTGATTATGTCAATAACATCAAATCTCATTGGTTCTTCGTGTCATGACGAGAGTCATGATGAGCATTGAAGTTACTGATGTCACTATTCACTTTCATTACATGCAAAAAGATGCACGAAACAGATGTTTTAAGTGAGTTACTGACTTTAAGTTTAAAGTTTAAAGTTAAGTAAATAATTAAAGAATGTTAATTTTTAGCTGAAGTACAGTATTCCTTTAATTCTAAATAATTCCTTAATAAAATGTAAAAATGTTTCTGTTGGGTTTAGGCTTAGGGGTTGTGGTAGAGTTAAGGTATTGAACATATCACTAGCTCTGTAAAAAACAACAGAATTGAATGAAAGTCCCCACCATGACAGAAAAACAAGTATGTGTGTGGGCATCGGTGTATGTTTTAAAGGTCTGTTCATTTGTTGTCAGCTTTACTCCTTCTCTTCGTTTCCCTAGTCTCTGACGTATAATCCAATATCATGTTGAGTCTACATTGAGACTGTTTTAAGGTCAACTGTAGCTCCACAGAAGTTTTTTTCCAATCATTGTTTCTGTGTAGGAAGCTCAAAGGACTGACAGGTTCCTCTGGATTGTTCATTGTTGATGTAATTCAGTCCTTCATTACAGTCTGAGCT
This sequence comes from Moxostoma hubbsi, assembly GCA_032164185.1. Classification (NCBI taxonomy): domain Eukaryota; kingdom Metazoa; phylum Chordata; class Actinopteri; order Cypriniformes; family Catostomidae; genus Moxostoma; species Moxostoma hubbsi. The sequence goes on from JAVLUX010000001.1 coordinate 67,108,604, forward strand.
CTAAGGTCCTGCAGATAGTGTACCTGTCAGTGGCATTAAAATATAATTGAAGTGCTTAATATTGTCTGACTCATGTATACTCTGAGATGAAGGCAGGTTACAGTTTGTGCCTGAAACAGGAGAGCAGATATTCCTTGCTGAACATGAGCCTAAGTTGGGTTTTGGACCAAGCTTTTTTACTAACTAAATCCAAGCCGCTTCATCAAAAAACAAAACAAAAACAAAAAACAGGTTAACCAATTATTATTTATTATTTATTTGCTAATCGACCAACTAGACCAGCACTAATTTAGCATTGACCTGCTTGGACTAACATCAAAATGCATACTGGTCTAATCTGGTCTTTTCAACAGCGTAAGAAAATAGCTGTGTAACCCGAAGCAGATACAGCGGAAAGGTGTGGAATTTCACCAGAACAAACCACTTGCTCGTGCATGCCAGCATGAGAGTACATGCGTCCTTGCTTGTCGCATTACTCATCTTGTGCGTGTAGAGTTGAATAATATTATGCAGGGTCTTTTCTTCTCTTGTTTATATGCACCATCATTTTAATGAACCTCCTCAGGCACCTGCAGCCCAACCTGTGCACATTCTGCCCTATCTTGCCTAAAATGACCTTACATGTCCTCTGATTCATCTGTAACCTTCAAAGGTGTGACACAGATTCCTCCAGTAAAGGTGATCTAATCTCCGGATTACCTTACATCAGAGCCAGACATTGTTAGGAGTAAATTTAAGTCCAGGTAGCCTCCACCTTCTCCACACCCTTGGCACCCATGCAGCATTCTCCCCTCTGCAGGTGCTGTGTTCCTGGGGTGCTGATAATGAAGCTCCCCTTCTGACTCCTCACCTCTCCTTTCACACCCGTGCCTGTACTTTTCATGCTGTTTGCTTATCTGAGCTCACACACAGTACATGCAATTATGGTGCAACTATTGTAACAAAACTTCTTTTTTTTTTTTTGTCTAGAATCTTTGTGGTTCAAACTTGTCAGTATAAGACAATGTTTAAAATGTACAGTAAGTTACTTGATATTACCTTCTTTTGAGTGTCCCTGTAGATCAACTAGAATACAACACTCCGGAAGTAAAAATCCCATACATTTTTTCCATTGTTGAAATAATTTTTAATGATATCTTATAAACCTTTAAAGACAGACTTACCAATAGATCCAAGGTTGTTAATTGATGATATATGCATTGGTTGAAGACATAAATCTGCATTATTTGAACTTGTTTAAGGCAGAATTTCTGGTTAAAAACTATACTAATTATCCTGGAGAAAAAAAACATCCACCAATCAGAGAAAAGCGTGCCTTAAGAGCTCTGCTGCAACCACCCACTCCGATGAAGCTTATACTCTCAAATGACTTATATATTTATTAGGGCTGTTGATTTAATGTGTTAATTCAGTGTGATCAATTATATATAAAACATTTTTTTAAAAAAGATTAATCATGTCCCTGGACAGTTTTAAGGAATATTCCTACTGTCAGAGCAATTCAAGCTTGAAGTACCACCGGTTTTCAGCTGGGGGCAGTAAGCGTATCTCCAGATGTGTAGGCAAGGCTGCTGTACAGACAACAAACCCCACTCAGGCTTGCTTGACATTACTGACAGCACAAAATGAGGATACATAATTCAATAGCAAAATGGATTGCTGATGACTGTTGGCTTATGTCCAATAATATAGACAATATAGCCACGTTTTGGATTGTCTTATTAATGCTTTACACGTCTGCCACTATAGTGATGTAATCTAAAATTGGCTAATTCATTATAAATGTCATTTCTAAATTTAGTAATTAATTTGTTAATTTATAATTCATTGTACTGTAGTGTTTTATTTCACACAAGAGTAGTAGCATTACTTTAACAGTTAAAAATGTTTTACAATACGTTTTCCCTTGTTGTATTTGCTTTACAGTGAGTATTTGTTCATGAATGTTATTTGTTCAATGTCCCTTTAATTCGGGGTGCATTTCCCCTGTGGGAGGAAAAAAAGGTTGGGAGTGGACTGCGCTTGCGCGTGAGTCTGGCTCTCTTCTAAAAAAAAAATGTGCACGGAGTGCACAGGTGCTGCTGTTGGTGCTGTTTGGCCGATACTTATAATAAAAAAGATAAGTTGAATCACACCATTGTAACCCGTGTTTATTTTATGTAATTCACGCCTACGGAGACTGGAGTTTCACCGACACAGAGTACCGAAATAAGGGTTACAGACTGGTGGCAGCGGTGTCAAGTTCACGTACTTCAAAAAAAAGTTTATACGGCCAATGCATCCAACTATGACGGCGCATTTCTGAATGCACCGCGAAGCAACGTGGTGAGTGAATTTTGACTAGATAACAATTTCGTCAAAAGACACTGTTTCATCACTCGCTTCGTTCTACGTTGAACAGTAGTCAAATCAGCTAAAATGGACGCCGCAGGCGCTTCGTCTTCAGATGAGAGGGACGCTGTTGAGCCTGACGATTCAGAACAACGTGCAGAGCGCGCGTTATACCGAACTACAAAAGTGTTACACTTCAAAGTCGATTTGCCACCGTGTTTTCATGGAGACGGTAGGGATAAAGACAGTTTTTCTTTATGGAAAGCACGTTTGGAACTTGCTGTTAATGCATGTGCTGATACACACAGACAAGATTTAGCTGCCATTTTGCCTACGAGGTTGAGTGGAGATGCATTAGCATACTGGCTCTCCCTGTCTCCTGAGACACAGCAGGACTATGAACTGTGTGTTGCTGCTTTAAATGATGTTTTTGGAAGGAAACAATTTTTACTGCACTTTCAAACTTTTGTGAATGCCAGGCAGCGCATGCCCAAAGAGCCACTGGAGGTATTTGCTGCAGAGATTACAAGACTTGTTTTGGAGGCATTTCCAAATTATGGTGAGTCAGCCATTGCGATGGAAAGGTTCAGACGGTTCATAGCTGGCCTTGACCCTGTTATTCAAGCAAAATGTCATGAACATGGTGCTACAAGCCTAGAGGAAGCATTAGCTATTGCGTGTAAATGGGAACGAGCACAGGAAGTTCTCAGGCTTGCTCCGCTTTCCCTCTCTAATCAACACACTACTCAAATACCGCAATTATCTACAACTACAAATTCATCCAACATTGAGTCGCTTTCAGCGATGGTGTCCACAAAGACTGTGTCGACCTCAGCGGACTCCTCGGAACTTATGTCAGTGCTTAAACAGCTAACTGCTGATGTTAAGACTCTCCGGATAGAGGTCAGTCAATTAAAGAGACAGCATGAGCATGCACCACATGGTTTTCAGCGTGATTTTTCTGGACAGAGATGTTACTCACCTGAGCGTGGTAGAGATAAACACCGCCATTCTCCACACTCATCCCCAAGGAGGTATGCAAACTCGTCTACATCTCCTTGGCATTGCTCCTCCTCCCGTGCTGGCTATTCTGTCGGTGGTCCTCCACCTGATTATACTAGACGACACTACTCTCCTTCACCTTCATCCTCTCCCCATCGTAGAGACGACCACTATTCCTCCATCCATCGGGATGCCGACAGATATCGGAGCTATGACAACCGTCACGTCAACCCAGCTCCCCATCATCATCAGGAAGGACACAGCAGCCGAGCTCTACATCATCGACATCGTCACATCAGCCCGACCTTCAGTCAGCAAGATCATCGCTGCAGTTCCAATCAGGGGGATCATCCCAAGGCAGGATGGCACTCCAACAGGTTATCCAGAGAGGCGCACGACCTACAGCTTTCCAGTAATCGTTCGCCATCGCACAGTGATCATCAACATGTCAGTTTTGTCGATGATGACATCGATCTTCAGGGAAACGGCTGGTAGCAGGTACTACGGGCCAAGTGTCTGCTGAGCCTGAGAGTGGGCCCAAACAAACTGAACTGGTAGCGTCTGACATCCCCACACCATATGTTTTTGCTGTCATTGAGAACACTGCCATACAAGCTTTTGTAGACACAGGTTCAGAAATTTCATTGATTAGCGAATCACTGAGAATGTCCATTCCCTCTCTCATGAAAAAGCCAATTCTAAAGTCCTTTCTCTTGGCAAAATCAGTGACTGGTGACTGTCTGCACACCCTTGGTATGCTGCCTATTACCATTAGGCTGGGTGAGGGAGTTTTCATTCATAATGTCCAGGTAGTCAGAAATGCTACACAGTCAGTAATCCTTGGTTGGGATTTTCTTCAAAAACATCATGCTGCAATTGATCTCCGAGAGAACCAGTTAAAACTGTGGAACTGGACTGTCCCTCTTTTATATTCACAGCACATGGCCCCTCTTAAGTGTAATGCTGTGACATTAGCATCTGTACTTATCCCTGCCATGTCACAAATGAACATTTTGGCGAAAATTCAACCCCCTACGGGTGAGCCTGAACTCCCATGCAATTATACAGGACTTTTGGACCCTGAAACTCATACAGTACCAGGTCTTTTTGTAGCACGTACCGTAACCCCTGTCAAAGCTGGTGTAACTTCTGTTCGTGTCATGAATCCAACAAGTGAGGATTGTCATGTTCCCTGTGGCACTAGGTTAGGTGAGTTTCATTCCTTAGTCAGTCAGACAGGGGAAGAATATGCAGTGTTTGAACCTACTGTAGCTCAAGTACAGACTGAAATTGAGCCCTACCTGAAATCAAAGCTAGATTTCAGTCAGTCAGCAGTGGACAGAGAGCAACAAAATCAGCTGGAGGCTCTGGTTTCAAAGTATTCAGATGTCTTTAGTATGCACGACAATGATTATGGCCGCACTGATTTGGTTAAGCATGCCATCCGTACTGGGAATGCGCAGCCCATCCGGCAGAGAGCATACAGGACATCGCCACCCATTCGAGCTGAAATAGACCGGCAAGTTCAGCAGCTCCTTTCTCAGGATGTCATTGAAGAAAGTTGTAGTCCCTGGGCTTCTCCTGTCGTTTTAGTTAAAAAGAAAGATGGCAGTTACAGATTTTGCATAGATTTTAGAAAGCTAAACGCAGTCACAGTTAAAGATTCTTACCCCTTACCACGGCCAGCAGATGCTTTAGACAGCTTGTCAGGTGCGTGCTGGTTCAGTACTATGGATTTATCAAGCGGCTACTGGCAAGTTGAGCTAAACCCGGATGATAGGGAGAAAACTGCATTCAATACAGGGCATGCTTTATATCAGTTCAAAGTGATGCCCATGGGTCTTACGAATGCCCCTCCAACGTTTCAACGACTCATGGAGCTGGTGCTTCGTGGACTCCATTGGAAAGTTTGTCTTGTCTACCTTGATGATGTTCTTGTATTCAGTCAGACATTCAGTGAACATCTTAGCAGCCTAGAGGAAGTGTTCAATCGTTTCCGGTCTGCAGGTCTTAAGCTGAAGGTCAGTAAATGTCATTTTGCTCGCAGTCAAGTGTCTTACTTGGGTCATGTTGTGTCCAGTCAGGGTCTCCTGCCAGATGAAAAGAACCTGGATAAAGTCCGGTCTTGGCCTACTCCCAGAACTGTCACCGAAGTGAGAGCCTTTGTTGGTCTCTGCTCCTATTATCGGAGGTTTGTAAGAAATTTTGCCATCATTGCCGTTCCCCTGCATGCGCTTACACAGAAAGGTGCTGTTTTCCAGTGGTCGAGTGAATGTGAGGATGCTTTCCAATCATTGAAGCACTCCCTCACTAGTCCTCCCATTGTTGCTCATCCTATATTTACACAGCCTTTTCTGTTGTACACAGATGCCTCTCAGGACTGTATAGGTTCAGTGCTGGCTCAGGTACAGGATAGGAAGGAGCGTGTGATTGCATACGCAAGTCACACTCTCACTCCTTCAGAAAGGAAATGGTCAACTTATGACCGTGAGCTTTGGGCTATGGTATGGTCAGTCAGACATTTCAGACATTTCTTGTCAGGAGCTCCGTTCAAAGTTGTCACTGACCACAAACCCTTGTTGAACTTGAAGAAGGCCCCAGTTGATAATGATCCAACGGGTAGAAGAGCTCGTTGGATACTTGAACTGGATGTGCACGACTTCACCATCCTTCACAGAGAAGGAAAGCAGCATAGTAATGCTGATTCCATGTCCAGGCGTCCTAGCTCACCTGTGAGAAAATCAAAAGCAGTTCAGTGTGTAATTGCAAGCCCCAACATTGCTGTAGAAGTCCCCTCTTCTGACAAAATGCAGAACATTTGTGATGTTCTTCCTGACCCTGGTCTGACACTATCGGTTGACTTAAAAGAATTGCAAGCTCAGCAAAGGGCTGATTTTTGTCTAAATATGGTCATAGACTGGAAAGAGAATAGTAATCAAAGGCCACCGTTAGGCAGACTTAAGCATTCCTCTGCCACCTTGAGAAAGCTCTGGCATGAATTTCCCAAACTGTCAGTCCAAAATGGAATTTTGTGCCGTAAAGTGAAACCCTCTCCTCATAGCCCGCATGCTTACCAAATAGTCTTACCTTCTATACTCATTCCCACTGCTCTTAAGTGTTTCCATGGAGAGAAGTTTAGTGGACATTTAGGTGCTGAGCGCACTTTATTGAGAGCCAGGAAAATCTGTTACTGGCCTTACATGTCTCGAGATATCCAGAAACACTGTGCTGAATGTTTAGCCTGTCTGTCCTGTAGTGCTACCACTCCTCATGAAAGGGCCCCAATGCAGTCCATTCACGCAGACAGACCATTCCAAAAGATTGCTGCCGATATCACAGAGTTGCCTGTTTCTTCACAAGGGAATAGGTATGTGTTGGTTGTGATGGACTATTTCACTCGCTTCGTCAACCTTTACCCTCTGAGAGATCAGCGAGCTACCACTGTGGCACAGTGCATTTTCGACGATTACATCAAACAGCATGGGATCCCTGAGTCAATCCATACTGACCAAGGTAGACAGTTTGAGTCTGATTTGATTAAACATTTATGCAATCAACTTGGAATCAAGAAAACACGCACCTCTCCCTACCATGCACAATGTGATGGTATGGTCGAAAGACTAAATCGCACATTGAAAGATCAACTTTCTAAATATATATATATGAGTGTGGAGGTGAATGGGATAAATATCTGCCTCAAGTGGAGTTGGCTTATAACTCAAGTGTTCATTCAAGTACTGGGTTTTCACCTTTCTTTCTGGCACATGGAAGGGAACCGCATTTACCTGTTGACATCCTCTTGAACTGTAGTCCTGCGGTAACCTCCTGTACACCATGCACACCTGCGGAATATGCCAGTGCTTTGACCACACGTTTGTCATTTGCCTTCAGAGATGCGGCTGCACAGTCCATAGCAGCTAAGCTGAATCAGAAACAACAATATGACAAAAGGACATTTTTCCACCCACATAAAGAAGGTGAACTTGTGCTTTTGGATGATCCAGCTCAGAAGCAGAATAAGCTGGCTCCAAAATGGAAAGGGCCATATATAATTCTGAGACGGATGGATAAAGAAAACAGCCCAGGTGTAACTTATGAGATCACTGATCCAAAGAATCCTCAGTCAAGGAACTGGGTGGTTCATCACAATCGCTTGAAGTCTTACAAGGGTTCTTTGTTGAACATGCCTGCCAGTTCCTCAGAAGTATCTGTGCCTTCTGAGGTTTGCGGTACAAATGCCCCTCAGCATTCTTTTCCCCTCAATGCACTGTCAGGAGCTTTGCCTTTTCGACCTCCTACTCCACCTTATGTGCCTAAGCGAACTGTAAAGCACACAGCTTCTGCTGCAGGAACTGAATGTTCAGCTCAAACTGTTTCTCTGTCTCAGCCCGAGAACATCCAAGCACCTTACTGTCCCCTGGTACGGCTCCTTCCCCATCAGTAGATTCATCTCAGTTTACACGTAGTGGCCGCACAGTGAGGAAACCTGGAAGGTTCAAAGAATTTGTTTGTTAATGCCCATTGATTCTTCTTCGTACTTGCACACTGGAACAGTATATGCTCAAAATGGAGTTAGTTATACAGTGTTGTGTTAAAAGAATGTGATGCTTAATATCTGCAATAATGGTTGTTCCAGATTATTTGACACTGATAATTGTGTATTGCACACATATTACTGCTTACTGCACTCCATGTTCATGTAATGTTGTTCTATGATAATGTGGTGAAAGGTATAATGTATAATATGCCAGAAACGAGGACGTATCTTTTGTAAGCAGGGGAAGACTGTAATCTAAAATTGGCTAATTCATTATAAATGTCATTTCTAAATTTAGTAATTAATTTGTTAATTTATAATTCATTGTACTGTAGTGTTTTATTTCACACAAGAGTAGTAGCATTACTTTAACAGTTAAAAATGTTTTACAATACGTTTTCCCTTGTTGTATTTGCTTTACAGTGAGTATTTGTTCATGAATGTTATTTGTTCAATGTCCCTTTAATTCGGGGTGCATTTCCCCTGTGGGAGGAAAAAAAGGTTGGGAGTGGACTGCGCTTGCGCGTGAGTCTGGCTCTCTTCTAAAAAAAAAATGTGCACGGAGTGCACAGGTGCTGCTGTTGGTGCTGTTTGGCCGATACTTATAATAAAAAAAGATAAGTTGAATCACACCATTGTAACCCGTGTTTATTTTATGTAATTCACGCCTACGGAGACTGGAGTTTCACCGACACAGAGTACCGAAATAAGGGTTACAGTGATATGCATTTTAATTTTAAATAGAACTATTTATAATTATGTAATTATAGTATATTGTATTCTTGTTATTTTAGGGGCTTTCTCACAAATATTATATATGTCATTATTGCAATTAATCAGCATATCATGTAATTAATTATTTTTTTTTGATTGACAGCCATAATATTTGCATATATCTTAATACATTAAAAATAACATATTGCTCCTATAATTATAATAAACAACTTTAAAACAATAGTTTTATATTTTTCCATAATTTGTGTTTTAATTATTTTAATTTGCAATGCTTTATGGAATTGTACTTAATTTTCTCATTAAATATAGTAAGTAAACAGGCTTGTAACCTATTTGCATTTTTTTTTTTTGTAAGATTTTTAATTAAATGTTCTTGCTTCAAATCAAAGCTTGTGATGTGTGATTCACCTCATGTTGGTTTGGTTCATGACTTAGAATTATTTTATGAAGAATTGTATTTAAATTTTTTCCCCTTTTTCTCCCCAATTTGGAATTCCCAATTCCCAATGCGCTCTAAGTCCTTGTGGTGGAGTAGTGACTCGTCTCAATCCGGGTGGCGGATGATGAATCTCAGTTAGCTCTGCGTCAGAGACTGGCAACCCGCGCATCTTATCACATGGCTTGTGAGCGTGTTACACAGAGACATAGCGCATGTGGAGGCTTCACGCTATTGTCCACGGCATCCACGGACAACTCACCATGCTCCCCACTGAGAGCGAACCACATTATACCGACCACGAGGAGGTTAGCCCATGTGACTCCACCCTCCCTAGCAACCGGGCCAATTTGGTCTTTTATCAGACCTAGTGAGCCACTCAGCATGCCCTGGATACAAACTCACAACTCCAGGGGTGGTAGTCAGCATCTTTATTCGCTGAGCTACCCAGAACCTCAATGAAAAATTTTATTCAATTTCTATGAAAACAATAAATGGGAAAATTCTTCATGAAACCATAAAAGCTTAAAAAGTGTTCAATTCCCAGGTAACACACAAATTTATGAAATGTATGCTTTGAATGCACTAAATTGTTTTGGATTAGCATAAACTCATGCAATCGTGCTCTTGCATTGAATATTTGCCTACAGAATCAGCTGTGCTGATTTTCAATAGAACAGCCCTCTTGCACACTTCCATTCACAATAAATTCATTTTAAGTAACTTATTTTAGACACAATTGGGCTAGATATTTTGTCTATTTTTGCTCTGCTAATGAAACTAGTTTAAAACGAAGCCAAAGCGTAGTCAGCAGTTGCTTGTCGTCGAAGCTGAAAGAATGTTTTGAACATAGTAAAGCCATCATTTATAATTTGTTCATGTGTAAATGCAGAAGTCTATGCCAAATTTTACACAACATACTGTATTTCTGTCAAAACATAAAGGATTACCAGACTAGAGAATCTTCTCTACTGTATCTCTGTCTGGTTTTTGCTGAGTTGGTTTGATAGTGCTTGTATGTGGTTGATCACAGCTGCATATCTGTCATGCCTGTGTGTATGACTATCCTGTTCATGCAGACATGTTTTGGAGAGAAGACAGGTGAAACTCGAAAAATTAGAATATCGTGCAAAAGTTCATTAATTTCAGTAATTCAACTTAAAAGGTGAAACTAATATATTATATAGACTCATTACAAGCAAAGTAAGATATTTCAAGCCTTTATTTGATATAATTTTTATGATTATGGCTTACAGCTTATGAAAACCCCAAATTCAGAATCTCAGAAAATTAGAATATTGTGAAAAGGTTCAGTATTGTAGGCTCAAAGTGTCACACTCTAATCAGCTAATTAATCCAAAACGCCTGCAAAGGGTTCCTGAGCCTTTAAATGGTCTCTCAGTCTGGTTCAGTTGAATTCACAATCATGGGGAAGACTGCTGACCTGACAGTTGTGCAGAAAACCATCATTGACACCCTCCACAAGGAGGGAAAGCCTCAAAAGGTAATTGCAAAAGAAGTTGGATGTTCTCAAAGTGCTGTATCAAAGCATATTAATAGAAAGTTAAGTGGAAGGGAAAAGTGTGGAAGAAAAAGGTGCACAAGCAGCAGGGATGACCGTAGCCTGGAGAGGATTGTCAGGAAAAGGCCATTCAAATGTGTGGGGGAGTTTCACAAGGAGTGGACTGAGGCTGTAGTTACTGCATCAAGAGCCACCACACACAGACGGGTCCTGGACATGGGCTTCAAATGTCGTATTCCTCTTGTCAAGCCGCTCCTGAACAACAAACAACGTCAGAAGCGTCTTACCTGGGCTAAAGAAAAAAAGAACTGGTCTGTTGCTCAGTGGTCCAAAGTCCTCTTTTCTGATGAGAGCAAATTTTGCATCTCATTTGGAAACCAAGGTCCCAGAATCTGGAGGAAGAATGGAGAGGCACACAATCCAAGATGCTTGAAGTCCAGTGTGAAGTTTCCACAGTCTGTGTTGGTTTGGGGAGCCATGTCATCGGCTGGTGTTGGTCCACTGTGCTTTATTAAGTCCAGAGTCAACGCAGCCGTCTACCGGGACATTTTAGAGCACTTCATGCTTCCTTCAGCAGACAAGCTTTATGGAGATGCTGACTTCATTTTCCAGCAGGACTTGGCACCTGCCCACACTGCCAAAAGTACCAAAACCTGGTTCAATGACCATGGTATTACTGTGCTTGATTGGCCAGCAAACTTGCCTGACCTGAACCCCATAGAGAATCTATGGGGCATTGCCAAGAGAAAGATGAGAGACATGAGACCAAACAATGCAGAAGAGCTGAAGGCCGCTATTGAAGCATCTTGGTCTTCCATAACACCTCAGCAGTGCCACAGGCTGATAGCATCCATGCCACGCCGCATTGAGGCAGTAATTAATGCAAAAGGGGCCCAAACCAAGTACTGAGTACATATGCATGATTATACTTTTCAGAGGGCCGACATTTCTGTATTTAAAATCCTTTTTTTTTATTGATTTCATGTAATATTCTAATTTTCTGAGATTCTGAATTTGGGGTTTTCATAAGCTGTAAGCCATAATCATAAAAATTATATCAAATAAAGGCTTGAAATATCTTACTTTGCTTGTAATTAGTCTATATAATATATTAGTTTCACCTTTTAAGTTGAATTACTGAAATTAATGAACTTTTGCACGATATTCTAATTTTTTGAGTTTCACCTGTACATGCTGTAGTTCCCTCACATTAAAGCAGTGGAGCTGAGTGACATATCTGCCAATACTCTACAGCATTCAATACAACATATACTGTACTGTACATAGTTCTAACCCATCAACTAGAAACATCACAAAAGATTTCTTTAATATATCAATTGTTTATCCAAGACAGCAATGATGTTAAATGGTGTGCAAAAGAAAGCTATTGCCTAAAGGTGCACTCAGTACATTTTTTACTAGTATATTTTTTCAGAGCTGGTCTGAATAGTGCACTGAAGGAGCAGATGCCGCCGGCGGGTCCTCACTGGACGCTGTGTGAATTTGTGGAGATGGCTCTAAAACTCAGCGGTTCTCCTTTCACTGTGGGTTTGGAGGATGAGGACTTAGAATCTCCTCCCACAGTGGACATCCCCAAGCCTTCCACGGCCCCTGACGCCAGGCCTTCCACGGCCCCTGTCGCCAAGCCTTCCACAGCCCCTGTCGCCAAGGCAACTCTACTCTGTCCAACATCTCAAAATATTTTTTTGGGGGGGGGCTAATCCTATCCTGCTTCCAGTGGTCGACTCACTGCTGCAGTCAGCAGTAGTGACCACGGTCAGCGAGCCGGAGCCCACGCCTGCCACGGTCAGCGAGCCAGCGCCTGTAGCCTCGACCGTCCCAGAGCAAGCGCCTGTAGCCTCTTCCGTCCCTGTAACCACACTCCCTGTTGGCAAACGGAGAAAGAGAAGGAAGCGGGCACCTTCTCCCCAGTTTCTGCCAGAGCCTCCCACATCTCCAGAGCCTCCCACGTCTCCACCCACAGTGTCCTCCTTGGCTCCGCCTTCCACAGCTCCGCCCCCGGAGTCCTCCATGGCTCCGCCTTCTACGGCTCCACCCCCAGAGTCCTCCATGGCTCCGCCTTCCACAGCTCTGCCCCCCAGAGTGCTCCATGGCTCTGCCCCAGAGTCCTCCAAGGCTCCGTGTTCTATGGCTCCGCCCCAGAGTCCTCCTTGGCTCCTCCCTCCACGGCTCCGCCCCCAGAGTCCTCCTTGGCACCTCCCTCCACGGCTCTGCCTTCTATGGCTCCGCCCACAGTGTCCTCCTTGGCTCCGCCTTCCACGGCTCCACCTTCCACGGCTCCACCCTCAGAGTCCTCCTTGACTCCGCCTTCCATGGCTCCGTCCACAGAGTCCTCCTTGGCTCCGCCTTCCACGGCTCCACCTTCCACGACTCCGCCCTCAGAGTCCTCCTTGACTTCGCCATCCACGGCTCCGTCCACAGAGTCCTCCTTGACTCCGCCTTCCACTGCTCCGTCCACAGAATCCTCCTTGGCTCCGCCTTCCATGGCTCCGCCCCCTGAACCTTCAATGGCTCCGTTTTTGCCTACTCCCCTAGAGACAATTCCTCCCTTGTCTCCGCCCACCCCCTAGAGACAATTATTCCCGCAGCTCGGCCCGCTCCACTAAAGTGGCCTCCTCCCAGGCCTCCTGACCCGGTCCCTGTCCTGTGGCCTCCTCCCAGGCCTTCTGACCCGATCCCTGTCCTGTGGCCGCCTCCCAGGCCTCCAAACCCAGTCCCTGTCCTGTGGCCACCTCCTAGGCCTCCAAACCCTGTCCCTGTCCTGTGGCCGCCTCCCAGGCCTCCAGACTGAGTCCCTGTCCTGTGGTCGCCTCCCAGGCCCCCTGAACCAGTCCCTGTCCTGCGGCCCCCTCCCATGCCTCCAGATCCATTCCCTGCCCTGAAGCCACCACCCAAGACCCCGATCACTCTTCTCTGTTCCCCCACCATCTTCTGTCTTGAAGGGGGGGGGAGTAATGTCATGTTTTGTCTTCACCTGTTTCATGGACTCTTATTTTGAAATTCTCTCCCTCACTAGATTTTCCAGAAATCACTGCCCTTATCACTCCTCCATATTCCTCACCTGTGTGTCACACCCTCATTTAGTTCTAAGTGTATATATACCCTCTTGTTTTGTTAGTCTGGGTCAGTCCTTGAATGTGAATGTGAACGTGAATGTTGAATGTTAATGTGGTTTGTTATGTTGGGATTGTTAAGTTTGATGTTTACTCCAGCGTGTGTTCTACTCCAGCGTGTGTTCTACTCCAGCGTTTGTACTACTCCAGTGTTTCATATTAAAGGATTTAAAGTTCCTACTCCTGCGTCTCCTACCCTCCTTGATTCCCAGCACACCCAAACGTTACAGAAGCCTCCACAAGTGCTACATCTCCACAGTAATGAGCTCAACAAGCCACGCAATAAGATGTTGAGTATTGACATCTTAGACTGAGATTTTTCCTCTGCCACCCAGATTGAAGTGAGTCACTATGCCACCACGAGGACTTAAGAGCGCATTCGGAATGGTGCATTCCAAATTGTGGAGAAAAAGGGAGAAAGAAATTAAAACAAATAAGTCCAACAAATGAGCATATCAGTAATATTTTTTTGTGTTATTTAAATGATATTCATATTTTTTTATCCTTGTAAAGTCAATTATTTTCTACACACAGACTGCAAGAGGATATTTTTCATGTCTGCACACAAGCATGCACACCTCAAAGACAGAATATAAAGGCACATTAAGCCTTATGAAAAATTGAAGGTGCATTCTGGTGAGTCCTTGCCAGTGCCTGCTGCATATTTCATAAAAGTTCTCTCTTTCTGTCCCTCAACATCTTTATCCTTCAGCATGGATCTGGGACAGGATGCAACTCACTCCAACTTCCTGTCTGATAACAAGGGCCAGTGAGGCAGGCAGAAAATTACACAGGGGGGAAAAAGCTCTTTTTTAGACTGTAGTCTTCAAAATGTGCATCTATGTATATTGAATGGCATGAAAGGAACTCCTCTGTTATTTTTATATGAAATATGCTTTGTTTGAACTTAAAGTAGAGGAACAACAGACATTAAAAAGCGTCTAACAATTACCTTTTCAAGAAAGTAGCATAAGCACGTTTTTTTAAGCAAAGCATTTCACAAAAAGCATTTTGTTTGGTTTTCATAGATAAAGTAATATATATACTTTTAAAATTAAGACAAAATTTTAGTGGAACATGTCAATATTTAAAGGAACAGTTAACCCAAAAATGAAAATTCTCTCATCATTTACTCACCCTCATGCCATCCCATTTGTGTATGACTTTCTCTCTTCAGGCACAAACAAAGATTTTTAGAAGAATATCTCAGCTGTGTAGGTCCATGCAATGCAAGTAAATGGTGATCAGACATTTGTAGCTCCAAAAATCACATATAGACCGCATAATAGTAATCTATAAGACTTCAGTGGTTAAATCCATGTCTTCAGAAGTGATACGATAGGTGCAGGTGAGAAACAGATCAATATTTAAATCCTTTTTTTTTTATTTGTTTTTTTTTACCATAAATCTCCAAATTCATTTTTACAATCTTTCAGACTTTGTAAGTGAAAGTTAATGTTTAGGGAAAAAAAAAAAAAAAAAATTAAATATTGATTTTCATTGTAAGGATCAACAGAGATGAGCTATTCTTCCAGATCATTTGTCAGTGTTATGCAGAAGAAAGAATGTTGTACACATCTGAGATTGCATTCGGGTGAGTAAATGATGAGATAATTTTCATTTTCGGGTGAACTATCCCTTTAATGTGATGAACTATGCCTGTGGTTACTCTGCTAGGACACCTGTATGAACTTGAGGGGAACTAACTTCATAAATCCATTAAAAGTGCCCTGAGGACCAGATGCTTAAAGATCATTGCAAAAATGGCAAAGAAAAGTTATTATTTTTGAGAAAAGGTCTAGCCTCATTTATTTGCAGATGCAACATGGTTTGTTAATTTGTTACCTAATTCAATGAAATTAATTTATTTATTTTTAGTGTCCAAAAACTCTTTGGGGCCACCAAAAAGACTAATTATAATTTTTATAAAATGAAAAGACAGATCAAAATGCTCTCAGTTTAATGTTCTATGAGAGAACAGATTTCCTTTAGGAACAGGAATATTTTTGAGATGTCCTGTTAAGCATTCAATACTCTCTTGTTTGAGAAAAAATAAACTCTGAAAAAAAAAACTGCCGTTTTCTCTGTTTTTATATCTTCAGCCAGTGTAAAAACTGTGGTAGGCCTCAGTCCTGACCATCAGTCCTGCCAGTGTATTAACAATATAATAGTGATCAGATTTATGAGGTGAAGCTGATTTGAATCTGTAATGCCTGTTTCTCCAACGGTCATTTGGATTTTGTGTGAGTTTTCCATTACAGCAGCTGTAAAGCACCACAACATCTGCATGTGTTTGTTAGTTACAGAGATGACAGCCATAGCACTGTTAAAAAAAATTGAGTCATAAAGGAATATTTCACACAAAAGTGCAAATATCATAAAAATACTCAGGGACTGATAAATTGTTGTTTTTATCCAAACATGCAATGAGTAATCTCAAAATAATCTCTCTCTCTCTTCTAAGAAATGACAGGTCCTTATTGGAGCACTCTAGTTTTTTCCAGATCATGTGTACCTGTTGTTCTCTTAGTGTTCCCAAGTCATGGTAATAGTGTGAGCATTGATTACAAAGTGAAGTGGAGCTGTGTTCAGCTAATTTCCCTCATATCAATAATCTTTGGAGACTGTCTACGTTTCATGTTATTTCTAAAGACAGTTATTACCTTTATTAGAGAACTGCTTAGTGTAAAATAAACCTCAATTATTCAGCGATACAGAATGTTATGGTAAAAGAAAGATTATATATATATTTTTTATGATAAAATTTAGCATGTCCATGAATACTGTATTTGAAGAACGGCCTGGTTACTTTCGTCTCCGTTCCCTGATGGAGGGAACGAGATGTTGTGTCGATGTAGTGACACTAGGGGTCACTCTTGAGAGCCCGGAGACACCTCTGATCTGTGATAAAAGGCCAATGGGAATTGGCGAGTGGTATTTGCATGCCCCTCCCCCGGACATACCGGTATGCTCATTAGGTTTTGTGCTGATGTGCCCAGAATAATGTCCTGGCACTGAACACTCTCTCTCTCTCTCTCTCTCTCTCTCTCTCTCTCTCTCTCTCTCTCTCTCTCTCTCTCTCTCTCTCTCTAATTCAAATGAGCTTTATTGGCATGACTGTATACAGTGTACAATGTTGCCAAAGCATTGAGTTATAAACACATTACAAACATAAAAACAACAAAAAAAATAAAACATGTATATACAATAAATTAATAATAATGATAATAAAATACAAATTACAAAGTAAAATACAGAGAGCAATGAGGAATTATTAAGTTAAATTATCAGTTTGAATAGAGCTGTAATATGATGAGGGGTCAGTCTCTCTCCCTCATATGATGACAGGTCTACACATTCTGCACTGCCAGCTGAACACACTCTACTTTCTCTCCCATTAGATACGAGTTATAAAAAAAAGTCATTTATGTCCTGGAATTCAGGTAGAATATGAGCTATTTGAGTAAAGTGTGCGTTTCTAATGGTCTCATATTTACTGCAGTGAGTGTAAAAAAAAAAAGTTTTTAAAGTCTGCATATACAGCATCACAATGCAATCTTCCTATACATGTAATAAGTTTTTTTACTTGGACTCTCATTTCCCCCCTGCTTATTCTAATGATTAAATGTTACTCTTTAATGCAGCATTATTACGTTCAGCGGCGCACGTTTTACTTCAATATAAACAAGTTTAAGAAACTGAGGTAAGATATCAGTAGACATTTTCAAACATATGTTTTGCAGGCTTTAAGGTTGTTATTCTGAATACATAATCATGCTTTGTAACTTTTTTCCATTGAACATTTATTGTGGTTATTTTCTTAGGCTAAATGAATATGAGATATGTGGCTAACATTAGCTTAGGAAAATAACAACAATGAATAACAGTATAACTCAAGTTATCTTTTTTGGTCAAGTTGAATATCTACTTGCAGATCAACACCAATGATACAACTGATGAATATAATGTGGGCTTGCATTAATTGTCTGTATTTGTGATTTGTACTTTTTGCAGTACAGGCCCGAATATGACCCAGCACACAGGTATAATTTCTAAAGTGGTGAATTGGAATTGACAAGGAGCACATGGATATTGTAGAAGTTAAACAAAGTAAGTTTGCAGCTTGGATTTCAATAATCATCCAACTGAATGATAGGTAATACCGGAATTGGTTTGCAACAGGAGGAAAAGCTGTATGAGGAGACAGTTGTCAGCCTGGCTTCACTGAAGAGCTGTTTTAACAGGTAAGATAATAGACAACAATAACGGAGTAAAAATATTACACTATCTGTTTTTATTTGTAATGAAGATACTTTTGCAACATGCAGTATAACAATAGTCTTATAAAATTACTGTTTCAGATAGTTATAACTTTTAATGTTAATTGAAAAGTTGACCAAAAATGTAAATTCTGTCATCATATACTCAACCTCATGTCCTTCCAAATCCATCTTTTGCAGAACCCCCAAAAAAGGTATTTTGTATTCCATATAAGGAAAGTAAGTGGTTCGAAAAATAGCATTTATTACAACATTTATTAATTTAATATCTTCTATATTTGCTGAAGAGATGCTTAAATGAAAGGTTTTTTCTCTCTCTCATAAATGTTGATGCCTGTCATGCAAAACAATAGCTCATTGTCATAAAACTTTTACTCCAACCGTTACTCCTGGTCTGAGTCTTCCATAAATATTTAGTTCATACGTAGGGTTACGTTCTACCTAAGTTCATAGTGCACCACTCAAATATATAGTAGTGCATAAATGACTTGGTGCCCATTTACGCCACTTCTAGGCTAAGTTGTAACTCGTGTATAGCTGATGCAACTGGCCCCTGATCTTTATATCATTCTTTTTTCTTTTTTTTTCTTTTTTTTTGTGATTGTTGTACGGTTCTAGGTTGAACGTGTTTGCCTCAAGTTCCTTGAATGCAGAACCACCATGGAGTTCCAGAATCCTTGTGGGGACAGAGATGAGCCTTGTGAGTGTGTGCTGTTAAAGAAATCTCTCTGTCTTGCAGACTTTCAGGACGATGTCTGACGGTCCTATAAGTCCACCTCAGGGCTTCATGTCGATCAGTGTGTCTATCTTGGGAAGAGCTCTTGACACTGAGTGCTGATGACTGAATGTTCTTCATAGTTGTTTTAACTGCAAAGCCTGCTATGTACCCCACCACAGCCTCTTTGAACATGGACAAGCTGGGAAGACTTACAGTGATGTTTTTCTCTGTGTCTTCTGTTTCAGGCTGAATGTCACTGCCTGAAATGCCTGAAATATCAGATGGTGTTGCATCCAGTACTCCTGTGCTATCCAGTGCAGAACAGTTGCTCTGATGGCATGTCTTGCTACCATTCTTTTGAAAGCTGATTTAAATTGTCTTGCTGTGGGATTGTTGTTAAATCCATTAGCAGATTACTCTCAAGAGTGACCCCTAGTGTCACTACACTGACAAAAATTTGAGTAAGTGACAGCTAGGGAACTCATTTTATTTCCAAGCCACCAGCATCATGGTTTACACAAAATCCACAACAATTGCACTAATGAATGAAGAAGAAGATGCCTTACAGTTACTGATGTTTACACTAGTTTTTTGCCTTTGCTGGTCTTTCAGTCTTCTTGCTTGAAGCAAGTTGCTTCAGACCTTTTATTGCTTCTTCGGCAGTACAGCTACTGGATCTCTCTCTGCTAAAGCACAATAAAAATTATGTTCCATTGTGTTCTGTCACCATTACAAATTCCTTGTGTGTTTAAGCATACTTGACAATAAAGCTCATTCTGATTCGTTTAGCTTTTCGCATCACCAAGCAACAATTTTCTAAGCATTGCCAAGCGTATCTTCACAGGCAGTAGTCAATAAATGCGAGGATACTCTTCTTCAATGTTTAGTGAAAAACAGCGAGTCATGTGATTTCAGCATGGCGAAACTTTGAAAGGGTGACCCGCACCATGTAGAATAAAACACTTTTTTTAAAACAATGAGTACAATTAATTTGTTAATCTGTATACATTTTTTTAATTGGCTCCAAACTACTGAATGCACCATTAAAGGAACAGTTAACTTTTTATAGAAAATTTTGTTATAATTTACTTCATGCCATTCCAAACCTGTATGACTTTCATCGCATCTCTCAAAATTAATTTATGATGCACCATATCAGGTCAAGTCAATAACATAAAATGTCATTGGCTCTTATATCTCATGACCAACTGAGATACACCAGGTTTTAATTAATGCAAACGTAAAAAACATCTGAGAACAGAAGTGGAGGGATTACGTATTTGGTCCATTTGTGACACAAGGGTATCGTATGGCTTTAAAAGACTTGGAATATAGTGCAAGATCTGTATGAACTACTGTTATTTAAGTACTTTTTGTGTCTGTTTGTTTGTTTGTTTGTTTTTGTCCTTTGTAAAGCTCAACAGTGTGAATCACCATCTATTTTCATTCTATGGAAAAGAGCAGCTTGGACATTCTGAGCAAACATTTCATACCTGGGTAAACTTTAATTTAGTCACTGACATTTTAATGGAGAAGTTTAAAAACAGATATTAAGAAAAATGTAAAAACATTGTGCACAAACAAGTCTCATAAACTTCGTATCTGCAGAGACAAAAAATTTTGTGTTTCATAAATGCTTAATTCAAAGCCAACAATACACAAACACAGTACAGTTTAACACATCAATGGTATTAAATACACTCCCCTCCTCCTCAAACATGTCTTTTATCCTAAATATATGTTTTATTGATCTCGAAGCACCCACTTGTTAGCTGATATACTGGGCATTTATTTACTGTCGTAGCTCAGATGTCTATCTAGCCAGAGGTCCTTGTTGGAGACTCCCCTACAATACTGGGCATAAGAGGCCATTGCCTGGGCGGCTGCAGGAGGAATGCTCAACAGAGTATCCTGATTTATGGAATCTGGGTGAGGAGCTGATGGCTGTATGATAGCAGGCCATAAAGAGAGATGTAAGGACCTTTAGACCTGCATATGTTTTGTTTATGGGTTATTCTGTGACTATTGTCATGTGTGATTCTCACACACTTTCATCGCACTAATAGTGTCATAATAATACATTCACATTGTGGATTGTCGATTGTGGAATGATTGTTTAAATAAATACAGGTTCAACAGAATTTACACCTATCCTAAAAGGGTCTGTTTCCCTTTCTTCCGTTCCCATAGGAAAGAGAAATCATTAATGATTAATCTCTTTTAAAAAAATCTCCAAAATAACAAGGAGAAAAGGAAAGCAAATGGAAACTCGTCTGGATTCTATGGATTTTCTCCATATCATTGTTTCCCATTAATTACCTAGACTGTGGCAGTCTAATTTGTCCCATCACAGTTTCATAATGAACCAAAAACATCTCTCATAATAACATAAAATATCTATAGCGTATTGGTTTGCGCCATTGCTTCGGCAAAGCATCTCTCACTCACAGTCAGCATCTGAGGAGCAAGTTCAACACAGGTAACCACTTCTGCTTTATTTCTTTGTTGCTCAAACATATGCTCTATCCAGAGGTCTTCATCTCTGTTCCTGGGGACCCACAGCACTGCATATTTTGGATGTCACCCTTATTTAACACACCTGATTCAAATCATCAGCTCAATTAGCAGAGGCTCTATGACCTAAACTGGGTTCTCTACCTGTCACTCACTCGAAATTGTGGTGATGAAGTGACTCTAGGGGTCAATCTTGGGAGCCCGAGACACCTCTGATCTTTGATAAAAAGCCAATGGGAATTGGCGAGTGGTATTTGCATGCCACTCCCCCGAACATACAGGTATAAAGGAGCTGACATGCATATTCAGTCATATTTTCTTTTCGGAGCCGAGTGGTCAATGTACACACAGCTGAATTTCCAATGGCTTCCATTCCATTTCACCTCTGCTGAATCCTTACGCCACATTACAGCGGCATTCTCCCCTCTCTGCACAGATTGGCCCTGGGTGCTTCGGTAGAACTAGAGTATATTCCAAAAGAGCATTTTCCAAACCTAAAAGAGTATATTCTAAAAGAACGGCACACAATGGAACGTCTTTTTAAAGACGTGTATTTTTAAAGATGCCCTTCCATTTGTGTGTTATTCTTGGGTGCGGTCATTATCTCTCACCTTCAGACGGCCTGATCGCTGTCTTTCATGCCTGGGCGCTGCCCACGCAGAGACATCCTTTGTGGATGTGTCATGTCCTCATTGTGAGGACATGACCATGGCAACGTTCCGGTCGTGACTCACTTTCACAAGAAAGCACGCCATCCCAGCGGATGCCCCTCCTCAGTCCTTCTACCTACGGGTATGAGGCAAGCACGGCTAACACTGGGGCCGATTTGGGGACCTCAATGGGACCACCTCCGCCGGGTAAATCCCCACGGACCTCCCATTGCCCAGCACACTCGTTTATTCCTATTAGGCTTCCGGATGAGTGCATCGGCTCATCTCAGGGTGATTTCGACCTCTTGTTCAGTGCCTGCGATGTTGATGAACTTTCGAGCACAGCATCTGAGAGCGGCCTTTCAGTGACCTGAAGGATGCGTAATTCCACGTCTCGATTCTACCTCGGCACAGACCCTTCCTGTGGTTTGCATTTGAAGGTCGGGTGTACCAGTACAAGGTCCTCCCTTTCGGCCTGTCTCTATCTCCTCGCGTCTTCACGAAGATCACAAAGGGCTCAACTATCTTGACAACTGGCTAATCTGCTGTGTGCGCACAGGGACCTGGTGCTCTCGCACCTCAGCCAGCTAGGGCTTTGGGTCAACTGGGAAAAGAGCAAGCTCCTCCTGGTTCAGAGCATCCCTTTTCTCGGTTTGGAGTTGGACTCAGTCTCAATGTCTCATGAACGAGCGTGCCCAATCGGTGCTGACCTGTTTGAAGGCATTCAGACAGAATACAGCGGTTCCACTGAAACTGTTTCAGAGGCTCCTGGGGCATGTGGCATCCTCAACAGTGGCCACCCCGCTCCTGTCATTGCATATGAGACCGCTTTAGCACTGGCTCCAGACTCGAATCCCGAGATAGGCATGGTGCCGCGGGACACGTTGCGTGGCCATCACGCCGATCTGTCACCA
Organism: Moxostoma hubbsi; assembly: GCA_032164185.1. Taxonomy (NCBI): domain Eukaryota; kingdom Metazoa; phylum Chordata; class Actinopteri; order Cypriniformes; family Catostomidae; genus Moxostoma; species Moxostoma hubbsi. Next base: position 67,131,377 of record JAVLUX010000001.1, read on the forward strand.
CCTTTTCAGCCCTTGGAATGACCTCACAATTCTACGGGCAGGTGTTCCCCTAGAGCAGGTCTTCAGGCACGTCGTGGTTATGACCGATGCCTCCAAGATGGGCTGGGGCGCTGTATGCAATGGGCACGCAGCCGCCAGCTCCTGGATGGGCCCACGGCTATGTTGGCACATCAACTGCCTTGAGTTGTTGGCAGTATTGCTTGCTCTGAGGAGGTTCCGGCATTGCCACCTTGTCCACCTGTCTCGGACTCTTGTCTCAGGCTCCCAAGAGTGAACAGAGTTGAAGACTTCTGCTCTAGTCGATTTTGTGTTTTGACAATTTGTTAACTGTGTTAAACTACTTCTCGTTTAACATGATTTGTGTGTGTGACTTTTTGTACCGCCATCACCATTCATATCTATATAACCAGTGTGATTATGATTAAATTACTACAATAGCACAAAACTGTTTTCCAGAGCAAAACGTTCTTCATAGATCTAGCTTCTTAATTTTGCTCTCAAAGTGCACCAGATTGATGCTTTTAACTTTAAAATGTACAAAATTATCCTCAGGGGGAGCATGCCCCCGAGCCCCTCTAGAGGGTCCAAGGTCCACCAACCACAGTCTCACATAATCCTGTGGGAAACACTGCCTATGGTAAAAGCCCCTATAGTAACATCTAAGTAAGTGATTTCAATATAAGGACATTATTCATCGGATTCCTCCAAGACCAAATTATCTGAGCTATGCAATCCAAGTTAATTGTATAGCTCCATAATCATACTGTATGTCAATAATTGTCTCATTTGTGTCTGAATTCTAACTCTCCTGAGTTATAAAAGTTTTCATCTGAGTAGTATAGTGAGTAAAGTTGTTCAATTTGCTTAGGCATAATCTCAAAGATAAAAGAATTCTCACAAAGCTTTGTTTAATTAAAGTTTACACAGCAGTGGGGAAAGGTTGATAAAGGAAATGTCTCTTTGCTGCAAGAGCACACTAAAAATAGATAGAGTTACTACTGCTACTGTGCTCACAGTTGTAGATTTACAACTCATACTGTCATAGGGACGATCAATCTGCCCTTTCTGCTTTATAGCCTGTCTGCCTCTCTTCTCTGCTTCTTTTCAAGACTGCAGGCTCTCTGTTAAAGCAGTAGGTGTAGGTTACACATTGTGAATGGGCTGGAAAAGCATTCTTTCATATTCTAAGAAGATATTATTTCACACCGGGTTATTTCAATACAGGACTGATATTCTTCCTGTGATCTTTGTTGATAAATTTCAATATTCAAGGACTCACAATTCAGTATGAAATGGATTGAAAACTTGCCAGGCTTTAAATCATTCCACACATCCTACTTAAAAGACCAACATAGCTGATGAAACATATAGCCATAATATGCAATATGTTATATTATATGTGTTAACATGATTTTTCTTAAAATCCCTTTAACATTATCTGTGTAAAGTTGTATAAGAGATTATTTCACAGAGACAGGTCACTTCTATTCAAATAAATGGGAGAAATTGGAATGCCCAATGGTCAACGCATGTAGACACTTAAGTCCCACCCTAAAGGTAAAAGAGCCAATCGCCTTTTAGACACAGACATCTCCTGTCAATCAATTAGAAAACGCACATGCACATGGGCTATACAAGCAATGATAATTTAGTTTCCCCGTCTGTCGCTCACTTCGACGTTGTGTCGAAGAAGCGACACTAGGGGTCTCTTTTGAGCGCCGAATATGCCTCTGATCTATGAAAAAAGGCAAATGAGAAGTTGGCAGACAGTATTTGCATACCCCGCCCCCGGACATTCGGGTATAAAGGCGAGGAAATACTACAAGTTCATTCAGAAATTTTATTCGGTGCCGATGTTCGTGTATGCAGCCAGCTGCGAGTCACACACACCAGATTCCTGCTTCTGTTCCTCTGACGCTCTGTTTGCAGTTGGATCTATGGCGCACTTCAGCGGCTTTCTCCTTCTCTGCATGGCAGTGCAGTTTGCCCCTGGGCGCTTCGACAGCCCAGAGAATTGAAAGAGTTCTATTGAAAGAGTGATTTTCTCTGTAAAAGAGTTTATTTCTCTGAAAGAGCATTACACAGCGCCGTTGAACGTCCTTTTCAGGACGCGTCTTTATAAAGTTTCTGGATGCGGTGATTTCTCCCCACCTCTCACGGTCATAAAAGCTGCCTCGCGTGCCTGGGCTGCGATCACACGCAGCCAGCGTTTTATGAATGTTTCATGTTCTCAGTGCGAGGACATAGCTTTGGCAATATTGCGGTTGCGGCTTTCTTTTGTCATGAGAGAAAGCCACATCAGCCGCCCCCCGCACCACGCCTCCTTCCTACGGGATTGGGGCAGGCGCCGTGGGCGATGAAGGCGATTTGGGGACAATGATGGGATCTGTTCGCCGGGTAAACCCCCTCGAACCACCCGCCTCCCCGGCACGCTTGCTTGCTTCAGAATTGGATGACATCACCGCTGCATCGGAGAGCGTAACAGTGGCGTCTGATGCTGATGACTCGCCTGGGCCGCCACCTTCAGGTCTGCTCGCCCAGTCTGAGCCTTATGCTTTCCAGGGCTACCGCGTGCGCGAGACTGGACCGGTAAACCCCGCCCCCCCCTCTCGGCTACTTGATTGGTCCCGTGGGCATGTGTGCCGCTCACAGCCGCGCCCCCCCCCGGTTCCTTTCTTGCCACGGCTTCCTCACTCCTCCGCTCTCACTACCCTCATGGTGGAGCGGTCCCAGAATGCTTCCGCCCTGCACGCCATGGCCCTTCCTGCAACCAACGCCAGGCCAAGGCGCTTCAAAACTTTCACTTGGGTAGTCCTGTTCTTGATGTTCTGCAGGAACTGCGCTGGATGACCAACCGTGCCCCTGGGCCACGGAGGTCAGAAGCACCGGCACTCGAACAGGCGATGGCCACCCTTCTGGTCCAGAAACGCAATCTATGGACCAGACCTGGTCGAAATGCGGGAGGCAGACAAGGCACACCTTCTCCGACACGTCCGTCTCACAGCTCCGTCCATTTGGCAGCGCCGTTGACGACTCTGCCCAGCAGTCCTCAGCGGTGAACCACTGGAGGCCATCTCACATCCTGCCCCACCGCAAACCTGCCGCCATGGGCCATGCCCCATCTGCTCACCGAGGGCGTCCTCCTGCGGCTATGAAACACCCTGCTCCGCCTCAACCCAGGCCCAGCTCTCAGCCCCAGCATTGAGCACTCCGAAGGAAGTAGACGCCCCCCGTCTCACGGACGGACCCGGTTAGCTCCGGAGATGGTAAGACCGCTCTGTCCACCGGTGGAGGGCCGGGAGGAGAATTTTTTGTTGAATTAGTTTTCACATTCTCAGTAACAAAGCTATTTCCTTTTGTCTCTGGGTCACCTGGCCTGCAAATGCCGTTCTCACGGCACTCTGCCGCCAGATCTCAACAGTCCCAGCATCCTGGACGTGGACCACCTGCCTCTACCCCCCCACGACTGTTCCCCGGCCAGCCAGTTCTGATGAGTCTAGAGGACGCCTACCCTGGACCACCTCCTCAGTCGCTAACCCGCCCCCTGCCGGGTGTGCAGAGCAAGGTAAGTGCTTTGAGTCTTTTCTCAGCACCAGAGCCTCGGGACACGTCACCGCCTCCCGTCGCCGCCTTACCTGCTCCACCCCGCTGTGAAGCCCCGCTGGGTATGTCAAAAATAATCGTCTCCTTGGTGCCCCTAGCGCGGAGTTTTGGACGCGTGGCTCTCACTTCCCAACCCATCTCGCTGGCTGGCCCGGACCATCCGACTCGGTTCCGCAATTCAGTTTGCCAGGCTTCCACCCCCTTCACGAGCGTCCGCTTCTCCGCAGTACACGGCGAACATGCCAAGTCCCTGCGCTCGGAAATCGCTACTCTCTTAATCAAAGACGTGATAGAGCCAGTCCCTCCAACCGAGATGAAGAAGGGTCTCTACAGCCCTTACTTCATCATACCCAAGAAAGGCTGCGGCTTACAACCGATCTTGGACTTGCGAGTTTTCAACCAAGCGTTGCACAAACTCCTGTTCAAAATGCTCACGCAGAAACACATTTTAATCTGTGTTTGACATCTAGATTGGTCCGCAGAGGTAGACCTGAAGGACGCGTACTTCCATGTCTCAATTTTGCCTCGACACCGCCCCTTTCTGCGGTTCGTGTTCGATGGCCAGACGTATCAGTACAAGTCCTCCCCTTCGGCATGTCTCTGTCCCCTCGCGTCTTCACGAAAATCGCAGAGGCAGCTCTTGCCCCGCTCCGAGAAGCCGGCATCCGCATACTCAATTACCTCGACAACTGGCTCATTCTGGCCCACTCACGAGAGTTACTTTGCACTCACAGAGACCAGGTGCTCAGGCACCTAAGCCATTTGGGGCTTCAGGTCAACTGGGAAAAGAACAAGCTTACTCCAGTTCAAAGCATCTCTTTTCTCAGCATGGAGTTTGACTCAGTCTCAATCTCAGCACGTCTCACCAACGAGCGTGCGCAGTCAGTGTTGTGGTGCCTCTCCGCTTTCAGGCTATGCACAACGGTCCCCTTAAAACTTTCCCAGAGGCTCCTGGGGCATATGGCATCCTCCAAGGCGGACACGCCGCTGGGGTTGATGCATATGAGACCGCTTCAGCACTGGCTTCAGCCTCGAGTCCCAAGACGAGCATGGCGCCGCGGCACGCACCGTGTGACGATCACCCCTGCCTGCAGCCAAACACTCAATCCCTGGAAGACCTCTGTTTCTACGGGCAGGAGTAGCCTTGCAGCAGGTGTTCCGACGCGTCTTCGTCACAACCGACACCTCCAGATTGGGTTGGGGCACCGTGTGCAATGGGCACGCAGTAACAGGCCATTGGAAAGAAACATCAACTGCCTGGAGTTGTTGACTGGTTTCTTTGCCCTGCGGAAGTTTCTCTCGTTAGTTCGAGACAAACATATCCTGATCAGATCAGACAGCACCACTGCGGTGGTGTACATAAATTGCCATGGCGGCATACACTCCTGCCACATGTCACGACTCGCCCGTCGTCTCCTCCTTTGGAGCCAGCAGCGACTCAGCGCAACAATTCGGCAAGGCCCAGGTAGACCTGTTTGCCTCCCAAGAGACCTCCCACTGCCCGCTCTGGTATGCCCAAACAGAGGCTCCCCTCGGGGTAGATGCACTGGCACACAGCTGGCCTGCGGGGCTGCGCATTTCCCCCAGTGAGTCTTCTTGCACAGGTGCTGTGCAAGGTCAGGGAGAACGAGGAACAAGTCACCCTTGTGGCTCCTTATTGGCCCACCCGGGCCTGGTCTTCGGACCTCGTACTCCTTGCGACAGCCCCTCCCTGTGAATTCCCCTGAGCAAAGACCTTCTTTCTCAGGGACGGGCATGCTCTGGCATCCGCTTCCATACCTTTATAACCTCCACATCTGGCCCCTGGACGGGACGCGGAAGATCTAGCTGGTCTACCACCCATGGTCATAGCCACGATCAACCATGCCAGAGACCCCTCTACCATGCCACTTTACGCCCCGAAAAGGCATGTGTTCGCGAATTGGTGTTCTTCCCGGGCTGAAGACCCATACAGGTGTGCAGTTAGGTCAGTGCGCTTGTTCCACCAGGAGAAGTTGGAAGGGAGGCTGTCCCCTTCCACCTTGAAGGTGTATGTTGCCGCTATCGCAGCTCACCATGACCCAGTAGACAGCAAGTCTCTGGGTAAGCATGACTTAAATATCAGTTTCCTAAGAGGCACCCGGAGGTTAAATCCCTCCCGGCCAAGCCTGTTCCCCTCCTGAGATCTCTCGGTGGTCCTTGCCGGTCTTCAGAGATCCCCCTTCGAGCCACTAGAATCAGTTGGCTCAGGGCCCTCTCTCTAAAAGACGGCCCTGCTGATTATACTCGCTTCCATCAAGAGTGTCGGGAACCTGCAAGCGTTCTCTGTTAGCGACAGGAGTCTTGCCTGGAGTTGGTCCGGCAGACACACATGTGATCCTAAGACCACGACCGGGCTACGTGCCCAAGGTCCCTACCACTCTCTTCAGAGACTAGGTAGTGAACTTACAAGCGCTGCCCCGGGAGGATGCAGACCCAGCCCCTTCATTGCTGCGTACCTTGTGTGCCTATTTGGACCGCACTCAGATCTTTAGGTGCTCTGAGCAGCTCTTTGTCTGCTTTGGGACAGCGGAAAGGGAACGCTGTCTCCAAACAGAGGCTTTCCCACTGAGTGGTGGATGCCACCTTACTGGCCTATCGCACCCAGGCCGTGCCCCCCCCCCCCTTGCGGGTCCGAGCGCACTCAACAAGGAGTATTGCATCCTCGTGGGCACTGGCTACGGGCACCTCCTTAGCAGACATTTGTAGAGCAGCAGGTTGGGCAACACCTAACACCTTTGTGAGATTTTACAATCTCAGGGTTGAGTCAATCTCGTCCCTCATTCCAAGTTCAGCGGAGGAACTTGCCGACCCAGTACCCTAGGCTACCCTGTACTGGAATAGGTGCTCCACAGGTCAGGCCTCCTACGCGGACTCCTCCTGTGTGTATTTCCGTGGTACGGTCACCTTACGAGCTGACCCACGTCTCCCTTAGGCAGTTTTCACTGCCCTCCGGTCACCGTGTCGTAGCAACTCCCCCCTCCTCGAGGCTGCATCTACCACCGCACCATTCTTTCCCACATGTGTCCGAAGAGGCCATGTGATGTATTTCGCCATCTTACCTCCCCTGGCCTCCACAGGGTCTTTTCCCCCTGAAAGAATAGGATACTGGTTAAGACCCCCTTCCCACGATGCGGTAAGGGCCCCGGCTGCTCTTGCTCTATGCCGAGAAACATAGAGAGAAAAGAGGCCCAGCCAGGCTTGGCCCATTCGCAGGTTGGCAAGCGTCGCCTTGTTCCCCTCTAGGGTAACCAGAAGGATTCCGACGACTTTTTTGGGGCATTGGGGAAGGGTACGTGCAGTCTGAAACAGTTGGTCGCTTGTGCACGTGAAATACTTGCCCGCTCATGTGTCAGCAGTACATGTACATGGCTCATCACATGGCGTGATTTAAAGTGGACCCCTAGTTTCACTTCTTCGACACAACGTCAAAGTGAGCGACAGATGGGGAACGTCTCGGTTACGTATGTAACCTCCATTCCCTGATGGAGGGAACGAGATGTCGTGTCCTCCCGGCCATGTCGCTGAGCCGAGCCACTGTAGTGGCTGGACTATTTCCGGCTCCTCTGAATGAAAATCCTGAATGAACTTGTTCGCCTTTATACCCGTATGTCCGCGGGCGGGGTATGCAAATACTGTCTGCCAATTTCTCATTGGCCTTTTTTCATAGATCAGAGGCATATTCACTCAAGAGAGACCCCTAGTGTCGCTTCTTCGACACAACGTCTCGTTCCCTCCATCAGGGAACGGAGGTTGCATACGTAACCGAGATGTTTTTAATGCAATCTGCACAATTTATGATACAATGTTGTCATATTTTACTGCTGATTTGAAATATGTTTATTGATTGTAATCTTGACCAACCATTTTGGAGATTTCGGTCTTTACCCGTTCAAGTAGATAGGAGCTGGACTTCACTTGTATGCTGCTTGCACAGGACATTCCAAAAATGGCAGCTGAGTGACCTGACTTTCTAAAAACCTTGGTCATATTCAATGCAACTTCGTAGCCATGATGACAAAACACCATAATCACTGTAATCACTTTCATTACTTTTCACAAATTTTTATCTAGTTAAAATCATGTGAACATGGTAAATGTTTACGTTTTGTTGCTATACTTTTGTATTTTTATTTTGACTTTCGTATACAAGGATATGCTTTGTATACAAAAGTAAATAGTTGTCTATCAGCTAGATGGACCAGCACTAAGAAGCATAAACCATCATGGACAAGCATTCACACAGGTCAACACTGATCTTTTCAGCAGGTTCTAGAGTTAGACTGACTTGGAAAAGAGGGAGAAGACAGCTGTAAGCTGATTTATGGAAGCAGGTAGGGACAGAATAAAAAAGATGGAAGAAGGAATGGACAGGAGGGAGGTGGAGGGATGTCAGGAAGGATGAAGATGAATGTGGTTAAACTCTCTGATTAAAGTGTCAAAGTGAAAAATGACAGGTCATAGAAAGGGGCATCAGACACACACACACACACATACACACAAAACATCTTAAATGGGATTAGATGGGAGAGTATGGGGAGATTGAGAAGAGTCAGTGAGGAGACAGACAAATAGGAAGTAAAGAGATACATGTCATAGGATGGGAAGATAATCCCACAGCTCTCCGGTCTACGAGCAGGCCTCTTCCTGTTGTCCAATCTTTATCTCTACATCTATCCCTCATGAAGAGCTATAGAGCTCCTCATAAACTTAGCTAAGCCCAGGAGAGGAACAGATAGCATGGGAAAGTGGCCTTGTTAAGTAATCATCAATGGTCAATTAAGATGAGTGCGGCAATGTGACTTTGTAAATCTATTTTCAGTTTCTATCTTTGTAATTATGTAACCATTTCCTTCCGTCTTTGTTGTCCAAACATTTAGCTGTGAAAGTGAGACCATCACTGTCATTCATGAATCAGAAAAAGCAATTGATTTTGCCCATGTATCTGTAGTGTCAATGGAAATCGATAGTTAATATGATCACCATTAGAGAGGAAGTGAAAAGTGAGTTAAGTTTGGAAGTGATAAGCTTTAATAGGTATATGGGTCACAGGTCAGGTGATTAGATTCAGGTGGAGTGGTGGTGGTAAGAACAGGAGGTACAGGCTGAGAGACACTAACATCTAGGTTACTGTTGTAACCTCCATTCCCTGATGGAGCCTTCCCGGTCCTCGAGGATGTCCGATACGGGGGGCATGCGTATCGCATCTCGACCAGGTTCAACTACAGGTGACTTTCCTTGACCACAAGGGTGGCCATCGCCTGCTGTGACCTTCATGGCCCAGTGGGCGAAGTCGGTCTCAGAGCACAGTTCCTGCAGCACGTTGGGGTCAGGACTACCCAAGTGCAGATCTTTGAGTGCCTTGGCCTGGTGTACTTGCAGGAGGGCCATGGCATGCAGAGTGGAAGAAGCCTGTCCGGTGGCGCTGTAGGCTTTGGCAGTCAGTGACGACGTCATCCTACAGGCCATGGAAGGGGAGAAGAAGGAGCGATGCGGAGGGTGGCTGGAGTGGCGTTCCTTTTTAGGAAGGAAAACCGCAACTGCAACGTTGCCATGGTTAAGTTCTCGCAGTGAGAACAAGAACCATCCACAAACACTGCCTCAGTGTGATCGTGGCCCAGACACACGAGGCAGCGTCTATGACCATCAGGAGCAGAGAGATATCGACTGATATGAGGAAAAATAATAATCTATCCTTAACAGATTTCTGACGTTTGTTTTTAGGCAAGGTGTTTATATTATAGGAGTAATAAATAACTTTAGAAATTACCTCAAACAGTGACATTTTCCAGATGCAAATGATATTCAAAAGCTGACGGGGACAGCAGACTATCATGCTGATCCACATTGATAGGTGACAGTACAGCGTCTAACATCACTGTCACAACAGTACTTAAAGTACATGAAGAAGAGTAATGCTAACGCTAGCTAGAGAACTACTGAATGCTCATTTAAAGCCTGGATAAAAATGCATAAATTGCTTGGAGTGATTTAAGCATATGTTAAATGCATAAGATGCTTTGAGTAGTTTGAGCAAGTACTTAAGTGTATAGAATGTTGTGAATGATATAAACTTGTATTAAAGGGATAGTTCACCAAAAATTTAAAATACTCTCATTATTTACTAAACCTCATGATATCCCAGGTGTGTACGACATCCTTTCTTCAACAGAGCACATTCTAAGAAAACTAGAAAAATAACTTAGCTCAGTAGATCCTTAAAATTTCAGACAGTCAGCATAAACGTTATCCATATGACACCAGCTGTTAATTAAATGTCTTAAAGGACGGTCACGTGACGCCATGAAAGGTTCGGAAGTGTGAACGGCAAGCTCTGCACAATTTGCTAATTTTTTATACTTTTTATGTCAGAAACCGTTGAGATTCAATACACCCTGATTCTTAACTGTTTTATGAAGACAATACGTCAAAGAATTCAAAATCCTCTGGCTCTGGAGATAATAAAAGACACTTACGTGCTCAAGCTGATACCCCTGACAGGGCTGCAGACCAGGGACTCAGTTTGGACGGTGCGGCGGATGCAATTCAGTGTCAGAGGTCGAGTATGTCTGCAAATCTAGTGAAGGTCATCGCAGAGTTGGAGGATCTGGCTGTAATACCTCAATCGATCACTTCCATAGAGACAAAATTCACTGAGTTGGTTACAAGAATGGGGAATGTCGAAAAACGGATTGATTATCTGGATTCATTAGAGAGGGAATTAGCTGCTAACCCACAAGCGACCAAAACAAACTTGCAGCATGTTTGGGAAAGAGGTTTTGGAGAATCGTAATTGACGAAACAACGTTCAAATTGTTAGAATTCCTGAGCATGAGGAAGGCCGAGATATGGTAAAAATCTTAGACAGAATCTTTCCGAGTCTGCTCAACATAACAGGCCATAAACTGAAAATCGAGTGAGTTTACACGGTCCCGGTTTGGAGATCCGCTGAGGGAGACAGACCCCGATCAATTCTGGCCAAATTTCTGAGATCATCCGATGTGTTATGCGAGGCGAGGAGTAAAGGAAAGCTTTCTTAGAAGAACCACAGCATTTTCTTGTTCCCAGAATTTGCTAATTCGACAAGAGAGAAACGTGACCAACTCATGGAATGCAAGAATCTCTTACATCAATGGAAGGTTGCTTTTGCACTGATGTTTCCGGCCAATCTGAGAATAGATACTACATTTACGATGGCCGTAGAGAATGTATATGCTCACAGCAAGCAGTGTACTTCTTAAAGACATTGGAGTGAGTAAGCCATTTGGTGATTCTCACTGAACATACACTTGACTGCCCGAGGAAGCTGGGTGCCTTTTCATTTCTTTTTGTGCTGGTTCCACCTAGCGGATGGAGTTTTTTTTTTTGTAATATAATTTCTTCATGACAGCTTGTGGATGAATCTGCATGTTTTTGGTGCTTATGCCTCATGTGTCCTGGAGTTTGCTTTGTGGAATATCTCTTGCAGGACATTGGAGTAATTGGGTCTTTTGTTGCACTCATGTATCGGCCGAATAGGCTGGTTTACTGAACATTAATTTGACTGCCCCCTGAACAGCCCATTGTTTGTGTTTATTCAGCTTATTGGCTGGAGTTTGTTTTATAGACTGTATTTTGCTGTGTAATTCTGTCTCACAAAATTTGTATAGAAGCACCGGACTTGAGCAATAAAATGGCAAATTTGCCGCGGGGACTCTCACCGATTAGCGCTGTCATGTTTTTATTTTTTCTGTTTGTTTGGTTTGGGGGAAAGTTTGAGGTTTGATTGCTACACTAATGTTGTTTTTGACACACAATCTGTTTTTTCTAATATGTCAAATGTTAATATGAGTGGATTATCTCCATGTTGAATGTGAATGGTCAATGGTCATTTATTTTATTAAATGTAAGAAATATGAAATAGTGTTTCTTCAAGAAACGCATCTTTCCCCACAGGAAGCTGAAAAATTTGGGAAGATATGGGGTGGGCATGTTTTCTTTAGTGCTGGCTCGAGTAAGAGTAGGGGATTCATTACAAATACAATTCAAATGTCTCAAACAGATTAAATATAAATTAGGAAGTGTCATTATAGTTTTAGCAGAAATTCAGGGGCAAAGGTTGATTTTGGCTAATAGTTACGGACCTAACGCTGATGATCTGGGCTTTTTTTATAGATCATGAAGGGATGTTGCAAGCCGCTGGCACCCCTCCTGATATAATATTGGGAGGAGACTTTAAACTTTTGATGGACTCAGTCTTTGATCATTGTGAAGAAAAAGTGTGCAAGCCCCCTAGATCAACATTGACTCTTCTCAGGATGTGTAAAAATCTTGGCCTTACAGATATTCTGGTAGGGACTATACATTCTTTTCATCAGCTCATAAGATTTATTCTAGAATATATTTTTATATATCTAAGTCACTCATTTCATCTGTTGTTGTTTTCTCAATTGGAGTTTAGAGGTGTTGCCACATATGGAGAAAATGAAAGCATATAGTTGGCGCTTTAATCTATCCATTTAGCAAAATCCTGAATTTCAACAAATGTAAAAGGCTGAAATTAATGTTTATAAGGAGACCAGTTGGTCCTCAGTATCCTCTGTGGGTGTGGATAGGGAGGCACTTCAGGAGGTTCTTAGGGGCTGGATCATACAGTATGCATCATTCACCAAAAAATCCAAAGCACAAGAACTGGATTTGGAAGGGAATATTAAAAGAGCTGAAGCACTGAATGTCATCTGATGTCCTCTGAGAATTGACTCAATTGAAATACAGATATATATCTATTTGGTGGAGAAAGGTGGAGTTTTCGATATTCAGTCATACTTTGAGTCAGGGGGCAAAGCAGGGAAGCTTTTGGCTAGATACATAAAGCAGAGAGTGTCTTTTTCTACCATTCCCTCAGTGAAATCTGCTGGTGGGGAAATATTTACCTCAGCCATTGATATTAATAGTGCTTTTAAAGAATTTTATCTTGATCTTTATTATTCCACATCTTCGTCTGCTGATGACGATATTAGGAAATTTGTGGAACAATTAGAATTCCCTAAACTGACGACTGAGCAAAAAAATTATATTAATTCTGAGATAACCTTGGAGAAGCTTGGCGAGGTAATTAAGCCCTTGTCTACAGGCAAGGCTCTGGGGCCAGATGGCTTTGCCTTTGCTTTGTATGTTCTTATACATATAGATCAGGTGGTGTTAATTCGAGGACACAGCTCTTCTGATAACATTAGGAATTTCATCAATATCATGTGGTCAGTAGTGAATGATCAGACTTCTGTCGCTGCCATCTCACTTGACTCTGAAAAGGCGTTTGGTATGGTAGAATGGGATTATCTTTTTAAGATTTTGGAAATATATGGGTTCGGGAAAACTTTTATTGGATGGATTAAGTTACTTTATAGACACTCGTTATGCGGTACATACAGATGGATTAATTTCAGATTATTTTACTCTGGATAGGGGCACCTGGCAGGGTTTCCCTCTTACCCCCTTATTGTTCTGTCTTGCCCTGGAACCATTGTTCTGTCTTGCTCTGGAACCATTAGCAGCCACAATAAGAAAGGAGGATGAATTTTCAGGGGTGGTGGCGGGAGGTATGGCGCATATGCTTTTGCAATACGCAGATGATATTTTTTTATTTGTCTCCGACTCTACTAGATCTATGTCTTGCTTCCACAGAATTATTAATCATTAAGTTCTCAGGATACAAAGTCAATTGGTGTAAATCCGAAGCTATCGTTTCATTTCAAGACTTCATTTCGACCCCTTAATAAAAAGGTTTTTGAGTGATGTAGACAGGTGGGCTTCATTACATTTACCTATGATTGGGAAGGTTAATAGGATTGGTCTTAAAGATACACCCACCGCCTGGCAATGCCAATCAGAAGATGGAATCACAACCCATGTTTTTTGGAGTGGGTTAAGAAGGGCAGGAGTTTTGTTTGAAGATTCAGAGTTTCAAATATGACAACTTGTGCACTCGAAGTTTGTTTTTCCCTAGACTCTGTATTCTGGGCGATGGGGCGGTCATAAATTTGGGGTACAAGCACATAAAAAATTAGGTCCTGACCAGTATTATGATTGGCAGGCAGATTATTTTAAGGGGATGGAAGCTCCCTCATTTGTGGAGTGGTGTGTCTAGATGGGGAGGGTGGCGGCATTTGAGGAGATTTATATTATGTTTTATAAAGAGTCACGATCGCTTTTGGTACGAAAAAGATGAATATTTAAGCACTTTTTTCAACTATTAAGCATGCTTCTGGACAGGAGCGGTACGCTCGTGTGACGTAATCACACTGGCATTTGAAGCATGTGAGAACTGGTGCATGTGCATCACAGCCGGAAGAGTAGCGTATTTTACAAGTGAGAAGGAGGAATGTTGCACTGTAACTTGGTTGTTTTTGGTTTAGATCTGTATCTTTACTCACAATGGTGTTTTGCGTGCTTGTCCTGGATGTCTCAACCGAGTGGAGAACACGAGATTACGTCGTTATCATGGCAATACAAATACGTCACTTGGACTCCACCCTCTCATGAAGCTTATCGGAAGTGTTTGATTATAGTTAAAAAGTACTTAAATATTTATTTTTTTTGCAACAAAAGTGATTGTGTCTCTTTATGCGGAAGAATATGGGTAGGCTAATACCCGTTTGTTATCTCTTTTGGCATACAACCTCTATTGTATTTCATAGAACCATATTTAATTTTTATTTTTTTTTGCATTTCATTGTATCTTATTTCATTTCTGTATTTATTTTTTGTATATAATTTTTGTATACATTTTTTTTAAATACAATACGGCCCCATTGATAGCTGTTATTTTTTTTTAACAGCCATCTAAAAAAAAAAAAAAAAGAAGATAATTTTGTATACTTGTTGATTGTTTACAACCCACCGGCTACATTTATATGCCAATCACTGCCTGTGAAGTCACTGACTGACTGGGTAGTGAGAAATCAAGGTTGCTGACTTATCTTTTAGATGCAGCCTGAGTGTGCTGCAAATATAGAGGTACAGGCACAATATAATGTTTTTTTTCATTCATGCATCTTTTGTATTTGCACAAATTATACAGTATTGGAAACTTCATTAAAGTTGGGTAATGTTGAAATGCACTGCTGCTGATCAGTCATAATCCCTGCCGAAAAGACCAAAAGACCATTGCTGGTCACTAACATATGTTGTGTTTTGGATGCTATTCCCCAGCATGGTAATGGAATAGTTCACCCAAAAATTTTAATTCTGTTCAAATTCACAGACTCATTACAATGGATGTGGATAGTGGCTTGAGCATTTGGAGCGCTTCAATAAAGGACGTTTTGCTGCTTAAATTCTGGACAGTAGGCATCCTGCATGGGATGTCTTAATTTTGGCCAAAATACTGAACGTCTCATTGGTAACCCTACTAGTGCCTCACTTTATAGTTTTTAAGCTAAAAAAGATCCCAAATTTCAGAGCTCAAGCCCAGCACTAACCAGAATTTAACTTGCCTTATTATTGCCCATAGCTATGTTGCTCATTCACACTTTCACAAGAGTGCCTCCTGTATAACACACCCAGTGAGGAAACAGCTTCTTTTTTTTTTTGATAGGCCATGGGATTGTCCTTCCTCATTCTTGCCCTGTTCCTTTATATCTGTCTGACTGCTCTGGTTGAGGGCCTCCAGTCTTTGTATTGTGTTGTGAACCACTTTCCTGCCCTTTAACCCAACAGTGACTCCAGGCTGTTGTTGATAGTTTTCCCATGAAAAGGCTTTTCCTCTCCCTCTGTCTGGTTGGGCACTCCCACACTTTGTCACTGTAAGTGTGGTTAAAGCGACAACAGGATACATTTTGCTTTCAACAACTAAAGCCAGACAGAGCAGGTTGCTGCAGCTAATGCTGATTCATCATAATTCATGATCATTAAACATTTGTGCTATAATTGTGGCAGGATTTAAATTACTTTGTGTATCTTTTGCATGTCTGGTATTGTCTGTTGCCTGTGACATTGAGGGTGGAAAACTTTTGGTTTATCATTCTGTATTTACCTGGCTGTGGATTTGATGCATGTTTTACGCATGTTGCATGTTTTATGTAATTTTTCCATTTGTCTCTCTTTCTCTCTATTTTGCAAGATGATCTCAATGGCTGGCTTCTTTAAGGTCAGAGATCAGTTATAAAAACAGAGTGAAAACATACAGAAAAGAAAAGAGGGAAAACACTCACCAGTTTAGATAAATTGGGAAAAGTCTGTTGACCTTACCTGTTGTTTGAGTGTCAGACAGATGCTACCTCATAGATGAACTCACCTTTACTGTTGCTCTCAAAGAATCTTAATTACAAGACATAGAAGTAAATATATACTTTTGAAATATTTTCAAAATATATTATGCTAATATGTATAAGTAGATTAGAAATACAGATTTATGATGGCAAAGATCAAATCATCAACCATTTTATCATTCAACTACTGTCATCATGACATATGCTCTTTGTGACTGATTAAGTGTTTGAGAACTGTTGTTTTATTGTTACAAAGGAATACAAAACACATACAAAAATACAAATACGTATCATTATTTGATACTTAATGTTGTTTTAACAACCTCATTCTTCTTGGATTCTTCTTTTACTCTATGGGGAACAAGAGAAAGATGTCAAGCATAGGTTTGAAAAACATTATTGGGTCCTTTATTTGAAAGTAGCAACAGGAAGAGGACAAGAATTTCTAGAGCTGCATGCTAATCTATAAGAAGTGATAGCAATAATGCATTTAAAAGCTGAAATTGTATTTTATTCCCTTAAGGGCCTGTGAGCTGATTAGAAGAGGATGATGCTTACATTTGAGGACATGATGCTCTCTTAGAATAGCTGCAGTGAGTGTGATAGCAAAGGAAACCTTTGGGGTAAATGATGACCGCAGTGCTCTAATGTATAGTCATGTACCAAAACCTGATTAACTGTGAAGATCAAACAACCCAGAGTGCTCAAAAACATCTAGGTTACTATTGTAACCTCCGTTCCCTGATGGAGGGAACGAGACGTTGTGTTGAAGAAGCGACACTAGGGGTCCATATTCAATTACGCCATGCACTGAACCGTGTACGAGCACTGCTGATGCAGGTGCGGGCAGGCAGTTGCATGCCAAAGCGACAGGCGGCATCAGACTGCACATTCCCTTCCCCAATGCCCCATAAAATCGTCATACACCTTTTAGGTTCCCGGAACCCCGAAAGGGGGAACAAGGCGAGGTGACAAGCATGGGAGCAGGCCACGTGCCTTTTCTCTATATATTTCTCGCATAGAGTCAAATCGTCTGGGGCCATCTTAACGCTATCACATGCATCGGGGAAGGTGTTCTTTTCCAACTCCTATTCTTTCAGGGGGAAAAGACCTCTAAGAGGCCACCACCTGCCCAGGCTGAGGGGAAGGTAAAGATAGGCGGAATACATCACATGAGTTTTCAGGCCACATGTGGAAATTGCACGGTGGTAGATCCTACTTGCTGCGAGGGAGGATTTTCTACAAATACAGCAACCGGGGGGCAGCGGGGACTGCCCAAGGATGACGCGGATCTGCCCGTAGGGGGACCGTACTGCGGAAAATACACACGGGGGGGAAAATACACACAGGGGCCCATCCTGTGGAGCACTCATTTCAGTACAGAGTAGATTTAGTACCTTAGTGGGTCTGGTCGGGGAATTCTTCTGCTGAATTTGCAGACCTGGGGGCTAGGAAGGAGTTATCCAGGGAGCCGAGTTAGTGGGATCTCCTTTGTGGGTGATCACCTTAGTGGAGGCGCTAGGTACAAGCGGTACACCCGGTCAGTTGTTCCAACTGAGTTCTACCGGCTCGGACCTGAGAAAACATGGGATGACCCTGAGATTGTAAAATATCGTAAAGGTATTGGGTGTTACCCAGCCCGCTGCACTGCATATGTCTGTTAGGGAGGTGCCATTGACCAGTGCCCATGAGGATGCCAAACTTCTAGTCGATTGTGCACGAACCTGCAAGGAGGCGGGCACGGCCTTGGTGTGAGAAGGCTCTGGTGCTGAGAGAAGACTCGAGGCACTTACCTACCTCCGCACACCCGGCAGGGGATGGGTTAGTGACTGAGAAGGAGGTCCCGTGTAGGTGTCGTCTGGACTCATCAGAACCGGCCGGCCGGGGGGCATCAGTCATGGGTCCGGAGGCATGGGGTCTGCGTCTGGAGTGTTGATGTGTGGCACCGGGTTGCTGTGAGAATGGCATTTGCGGTCCTGGTGACCCAGTGAAAGAGATAATTGCTCTTTTATTGAGAATGTGGTTACCAAAGCTCAAAGGGGGTGTGGAAAAGAAAACAAAGTGCACTGAAGATTCTCCTCCCGGCCCTCCACCGGGGTACAGAGTGGTCTGCTTACCAGCTCCGGAGAAAACATCTCGTTCCCTGGGTCATCCGTGTCAGGAACGTTTGGGAGCCTTCCAGGTCCTCGAGGACGTTCGGGAGACAGTGGGCGTGCGCTTCCTGCAGGGCGCTGGATGCTGGGGATGAGAGCTGGGCCCAGATTGGGGCGGAGCTGCACGTTTTCTGGAAGCCGCAGGAGGACGCAATCAGTGAGCAGATGGAGCAGGGCCCACGCTAGTGGCGCGGTGGGGCATAATGTGAGAAATGGCCTCCATCTGTTTCTTTACCACCGAGAACTGCTGGGTGAAGTCCTCCATGGTGTCGCCGAAGAGACCGAACTAGGAGACAGGGACGTTGAGGAAGCGTGCCTTGTCCACGTCCCGCATCTCGACCAGATTCAGCCAGAGGTGTCGTTCCTGGACCACGAGGGTGGCCGATGCCTACCCGAGTGTCCGCGCTGTGACCTTTGTGGCCCTGAGGGCGAGGTCGGTCGCTGAGCGCATTTCCTGCAACATGTCGGGGTCAGGACAGGTCAGTTAGTTAGTTAGTTAGTTAGTTAGTTAGTTAGTGAGTTAGTTAATTTAATTTAACTATTTAAGTTTTATCCTTTGCAAAGGAACATTTTAATAGGAACTTTTTAATCAGCAATCGCTAATGAATGGATATTATGGAAACAATGCAGGGAAATCCAGGTCACACAATAAATACGTTATTGTCACAAGATATTGTGTTACACGTTATTGTGTGTAAATGTTCTGCCCAGGAAAATCATGGGTCAGTTCAATCTTACATTTCGGTGTTGAACTTGGAAATTACCAATCTAAATGATATAAAATGAGACACTAGTTGAATTATCAATTAAGATCTTTTATTGTAATGCAAGATATTGTAATGCAAGAATGCATAGTCTATATTGTGATTGATTGTTTCTTGAACTTTGGGCATTATATATATTATATATATTATATATATATTGATGATTATAACTGACAACTAATGAAAACCCCAAAATCAGTATCTCAGAAAATTTGAATATTGTGAAAAGGTTCAATATTGAAGACACCTGGTGCCACACTCTAATCAGCTAATTAACTCAAAACACCTGCAAAGGCCTTTAAATGGTCTCTCAGTCTAGTTCTGTAGGCTACACAATCATGGGGAAGACTGCTGACTTGACAGCTGTCCAAAAGACGACCATTGACATCTTGCACAAGGAGGGCAAGACACAAAAGGTCATTGGTAAAGAGGCTGGCTGTTCACAGAGCTCTGTGTCCAAGCACATTAATAGAGAGGCGAAGGGAAGAAAAAGATGTGGTAGAAAAAAGTGTACAAGCAATAGGGATAACCGCACCCTGGAGATGATTGTGAATCAAAACCCATTCAAAAATGATTCACAAAGAGTGGACTGCAGATGGAGTCGGTGCTTCAAGAACCACCACGCACAGACGTATGCAAGACATGGGTTTCAGCTGTCGCATTCCTTGTGTCAAGCCACTCTTGAACAAGACACAGCATCAGAAGCGTCTAGTCTGGGCTAAAGACAAAAAGTATTGGACTGCTGCTGAGTGATCCAAAGTTATGTTCTCTGATGAAAGTAAATTTGGCATTTCCTTTGGAAATCAAGGTCCCAGAGTCTGGAGGAAGAGAGGAGAGGCAGAGAATCCACGTTGCTTGAAGTCCAGTGTAATGTTTCCACAGTCAGTGATGGTTTGGGGTGCCATGTCATCTGCTGGTGTTGGTCCACTGTGTTTTCTGAGGTCCAAGGTCAACGCAGCCGTCTACCAGGAAGTTTTAGAGCACTTCATGCTTCCTGCTGCTGACCAATTTTATGGAGATGCAGATTTCATTTTCCAACAGGACTTGGCACCTGCACATAGTGCCAAAGCTACCAGTACCTGGTTTAAGGACCACGGTATCCCTGTTCTTAATTGGCCAGCAAACTCGCCTGACCTTAACCCTATAGAAAATCTATGGGGTATTGTGAAGAGGAAGATGCGATACGCCAGACCCAACAATGCAGAAGAGCTGAAGGCCACTATCAGAGCAACCTGGGCTCTCATAACACCTGAGCAGTGCCACAGACTGATCGACTCCATGCCACGCTGCATTGCTGCAGTAATTCAGGCAAAAGGAGCCCCAACTAAGTATTGAGTGATGTACATGCTCATACTTTTCATGTTTATACTTTTCAGTTGGCCAACATTTCTAAAAATCCTTTTTTTGTATTGGTCTTAAGTAATATTCTAATTTTCGGAGATACTGAATTTGGGATTTTCATTAGTTGTCAGTTTTAATCATCACAATTAAATGAAATAAACATTTGAAATATATCAGTCTGTGTGTAATGAATGAATATAATATCCAAGTTTCACTTTTTGAATGGAATTACTGAAATAAATCAACTTTTTGATGATATTCTAATTATATGACCAGCACCTGTATATATATATATATAAAAAAACAAAATTACAGCTTGAATGGAAATTATACCAACTTGGTTAAAAATTACACTAACTTTTGAAAAAACTTTATTAGGTGCAACATTTTTGTCCCACACATTACAACTGTGGGACAGACGAAATGTGTTTAAAAATTGATAGAAATCATTTTCACACCATAAATGTTCAAATGTTTTGTTTTTGTACTCTTGGTTTAGATTTTCATAGTTTTAAAACATGTAATAATTGTCATTTTATAATGGATTTTCAATCGTGAAAAATCTGTGTACCGGACAAGGCTTAAATAGTAAATGTATGAATGATGAAAGGCACTCAAAAAGTACCAAAAATAAATTATGAAGGTCTGGTACAAAGTTTCCAAGTTGTAATCTATTGGTTTTAAGAAAAAAAAATCAACCATTGGGACAATAGTTTCCAAATTGAAGAAATAAAAGAGTATGTACTGCCATCTGATGGCTAATACAATTATTGCATAAAGGAATTTTAATTTGGAATTAGTCATGGTGACAAGACTTCCAGTGCAAAAGAATGCAACCATATATACATACATACAAACATATACATTTGAACATATATACAAATAGTGGCATTAAAAAAATCTTCTTTAAAAAAAAAAAAAAAAGATCTAACAGAAATATACAATAGCACAATATACAATAATCTTGTTAGAATATGTTATATACAGATATACAGTAATGTGCAGGTGATTTACTGTATTAAAGAAGAGGTAGGATATGTTAAAGAATATAATTTAAATATGGATATAAGTAGGAATGGATGGACAGAATATTGCACATGGTTGTATTGACAAAATGAAAGTATTTTGGAGCCGTTTTTACTGTTCATGAGGTGGATGGGCTGAGGGAAATAACTGTTCCTGTGCTTTGCTGTTCTGGTGCACAGTGCTCTGTAGTGACGGCCAGAGGGCAACAGTTCGAGAGGAAGTGCGGTGGGTGAATGGGATCAAGAGTGATTTTAACCACCATGCTAACCATGCAATTGCGTGGGTCCCTGGACATCGGGGGAGGGGCACCCAAGTAGGAAAGCCCTGCAAAAACAGCTTAAGGGTTAGCTTCATGCAACAGGTTGTTCTGTTGTCACGCACGATTACGGTGTTGTCAGCACTCTCAGAGCTGTTCATGTTAGAGATCCACCAGATTGGTTTCGGTTTTTCAAGTAGGACTTTTAAATTAGTGTTTGTAATTTATGAAAAAAATATACAGGCCTACTTTCACTCGCAGATGGGTGAGAAATGGGAATGGATGAGTTAGGGGCCGTTCATACCGGATGTGTTATTTGCCTGCGCCTGCTCTTTTTTTTCCATTGTTCTCTTATTTAAGATAAGAGAAGGTCCATGCCTGCTGCACTGCGTCTCACTGTTTCTTCACTGTCTCACAGGACCGGCACGTTTTTAGACACAGTGTCAAAAGTTTAAAAAAAACTTTCTCAAAAACACTGAATTCACTAAACTCATTGCGCTGCATTTAGATTGTTTTTAGCACAGGTGTTACAAGGATTTAATGTTCTGAACAAGTTCACGTTGCAAAGAGGTGACTGTTACAGTGTTTAACATTATTCCAGATTGTTCCCAATCAAAAAGCTACACTTTGATGCTGTGCTTATTTAGCGCTTTGGGAACGTCTTTAGGAGTGACCAGCTTTGAATATGTGTGCAACACGTCAATGAAATTGACTAGAATTTATAGCCTCTGCTGGTGACATCATCAGGATGCACCTGTAGCAGGGCTATAAATAGATGCGTCACAGGTGCATTGTCTGGTCTTTTGACTTCAGACCACTCTGTGTGTGTTGTGCTTCTCAAGCTGTCAGAACTTTATTTTCCTCTGTTAGGAGTTAGAATTTGTTAGGCAGTGTGTAGAAAAACCTTTTCTCCTTTACAAGAATAAGTGTGAAGCAAATCAAGCAGTGTGTGTTCCCGTGTTTATGCTCTCTGGCTGAAACGGACACACACCAGTTTTGTTATGTGCGTTTTGGGAAGAGCATTCTGCTCTTGTGTTGGGCCGTTGCGGGTGCGAGCTTTGCGATCTGTTTACAGTCTAAATGCTTCGCACTTGTCTTGCTTACTTCCAAGAGCCAGTGCCCACTCTTTCATCGAGGGCCTCTCGCATGGATCTGGCTGTGGAGCGAGAGATGGGTCCATCCGTATCGCTCGCTCTCTCCCCAGATCCAGCTGGTCCTTTTCGTGAGCATGAAGCGCACTTTGGCGCTGAAGGGGGGCGCTGAATCTCTTGAGTCTGTGGACTTTGAGCTACCCACCTCTGAACATTCCACATGCAATAATAAAGCGGCTGAGGAATTACTCGAGGTGGTTACTCGGGCTGTGGCCAGGCTACAGTTAGACTGGCCACACGAACAAAGGAAGGGATGCTATATCAGTCCCTTCCTTTCTTTGATGACCTCCATGACGAGCTCTCTTGTTCCATGATGAGCTCTCTCGTTCCATGACGAGCTCTCTCGTTCATGGAGGAAACCTCATCCTTCCCATGTCTTAGTGCCCTCGGTGTCGACATATTCGACTATCGTGGGTGCTGAGGCACGGGGGTATTCAGTGATGCCGCCGGTAGAAGAGACACTTGCGGGTTATCTCTCGCCTGGCTTGGCATCATCGCTAAAGAGACCCACTCTCCCCACAAAGCCATGCAGGACCACCTCTATGCTTGTGGGGAAGGCTTAACAGGCAGCAGGTCAGGCTGGTGCTGTCCTGCACACTATGGCAGTGTTACAGGCGTACCAGGCTGACCTGTTGAAGGACCTGAGTGCGGTCACCACGGTCGACAAAGAGGCTTTCTCAGAGCTTTGTCAAGCCAAGGATCTGTCTCTCCACGTGACCAAACAGACGGCCGGTCTATGGCTGCTTTGGCCAGCATGGAGAGACACTTATGGCTCAACCTGTCGGGCATCAGAGACAAGGACAAAGTTTTCCTCCTCGATGCCCCGGTTTCGCCTTCTGGCTTATTTGGTGACGTTATGAACACAGTTATCAAATCAAATCAAATCAAATCACTTTATTGTCACACTACTGTGTTCACGAGTGCAACAGTAGGTGAAAGTCTTGTGTGCAGTTCCGAGCAACATAGCAGTCATGACAGAGACGAGACATAAACCAATTTACAATAAACAACATATTTACACAACACAATTTACATAACAAATGTTCACATATTTACACAACAATTTACATATCAAATGTACACATAATTACACAACAATTTACATATCAAATGTTGTACACATAATTACACAACATAGTACTGATATACAATGTACAGTAAACAATACACACAATATAGAATACACATACACTAGATAAGGGTATATAAAAATATATATACACTAGTTGAATTGGGGAGAATATATTTGACAGTCCAGTGTGTGATATAAGATGATGATTAATAGTTAGTTGATGATTAAGTGCAGTGCTGATTGTTGATTGTGAGAGATCATGTGTTCAAAAGTCTTATTGCTAGGGGGAAGAAGCTGTCATGTAGTCGGCTGGTGCGGGTCCTGATGCTGCAATACCGCCTGCCTGATGGAAGTAGTGAGAGCAGCCCATGACTCGGGTGGCTGGAGTCTCTGTTGATCCTCCGAGCTTTTTTCACACACCACCTGTTATATATGTCCTGGAGGGAGGGAAGCTCACCTCCGATGATGTTTCTGGCAGTTCGCACCACCCTTTGCAGTTCTTTGCGGTTGTGGGCGGTGCTATTGCCGTACCAGGCGGTGATGCAGCCAGTCAGGATGCTCTCTACAGTGCTGGTGTAGAACCGGGTGAGGATGTGGTGGTTCATTCCGAACTTCCTCAGCCGTCTCAGGAAGAAGAGGCACTGGTGAGCCTTCTTCACAACGGCCTCAGTGTGGACGGACCATGTGAGTTCCTCAGTAATGTGGACACCGAGGAACTTGAAGCTGCTGACTCTCTCCACCGGTGCTCCATTAATGGTGATGGGGCTGTGTTCTCTGTCTTTCCTCCTGAAGTCCACTACAAGCTCCTTGGTTTTACTAATGTTGAGAGAGAGGTTGTGCTCCTGACACCAGCGTGTCAGAGTGTGCACCTCCTCTCTGTAGGCTGTTTCATCATTGTCAGTGATCAGACCTACCACCGTCGTAACGTCAGCTAACTTAATGATGGCATTGGAGCCATGTGTTGCCACATAGTCATGTGTGTACAGGGAATACAAGAGTGGGCTGAGAACACAGCCCTGCAGGGGTCCAGTGTTGAGGGTCAGTGATGAGGAGATGTTGCTGCCCATTCTAACCACCTGACGTCTGCCTGTCAGGAAATCGAGGATCCAGCTGCACAGCGAGCTGTTTAACCCCAGAGCCCAGAGTTTCTCATCAAGCTTGGAGGGCACTATGGTGTTAAATGCTGAGCTGTAGTCTACAAACAGCATTCTCACATATGTGTTCCTTTTTTGCAGATGGGAGAGAGCAGTGTGTATTGTAGATGCAATGGCATCGTCAGTGGAGCGGTTGTTGCGGTAGGCAAACTGTAATGGGTCCAAAGAGGTGGGCAGAACAGAGCAGATGTAATCTCTGATCAACCTCTCAAAGCATTTACTGATTATGGGGGTCAGAGCAACAGGACGCCAGTCATTTAAGCAAGTGATTTTTGATTGCTTCGGTACAGGCACAATGGTTGATGTTTTGAAGCATGTGGGGACTACAGACAAGGAGAGGGACAGGTTGAAAATGTCTGTAAAAACACCAGCCAGTTGGTTCGCGCACGCTCTGATGACGTGGCCCGGAATGCCATCTGGACCCGCGGCTTTACAGATATTCACCCGTCGAAAGGATCGGGTTACATCCGCAACAGAGACGGAGAGTGAACCAACCTCTGTAGTATCGGCCGCGAGTGCTCTCTCCATGAGGGCGGTGTTATTGTCCTCGAAACGAGCATAAAATGTATTAAGCACGTCCGTGAGAGAGGCAGCGGTGTTCATGGCGGAGTTTTTATTTCGTTTGTAGTCCGTGATGGTGTTAATTCCCTGCCACATACTTCTAGAGTCAGTGGTGTTGAACTGTCCTTCAATTTTGTGCCTGTACTGGCATTTGGCTGCACTGATAGAGTTACGGAGGGCATAACTGGCTTGTTTACACTCCTCCGCGTTCCCGGAATTAAAAGCGGAGGTCTGCGCAGAAAGTGCCGCGCGAACATCGCCGTTAACCCATGGTTTCTGGTTGGGGTAGATCCGTATTTTTTTTGTCGGAACAACGTCCTCTACGCACTTCCTGATGAAACACGTTACGATGTTGTCATCAGAGGCGGACCGGAACATCTACCAGTCCGCGTGATCAAAACAGTCCTGTAGTGCAGAGTCTGATTGGTCCGACCAGCACTGGATCGTTCTGAGGGTGGGTGCTTCCCGTTTCAGTTTCTGCCTGTAGCAGAATGATAGCAATGATCCAAAACCTGGTCCCCTCGTGTGTTGAAGCTGATGTATTGGTGATATTTTGGTGCTATTGTTTTAAAATTGGCTTTGTTGAAGTCCCCAGCAACAATGAACGCGGCCTCAGGGTGCGTGGTTTCCTGCTCACTTATACTCCCATACAGTTCCTTGAGTGCCCGGTCTGTGTCGGCTTGTGGGGGGATGTACACAGTGATAATGACCGCTGTGAATTCCCTCGATAGCCAGAATGGTTGACACGTAAGCATGAGATATTCCAGATCAGGAGAGCAGAAAGACATGATAAAATGTACGTTCCTCTGATCACACCATGATTTGTTGATCATAAAACATACACCTCCACCTCTGCTTTTACCTGAGAGGTCTTTCGCTCTGTCCGCTCGGTGCACGAAGAACCCCGTGGGTTTGATGGCCGGATCTCCGCAGACATCCAGGTTTCCGTAAGACAGACAACACAGCGATTTCTCGTCTCTCATTGGAAAGAGTTCCGCGCTCTCAGCTCGCAGAGCTTGTTGTCCAGAGACTGAATATTTGCAAGTAGTATACTGGGTAGCGGGGGATGATTTGCGTGACGTCTTACTCTGATGAGAACGCCGGCTCTTTTTCCCCTTTTCCTTCTGCGTTTTCGCTGCCGGGCAGCCCAGTCAAAGGGCTCCGCTGGCGTGTTTGTAAACCGCAGGTCGGTGTTGAGGAATTTGAAGTCCGGTTTTCGGTGTGTGATTGTCGAACCAATGTCCAAAAGCGTTTGTCTGTCGTACACAATAAGGCAGACAACATCCAAGACAACCCAGGTTATCACCAGGTTCCAGGAGGCGAAGAGTCATGAGGAGGCCTTCGGGCAATTCCTTCCTCGCCGCACTCAGGGGGAGGGGCTGTCGGCTACCCAGCCCCGCCCCGGTCATTCTAGAAGGGAGGCTCGAAAACAAAGAGTGGCGAATCATGCTCCCCTCATAGAGACTGGGGGCTGGCTCGTCACCCTCAGCAGCCCCCAAAGCAAGACCTCAGTGCAGTCATCTCAAAGAAGAGATATCCCTGATGGTTTTGTCCCAGCCTTGTGGGGGTAGCCCCCCTCGGGTCGGGGCGCTTGAAACATCCACCTGTACCTTCCCGATATTTCACGAATCCTCTCCATTTCCGCCGCCTCTGGTGTTTCGGGAGTTAGCGGTTTCCAGCAAAATGTTGGATGATGCTTCCTGCCGTCGTCCAGGACACGGAATACTCGACAACCCCTCAACAGGAAGTGTCAAAATGTATTCCCATCTCAGAGAACCTGGCAGCATGGAAGCTACTGCCAGATGTTTCTATGTGGGTTCTAAGAACAGTAGAAAAAGGCTACAGATTTCAATTAGTTTGCCGTCCTCTGCATTTTAACGGCGTGGTTCCCACTAACGTGAAACTGGAACAAGCATGTCTACTATGGAAAGAACTGCAAAATCTCTTGGTCAAAAGGTCCATAGAACATATTCCCCTTCCAGAGTTAGAGTCAGGTTACTACAGCAGATACTTCCTGGTTCCCAAGAAGAATGGGGGGTTGCATCCGATTTTAGACCTTTGAGGCTTGAATCACTCAGTACGGGCGTTCAAGTTCAAGATGCTAACTGTCAAGACGGTCGTGTCTCAAATCCAACATCGCGATTGGTTGGTCACGATCGATCTCATGGACACATACTTTCATATTGAAATTCTGCCACAACACAGGAAGTTCTTGAGGTTCACTTTCGGGAAGCCTTCCAATATCGGGTTCTTCCTTTCGACCTAGCCTTATCACCTCGCACATTCACGAAGTGCATAGATGCAGCACTGGCTCCTTTGCGACTCCTGGGCATCCGCATTCTGAATATATAGATGACTGGCTGATACTAGCACAGTCACAAGAACTGGCATTACAGCACATGGATATCATCTTAGCTCATCTGGTTTCTCTGGGGTTAAGGCTCAACGCCAAGAAAAGCATCCTCTCTCCCACTCAGAAAACGACCTATCTGGGGATCGTAGGAATTCGATCACAATGCAGGCACAATTGTCTCCCGCTCGAATCATGTCCATTCAGAACACCCTGAGCAATGTCAGGCTAGGCCAAGGTTGCACTGTTCGTCAGTATCAACGAATACTAGGTCTCATGGCATCTGTGTCCTCTCTGATCCCTTTGGGCCTTCTGCACATGAGACCGTTTCAGTTGTGGCTCAAAGCCAGGGGATTTCATCCAAGGGCCAGTTCCCTAAGGCTGATAAGGGTTATGCGCCACATGGTTTGACACTTTGGGTCCCACTCTAGGTGCGTCTTGCCGTCGCAAGTTGCTAATGACAGACGCCTCCCTGAAGGGCTGGGGAGCTGTCTTAAGTGGTCGTCTAGCTCAAGGGGAATGGGAAGGTCGTCAGCTCGATTGGCACATCAACTGCCTCGAGTTGATGGCTGTATTTCTGGCTCTGAAATACTTCCTCCAGTATTGGAGAGGCTACCATGTCCTGGTGCGGGTGGACAACACAGCAGTAGTCTCTTACAAAAACCATCAAGGAGGTCTACGTTCACGCCAGCTAAACAGACTGGCACAGCAGATTCTCCTTTGGGCCCAGGGCAAGCTCCTGTCAATCAGAGCAGTTTATATCCCTGGATGCCTGAATGTGGGAGCAGATTTACTGTCCAGACAGAAAATACAGATGAGGGAGTGGAAACACAAGCTTTTCACAGATCTTAAGTGCAGGTTGAGTAGCAGAAGAGAGGAGGAGGGTGGTGGCAGGAGGTGTAAATGTGTTCTGTGAAGGTCGGAGAGGGTGTGGTGTAACTAGGCTTTTCAAATCTACAGTAAAACACATTCAGGTCATTCACCTGTTGTATAGATTCCCTATAAAAGTAAAAAGTTAAAGTAAACCTTTCTTTCACACTTTATGTGCTAAAGACAGTCAAATCTGCACTACATAAATAATTAGGAACTCAAATCCCAACTTTATAGATCAATATGCGTAAATCAATATTTTTATATATATATTTGTTATTTTTTGTGTGACTTAAAATTTGAATTGCTAATATAAAAAGAAAACAACTAGTGGAGATTCGATTCGAAATAGAAAATAATAATAACAATCCACTTTATGCTCTGTGCTTGTTTCCAACATGGCGGAACAAAACGTTCGTGTCACACGTTTCCAATCGGATCGTTCCTGAGAGTGACACATCAAGATGGCGGAACGGGAGGAAGAGGTGAGGGGGTTTGTCGCTGTTACAGATGTTGATGAAGAAAGGGCCCGTTTCTTCCTAGAGTCAGCCGGCTGGGATCTACAGGTAAACATGACACCAAACCCTTCATATATACAATCATCTGCTATGGAGTACCAACACTGCAGCTGAGAATTCTACAGACTTTCAGCCTCCAGTGGCGCACAGTTTACTGCTGTAACCGGCTAACAAAATATGCAAGTCACTCTTCATTAAAATCATCAGGTTAATCTTGAGCCTGTTCATCTGGTTAATCAAGCTGTCTTGACATGATCCGTACGGCAGAATCTGTTGTTAGTCAACATCGCATTGCAAGTAGATGCTGTTGACCTGTGGCGTCATATATTTACATAGACATTCAGCCATTACAAGCTAACAGGTTTAGCTCGCCGAATTGATGCACTGGTCCATGATTAAGTTAATTTTCTTATTCTAAAATGCTGTAGCTCTTGCCATTTTTTGAGGCCTGGGTATAATCAACCTAATATTTTAAAGTTATTTATGATTTTAAATAGTGAAGTCAAAATGTGCGTGGTGTGTTTTCCTGTTTTATATACATGCCGTGTTGTGTCTATGAAACGATGTGACAGTTGTCTGCACTGTCTTTAGCTTGCTCTAGCCAATTTCTTTGAAGATGGAGGAGATGATGATATTGCCACCATCCCTCAGCCAGAGCCCAGCTCTGTGTCTCGATCCACAGGGCCAAGGTAATACAAGGCTTCTTCAACCTACAATGATACAATAACTGTTATATATGGTTCAAGTCATTACATTGTGCTTTAATTTTCTTTGATTTCAGTGAACACAGAGTGACATCCTTTAGAGATCTGATGCATGAGGATGAAGATGAGAGTGGTGATGAGGAAGGGCAGAGGTCAGTATGTTGCAACGATCACTGTGTTCATGTACAATGACTAGATAATGGGGGGAAAACAGCTTATTATTAACTATGCACTCTCTCCAAATGTGAGCATTGGTCTGCTCTTGCTTTAAAATAAGGAGCAGTTTTACTATTGTGGATTCCTGGAGTCAGGAGCCAAGTTTCTATCCAAGTTGCAAATTTAATTTATTCAAAAAATGTCCCAAAAACAATGTGTGTTTAAAGCCACGTTTCTATCCCATATGTTCAAAAGAACAAAATCGTCACTTCCGGATAAATTGTAGCCACTGTGACTCTTTTATTAATTCATAGTTGTTTTTTTTGTATTCAACTCATTTACTCTGCCAACTTATTGCAGGCATTTCTAGGACACTGTTATTTCAGGATGACCAGAGCAATTATTGTTGTTATTCAGTCACATTAAGTTTTTGATGTGCAACTTGTATTTCTAATCAATTCAGTAGGAGTGTGTTTCCATCAAATTTATGCACTTCTTATAGAATTATTTTTTTATCCACCTCAAGCGAGCATATACGTTTTTTTAATGTACATTTTATTTGCATCTTGATGTTTTGATCCAGCTGTTTTCATGTAATATCCCAAATAAAAATAAGAATACTTGGATGGAAGCCCAGCTATTGAAACAGAAGTAGCATCAGATTTCTCTTCTTACAGGTTCTTTGCTGGTGGGTCGGAACGCAGTGGGCAGCAGATTGTTGGCCCTCCCAAAAAGAAAAGCTCAAATGAGCTGGTTGAGGACTTGTTCAAAGGTGCTAAGGAGCATGGAGCAGTCCCTGTTGACAGAGCAGGAAAAGGACTGGGAGAATCCAGCAAGTCCAAGGTAGTTTATCCACAGATAAATTGAGTACCTGACATTAAATATATGAAATGTTTGTGAAGCTTATTAAACATATCTCATGTGATTTTTTTTTATTTGGAGGTTATGCACCCAACAATTCAATGTCTTTATCTGTCTTTACTCACTTTTTCTTTCTCTGTCCACTTATACTGCAGCCTTTTGGTGGGGGTGGCTATAGGTTGGGTGCAGCACCAGAGGAGTCATCGACTTATGTGACTGGAGAGAGGAGGAAGTCCAGTAGTTCGCAAGATGTGAGTCAAATAGCCTGTTGAATTTATTCCTTCCTTAGAGAGATTTTGGGAATATGATTATGATGTAATTGCTGCTGTGCTAATAGGTCGTTGTGGTGCTGAAACTCTGGAAGACTGGCTTTAGCCTTGATGATGGGGAACTTAGGAACTACAGTGATCCTGGAAATGCCCTCTTCCTGGAGGCTATCCGCAGAGGGTGAGCTTTACAACCTTTTTTGATTAACCGCTGATATTTGGCCCTTGTGAGATTATCAGGATTTGCCGATAGCTGTCTGCTCGGCAGTTAACAGAAGTTTAGTTGATTAACAGAAGTTGTAGTTTCTCCCTCTTGTTGTTGTTCCCCTTCATATTGGTTTCAAATTTAACCACAAATATTGTTGGGGTAAAATGAAGACATTGTTTTTATTTATTTATATTATATACAAATTCCTCTTTCTTCCTTTATCTGGATCTTTCAGGGAGATTCCTTTGGAATTGAGACAGCGTTCCCGGGGTGGTCAGGTAAACCTGGACATGGAGGACCATCGGGATGAAGACTACTCCAAAGCCAAACCTGCATTCAAAGCTTTTGCTGGCGAAGGACAGAAACTCGGCAGGTTGGAAAGCTGTTTCTTCGCTAATTTCTATTCATCTATTGAGGACAGCTATTTATATTGTTAACACTCAATACATGCATAGTTATAATACAGCTATAGCAGGTTTTTGCATAGTCGTGCTACTGTGTTTATCTGCTATCCAAATATACGTGTCAAAATGTGTATTCAAATATCTGAAGGAAGGACGTCAGCTGAGTGTTAAAGGTATAGTTCACCCAAAAATTAAAATTCTTTCATCGTTTACTCACCCTCATGGTATCCTAGGTGTGTTTGACTTTCTTTCTTCACCAAAACATTTTTGAAGAAAAATATCTCCACTTAGTATAATGCAAGTGGATGGTGTTCAGACATTTGAAGCTCCTAAAAGAACAGCTAGTTAGCATAAACATCATCCAAACAACTCCAGCTTTTAAATTAATGTATTTTAAAGAGAAACGATCGCTTTTGGTGTGAAAAGGATCAATATTTAAGTACCATATTTAAATGTCTGTTTGTCCATACAATGAAAGTGAATGGTAACCAAACGTTCAAGTTCCAAAAAGCACATAAAGGCATCATAAAAGTAATCCAGATGACTTAAGTGGTTTAAACCATATCTTCAGAAGTGATCTGATCTGTTTTGTGTGAGAACAGTCCAAAACATAACTTATTTTTTACTTTAAATGCTGACATTAGCAGTCTCCTTGATGATCATGATTTCAAGCTCGATTACACTTAACGCCATCTGAAGCACTAGGAAGTGTAATCGAACTTGAAAGCATGATCGTGCCTAGAGACTGCTGATGTCAAGATATATAGTGAAAAGGGGGTAAACTGTTCTTTTAAGCGCACTGACTGTGGCTTCTTGGAAGACTTATTGACCAGATTTACCAATCAACTGCCTCATCAGCTTTTTGTAATTTGATATCTGCTTTTTTGCTCAAGTTCAGAGGTACCGGTACACTTCAGCACAAATGGTAAGTATTCAGTTTAGAAAGTAAGGTTGGAATTTAGGGATGCACCAATACTATTTCTTTTCTGATTCCAATATCTGAAATCTCAGTATCGTTCGATACTAGTGATGTGCAATAAAATGACAATTTCAGAATTGACTAGTTGGCGGGTTATTTTGATGGTTAAATGCTTTTATTAATAATAGGCTATACATGCTAAGCATTAGGGGTGTAATGGTTCCAATTTTTCATGGTTCTGTTTGTATCACGTTTTAAGGGTCACTGTTTCGGTACGGTTCAGTATTTGCTTTGGATTTGCCAGTAATATTTGTTTTTTGAACAAAGAATCATCTATTTGTCACACACTTCAACAGGTTTTCCATTAAATAACAATCATTGTTTTACAAAAGTAACCAAAGTTTAACCATGAAATTTGTAGTAAAATCATAGTAACCACAATATAAACATGTTTACTGTCATGGTTAAAATATATAGTAAACTCATGGTTACTATATAGAAACGACAGTATTACTGTTATAAAACCATGATTAATTGTATCAAAACCATGATTTCTGCTCAGAAAACCATGGTGACAGCAGTCATGGTTACTACAATATTACTATAGTAAATATGGTTAAGTTTTGTCAGGGTTCTTAACTAAAAAAACAAACATTTTTGTCTAATTAATAAATCAACTTTTTAACTTTAATACCTGCACTAATAGGCTACATGCATCAACATAAAATGCACTTCAAACTCATCTTAACATATTCAATATTCGGAAGCTGTACATCACTATAAAAGGAACAACCTTGCTATTAGAATGCATACAAGAAGGGATGTTGTGATAATGCTGCTTGAGTAATTTAAACATTCGAGGGGGACCTACACAATATTGACTCTCATTCATCTTCCACCATTGGAGAAGCTTTTGTTCCAGGTCCATGCAGTGATTTTTGTCATACATCTCCAGCTCTGTGGGTTGGCTAAGCATGTTTGAGTAGTAATTCCCCCCCAGCAATTGACAGTCTTAAATATTCAAATTAAAAAAGTAAAAATTCCAGTCTTAATTCTAAGTCTTCGGTAGAAAAGAAGACAGTTTTCTTTGCATACTGTTTTCTAGAGCTTGTATCTAGACCTTAAAAGATTCAGATCTTTTTTTTTGTTTTAAGAGGAGAGTCGTGTGTCTCCATGTGAGGTTCAGATATGTGAACAGTGAGCTCTATGCACTTTGCTAGTTTTAATACATTTTGTGTTATAAACCGGTGAGACTCGAAACACCCTGATTCTTAATTGCTCTAGGAAGACAAAATGTCAAAGAATTAAAAATCCTCGGCCTCTGGAGACATTAAAAGACACTTACATGCTCAAGCTGAAGCCCTCAAGCAGCAGGCCGCAAGCCCTCGTGATGTGAAGAAAATTCAGCGACAATTATTAATGCTGATGAAGGTCATTGCTGACCTAAGAGGAGCTTGCTGTAATATGTCGATCGATCACTGCCATAGAGACTAAATTCACTGAGATGGTTACAAGAGTGGCAGATGTTGAGAGATGGATAGATTATCTGGAGTCATCGGAGAGTTAATTAGCTGCTAATCTGCTAGTGACCAAGGCTGAGCTCATTTGCAAAAAGTTGAAAGATATGGAGAATCGTTACTGGCAGAATAATGTATGTATTTTTGGAATTCCTGAGTGAGTAGAGGGTCGGAATATGGGGAAATTTCTGGACAGGCTCTTTCTCAGTCTGCTCGAGTGAGCTCATAGTGTTCCAACTCTGTGATCTGCTGAGGGAGACAGGCCCTGCTAAATTCTGGCCAAATTTTCTGAGATCTACCAATAAAGATCTTGTGTTACGCAAGGCTAGGAGTAAATTAAGGCTTTCTTGGAAGAACCACAGCATTTTCTTTTTCCCAGACTTTACAAATTCGACGAGTGAAACGTGAGCAATTCATGGAATGCAAGAAACTCTTACATCAATGGAAGGATGCTTTTGCACTGATGTTCCTGGCCAAATTGAGAATATATACCAAGGATGGCCGCAAAGTATTTAAATGTTTCCAACAAACATTATCCTTCATAAAGTCATTGTGTGATACTTTTGTTGCAGCCGAGTGGGCCTGACTCACTGAACATTCACTTGATATCCAAGCAAACTGTGTGGCTTTTTTGTTTCTTTTTGTGCTAGTTCTGCCTAGCGGCTGATTTTGTTTTGTGTAGTAACTTTCCTTTGGGATAGTGTTGTGGATGAATCTGCACGTTCTTTGTGGTTATGCCTCCTATAGGAGTGAGGACATTGAAGTGATTGGATAATTTGTTGCACTTATTGGGTCATTTGTTGCACTTATTGGGTCAATTGTTGCACTTATTTAACTGTCGAATGGGCCGGCTCACTGAGCATGCGTTTGACTGCCCGATGAAACTGAGCTGAACTTTTTTTTTTTGTGCTGGTTCCACTAGTGGCTGAAGCTTTTTTGTGGAGGAACACACCTTCGGGACAGTTATGTGGACGAATCTGCACGTTCTTCCCACCTATTGGCTGGAGTTTGTAATTCTGTCTCAAATTTGTATAGAAACACAGAATTTGAGCAATCCGATGGCTAAGTTGTCGCGGGGATAGTGCGTAAGTTTTTCTTTTTTCTGTTTGTTTGGTTCCGGGGGAAGTTTTGGGTTTGGTTTTTTCCCCCCACTAATGTTGGAATGTGGTCTTTATAATTTTATTTTTGATACAATACATTTTTTCTAATATGTAAAAATGTCAAATGTTAATATGAGTGGATTGTCTCTCTCCACATGGAATGTGAATGGGTTGGGGCACCCCATAAAAAGAAGGAAGGTTATTTATTTTCTTAAATGTAAGAAATATGATATAGTGTTTCTTCAAGAAACACATCTTTCCCTGCTGGAAGCTGAAAAATTTGGGAAGATATGGGGTATGTCTCAAACAGCGTAAAGATAAATTAGGAAGAGTTGTTTTAGCAGAAATTCATGGGCAAAGGTTGATTTTGGCTAATATTTACGCACCTATTGCTGATGATCATGGCTTTTTTATAGATCTTGAAGGGATGTTGCAATCCGCTGGCACCCCTCATGGTATTATTGGGGGGAGACATTATTGATGGACT
Source organism: Moxostoma hubbsi (assembly GCA_032164185.1). Classification (NCBI taxonomy): domain Eukaryota; kingdom Metazoa; phylum Chordata; class Actinopteri; order Cypriniformes; family Catostomidae; genus Moxostoma; species Moxostoma hubbsi. The sequence continues at coordinate 67,167,084 of JAVLUX010000001.1, forward strand.
TAATCCATGATCATAGTGAAGCAAAAGTGTGCAAGTCCCCTAGAGCAACATTAATGCTTCACAGGATGTGTAAAAATCTTGGTCTTACAGATATTTGGAGACTTTTGAACCATCTGGTAGGGACTATACATACTTTTCATCAGTCCATAAGATTTATTCTAGAATATATATATATATATATATATATATATATATATATATATATATATATATATATATATTTTATCATCCAAGTCCACCATTAGGGCCCAAGAAGGGCTGAAAAATGAAAAGGAAGTGGTCATATCTTCAGCGTGCATTGTGCAATTTAGATAAAAAATGCGATTTATGATTGTATTGGGAGCTGATCACATGGATATGACTATGGTGGGGCATGATCATAGCGCCAGCAACTGGCAGCCGGAAGTGTGGAACGTTTTACAGACTTCGGAATAGCACTCTTATTTTTATCTGAACTGCTTCCAAATTTGTTTATGATAATGTCTTTGACAGTACAGATTTAAAATTAAGAAGGGATTTTTGATATCTTATCTGCTATTGCCATGCATTAAACACTATTATAACTTTTTATGTATATATATGTTTTTGAGGTACTTGGTATGCATGAATTTTTATGATCATTTGCTCACACATCAGAATCGTCTGCCATTAGGGCTGGGCAAAGGTTCATTCATGGGTGTGTAGAGGGGGCTCTGTAGTGCCAAATAGAAAATGGCCATGTTCAGGGGACTCTGTAGTACATCCCTTTTCAGCTACAGTCACGAAACTTTGTACATACTGTATGTAGATCTCATCAAGTCAGACAACTTTCAAACCACAGACATTAGCTCTGCCCAACAGGAAGTCCGCCATTTTCGATTGTATGAAAATGGCATGCTCTGGAATTTGAAATACTCCTCATAGAAAATTAATCTGACTGGCACCAAACTTAAGCAACATCATGCCAAAACATTGAAGATGTTGAATTGTGGACGGATTTTTGTCTCAAGCGGTGTCTCCGTGGCGATGTGATAAATTGTATAAAATAAAAAAAAAAATAGGAAAAAAGAATTGTCTCATATCTTCTGCTTGCATCATGTGATTTACATAAAAATTGACCCGTACTGTGGGGCACAGTCATAGTACCACCAACTGGCAGCAGGTAGTGTGGCCCTTACAACAGTCTTTGATCAAATCCATTTACATTTACACAAATCATTTCAAAAAATTGTATGCATTGTTTTACTAAAGCCGCCAGTGCTTGGGCCCATTGATTGCCTCTTGCAGCTATATTTTCATCTGTTGTTGATTGCTCAGTTGGAAACAACTGATTGTCTCAGATCAGTTCCTGGTGAGTTTAGAGATGTTGCCACATATGGAGAAAAATAAATCATATAGTTGGCACTTTTAATGTATCCATTTTGCAAAATCCTGAATTCCAACAAATGTTAAAGGCTTAAATCAATGTTTATATGGAGACCAACTGGTCCTCAGTATCCTCTATGGGCATGGCTTGGGAGGCATTTACGGTAGTTCTTAGGGGTCATATTATACAGTATATGTCATTCATCAAAAAATCCAAAGCATGAGAACTCGTGGAGTTGGAAGGGAATATTTTTTATTTGTATTATTATTATTATTATTATTATTATTATTATTATTATTATTATTTTGGCCATTTTATGCCTTTTATTTGACAGTGAAATTTGAGAGAGACAGGAAACATGGGGAAAGAGAGCAGGGAATGACATGCAGCAAATAGTCCTGCCAGCCAGAAATCAAAATGGGGACTCGCTGCTCATGGCATTTGCACCCATGTGGTATGCTCTCTAACCACTTGGCTATCGTGTCGCCAACTTGGAAGGGAATATTAAAAGTGCAGAGCTGAAGCGCTGAATGTCATCTGATGGGCTCAGAGAATTGACCCAATTGAAATGCAGATATAATAAATTTTTTCGCAGGAGGTGGAGTTTTGGCTATTCAGGGAGGACAGTCATACTTTGAGTGGTGTGACAAAGCAGGGAAGCTTTTGGCTAGATATTTTTCTACCATTCCCTCAGTGAAACCTGCTGGTGGTGACATTTTTACCTTGTCTTTTGATATTAATAATGCTTTTAAAGAATTATATCTTAATCTTTATAGTTTCACATCTTCGGCTACTGATGACGATATTAGAAACTTTGTGGAACCATTAGAACTCCCTAAACTGACGACTGGGCAAAAAAATTCTCTTGATTGTGAGAAAATTCTGGAGAAGCTTGGCGAAGTATTTAAGACCTTGCCTATAGGCAATACTCCATGGCCAGATGGCTTTGCCGCTGAATTTTTTTGATCTTATGCTACAGAACTGGCTCCACTTTTGTTAGAAGTTTATACGGAATCATTAAAGAATGGAAAGATTCCACCAACCATGACACAAGCCCGGATCAGTCTGATTCTTAAAAAGGACAAAGTGAGTATAAGAGTGACCATCCAATTCCCCTGATCCAGCTAGACGTAAAAATATTTTAAAATATTCTGGCTAACTGATTAAGTAGTTATGACATCTCTTCTGCATGTTGATCAGGAGGGATTTTCTGATAACATTAGGCATTTCATCAATAATATGTGGTCAGTGGTGAGTGATCAGACTCAGGTCGCTGCCATCTCACTTGATTCCGAAAAGGCATATGATATGGTAGAATGGGATTATTTTTTAAGGTTTTGGAAATATACGGATTCGGGAATACTTTTATTGGATGGATTAATACTTTATAGACACCCGGTAGCGGTGGTACAAACAAATGGATTAATTTCAGATTATTTTACTCTGATAGGGGCACCTTGCAGGGTTGCCCTCTTTCCACATTACTGTTCTGTCTTGTCCTGAAACCATTATCAGCGGAAGTAAGAAGGAAAGATGATTTTCCAGGGGTGGTGGCAGGCGGTATGGCACATAAGCTTTTGCTTTATGCAGATGATATTTTATTATTCTTATCCAACCCCATTAGATCTATGCCTTGCCTCCACAGATTTATTCATTCCTTTTCTAAGTTTTCAGGATACAGAGTCAATTGGTCTAAATCCAAAGATTTGGCTCTGACAGCGTACTGCCCAGTAACGGCTTTCCAAGCCGGGCACCTTCCAGAGGCCCAAACAGGGCATTAAGTATTTGGGCATTTTATTCCCAGCAACTTTGTCTGATTTATTTAGTTAATTTTGACCGCTTAATAAAAAGGTTTTCAAGTGATGAGGGCAGGTGGGCTTCATTACATTTAGCTATGATTGGGAAGATTAACAATATTAAAATGAATGGTATTCCAAATTTAACAACCTGCTACAGTCTCTCCCAGTAGATGTCATCCTCTCTTATTTCAAGCAGTTTGATAGCATAGCAAAGTCCTTTTATTTAGAATGGTAAGCATCCTAGATTACAGTTTAATAAGTTACGGGCCGATTGACAAAGGAGGGTATTTTATTTATATATTATTTTGTTTTTATTATTATGCATTTGGTCTCAGACATTTGGCCCATTGTTCACCTCCACCTGAGAGCCCCCTCCCTGGTTTTGTATTGAACAGGAAGTTATTGCCCTTATTTCGCCATTGCAAAGCCTTTCAAACTAATCGGAGAAGTTAAGTTACACCCTGTTATTTCGGATTTGCACTCCGTATGGACAAAAGTGTCCAGAGTGTTTAATTCAGACTTGTATTTAAATTATGTATCAATAAGTCCCCTTTCTGCTGGTTAGAGTGGATTGTGAGGGGGGGGGTTACTACACTTGGTGTCCTATAATGCGAGTGGAGTGGTGAGATTTTTGAACATTTTGGAATTCCCAGATCTCAGTTCTATAGGTATTTACAGCTGCGCCACCTGATCTGTATTGTTTTTGGGAGTAGCACTCACCCCCTAAAGTGGCAGATACTCTGGGAGAGGTGATTACTGCTTTTGGAAAAGGTCATGAGGCATCAGTGTATTATTCCCTGCTAATTCTGTGTCTGCGGGTTGGAGCTTCAACTTCTATCAAGAGATTATGCGAGAATGATTTAAATTTGGTATTGGAGGAGATAGTGTGGACTAGGATTCTAAAAAACATCAAGTCTACATCTAGAGATGTAAGGTTTTGCCTTATGCAATTCAAGATTTTACATATTTTCTATTGGACCCCCTCTAGATTTTATAGGTTTGGTCTTAAAAACACCAAAGACACACCCATCAGAAGATGGAGACACAACCCATGTTTTGGGGGGGATGTGTTAAGATCCAAGAATTTTGATTGAAGGTTCAGAGTTTTATATGTGATGTTTTGGGCACTTCAAATTTCCTTTTGCCCCAGACTCGATGGGGCAGTCATACATTTGGGGGATAAACACATAAAAATTGGTTTCTGACCAGTATTATGATTGGCAGGCAGATTATTTTAAGGGGATGGAAGTCAGATGGAACACCCTCATTTCCAGAGTAGTGTACGGAGATGGGGAGGGTGACCGCTTTCTAGGTGTCAAGCAGAATGCTGGGGGTTCAGGATTTGTTTGGTGGAAAAAGGGGCAATTATTTTGGGGGGACTCTCGGGGAGGGGCTTTGGAGAGAGAAGTTTAGTTTTAATTATAAAAAATTTTTGTGTGTGTATTCGTATTTATGACCACAGGGGTGTTCTTGGGGGTCAGGGTTGTGTTGGTGACTGGGGAGGGAGAGAGGGTAATAGTGGGGGTTAAATGTTGATTCAGTGTATATATTTTATGTTTTTTCTTATGTTATATGAAATATATGACATGTTGTTATATGTCTACGAATCAATAAAAAAATTGTATTGAAAAAAAAATGTAAGATATCAGTTCACTTTTAATTACTCATTTATTTTCTGGAACCCATTCAACTTAAAGGAGCAATATGTAACATTGACATCACGTGTTTAAAATTGGGCTGGGCGATAAAACGATATTGATATATATCACGATAAAGAAAATCTACGATAAGCTTTTGAGGAATTTTTGATATTTACTGCATGTTGCTAAAACACAAGCAGTTCGGCTTTCTCAGGCTGTGTTTCCACTGGGGTGGACGAAATCCACGTGCAGCGCTAGGAGAGCTTCCTCCGCACCACTGCCAATCCTACGATCCACCTTGCGAGCATGACGCTTGGCTTTCATAGGAATGAATTGAAAACGCTCTCATTTTCGCTCACAACGCACCAGTGGTAACATAGTGTCGGACTGGATGAACTTGCTAATGCTAGCTGCCTTGCTAATAATTAGGTTACATCGGACACCGGATTGATTCCATCCGCACCACAAGACTTCATGACAACGGTTGTGCCCTTTCATCATCTCTAGTGAAGTGCGACAGAACAACAGTGATGTGGACAACAGCTCTGATCTTTCTGTGCTGTAATCTTGAATATTGTTCTCTAACAAACATGCATAATGTCTGTCCTGCTCCTCACGCGTCGCCTCTTTTCCCTTCATGTGTGTAGACATGAAGCGCCGCATGAGTTAACGTGGTTTCAAAGCACCTTTTAGACCATAAAGTTTTACCCTTCTAAATGTATCTTTATTAATCAGCATGTTACAAGCCTTTAATAATAAACAAATCGAATAAACAAACCTATACTTGGATCTGAATCTAAAGAAATATAAAAAATATTCCAACAAATACTGGATTGCTGTCACTATGCTTCAGAACAAACAGATGATCTTTTAACATTCATTTTCAATTGATAAACGGTAAAATTGGTAAAAGATCCCACAGACCCCACAGCTTTGGCTGTCTCTGGACCCCCCTGTGCAGTTTTGTAGAGACTATTTTGACTCTTTAGAATTTTTCTACTTTTCCATCAACTTTGAAATAAAAAAAAAAAAGAAAGTGCAATGTGTAAATGTATATCGTGATAAATATTGATATTGAACAATATGAAAAAGATTATCATGATAACAATTTTGGCCATATCGCCCAGCCTTAAAATGGGTAATGCTGTCCAAATTCAAAATATTGGAGAGAGTTGTCTCCCCCACCCCCTCCTCCCCAGAACGAGCAAACTACAAATAGCAAGCGATAAGACTTGCACTGTAAGTTGTTCAGCTAATGTACATGTAGAACGGTTTGGGTTCACAGGACGGGAAGGAGGACACGGGAATGGGGTTCGACTCACAGGTAGGGATTTTAATTCCAAATTATTCACACACAGAGGGGTAGAAGATAAACATAGACTCCACTAAACATACAGACTTTTACACATAACAAATTAAGGTCTCTCTCTCTATATTGCCAACACTGGACTGGCGTAATCCTTCTGGAGGTAGTGAAACTCTCTTTTTATGCCGGTCTCCCCGTGCTCACTGAAATTAGAGACAGGTGTTAGACATAATTTAGCTCAGGTGCAAGCGCCCTTACCGCTTTCCCTCTCCGGACGGGCGCTTGACCACGCCCCCGCTGCCACATACCCCCATCGCCCGACTCAGGCCAGGGCGTCATCCGGCCTGCCTACCACTCCCCCCCATTTCTGGAAAGGAAGTCGGCGACAGCCATCTGCACCCCCGGTCTGTGGACCACCTCGAACTTAAAAGGCTGGAGAGCCAGATACCAACGGGTGATCCGGGCGTTAGTATCCTTCATGCGGTGGAGCCACTGCAGTGGGGCGTGATCCGAGCAGAGAGTGAAGGCCCGCCCCAGCAGGTAGTAGCGGAGTGTGAGGACCGCCCACTTGATGGCCAGACACTCCTTCTCTACAGTGCTGTACTTCGTTTCCCTCAAGGAGAGTTTCCTGCTGATGTACAGCACGGGGCGCTCCTCCCCCTCCACCACCTGCGAGAGTACGGCCCCCAGCCCTCTGTCTGAAGTGTCCGTCTGCAATAAGAAAGGGAGAGAGAAGTTAGGTGAATATAAGAGTGGCCCTCCACAGAGTGCGGCTTTAACTTGTGTAAATGCCTGTTGGCACTGCTCTGACCATTGGACCGGATCTGGAGCCCCCTTTTTAGTGAGGTCAGTCAGCGGGCTGGTGACATCCGAATAGTTAGGCACAAATCTTCTATAATAGCCAGCCAGCCCCAGGAACTGCCTCACCCCCTTTTTGGTCTTAGGTCTAGGGCAAGTCGCAATCGCCGCGGTCTTATCAATTTGGGGACGCACCTGGCCATGACCCAAGTGGAACCCCAGATACCGTACCTCCACACGCCCAATCGCACACTTCTTGGTGTTTGCTGTGAGCCCCGCCCGCCGCAGCGACTTCAAGACCGCCCTCAGGTGTTGTATATGCCGCTGCCAGTCATTAATATAGATAATGATATCATCTAAATAGGCAGCGGCGTAAGCGGAGTGCGGGCGGAGGATACGGTTCATCAGGCGCTGGAACGTGGCTGGAGCCCCAAACAAACCGAACGGAAGTGTCACAAATTGGTGTAATCCGAACGGCGTGGTGAAGGCGGTTTTCTCACAGGAAATTGGTGTCAAGGGGATCCGCCAATAACCCTTTGTTAAATCCAATGTTGAATAAAAGCGAGCAGTACCTAACCGATCGAGCAGTTCATCAACACGAGGCATTGGGTACGCATCAAATTTAGACACCGCGTTGACTTTTCGATAGTCCACACAGAACCGGACCGATCCGTCACTCTTGGGAACAAGAACGACCGGGCTAGACCAGTCGCTGTGGGACTCTTCTATTACCCCCATATCGAGCATCGCATCCAATTGTCCTGAACAATTTTCTTTTTATGCTCGGGGAGGCGATAAGGGCGGCTACGAACCACCACCCCCGGCTCAGTCTCGATGTGGTGTTCGATGATGTTCGTATGACCCGGTAGAAGAGAAAACACGTCTGCAAACTCTTTTTGCAACTTGGCAACCTCTGAGCGTTGGCACGGGGAGAGGTGGTCTCCGCAAATGACCGGGGCATTGTAATCGGGTTTTGGACTCACCTCCGGTCTGAGCTCCGCTCTCTCTGGAACCACCGTAGCCAATGACACAGGGACCGCCTCCCTCCATAATTTAAGGAGATTGAGGTGGTAAATTTGACGCGCGTCCCCCCTATAGGTTCGTTTAACCTCATAATCGAGATCCCCCACTCGTCGTGTGACCTCAAAGGGCCCTTGCCACTTGGCGAGTAATTTGGAGCTCGATGTGGGGAGCAATACAAGAACTTTGTCTCCCGGTGCAAATTCCCTTAGCTGAGTACCCCTGTCATACAGCCGGCGTTGGCGTGCTTGAGCCTGGAGCAAATTCTCCTGTGATAGTTTCCCCAATGTGTGGAGTTTTGCTCGAAGATCAAGAACGTACTGAATTTCATTTTTACTATTCGAAGGTCCTTCCTCCCAGGCTTCACGGATGACGTCCAGCACACCGTGCGGGCGCCGCCCATACAGCAGCTCAAACGGGGAAAATCCCGTGGAGGCTTGCGGGACCTCTCGTACTGCAAATAACAGGGGGTCAAGCCATTTATCCCAATTCCTAGCATCTTCGTGTACGAATTTACGAATCATATTCTTGAGCGTTTTATTAAATCGTTCCACTAGGCCATCCGTCTGCGGATGGTATACGCTAGTGCGAATTGATTTAATGCCCAACAGATCGTAAAGTTCGCGAAGTGTGCGTGACATAAATGTTGTGCCTTGGTTGGTGAGGATTTCTTTCGGAATCCCCACCCGGGAGATTATTTTGAAGAGCGCCCCCGCAACACTACGTGCAGAGATATTGCTTAGAGGCACTGCTTCCGGATATCGTGTTGCGTAATCCACCAGGACTAATACAAAACGATGTCCGCGTGCTGTCCGATCTAATGGCCCGACGAGGTCCATTCCAATTCTTTCGAAGGGAACCTCGATTAATGGAAGGGGCGCTTTTGGGGTGGCCGGCGGATTTACCAGCTGACATTCGCGGCACGCCGCACACCACCTGCGAACGTCGCCGTTAATGCCCGGCCAATAAAAACGGGCTATTAGACGGAGCAGTGTTTTCCTTTCCCCTAGATGACCCGCCATGGGATTATAATGAGCCGCCTGGAAAAGCATTTCCCGACGGCTCCGTGGAATTAACAACTGAGTTACATTTTCCTTTGTCTGAGTGTCCTGCGTCACTCTATACAACCGCTCATTTATAATTGCGAAATAGGGGTATGTGAGAGCGATGTCCGGCTGGAGACGCTGACCATCAATTGTCTTCACTTGATCAAACGCGTGCTTAAGGGTCTCATTCTGCGACTGCTCCAAAGGGAAATCTACGTCAGGGAATTCCCTGCGGAGGGGAGGGGTGGAAGGCCCGCCCCTTCCCTCGTCATCCCGATTCGGAGCAGCCGAGGATGGCCCCGGCTCCACCTCCCCTGCCAAAGCATCGCACATCGCACATCTCCCCATTCTAATGCAGGACCCATCCTTCCCAGTTTCCCCCAAAACATCCTTAAATGCAGGCCAATCCTTTAACTTTTTCCCGGGTTTCGGCACCAGTGTAGAACGGTTTGGGTTCACAGGACGGGAAGGAGGACACGGGAACGGGGTTCGACTCACAGGTAGGGATTTTAATTCCAAATTATTCACACACAGAGGGGTAGAAGATAAACATAGACTCCACTAAACATACAGACTTTTACACATAACAAATTAAGGTCTCTCTCTCTATATTGCCAACACTGGACTGGCGTAATCCTTCTGGAGGTAGTGAAACTCTCTTTTTATGCCGGTCTCCCCGTGCTCACTGAAATTAGAGACAGGTGTTAGACATAATTTAGCTCAGGTGCAAGCGCCCTTACCGCTTTCCCTCTCCGGACGGGCGCTTGACCACGCCCCCACTGCCACAGTACACTTTTGCAATGTTTTTATTTTTTGCAAATTAGACACCAGCTCATGTGGTTTTTATATAACTCTGTCAATGTTAGCTAGATGTACATATTGCTGGCTTCCATGTCTGTAGTGCGCTGTGTTTGCCCGGTAACTTGTTTAAAATCTGCCAATACGGGTGTCAAAATACTATTGGGAAATAGGCAGTGGGCGGGATCACACAGGCCAAAACACAAACAGAAATTCTGGCCCGGAACAGACATTTCAAAGTAGAATATACTGGCTCTAGCATTGTTTTCGGAGAAGCCAGTATTTCAACTTAGCATGTTTCCTAAATCTCTGATAACAACATATGATAATGTTATGCATTAGTACAGTTAATATATTACATACTGCACCTTTAAATATTGTTATAGTATGTAAACAAATAATAATGTTAATAATAAATTATTATTATTATTGACTTTTAGGAATTTAAATACAACAGTAATATATTTCAATCTTGCACCTTTAAACCCTTGCGCTTTTATATAGACATTCTTAACTCTCCAGGAAGTCCTGCATGTGTCTGTTTGTAGGCAAGTTCACAGAAGTTTAATTCACCTTCAAATTCAAATTCTGCCAAAAATGCTCCTCCAGTGTCATTCTAAATGCATATTATAAGTGAACCGAACTATTGAGCATCTACATCTGACATGTTGTTTGTGAGTACCGCTCAAATATTGCGCTTGCGTGAAGGCTGAAAATAGCAGCGAGTGTATCACCAGGCTGCGTATGCTTGTGTGCGTGTCAGCAGAGCAGCGACACTTTTTATGCGTTGCGTGTGCGTACTATATATTTACTTAATAAACACAACCTTTTGCGTTTAACAAAGCTGTCTTCATATGGCTGAGTAATATGAACTACTTTTTTTTGCTGTTTTTATGGTTCTTTTATATCGTTTTTGGAGCTTGGCAGTAACGAAAACGACTAACACATGCATGTTTGTTAGGTGCATCAATATTATAAGGATTATGGTGTGTGTGCATGAGTTACAGGATGGTCTTTTGTTTGTTTCATTTTGTATGTGTATCCATTTTACCCAAAGGGGCAAAGGATAAAATTTATAGTTATTTCATAATTTACTCACCCTTATGCTGTCTCAATTTCGCATGGCTTTTTTTTTTTTCTCTCTGCGGAGTTATATGAGTGTATTCATACAATGCAATAAATGGGGTCCAAACTTTCATGATCCCCTTTTTAGAATTGCTCTTACTATTTCTCTGCAATTTTGATATGCTTCACATCACACTTCTGAATGTGAGCAGAGGTAATTTGGCTGTGACAAGTTAACTTGCTCTGCCCTCCCTCAGTGCAACGCCAGAGTTGGTGTCACTCCAAAGAAGCCCACAGGACCAGGCTGCCAGTGAAGCTCAGGCTAGTGCTTCCATCAGTGTGGACAGCTCTCAACCTGTCACCAGTATCCAGATCAGATTGGCTGATGGAGCCCGACTGGTGCAGAAATTCAACCACACCCACAGGTAAACAAATTTCATTAGCAAAGTTCAGTTGAAAACAGTGAAAATCCTACACTAGCCACAGACCTACCCACCAATGTATCCTTTTAATTCTACGAGACACACCTAGAAATGTACAGACAAAGATCTAAATGGGTCAGGCTACGCCTGCAGGACTGACTTGTTCCCTCTCTTTCACAGGGTGTCAGATGTGCGTCAGTTTGTGGCAAGTGCTCGCCCAGCTTTAGCTGCAGCAGAGTTTGTTCTCATGACGACCTTTCCCAACAAAGAGCTGATGGATGAGAGTCAGACCTTGAAGGATGCCAACCTGCTGAATGCAGTCATTGTGCAGCAGCTAAAGTGACAGTGTCATGTAGTGGCCTGGCTCTGTAAAAGCACTCTTGCCTCTGAGTTGGAGACACCAGGACTGAAAAGACTTATAATTAATTTTGTTTTCTTTAGTGATGTGTTATTACTCTGTGGCAGTGTTGTGGGCGCTGGTTACTTCTGGTTGAATATAATGGAGATGAGAGGGAAGCAATCACACTGCGATATAGTTTAAGGTTATGAAGAGAGAGGAACGAAGTGGAGATCTAAACATTTTTACTGTTTTAGGATAACTGATGATGATATTCAGATTGAAATAAAGAGCTTTCTGAAGAGTTTTGACATTCTTTTACCTCTGTGTTTATCTTGCAGCTATCTGCTGTTTCTTGGTCTCCTTGTGTCGTTCCTCTGTCTATTCTCCCTCAACATTTCTCAGAACTGTCACATCAAAACAAAAGTAGCCTTATATTTTATCCCCTTGCAGAGACACTGACCTCAAAGATCAAGAATAACCTCAACTGTCTACAACAAAAATGTTTAAACTTTTCTTTTTTTCTTTTTTTTTTTTTACACAAGATTATAATTTTTTTATGTTTGCCTGATTATACAATAAAGTTTTTGGTTGGTTAACAATCAACTTCAGTTTTGGAAGCTGTTGCTGGTTAACATATCACTGGCTATCTTTTATTCGATGCAGCAATTGACTATAAAACTGGATGCACTGCATGATTGTATATTAGACCGGTGGTAAACCTGATATTAAACCCTCTGTCTGGCATTGGAGAGCACCCCTGACCTGTGTGTCAGTGTACAAGACCATCAGATGTAACTTCTGATATCCTGGGAGCAATTCATCTCTTCCAAGTCCATAGACCTTGTCTTTTTGTCATAAGATCATGCCAGACAGTGTGATGGAAGCTATTAATTTAGTAACAGGAGTCATGAGTTTGTCATGCACTCCCAAGGTCTACAGTGTTGGCCATCCTCCATTCATTCCACTGTCTGCTATAGCTGGGTATTCCTTTGCATTTAGCACATTAGAAATGCAACTAGGGATCAGACATGAGTTAACAACAAAATCAAATTTTTAATTCTAATTTTTTTTTAAATTATTTTATTTATAAAAAATAAATCTTAATACTTTTGCATATAGATCTAACATATGAAAGTATCACTTCAGTACAAAATTACATGACGTTATATGCCCTTTTATTAATTTACAAATAATCTGACTAGTGCGATATTGGTCATGGTTGCCCTTTAAGAGTTAACTAAGTTTTGTTGATTTTTGCCATAGTCTGTGATGTGTACGTATTTCAGATGTGTGTATTTATATATATCCATTTACATTCTTAAGTGAAAAGTAAATGTCCTATTTGTTCCATGGAGTTATCATAAAGTATATAGTCACGCAACATCAAACATTCTTTCCATGGCTTGAATTTTTTTATGGATTGAGAAAGTATATTCCCTGCGCAAATGGATGTACATAAACCACTGCACAGAAGCAAAGGCACATGGCCCATGCCAAGAAAAAGCAGTAACCAACATGTCCTGAGTTCAGCTACCTGGAGTCCTGAAGGATTTATTTATAGTACGAGTGTAAATGAGTGTGGCAATGAAGGCATTGAGGTTTGGGAGAGAACAATGAAAATGTCAGATGCAGGGAAAAATTATTTAAACAAGGTTTTAATTCAACTTAAGAGCAACTGAAATGAGTTATGTATATTGGCTTGGGCTGAAAACAAATCCTACTATAGTAAAATAAAGCAAACTATTGAAACAGTCAAGCTAAGAATTTACTGAAGCACTCGGAGTGAAGTTGTTTAATGTTTAGTCTGACTTACCAGCAAACACCTGGCAGACACCAGAGTTGCTCTAGGAATATCAGGAATTAAATGGAAGAGAAGACCACAGATAAGACCATCAGAAACTGGACCGCTTGAAGCCACTCATTATTGATGCACTGATTAATGGTGCATAAAAAAATGTATTGTGCATTAGGTTACCAAATTCAAAGCATGAGGCAAAAAGGAACTGATTAAGTGCTCAAAATCTAATGTTGAACAGAACCATGCACCTGTTGTATTGTCAAATCGAAAGTTGTACCACAGGTCTGAGTTCTCTGTGTCATTCCAAACCCACCAGGACTGAAAGAGAAGAATGCATTTATTCAGAGTTAGATAGAAGTATGGGGACAATTTTATCAGGGATTTCAGAAATATGCACACCAACTTGAATCAGTAAAGCACATAATTATATGGATTATTTGTTTTAAACACAGAGGGTCTAGGTGTCATAAGCTGATCTCCATGGTATCAATGAAGAGAACTGTCAGTTCTGATGAGATGGAGCAGAGTGACAAACATCAGAAGGGATGCCATAGTGATGGACAGCACCTGTCAGCTCATGAGCAACAACATCTAAAACTGAGATTTTTGTACAAAACAATTAAGGAAATGACATTTTTAATTATTTACATTTTTTAATTGATTATTTTAAATGATTTTCTTAATAATAATCATTATTATTATTGTAACTATTTACCAAAATTATAATACTATTTCTTTCAAATTCCTTGTTTAATGTTTACTGGACATTTAAAAATATAACTGTATAATTGTAAGATTATTCTCAGATATTCTGTATTAGGCATATGAGGTTTATCAAAATAATTGGAAAATAATTGCAGGAAAAAATTAGTAAATTAACTCTGGATAAAGTCCAGAGCTGAGAAATCAAGGGACTCTTTTAGACTTTTCTGTCGCAAGACAGGCAGTGTTTTTCCTCAGGTCAATATCAGTGGTGAAGAACGGCCTTATTAAAAGTCATATTCTGTTTTTTCTTCAATAATTCTTAGAGACATAAAAAATATATACCAGGTTCAATTCAAATTAAGCTCAGTCAACAGCATTTTGTGGCACTATGTTGATTAACACACTAATTTTGACTGGTCACGCCTTAAATAAACATAAAAAAAACGATATGGGTTACTGTGAGGCACTTACAATAGAAGTGAATAGGGCTAATCAATAAATGCTAAAATACTCACTTTTTCAAAAGTATAGCCAAAAGATGTAAATTAAATGTGTGTTAACATGATTTTAATGTAATAAAATCACTTTCCAATTATTACAATTTTATTACATAATATTACAATTATTACATAAACCCTAAAACAGCAATAAAATTATTTTTAAGCTTGAATTATGCACAAGTTTTTATAAAAGAATTAATGTTAGTGCTTTAAATTATAAGCTTCACAATTCTGTCTTTAAACAGGGCAACAAATTCTCATCCACATCACAACAAATATCTTCTCTTGCGATGCACCGTGGAAAGAATCTTTTAGAGTGTCTTATCCTGCCTCTGCAGGCATCTGCTGTGATGTCATCACACGCTGCAACCATGGCAGCCAGAAGGGTCATCTGTGTATGTGGCTGGCAATCATATACTTTCCATCTCCATGCTGAGAAAAATTCCTCAATGGGGTTAAGGAATGGGGAGTAGGGTGCGAGGAACTCCATCAGCATCCTGTTGTGGGCCACAAACCATTGCCTGATGATGTTGGAGCGATGGAAACTGACATTGTTCCAAACTATCACGTACTTTGGCAGGTCATCTCCAATCTGACCCCTCTCTTGTTCAGGGATGAGATCCCTGTAGAGAGTGTCTAAAAAGGTGACAAGACGGTCTGTATTGTATGGCCCAATAATGGGAATATGCGTTAGCACACCATTCTCGGAGATAGCAGCACCCATGGTTATGTTCCCGCCCCGTTGGCCTGGCACATCAACTTTAGCTCTGTTGCTGATGATATTTCGACCACGCCTTCTAGGTTGAAGCCAGCCATGTAGATGAAGCTGTGCGGTGGTTCACTTGCTTCCAGTTCCATTATACACTATATCCAGAACACTCAAAATGAGTTTGATGAATTACATGCATTTTAATTTTGGGCAAGATACAGTTACGTCAAATGTATACAGCACATATTGCATCTTCTTTTCTACAGCCATAGCAAATGTGTAAAGGTCACACTTACTGTACTGTATATCACTATACGATGTTGTACTGTTTACTATGAGGTACAGTTGCTGCATGCTCATACATGTTTTACCTGTACATACTGGTAGCGCAGCTCCTTCACTCTTTCACCATTTCTTTCAAATGGAACAGTGGACAGCTGCTTCATATTCATTTGGTGTCTTTTCAGCACCCTGTCAAAGGTTGAGATGTTTGGATGTTTTCAAAGATGTTGTTGTCCTCTATAATGGGACTCTTTATCTCCCTTAGTCTTATGGCATTGTATTCTACAACCATGGTGCAAATAGTCTCCTCCTGTTCAGGTGTGAAAAGGGGCCCTCTGCCACCCCTGTGAAGTTGTCTTGCAGTCCTACGTGGAAAAAATCTAGTAATGCAAAATACAAAATTGAGTAAGATAAAATGTCACTGTTTACATGTAAAGTATACTTACTGTATATTGTAAAATGCAAGTGGAATACTGTTATATTGTATGAAGCATTACAGAAGGTATACAGTATTACAGTACAGTGCCTATTGTTAGATGACATACCTGTTCTGTCGACGAAAAGTCTGAATGTTCTCCCAACATTTGGCTGCACCCTTCGACCAGCCTCAGCCATTGTAAGCCCATGATTAAGAACGTGGTCTACAAGTGTGGCTCTTATCTCATCAGGAACGCGCATATGTCCTCAGCTTCTTCTGCCTCTTCCTCTGTTTTGCCTCCCAACTCCACTGCCACGCAGCCTTACTCCTCTTCCTCTTCTTCTTCTCTCTGGCTGTTGACCCCGTCCAATTCCTTGTCCTTCTATCGTCAGACATTGTAACATTGTGTTGTGCTCTGGCTATATATATACTTGCCAGCTGATGGTTCATGAGATGCACCTTCGTTAGATAAAGTCAAGATTCACCTGGGAGCAATTTACAAAATTCCCGACAGATTTAGAAAAAAAGTCTAATGGAAATGTATAGAAATATGCTTGACATATTATGACAACTTCTTCAACCATTTTGCAAGTAAAGACTTATGCTATGTACTAATGCCAATATTTTCTGGGGGGTGAGTCTATTCAACAGAGACCCATTATAATACATTTTGATCAACATGACATAAGCAACTGATAATGTAGGAAACAGCAGAGAATTGTACATAATCATTTGTATGGATGTACCAAAGCATTTGCAACTTGTTCAAAGAAATGCGTGAATGCGATAGGCCAATGAAATGGCATCCACCACCTAGTGGGAGAGCCTCTGTTTGGAGACAGCGTTCCCTTTCTGCTGTCCCCCAAAGCAGACAAAGAGCTGCTCAGAGCACCTAAAGCTCTGTGTGCGGTCCAAATAGGTACGCAAAGCACATACTGGACACAGCAATGAAGGGGCTGGGTCTGCCTCCTCTTGCAGGTTCACTACCTGGTCTCCGAAGGGCGTGGTAGGGACCTTGGGCACGTAGCTCGGTCGTGGTCTTAGGATCAGATATATGTCTGCCGGACTGAACTCAAGGCAGGTGTCGCTAACAGAGAATGCTTGCAGGTCCCCGACCCTCTTGATGGAAGAGTGCGCGATCAGCAGGGCCGTCTTTAGAGAGAGGGCCCTGAGTCCATCTGTTTCTATCGGCTCGAAGGGGGGTCTCTGGAGGCCCGCGAGGACCACTGAGAGATCCCAGGAGGGGAACAGGCTTGGCTGGGAGGGGTTCAACCTCCGGGCGCCTCTTAGGAACCTGATGATTAAGTCGTGCTTACCCAAGGACTTGCTGTCTACTGCATCGTGGTGGGCCGCAATAGTGGCGACATACACCTTCAGGGTGGAAGGGGACAGCCTCCCTTCCAGCCTCTCTTGCAGAAATAAGAGCACTGACTTAACTGCGCAACTCTGTGGGTCTTCAGCACAGGAAGAACACAATTCGCGAACAAGCACCATTTCAGGGCGTAAAGTTGCCTGGTAGAAGGGGCTCTGGCATGGTTGATCGTGGCTATGACTGTGGGTGGTAGACCAGCTAGATCTTCCGCGTCCCGTCCAGGGGCCAGACGTGGAGGTTCCAAAGGTCTAGGTGCAGATGCCAGAGAGTGCCCCGTCCCTGAGAAAGAAACATTGAGTCCGTTTGTGACCAAGACGCGTCGGGACACCTGCTGCAAGTGTACTCCTGCCCGTAGAAAACAGAGGTCTGTCCAGGGTTTCAATGTTTGGCGGCAGGCGGGGGTGATCATCACACGGTGCATGCCACGGCGCCACGCTCATCTCGGGACTCAAGTCTGAAGCCAGTGCTGAAGCGGTCTCATATGCATCAACCCCAGTGGCACGACCGCCGCGGAGGATGGCATATGCCCCAGGAGTCTCTGGAAAAGTTTTAAGGGGACCACTGTGGCGGCGAGGCACCTCAACACTGACTGCGCATGCTCATTGGTGAGACGTGCTGACATTGAGACTGAGTCTAACTCCATGCCGAGAATAGAGATGCTCTGGACCGGGGTGAGCTTGCTCTTTTCCCAGGGCAAGGGCTGCCTCTGCGACTTTCGTGAAGCCGCGAGGGGACAGAGACATGCCGAAGGGGAGGACTTTGTACTGATATAACTGGCCATCAAACGCGAACCGTAAGAAGGGTCGGTGTCGAGGCAGAATTGAGACGTGGAAGTACGCGTCCTTCAGGTCTACCACTGTGATCCAATCTAGATGCTGAACACGAGTTAGGATGTGTTTCTGCGTGAGCATTTTGAACGGGAGTTTGTGCAAAGCTTTGTGAAAACTTTGTGCTAGAGGCATCAAGGGGACGATTATTTTTTACGTACCCGGCGGGGCGGAGCAGGTAAAACGGTGTCGAGAGGCGAAGATGCGTCCCGAGGCTCTGGTGCTGAGAATAGACTCAAAGCACTTACCTTGCTCTGCACACCCGGCAGGGAGCGGGTTAGCGACTGAGTAGGAGGTCCAACGTAGGCGTCCTCTAGACTCGTCGGAACCGGCCAGCCGGGGAACAGTCGTGGGGCTGAAGGCGGGTGGTCCACGTCCAGCATGCTGGGACTGTTGAAATCTGGCGGCAGAGTGCCGTGAGAACGGCATTTGCGGGCCAGGTGACCCAGAGACAAAGGAAATAGCTCTTTTCCTGCAAATGAAATAAATCCAACAAAAGATTCTCCTCCCGGCCCTCCACCGGAGGACGGAGTGGTCTTACCATCTCCGGAGCTAACGTCTTGGTCCCTGGGTCGGATGTCTCAGGAGCGCCTGGGTGCCTTACGGTTCCTCAAGGAGGTCCGTGAGACGGGGGGCGTCTGCTTCCTGCGGTGTGCTTGGCGCTGGGGCTGAGAGCTGGGCCCGGGTTGAGGTGGAGTAGGGTGTTTCTTTTCTGCAGGAGGACGCCCTCGGCGGGCAGACGGGGCATGGCCCATGGCGGCAGGGCAGGATATGTGAGATGGCCTCCGTCTGCTTCTTCACCGCGGAGAACTGCTGGGCGAAGTCCTCGACGGTGTCGCCGAAGAGGCCGAAATGGGAGACGGGGGCATTGTCGGTCTCACGCATCTCGACCAAGTTCAGCCACAGATGACATTCCTGGACCACAAGTGTGGTCATCGCCTGCCCGAGTGACTGCGCCTTGACCTTCGTAGCCCTGAGGGTGAAGTCGGTCGCTGAGCGCAGTTCCTGCAACACATCTGGATCAGGGCTACCCTTGTGCAGATCTTTGAGCTCCTTGGCCTGGTGGACTTGCAGGATGGCCATGGCGTGCAGGGCGGAAGCGGCCTGTCCAGCGGCACTGTAGGCTTTGGCAGTAAACAATGATGTCGTCCTGCAGGCCTTAGAAGGGAGCACAGGGGGACCCTGCCAGGTGGTAGGGTTTCCAGGGCATAGATGGAGCGCAACAGCCCTATCCACCTGGTAAATCGCCGTATATCCATGGGCCGCTCCGCCGTCGAGGGTAGCGAGAGCGGATGAGCAGGCTTTGTGACCTGTGGAGAGGGGTGCTCTCCACGAAGACGTCAGCTCATCATGCACCTCTGGGAAAAACGGGACCGGGGGGGCGAGGCTGTGAGCGACGCGCAGACCCCAGGAACCAGTCATCCAACCACGATGGCTGTGGGGAGGACGGAGGGTTCCAGTCCAACCCCACGCTGGCGGTGGCCCGGGCAAGCATGTCGGACATCTGCGCGTCAGCCTCAGCCTGGGTGTGCTGGCCCAAAGGCAGCAGCCCAGGGGAGGCATCAGCATCAGACGTCGCGCTCTCCGATGCAGCGGCGAGCTCATCCACCTCAAGCTCTAGAGGATAGGCAGGCGCGCCGCTGTTGCCTCGAGCACGGACGGGAGTTAACGAGCGTGCTGGGGGACGGTTGGTCCGAGGGGGCGTACCCGGCGAAGCTGCACCCGCTGCCATCCCCAGATCGCCTCCAGCGCCAGCCACATTGTCCTCAATCCCGTGGGTAGAAGGAGTGACGCGGGGGGGGCGGCTGGAGTGGCGTGCTTTCTATTGAAAGCAAGCTGCGACCCCAACCTTGCCATGGTCATGCCCTCGCAGTGAGAGCATGAACATCCACAAATGCTGCCTCGGTGGGATCGCTGCCCAGACACACGAGACAACGCCTGTGGCCGTCTGAAGTGGAGAGCACTCTACCGCATCCAGGAACTACACAGGGGCGGAATTTCTGAATGAACTCGACGTATTTCCCCGCTTTTATACCCGTATGTCCGGCGGGGTATGCAAATACTGTCTGCCAACTTCTCATTGGCCTTTTTTCATAGACCAGAGGCATATTCGGTGCACAAGAGAGACTCCTAGTGTCGCTTCTTTGACACGACGTCGAAGTGAGCGACAGACAGGGAACTGTTTTTTTGATGTGCACATGTGACACAATGATGTGAAGATTGAACAGGTAGTTTTGAGAATTTCAGTTCTGATCTGAGAAATGTACCAAAGTGACTGAGAAAAACTGTAACAAAATGTAACAAAATGTAACAAAATGTGGAAAAAGTGAAGCGCTGTGAATACTTTCCGGATGCACTGAATATCCATTCCTGTCCTGTTGTAGTGCACACAATCCATTCTGATCATCCTTGTATTTTCAGGAAACTTATGAGCATGGGCACACGTCTCTTTTTAGAATCAGAATGAGGTTCCCAAGTGTTCTCACGTACACAAGGAATTATTATTATTATTGTTTATTTATTCATTTGGTGATAGGAGAAACAAGTGCACATAGAACGTTACAGTGAGACACAGAATCTAATATAAGGTAAGAGTATAAATAGACATACAAATAATAGGACAAATAACAAAATGGTTTATGTACATGTTCAAGTGGTAATGTATGTCCAAGGTAGGGGTATGTACAGTTATTGAATTAAATATGTGAATTTACATATGTACATGAGATATGTTTTTAGATTATTGCACTATGGGGGAGTCCTGAGGCAGTTGAATTGTTCATGAGGGAAATGGCCTGAGGGTAAAAACTGTTCTTCTGCCTGGATGTCCTGGCGCTCAGTGCTCTGTAGACAGTTCAAAGAGGGATTGGGCAGGGTGTGTGGGGTCCCCAGTCTCACTAGATGTTACTAGTCCTTTATCAACTCAGAGGGTGTGCACTGACTTCATTTCATAACTTAAACCTCCTTTTGATAATGTAGATTATGTGAGTGGTGGCTTACATAAAGGGTGTGTTTCAATCATTATCGCCCAAGAGATGAATTTATGGTAATTTAACAGGGATGGGAAAGTCACCTCAGTAGGGAAACTACAAGAAACTCAATGTTTATGTGTCATGCAGTTTACCTTAAAAAAAAAAAATCAGTGGATATCATGTGTCAACTACCCAATGGGCTATCTGTAGAAAATGTTAAATTAACATAAAAATGTTAGGTTAAAATAAACGTAAGCGTATAAATGAAAGTACATATTGTAGGTGCCGTGACTCCTCACTGTTTCACCATTTTCACCATTTTTAAAGCGGTCATGACATTACTTTATTTATATATATATATATATATATATATATATATATATATATATATATATATATATATATATAGTATATACTGTATGTCCTCGTGGTTCACTTATAAAAGTAGTAAAGTTTTTTGCACAAAACAAGTTCATCTTATTTGTAAAATATGATCATATTTCACCCTCATTCTGACCCTCTGTCAGAAACACTCTGTTTTGGTGCTTCTTCTCCTTTAAGACTCGACACACCCACTGTTATGACTGGCTTGTCTTGGTCCTTGTTAACCAACAGCATTTTTGAATGAATGAAACTCAATGGACACTGGTCTCAGAACCTTATTTTCATCCTACCTCCGTACACAGCCTGTGAAGGCAGCATTTTCCAGTTTTTGGACACAGCCATGAATTATTTTTCGGTTTAAGGAAATCACGTCTTTGTTCCTTGTACATTTCCTACTAGTTGTCATACTCATTCAAAACAACAGCGGAAGGCGCTTCATTCATGGTGACTTTAACACTAGCATTACTAACGTTAACATGATTTTCATACAATGTCACTATAAAAATGTGATCCATGTTGTTCTATGACTGGATGCTCCCTGGATGCCTGGAACTAACGGAAATAAAAAAAAAATTTTTTAACTCAGAATAAGCAACCGCAAATGGATTGATGAACCGCTGCAGTGAGGTGTGATGGCTGAATACATACAGTACTAACAACTGTAGCACACATCTTAGGTATGTCCCAAACTGCATTCTTCTGCATTATTCTACACCATTTTGTAGTGTAAGTAGTATGAGTATTATGTTTACGCTGAAAATGCAGCAAAAAGAAGTGTACTTCAAAGTTCCAGGATGATGCACTTTTTCAACCATCAAAAAGGAGTGTGGAATGTTGGACAATTCATGCACTCCGCGCACGTGACTTGCCGTACATTATGAAAGGGGTGGAGTTATCTGACTGCGCTGCTTGTCTGACAAAATAATTAAGAATGTAGCAGCTTGCGAAACTTCAGATACAACAAATTAAAAATGTGAGTTGAATGCTTTATCATCACCCCAAGCTGTGTGAATATGTAGCCTACGTTTTTTAAGATACAAGTTTTGAACCGAGACTGGCTAATGTGCTAAAGCTAGCATCAACTCATTGTGCGTTTGAAACGTCACTTCCGTCAGCTGTTAAATGGTGCACACTTCCATGTAGTAAAAAAAAGTGTTCCTTTTTTTGTTGGATACAACACTTTGAAAAATCATACATTACATGGCTGAGTGCTTAGTATATTTTGTAAGTGCATAGTGTATAGTGTGTCATTTGGGACACGATTAAGAGATGATTTTAAACTGTCTAATGCATTATTGTTAGTGTGTTGCTTGGAATTGCTTAATAAAAAGAAATATCCAAGCGTTAGTTTAAAGTGCGATCCTTTACCATATCTATCAATGTTATGTAATTTGAAATAAAAACCTTATGGACTTGCTGACTAGCGCCATCTTTCTGCGCTCGCTTGTGTCTGGACCTTTTTTTACAGTCTATGGTCTGGACCATAGACTGTAAAAGGTCTGGACTCAGAGGAAGACCACAAGGGGCATTTTGGACAGGGTCGATGTCGCTCCAGTCCAGTAGGGAGCAGTAATACTTCTATTTCCTCCGTTGATTTCGTATGATTTGCTCATGTTACGTCACAGTCATAACGTCAGAGGAAAAGCAATGGCGACGAGCAGCTCTGGATTTTCACGGACCCAAACAAGCCGCGGAAATCGAAGCAAAAACATTTTAAATAAAATTCGACATGGCCAAATCACTGGGGTGGGGCTGACTAGAGGGACTCAGGTGAGAGTTTACTCTAAACTGTCAGTAAAGTGTTATTCACAGTATTTATATATCATGGCCTGAAGAGTCCGCATTAAAAAGTTATTATCAGACTTAATCAGGCCAACATATATATATATATATATATATATATATGACAAATGTATTGTTATAGAGTTGTATTTTAGATTTTAAGTTACAATTAATGCTTCTCAACCAAGCAAACTAATTTATGAGCCTATGTCCATTTAATAGTCAAGTACTGATGTCATATGTATTTGTATTGATTGTATAAAGTGTTCACTGTTAAGATAATAACTACAGAGCAACAATATCAGAATATGTCCCTGCTGTCTTATTTAAAAATGTGTTCACAGTGGTTGATAAGTGTTATGATGGTGTCAAATGCAGGTTCCTGTAGCTCTCCTGGAGGAGAGAGATAAAAAAGCTCAGTGGCAGGGGATACCCATGTTATTGAGGAGACTTCATGAGAGCAGCCACCCTAACAGTGATCTCACCAAGATTCACAGGGTGGTCATGGTATTCAAGAAGCCTCTGCCTATTCACATTTTTTAAACTTGCCTCTTGAAATTTCTTTAAAATATTTTGTGAGCAGATGTTGAGTTAGATTTGTTTTGTGGTTTTGCAGGAACTATCATCATTGCTTCCTATGGAGGCCATGTCATTTGTCACAGAGGAGCACAAGACCAATTCACCCAATACATATACGTTTGACCTGTTTGGAGGAGTTGATGTGAGTTTAATATAGCTGTATATTCTAATCTTGATCAGTAGAATAGATTATATGCAAATAGTTTAAAGGATTCGTGTGATTTGCAATTTTGGATGGAATTTGTTCAGTTTGAGTTTTACTTCATAGATAGTTTTGGATAAGACATTCTGCTCTGGAGTGCCTAAAATCATTTTATGAATATTTCTGCTAATTTCATTGGGCACTCTAATGTTTTTATATTTGTTTTAACAGCACTAGAAAGCTTGACCCTACTTTGGCTTCTTTTTAAAATCTTACATAACCACAAGCCACATTAAAGGAATGTGATAATCGAGAATTTCTTTATATTTCTCAAAATCTTACCATGTTTACTCCATGCAAACATTGATTTAAAAAAAATATTTTGATAACTGTCTCATTTCCCTAAAAGTTGTTTGTGGAGATTCTGATGTGGCCAACGCTCACAATACAGGGAGACCTACCCATATGTAAGTTCAATTTCAGTTCAGCTTTACACAAGCATTTAAACTACAATCTTCATATTCTCCTTACCATTTTCACACTTGACTTTTCTTACTTTGCTGTTTCTTGCATAAGTTTTGCTTTAGCATTTACTAGCATCCCATTAATTAAAAGTTTTCTTTTATATTCAGTGAGTGATGATCTCATCAAGGATTGTCTGAGTGTTCTTTACAACTGCTGTATGTGTGTAAGTATATTAATTATGTACATGTCTCTGAATGAGCACTCATGATGCTGTAAACTTAGCCTGTTTGTTTCCATGTGAGTAACAGCATCTGCTTTTGTCTTGCAGACAGAGGGCGTAACAAAAAGCCTTGCAATGAGGGATGATTTTGTCACGTTCCTTTTTACCCTCATGTCTAACAAAAAGGTTTTCCTACAAATCGCAACTCTAATTGAGGATATTCTAGGTGTGAGGAAGGTAAAAACTAAGGCTTATATCTTGTGTGGTTTTTAAGAAAATGCCTGACATGTTGTTTTAATGTGAAAGTGCTAAATCTGACATAGCTGATTGTTGATTCTTCGTCTGTGGCCCTTTTAGAAATGCATTTTCATTAAAACTGCACTGTCATCTACACTTCAAAAATATTGGAAATCTATGTCAAAACTTGTTTCTTTATTATTTTAACCTTAGGAAATAATTAAACTTGAAGAAATTCCCAACCTGCCCAGTCTGGTCCAAAGCTTCAGTCAGCAGCAGCTGGCCAACTTCTGCCGTATACTCGCCGTAACCATATCAGAGCCAGATGTGAGTGTAGATGACAAACACACCCTCCTGGCCTGCAGCACCCAGCAAAAGGCCAACCACCTGCCATCACGTGCTGAGAGCAACCAGGGTTAGAGAGCAATACTGCCGTTCATTGGCATGCCATCATGTGTTCTGCTGGTCACAGATTTTAGAATCTCATATACACGAGGAAAATATAACAGCTATTTTATGTCAAACATTTCAGTGCATCATATTGGTGTTACATTTACATGTTGGCAAATATTTTTGTCGTTGTTTGGGTTTTTACAGTGGCTCTGCTGAATATCCCCGGCTTTATTGAGCGTCTTTGTAAGCTGGCCACACAGAAAGTTACAGAGGCAGAAGGTGCCTCTGCCCGACTGGAACTAGAGGACTGGCACAGTTGGCTTGACAATGCCCTGGTGCTGGATGCTCTCATGCAGTTAGCAATTGAGGAAGCGGAGCAGAGCAGTACAGGTGAGAGAAAAGAAAAAGGTTATAAAAAGGTTCTGCTGTTGTGTTATCTGCACTGTATACTCCTTATATTCAGTCCTTCCTATTTCATATAGTCTGATTGGTTGACTTTCAGAGTCATCAGATGAGAGTTCACTGTCCTCCAGTCCGCTCAGACACCGGCTTCCTCATTCCATGAAGATAGTCCATGAGATCATGTACAAAGTGGAGGTTCTCTATGTGTTGTGTGTATTGCTTATGGGCAGACAGAGAAATCAGGTAATGTGATGGCATTGAACAGTTAATTTGTCTTCTTCCAGGCAAATGTGCAGTAGTACTCCAAAGTTAAAAACTGAAGTGTGTGAAAATTTGGTGTTAAAATACCACATCACAGCTGAACATGCAGAGACAACTATAAGTATTCCATTTGTAGTTTAATTTTCTGACAACACGGTCTCTGGCGCTATAAAAAGTCCTCCATTTGTTTTCCCCGTCCAGCTTGACACAAAAATATTGTTGAGTTGGGGATGGGACTATCTGTTTGTTTGAACAACAGAAGGTGGGGGCATATTGGAAAGGCTTTGAAAACAATGTTTAGTTTTTCAATTTAGTGGTGCAGAAATTACACACTTCAGCTTTAAAGGAACAGTTTACCCAAAAATGAAAATTCTCATAATTTACTCACCTTCATGCCATCCCAGGTGTGAATGTAGAACACAAAGATTTGTAGAAGAAAATTTCAGCTCTCTAGGGCCAGCAAATGCAAATGTGTGGTGGCCCAAACTTTGAAGCTCTGAAAAGCACATAAAGGCTGCACAAAATTAATCTATACTACTCCAGTGGTTTAATCAGTGTCCTCTGAAGCAATTTAATTGGTTTTAGGTGAAAACAGACCAAAATATAACTTTTTCACTGTACATCTTGTCATTGCAGTCTATAGGCATGATCATGATTTCAACCTTGATTACTTTTCCTAGTTCTTGATGCATGCTGCGAGCGCTAGATGGTGCTAGGAAGTGTAATAAAGCCTGAATCCATGATCACCAAGGAGTCTGCTAATGTGAAGATTTATAGTGAAAAAGGAGTTATATTTTGGTCTGTTCTCACCCAAATCTGATTGGATCGCTTCAGAAAACATGGATTAAACCACTGGAGTCCTATGGATTACTTGTATGCTGCCGTTATGTGCTTTTTGGAGCTTAAAATTTTTGTTCACCATTCACTTGTATGAATATGTGAACCTACAGAGCTGGGATGTTCTTCTAAAAATCTTACTTTTTGTTCTGCAAAAGAAAGAAAGTCATACACATCTGGGATGGCATGAGGGTGAGTAAATGATGAGAATTTTTATGTTTGGGTGAACTATCCCTTTAAATATTTAAATATGGCATGCTAATTGTTCTTTATTGAGCAGGTTCACAGAATGCTGGCAGAGTTCAGATTACTTCCAGGACTCAATAACCTGTTTGATAAACTGATCTGGAGAAAACAGCCATCAAGCCATGTCTTACACCAACAGAACCAGAACTGTGACTGCAGTCCAGTAAGAATCAGTCCTGTCCGTCATTAATCAGACTTCTGTAAATTACCATTTATATGAATGGATTACACAGATAGTATCTCTTTTCTGTTCAGGAGATCTCATTAAAAATTCAGTTTCTCAGACTGCTGCAGAGCTTCAGTGACCACCATGAGTGAGTATCAGATCAAGATTAAAGGAACAATATGGGGAACTTATGACCGTACATTTCCATTAAGGGTCTAAACATCCTTTGTGTTAGTGGAGTAATATTTAAATTTTTCTTTTTTGAACACAGGAATAAGTACCTTCTTCTAAGTGGACTGGAGTTGAATGAACTGAGTGACATCTACGTCAATGCGAACATCTTTGAAATGGAGGCACTGAATAATACAGACAGGCATGGGGAACTTATTTATATATCATGTGCTTCATGCTGCCTGCTCTCACTCACCATTTATTCTTTCACTCCACATTGACTTCCCATTTATTAATTGGTTTCCATGGATTCTGCAGGAATCTTGTATGTGATGGTAAAAAAGGTCTTCTCACACGGTTAATCTCAGTTATGAAGAAGGAGCCAATTGATTCTTCATTTAGGTGAGGTGTTTTTATCCACTTACTGGCCTTTTCATTTCATAAGAGTTCTTGTGTCCAAATAATTAACATGTTTGACATGGCGCGTATCTGCCTGTATATTACACAACTCTCTTAAGGTTCTGGCAAGCAAGAGCAGTAGAGAGTTTTCTGAGAGGGACGCCTACATATGCAGACCAAGTGTTCCTACTAAGAAGAAGCTTGTTAGAGGTGAGCAGACCATGCATTTGATTGTCTGCATATACTTGCGTTATAAGAATATTAAGTGTATTGTACATGGCTGCTCCAATGTAGCTGTTTTAATTAAATTCCGATGATTATTTTTTTCAATGTGAGGAATGGGTCTAAATTATTTCCTGTGCTAATCACCAGCCTGCCACAGATGCTGTTCATAGACATTGTTACGGAATGTTCAATTTAAAGGATTAATTCACCCCAAAAAATATATTTCATCATTTAGTAATGCCAGCCCAGATACGTTTGTCTTTCTTTCTTCTGCAGAACACAAACAAAGATTTTTAAAAGAACATCTCAGCACTGTAGGTTCATACAATGCAAGTGAACGGTGACCAAATCTTTTAAGCTTCAAAAAATAAAGCAGCATAAAAGTAATCCAGATAACTACAATGTTTTAATCCACATTTTTTAATCCCGATCTAATCGGATCGACAGAGCAAAACTAAGCCCTTTTTCACTATAAATCTTGACATCAGCAGTCTCCTTTATGATCATGATTTCAAGCTTGATTACTCTTCCTAGTGCTCTGCGTATGTGTCAAGTGCTAGGAATTGTAATAAAGCTTGAAACCTGTTTCTAGAGAATGCAAATGGCAAGATGTACAGTGAAAAAGGAGTTATATTTTGGTCAGCTCTCACCCTAAAACTATTGAATTACTTCAGAAGACATTAAAGAAACCACTGAAG
This sequence comes from Moxostoma hubbsi, assembly GCA_032164185.1. Lineage (NCBI taxonomy): Eukaryota > Metazoa > Chordata > Actinopteri > Cypriniformes > Catostomidae > Moxostoma > Moxostoma hubbsi. Next base: position 67,195,853 of record JAVLUX010000001.1, read on the forward strand.
TATTAAAGATTACTTTTGTGCTGCCTTTATGTGCTTTTCTGAGCTTCAAAGTTCTGGCCACCATTTATTTGTGTTCAATGGACCTACAGAGCTGAAATATTCTTATAAAACACTTCATTTGTGTTCTACAGAAGAAAGTCATACACATCTGGGATGGCATGAGGGTGAATAAATGATAAGAGAACTTTCCTTTTTGGGTGAACTATCCCTTCATTTATCTCATTCACAATTTTTATTTCTTTTCATGTCTTCTCTCCCTCCTTTGGCAGCATATTCTCTATTGCATCATTGACAGTGGCTGTAAATCCCATGACGTCCTTCAGAGCTATTTTGACCTACTTGGTGAGCTCATGAAGTTCAACATTGATGCCTTCAAAAGATTCAACAAATACATCAACACTGAGGAAAAGGTTGGAATTTCAATCAGTCCTTAAGGAAGACAAACTTATGTGATCCAACAGATGTGGAATTTCACTTTTGTCTCTCTCCCTTCTAACATCTCAGTTTCAGATGTTCCTTACTCAGATCAACAACTCTCTGGTGGACTCGAACATGCTGGTGCGATGTATCATCCTTTCTCTTGACCGCTTTGAGAGCCAGACTAATGACATGAAAGGTGTGACTGAAATAAGTGTTGTGATTAATGATAACTATGTACAGAAAAGGATTTTCATGGAAAGTGTATTTAAATATGCAGAGAAAACAATTGGAAAAAACTTTTCCTTCTCTGTTTTGCTCAGTTGTAGAAGTGTTTTCAGAGTGTCGTCTCTTGTCCTACATGGCTCAAATGGAGAACAGGTTGATCTTCCTTTTTAGACTAATCAACATCATCAACGTCCAGACTCTCACCCAGGCAAGATATGAGATTATTTCTTAATGCTGTTGTGGACTGAACAGCCTGTTTTCATATCAAAATGGTTCACTGAATTAAATCTGATAGATCAGTTAAAACTGATAGTCATTGTTTGGACCAATCACAGGAGAATGTTAGCTGCCTTAACACCAGTCTGGTAATACTGATGCTGGCAAGAAGGCGGGGCAAGTTGCCCTTCTATCTGAGCACTTTGAGAGAGAAGGAGTATACAGAGAAAAACCCAGGCTACCTGCTCAACAACTTACACAACCTATTGCGCTTTTGGCAGCATCATTACCTCAACAAAGACAAGGACAGCACCTGCCTTGAAAATGTGAGCTTGGCAACATGACATTCTATTATAATTGTGGGATGATTGAGAGGTAATAACTCTGTCTCTCTTTTTGCTTCTATACAGAGTTCTTGCATTCCCTTCACCTATTGGAAGGAGACAGTCGCAGTACTGCTAGGTTCTGGTAAAGGCTCATGCTGTGCCATTGCCTCCTACATTGATGAGGCCTATAGGGACCTGGACAGAGACTTCTTAGAACTGTGACTGTAGAGACTTTGATATTTTGAGCTTCTGAGAGGACTCATCGATTTCATAAACACATCTTAGTTTATAAGACCTCCTACATACAGCATTACAAAATAGTGGTGTGTGCCATGGGTGTGGATGTAGGTGTGAATGTTATCTGGGTATTCATGGTAGTGATTGTGTTGATCTGCTTGTTTATGTGATGGCTGGCTCTTGTGACATCATTGCTCAGAGTATTACCTGTGCAGTGAATGTGTGCTTGGGATTATGTTATACTACTGTAGAGGTGTGTGTGTGTGTGTGTGTGTGTGTGTGTGTATGCACGTGCGCACAGTGGTACTGGATGTTTTATTGTCAGTCCATAGATTTACAGCTGCTTTTTTCTCTAGTGCAAGAGCTCTCTCGCCTCTCCTGTTGAGAGAGTTGAGTCATCACACCTGGACATAACAAATTTCTCTAAGCAGTCAGGAAGAGCCTCAATGCCCACCATCCCTCCCTCCCTCAATGCAAAAAAGGCTATGAAATTCAGGGACATCTCAAAGTCTTATATTGGTGGATGGCTTAGTTTACATACTTTTCAGCCCCACATACAAATGGTCTCGTATGCAAATTGTTGAATGTTTTAATGTTTGTGCATTTCGGCAGTCTTTAAAACTGCAGAGTGACTTATCTGTTAAGAGATTTAAGAAATATGTACAATTGTTAGCAGGCTACTTGATGGCTTTGTTTCACAGTAATGTCAATTAACCAACCATATAGTTCTGAATCCCATTCTTGCATTTTAAATGTACATGTAGTGTACTGTCCATTCACAATCCGATTAATTTATTGGTTTAAGTAAAACAGTTTTCATTTAATAACTAAAAAAAAAAAAGAAAATATACAGGTGAAACTCGAAAAATTAGAATATCGTGCAAAAGTTCATTAATTTCAGTAATTCAACTTAAAAGGTGAAACTAATATATTATATAGACTCATTACAAGCAAAGTAAGATATTTCAAGCCTTTATTTGATATAATTTTTATGATTATGGCTTACAGCTTATGAAAACCCCAAATTCAGAATCTCAGAAAATTAGAATATTGTGAAAAGGTTCAGTATTGTAGGCTCAAAGTGTCACACTCTAAACAGCTAATTAATCCAAAACACCTGCAAAGGGTTCCTGAGCCTTTAAATGGTCTCTCAGTCTGGTTCAGTTGAATTCACAATCATGGGGAAGACTGCTGACCTAACAGTTGTGCAGAAAACCATCATTGACACCCTCCAAAAGGAGGGAAAGCCTCAAAAGGTAATTGCAAAAGAAGTTGGATGTTCTCAAAGTGCTGTATCAAAGCACATTAATAGAAAGTTAAGTGGAAGGGAAAAGTGTGGAAGAAAAAGGTGCACCAGCAGCAGGTATGACCGTAGCCTGGAGATGATTGTCAGGAAAAGGCCATTCAAATGTGTGGGGGAGTTTCACAAGGAGTGGACTGAGGCTGGAGTTACTGCATCAAGAGCCACCACACACAGACGGGTCCTGGACATGGGCTTCAAATGTCGTATTCCTCTTGTCAAGCTGCTCCTGAACAACAAACAACGTCAGAAGCGTCTCAAGCGCTCTCAAATTCCAAATTTGAGAGCAAATTTTGCATCTCATTTGGAAACCAAGGTCCCAGAATCTGGAGGAAGAATGGAGAGGCACACAATCCAAGATGCTTGAAGTCCAGTGTGAAGTTTCCACAGTCTGTGTTGGTTTGGGGAGCCATGTCATCGGCTGGTGTTGGTCCACTGTGCTTTATTAAGTCCAGAGTCAACGCAGCCGTCTACCGGGACAGTTTAGAGCACTTCATGCTTCCTTCAGCAGACAAGCTTTATGGAGATGCTGACTTCATTTTCCAGCAGGACTTGGCACCTGCCCACACTGCCAAAAGTACCAAAACCTGGTTCAATGACCATGGTATTACTGTGCTTGATTGGCAAGCAAACTCGCCTGACCTGAACCCCATAGAGAATCTATGGGGCATTGCCAAGAGAAAGATGAGAGACATGAGACCAAACAATGCAGAAGAGCTGAAGGCCGCTATTGAAGCATCTTGGTCTTCCATAACACCTCAGCAGTGCCACAGGCTGATAGCATCCATGCCACGCCGCATTGAGGCAGTAATTAATGCAAAAGGGGCCCAAACCAAGTACTGAGTACATATGCATGATTATACTTTTCAGAGGGCCGACATTTCTGTATTTAAAATCCTTTTTTTTTTTTATTGATTTCATGTAATATTCTAATTTTCTGAGATTCTGAATTTGGGGTTTTCATAAGCTGTAAGCCATAATCATAAAAATTATATCAAATAAAGGCTTGAAATATCTTACTTTGCTTGTAATAAGTCTATATAATATATTAGTTTCACCTTTTAAGTTGAATTACTGAAATTAATGAACTTTTGCACGATATTCTAATTTTTCGAGTTTCACCTGTATATATATATATATATATTTTGTTCCTGTGTAGTAAGTGTTATTTCCTAATTTCTTATGCCTCAAAGTATAGAAAATGGCTGTTATTCCCCACAAACTTTGTTTTTGTGATCAGGACAGTGATATTTCGAAATTTACTTACATTCCAGATAGATTCAGTGCTGAGTAAACTTGGGAGTAACTTCTAGAACTTTCTAGTAATATAAATAGTAGTATAAATACAGGGGCCTTAAGCCCACCTGTTCAGTTTAGTTCCAGCTGCCTAAGTGGATACATATCTGCATTTTTCTGAGATGGCATCTAGAGGCTTTAAGCATCCATCAGATGCATTTTGCTATGTCTGTGGCCAATTTATCAAGATTAGAGCGAAAAAGTACTCTATGGAAACATCTACAAAGATGTGTGCATCCTACAAGGCATATTTTGGCAGGCCTGTCGGGGATCAAGACAAACCCTGAGCACCTCATTTCACCTGCGAGCACAGCAAAAAAAAAAAAAAAAACTAATGGTAGGTAAGATGGGCAATTGTTGCTCGGGATTTTATGTTTTGTTTTTATATTGTAAAATTTTTAATTTTAAAATGTTTTACAATTTTCAATGTTATTTAAATATATATATCATATATGAAAAATGTTGTGAGAATCTCTTACACACTAGTCATGGGTGAAATAAATGTATATTTGTAGGATAGTACAGAGGGGAAAAGAGAGCCATGAATTTGGCTATCAAGTATTTGGCGGGAACCCATTGGCCACTCAAGCAACTGCTACTTCTGCATGGTGGCCCTTCCAAGCATCGGACTGGCAAGAATATACCTGCTATCATGTATCTGGACCTTCCTTCATCCATCGCCCCGGTGCCACACTGCCATGAGCTCCCCATACTCACTCCTCTTGAGAGAGAGCAGCCAGTCAGAGAGCAAGGAAGACGGTGAAGATCCAGATGACAATTTCAGAGGTAGAGCTGAGGAGAGAAACCCCAACCAAAAATACCTCAACTTCATTAGAGATCTTGGTTTCACCAAGTTCAATGCCGAGCTTTTGATGTCTAGGCTCAAGCAGTGGAACTTGTTGGTTGAAAGTGAAAGTCGCAGATTGGAGGAAGCATCACCAACAATTTTCCAGCTTCTTCACCTGTCAAGATGGGCTCTGCTTCTGCCACATTGTGACCAGTCTGTTCAAGGCAATCGCCTGTTACCAGAATGAGTGGCACCTCTTCATTGACCGCTCATCCAGGAGCCTCAAAGCCATGCTGCTCCTTTATGGTAACAAGTACCCGTCTCTTCCCCTGGCTCACACGGTGCACCACAAAGAGGATTACAACAACATCAAGACCTTGCTGGATGCCTTGAAGTATGATGAGTATGGCTGGGAGGTCATAGGAGACTACAAAATGGTGGCATTCCTGATGGGTTTCCAAGGCAATTTTACCAAGTTTACCTGATCTTTGCCTTTGGGACAGCTGGGACATTAAGGCACACTACCACAGGCGGGACAGGCCACAGCGGACAGAGTTCTCTGTGGAGAGAAACAACGTCAAGTGGGAGCCACTGGTGGACCCCTGGAAGGTGCAGATGCCACCACCGCACATCAAATTGGGCCTCACGTCACATCAAAAAGCGGCTTGGAACAGCTTTGTTGCAGTGGTTCGGGGCTTCCTGGCCAATCACAGGGCTGAAAACTATGTGGAGTTGGTTGAAACTCTGGTGAAGAACTACGGCACAATGTGCTGTAGGATGTCCCTCAAAGTCTTCATGCACATCTTGATAAATTCAAGGAAAACATGGGAGCGTACTCTGAGCAAGGCGAGCGCTTCCACCAGGATATACTGGACTTTGAACGCTGCTACCAAGGACAGTTTAACTAGAGCATGATGAGAGACTACATTTGGGGGCTGATTCATGAAAATGATTTAGAGTATAATTGTAAATCTCGAAAAACTACTCACTTCGAAAAATTTTGTAGTCGTTTTTTTAATTACTTCAGTATAAATACATTTTAATGTGGATTCATATGTTTTTTTTCTGACTTTGTGAAATTTGGAAATTGTACATTTCAAAATATCACTGTCCTGGACACAAAAGCAAAGTTTGTGAAAAATAATAGCCATTTTCTATACTTTTGAGGCATAAGCAAGTAGGAAATAACATTTAGTACCCAGGAACAAAAATTGTGTTACAAGATTTTTAGGGCAGTTTCATGCAAACGATTAATTGTCGGGCTGTACCGCTATCGCACATGCGGGTTTTCGACAGGAAAGAACGCGTTTTATAATTGTTGAATGTTTTAATGTTTGTGCATTTCATACTGTAGAGTGGGTAATCCGTTATAAGATTTAAGAAATGCGTACAATTGTTGACAGGCTACCTGGCAGTGTTTCACATTAGAGTAAATTAACCAACCATATTTCGGAAAAATTACCTTATTCATAGAAGCGCCATCTTTGATTTTTTTTTTTAATGGAAACGACAACGAGGCTGTGATTTGATAGACTTACAGTCACTTCAATGGGCTGTAATGAATTTTAAAGTGTTTTTAAGAACATTCAGTGGAGTGGACAAACTCCAGACAACAGTTGTGGAATATTAGATGTGATTTAGTAGTTGTTTTTTTTTTATAGCTTATACCACGTAGCATTGAAGAGAAGAGATGGTCTATCTATCACCCTTTTTTCTATTTAAAGTGAAACATGGCGCTACTGTGAATAAGGCCAGTAGTAGTGGGCCAAATCCCATTCTTACATTATTAATGTAGTGTATGGGTCCAAATAAACCATACGTTTTTATTTGTCGTTTTAAGTTGAACAGCATTTTCCATGTAATAATGATGAGATGCAAACAAGCTTCATTGGCAAGCTGTATCACACGTTTTTCTGATATGATGCACTTTCAGTTCACAAATGATTTGGAAGTAAATACTTGACTTTTGAAAATAAAAGGAGATTAATGACGTATTAATAAAGACGGCTGTGACCTACATTTAAATCAAAATTATAACTCTTTGCTTTTAACATAAGGTGACCAGATTTCTGAAATGAAAAACGGGGACGTTTTATGTTCAGTGTTCAATAGGTCATCACAATTTCATGTTACTTGTTAAAATGGGGACAAATTGGATTTTATGTATTTTGACCATGGTGAATGTGGTAATGTGCTGAACTGTAAGAAATTATTTTGGTTAAACTTTTTTTTTAGTTAAAGTAATCTGGTTGGCTTAAAATTTTGATTTCATTTAAAATAAATTTTTATAATAAAATTAAATAAATAATTTGAATAAAAAGTTCTAGTAAACTAACAAATAGTGGAATTATTTTATTTATTCATTTTACATTATATCAGTGCATTGCCATTAGTTTATTCAATAAAATAGAGAGGGAGAGAGGATGGTGGGCCGATAGCGCTGATATACACAATACAAACAGATTAATTTGACTAATTTTCACCAGTATGTTATTGTTTGTGCAGGAATTCCCTTATTATGAAGGCCAAACATTCAGGAATATTTTACACTGTGCAATACGTTCCTGTGCCAAAATCAGAACCTGTTATAAAATACACAAAAACATAACTTGATAACATAAGTAGCTAGTATGTTCCTCACTTTGAAGCTTATAACAATGATTATAATTCTCTTCAATTGCCTAGTCCAGTTCTTAATGGCAAAACCTGAGTGTGTAGTAGGTTCACTCTTTCAGTGGACTCTAAAAGCTCATGCTCTGTGACTTTACGCATACGATCTGTTTGCTCTACCACTCCTCGTAGCTCCTCCACCTCGGCAGCTAGCAGGTTGTTCCACCGTTCTATGACCAGCACTTGCTCCTTTAGGTCCTCGCATTGATGCATAGACTCGTCCAGCTCTGTTTGCATGGTTGAGCTGAATCTCCATCATATTCAAATCTCCCTCCATCTTTTTCTTAACTCTTATTGCCTCGTTACTAGTTCTGGTCTCTGCATCTAGTGTGGTCTGCATGGTGTCCAAAGCCCGCTGGTGGTTTTGACTGCATTGGTGAAAAAAAAAAAATGGATAAGAGCTTTTAAGTGTATAGTGATATTTTGATATTTAACATGCTATCTTATAAACAAGAGGGTCCCATTTCGGAGGTTGTCAATCTCTTCATCCCTCTCTGCAATTTTCTTGTCAACCTCAGTTCTCACCTGTCTGAGCTCTAGTTGGATGCGTAAGGTCTTGCTCTCCTCATGCTCCAGAGTGCCCTGAGTAACACAGAGTTAATGGTACAGAGTTATTTTTTCACACAAGGAATATAAAATAAGTTTCAGTTAAGCAACAGGTGAGCATTAACTCTGGTATTTGAGGAAATGTTTCACCTCAGCCTCCTCTAGCACCACCTGAATGTCACTCTCCTCATGGTCCAACCTCTTCTTCATCTGATTAATCTGACTAATGACTAATCTGAAGAGTCAAATCAGCGATTTCCTCTGCAAAAAACAATCACATTTGTATTGGCTTATTTTCCAAAAATTATCTGGCCCTGCAACCAATTAACTTGCTTATAAATGTGTGCATTTGGTCATGCAAATTGTGTCTTAAAGTATAGTATTTTCACCCTGCAGGTTCTTGTTCTCCCTTTTGATTGTCTCCAGCTGGTCCAGGGCTTCGTAGGAGTTTTTCAGCTAGAAGAGCTCTGTGCTGAGACTGCAAGACTCTTTCTGAGAGCTTTCCAGCTCTACCTGTGTCTCCTCAAACTTCTGCCTCCACTCAGACAGCACCTGGACATTGTAATAATCAGTGATAGATAATAAATATGAGCAATGTCCACATACTTCTTATGGATACAAAAGATATCAGAGAAGGAACTCCCAAAAAGCTTAGTCAAAAATACTTTTGCTTTTGGCCTGACCTTATCAAAATTGCGTTGCTTTTAGTCCAGTGCAGCAGCCACAGCATTAGAGTGCTCTAAGTCAACCATCAAGTCCTCAATCTCAGTCTGCAGATGGTACTTGCTCTTCTCCAGTGAGGCACACTTGGCGTTGAAAGCTTCCACTTCCTCCTCTGAACTCTGCAGATGTGCAAACAGTTTCTTCCTAAAGACAAATAAATCAGCTTTATAAAAGAGATTATGATTCAGTTCCATCATTAGATCCTACATAAATATTACAGTGTGGCCTCTTACTTGGCTTCTTCTAATTCCTCAGTCCTTTGAATGGCATCAGTCTCATACTTTGTCCTCCACTGAGCAATCTCTGCATTGGCTTTAGACAGAGCACGCTTTAACTCAAATTTTGCCTCCTGCTCCTCCTCGAACTGCTCTCTTAGGAGGTCACAGTCATGCCTGGATGACTGAACAGCATGAGCTAAACTGTTCTTTGACTGGCACAGACACAAACCCACAAAAATAAATAAAATATTACATGTAGTGTACTTAAGGTGAATCACATTATGTGACAGAGAGGAAATGGATCATTAGATATACAGCAATGGATCCAGTGCATCCAAAACTGTGCTCACTTTGGATTCCTCTTCCAGTTGTTTCTTCAGCTCCTTCATGGACTCGCTGAGAGATGTCTTTGTTCGCTGCAGCTGCATGACCATAATCTCTCTCTCTTCCAGTCTGCGGCCAGTCTCGGCTGTAAATGAGAGAGAGAGAGAAAGAGAACAAAGGCATTAGTACTTAGCCAAATGCCAGTCACCTTCTTTTAACTTCTTTTAACTGCTTTTTGAGAGGTGGTCTCTGGAGTTCCTCCACCTTGGTTTTAGACTCATTCATTTGGTCCTCAAACATCCTGCACATTTTCTCTGTTGTGGCCTGCAGACAACAGTTTCTTTGTTAAGAGAAATTCTCACCATTCATTTGGTACATAGCAATAATATACAGTCAGGTCCATAAATATTGGGACATCGACACAATTCTAATCTTTTTGGCTCTGTACACCACCACAATGGAGTTGAAATGAAACAAACAAGATGTGCTTTAATTGCAGACTTTCAGCTTTAATTTGAAGGTATTTACATCCAAATCAGGTGAACGGTGTAGGAATTACAACAGTTTGTATATGTGCCTCCCATTTTTTAAGGGACCAAAAGTAATGGGACAATTGGCTGCTCAGCTGTTCCATGGCCAGGTGTGTGTTATTCCCTCATTATCCCATTTACAAGGAGCAGATAAAAGGTCCAGAGTTCATTTCAAGTGTGCTATTTGCATTTGGAATCTGTTGCTGTCAACTCTCAATATGAGATCCAAAGAGCTGTCACTATCAGTGAAGCAAGCCATCGTTAGGCTGAAAAATCAAAACAAACCCATCAGAGAGATAGCAAAAACATTAGGTGTGGCCAAATCAACTGTTTGGAACATTCTTAAAAAGAAAGAACGCACCGGTGAGCTCAGCAACACCAAAAGACCCGGAAGACCACGGAAAACAACTGTGGTGGATGACTGAAGAATACTTTCCCTGGTGAAGAAAACACCCTTCACAACAGTTGGCCAGATCAAGAACACTCTCCAGGAGGTAGGTGTATGTGTGTCAAAGTCAACAATCAAGAGAAGACTTCACTACATTCAGAGTGAATACAGAGGGTTCACCACAAGATGTAAACCATTGGTGAGCCTCAAAAACAGGAAGGCCAGATTAGAGTTTGCCAAACAACATCTAAAAAAGCCTTCACAGTTCTGGAACAACATCCTATGGACAGATGAGACAAAGATCAACTTGTACCAGAGTGACGGGAAGAGTATGGAGAAGGAAAGGATCTGCTTATGATCCAAAGCATACCACCTCATCAGTGAAGCATGGTGGTGGTAGTGTCATGGCGTGGGCATGTATGGCTGCCAATGGAACTGGTTCTCTTGTATTTATTGATGATGTGACTGGTGACAAAAGCAGCAGGATGAATTCTGAAATGTTTCGGGCAATATTATCTGCTCATATTCAGCCAAATGCTTCAGAACTCATTGGACGGCACTTCACAGTGCAGATGGACAATGACCCGAAGCATACTGCGAAAGCAACCAAAGAGTTTTTTTAAGGGAAAGAAGTGGAATGTTATGCAATGGCCAAGTCAATCACCTGACCTGAATCCGATTGAGCATGCATTTCACTTGCTGAATACAAAACTGAAGGGAAAATGCCCCAAGAACAAGCAGGAACTGAAGACAGTTGCAGTAGAGGCCTGGCAGAGCATCACCAGGGATGAAACCCAGCGTCTGGTGATGTCTATGCGTTCCAGACTTCAGGCTGTAATTGACTGCAAAGGATTATCAACCAAGTATTAAAAAATGAAAGTTTGATTTATGATTGTTAATCTGTCCCATTACTTTTGGTCCCTTAAAAAGTGGGAGGCACATATACAAACTGTTGTAATTCCTACACCGTTCACCTGATTTGGATGTAAATACCCTCAAATTAAAGCTGAAAGTCTGCAGTTAAAGCACATCTTGTTCGTTTCATTTCAACTCCATTGTGGTGGTGTATAGAGCCAAAAAGATTAGAATTGTCGATGTCCCAATATTTATGGACCTGATTGTATTTAATAGCCTGAATACATATATGGTTCGACACTTGCTGATAATTTGTCATTGGCAGTGTTTTTTAAATTTGAATGGCTACATTAATGTCATCCCATACTAGTTTAGGACGAACTTAAAGGTTCACCCAAAAATGAAAATTCTAGAATGACAGTCCCAGTCACCAATCACTTTCATTGCATCTTTTCCATGCAATTAAAGTGAACATCTTTTTTATTCTATGGAAGAAAGAAATTCATATGGATTTGAGTACATGAGGGTGAGTAAAATATAAAAGATTTTTTAAATTTTTGATGAACTATAACATATACTAACGTTTTGCAATACATTTTAGAAATAGTACAGAACAGTACATATAATAATAGATGATTTAGCTTCAGTGTCAACGTTTCCAGTTGTCCCATTTTACCTATTTTCACATTTTCTTTAAACTCAATTTACAGTAGGTTTACTATATTTGGCCATAGACTTCTAGGATGCCAACATAATGGCAATATGAACTACACTGATATGTCTTACTTTGGCTCTTGAGAGATGATCAAGGTTACATTTTTTTTAACCTGACATTGAGTCTTAAAATATAGTGCTCCTGCGCAAGTCACACTGCATCCATAGCATGTTTCGCACATGTTTACATAGAAAAAATAAATCAATGCAGACTATTTCAAAACTTTGCTCTTTGTGTCCAAGTACAAAAAAAGCAGCAATAATTTTGTTGCCTGTAACACTCCCTACCCTTGTTGTTCTAAATTAGCTCAGTATGTCTAGCACCAAATAGGGCCAGGCTGCCACATGGCATTGTGTCATGTGTTCTATATCAGTAAACCCACTGTGTCACTGAACATGTCTAAAGATTCAATCAATTCCCCATGGCAACACAATCAGGGATAGTCAAAGGTTGAGCGGAGGTTGTTGATTATCTGCAACTGAACCCATTGGAGAAACAAGATGACTTAATCCTGTCACCTGGGCTAGCATTTCAGCAATTTGCCTGCTCCCAGCCCTATCCAATCTTGACAAAAGAGGGTTATTTATAATTAGGAGGGCACTGGTAAGGAACAGTTAACAACTGGTGTGGGTGCTCTTTGCAGGATACTTGACCCACCTCCACACCTGCTTTTGGAAATGCCATTTGTGGTGGAGGGGGTTTAACCATCTTTTTCTATCTCAAACACAAAATATGTAGACATACGCCAGACACACGCCACACCATAGTCCACATTCATTTCAGACAACCCTCCCATGCATTTGCAGGCTCAAAAGCCTATACACACTCTCAACAATTTATCACCATGCTTAGAACTGGCTCAAGGAAGCAAGATCTGCAATCGCACACTATTTCTAGTCATTGAATAATAGCAAAACTATTTGTGTTTGGTTATTTAGATACTTTATGAGAATTGTCACGGTTTAGACACATCTTCTCATTACATACTTCTCTATCATCATCCTCTTGCGCTCCATCCTTATGAGTTTACCCCTGCAAAAAGGCTGTAGGAAGTTAAGGATTTCAGACAGTCGATCGTCCCTCATGTCCTCAAGCTGGCCAAGAAGCCCTGCCTTAAAGAACACCTGAAGGAGTATAGATTCATAGTGTTTCTCATGTAGCCTAGGATGAGCTTTGGGTAAGTGCAAAAATACCCAATATGAAAGAATTCAAAGCGGATAAATTAATGAACCTTAGTGTGGCCAAATTGTACTGTGTGTGGTTAATGTCCAGAGAACCAAGCAGGTTTTACACAGCTTTCCTGTTGTCCACATAAATGACTTCTTGGATGGCCAAAGGATTCAGGATATGGTAGCTAGAAAATCAGCAGGCTAACTTTAAATTTAAATTATTATTTTCTTTATTCTTCTTTCTATAAATAGTCTCTTTGCAATAGAACAACAAGCATTATCCAAATAGAGATTGCAAATGAGCGAAAACTCACTGCTGTTTGAACTCTGCATAGACAATGCGGTTAGGAAGTCCCTTCCTGCAAATTCGAATCCCTTCCAAGACTCCATAACAGCAAAGCTGATGCAAAACCAGAAATGGCTCCATCGACCCTATCAGATACAAGAACATAAACTGATACGTGATGACGTGTTAATTGTGGGTTTATTGAGATCTTGTGGCAAAACATGGTTTCATCCCACATCTCTGCACTATGACAATGTACCTGGTGTCTTTGTCTCATTGGGGGTAATGCATCGAAAAAAATGAGGCTAAGTACTTCTCAGATTAGTCATCAACTTGTTTAGATTATCCTAAAGTGGGAAAAAGAGAGGAAAAGATAATTTATCATGCTTTATCCTTCATGCAACATGTAAAGATTAAACTGTAAATCAGTTCAGTGTCACAACACTACAGTGGTTCTTTTAACTGCTGGGTCAGATCTTACCTGTGTCATGCTTTGCATCTGTAGCTGGTGAAAGGTGAGTCAGCACAGACTTAAAGTGATGTTCATGGTTCAGATTACCTAAACATCACTGCAAGTCTTAACTGACTCACTCTCCATCATCACCATTTCCAAACAACAATTTAATTAGTTCCATATTTGCTACTTCCAAACCATATGTGGCTTTTCAGGATCATGGGGACTTATAATGCAAAAGGCATATAGACAATGCATAATCTTCATTATCTTGTCAGTTATCTTCATTCACCCACCTTATGTAGCTGTGACACTGTTTGGAATGATGCTCCTTTACTCCTCTTCTCTTTGCTTCCTGTCTTTGCCTCTGTACCTGTAACAGAACATATGTAAAACACTTTAGTACATCTACAACCTGGTCCACATTTGTATTAACTCTTTCATATCAGTTGTAATAAATTTGCACCTAAATCTAAGCAATGTAGTTCTTGAAGATGCTTGCCATTAACTCGTTGGATGACCTCTGGAAGATTCCCACCACTGTTTCATTTAGGGGATCTCTGTTTTTGTCAAGCCATCCATTGATATTGTACGGCACCTGAAGCATATGTACACTCACCTAAAGGATTATTAGGAACACCTGTTCAATTTCACATTAATGCAATTATCTAATCAACCAGTCACATGGCAGTTGCTTCAATGCATTTAGGGGTCAAGACAATCTCCTGAACTCAAAACTGAATGTCAGAATGGGAAAGAAAGGTGATTTAAGCAATTTTGAGCGTGGCATGGTTGTTGGTGCCAGACGGGCCGGTCTGAGTATTTCACTGTAACAGGACTCTTGACAGGGCGGGGAAAAGGAGGACACGAGGACAGGCTTCTGCACACAGGTGAGGGGTCTTTAATGGTTCAACGTAAAATGACAGGAATTCAAACATAAACTTCTGATAACAAAACTAAGGCTTTCCATAAACTCAAACTAGACACACTGGACTGGCGTCCTGACTGGTGGTGCTGTGGCTCTTTTATGCCGCTCTCCCCATGCTCACTGAAATTAGAGACAGGTGTTAGACATATTTTAGCTCAGGTGTAAGCGCCCTTACCGCTCCCCCTCTCCGGACGGGTGCTTGACCACGCCCCCGCTGCCACATACCCCCACCGCCCGACTCAGGCCGGGGCGCCATCCGGCCTGCCTACCACTCCCCCCCCATTTCTGGAAAGGAAGTCGGCGACAGCCATCTGCACCCCCGGTCTGTGGATCACCTCGAACTTAAAAGGCTGGAGAGCTAGATACCAACGGGTGATCCGGGCGTTAGTATCCTTCATGCGGTGGAGCCACTGCAGTGGGGCATGATCCGAGCAGAGGGTGAAGGCCCGCCCCAGCAGGTAGTAGCGGAGTGTGAGGACCGCCCACTTGATGGCCAGACACTCCTTCTCCACGGTGCTATACTTCGTTTCCCTCAAGGAGAGCTTCCTACAGATGTATAGCACCGGGCGCTCCTCCCCCTCCACCACCTGTGAGAGTACGGCCCCCAGCCCCCTGTCTGAAGCGTCCGTCTGTAATAAGAAAGGGAGAGAGAAGTTAGGTGAATACAAGAGCGGCCCCCCACAGAGTGCGGCTTTAATTTGTATGAACGCCTGTTGGCACTGCTCCGACCATTGGACCGGATCTGGAGCCCCCTTTTTAGTGAGGTCAGTCAGCGGGCTGGTGACGTCCGAATAATTAGGTACAAACCTTCTGTAGTAGCCAGCCAGCCCCAGGAACTGCCTCACCCCCTTTTTGGTCTTGGGCCTAGGGCAAGTCGCAATCGCCACGGTTTTATCAATTTGGGGACGCACCTGGCCATGGCCCAAGTGGAACCCGAGATACCGCACCTCCACACGCCCAATTGCGCACTTCTTGGTGTTTGCAGTGAGCCCCGCCCGCCTCAGCGACTTCAAGACCGCCCTCAGATGTTGTATATGCCGCTGCCAGTCATTACTATAAATAATAATGTCGTCTATGTAGGCAGCGGCGTAAGCAGAGTGCGGCCGGAGGACACGGTCCATTAAACGCTGGAACGTGGCTGGGGCCCCGAACAAACCGAACGGAAGTGTCACGAATTGGTGTAATCCGAACGTCGTGGTGAAGGCCGTTTTTTCTCGGGAGATTGGTGTCAAGGGGATCTGCCAATAACCCTTTGTTAAATCCAATGTCGAATAAAAACGAGCAGTACCTAACTGATCGAGCAGTTCATCAACGCGGGGCATTGGGTATGCGTCAAATTTAGACACCGCGTTGACTTTTCTGTAATCCACACAGAACCGCACCGACCCGTCACTCTTGGGAACAAGAACGACCGGGCTGGACCAGTCGCTGTGGGATTCTTCTATTAACCCCATATCAAGCATGGCATCCAATTCGTCCCGGACAATTTTCTTTCTATGCTCAGGGAGGCGATAAGGGCGGCAACGAACGACCGCCCCCGGCTCGGTCTCGATATGGTGCTGGATGAGGTTTGTGCGACCCGGCAGGGGAGAAAACACGTCCGCAAATTCCTTCTGCAACCTGGCAACCTCTGCTCGTTGGCACGGGGAGAGGTGGTCTCCACAAATGACCGGGGCATTGAGATGGGGTTTTGGACTTACCTCCGGTCCGAGCTCCGCCCTCTCTGGGACCACTGTAGCCAACGATACAGGAACCGCCTCCCTCCATAATTTAAGGAGGTTGAGGTGGTAAATTTGACGCGCATTCCCCATATCGGTTCGCTTAACCTCATAATCGAGATCCCCCACTCGTCGTGTGACCTCGAAGAGCCCTTGCCACTTGGCGAGTAATTTGGAGCTCGATGTGGGAAGCAATACAAGAACTTTATCTCCCGGTGCAAATTCCCTCAGCCGCGTTTCCCGGTCGTACAGCCGGCATTGACGTTCTTGGGCCCGGAGCAAATTCTCCTGTGTTAGTTTTCCCAAAGTGTGGAGCTTTGCTCTGAGGTCAAGAACGTATTGAATTTCATTTTTGCTATTTGTAGGTCCTTCCTCCCAGCCTTCTCGTAAAACATCTAAGATGCTGCGCGGGCGTCGCCCGTACAACATCTCAAATGGAGAGAAGCCGGTTGAGGCTTGCGGGACCTCTCGTACTGCAAACAACAGGGGATCGAGCCATCTGTCCCAGTTTTTAGCATCCTCGTGCACGAACTTACGGATCATGTTTTTGAGGGTTTTGTTAAAACGTTCCACTAGGCCATCTGTCTGCGGATGACACACGCTAGTGCGAATCGGTTTAATGCCCAATAGATCGTAAAGTTCGCGAAGTGTGCGTGACATAAACGTTGTGCCTTGATCAGTGAGGATTTCTTTTGGAATCCCCACCCGGGAGATTATTTTGAAGAGCGCCCCAGCAACACTACGTGCTGAGATGTTGCTTAGAGGCACTGCTTCCGGATATCGCGTTGCGTAATCCACTAGGACTAACACAAAGCGATGTCCCCGTGCTGTCCGCTCTAATAGCCCGACGAGGTCCATTCCAATTCTCTCGAAGGGGACCTCGATCAACGGAAGAGGGCGCAATGGCGCTTTTGGGGTGGCCGGTGGGTTTACCAGCTGGCATTCGCGGCACGCCGCACACCACCTGCGGACGTCACCGCTAATGCCCGGCCAATAAAAACGGGCTATTAGTTGGAGAAGTGTTTTTCTTTCCCCTAGATGTCCCGCCATGGGATTATAATGAGCCGCCTGGAATAACATTTCCCGGCGGCTCCGTGGAATCAAAAGCTGTGTCCTATTTCCTTTAGTTTGAGTGTCCTGCATCACTCTATACAGTCGGTCATTTATAATTGTAAAATAGGGGTATGCGAGAGCGATGTCTGGCTGAAGGCGCTGACCATCGATCACTTTTACCTGATCGAAGGCATGCTTGAGGGTTTCGTCCCGCGACTGCTCCAAAGGGAAATCCTCGTCAGGGAATTCCCTGCGAAGAGGAGGGGTGGAAGCCTCGCCCCTCTCCTCGTCATCCCAATTTGGAGCAGCCGAGGACGGCCCCGGCTCCGCCTCCCCTGTCAAAGCATCGCACATCGTACATCTCCCCACTTTAGTGCAGGACCCATCCGTAAAAAACCCCCCTAGCACATCTTTAAACGCTGGCCAATCGGTCCCCAAAATCAGAGGATGGGTGAGGCAGGGACTAACCGCTGCCTCCACTCTATGCTTTTTTCCCCGGAATTTCACTAACAAGGTCATCATCGGGTACTTGTGAATATCCCCATGCACGCACCTCACCCTCACCCGTCTAGCTGTGCCCAAAGCCCCGGGTTGAACCAAGCGTTGATGGATGGTGGTTTGATTGCAACCGGTATCCAGCAATGCTTGGTGTGTACCCCCCTGTATTCTTACCGGAATCCGGTACGCTCCAGCCCGATCGGGGGCAGCATGCGGGGGATCGGAGATCCGAACCACCGTCCCCACTTCCATCATTGGACACTGATCACGGAAGTGGCCCGGGTCCCCGCGCCTCCAACAGGCTGGCCCAGGCGCCACACCCGTACCTGCGTCAGCGGACGCCCCCACCTGAGGGGGAGAGCGGCTGTATGTGACGGGGGGGGGGGGTGTGCGATGCCACCGTGGGTCTCTGCCAGGCTCCTCGCCTGCGGGGGGCAGGAACGGACCCTGGAGGGAAGACAGAGCGAGAGAGGGGAGGGGGATGGGGAAGAGCGGAAAAAACACAGGGGAAGGGGAGGGAGAGAGAGAGAGAGAGAGGGCTCGTCCGCCCTTGGGATCGCCGCCATGTGGTCCTCCGCTAGCTGGATCGCCGCCTCCAGCGACGCCGGGCAGTGGCACTGGACCCACTCCGCCATTCTCCTGGGCAATCGCTGAGTGAACTGCTCCAGCACCACCTGATCGATCAGTCCCTCGACGTCGCGGTCCCCCACTAGCAGCCACTTCCGACAGGCATCACGGAGCCGCTGGGCAAACGCGAACGGGCGGTCAGTTGTCTCCAACTTCATGGCCCGGAACAGCTGGTGGTTCTCTTCGGGACTCTGACCAACCTGTTGCATGATCGCTCTCCTCAGATCAGCATAGGCCAGGAGGTTCGTTGCAGGCAGGTGTTGAGCCGCGAGTTGGGCTTCCCCGGACAAAAGAGGAACAAGGCAGGCTGCCCACTGATCGCGCGGCCAGCCCCAGATTTCAGCGGTCCACTCGAAAAGGTCTAAAAACGCTTTGGGGTCGTCCGTTGCCCCCATCTTCTGTAACGTGGGCGGGGGCAACGGGAAGCGATGGTCCGGGGTCGCGGCTGTGGCGGGAGCGACCTCCTGGCTGAGCAGGCTCCGGATGGCATGCCGGTCCTCTGCTTGAGCCCGCATGATCTCAAAGAACCGCCGATCTTGGTCCTCTCGGAGCTCAAGCAGGGACTGATGGTGGTTCTGATGTAGTGCTGCGAGGGACTGGAGGACTTCGGCCAGCTGGGAGGACTCTACGAGACGACCCTCCATGTTTTAATCTCCCGGGTTTCGGCACCAGTGTAACAGGACTCTTGACAGGGCGGGGAAAAGGAGGACACAAGGACAGGCTTCTGCACACAGGTGAGGGGTCTTTAATGGTTCAACGTAAAATGACAGGAATTCAAACATAAACTTCTGATAACAAAACTAAGGCTTTCCATAAACTCAAACTAGACACTTGGGCTGCCAACACTGGACTGGCGTCCTGACTGGTGGTGCTGTGGCTCTTTTATGCCGCTCTCCCTGTGCTCACTGAAATTAGAGACAGGTGTTAGACATATTTTAGCTCAGGTGTAAGCGCCCTTACCGCTCCCCCTCTCCGGACGGGCGCTTGACCACGCCCCCGCTGCCACATTCACAATCTGCTCAGTTACTGGGATTTTCACGCACAACCATTTCTAGGGTTTACAAAGAATGGTGTGAAAAGGGAAAAACATCCAGTATGCGGCAGTCCTATGGGCGAAAATGCCTTGTTGATGCTAGAGGTCAGAGGAGAATGGGCCGACTGATTCAAGCTGATAGAAGAGCAACTTTGACTGAAATAACCACTCGTTACAACCGAGGTATGCAGCAAAGCATTTGTGAAGCCACAACACGCACAACCTTGAGGCGGATGGGCTACAACAGCAGAAGACCCCACCGGGTACCACTCATCTCCACTACAAATAGGAAAAAGAGGCTACAATTTGCAAGAGCTCACCAAAATTGGACCGTTGAAGACTGGAAAAATGTTGCCTGGTCTGATGAGTCTCGATTTCTGTTGAGACATTCAGATGGTAGAGTCAGAATTTGGCGTAAACAGAATGAGAACATGGATCCATCATGCCTTGTTACCACTGTGCAGGCTGGTGGTGGTGGTGTAATGGTGTGGGGGATGTTTTCTTGGCACACTTTAGGCCCCTTAGTGCCAATTGAGCATTGTTTAAATGCCATGGCCTACCTGAGCATTGTTTCTGACCATGTCCATCCCTTTATGGCCACCATGTACCCATCCTCTGATGGCTACTTCCAGCAGGATAATGCACCATGTCACAAAGCTTGAATCATTTCAAATTGTTTTCTTGAACATGACAATGAGTTCACTGTACTAAAATGGCCCCCACAGTCACCAGATCTCAACCCAATAGAGCATCTTTGGGATGTGGTGGAACGGGAGCTTCGTGCCCTGAATGTGCATCCCACAAATCTTCATCAACTGCAAGATGCTATCCTATCAATATGGGCCAACATTTCTAAAGAATGCTTTCAGCACCTTGTTGAATCAATGCCACGTAGAATTAAGGCAGTTCTGAAGGCGAAAGGGGGTCAAACACAGTATTAGTATGGTGTTCCTAATAATCCTTTAGGTGAGTGTATATGAATATGCATTGCAGTTTTAAATAGTGGCAAAAAATCTGGGCTCATAACATTTGAGCAAGGCACTTAACCTCAGGTTGCTCCAGACTATCCCTATTACTTCGATGGCACCATTCTATGGCCACATTTCATACTATATATTGCTTAACAAATACCATGTCCCCAGTTGTGTGGAAAATAAAAACTCTTCTGTATTCTATGGTAAAAAATAGCCATATAAAATATTTGTGTAAATATGACGCTAATTCAACTCACCAGCACAAAGTGAGTGTAGTATTTGCATTTTTTGTAGGAAGGAAGAGCTATATACAAGGTTTTATTGATCCAGCCTACTAGCCATTTAAACATGCGATCATAGGTGTCTTTGGCCAGAGCTCCAACTGCATAGGTCACCTGTGATTACACAAAAAGGAAAATATACACTTATTTTGTCTTGGTGAATTTATAGAGTAAGCATACTAATTTGTATTTTCTCATCAAAATGTATTGACTGCATTTTCTCTCAGATACTCATTAACATAATTTGTGATTTGATTATCCATAGGATTAAGCTGCCCTGTTTAACTGTCTGTCCTCTGACAATTTACTCATTGCCAACTTTCACTCTGGGGTAAAGCAGTCCCTTTATGAGCTCAGATGAATTAATCCCCATAAGGAGGCTTTGTCTGCACCTGGGTAACAAAATCACAGTGCTAATTCCAAGACTTTCACTGAAGATCTTGCAGACACATAC
This sequence comes from Moxostoma hubbsi, assembly GCA_032164185.1. Lineage (NCBI taxonomy): Eukaryota > Metazoa > Chordata > Actinopteri > Cypriniformes > Catostomidae > Moxostoma > Moxostoma hubbsi. Next base: position 67,217,104 of record JAVLUX010000001.1, read on the forward strand.
TTTTGTGCTTATGCTGAAATATGTCTTACTCTCAGTTCCATCTGCCTCCGCTTGCTCCTCTCTCTGTCGAACTTTGAACATCATGTTACCAAAGTGCATAATTGCAACAACTATCTTGTAACAGCCATATATTTATCCTCAGGAGTGAAGCCAAGGGTATCCATTGCATGCTAGAGAGGAAGGAATAAGGGTAAAATATACCATATTAGTGATCGGCTCTAAATTGTTTAATTGGTGAATTAAACTAGTGATAAACTGATTTAATAGCCAGGTCAATTAAACAGATGATTTTTGGCCATGTTGAGATTATTGGCTTTGATTATCGATTATATTACTGACAAACTTGTAGATGCGTAATGTACATTTTCTGTCATTTATTAGTGAAATTGGAGGAAAATAAAAGTGGAAAATGAATATTGTATTAAATACAAGTGGCTCTTACGTCTGTTGCAAGCAGCTCAGTCTTACTCTCTCACTGTTAACATCTGTTGGAGTTAATGAATTTCATCACCATCTTGTGATCAGTTCTTTATTTCCTCTACAGAACAAATGTTGTCATTAGAATGGCAATTTAAGAAATAGGCAAAGCTGACATAAATCCCTTACTGTAAATACAGTATAAAACAGATCAATCAGAAAATCAGCAGACAACAATGTAATTGTTAGGTTAAACTTATGGTTCATTAATAAAATAAGAGTATTTTAAGTTCCACCAACCCTTCCATCTTTGGTCTCCACCATGACTTTGTCCCCATCTGTTTCTCTGATCTCCACCTCAATGTAGGCTTCTTTCTCATATGGAATCCACACAGGTTTCTTTTCTGCACATCGAAATATAACAGTGATGTAACTGAACTTAAATGCTTGATGACTATTTACAAAAATCCCATGCAGTGCATTTTCTAAAATAGATTTTTCTTTATTATGTTTTAAATTAAGAATAAAATACTTAATAATAATAATTATTATTTGAAGGTCATCTAAGGCCATGTTCCATTTAGAAGCATGTAGTGTGTAGATAAAAGTAACAGTTGCAATTACTGTAATCATTCCATAAGGTTGTGTTTCAATGCACAACGCTTATCTCTGTGTTATTTATTCGACAATGGACATGATTCAAAGCTTCGTCTTTTCATGGTCTGGTGTAACAATCTAAAATAATCGTTTTCGCATAGGACACAACAGACAGACATGGGACAGTACCGTCAAACGCGTGGGCATGCGCAGCGAGCTGTTCCAGATTGGTTTTACGCAGGAATGTGGCCACATCGCCGAATTCCCTCAATTCCATATAACGGGACATTATTAAAGCTTTGGGTCCTGAACCTGCACTCAAAACTCCTGTAATGTTGAAGATGCTCTGTTCAGAAAAAAAAGTTTTTCTCCTGTTTGTGTTTTTTATAAGCTTAAAGTCAGAAATATTATAACATTAACATAATATCCAGCATCTTGGAGTAATAATAATAATAATAAAAATAAAATCATCTTCAAAACGGTCACATGCGATGAAACTATGACAACAAAGTAGTGCGCGCGCTATCCAAGCAGCAGTGCGCAAAGCACATGCATTTCAGCAATAACCTCGGTAATGTCTAAACGGGTTGGCCTCGAAACAAGTGGCCAGGTCCCCTTTTATTGTCTCCCTCAAGGTCAGTGTTGGGGAGATATGTCAGATATTCCCATGTGTCCGTGTGTGTTCAGTTGCTCATTGGTTGTGTGGCCGCATGGCCCAGCCTGCGCGCGATCACAAAAGGCAAACAGGTTTGACGGAACCCTACTACAAGCGGGCTATTTTTAAAACGCCATTGTTGTTGGTTGTGATTTATGCACTGCTTTCCAGAGGTTAAATGCATGACATATCTCTGCATTTATTATTTTAAAGACTTAGTGATAGTTTAAAGTAAAAAAAAAAAAAAAAAATGCGTCACTATGCAAATCTACGAAGATATCATATTGTACCATAGTATATAGTATATCTGTGCTGTGTCCAGGCCATTATAAAGTTTGTGTCGACTGTCGATAATGCACTGCTATCACAAAACACCTAAATGTTACAAACAACACAAGCTATCACAACATACAGCTAGACCCATGACAACTCGAAACAACTACTTGCATTTATAAATGAAATATTTATTTTAATATATAATAATTACATGCACAATATAAATTATATATACATAAAAAAACATATACAGGCATTTTCAAATGTATGATTAATTAGCAGGATGATTTGAAAATCCCTGCTGTTTTCCAGAGTGTGAAAAGATTTGTGAACACTTCACAAATACATAGGCCTATATGTACATTAATCTAAGTAGATGTTTTTTTTTAATTTTTTTTTTATTAAGTTTCCCTGTGTGGAAAAAAAGATTTTAATTTCTTTAATAGATAAACGTACGCCTATACGTTAAAGGAATGCTCTGGGTTCAATACAAGTTCAGCTGAAATTAATTTTTGTGATCAACATATGATCACAAATGGTCACAAATGCTGTCGATTGAGCTGAACTTGTTTTGAGCCCAAAACATTCCTTTAACTTCACTCTAGATACAATATGGGCTGTTTAACTCAGACTATTCTAAGAACTATCTGGGGATTTTATGAGTAGAGTTAAACTGTGTTATGACAGGTTGACACACAGTATGGTATTGGGATAGGATGGAAACAAGCAATGAACAAATGAGGGGTGGGGATGGAGGTGAAGTTAGTGGGCTTTTCAACACCAGAAGATGCATTCTTGAGTTCAAATTAAATAAAATTGTGAGGAATTTTTGTTTTAATTTGTTTTGTCACAACGTGGAGCAATCTATTTCTTTGTGATATTCCAAATTCTATTTTGGATTCAAAAGGGAATATTACCCTTGTATCTATATTTGCCACATGTAACACACTAGTTGAAAGTCTAGAGGTATGTTTAATTTAGCACTCACTTGGTTACTGACACAATCGTATCCTTCTCATCAAATAGTTATGGAGCTATGATAGTCAGTATGGAGTTATATATGTGCCAAAATTCTGCGTGCACAAAATTGTATGGTATTGATATTTTGAGTACACAAAAAATGTTCTGTGCACGCAAGATGATATTTTGAGAACAAAAAATTATTTTGCACACACAAGATGAGCATATTTTGAGTATACAAAAATTATTCGCGTGCACACAGCCTGATCTCACATAATTTTTCTTTAGCCGTAATAGGTATACGTTGACTGAAAACACCTCCAGAGGCTAAAGCAGTAAGTGTTTCAGAGCATATAAACAAGTGTGACATCCATTTATATCCAGGAGAGGTCGCCAGAAGCCAGATGTAAAAATAATTATTTTCAGCTGAACAGGGTGTAAAACAGTGAAGAGAAATGCTTATTTTATTTAATCTACCCCCAACCAAAACCCAAATCTAACCTTAACCATTAGTAGAGACAAAATGTAATGTTAGGGACAAAACTGCAACCTCCTTATCATGCTCATGATTGTTTATACCAGTGTTTCTCAATCACTGTGCACAGTGTGCTGTGATAGACTGTCAAATTCCACAAAATATATAAATGCATGAAAAAATAAAAAATAAATTCAGGGATCCAAACTCCTCACCTTTAGCCATTTTGAAACCACTTTTGTGGTTGTGAAGAGCAATGATTAATGTGCAAAAGTGACTGATATTTATATGCGTTAAGTTCTTTCACATGACTCACGTCAGTGCTGCAGAATACATTGAAGTCTATGAAGTGACGCCACTTGACAAAGTGTTTTTCATACACATGTTTTTGCTTCACCAATGATGCCTTTGAGATTACTAAGCAACATTGAATGTCTCAATTTCTTTTAATTAAATATTACCTAATTGCTTACGAATATCAGAGACCCCAGTTATTAAACTAATTTAAATTCACCAAGAAAATGCTTAGACCTACATAAACAAGTCCTTTTATTACTTTCCGCTATCAAAGCAACTCAAGCTTTTTATTTTCTCTTCCAAATACATGTTTTCAATATTTATTGTGGACACCTCCCACTTTTTTTACATGGCAAATCATAAAATCACCCCTCTGTGATGCTTTCTGTAACTCTTGTCATGTGGAGGGCAATGCAGCGCTTGACGCTGGAGTTGAACAGAGCGTTGACGCCTCTACTGTGAAATGCGCTTTACAATGACGAAAGAACATTATTGAACAAATTGTAGTCTTTTCTGATAAAAGTCATGCTCAGCAGTTTAAGGGGATACTGTAGGAAAATGATACCATAGATCTGCTTTGTGTTTATAATTCTTAGACTGAAGGCAGTAGATTTGTAGCCATGCAAGGACCAGGGACGTCACTAGGATTGGAAGACAGGGGGGGCTTAGCCCCCAGGGTATTTGTAACTTGCGTTTGCAAAATCTTTGCACTCACATCTAGAGCTACACTTATGTCAACAACCAGTCAAGAAACCAAGATGTTAACAAGTAAAACGTGACAGACATATCCTCTTCTTCCATTTCTACTCTGTTAAAGAAAAGTTACTGTAATGTTAGCTTTAGACACATCAAAGCTGCATGAGGGAATTTACTTGGGCCAGACTTTGCTCCTGATGAGTTATTCTATAAGCTATGACTTAAATGCTATCTGTCTGCTCATGTAAATGTATGATAAAGTAATAGCATACTATATCTAATTCCTCTCTATTTAAGATAAGTTGTCCACAGAATGCTATTAAATTACTCTAATTACTGAAACTGTACTGTGGATTGGTTCAATCAGAGTGTATTTTCGCTGTGTAATTTTGTTTGCATACAGTTTAACCCAAGAACCAGAATTTTAAGGTCATAGTGAAATTTGACAACACAGGTTTGAGCGTTTCTCAATTAAAGATGATTTATTCTGCCAAATGATGTATACAAGAAGGATACAACGGTAATAGCATTAACAGGGACCCTATGACATTTAGTTTTCAGTGACAACAACATTCTATGGGGATTGATATTGTTTTATATGCCTATTATAGAGAGAGGTTATATTATTGGCAAAGAATAAAGAGTTGTGATTAGCTTGCTAAGTTAACCATTTCTTGTATTTTGCTTGTTCACTCTAGTTAGACTACAGTTTTCCATAGCAAACCAAAATATCCCCTTTCCTTTACCTCAAGAAAACGTAGCTAAAGGTAAGCAGGTAATTCAAAACAACGTACAATTTGACTCTGTATCACGACACTTACCAATCTTCCTTTCACCATTAGCGTGTGTATCGGTGTGTGTGGGCGGGAGGGTGCATAGCCAGTTCAACTTCAGACCAAACTAGAGTAACGACGAGACGAGATGAATCCTCCAGTTACGTGCAGCGCTCCAGTCTGCAACGCTCTGAAAGTTGCCACAGTTCACATCTTGATAGCACAACGACTCTTTGTACTTCTGTCCGACTTTTCGGCTATTTTTTGTAGCTGGATTAATATATATAATTTGTTGCGTCTAATTCTAAATATGAATGAGGATACGGTTATTGATAAATCGAATTGTTATTGTTGTTCTTATTATCATTTAGGGGGGCTTAGGAACATTTTGGGGTAGCTTCAGCCCCCCTAAAATAGGCCTAACGACGTCCCTGGCAAGGACCTTATTGAAACTCACGTTTATATTATTGTTGTCTTATTGGATGAAAAATAATGCTCAGACTGAAGGAAAACTATAGATCTGCTTTGTTCTTTTAATGCTTTAACACTATAAAGTCTCTTGGTAGATTTCGGTCACGAACGACTCACTCATAGCACATAAGCTCATTTGTCGCCACCTAGTAACAATCTCCAGAAGGGTTCACTGAACTAATCAGTTAATAAAATTAATAAAATTACAATTAAAACAAATTTATGAAACAGAAGCAAGCCTCACCAAAATACTCTTTATTTTTTAAGCTAATTCTGCACAATTGTAAACTTGAATAAACTTTAATCACTAAAATAACTGGAATTGGTGCTTTTAGCTTATTCTTTAAAAAAATATTCCCAGAAAAAAATTTCATGGACCATTGTACGAAAGCCTGTCTTAGGAACTGAAGTTTTTTGCCACACAGACTGATTATTGTGGGGACACACAGGAAGACTGTCTTGGGAAATGTATACCTCTGCACGCATATTTATGTTTGTATAATGCGTTTATGCCTTGATGTAAGTACATCTGCATATATGTTTATTGAATGTATGTGATTAATGTCCCACGATCGTTCTGCGGCAATCATCGGTGCGTTTGAAGCGCCGTAGCGGCCGTAATTTGCCGCGAGAGAAACCCGCTAATCAGTATTAGCATGGGCAGTATTCTAAACTGTGTAACCACTGTATTTTATATTAGTAATATACCATGGTACAGTGTATCATGTCTATTTTGTGTTAATCGTTGTTATTGCATTTGTTTGACTATCATGCCAGTGTGTAAATGATTCTCAGAATACGATTGTAATTATATTTCTTTATTGTTCCTTAAGACCATTAATACAGACATCATTGCCAACAAATAACTGGTTCAGATGACAACCCAAAGACTGTTCAATAAATACATCTTTGTGAAGAATCTTTTCTCCGCCCCCTGATTCTCTGACCGGAATCCCGTCCATATTTGGCCGCTTCAATCAGCGTATTATATAGTTGTAGCACGCCTCAGTTACAACCATTACCGTAACCTTTTTCACCCCTCATGAGTTTGTATCCCTGTAATTTGTTGTGGTGTTGCAAGAACAAATCTACAAATTAGAAAAGAAGCAAATTTGTTGTTTTTTTCATTACCCATTTATTGCTCTTGCCACCTGTGACCTCACACAGCATAGCCTACTATGTCACATGTTTTTTATTTTTTTTGCTTTGCATAGCCGAATTTCTAACATTACGACGCTATTAAGAAAACATGGACAAGTTCTTGAAAAGGAAAAATATTGACAATGGTTAGCCTATGTGTGATAGTGGTGTGCCGTATAATTTTTTAGCTGTAAAAAGTGTGCCGTTGCTGAAAAAAGGTAGGGAAAAACTGGTTTATACAAACGTGATACGTTTGATTAAGTTTGAACTGTGATCTCCCATGCAACTGACGCAACATGCTACCCGTCAAGCCACTAGGGAAAGTAATTGTTGTTGAGCCGATCCAAATATGTCCGATGGGAGATGCCTCACTGACATGCCCTATCTCCCATCGGACATACCTGTATACTGTTGCCGATCCTAAGGTAACGGAATTTTCGGAAACGGCATGCTGACTTCCCGTGTGATCATGTTGGTGTACAAGATGATATTTTGAGTGGACAAAAAGTTATTTGTACATGCTTGTTTTGTAGAGCAATGTGTCTTCTTACAAAGATTAATAATTATTTTGCATGTGCAAAATCTCACTCGATTTCTCTCCTCGTATGCCCTATGCGTGCAATTGGAACTTTAGACTGCTTGTTTGCTTTTCCAACTGTATTCCGACAAGTTCTGTCTACTATGTCAGGATTGGCTTTTAGAAGCTACTTACAAGCGCTCTGTGATTGGACAGTTGAAGGAGCTACAGCAACCATGAACATCTCAGTCTAAATGTAGCAGAAAAGCCAACAGGCACAAGTTCAGTACACACTTTATTTAATGTTTGCAGTTATCATTACAAAAGATTTTCACCCTGTGGATACCAGTAATACTGTAAGACTAATTTATTATCAAGAATTGAATGTTAATGTTGGCAATATTTAGAATATTTTCCGATTAACACTTTTTATTGATTCCAACACACGAAACAGAAAAGCAAAACAGAAATGCACAGAATAAAATTTTAAACCCTATTATTTCCCTCCCAATCCAAAAGATGATGAGGCTTTATTTATCCAGGTGTGTATTTCTGTATCAAGGGAGCAGCATGAGGACAGAGTGGAGCCGAGGTAGGTGAAGTGGTCCACTGTTTTAAGTGGAACACCATTTATGTGAAAACTGGGGGATGTGGGAGCGGGGGTGGTGAGATGGGACATGACCTCGGTTTTTTGAATGTTGACCTGTAGGCCAAAGGATTGGTACAGACTGGATATTGTGTTAAGGGCGTGCTGCATAGAGTCCGGGCTGTGGGCTAAGACGGCACAGTCATCAGCATACTGAAGCTCACAGATTTGGCTGGTCTTTGTCTTTGTGCGGGCCTGTAGCCGAAGGATGTTGAAAAGGCTTCCGTCAAGTCGGTATTCCACATGGACACCGTCTTCATGTCCCATGACACGGTGGAAGAGGCAGGTGATGGCAGAGAGGAGGATATTAAAGAGCACCGGAGCCAAGACACAGCCTTGCTTCACCCCAACGTTTACCTCGAAAGACTCTGACTGGAGTTCTCCCATAAGGACTCTGGCTTGCATCCCGTCATGCAGCTGTTTTAGGATGCTGAGAAACTTGGGTGGTACTCCAAGTTTGGAGAGGTGTTTCCAGAGCAGTTCACGGTTGATGGTATCAAAAGCTTTGCTGAGGTCGATGAAGGCAACGTGAAGGTCTTTGTGATGTTCTCGGCTCTTCTCCATCAGCTGCCTCAAGACAAAAACCATGTCTGTCGTGGATCTGGTCTTCCGGAAGCCACACTGCGTTTCAGGAAGCACAGTTTCCGAGATGTACTCAACCAATCTGCTGAGCATGATCTTGGCCAGGACTTTCCCTGCGATGGATAGAAGAGATATCCCGCGGCTGTTGCCGCAGACTGCTCGGTCTCCTTTCTGTTTGAAAATGACCACGATGTTAGCATCCTTCCAGTCCTGTGGGAGGGTCCCATGTTCCCAGATGTTTTGGGTCAGGAGGTGCAGGCGACGCGTGAGGATGTATCCTCCGTGTTTGAAAACCTCTGCAGGGATTCCATCGGGTCCAGGGCTTTTGTTGTTCTTCAGCCCTGCAATGGCTTGCCGGAGTTCTGAGTAAAGTGGTGGGATGTCCAGGTGTATGTTTGGTGGCAGGTCTGGGAGATTATCCAGAATATGTGGGTCGACAGGGTTGATGTGGTTGAGGAGACTCTCAAAATGATTTGCCCAGCGGGCAATAATCTCGTGGCGGTCCTTGAAGAGCATGGTGCCATCAGCTGATCGAACTGGGGCAATCACCCGCTTCCTGGGGCCGTACAATGCTTTTATGGCATCATAAAAGCCTTGAATATTATTGCAATCTGCCAGGTTCATGATTTCTCGTGCCTTTTGCACCCACCAGGTGTCCGCCATAGTCCTGAGGGTTCGCTGGGTTGCTGTTCTTGCAGCAATGAAGGTGGCTTTAAGGGTGGGAGATCCAGGGCAGGACAGGAGAGCTTTGTGGGCCTCCTGCTTAGTTTTTAGGAGTGACTGTAGCTCAGCTGAGTTACAGTCAAACCAGTCCTGGTGGTGTTTCCTTGATTGGCCTAGGGCCTCTGAGGCTGCGCTATGAATAGCCTGGCACAGAGCTGGCCAGTCGGTTGATTCCTCAGGGTTCTTGTTGAGGTTTTCAGCAAGGAGCCGTCGGAGGTTGTCTTTGGTGGTGAGGCTATTCAGCGCTGTGCAGTTGAGTTTCTTGTTAGGAGCTGTCCTTGGGCCATGGGGGTGAATGCTCATGAGTAGTTTGGATCTGACCATGCGGTGGTCAGTCCAGCACTCAGCTCCGCGCATAACACGGGTGATGAGAACATCTTGTCTGTCCTTTTGACGGACAATCACATAGTCAAGAAGATGCCAGTATTTTGAGCGGGGGTGCTGCCAGGTGATCTTAAGCCTGTTCTTCATCTGGAAGACGGTGTTGGTAATGACCAGCTGGTGCTCTGCACAGAGGGAGAGGAGTCTGAGCCCGTTGTGGTTCATTTTCCCCACACCATGCTGGCCAATGACTTTACTCCATACCAGGTGCTCCGTGCCCACTCTAGCATTGAAATCTCCCATGAGTATGAGCCTGTCCGTAGCCGGTATTTTCTGTAAGATGGCATCAAGAGCTCTGTAGAAATCCTCTTTGAGGTTGTGCTCGGCATCAAGTGTTGGAGCATATGCACTGATGAGAGTGGCGAAGCGTTCCTTTGCCAGGGGAATGCGCCATGTCATCAGTCTTTCATTGATGCCGATAGGGGATTCCGGAATGCACTGCAGCAGTTTAGACTTTACAGCAAAGCCAACTCCATGGTTACGGCGAGTGCCTTCGGGGACCCCCTTCCAGAAGAAGGTGTACCCAGCACCAACCTCTGTCAGGGAGTCCTCCCCATGTAGTCTGGTCTCGCTGAGAGCTGCTATGTCAATGTTATATCTTGCGAGCTCCAGGGCCACCAGTGCTGTCCTGCGATGGGGCCTATCAGGAGTTTTGGCCAGGTCCAGCAGTGTGCGAACGTTCCATGAAGCAATGCTTAGCTTATTTTTCACTTTGATTTTTCGACCGCAAAGGGGGATGCGCCGACGGTTGCGGCTTACCGTCCGGAGTATGAGGAGCAGACAATTTTTGGACCACCTTTTCCAGGTCCTTCCCCATTCCAGGTGTGAGCAGTGTGGAGCTGCTCAGTCGCAATGGAAGCTGCCGAAAAGACGCGCTGCTCCATCCCGCAGTCCTAGCGACCATCACTCCATTGCCGCCTGTGTGCATGGTTTGGTTAGACACTCCCAGCCACATCCTTGGCCTGTGCCCACCACCATTCCACATCGCCACAGGACTTTGGGGGGGCGGGGAGCAAGAAGCTTGCGCATAGGTGAGGATTAAGGTGAGGGTGTGGGTGCGCAGACCTCACTCCCACCATCTTCACTCCTACCAGATGACTTCCAGTGGCATGAGGGAACCCATGACAACCTTCGTCTGGCAGGAGTTGCAAGGGGCTGCCAGTGGTCCGGTCATTTGGACTCCACCTTTGCCTGTCCCCAGGTGCAGGTTTGTCTTCGTGGTTTGCTCCCCTAGCCAGTGTACCCTCCTGAGTTAACCCACGTGGCCTGGGGTTGCCTTCTTCCGCCTTTCCAGCCGTTGTGGTGGTTCTCACATCACCATCTTCCGCCTGCGCCGCCGTTGGGGTCTTCACTGTTTACCCATAGCTGGGGCTATTTACCCATAACTGGGGCAGTGGTTGACGGGCATCAGGGCGTTTCCACTCACCGATGGGCCTGCATGCCGCGTCTCTGGGGCCCACTGCTGCTCCGAGATCCCGTACAACTTAGCCTGGAACCTCAAGGGACCAGTTACCATGTGTGCCACGGGGAGGCGTGTACGAGATCTTGGCAGTGGAGAGGCTATGTACCGGCTGAGGAGGCTTACACACTCGGCTCCTCTTTTCACCCCTGAAAACAGAGGGCTATCTGGTGGCATTAGCTGAAAGCAGAGAGGCAAGCAGTGGCAGCATGCAGCATGCACTAACTACAAGCACTACTACTCCAACACTGCTGCACTGACGCATCACACGCCCTGTGCTGCACACACACACACACACACACACACACACACACACACAAAAAAAACAGAAAAAAAGCCATATATATTTACATATTTATGCATTTGGCTGACACTTTTATCCAAAGCGATTTACAGAGCCCTTATTACAGGGACAATCCCCCAGGAGCAACCTGGAGTTACAGTAAGTGCCTTGCTCAAGGACACAATGGTGGTGGCTGTGGGGATCAAACCAACAACTTTCTGCTTAACAGTTTACAGTTAACAGTTTAGTGCTTTATCCCACTACGCCACCGTATATATATATATATATATATATATATATATATATATATGTTCACACAGATTCAAACTGTGAAAATCCCTCTCCACTGCCTCTCCCCGAGAGCCCTCCAAAAAGGTCAGATAGCTGACTGACTTCATATCAAACCCCCTCAGGTTGCCCATCATTCTATCTGACATCTCCTCAAATGCTCCCATGCTGCCCATCTCCGTGCACCGCTATCGAAATGAGGGCGCACCAGCCAACTTCCATCCCCTCAGAATGATCTGTCTACAAATGACACTGGCTAGGACCCAATTTCTTATGTATTTATCCCCTATACTAATGAATGCCCCATTGACTAAAATACAGTCTGGGGCAAAATTAAATTTGTGCACCCAATACTTCACACCAAAAACTAAACCCTGAACCTGAACCCTCAACCAGAATTCTTGGAACTTAACACACCACCAAAAAACATGAGCTGTTTCCCCATCTTCTGATTGGCATCGCCAGCAGGAGAGTGTCTCTTTAAGATCAAGCCTATACAATCTAGAGGGGGTCCAATAGAATCCAATGCAAAATCTTGGTGCGCCCTTGCATCTTTAGATGCAGACTTGATGTTTTGTAGAATCCAAGCCCACACTCCCTCCTGTTTAAATCTTTCTCTCATAATCTCTTTGAGATAAGTTAAAGTTTCATCCCCCTGACTCTGAATTAGCAGGGAGTAATGCACTGATGCCTCATGGCCTATTCCAAAAGCAGCAATCACAGCAATCACAACTTCCAGAGTATCTGCCACTTTAGGTTGGTGTATGCTACTCCCAATAATAGTACAAAGCAGATTTTGCAGCTGTAAATACCTAAAGAATTGAGACCTGGAAATCCCAAAATGTTTAACCAAATTTTCAAAGGATCTCAACACTCCACTCACACTCCTCATATAGGTGACTGAGCGTATTAACCTCCCTGACAGTTCACTCCATCGAGAAGAAAATTACTTATTAATGCATAACTTTGGGTTCAGTCATATTCTTGAGGCAACATTTAAATAAAAGTCAGAATTAAACACTCTGGACACTTTTGCCCATACCGCGTGCAAATGTGTAAATTTAACTTCTCTGGTTAGTTTGATAGAAAGGCTTTGCAATGGGGCAAAATATGGGCAAGAACTTCCTGTTCAATACAAAACCAGGGAGGGGCTCTCTCAGGTGGAAGCGACCAATGAGCCAAGTGTCTGAGAGTGAATGCATAATAATAAAACAAAATCTTGGGTAGGCCTAGCCCACCTTTGTAAATCGGCCTATGCAACATAGTAAAACGTAATCTGGGACATTTACCATTCCAAACGAAGTACTTTGGTATGCTATCAAATTGCTTGAATTAAGAGAGGGGGACATCTATAGGGAGAGATTGTAGTAGGTAGTTGAATTTTAATAATATTACATTTCCCAATCATAGATAAATGTAATGAAGCCCATCTGCCCACAACCTTTTTATTAAAGGGTCAAAATTAACTTTTAATTGATCATACAAATTTGCTGGGAATAAAATACCCAAATACTTAATGTTTAGGCTTCTGGCTGACACCCAGCTGAAAAGCCATTACCTGGCAGTATGCTGTCAGAGTCAAAGCTTCAGATTTAGACCAATTAACTCTGTATCCCTAGAACTTATTAAAGGAATTCATTCTTTGGAGGCAAGGCATCGATCTAGTTGGGTCAGAGACGAATAATAAAATATCATCTGCTTAAAGCAAAAGCTTATGCACCACACCTCCCACCACCCCTGGAAAATCATCCTCCTTTCTTATCACGGCTGCTAATGGTTCCAGAGCAAGACAGAACAGTAATGGGGAAAGAGGGCAACCCTGCTGGGTGCCCCTATCCAGAGTAAAATAATCTGAAATGATTCCATTCGTTTGTACCACCGTGTAACACAGTTCAAGGTCACGGGCAAGGAAGAGGCGAGAAACCGGCTTGACATATAACTTAAAGGTTTAATGGAAAACTCAAAAGACAAACACATAAGACGACGGACATGTCCGTGAACAATCTCTCTCTCTCTTGCATCGCCGTCCGCGAGTGGCCTTTATCCCTCTTGATGGCTTAATTAGCCTAATACGGGACCGGGCGTGCGTAATCACGCCCCGGTCCCGCCCTCCACCGTGCCACACACTGCTATCTATAAAGTAACTTAATTCAACCAATAAAAGTATTCCCGAACCCGTACATTTCCAAAATCTTAAAAAGATAATCCCATTCTAACATATCAAATGCCTTTTAGGCGTCAAGTAAGATGGCAGCGACCAGAGTCTGATCATTCACCACTGACCACATGATATTGATGAAACACCTAATGTTATCAGAAGAGCTACAGTCCCAAATAAGCCCCACCTGATCTATATGTATAAGAGATGTCATAAATTTACTTAATCGGTTAGTCAAATGTTTTTGACAATATTTTATCGTCTAGCTTAATCAGGGAAATTGGATGGTAACACTTACACTCGCTTGGATCCTTGTCCTTTGTAAGAATCAGACCGATCCGGGCTTGCGTCATGGTTGGTGGAAGCTTTCCATTCTTTAATGATTCCATATAAAATTCTAGCAAATGTGGAGCCAATTCTGTAGCATAAGATCGTATGGCAAAGCCATCTGGCCCTGGAGCCTTGCCTGTAGGCAAGGCCTTAATTACCTTGCCAAGCTCCTCCAAGGTTGTATCAGAATCAAGATAATTTTTTTACTCAACTGTAAGTTTAGGGAGTTCTAATGGTTCCACGTTTTTAATATCCTCATCAGTAGACGAAGATGTGGAACTATAGAGATCAAGATAGAATTCTTTAAAAGCATATTAATGGCTGAGGTAAATATTTCACCACCAGTAGTTTTCACTGAGGGAATGGTAGAAAAAGATTCTCTGTTTTATATATCTAGCCAGAAGTTTTCCTGCCTTGTCCCCTGACTCAAAGTATGACCGTCTTGCCCTGAATAGCCAAAACCTCAGTGACAAAATAGTATTATATCTGTATTTCAATCGGGTCAATTCTCTGAGGCCATTAGATGACATTCGGTGCTTCAGCTCTGCCTCAGCACTTTTAATATTCCTTTCCAATTCCACAAGTTCTTATGGATTTTTTGGTTAATGAGGCATACAGTATGATCCGGGCCCTAAGAACCACCTTAAGTGCCTCCCAAGCCACACCCACAGAGGATACTGGGGACCAGTTGGTATCCATATAAACATTGATTTCAGCCTTTAACATTTGTTGGAATAAATAATTTTGCTAAAGGCATACATTAAAGCATCAACTATATGATTTCCTTATCTCCATATGTGGCAACACCTCTAAACACACCAGGGTGTGATCTGAGACTAAAATGTTTCCAATTGAGCAATCAACAACAGATTAAATGAGGGGCTTAGATATAAATAAATAAAAATTCTAGAGTAAATTTTAAGGATTGATGAAAAAACCCTACCAGATGGGTTCGAAAGTCTCCAAATATCTGTAAGCACAAGATTTTTACACATCCTGTAAGGCATCAGTGTTGTTCTAGGAGGCTTGCACACTTTTCTTCACTATGATCAAGGACTGATTCTATCAAAGATTATAGTCTCCTCCCAAGTGGTGCCTGCAGCTTGCAAAATCTTTTCAAGATCTATAAAAAAGCCCTGATCATCAACATTATGTGCTGTAAATATTAGCCAAAGTAAGACTTTGCCCCTGAATTTCTGCTAAATTATCTTTAATCTGTTTGAGACATTTGAATTGTAGATGTTTACTTATCAATGTAATGACTCCCCATCTCCCCTTTTCAGCTTCCTTTTGAGAAAGATTTGTTTCTTGAAGAAACATTTAATTATATTTCTTACACTTAAGAAGAGAAATAACCTTCTTTCTTTTTATGGGGTGCCCCAACCCATTCTCATTCCATGTAGAGAGAGAGACAATCCATTCATATTAACATTTGACATATTAGAAAAAATAGTGTATGTCAAAAACTAAATTATAAAGACAGCATTCCAACATTAGTGCAACAGTCAAACCCCAAATTCCCCAAGAACCAAACAAACAGAAAAAAAGAAAAATGTGTGAATTAACCTTGCACACGATAGCACCAATTGGCTTAATAATCTATAAAACAAACTCCAGACAAGTGGCGAAATAAACACAGAGTGTGTAGATTCATCCACAAAACTGTCCCAAAGGAGTGTTACTCCACAAAACAAACTCCAGCCGCTAGGTAGAACCAGCACACAAAGAAAAAAAGGTGCTCAGTTTTCTCAAACAGTCATGTGAATGTTCAGTGAGTTGGCTGCAGTGTGAGTACCACAAGACAACATAATCACTCCATTGACTTTATGAAGGACATAGCATTCTGTGGGCATGTGAATGTTTTACGGCCATTCTTAGCATCTATTCTCAATTTGGCTGGGAATATCAGTGCAAAAGCGACCTTCCGTTGGTGTAAAAGTTTCTTGCATTCCTTGAATCTATCACATTTCTCTCTTGTTGAATTTTCAAAGTCTAGGAACAACAAAATGCTTGATTTTTCCAAGAAAGCCTTCCTTTACTCCTCACCTCGCATAACACAAGATCTTTATCGGAAGATCTCTGAAATTTGGCCAGAATTGATCGTGGCCTGCCACCCTCCGCTGCTCGCTGAGAAGGAACCCTGTGAGCTCGCTCAATTTCCAGCTTATGGCCTGTTATATCGAGCAGATTCGGAAAGAGCCCGTCCTGGAATTTAACCATATCCTGACCCTCTTCGGCCTCAAGAATTCAGACAATATGGACGTTATTCTGCTGGCTACAGTTTTCCATGTCCTCCAACTTCTCCCAGACATCTTGGATCGCTAGCGGATTAGCAGATATTTCCCTATCCAATGACTCAGATAATCAATCCGTTTCTTGACATCCCCCATTCTTGTAACCACCTCAGAGAATTTCATCTCCATGGAAGTGATTGATCGACATATCACTGCAAGATCCTCTAAGTCAGCAACGATCTTTTTCAGCATTGCTGACATGTTCAACATCTCTTGCCGCATTTCCTGCAACTCTCCAACCAAATCGACTCTCTGGCTTGGGGCCTTCTCGGGGGTGTCAGCTTGAACATGAAAGTGTCTTTTAATGTCTCCAGAGCCCAAGGATTTTAAAGTCTTTCACATACTGTCCTCCTAGAACAGTTATGTAACAGAGTGTATCGAATCTCACCAGTTTATGTCATTAAAAGTGTTAAAAGTAGCAAAGTACGCAGAGCTCGCCATTCAAACGTCCGATCCTCGCGTGGCGTCACGTGACCTTAATATTCATAATATTTATAATATACAAGGCTGTCGAAAAAATAGGAGAGGCCACAGTAATGAAGGGGAACAAAATAACATGTTTATAAAATAAAATAATATTTCAGATAATAATAACAAAAAGAAGATTCAGTGGTTGCTGATCCATGATAGACTAATATCACAATATCTATATCCTTCCTGATTCGTATGATGGCTGCGTGGTCCTATGGTGATTATGCTTGCGTACTATTGTTTGAACAATACCAATAAATGAACGTGGTACCTTGAGGCATCTGGAAATTGCTCCCAATGATGAACCATACTTGCGGAAGTCCATAATTTTTTTCTGAAATCTGATTTTCTGATTTTTTTTATTTTATTTTATTTTAACAAGATGTCATACAAAGAGGCACTGAGTTTGAAGGTAGGCCTTAAAATACATCCACATGTACACCTACAATTCAGTACCCCTCCTATCAGAAGCTAATTGGCTAATTTGGCTAATTTACTTTATTTTCTGGAATTTAACATAGTGTATGTAAACTTCTGACCCACAGGAATTGTGATATAGTCAATTAAAAGTGAAACAATCTGTCTGTAAACAATTGTTGGAAAAATTACTCATGTCATGCACAAAGTAGATGTCCTAAATGACTTGCCAAAACTATAGCTAATATAAAATCCATGGAGTGATTAAAAAATTTGATTTAATGACTTCAACCTAAGTGTATGTAAACTTCTGACTTCAACTGTATTTTGATAAACTGCTCTCACAGAATATCCTGTGGGATAGATAGAATTCAAATTAAGTTCCCCCAAATCTACACTATTACATTAGCCTTAAAGAGTTTTACACATGGGAGAGATTATATTAATATAATTTCAAATGAAAGAGATAGCTAACATGGTCAAGCTAGTAGCTACGTAAGTGTAGCTTGGTAACCTAGATAACCAAATACTAGTCAAGAGAACCATATTAAGAAATCTAGCCAGATACTTATAGCCATTGAGCCTATTGGTAGTGTACAGACTAAAAAAATATATTTCAGAAAGCAGTGGTGATATCTCCGGGTCAGCAAAGCCTTCTCTGCTGGCGTACCAAGCCTAAAAAATTACATATTTTGTCATCCTTTCTTCTCATTGACCTTTTTGCCTACGTATTTTCAATCAATTTCCACTCCTGATTCATCTACAAACGAATAGCAAGAAACAAAATGTTAATCCAGTCAGAATTTATTCCTCGATGCTTACAAGCAAAGAGTGACTGTTTCACTAATAGCATTCCCGAAGCCATGCTCCTTAGCCGAAGCAGCGCGTGAGTCTGAGCTCCACCCCATCAGGCCTTCAGAATTTCTGCAGAATCCCTCAACACTGCAGTGAATAGGCATCTAAAGTCAGATTGTCAGATTCATCAGCCAATCAGATTGATTTATTTGTTTTTGTTGCTTATGGTCTTTAGGATATTTCCCAGTCCAGGCCTTCTAGCTGGCCTTGAGTGGCAATAATGCGAAATAATGCAAATTAAGTGATGTACATAATTTGAAAGTGAAGAGCGCAAGATCTTGCTGATGAGTCGGCTGTTATCACTGCTGTTATTGCCGTTGAGAAAGAGATCCTTATGGATTTAAAAACCTGTGATGTTCTGTATGATCGAGCGATTGATACGTAAATTAGGCTGCTTGAGCATTCAGTGTCGGATCATGTTTTGAAAGTATCCATTTAACCATTTAGTATCATATAGTATCCATTTAGTACTATAATGGAGCACCTGAACAAAGCTTCCAGGAATAAAAATTTGATGCTTTGCACATGGCGAGCAGTTTTCACAGATTATCACGCTCATCCAGTGGCACAAGGTTCTACCAAAAGTGGCTAAAAGGTCAGGGGTGAGGGGAGGAGGTCGTATTCTAGATGTCCTAATCTCAGGATTATCATATAGTTCATCCCCAGAATTAAACAATAATGTAAGTATATCAGTCTTTTAGCAAGTGACTGAGTGGATGGAGACACCAGTGCCAGCTCCAACACAGGGTCTGTCTGCATTGTGTTAGGTCTCCATTGTTACACCATCACTCTCTCTCACACACACACATACACACACACACACACACACACACACACGCACACACTCACTCACTCACTCACTCTCTCTCTCTCTCTCTCTCTCTCTCTCTCTCACACACACACACACACACACACACACACACACACACACTCAAACATATAGCCTAGATATGAGCAGCCACAGCTGTCTGTCTATTTTAGCCCCCGCCTTCACTAGAACAATAGCCAGCAGCTCACATAAACCTTTTAATCTTAGAAAGCGCTCAGGCTCCAGAATAGCCCAGCAATTCTGGCACAGTCATTTAGCCACCACACAGTAAGCACAGAGAGGACGGGCAGAGTTAACAAGGCCTTGAGTCAACACTGACTTCAAAACTCCCAGATACCTGATTCCAGTCTGGATGCAATTACATTTTGTGAAACGGATAGTTCAGACTCTAAATTCTGATTGGAAGAGCCACCTTTGAAGCCATTATGAAATAGCGAATACACACACACGTGACCACACATCAGTTGAATTCTATATTAATGCACATAGCAGCTTTGTTGCTTAAAGGAATATTTCGGGTTCAAAGTTCAATACAATTTAAGCTCAATTAACAGCATTTGTGGCATTATGTTTATACAATGTTACAACAATTTTTACTCGTCTCTCCTTTTCTTAATAAAAAAGCAAAAATCACGATTACAGTGAGGCACTTCCAATGGAAGTAAATGGGGCAGTCAATAAATATAAAAAATACACACAATTTCAAAAGTAAAGCCACAAGACAAAAATGTTCATGTTAACAATTTTAGTGAGATAAAATTGCTTGCTAACAGTTTCTGCATGTCAGGGTTGTATGTGGTTTTGTTCTTGTCTTTTACTTTGATATATGTATTCCATGCCATGTTTGTTCCTGTTTCCTAGTCATGTGATCTTTTCATGTGTTTCCCATGTTCATGTGTCTTGTCCCCATTGGTTCATTGTTTCATTGGGTCGTTAGCAGTCTAGATAGCTTGTTATCAGTTCTGTCTTGTCATTGGTTATCATTGTCTTGCGTTCTCCCAAGTCTAAGTATTAAGCCCTCATGTTTCCCATTGTCCATTGTTGAGTTTTGTGAATGTATTGTTGTTGGTGTACAGTTTTTCAAGTCAAGTCGTTCATATTTGTTCTCATGATTGGATTCATGTTTTGGAATACGTTACAGAATACTTGACCCACCAAGATGAACCCAGCGGTTCAGGAAAATTTTTAAATTGAAGAATATGTTGAACATTTTTTGCTCTGGCCTGCAGGGTCGATTTGAATGAGATTGCCCTCAAGGACTGTTTTCACATTGGACTGAATGAGCCAATCTCTTCCCTGGTGCCAGGCGGTCCGAATACCCACTGCCTGGCTCAGTATTTTGACCTTGCCCTACTAATATGTGGTTCATCTTTCAGTGTGGGGGAGGTGGATGCCAAGGCAAAGTCCCATGTCATGGCTGCCAAGCCAGAGTCCCACCTTCTGCCCCTGATCCTACTCCATGCCATGTCACAGCCGCTCTTGAGCCTGCTAAATGCTATGTCAGAGCCGCGCCTGAGCCTGCTAAATGCCATGTCACAGCCATGCCTGAGCCTGCTAAATGCCATGTCACAGCCGTGCCTGAGCCTGCTCCATGCCGTGTCACATCTGCTCATGAGACTGCTCCATGCCATGTCACATCTGCTCATGAGTCAGCTCCATGCCATGTCACAGCCAATCTTCAGTCTGCTCCTCTGACTCACCTCTGCTGAACGAGCATCTGCCACCATCAACAAACCAGCGTTGCAAGCCTGTTCTGTCCCAGAGCCATCGTTACAAACCTTGTCCGTCCCAGAGCCATCTCTCACTGGGCTATTTAACTTGGAATTGGTTCCTGCCCTAGTGCCCACCCTGAGTTCTCCAGATCAGCCAGTTCCCCCAAGCCACCAGCTCGATCATTGCTCTCTGAGATATCCCAGACAAGGAGAACATTCAAACCGCCAACTCCGCCTAGACCCTCTGAGCCCTGGACTCTGCCTTGACCTGTTGATCCCTCGACATCACCTCTGCTCTGTGTTCCCTCGGCTCCACCTCAGTCCTTCAGCTTGTCGTCTTTGTGTTTCCCATGTTCTTGTGTCTTGTCCCCATTGGTTCATTGTTTCATTGGGATGTTAGCAGTCTAGTTATCTTGTTATCAGTTCTGTCTTGTCATTGTTTGTCATTGTTTATCATGTTTTGCCATTGTCGAGTATTGTGAATGGATCGTTGTTGGTGTACAGCTTTCCATGTTAACTTTATAGTCAAGCTATGTCAAGTCATGTCAAGTTTAGTCAAGTTGTTTATGTTTGTTCTCACATTTAGATTCATGTTTTGGAATACACCTTTTAAATAAACTACACTTGGGTTTGTCGCACTTCATCGTCTCTTCATTTAACTTGTTGCCAGCCTACATTACACTGCGTAAAGTTATATCCAATTTTACAACTTTGTTGCCATGATGATGTAACACCATAAAATATAAAACCATAAAGGCCAAAATTATACTTGGCACGTCTGTGTTGCTGATCGCTCCACGCACCATGTGCATGCTGTAAATATAGTCATAATCCTGTCTTCACGGTCTGGCTGCACAGCGGCCAGATTTTCTAGACTTGCGCACATGGTCATCATCTGTGCACATTGTCGCTGCATGTGCCGACATTTAGGCCAATTAACTATATTACTAGCTTTTGATTGTTTCTTCTAAATGTAATTATTTTCTGAACCCTAATATCTTCATTTGCCCAGCATGATAAAATCCCTATAATGCACAGAATATTGCTTATTACTTTAGTGTAACCTACTTTCTTAAAATGTTAAAATGCTATAAACTTACAGTGATTCAAATAAGCAAAACAAGACCTGGTGACCTTGTGTACATGCTCATAACCTCAATTTATCTTTCCATCTGTCTCATTCTATCTTAACATTATTAGCATATGCATTTTATTTTATATCAAGAATTTAAATAGTACATATACTCTACAATTAAAATTCTCAGCCCCACTTCAATACACCTGCGCATGTCCACACTCATTTTCTGTCTCCTACAAACCCTGGTAACCTTGATCACAGTAAGTAAGATGACAGATCTAAGTGGGAAGTGAATATGAGTTAATTCATTCTTTGGCAGTCTTCCATAGATACTGCTATATGAAATGCCTCTTAACAATGAAACACATTTCACACAGGCATGACTTCAAAGACCCAGGGATTGATGGAAACCTCAACATGGCTCACTCAAAAAGCCCACAGTAGACATAGCCAACACTTGTGCACCACAACAACTGCTGGAGAAAACCTCATTGTATCATATTTTCTGTACCATAACATCACCGAACACAATTGCAAAAATAATTATTGTTTTCAAACAGTTCTCCATACCACAGGTTTCCTGTCCTCCTTTGGTTTGACAAATAGTTTGCTCCGACCCAAAATTGTGCCATTGGTTGTGCCAATGTCGCTGTGTCAGGTTGGGATGCTAAAACGGAGGAATGCTGTGAAAGTGTCACAGCGTCACTTCTTTTTTTTTTAGGGAAACAAACTTCAAATAGCTTCCTTATATTGGTCTCTGTAAATCTATATTAAGCTAGGATGGGAGAAGGTATTTCAAGATTTCAGCTTTAAAGGGATAGCTCACCCTAAAATGAAAATGTTCTCATAATTAACTCACCCCCATGCCATCTCAGATGTGTATGACTTTCTTTCTTCTGCTGAACACAAATGTATTTTTTTTTAGAGGAATATTTCAGCTCTGTAGGTCCATACAATGGAAGTGAATGGTGACCAAATGTTAGAAATTCCAAAAATCACATAAATCAGCATAAAAGTAATCCATATGACTCCAGTGGTTAATTATATTTGTTCAGAAGCGATATCATAAGTGTGGTTCAGAAATAGATATAAATATTTAAGTCCTTTTTTTACTGTATACCTCTACGTTAACTTTCACAGTTTTTTTCTTTATTTTTGGTGATTCAAATTCTTCATGCATATTGCCGCCTACTGGGTAGGGTGGAGGATTCACAGTAAAAAAAATACTTACATTGTTATCTGTTTTATCTGTTTCTGTATTATTATATTATTGTATTATATATATAGATATTCTTCTAAAAATCTTAGTTTGTGTTCTACAGAAGAAAGAAAGTTATACATATCTGGGAGGCTGAGTAAATGATAAGATAATTTTCATTTTTGGGTGAACTAATCCTTTAACATTAGTTTTTTCTTAACATTTCTACACCACTGATGCTGAAACCTGCCATAGATTTATACAATTTTTTACATAAATAAAAAATCCATATGTGAACTATTATGAACATGATTTTATTATGTAAAGTCACACTAAATTAGTACACCATTTGAGAACAAATCACTTCTCTCCAACTCCCACATTTTGAAAATTAATAATTAGAACCCATTTTATGCAAAGTCTTCATCATTCTCACAGACTGAGGTGAGACATGAAGAGATAAAGTCATAAGCAGTAGACCTGGTGCATATCATATGGCAGCTAATGTCTTAATTATTCTTAGCTTCAGGCATGAATTTTCCAACATTGTATGTCCAACTGGTAGAGGAGCTGACATGACCAAAAGTTTTTCATCAAAAAAGAAGAAGGGAGTTAAATTACTTCTGTTAGCTTGATGCTTTAACTAGAGTCACTCTTGTGTAGACTTACAACCCTGACAAATGGCTAATCTACAATCCCTCTGGGCTGCTCTCTTACTCGAGCCTTTGGGACTCAGACATCTCTGTTTGCACGCAGCTATATTAGCCCATTGTAATGAGAGTCTCGACTGGACAGGGGGAAGAAGGACACGGTGACAGGCTGGTGAACTCAAAAGGTAAGGGTTTCTTTAATTTGTCAGGGAGTGGGGTTAACATATAGGTGAACACAAATAATCGTTATTGTATTTTCTGTAAATAAGGCTGCCAACACTGGACTGGCATCGCACCCCGACTGGCGGTGTTGTGCTCTTTTATGCCGCTCTCCCCGTGCTCACTGAAATTAGAGACAGGTGTTAGACATATTTTAGCTCAGGTGTAAGCGCCCTTACCGCTCCCCCTCTCCGGACGGGCGCTTGACCACTCCCCCGCTGCCACATACCCCCACCGCCCGACTCAGGCCGGGGCGCCATCCGGCCTGCCTACCACTCCCCCCACCATTTCTGGAAAGGAAGTCGGCGACAGCCATCTGCACCCCCGGTCTGTGGACCACCTCGAACTTAAAAGGCTGGAGAGCCAGATACCAACGGGTGATCCGGGCGTTAGCATCCTTCATGTGGTGGAGCCACTGCAGTGGGGCATGATCCGAGCAGAGGGTGAAGGCCCGCCCCAGCAGGTAGTAGCGGAGTGTGAGGACCGCCCACTTGATGGCCAGACACTACTTCTCCACAGTGCTGTACTTTGTTTCCCTCAAGGAGAGCTTCCTACTGATGTACAGCACCGGGCGCTCCTCCCCCTCCACCACCTGCGAGAGTACGACCCCCAGCCCCCTGTCTGAAGCGTCCATCTGTAATAAGAAAGGGAGAGAGAAGTTAGGTGAATACAAGAGTGGCCCCCCACAGAGTGCGGCTTTAATTTGTGTGAACGCCTGTTGGCACTGCTCCGACCACTGGACCGGATCTGGAGCCCCCTTTTTAATGAGGTCAGTCAGCGGACTGGTGACGTCCGAATAATTAGGTACAAACCTCCTGTAGTAGCCAGCCAGCCCCATGAACTGCCTCACCCCCTATTTGGTCTTGGACCTAGGGCAAGTCGCAATCGCCACGGTTTTATCAATTTGGGGACGCACCTGCCCATGACCCAAGTGGAACCCCAGATACCGTACCTCCACACGCCCAATCGCACACTTTTTAGGGTTTGCAGTGAGCCCCGCCCGCCGCAGCGACTTCAGGACCGCCCTCAGATGTTGTATATGCCGCTGCCAGTCATTACAATAGATAATAATATCACCTATGTAGGCAGCGGCGTAAGCAGAGTGTGGCCGGAGGACGCGATCCATCAGACGCTGGAACGTGGCTGGGGCCCTGAACAAACCGAACGGAAGTATCACGAATTGGTGTAATCCGAATGGCATGGTGAAGGCTGTTTTTTCTCAGGAGATTGGTGTCAAGGGGATCTGCCAATAACCCTTTGTTAAATCCAATGTCGAATAAAAGCGAGCAGTACCTAACCGATCGAGCAGTTCATCAACACGGGGCATTGGGTACGTGTCAAATTTAGACACCGCGTTGACTTTTCTGTAATCCACACAGAACCGCACCGACCCGTCACTCTTGGGAACAAGAATGACCGGGCTGGACCAGTCACTGTGGGATTCTTCTATTACCCCCATATCAAGCATGGCATCCAATTCGTCCCGGACAATTTTCTTTCTATGCTCGGGGAGACGATAAGGGCGGCAACGAACAACCACCCCCGGCTCGGTCTCGATATGGTGCTGGATGAGGTTTGTGCGACCCAGTAGGGGAGAAAACACGTCTGCAAACTCCTTTTGCAACCTGGCAACCTCTGCTCGCTGGCACGGGGAGAGGTGGTCTCCACAAATGACCGGGGCATTGAGATCTGGTTTTGGATTTACCTCTGGTCCGAGCTCCGCCCTCTCTGGGACCACCATAGCCAACGACACAGGGACCACCTCCCTCCATAATTTAAGGAGGTTGAGGTGTTAAATTTGACGCGCATTCACCCTATCGGTTCGCTTAACCTCATAATCGAGATCCCCCACTCGTTGTGTGACCTCAAAGGGTCCTTGCCACTTGGCAAGTAATTTGGAGCTCGATGTGGGAAGCAATACAAGAACTTTATCTCCCGGTGCAAACTCCCTCAGCTGCGTTCCCCTGTCGTACAGCCGGCATTGACGTTCTTGGGCTCGGAGCAAATTCTCCTGTGTTAGTTTTCCCAAAGTGTGGAGCTTTGCTCTAAGGTCAAGAACGTATTGAATTTCATTTTTGCTATTCGTAGGTCCTTCCTCCCAGCCTTCTCGTAAGACATCTAAGATGCTGCGCGGGCGTCGCCCGTACAACATCTCAAATGGAGAGAAGCCGGTTGAGGCTTGCGGGACCTCTCGCACTGCAAACAACAGGGGATCGAGCCATCTGTCCCAGTTTTTAGCATCCTCGTGCACGAACTTACGAATCATGTTTTTGAGGGTTCTGTTAAAACGTTCCACTAGGCCATCTGTCTGCGGATGATACACACTAGTGCGAATCGATTTAATGCCCAATAGATCGTAGAGTTCGCAAAGTGTGCGTGACATAAACGTTGTGCCTTGATCGGTGAGGATTTCTTTTGGAATCCCCACCCGGGAGATTATTTTGAAGAGTGCCGTAGCAACACTACGTGCTGAAATGTTGCTTAGAGGCACTGCTTCCGGATATCGCGTTGCGTAATCCACTAGGACTAACACAAAGCGATGTCCGCGTGCTGTCCGCTCTAATGGCCCGACGAGGTCCATTCCAATTCTCTCGAAGGGGACCTCGATCAACGGAAGAGGGCGCAATGGCGCTTTTGGGGTGGCTGGTGGGTTTACCAGCTGGCATTCACGGCACGCTGCACACCACCTGTGGACGTCACCGCTAATGCCCGGCCAATAAAAACGGGCTATTAGTCGGAGAAGTGTTTTTCTTTCCCCTAGATGACCCGCCATGGGATTATAATGAGCCGCCTGGAATAACATTTCCCGGCGGCTCCGTGGAATCAAAAGCTGTGACATATTTTCTTTCGTCTGAGTGTCCTGCGTCACTCTGTACAGCCGGTCATTTATAATTGTAAAATAGGGGTATGCGAGAGCGATGTCTGGCTGAAGACGCTGACCATCGATCATTTTCACCTGATCAAAGGCATGCTTGAGGGTTTCGTCCTGCGACTGCTCCAAAGGGAAATCCTCGTCAGGGAATTCCCTGCGAAGAGGAGGGGTGGAAGCCTCGCCCCTCTCCTCGTCATCCCTATTTGGAGCAGCCGAGGTCGGCCCCGGCTCCACCTCCCCCGCCAAAGCATCGCACATCGCACATCTCCCCATTTTAGTGCAGGACCCATCCATACAAACTCCCCCTAGCACATCTTTAAACGCTGGCCAATCGGTCCCCAAAATCAGAGGATGGGTGAGGCGGGGACTAACCGCTGCCTCCACTCTATGCTTTTTTTCCCGGAATTTCACTAACAAGGTCACCATCGGGTACTTGTGAATATCCCCATGCACACACCTCACCCTCACCCGTTTAGCTGTGCCCAAAGCCCCGGGTTGAACCAAGTGCTGATGGATGGTGGTCTGATTGCAACCGGTATCCAGCAATGCTTGGTGTTTACCCCCCTGGATTCTTACCGGAATCCGGTACGCTCCAGCCCGATCAGGGGCAGCATGCGGGGGATCGGAGACCCGAACCACCGTCCCCACTTCCATCATCGGACACTGATCACGGAAGTGGCCCGGGTCCCCGCACCTCCAACAGGCTGGCCCAGGCGCCACACCCGTACCTGCGTCGGCGGACACCCCACCTGAGGGGGAGAGCGGCTGAATGTTGTTGGGGGGGTGTGCGATGCCACCGTGGGTCTCTGCCAGGCTCCTCGCCTGCAGGGGGCAGGAACGGACCCTGGAAGGAAGACAGCGCGAGAGGGGGGAGGGGGATGGGGAAAGAGCGGAAAAAAACACAGGGGGAGGGGAGGGAGAGAGAGAGAGAGGGGGCTTATCCGCCCTCGGGATCGCCACCATGTGGTCCTCCGCGAGCTGCACGGCTGCCTCCAGCGACATCGGGCGGTGGCACTGGACCCACTCCGCCGTTCTCTTGGGCAATGGCTGGATGAATTGCTCCAGCACCACCTGATCGATGAGACCCTCGACGTCGCAGTCCCCCACTAGCAGCCACTTCCGGCAGGCATCACGGAGCCGCTGAGCAAACGCGAACGGGCGGTCGGCTTTGTCCAGCTTCATGGCCCGGAAGAGTTGCCGATTTTCTTTGGGGCTCCGACCAACCCATTGCATAATGGCTCTCCTCAAGTCGGGGTAGGCCAGGAGGTTCGTTGCCGGCAGTTGTTGAGCCACGAGTTGGGCTTCCCCGGACAAAAGAGGTACGAGGCGGGCTGCCCATTGATCGCGTGGCCAGGCCCAGATCTCAGCGGTACGCTCGAATAAATCTAGGAAGGCCTCTGGGTCGTCCGTTGCCCCCATCTTCTGTAACATGGGAGGGGGCAACGGGGAATGATTGTCCGGGGTCACGGCTGTGGCGGGAGCGACCTCCCGGCTGAGGAGGCTCCGGATAGCATGTCGGTCCTCTGCTTGAGCCCGCATGATTTCAAAGAACCGTCGATCTTGGTCCTCTCAGAGCTCAAGCAGGGAGTGCTGGTGGCTTTGGTGTAACGCAGCGAGGGACTGGAGGACTTCGGTCAGCTGGGAGGACTCTACGGGACGACCTTCCATGTCTCTTGTCCCGGATTTCGGCACCAGTGTAATGAGAGTCTCGACTGGACTGGGAGAAGAAGGACACGGTGAGAGGCTGGTGAACTCAAAAGGTAAGGGTTTCTTTAATTTGTCAGGGAGCGGGGTTAACATATAGGTGAACACAAATAATCGTTATTGTATTTTCTTTAAATAAGGCTGCCAACACTGGACTGGCATCGCGCCCCGACTGGCGATGTTGTGGCTCTTTTATGCCACTCTCCCCGTGCTCACTGAAATTAGAGACAGGTGTTAGACATATTTTAGCTCAGGTGTAAGCGCCCTTACCGCTCCCCCTCTCCGGACGGGCGCTTGACCACGCCCCCGCTGCCACACCCATGAAGTCGTAGATGTAGCCAGAGTTGTTTCACTGTTTAAGCAAATACACGCACATTTACGCACATGCAAAGGCACACTCATCAATCAACCAATACACTTGAATGTTATTACAGACTACTGTATAACATCGACAACCAAGGTGGCTGGCACAACGAAAACATAAAGATGGGTATGAATCCAATGTAATAGAAACTAAACAAGGCAGTTTCACACAACACGGGACCTGACAACTGGTAAAATTGCATTTGGCATTTGTGCAGCCAAGATGGTGCTCGCATTGCGGTTTCATCATGGTTAAAAGCTTAAAATCAAGGACTAAATTGAGTCAAGTCACCCACATCATGTCTCTCACAGTTTACTAAAAACAGTACGTATATCGAAATAGAAATACAATTAATATTGGATATTATGTATTTTTAGGCGTAACGTATCTACACATGTTGCTTTAGCCATCCTAGAATTATTGGTACTATTATTATTGTTGACATTATAATTATTGCTGTTTAAATAAATTATAATGCTACATTATAACTAAAGTTACAAATATCTTGAAAATGCTTTATTTCCATTAAATTAAAAGTAGCAAACATTTTCATTTAGTAAATTGTTGCAATTTTGTTATCAATTTACTTCCTTTTTATCATTAAGTTACTTACAATCATGTTTCAATTTTCAAGAACCACCACAAATAAATAAGTAATAAATAAGTAGGCAATGGTGTAACGTTGCTGGCAAGGATGAAGACGATGATGATGAGACAAACACAAGTGCAGTGTATTAAACAAAAGTGAGATCCAAAAACACTAACTAGAAACATGAAACAAAAACATGAGCATGACTAACCTAGACTTGACTTGACACAAACAAAACATGACTTGACTAAATCTTGGCTTGGCTTGGCTTCAACAAAATAACAACAAAGTTACATTAACAATACTCCACAAAGGACAATGGCAAACATGAGGGCTAAAATGCGTTGACATGGGTAACAAGTTAACAAGACCACCAATGAAAATACAAGACTGAAAACAATATAAAAAGACAATGAAACATGAACCAATAACAAGACAAGACTAATAAACAAAGGAACCAATGAGAAAAAAATACATGAAACATGGGGGAACAGAATAATCACATGACTAGACAAGGAAGTGAACAAATTTCAAAATGAAGGACCTGAAGACATGAAAAGGACTAACTTTTCAAAATAAAAGACAAAAAACAGGAACCAACAGAATAAACATGACATATCCCCTCCTCTAAGGTGCGGCTCCCAACACCCTAACACTTGAACAAAAACAGAATAAACATGACATAAGTCCAGTGTTCTGTTGGGACCTGTGGTGGGGCTGTCTTGAGGCGTGGGCCGTGGCGAGATAGGGCGTGGGGCGTGGGATCAAGGCGAAGTCCGGGGTGGGAGGGGTGGAGCCTGGACCGTGGAGCAGAGGCGGGCCTGGACTGTGGTGTAGAGGCGGGTCAGAACCGTGGAGCAGAGGCGGGCCTGGACAGTGGCGCAGAGGCGCGGCTGGACCGCGGAGCAGAGGCGGGCCTGGACCGTGGAGCAGAGATTTGCTTATGACATGGAGCAGTCTGGGGTTCCACTGAAACATGGTGTGGAGCAGACTGAAGCTTGGCTGTGACATGGCATGGAGCAGTTTGGAGCTTGGCTGAGACATGGCATGGAGTAGAATGAGTTTCGGCAGTGACATGGCATGGAGCAGCCTGGGGTGTGACTGTGACATGGCATGAAGCAGGCTGACTCTGGCGTAGCCAGGCACCTTCATGCAATGGTAAAAGAACTCCATCAAAATATTGCTGCTTTTTGGCATTAAAAAGTCACAATAAAAGTGATAAATGTCTCGACGAGAAAAAAAGTCATAACCGTTGTGAATTCAGGGGCATAGAACTATCTGAAAAGTGGCTTCTGATTAGGCTGCCACCCAATGTCATATATCACCCAATGTATATGCTGGCTATTGTGTAATACAGGGGTCGGCAACCTATGACACTCCTGCCAGCATTGGCACAGGTAATCATTGGCATGTCAGCAATGGCGAGAGAGTAGTAGACT
Organism: Moxostoma hubbsi; assembly: GCA_032164185.1. NCBI lineage: Eukaryota > Metazoa > Chordata > Actinopteri > Cypriniformes > Catostomidae > Moxostoma > Moxostoma hubbsi. The sequence continues at coordinate 67,247,919 of JAVLUX010000001.1, forward strand.
ATATATAAATTCCGCACCTGCATTCCAATCTACATCTTGATGTAAATCCTTCCTCATGATTACACAGCGTGTTTTCATCAGCTGAATGGGAATCTAAACACTATTAATGTGTGACGAGACTCGCGCTGCGCGTGCAAGCCATTCGCACATCACGAGCCAGCAGCACTTCTCTTTCGATTAATTTCGATTAAATGCGCCCGCTTTGCTTCGGTCAGACTGCGCGGATGACAGCCTACATTCCGTGTTTCATTAGTTTATTTTTGCTTTCAGAACAACGCGTTATGTAGGCCTAATAAGTAAAACACCACTATTAATCCTTCATCGGCACAGCCATTGACTAGGAAAATAAAAAAATGGCACTCCATGTCAAAAAGGTTGCAGATCCCTGGTGTGATATCTTGCGTCAAATTTGTGCATTATATAATTTAGTGCCTTGCAGATATAACTTTCTAGATAAAATGTCTCATATTTCCGCTTTGAAGTATTTTAATGTTACACTATAAACATGACAATATACTTTTCTTTCAGTTTTATGAAAAACTGCCGTGTCTGCAACACCCGGATAATGAGTCTTAAAGCTGAGGCGTCTTATTGACTGACTATTTTCAAAGCATTGATGAGCTGCTCAAAATACATTCTTTTACAGCATTTGTCCACCATTCACAACATTCAACCATGCACAATAAAATATTAGGATATTTTTGGGCAGTGATTTTTATATATATATATATATATATATATATATATAATTTAATTATACACTATAAATTAATGTATTATTCGATGACAGAGTTTGTGTATGAAGCTAAACTTCATGTTACCAGCTGAATTATGACGCTGTTATTATAAATGGTATTTATGCACATCTTTTTTAAGCCTTCATCTCTGACACATTTAAATGACAATTCTGTTAAATGTATGACTCAAAATTATTCTCCATGTTTTTGCTGCTAAAGAAGAGCTCAATGAAATTTGAATGATGACATATCAGCGGACTTTTCCAGTGTTATTGGATGTAGCATTTGCCGTCAAATCGTGAAGCGTATATTCTCAGCGAGTGCTAATAACTACTGTGTTGACTCATTTGAATGTAGGCATACTGTATTTTCCCAGATCAGTCGGCAGATAGAGAAAACTCATTCAGAATGAAATCTCAGTATAGACGATTATTTCTTTAGTTAGGGATAATTTTAAATAAAACGAAATTAATTTGACAAATTGAAAATAAAGTAGAAATAAAACCTCAATTAAATTTCAAAACATAACCTTGGTTGTAATGACTAACGCAGCTTTCACTTTTTTTAATATATGTTTGAGTGGAGGGGAACATGCAATACATAACTGAAATGCCAACAGAACACAGTCAGACAGTTTTGTCCTCACACACCTGCATAAAGCAAATACTTTTTTTCTGAAACAACTTTGAAGTCTGTACAGCATACTAATCATAAAATGTATATATGAAATGAGGTTTTTGTTCATTTATATTGACTAACTGTTTTTCGTAGTTGTGAAGTTTAAAATTAGCTTATTGATGTTGAGTTTAGTGTTACAATTTTAATTCAGATTCATGAACAGATTCATTCGGACTCGAACCCAACACTAAATTTCTTGTAATTAAATAATTCTTTCATTGAAAAAAGTAAAGAAAGGGATTGCTCCCTTTTTTTCTTTCTTTTTTCAGTAATTTAATTTACTTCTGATGTAATTGCATTAAATACTGTATAGACTATAGAACAATTCTATATAAAACAATAGTGAATTAAAAATCGAAATTTAACGTCTAATGTTAAAATATATGGATTCTCATTTAACGCTGCCCCCTTAAATTCTTTGGTCAGATCATGAATAATTTATTTGATTTTATATTATTCATTTGAAAGAATTAAAAGAACAATATCATGTCATTGTATTTTTCCTCTGCTTGAGGTTGATCATGGTTTTTAGAAAGTATTAGTAATAAGTAAAGCAATTAATGTTCAGACAGAGTAATTAGTACAGTAATGTAATTACACTGTAGAAGATGTAATTAGTAGTTAGTAATTAATTACTTTTTTTAGAGTAACTTACCCAACACTGGCAAGCATCTTCTGTGTTACCACAATTAACCACAAGGATTTACAACATAAGATTTGTACACACATTTTCACACTAAATAAAATTAGAATAATTTTTAGCCACTCTAATGGACTGTGCTCATAGGAGTGAACCATAATAATAATCTTATGACCAAATAATAATCATTAATATGTAGATTATAGATTGACTAGTGGGGAAGAAATATTCCAAAATATGCCAATTTAAGGCAAAGTCATATATATATATATATATATATATATATATATATATATATATATATATATATATATATATATATATATATATATATATATATATATATATATATATAACATTGGCCACAATGCTGGAAGCTACAAGTGTACGAGGTGAAATGACCTAAACAATTAGAAGCTCTGAAATGGTATGTGAGATCACGTGAGTGTGTTAACTCAAACAAGAATCAGTGTATGTCTGAGGAATTAAAAGTTACGGCAGAGGAACCAGCTTTGCCTTTGAAACCATATGCACAGATGGCAGAGATTCGGAATAAAAGGAGACGTCGCTCCACATCTTTATTCATTTTCAGACCTCATCCAGTCCTATTTATTACTTGCAACAAAAGTCACAAAACAACTCTTCTTTAATTATGTGGGTAACAGATTGCTCGTTTTTGCTAAATTATTCAATAAAAATTATTGGAGCACGAGTTACATGCTACTGCCATCTATAGGACAAGAGAAATGTATTGATTTAATTTGGTGGCCATTGAAAAGTCAATAATTTTTACACGACCTACTGTCATACTTACAGAAAATTCATTAACCCGCATAAAAAAACATAAAAAATTAAGAGTATTTTTCGTTCAATACAAGTTAAGCTCTATCAACAGCATTAGTGGCATAATGATAAATACCACATAATAATAATAATAATAATTCTTATTATTATAATTATAATTATAATACATTATTATTATTTTATCGTCCCTCCTTAAAAAAAAGCTAAAATTTAGGTTATCTGTGAGGCACATACAATGGGTTTAAAGGCAGACATGTGAAGCTTCTGTTGCATTATTTGAGCAGTAAAGTTGTTAAATTCACAAATGTTTACAGTCATTTTAGGATTTTAGGTTTTGTTGACATTATCGTCATGGAAAAGTAGGCTAGTTGTAAAATTGCCTTGGCTATAACTTTAACCAGAAGAAATGAGTAAGCAATTATATGGTTGGTTAATTCCAAATGTCAGCGTTTTAGTCTTGTAACAATAACTCGATTAACTAATAAACTTTTACAGCAACAATGGTTAATATTATAATGTAGAGCAGTTGTTCGTCAAGGACTAGTATTTTGAAAAATACTTGAAAGTGTAGTGATTATAGTGGCACTAGTTGCAGACAAGCTCGTAACATTCTAAATATTCCTCACTTATCTAAACGTGTCATTGACCCCATAAGCTGCTAATTTATCGCTCGTCCTGTAATGGCAGAACAGATCACGAGAGAAGATGCATTAGCACGGGAAGGTTACAGACATGCTTGTCACATTATGCTATATGGAGAATCTAGTGCCAAACTCTTCGGGAAAATCCCAATCAAACATATAGTACTGGTAAGAAAGAGTTGTCTTGCTGTGAACTGCACACCTTTTTATTTTTCTTTGAAGAGTGCGACTACGACAGGTGCACTGGTGAAGTTAAAAAGAGTCAATGCAAATGAATTCCCTGAACAAATTAACCTGATTCCTCGATTACTTTCATTCAGATGCAGATGCGCTTTGATGGGTTGCTAGGCTTCCCAGGGGGGTGAGTCCAGTTTTGTGCACAAATGAATCAAACTTTAAGGTTAAAGAGTGTAATTTTATGAAATGTTAAAAGCTGGGACAGTGTGGAAAATGCTAATAAAAAGATAAAGGAGTGATTTGTCAATTCTATTCACCCTGTGCTATATTGAATGCACCACAAGAACACTTTTAATTTTATTTTTATAAACTCATTACAAATCATATTATTTGCAACACGCTCCAAAAAGATGGAACAGTCGATACACTGTATAACATCACCATTTCTTTCAATAACACTTAAGCATTTGGGCACTAAGACACAAGTTTAAGTTTAGCAAGCATAATTTACCCCAATTCATCCATGCTGCAGTTCTTCAGCTGCACAGTTGTATGTGGTGGACAGGGCCTTCATTGCTGTAATGTACGCTTTATAATGTGCCACACATTCTCAATTGGAGACTGATCAGGACTGCAGGTAGGCCAATCCAGCAACTGCACTCTGCTTGATGAAGCCATGCACTTGTAATCTGGGCAGTATGTGGTTTGGTGTTGTCATGCTGGAAAATGCAGGGATGTCCCTGGAAAAGATTGAGACTGGATGGCAGTATTTATTGCTCCAAAATGTGTACATACAATTGAAGTTAGAAATTTTCACATTAGCCAAATACATTTAAACTCAGTTATTCACAATTCCTGACATTTAATCATAGAAAACTTTCACTGTCTTAGGTCAGTTAGGATCACTACTTTATTTTAAGAATGCAAAATGTCAGAATAATAGTAGAGAGAATTATTTATTTCAGCTTTTATTTCTTTCATCACATTCCCAGTGGGTCGGAAGTTGACATACACTTTGTTAGTATTTGGTAGCATAGTCCTTAAATTGTTTAACTTGGGTCAAACTTTTTGGGAAGCCTTCCACTAGCTTCTCACAATAAGTTGCTGGAATTTTGGCCCATTCCTCCAGACAGAACTGGTGTAACTTAGTCAGATTTGTAGGCCTCCATGCTGGATTGAGGTCAGGGCTTTGTGATGGCTTCTCCAATACCTTGACTTTGTTTTCCTTAAGCCATTTTGTCACAACTTTGGAGGTGTGCTTAGGGTCGTTGTCCATTTTTGAAGTCCCATTTGCGACCATACTTTAACTTCCTGGCTGATGCTTCAATATATCCACATAATTTTTCTTCCTCATGATGCCATCTATTTTGTGAAGTGCACCAGTCCCTCCTGCACCAAAGCACTTCCACAACCTGATGCTGCCACCCCGATACTTCACAGTTGGGATGGTGTTCTTGGCTCGCAAGCCTCACACTTTTTCCTCCAAACACGATGGTCATTATGGCCAAACAGTTCAAGATTTGTTTCATCAGACCAGAGGACATTTCTCCAAAAAATAAGATCTTTGTCCCCATGTGGACTTGCAAACTACTGCGAGTGCTGTGAAGACAAAATCTATTTATATTCTAAATATATTATATGCTGCTTCTCGGGTGAATGCATCTTTATTTGAAAGGATTTTTAGATATTTTAAAATATTTGTATTTTTATTATTATATTCAACATTCTCCGATTAAAAAAAAATAAAAATATTCTGCAGTATAGCTGCTGAAGTAAATGGGTGTTGTTTTAAAGGAGTTTTAGATATTTATATTGGAAAACAAGCCAAAACAAATCAAAAACATATATTGTTGCAGTGTATAATGGGGCAAAGACTACCCTCTCTCACCTTTTTGTTCACTTCAATCCATCTTTAACTCACAAAAATCAAACTCTCTCTTATTAATAAAGTTGCGTAATGCCAATTTTCTTCACGATAAGAAATGCAGAGTGACATATATTATGATTCAACAAGTAGCGAGTCATTACATTATAATCTAGCCGCAGCAAGCATGCGCACTCAAGGGATGAGCATCCCCGTGACAGAGTGTGTATCAGTCGGGAGCAGTTTAAATTTCTCCCCCTTAGATCGGGACATTCGCGCAACTGTATTATTTAGCATAATATTCGACTGTACATTTTTGTCGTCAATTTTTTTTATTGTTGACGTTGTCGATTACGGCGACAAATAGTTTCAGCCCTAGTCGATATAGGACTCGTTTTACTGTGGATATAGATACTTGTCTACATGTTTCCTCCCGCATCTTCACAATGTCTTTTGTGGTTGTTCAGGGATTGATTTCCACTTTTCGCCCCAAAATATGTTCTTCTGTAGGAGACAGAATGCATCTTCTTCCTGAGCGGTATGATGGCTCTGTGGTCCCATGGTGTTTATACTTGCATAGTATTGTGCTGTGTGTTACAGATGAACGTGATACTTTAGGCATTTGGAAATTGCTCCCAAGGATGAACCAAACTTGTGGAGGTCCACAATTTGTTTTCTGAGGTCTTGGCTGATTTCTTTTGATTTTCCCATGATGTCAAGCAAAGAGGCACTGAGTTTGAAGGTAGGCCTTAAAATGCATCCACAGTTACACCTCCCAATTCAGTACACCTACTATCAGAAGCTAATTGTCTAAAGGCTTGACATATTTTTTGGGAATTTTCAAAGCTGCTTAAAGGCACAGTTAACTTGGTGTATGAAAAGTTCTGACCCAGTGGAATGGAAATGTGATTATAGTCCATTAAAAGTGAAACAATCTGTTCAATTGTTGGAAAAATGACTTGTCTTGCACAAAGTAGATGTCCTAAATTACTTGTCAAAACAGTAGTTTGCTGATATGAAATCAGTGGAGTGGTTAAAAAAGAGTCTATGTAAACTTCTGACTTCAACTGTATATTTCTGCATTAATGGTGCTCTCACGTTACCCATGCCATGGTCACCCCCATTCCATGACAGACACTGACTTTTTGACCTGACACTGATAACAGCTTGGATGGCACTTTCCCTCCTTGGAGAGCTCAATGGCAGCTTTTTCCCAAAATTTGAAAAGTGGACTCGTCACTGGACCACACAACACTATTCCACTGTTCTATTTTCCATCTCAGATGAGACCAAACTCAGTGAAGTCGGTGGAGCTTCTTGACAGTGTTGATTAATGGCTTCTGCTTTTCATAGTAAAGCGTTAACTTGCATCTGTGGATGCAGCAGTGAATGCTGTTGACTGACAAATGTTTATCCTTTAAGTATTCCCGAGCCCATGTTATGATATCATTATAGACTAATGACGTTTTTTTAAGACCGTTAAGTCAGAGATAGATCACACAACTATCAGATGTGGGTTTCCAGCAGGACATCACCAAACAATATACTGCTCGGTTTGCAAGTTTATAGCTGCGTAGGCAGAGAGTGCGGATTCTAGATTGTCGTGCCTGCAGTCCTGATCCGTCTCCAATTGAGAATGTGTTGTGTATTATGAAGTGCAAAATACGGCAACGAAGGCCCTGTACAATTGTGCATCTAAAACGTGCACTTTGAAACCCGTTTTCAAAAGACTTCAGGCCCCAAAACGCCATTGATTTGTAAACAAACATCCAAAAAGAATTCAGAAAACGTTGTCATGTAAACGGCCCCTAAGTGTTATTAGACGAAATGATGATGTTAAACATTGATAAACACTCAACTGTCCCAGCTTTTTTGGAGTGTGTTGCTATCATCTTTGAAATGAGGGTGTATGTATGTGTGTATGTGTATATGTAGGTTTATTTCCAATAAAAATCTAAACCCTTTTCACATGGAACACAGAAGTAAACTATAGTGGGGTCATTTTTTAAAGTGGTGAATGAGAGACCACAGTAAAAAATATTTTTGCTGTCCCATTTGCTCCATCAGCAAAAGAAAAACAAAACTCTCAAGTTTCCACAGCTTTCGAAAAGAGGCAAAATAGAGAGCTGTAGAATACGGCAGACATAAGAGAAAAAGATACCAAATTTACTGTCACTCCCTCAGCAACTTTATTTAAAATCCCATAGCAGCAGTGTTGACTGATTGAGGTGCTTTTTTTTTTTTTTATATAAATAAAGGCCAGTGTAATATAACAAAGAGGAGCCTAATAGTTATTAGTAGCCTAAATTACTAATAAAAGTTTTATTCTGCTTAATAAGACAGAAACGCTAAAAGGGTCCATATGTTTAAGCATCTTGACCAGCCAGGTACACTGTAAATATGGGCTCAACCAATGGCGTGAGGTTGGGGCAGGACTATCTGTTTGATTGAATAATGGTATGTAGACAGGAGGAGTGGGATGGAATCTTGTTTGAAAATGATGATAATTCTTGCAGTGTCACTAGAGGCCCAGAAATTGCTCACTTCACCTTTAATAAAACAGCATTTGTGAAGCTGTCAGTATTAAGTGCTGAGTCTTTATTTCGGGTGTTATCTATAGATTGGTGAACCCGTCCGAAGAAACTTTGGAGGTGGGGCTAAGCAGAGAGCTTGATGAGGAGGTGGGCGTGGCTGTGCCGGTGGGCATGGACAATCACATCTCCTCCTGCCTTTCCACATCCTGCCCTCGACTAATCACACATTTCTATATCAAGAAGATGACAGAATCAGAGCTGAGAGACCTAGAGAGAGCTGCTGTTGCTACTGCCACAGATCATGGTTTAGAGGTAGAACCAGTGCGAGATTGTTTCTTTTCACCTATAGGTGTAAGAATTTACATTTAGTCGTTTATCAGATTTTTAGCTTTTATCCGAACTGACTTACAAATATGCAGACAATGGGGTTCAAAAATGGTGATTCCCCCATTGAAAATGTGGGATTCAAAAGCTAATTTAAACCTGGAAATAAACAGCTTCCTGATTATCTTCTTTTTTGCTTCTGTCTCCAGGTGTTGGGTATGGTCCGAGTACCACTCTACTTCCTGAGGAACGGAGGTGGTCTTCCCAATTTCCTTTCACACTCATTCATCAGTAACTCTCGGGCCCAACTGCTCTCTGCCCTACAACACTGTGGGCTGCTGTCCCAGGGGGAGCTGGAGAAGGCTGTGAAACAGGCTGAGCAGATGAGATGCACACACAGCGCTGATCCGCACTGACATTAGTTTACACAGCGGTGCCTTTTAACCCCAGAACCATAACAGTCACAGTAACCCAGCTCCCAATGCCAAGAGGAAATCCCCATTGTCTTTACCTTAAACTCAGCCCCTATTTTAGCTTTGTACAGTGTGTTGCAAAGGATCTCATCTGGTTAATAGTGCATCACCTGTTTATCCTAATTTCACTAATATTCCCTTACTCCAGGTTCACTTAAAGAGATAGTTCACCCAAAAATGAAAATTCTGTCATGATTTACTTACCCTTAAGTTACTGCCTGTTTTTTTGTCTTCCGTGGAACATAAAAGAGGATGTTAGGCTTTAAGGGTTAGTTCACCCAAAATTTTGAATTATCCCATAACTTACTCACCCTCAAGCCAGTCAGTGAATGGTACCTTAGATTTTGAAGCTCAAAAAAGTGCATCTATCCATCAAAAAAGTAATCCATGCGGCTCCAGGGGGTTAATAAAGTATAATATATCCATATTTATAACTTTCTAAACTTTAATCACTGATTTCAGGTAATGGCCGTCAGCGCGTTCAATAGAGTCGAGTTCCGGCATGTGACGTAGGCGTAGCGTAAGCTCCGGTGAGAAGTTACGAATGCAGAAGCACGCATTGTTTACAGCAAAGGAAACAGCGAAAAGAAGTGAGTTGTTTTAGCTATACTGTAGATTTGTATTAGTCTTAAAATGGTGTATTCGTGCTTTTATCCAGGATGCTTCAGAATAAAGTCTTAAGATTATGTGAGCCGACATCATATGCTGGAACTTGACTCACGTGGACGGCCGTTACCGGAAGCCAGTGATTATAGTTTATAAAGTTTTAAATATGGATATTTTTCTTACAAAAATTCATCGCTTCACTTCAGAAGGCCTTTATTAACCCCTGTGGATAATGGATAATTTTTTTGATGAATGGATTTTCTTTTTTGGGCTTCAAAATCTAAGGTACCATTCACTCCCATTATAAAGTTTGGAAGAGCCAGGATATTTTTTAATATATCTCTGATTGTGTTTGGCTGAAAGAAGAAAGCCATATACACCTAGGATGGTTTGAGGGTGAGTAAATTATGGGATAATTATAATTTTTGGGTGAATTAACCCTTTAATGTTCAGTCACCATTCAGTGTCATTGTATGAAAAAAAAGATGCAGTGAAAGTGAATAGTGACTGAGGATATCAGTCCCCAACATTCTGCCAAACATCATCATGTATTCTACAGTCTAGTCATGAGGAGTTCGAAAAACATGAGGGTGATGACCGAGTTCTCATTTTTTAGATGGTATTATGTACTGATTTATAATATTTTATTGACTTTTATTAATTGCAAAAAATATGACTAAAACACTGTCATAAGTATAAACCTTACAGAAATGATTACTAATTATAATTCATATAAATATATATATATATATATATATATATATATATATATATATATATATATATGCATATATTTATATGACGTTAATGTGCAAACGTATAAATAATTTATATAAATCTATAGCATAAGAGAGTTGTCTTATGCCAGTGCCACCATTTCATTTAATTGAACTGATATCACATCTATTTATGAGCTATTTGAAAGGAAAATGTTTATTTTTAGCATGTCTTATATGTACACATAGGTTACACAAATAAACAGCACACAGCTAATGAGGCCTTCAGTCTGTTTTATTGTGTCAAAGTCCTTAAATGTCACCCTGTGGTCTTGAAATCACATCCCATTTGTAGTACTTAAAATGGCCACAGAGCTGTGCTACCTGTCTGCCCTACTTGATTTTGCAAACAGTCTTTTATCTCTGGCTGTATGTTTAAAGCTGCAGTGTGTAATTTCAGTCACTAGCATCAGCAAATAGCCCCACCACAAATTCAAAACCATTGCTTAAGTCTGGATCCTTAAACAAACAGAAGAATATTTTGATAGTGCCACTGTGTTTACACATTTCAAGGGAATTATTATGTTGCTTTATAGTATACAGTAGTTGTCTCTTTAAGCTGGGATAGGAGAAAGTATTACAACATTGGAAAAATTACACACATCACCTTTAAATGACAATCAAATAGTGTCTTTATTAAAGGGATAGTTCACAAAAAATGATAATTCTCTCATTGTTTATTCATCCTCATGATATCCCAGGTGTGTATTTCTTTTTTCACCAGGACACATTTGAAGAAAAATAGTAAAATATTTTAGCTCAGTAGGTCCTTAAAATGCAAGTGGATGGTGATCCAATTTTTTAAGCTCCAAAAATCACAGACAGTCAGCATAAACATCATCCATATGACTCCAGTTGTTAAATTAATGTCTTCTAAGGCAACACGATTGCTTTTGGTGCAAAAAAGATAAATATTTAAGTACTTTTTAACTCTAAATCATGCTTCCGGTCGGTAGCGGTAAGCACATGCGATGTAATCACATTGGCATTTGAAACACGTGAGAACTGGCGCGTGTGCATCACAGCCGGAAGAGTAGTGCTATTTACAAGTGAGAAAGATGAATGCTGTACAGTAGCTTGGTTGATTTTGGTTAAGATCTGTATTTATCTGTTTCTTTACTCATAATGTTGCATTTATGTGCTTATCTTGGATGTCTCGACCGAGAGGAGAACGTAAGATTACATCTGTATCCTGGCAATACAAATACATCACACAAGAGACTGTGTGATCTCCACCCTCTCATGAAGCTTACTGGAAGCAATGATTTAGAGTTCAAAAATACATAAATATTTATATTTTTTGCACCAAAAGCTATCCTAAAGCTTTAGAAGACATTAGTTTAGCCGCTGGAGTCATATCAATGACGTTTGCATAAACGACTGTCTGTGATTTTATTTATTTTTTTTTTATTTTTTTTTATTTTTTTTTGGAGCTTCAAAAATCGGATCACCATCCACATACATTTAAAGGACATACTTATTAAGATATATTTCTATTTTTTTTCAAATGTGTTCTGGTGAAGATAGAAAGTCATAAACACCTGGGATATCACGAGGGTGAGTAAACAATGAGAGAATTTTCATTTTTGTGTGAACTTTCTCTTTAAGAAATCTTTGTCATACACATAATTTACTACAATGAGAGATCAGTTCATTTTAACACTCCCATTTCAGCTTCCCCTTTCTTATTATAGAAAACACAGAATTCATGACTGCAGCGTTCTCATTACATTTGAGTCAGAAACTACTTTTATAAAAAATGAAGTTAAATTCAAAAGGCATTTGTTGGATACAGATTTAGGTTTCCTGTAGCTCAACTGATAGTCAAGTGTTCAATTCCCAGTGAGCACACATACTGATAACTGTATACCTTGATTACACTCACCATCCACTATCAATTACGTCCTGAGCTCCCTTTGAATAAAAGCATTTGCCAAAAAAAAAAAATGTAATGTAGATTTATGATGATGTTGACTGAAGCGAGTGATGAGCATTTCAGTCTTGTACACCTTCAACATCTCTGAACAAGAGCTTTGTTGATGTGTTCAGCAGACCTCAGTCAGAGAGAACAGCTTTGTTGTCACCACTCAGCGTTCATTTGCATCGCTGTGCAGTTTCAAATGTTTGAAGCCAGAGAGATGAAGTAGGTCAGAGCTGTGAGGACTGACTGACCAAGTGGAAACTGAACTGTCCCTAGGGAGGAGAGACAGGGGTAGTAAGGGTTGATGTAGGAAACGGGACATGTGAAGAACCTATCACAGAGTTGGCGTATTGGAGGTATCGCAACCAATGTTAAACCATGTATGTGGTTGTTACCTGTCGGGCCCTATAAATCCCATCTTGTATCACACAAATCTGACAACCTGTTATGCTGTTCTTGTCACATTGATCTCTAAGTCACATCATGGCTTCCCCCCAGCCATGTCGCCTTTCCAAGAACACATGTGTGGGGTGATGATTCCTGTATAGACCATTTGTTTGGCCTAATGGAACTGGAACATGTGCATCAAACCTTGTTCTCATTGCTATTACAATGGCCAGAAATTAGGGGGGCTCGGGGCAAAAATGCTACCAATTATGACAAAAATGCCCTTGAAATTAAAAATGTGGTGGCAAAAAATGCCCTTTCATTTATTATTTTTGAACTGTAAGTGCTACAGACAAAATATTTCCCCCCCTGATTCCTGAGCTCACGCGTTGAATGCATACCTTGGTTACAATTTTTTATTTTAATTGCCATTTCTAATTTTAAGGAAAAAGATTTTTTTCACTACTCCTACAATATTTGTTCGATATCCACAAAAATTGATTTAAAGCGATCTTGAGATAGAGCTACACAAAAGTTATCACTTTTTTTTTTTTAAATTGTTCCTGAGAAGTGGCTTCACGAAGTTAACGGTGAGCACGCTAAAATGGACTTCAAGCTGTATTTCTGCAACACTTTGACGGATTGTGACAAAACTTGGTATGTTTCATCGCCATCATTGCCTTGAGGTCACCTGCAGCATTTCACCTCACTGCCCTCTACTAGTCAGGAAATAGCAAAAACAGTTATTTTGGCTTATAACTCTTAAACGCTTTGGCCAGAAATGATAAAACTGGTAGTATAAAGCTCTTTAGATTCAGTGAAACATTCCAAGTCAAACGATACCCAATTTTCCCATGTTGGCCATTTTGAGCATCAGCCATTTTGAATTTTGTCACAAAATTATATATTTTATGGACGCACCGGTGTATCGTTACAAAACTTTGTATGTGTCATCGAGACCATGTCCTGAAGGTGAATGAGAAGTTTGGGTCCAGCGCCACCTAGTGGTGGGAAAATTATTTTCTTTAATTTTGTGAGCTTTTAACTTTTAGTGCCATTGGTCTATTTTCACAGGACTGGTCTTGTTAAGTTTGGGAGGACTTGCCGAGTGCAACGATATCATATTTGCTATGGTTCAGCTTATGGCGGCCTGTTGCCACTTCGAAAATTGTTCTGAAACTACTTTAGCAAATTGCTTCAAAGTCATTCGTCCGATTGGAACGGAACCACCAAAAAAAGAAGCGTCATTAGTACATTTCTTAAGATATATGAGAACATGGCAAAATTTTGCTCATAATTGCCAAAAAGGATGATGAATTTTATAAGTGGTCTCTACTTTTACGTAAATTTATATAACTCTTAAGTGAAAGTAGATATTTTCACCAACACTTAAAAAGGGCTCAACCTGAGAACACACGGAAAAAGTTGTGGGGTTTGGCCATATTTTGGCGCTATAACAGGGACCAATATGGAAATATAGAAACATTGGTCCGTTAATTTCAAAGTTTGCATGCTGTGTCTTTGCATTCAGTGTCTTTGTGGGAGTTGCCATGATTGATCATGAGGACAGTTGCATATATTGAGAAACATGACATCCATTGGCCAATCATCAACAAATTTGACATTGTAAAAACTGATTTTTCAGATGTTTTCCAAAAAATACAACAAAGTGCTTGAGAATACACAAAACATGCTCTTTAGCAATATTCTGCTGATTATTGGCTTGACCCCAGTATTGCTGATTGCAGCTATATTATTCTATTATAATCCTAGTTATGCAAACTGTATAATGACGTAAAATGTTATTTCATGTTAATTTAATTCTTAAGGTAATAGGTAAACAAATAAAAATACTCCTTGAAAATGAATTGATTATATTGACAAATTTGACAAACAGATGATTAACAGTTTTAAATGGTTTGAAGCACAAATGTCCTCATAAATCTAAAATATGTCCCTGAAAATCAAATCCAGAGGGCAAATATTGCCCCTTAATGTAAAAGTACACGGCCCACGCCCACTAGGGCTTTGCATTGGCATGAAAATTGCGCTTCTAATTAGTGCTCTCATGAAAAATGGATAAGACGCAGTGGATGGTCGTTGCGCTTAGTTCTGCGCTTTGCGCAAACATGAGAATAGATCCCTACATCTTACATTTTTAGGTTTTCTTACCCTATTAGATAAGTTTTTTCTTTCTTGTTTTAAGCATTAATCTAACACAATTTTGTAAGGTTCATACATTCTATCTATGGTAAATGTATCTTGTTTAGATGTTTTTCCAAATTAAAAATGAATAACTGATTAAGAAAATATTTTTGCAATGTACTGCAACATGACAGCTTCTAATAGCAGTTTTTTGTCCTTACTGTCTGTAAGTACAGTTGCATATTATGCACTCTATATGTATGATGTTGCTGCTGTTCTGCACTGAATTTCTCTTTAGGGATCAATAAACATCAATCTATCTACTTCCATCTTCTTAGATTGAACTGCACTGTGTGTTACTGTGCAGATACAGCTATGGATGTTTCCCCCAGCTGTGCGTATTTCTCTAGTTTTGTGTTAATAAATTGTGTTAGTGTGTGTATGTTTCACATTTTAGGATTTTTAGAATCCGGGGACATTTTTCTGTATTTATTATCATATCCTGAGGATTTTGGAGAGAGAGAGAGAGAGGCTTAACCCAAGAGAGGAAGGAAGCAAGCACAGGAAAGATGTGGGTGGTAAGGGGGGGGGGGGGGGGGGGGTGAACTTCTCTTTACACCTTGCAAAACTCAGGGGTGGAATTTCCCCCATGTACAATCTGCCACAACTATCTTAAAACCAAATGTAAATTACTACACATATTTGAACAGCCCACCGTTGTGCTTTTTTTCCTACATTAAGGCCATTCATTCTCATTTACAAAATGTGTTTGCAAATGAAGTGCCATTGAATGATATTTTTACTGAAAGACAAAAATGTAACTGCCTCTCCTGAATTAATTAGCTAAATGTATTAATGTTTCCACAGAGAATTTAATGAATCTGGCACATGAAACAAACTCTTCCTCACAAAAAACAAACACATTTAATACAGTCTCAGCTCTCTTTTAGCATCTGATGGTGTTGCTATGATGTGTGTGTTTTTGCTAGTAAATTGGCAGTTATGTGGGCATCTGGAGCCTCATTTCCTGCGAGGTGCGAACTCGTGCACTTCAATGTGGCAAGGCAGTTGACTGTTCTTGTTGTTTTGCCCTGATCTTACATGTTGAATATATTCACACATCTAATGGTCTATATAAATATTTACACATTCTGTTTGGTATATATATATATATGCAACAAATCAGTCTTGAGCACATGATGACGTGCACGTGTGCAGTTCTGCCTGGTGTTGCAAGTCAGTTTCATTGCCAGCAGGTGCATGTGTGAAGTAACATCACATGCAGCCATTTTCATGGCTTTGTTTGTTTATCACCCATCTATTTGCAGATTTAATCACTCTTGGATTGGCAATATGGGTTTTACAGCCTATTATCTGCTAGGGCTGGTGCATTGAACAGAATCATGACTGCACATTAGTCGTGTGCGTGTGCGTGTGCATGTGCCTGTGTGTGTGTGCGCAAGAGAACGGGGGATGGGGGGCTGGTAGTCCGTGAGCACAATGCAAGGTCATAAGAGAAGCATTTCATGGTCAGAGAGAGAAAATTAGAAATGAGAGATGCAGGAGAATGAGAGGGGGAGAAGTCTAAGAGAACAAGACAGTATATTCATATCCATCCCTGTATTTATAGTAAGCCTGCGGGGAGAGGGGTGAGAGGGGGTGTGGCTTAGACTATGACATTCTTTCTGATTGCCTGAGAGCAGTGGAGAGAGAGAGATTGTTTTAGCATGTGCGTATGGTGTATGCATGTGTGTATGAACAAGAGAAGCAAGCATGCATTTGTCAGCTTGTGTGTGTGCGCATGAGGGATAGACAGAGCTGTTTTATTTTTATTGCATGCCTTAGAGAGAGAGAGAGAAAGGAGGAGTCATCTATGTAGAATGTGTCAGAGGGGGAGAAATCAAACTGGCTCCATGAAATCTGTGTGACTCAAACACAGTGTTCTCTGTGTCCACAAGAAAGGGAGGGAAAGCAAGGGAAGAGAAGAGGAAGACAGACAGAACTACAGAGAATGAGGTAAGACTGGGCTTTATTTATTATTTATGAATGTTAATTTGCTGTGTTTTTCTTAAACTCACAGTACGTGTACACACAGAGCATCACTGCACCCCCTACCAAACACACAGGCAGTGGACACTCAATTGCTTACTGACATGTTTGTGTGTATATGACAGCAAGCATCAGATGCATGCATTCTCTGTTCAGTGTTTGTGTGTTTGAGTGTGTGTTTATTTGTGAATGACAGTGAGCACTTATAGAATGTATTCTCACTGCAATCTTATGTCAAGAGTGTGTGTCTCTGTGTGTGGATATTTTGGGCTGATCCATCCACCATGTCCCTGCATAGGTTACATGCTTTTGCAAACATGACCAATTCGTCACCGGTGCGCATGAGTGCCACACAGGGAGTGAAAGCCACTAACAACTGCACACAGACTGGCTGCTTCCGCTTTCAGTGTGTCTCAGCATTGATCCTTATCAGTCAGTCCGTCCCACCACCGTGTTTCAATCTTCCACCTCATCACGTCCCCTTTCACCTCCTCTGCCTCGTTGAAATTGTCAGTTCGCTGAGGTTTTCCCTTTCCTCCTCTTTCTCTCTCTTTGTCTTGCACCATCTCACAGCAAAAAAGAGAAAGAAATCAATTTATAATCAGTGTTTATGTCTTTGTTTTCCAGTAAAAATATCTAAACATACTTGAAACAAGATAAATGTACTTGTCTTTTTCTGAGACTTTTTATGAATTAAAGGTGCACTTAGTAATTTTTTTGTTGTGTTTCGCTGATTGATTTGGCATTATTCGTCCGGTGATGTGGTCTTAATACATTTGCCCCATGTGGCGACTTGCTCCGTGTAAAATAAAACCGTTTTATTAGGCAACTGATAGGACTGGACTTTCATGTGAGTGTACATGATTTTAAGCATATTTCAATTATGGCAACTCAATAAATGTAGGTGTTATATTGTATATAACAGGTCGAATGGTTTGGTCTTGGTGGGCTAGATCTGCTTACGCAGCTGCTGCAGAACAAGTACGAAGACTTGCTAATGCTGAACATACACAGACAAACTGTGTTGCATGTTATATCAGCTTCACATTAGCCGATTTTCAGGCGTAACCCTTATTTACATAATCGGATACTTATGGTCTTGTCAATTGACCAATGAGCTTCCTTTACTGAAGAACCAACCAAGAACAAGAAATCTAATTGTTTGGAGTTGGCTAGTGTGAAGCCAACTTAAGACATGCTTTTTTTCTACATAAGACGTGCTGCATCAAGGACATGCAGCTGCTGCATAATTAGACATTAAGTGCATACAAGCCCTGTGAAGCAGATCTAGACAATTGGTGCTGGGGAGGAAAAATGTAACGTCTTTAAATTAAACTTTAATAGCATGCTGCAGCGAGACCACCTATCTGCAAACAACTGATAGACAATGTTAGATAAAGAGAAAGTACACAAGTTGATTGGCTTAACAGTTTACATGTCAAATAATCTATCAGCTTGCAGCAGATTCTGAACTTGAAATCTTTTTTCAAAAGAATTAGTCCTATTAAGTATTGTACCTGTACCTTTTATTTATTTTTCTTAACCCACCAAATATTTGCTAGATTTGTGCTTAAAACAAGAAAAATTACTTTTTGTCCATGGGGGTTAAAAAAAGTCAACTTGATTCTTGCTTGAAACTTGATGAAAACCAGTCTATAAAACTGAATAGCAATTTTGTTCCTCAAGTCAATATATCATTTATGGGGGTTTAAAACAAATGCACTTTTTCTCTCTTTACCTTCCTCTTATCATGCTCTTATCATATCTGGCGGGGTGAGTGTGCGCTTGTGTGGCCACAAATCACCTTAAAATGCACTAGTAGCCACAGAGATGTGGCAGCAGAGAATTTAAACGCCCTTGAAAGTCTTTAGAAGCAAAACTAGGGATAAAATGGCATGTTGGAAGGGATCTGAGCAGAGAGAGAGAGACATGTTCCCTGTACCCACAGAGCACGTTACAATATCAGACTTAAGGGAAAGTGCAAGAAACACTGGGGTGGAGGACTCAAGCTGCTTAATATTGGATATATATATGTGTGTGTGTGTGTGTATGAGAGAGAGAAAGAGAGAGAGAGAATGTGTGTGTGTGTGTGTGTGTGTGTGTGTGTGTGTGTGTGTGTGTGTGTGTGTTTTCCTGAACATACACTGAAAAGAAGAGACAGTGCAGTAAAGTGAATCATGATTGTCAGATAAGCAGCCTCATCTCAGCATGACCTCCACTCAGTTCCACATTTACTGCTCTGAGCTACTACTGAAATCTTGCTGTCTTTCACAAATACCCTCTTACACTTACACCCATTTTGCTCAGAAGAACATTTTATTGCTCAGAGGTTGCTCTTTCATAGCTCAGACGTTAAAATAGAGATCTCAATTATGTTTCATTTAAGTATTAACTTTGTTTTAAGTGTGTTTCTTAAAATTCTCCAGCAGAAAAAAATTTGATTCCAGTGAGACTGAGAATGGTAAACACACAGAAAGAGAATAGAGCTACAACATTAATGTGGACAGCATAGCTCAAATCTCTGACTTTTAAAGGTATCTTGGAAATTCAGAACATCTGAGCACAATTTGTGACAATGTTGAGATATGAACTGATAGTGATAGACAGACATATCGGGCAGGCTGATAAATCGGATAATATTTTGCTGTTTTCTGGTTATCATTCGAAAACTGTGCCCAACTGGTTGATTAACAGAGTTGATATTTCGCCCTTCTGTCATTTCCAAAATCTACCAACAGCCTAGCCCTAACCAATGCAAAATGTACAATTTATGTTTCAAATATTTTTTAGTTTATTTCCAGTAATTATTGTTAAAAGAAACACATATACGATGGAATATCTATAATTAAAGTGTATTAGCCTTTTGTGACTATGCACGGCTGGCCCCCAATTGGGCTAATCAGCCGAGGAGAGGGATAAATGCAGCGGAACGTGGCAGTTCGGGAGAGAAAGAGCCACATGCAGCTGCCATGTATGCGTTTGTGTTGTGTGTCTTTTTGTTTAAATTAAATATCATTTTGACTGTTCAGACAGTTCCCGCCACCTCCTTTCCCAACCTAAACCTTGTTACAGCATGAAAAACCATATCAGTCTTCCACTAGTTCTCTCTGAAACTTAAGAGGACAAGGAGAGTAATCAGGACAGAAGCAGTTTTTATTTCCTCCCCATTTAATAATTGAGATATTCAAAAGATCTAATTTGTGATGAATTAATTCATGTATTTTTTTTACCCCCCATAGGCAGTCATTAGAGCAAGCCATATCTTAATTTTCTTTTTAGTCTCAAGCAATAATCTCTAATAGCATTTGCACAAACTCACTTTATCGTAGTCAAAACCATGAATATAAATAATTATGGTCAAGTCAGCCCACCTCGGATAGATAGATAGATGTCAGAAAAAGTCAGAAATTTACATACACATTAACCAAATACATTTAGACTCAGTTTTTCACAATTCCTGACATGTAATCAGAGCAAACATTCCCTGTCTTTGGTAAGTTAGGATCACTACTTTATTTTAAGAATGCAAAATATCAGAATAATAGTAGAGAGATTTATTTATTTCAGCTTTTATTTCTTTCATCACATTCCCAGTGGGTCAGAAGTTTACATACACTTTGTTAGTATTTGGTATTTGTATCTGTTAACATTCAAAAAGACTTTAATTATAACACAACATCAAACTGAACTGGAACATAATAACACACATTGACGACACTCATACACAGCTCTGTGTGTGTCTCTCTCTCTCTCTCTCACTGGCATCTCTGATTCCTCCTCTTATCTCTCTCCTGCTGACTGAGCCCCTCAGCACCAGGCGTGCACCCTCACGGCCCGGCCCGTCCACGCCTTACTCCTTGTCACTGTATCATTGTTTTTAAATTGTTTAACTTGGGTCAAGCATTTTGGGTAGCCTTCCACAAGATTCTCACAATAAGTTACTGGAATTTTGGCCCATTCCTCCAGACAGAACTTGTGTAACAGTCAGGCTTGTAGGCCTCCTTGCTCGCACATGCTTTTTTTTTTTTTTGCCCCCAAATTTTCTATCGGATTGAGGTCAGGGCTTTGTGATGGCCACTCCTGCTTCACGGTTGGGATGGTTGTGCTCTAGTTGTTTCTAGTTGCTTGCAAGCCTCACACTTTTTCTCCAAACATAACAATGGTCATTATGGCCAAACAGTTCAAAATTGGTTTTATTAGACCAGAGGACATTTCTCCAAAAAATAAGATCTTTGTCCCCATGTGCAAACTTTAGTGTGGCTTTTTTATGGCAGTTTTGGAGCAGTGGCTTCTTCCTTGCTGAGCAGCCTTTGAGGTTATATCGATATAGGACTAATTTTCGTGTGGATATAAATACTTGTCTACCTGTTTCCTCCAGCATCTTCATAAGGTCCTTTGCCGTTGTTCTGAGATAGTTTTTTACTTTTCGCACAAAACATACCTGAGTTGTATGATGACTGCGTGGTACCATGGTATGAACGTGGTACCTTCAGGCATTTGGAAATTGCTCCCAAAGATGTACCAGACTTGTGGAGGTCCACAATTTTTTTTCTGAAATTTTGGCTGATTTCTATTGATTTTTCCATGATGCCAAGCAAAGAGGCACTGAGTTTGAAGATAGGCCTTTAATTCAGTACACCTACTCCATCCATCCATCCATCCATCCATCTTCAACCGCTTATCCGAAGTCGGGTCGCGGGGGCAGCAGCTCCAGCAGGGGGCCCCAAACTTCCCTATCCTGAGCCACATTAACCAGCTCTGACTGGGGGACCCCGAGGCGTTCCCAGGCCAGTGTGGAGATGTAATCTCTCCACCTAGTCCTGGGTCTTCCCCGAGGCCTCCTCCCAGCTGGACGTGCCTGAAACACCTCCCTAGGGAGGCACCCAGGGGGCAGCCCGCCACCCTTCTGAGGAAGCCCATTTCGGCCGCTTGTACTCGCGACCTAGTTCTTTCGGTCATGACCCAACCTTCATGACCATAGGTGAGGGTAGGAACAAAAATTGACCGGTAGATCGAGAGCTTTGCCTTCCGGCTCAGCTCTCTTTTCATGACAGCGGTGCGATAGAGCGAATGCAATACCGCCCTCGCTGCCCCGATTCTCTGGCCAACCTCCCGCTCCATTGTCCCCTCACTCGTGAACAAGACCCCGAGGTACTTGAACTCCTTCACTTGGGGCAATACCTCCTTCCCCACCCGGAGTACGCACTCCATCGGTTTCCTGCTATGTACACCTACTATCATAAGCTAAATGTCTAAAGGCTTGACATAATTTTCTGGAATTTTCCAAGCTGCTTAAAGGCACAGTTAACTTGGTGTATGTAAACTTCTGACCCAGTGGAACTGTGGTATAGTCAATTCAAATGGTTAAACTGTTATTTTGTTGGTTAATGGTTAAAAGTTTTTGTAAACTGTTACAACTGTAATCACTCTACCATACTTTAAAGAATATAAATGTACAAAAAAAAAAAAAAAACATTTAAGTGTATGGACTGGGCTTGTCAAAGTGTATCACCTGTTCACAGAAAATAACTATATAAATTTACACTGGTAAAATACACTGGTCAAAAGTTTTGAAACACTCATTCTTGATTATAATTTTCACATTTTAGAATAATGGTAAAGTCATCAAAACTATGGAATAACATAAATGGAACTATGGGAATTATGGTGTGACTAAACAAAAGCCAAAATGAATATGAAAAATGAAAAGCTAAAACTGTGTTATATTTTAGCATCTTCAAAGTAGTCACCCTTTACCTAGAATTTGCAGACATACAGCCATGGCCAAAAGTATTTGCAGTGGCATAAACTTAGTGTTTTGCAAAGTTTGCTACTTCAGTATTTGTAGATTATTTTTTCACATGTTTCTATGGTATACTGGAAAACGAAGCATTTCATGAGTTTTAAAGGCTTTTATTGACAAAAACATTCAATATATGCAAAGAGTCAATATTTACAGTGTTGACCATTGTTCTTCATAACCTCTGCAATTCGCCCTGGCATGCTGGATATCAGCTTCTGGGCCAAATCCTGACTTATGGCGATCCATTCTTGACTTATTAGTGCTCGGATTTGATCACAATTTGTGGGCTTCTGTTTGTCCACTCACATTTGGAGAATTGACCACAGGTTCTCTATGGGATTAAAATCGGGGGAGTTGCCTGGCCACGGATCCAAAATTTCAATGTAATGGTCCCCGAGCCACTTCATTATCACTCTTGCCTTGTGACATGGTGCTCCATCATGCTGGAAAATGCACGGATCATCACCAAAATGCTTCTGGATCGTTGGGAGAAGTTGCTCTTGCAGGACATTTTGATACCATCCTTTATTCATTGCAGTGTTTTTGGGCAGAATTGTGAGAGCCCACACCCTTGGATGAAAAGAAACCCCACACATGGATAGTCTCAGGATGCTTCACTGTTGGCATAACACAGGACTCATGGTAGCATTCAACTTTTCTTCTCCGGACTATCTATTTTCCAGATGTCCCAAACAGTAGGAAGGGGGCTTCATCAGAGAAAATATCTTTGCACCTGTCTTCTGCTGTCCAATCCTTGTACTTCCTGCAGAATTTCAGTCTGTCCTTGATGTTTTTCTTGGAGAGAAGTGGCTTCTTTGCTTCCCTTCTTGACACCAGGCCATTGTCCAAAAGTCTTTGCCTCACTGTGTGTGCAGATTCACTCACACCAACCTGCTGCCAATATTGAGCAAGCTCTGCACTGATGGTGACACGATTCCGTAGCTGACTCATCAGGAAAAGACGTCCTGGTGCTACTGGACACACTGGGACGTCCTGAAACCTCCTTCACTGCAGTTGAACCTCTCTCCTTGAAGTTTTTGATGAATCGGTAAATGTTTTTTTCAAGTGCAATATTCTTTGCAGCAATTTCCTTGCATGTGAGGCAATTTTGATGCAAAGCTCTGATGGCTGCACGTCTTTCTTTAGAGGTAACCATTGCTAACAAGAACACAATGATTGGAAGCACTTCTTCCCTCCTTTTATAGCAAATAGTCTGCTCTTATAATCCAGTCAGAATGATAGAGCGATTTCACCTGACTAGAACTTGTTCACACTTTCCCAGGTGCTGCTGATATGATTAGTGAAATTATGTTAGCTGGTCATTTTGTGCCAAGACCAAAAAACAGTGAAATTTAGGTTTTTGTGATAAAATGCATTATTATTATTTTTTGCCAATTAAGCTTTTTGCAATTATTTAAAATGCATCTGATCACTCTGCACAATAATCTAGAAACAATGTGAATCAACACCACAACAACTGACGCAGAAAACTTGTGAAACACAATTTATGTCAATGCCAATACTTTTGGACACGGCTGTATACTCTTGACATTTTCTCAAGAGGTATCACCCTGGGATGCTTTTTAAACCGTATTGAAGGAGTTTCCATCTATACTGGGCACTTATTGGTTGCTTTTCTTAATTTTTTGGTCCAAGTCATCAATTTCAAAAACATTTGATTAAATTTTAGTTTTATAATGAATATGGTGGAGCAATTATATTTTTGTCTACAAAACTAATTTAATATATTTAAGCATATGCCTTCAGATCAAACGATTTTTAAGATTATGAGAAAAATTTCAGTCAAGTGTTTCAAAACTTTTGACCAGTAGTGTATCTGAAGCCATCTATGAAAGTGGGAGAAAATGTCATAAGTGTGGTGATAATATCAAAAGGGACAAACTGCGTCATGGATGTGGTTTGAAATGCATTATCAATGATCACATCACTGTGTGATGTTGTGCAGTTGGTAGTGGGAAGCTCACTGTTGTGGTTTTATTGACATACTGGCAGAAAAGGGTAGGCAGTGTGGGTGCCTATAAATAAAGTGTATATTATTTGTTTGTGTGTCTTAGCACAGTGTGTATGTGCCCTACCAAATCTTTCTTTACTGTCATGTTATTTAAAGGTATATTTCACCCAAAAAGGAAAAGCTAATATTTACCCGTGTCACACCCTCATGTCATTCCAAACCCTTATGACTTTATTTTTACCATGGAACACAAAAGGAGATTTTAGGCAGAACATCCAAGATGATTTATCTCATGCAATGAAATAAATGGGGACTGTGGCTGTTAAGCTCCAAAAAGGATACAACTCATGCACTGTATTCCAAGTCTTCTGAATAGCAAAGCTTTGTGTGAGGAGGAATAGTCCGAAATTCATTTTTGACTGAAAATCTTGCTTGACAACTGAAGTCATTGTAGAAAAAAGAGGATCTTAGACATTCTGCTGATTAATTTCTTATGTGTTTCACAGAGGAAATTAAGTAATATTTGTTTGGAATGGCTTAATGGTGAGTAAGTGGGTGAGCAAAACACCCATGCTTCACGTTTAGTGCTTTTGTCTGTGTGGCGGCAGCAATGGTGCCTCTTAGTGTGAGTGTGTGAGGAGGCCCTGTGGTCTCCTGCTTGGAGAGATAAGACCACAGCTCATCCCTGCCTCCACTGGGAGCGTAAAACAGGATTGATCCCATGGATCTCCAATTCCCCCCGGTTTCTTAACTCAATACAGCAGACAGATCAAGTTTAAACAAGCACATTCACTTAGTCAGGACACTGGACCCATTCTCAGACGGGAATTCCACTACTGGATCAATATGTGCCTCCTTTTGTGTTGCCTATATATAAAAGAATGACTTCACCACCATTTATGTGCTGATTTTGTAAATAATAAATGCATTATGCAATTAGATGAGTGGACACCACTTCTTTTGATAGAAATGCAGCCTTGCATTTTTTTTGCCTGAAATGTCATATTAGGGTTTATTATTTAAAATACTTTATCCTTTCCTACAAAATAGAGAAACCAAGCGTATAAAAAAACATTGACATACAGCAGTGCTCGCATGCACTTTTGTGTTACAATTCAATTCCATTGCACACAAATCCGATTCTACGCTTGTGAATCAATAATAGCATTATCATAATGAAGTCTCTGCTGAGTCCTGATTGGCTCGCTGAGGCTTTTGACCTCTAACGACTTAGAAGGAAGAGGAGCAGGCTGCCATAGCCGCTCAATGACTTGAGAGTGCATGATGTGTCTTACATGTCTAAAAATACATTATTAAAAAAAATACTTTTATTTGGTCAAAAAGTGCAGAGTTTTTTTTCTTTCTTCGATCTTTTATGTCACTGGCACATGTAAAGCATTGCCCCAATGTGACAGGAATAGGGTATACTTGTTGGATTATCCTTTGTATGGTTGGTTTCATTATAGCTTTGTTCATTAAAATAAAAACAAAAATTATGTATACGTGTAGATGAGGAAGGGGTTGATTTATTCTGTTTTGTTATTTAAAAAAAAAAAACATGTACACAGATCAGTATGTTTAATCGAATGCTGTGCATATTCGGTATAGGCCTACCTTAAAAAAATTAAACAAAATTACATAAAAATTCTAACCTAAATATTTAGGTTATTTCGTTAAAAACTGAAATGTGTACATTTAAAAAAAATAGACAAAGATTTTTCTTGAGTGTACATGCAATTTTGGCACTGCTGCAACATCCATGATCACCCATTAATTAGTATACATCGGGTTATCCAGCTGGTGGTTCTTTACCAAAAATGGGTCTAATCTAATAGAGTTGTTGTAGAAGAGAAAAAAACAATGCTAAATGCAAATAATAAAGTGCAATTAACCATATAATCCTGCATCGTTAGAATAGCGAAATAAGCTTATCCAGATATCCAATTTAGGAAGGAGAAAAGACTTCCCAAATCTTTGTTGTTGGCATCACAGGTAGTGCATCCAATCAAACTCTAAAGTGTTTTGGCTGTGTCAATTGGAAATATGGCTAATAATAATACAGTATTTGGCTCAGTGTTTGTCCCATGTTTTTGTCTGACATATAGGATACATTAATAATTCTGGTACTTTGTTGGGTCACCATTTGATGGCCAGTTTAAAATCTGGGTCCCGAAGCAAAACCTTGCCAACCACTGCATTCATGCAAACGTAATTACATATGGTATATAAACTTGGGCTGTCAATTTATAAAATTTTAATCTAATTAATTACATGACAATTAATTCATCGAAGTAATCACAATTAACCAAATTAACCACGAACAGTACATCAATATTTGCTGAGAAAGGCCCCCAAATAAAGATAATTCATATAAATAATGCATAATAAATCAAATAATTACAAATATAATATGTAGGGCCTTTAATAAATATATAATACGAATTGAAATTCAGTATTAAATAAACAGCATTATTGAATAAAGCATTGATAATACAATACAAAAAGTGGCTTAAGAACTCAGTATATTTTTTGTTTTATTCTCATATAATTAAACAAGCCATTGAGTTCGTCACTGTGTCCAGCTCTCACATAGGCAGTCTTGCGTTCTGTCTGCGCTATTTTTAGTTGTTGTTCTTTGTACATGTGCTTGCCTCAGACAAACACGTTTGGTGAGTCTCATTGGTATTCAGCGACATAAACACTGCCTTTTTAGGACACTGTTTCAAGTTAAAAGTAGTGAAATATTTTATGCCTTATGGGGGGTCCCGTATTTTCCCATCTCCCGCTCAATTTGAGCTTTGGGTACTTTTATGGAATTTACATGTGTCAGGGGGCATTGTGTAATTTTTTACTTGTTGTTTTTATATAATTAACCACACTTAATGTGTTAAATCAACAGCCCTAACATTAACATATTTTTAAATAAACTACAAGTGTGCATCCGCCAGGGCAGCTTCATCTGCCTCTCAATTCTCACCTCAAATTGTGTGTTACCCTAAATTTTTAATGCACAGTGCTAGAGTAGCACTCTCCAGTGTGTGTGTGTGTGTGTGTGTGTGTGTTTGTGCTGAGTGATATGATGAGTCAGGTCCCTCCACCCTCTCTTAAGACCAATGGCCATCACTGGTGCAACTGACAGGAACTCCAGCACACTTAAGGTAGCCATCCTGCGACATTCAGTCACTTTGTAAGAAAACAGAGCTTCTAATAACCCCTCACCCCACACGGTCTGATGTGATCAGTTCCTCTTATACGAGTTAACAGCTCTTGCTCTAGTTGTTTCTTTTTTTTTGTAAAAGTGTGTATGGATCTTTCTGAATCACACACTGCAGAAGACAAACAGGATGTGGGCAGGTGAGCTCGTTTCAGTCAACTGTTTTTTGTTCTGTTTTGCTTTTTGAATTCTGGAAGTGCCAAGATGTGTCAGATTGAAGTAAAAAAAAATATCTTTCTTCCGCTCCTGTCTCTCACTGTTTCTCTCATCTCACATTTCTATGTTTACTTCCATATTAATTCATTGTCTGTGTTTGTCTTCCCATTTAAACAGTGGGGCTTACAAGTCTGAGTGCACATAGAAAATCTGGGATTCAAAATCTAGTTTAAACCTGAAAAAAAAAATTTTTTTAGGAAAACATAAACCAAAGAAATATAATGACGTTAAAAAATAACAAAGAAAAACATGATTCTGCACTATTAAAGGTCACTTATCAGATAAGAAAAGGTCAGATAGCCTTGCTCCCATTGAAGCAGATACAGTAAGATGCTCATGGAAAATGTTCAAATCATGCTGTGGAGTCCATACCTGCTCGAGTGCATTCTGTTATTAAAGCAAGAAGGGGTGATGCCTAAAACTAAATTCTGAAATTACATTTTTCAGTTCAACGTTTCACACAAATTGTTATGATTATAATCTGATTTGAAAGTAAACAAAATTGTAGTCAATTAGACAAATGCAAAAATAGAAGTGTTTTCACACCCAATTTCCCTAACTGTCTCTCTCTCTCTCTCTCTCTCTCTCTCTCTCTCTCTCACTTTCTTTTCCAGTCATGGACAATCACATTTAACCACGGCCTCAGGAAACAGATGAATTATCAGGCCCCAGCGAAGCTCCCATATTCTCTGCTCTGAAAATGATACTGTGAATGCACACACACACTGAAAGAACTGCTTAGACTGGAGCTCACCCGTGTCCACACACACACACGCACACACACACACACACACACACACACACACACACACACACACACACTTGCAAACAGAGAATTCCCTGTTCTGTTTTTGCTGAAAGCACAGATTGAAAGTAAGGGTTTTTCTTTAGTCGCCCGGTACAAACTCCAGACAGTACATGAAGTGTCTCTCTGTAATTTAATGGAAATATAACAAATTTTGCAAAGAACCAAAACGACGTTGACAGCACATTGGAACAGTCGTTTATTGTGCAGACAAAACAAAAACCTGTTTGTGATCATCTTACACTTCAGGCTTGATTAAGTCCATAGGACTGATACACCAGAAAAGGAGACCATGACATCACATGGAAAACTGAGAAAGGAAAAGGCGGAGTATGAGACACAAATCAAAGGTACTGTTCAAGGAAATGTAATGTAACTCAATCTTATGCTCTGTCTTACTCAAGCTGTATAGACTGATATACTAAGTACTTCCCTACATTTAAAGGTGCACTCTATAAATTACTATTTTTTTTTTTATGTTGTGCTGGCCGATATGAAAGTCATCTGGGATTTATACTAACACCTAGAGATATGTATCCAGTATCACACAAAATGTTTAGTAACTGATGTGTCACGTTATTCAAAATGCTAATGAATCAAGCCATGAAAATTATTTCTCTTTTTTTTCCTTTTTTGGAAAAAAGTCAATATTTTTGTCTTGTTTCTAAGATATCAAAACTAAACTATATTGAAATTAAAATAAGATAAATTTGAATCGAGAGGCAAAATTGCAAATTAAGACATTAAGACTCAATTTCAGATAATATGGCCTTAAATTAGGTATATTTTTCTTACATCATTGGAAAGTTGCTTTCTCTTGTTTTAAGAATATATACACTCACTGACCACTTTATTAGGTACACCTACATATTCATGCGATTATCAGCCAATCGTGTGTCAGCAGTGTAATGCAAAAAAATAATTCAGATACAGGTCAGGAGCTTCAGTTAATGTTCACATCGTCACTGTGATCTCAGTGATTTGGACTGTGGCATGGTTGTTGGTGCCAGATGGGCTGGTTTGAGGATTTCTTTAAACTGCTGATCTCCTGCGATTTTCACACACAACAGTCTCTAAAATGTACTCAGAATGGTGCCAAAAAAAAAAAAAAAATCCAGTGAGTGGCAGTTCTGTGGACAGAAATGCCTTGTTGATGAGAGAGGTCAACGGAGAATGGCCAGACTGGTTTGAGCTGACAGAAAGGCTACGATAACTCCTCTGTACAATAGTAGTGAGCAGAATAGCAGCTAAGAATGCACAACACATCAAACCTTGAGGCAGATGAGCTACAACAACAGAAGACTGTGTCGGGTTCCACTTCTGTCAGCCAAGAATAGAAAGATGAGGCTGCAGTGGGCCTACCGTCTGCATGTCGCAGCAGAAATCGAGATTCGTCAGACCAGGTAATGTTTTTCCAATAGTCTACTGCCCAGTTTTGGTGCCCACTGCAGCCTCAGTTTCTTGTTCTTAGCTGACAGTAATGGTCCCCGGAGGGGTGTTCTGCTGCTATAGCTCATCTGCCTCAATGTTCGACATGTTGTATGTTCCGAAATGCTTTTCTGTATAGCACTGTTGTAACGTGTGTTATTTTGTGTTACTGTCACTTTCCTGTTAGCATGGACCAATCTGGCCATTCTCCTCTGACCACTGTCATTAACAAGCCATTTTCACCCACAGAACTGCCTCTTGTTGGATGTTTTTTGTTTTTTTGCACCATTCTCTATACACTAGAGACTGTTGTGCTTAAAAATCCCAGGAGATCAGCAGTTTCAGAAATACTCTAACCAGCTCGTCTGGCAGCAACAATCATGCAATGGTCGAAATAACTGATATCACATTTTTTCCCCATTCTGATGGTTGATGTGAACATTAACTGAAGCTCCTGGTCAGTATCTGCATGATTTTATGCATTGCACGGCTGCCACCTGATTGGCTGACCAGATGATCGCATGAATAAGTAGGTGTTCAGGTGTACCTAATAAAGTGGTTGGTGAGCATGCGTGTATGTATTGTATGTATGTATGTATGTATGTATGTATGTATGTATGTGTATATATATATATATATATATATATATATATATATATATATATATATATCCATTCATACATACATTATCTCTCTCCATCTATTTCTTGTTCAGAGGTACGTGGTCAGCTCTCAGAGCAGCTAAAAATCCTGGATGCACAGCTGGAAGTGAAAACACAACAACTGCAGGATCTAAGCGAGTACCTGCGCAGACGGGGTGAGATTGAGGCAGAGTATGCCCGCTCTCTGGAGAAACTCAGTGAGAAATTCACCATCAAGACTAAAAGGTACTCATCGCACTTTTAGTTTTATGAAGTTAAAACCAGCCATGGCCTAATGTTTAGTGCAAATTTGCTAGACACATTGAGACATGGTCATGCAGGAAAGACAGGTTTGTTTCTGGCCTGCATTGTGGCCAGATCACATCCTGCTCATACTTTCCTGCTCCCTCTCTACAGTCTCTCCCTCTTTCTCTCGGTCTATATATATAGCCTATGCATATTTGGGTATGGGTAGCTTACATTAAATACTTTAGGGAAGTTGAATTGTCCTGCAGTATGATACGCTATATTCCAAATAAAAGTATTTAAACCGTGTTTTGCTCATCCATTTAGGTATAATTACTATGCATGCAAATGTATTGACCTCACATTAATGAAGGAACTACATAGGATATTTAAAAAATTGTTAATTTAGAAAAAAACTATTATATTCACTCTATAAATGTAAGGGATAACGTATAGTCAGCTGATCACTATCATACAGTAACCCCGGGTGGGCAACTTGATCGCCCGTGAAGTCGGTATTCTGTTTCCAAGAGTTCCAGTACCCCAGGATTGGACCAAGCGCCATCTCCTATCAGACATTTTTGCATTGGCTCCAGTGTGTTTACCTTCTTCTGTGATACAACCAGAAGTGCATTGTGTCAACTGCATGAACGGCCTGGGTTCGAATCCTGCGTTGAAACCAGAAAGTAATAGTGTTTGCCTAATCTGTGACAAGTTTTCATTTTTCACCTTTTACATTACATTTTTAACCTTCTCTGAAGGTTAGGTTTAGTTTTAGGGTTTGGTTTGGAGGGTACAGTTAATAAAATATGCATTCCTCTTATTCCACTGTATTGAATCCTGCACAGCTGAAAACAACTAGCTTCTTATTTCACTTTTGCCGCCCCTCTGTGGATATTTCACCCAGAAAACTGAGCTCACACGTGCTCATATGCCCATCAACACTTCTCGTTTTGGCCTCTGTTTCAAATTTCAGTAAGCATATTCCGATTTTAGCTAAAGAAAAGTCAACCTACTGTTTCCGATTTCACTGTGAGATCAGTCTGAGCAGGGTTATCAGGACCTAGACAATTCTTATATCAACCCTTAGACGTTTATTTATGTATACTGTATATATAACATGCATCATTGGATTATTTTCAATTCTTTCTGCTTCTGTGTCTTTTTAGAAAGGAGCAGTTGGACCTGTCAGTGGCTCAGAGCTGGACGGTTCTGCTGACCCAAACCAGACAGGAGAGCCGAGATCATAGCTCACTGAGTGAACTCTGCAGCAACACCCTCACACAACGGCTCTCACACTGCATAGAGGACACACACCGCCTGGCAAAGAGGGTACCGAAATCTCTCCCTCTATCACAAGCTCTCACATCCAATACCCCCTCCCCCCGCTCCCTTCTCATCTTCTCTTATTTATCAACATATTCCCACACAAAAAACTCCCAAACTGTCTTTCTTATTTCAGACTGACTCTTTTTTTCTGTGTTTCAGAGCAAGGAGGTGGGTCTCCAGATGCAGGACGAGCTCTTGAAAATCACCACAGAGCTGCAGACGGTGGGTTGGAGGCTATTTCTCTACATGCTACATTTACTCGAAGCAACATGCTCTACTGAGCTGAAATGAATTAAAATGGCATCAGCTGTGAATTATATCACTTCTCTGTAGCCAGAGACAGAATGATTAAACTAAATACCACATGATGCTAGTATTTGCTCATACTTTGACAGTTGATGCAAAATAGACAGGATGTGTGTGTCTGTCTGGTTTTCTATCGCCCCTTATATGTCAATGAATTTTAGTATATCCTTCACCACAAAATGTTCCCGTGGCCCCCTGCTTTCCAGAGCCCATTGGTAGTGTTAGCTAAGGTAATATTATTATTATTATTATTATTATTATTATTATTATTATTATTATTGCTTAAACCTTGGGTTTTGGGATTTGAACAAAGCCCTTACCCGCAGTATTAAACTTTGGTGTGTATCTCTGTAAAACAGTTCACGCTCACGGGCAAGGAAGTGGCGAGAAACCGGCTTAACGTATAAATTATAGTTTTAATGGTAAACTCAAAATACAAACACATAAGACAACGGACATGTCCGTGAACGATCTCTCTCATGCCCGTCTTCCGCGGTCGGCCTTTAACCCTCTCGGAGGCTTGATTAGCCTAATGCGGGACCGGGCGTGTTGAATCACGACCCGGCCCCGCCCCGCCCTCTACCGTGCCACAATCTCATACTGCCCTGTTTGTTCTACGAACATGAATAATACCTCAATTCAAGTGGCTTGTTGGAAAGCTATGCAGTTACTTTTAAGCAATCCCCCCAAATTCCAAAATACATACTTTGAAAAAAGAAGGAGCCTGAGCCATATCTATGGACCAGAATATAATAGAGAATTTGGGACCACCTAGCAACACCCTAGCATTATGGCTGCAATTTTTGTATGTACAAACACTGCTCACATTTTCTTCTCTGATTCTACAGAGCATTTGATTGGACAAAAATCTGTGTAGTGCAAGATGTCATCAATTTGATGTGTGTATACCTGCTAAGATTAAGCTTGTCAACTATTATTAGTACTCTGGCATATACTGTAAATGGCCTAATAAAGCCAATATTGATATGAACTAAAAGCCACAATACTCCCAATTTTGATTTCATGGGGTCTTTAAAGTCACATAAATACACTCGCTTGATCAAAATCAAAAAATAGTACTCTGAGTGTATCCAAGAATGTCTCACATTAATACGTTGTTCATATCAGATAATGCGAGCTTGGTGTCTCTTATCTGACAGGCTTTGAAAACGTATCATCAGTACCACATCGACTGTCTGGCTGCTGAAGGCAAGCTCAAAGAGGCCACACGACTGGAGGAGAAACAGACGGGCAAATCAGCTGATCTCGGGCTCATCCAATCAGGAGGGCAGAGGCGCAGTTCAGTGAAAAAAATAGAGAGACTGATGGAGAAGGTAGAGATGGTGGTTTGTGAGAATGAAAGCTGGTAACATCCGGAGCTTTGCTCTGTGAAGATGGCACAGGAAGAGCAAGATCTCAGTTTATCTCTAACACCACCTTTTCCACTGTATGTGTGTGTCTTCTTTACAGAGGCAAGTGAAAGTACAGGAAACTCAGCTGAAGTGCACTAAAGCTCGTAACGACTACTTGCTCAACTTGGCAGCAGCGAATGCCTCCATGAATAAGTACTATCTGCAGGACATTTGCACTCTGATTGATGTGAGTCTAACAACCTGCTGTCCCACTGGCTTGAATTAGCATCTGTCTAGACATTTTTTGGATGTGGTTATTTTTTAGTTCCTTTTTCACCTTGATTTTACCCCTGACCTAAATATACCACAGACCTTTACATTTTATGTAATGTTTTTTCTGCATGTGGTCTGTGTATTCAGAAAATACTCTTAAAGGGACAGTTCACGCAAAAATGAAAATTGTCATATTTTACTCACATATATGCCATTCTAAAACTGTATGATTTTCTTTTTCATCAAAAACAAACTGAAACATTTACCAGTATATTTGCCGGTGAAGTAAATTATTATTTTTTTTAAACACCACGAAAGTGGGCCTGAGTAGCTCAGCAAGTAAATATGCTGACTACCACCCCTGAAATCACTAGTTCGAATACAGGGGGTGCTGAGCAACCAAATTGGCCTGGTTGTTAGGGAGGGTAGAGTCACATGGGGTAACCTCATCGTGGTCGCTATAATGTGTGGTTCTCGCTCTCGGTGGGGTGCGTGGTGAGTTGTGTGTGGATGCCGCGGAGAATAGCGTGAGCCTCCACACGTGCTATGTCTCCATGGTAACGTGCTCAACAAGCCACGTGATAAGATGTGCGGATTGACGGTCTCAGACGCAAAGGCTACTGAGATTCGTCCTCTGCCACCCAGATTGAGGCGAGTTACTATGCCACCACGAGGACTTAGAGCGCATTGGGAATTGGTTATTCCAAATATGGGAGTAAAGGGGAGAAATAAAAAAAATAAAAAAATGTAATATACTGTATGCATATTGAAGTCACAAATGTGTTTTGAGTGCTATGGCAGAGTGGAAAACTGTCAGTGCATAAAGACTTTATTTTAATCTTTTCCTCTCACAAAACTATGGCTAAAAATTGATTTTGGAATATAGTACAAGTCATATAGACTACTTTTATGGTGTTTTTATTTTCATTATTGGAACAAAACAGCCCCAGTTCACCAATTACACTCATTCCTATTTGCTTGGCAATTACTCTATTTTCTCACTATTCTGCTTTGTTCTGTCTTATGGCATCTGGCTGATCTGGAATGCAGTGCACAGATTTGGGGTACCACCTGTCTGTGTCTCGGGTTATACGCGGGTATGTCTCCAACCAAAACCGAATAATCCAGAACATGAAAAATGGCCTCCAGCAGCTTGATACAGCAGTTACTGGACTCAATCAGGGTCAGGATAGAGATGCCCTGCTCCAGGCCCACAATACAGCATTCTGCCTGCCCTTCCGCTTTCAGTACCAGCCTCATGAAGGGGACCAGGTAACACATCAGACTGTTGTAATAGCGCTTGTTGTAGCTCTAGAATGGTTGAAATCCCCCCCTATGCACACTTAGGTGATGTAAGATGTGTAATGGTAATGCAGAATATTATCCAATTCAAGATTTGATTACGTTAAATACAAATACAAGTTACACACACACATATATATATATATGAAATATGGTAACACTTTACCAGTAAGGTTATATTTGTTATCACTAGTTTATGCATTAGTTTTTACCTATCGGCATGGATTCGGATACTGATGGCATTTTTGAAACTATGGAGCAAATTTTGTGCCAAAACTAAACCCAATAGAATGTTTTGCAAGCGAACACAATCTACATTGCAAAGGAAAACTTGACTCTCAAACAAACAGAAATCGATTTGCAAATACAAAGGGCCTTTTGAGAGAAAATGAAGGGGAGTTGTCGTGTACAAATGCGCCATGTTTTACAAATAATAATAAAAATATTTTCACATTTACCTACATCATATTTCACAAATTAATTCTACAGGATCATTAAACAAATACAAAATTGAATGTAAACTAATACACACCACTTGTGGGTCACGTGACTTCAGGCACAATTTTCTCAACAGTCTTGATTTTTTTCACAAATGTACTGAGCAACATCCTCTTTCAAAACAGTAGATGGCGCAGTGCTGCACATACCTAATATATAAAGGAAAAGTCTTTTTAACCGCATAACATTGTGGAAATAACGACATAACTGAGTGAAAAAAATATTTTGTATGTGGCAGCACTACACCATCCACTGTTTTGAAAGAGGATGTTGCTCAGCCCATTTGTGAGAAAATCTGCACTGATGTATTAGTGAGAAAATAAAGACTGTGGTAGAGAACATTGTGCCAGAAGTCACGTGGCCCACAAGTGCTATGTATTTGTTCAGATTGAATTTTGTATTTTATAGAACAGATTGTATTTATTTTTTAAATATAATATAAGATCATTTATGAAACTTTTTTTTATTTGTAAAACACAGTACATTTGTATGTAAAGCCAGTGGAACATGACATCAACCCTTCATTTTCTCTCAAATGTTTTGAGTCACGTTTTCCATTGCAAAATTTATTGTGTTTGTTTGCAAAACTTTCTATATGTTTGTTCAGTTTTGGCATAAAATTAGCTCCGTATTGAAACACGCTCATTTGTAGGTGTATTTGCCTTTTTATGATACATTTATTCAGCACCAAATGTGATAAAGTGAGTAGTATTTGGCTGGTCATGTGATCTCAACATGGCAATCATCATGATGTATAACCACCCTTACGGCATTTCACACTGAAGGTGTTTTGCATCAGTTCAGTGCTTGACAGACAGCTTTGACCATTGCATCATGTCTCGCTGTAGCACCATGTTTTTAGACACTACTGTAAGTCAACTGTTAAAAACACTTTTTGAGACACCTGCATTCTGCTCTATTCGTTGTGCTGTGTCATGCTTTTTTAGCTTAAGAACGCATTCGGTCTGAACAGCCCCCCATGTTGAAAATTGGTTTCATGTTTGTGACAGGTGTGTGAGGTGAGTGCAGAGGGCCAGGTGAGGTATGAGCTTGAGACCAGATTCCAGCAGCTTCAGTCCAGACTTGCCTCTGTTACCCTGGAAACAGACGAGGTAAAATCCACAGCACTCTTTAATCTTTGACCACAACAATATTTGCCCTCCAATAGAGATGCTCACCGTAGCATCCCTTTTGACACTAGATTTCTTGAGTAGACGCATTTTGATGCTTTAGGTTTTCTCTGTCACCTTCAGGTCAGTAAGACACTTAAGACAACACACACTAACCTTCTGGAGAGCGTCTGTGATGATGATTGCAACCCCACCCCTGACACTACCGCTACCCCATTGGTGGACAACACAGGTGACGGTGCAGGGAGCAAACCAAGCCTGGCAAAACGCAGAGCCAATCAACAGGACACAGAGACCTTCTACTTTACAGTAAGATCTTTAACCAAGGTTGGAGGATGCACATCTTGTGTATTTTTAGACAAAAACATGAAGTGATACTTGCTAATCACACATTTAAAAAAAAAAAAATAATTGTAAGATTTGTTTTATTTAATATAGTTACACAATTCAATTTGATGGAATTTTGTTATGAATATAGGCTTAAATATTTTTTGAGTGAGAAAAGTAAAATACCACAATGACTGAAACATTTGGTTTATGTTGTTTTTCAGAAAGTAAAGGAGAACG
The DNA here is from genome assembly GCA_032164185.1 of Moxostoma hubbsi. NCBI lineage: Eukaryota > Metazoa > Chordata > Actinopteri > Cypriniformes > Catostomidae > Moxostoma > Moxostoma hubbsi. The sequence continues at coordinate 67,285,757 of JAVLUX010000001.1, forward strand.
TGAGTGGCAGCTCTCTGATCTCAAAACTCCAGGCTAAACATGACCTGCTTAAAGAGGCCATACAGAAAGGTAACTTAACACAATTAATCAGCTTAAACCAGACAGAAGCAAAGAAAGAAAGAACTTCAAAGACAGAAAGTACTTGTGTGAAAGCTGTCTTTAGCCATACCAAAATGTCCTTACAAAATAAATATATACAATATCATTCAAAAGTTTTGAAACACTTGACTGAAATGTTTCTCATGATCTTAAAAATCTTTTGATCTGAAGGCATATGCTTAAATGTTTGAAATTAGTTTTGTAGACAAAAATATAATTGTGCCTCCATATTAATTTATTTCATTATAAACTAAAATATATATATATTTTAAATTGAATTTGATGACTTGCACCAGATAATAAAGAAAAGCAGCCAATAAGTGCCCAGTATAGATGGAAACTCCTTCAATACTGTTTAAAAAGCATCCTACTGCATGACTAATTTGAAGATGCTAAAATATAACACAGTTTTGATTAATTTTGGATTTTGTTTAGTCACAACACAATTCCTATAGTTCCATTTATGTTATTCCATAGTTTTGATGACTTTACTATTATTCTAAAATGTGAAGAAAAAAAAAGTAAAATAAAGAATGAGTGTTTCAAAACTTTTGACCGGTTGTGTATGTATGTATGTATGTGTGTGTGTGTGTGTGTGTGTGTGTGTGTGTGTGTGTGTATATATATATATATATATATATATATATATATATATATATATATATATTAGGGCTGTTGATTTAACGCGTTAATACAGTGCGATTTAATTTTACAAAAAATAAAAGCAATTAATCGAATGCACACGGACCATAATAAGGAAGATTCCTGAGAAATGCAAGCTTGTAGTACCACCTGTTTACTCCAGAGGGCAGTAAGTGAAACTTCAGCTGTGTGAGCAAAGCGCAGTTTATACAGTGAAGAAAACACTTCAGTAGGCAGTGTCACTACTTGATCCACAAACATGCGTTACGTTCTTGCGTTGAAAACACTCGAAGGAGCGCAAATGCAATCTTAGGGATCTCAAGATGTGTTTAAAGATTGAGTATTAAACTATATTTAACTAGACACATAATTAACTTGACACAGTGACCTAAACATTTTATGTTTTATTTATATATATATATATGTATATATATATATATATATATATATATATATACACACACATACACACACCAAACTGTGTAATAAGTTTTCCAAACTTATTGTGAGTTCTAATTGTGTGGAAATCTGTAGATTTTTATTTATTTATTTATTTTCTTCAAGGCATAGTTCACCCAAAAATAAAATTAATTATTCCCTCATGTCGTTCTAAACCTGTTTGACTTTTTCTAATGTGGAACACAGAAGGAGATTTATAGAATATTTTAATGAACATTGTTTCAATACAATGGCAGTTACAATGTCTCACTTTAGGACCCAGAACTATCATAAAAGATCTGAAATTAAAGTCCGGTTTATTTTTTTATTTTTCGTGTGAATAGTTGAAGATCAAAACTTCATACACTGACCTAGTTTAATACAAAGAAAACATATTTCAGAGCTGCATGTTTCTATTTTTGCAGGAAAGTAGAAGGTATATTTTAACATTTTAAATATAATTTAAAAAAAAACAATTATTTGTTATTTAATATTTACTAAAACCTGAAATAATTTCACATTTCAAAGTCTAGCGTGACTGTCTCTTTAAAGATAATTACTATTACCATTGCTAACTGCCAATGTATTGACAAGACGGACCGGGATATTCATTAAATTCATCTACTTTTGTTTTCCACATAAGAAAAAAGGTCATATTTGGCTTGGAACAACATGAGGGTGAGTGAATAATGACAGCATTCTCATTTTGGGGTAAACTGTTCCTTTAATTACTGTAGTAACTATATTCATCTTTTTAAATCGATGATAACTATGGTTACACAAGGTTGAAACGCATGTAACTGAAATGAATTGAGAGAGTAACTGTGATAGACAACTCTCCCAATTTTCCCTCTGTTTTTATCTCCTGCAGCTGAGTCCATTGACAGCGATCCCTCCAGGTATGTCTCCCATTCCATCTGTCTCTCTGTGACAAAACTTCTTTTTGTGTTTCCTGGCTGACGGTCTTTGCGTGTTCAGCAAAAATAAAGGCAGATCAATTAAGAAACAGGCAGAATTAAGTTCAAATTATCAGGTTAAATGACTTGAGTGATTAAATAAAACACAGTCAAACTCAAAACACAGTCAAAAGGTGATCAGTTTCATAACTAGGCTTAAATATATCAGTCGAAACTTTATTCAATCAATGTGTGCATGCCAAAGTGTATGTTTATGTTTTTGTGAGTGTGTTTCTTTTGTGAGTACTGATATGTTAGCATGTTTGCATGAGTACACTGATTCCATAGTGTCACAGTGGAGTGCCCGTGTATATATTTCCCAGAATGCAGCCTGATAGGGCAGTGCGTGTGCGGAAAGCCAGGCCCTGCTCCCAGTACAACCACAAACTCTTCTCTGGAAACATGCTCTCTTTCATCCAGGTATAGCCCTATGGCTGACAGCCCTCTGTGATGTGTTACAGATATATTTTTGTAATGTTCTTGCTGTCTTTCTCTAACTTTACCTTTCAAAAAGGATGGATTATGGTCCTGCAATTCCGAGATATCTTTGTTACAAGAAATCAAGGACTTAAGCAACAGCTGTTGATGGTATTCTATACTATTGTGTATGACAATTTTTCAAACATGAATGAATGTTTGAATGCTCTGTTCAGCCGTTCTCTGAATTGCTGCTTAAAGCTGAAGTTTGTAACTTTAGGGGTTTTAAAATACTTTTTCCAGTCCAAGCTTAATATGCAGAGACAAATATAAGTAAGGCATTAGTATGTTAATTTTCAAAAAAATGTAAACACTGTATCTCTGTGGTGTTATAAAAATTATTCTGTTAGTTTTGAGTGACCTATCCAGCCCAACACAACAACATCTACATCCAATAAAGTCAACATCAAAACATTTGTGGCAGGACTATCTGTTTGTTCGATCAACAGCAGATGGGGGAGCATTCAGAAGCCTGTTTGAAAACAATGTTTATTTTTGCAATTTCGTTCGCTGACGCTACTCACTTCAGATTTAATGATGTTTGCGGGCATACGCTGGTTGGTCAGTTAACTTCCGTTCACCCTAGCCGTCATGTCTACAGCTGTTACTTAAAGTCCATATAGCAGATGTCAAATGATGTCGCATTTTCAAGTTCTAAAGTCACAAACGTGTGGAATACAGTTGCAGTTATGGAAATGGTTCATTTATCTATTGCAATTGTGAGATCTAGTCTCAAATACAAGTAATATAGTTGCAGTTGCAGTTACTCTTTTTTTTTTTTTTTTTGGTAGTGGATTGTTTCTGGGTTCATCATTGGCCTGGTCCATAATCCATCCTTGCCTTCCATGACTGCCATATGACTGGTGCTACATTCTTATTGTGCTTATTACCTGGTCACATGTTGCCTCCATGCTGAAATAATATTGTCTTGCTGGGTTTATTGTTTAATGTTATTTCTTCAGTGCTGGTGCATTTGAATGGTTCTGACATGGCTTTGAGCATGGCCACCCCTTTTTCTGATTATCGCTGTTGTATTTGTCTTGCAATAATGCATCTGGTTTTTAAATGTGGTCTTTTAAATTGTTTATTAAAGATTATTTGTGAAACATGGCTTTTTGTTCTGACCACTGTAAATCTATTCAGAGGAATGTTAGATAATGAGAACAAATACAGAAAGGATATAAAGTGATCACTTCTTGACATTGTTTGTGGTTCATTTAATGAGTGTGGTTAGAGAAAATGGTATAGTTTGTATGATTGTGTTATCACATACTAAATCTTATTTGAAATGACATGCTACATTATTTCCATAAAGTGACATGGCTGCTTATTGAATCAGGTTAGACAGATCTGCTCACAGTTCACTGTGCAGCCTAATAATCCATGGGCTAGCCAACAAAAATATGTGTGTTCACCTGTGTGCCTGTGTGGGAGTACAGGCGTGCGTATTCACTACATTGTCAAAAAGTATGTGGCCACTCAATTCTTATTTAAGGGTTGAGCTATTTCAGCTACACCCATTTCTAACAGGTGTATAAAATCAAGCAGACACACTATATCATTAGACAAATATTTTTAGTTGAATTGAGCTCATTGACTTGCAACATGGCACTATCATAGAAAGCCACCCGGAAAATGCTGCACTAATGCTCTTGTGTCTTAATGAGAGCAAATTCCAACAGCCAAGATCCAACATTTAGTTGAAGACCATCTAGTGGCCTTCCCAGAAGAGTGGAAGCTATTTGTAATTCTTTACAAACAATCTAGAGTTCTGGTAAACCAGAACCAGTATATGGATGTCCATTTACTTTTGGCCAAGTAGTGCATGTGTTTGCTCTGTCATAAGTGGCAATCTTTCATAACTGACCAGCTTGATCTGCTGTGCTCCTTTGCTGAATGCAGTCTATAAATGCAGCTGTCATCATTTCAACAGGCCCCATTTCAACAAGGCCCTTCCTCATCAGCACAATTCTTTGCCCTCATTGTCAATGTCTCTTGCATGTATAGGCTATTAAAACACTGCATCCTGCTCTTTATTTAAACTGCTGCCAATATTTTACCTTTTTACCAACTGTACTTCTCTATATGCTAATATACCAACATTAGCATCATTCAATGCTTCCTTTTAGAAATGTTTATTTGCTCTACTGACATATTGTTTCACCAACTCAGATACTGTAAAGAGTAGTTTTGAGATATGGCCTTCTGATAGTACTGGGAACTCCAGACTTCACACTTTATTTTTTTGCAAAGCACTCATGATAGCTACAAGTACATGCTACATCCAGCACTATCTAAGAGCTGCCACTCTTGCTGTCTGTGCTGTCTCATCTGCCTTGCCCTGAACTGCACTAATGTCCTTGGCTCAATAGCAGTGTTCTTAGGAGATCTACGTTCTTGGATTCACTGAGACCAGTGTGCCTTGCTGAAAAGACGAGCTTAGACCAACATGTATTTCTTTGCAGATCCAGGTTCCCTGCTGGTGGTTTAATGGTTTTAGCTGGCCATTAATCTGGTCAGGCTGGTCTGCTTTGATTGTTTTAGAGGGGTTTGAACCAGGCTTGACCAGGCTAAAAGGCCAACAAACAACCTTTGCCTTGTTTAAACAGCATACCATAGCTGGTAAAGCTGGTTAACCTGTATGATCTGTGGAGGCTCATTGACCATGGACATGGTAGTCTTGTTGGTGGTTAAAGGGATTGTTCCTTGTGTTTTTCCAAACCACCATGACTTTCCAATGTGGAACACATAAAGGAGATGTTTGACAAACAGAGGTTAGACTCCATTCAAACATCTTTTGTTTTCCTCGGAAGAAGGAAAGAAAAGGTTTGGAATAATGTGATCTTTTGAGAACCTTTAAGATATTTATTGAGCTTGGTGTAGACACCAGGACACCAACATCCCATGCTGTGGACTAGCATCCAAAACATTACATATGCTGGTGACCAGCCATGCTGGTCTTTTCAGCAGGGTGCACACTATTATCTGAGATTCCCTCTGTGTCTGTCTCTGTTGCCCTTTATTTCTGAGATATCAAGCCAGTAGAGCACTACTCTGCCATATGGCACTTTGTCCTTCATAACAAGAAACATCTCTCCTCTCGCCTGCTCACTCCCATTCTCTCACACTGTTATTCTATTGTGGTGGAGTGTCTAACTACACCCTGCATTAGCAACAGCTTGTAAATCTCTTAATCTTAAGTGGACAGTAAATCTATGAGATGTGCACTCTCATTACACCGCTAATAATTGGATAATTTAGTCAGGACCACAGAACTGCTTTGCCAACAACAGTTTTTTTTCTTGAATGGTTGATCAATGGGTGCAGCCCTATGACTGTAAAATGGACATTTTTAAGTGGATGGAAATCAGATTTAGACAAAGGAACATGGTTAGCCCCTAGCAAAGCTAACGTGTTGTTTCTGACACTTAAAGACCCCATAACATCAAAACTGGCACTTAATGACAAAACTGACTGTGATTGGTCGCTTTACTTGTCAGTTAGACGATTCTTCCTGACTAAGTGAGTAGTTTTGGCCAGTTTGAGCTGCAGTAAGCTCCAGATAATTTGCTGTTTTAGTCAGAGTTCTGGCTACATGAGGCTGTTTATTCTAAAGTAAAAAAATAAATAAGAATAATTAGCAGATATATGCATTTAAAATTTACAGAAAATACTGATGACTCATCTTGCCCTATACAAATTTTTGTCCAATCAAATGCTCTTTAGAATGACAGTGTCCCTTCCCCCAAATGGTAGACAATTTTGGGTTTTAGAGACACAAATAACTTGTTTTAATAGGAAATACATCAACACAGGAAAGAAAACTGCCCATGGGAATTAATTTCAAGGTGTCTTTAATGTGCAATATTCTTATTAAGCTAAATATAAATTAAAACGCATTATCCTGACGTGTTGCTCTTCGTCTAAATTTTTGCTTTTGTCTTTCTCTCCCCAATATCTTCAATCTCTCAAACTGATTTTGCATTTGTTTTCATTTGCTTTTGTGTCATTCTCTTTTCCATGTGTTACACTCTTGATCATGCCACACAATCTACACCTACTTTTTATTCCCTCTCTCTCTCTCTCTCTCTCTCTCTCTCTCTCTCTCTCTCTCTCTCTCTCTCTCTCTCTCTATCCGTGTCTGCTTGGCTGGCTGTGACTTTAGAAGAAGGAGGCGTATGTCGAGGACCCAGGTACTGCTCTTTCCCCTTCATGCATCTGTCCCCATCTGCACGCTTAAATGTATTCCTAGGCTCTCTGCACTGTTTCTCTATGCATAGAGTTCATTATAATTCATATTTATTTCCCTTCATGATTGCTACACATCTCCACTCCCCTACAAATATCCAGAGCATTATATTTTTTTTAATTTCCCTATTTTTCATTTTTAGAGCTCTGGGCAACAGATCCCCCTGGTAGTGGAGAGCTGCATCCGCTTCATCAATCTGCATGGTAAACCAGTTTGTCTTAAGATGAAGCCTAATAATGTCATCAGTATTAAAGTGAAAGTCTGATTATCCACATGAATATGAATGCTTTTTGTTTTTGTTCAGGTCTGCATCATGAAGGAATTTTCAGAGTGCCTGGTTCACAGACTGAAGTCAATCATATCAGGAATGCCTTTGAAAGAGGTGATATAGTAATTAAATTAATGAACAGTTGTATCAATATACCACAACATCCACCCATCATTATTTAGATCACAACCAAAAATATTATTATAATTATATTTTTACAGTTTTACATTTATTAACTCAAATATTATTCTGTTAATGTTTCATGAATTTCTAAATTATATATTTTATATAAATTACATAATTAAACATAATGAAGATAAAATAAATAAATTATATATATAAAAATATATTATACAGTTGAAATCAGAAGTTTACATACACCTTAGCCGAATACATTTAAAGTAATTTTTTCACAATTCCTGACTTTTAATCATAGAAAACATTCCCTGTCTTAGGTCAGTTAGGATCACTACTTTATTTTGAGAATGTGAAATGTTGTTATTTCAGCTTTTATTTCTTTCATCACATTGGGACAGAAGTTTACATATACTTTAATAGTATTTAGCAAAACGTTTTAAGTAGCCTTCCACAAGTTTCGCACAATAAGTTGCTGGAATTTTGGCTCATTCCTCCAGACAGAACTGGTGTAACTTAGTCAGGTTTGTAGGTCTCCTTGCTCGCACACTTTTTCAGTTCTGCTCACAAATGTTCTATCAGATTGAGGTCAGGGCTTTGTGATGGCTTCTCCAATACCTTGACTTTGTTGTCCTTAAGCCATTTTGCCACAACTTTGGAGGTATGCTTGGGGTCATTGTCCATTTGGAAGACCCATTTGTGACCAAGTTTTAACTTCCTGGCTGATGTCTTGAGATGTTGCTTCAATAAATCCACATAATTTTCCTTCCTCATGATGCCATCTATTTTGTGAAGTGCACCAGGCACCCCCGCAACATGATGCTGCCACCCCATGCTTCATGGTTGGGATGGTGTTCTTCGGCTTGCAAGCCTCACACTTTTTCCTCCAAACATAGTGATGGTCATTATGGCCAAACTGTTCAATTTTTGTTTCATGAGACCAGAGGACGTTTCTCTAATAAAATAAGAGCTTTGTCCCCATGTGCACTCGCAAACTGTAGTCTGGCTTTTTATGGCAGTTTTGGAGCAGTGGCTTCCTCCTTGATGAGCAGCCTTTCAGGTTATTTCAATATAATTGTAAATAATTGTCTAACTGTTTCCTCCAGTATCTTCACATTTTGCTGTTGTTCTGGGTTTGATCTGCACTTTTCGCACCAAAATACACTCATCTCTAGGAGACAAAATGTGTCTCCTTCCTAAGCGGCATAATGTCTGCATGGTCTCATGGTGTATAAACTTGCATACTATTGATTATAAGATGAACGTTGCACCTTTAGACATTTGGAAATTGCTCCCAAGGATGAACCAGACTAGTGGAGCTCCACAATTTGTTTTCTGAGATCTTGGCTTATTTCTTTTGATTTTCCCATGATGTCAAGAATGGCACTGAGTTTGAAGGTAGGCCTTAAAATGCATCCACAGGAATGCCTCAGAAGCTATGGAAAGAAATTGGTACTTTTGTTCACCAAAGTGGCATTCAACTGATCACAATGTATAGTCAGGACAATAATAACGTGGAAAAAAATTTAAATTACTATTACAGTTTAAAAAGTACTTCAAAGAGTTCTCATCAAAAGGTCCTCCACTTGCAGCATTGACTGTTTTGCAGATCCTTGGCATTCTAGCTGTCAGTTTGTCCAGATACTCAGGTGACATTTCACCCCACACTTCCTGTAGTCTTGTCAGGCACTTCTCACGCACCTTACAGTCTAACTGATCCCACAAAAGCTTAGTGATCCATAACACTGTTTTCCATTTATCTGTTGTCCAATGTCTGTGTTTCTTTGCCCACTCTAACCTTTTAGTTTTATTTTTATTTTTGAAAAGTGGCTTTTTCTTTGCAATTCTTCCCATAAGTCCTGCACTCCTGAATCTTCTCTTTACAGTTGTACATGAAACAAGTGTTGAGCAGGTAGAATTCAATGAAGCTGTCAGCTGAGACCTTTATTTCTCAAACTAGAGACTATGATGTGCTTATCCTCTTGTTTAGTGGTACATCTGGCTTTCCACATCTCTTTCTGTCCTTGTTAGAGCCAGTTGTCCTTTGTCTTTTAAGATTGTAGTGTACAATTTCAAGCATTGTATAGCCTTCATTCCTCAAAACATTGACTGACAAGTTTCTAGAGAAAGTGGTTTCTTTTTTACCATTTTTGACCTAATATTGACATTAAGAAATGCCAGCCTATTGCATACTGTGGCAACTCAAAAAACAAACACAAAGACAATGTTAAGCTTCAGTTAATGAACCAAATAGCTTTCAGTGGTGTTTGATATTATGTCAAATGATTTTCTATTACCAAATTAGCATGATTAGGATAAGGTGTTGGAGTGATGGCTGCTGGAACTGGGGCCTGTCTAGATTTGGTAAAAAATAACTTTTTTCAAGTAGGTATGGTGCTGTTTTTTATATCAGTAATGTCCTGACTATGCTTTGTGATCAGTTGGATTCCACTTTGGTGAATTAAAGTACCAGTCTCCTTCTGAAACGGCAAAATCTGTACATTACTCCAAACCTTTTGGCGATTTATATATATATATATATATATATATATATATATATATATATATATAGAAACATATTTATTTTATTAATTTATTTATTTAAAATGCCTTGTCAGTGTCTTCTTTACAGTTCTTCTCTCTTTTTGATCTCTTTTTTTATGTTTCTCAGGAGAAGATCCGTTGACTGACAGTGAGTGTGACATTGATTCAGTGGCAGGTGTTCTGAAGCTTTATTTCAGAGGTTTAGAGAAACCTCTGTTCCCTGAGGAGAGCTTCAGCCAGCTCATGGAGTGTGTCCGTAAGATGTCTTTTATTATTCTCTCTGCTTCTGTGTGTTAGTGTGCAGTGCATGTATGTGCATACATGGCCTTTACTTAGTTGCCTTGTGAAAGTATACGAATGTCACTGTATTAGAATAAATATCAAAGCATGCAAGTGTCCTAGTATTTTTTTAGTTGTTACTAGAATCTTCAATTTCAGGTGTGTTGACTACATTCCGTTGACTCTTTTTGTATCCTGTGTCTCTCTCAGAAATTGAAAATATGACAGAGAGAGTAGCGCAGATAAAGTCAGTGGTTTCACCGTTCCCTAGACCCGTTGTCATAGTGATGCGCTATCTATTTGCCTTCCTTCATCAGTGAGTCCTGCTCTATTTACCTTAAAGGCCCATGTAATCATTCCAAAACCACATTACAGTGTGCAGTGAGAAGGCCTGTAACTTATTTTGTGTGTATCTGTGCAGTGTCTCTCAGTATAGTGATGAGAACATGATGCAGCCGTATAATCTGGCTGTGTGCTTCGGCCCCAGTCTGCTCAGAGGGGTGGAGATGGGTGGTGACGAAGTGACCCTGGCACCTCAAATCAATGACCTTGTCAAGACTATACTCCTTCATCATGAGAACATTTTCCCTGGTCCGTCTGAACTCTTGGGCCCTGTCTATGAGAAATGCATGACTCTTGAGCAAGAATACTGGTGAGTTTAGAGCCCGAAACATACTCTGCACAAATATGTGAACTCAGATGCTTCTTGCTACACAAGCTTAATTTCGTGCATCACTGTTCCGAAATATGTCAGAACTCAATTCATAACATAAAGCAAACATGTTGCATTCTCAACATTGTCACAAGGAGCTATAGCAGACATTAGTGTGAACTGTCTGCTTGAATGGGGTTTTCTTACCACTGTAATGGCGGAGCAACAGTTTAAAAACAATTTTCAGCAAGAAAGGTAAAGTCAATATATTTCTAGCAACATGCCTGAATAACAACACAACCAGATTTATGACACAAGCCATATCTTTTTAAAGTAACTCTCTTGCCCCCTTGAGGACTGTGGTTTTTTTACAGTCACAGTAACAAAAGAACACTTGTTAATATGTTCACCCTGTTGTATTGCAGCATCGTTTATCAATTTAGTTGCTAGGAGACATCTCTCGTAAGAATCGAACACCTGCTAAGACAACAGGTGCAAAGCAATTTTGTTTGCTTATATGTCATCTTCTGAGCATCAGGCAATGGATAATCTTTATTGTCGTAAATTGTCAATATCAATCATCTGATTTTGAATGGAATGCAGCATCAGTTTAGTCTCGAAGGACGTATGAAATACTGTGCACTTACACTATGCTCTTATGTACTGGCCATCTAGTGTATTCATTTTCAAAAGTCTGATACCTGAAATGGAACACTAACATTTGTTCTTTACTATGTACGCGGAAGCATTCGTAGTTTCATCTGGGAAATATTACAATTCAAAGTCTTCCACATAAAACATACTGGACATTTACTCCCAAATATTCCATTACATAATACACATTAACATGTATTACATAATAATAATAATAATTATGTAGTAATGGAAATTGTCATTATACACCCATGTGTTTCAAACCAAATTAATTTCTTTCTTCCATGGAACACAATTAAAATGTCAGACAGAATTTTAGCCTTATAGTCACCATTTACTTTCTCGGCATGTTTTTTTTCCTCCATATTTTAAAAGTGAATGGTGATTGAGACTTTCGGTCTCTAAAATTCTGTCTAACATCACAAAATACAGAAAGTCACATAGGATTATAATAACATGAGGGTGGGGAAATGATTACAGAACATCAATTTATGGCTGAACTATCATGTTAAGGACACTTGTCAGATTTGGACAAATCTGTCAATTAGACAACTGTCCATAAGAAATCAAGCCGCATCTGGCAAACACAGAAATTATGTGCACACGCAGACACACTCTCTGCTTGTGCTCCTGAAGTCAAGCATACAGTTGACACAGATATATTGCATCACTGATATAAAATTTTTACTTATAAACTGAGGTCATAAGAGCCCATAGTTACAGAATCACCCTGATAATGACCATGAGACAAGCACATGTTATCATAATTGCCAAAACTTACCGCACTTCAATTTTTTTTTTGTCTTGGTGTAAAATGAAGGCACTGCATGATGAAAGTGTTTGTATTTAGGGTTTGCTGCTGCAGTTATGAACTGGTCTCAAGTGACAGAGTGGAGCTCTATTACGTTTTGCTGGTGTAGAAGTCCCATAAAAAGAAATCTCTCAATGGGTGCTTGGGTAGCTCTGGTAAAGATGTTGGCTACCACCCCTGGAATTTGCTAGTTCGAATCCCAGGGTGTGCTGTGTGAATTTAGCCAGGTCTCCTAAGCAACCAAATTTGCCTGGTTGTTAGGGAGGGTAGAGTCACATGGGGTAACCTCCTCATGGTCACTATAATGTGGTTTGTTCTCGGCGGGGCGCATGGTGAGATGCCTCTGTGGATGGCGTGAAGTCTCAGTGTCTCGGTGGCAACGAGCTCAACAATCCATATAATAAGATGTGCGGAATGACGGTCTCAGACGTGGAGGCAGCTGGGATTTGTTCTCCGCCACCCAGATTGAGGCAAATCACTATGCAACCACAAGAACTTAAAGCACATTGGGAATTGGGCATGCCAAAATTGGGGGAGAAAAAAAAAAAAAAAAAACTCAATAATTTACGCATTTATTAAAACTAGTAATGTAACGACAGGATGTTAATGTAAATTAGAAATGTACTTGAGCAGTGGAAAGTACCCGCCATTAAATATACTCATAAAAGTACATTTTTCTGATTTATTAATTTTTCTGCATGTAGCTTTTTTATGAAGAATGCTTTCATTGTGAATGGCCCCTAAGGCTTAAAACATACTTCTGCAAATATGTTGGTATTTTTTCCTTTTAAGTAACAACAAACTCTTTCTCCAGTGAACCTATCACAGAAGAGGGTGAGGGAGATGCTGAACATCCTCCCAGTGAAGATGGTAAGAAATATAACACACATTATGCAAAGTTATTTTTTAAAGCTTTAAAGTTTTAACAATCACATATTATCTCAATGTGTCCATGTTTGTTCCATGTTGGGTTTTCGCATCATGTTGTGTTGTTTGTATTCCATGTTGGGAATACCATATTTTGGCATATTGGGCATTGTTGTTGTGGTGTGTGCCATGTTGTGCGTTGTGGGTTGTTTTTGCGCTTTGTGTTGTGTGTGTGTGTGTGTGTGTGTGTGTGTGTGTGCGTGTGTGTGCGTGTGTGTGTGTGTATGTTGTATGTGCAGAGTGGGAGGCAGTGGCCTTGTTTGATTATGTTGCACGCTCCGCAGCCGAGTTGTCATTCAAGCAGGGTGACCACCTCTTACTACACAGCAAGGCCTCTGCTGATTGGTGGAGAGGGGAAGTAGGCGGAGTGAGAGGCCTGATCCCACATAAGTACATCAATGTGGTAGAGGGGTGAGAGCATATTCACCATAAACTTAAATTAAATAAGGTTACTTCAAACAGTGAATTGACATAAATATTGCAATAAGATTTTTGAACCATAACAGTTACGATTATTAATGTGATTAATTTTACATTACAATGCCAAAGACATGACTAATGCAAAGCTCTAGAAATTAGTAATTTCTCAATTTACAATTTTGAACAATATTTGATTCACTTATAGACATTTAAATATGTTATTTTACATGAGGTTGTATTCTTACCAAATTAGTTTACACAATAGTAATTATAATTAATAAAAGTTCAAATGAAGTAACAATGAACAATGCTTTACAGTGTTTATTGACCTTGGTTAAAGGGATAATTCATCCAAAAAGAAAAATAATTTACTCTCTCTCATGCCATCCCAGATGTGTATGACTTTCTTTCTTCTGTAGAACACAAACAAAGATTTTTAAAAGAATATCTCAGCACTGTAGGTCCATACAATGCAACTGAATGGTGACCAGAACAATGAAGCTCCAAAAAGCATAAAGTCAGCATAAAAGCGATAAGACTCCAGGGGTTAAATCCATATTTTCAGAAGTGACATGATAGGTGTGGATGAGAAATAGATTGATATTCAAGTCATTTTTGTACCATAAATCTCCAATTTCACTTTCACATACTTTTGTTTTTGGCAATTCACATTATTTGTGCATATCGCCACCAACTGGGCAGGAAAGAGAATTTATAGTAAAAAGGACTTAAATATTGGTCTATTTCTCACTCACACCTAACATATCACTTCTGAAGATGGTGATTTAACCACTGGAGTCTTATTGATTACTCTTATGTTGCCTTTATGTGCTTTTCGAACTTTAGAGTTCTGGCCACCATCATGTACTGAGTGGATCAACAAAAGTAAGCTATTCTTCTAAAAGTCTTTGTTTGTGTGCTGCAGAAGAAAAAAAGTAATACACATCTGGGGTGGCATGATGGCGAGTATATGATGAGAGAAATCTTTTTTATTTTTTGATGAACTTTCTCTTTAATGTCAATTTGAACACTAATACATTTTTGGCATTAAATGTTGTATACGTTAACATTAGTTAATGCGTTGTGAACTAATATGAACAAACAAAGAACAATTGTTTATTGATGAATTAATATTAATCAAAATTTTAAAAAATATGCTGTAAAAATGATCATTGTTCATTATAGCTTATACATTAACTAATGTTAACAAATACAACCTTATGGTCAAGTGTTATCTTTAAATTTCACCACCAAATTTATTTTTTTTTGTCCACTGAAAATCTTTAAAATTGTGAAAAGGTTTGTTTTCTGTTTTGTGTTGGCTGAATGATCAGGAACACAACAGTTAAACATGTTGGGAATCATTCATGATAAAAAGCAGAATTAATTTCTGTGTAAATTGTTCATAATATCATTCTTACATAAATTGAACGCAACAGTTTATGAAAGGAATTAGTTTTTACGAAGAATTTACCCAGAAAACATTTCTGCTCGTGTTTTATGAATGATTCATATTGAACACACAATTTCATCCCTCACAGCCTTGTTTTTATTCGCATCAAATAAAAAAAGACATGAGTTCTAACTATGGACTATAGCAGCTACTTGAACCAAAGAAATTGTTAAAAAACAAAAATATACTTTTAATTCATAAATGATTATTGAGGTGAACTATAGTACTTTACCCCCTAGCTGTGGCCACTTATCCTTATCTCATTGTCTTCTCATCCTCTTTCAGGGCGGACCGTAAGGACAGAGGGAAGAAGGAGGACAGCAGAGTAGGCAGCACAGGAAATCTAGCAGAAGAACAGCTGGGCGAGCACAGCACCCGGTACGTTCAGTCAGACCACTGCTAATAATCCATCATGGATATTCTACACAGGCTCCACTGACATCTTACTGTGTGTGTTTGCTGACATTCTCCAGTATGAGGGTAAACAGTGATAGTGCATCTCTGCCCAGCCGGCAGAGGACCGGGAGCGGAGGCAGCAGTATAGGTGTAGGTGGCAGTGGAAGCCCCATACGGAAGCTCACCTTGCAGGTGCCCGAGGGACGACTCATCCTTCCTCCACAGTCATCTGCAGTTGCACGCCAGCTCTCAGGGTAGGAGAACAGAAGGTGCTGTTTTAATGAAAGCAACAGCTGAAACTGTGAAATGTTATACGAGACAAGAACATGACCACCATTAACCTCAATGAGGTTTACAACCTTATTTTTAAGATGACAAAAGCAAGGTTTATGTTGCTTGTTACAGTGCTAGTGGCCCGACCAGTAAAGTATGATACAAACACTGTATCTAGGTAAAATAAACTAGCCACTACAACAGCCTGCAACCTAAATTCTATCCCTACATAGTGCAAAATGATGTGGGAAATGAATATGTGTGTGTGTAAGCCTGTAATAATTATTTCTGTTCTCATGGCATTCTGATCACTGAGGTTAATTTGGCTGGGGGGAGCGCAGCACACTGGCATCTGTGTATTTCCATTCAAAGTTTGTTTAAAGTACAGAACATATTAAGGGCCCTATTTTAAGAGTGTGATAAATCATATGTGCAAAGTCAATGGGCATGTCCATGACGTTTTGGTATTTTGGTGCAAGCATGCACTAACATTAGGAGCAAGTGGATTTGCCGAAATTGTGCATGCAAAGCGCTAATGGGCTGAGACAACTGCAATTTAATTCTGAGGTTCTTCTCCTGTTATTGCACCATCTGTGTCCTATTATACAGTCCATTCCCTGTCTTGCACCTGCGATATAAACACAGATAGCACATTCATAAGAATATGGTAGTGTAAATGGATTGTATGCAATGAATTAGATGAATAGAAATATGGAGTTATGTTCTTTTGTCCATTAACTGTGTGGTCTTTTTGAATATCAGTCATATTTTATATGTATGGAAAAAAATCCAAAAAACTTCTTTCAATGGCACCTTTTGCAGTGACTCAAAAATCACTCTAGGATAACAGGTGTAAAAAAAATTAAAAAAAAAAAAATTAGATCATAAATACAGTTGGAAAATTGAGCTTAGAATTAGCGTTGGAGCGAAAACTGAAACTGTAGGGCTGCGCTTTGTTCTCATTAAAAAACATCCCTAAATGTAAAATTCTAATTAAATTTGTATCTGTTTTATTATTTACTATTTACCTTGACATCTGCCTGTGTCCATTTCTGTCTCACTTTTGCAGGCACCATGAGCGCAGACATACTTTAGACAGTCTGAGGCCAATAGGAGGAGCAGCAGAAAGACAGACAGTTCATATCGACAAGGTATGATTTTCCTCAGTGATGTTTCACTTAATATTGTGAAATATTTTGCTTTCCAAATCAGATGCTCATTTGCCACATACTTACAAATTATTTTGCTGTTCTTTCTGTTTCTCTTTTCTTCTCTTCATTTTCACTGCATCTCATAGGAGGTCAGTCGGCAGATGAACTCGGTCTTTAAGGAGCTGTTGTCTCGTCATCCTCCTCAAGAAGTCTTGGGTTCGAGCCCTCCTCCCTCTTCCTCCCCCACAACCATCCCCTCCGTGTCTACTGCTGCTGCTCGGCCTCCAGTGAAAAAGGGAGGTTTCAACCTTCGCGGCAGAGGACTCTTCAAACCCCAAGACCAACAGGACTGAGGGAATGATATCTTGGTGAATACGAGTAAGAGTGCTGGAGAAATGCCATCACAGATTTGAATATATTTTTCCAGTCATACAATATATGGTACTCTTTACGCCTTATTAACTAAAGTGTATTAAAGGATTCAGTTAAACTAGAACCAGTCACACATTCTGTGATTGTTCATGGCTAAATTGTGTGTGAGGCCAATTCATTGATTACATTTTTAGTTGTATTTGTGTTTTAGCTTTGTCATTGTCTTAAAACGACTGTCAATCTGGTCCTCAGTCAAGAGTATCCTACTTCATCCAATCATTCATCCATCGCAGTGGCGTGCAGTCTCTGTAGTTTTTACTCTAGTGTTAAAGTGTGTTGTTATGGAGAAACATATATACAGTATATCTGCTGATGACATATTCATGGAGATGGTACCAGACGGCAGACCAAAGTGTTTAGAAAGTCCCTCAAACTATGTAGATACTGAATGGCAAGTGTGATGTGGGATTGATGTCCATCCAGACTCACATGAGTCCACATTGTTTTATTTTATTTATAGACATGTCACACCGAATGTAGAAGAAGATTTTTATAAAGGCCAGTGTCCCATTCAGTTTTACTATTTATTAGACATCGGGTAGATGGCATATTTAATTTGGTGCAAATGAAAAAAGACCTTCAGTGTGTCGTACTGTTGTCGTTCATTCAGCTAAAGGCCAAAACATACTTTATGCAAATACATGTACACAGACGTACACAGATGCAAGCTCTTGCCTAAAGCTTTGCCAACACATGTTCCAGTTGAACATACATAATATGCGTTCTCGTGGTACTGTGGCAGTTACAAACCTCAGTACACGAGGGGGTGAAAGAGTTATCTTCAAGAGTCTGTGCCATTTAATTGGATGTGTCATCTATCAGTGTTAGGTGTAGTCCCATTACAAAGTAATTATTTACTGTAATCTAAGTCCATAAGTAGTTTAACACATTGCATTTTAGATTACATGTTAGATTACAGTGACTGACTTTAAATGTATTTAATATTTTTAAGTACATTATTTGGATACACATATTTCTAAAACAATGTTATTTATGTAGAATCCATTTAAAACATGTTGTTGAGAATGCAACCTGCTTTGTGTTTTAAATTGTGGTCTAACACATTTAAGAATGCAAAAGGCATGCATAGCTACAAGCATCTGTGTTCATGTACTTGCGTAGAGTATGTTTCCGTATGTTTCCGGAACTTTCAAAAAATATGTTTTTTCCAAACAATATCCAGTGGAGAAAAAACATGGGTAATGAAAATGTGATGACTTAAAGAGATTGTTCACCCAAAAATGTAAATTAAATTGATTTACTCACACTCATGACATCCCAGATGTGTATGACTTACTTTCTTCTACAGAACACAAATTATGATTTTTAGAAAAATATCTCAAATCTTATGATGCTCAAAAAGCACATAATGGTATTATTAAAGTAATCCATATGACTCCAGTGTTTTAATCCATATTTTCTGAAGCAATGTAATAGGTGTGGGTGAGAAACAGATCAATATTGAACTACTTTTTTGCTTGAATTTCTCCTCCCTGCCCAGTAGGAGGTGGTATGCGTGAATAATGTGAATCACCAAAAAGACAAGAAGAAGAATGTGAAAGTGATATGTTTCTCATCCACACCACCCACATCATATCACATCTGATGATATTGATTTAACCAATGGAGTCTTATGGGTTACTTTTATGCTGATTTATTTTTAACTTTAACTTATTTGTAGCTTCAAAATGTAGGCACCCATTCACTTGCATTTTATGGATCATTGTATGAGAGGTTCTTAAAATCTTAATTCGTGTTCAGCGGATGAAAGAAAGTCATACGCATATGGGATGGCATGAGGGTGAGTAAATAATTAGATATTTGGGTGAACTGTCCATTTAAGTCTGTACAACCTGTTCAATGCACAATACTTATGTCATTTAAAGCCTTGTTTTCATTTGACAAATTAAATATGCTGTCAACCCTGACTAAGGTCTATTATAGGAGAGAATTAATTTCTTTATTTGATTTTTTTGTTATTGAAGTTTTCAGATTTTCTTATTGCTTTTTTACACTATGCTAAGCTCAAGTACTGTAGCTGTATACTTAGATCTAGTATACGGTACTGAAGGTACAAAATGATAACTATTAAAATCCTCCAGTGTTTTATAAAAGGGTCATTTTGTTTTACAAAACCACTGGAAATAACTTTGCTTTGTTTATATATATATATATATATATATATATATATATATATATATATACTGATCAGCCACAACATTAAAACCACCTGCCTAATATTGTGTAGGTCCTTCTCCTGCCACCAAAATAGCGCCAACCTGCATATCCCAGAATAGCAGTCTGAGATGCTATTCTTCTCACCACAATTGTACAGAGCGGTTACCTGAGTTACAGTAGAATCTTTCAGTTTGAACCAGTTGTGAGTTAAAATCCCAGGAGATCAGCAGTTACAGAAATACTCAAACCAGCCCATCTGGCACCGACAATCGTGGTCATGATTTTTTTCCCATTCTGATTGTTGATGTGACCATTATCTGAAGCTCCTGACCCGTATCTGCGTGATTTTATGCCCTACACTGCTGCCACATGATTGGCGGATTAGATAATTGCATGGATGTTTGTTGAGCCAGGGCTGGTTTGAGTATTTCTGTAACTGCTGATCTTGTGGGATTTTCATACACACAGTATCTACAATGTACAAATATCAAATATCCAGTGCGGCAGTTCTGTGAACAGAAAAATACCTTGTTGATGAGAGAGGTCAACAGAGAATGGCCAGACTGTTTTGAACTGACAAAGTCTACGGTAACTCAGATAACCACTCTGTACAATTGTTGTGAGAAGAATAACATCTCAGAATAATATTCTGAGATGTGGGTTGGCGTTGTTCTGGCGGCACGAGGGGGACCTACACAATATTAGGCAGGTGGTTTTAAAGTTGTGGCTCATCGGCATATATATATATATATATATATATATATATATATATATATATATATATATATATATATATAATTTGCTAATTGGTATTGAGCTTTTTGTTGGATTAGCTATTACAATTCATTTCTATTCTATAAAAACTTTCTATTGAAAAGGAGTCACCACACATGCATGCAAACACACTGAAATGGCTGATCTTGCATGGGAACAGGTGGAGTGGCCAAAATAAGCACAGCTCTGTAGCCACCTTTACCCCTTCGGCTCAATTTTCTCTATCACATACAGTATAAAAACTGTCAAGACAACTGTGAAGTCAAGTGCCACCAAACACTCTGAGCAGCTCAGGAACTGTAAAACATAGGAGAAAAGGACAGGAAAATGAGAACTAACTGGAGAAAGAACACGTGCAGTCACAGGAAGCAGAATGGAATTTCCTTCCTTTTCACTGCACTGGAGCACATTAATAAAACCCAGGTCACTAATCTCCCTCGACTGCCACCAATCACTTTGAAACATTCCTTTTAGCCGTGTCTTTCTGTTAGATGATGTCATCATTGATGTATGGATTACAATATTATCTAAATAAATTATATAGATTCTGAAATACTGTAATTTTGTCTTTTTTTTTTACTTTGTTTATTATTAATCCATATTCATGCATAATATACAGTGCATAATGGAAGAAAGGTGGTGCTGTTTGTACAGCCCCCCCAAAAAGTATGGACACTTAAGCCACACTTAAAAATATATGAATGTCTTTGCCACTCAAACCAACTGCCAAAGCTTTTCTCTTGATTGTCTTAGTCATTTTTGCATTTGCTTTTAACCACTTGGTCCTAGGGTCATTTTTTGTGAATGTATGTGAAAGTCAGTTACTCTCAATTTCACACAGGTGTCCTAGTAGAGTAACCACAGGTTTAGTCCATAACATTAAAATGGAACATGTTCCACTAATGTTTGACAACCAGAAGTTGTCCAAATAAATTTTGTCTTGCTTTGTGATTGTTTAACCATTTAAAAAATTTAATATTTTTGTGAAATGCTTTGCTTGAAGAGTGTACTTGCGCTGCGTAATCTCTCCACAGTAAAGTCCACTTGGTTTGATATTTTGATATGCAAATGACACTTGGTGTTCAAATATTTTTGTGGCCACTATATGTTTACTATAAACTATAAATTAATGATTATCCTAATTGTAAGATAATATTTGAGAAAACTGGCTGTGTTGAACAGGGTTAGTCTGTCTAGTAACTTGATAGTTGTGCCCCCTCCATTCCTCTCCCCAAAATAACTTTACACACGGCCCACTAATTCTTCACCCGGTACAGACACATTCACACACTAGACTATGGAATGGAAGACTGGTCAGAGAGACTGAGCTCAAAACTCAATGCTGTGAGATGTTCCACACCATGCTTTCTCTGGCTCAATAATAGTTTGGTACAGGCCACACAAGTGAAGGCAGACACAATTTATGGAGATCGGAAGAATCATACTATTAGTCAAGTTAAAGTATACTGACCTGCACAGGAATACTCTCACTAAAAGTTTGTTTTGGACCAGGTCTATTTAACAGGGTAAGTGAGATATACTCATAGTTACTAAACAATACTCAGACTAATTAATATTCTACATTGCATTTTTGAATATCCCAAAGTAGAATATTTCACTTAATACTATTGAAATGCTTTGATTACCTTACAAAACTCTCAGATGCAGTATATATTTACATAACTAATACTGTAAATATTGTATTGTTTTGTGACAATAATTGTTTTACTTACTATTTGATTTAGTAAGACAATTTTTCAAACCTTGACATCAATCCACACAGAACTGATGGGTTCACCGCTTCTGTACTACTCTTACAAGGCAAGCATGCTTTCTTAATGTTTCTAGCATGAGTAAAGATAGTAAGCAAGAATACAGTTGTCAGGGTGTGTCCTGTCAGTCTGACTCTGTGACACAGGGCCCTGCATTTGTCACATGTTGCTTTTAATTTGTATATCGTAAGCTGAAATATTTCATTTATGCTGTATAACCCAAGGATTTGAAAAATAACTGTTATTCATGCTGCTGTTAATTGTACTGATTTGCATATTATGGTGTTACACATAAACAGAAGGATGTGTGTGATTTGCCCTGCAGTCAGTATGATGTCAGACGAGTACCTGGTGGAGTGTACGATTGATGATGACGATGATGATGATTATGAGGTGAAACATATCCACCCCTCTCCTCCACCTCCTCCACAGTTCACCTCCAGCCCCTCCATCACTCCCCAGCTCTCGCTCACTCGCATTGATATCAGGGATCCCTGTGGTGTCAACAAACACTTAAAGGTGAGAGCTGTAAACTAGGGATTTTATTACTACAGACAGGGCGCTATTAGTGTCAAACTATTTCACATAGAACATTCTGGCTCATGCTATTCTCTAGTCAACAGCATAAGATAAGAGGTGAATTCCTGTTCAGGGGATAGAAACTTTACCTAAACACTGGAATCCACCACAATCTTCAGGAAAAAAAAAGACACTGAGCATTTCACTAACTCATAACCTCAATTTAAATTGCACTTTTACATAAAATCCTTTCTCTGTTGTTCAGCACTCAAACGTATACTTGGATTTGTAGCTATCATTTTAGTACTCCATTAAAATGTGTGCATACAACTACTAAAATAATAAACAACAAACAGCAATAATTTAAATTCAAAATTTTTATGTAAAGTGTTTGCTATGACAGCATTTCTGTGCCATTATAAAAGCAATTATGTTTTCAAGATTATATTTGTAACATTAAGAGAATAAAATCGTAATATTTTGAGAATATTCTCATAATAGGCTGTATAAAGCAGTAATATTGCAAAATAAATGTAGTAATATTTTGAGAATAAAACTGGAATTACTAGAATAAAGGTGTAGAATTACCTCAAGTATACATTATGAGATTAAAGTCATAGCATTACAAGATTAAAGACATAACATTATTAAATATAATGTCATAAGGTTAATGCTAAGGCAAATGCTAAGACTTTATTCTAATAATACTACAACTTTAAATTCATAATGTTACTTTATTCTCAAAACTTTGATTTTATTTTCATAAAAAGCCTATTAAGAGGCTGCCATTTTATTGTAGTAATATCCACACAGATCACTCCTAAAGGATTGTTTAGTGTAAATCATGTTGAAGATTAGTGGCCTGGTGGTCAGTCCTGTTCAATATTAGTAAAGTATTTTTGCAAAAATGTTTGCCCACATTTTGGGACACATTTTGTTACACATGTAACCTCAATTCCCTGAGATGAAGGGAAAGAGAGTTTGCTGTAAGCACAATGGGAAAAGTGTCCCAAGCTTTTTGAAATGCTTATACAATCATGCTCAGGTGTCTGAGCCCCGCCCCTTTAGGCGCAAAGCTGTCCTATATAAGTGGGCACTCAGTAACCAGTGCTTCTGAATCTTCTGACTGAGGGACAATGTGGAGGTTACATGTGTAACAAGAGACATTCCCTATCGATTCAGTTCACTCAATATTGCCATAAGCACTATGGGGAACAGAATCCCATCATGTCGCACTATGTGACATTACACCCCCAGAGTTATAACACTAAAATATAGGTCTTATAAGGAGTCACAGGCCGATGACTTATAACTTATAAGTTAAATTAATATTAAAGTGTGCATGAATTGTCCCACATGGCAGATTCCAGATGGAAATGAATGTAGTTTGGGGTCTATATGAACCATATAGATATACACAATATGGTTTATTAACCCTCTCACAACATGGTTGGAAAAATAGTTTTTATTTCTTATAGGAGTATTTATTGAAAGAGCATACTGCCGCAGTCTTCCGGAAGGTGATTGACATGAGAATACCGTAAGTGAAAAACGCTCAAGTTGAGCCAGGAGGAGAGCACTTAGAATAGATATATTAACTATATAGTCATATAGTATGAATTAACCCCTTTATGAGCCCAGTCGGGAAGGAAGTTTTATTACAATGAAAGTACTTGTGACTTTATGGGAAATTTACAACTCTCTGTATGCAGGCGGTTGTGTAAAATGACAGGGTAATCCGTACTTAAAAATGGGCACAAGTTTTTTTGAGCAACGGGCAGTTCAACAGCATGTAATCAGGTGGCTGTGTTGATAATAGTCAGTTGCCCACCCATAATAAGGGCTTGGGCTCACCCGCTGTCACAGATCTCCCTTGCTGCGTCCCAATTCGCATACTATCCGTCCTAAATAGTATTCGAAAATAGAATTAGTACGTCCCAAATCGTAGTATGTTGAAATGAGTGTTCCAAAGATACCCGGATGGTCTACTATTTCCGGTCAGAATCCGAAGTGCAGATCGATGCACACTCTAACGGCTAATATTGACCACAACCCATTGCGTGTGGGAGGGAGGAGCTTTGAGATGATGCAAACATGGCGGCCGGATGCGGCAGCGGAGATGCGCCCTCAGTTTTTAAGTGTAAGAACTTAAACGTTTAGCGCTAATTAAAGTTATATTTTATTGTCTCATAATATTAATGGATTTGTGTTGTGCAAAAAAAGTACCGTGTTTATCTTGTAGGGTCCGATGAAGACACTGAGCGCCTCATTAACTGGCGCATTGCACTGCATTGCATTGGACATATAAGAATGAATGGAATGTAGAATGTTTGTTTAACTGTCGCGGTGTGCGTAACTAGGCAACCACGTTCTCTTCCATTGCATGACGTCTTCGTAGTATGTCCCAGAACGTGCATACTCTTTTGCTACACACTCAAAAGTATGTACATTTTCTTCAAAAAAAGAGTACATACTTTTAGGTCGTAGTATAAGTAGGCGAATTGGGACGCAGCCCCTGTCTTTCCTTGCTTTTATGCTTCACGCTCCCTTTTCAATAATCACTAATCACCTGCACCTGTCTCTTGTTTCCGTTCCACTCGTTAAATACTCTGTTCTCCCTTCACTCTGTGTCTGGTCTCGTTAAACGTTAAGCGTTTATCGTTAATAGTTGATCGTATACAGACTCACTCCTTCGTTCCTGTGATTTTCCTGTCTCCACACTCCTTCGTTCCTGTTATCTTCCTGTCTCCACGCTCCTTAGTCGATCCTCCCATCTCCACGTTCCTGTGCTTACAACCCAAGCTCTTCACTCCTTTACTCCAGCGGAGATCTCGGAAGCTCAACGATCTCGGAAGCTCAACGATCTCGGAAGCTCAACGATCTCCCAAGCTCCACGCTTGCCCAAGCTCTGCGCTCATTCACTCCAGTGATGTAACGCCAAGCTCCGTGCTCATTCTCCAGTTCCACTCTCATTCATTCCAGTGACGTCAACCTAAGCTCCACACTCGTCCAAGCTCTGCGCTCGCTCTCCATTTCCACGCTCATTCACTCCAGTGACGTCACCCCTTGCTCCACGCTCGTCCAAGCTCTGCGCTCATTCTCCAGCTCCACGCTCATTCACTCCAGTGACGTCACGCCAAGCTCCGCGCTCATTCTCTAGCTCCACGCTCATTCACTCCAGTGACGTCACGCCAAGCTCCACCCACTTATGATATTCATCTCCTTCCCTTAACACTCTTATTTGAATAAACGCAACCTCCGGGTTTAACACTACTCCTGTGTCTGAGCGTATATGTTACACCCGCTTGAATGTAAGAATCACTCTATACAGAGAGGACATGTGAGGAGATGGATTCCACGTCCAGGTTATAAAATCTCACAAACGTGTTTTGCGAGGTCTGTCCTGCTGCTGAACGTATGTCCTGCAAGGACACACACCGTTTGTGCACACCCATGAAGAGGCCATGCCTCTGGTTGAATGCGCTTTGACGCCAATAGGGCAATTCACACCCTGTGATTCATACGAGTGGGCGATTACATCAGCGATCCAGAGAGAGAGCTTTCGTTTTGGAGACGGACATTCCTTTTTTTGCATCCTCCATAACAAATAAAGAGCTGATCGGACAGCCTAAGCTGACTGGTGCGCACTCAACACATGTATGCAATGCCCTCACCGGGCAATACATATGCTTAGATTCTTTATCCGAATTACATGGTGGAAAAAAGAAGGCTTGAAAACGAACCACCTGAGCCTTGAAGGCTGTTGATAAATCCGTAGGCACATTGCCTTTTATAGGTTGCATGTATTTTAAATGACAAGCCAGCCTCCAGTTTTCATCACAGACTGTGCCAATTCTGGCTCATCCAACGTGTTCCATTCAGAGGCCACACATATAGGTTCCAAAACTCTGGCTGGGGATGCCAAACTATGCCTTGTTCTTGAGACTGAAGTACTCTCCTCTGTGGTATTTCCCATGGAGGGCTATCTAGTATTTCTAACATCTCCAGAAACCAGAACTGATTGGACTTCTGATGACAGAATGGAGGCGGCGCTCCAGGGGAAATGCATACTTGACATTGGAGGAGGCATTGTGTCATGCACATTAATTGTGGCGATCGGAGTCCACCTTGGTGATTTATGTATGCCACTACTGTTGTGTTATCTGAACGAATCAGCATGTAGTGATTCACAATGTCAGAATGAAATGCTCTTAAAGCTAGAAAGACAGCCAGTAGTTCTAGGTGATTGATGTGCTACCCCGTTTCGCACCTGTCCAGGTGCCAAAAGTTAGGCATCCATCGCACCAACCTGTGTGGGCTGCATCCATGGCCACCACTTTTCTTCTGAAAATCTGACCCAGCATAACATCCTGTTTGTAGAAGGCTGTCGCTGTCCATGGTGCTAGAGCAATTCCACCAGGTGCGATGTAGACGTGAAGAGAAAATGGCCCTTTTTCTGAGAATGTGTGAATGTCCATGTTTGTACAACGGGTTCTTTTTCTCTTTTGCAAGAACACTATCTGTAATACATTATAATAATTCTGTGTGTGAGTAATACACACAGAAGCAACATTTTGAACAATGTCCCGTTCCTGGTGAACAGTAATGGAAAAGAGGGGAGAAACACTGTGTGCCTCTAATCGAGCTGCCTTCGGCTCAGGGCCACAAATAACAGTGAGCTCTGGACTCCTCTTCATAGAGCTGGGCATGTCAGTAACGTTTCTGTTACCCGGCTGGACTTTTTTTGTCTGCATGTTTTCGCGCTGAGACGGCAGGTGCTAACACTTGGGCCATGGGTTGCATGGCTTTACTGATGGCTCATTAGTAGCTTTCGGCTGCGCTGGGGCAGCAAGAAATGAATTCTTTGCCGGGCGCTGACCAAAATTATATCGGGAGCATGCCGGGAAAGGGGAAGTGTTTCTTCTCTTTGGTAGAAAGTGTTTTAACGCTTGAGATTTCTATTGCGCCTTGATGGAGTGCTCTGAAAAGCTTTCTACGGCATTGCCAAAGAGACTATCAGAGGTGTCAAGGAGGGCAAATTTTTCTGCATCACACATCTCCTTGAGAGTTAGCCAAATATGCTGATCCAAAACCACCAGGTTTCTCATTGTTTTGCAGATAGCCTGAGCGATAGTTTCGTGGCTCACAGCAGCAGATCTGTAGTGGTGCGGTGCTCTTTGAACAGCTCTGGATCAGAGTCTTGCTCATTCATTTATTGAAGAAGTTTAGCTTGAAAAACCTGTAGCACTGAAATGTTGTGAAGTGCTGAACCAGCTTGGCCCACTGCTGTATAAGCTCACCTTGCCTGTGTGGATGTCAATGGACACGGCTTGGAAGGGTGGGCGGGATTTCCATCCCATGGCAGTATTATGGCAGAGGTGAGCTGTAACTGCCTGTTCTACAGGAGGACGATTTGAATAGCTATGTTTATCCACCTTCCACAGCTCCGCCCTCCTTGGCTCAACCTTCCACGGATTCACCCTCCTTGGCTCCGCCTTCCACGGCTCCGCCCTCCTTGGCTCCACCTTCCACGGCTCTGCCCCTTGAACCTTCCACGGCCCCGCCCTCCTTGGCTCTGCCTTCTACGGCTCCGCCCACAGTGTCCTCCTCAGCTCCGCCCCAGAGTCTTCCTTGTCTCTGCCCTCCACGGCTCCGCCCCCAGAGTCCTCCTTGGCTCCACCTTCCACGGCTCCGCCCTCCTTGGCTCCGCCTTCCACGGCTCCGCCCACAGAGTCCTCCTTGGCTCCGCCTTCCACGACTCCACCAACAGAGACTTCCTGGGCTCCGCCCACTCCCCTAAAGACAATTCCTCCCGCAGCTCCACCCGCTCCCCTAAAGTGGCCTCCTCCCTGGCCTCCTGACCCTGTCCCTCCTGACCTTGTCCCTATCCTGTGGCCTCCCCCCAGGCCTCCTGACCCGATCCCTGTCCTGTGGCCTCCTCCCAGGCCTCCTGACCCGATCCCTGTCCTGTGGCCTCCTCCCTGGCCTCCTGACCCAGTCCCTCCTGACACAGTCCCTGTCCTGCGGCCACCTCCCAGGCCTCCAAACCCTGTCCCTATCCAGCGACCACCTCCCAGGCCCCCTGAACCAGTCCCTGTCCCGCGGCCCCCTCCCATGCCTCCAGATCCATTCCCTGCCCTGAAGCCACCACCCAGACCCCGATCACTCTTCCCTGTTTCACTCCCATCATCTGTCTTGGGGCGCCAGGAGTCGCCCATTTAAAGAGGGGGGGGTAATGTTACGTGTCTGTCTGCACCTTTGTCCAAGACTCTTATTTTGAAGTTCTCTCCCTCACTACGTTTCCCACAAGCCACTGCCCTGATCACTCCTCCATTTGTTATCCACACCTGTATGTCATCCCCTCGTTCAGCTCCAAGTGTATATAGACCTTCTAGTTCTGTTCATTGTTTGTCAGTCCTTGAATGATTTAACGGTAATGTTGGTATTGTTATGTTTGCTCCTACTCCAGTGTTTGCTCCAGTGTTTGCTCCAGTTTTATTATTAAAGAACTTGACGTTACTTCTCCTACGTCTCCTCTTGACAATCCAGCACACCTACCGTTACAATTTTACTGTACAAAAACGAACTTCAGACTCGCTGTCTTCAAAAATGTGTATTTGTATCATATAACCTTATGTTATATTATCCAGGCATTAATCCAGACATTATAAAACGAGTAGTTTACTCGTAAATGTGTGTGTGTTTCGTAAGAGGTGTGTCGTGCAAAATCGTCACAGATTTGGTGTGAACAGGCCTTTGGCGCGAGCCAAACATTTGTCAATGGCGGGCCGGATCTGGCCTGTGGGCCGCCTATTGAGGAACCCTGACCTAGTGTGTCTTCGACGGTGAAGAGGATTACTCTTCAACGGAACACACAGGGAGTGGAAAGCCTTTCTGGTGCAGGTGCTGAGTAAAGGTGACGAGTCATCCTGTCCGCTGTAAGTGTATATCAACGGTGAAGCAGAATGGGTTCCAAGACGAAGACGAAATTCGCAGTCTTCATGGAAATCATTTTGAAGAAATGGTGACTGTGAGCACGCACTTATATAGGATTAATATGCGCCTAAAGGGGCAGGGATCAGACACCATTGCTGAGGATTGTTGTGATTGTTTAAAGGTTTCAACAAGGTCGTGGAAGGACATTTTCCCCATAGTGCTTACAGTAATGTTGAGTGAACTGAATCGATAGGGAACACTTGGTTTTGGAGCTGCTGCTCGTTTAATGGGGTCGTGAAATGCTATTTTTTTAAAATAATTTTATTATCTTCCCTGAGGTACACTGATAATGTCACTGATAATAAAGTTTTTTGCACGAAAACTGTCAAAGTTTAGTTTGATAAAGGATAATTTTCCATGCCCACTTCTCTGATTGGCTAACATCGTGCAGCCCTATTTGAATGCGTCAGAAGAGAATAAACAAGCTCTCCATGACATTACAAAACTACATTTCAGGGTTTACACACAATGCACTTCCAACACATTGCATCCGAATATTTTACACTGTTCACTCAAGCACATCAACACCATAACTATCAAACAGTCATGATATTTGAAATATTCATGAATTAAACCGTTTATTCATGGTTTTGCTGACAAGTCCAACTGTTTTTAACCGTCTCATTCTTCAATAACAGTTCCTTTGCAAAGCTTGAATCATATAATGACTAACTCACAAGCAGTCCAAGCTGATATTTGCACATCCACACAGCCATAGCCCAAAAGCATCCAAACGGTCAAAGTCGTCCAGCTAGTGCTTGTTTACATACACCAACAATTCAGAATAGCACAGATGGGCACAAGAAGAGCGAGAAGCAGAGCAGGTGAATGAAGCTGAATGGAGTCTCCTTTTCTGAGTTGTAAATGACACCACATCTTTAAAAGAGGCGTGATAAACATGATAATGGTCAATGATGTCTGTATAATGCATGTTATATTCACAAAAAAACTTAAAAGTAGTTCAGATGTGTCCCTTTTGGTCTTCAGAAATAGTTGGTAACACTAGGCCTGTCTCTCTCCCTTTTTTGTTTATGATACAATCTGAACGCCAGTGGGTCGGGGCCAAGGGTGCAATGACACATGTTGTGGGACATGTAAATACAACTGAGTAAAGTCTTGTGACGTCACAAACATAAAATTAGATGTTTCAATAGGTTGGGAACCATAAATGCTCTTTTTAGGCAGTGGAGGAAGTTTTGAGTTCTGAAATTTAAAATATGTTTTTATAGTAAAGTTACCTCTTGTGTCTAAATATCAAGGAAATTTTGATTTTCTATTTAACGACCCCTTTAAACAAGCTCTCCATGACATTACAATTAGAGCAAATTAAACAAGTTTGCTCTTTGCTCTTGACTGACCTGCTGTCTCACTGCTACTGGGTGGGTTTCGAAAGTAATAAGGTAAGGTAATTGTTGATGTGTTGTTGTGGAGGCGGTCAAATGCAAATGTCTACCTCAGTGTGACATCACAATGTGGAGGAAGTGGAGAACGAGTCGTTTTGGCAGCTTGGTTTCAATAAATGCTATTTTTGGAGTGAAAATGAAGTTTTGAGTTCTGATACTTACAGTATGTTTTTAATGGTACAATGAACTCTTACATGTCAAAAGATCAAGAAAATTGTATTCCTTATGTCATGATCCCTTTAGTTGATGAGCTGTTTTCTCACAAAAACATATTCAGAATGCTGAAGCATCATTTCCATGAAGATCTATTCAAAAAGAATGGCTTCTGCTCTCCTCACCAGTGTACCACCGCATTATGCTATGTTTTGATAACCTTGAAGAATCCCCCTTGGTTGCAGGGTTCTGTTACAACTTTATCCTCATAATATTTCAAATTTATTCTTGAAATCATCATTGTATTTTTCCAGCTATTTCCCAGGAAGATCACCAATAGTACATGTGTGATTTGAAGGAAACATCCCAAATGTGGGAACCTGCAGGTGTAGACTTGGGAAACATTGATCTACATCAATTGACTAGCTTTGGAAACTACATGTAACTTCTCCTCATTTGTGACCCCAGGTAGAGTTCAGTGACGTTTTGGCTGAGCCTGCCTCCACACATAGCTATGACCGTGTGTGGGTGTACAGCAGTATTGCCTTTGAGTCAATGCGGCTGTGGGGCTACCGCTGTCTGACAGCGCTGTGTGCTGTTCCTGTCTCTTGCCTCTGTGGCTGTCTTTTTGCCCTGCTGGCCTGTATGCACATATGGTAAGCAAATTTTCCTATGAAGGTCATAGTTTTCTGAAAGGAACTGACTAATCACAAGTTACTTGTCAAACTCACGCTGACTAATTCTATTCTTGTCTTTTGCTGTTAGGTGCCTGATGCCTTGTATTCAGGTGTGTCACACCTGTTTGCCCTGTGTAAGGTCGCTGTGGATGAGTGTCATCAATATCTTCATCGCTCCATTCTGTACGTCTGTGGCCCGCTGCTGCAGAGATGTATATGTGCTGTTCTCAAAAGAGTGAGGAAGAACAAAAAGAAAGAACTTGAGGAAGCTAGTCAAAAGCTTGTCCCGTGTAGGGACTTTCTGTTTTGGTCCTAAAAAGTCTGTGAAGCAAAGAGAGCTATGTTCTGGCAACTAGAAGACATCCAAACATGAGGATTACATATTATTGACAAGATTTGAAATTTGATGTTGAATGTTGAATCAACTTATTATGTGACCCAAATACATTGTCAAACATTTTATGCCAGAAAAGTGTACTATTCTTTCACAATCCCTGTATCTGCTCAAAAAGAGCTCAAAAGTTAATTTACATTAATTAATAATACTGATAATATTAAAGGTCTTTGTAATTAGATATTTCAAGATTAAAATAGTAATATTTTGAAAAGATTTTACCAGAATTACAAGAATAAAGTTGTAGCATTACCATTAGGATGCATTATGAAATTAAAGTTGTAACATTATAAGAATGAAGTTGTAGCATTACAAGATTAAAGTCATAATATTTTGAAAAAGTCTTAAAGCTAATGCTAAGGTAAATGCTACAACTTTATTCTATTGATATTACAACTTCATTCTCATTATTTTAACTTTATTCTCAGAATATATTATGTTGTGATTAAATGTTATGACTTTATTCTGAAAACTTTATAACTTTATTTCACACCTGACATAAACAAAATAATAATAATAATTTTAATTAAAAGGTTATTTCTTTGTAATGTTTGATATGAGAAAATGTCATGTACTATCTATAATAAAAAAAATTCTGTTTTGATGGTTAGTATCATTCTGTGATTTGTTATGATCTGTATTTGATTAAAGCAACCACCTGCAGCTTTTAAAGTATACATTTTAAGTGATCTTATTTATCAATTAATGTGAAACTTTTTTATGTTATTGCATAAATACAACTGGAAAATTTCTAGTACGTTTTCTTAGTAGTGACCTTTGAATCTCTTTTTGTAAATTCTTCATGGTCTTCATTTTGTAAATTCTCATAAGGGTATTCCCTTAATGGCTAGTTCCCTTTAAATGACACCTGATCAGATTTCAGCAGTCTGCTAAGAGCAAGCACAAAAATGCATGACCATTGACACTGGGGTTCAATTACTCTTTTCTCAGTCTAAACCTCAAACTAAAGTTTTAAAGCTGAAAGGTCTTAAAGTAATAGTTTTGAATTTTAGAACTGAAATTGGGAGAAGTGGGGAAACAACAATAACTCTCTCATCATTTACTCATTCTCATGCCATCCCAGATGTGTATGATTTCCTTTCTTCTGCAGAACACAGTCGAAGATTTTTAGAAGAATATTTCAGCTCTGTAGACCCAAGCTATGCAAGTGAATTGTGGCCAGAACTTTGAAGCTAAAAAAAGCACATAAAGGCAGTATTAGAATAATCCATACGTCCATGTCTTCAGGAGTGACATAATATGTGTGGGTGAGAAATAGATCAATTATATGTCCTTTTTGCATTTCGGGGAAACTTTACGTTATCTTATGACCAGTATTTTAAACTTTAATTTTATTTTTATTTTTATTTTATTTATTTATTATTGCCACAGCAAAGTGTATATATACACACTTTTTTTTATTGACAATGTAATCCAAACAGGTGGTATAATCTTTGGTCTCTTGGAGGAAATGAATGAAATTTGGCTTGGAGACCATTTCTTGTAAGTAGTTTTAACTGTAAACACTACTGAAAGCACAAATGACACTTCTGTCATATGTCTTCCCATAATTCCACTACCCGGAAGCTGACTGCGGTGTGATGAAGCGCGGAAGTGTGGCTGGGGAATTCCTCGACAGTCTGCACCTGTCCGAGCTTCTGTGGACACTTTTTATCTGATTTACTTGGTCAATCTTGATTCTGAGTTCCCTACCCGGTGAGGTTGAAGATGTTGGCCGAGCTGAGTGCCTGTGGCTGATTATTAACCGGGCCGTGTTTGTTTGACAGAAGTCATCCTCACAGCGATCTGTGTTAGCAAAGAGAGTTAAAACACTGTCCACTCGGGTTAAACAAGGTAATATTGCATTCTAGTTATATCCTACGATATGTTTATTACAACGTTTATATATATCTGAACCAATTGAAGCGTGTTATTACGGGGCTTTGAATCTCCGAACGGTGTTTTTAAACACTGATGCTAGTCGTGGAGTTAGCTAAACGCTGTCACGAGCCTGTAAACAAAACGTTGAGAGATTAAGTTCTCGCATTGTCGAAGCATTATGATAAGTTATTTTAAAAGAAATCTGACGATGAAATTTTAATGTCACCTTAAAAGTAGTCCTCACTGATTCTTTCGAGTGTTGATTTGTCGATATATGGACTATGGAGAACGGATGGTGTAACTGTAAAATATGTATTTATTTACGTTAATACGATTTGGAGAATATCGCAGCCTAGATTTGCCCTTTTAAGGCAAAAGTGCCTGTTTTGCTTTGTGACTGAAGCAGAATTCATCCATTGTATATTCATATTGGACATTGGATTATGTAATATTGTGACTTGCGTTTACTTCAACAGTCAAGCACTAAACTGTAGTAAAGGTGAGCTTTGAATATTTATTATGTGCTGTTTTCTCTTTCTTAGAGTTATGGTCCAGCCGCAGCCATCAGGGGAACTACAATGGGAGTTGACGGGAGAGGAAACTGTGGGGGCCGGAGGTCAGGGGTCACTGATGGCCAGTTCACAGGGATCTCTGAGGGTCCCACCTGAATTAGCAGGAAATGAGGTGGTTCATCGACTCCTGACAGATAATAACCAGCTCCGAGGTGAGACTACGACGTGGTCTGTGCCACTCTGTGCAACTGATTTATTGAAAACAATGCATAAATTCTGAATGTATAAACTTTGAATTGGTAAATGTTCCACAGAGGCGCTGAAGCGAAGCAATGATGCTCTTAAAGAGAGATGTGAAGAAATGGAAGGATGGCAAAGGAGGTCAAGGGAGGAACGAGAGTTCCTGAGCTGTAGATTTCGTGAGGCCAGAACCCTAGTGCAGCGACTGGTGCAGGAAAACCAGAGCTTGTTAGGGCAGCTCAACCAAAGCATAATTCAAACAGGAAGTCAAAATGTTGACATATCTAAAGAGGCTGGAAGTCAAGGTCAGGACGAAGAGCTAAAGTGTACCAATACAGAGAAGAATGCCCTCGTGGACACACCAGAAGTACGTTCCTATTTATGACCAGACACACTTTGAAAATACTTTATTTCAATGATCATCGGTAACTTGTAGGAACATGTCATTTGATTGAGAGGAAAGTTAATATCCCTTTTTATTTTATCCCACAGGTATTAAATGAAGCTGCTTTGACAGATCGAGCTGTAGGAGACACTGACAGACACAAAATGCCTCAAAGTTTGGTAATTTACCATGCTTCTAAATATTTGTAATATGTCAATGGGCCCTATTTATAAGCACAGCACAATGTCATAAGTCATATGTGCAAGTCAATGGGCATGGCCATGAAATTTTGATATTTTCGTGTAAGCATTTGCTAAGTCTAGACTCAACTGGATTTGGCGAAATTGCGCACGCAAGATGCCAATGGACAAGTGCAGTTTAATTCTGATGTTCTTTCGGTTTATGCACCGATGCATGAACAGATTTAAAGAAGACTCAAATGTGAAAACATCCATAGTGACTTCCAAGCCATCTGCTTTCAGCACCACCACCGAAGTGATATCATAGCTACTTTGCTGAAATGCTTGTCCAGCGAGAGGACATTTTCCTGCACGCGCTGCGAGGGAGAGAGGGAAGAAGCACGTGCAGCCTGCAGTGAAATTAAACTTTGCATCTGCTCCAGATAACCACCTTTTTTTATAATTTTTTTTTTATTCCCATTTCTCCCAATTTGGAATGGCGTGGTTACTCACCTCAATCCGGGTGTCAGAGAACAGTCTCAGTTGCCTCTGCTTCTGAGACTCAATCCGTGCATCTTATCACGTGGCTCGTTGTGCATGACAGGGCTGAGACTCTGCATGAGTAGGCTCATGCTACTCTTTCCGTGATCCACGCACAACTTGCCACGCCTCATTGAGATGAGAACCACTAATCATGACCACAAGGAGGTTACCCCATGTGATTCTACCCTCCCTAGCAACTGGGATAATTTGGTTGCTTAGGAGACCTGGCTGGACTCACTCAGTACACCCTGGATTCAAACACAGGTGGTAGTCAGCCTCAATACTCGCTGAGCTACCCAGGACCCTGAGATCCTTTTTTTTTTTTTTATATTTATAGATTTTTGTAATATTTGTGTTTATTAATTATATGTAAAATGTGTAACATTAATATGACAGTAATTTAAGTGCAGCCTCTGAAAATTTTTAAAGCCAATTGTAAAAGTGCAGAAATATTGAACAGTTTAATGGGGAAAAATATTAATCGACTAGTAATTCCAGTTTCGACTAACCGCATCAGAAACATCTAGTCGACTAGTCTCGCACATCCCTAATCAGCATGTACTTATGGCACTTTTCCACTGCACAGTACGGTTCAACTCGACTCTGCTCACTTTACTTTTCTGAGCTTGCTTTTCCATTGCTGTTTAGTGCCGCCTCAACGTGGGTGGGATTATAGGCTGATTGTCATATTTGCGCCACTCTACTGCCGTGACATCATCTTAAACGCGACACAAAACAAACAATAACACAACCGTTAGCTATTAACTCATTGTGCTGCATAAAGCAGTTGTTGCATGGTAATTTTACACAAGTGCAATAGTGAAATTGGCCTGGTTGTTTTAGAAGCAAGCTTTCCAGTAGCCAGTCAACTAAATAATGTGAAGCTTTCAAGCAGAGTATAGAGTTAATGTACCATCCTCCATCATGGACTCCAGCCGTGGCTGAGATCAGGGCACTCTCCCTCCCATTGCTCACCGGTCTAGATGCCGTCCATTTGGTTGAACCACTTCCACTTTTCTAAAAAGAGGAACGTCACACTTTTTATCATTCAAAGGTCACGTGAACAAAGGATACTGCTATTGCTGTAGCTAACTTTAAGACTAGCGGGTTGATGTCCCGTGTCGAAAATCCAGTGAAGCTGGTAGTGACAATTCTCCCTGACCAATCAGTGATCTGCAGGGTTTTGACGTCACACATAGTATCGGCTTGGCTCGCTTGGAACCTCGACTGAGGGGGTACTAAAATGTACCAGGTACTATCCACAGTGAAAAACCCCCCATTATACTGTATAGTTTGCTGAACATTATTTGTTTGGTTCTGTCCATTGTGAGATGTTGTCAAATCAGTGGCGAATGCTCGTACCATAATCACGCACAGATGGGCACTCTGCTTCTTAGGCACTGCATAAGTTTGGTGTTGTGCTACAGCACTAAAATAACCAAATGTAGTTAATAATAATATTAACATAAATAATATCTGTGTTATAAGAATTAATGTGTTAAATAGCCTTGATGTTAAAATGCTATTAATGATACAGTAGTAATTATACAGACTATTAACCACTTTTAGTGTATGTATCATTGCTCTGAATAATGTTCAATGACTTTTAGGCCCTTGTCTTTGCGCATAACGCTTTGCTTTTCGCACTTTCGAAAATAGAGCCCCATGTGTCCAACTAAGTCATTTCTTTTTGTGTGCATGTGTGTCATCAGTGGGTGACAGAATAGTGTTACTAGTGCAAACTTCTGTGGCTAATGTTGGATCATGTTGAAAATTACCAGTGGATGCCTTTTTAAATGATAATGCGTAGTACTAGTATTTTTGTTATATTTGAAGGCCAAGTTGCATCTGTTGCAGATTACTGTACATTTGTTTCATCTTTTTCAAAGTACATTTGAGCCACTTTGCATTTTGAGTGCTCATCACCTGCTGTATGTACAGGCGCCTTTTTATAAATCACGTGGTAAGTGGATAGTCAACTTCAGGCTGACTGTGATGACTTCATTACTTAGAGTTAACTGGTCTGTGCTGACCTGATACATCCTTGAAGCTAAGATCTGTGTTTAATGAGCTGGTCAATGGTAATTTGATATTTTCCTTCATCTTTCCAAAACTTCCATCTCTCGACACTTCAGCCTGCTGAGGGCTCTAATGAATTTCTAAAACTGCTGAAAAGCCACAAAGAGAAGATGGATGAAGGGATGAGAGCACTGAGGAGGAGGAATGAGGAACTGGAGAAGGAGAAAACCGAGAGTGAGAAAGAAAGGGAAAACCTTGCTGCCACCGTGGAGCAGTTACGCTCCAAACTCGCTCAGGTAGAACATTTTGTATCCATATGTAATGCAGCAATTAGATTTAGCATATGTGTATTTGACTTTTTTTCAGACTTAACATAAGTGTGTGTGTGTGTGTGAGTGAGTGTAAGCAAAAGTGTTTATTTTAGATATTGTTTCTGGACACTATTTATTTAAAATAATTTCATCTTTATTTTTCAGTTCTGTAGTGTCAAATGATTTTAAGTATTCCATGTAGGCTCTCAATTAAAATGTGGTCATAAAACAAAAGTCACTGCTTGAAATTTCATGTCAACTACCCATATGATATTCATTAACATCAAAGACTTGATTCTTTAATTGTTTTAAAAGTGCAATCACTGCTTATGTCACCTCATAGGATGATATATAGCTGCTCTGACAGAACAAGTTGGTTTTATTTGATGAAGTAACGGCTGTTTTAACTCTTCCTTATCAGAATGTTGCTGTTACTGAAGATTCAGTCCAACAGACGTGCGCTCTAACTGTTTCTGCAGAGAGGTAATTTCACATGTTCGATTTACTATGATCTCTCACATTACAGGTTTATAATGACCTGATAATGCAGGGGAAACCTAGTTATACTTTCGCAACTCTGCATGCTTGGTAATAAATCTCAAGTGGTGTCCCTTTTCTAATTTAATATGAATGGTTTTGGATCTTTCTTTTCTCTGTCTTAATGCCTTAACCCATGTGTCTGCTTAGCTCTCACTTGGCTAAACTAACAGAGCAGCTTCAGGCTACTCAAGGCAGGTGAGGGGATTCATATGTCTGTGTGCATGAACATCCAGACCCCTCATTGGTGTTGGCATAGCATAGTGACTTTCAATGGAATGAAAGTAATATTTCGATGTGAACTTGAGGGAAGCTGGGCACTTTATGGTGTTTCTGTCTTTTTGTGGTGCAGATACAGGGAGCTCCAGGAGAAGCTGGATGGCCTTCAGAAGAACTCTTTTCAGAGAGAAAGAACTGAGGTGCTTCTCAAACAGAAAGAGAAGGACTTTGTTCAGGTACACAAGCACAGATAAAATGTTTAGCTCTGTTCGAAAAACTAGTGATCTGCCTCACTACCATAGGCTGCATATTCAGCTACCCTCTAAGTCAGCATCCTAACCATAATAGAACCTCTTAAGTGACTGATCTGGAAAGGCCTTCATCCATAAAAACTCTGTAAATGCTTGCAGTTGATTCTGTTTGAGTTTGTTGTAAGCTTGTTGCTAAGCTAATGATGGAATACTCTAATAACCACATAAAATTGGTGAAATTGTAAATTCTTTTAAAAGTCTAAATTGTAATAATAAAAAAAAGGTTATTATATGATGGGACTTTTTTTATAGATACTCAATATTGGATTAAATATTTTCACTGTGTTTATGCGATGCTGCCTTAAAATTTAGTATCCGCTTACCTTTTGGAACAGCCAGGGAGCATCGAGAGTGTTACTATGATGCATTAAAATGCTGTTTCGGTAGACGGTTCACTTGGTTTTGGAGCGGCTTTTGTTTTATCTGGCAAATGCCACTTCTGTATATGTTGTGTATAGAGAGTTGGATGAGTGAGGTACCATCTTTGCATTTGTAGCTGACAAAGGACAGTGAAGCTCTGAGAGCTCAAGTCACGTCTCTTGTTGGTGAGCTGAATGAACGGCGAAACTGGCTGGAGAAAAGTGAAGCAGAGAGACTACATTTAGAGGATAAGTAAGTGAATCATGACATCTTTGTGTATGTTTAAAGCAGGGCAATCTATAGGATATTCACAAATTTTCTTTTATCAGCACAATCATTGCTAACATATAGAGTAGTTGTGTGATCCTTTTTTTTATGAGAGCATTAAGACGTAGATGATTTAATAGACTATTTCTTAAGAGTGGGCGATGTACCGGTATACATGATAAACTGGTAGAAATTTGGCAACCATGGTATACTTTTTGGATTATTGTCAGCATCGCGGTAATGCAAAATCGCCATCGCGTGACAAGAAATACACCTAATTCTATTCACATCACATGTTCGCGGTACACATTCTGTCAGAGAAATGGAGGAGAAAGATGGAGCAGCTTCAGTTGAGACTGAGAAAATTGAAGATAGAGTTTATCAGGTAGGCTACTGAAAATTTTCAATGACATTCAAATGAAATTATATTCATCTTGCGTTCTAATTAAATAAGCTGCTTCTCATCTGACACACACAGCTATGTTTTACGTGATTGTTGTGCGTGGTATATGAAGCATGAATGTGTTCACAAGTCCAGGCTTAATGTTTGTGCTCCACAGACAGAAGAGCTTAAAGTGGGATCACGCTACTCAATCCGGTTTCTCTCTATCGCAGCACAAAGTTTTGACCTGTTTGAATTCTACTGAGTTTTGAGTTTTATACCTTAAAGTGCTATGGAAGAAGTTAAACATCTCAAATGGCGAGAGAGCCTGACATTCAAACCAACACTGACGAGGAAACCGCTAAAACAATGTGTCATGCACCAACAATTGTGTCGTCTGCCATGCAGATTTTCTAAACTACACATTCTAAACGTCACCCTTAATAAAATTCAGTTTGAATGATGTTCGATATTAATAGGAAACAAACCAGACATGTTTTGGGCTGTCAATTGATTACAATTTTTAATTTAATTAATTACATGTCCTGATTAATTAATCGCATATACAAATATTTGCTGAGAATGCCCCTCATATAACAATAATTCAATATATAATGATGAAATAATAATACATGGTTATCTTTAAATATTTAAAAAAAATTACACACACACACACACACACACAGTGCATCTGGAAAATATTCACAGCGCTTCACTTTTCCCACATTTTGTTATGTTACAGCCTTATTCCAGAATGGATTAAATTAATTATTTTCCTCAAAATTCTACAAACAATACCCCATAATGACAACGTGAAAGACGTTGGTTTGAAATCTTTGCAAACCTTAAGATACTGTGTGTGTGTGTGTATGTATAGGTGTGTATATATATATATATATATATATATATGTGTGTGTGTGTATATGTATGTGTATATGTATGTGTGTGTATATGTATGTGTGTATATACAGGTACTGGTCATATAATTAGAATATCGTCAAAAAGTTGATTTATTTCAGTAATTCCATTCAAAAAGTGAAACTTGGATATTATATTAATTCATTACACACAGACTGATATATTTCAAATGTTTATTCCTTTTAATTTTGATGATTGTAACTGACAACTAATGAAAACCCCAAAATCAGTATCTCAGAAAATTTGAATATTGTGAAAAGGTTCAATATTGAACACCTGGTGCCACACTCTATTCAGCTAATTAACTCAAAACACCTGCAAAGGCATTTAAATGGTCTCTCAGTCTAGTTCTGTAGGCTGCATAATCATGGGGAAGACTGCTGACTTGACAGCTGTCCAAAAGACGACCATTGACATCTTGCACAAGGAGGGCAAGACACAAAATGTCATTGCTAAAGAGGCTGGCTGTTCACAGAGCTCTGTGTCCAAGCACATTAATAGAGGGGGCGAAGGGAAGAAAAAGATGTGGTAGAAAAAAGTGTACAAGCAATAGGGATAACCGCACCCTGGAGAGGATTGTGAAACAAAACCCATTCAAAAATGTGGGGGAGATTCACAAAGAGTGGACTGCAGCTGGAGTCAGTGCTTCAAGAACCACCACGCACAGACGTATGCAAGACATGGGTTTCAGCTGTCGCATTCCTTGTGTCAAGCTACTCTTGAACAAGACACAGCGTCAGAAGTGTCTCGCCTGGGCTAAAGACAAAAAGGACTGGACTGCTGTTGAGTGGTCCAAAGTTATGTTCTCTGATGAAAGTAAATTTTGCATTTCCTTTGGAAATCAAGGTCCCAGAGTCTGGAGGAAGAGAGGAGAGGCACAGAATCCACGTTGCTTGAAGTCCAGTGTAAAGTTTCCACAGTCAGTGATGGTTTGGGGTGCCATGTCATCTGCTGGTGTTGGTCCACTGTGTTTTCTGAGGTCCAAGGTCAACGCAGCCGTCTACCAGGAAGTTTTAGAGCACTTCATGCTTCCTGCTGCTGACCAATTTTATGGAGATGCAGGTTTCATTTTCCAACAGGACTTGGCACCTGCACACAGTGCCAAAGCTACCAGTACCTGGTTTAAGGACCATGGTATCCCTGTTCTTAATTGGCCAGCAAACTCGCCTGACCTTAACTCTATAGAAAATCTATGGGGTATTGTGAAGAGGAAGATGCGATACGCCAGACCCACAATGCAGAAGAGCTGAAGGCCACTATCAGAGCAACCTGGGCTCTCATAACACCTGAGCTGTGCCACAGACTGATCGACTCCATGCCACGCTGCATTGCTGCAGTAATTCAGGCAAAAGGAGCCCCAACTAAGTATTGAGTGCTGTACATGCTCATACTTTTCATGTTTATACTTTTCAGTTGGCCAACATTTCTAAAAATCCTTTTTTTGTATTGGTCTTAAGTAATATTCTAATTTTCGGAGATACTGAATTTGGGATTTTCATTAGTTGTCAGTTATAATCATCAAAATTAAAAGGAATGAACACTTGAAATATATCGGTCTGTGTGGAATGAATGTATACATTATAGTTTCACTTTTTGAATGGAATTACTGAAATCAACTTTTTGATGATATTGTAATTATATGACCTGCGTGTGTGTGTGTGTGTGTGTGTACGTATATGTATGTGTGTATGTGTATATATGCATGTGTATATATGCATGTGTGTGTGTGTATGTGTGTGTGTATATATATATATATATATATATATATATATATATATATATTTTACAGTATCTCACAAAAGTGAGTACACCCCTCACACTTTTTAAATATTTGATTTATATCTTTTCATGTGACAACACTGAAGAAATGACACTTTGCTACAATGTAAAGTAGTGAGTGTAAAGCTTGTATAACAGTGTAAATTTGCTGTCCCCTCAAAATAACTCAACACAGACATTAATGTCTAAACCGCTGGCAACAAAAGTGAGTTCACCCCTAAGTGAAAATGTCCAAATTGGGCCCAAAGTGTCAATATTTTGTGTGGCCACCATTATTTTCCAGCACTGCTTTAACCCTCTTGGGCATGGAGTTCACCAGAGCTTCACAGGTTGCCACTGGAGTCCTCTTCCACTCCTCCATGACTACATCACAGAGCTGGTGGATGTTACAGACCTTGTGCTCCTCCACCTTCTGTTTGAGGATGCCCCACAGATGCTCAATAGGATTTAGGTCTGGAGACATGCTTGGCCAGTCCATCACCTTCACCCTTAGCTACTTTAGCAAGGCAGTGGTCGTCTTGGAGGTGTGTTTGGGGTCGTTATCATGCTGG
Organism: Moxostoma hubbsi; assembly: GCA_032164185.1. Taxonomy (NCBI): domain Eukaryota; kingdom Metazoa; phylum Chordata; class Actinopteri; order Cypriniformes; family Catostomidae; genus Moxostoma; species Moxostoma hubbsi. The sequence continues at coordinate 67,329,273 of JAVLUX010000001.1, forward strand.
AATACTGCTCTGCGGCCCAGTCTCCGAAGGGAGGGGATCATGCTCTGCTTTAGTATGTCACAGTACATGTTGGCATTCATGGTTCCCTCAATGAACTGTAGCTCCCAAGTGCCGGCAGCACTCATGCAGCCCCAGACCATGACACTCCCACCACCATGCTTGACTGTAGGCAAGACAAACTTGTCTTTGTACTCCTCACCTGGTTTCCGACACACACGCTTGACAGATAATTAAAATGCATTATACATTCTTGTGGTAGAAGAGTTAATCATTGATAAGACAATAAAAAAAGCGGCTTTAGAATACAATGTGGTGTTTATTACCATATTATTGAACAAAAGCATACAGTTCACAGCAATCCATTTCACAAGTGAATTTCTCAATCAGTTTGAGATATATTATGAGGGCTTGTTTAAGGACCCGTCAATTTCAACAAGCATCAGACATGCTTGTGTAGCGTCTCGGGTGCGTTGCGTCATAAACATAAATGTTTTAGGTCACTGTGTCAAGTTAAATTTAGTTTTATACTTAGAACACATCTTGAGATCCCTTAGTTCGGATTTGTGCTCCATCCAGTGTTTTGAACGCAAGAACGTAACGCATGTTTGTGTGGAAGGCTACCCAAAATGTTTGACCCAAGTACAAACAATTTAAATGCAATGCTACTAAATACTAACAAAGTGTATGTAAACTTCTGACCCACTGGAAATGTGATGAAAGAAATAAAAGCTGAAATAAATAATTCTCTCTATTATTATTCTGACATTTCACATTCTTAATATAGTGATCCTAACTTGCATTCAACGGTTAATTTCCAAAAATATTAATAGAAATCTCTGATTGGCATATTTCATATATAGAAATGTATATGTAGAAATATATGTAGGTGCTGTTAATTATTTTGTGGTGTTATATTGATATAACAGCATATAAATTAAAATAAAATTATTAAACCATTCTTCATGTGGAAAGCAAGCCTTAATTTATCTAGAATGTTACTGGTTTTAATTCTTACATTGAACATTTTGAATCTACTTTGTAACAATGGCTGTCTCCTTTTTAAGCCAGAGCAGACACTTAAATATCATGATATATTTAGAATTTTGTCAAAATGCTGAAAAATATTGAGATATAATTGTATTGCTATATTGTGTTGCCCTTTGTTTTATACCAGTGTTGTATATAATAATGAGCTGCTGTAGCTACAAGTCCTGTTTACTGTACTCTTCCAGGCTGGGCAAGAAGACAGAACGCTTGCAGATTTTAGAGAGAGAGATGGAGCAGCAGAAGAAGCAGCACAGTGTGACTGTGGACAATCTTCTCCTTCAGACACAGAACTTGGAAACTGCACTGAAGAACGAGCGGCTCATCATTGTAGAGGAGAGGTTAGTTCAGATGACAGAGAGACCCATACCAAAGGCAACTTCCCTTTTCTTCATTGTTACAGGTGTAACGCTGACCCACAATTCCTGTTTTTCTTCCTCATCCAGGAGGAAGTTGGCCCAGCTCCAGCATGCATACACGTGCCTGTTTCAGGATTACGACAACAAACTTAAAAGTGAAAAGCAAGCTAATCACCGGGTTTGTGATTTGGTACATTTATTAAAAAAAAAAAGAAGCTTAAACGTTTCCGTATTTCACATTTAAATGCCTCAAACTAGAACACTACTCTGTTTGTGGTGAGCACCTTTCTAAATGGGACAGTGTGTGGCTTGTGAGTATACAAATGTTTACAAAGTTTGTGTGGCATTTCCATTGCAGGGTGGAGAGGCAGATGCCCTGGCTAACAGGTTAGTAGAGGCAGAGAAAGCTCTCGCCCTGAAACAGGATCTCATCGATAAACTTAAGGAAGAAACTGAACAGCTGAGAGCTACTTTAGAGACTATTCCAGTGCTAACTGCTCAGGTGAACACAATGCATACCTTCATCAGAAACATGCTTGGACCTCTCCATTCATGTTATGTTATTCACCGTTGTAAAACAATAACAGAAATGTTCTTTTTGCAGGCGGAGATCTATAAGATGGACTTCCTGGCTGAGAGGGAAGCTAGGGAGAAACTGCATCAGAAGAAAGAGGAGCTGCAAGAGGAGCTCACAAAGGCAATTGCCGAGATAGACAGACTCAAACAGGAGGGAACCTCTCGGTACGAGTTGAGAGAGGTTGAAAACCTCAACGTTCGTGTACTTGATGCGTTTCTGCTGTGTGATGCTTTTACTCCTGTACACTGCTCATAACCTTTATTACAACACTGATGACAAAACTGATTCTAGATCAGAGTAAAAGTGGAAACTTGGAATCTTCATATCCATGTAGAGAATCTTATAATTTTTGTAATGTGTAAGATTTAAATTTATATGGGTAATATATGCTTGTTACCTCACAGAGCTCGCATAGAGGAGATGCAACAGAGGCATTTGGAGGACTACAGACCTCGACCACTTCTGCCACCTCCAGGTGGTAAAACATACACCAATCCATGTTTTTATATTCATTCCTTTTTCCCTTAAGGAGTATATGTAATTGTCCAACAGAAGTAATATAGTCTTTGATTTGGTGCATTATAGCATTTCTACTCTTTACATTGTTTGTGGTCTAAATTTGAATTGTTTTTCATGCACACTTCCAAGGAGCGGCCATGTTCAACCCAGCCCAACCTCCGTCTGCACGCAGAAGAGAAGATGATCAAGACGAGCTGCCTGATTATCGCTGCCCCAAATGTATGTACAAGGCACCAGATATGGACACCCTGCAGATTCACGTCATGGACTGTATCCAGTGAGATGACTAGATGTGCAGGTGTTCTCCTAGCAGCAGTTTGAACTCTTACATTGACCAAAAAACTAAACAAAAACAACAAAAAACAAAACAAGAAGAGATCTAAAACATGCCAGAGACAAGACAAGAGCAATCTGTAGACACTGAACATTTACTTCTGCTACAGAGTGAATTGTTAAAGAAGACACATGGCAGATATTTTTATCTTTGTGGTTATAGTGCTGCCACAATGTTCTAGTAAGCTCATCTGTACTGCCTTTCTGTGACCGCATAGTGTAATGTACTGCACGTGTGAATGTTTGTGTCTGCTTTACGTCTGCACACATCTGACAGTGACCATGTTTCCTTTATACCTGTGGTATTTGTTTCTCTGAATGTATGCACTCTTGAGGATTCATACTGGCCTGTATTAATATTGTGTATTATCAGCCAACGTGAATATGGAAAAATGTACAGACTATTGTTATGGATAGATTTAAAGAAATAAAAGTATGAATATTATGAGCATCTTATCTAATTTGTTTCTTGCACATACAGTGGCCAAAAAAAGTATTTCCACACTTAAAGCTGAAATGTGTAATTTCTGCACCACTGAACACACCTTCTGATTAAGCCCAAAACATAAGCAGGCAGAACATTTCACAAATATAAGTTTGTTAGGTTTTAAATAGTACCGGTAAAACAAAACAGTGTGTGTATATGTATATTATATATATATCTCTCTCTCTATCTATCTATCTCAAATGGGAAAGTTATAAGTTGTAAAAAAAAAAAAATTGTTTGTAGATCACACTTTCTTTGATATTTCGTCATCTACTACAAAGGCATTTTTATTTGTCCAAATACTTGTCTCACTGTAGAAATAATTCCCAAATTTTTGGTTAGAAGTGGAGTGCAGACATTCGAATGCAACCAGAAATGTCTACATTCCTCAAAGATTTTTATTAAATTCTCATTTATTGTCATTATCAATAAGTATCAATGTAATCTGGGTTGGAAATTAAGGGTGGCTAAGTGTGGGGGCATTTGGAATTCTTCTGTTTTTTTGTAACATCTGATATATTTAAATATTTTCTTATAGTCCTAGTTATACATATTATGGCATAAAATAGTTTGATTTAATTTTAGGGTTAAAGGTAATACATTTTCAATTTTGTATTAATGAAATGAATAGTCAACTGATGAGACATGAGAAAAAAATTATATATACAGTGCATCCGGAAAGTATTCACAGCGCTTCACTTTTCCCATATTTTGTTATGTTACAGCCTTATTCCAAAATTGATTAAATTCATTATTTTCCTCAATTCTACAAACAATACCCCATAATGACAACGTGAAAGAAGTTTGTTTGAAACCTTTTAATAAATTTGCAAAAAAAAAAAAAAAAAACACATGTACATAAGTATTCACAGCCTTTGCCATGACACTCAAAATTGAGCTCAAGTACATCCTGTTTCCACTGATCAACCTTGAGATGTTTCTACAACTTGATTGGAGTCCACCTGTGGTAAATTCAGTTGATTGGACATGATTTGGAAAGGCACACACACACCTGTCTCTATAAGGTCCCACAGTTAACAGCATGTCAGAGCACAAACCAAGCCATGAAGTCCAAGGAATTGTCTGTGTACAGAAACATTTCTGCAGCATTGAAGGTCCCAATGAGCACAGTGGCCTCCATCATCAGTAAATGGAAGAAGTTTGGAACCACCAGGACTCTTCCTAGAGCTGGCCACCCGGCCAAACTGAGCAATCGGGGGAGAAGGGCCTTAGTCTGGGAGGTGACCAAGAACACGATGGTCACTCTTGACAGAGCTCCAGCATTTCTCTGTGGGGAGAGGAGAACCTTCCAGAAGAACAACCACCTCTACAGCACTCCACCAATCAGGCCTGTATGGAAGCCAGACAGAAGCCACTCCTCAGTAAAATGCACATGATAGCCAACCTGGAGTTTGCCAAAAGGCACCTGAAGGACTCTCAGATCATGAGAAACAAAATTCCCTGGTCTGATGAAACAAAGATTGATGTCTTTGGCCTGAATGGCAAGCGTCATGTCTGGAGGAAACCAGGCATCACTCATCACCTGTCCAATACCATCCCTACAGTGAAGCATGGTGGTGGCAGCATCATGCTGTGGGGATGTTTTTCAGTGGCAGGAACTGGGAAACTAGTCAGGATAACTAGTTATCAGCCAAGATAACAAAGGAGTGGCTACGGGACAACTCTGTGAATGTCCTTGAGTGGCCCAGACTTGAACATCTCTGGAAAGATCTGAAAATGGCTGTGCACTGATGCTCCCCATCCAACCTGATGGAGCTTGAGAGGTCCTGCAAAGAAGAATGGGAGAAACTGCCCAAAAATATGTGTGCCAAGCTTGTAGCATCATACACAAAAAGACTTGAGGCTGTAATTGGTGCCAAATGTGCTTCAACAAAGTATTGAACAAAGGCTGTGAATACTTATGTACATGTGATTTATTTTTTTTTATTATTATTATTATTATTATTATTAGCAAAGATTTCAAACAAACTTCTTTCATGTTATGGGGTATTGTTTGTGGAATTTTTAGTAAAATAATGAATTTAATCCATTTTGGAATAAGGCTGTAACAAAATGTGGAAAAAGTAAAGCGCTGTGAACACTTTACAGATGCACTGTATAACTTTATAAACGTAAAGGATAATTCCCTTGAAGGGAATTCAAGAGCAAATATTGCTCCTAAATAAAAAAAAAAAGTTCATTTATGACAATGTATTTATCATTATTTCCAAGCCTTAAAGGAAAAGTTCACCCAAAAACGAAACTTTTCTCAGAAATCTTCATGCCATCCCAGATGTGTATTACTTCTGCTGAATACAACCAAAGATTTTTTGAAAATATCACAGATCTGCAAGTGAATGGTGACCTGAACTTTGAAGCTCAAAAAAGCATACAGTGAGGAAAATAAGTATTTGAACACCCTGCTATTTTGCAAGTTCTCCCACTTAGAAATCATGGAGGGGTCTGAAATTCTCATCATAGGTGCATGTCCACTGTGAGAGACATAATCTAAAAAAAAAAAAATCCAGAAATCACAATGTATGATTTTTTAACTATTTATTTGTATGATACAGCTGCAAATAAGTATTTGAACACCTGAGAAAATCAATGTTAATATTTGGTACAGTAGCCTTTGTTTGCAATTACAGAGGTCAAATGTTCCCTGTAGTTTTTCACCAGGTTTGCACACACTGCAGGAGGGATTTTGGCCCACTCCTCCACACAGATCTTCTCTAGATCAGTCAGGTTTCTGGGCTGTCGCTGAGAAACATGGAGTTTGAGCTCCCTCCAAAGATTCTCTATTGGGTTTAGGTCTGGAGACTGGCTAGGCCACACCAGAACCTTGATATGCTTCTTACAGAGCCACTCCTTGGTTATCCTGGCTGTGTGCTTCGGGTCATTGTCATGTTGGAAGACCCAGCCTCGACCCATCTTCAATGCTCTAACTGAGGGAAGGAGGTTGTTCCCCAAAATCTCGCAATACATGGCCCCGGTCATCCTCTCCTTAATACAGTGCAGTCGCCCTGTCCCATGTGCAGAAAAACACCCCCAAAGCATGATGCTACCACCCCCATGCTTCACAGTAGGGATGGTGTTCTTGGGATGGTACTCATCATTCTTCTTCCTCCAAACACGGTTAGTGGAATTATGACCAAAAAGTTCTATTTTGGTCTCATCTGACCACATGACTTTCTCCCATGACTCCTCTGGATCATCCAAATGGTCATTGGCAAACTTAAGATGGGCCTTGACATGTGCTGGTTTAAGCAGGGGAAACTTCCGTGCCATGCATGATTTCAAACCATGACGTCTTAAGTGTATTACCAACAGTAACCTTGGAAACGGTGGTCCCAGCTCTTTTCAGGTCATTGACCAGCTCCTCCCGTGTAGTTCTGGGCTGATTTCTCACCTTTCTTAGGATCATTGAGACCCCACGAGGTGAGATCTTGCATGGAGCCCCAGTCCGAGGGAGATTGACAGTCATGTTTAGCTTCTTCCATTTTCTAATGATTGCTCCAACAGTGGACCTTTTTTCACCAAGCTGCTTGGCAATTTCCCCGTAGCCCTTTCCAGCCTTGTGGAGGTGTACAATTTTGTCTCTAGTGTCTTTGGACAGCTCTTCTTCTTCTTCTTCTTCTTCTTCTTCTTCTTCTTCTTCTTCTTCTTTGGTGTTTTACGGCAGTTGGCATCCAAAATGTTGCATTACTGCCATCTTCTGTTTATTATCTTTTCACTTCATACTTATATTCGTCTTTCCAGTCCTGTCCTCTTTAGAAAGTAAAATAAATATTTCTTTCCTTGTTCACTTTTCCCATATTCTAATATATTTTTAACATTATATTGTCCTATACCAATTTCTTTTAAATGAATTTTCAACTCTTTCCTTTCTTGTGTAAATTTCCTGCATGACATAAAAATGTGATTAACTGTTTCCTCCTCTTGACATTCATCACATTGACCTGTGGGATGTTTTCCTAAAATACAAAGAGTTCCATTTAACTTACTATGTCCAATCCTAAGTCTTGTTATTAAAACTTGCTCTTTCCTTCTATTTGACATCTCTCTTATAATACCTACTTTATTTTGAATCATGTATAAATGTCTTCCTTTACTTTCATGATCCCATTGGTATTGCCATATTTCCATAACCTTTTTCCACACTAGATTCTTACCTTCCGATTTTGACAATTTAATTTCAACATCAACATGTTCTTTTTTTGTTGCCTTTTTTGCCAATCTATCAACTTTCTCATTTCCCTGTATGCCCACATGTGCTGGTATCCACATATATATAATATTTTTCCCTTGCCTACATACCCTTGAATTTATAAACAAGATTTCATATAGTATTTCTTGATGACTACTAGCTTTTCCAGTCTTCATACTCATAAGAGCTGATACAGTCACTACATACTAAAATGTTGCTATCCCTGGATTGTTCGATCCATTCTAATGCAATACCTATAGCACATAATTCAACAGCATAAACATTTAGGTTGTCAGATGTTCTTTTGCTAATGCCCATCTCATATTTAGGGATGTATACCGCAGACCCTGTTGCATCAGATTGTAGATCCTTTGACCCATCTGTAAAAATCTGAATACTGTATATTTATTGTTCTTATATTTATAATATTCATTGGTTATATCTATATTTCTGTTACATCCTTTAATTGATAAAAGCTCTAAATCAACGTTCGGAATTTCCAAAGTCCAAATTGGTTTAACAGGCCATAACACAGAATTAGCAAAACTTTTATTATACACTTCCATTTCTTTTGCAATTAAATCCCCTGTCCAGCCAAAACTATCTTTCTTTCTTCTCTCCTTTTCCCAGCACTTCTGTAACACCTTTTTTGTTGGATGACAATCCTCATGCCCTCTAAGATTTATCCAATAGTTTGCTGACAATTGTTTCCGTCTAAGCCACAATGGCATTTCACCTCCCTCAACCTGAAGTGCACATACTGGAGAAGTTTTGATTGCCCCCCCAAGCATATTCTTAAAGCACATGATTGCAAGTCCAATTCAGCTAATGTTGTCTTTGCTGCTGATCCGTATGCAACACTCCCATAGTCTAACTTAGATCGTATTAAAGAAATATAAATGTATTTTAAAAGCAGAAACACTTGCTCCCCATTCCAACCCTGCAAGACACCTCATCACATTTAGCACTTTTTTACATTTATTAACTATATACTTTATATGTTCTCTCCATGTTAGTTTTGTGTCAAAAAATAATCCCAAGAAACGAAAACATTCTACTTTCTCTAATATACTTCCATACATTTTCAACTTAACTTCCTTATCCTTTTTTTTTATTTGAAAAAAACCATTACTTTAGATTTCTCCACTGAGAATTTAAAACCCCATTTTGTTCCCCAATTTTTAACTTTATCAATTCCTTCCTGCATCTTCTTTAAAATATACTCAACATTTCTACCTTTCTTCCATATAGCACCATCATCTGCGAATAAAGACCTCCCTATATCCCCTGGGAGATTTAAATAAATATCATTAATCATAATGGAAAATAAAGTTGGACTAATCACACTCCCCTGTGGTGTCCCATTTTCTACAACGTATTTCTTTGATAAATCTACCCCAATTTTCATCTGTATAATCCTTTTAAGAAATCCATAATCCAATTAAACATTTTCCCTACAACTCCCATTAAATGTAATTTGACTAAGAGACCCTCTTTCCACAACATGTCATATGCTTTCTCCACATCAAAAAATACTGCTACTACAATTTCTTTATTTACTTGTGCTTTCCTTATTTCCTCCTCCAAACTTATCACAGGATCCATTGTATTTCTTCCTTTTCTAAAACCACTTTGACATAAAGCCATTTTATTTCTACTCTCTAAAAAGTATATTAATCTTTCATTTATCATGCGTTCCATTATCTTGCATAAATGCGATGTTAATGCAATTGGTCTGTAATTACCAGGATTACTTGGATCTTTTCCAGGCTTCCTTATTGGAATAACTACTGACTCCTTCCAGCTTTGTGGAAGCCTTCCTTCCTCCCTCACCTTGTTATATAAATGCAATACTTTCCCCAGCCCCTCTATACTTAGATGTTTTAACATACTGTAACAGACTTCATCTTTTCCTGGAGCAGTTTTCCCTGACCTATCCAGTGCTCTCTGCAACTCTCCCATATTAAAAGGAGCATCTAGTTCCTCATCCCCATACTCTTTCCTGCATATCACATCCTTATACTGCGTTTTTGTTAATTCTATTGCTATTCTTCCTTCCTCTGTCAAGTTACTAGAACTGTTTATACTAACAAAAACTTTTGCCATCATCTCTACCTTTTCCTTATTCGTTATCACATTCTCGTTCCCTACAGTCAAAACTGGGTAATTCCATTCTCTTTTGTCCCCCCCCCATTTTTTTAATCATTCCCCATATTTCATATATTTGAGTTGTATTTCCTATTGTGTCACAATAAGACTTCCAGAATGTTCTTTTTGTCTGTCTGATTGTCCTCCTTACTATTGCTTGAGCTTGTTTATACTGAATCAAATTATGATAATTGTGTGTTCTTTTAACTAACCTAAATGCTTTGTTTCTAAATTTCACTGCTTCTTTACATTTTTCATCCCACCATGGCACTATTTTATTTTTACATCTTCCTTTACTCCTGGGAATGGATTATGCTGCTGCTGATATTATGCCTTGCTTAATTTGGTTGTCTAACATTTCAACACTAAATTCATCATTAATTTTCCTAAACAATTTATTACTTTCCTCCTGGAATTTTCCCCAATCAGCTTTCTCAAAAATCCATTTTCCACTTGCTTCCCCAATACTCAATACTACCTCTATATTTATTTTACACCACACTGGATAATGATCACTACCTATTGTGCCATCTTTATGTACTGACCAATCACATCTTGCTGCAATTCTATTTGAAACTAAAGTGAGATCTAATACTGATTCTTTTCCAGTGTTAACATCAATTCTTGTACCTACACCATTATTTAAACACACTAAATTCTTCTCATCTATCATTTCTTCTATTATTTGACCATTATAATCAGTTTTTCCACTCCCCCACAATGTGTTATGCCCATTAAAATCCCCACACCATATAATATTATTACAATTTTGTCCCTCTACCTCTTCTAGCTTATTTTTCTCTAGCCTTTTACAAGGATTATAATAGTTAAAAAAAAAAATCACCAACTCTCTCTTTCCAGCCCATACTTTCACAACTACATACTCTTGTTCATTTCCCACTCCTAAGATTTTATACGGTATTCCTTGCTTTATAAATGTAGCACACCCTACTCCTCCCCCCTCCCTTCTATCATACCTTATCGCCACAGTCATAAAACAAAATCCAATGCAGGATTTAACCAAGTTTCTTGAATGCACACTATCTCTGGTTTTTCTACCCTACTACCAACAAATTGCTTAAAATCCTGCCCATTAGCTAAGAGGCTTCTCGCATTCCATTGTAAAATTAGCATTATTAGGTTTAAGAACCTAATCCTGATGTCTCCTGACTTGCTTGCATCCTAAGTTCATCATTTATTTCCTCCCATTTCAGCCCTATCATGTCCAAATGATGTTCTGCCGCTTTCACAATTACTTGAATTCTTTCTGTTTTTGACTTAATCTCATGAGTTGCATTGATTACTCCTGCAATGAATGTGACCAGTTTCTTTTTTTCTATCCATGCTTTCATCTTCCCTTGCTGAACATTAACTTCCTCTTGTCCTTTATTCACTCTTACCTCTATATTCTGGTTCCTCTGTCCATTCATCTTAACTGCTTCAGCATATGACACCTTCTCTTTTAGTCTTAACTTCTGTACTTCTAACTCTTTTTTAAGTGCTTCACATCCCCAGTATGCTACACTATGGTTTCCTCCACAGTTACAACACTTAGGTTGTGTTCCCTCACCACACATCCCATAATCATGTTCACCTCCGCATCTAGCACACCTTTTTTTCCATTTGCACATTTTAGCTATATGCCCAAACTCCTGACAGTTGTAGCATCTCATTGGTTTCTGTACATATTCTCTCACATTGTATTTTACATATCCAAAATATACCTCTTTAGGTAATTCTTTCTCTTCAAATTCAATCAGTATTGACTCTGTCTCCTTTTTCTCTATTCCTTTGGTCAGTCTTTTTACATTTTTCACTGTGAAATTACCCACCCTCATGTTTTCCATTATTTCTTTATTATTGACAATAATGGGAATCACATAAATCACTCCTTTGCATCCATTAAATCTCCTTTCTCCAACTATTGCCACCTTCTGAACCTTAACTTTCCCAACATATGTCATCTTTTTAGCTTTGTCTAACTGTATCTCATTTTCACATCCAATTAGCAAATTTCCATCTCCTAGAACCTTTGCATACTTCACTTCCCCAATCTGATTCTTGATGATTTTTGTTAATTTAATCGGGTCAATTTTCTTAATTCCACCTTATCCTTCAAATCTAACGACTACATTCAATATTCCTTCCTTTACTATTTTTCCCATCTTTCCACTTCCATCACTTTCCGAATCTCCAATGCTAGATGCATGTTTTTTCTTTCTTTTCCGACTCTTTCCCTTCTTTCCCTTCCCATCACTTTCCCATTCATTTATCCTACTCTCATCTCCCTCACTACAAGCCATGCTAATACTATCACTGTCAGAGTCATTCCCTGCCATCTCCTACGGATTGCAAGGAACTCCGTGAGACCACCGTTCCGGACCTATACAGGCCGTCGGTCGATAATCCCACTACAAGTTCCTCACACAACCTCTTCTTTAATTATTATTTTAAACTGTATTTACAGTACCTTAACTTCTCAGTCCTTAGTCTTTTTTCCTTTCCTAGTAACTTGTCGCTATGTTTGTCACTGTGTCAGTCCAAAATGCCGCTTCCGTTCAACCGTGTGTTCCGTTACTGCTCGCCTGTTTCCAAACCGTCCGGACGCTAACACACCGTACGGCCTTTTGGACAGCTCTTTGGTCTTGGCCATGTTAGTAGTTGGATTCTTACTGATTGTATGGGGTGGACAGGTGTCTTTATGCAGCTAACGACCTCAAACAGGTGCATCTAATTTAGGATAATAAATGGAGTGGAGGTGGACATTTTAAAGGCAGACTAACAGGTCTTTGAGGGTCAGAATTCTAGCTGATAGACAGGTGTTCAAATACTTATTTGCAGCTGTATCATACAAATAAATAGTTAAAAAAATCATATATTGTGATCTCTCGATTTTTTTTTTTTTTTAGATTATGTCTCTCACAGTGGACATGCACCTACGATGACAATTTCAGACCCCTCCATGATTTCCAAGTGAGAGAACTTGCAAAATAGCAGGGTGTTCAAATACTTATTTTCCTCACTGTATATAGGCAGCATAAAATAAATTCATAAGACTCCAATGGTTTAATTCATGTGTATAGAAGAGATCTGATAAGTGTGGGTGAGAAACAGATCATTTAAGTCATTTTTATCTATAAGTATCCACTTTCACTTATAAATTGTCCTGCTTTAGTTTTTGGTGAGTTGCATTGTTCTGGCATACTGGGTGGGGAGTATTTAGATTGAATATTGATCTGTTTCTCACCCACACTTATCAGATCGCTTCTAAAGATTTTATTTAACCACTGGAGTCTTATGTATTGCTTTTACACTGCCTTTATGTGCTTGTTGGAGCTTTGAAACTCTGGCCACAGTTCACTTGCATTGAATGGACCTATTGATATTTAGATTAATTGAGATATTCTTCTAAAAATATGTGTGTGCTGCAGAAGAAATAAATGCATCCACATCTGGGATGGCATGAGGGTGTTTAAATGATGATACAATTTTCCTTTTTGGGTGAACTGTTCCATTAATCTGTTGACCCTATTTTCCACATAGCTTTTTCATCTGGACATGAACGACACTATAGTCCTGCAATACCGGAGGCTCTCAATAGGGGTCGCTTTCCACATCACACGTCACAATTTCTTAGAGGTGACGTGTCTGTCTTTCATTGGGTGGACGGTCTTGTTTGGTCCTCTTTCAGGTGCGAATGAGTGGAGGTGGATTCATGCCCAGGGATCAACATGATGCGATTTATAGCAGCTATTCTTGCTGTTTTTGTGAGCCTTAGTGCAGGTAATTTGCAGTTCTCCGATAATCTTTCCATTAACGCGACCTTTGCAACATTATTCGAGGCAAACAGCTTTGTAACTTATGTGAATTCGCTGATGGCACAGACTGCTATTTGTCGCAAGCTCATTTGAATTGGTTCCTGGTTAAGTCATGTTTATCCGTTTTGAATCGTTTGCTGATCTGTATAGCTACTGAAAGGTTTAATGTGTCTGAGTTTAATACATTTAAGTTAATTCAGCGATCAATTTCTCATCCATTCATTCATTTGAAAGGCTGTCGTTGGCTAGCTTGCTAAATGGTCATAAATTGTAAATTGTCTGGCACAGATTTTATTCTTCCAGGAGTTTAGCAGTGATTAGTTTTCTCTCTCTCTTTCCAGCAGAGACTTGCACAGACCCCATAATTTCCCTGTCTTCATACACGACGACAGACGCGCTCATCTCTTCGGAGACTGTATTCATCGTTGAGTTGAGTCTGGCGTGTGCTAACGGAGCACAGGTGAGAGATCTAAACAGTTACATGTATTCATTGTTTCTTAGTACATACATATGAAGCTTCTCTTTTGGTTTTTAGAGTGTTGCCCTGTATGCAGATGTCAATGGCAAACAGTTTCCTGTGACCAGAGGCCATGATGTTGGTAAATACCAGGTAAGTTCCCTCTTTTTTTTTCTTAAAGGAATATTCCGAGTTCAATACAAGTTAAGCTCACTCAACAGCATTTGTAGCATAATGTTGTTTACCACAAAAATAATTTCTGCCCTAATTTTCTTTAAAAAAAAATCAAAGCACAAATCTGAGTTACAGTAAGTAACTTACAATGGAAGTGAATGGGGCCAATCTGTAAACATAAATATATTCAAAAGTATTCCTGCAAAATGTAAAAAAATGTATGTTAACAAATTTGAATGTGATATAAAATAATTTACTAACTAGAGGACTGGGACATTCCTCAGCTAGTTCAGGTCATATCTAGAATGTAAGTGATACATAGGCAACTATTAAACTGAGTGGACATCCATGATGTGTGAAGAGACCTAAAACACTTACTAATCTCTTATATCTCTAACAAGTGGCAGATAGAATGGGATGAATGTAGAAACATGTTTTGGAACAATTTATGAAATAAATCCCAGTATAACTAATAATGGTTCTCTAACATTGAAAATAGGCATGATCAAACTGTATATACTAGTTGTCGAATAGGTCACTGTAGACTGACACGTGGATTTGTATTAAAAGGTGAAGAACCTCCGTCATGTCTTTCCTGTCAGACTAAACTGACTATTAAACAAATTTTATTGGATTGCGCTGCTTATAATACTATTAGAAAAAGGTTTTACTCAGGAACAAGCTTATCAGACATGTAAAAATGTATCATCTAAAAATATCTTAGAATTTCTGTCTAACATAAAACTAAAACTTTTGATTTAATTTATGTTTTTCATACTTAATCAGTTCTCGCCTTGTGGATAGCCTTGTTGCTGACCATTCCTGTACATGGAGTGGTGGTGGTGTAGTGGGCTAAAGCACACAACTGTTAATCAGAAGGTCGCTGGTTCGAGCCCCGCAGCCACCACCAATGTGTCCTTGAGCAAGGCACTTAACTCCAGGTTACTCTGGGGGGGATTGGCCCTGTAATAAGTGCACTGTAAGTCGCTTTGGATAAAAGCATCTGCCAAATGCGTAAATGACTCCAAGATTTTTTGTCCCTTGAGACAAAAAATCAAGAAACCTTGATGTCATTTAGTAGTCACATCAAAGCAATAACAATAACTTTTTTTTTATGCAGTCAAGACTTGGAGAAACTTGTTCATGCATTCATCACCAGTAGGGTGGACTACTGCAATGGACTCCTAACTGGCCTTCCCAAAAAGACCATTAGACACCTGCAGCTCATTCAAAATGCCGCTGCCAGGATTCTCACCCGACCCCAAAAAATCTGAGCATATTACTCCAGTCCCTTTGGCCACGGCTATAAATGTAACGGGAAGCCTTCCAGTTACATTTATAGCCATGGCCAAAAGTATTAGCAGTGACATACATTTTGTGTTTTGCAAAGTTTTCAGCTTCAGTTGTTGTGGTGTTGATTCATATTGTTTCAAGATTATCGTGCAGAGTGATCAGATGCATTTTAAATAATTGCAAAAATCTTCATTAGTCAAAAAAAAAAATTACTTTATCACAAAAACCCAAATTTCACTGTTGTGGAAGAAGTGCTTCCAATCATTGTGTTCTTGTTAGAAATGGTTACCTCTAAAGAAAGACGTGCAGCCATCATCGCTTTACATCAAAATGGTCTCGCATGCAAGGAAATTGCTGCAAAGAATATTGCACCTGAAAGGATCATCATTTACCGGATCATCAGGAACTTCAAGGAGAGAGGTTCAACTACAGTGAAGAAGGTTTCAGGATGTCCCAGAGTGTCCAGTAAGCGCCAGGACTGTCTCCTCCTCAGGAGTCGGCTATGGAATCGTGTCACCACCAGTGCAGAGCTTGCTCAATATTGGCAGCATGTTGGTGTGAGTGCATCTGCACACACAGTGAGGCAAATACTTTTGGCAATGGCCTGGTGTCAAGAAGGGCAGCAAGGAAGCCACTTCTCTCCAAGAAAAACATCAAGGACAGACTGAAATTCTGCAGGAAGTACAAGGATTGGACAGCAGAATACTGTTGCAAAGATCTTTTCTCTGAAGCCCCTTTCCGACTGTTTGGGACATCTTGAAAATTGATTGTCCGTAGAAGAAAAGGTGAATGCTACTATGAGTCCTGTGTCGTGCCAACAGTGAAGCATCCGGAGACCATCCATGTGTGGGGTTTCTTTTCATCCAAGGGAGTGGGTTCTCACAATTCTACCCAAAAACACTGCAATGAATAATGGTATCAAAACGTCCTGCAAGAGCAACTTCTCCCAACGATCCAGGAGCAATTTGGTGATGATCCGTGCATTTTCCAGCATGATGGAGCACCATGTCACAAGGCAAGAGTGATAAAGAAGTTGCTCGGAGATCATTACATTGAAATTTTGGATCCGTGGCCAGGCAACTCCCCGAATCTTAATCCCATAGTGAACCTGTGGTCAATCCTCAAGTGGTGAGTGGACACAAAGAAGCCCACAAATTGTGATCAACTCCGAGCACTAATAAGTCAAGAATGGATAACCATCAGTCAGGATTTGGCCCAGAAGCTGATATCCAGCATGCCAGAGCAAATTGCAGAGGTTATGAAGAACAAGGGTCAACACTGTAAATATTGACTCTTTGCATATATTGAATGTTTTTGCCAATAAAAGCCTTTAAAACTCATGAAATGCTTCTCATTGTTTTCCAGTATACCATAGAAACATGTGAAAAAATTATCTACAAATACTGAAGCAGCAAACTTTGCAAAACAAAAAATTTATGTCACTGCCACTACTTTTGGCCATGGCTGTCGAATAGATTTTGAAGTACTATTTCTCATTTATAAATCACTCAAAAGCCTAAGACCTAAATACATTTCAGATATGCTTATTGAATATAAACCTAACAGACCTCTCGGATCATTAGGATCAAGTCAGTTAGACATAGATTGTTCATTCAAAACAACGTGAGACAGCGTTTAGCTATTAAACCACCCACAGGTGGAACCAGCTTCCAGAGGAGGTTAGATGTGCCCCAACTGTAGCCACATTTAAATCCAGACTGAAAACACATATGTTTATCTGTGCATTTTCTGATTGAGCATGGTGCCGCACTTATTGATTTCACTGAATCATTTTGCTTGTCTTTCATTTTAGTTATTTTATTTTAATATAACTCTTTTTTTGTTCTCTGTTTAATCATTGAATGTTAACAATAGTTATGGATGGTGTTAACAATTTAATCTAATTTCTTATAAATTAATCATTAAAAAAAAAAATTATATATATATATATTATTTCATGTTCTTAATTGTTTTTATTATTTTAAGTATCTTGTATTTTCTTTCAAATGTATATGTAAAGCACTTTGCCATTGTGTATGAAATGTGCTATACAAATGAACTTGCCTTGCCTAAACTTAGTTGTATCCAATTTTACAACCTTGTTGTCATGACACTGTAATGCTGTAGAACCTTACAGCTCAAATAATAAAACAAATTTTAACAGAAGGAATAATTCAAGTGCTTTTATAAAATTAGAAGTTAAACATTTTCTGTGCTTAAACTCGCTCCGTATTGACCCCATTCTGTTGTAAGTGCCTCACTGTAACTTCGATTAAAAAAAATTTAAGAAAAGGAGGGACAAGTCGAAATTATTTTTTTGTGGTAGTAAACATTATACCACAAATGCTGTTGATTGCGCTTATCTTAGTTAACCCAAAAAGTGCAATACTCATTTACTCACCCTCATGCCATCCCAGATATGTTTGACTTCCTTTCTCCTCCAGAACACAGATTTTTAGAAGAATATCTCAGTTCTGTAGGATCATACAATGCAAGTGAATAATGAGCAAAATTTTGAAGCTCCAAAAAGGCAGCATAAAAGTAATCCATATGATTCCAGTGTTTTATCCATGTATGTAATCCAATCGGTTTTGGGTGAGAACAGACAACAAAATACATCTCCTTTTGCGCTGTATACATTGCTTTTGCTGTCTCTAGGCATGATCATGATTTCAAGCTTGATTACTCGTCCTGGTGCTTGATGCATATGCAGAGGATTAGGAATTGTAATCGAACTTGAAATCATGATAGTGCTTAGAGACTACAATAGCAATGTATACAGTGAAAAAGGAGTTGCATTTTGTTGTCTGTTCTCACCCAAAACCTCCTAACCAAGACTTGTAACACACCTTCACATGGAATTAACTGCAACTGCTTTGTCTAGGTCTCATGGAGTGTTCCTCACAAGCAGGCCAGCTCAGGCACATACCAGGTTAAATTCTTTGATGAGGAGTCTTATAGTACTCTAAGAAAGGTATGGGTTATGTGTCTAATGTATTGGAAAGTAATGCAGCTGAGACTATGTTTTATTAATTGTGCTAATGAAAAATATTGAATGGTTTCAGGCTCAGAGAAATAATGAAGACGTTGACACCGTTAAGCCTTTGTTCTCTGTCAATGTGGATCACAGGGTGAGTACACTGACCTTCAATGTCAACAAGTCTTGCAAGATGCAATGATTAGAGCCATAAAAATTTCACCACACACATTGTATTGTTATTATAAATGCAAGCAATTGTTGCTTAATCTTTATTTCTCATCTTTGATCTGTTACAATGTATTTATAAATTACAGGGTGCATGGAGTGGTCCCTGGGTGTCCACAGAGGTCTTGGCTGCACTGATTGGCATTGCGGTGTACTACCTGGCCTACAGCACCAAAAGTGGCATCCAGTCTTGAAATCACCAAAACCGATGAGATGGAAGTCCATTTTCCACCATTCTGTCATTTAATATGCAAATTTAAGTGCTGTGTGTATCTTGGCTCACTCACGGGACCGTTTTGTTGCAGGGTTTGTGTAAAAGTAACAAATGCAGACAATAATGATAGCCAAAGTGTTTTTTCTTTCATTACAAAAATGGTCAAGACTTATATTTTTACATCTGTGCTATTAATATTAAACTTCAAAAGAACAAAGACTGACATTAATTGTGACATCATCATGGTCCAGTTCTGTATTTTGAATTTCCCCAAATATCAATGAAATTCATTGAACATGAGAATGCATATTTTCTGGAAGGGCTTCTGACTCTTGTTTATTTTTAAATTGTAATAAAAGTTTGTTTACCATTTTTACGTTCTCAGCAATGTGAAAGTTTAAATAGTTTAGTTTAAACTCAGCAAAAAAAGGAAACATCCCTTTTTCAGGACATTGTATTTTAAAGATTGGGATTTTTTACAAAATTATATCTTTTCAGATCTTTATTGTTAAGGGTTTAAAAAATATTTTCCAATCTTGTTCAATGAACCATAAAAAATTAATGAACATGTGTCTGTGGAACGGTTGTTAAGACACCAACAGCTTACAGATGGTAGGCAAATAAGGTCACAGTTAAACAACAAAAAGATGCCCAGGGTCTCTGCTCATCTGTGTGAACGTGCCTTAGGCATGTGGCCTGGGGACATGAGGACTGCAGATGTGGCCAGGGCAATATGTCTGTACTGTGAGACGCCTAAGACAGCAATACAGGGAGATGGGAAGGACAGCTGATCGTCCTCGCAGTGGCAGACCACGTGTAACATCATCTGCACAGGGTCGGTACATCCGAATATCACACCTGCAGGACATGTACAGGATGGCAACAACAACTGCCCGAGTTACACCAGGTACGCACAATCCCTCCATCAGTGCTCAGACTGTCCGCGATAGGCTGAGAGAGGCTGGACTGAGGGCTTGTAGGCCTGTTGTAAGGCAGGTCCTTGCCAGACATCACTGGCAACAACGTTGCCTATGGGCACAAACCCACCTTTGCTGGACCAGACAGGACTGGCAAAAAGTGCTCTTCACTGACCAGTCGCAGTTTTGTCTCACAAGGGGTGATGGTCGGACTCACGTTTATCATAGAAGGAATGATCGTTACACCGACGCCTGTACTCTGGAGTGGGATATATTTGGATTTGGAGGTTCCGTCATGGTCTGTCATAGCATCGTAGGACTGAGCTTGTTGTCATTGCAGGCAATCTCAATGCTCTGCGTTACAGTGAAGACATCCTCCTCCCTCATGTGGTACCCTTCCTGCAGGCTCATCCTGACATGACCCTCCAGCATGACAATGCCACCAGCCATACTGCTCGTTCTGTGCGTGATATCCTGCAAGACAAGAATGTCAGTGTTCTGCCATGGCCAGCGAAAAGCCCAGATCTCAATCCCATTGAGCATGTCTGGGTCCTGTTGGATTGGAGGGAGAGGGCTAGGGCCATTCCCCCCAGAAATATCCGGGAATTGCAAGTGCCTTGGTGGAAGAGTGGGATAACAGCAAGAACTGGTAAATCTGGTGCAGTCCATGAGGAGGAGATGCACTGCAGTACTTAATGCAGCTGGTGGTCACACCAGATAATGACTGTTACTTTTGATATTGACTTTGTTCAGGGACACATTATTCAATTTATGTTAGTCACATGTCTGTGCAGTTTGTTCAGTTTATGTCTTAGTTGTAAAGTGAAGTATCTTAGTTTATAAGATACTGTAATATTCATTTAGTCATATTTAATAATATACAGTAAGAGTTTGTGCTTTCACTTCACTGTTTGCATACGATTTTTACTGATTTGCAGTATATTGTACATTTTTATATTTTTGGCATAGTTTGCCAGTATACTTGCATTGCACAAAAACGTCAGCAGCCGTTGAACCAGCTATACGTAAGTTACAACGTAGCCTAGGTGTGGCGTAAATGGGCGCTAAGTCAAAATGTATGCACAACTAAATATCTGAGCGTTGCACCATTCAACTAATGTAGAATGTAACCCTACGTAAATTGTGACTTAGTTCCCATTTACGCCACAATTAAACTAAGTTATAACTTAAGAAATAGCTGGTGCAAACGTGTTTTCACAGATCCATAATGATAGCGGACGAGTCGATGTTTACGTTTGGGGAGGTTGGAGATTGAGTATAGTGCAAATATGTTTTATCGTTTAATTTAGTGGAAGAGACTATTAATTATATTAACATCCTAGGATTATGGGTATAAAATGTCTGTAATTTGCCTGTCAGTAACGAATTACTGAAAATTGTGTCCTGAAATGTACGAAGCTCCCCTCCTCGGAGTAAAATGGTTTAGTCTGTTCGCGCGCCTCCTCCATACTGGCTTTCACTAAAAACGTGTATAGCTCACGTACTTTTTAGTGGATCAGCCCTTTACCTTGGGAATCGGCTCACCTTTTCCTCACGTTTCCATGTGTATCGCCGTCTGATCTGAATGAGGAGTAAATAAAAGCGGTTTAGCCATGTCAGGTTCAGAGCCATCGTCCGGTGAGTCTGGCGGAGCGGGAGGGTATGGATCCTTTTACCCGGCGGGATACCAAGCGTTTCACCCGGAGGAGCACGGCCTAGATCGCGGCTTCCGACTCACGGCCTTCTCAGATCTGAAAGGATGAGGGTGTAAAGTCCCGCAGGAGGCTCTGCTCAAACTCCTGCAGGGACTGGAGTCCGACCGGCCGCCCGTAGACTATTGCGGTTCGGGGATGGGTGCTGGAGACGAGACCTCGGAATTGGGGCAACTCGTGTCAGTCGGACAGGGTCCTCGACTAGGTAAAGCATGGCATGTGCTGCCTGTCAAACTGCATCGTGAAAGTGTGCATATGGATACGTCTTATAGCAGTTTGATTGTTAAACAACCCGGTTTGCAGTCAACAAATGCTTTTCAGTTGCTGAAATAAAATAGAAACGAGACCTTTCCTGAATTATATCTTTGTCTTCTATCTATTTAATCAAGGAAATAAGTGTCTAAATAAAGTTCATACTACTAGCAGTAGTCAGCAAGGTGTATTGATGTAATCATACACCGTAAACGTGTGTGCATTTGTCGTAATGTTTTATGCGATAGATAAATGTCATAAAAAGTCAATTTGTTTTATATATCATTTGCAAAGCTTAGACGGGTTCCTGAGCATTGAAATGCTTAGGACATGGCTCAGGTTGCAGGACCATGACAGTAAAGATAATTGTGCAAAACAAGACACAGACGGTGTATATATTAAGTATATAATAAAATAAATCGACTATATGTAAACGTTAAAAGAAAACGTCTTCTATATTTAAAGTATGGTAATGGGACAGTAGCACTGATGGACTACTTAAGCGGAAGGCATTAATAAAGTATGCACTAAATAAATAGGATTGATTCTGTGTTAGTGCTGTAAAAGTAAAAGGCACTCTTTGGTAGAAGAGCAACAAAAATTGACCAGTAATAGAAGATGAGCAGTGCACGGTTTTCTGACACGTACAGGACATTTTATTTGATTTATACATCACATGTGCAAACGTCTTGTTGGCATAGTGTGACAGTCAATGAAACCCACATTATTTTCATAAAACACCTTTTTTTTATGTACTGAATTACATAACAGCATCAGTATTGTTTTAACTTTGGCTTATATCCTGTAGATTAAAAACTAAGTATATCAGAAGTATAGTACAATCATCTGAAAGGGACGTGTTGTGAACTATGGACCCAAACTTAAGTTAATGCTTGACATGGAAAAAATGCCATAGCAAGCCGGCGAACTATAAAGATTAACACAGACATAGATGGTCATTTTAATGAAATGCTCAGTATGCACAAACAGGCTTTAAATGGATAGTTCACCCAAAAGTGTAAATTCTCTTCATCATTTACTCGCCCTCATGCCATCCCTGACGTGTATGACTTTTTCTTCTTCAGAACACAAATTATGATTTTTAGAAGAATATTTCAGCTCTGTAGGTCCATACAATGCAAATGAATGGGTGCCAAAATTTGACACCCTAAAAGTACATAAAGGCAGTATACAAGTAATCCATTCAACTCCAGTGGTTTAATCCATATCTTCAGAAGTTATATGATAGGTGTAGATGAGAAACAATATTCAAGTCATTCTTTTTTGCTAGAAATTCTGTTCACTGGGTGATATGCACAAAGAATGTGAATCACCGAAAACACAAGAAGAATTTGAAAGTGATCTGTTTCTCACCCACACCTATCATATCAATTCTGAAGATATTGATTTAACCGCTGGAGTAACATGGATTACTTTTATTCTGACTTTTGTGATTTTTGGAGCTTCAAAACTTTGGCACACATTCACTTGCATTTTATAGACCTACAGAGCTGAGAAATCTTCATTTGAGTTAAGCAGATGAAAGAAAGTCATACACATCTGGGATGGCATAAGGCTGAGTAAATGATGAGAGAATTTTCATTTTTGGGTGAACTATTCCTTTAAAATGTTATGATGTTAACAAACTTTTTTGGTTACAGGTATTGGCATGGACTCATGTGTGATTCCTCTGAGGCATGGAGGTCTCTCCCTGGTCCAAACCACCGACTTCTTCTATCCTTTAGTGGAAGATCCCTACATGATGGTGAGTAACGCTTAAGAAAAGTTAGTGTGTCCCACACATATAAATTAAATTAACATATAAATTAAGCTTCCTAATTAATTAATTGTGCCATGTACCTTTTATAGGGACGAATTGCCTGTGCAAATGTACTGAGTGATCTCTATGCCATGGGCATCACGGAGTGTGACAACATGCTCATGCTTCTTAGTGTCAGTCAGAAGATGAATGAAAAGGTGAGCTGTGACCTCTCTCTTTCACAATAAATCAAAATAATGGCATTACTTAAGAGACTATTAATTTTCTGTTGTCTGAGATTTGATTATATTTTAGCATTAGGATTTTCCAGGTGAAGGAATCTGAAAACTAAAGTTAATTATATGTACCGTACTGATTTGCTCTTAGGAAAGGGAGCAGGTAATGCCTTTAATGATGAAGGGCTTCCGTGATGCGGCGGAGGAGGGTGGGACTTCAGTAACTGGAGGACAAACGGTCATCAATCCCTGGATAATCATTGGGGGAGTGGCCACTGTAGTGTGCCAGCCCAATGAATTTATAATGTATGTTCTATACATCCATTACTATTCATCCTATCACAAAGGAGACAGACTGACATCTAACAGGCAAAGTCATCAGAATTGCAAACAAAATCATGTTTTCCTTGGTTATATTACTGTTTTTTTGTGCTCTGACAATTTTGCTCATATTTTAATAAATTTGTATGCTTACACTCTATTGTTCTTTGCTTTTGTTTCCGTGCTGCGCTTGGTTTGCAAAACTTGTGAGTAGTTTCATGTAAATCAAGGGGCGTTTTTGTCTCCATTAGTTCTTGATCGACAGCTCCTCCTCTGGCCAATCATTTGAAGAGGGGAGGTGTCGTCACTCCTATGCGACTCCGACTGCTGCTCAATAATATATTATTTGTGGTTGATAGATAGATCGTCAGAGTCGCATTGGAGTGACGTCACCTCCCCTCTTCAATTGATTGGCCAGAGGAGGAGCTGTTGATCAAGAACTAATGGACCAATGGAGATGAAAACGCCCCTTGATTTACATGAAACTCTACTCACAAGTTTTGGAAAACCAAGTGCAACACTTGGAAACAAAAGCAAAGAACAATACAGCGCAAGCGTGCAAAAAATTTAAATAAGAGCAAAATTGTTAGAGCACAAAAAACAGTAATATAACCAAGGAAAACATGGTTTTGTTAGCAATTCTGATGACAAATTTTTTGTTTTGTTTTTTGCAGCATATTTTAAATGTTTATATATTTTGTATTCATTCTTGTTATTTTTTGATCTGCGCTAATTATTTAGATGTGCACATTTTATTTTTGTGCTTATTTTTTTTGTTCCCGCTTCTGCTTGGATCCGTAGCCGCAATACTTTTGATGGGATTTTGATCCCATATACATGTGCTTGTTTGTGAACAGGCCTGACAGTGCTGTACCTGGAGACGTGTTAGTTCTTACCAAACCTTTGGGAACTCAAGTAGCAGTTAATGCCCATCAATGGATGGACACGGTGAGTTCTGCCATATCTCAGTTTTTCTCCTTTTTGTGTAGAAGTTACACTACCGGTCAAAAGTTTAGGGTCACTTACTCTATTATTTGTATTATTATTATTATTATTATTATTATTATTTGTCAAATTTAAGGATAATAGTGAAGTCATTAAAACTATGGAATAACATAAATGGAACTATGGGAATTATGTTGTGACTAAACAAATTCCAAAACAAAATCCAAAATTAATCAAAACTGTGTTATATTTTAGCATCTTCAAAGTAGTCACCCTTTGCATAGAATTTGCAGAAACATACTCTTGACATTTTCTCAACCAACTTCTTGAGGAATCACTCTGGGATGCTTTTTAAACAGTATTGAAGATGTTCCCATCAATACTGGGCACTTATTAGCTGCTTTTATTATTATGTTGTCCAAGTCATCCATTTCAAAAACTTTTTTAATTTTTTTTTTAATAAAAGTTATTTTTTTAATGAAATAAATTAATATGTTGGAACAATTATATTTTTGTCAACAAAACTAATTTCAAACATTTAAGCATACGCCTTCAGATCAAAAGATTTTTAAGATCATGTGAAGCATTTCAGTCAAGTGTTTCAAAACTTGAACGGCAGTGTATGAATATATGACAGTCATACATGTTTGCATCATATCTCAGCATTCTCATCTCTTTCTCTCTTCTTTATACTTAATTTCTCCAGCCAGATAAATGGAACAAGATAAAGTTGGTGATCTCCAAGGAGGAGGTGGAGCATGCTTACCAGGAGGCAATGCTTAATATGGCCACCCTCAATCGCACTGGTACCACATTGAATTCTTACACGTATTCTTTACATGGATTAAATTTAACAATGTGTCCAATATTCAGTGCGCGCACACCACCTAGTTTTGAAACTTTGTTCTAATTCAAATGCCCTAAATTAGGTAATTTAGTAATTATTAGGAAAGTAATTGTTTGTCCTGGAAAATATTTTTGTGAACAAATCCCTGTCACGTACATTCTCTGCTCATCTGCCGTCATCTCTGCTTCGCTCCACAGAAATGGTTTAAATTAATGTTGCGCCGAAATGAAATTCTGGGCTGAAACTGAAACCGAAAATGACTTCTTTTCTTTTTTTTTTAATACCTATTTTAAAATATATATATGTGTGTATGTATTCATATGATACTTTTTAATTAATTTCATGAATTTAATTAATCTGAATTGAAAAACTACAAATAAATAAAATGATCACACTTTTATTGAAAGTAACACCAAAATTGGACAGAAAATATATTATAACAATATTAAATATAATTATTCTTTATTCAGTTCTTTTAACAATCAAATTTAACAGATTTTTGTTTTTTTTACCAATTGTCCAATAAATGTAACGTTATAGAAAACTCTAATTATATGCAAAACAGCACTCAAGTAATGAACTTGGCAGCTCTAAGCGCTTGCCTAGATGCTTATCTTGCAAATACAAAAAGTTTAAATATGCTACAGTCATTTTAATGATCAGGCAGGATGGCAGAGGGCCTCTATTCTGTTTATGTAAACGTATTTATACTGTAATATAAAATTATTGTGCAAAACAGCAGTAATTGAACTAAAACCAACCGTAAACGACTAACCAAACAACCCTTAACCAACTGTAAAGGACAGATGTAGTCTCAAGTGAAGAACAAAGTTTTGCAGGGCTAAACAAATTTTAATGTAATTGCTATACACACAGCAAATTGGACTGCTTTCTATTTAAGTAAAAGTGTCAGGTTTCTCTTCAAGAACAAAAGTTGCTCAGCTTTCTAGCTTCTCAAGAACATGAGATGCTGCACTGAATAGTCTCTCTCTCTCTTTGTGCTGGTGCTTGGGCAGATAAATACCTGCGTGGAATCCGCACAAGCAATGGAAAGCAATCTTTGTTCATGCACCAGTAGTCAAGAGGATTGTCGCGTTCGCAATGTGAGCGTGAAGCGATCGAATGTGTTCCGCAACTGCTTTCGGGCCCTTGAATAACGCATAACGTGCGAGGAATGGCACCCGGTGGACTTTCTGGTGCCCTCCTAGGTAAAGATGGTGCCCTCCTAGGGAGTTGCTGCCCTATGCAGACTGCGTAGTATGCGTATAGGTTGCGGCGGTACTGCTTATTCAGGGTTTCCACGGGGCATTAACAGTCATTAAATGGATTTTGCGAAAATTAAGGCCTTAAATAGCATTAAAAAGCATTAAATGTTATTCCTACAGGCATTAAAAATTTTAGATGGTTTTGAAAAAATAATATTACCAATTTATTTTGAATATAGCCTTCACAATTAATAACTTGAAATTGCTGTCGCAAAATATGTACATTGGTGTGATAAACACGTGGATCCAGTTTGGCAATTGCCTCCGGCCGGTGTAAAATTGACGTAATGCTGGATGTTTGGACAGCGGCGGGCTGGGACCTGGAGGAGTTAGAACAGACAACGTAAATTTAGTAAAGTTGCTAAGAAATGGGTAAGTGCAAATTCCAGCAAAAGTGGCTAGAAGACAAAGAATTTAGGACATGGTTGTCAACATGGAGCCGTTAAATCTCATATGCAGTCCGATGGCCACAAATCGGCTTTAAAAGGCAGACAGCAATTAACTATCGAGTTACTTCGCCGTGACCGACAAAGTAACATCTTCAGCAACTACTACTACCACCACAACTGCTGCTGTAGTGACCACCGCTTCCTGCGTAGCCACTACCGAAGGAAAATCAATCGAACTTTGAGCAGCGTTTGGTTCGAATGCGACGCTGCAGGCAGACGTTTCAGACACCAGAGTGTGCAGCACCGTTCATACGCTGGGAATGTTTCTTGATTCGCAAATAGTTTCACATGTGGAAAGGACAAAACCAGCTACATTTTAAAATGTGGACTTGCCCCATACTTAAAAAATAAACTGATTTCTGCATATAACAATGCAGGACAATTGTGAACTACTGGCTTCTGTAGCTTCAGCCAGGACCATATACAAATCTAACACACTCATGGCTCAAATGATTACAAAATCTAATACTATGAGGAGATACAAGGACAAATGCAATGAATTGAAAAATGTTGAGTCAGAGTTGGAACTAAAAGTGAGCAAACTAATGCAATGGATTAATTCTCTTATTTACACAAAGTTAAAACTGTGTAATTTCTATATTTTAGAATATCTATAATTTTGCATACATTAATTTCCAGCCTTAAAAAGTTCAGAGTTTTTCCTTCACTGTCCAGACTGATAGAATTTGTGGTTATAGTTGAAGGAGGTCATGTGTATTCGATGGCGGTACAATTTATACAAACCGAAACATAATGGCTTTTTTCCAGTCATGCCCTGATTTTTCATTATGCCTATAGCATTCAATATGTAGTTGATTGGTGCTATGTTAATTTAAAATTGACATCTACAAATAAATTTTTATATTTTAAGCTGTCTCCTGAGCCATTTCTAATTCAGTTCAGAGTGATACAGTTTATTTAAATTATGTAAATTGTCTCGATTATCATCACTGCATCATTGTCAAATTGAATGGTTACAATTGGGACGTGGGACTTTTAAAAATGTATCGTTTGTATATGTGTGTGTAAAATATATATATATATATACACACACACACACACGTGGTTAGTCATGGGTCATGTATGGCATTAAAAATGGCATTAAAAAGCATTAAATTAGATTTGATGATACCTGCAGAAACCCTGTTATTAGTATTATATAGTATTTCCACACCGCTGACATTGGCCTTTGCTTTGCAGAGCCGTGATTATGATTAGATCATTCAAGAGTGAAACCTGAGCACTGAGGGGCAGGGAGGCATATATATCGGAGCTTTTTTCTCTTTCAGCCAAAACAAAAAATGCAATTTTCGGTGGCTGAAATTTCAGGGAATCCCTAGTTTAAATTATTGATACAGTTTAAAAAAAATTTTTGGTTTTGTTCTTACATTGCTGTTAACCATAAAAAAAACACAAGTTATATACTTAAATTTTAAATAAATATTCAGTATAATCTGCAAGTGGTGTGCATTTAAATTGAATGTGTAAAGCCGGGTGCTCATACACTGAAAACACCATCATGAGATGACAGTGAGCATAGCACTTTGAAGTGTGCAGCACCTACAGACTATTTATTTATTGAATTAAATCGCATCTTTATGGAGATTAATAATCACACTGGACTATGTAGTGAACTGCTGAGAAACTGCTGTCTGAAACACCAAAATGAAAGTGTGTTTTTGCTTAAATATTTCTCTTGTTGGGCATGTAAAATGTCCTGGAAAATTGTGCCTTGAAAAGAGTTTGAGTCCTGTTAGAGGGTTTTGGTGATATATATATATATATATATATATCACCAAATATACCATAAAAAAAATATATATATATCACCATATATATATATATATATATATATATATTTTTTTTTTTTTTAGCCAATTATGAATGAATACACGGTTGTCTATGTACTGTAAGTTTTGCTAATGTGTCTCGTTTGTTTTCTTTCTTCAGCTGCTGCCTTAATGCACAAATTTAATGCACATGCTGCCACGGACATCACAGGATTTGGGATCATCGGTCATGCACGTAATCTCGCACAACAACAGCGAAATGACGTCGCTTTTGTTATTCACAACCTTCCCATTATCTCTAAAATGGCCGCAGTCAGCAAAGCTTGTGGAAACCTGTTTGGGCTTCTGCAGGGTACCTCCTCTGAAACATCAGGTGAGAGCCACTGTTCAGCAAAAACAACAGATCAAAAAGTTCAGTTGCACTGAAACTTTATATGTGCGTGCGCACACACACAGTACAGGGTTTTCACAGTGACCTAAATCTGGACATGTCAGGGAATTTAAAGGCCTATAAAAATTTGTATCCAAACAAATGACTGGAAAGGTCATGAAAAAGTCATAGACATACCGTATATTGGTCAAAGTGTGGCAATCCTGGCAATACTTTTGCTTCGAAATTAAAACAGACATGTTGTTGGCATATACATGCTCTTAAAACTGGAGTGAGTAACCTTTAATATGTTAAAATACTTCCTCCTATCCCGGTTCAATATGCAGCGGCAATTATAAATGAGCCATTCCGAAGTAGATTTTAGAATCTGTGGCGCTGTCAAAACATGGCTCTGTGTGTTTGAGGATTGCAATATGCTCAAACACAGCCCACCATTGCAATATATACTCAACCAATGATGTGAGTTTGGGGTGGTACTGTCTGTCTGTTCGACTAATGGCATATGGGGTAGTATTCGGGAAAAACTGGAAACGATGTTTGTTTATTGCATTTCCGTTTGGTGGTGCACATATTACACACTTTAGCTTCAAGTAAATGTGCAAGTCACTCCTCCAGGTCTATGTCCCAACTCTCTCTCTGTGGTCAATGAACGAGCGGAGCCTGGTGGTCCTGTCGCAAGAGGCACAAATTCTATTTCACAATCATTCACTTTCTCTGTTCCTCTGTGGTGTAATGAATTTCCAACCTCCACACGATCTGCAGAAACAGCTGAAAACACATCTGTTCCACGAGCACTTGACCAACTTAATCCACTCTAAATGCACTTACTATTTAAAGGAATATTCTGGGTTCAATACATGTTAAGCTCAATCGACTGCATTTTTATTATTATATTATAATAATATAATATTACCACAATATTGATTACCACAAATTATTTTGACTTGCTTTGACTTGCTAAAAAATAAATGAATAAAATCAAAAATCTGGGTTACAATGAGGCACTTACAATGGAATTGAATGTTGGCAATTTTTGAACAATAAAATACTCCCTTTTTCAAAAGTATAGTCACAACACAATTGTAATAAAATCACTTGCTAACCTTTTCTGTGTAAAGTTAAACCTGCTAAATGTAAGTATTTTTCCTTTTGTCTATCAGGTGGTCTATTGATCTGTTTGCCACGAGAGCAGGCAGCCCGCTTTTGCTCCGAGATGAAATCCAGTCGTGTGTCAGGAGCACTTTTGCAGGATGGCGGGATGGGTGACGGGCAGCAGGCTTGGATCATTGGCATCGTGGAGAAGGGCGATCGCTGCGCCCGCATCATTGACAAACCTCGAATCATAGAGGTGCCGTACCGCGGCTCTGTGGTCGGCACACTGGAGGGCAACAACAATAATGCAAGTCCGCCTGAGGTGCAGCCCACTCTAACATAAATCCACATTACCACAAAGGGACTAAAGTCTCTCATTGAACGTCATTCTTTCCCCCTTTCACTTTGCCTCTCTTTTACTGAGTCCATGGTGGTCTTGATAGATTTTAGTGTTTGTGTGCTTCTAATATAGACATTGCGTTTGCGGGAGTCATTGTGTGAAGACGTTCTTAAGACAGAGTATGTGTGGTTACCCTGCTGTCCATTTCCTCCCACTGTTCAACCAAAGGGTCTCTATATTGAACTACAATTCATTATAGTATGGACAATATTCATCATCGTTTTAGGGGTAGCAATGTAATTTTGAATTGTTTTAATTGTGGTGAGATGTGCATTGTAAACTCATGTTCTTCACTTTCCTTCTTTTGAACAACAATGCAGTCAAAGTAACAAAAATTATTTTCCTTTAGTTTGCTGTCCATTTCATCTCCCACCAAGTAAAGTATTGCCATCCCTCATTCTTTTCTCAATCTTATTCTTTCAAACACGCATCCACACTTTGTTGGATCCTTGTGCGTTATTTTTCCTGCTAGAGCTGTTTTTCTGTCGTCTGTTTTTTCTTTTTTTTTTTCTCTCTCTCTCTGTCTCTCTCTCTCTCTCTGGGAAAAAATTGACCGACATCTTTGGAACATGCAATTGTCATAATTTGCTCTTTCATGTTGTTCTAAACCCATATTCATTTTACATATGGGTAAACATGAAGATATGTATCAGTATGTTAGTCTCAGTCACCATTTACTTTAATTACATCATTTTTGGTTCAGCTATCTCTTTAGCTCTTTCTGTGTGGTGAGATGGAAGTTACAAAGCCTTGCATTTAACTTTGAGATCTCGCACTATAATGGAGTTTGGTTTTACTAAGTAAATATTCCATAGAGTTTCTGACTAAAAAAAAACTCAAAAGGCACAGATCCTAAATTGACAATCAGAGTCAGTTTTTTTTTTTTTTTTTTTTTCTCTCTCTCTCTCTCTCTCTTTTAAGCCAACTGACAAATGTTTTAATACAGGACACTATCACACCAATGCATCATGGGGCCTGAATAATCATAAATATTGGTGTAGTTGAATGATGTAATTTAATTGATATTTAATGGTTTATTCTATTTATTTTGTGTCAAAGATTTAAATGGAATTGTCCAAATTTAGGGTGTTTATTAGGTGTTGTTTGTTTTGTATTGTCTGTGTCAATCTGACTCATCAACCTGTAATAGTTTTACTGTAGGAAATCCATGCAACATTGTCACGTCCCTTTTGAAATTAGGATAATATTCTCTTTCTTGGGTCATTTTCCTGAATAAAATCCTTGCTGGTTAGAATAGGGTAGCGTGCTAACTTAATTCATTATAGTCAGATTATGGACAATATTCATCATCATTTTGGGAGCAGCAATGTAATTTTGAAGGGTTTGATTTATGGTGAGATGTGCTTTGAATGATGTGCATTGTAAATTCATGTTCTTCACTTTCATTCTGTTGATAAACCGTGCAGTCTGGTTCTGCCCCATGTTTCTGAGAAAGGGTTGAGCAGCTTTCTTCAGTTCAGTGGGTGAGCCCAGAATGCCAGTTCTGCCATATGAAAGGCTGCAGCAGAACAGCAGTGTCCACTGTCCTCTTTATGACACCTCTCTCTTTAACCCCAGCCAATGGGATGGGAGAGGTTGATGCAAGCAGAAAGGAAGGGATAGGCTCATCTGCTAAGTCCATTCAACTGGTACTAGTTTTGTCATAGCATTTTCATTCATTAAGCATCAAGACTCAATAAAACAATGTAATTTCTTTAAATCGAGTCCTTTCATTTTTTTCTTGATGATTGATCCATGTTTATATTTAGGGTTCCAACGGTCATCTTGGAAAAACCAGGAAATATCAGTGAATTTAAAATGGTGTTGGACAGGACTGAAAAGTTATGGAAATGTATAAAATCTTGTAAGTCCATAAGAGTTGTGAAAAATTTCTGTCCTATTTGTTTCTTATGCTCTGCTCTGCAATATTTAATTGGTTAAATGTTGCTCTTATATTGAGAAAAACTTGCCTGAAAGCCTTTTATGAAGTTCTATTTGTGTATGAATCTTTCTTGAGACTGTTCGTTTCAAAGAGTTGATCAAACCGTTAACAAATCAGTCTGAATTTTTCATTTGAATTTCAATAATTCGTGCTGTACATGATTCACCACAAAGTGTCAGCAGAGTGCAACAATGTATGTACTGTAGGATGGAAGCAGTAAAACGATTCATCACTCTTCCCTTCTACTGCTAAGTCTACTTAGTCTACTGCTAAGGTGTTCAATGCACATTGTACCACAAATATCACTCTTAATCAAACGGTTACAGTTTACCTCTTTAAAAACAAGAGTGTAATAAATCACTGCTAAATTGAGCTTTTGATAACAAAAGTGGCATTGGATATTGTGGCAGGGCAGAGGGCGGGGCCGGGTCGTGAGTATACACTCCCGGTCCCTTTTTAGGCTAATCAAGCCTCCGAGAGGGATAAAGGCCGACTGCGGAGGATGTGCGGGAGAGTGAGATTGTTTACGGACATGTCCGTCATGTGTGTGTTTGTGTCTTTTGTTTGTTTTACATTACATTAAACTATTATTTATATTGTCAAGCCGGATCTCGCCGCCTCCTTTCCATTAAATCCCTTTACAGATGTTTAAAAAGAACAAATGAACATAATCGTCAGAAATATTAGGATGATCAGAAGATGTTGGTAGCTTCTACCAATAGACAGATTTAGTTTGAAATTTGGCCTAAGTACTCTTAAATTATTGGACATCATATGAAAGGTGCTTAATTTTGCCTTGAAAGATTTGTTAAATGTCATTAATGGAAAGTAAACTTCAATTGACTTTCTTCTTAAATTGCAAAGCTAAAGTGATCGTTCACCCAAAAATGAAAATTCTCTCATCATTTTCTCTCCCTCATGCCATCCCAGATGTGTATGACTTTCTTCTGTAGAACACAAAGATTTTTAGGAGAATATCTCAGATCTGTAGGTCCATACAATCCAGGTTAATGGGTTCCAGAATTTTGTAACTCAAAAAATCCACATGAATGGAGTGTAAAAAGAAACCATATCCAGGAAGCCAGTGGTTAAATCCATGTGTTCAGACATTATATGATGTGTGGGTAAGATACAGATCAATATTTGAGTCATTTGTTGTCATAAATTCTCTTCCCTGCCCAAAAGTTGGTGATATGCATGAAGAATGTTAATCACCAAAAACAGAAGGTGAAAGTGAAGGAAAAAGGACTTAAATATTAATCTGTTTCTCACCCACACCTATCATATCGCTTCTGAAGATATGGATTTAACCATCAAAGTCATCTGGAGTACATTTATGTTGCACTTATGTGAATTTTGGAGCTTCAAAATTTTGGTACTTGCATTGTATGGACCTACAGAGCTGAGATATTCTTCTAAAAATCTTAATTTGTGTTCTGTTGAAAAAAGTCATACACGTCAGGGATGGCATGAGGGTGAGAAATGATGAGAGAATTTTTATTTTTGTGTGAACTATCCCTTTATTAATATCATTCCAAGTAAAACTGAGATCTTTTCTAGCAGTCAGTGTAATGATGCATAGCTTGTAGAATACAATTGAAATGTCACTATTGATACACAGCACAGCAGTACATTAAATATTCTGGAACCAGGATAGATGTCTCTCCAAATATCTGTCCAGCTTAGTCTCTACACAGAGCAGAATAAAATGTCTAAAAATTTTATTTTGTCATCTTTCCTTGAGAATAAAAGTTACTTAGTCTGTTCCAATGGTATATTGAATATGCATATTATTGCTCAACATAAAAATATGTAGGAATTTGTGAAGGGAGCGTTCTTTCTGTCCCTACCCTCTCCTTGTTTTCATCTCTCTGTTATTTGTGTTCTCCTTTTCCACTCTCCCTGCCTAGAGAACCTGCAATTAGGCTGTAATTGATCATCTCCTGTCCTTTTATTAGACATTCTGTTTACCACCTCTCGTCCTGCTCTCCACCCCCTTTCATCTGGTGTGCTTTCCATTAGTGGAGAAAAGGGATTCATTCTTGTCCACTGAGTAGTGCATATTCTGTTGTTCCATTTCACATTCTACAACCCCCTCTTTCACTTGCATAATGTCCTTTTTGGCAAAGGGTCTGGTCTCAGTAGGGAAATAATTTAACCACTTCTGATTCCTCTCATTCTCTGTTCACTAATCCTGGTACCATGCCCAGTAAACATATTCAGCAGAACCTGTGGCAGACAATGGAATTGCTGCACTGTTATATGATCTCGTTACAGCAGAGCATGGTATGTTTAATTCACCCAAAAATGAAAATTTGGTCGTCTTTTACTCACCCTCAGGCCGTTCCAAAGATGTGGCAGGGGAAAATAATGCTAAATGCAAATAAGCATAAAATCATACATTGTTAGGATGCAAAAATAAATACATTTAAATAAAAAGACAAATTTTACATTTGTTAATTTTCCATTTCAGCTTTATGATAATAATTTTGTATATTACTGGGCCATGCAGCTCATGGTAATGTTCATAAATTCAAGTTTAACATTAAGAATAAGTTACTTTTGTGTATGATATACAATTTT
Organism: Moxostoma hubbsi; assembly: GCA_032164185.1. Lineage (NCBI taxonomy): Eukaryota > Metazoa > Chordata > Actinopteri > Cypriniformes > Catostomidae > Moxostoma > Moxostoma hubbsi. The sequence goes on from JAVLUX010000001.1 coordinate 67,365,009, forward strand.
GGGTAAAACTTTATATGAAGCCTGTATTTATAATGCATTGTAAAGGCATTATAAATGCATTATAATGGATTTGTACTGTCTCACAATACACCAAATAATATACAGTATTATATTGTATACATTATTTTAACCACAAATATAATACATTAACAACATTTAACTAACTATATTGGTTCTTATACCTTAGAATATAATGCTTTATATGTATCATTACCAACATAATATTTTGTCTGTAGAAGTTATTTCTAGAAGTTAAGAAATAATGCATTCTACTATATATTTGCATTATACACTGTATATATTAGGTATGCTTAAGTAATGTGAAAAAAAAACAGTGTCCTATGAACATCCATAATATATTTTTAAGTGGTTTGCGACATTACAACTTTTAGTCAAGTCAAACTTGTAAAACTGAAGTAATATACAAATGCACAGAACACAAAGAAATATATACAAACATACAAACATTTAAAAAACACATGCAAAAATACAAGGATAAAACATATCAGTAGCTCTCATTTTATATACTTGATGATCAAACATGTATACTAACCTTTTTTACTTATACAAAACACACCCAAGCAAAAAAAAAAAAAAAGACTAAATTATATATAAACTCAACAAAAAAGAAACACTGTATTTTAAAGATAATTTTGTAAAAATCCAAATAACTTTATAGATCTTTATTGTAAATGGTTTAAACATGTTTTCCATGCTTGTTCAATGAACCTTAAAAAAATTAATGAACATGCACTTGTGGAACGGTTGTTAAGACACCAACAGTTTACAGATGGTAGGCAAATAAGGTCACAGTTATAAAAACTTAGGACACTAAATAAATATTTTTACTGACTCTGAAAAACACCAAAAGAAAGATGCCATGGGTCTCTGCTCATCTGTGTGAACGTGCCTTAGGCAGGCTGCATGGAGGCATGAGGACTGCAGATGTGGCCAGGGTAATAAATTACAATGTCCATACTGTGAGACGCCTAAGACAGCAATACAGGGAGATGGGAGGGACAGCTGATCGTCCTCGCAGTGGCAGACCACGTGTAAAAACACCTGCACTGGATTGATACATCCGAATATCACAACTGCAGGACAGGTATAGGATGGCAAAAACAACTGCCAGGAGTTACACCAGGAATGCACAATCCCTCCATCAGTGCTCAGACAGTCCGTAATAGGCTGAGAGAGGCTGGACTGAGGGCTTGTAGGCCTGTTGTAAGGCACGTCCTTGCCAGACATCACCAGCAACAACGTTGCCTATGGGCACAAATCCACCTTTGCTGGACCAGACAGGACTGGCAAAAAGTGCTCTTCGCTGACCAGTCGCAGTTTTGTCTCACCAGGGGTGATGGTCGGATTCGCTTTTATCGTCGAAGAAATGTGCGTTACACCGAGGCCTGTTCTCTGGAGCGGGATTGATTTGGAGGTGGAGGGTCCATCATGGTCTGGGACGTTGTGTCAAAGCATCATCGGACTGAGTTTGTTGTCATTGCAAGCAATCTCAATGCTCTGTGTTACAGTGAAGACATCCTTCTCCCTCATGTGGTACCCTTCCTGCAGGCTCATCCTGACATGACCCTCCAGCATGACAATGCCACCAGCCATACTGCTCGTTCTGTGCGTGGTATCCTGCAAGACAAGAATGTAAGTGTTCTGCCATGGCCAGCGAAAAGCCCAGATCTCAATCACATTGAGCATGTCTGGATCCTGTTGGATTGGAGGGTGAGGGCTAGGGCCATTCCCCCCAGAAATGTCTGGGAACTTGCAAGTGCCTTGGTGGAAGAGTGGGATAACATCTCACAGCAAGAACTGGTAAATCTGGTGCAGTCCATGAGGAGGAGATGCACTGCAGTACTTTATGCAGCTGGTGGTCACCAGATAATGACTGTTACTTTTGATTTTGACTTTGTTCAGGGACACATTATTCCATTTCTGTTAGTCACATATCTGTGAAACTTTTTCAATTTATGTCTTAGTTGTTGAATCTTTTTATTTTTACAAATATTTACACACGTTAAGTTTGCTGAAAATAAAAGCAGTTGAATGTGAGAGGACATTTCTTTTTTTTGCTGAGTGTATATATATATATATATATACACACACTATTCAATAAATAATTTTTGTGCATCTTATTTAGAGACATAAATGTTGTGATAAGCACAAATGCATTTAAATACACTAAATTTTAAAAAGGTTTGGTCAGTCTAATTAACCCAAAATCACTTTCCTCAATTGACTACACATTGTGAAGGAAATTCAACAAAGAAAGTTAAGTCTCAATACCCCTCTTGACTTATGATATACTTGATGTTTTTTATATATATTTTATTAAGCCTATGGCTTATTTTCCACTTACATTACACCCTGTTAGGCAAAATTGCATGGGAAATTTCTTTGTATTCTGTGCATTTTTATGTAACATCCATAATATAAGCTATTGTAACTTAAAGCAGATCAAGACCACTCATAATGGTACATGCCATAAAAACTCATAACTGTTAATATTATGCTGCTTTTGCATGACAGCATTTATACAATGTCTGATATAAATATTAGTCTACACAACAACTTCTGCTGATTTATTTGGTTGTTGATTGTGTTAGATATGCCATATATATAATATAATATATACAAAATGTAGTTAAAATAATTTAAGCAAAGTAATAGGTTATACAAATTATAAAAGTTATAAAATACATTATGAATGCAATTTAATGCATTTATAATGCATTTACAATGCATAATGAATATATGCCTCATAGAAAGTGTTACCAATTATGATTCTGTGTTGGGTCCACAATCGATGTCCAATTTTAAATCTGTGTCCTGAAGCAAAACCAGTTCAAAATCACTGCCTTAAATAACTATTGGCTTTCTGCAATTCTCGTTAAACAAGTGACATGGCAATCTGTTTCACTGGCAGTAACAATGGCTTTGAGCATGTGATGTAAGCACAAGTAAAATGGGATGACCGATTTTAGTTCTTGAGGTCAGTTTGGAGCGGCTCATGCCCCTAAGGGTCTGCATAGATGGGGCACAACAATGCCTATGATGTAAGTGGATTTTTGCAGCCAATCTCCAAAAATAACATTGCAGCTGTTCTCAGATCTCTATTTCTATAGACATGAAGACTGTAAGTGGTGTAACAGTCATTCCTAAAAGATTCCTCTTTTTAAGTCGGGCCTTTCATCTTGAAGAGGTGCAGAAAATGGAAGAGAGAACAGACTCCTCTATGGTCTCTTGAGTCATGACTCATACTACTCGTACTGTTTCTTAATTATACAGCATGCAAATCTTTAAGCATAGCATACCTGGATGATCTACTACATTTGTCAAAACGGAATACTGTATCCCACAATGTAATGTGCTCAACTTGACCCATTTCTAGTGTGACGAATGATCCAGAAAATAAATGTTTTAATGCATCATCTCTTTTTGATCCATTTTGGATTTGTTCTACACAAAGTTGAATTAAAAGTACAAAATAAGGTGTTTTTATTATCAAGATGCTTACCCTACAGCACGTCAATCAGATGCAACATGATGAGGTCAAACTGATTGTACAATTTTTTCATACTTGTTTCAATCAATGACAGTGGTTCCACATGTTTGATATGTGTTTAACTGAAAATTACTAAGTAAATTCAACACAAACACTTTGTGTAGAAAGAACCTAGTTGAATTGGGTAAATCTTAAATCTCTTTTATTTCTTTATGTACTAACTAGTGAAAATGAATGTAAGCATGCTAAATACATTCTGCTTAGAAGCACTACAGAGACTAGTTTAGTAATGGTTAGTATGGGAATTGCTCAACGGAGTAAGCAATCAATTTTATGTGTGAAATCAACCGGCCCTCATTGTTAGCTCAAGCCCCACTCTTCACCATAATGGTAACCTCCAAAACTCAAACATAACAGAAACTCTTCTAAATGTTAACATAAAAAAACAATAAACACAAACTTTGTGTTCATCATCAAGTCCCATGCAAAACCCATTGGGAACTAGAAATCCCCTGTCCAGTTTCAGATAACCAAACATAAAATATTAATGTTGTCCCAACACAAATGGATTAAAGTAAACTTTTATTCAACAAGAAACAACTCAGTTCAAGATCACTTGGTTACATAAACTTTGTTTAGTAATATAAACAAGGGAGGATTTAGTAAACCTAACGATGGTGAAAGTAAATTTTTTGACTGTAAATGTTCCTTTCCTCTTTTTTCCTTTCACTGTTACAACTCACCAAGTGAACCCTTTTGGAAATGTTTCATAATTGACCCTGCAAACTTGCATAACCAATTAACAGGTTTCATTTAGCATTTAAAGTGTTGCATCACAGTGACTCTTTCTTTCTAAGTACGCTCTGATGGTGATGATCTAATTACCTGATGTGTAGGCAACAGGCATCTTGCTGTTGCACCCAAACTAAGGTCTGAGATTACGATATGGTATAGGCAACTCCTAATACTCTCACATCAGGAATGTCAGACACAATTAAACTGCTGCATTTTCACCTCAAAACACAAGACTTCATCTCCTTATACAGTCATCTCAAGCAGTATGTTATTTTTTGCCTGTAGGGCAGAGTGGAAAAAATAGACTGTCATGTTTCTAGTTTGATTTCAAGATGATGGACACTTTCTGCGCTTAAAGGTAAAAGACAGGTATATGCGGCCACCTCTTTGAACTCCAGACACCACACCCATCTGCCTTTCACCTCCTGTGAAATAAGGCACACCAGTCAGCTGAGGCAGGGTAGACTGAAAGCAAATCCTTGCAGAGACTCTCATTCAATCCACAGCGCTCTGGAAATCCATAACTAATGCATTCCATTTTTGAACTCTATTGTATCATAAGCTCATCCAACAACATAGGGCAGTTGACATGCCACAAAATTTCTGGGATGAGAAGCTGGAGAGGCAAGGGGAACGTTATTGTCTACAGTGAATTCTCAAAACATTCGTTTTTTAACTACAATGAACATTCAATGATTATGTGATTCTTACAGGGATAGTTTGCCCAAAAAGGAAAATTCTCTCATAATTTTCTCAAATCATGCCATCCAAAATGTTCATGACTTTCATTCTTCTGCTGAACACAAACAACGATTTTTAGAAGAATTATACTCTTTATACGCATATGTCAAGCACTAGGAAATGTAATTAAGCTTGAAATCATGATCGTGCCTAGAGAATGCAATGGCAAGATATACAGTGAAAAAGGAGTTATATTTTGGTTTGTTCTCACCCAAAACCAACTGGATCACTTCAGAAGACATTGATTAAACTACTGGAGTCATATGGATTACTTTTTTGATGACTTTATGTGATATTTGGACCTTCAGAGTTCTGGCCACCAATCACATACATTGTATGTGTAACCGGACCTGCTCGACCGGCTCCAAGAGGGACTCAAACTGGCATCTCAGGCATGGGGAGAGGGCGTGCTAACAAGGAGGTTAAAGGCTACAGCTTCTAGTGTATGTCGCTAGTGCGACTTTTGAGGCCAGGGGAGTAAGGTTTTACACATACCGCACAGCTATCACATACCAGCTGGTTCCCGTTACACTCACCCCCCTAAACCTCACTCCCATCTGGGTCATGACACCACTGTAAGCGGGATTCACAGCGGGATTCAAACCGGCATGGGAGGCGGGTGCGCTAACGAGGAGGTTAAAGGCCACAGTCCCTAGCATCAGTCAGTAGAGCGCCTCATGAGGCAAGGGGAGTTAGGTTTTACACATACTGCACAGCTATCAGCTATTCATTTTTGGGTGAACTATTCCTTTAGTGCAGTGTGAGACAAGTAAGATGTGCAGTCACTGTCTTACATCGCTCAGGACTGTAGTTATTGTTTAAACAGATGTTCTTGAGACCTTTCTAGTAAACCAAGGCTTGAGCTTTTTATACAAATTGACATCTGACATCAACATGGCTGAACAGCCACATCATTCACTCACCCAATGTGTTTTTCTTTAAACTGTGGAACACAAAAGGAGATGAGGCACAATGTTAGCCTCAGTCACTATTGATTTTCAATGCATCTTTTGTCCAGACAGTGAAAGTGAATAATTACTGAAGCTGTCAGTCCCTAACATTTTACCTGACATCTCCTTTTGTGTTTATCAGAAGAAAAAATCACAGGGGTTTGAACCAACATGAGGGTGTGTAAATACACATATGTTTAATTGTTTGCCTTATGAAGATGATCACCACCAAAATAAAGAACCACAAAAAGTAAATAAGTATGACAAATATTTTTTTCACAATACTGATCATTTAGCTACTGCACATCATGTGTATAAAATATGTGGTGAATGAGCTAATGATTATTCATATTGTGTATGCTAGTATCTACTAGTTTGCAGTTAATTAGGTTCTAAATTTGCTGTTAGACATATAATACGGAACATTAGCTTGTTTATTGAACAATTTCTTCGTTTCTGTCAGGTGGGGAAAATAATACTAAATTTCTGATTGTATTTTAACCACATGAATAGGCCTATAATTCAAAACTATACTCAAAATAGCAGACTGCATGAAATGGGAGACCTTCTCTTCTCAAGCTTTTTAAATGGTGTAAAGCTTTTTCATAAATGTTTGAATGTTTTAGATCCTAATTGTGTGCTTGTAAATTCTTGCTTTTGTTAATGGAACAGTTGTTTGTCATGTGGGGCATCACCTGTGCTATTTCTATTAATAATTTGAGGAGGTGGGATTATCAAGCACAAGTGTGAGACTGATCTAAACCTGTCATGAGCCTATGCAAATGTACAACTGAATTGGTACAAGAATCTGTGTTTTAAATATGAATGCCCATGGTACTTTTATTGATAATGCGCTTAAGTTGCAGTTTAGACAACATTATTTTTCTTAAATCTTCAACACATTTTATTATATTATAACATTATGAATATTTTCTGTACAAATGTTACTCTGAACCATGTGAATGGTCCCCTGATTGTAACCGTGACACAATGAAACTTGTTTTGTTTTAAACACAAAAATCAAGCAAATATCAGAGGTTAGGGCTAGGCGATAAAACGATAGCCTATCGATATATATATATATCACGATAAAGAAAATCCACGATAAACTTTTGAGGAATTTACGATATTTACTGCGTGTCGCTATAACACAAGCAGTTCGGCTTTCTCAGGCTGCGTTTCTACTGGGGTGGACGAAATCCGCTCAAAGCGTTAGAAAAGAGCTTGCTCTGCACCGCTGCCAATCCTACGATCCAACTTGCGAGCATGACGCTCGGCCTATGGTATCAATTACATGCCACATATATTTGCAAAAAATATAAAGTATTGCAAAAGAAAATAAAGTTTTGCAAAGGAAAAAAGTATTGAGCATAAAAAAAAAAAAAAAAATTTCAAACAAAAATGAAGTATCACAGAAGTAAAATAAAGTATCGAGGAAAAAAAAGAAAGTTTTGCAAACAAAAATAAAGAATTGCAAAATAGAAATTAAATATAGCAAAAACCAAGATATAATTAATTGCAGCATTGATTTTGCCACACATATTTTTCTTTGCAATGCCTACTAATTATTTTGCAATGCTCCTTTTAATCTGCATTTCCATCACGTGTGAGCTCGTGGTACCGTTTTGCCTTTGCGCTTCACTTTTCTGCGCGTTTCACTTTATGGAACTGTTTTGATGTGGGGGTGGAGTCAGGGGATTGGGGCGTGTACAACGGGCTCAGGGATGCCTCCCTGGAAGTTACGTCATTAGCTTGAGACACGGATCAATCATCATGGCTGAGCAGAGGCATGCGGGTGGATCTCAGGTATGTAAAGTTGATTATTTCCTTTTATTTAATTAGCATTAAATGTGTATTAACAGCGTTTGCTTCAGATAAAGATGTTAGAGATCAGTTAAAGCGGTGGATTTATTAGCCATACTCGCTAACGTTAGCTAGCAGCTTTGGATAATGTACATATTTTTAAGGAATTATTAGTGTTAACAGATAATTGACAATCGTGAGAGGATCCTCTGGTGTCAAACAACAAATACGCTGTCAACAAGTCATTTTTATAGCAGCTATAAATTAAGTAATATAACAAACTAAGCTGTCATTTCCATAATATCTTGTCAAAATATCATACAACCTTTGTATATGTCAACTTGCTTTTTGACTCCTGTTGAGTGCAGAAGATAGCGAGTCTTACTATATTGACGAAAATGGGTTTATTTAGTGTTTGTGACGTGCTGGTGTTTATTAATATGTAAATAATTTATAACCAAAGTTTACTATATTAAGTAACACTGCATTTACATATTACATATAATTGATTTTACTTTTCTGCCAAGGATCTCTCATTGGCATTCATATGTACCTTGTAATAAACTTTAAATTGTAAATCCTGTAGGTCAATTAAAATTTTAAAGGCAAATTCACCCCAAAATTCAAAGTGCATCCTAGCACTTGGATAATTTCCTCACATTCAAACACTCATGAAAAGCTTTACTTTATATGTTTGCTGTCAAACGCTGTTAATACACATTTAATGCTAATTAAATAAAAGGAACTTACCGCGACGTAACTTCCAGGGAGGCATCCCTGAGCCCGTTGTACACGCCCCAATCCCCTGACTCCACCCCCACATCAAAACAGTGCACATCAAAAAAGGCAAAACTTTCTTTTTTTTCCTCGATACTTTATTTTACTTTTGTGATACTTCATTTTTGTTTGAAAAAAAAAAAATATTTTTTTGCTCAATACTTTTTTCTTTTGCAAAAGTTTATTTTCTTTTGCAATACTTCATATTTTTTGTAAATATATGTGGCATGGAATTGATACCATACGGCTTTCATAGGAATTAATTGAAAATGATCTCCGCAAACGTGCTAGTGGTAACCTACACTGCGTCCCAATTCGCATACTATCCGTCCTAAATAGTATTCGAAAATAGAATTAGTACGTCCCAAATCGTAGTATGTTGAAATGAGTGTTCCAAAGATACCCGGATGGTCTACTATTTCCGGTCAGAATCCGAAGTGCAGATCGATGCACACTCTAACGGCTAATATTGCCCACAACCCATTGCGTGCGGGAGGGAGGAGCTTTGAGATGATGCAAACATGTGGCCGGATGCGGCAGCGGAGATGCGCCCTCAGTTTTTAAGTGTAAGAACTTAAACGTTTAGCGCTAATTAAAGTTATATTTTATTGTCTTATAATATTAATGGATTTGTGTTGTGCAAAAAAAGTACCGTGTTTATCTTGTAGGGTCCGATGAAGACACTGAGCGCCTCATTAACTGGCGCATTGCCAACGACGATGTTTGTTTAACTGTCGCGGTGTGCGTAACTAGGCAACCACGTTCTCTTCCATTGCATGACGTCTTCGTAGTATGTCCCAGAACGTGCATACTCTTTTGCTACACACTCAAAAGTATGTACATTTTCTTCAAAAAAAGAGTACATACTTTTAGGTCGTAGTATAAGTAGGCGAATTGGGATGCAGCACTAGTGTCCGACTGGATGAACTTGCTTATGCTAGCTGCCTTGCTAATAATTAGGTTACGTCGGACACCGGATTGATTCCATCCGCACCACAAGACTTCATGACAACGGTTGCTCCCTCTCATCATCTCTAGTGAAGAGTGCATCAGAACAACAGTGATGTGGACAACAGCTCTGATCTTTCAGTGCTGTAATCTTGAATATTGTTCTCTAACAAACATGCATAATGTCTGTCCTGCTCCTCACGCGTCGCCTCTTTTCCCTGCATGTGTGTAGACATTTAGTGCCGCATGAGTTAACGTGGTTTCAAAGCACCTTTTAGACCAAAACGTTTTTCCCTTCTAAATGTATCTTTATTAATCAGCATGTTACAAGCCTTTAATTATAAAAAATCATGTTCTGTTCTAATTTTGTGAAAATTAATTAGATGTCTGGAATTGATAAGGAAAGACTAAAATTACTAGTTGGTAGATTAGTCTCTCACTTAAATGAAAATATACAAATGTTTTTTTTTTTTTAAACATTTTCTAAATTTTCTCTTGGGACACCCCTGAACCCACATTCAGCATCATTCCACAGTCACAAGGGCTTCTATGCCCCATACTTGGGTATCTGAATCTAAAGAAACATAAAAAAAAATTCATTTTAATGTAAAATATTCCAACAAATACTGGATTGCTGTCACTATGCTTCAGAACAAACAGATGATCTTTTAACATTCATGTTCTACTGATAAACGGTAAAAGATGGTAAAATTGGTAAAAGATCCCACAGACCCCACTACTTTGACTGTCTCTGTGCAGTTTTGTAGAGACTATTTTGACTGTTTAGAATTGATTTCTTCTTCTTTTCTTTCGTTAACTTTGAAATAAAAAAAAGAAATTGCAATGTGTAAATGTATATCATGATAAATATCGACATCGAACAATATGAAAAAGATTGTTGTTTTAACAATTTTGGCCATATCGCCCAGCCCTATCAGAGGTAGAGTTAAAGATTTGCGGGCTAGAGTAAAAATGGCATGGCTAGTGTACACATATATTCTATACATTCAGTATATAATTCACTATCATTGTCTTCATCATGTTTTCAGATTCAGTGGGGTTATATACACAATGTAGAACTTTAAAATCCAGCTTTTGGAATGTTGCTACCTATAATAATAAGTTTGGACATGTTTAATATCTTGCTATTCATTTTGTGTTTAGTTGGTATTTACAGTACATTCCTTTGATCTGATTTATAATGCAATTTTAATAGACCATTACCCTGCTTCTTCGTTCTGTAAAAGATTGTTTCTCACCCAAAGTCTAAAAATGCACCCAAAATATACTACAAAAAGGTTTTTACAAGGATTTTTTAGCACTGTACTGTCAGTATATGTGCGTAGTATTGACTGTACTGAAATGACAAACACAATTAGCAGCTTCTACGCAATGTGCATTATTGATTATAATTGAAACCAATAAAATGACGTTTTATAACACAGATGATGGGATTTAATGACATCCTGTACACTCAGCATTATGTGTAACATTGTGATCAAATGGAAATTTGCTCCAACTGTACAACCTGTCATTTGAAACTGCCAGGACTTCTAATGATTTAGCGTAGTAGTCAGTATTCAAATACCTTAGACAATTCAATCCAATTCACAGTGTCTTCTACACTTTTATTTATTTAAACTACTATAGTGAGAATACCCAGCTTTCTGTCTTTCTGACATGAGAGTACGATTCTCTCCCAGTCTAGAGTGTGTACCCCCATAACTAAGCTGCCACAATGGTGGATCCACTCCTCAAATTTGACATTCTGATGTGAAGCCACAAGATGTGGCTTCTGCAACTGTCAAAAGTGCATCCAGATAAACATGTCCATTCTTCATGCATTGTTCACATATTTTTGTTTCTGTTCCCACTCACATTTCCGCACATAGTTTGTACTGTAAAGTCTGATATAATCTGGTGATGCTAATCTTTGAGAACACTGAGAGTAATTAAAAGAAACATGTTGATGAATGGAGGGCCACCAATCTTTTGCCTCCTAACCCCAGATTCAGACAGTTACAGTATGGCCATTCTCACTCTAGTCTGATTTCATGTGACAGACTAAACTAAATGTACAGCTATTAGTGAAATCCACTGGTATTGGCACTGTGATTAGTAACTGAATGCTTTTTTTTAACAGTGTAGCATCGCTGTTGACATATAAGTACCTGCTGTTCAGATTGTGTAATCGCCATTTATGTACCTGAATCTGGTAAAGACTTTGAATTAGTTGTCCCAACCAGGCTTTTAAACAAGCTTAACCAGGTTATTTTGAAATACCATGCTGGTCAACCAGCTTCACCTGCTAGGTAGCCTGTGTGGAGTCTAACACATCAGTCAATACTGGATTGGCCTTTGGCTGTGTGCTCTATGGTGAATTCTGGGAAGAGTTCAGTAGATAGAGTCCTTGGCAGTGGTGGTGGAGTCATCCGGTAGGGAACCTCGCCGTGGTAACCCAATGTGGCAGCGCAGCAGAGTGACCAGTTCTCTGGACACACTGCTGGAGAAGGCTGTGTAAATCCACGGGTTAGTGCAGGAGTTCAGACTCGCCAATAGCATCAGAATGGTGAAAGCTACTCCTGCATGAGAGACAAAGGCAAACTTAAACTCAGAAATCAACAGAATCCCAGAGAACCCAGCACACATGACTGTGTTATTGCACTGACAGTTCAAGAACACTGCAGTATCTTTATATACTGTATATAATAAAAATCATGGATGAGTTACATATCTTATTAACCCTTCAGGAACCTTATTTTAAAAAGCCCTATCACATTACATGCTCATTATATGCTTCAGGGTTAATTGATGCTCATTTTGCCGAAGGAAATATAAATTTACACCAGTGTTCATTTTGCTAATGAAAGCTTTGCTATGATGTTTGTGAATATTGGGAATTGTTAACTATATCAAATCCACTTTTGATTATTCATCAAATCTAGGATTAAATGTTTACAATAGTTAAAGAAGGCAAAATTCCAGGAAAATTATTTAGTAGCAGGTAGATATTGCAATTTAACACCTTTTGATTATATGCAGAATATTAGTCAAAACCAGTATATGGTGTGCAGTCATTACCATATATGCAACAGTGCAGAGTTTGCAATGTGTCTATGATAGATAATACTTTAACTGCTAAAATTAAGGCAGCTGCATAGATTGAAGTTTACAGATCAATGTGACAGAATTAGTTGATGGACACATATTGCTCTCCTAAAGCCAGTTTTAGGAGCAAAAAAGATCAACGTATCTGTAGTGGAACAGAAATGAAGACTGTTCTCACTGAGCAAATCACATATTTGTGCTGTAAAACTGCACTCAGTAGCCACTTAATTAGGTAGGCCTACACCCACCTAGGTGACCCCTAGAAAAGCCAGATTTTTTTCCAACATGGATTTAATACATTGTTCAAAACGATTGCTAGAGATTCTGGCCATAAATTGTCAGCACACCCTTGATAAGCAACAATATTCAAGTAGGATGTAACATTAAATCTGGACGGTATCAAGGGGATATAATGTGCTCCAAGAACAACCTTGTTTCATATCACATTTTTGCAAAAGTATTTTAACGTGGCTTGTTACTTGTATCGCAGCAGATTCCTAGTGAAGTAAACACTGAGGTGCTAAAAAACTACTTATATTCCCCTTTAAAACAAATCACAAATAAAATGTCAGATTATCCCTTTATCAAGCTCATGTACAGTATGTGTGTTGTACAAAATGGTTCACTACCCGAGTCCTAGTGTCAGGTTTTCCCTAACAAGGGTGTTTCTGCGCTCCCTCCTTCCTATCTTTCAATACAAAGTGCTTTTGTCCCCCTTTGGCAAAGTCTAACATACAGTATGTGTGTAATCAGATGGTATAGGGTCCCCATAGCGTCAGTTACTGACACAGCGTCAAAGTGACCGACTTGAAAGGGAACGCACAGGTTTCAATTGTAACCCCGGTTCCCTGAAAGGAGCAAACAAGATGCTGTGTACACTTGACACATTACTGATTTCTCACTGTATGGGACAGAGAGATGTGCACTCTCCCCACTCAGAAGGAAATCCTGACAAAGGATTTGGCTTTGAAGCTCATACCTCTGAGTTGGGCATTCATTACAAGGACATAATTAATTTGCTTAAAACAAACCGCGAAAGGTGAGTCATCAGTTTACTGTCATATAAAACAAATTCATATTATTGAAATAAATTACAAAAGTAAAAATAATTTTTTAAAATCATCACTTCCTATCATCTTTCATGTTGACACGCCACTTCCAACATCCCAACTCAGAAGCTTGTGTTTCATCTAGAATTCCGATGCATGGGCTCGGAACTCATAATTACGATATTTCCTGTTCCACTTGAAGGGCACATGAGATACTTTAACCACTCCATCTGGCACCAACAACCATTATATGTAAAAAGTCACTTAGATCACATTTCTTCTCCATTCACATGTTTGGTTCGAACAGTAGATGAACCTCTTAACCATGTCTGCATACTTTTATGCAATGAGTTGCTGCCACATGATTGGCTGAGTAGATATTTGTATTAATGAGCAGGTGTACAGAAGAACCTAACAAAGTGGCCACTGAGTGCAGACTAAAGCCAAGAATTTGGGACATGAAAAGTGACACTATATTGAAAACTAAATCAAAATGTATTACAATTTAACTGAATCACAATATTAAAAGATGTGCATTGAGTATCATATTTACCAAAAGGTAATATCTGTTTTATCTGTGCAGAAAACCACATCTTGTGGCTTCACATCAGAATGCCAAATTTGAGGAGTGGATCCACCATTGTGGCAGCTTAGTTATGGGGGTACACACTCTAGACTGGGAGAGAATCGTACTCTCATGTCAGAAAGACAGACCGCTGGGTATTCCCACTACAGTAGTTTAAATAAATAAGAGTGTAAAAGAAAATAAAGAGCAGAAAGTATAATAAAGAGGTGTGAATATCAATGAGATTACCCAACACTCAGGCAGGTATTCAGGTGATTGGTGTTTATGTGTTAAGGGGAAAAGGAAAGAAAAGAGAGAGAAAAGAACACGTTTAAAACATATTTGATCATTCCTGCTCCAGGAGATCTAACATCCTACTGAGTTTAACTCCAATCTTTTTCTCCAAAAGTAAAGAAAAACATGCACAAATTAATACATTTTTTAAAAAGTAGAATTCTAGCTATTTTTTGTTTCTTATTCTCCCATCTCAAAACTAAAATTTGAAGAGAAGAAAAAAAAAACAAACAAAAAAAAACTTCTCATCAACACTTACAAAAGTTACCAGCAGGGGAGGTAAAGATAAGAGACCTAATATATATATTTACGTGGGGTAAGAGGATGTGACTATTCAGATGATAAGTAATAGTATAGTATATGACATTTTGTGGAAAAATGTCTCGGTTACGTATGTAACCTCCATTCCCTGATGGAGGGAACGAGACGTCGTGTCGAAGAAGCGACACTAGGGGTCTCTCTTGAGTGCCGAATATGCCTCTGATCTATGAAAAAAGGCCAATGAGAGTTGGCGAACAGTATTTGCATACCCCACCCCCAGACATACAGGTATAAAGGCGAGGGAAATACGCTCGTTCATTCAGGAATTTTCTGAGGAGCCGGGAGTGTCCAGCCACCTCAGCGTGTCGAAGAAGCGACAATAGGGGTCCACTTCAAATCACGCCATGCACTGAGCCGTGTACGTGTACTGCTGACACAGGAGCAGGCAGGTATTTCACGTGCACAAGCGACCAACTGTGTTCAGACTGCACGTACCCTTCCCCAATGCCCCAAAAAAGTCGTCAGAGTCCTTTTGGTTACCCTAGGGGGGAACAAGGCGACGCTTCCAACTAGGGAATAGGCCAAGCCTGGCTGGGCCTCTTTTCCCTCTATGTTTTCTCAGCATAGAGTAAGAGCAGCCGGGGCCCTTACCGCATCGTGGGAAGGGGGTCCTACCTGAATTCCTATTCTTTCAGGAAGAAAAGACCCTGCGGAGGCCACACCTGCCCAAAAGGGGTGGTAAAGGTGGTGAAGATACATCACATGGGCACTTCGATCACATGTGGTAAAGAATGGCGCGGTGGTAGATCCAGCCTCGAAGAGGGGGAGTTGCTACAACACGGCGACCGGAGGGCAGCGAAGGACTGCCTAAGGGAGACACAGGTCAGCTCATAAGGTGACCGTACTGCGGAAGTACACACAGGAGGAGTCAGTGTAGGAGGCCTGACCTGTTGAGCACCTATTCCAGTAGGGGTAGCCTGGGGTACCCGTAGTGGACTGGGTCGGCAAGTTCCTCCGCTGAACTGTGGACCCAAGAGGGGTAGGGAGGAATCAACCAGGGGCCTAAAGGGTCTCCTGGGAAAGAAGGTGCACTGTTTTACCTCGGCAGAGGGAAAGGGCGCTGGACGCAAGCGATTCACCCGGTCAGGCCATCGACGTGTACCGAGTTCTACCGGCTCAGACCTGAGAAAACACGGGACGAGACTTACTCAACCCTGAGATTGTAAAATCTTGCAAAGGTGTTAGATGTTGCCCAGCCTGCAGCTCTACAAATGTCTGCTAGGGAGGTGCCCCTAGCCAGTGCCCATGAGGATGCCACACTCCTGGTAGAGTGGATGCGAACCCGTAGGGGGGGTGGCACGGCCTGGGTGTGATAGGCCAACAGAATGGCGTCCACCACCCAGTGGGACAACCTCTGTTTGGAGACAGCGTTCCTTTTCTGCTGTCCCCCGAAGCAGACAAAGAGCTGCTCAGAGCGCCTGAAGCTCTGAGTGCATTCCAGGTAGGAATGCAAGGCACGTACTGGACACAGCAGCGAGGGGGCTGGGTCTGCCTCCTCCCGCGGCAGCGCTTGCAGGTTCACTACCTGATCTCTGAAGGGCGTGGTAGGAACCTTGGGCACATAGCCCGGTCGGGGTCTTAGGATCATATATGTGTCTGCCGGACCGAACTCCAGGCAAGTGTCGTTAATAGAGAACGCTTGCAGGTCCCCGACCCTCTTGATGGAGGCGAGCACGATCAGCAGGGCCGTCTGTAGGGAGAGGGCCCTGAGTCCAGCTGATTCTAGCGGCTCGAAGGGGGATCTCTGAAGACCGGCGAGGACCACCGAGAGATCCCAGGAGGGGAACAGGTTTGCCCGGGAGGGGTTTAACCTCCGGGCACCTCTTAGGAACCTGATGACTAAGTCGTGCTTAACCAGAGACTTGCCGTCTACTGGGTCGTGGTGAGCTGCGATAGTGGCAACATACACCTTCAAGGTGGAAGGGGATAGCCTCCCCTCCAACCTCTCCTGTAAGAATAGGAGCACAACCTAACTGCGCACCTCTGTGGGTCTTCTGCCCGGGAAGAACACCAATTCATGAACAGATGCCATTTCAGGGTGTAGAGTTGCCTGGTAGAAGGGGCTCTGGCTTGGTTGATCATGGCTACGACTGTGGGTGGTAGACCAGCTAGATCTTCCGCGTCCTGTCCAGGGGCCAGACGTGGAGGTCCCAAAGGAACCCCGTCCCTGAGAAAGAAGGTCCTTCCTCAGGGGAATTCGCCAGGGAGGGGCTGTCGCGAGGAGTACAAGGTCCGAGAACCAGGCCCGGGTGGGCCAGTAAGGAGCCACAAGAGTGACTTTTTCCTCGTCCTCCCTGACCTTGCACAGCACCTGTGCAAGAAGGCTCACTGGGGGAAATGCGTACTTGTGCAGCCCCACTGGCCAGCTGTGTGCCAGTGCGTCTGCCCCGAGGGGAGCCTCTGTTTGGGCATACCAGAGCAGGCAGTGGGAGATCTCTTGGGAGGCAAACAGGTCTACCTGGGCCTTGCCGAACCGTTCCCAGATCAGCTGAACTGAGTGGGGGTGAAGCCTCCACTCTCTGCCAGGCAAGCGTTGTCGTGACAGCGCGTCCGCTATCACATTGAGGATGCCGGGGAGGAGGAGACGATGGGCGAGTCGTGACATGTGGCGGGAGCGTATGCCGCCTTGGTGATTTATGTACGCCACCGCAGTGGTGCTGTCTGACCTGATCAGGATATGTTTGTCTCGAACTAATGGGAGAAACTTCCGCAGGGCCAAAAGGACATCAACAACTCGAGGCAGTTGATGTGCCAATGCAGCTGGGCCCCTTTCCATGGCCTGCTACAGCGTCGGTCATGATCAAGAAACATTGGGACACCTGCTGTAAGGGTACTCCTGCCCGTAAGAAACAGAGGTCTGTCCAGGGTTTGAATGTTTGGCGGCAGGCGGGGGTGATTGTGACGCGGCACCATGGTCATCTCGGGACTCGGGTCTGAAGCCAGTGCTGAAGCGGTCTCATATGCATCAACCCCAGTGGCGCGGAGGACGCCATATGCCCCAGGAGCCTCTGGATAACTTTTAAGGGGACCGTTGTGCCCGGCCTGAAGGCGGCGAGGCACCTCAGCACTGACTGGGCATGCTCGTTGGTGAGGCATGTTGACATTGAGACCGAGTCTAACTCCATACCGAGAAAAGAGATGCTCTGGACTGGAGTAAGCTTGCTCTTTTCCGAGTTGACCTGAAACCTCAAATGGCTGAGGTGCCTTAGCACCTGGTCTCTGTGAGCGCATAGTAACTCTCGCGAGTGGGCCAGAATAAGCCAGTCGTCAAGGTAATTGAGTATGCGGATGCCGGCTTCTCGGAGCGGGGCAAGATCTGCCTCTGCGACTTTCGTGAAGATGCGAGGGGACTTTGTACTGATACGCGTCGCCATCGAACGCAAACCGCAGGAATGGCCGGTGTCGAGGCAGAATGGAGACGTGGAAGTACACGTCCTTCAGGTCTACTGCTGCAAACCATTCTAGATGCCGGACGAAGGTTAAGATGTGTCTCTGCGTGAGCATTTTGAGCGGGAGTTTGTGCAACGCTTGGTTGAGAACTCGCAGGTCCAAGATTGGTTGTAAGCCACAGCCTTTCTTCGGTACGATGAAGTAAGGGCTGTAGAAACCCTTCATCTCGGTTGGAGGGACAGGCTCTATCGTGTCTTTGAGCAAAGAGTAGCGATTTCCACGCGCAGGGACTGGGCATGTTCGCCGTGTACTGCGGAAAAGTGGACACCCATGAAGGGGGGGCGGGGGCCTGGCAAACTGAATTGCGTAACCGAGTCGAATGGTCTGGGAAGCCAGCGAGATGGGTTGGGAAGTGAAAGCCATGCATCCAACCTCTGTGCTAGTGGCACCAAAGGGACAATTAATTTTGACATACCCGGCGAAGATTCGCAGCGGGGCGGAGCAGGTAGGGCAGCGTCGGGAGGCTGGGGTGCAGAGAAAAGACTCAAAGCACTTACCTTGCTCCGCACACCCAGCAGGGGGCGGGTTGGCGACTGAGGAGGAGGTCCAGGGTAGGCGTCCTCTAAACTCATAGGAACCGGCCGGCCGGGGGACAGTCGTGGGGCTGGAGACGGGTAGTCCGTGTCCAGGGAGCCAGGACTGTTGAGATCTGGCGGCAGAGTGCCGTGAGAACGGCATTTGCGGGCCAGGTGACCCAGAGACAAAGGAAATAGCTCTTTTATTGAGAATGTGGGTACCGCAGTCCCATCTAAGGGGGGCGGCAAATGAAAATTGTTTAAGAACAAAAGATTCTCCTCCCGGCCCTCCACCAGGGGACGGAGTGGTCTTACCACCTCCGGAGTTAAAATCTCGGTCGCTGGGTCGTCCTTCTTTGGAGCGCCTGGGAGCCTTACAGGTCCTCGAGGGGGTCCGAGAGACGGGGGGCGTCTGCTTCCTGCGGTGTGCTCGATGCAGGGGCTGAGAGCTGGGCCCGGGTTGAGGCGGATTTCTTAGCCACAGGGGGACGCCATCGGCGAGCAGACGGGGCAGTGACCGTGGCGGCAGGTTTGCGGTGGGGCAGGATGTGTGAGATGGCCTCCATCTGCTTTTTCACCACGGAGAACTGCTGGGCAAAGTCCTCGACGGTGTCGCTAAAGAGGCCAAACTGGGAGACAGGGGCGTTGAGGAAGCGAAGTTTGTCAGCCTCACGCATCTTGACCAGGTTGAGCCACAGATGACGTTCCTGGACCACAAGGGTGGCCATTGCCTGCCCGAGTGCCTGCGCGGTGACCTTTGTGGCTCTGAGGGTGAGGTCGGTCACTGAGCGCAGTTCCTGCAGCACATTGGGGTCAGGGCTACCCTCGTGCAGATCCCTGATCGCCTTGGCCTGGTGTACTTGCAGGATGGCCATGGCATGCAAGGTGGAAGCGGCCTGTCCTGCGGCGCTGTAGGCTTTGGTGTTCAACGAGGATGTCATCCTACAGGCCATGGAAGGGAGTATAGGGCGCCTGCTCCAGGTGGTAGGGTTTCCGGGACATAGATGGAGCGCAACATCCCTATCCACCTGGGGAATCACCGTATACCCGTGGGCCGCTCCGCCGTCGAGGGTAGTGAGAGCGGACGAGCAGGGCTTTTGATGAATGGAAAGCGGGGCTCTCCACGAAGACGTCAGCTCGTCATGCACCTCCGGGAAAAACGGGACCGGGGGGGGGGCAAGGCTGTGAGCAGTGCCCAGACCCCAGGAACCAGTCATCCAACCGTGACGGGTGTGGGGAGGACGGAGGGTTCCAAGCTGCACCTGCTGCCCTCCCCAAATCGCCTCCATGCCAGCCGCATCGTCCTCAATCCCTCAAGTGGGAAGAAGGAGTGACACGGGGGGCGGCTGGAGTGGCGTGCTTTCTATTGAAAGCAAGCCGCGACTGCAACGTTGCCATGGTCGGATAACATAAGGGAAAACTCTTTCAAACTCAGTGCTGTTGAAGTGCCCAGGGGCAAACTGCACGCCGTGCAGAGGAGAGAAAAGCCGCTGAAGTGCGCCACAGATCCAACAGCAAAGCAGAGCGTCAGAGGATAGAAGCAGGATATCTGGTGTGTCACTCGCAGCTGGCTGCATACATGACCATCGGCTCCGAAGAAGAAAATTTTCATATTTCCCTCGCCTTTATACCCGTATGTCCGGGGGCGGGGTATGCAAATACTGTTCGCAAACTCTCATTGGCCTTTTTTCATAGATCAGAGGCATATTCGGCGCTCAAGAGAGACCCCTAGTGTCGCTTCTTCAACACAACGTCGAAGTGAGCGACAGATGGAGAACTATTGTTATTATGGTGATTTTATGGGATATACAGTAATAGGACTTTGTAAGAGGAAGGAAAGCCCTATTTGGATGTGATTTACCGAATGCTGGCTGATACATTTGGACTGATGCATGTTTTTCTCAAGCATTTTATGCATCCCAGCATTTATTTAGCCATGAAAAGATTTAGTATGTTGTCAGGGGTGGACTTTTTACTTCTTAAAAAATGTAGTTTGAGTAGAGTAAAAGTACCTGTCCTAAAAACTACTCAACTAAGAGTAAAAGAGTTGCTCATTTAAAAGTACTCATGAGTAGTGAGTATTGAGTACTGAGTTGCAAAAGCTATGCCCCTTTATAATAAAAACTCTATGATTCAATTTAAAAATCTAGCACACATACTGTAATTTAAATTCCCTTTTATGGCTATTTGCCAGAAAGAACAAAAAATATAGGTATTTTATAAGAATGACTGACAACTTTTAAAATACATCACTTATTTATGATACTGTAAACTATATGAATCTGATGGAGAAAATACACATGATTACAGAAATGAAAAGATGAAAGTTATTTTCAATACAATGATTCCTATTTTATATCGTAATGCATGTAACAATTACATTAAAATCAGTTTGTGTGTAATGTCTAAATTTCCTTTAATGTGAACAGAGAGAGTTACTGTTGCGCATAATACATGTTCAAAACAATGCAAGGAATGCAAAAAAAGCTGGGTCACTTGACACGTCATGTCCCGCACAATAGAGGGGGTAGAGCAGTTGTTTGGTGCAGGGGCCACATCGGGCTTCAAAGGAATAATTCACACAACAATGAAAATTCTCTCATCATTTAGTCACCAATATGCCATCTCAGATGTGCATGACTTTCTTTATTCAGCAGACAACAAATTAAGATTTTTAGAAGAATATTTTAGCTCTTTTGGTCCATACGATGCAAGTGAATGGGTGCCAAAATTTGGACACTCCAAAAATCACATAAATCAGCATAACAGTAGCCTAATCCATGTGACTCCAGTGGTTAAATCTGTCTTCAGACTGTTGTGAACTTATTCCTTCTAAAGTGTAGGAAACTCAGAAGCGAAGACCAGGAGACATTGGGATATCTTTCAAGCAGGTTTCTTTATTGAGAACTCGCTGTGCGTCGCTGTAGTCATCCCAATCTAGTCTGAACTAAGGGAACTTTACATTGCAATTTATATACATTTAGGGGGAGGGATTTACATTGTGATGAACAAAGCATGCAAATGAAGTAGCCGTTCGCTCGATACTAAACTTTCCCCACCCATGCTCTCATACAAAGGGTGAGAGTAATCTGAAACAAGACTGGCAGGAATCTCGTGCTTAACAGATACTATGGTATTGGAACCTAAATTAAACATTTAATAAATTTGTAACACAACATTTCCCCCTTTGAGAGTTCTAATAACTCTCACACAATACAAATTTAGACACTTAAAAGTTCATTCTTGTAACTTGTGATCGTTACAGGCACATGCTCTGTGTTGCTTTTCTGCAATTGCATGCTGACACAGAACCAAACATGCAATTAGGGTCCGTGAAGTTCTTACGGGTAATAATCTTTTCTGGTTGGAACTGTCATTTTCTCGTGAGAGGCACGATTCATTTGTTGAATGAAACACTTGATACTGTGGACGCATATATAGTACGCCAGTAGGAAAAACATCAACATAATTGCTATTTCCTTGATCCACATCCAGGGTTTACCTAACAGGTTTCCGAACCATGAAGAATTATCTTCAGTCATCTGGTGTAATTTTGCTGAAAGATCAAAAATGTCTTGTTGGATTTTGTTCAAGTTCTCTGTTGGATCCATTAACCCGGTGCAGCACTCAGGGCCAATAATGGTGCAGGCTTCCCCTTGCATTGCTAGAATGTAATCCAAGGCCACTCTGTTCTGTAAGATCATTATCTTGTGCGAAGCGAGAGTGTCCGTGATGTTACCCAGGGCTAAAGCCGTATCATTGGCCAACTTCTGTACAGAATTCGATAAGCTTCTGACTTGATCAAGGGCCTGCATGACACCATAAGACGGGATTAATGCTCCAAGAGTTCTTGACCACCATGTTTGTGCACAAGTGAGTCCTGGAATGCAGCCATCTTCTTTGTTTGTGGTAGGAGCTGAATTTTGTAGCAAACGTTCTTTCCCGCAAACAAGGCATTTCTTGACAGCTCTAAGAATATGTTGTTTCTGGAGTCCACACTTGTGCGATGTCCATGATGGTTAGTAGTACGACAAACTTGATCATGTTGATGGATGACTGAAGGTTCCGTATGTGGGTCTCTGCGTTGTGTATTTTTTTTCTTTTCTTTTTCTTTTGTGATAGTTGGCTCGGCAGTGGGTCTAGTTGTTTTCTGGAAGGTTGTGGCTTCATACACAGGTGAGGAGGTCGGTGCGTATGGGTCTCGGGACAGCCATCAAGTGGTATCTGCACAGAGGAAGAAAGAAAACAAAAGACAGTAGAGCAGTATCTGTTCTAACACTAGGGTTATAACTTTTTCCGAGTCTGCTATTGTTGTTCCTTCTGTCCCTATTTCTTAATTCCTTTGACACCTAAAGAACAGTGAGGTAAGGATGGACTAGTGGATGGGGAAGGCCTATGAGGGAGTCTTCACCGCAGGGTGGGCCCCCGACGCCTGTTGCATTCGGTTCTTCCCTGGGCTCCTCACTGGTCCGTGTCCTATCCTATCCCTGTGGGAGGGGGAACAACTTTACAGTGTGACACATGAGTCCAGGTTTTCTTTCCCTGACACAATACTGCAGCTGCTGTAATCAACATCACTTGATGTGGTCCGTGCCACTTAGGCTCTAATGGCTTGTTTCTGAATGACTTTATCATGACCCATTGACCTGGGATGATTGTGTGTCCACCTTCTGTTGGAGTCTGCCAACATGACTCAACTCTCTCTTTGGCACTCTGTACTGCCTTTGTGAGGTTTTTACAGTAAGCGATCAGGGCATCTGAGGCAATGTGTACATCAGCATTTCTAAGATCAATCACACCTGGCATCTGCATTGGGCGTCCAGTAATAATCTCATGAGGGCTCAGTCCTACTGATCTGTTAGGTGACGCTATCATACTACACAGTACTGCTGGCAGCGCTTCGACCCATGGTACTCCTTCCTGATGCATTTTGCTTAGCCTGGTTTTGATTGTTCTGTTCGATCGTTCAACTTGCCCTGATGCTTGTGGCCTATATGGGCAGTGAAGATTCCACTTAATCTTCAACATTCTAGACACTTCCTTGACTACCTGTCCTGTGAAGTGTGTACCTTGATCTGAGTCAATGCAATCTGGTAATCCCCATCTGGGAATAAAATCAGTGACAAGGCATTTAGCAGTATGTGCAGCTGTAGCACGCCCTGTTAGATAAGCTTCTACCCATCTTGAGAACTTGTCTATTACTACCAAAACATCAGTTTTTCCCTTACAACGAGGCAATATGTAATCAACTTGCAGGTGACGAAATGGTCCTGGTGGAGCTGGGGTATGTGCTGCTGGTGTAGTGGCTGCTGGTACATCATTATTTTTCTGACATGTAACACACCTCTTGGCTGTTTCCACTGTGGCTCCTTTGTCTAACCATGTCCATGCTTCATACAGAGGAACGTCTTTGTACAGATCAATTATTGATTCAGGAGGCAGAATTGTCTTCTGTGCTGTACTACCTGAACACACTTGTACAGTTGCATAGAAACAAGCCTGTTTAGCCGCTACATCAGCAAGAGAATTACCTTTAGCTTCTGTAGTATTAGTTGTGAGATGTGCTGTCACTTTGATCACTGGTAATTTCTTTGGAAGTTTCATGGCAAACATTAGATCTTTCACTAATCCAGCATGCTTAATGGGGGATCCAGAAGAAGTTAGAAACTGTCTGGTTTGCCAAATGACACCAAAATCATGAATTACCCCAAAAGCGTTTCTGGAATCTGTGTAGATATTTGCAACTGATCCTGAAGCTAGTGTGCATGCTCTTGTTAAGGCTACTAGTTCTGCAGCTTGAGCTGAAAAATGATCTGGAAGACGACCTGAAGCAACCACTTCAGTGGTGGACGTTACTGCATAACCTGCTCGTCTGTTACCTTCAATGATTTGAGCTAAACCGTCAACAAACAACACAAATTCTGAATTCTCTATAGTAGTTTCTACATCTGTTTTTCCTATAGCTTTGTTGCGGTTCAATTTCTTGGTCAAAGAGGAAACTCTAGCACGTAGCTCTTTGTTCTCTTTCTCTAGCTCTGAGTTATGCTGAGACTGTTCTGTAGCTTTTGCTAAAAGAAACTCTCTGTGGCAGCATATAATGCCTTTTATGTTTTTCTTGCGGATACTTGCTCCAAGCACCTTTTTACACTCATCTACTGACCAAGTTTTGTCTGGGTGAATTTCATATTTCTGAGTTAGTTCCTGTCTAACTTTTTCAGTGACTATTAGGTTCATTTGTTCTCCTAACAGTGTTTTGAATTCATTATCTGACCACAAAGGAGTAGCAAGTCCACCTTTTTCAGTTGTGGGGATTAGTCTAGCACTTTTCCTAAACATTTTGTGAATTTCTTTGTTACCACACAAACAAACACTAAAACTTCTCTGAACAACAGAGGGTACACTTGTTAACTCCGATTTAACTATTGTTAACCTTCCAAATTACCAACACTTCACACTTAACTTCCCTGCCTACAAGAACAGAGGATAAACCAAAATATTAGCACGTAATGCTAACCTTCTCTGTGAACAGAGGATAACCAATATTAACACGTAATGCTAATCTTCCCTGCCTGAACAGATGATAACCAATATTAACACGTAATGCTAATCTTCCCTGCCTGAACAGAGGATAACCAATATTAACACGTAATGCTAATCTTCCCTGCCTGAACAGAGGATAACCAATATTAACACGTAATGCTAATCTTCCCTGCCTGAACAGAGGATAACCAATATTAACACGTAATGCTAATCTTCCCTGCCTGAACAGAGGATAACCAATATTAACACGTAATGCTAATCTTCCCTGCCTGAACAGAGGATAATCAATATTAACACGTAATGCTAATCTTCCCTGCCTGAACAGAGGATAACCAATATTAACACGTAATGCTAATCTTCCCTGCCTGAACAGAGGATAACCAATATTAACACGTAATGCTAATCTTCCCTGCCTGAACAGAGGATAACCAGTATTAACACGTAATGCTAATCTTCCCTGCCTGAACAGAGGATAACCAATATTAACACGTAATGCTAATCTTCCCTGCCTGAACAGAGGATAACCAATATTAACACGTAATGCTAATCTTCCCTGCCTGAACAGAGGATAACTTAGTTTAACCAAACTCTACAGCTGTCTGTTAACCTTTTCTCTGGCGGCGCAGAGGAAAATTTTATTTTTTATTTTTTTTACTGGTCTGCAGCGGTTCTTTGAATAGAGTGAAACTCACTAAATCGTTGGTTGTACGGAAAGATTCCGTCTGGAACTCAGTCAGAAAAGTTAATTCTTTGTTGAGCTTGAAGTTTCAAGATTCAGTCTGGAACTCAGTCAGAAAAGTTCATTCTTTGTTGAGATCTTTGTTGAGCTTGAAGTTTCAATCTGGATTCAGGTGAGTAGCTCTATCCGGGTCACAGGCACCAACTGTTGTGAACTTATTCCTTCTAAAGTGTAGGAAACTCAGAAGCGAAGACCAGGAGACGTTGGGATATCTTTCAAGCAGGTTTCTTTATTGAGAACTTACTGTGCGTTGCTGTAGTCATCCCAATCTAGTCTGAACTAAGGGAACTTTACATTGCAATTTATATACATTTAGGGGGAGGGATTTACATTGTGATGAACAAAGCATGCAAATGAAGTAGCCGTTCGCTCGATACTAAACTTTCCCCACCCATGCTCTCATACAAAGGGTGAGAGTCTCAGTAATCTGAAACAAGACTGGCAGGAATCTCGTGCTTAACAGATACTATGGTATTGGAACCTAAATTAAACATTTAATAAATTTGTAACACAACAAGACTTAACTTTTTTTCTACTTTTGTTTTTGGTGATTCACATTCTTCATTCACATCACCAGCTACTGGGCAGGGAAAAGAATTTCTAGCAAAAATTGACTTAAATATTGATCTTTTTCCTCTCCCACACCTATCATATCCCTTCTGAATACATGGATTAAACAACTGGAGTTATATGGATTACTTTTGTGCTGCATTTATGTGCTTTTTGGAGCGTCAACATATTGGCATCCATTCACTTGTATTGTATGGACCTACAGTGCTGAAATATTCTTCTAAAAATCTTAATTTGTGTTCTGCTGAAGGAAGAAAGTCATAGACAGATGGCATGAGTGTGAGTAAATGATAAGAGAATTTTCATTTTTGAGTGAACTATTACTTTAGGTAGCACATGGGGGTCACATTGTCATCATTTTGAGATACAATGTTACACACTGATTTAGTTCTTGTATCTTTTAAGCT
The DNA here is from genome assembly GCA_032164185.1 of Moxostoma hubbsi. Classification (NCBI taxonomy): domain Eukaryota; kingdom Metazoa; phylum Chordata; class Actinopteri; order Cypriniformes; family Catostomidae; genus Moxostoma; species Moxostoma hubbsi. The sequence goes on from JAVLUX010000001.1 coordinate 67,392,092, forward strand.
GAACAATAGTTGTGTTCTCATTCTTTAATGCATGATGCACAATTTTCTGAAGTTTGTGACTGGTGGAATGTTCTGCCTGATGTATTGCTCTGCAAATGTTGATACTTTTCTATCAGGCATTAGAAAAAAATGATAAAGGCTAAGCATAATTATAAATTATTTTATCATCTGTACTTTCCTGGTCATTTATTATACAAAGTAACACACTCTCTAAATCATGGGTCGTTATTTAAAAAAAAAAAAAAAAACAGTATTATTAAAAAACGTCACTGTTTTATTCTATTACATTAATACTTTTAAAGCTACTCAAGTTATTCAGCCAAAATTAGTTCGTGGTTTCCTCATTTCCTTATTCTTGTTGTTTGATTAATAGCCTTTATATGACATAGCCTACTAGACAGTGCTCTTCAAGACACTTCAAGTCTGATACGTTGATGCAAATATGCTTTTTGTCCCACTGTTTACATTCACTTTAGACCAAACCGTCTGCGCTTACATTAATGTCTCACCAAGACGGGCATTGGCGGAATTATAAAGTGTATTTGACAATTTAGTCGCATACCCTCATTAGCGCACAAACATTAGCCACCTGTCAATCAAACAGTACGCAGCTACAGACACCAGGAAATAAAAAGTCAATCTTTTATATTTTATCTAGATCAACCAACCAGTGGTTGTTTTGCTATCTCAATCAATGTAATGAACACCCCTGTTCTAGATGCATAACATAGGCTAAGTATAGAAAATCACTCAAAAGTTTATCATCGATATCAAGGACATCTCTTCTTTTTTCTTTATTTTTTCAGGTAAACATCAATAATTTTTTATCGCACAGCCCTATTGATAGTATTGCCTTAATCTCTCACATCAACCCAATAATCTCAGTGATAGATCATTTACAGGCTACATTATAGATACACAGAATCTTGTAAACAGAAATATGAAATTTACCTCAATATGTTTCTTAAAATTAGAGGCAGGATTAATGCTGATATCTGGCTTGAGCAAGTTAAACATGACACATGACACATTCAAGCAATTGGCCTTTTTCACTGCGAAAAGCCCTTTCAAGTGCTGCTGTGATGTTAAGGTGTTAAAATGTGTTTGAGGCATCCTCCACATCCATAACAGTTGGCGCCGATCTGCACAAGTTTTTTACATGTGATTTGATTTGATAGGGGTCATAAGCCACTCCCTAGCCAATTATGTTGATAGATAAAAATAAAATCAGGACAGGGAAGTAGCGAACCCAGATGGTGGGAAAATAGTCCACTAAAATTACAGTTACACCACTTAAAATGCACTCAAGTAAAAGTAAAAGTATACAATTTTTAAACTACTTAAAAAGTACAATTCCTGGGAAAAACTACTTAGTTACAGTAATGTGAGTATTTGTAATTCATTACTTTACACCCCTGTATGTTATTACTACAGATATCTGTAAGTTTACCATCAATTTGCATGGGAATTAAGTGATGTTTGCTCTGCAGAAATCACAGATGGGTGTGTACAGGGGCATAGCAGTCATTTTAAAAGTGGGTAAGTCACAGCTGTCAGTAGTTGACTCGCTCAGACCCAACACATACAGTGTAGTATTAATGTATTACAGTATATATTAATATATAAGTATGATATATTAATATACAGTACTGTGCAAAAGTATTACAAAACAGTTGTCTGTAGTGCTGTAGTGTGGCAATAGGTAATATACATTTTAGACTCCCAAATATTCCTTCTGCAAATAGAATACAATAGAAGAACATGTAGCCCTGCAACAGATGGCATGGCCCCACAGAGCCCCCCACTGAACATCGAGTCAGTCGGGGATTATATGAAGACACAGACAAAATTGAGACAGCCTAAATAGATAGAAGAACTGTGGTGAATTCTCCAAGAAGCTTGGTACATCCTGCCAACAACCAAGAAAAATGGCTCAGTTACTGTCATAACCTCCGTTCCCTGATGGATCCCAATGAGAATTGGCGAGTGGAATTTGCATGCCATATAAAAATTAGCTGGCTCGCAACCACTCATTAAGGTTTTGTGCTGAGGAGCCAAGACAGGGTCCCGGACATTTCAGCGGGTAGTACAGCGTTGTGGCAAGAGGGACAAAACGTCACATTCCCACGACAGTTACCAAGACGTTCCCCTTCTGTCACTCACTCGACATTATGTTGATGTATTGACACTAGGGGTCCCTTTACGAAACGCCACTCAGCTGAAATGTGTTACGTGGACTGCCGATGCAGGTGCCACATACACCTTCAAGGTTCTTGCAGGAAGAAAAGCACTGACCCGACTGCGCATCTCTGGGGATCTTCGCCTCGGGAAGAACACCAACTCGCGAACAAACACCACTTCTGGGCATAAAGCTGCCTCGTAGAGGGAGCCCTGGCCTGAGTGATCGTGTCTAAAAAAAAAGGTCCTTCCTCAACTGCTGCTCAGTCAACTGCTCTTTTTTTTGAAAATGTGGGTACGAACATGAAACAAAAGGGAACACAAGATTTACCTCCCGGCCCTCCACCGGGGGATGGAGATACCAGTTCCAGGGTTCCGGCGGACGTCTCCCTCCCTGGGTCATCCATCTCAGGGGTGCTTAGGAGCATTCCTCGGGATCCTAGTGCCAGGCCGTGAGACGGTGAGCATCCGCTTCCTGCGGGGGGCTCTACGCTGGGGCCGAGGACTGTGCTCTGGCTGTGCCAGAGCTGCCTGGGCATTCGCCGCTGAAGGGGGACGCCCTTGGTGAGCAGACGGGGTATGGGATCTTGAGCAGCACGGGGGCAAGATGAGCTGTATCACCTCCGAACTGCTGGGCAAAGTCCTCGACTGTGTCGCCGAATAGGCCGATCTAGACATTGTAAACAGACTGCATGTTCACAATAATGAATATGAGACTACTGACATAGACTTAATGTATTTTCTTTTTACAATGAATAGATTACAGTAGGCTAATTATAACAAAAATAACAAATATTAGAGAGATAAATTATTTAAAGTAAAATAACAACATTATTTCATCTACATCTGGATTATAGACTATAAAAAACAAACTAACAAAAAAAAACAAGTGTAGGTTAAGGACAGTGTAAACACATAAATGCAGAGAAAATTATAAAATGTAATAATAAAATAAAAGATGATTTTCACTATAACACTACTACTGTGAACTGTAAACTGGCTTTTTGGTCTTAAATTTTTAACCTTCTGTTGGGAATCATTTGTTCAAAGATGTTGATAACTTCCTCTTTGTCAACAGGGATGTTCCTCTCTATGCCAAGTAGCAGTAAATCAGACAGCCTTTCCTGTCCACAGAGACTCCTCAATCTGGACTTGACCAGTTTAAGCTTTGAGAATGAACGCTCCTCTGTGGCTATGTAAACTGGTAGTGTAGCATATATTTTCACCAGCTGATAAAAGGCTGGGACCATAAGGTGAACACCATTGTCTTTGAAAATCTCCAACATTACCTTGGCACTTTTCACTGGGGGTTTGTAAGCAGAGTGAAACATTCTCACTTCCCTCAGCAGCTGCTCTTCCTCCTCAACTCCATAAAACCTGCAGAGGATACGAGCAGCTTCCTTGGCCTCATCATCCAACACACCCATCCATTTAGATGTATCTGTCAGTGTATGGAGTGACTTTATGATCTTGTTAGTCTTTATCTGCATTTATGGGTTCTCTTTCCCTTCAAACCGCTTCTGGAGCTCTTGCAAACAGACATCCAGAAATGTGTAGCCTAACCCTGTAAAATTCTTCAAGTGTGTGTGGCTCATGATCTTCAGTTGCTGATGTTGAGCAGTGCATCAACTTTGCAGGTATTTTTCTTTGTCGTCCATGACCAGGAATGACATCAGACATCAAACTGCTGCCTCAGTGTGGCTAGTGGCTCTTTCGTAGATGCTCTCGAACTCCTCCTCAGTCCTTATTTGATTGACAATACCACTCACAATGTCGTATGCAGCTCACAAATCCAAGTCTTCCTTTTGAAGGGCACTGGAGGCACATGCAGTTTCAAGGAAGACTGGAGTTGTCATTTAAAAGCTAAGCAGGAATTCAAAGTTTCTTGAATGCAGCAGTATCTTTGCTTCTCCAATGGCTGCATCAGGTGGATCTTGTTTTATTAGTGTGGTCAGGAATTTCACAACCGCTGGCAGGGTCTTCTTTAAAGTCTTCATGGCTTTCTCTCTACATGCCCACTGAATGTCAGATCCTTTGTAGTTCCATTGGACACTTATCTGGATACATTTTTTTCTGGGTCTTCACAAAAGAAGCATGCCGCTTTTTTTGCAATGAAAGCTTAAAGCTTTTCCACCAAAGAAAAAAAGTTGCCAAAAGAATGCTTGACTTTGCAGATTCCACAAGCACTAAACTTAAGCAGTGTGCCTGGCAGTGAACATACAGTGCTTTTCATTTTGTTGTTGGATTTGCAACTGAAGTCCTTTGTAGTGACCACCCATATTAGCAGCCCCGTCATATCCTTGGCCATATATGTTTTCCACTTTGAGGTCATTCTCACTGAGAACTCTCATGACCATTTTCTCAAGCTCTTCTCCTGTTGTGGAATCTACATGGCACAAGCCAATGAAGCACTCTTTTATTTCCATCTGATGCACAATTCTTATGGCAAACGATGCTTGCTCTGTATGGGATAAATGAGTGGTTTGAAAGGAGAGACACCTGTGGTCTTATCTTTGATCTCTTTTGTTCTTTGACTGCCTCAAGATAGAGTAATATGTTGTCATACATATTCAACTTGGAGTTCAACTAGCTCTTACTTAAACTACTAGAGGTTTCATCAACAACACGGAAGGCAATTCCTTGTCTGGCCAGGAACAGTGTTATATCAATTATGTAAATTTACATTGTGTTGCATAAATGACACAACAGTGACCTGTTCCTCTGTCTATGTGAGCGCAGCGTAATTCTAGCGGGAAGACTAGCAGCTGTACATCATCACACTATTAGCTGGGTAATTCCTAGCCAATCGCAGGTAAGCCATTGCTTTATAAGTCTGCTCCCAATCTATCACATTGTTGTTTCAGTGCGCTAAGATGGCAACCTCCACCACCCCACCACCACCAGTTGAGCCTCGTCCCACACGCGGGTAGGCTCCTCGCCCCTGCCTCCTATCTCCGGCAGGATATGATGGTTCCGAGTACAACTCCCTCAGACCGCCGGACGGGGCCTACGCCAAAGAGAGACATTACTTTTCTGTTCTACATTCATCAAATAAATGGCATCATAAACCTCACTCAAGCCTGCGTGTCTTCCCGATAGAAATCCTGTTCTCTGGCAGCAAGTAATTCTTGGTCTGCTCTTTCAAATGCATTTCTCTTGAGTGCATGCCATTTTATCATACTCAGCATATGAGACGCACTACTACTGTGGTCTTTGATCTTTTGTTTTGCATTCTTCCAGTTTTTAACTCAAGCTGTCATCCATCCACTGTGGTTTTTGAACCTGTCTTCATGGCTCATAAATAATCGACAACTAAAACAGTGCATTCTGTCATTTTCAGGTGAATATTCAAGCCAGGCACTGTCACTGTACCACTGCTTTTGGAAAGAGCGCTCCCTTTCATGTTTAGGGAATTTCAGATCAGGTCGGCATGGTCCTTTTTTGATGGCAAACTTGATATACCCTTGATTGGACTTGATGCCATATTTCTGTACTAAACCTGGATCTGTTGGATGTTTATGTTGTAAAAAATAAACATACTCTGTCATTTTCTTCATCAAAGTCTGTATCTGATGCTTTCGTTTCAACTTCTTGTGCCAGATCACATTCAGCTTCTTCTCTCTCTCCCTCCTCAACATGCATCTCTCTGTTCTCTTACTTCAGCCTCTTCTCTCTCTTCCTCCTCAACATGCATCTCTGACTGCTCTCTAACTTCAGCCTCTTCTCTCTCCCCCTCCTCAACATGCATCTCTGACTGTTTTCTTACTTCAGCCTCTTCTCTCTCTCCCTCCTCAACTTGCATCTCTGGCTGGTCATTTCTGCCTGCTAAATTTCATCCCCCTTCTGTCACTCACTCGAAGTTGTGTCGATGTAGTGACACTAGGGGTCTGTTAAGGCAACACATTGATGTGAACGTCTTTTTAAAGATGCCTATCCATCTTTGTGTGATTCCTGGATGCAGTCGTTATCTCTATGACTCCGATGGCCATGGGTGCTGCCTCATGTCTGGGCCACGATCACACTGAGGCAGCGTTTGTGGATGATTTGTGTTCTCATTGCGAGGACATGACCATGGCAACGTTGTGGTCACGGCTTTCCTTCTTTGGTGGAAGAAGGTGGACGGTAAGTCCCTAGGGAAGCACAACCTGATCATCAGGTTCCTCAGAGGCGAATCCTCCTAGGCCACACCTCTTCCTCTCATGGCATTTCTTCATGGTCCTCCTGGGCCTTCGGAGAGCCCCGTTTGAGCCGCTAGAGTCAGTCGAGCTGAAAGCCTTCTCCTTGAAGTTGGCCCTGCTGATTGCGCTAACCTCCATCAAGAGGGTTGGGGACCTGCAAGCATTTTCTCTCAGCAACACTTGCCTGGAGTTTGGTCCGATAGACCCAGCCTTATCGTTGCTGTGTCCAGTGCATGCTTTGCTCACCTATTTGGATTGCACGCAGAGCTCTAGATGCTCTGTGCAGCTCTTTGTCTACTTTGACGGACAGCGGAAAGGGAACGATGTCTCCAAACAGAGGCTTTCCCACTGGATCATGAACGCCATTGAGCTGGCATACCAGGCTAGACCATGCCCGCCCCTTTGGAAATATGAGCACTGGCTACTGGCACCTCTCTAGCAGACATCTGCATGGCAGCAGGCTGGGCAACACCCAATTTCTTTGAGACTTTTTGGTCTCTGGGTTGAGCCGGTTTCGTCCGGTGCATTTTCAGGCACAATCAGGTAAGGTGAAGGGACAGCTGGCTAGGTATACCACTTGCGTACAGTGCCTTACCCCTCCATGAGGCGAAGACATGTACTTCTTTCCCATGTGAGTTCACGAACCCACGAACTCTGGATACCTTCCTCCCTAGCCCTGTGTCTCGTGAATTCGGTGGAGGAGTTTGCAGCCAGACCCACTACGGGTACTAATATGCCCTTATAGGTGGGATAGGTGCTCCACAGGTGCCGACTACTCTTGTGATCTATTTTCCATGGGACGGTCTCCCTATCAGCCGACCCACGTCTCACTTGGGCAGAGGTTTCTCTGCCCTGGTCACTGTGTTTGTAGAGCTCCTCCCCTTCGAGGCAGGACCTACAACTGCGCCTCTTCCATGTGCGGCGGATAAGCCCACGTGTCGTGTTGCCACATGTTACCTCCCCTTCAGGCGGGAGTGGTCTACATGGGGTCTTTCCCCCCTTAAAGAATAGGAAAGGAAAAGAACACCTTCCCCGATGCGTATAATAGCGTTAGATGGCCCCAGCTGAATCTAATACTCTGTGGAGAACATAGAGAGAAAAGGCTGCGCCAGCTCTCATGCCTGCTCCTATTCTAGTTACGTCAATTCCCCCCCTCAGGGGAGTGGGGAACTACATGACGTCATGTGGGGAATTGGGGTAGGTAACGTGCAGACTGATGCACCTGCTATTACGCACTCACGCAGCAGCTTGCTTGCACCTGCATCAGCAGTTCACGTAACACAGTTCAGCTATTGTGCTGTTTTTCTATGGGGACCTCATTGACACAGCATTGAGCATTGACTCTGTTCCCTGATGGAGGAAACTAGACGTTGCGTACCTCTTGCCACAACACTGTACTAGCCGCTGAATTGGCCAGGACCTTGTTTCGGCTCCTCAGCACAAAACCTGAATGAGAGTGGGTATTCCAGCTCCTTTTACACCTGTATGTTTTGGGGCTCTCAAGAGTGACCCCTAGTATCACTACATTGACACAATGTCTCGTTCCCTCCATCAGGGAATGGAGGTTACGACAGTAACCGAGAAGTTTTAAATAGATACATTGATATTTGAATGAATACATCACATTTACTTTCTATTATTAAGTATTAGCCTATTCTGTTTTGGCTATATTTGGCCACAGAACTAAATTTACTATATTATTTGTTACCATATTTATAATTTTTTTTTAACTAAATAAAGATTAAAGCAAAATTGAAGGTTGCCTACATATGATGAATGCCTTTTTGCAACCTATCAGTCTCAGATTAGCTCACCTTTTTTATCCGTTGATAGAGAAACTGTCCCTTTTGCTGCCTTCATCTTCAAATTTTCTTGATTTTTCTGCTGTCTCTCTTTGTTTGGCATCTTTGCTTTACTACCTTTATAACAAGAAGCAATGGCACGATAAAAACACCGTAACTAATCAATCATACGTGATGCCACACCGGTATTTGCCATCAGACATTCTACGTGAATCTCAATGTCAATGCTAATGCTTTATGGCAATGTGAGACGTCATTATGGCAACGACATCCCAGACTGTCTATTGGCATATATAAATAATAATAAATATTCCGACATTCGTTTTGTTTTGTACACGCTGTCATATTAATTATAATTCAAATGCCTTTTTTTGACCACAATATTGTTGATAAAAAGTATTGCAAGGGGGGGAGCACTTTTAATTAATCTTGAAAAAGTGGAGGGGCTCAAGCCCCCAGAGCTCCGCCCTCTGCACCTGCCTGGTATGGGTTTAGCTTGGAAAAGTGTGGGGAGCAAAAATCACCTTCTTAAATCCTGTAGTGTGGAGGACATGGGGGACACGTCCACCGCACTATTTAAAAAGGTGATTTTTGTCCCTGCTACGCCCTTGGGTGCATCTAATATTCTGCGTTTACACACTCTTGCCACATAATCACTGACCTATCAGAAAATGATGGCAGTTCTGAATAATTATTCAGGAACTATTAAACATGATCATATACTGTATCTAGGATTATTAGAAGAAATTGATTGGAATATCTGGCAAGATAGAACAGAACTGGTGATATTAGTGAGCCTGAAATCCTATATTACACTCTTGAATAAAATATATGGACAATCCGTTTACATTATATTTGTCACTCTTTCATGGCTAAATAAACACTCAACAGCATAAAATGCTTGAGAAAAACATGCATCAGTGCAAACGCAACAGCCAGATTTATCTGCAGTTTATCTGAAGTTATGCACGTTTTACAATTTCTGGTGTCTTCTCTTGGCCAACATCCACTTCAGACACTTGAAGAACTTGAGAAACAACAAATGTTAAAGGGTACACAGGTTCAGACATTTCAGGAAATAACAGCCTACAGATGAATTACAGATAATTGGAGAATCATATTTACACAATCAGTATTAAGTTAATTTTTCTAAAACGTAATTTTCCAAATGCAAAATGCGTTTTTAAACAAGGAAAAAAAGGCTTATTTTTTATTATTTGTTTTGTTTAAAAGGGAAAAAAAAGAAGCAAGAAATTTGCTAATTTCTCATGTTTAATGCTCAAGGATATAACATTTATGTACAGTTTGAATATTTGATTTGCACATGTGGGTGGGTCTGAAATGCGATTGGTCAACCTGCACTGTCATCTGTCCTGCCTCAATCAAACCCATCAGAAGAAGAGTTCATCACAATACAGCTCTACGCATGAATTAATCTAATTTTTAATTCAGAACATTAACATTCTTCCAAACATTGGACAGTTGCATACTTAACTCTGCTCACATGTAGCCAAACAATGGATTTATCCAACAGCCCACCAAGTGAACACAGCAACATTTATAATGATGTAGCTTGAATACAAGAAAACAATGTTGTGCAGCAAATAACGAAACGTTTGTCTAAATGTATAATGCAGGTGAAGTGGGACACGTATGTTTTTGAACGTGACATTTCTTGACAGATCTGAAGTTATTTAAAATGCAACACACACACACACACACAATATACTTGAATTTAGCTTGCCCATGTTTAACTGCTTGCATTGCAGTTCTGAGAAAGTATTCTTAAAGCTAACAATTGTGTAGTGTAATGCCATTGCTGACTTTGGCCTAATAGATTTTGTGATTTTTGTCACACATTTTCCTGCTGTTGACATTAGAGAGTATATGGATGGACTCAACAACCAATATCAGTGTTCAAAGAATGAAACATGCCTGCCCACTACTGATCATGTCTGTCCTTCACCGCCTAATGCACATGTTTTATAAATTCCAGCTGTTTTTTCAGTGATCAGAAAAAAACTGAGCAAGTGTAGAAAGTTTAAAAACAGCATTAACCAGTTAGATATTAACTCACTAATGGAAGTCTAGTTATTTATAATAAATAGAATTGTGCACATTTGTGGTTATGCTTGGTAATTTACATCACATCATTTGTATAATAATCGTTTCTTATCGATTCAGTTCACTCGACACTGCAGTAAGCTCTTTTGGGGAAATCCTTCTCCGATGACCTAGTTGAAGCCCTGTATAATAATGCCAATCTTCTTATTGGCAATGGTGTTTGAGCCCTGCCCCTTTAGGCATGCAGTTGGCCTATATAAGCGGGTGCGCGAACACCATTTCTTCAGAATTGTATTCCTTCAAGTCCAAGATCGTCTCGTCTTGACTACGACAATTATCTCATCTTGAACAGCCCACTCTTTGCCGTTGATGGACACCCTCCAGCGGACGGGACTTCCCTGCACACGAATCAGGACATTCTTTGTCTGACTCTCAGTGTCTGCAGCGAAAGATTTACCTGCCCCCTCTAGAGTTCAGGTGAAGAGTCTCTCGGCATCAGGCACCGGCACCGGCATCAGGTTCTTCAGCTCTGGAAGACACCTACCTGCTTCCTGCAGCATTCTGGCCTTTGAAATATATATACTGTATATAAAAATTAAAGATGTTGTTAAGTGTTCATGCGAACGACACATTGCTCCATCAGATCAACACGACAGCTGCGTTCACTGAATGGGCTGCACCCATGATGAAGCAGCTCTCATGGGGACAGATTGACCTCACAGTGAGGACATGAGTCTCCGATTGCTTCACTGTAGGGTCACCCTCGTTCTGAGGGATGATTCCACCTCCCACGTCCTTCCAACCGCTTCCTCTGTGTTAAGTCTCAAAGGACCACATGAGGAAGCACAGTGAGGTAGAGATGGAAGTATCCGAGGAGGATCTTGCACTGGTTTCATGCCCACTAGCCCCTTGATCTTCCCACGCAGTGTCCTCGCCAGTGCAGTATGCACGCGATGACCTCCGGCCATCTATGTTGTCGTATTCAGTGGGTCTGATGGTTTTAAAGATGCCGTGACCCTTGCAGCTTCGGTCCATGGAGGATGTTGCATCCCACCACCCCAGTGGTGAGGAAAGTGCACAGGCCACTGACAGCGTGCTTCTTTCCATCCTCGCACAGGCGGTTGAGGAGCTCATTCTTGAATGGTAACTTCCAGAGGAGCCGGTAAAATCTCCCCTAGATGAGTGATTCCTGCAGGCCGGCCACCGCAAGCAGGGTGTGGCACGGAAAACTGCACCATTCTTCCATGAGAGCTCCAATAATTCCATGAGGAGCTCACGAAGACCTGGTGAATTCCCCATTCATCTTGCGTCAAGGTCAGAGCTACGGTCCTTACAAAAGTGGATCACGAGGAGGAAAAAGGATATGCTAAGCTTCCCCCATTGAAGAGGCATTTGAAGCTCATCTCTGTCTGTCTACTGCTATGGGATGGAAACCCTGCCCACCCTTCCAAGCCATGCCGACTGGCGTCAGCACTGGCTGGAAGAGCTTTTATGGTGGCAGGCCAGGTTGGCTCGGAGCTCCATAACATGGAGGTGCTTCAAGTCTTCCAGACCAAGCTTCTCAAATATATAGATGAGCAAGGCCCGAATCCTTACAGGTTCAAAGAGCTCCACACTGCCACACACATTTGGCACTGAGGGCTACAAAGATTACAGTGCAGGCCATCAGGAAATCGATGAGAAATCTGGTGATTTTGGACCAGCATATCTGGTTAACACTCATAGAGATGATTGATGCAGAAAAAGACGCCATGCTCAACACCCCTGTCTCGCCTGACAGCCTCGTTGTAAATGCCATGGAAGGCTTTCATTGCTGCACAAAAGCAGCCACAAGTGATGAAGCACTTTTTGAGGAGTGTTTTCTCTCATCCACCACACTCACACTCTGCTTCGAATCAGCGCCTGGGGAAAAACCCCACTCCCACCACCCCAGCACTGCCAAGAGCCGCCAGTGAGCCATCGGTAAGACCATGTAAGCCATGTCCCAAATGGAAGCCTCGACTGCCTCAGCGTAAACCCTGCACCAAATGTAAAATGTTGTTACTGTGTGTTGTTTACCAATAAAGAATGTGAAAAGTGCTTGTTGTGACTGCAGGAGACACTCATACATTCTCAAAGAGACTCAATTTCTCTTTGTTTCTCACACCCCGCACACTATGCTCAACTGCATCCCTATGGCAAGCGGCACTCTATCTCCTGTAAAGAGTGGATCGATGCACCTGCTGTCTCACCACGCAGACACCTAATAAGGCTGGTACTCATTGCTATCTTAGGTCATTTGATTAAATAAATCCACACAAGTCACTATGTAAATAATCTCTGGGCTTTCCTGGCAAATCCGCCAAGACCAATATCCTATCAATATGTCATGCCCATATTAACATGCTAAATCTTTCAGAGAGTTTTGATGATTGAACTAGATATTTTACTCTCTTATATCTCTCTTCAGAATTATGGGTTGCGTAATTCTTCACTGGCTATTTGGCTATTAAACATGATTCTTTCAAAATTACATTGAAATCACATTGACTTACATTGTTAAGCAAACTGTTGCTTAACAATACCGAAGCTCATGCTAGGTCAGCCTTGAAAAGTTTATACGTCATCGGTTTCAAGAATTTCTGTGTAGAGAAAATAAATGGGATTAAGCTGTTGTGCTTTATATGAACCTGTTTACAAACACAGTCTACTTTTTTTTAGCACCCAAGAAGCCCTAATTTGTGTAGTATATGAATAATATATTTGATTAAAATCTGACCTTGGTCTGGTGGGTTGGGGTCCCAGGCTGCCCATAACTGAACAATAAAGAAAGGAGACCAGCAGATGGTGTAGACCAGCACAATGACAAGAGTCATCCTCACCGTCTTAGACATGGCCTTGGTCACACCTGGGAGAGGAAGTGGGTGTGAGTACTCAGTGGGGAGGGGAAAGTCTGCAGTATCCGGAAGCACATCTGGCCATAGCTCAGAAGCTCCAGAGGTGTTTGATTGTCCAGCCAATGAAAAGGTTGCACAAGATCTTTCACACATGCTACTGGTTGTCAGTAATTGAGAATGGGAGGAGTCAGAGAGATAGCTGGGGGTGTTGACAGGAGTGGTGTTTTGCAGGTGAGGTGTGATGGAAGGGGAGAAGCAGTCTGAAGATGGGAGGGGTCTAAAGCAAGGCTTGCAAATAGAGTTCCTACAAGGCAAAGTCTTAGAGTAGTCATCATTTAAGCTTTGAAGGTCTGCAGGAGAAGAAGAGGGATGAGAAGGGCTGCAGAGAGCTTGGCTGAGAATGTTGTCACCATGGTGGTTGTGTCCGCACTGTCTGTCTCTCTCTCTGTCCCTTCCCCTGCTGCATCCGTCCCGTTGAGGAAAGTGGAAGAAGACAGAGTTCCGCTTGAATTCTGCCATCACCACCCGCTCTGACTTCAGGTAGATATTGTCATGGATCTCTCTGAAAATGCGAACCTGAGAAGAAAAGGATATACATAGAACAATTTTCAAATAATGCTTCCAGCATTGTCATCGTGTTGTACCATGTGGTAGATCTAATTGTGGTCAATTTAATTCTCATAAAACATGCAAAATCGCTGATTCTTGCATTATAGACAACAATCTGTTCATCTGGCTTGATTATTCTGCCATCTGGTTTGCCATGCTATTTTTGACAACATGTTGTCATAAAGGCCTGTTCCCCGTCTGTCGCTCACTTCGACATTGTGTCGAAGAAGCGACACTAGGGGTCTCTCTTGAGCGCCGAATATGCCACTGGTCTATGAAAAAATGTCAATGAGAAGTTGGCAGACAGTATTTGCATACCCCGTCCCGGACATATGGATATAAAAGTGGGGAAATACGTCGAGTTCATTCAGAAAAATTTTCCCGGAGCCGATGGTCGTGTATGCAGCCAGCTGCGAGTGACACACCAGATTCCTGTTTCTGTTCCTCTGATGCCCTGTCTGCTGTTGGATCTATGGCGCACTTCAGCGGCTTTCTCCTTCTCTGCACGGTAGTAAAGAGCAATACACAGCAGCGTTGAATGTCCTTTTCAGGACGCGTCTTTTTAAAGATGCCATTCCGCCCCTGTGTAGTTCCTGGATGCGGTAGAGTGCTCTCCGCTTCAGACGGCCACAGGCGTTGTCTCGTGTGTCTGGGCAGCAATCACACCGAGGCAGTGTTTGTGGATGGTTCATGCTCTCACTGCGAGGGCATGACCATGGCAACGTTGTGGTCGTGGCTTGCTTTCAATAGAAAGCACGCCACTCTAGCCGCCCCCCATGTCGCTCCTTCTTCCCACGGGATTGAGGACGATGCGGCTGGCAATGGAGGCGATTTGGGGAGGGCAGCGGGTGCACACTCGTTGACTCCCGTCCATGCTCGAGGTAACTGCGGCTCACCTCACGGCCAGTCTGCCTATCCTCTGGAGCTCGTTTTGGATGAGCTCGCCGCTGCATCGGAGAGCGTGCCGTCTGATGTTGATTCCTCCCCTGGGCTGCCGCCTTCGGGCCAGTACGACCAGGATGAGACATGCTTGCCCGGGCCGCCGTCAGTGTGGGGTTGGACTGGAACCCTCCGTCCTCCATATACCCATTGCGGTTGGATGACTGGTTTCTTGAGTCTGCGTGCCGCTCACAGCCTCGCACCCCCCCCGGACTCCTGGACATGGACCACCCGTCTCCAGCCCCACGACTGTTCCCCGGCCGGCCGATTCCGACGAGTCTAGAGGACGCCTACCCTGGACCTCCTCCTCAGTCGCTAACCCGCCCCCTGCCGGGTGTGCGGAGCAAGGTAAGTGCTTTGAGTCTTTTCTCAGCACCAGAGCCTTGGGACGCGTCACCGCCTACCTACGCCGCTTTACCTGCTCCGCCCTGCTGCGAAGCCCCGCCGGGTATGTAAAAAATAATCGTCCCCTTTGTGCCCCTAGCACGGAGTTTGGACACGTGGCTCTCACTTCCCAACCCATCCCGCTGGCTGGCCAGGACCATCCGACTCGGTTACGCAATTGAGTTTGCCAGGCCCCCGCCCCCCCTTCATGGGCATCCGCTTTTTCCGCAGTACACGGCGAACATGCCAAGTCCCTGCGTGCGGAAATTGCCACTCTTTTACTCAAAGACGCGATAGAGCCTGTCCCTCCAACCAAGATGAAGAAGGGTTTCTACAGCCCTAAATTCGTCGTACCCAAGAAAGGCGGACTTGCGAGTTTTCAACCAAGCGTTGCACAAACTCCCGTTCAAAATGCTCACGCAGAAACACATCTTAACCTGCGTTCGACATCTAGATTGGTTTGCAGCAGTAGACCTGAAGGACACGTACTTCCACATCTCAATTTTGCCTCGACACCGACCTTTTTTGCGGTTCGTGTTCAACGGCCAGGCGTATCAGTACAAAGTCCTCCCCTTTGGCATGTCTCTGTCCCCTCATGTCTTCACGAAAGTCGCAGAGGCAGCTCTTACCCAGTTCCGAGAAGCCGGCATCCGCATACTCAATTACCTCGATGACTGGCTCATTCTGGCCCATTCTTGAGAGCTACTATGCACTCACAGAGACCAGGTGCTCAGGCACCTCAGCCGTTTGGGGCTTCAGGTCAACTGGGAAAAGAGCAAGCTCACTCCGGTTCAGAGCATCTCTTTTCTCGGCTTGGAGTTAGACTCGGTCTCAATATCAGCACGTCTCACAACGAGCGTGCGCAGTCAGTGTTGAGGTGCCTCGCCGCTTTCAGGCTGGGCACAACGGTCCCCTTAAAAGTTTTCCAGAGGCTCCTGGGGCATATGGCATCCTCCGTGGCAGTCGCGCCGTTGGGGTTGATGCATATGAGACTGCTTGAGCACTGGCTTCAGACTGGAGTCCCGAGACGAGCATGGCGCCGCGGCACGCACCGTGTGACGATCACCCCCGTCTGCCGCCAAACACTCAAACCCTTGACAGACCTCTGTTTTCTACGGGCAGGAGTGCCCTTACAGCAGGTGTCCCGACGCATCCTTCGTCACGACCGACGCCTCCAGTTTGGGTTGGGGTGCCGTGTGCAACGGGCACGCAGTAGCAGGCCATTGGAAAGGGGCCCCACTGCGTTGGCACATCAACTGCCTGGAGTTCAGACGGCCACAGGCGTTGTCTTGTGTGTCTGGGCAGCAATCACACCGAGGCAGCGTTTGTGGATTGTTCATGCTCTCACTGCGAGGGCAACTTCTTCTTTGCCCTGCGGAAGTTTCTCCCTTTAGTTCGAGACAAATATGTCCTGGTCAGGTCAGACAGCACCACTGCGGTAGCGTAAATAAATCATCAAGGCGGCGTACGCTCCCGCCACATGTCACGACTCGCCTGTCGTCTCCTCCTTTGGAGACAGCAGCGACTCAAGTCGTGTGCCACTCACATCCCCGGCAACCTCAATGTGATAGCGGACGCGCTGTCACAACAACGCTTGCCCGGCAGAGAGTGGAGGCTTCACCCCCAGTCGGTCCAGCTGATTTGGGAACAGTTTGGCAAGGCCCAGGTAGACCTGTTTGCTTCCTGAGAGACTGCGAGGGCATGACCATGGCAACTTCTTCTTTGCCTTGTGGAAGTTTCTCCCTTTAGTTCGAGACAAATATGGCCTGGTCAGGTCAGACAGCACCACTGCGGTAGCGTGCATAAATCATCAAGGCGGCGTATACTCCCGCCACATGTCACGAGTCGCCCGTCGTCTCCTCCTTTGGAGACAGCAGCGACTCAAGTCGTGTGCCACTCACATCCCCGGCAACCTCAATGTGATAGCGGACGCGCTGTCAAAACAACGCTTACCCGGCAGAGAGTGGAGGCTTCACCCCCAGTCGGTCCAGCTGATTTGGGAACGGTTTGGCAAGGCCCAGGTAGACCTGTTTGCTTCTCAAGAGACCTCCCACTGCCCGCTCTGGTATGCCCATTCAGAGGCTCCCCTTGGGGCAGACGCACTGGCAAACAGCTGGCCGGCAGTGCTGCGCAAGTACGCATTTCCCCCAGTGAGGCTTCTTGCACAGGTGCTGTGCAAGGTCAGGGAGGACGAGGAACAAGTCACCCTTGTGGCTCCTTATTGGCCCACCCAGACCTGGTTCTCGGACCTCGTACTCCTCGCGACAGCCCCTCCCTGGCGAATTCCCCTGAGGAAAGACCTTCTTTCTTAGGGACGGGGCATGCTCTGGCATCCGCACCCAGACCTTTGGAACCTCCACGTCTGGCCCCTGGATGGGATGTGGAAGATCTAGCTGGTCTACCACCCATGGTCGTAGCCACGATCAACCAAGCCAGAGCCCCCTCCACCAGGCAACTTTACGCACTGAAATGGCGTTCGTTCGTGAATTGGTGTTCTTCCCGGGCTGAAGACCCACAGAGGTGCGCAGTTAGGACAGTGCTCTTGTTCCTACAGGAGAAGTTGGAAGGGAGGCTGTCCCCTTCCACCTTGAAGATGTATGTTGCCGCTATCACAGCTCACCACGACCCAGTAGATGGCAAGTTTCTGGGTAAGCATGACTTAATTATCACGATGCGGTAAGGGCGCTGGCTGCTCTTACTCTATGCCGAGGAACATAGAGAAAAGAGGCCCTGCCAGGCTTGGCCCATTCCCAGGTTGGCAAGCGTCACCTTGTTCCCCTCTAGCATAACCAGAAGGATTCCAACGACTCTTTTGGGGCACTGGGGAAGGGTATGTGCAGTCTGAAACACAGTTGGTCGCTTGTGCACATGAAATACCTGCCCGCTCCTGTGTCAGCAGTACACGTACACGGCTCAGCGCATGGTGTGATTTTAAGTGGACCCCTAGTGTCGCTTCTTCAACACAACGTCGAAGTGAGCGACAGACGGGGAACGTCTCGTATGTAACCTCCCTTCCCTGATGGAGGGAACGAGATGTCGTGTCCTCTCGGCCACATCACTGAGCCAAGCCACTGCAGTGGCCGGACCATTTCCGGCTCCTCAGAAAAATCCTGAATGAACTTGACGTATTTCCCCTTTTTTTATAACCATATGTCCGGGGCGGGGTATGCAAATACTGTCTGCCAACTTCTCATTGGACTTTTTTCATAGACCAGAGGCATATTCGGCGCTCAAAAGAGATCCCTAGTGTTGCTTCTTCGACACGATGTCTCGTTCCCTCCATCAGGGAACGGAGGTTACATACGTAACCGAGATGTTCAAATACACAAAGGCTGATGCTGAGTCACAGGAATTTAAAAGAAAGTCCTGTCATTAAAATAATACTCTGGCAGTTGCTAGAGCAGGGGTCGGCAATCTAAGGCACGCATGCCAGCATTGGCACCAGATGGGTAATCACTGGCATGCCAGCAACGGCAAGAGAGGAGTAGACCATTTTATTTATATAAATTCCGCACCTGCATTCCAATCTACATCTTGATGTAATCCTTCCCCATGATAATGTTTTCATTATCTGAATGCTAAACAAAAATTAAAAATGTAACAAGACTGCAGTACACCCAACAGACTCGTGCAGTGTGTGCAAGACTTTCACACATCATGAGCCGGCAGTGCATCACTTTCGAAGTAAACGTGCCCACTTTGCCACGATCAGTCTGTGTGGCTGTCAGCCTACATTTCATGTTTCTTTTGTTTCTTTTTGTTTTCAGAACAACACGTGATGTAATAAGGACAACACCACTATTAATCCTTGAGATTTCCAACACAGCATACAGGTACACCCACCTTAAACCATATTCACACTCAAAATTACATTAAACAATTAAAAGAGAAAACATAAACCCACATTGTGTGATTCAAAAATCTTTTCAATTCTATTCAAAATATAAATTAAACCTGTAAATATTGTTTTAGGATTTTGCAGGTGTGATTCACAGAAAAGGGCTAAATAGTTGATTGGCTTGTGATGCGCAAATAGCTTGCACTTTAATAGTGCTTAACCTCCCATTCAGCTGATGAAAACATGCAGCGTAATCATGAGGAAGGATTACATCAAGATATAGATTGGAATGCAGGTGTGGAAAACATAATTTAAATAAAATAGCCTGCTCCTCTCTCACTGTTCCTTGTGTGCTTGTGATAACATGATTACAATGACATAAAATAAGAAATATTCCACACAATTTTGTTATCAGTAATCAAATAAGCATATTTGTGACATTAACTGTTAACTCATTTTGTACAAAAGGACAGGTTTTCTTTTATTAAAGCACTTAAGGAACTGCAGGATCATGAACATATCATAATCATTGGGTTTTTCCACAAAATTTTCACTCAAACTGTTATGCTGATACTATCATTTGCAATGAAAAATAAACAATTAAATTAGAAAAATGCTAAATTTAAACATTTTCACAAGTGGACTCATACTTCGGAAAATGTCAGCATAGCCATTGACCAGGAAAATAAAATATATCAAAAAGATTGCCAATCCCTATGCTAGAGCGATAGACAGAAATGTCTTGGTTTATTGCCAAAACAGAAAAAGTCATTCTTTAGAGAAACATTGTTAGAGAATAGATGGCAAAGCCATGTATTTGAAAAAAATTACAAATGTGTGTTGAGAGAGAAGGGGAAAGAATGGGGTGGAGATACCTGACAGACAGTGATGATAAAGGCTGGCAATATTAACACAGCCACAGTCATCCAGGTGACATATGCTTTAAGGCCCCATGGCTCAGCAAAGTGGCCCCAGCATTCAAACTCCCCAGGGGCCACCTCTGATCGTGAAAAGATAAAAACCTGCAGGTGGAGAAAAGTGTGCAGATGGAGAAAATAGAATTTCAAGATATTAAAATTGCTTTAAAAATACAGAAAAGACAAGAAAGACTGGTTAACTGTTTACATAAATCATAAACCCATGACCATAAAGTCTGATCCCTTACCCAAACCATAAACCTAACCATGGTTTTAATAGGAAAATCACTTTTTTTTTTTACCACACAAGAAAAAAAAAACAAAAAAACACCAGGGTTCTATCTGTCTGTCTGTTTGTCTGTCAGGGCAGGTCTCAGATCATTTGATCCTCACCTGTGGTAAACTGAGCACCAAGGCCAGGCCCCATGCAACCATGATAGGGGTGTTCCAATGAGAGGGCGCGGTCCCTCGATATGCCTGCAAGGGGCAGCAGATGGCATAATGGCGATCCACAGTCATGGCAACAATCATGTAGGAGGACGCAAACATTCCGACAATTTGCAAATACTTGACTGAGCGACAAAGAGCATCAGGGCCCTGAAACCGCTCGGTAATGTCCCAGGCCAACTGTGGCAGCACCTGGCGGCAAAATAAAGAGATCTGATTATATGTCACCCTCACAATGCATTTTTCTTGCTAGTTTTGCACTATGTCCTAACCAGACAAGATGCAATAAGACTCTTAGCAATTTCTCTGTCCACACTCATGACACAATCACACATAGAAAATCAGAACATGTGTAATGTTTAAAATGCAGATATGATGATAAGAATTTAGGAACTTTGAGATTTCACCTGGCATAAAGCCACAGAATTAGAAACCAAGCAATGATAAAATAAGTTAGTAAGGACAACAACTGATTAAAATGGAATGTATTTTATTTCTTGTTGCTTTATCATGTCACGTCTATTGTGGACCATGGATGGGAGGGTTACTTTTAAAATGTATTCCACTACAGTTTACAGAATATAGGCTATACTGCAAAATACAATTTGTAACATAAAATTTAGGGTGACCATACATCCTATTTTTTCCTGGACATGTCCTCTTTTTCGGACCTTAAAAAAGCATCCAGCCGGGATTTCTAAATTTACGAAAACGTCCGGGATTCGGCTTTAGTTGCATTATGGTGTGCATCTAGTCTAATACTTCATTGTGTATGCGCGCATATTTGCATTGCTTTAACCCCTTTTTGTAAGTCCCGCCTTCTTGCACACCATTTGGTCGATTAAAAGAGGGTTTCATCAACTATTGGCCAAAATCCTGCCTGTCAATCTCTCAGCGAGCACGTGAAGCGCTGTTGTGTTCGGCATCAAACAGATGCTTGACAGTAGCAGCAAATGTCAGCTGAGTGGAAACATGCCCAAACGAAAGTGCAAATTTACAGAAGATTTGCACAACAAATTTCCATGATGTCGTCCAGGTTGAGATCCGTGGGAAGTAGAATTATGACATGTAAAGCTGCACTTATGTTTCAGTTGCTAATAAAGGTGCAAGTGATTTAGAAGCACACATTAGCTCTGCGAAGCTTAAAGGGTCAGCAAAAGGTGAAAGTTCATCAGGTAAATTAACAGACTATATTTGCGATCAGAAATTTTTTTTATCACATTGCTTCATTTTCCATTGCCATTCAAAATAATTGTAGTAGTAAATGAAGGTACACTCATTGCATCACAAATTTATTTTGGTACATGGACATTCAAAAGAATGTTGGAAATTTTTATGTATTTATATATATTTACGTTATGCTAATAGAGTGTCTTTTTCACAGTATTACTGTTTTGAACCCTATTATCTATACTACTTCTTTTTCAAATCGTATGTGGATTCTGTTCAGGGAATGAGGCAGAACATACAATATATTATGCAATCTTGAAAAATAAAGTCAAATGATGCTTTTCGCTGAGCTTGCCTACCTTTTCATGATCTGTCAACTGTTCAAATGCTCCTCGGATTGCACCATTTATAAGTATGTTTTCAAATTGAATAGACCAAATATTCAATGAAACAAATGACAATAAAATGAGAAGTAATCTCTTCAGAAATTGAAATACTTTTAGAATATATCTGTATTGTGATTGCCAACGATTTAGTGGAATACAGTTACTAAAATTCGATATTTTAAATATGTAATCCCATTACATGTATTCTGTTACTCCCCAACCCTGTTTAGGATATGGTGTCACCTGTGATTTGCAAATTTTTCACAATACCGGCATATTCATCTGGTTTGTTCTGTGTGCCTCGTGTTTCCCAGCTGCCGCCTAACTGCCATGTTTAGTGTTGCCACAGCAACGCTGGTCATGCTGCTCATTCTGCTCATCTGTTGATTAGCGGTAGCTGTGTTTCATTCCCCTCCTGCCTATATACACTTCCTAGTGTGTAATGTTTTTTGCTTGATTGTAGTTCGTGTTTGAGTGTCGGCTCGCTCACCTCACTCTCTAACCTCGGCCTGTGTTCTGTTTATTTTTTTTCTTCTCTCTCTGTGTTAGTATGGCTCGGTTGGTTGTCTCCCTGACATCGGAACCCACTCACTTCGTCAGACTGGGGGTGTTTCTCTCTCTAGCCCAGACTGCTCTTCAGCCATCTCCTCTTCCACTGCCCTCACTGCAGTCTCTCTCGGACTTATCATCCTCAGTAATTTATTCTGTGCCGCCGCTATTGTTAACAAAGTATTGTAACTGTTCCTCCACATCTTGGGTCCTTCCTAGTGTTCCAGTGACAATAAAATCAAGCCACCGATGGACCCAGTGGAGGAATCCCACTTCTGTTCGAAGCTCGCGCAACAGGGCGCACTGATGGGGTGTCAACGAGAACAAATCATCTCCACCAACCATGTCCTGGAAGTGATAGCACAGTTGGCTGAGCTTACATGATTCAACAGCTTCGCCCTTCCCCTGATGATGGTCCCTGCCCTGAGACTTCCGCTCCTCCACAGGTGAATGAAGCCCCGGTTAAACACTCCAGTGCCCTACTCTGGTGAGGATGGCCCATGTGTTCATTTTTGTTGCAGTGCTCCATATTCTTCTCTTTGCAACCCTCTTCCTTCCCATCAGATACTGCTAAGATTGCCTGTGATGTCACTCTCCAGGCTCAGTGGGACAGGTTCCTGATTGAGCTGGCGGACAAGATTCTTGATGAAATCTATGCCCTGGAACTTCCGACATGCTACAACCTGGTGGATATGTCCTTTCGAGTCAACAAGTGACTCGACCTCCATTGATGCCGGAGACTTTCCTTCTTCTTGAGTCACCTTCCACTCCTGTTGTGCTGGGAGACCACTTGCCGGTAATTCATAATCCACACATTGATTGTTCATCCAATTCTGTTTTGGCCTGGAGTCCATATTGTTTGTCTAAATGTCTTTATTCTGCTGTTTCCCCTGTCATCAGCTGGTGGATCTATCTGGGGTGCCGGTGGTGCATCATGAGCTGGGACGGTGTTCAGTCGATCCCGTGCCGGTTGCCTACCTC
Source organism: Moxostoma hubbsi (assembly GCA_032164185.1). Classification (NCBI taxonomy): domain Eukaryota; kingdom Metazoa; phylum Chordata; class Actinopteri; order Cypriniformes; family Catostomidae; genus Moxostoma; species Moxostoma hubbsi. Next base: position 67,415,410 of record JAVLUX010000001.1, read on the forward strand.
CTCATCACCCATACCATTGTCCCATCGACTTGTACCGGGCACTTTTATGCCATGGCGCCATCCCTATTCACTTTTGGTTCCTGAGGGGGAGGCCATGGAAAGATCAGTAGTCTCTGGTGGCTGGCCTCATCCATCATTCCTCTACACTGGCGGGCTCGGGGTTCTTCTTTGTGGAGAAGAAAGATGGGTCGCATAGACCCTGCATAGATTATCGGGGCTGAATGACGTCATGGTAAAGAATCGCTATCCTTAGCTGCTGATGTCCTCAGCTTTCGACCTCTCTGGAAGGGGGCAACTACCTTTACAAAGTTGGATTTGTTTGTCCAGGATCTTGGGCTTTGCTTGTCCAGGATCTTGAAGGGACACTGTACTGTGTGGCCTCGCAAAATCCTTCGTCTTGGAGTTCTCAGTTAGTCTGGGTCGAGTATGCCCACAAATTGTTGCCACTGTCATCTACGGGGTTATCGCCATTCCAGTGCTGCCTGGTATATCAACTGCCACTGTTCTAAGTGCAGGAACTTGATCCCACTGTCCCCTTTGCCCACACCTTCATTCAACGGAGCCGATGTACATGGTGGTAGGCAAGATAAGCCATCCAAAAGACTGACACCGATCTAAACCCCCAGTTTATGTTTGTGGGCAGAGGGTATGGTTGTCCACAAAAGACATTCCAACTCTTCTCTCATAAACTGAGACCTAAGTTCATTGGTGACTTCTCCATCACTTAGTCTTCCTTAGTCCGGTGATGGTTCACCTCAAGGTTCCCACTTACTTAAAACATGTTCACTCCATGTTTCTAAGATTAAGCCTGATTTTCATGCTGACTTACATCCCGCTGCTCCCAACCCACCTCCTCCCCGCCTCATCGATTTGGCTCCGGTGGAGGGGCAGAGGCTATCAATATTTGGTAGACTGGAGGAGCTATGGACCTGAGGAGAGATGCTGGATCCCAGCGCGGGACGTTCTGGATGGAACCCTAATAGATGAGTTCCATCGACTGGGGGCACCAGGAGGCACCCTTGAGGGGGAGAGAGAGTACTGTCATGATACCAGCATATTCATCTGGTTTGCTCTGTGTGTCTGTGTTTTCTTTCCCTCATGTTTCCCAGCTGCCACCTATCTGCCATGATTAGTGTTGCCACTGTTTATTGTTTTTCTTCTCTTTGTGTGTACACACCAATACTGTGATTTCAACTATAGTCACACTGTATGTTTCTATGCAGGTCAGAAATCTCTTAACCGGCCCACTCATTTTGCCGCACTTATTTTTGTAATTTCCTAAACAGGCAGTTACCTGAAAGAAGGCCACTACTAGGTCAGCCACACACAGATTGACCATGAAGAGGTGCATAGGTGCGTGATGTTTCTTCCTATGCAGCAGTACCCACAGCACGAAGATGTTACCCAGAGTTGTGAGGGCAAATACCAACCCTAGCACCCCGATCTCTGCCTGGGCCAAGGTCTGGTCTCGTACTCGTGGAGGGACTACGGGCTGCATTGTGGATATTGTGGTGGAGAATGTGATATTCTCTGATGGAACCAGCCAGAGAAAAGCCCCTGGCCCCCCATAACTGCTGCTGAGATTGAAGAGGGAACTGGACAAGTGTGATGCCCCTTTCATACCCAGAACAGAACGATTGGGATGACTAAAATTTTCTTCCCAAGAGGCCATCATCTTGCCGATGACCTAGAAAGAGAAGGATAGACAGAGAGGCAGTAAGCAACACTGATCACTCACTAACTTTGATATATAAATTGGTGTAAGAAAGTCATAAATAATTTGAAATTTGTTGCTTGTTTTTGTAGCTCTCAAAAGTGCCTCAGTAAACAAATTAATGTCTACAATATCATCACAAATTAAGTTGCAGTCTCAGCTTCTCTTTTTGGAGATATTATGCAGAAAGGCTCTTAAACCAGCCGATTTAATCCTTGTGTTTTCAGCCAAAACATAAAGCAATTAACTACAAATGTACTCTATAGACTGTTGTAGGGTAGCTTTGAGGTTTGTGAGAAAGAGGAGAGCAAAATAGTAGAAAGAGAGAGCCCAAATTTATTGACTTGATTTGAAGACTGCTTTGAAAAGTGCCTTTGGATCTTTGTATGTCTATCATTTTGTGACTTTTTTATGTATTTACTTAAAAGACAACTCTATCCTAATATTCTCTATAACTCTCTCTCACTCACCAACTTCACAATGTATCCTTCCTCTAATCTTTCCAATCATCTTTGTATTCCCAACATCCCAAACATCTGTTGCCCCTCTAAGATATCACTTTCTCCCAGTAAAACATTTAGAAATCACTTATAAATTTCCAGTCTCTTTGTATCGGCAGCCATCCTTCCTATAAAGATACCACATGGATTATTATCTCCATATGCTACAACAGATTTAAGTGTTATGAAAGCAAATTTATTCAATAAATATCTGATGGGGGAAATACGTCGAATACATTCAGGATTTTTCTGAGGAGCCGGAAATGGTCTGGCCACTGCAGTGGCTCGGCTCAGCGACGTGGCTGGGAAGACATGACGTCTCGTTCCCTCCATCAGGGAACAGAGGTTACATATGTAAATGAGACATTCCCGGTCTGTCACTCACTTCGCCGTCGTGTCGAAGAAGCGACACTAGGGGTGCACTTCAAATCACGCCATGCGCTGAGCCGTGTACGTGTACTGCTGACACAGGAGCGGGCAGGTATTTCACATGCACAAGTGACCAACTGTGTCAGACTGCGCGTACCCTTCCCCAATGCCCCAAAAAGTCGTCGGAATCCTTCTGGTTACCCTAGAGGGGAACAAGGCTACGCTTGCCAACCTGGGAACGGGCCAAGACTGGTTGGGCCTCTTTTCTCTCTATGTTTCTCGGCATAGAGCAAGAACAGCCGGGGCCCTTACACACATCGAGGGAAGGGGGTCTTACTCAGTTTCCTATTCTTTCAGGGGGAAAAGATTCTGCGGAGGCCATACCTGCCCAAAAGGGGAGGTAAAGGTGGCGAATACATCACATGGGTTTTTCAGGCAACATGTGGAACGTGGTGCAGTGGTAGATCCCACCTCCAGGAGGGGGGAGTTGCTACAGCATAGCGACTGGAGGGCAGCGAAAACTGCCTAAGGGAGATGCAGGTCAGCTCATAAGGTGACCTTACCGTGGAAATACACACAGGAGGAGTCTGCGTAGGAGGCCTGATCTGTGGAGCACTTTTCCCAGTGCAGGGTAGATTTGAGATACCCGCAGTGGATTGGGTCGGCGAATTCCTCCGCTGAATTGCAGACCCACAAGGCTAGAGAGGATCAACCATGGACCCAGGTGGGTGGGATCTCCTGGGAGAGAAAGTGCACAGTTTTACCTCGGCCGAGGGAAAGGGTGCCAGGTGCAAGCGATTCACCCAGCCAGATCGTCAGCGTGTTACCGAGTTCTACCGGCTCGGACCTGAGAAAACACGTGACGATACTGACTCAACCCTGAGATTGTAAAATCTCGCAAAGGTATTAGTTGTTGCCCAATCCGCTGCTCTACATATGTCTGCTAGGGAGGTGCCTCTGGCCAGTGCCCAAGAGGACGCAATACTCCTTGTTGAGTGCGCTCGGACCCGCAGGGGGGGGGGGGCACAGCCTGGGTGCGATAGGCCAATGAAATGGCATCCAACACCCAGTGGGAGAGCCTCTGTTTGGAGACAGTGTTCCCTTTCTGCTGTCCCCCAAAGCAGACAAAGAGCTGCTCAGAGCACCTAAAGCTCTGTGTGCGGTCCAAATAGGTACGCAAAGCACGTACCGGACACAACAATGATGGGGCTGGGTCTGCCTCCTCCCGGGGCAGCGTTTGCAGGTTCACTACCTGGTCTCTAAGGGGCGTGGTAGGAACCTTGGGCACGTAGCCCGGTCATGGTCTTAGGATCACATATGTGTCTGCCGGACCGAACTCCAGGCAGGTGTCCCTAACAGAGAACGCTTGCAGGTCCCCGACCCTCTTGATGGAAGCGACCGTGAAGGGGTCTCTGGAGGCCCATGAGGATCTAATGAGAGATCCCAGGAGGGGAACAGGCTTGGCCGAGAGGGAGCCTCCTTTATCGGGCATACCAGAGTGGGCAGTGGGAGGTCTCTTGGGAGGCAGACAGGTCTACCTGGGCCTTGCCGAACCGTTCCCAAATCAGCTGGACCGACTGGGGGTGAAGCCTCCACTCTCCACAGGGCAAGCGTTGTCGTGACAGCGCATCCACTACCACATTGAGGTTGCCGGGGATGTGAGTGGCGTGCAGCGACTTGATTCACTGCTGGCTCCAAAGGAGGAGACGATGGGCGAGTCGTGACATGTGGTGGGAGTCTAACTCCATGCCGAGAAAAGAGATGCTCTGGACTTGGGTGAGCTTGCTCTTTTCACAGTTGACCTGAAGCCCTAAACGGCTGAGGTGCTTGAGCACTTGGTCTCTGTGAGCGCATAGTAACTCTCGTGAGTGGGCCAGAATGAGCCAGTCGTCGAGGTATGCCGGCTTCTCATAGCAGGGCAAGGGCTGCCTCTTGACTTTTGTAAAGACGTGAGGGGACAGAGACATGCCGAAGGGGAGGACTTTGTACGGATACGCCTGGCCGTCGAACGCGAACCGTACGAAGGGTCAGTGTCGAGACAGAATTGAGACGTGGAAGTACGCGTCCTTCAGGTCTACCGATGCAATCCAATCTTGATGCCGAACGCAGGTTAGAATGTGTTTCTGTCTGAGCATTTTGAATGGGGGTTTGTGCAATGCTTGGTTGAAAACTCGCCAGTCCAAGATCGGTCGTAAGATGCCGCCTTTCTTGGGTACGATGAAGTAAGTGCTGTAGAGACCCTTCTTCATCTCGGTTTGAGGGACAGGCTCTATCGCGTCTTTGAGTAAGTGAGTACCGATTTCTGCACGCTGGGATTTAGCATGTTCGCCATGTACTGTGGAGAAGCGGACGCCCGTGAAGGGGGGGGCGGAGGCCTGGCAAACTGAATTGCTTAACCGAGTTGGATGGTCCGGGCCAGCCAGCGAGACGGGTTGGGAAGTGAGAGCCATGCGTCCAAACTCCCTGCTAGAGACACCAAGGGGACGATTATTTTTGACGTACCCAGCAGTGTGGAGCAGCGGTGCGGAGCAGGTAAAGCGGCATCAAGAAAAGACTCGTCCCGAGGCTCAAGTGCTGAGAAAAGACTCAAAGCACTTACCTTGCTCCGCACACCCGGCAGGGGGCAGGTTAGCAACTGAGGAGGTGGTCCAACGTAGGCGTCCTCTAGACTCATCGGAACCGGCCGGCCGGGGAACAGTCGTGGGGCTGAAGGCAGGTGGTCCACGTCCAGCATGCTGGGACTGTTGAAATCTGGCGGCAGAGTGCCGTGAGAATGGCATTTGCAGGCCAGGTGACCCAGAGACAATGGAAATAGCTCTGTTACTGAGAATGCGTAAATAAATTCAACAAAAAAAAATTCTCCTCCTGACCCTCCACCAGGGGACAGAGTGGTCTCACCATCTCCGGAGCTAACGTCTTGGTCCCTGGGTCGAGCGCCTGGGAGCCTTATGGGTGTGCTCGATGCTGGGGCTGAGAGCTGGGCCCGGGTTGAGGTGGAGCAGGGTGTTTCATAGCCGCAGGAGGAACCGCAGTGCGCCGTAGATCCAAAAGTAGAGAGCGTCAGAGGAACAGGAACGGGTGTGTGACTCGCAGCTCGCTGCAGTACAACCATCGGCTCCGAAGAAAATTTCTGAATGTATTCGACGTATTTCCCCGCTTTTATACCCGTATGTCCGGGGCAGGGTATGCAAATACTGTCTGCCAACTTCTCATTGGCCTTTTTTCATAGACCAGAGGCATATTCGGCGCTCAAGAGAGACCCCTAGTGTTGCTTCTTCGACACAACGTCGAAGTGAGCGACAGACGGGGAACACACTGTCATTTTTGTACAAGTGCATGCTTTTATCACTATTCATATTTTTTCTGTCTATTTTATCGAATATACTAATAAACTTTGTACTTTCAATGTAATGTTTCATTTTGGACTTTTAATTTAATATTCCATCATCAATGCCTACTGGTTTTAAGGAATTGTAAAATCAAATGACACTAAAAGAGTACGAATGCAAAAGCATTCAAAACACAGAATATAGGTTTATTACAACACTGTTGTTTTTTACAAAACACTCCACCACTCTAAATATGGAGGAAATGTATTGAGAGTGTCTGTAACCCATTCCATCTTACAAAGATGTATGAAATGTCTAGTCTTTGTTAAATTCTAGGAATGTTTAGTCTATTTTATATTACGTATATATTTATATATTTTTTATATTTAAGTACTTTCACCTGTCACAGCTAAAATATGCAGTTAAGCCATTTGTAGGTAGATTTCCCTGCAAGTGTAAACACTGTAGCGTTATCAGAACATTGCTCTAATTGTTTGGGCATCCTGACCAGCCTGACCCAACAACACTGGCTTAACTAATAGTATGAGTTTGGGGTAAGGCTATCTGTTTGTCAGACCAATAGCAAAAGGGGGAGTGTTAAGGAAAGCTTAGAAAGTCTTCTTCTTTTTTTTACTTTGACAAATGAATTTCTGTGACTTTTCCAGTCATTTGTGATTATAAGGGTCATTAATTAAGATTTTTTTTTAAATTGCACTCAGACAGAAAAATTTATGAATATTTCCATGGACCTTGGGAAACCTGTATTTAAATAATCTCTTGATACATGTTCAAACCTGAGACCTGTTTTATTTAATTCACTTTCATTCATGTCAAGCACTCTTACTGTCCAGCTTGTCATATGTCCCCACTGCTTTCCATTACCTACTTTGATACCTCCTGAGAAATCACAGAAAGATGCAAACATGAATATTGCTGGCTATTCATCAGGAAGCTGAAAGCAGATCTGTGATGCTGGGCATATGTGCCCATTTTATTATTTTAAATTTTTTGTGTGACAGGGAGTGATAAATTTATGACACATCTGCCTGTAGGAAAGAAAAATCACAACTGAGATCTCTTTAATATACCAACTGTTTTAGCAAGCCAACAATTAGTTTAAATTGAAAGCAAATGGGGACTTTTGTTTAAATCTCATTCTTCTTAGATTTTTCACCCAGAGTAATCTAACATGTGTCTACTTTGGATCTTCGGAAAAGATCTCTGTGTCTCATGCTGTGCTCAAATTTGCTAGGATACCGAAGTCTGCAATCAAAAGTCCACTTCAATTTCAATATAAACATAACATTTTGAAAGTGCACTTCAATTTCAATATAAACATAACATTTTGAAAGTGTCTTAGCAATGCTATCCATATGAATAGTATAACCATATTACAGTTGTCAAAATTTGTCTCATTTGTTTCTAGTTTCATTTCTACTAAGGAATTTTTGGATAAACATGGGAGACAAATTTCATAATTAAAGGTGAAGTTAATATTTTCTGCACCATTAGCTGTATGAAGTGGAAATGCAAAAATAATGACTGTTTTCAAACAGGTTTCCCTGTTGTTACCTGTTTCTTTCATTGTTTGGACAAACTCACAACATTAGTTGAGCCAGACCACTCAGACAAACAGAACAAAGATCTTTTAGTGCCACAGAGCCACAATGATTTATTCAAATCACAAAGGCTGTGATCTAATTAAATAGATAGTCTGCACGCACCACTTGCTGTGCTTATCCTGTTTGTGTGCAGCTCTTTTCTCTGTGGTGTTACACATACTCAAAGCAAGAGCTAGGCTAATGAGCTGAGTACGTTCAATTTACAGTGCTTTATATTCACTATTTGCACATTTGTGTATTCCAAATATGCTTGGCCACGAAAAGTTACTATTTAAATCTAAATTAACCTCATTATACAGGCGCTGCATCCAAAGATCCATACTTCCCTACTATATAGTGAGCCAAAATGAGTATACAAATGGAGTAGTATGCCTATGTCTGAATCCACAGTACTTCACTATCGCATAATCCTTGATGAAAATGCTGGATATAAAAGAACAGAGGAGAACTGCGAGTCAGCAGCTCTTTTCAGCTGTAGGTGACACACACACGCACACGCACACACACACACACACACACACAAACACACACACACATATATATATATATAAAGTGCCATACCACTGATTAGCTTGTTGAGCAATACCTGTCCTCCTCTAATTCACTGTCTTCTTAAGCCTGTTGTGTTCTCAGTATCTTTGCTAGATCGTTGTTTGATGTTGAGTAACTAACCTCACTCTCTCTGCTTAGTTGGTCCTGTCTCATGTATCTCTTGGTTGCCCACGCTTTGGATGTGTGTTTGCGTTGCAGTTGCACAAACCTAAGCCTAACCCTACCCCACCCTACCATGCCCTACCTTACCTACCCTAACCTACACTACACTACCCCACCTACCCTATCCATAACCCCATGCCCTATCGAGGCTAGGGGGGAAACAGGTTCCAACGGGGAACACAATTCGATACAACTCCGGAATCTTCGACATTTTATAGCCTAGTGACTGTTCTTATTGGTTAATATATCATTTGAACGTTTCCTCAGTTCTTGGGTCTGTTTGTACTCAATATCGCTCATTACATTTAAAGGCCATTGTGAACTCTTCCTTCAATGTACCACCAAAATAAAAGCTTCCATCAAAATAAAGGCCTGTATAGCAACGCCACATGCAGGGTAAGAAAACATGACATAAATATGGTACTGTTTTATGATAATAATAGTTGTGATATTTTTCAAAAAATATATTTCCAAAATAATTTCTTTCCATAATAACTTATTATTGGGTTCCAAAAAATAATGACGAGGCAGAGACCCTCAGTTGTGCTCTGCTTAGAGGTAAAGGGGGCAGATAGAAAAAGTAGGAGAGTTGAGTGGAGAATGCAAGAATCTTCTGTGGAAAGCAGCAGTGTCCTCATCTCTCTCTCTCTCTCTGCTGTTCACAGTATCTGACTTTCACCTAAACCTCATCCTTTCATCAGAGAGACTGTCAGTTTAATACATCAGTGCACCTAGCTGAAAAAAACAGCTAACACCAGCCAGAATACCCATGCTCATCCAGGCTGGTTTATGTTAGTCAGAATGTGTTTTTTACTGGTCTATCTGGTGGACCAGCACATTCATGAAAGGAAGTCTTTCTGGTTGAAAATGCTAGTGGGGACACCACCAAACACAACAAATGCTGGAGACCAGTTATGATGGTAAATATTTATATTAAATGTAAATATTTATATTTACACAATGGATATGAATGAAGGCTTAAATACTGTAAAGCAACATAGTATACAAAATTACTATGTCTGTAAGTACTACTTGTAATATACAGTACTACTTTTTTCAGTGCCCTCTATTATTATCCCTCCACCAGGCACAGAGTATTTGCTGATGTGGATGTGAATGTGATGAAGTGCTGATATGGGATTTATCTATGTACGTCATTACATCAGATGAGCAAAAAGCATACATCTGAGCATTGTGTGTACTCATGTCTATAGTGGAATCAGTGTGTGTGTGTGTGTGTGTGTGTGTGTGTCTGGTGAGCTAAGTGAAGAAGACATGAATTGAAAGTAATCCCTAACTTAAAAACACCTCCCAGGAATGCACAGCAGAAGGGAGAAGCAACTGTACACTGTAAAAAATGTCACAGTAAAAGACTGTAAAAATGCTACAGAAATAAAATGTTATTAACGAATATTAACTGTAAAATATATAGTAATTTTATATATATATATATATATATATATATATATATATATATATATATATATATATATATGTTAAAAGACAATACAGTTGTAAAAATTAATTTTTTTAGATGTAAAAAGTAAGATTTTCCTGTATAATTATTGGTCAAATTTTACAATATAATTAACGAGAGAGTACATGTACTTTTTACAGTAAATTATTGTTAAAATTATAGTAGAAAGCTGTAATCGGGCATTCCCAGAATTCCCTGTGTGACCCATTATATTTCATTATATTTTATGGGAATCGTTATGTTTCATCTCATTTTTAATATCTGTTACGTACACTGGGGTGTTTTGTGTTACATCTGATTTAGTTTAGTTAATGTTTATTGCATTATTTAAATCTCATATGTGTTACCCTGATGATGTTTTAGGGTTTGTGTGAGTGACACTGAGCACTGTCTCTACATGTTCATTGGTATTTGTTCGTTGGTAAATGACACTAAAAGAGTACGAATGCAAAAGCATTCAAAACACAGAATATAGGTTTATTACAACACTGTTGGTTTTTACAAAACACTCCACCACTCTAAATATGGAGGAAATGTATTGAGAGTGTCTGTAACCCATTCCATCTTACAAAGATGTATGAAATGTCTAGTCTTTGTTAAATTCTAGGAATGTTTAGTCTATTTTATATTACGTATATATTTATATATTTTTTATATTTAAGTACTTTCACCTGTCACAGCTAAAATATGCAGTTAAGCCATTTGTAGGTAGATTTCCCTGCAAGTGTAAACACTGTAGCGTTATCAGAACAAATTTTTTAGATGTAAAAAGTAAGATTTTCCTGTATAATTATTGGTCAAATTTTACAATATAATTAACGAGAGAGTACATGTACTTTTTACAGTAAAGTATTGTTAAAATTATAGTAGAAAGCTGTAATCGGGCATTCCCAGAATTCCCTGTGTGACCCATTATATTTCATTATATTTTATGCGAATCGTTATGTTTCATCTCATTTTTAATATCTGTTACGTACACTGGGGTGTTTTGTGTTACATCTGATTTAGTTTAGTTAATGTTTATTGCATTATTTAAATCTCATATGTGTTACCCTGATGATGTTTTAGGGTTTGTGTGAGTGACACTGAGCACTGTCTCTACATGTTCATTGGTATTTGCTCCTGGAAGAGACACTGTTGTTAAACTTCATGTCATCATGTGGACTTCTGTAGTAACTACAGTGATTAACAAATACATTATAAAGTTAAAAGCAGATTTTTACAGTTTCAGAAGGCTAATATCAAGTTTATGATTTTTTTTACTGTAAATTTAACAGAATTTTTCTTGTAATTCATGTAAGTTACAACCATTTTAAACTGTAAATTTGTCAGTTTGTTTTGTAAAGGTGTTTACATTTTTACTGTATTTTTACATAATTATTCTGGCAACCACATCAAGCAGTTTTTTTTTTGTAAAAATAACAGGATTTTTTTATTTTTTTTTATTTATTTTTTTTACAGTGTATAGTGTACCAACCTTATCTGGAATTTTGTATGGAGGAAAACCAGCACTTAACAATAGTGGCTTACTTGTGTTTCTCATAACAAAAGTAACTGTCTGCTAGTCCAAGAGTGGGGTCCATTGGAAATAATCAAAGTTTTAAGAGTTTTCATAGTGTAGAATAAAGAAGAAATATTTAAAATTCTGCATTATATTTAGGTTACTAATCATCCATCCAGTCCATTGAACCAAAGGTCAGATTTCCTTTCTTACAGTATTTAATATTTGCACTCCATATGTTAATTCCACTATATATCCATATACAAGATAACAAATGATTTGCTTTTGCATTTATTCCAACTTCAGTGCATGTTGAATTTCATGTACATATTACAGTTCAACTTCTCTCTAATTTTTATTGAAAAATGTTATATTAAATTTTTTCTCAGACTTGGACTGCACTGTATACCGTAGCTAAAAAAAACAATTTAAGATGTCCTGGCTGTTTATAAGATAAAAAAAAATAACACTTGCATGAATCGGCTATAGCCAAGCATTCAATCCCACTCCTTCCTTATTATGTGTCTGTGTCTTTGTCAGTCAAAGGAAAACAGCCACACCATGGGAAGGCTGACTAAGTGATCCACCTATTTTCATTTGTTAGCTCTTTTGTTTATCGAGCCCACTTCCATACTCTTTTTGTCCTTTAATGTTCAACCTCTGCTCTGTGCTCAGGTCAGTAACTCCAGAGCCCCTTCCCCGATGCTGCTCCCCAAGTACACACCCACATTCCTCAAACTAATAGACACATGGAATAGTAAAGTAGTATAGTAGTGACAGATGCTTCTTGCTGTTAGCAGACATTTAATGGTTTTCAGGTATAAATGTATATATGCTGTACAAATGTGTGTGTGACTGAGTGAGGACAGTTCTTGGAAAATGGTTAACATACTGTACATGCGTCTGAATGCTTCACATATATTATAGCTTACTCATTAAATCGGCACACATATTCCAATTTAAACAGACACAGTATGACACTTTAAATTCACATTTAATTTTTTTTTCTACCCTTAAAAGTGAACAAAGTAATTATTGTGCAATTTTGTTTAAACTTAAATTTAGAGGATAAAAAAATCTACTGGGATGGCAGTACATGCAAGTTCTGATTTTTTATTTTTTTTTTTCTCAGTAAACTGATCCATAATGCTTTGTAAGGGTTCAACAAAAGCAGGTCACCCATGTTGATTTAAGATGCAGGAGATTCCAGTTTTGCAGAATTAAAAGGTCCTGTTGCATATAGCCAAGCTATCTTCTTTATATATACAGGAGATATATACAAATTTATATATACAATCTCTACAGGAGATTTGAATGAACGCAATGAAATCTTTTTTTATAATTGATTGAACGTTCGTTAAAGGAATATTTCACCCAAAAATTGCAATTCTCTCACCAGTTACTCACCCTCATGCCATCCCAGATGTGTATGACTTTCTTTCTACTGCTAAACTCAAGTGAAGGTTTTTTTTAAGAATTTCTCAGCTCTTTTGTTCCATATAATGCAAGTGAATCGGTGCTAAAATTTTGAAGCTCCAAAAATCACATAAATCAGCATAAAAGTAATTTAGACACCATAAGACTCCAGTGGTTAAATCAATGTATTCAGAAGTGAAATGACAGGTGTGGGTGAGAAACAGATCACTTTCACATTCTTCTTCTTGTGTTTTTGGTGATTGACGTTTTTATGCATAAAGCCCCCTACTGGTTAGGGAGATGAATTTCTAGCAAAATAATAATAATAATAATAATAATAATAATAATAATATTGATCTGTTTCTCACCCACACCTATAATATAACTTCTGAAGACATAGATTAAAAAACTGGAGTTTTATGGATTACTTGTATGATGCCTTTATGTGCTTATAGGGGCATCAAATTGTTGGCACCACTAATTCACTTGCACTGTGTGGACCTACAGAGCAGAAATATTCTATAAAATCTTAATTTGTGTTCTGCAGAAGAATGTCATACACGTCTGAGATGACATGAGAGTGAGTAAATCATAAGAGAATTTTCTTTTTTGGGAGAACTGTCTCTTTAATCACATACCATCACATAACCCAGCCAAAGTTCAAAGACATGCCATCCAATCAGAAGCCAATCGATCATGATTCATGAATGTGGTTGTCAAGGGTAATCACAATGACAAAATGTTTTGTGACTGTTGATGGGTAAAGCTTTCGTTGAAGGATTATGATTAAATAAGAGAAAAAGGAAATCGCAATTAGCGCCGCTCTGACACACACGAGGCGCTAATGTGTGGATGTTCAGCGACTTTTCAGCTGACCCCAGTCATTAAACTCATCTATTGTGCATGTGTGTATACATAAAAATGCGATGAAGCGGAGTATTTTTATAAACACTCTATAGATCGCTTTGTTTTCAACAAGTTAAATATTGTGCAGACCTGTGAGAAAACCTAATTTAAAACGTATTTCCTTACGTTATTTAGGTTAATTTTCTAAGTTTTAGGGTTCATCTCGATCAGTTCAGAATATGCTTTATGTGTGATTTCCTGTTAATAATTTTAATAAAACAATAAATAAATATTCAGGTAAAACTGTCAACCCCCACAAATGTAAGCGTTTAATATTTAAAAGTAATAGCCTAATAATACATTCAGAATCTAATCGCAGAAAACAACTGTATTCTATTATAATTAAACAATGTTTGTTAAACTTTATATTGCATAAGACTTAGCCTACAGTATTTATTTGACAGTAAATGTTTCGTATCGTAATAATACCCGAAGAGCGCAGGTGATTTGCGTGACATTTATGTTGCGTACCAGAATAGAAACAAAATAGAAGCAGTGCGTATTTGATCTATGATTGATAATAAGCACTTACCGTCAGTGTCGTCCGTCTTTTCACCTGAAGTATTTTATTTTGCGATATAATCCACGGTTTCCTTCGAGAACTAACACAAATATTGCTCTGTCCATGCTACTGTATGTCCACGCCTTCTATCTTGACACTGAATCTGTTTTTTTTAATCCACCACTGTAACTTTGTTTGAGAATTATGTCAAATATATTGGAGTGTTTCCAAACCATTCTAATTTAACTGAATTGAAGTGCCAGTTAAAATGTGATCTCTTTTTACCTATAAAGTTAATTTTCCATTCAGTTTAGAGACAAGAAGAAGAACTGCCAAAAAACGTTCACAAATATATATGCCAGTCTCATCCTCCCTGTCTGTTTTTTCTCAATATACTCTTGCCAGCTCACTAAACATTATTTATTCGTGTTCCTCCCTCTATACCCCCTCCTTCCCCAGAAACTCCTCCCCTGTAGTCTTCATCAGCCTTGATCCCAGCTACAAAACCTTGATCCAGAAGTTGTCACCAACATAAAGATCTAATAGTCAAATACACTGAAATAAATGTTAACCTAAAAATAGAAGTACTTAATGTGGTAACATCTAAATTAGCTATAATTTCTTAAGTCAGAAATATTATTCAACATCACTTAATCAACCTGAGTGCATTAGCTGGGATGGATTATGACTTGCAAAGACCCTGGGGCAATTATCTCCAAGGGCCCCCATCCACCCAAAAGTTGTTTGGGGTGTTCGCTGTTCATGCTTAAAAGGGGTTTCAAGCGGGGGATAACCAAACTAGATCGTTCAACCTTAAAGCCCAGGGCCCCCTGGGCAGTCAAGGGCCCCTGGGCACTGGGCCCATTGGCCCAGTCAGTAATTCGTCCCTGTACATTAGGCTACACCAACAGCGTAGAACATTTCAGCTTCTTTATGTAGTCCAGTTTCAGATAACATTCCTTAATCAACTAGTGTGAGAAATCCTTTTCTGTACACTTTTTATGAATTCAGTCATGGAAAGATAATACGTAATTATGCAAGTAGGTATTTCTTACCAATAAATGCCCTAGTCAGTCAACAGAAATTAATTTATCTTGAAATAGATACCTTGTCCTCAGCATGTTAGATAAAAATAAAATGCAAATCTGGTAATTTTGCATTTGTGACTGACTTAAAAATTCAAGAAGCATTCCATTTCCATTTGCAACACATAACTTGAGGGCTTGCTCATGTAGATAAGTTTGGACCTTTGGATCTGTTTCTGAAGTAATCACATGCAAAACACTGAAGATGTCTTATAGACATGAATCTCATTGTAATCCCAAATATTTGGTGCATCCTATTTCTCTGAATTGTACAAACTGGGGATGGGATGGGGGTAAACTCAATTCCAGCATCGCAGGAGTAAAATATAACTATGAAACCCAACACTGCATCTTCATAATATACATTATGTGTGTGCAAACAGCACAGAACAAGAAATCCCATGTTTGTATTTTCACAGAAGGAGGATGAAATTAAACCAGACAGATTCATTATACAATGAATTAATCACATTAAGGGAATGATTAAAACATGAATGATATTACACACTTACACTGAACACATAAATATGACAATGTTCAGCCTGTGAACATGTTTGAAACACCTGCTCCCCTGAAATGAATTAAATGTAAGTTTAAGCAAATGACCATGTCTATTTTCTCTGTAATTTAAACAAGCTTGGAACTCCATTCTCAGCAGTCTTTGTGCTTGTGTCAGCCAAAAATGTATAGAATTGTGATAAATCCCCTCCCCTCCCCCGCACTCACACATTTCATCACATTTCCATTTATGATAAAACAAAGGATAGAGATTTTATAGATGGACAAAAAGTGATAGGGAAGAAGTAAGAGTGTTTAAAATTAATTAATGGAAAAGCTCAGCAAAGCTGATTCAAGGTTTTTAGGTGATCCTCTGTGCAATTATTTTGCTGCCACATCGAAACATGTTATTAAAGTGATATAAACGTGTCAAATTAAGAATTCCCAAGAAACATGCCAGAATGAACTTGGTGACATCCATGTTTCTGATAATTAAGCACATGAACGTGACACACTTGTGATTACAAGTTAAGAGGTGGAAAGTAGGTTAATTCTGATATATGTGAAGACAGCATTATTCTTGGAATAATTTTAAATTAAAAATTTCCAACTTCCTACAAGAAAAAGTGCAATAGAATGGCACTTAAAATCAGACTTACAACTTGGAAATCTACAACTCCGATTTGGCAGAGATCCAATGGCATGATGTCACGCAAATGATTCGGCACACAGGGATTGACATAGTTAAAAATAAACATTCACTTTAATTAAATAATTTTAGGGCTGTTGATTTAACATGTTAATTTAGTGCAATTAATTATATAAAAAAATAACATGTTGAAAAAATGTATGCAATTAATTATGCCTCTTGAGCTGTATGTCAATTTTATAAAAAATGTTTGTATTTTTGTACCATCAAAGCAATTCAAGCTTCAAGTACATATAACTTTGTGTTTTTACAAGCTGTGTCAGCAGGGGACAGTCAGTGTGCCTCAACATACCTCACAAACAGCGCAGCTGCAGAATGAGAGCCAGGATGCATTCTTCACAGCTAAAAAAGAAAAACAGGATGCAGAAATCTATAGCTTTTCAAATTTCTTTTAACATGACACAGCATCCTTAAAAAGTGCGTTTATGATGCTGAAAACAAGTGAGATGCCCCAAAAGCGTCTGTCTGATGCATATGTACTACATAGATATAATTAAATTAATAATTATTATTGTTTATTATTGTAAATTATAATTACGTTTATTTTATAATATATATATCATTTTGTATTTTTTACATTGAATTATCTTTATTCATATTTGTTTAATATAACTATATAAATAAACAATTGAATTGATAAAAAATTTGAATCAACTGGCAGCCCTAAATAATATTCATCAATGAGTCAAAGTTCCTACATAACATGATAATGAACTTGTTGGTATCTTTAATTATAAGCATTTAATCACATGCTGTCTTTTAATTATCAAACACTTCTAGAAGAAATGCCAGCATTGCATAGCTTCGTTTATCCTCTGCAAATTTGTATTATGAGATGTCTCCTTTAACAATTAATCACTTGCTAAACTAACACGAACGTTGAAGATTTGTTTCTTTAAACGTTATCTTCCGAGCCTCTGGAAATGTAGATTTGTGATTGGAGATATCCATTTGGAATATCCCGACTTGGGATTCAGCTCAGTGGTGTGGGATTTTGGACCAGTGAGATTTCATTGTGGATGGAGCTACACATTAGAAATAGTAACAAACAAAATGGCTGTCGCTCCTTGGTTGTTGTGGTAACAGCTGGTTAGGACAAAAACTCAAGAATGTTTTTAACTTTTTAGCTTTGTCACATGGCGCCTCATTAGTGTATGGTGTTTTACAGATTATTCATAAGTAAAACATTTTATGGTCTGAAGGTAATTATAATCTATTTTGCAGATATTCTTAAGAGGTACATTTCCATTTTTGTTTCATATTGGCCTGCAAACTGGTATCCTATCCACCTTCTCTCTGCAGTTTCACCATGTGATCATAATTACAAGAGAGTATGGTCAGAGGTTAGACTGATGTATAACAGTTCCTCTTGATGACTTGGCTCACAGACTGTTGCTCTCTGCAAAGAATAAGACAGTACATATTTTGACACTTTGAGTGGGGTATTCACTATTATTACCATTTGGTGCACACATGGAGTATGTACGAATTAGTTGATGCTCCAAAGTAGAAATATTGTGCTGGTAGTTTTAAAACTCCTTCATGAGGGGTCCTTGTCTGTACTGGGAATGGTCTGGGAACAAACATCAAAAACTATTTTTGTTATAGAATTTACCCCAAACTCCCTTTTGTCCTTGTAGACACTTTGCAGGAGACAGCCTTTGGCTCTGCCCAGAAGTTTCAGATTCCCATCCTGTTGAACAACGTTGTGCTATTAATATGCAAGATGAATTTTACAAAGGGGACTGCAGTAAAAATAAGTTGCGAGATAAAGTGTTCTTTTGTGGGTCGTGGTTTAGGGACTGTTTGCCAAGGTGATCAAATGAGCCTGATATGTTCCAGATCTTCAGGGTCTAATAGGAGAACCCGCAGAGCTCAAATGCAGCATGACTCAGGCGGCCAGACAAAACAAGATGAGCTGAGGTGAAAGAAAGGTGTGGAACACTAGAAAACCTCTTCTTGTTTTCCTTACCCATCTCCTCTTTCTCTCCCTTGCACTCTTTGTCCCTCAGTGTTTTCCATAAAACAATGCCTTTCAGCAGT
Source organism: Moxostoma hubbsi (assembly GCA_032164185.1). Classification (NCBI taxonomy): domain Eukaryota; kingdom Metazoa; phylum Chordata; class Actinopteri; order Cypriniformes; family Catostomidae; genus Moxostoma; species Moxostoma hubbsi. Next base: position 67,433,795 of record JAVLUX010000001.1, read on the forward strand.
TATATTTTGACATCCATTTTTCATCACTCCAGTGTCACATTTTTCACCACTGAGCAATTTTTTTTTTTAAAGAAATAACAAGCCATATGGACTATTAAAATGTCTAGAGGATGCAGCATTAACAATTTATATAGGCTTTTTTTTTACTAATTAAAAGCTGACATATGGAGAAGAAAAATAACATTTGAGACCACTTTAATATCTCAATTGTTTCTCCAAGACAGCAATGAGATTAAATGAAGAGTAAATGGAGAAGTTTCTCAGATTTTTCTTAACAAGAGATTAAAACAATGTCTCAAACTGTGCTCAGATTTGCCATTATGTCAGTTAAAGATTTTAGCAAGAACACAAACATCTCTCATCAAATTCTTTCAAGACCTAATTATCTAAGCTATGCTATTCATAATAGTTTTATAGCTCTGTTCATTTACTAAATGACTACAAGTGTCACATTTGTATCTTCGTTTTGTTTTCTCCTTAGAAAATGTATTAGAAACATCTGAGTTCAGTGAAGTTGATACTTTACTGAACTCCATGAAGTCTCCTAGCAATAAAAGAGAAACCTCTTAGCAATGAAATACTCTTCTGCAGTCAATGCAGATCCCAAAGCGAAAATTAATTTATGCCACCCATGATTTAGCTGTACAGATATTGTGTATACAAGTGTGTGTTTAGGTTTGTGTGCTTTTGATCATAAAATGCTCCATATGACAGAGGGCCATTTTAAAATCATCAATTACTGAAACTGACCAAAGGAATCCTCGTCCTCAATTTGCTATCATTAGGGCCAGTGATTGATCTCCATACAGGGCCCTCAAACAGACTTAAACAGCTATCTAATAATGTTGGTTATGAGCAATGGCCCTCTATTATATACAGAGTATAGGTTATGGTGAAAGGTTCAGTTATGATGGAACATTAAAGATTTCCCTCACAGAGGCTGCTTACATTGCTTCTTGTAAATTAATTCAGGGCATTAGGGTTATTAGACAAGATGAGGTCACACTTGGAACTAATGACAGGGAAGAGATGACTAAATCTGGATCTGGACTGGAACAAGCACATCTGGTTAAGTTCTGAATCCTTTGAGGAAGGTATGAGTGAGGCAGAGAGAAAGATTTGTAAAGGTATCCTAAAGTTTGGTGCCAAGTTAAGTGTCTATCACAAATCCAACTGCAGGCTACAACGATTCCAAATGTTATTGCACATATCTCGCGTAAAACAAATTATCCATATTGCACACATTAATGCACACATTAATGCAGGTCATCAAAAGCTTATAACTGCTGCTCTAAGATGGACTTCAAAGGTCAGGTTAACAGATCAAACACATTCTAAGATACAAATTCATGACACATTTATTGTGATCTGGGAAGAAATGACTGTACATTCTATTAATTCTGTCCTGTGTAGAGAAAATCATAGGGGTAGTTGACATGTCAAGTCAAGTCAAGTCAATTTTATTTGTATAGCGCCTTTCACAACAAACATCGTTTCAAAGCAGCTTTACAGAAGATCAGGCATTAACAGACGATAAAACTATAATGTCTATAAGTGAAAATTAAAATGAAATCCTTCAATAAATTGACAATAATTTAAAAAATATTTCAAACAACATTTTGCTAATTCTTAATTCTTATATACACACAGCTTATTTTAGCTTTAGCTAAATTGATGAAAAAATGGTGAAAAACAAAAATGTTGACCAGGTACAAGACCAAAAATATACACTTCCCCATACATTCATATAAATTTAAACCTAAATTCTTTCTAATCTATGTAATATCATTTCATGCCTCAACTATAAGCGGACATTATATTGTATATGCGTTTATGACAACACATACTATCACAGGTATCACCATAGAAGGCATACATGGCAAGCTCACTCAATCATATTTCCTGTGGTGACAAAATTCACAGCCACTACTCACACATGTTCCTTTTACTTTAATGAAACACAGATGTATGTATCCCAGAACAGCTATCGGTGAGGTACATTATTCATGCTTTGATTAATCGTTATAATACGGCTAAATTAAAAGGAGCTGAGGGTAAGTGAGCAATTACATCAGACTATTCCTTCTCAAACTGTCATATGCACCATTCTCTCACCACCTCACAATAGGCTCATTATGCTGATACCTTGTTTGCCTTTGTTGTTTTCTACCTAGATAACTTATTCTGTTTTCCTCGGTCAGTGCTGTGGGAATTGCAGAAGTAGCTTTTACCTAGGCTTATCTGAGAGTATATCACTGCACACTGTACATTTGAAGATGAAGAAGGGTAGGGTCATATGCCAGACCCCTCAGTATGGGAGACTGGTACATAATTCTTTGTTGTTTTACCGTTTTATTTCTAATAGTTATGTTTTGCTGTGCTTGATATACAGGCAAAAATAATTCCTATAAAATAGTGATAAAATAACCCATATACATTTTCCAATATTCAGCAAAGCACAGTCAAATTCTTTCTGCTGGAAAAAAAAAAAAAATCTGAATAAATAAAAGGTGTATTTAGATAGATACAACAAGTTGGTAAGTCTGCATTTCATCTGTTGTGGATTGCTCAATTGTAAACATTTTGGTCTCAGATCATGCCCTGGTGACTTGGAGGTTTTGCCACATATGGAGAAAAAGAAATCATTTAGCTGGTGCTTTAATGTGTCAATTTGCATAATCTTGATTTCCAACAAATGGTTAAGATTGAAAATAATATCTATATGGAGACCAAGTGGTCCTCAGTATCCTCTGTGGGCGTGGCTTGGGAGGCACTTAAAACATTTATTAGGGGCAGTATGCCTCATTCACCAAAAAATCCAACGCACAAGAACTCGTGGAGTTGGAAGGGAATATTAAAAGTGCAGAGGCAGAGCTGAAGCGCCGAATGTCGTTTAATGGCCTCAGAGAATTGACTCGTTTGAAATACAGATATAATACTATTTTGTTTTGCGGAAACAAAACAAAAACGTTTTAGGTTATTCAGGGCAAGACAGTCATACTTTGAGTCGGTTGACAAAGCAGGAAAGCTTTTGGCTAGATATATAAAGCAGAGAGAGTCTTTTTCTACCATTCCTTCAGTGAAATCTGCTAGTGATGAAATGTTTTACCTCGGCCATTGATAGTAATAATGCCTTTAAAGAATTATCTTGATCTTTATAGTTCCACATCTTCATCTACTGATGAAGATATTAGACATTTTGTGGAACCATTAGAACTCCTTATATTGACAACTGAGCAAAAAAACCACTCTTGGTTATGAGATAACCTTGGAGGAAATTGATGAGGTAATTAAGGCCTTACCTGCAGGCAAGGCTACGGGGCCAGATGGTTTTGCCACTGATTTTTTTAGATCTTATGCTACAGAACTGGCTCCACTTTTGTTAGAAATGTATTCGGAATCATTAAAGAATGGGATGCTTCCGCCAACCATGACGCAAGACCAAGCGAGTGTAAAAGTTACCATCCAATTTTCCTGATCCAGCTAGATGTAAATATTTTGGCTAACATTTGGGCTAACCGATTAAGTAAAGTTATGACATCTCTTATACATATAGATCAGGTGGGGCTTATTTGGGACTGTATCTCTTCTGATAACATTAGTTGTTTCATCATGTGGTTAGTGGCAAATGATTAGTCTCCGGTCGCTTCCATCTCACTTGACGCAGAAAAGGCATTTGATATGGTAGAATGGGATTATCTTTTTACAATTTTGGAAATGTATGGGTTCGGGAGTATGTTTACTGTTTGGATCAAGTTACTTTATAGACACACTAAAGCAGAGGTACAAACAAATGGATTAATTTCAGATTATTTTACTCTGGATGGGGGCAGCTGTCAGGGTTGCCCTCTTTCCCCATTATTGTTCTGTCTTGCTCTGGAACCATTAGCAGCCACGATAAGAAAGGAGGATCATTTTCAAGGGGTGGTGGTGGGAGGCGTGGCGCATAGGCTTCTACTTTTTGCAGATGATATTTTATTATTTGTCTCTGACCCTACTAAATCTATGCCTTGCCTCCACAGACTTATTATTTCCTTTTCCAAATTCTCAGGATACAAAGTCAACTGATCTAAATCCGAAGCTTTGGCTCTGACAGCGTACCGTTTAGTAATGGCCTTTCAGCCAGGTTCCTTTCAGTATTCGGGTATTTTGGGTATGTTATTCCCAACAAATTTGTCTGATTTATTTAGAGTTAATTTTTACCCTTTAATAAAATGTTTTTCGAGCGATGTAGACAGGTGGGGTTAATTTTATTTATCGATGATTGGGAAGGTTAATGTAATTAAAATGAACTGTATTCCAAAATGTAACTACCTGCTACAGTCTCTCCCGGTAGATGTCGCCCTCTTTCAAGCAATTTGAGAGTATAGCGAAGTCTTTTATTTGGAGTGGTAAGCACCCCAGATTACATTTTAATAAGCTGCATAGGCCGATTGACAAAGGTGGACAAGGCCTACACAAGAAAGCTTTCGGCATCAGACATTTGGCTCAATGGTCGCTCCCACATGAAAGAGCCCCTCCCTGATTCTGCATTGCACAAGAAATTCTTGCCCCTATTTTGCCATTGCAAAGCCTTTCCATTAATCTAACCAGAGAAGTTAAATCCCACCCCGTTATTTCACATATGCACTCAGTATGACAATAGTGTCCAGAGTGCTTAATTCAGATATTTATCTAAATGTTGCCTCGTGCCTATGGTTAAACCCCAGACTATGCATTAATAAGTCCCCTTTTTGTTGGTCAGAGTGGATTGCGAGGGGGGTTAATACACTCTGTGATCTTTATGAGAGTGGTGTGATGAGATCCTTTGAAAATTTGGTTTAATCTTTTGGGATCCTCAGATCTCAGTTTATTAGGAATCTTCAGCTATGCCAATTCCTCAAGCAAGTACCCCCCTAAAGCAGCAGATACTCTAGGAGAGGTGATTTCTGCTTTTGGAAAAGGCCATGAGACATCAGTGTATTACTTCTTATTAATTCAGAGTCTGGGGGATGGAGTCTCAACCACTCTAAAGAGATTATGGTAGAAAGATTTAAACTTGTAATGTGGGAGGGAGAATGGTCTAGGATTTAAAAAATATAAAAACTGCATCTAGAGATGCAAGGATGCACCTTATACAATTCAAGATTTTACATTGGTTCAATTGGACCCCCTCTAAATTGTATAGACTTGGTCTTAAAAACATACCCACCTGTTGGCAATGCCAAACATTGGACGGAGATATAGCCCAAGTCTTTTGGGGGAGTGTTGAAATACAACAATTTTGGTTAAAGGTGCAGAGTCTGGTGTGCGATGTGTGTATTCAGGTATCATTTTGACCCAGACTCTGCATCTTAACCAGTGTCATAATCACCAGGCAGATCATCCAGAGGGGCTGGAGTTTGGCTGGAGCACCCTCTTTTCAGAAGTGGAGCTCGGAGATGGGAAGAGTGGCGTCATTTGATGAAGTAGCATTCAGAGGAAAGCGGAGGTATAAAGTGTTCCTGGAGAAATGGAGCAGGTATTTAAAATTTATAGATTTGTGATTACTGTTGTTGTGTTTTTCATTTTTGTTGTGTGTCTATGTCATTTTTGACCACTGTTATGTTGTTGGGGTTAGGGTGGGATTGGGAGGGGGAGGGGTAATAGTTGGGGTTAAGTTTGATTCTTTGTATATATGTTTTGTTATGTGGTACATATATGTGAATAATTAAAAATGGTTAATTATAAAAAATAAGCAATCATCAAGGTAATAATGATGTAGCCTGTCAGCTGCAAATGACCACACTGGATTTAAAAATATTTTGGGGGGGGGGTTTATCCTTTGGCTGTTTAAAAAAAAAAAGAAAAAACAGCAGTCGATGGGGCCATATTTTATTTAAAAAATACAAAAAAGTAAATACAGAAGCTGAAATCTGCAAATGAAATGTAATAAATTAAATATGGTTCAACGAAATACAATGAATGAAATACGGAGCTGAAATACAGTACAGTTCTTGCATGTGTTAACAGAACGTGGTCAAACTTCACACATGCAGTCCATATGCACCCCAAAGAATTCTGAAATGATGAACAAAACCGGGAGCTCTATTGCACAACATCTGTTATCACATCTCTAACCGGCACATATGCGCAACATGAGGAGTTCTTAAAGGAGCAACGTCCAATTTATGACTCGAAATTACATGATATTTCTCCACTTGGCTACATTCTCCCCTGCTAAAAGTCAGTGTCCCTGAGGACTTAATACATATTTTTCACAACTTCTCTAAAGAATACACTACCAAGGCTTGTTAACACCTGAGAGAAGACTTCAGGACTAAGTGAAACAGCTTTGCATGCTGATTTTGGCTCATGAAAAGGGTTTGAGTGTATGTCAGCAGTTGGCCCTTTTAGTTCTTCTTGTGGTGATACAGACTTTTTCATCTCTGGTTCAGACACTCTAGGAGCCATGCCATTGTCAGACTCAACCCTCTCTGGAACACACACCCTCTCTCTGGTACCAAACCTTGTTGTTCAATGTTCTCTGAAATCAGTACAGTTTCAGCTATAAGCCTTTCAGCGACTGAAACAGGGTTTTCAGGGTTCACATTCTCAGTCTCTTGCAGACTAGGATATGTGATCTCTTCTAGCACAACAAAAACAGGATCAGAATGTACAACCTCAACCTGTTTTGAAACAGATTCTCCACTCAATTGTGATAGAACAGATTTCAGTCACCTCTGGCTCAGGAACAGAGAGAACACAATGGCGCAAGTCAACTCTATGTATTCTTTTTATTGGACCACCTTTATGGGGCTCAATTGTGTGCATGGAACCTTACACATTTATGACCCTATATACAGGTCCTTCTCAAAAAATTAGCATATTGTGATAAAGTTCATTATTTTCCATAATGTAATGATAAAAATTAAACTTTCATATATTTTAGATTCATTGCACACCAACTGAAAAATTTCAGGTCTTTTATTGTTTTAATACTGATGATTTTGGCATACAGCTCATGAAAACCCAAAATTCCGATCTCAAAAAATTAGCATATTTCATCCGACCAATAAAAGAAGTGTTTTTAATACAAAAAAAGTCAACCTTCAAATAATTATGTTCAGTTATGCACTCAATACTTGGTCGGGAATCCGTTTGCAGAAATGACTGCTTCAATGCGGCGTGGCATGGAGGCAATCAGCCTGTGGCACTGCTGAGGTGTTATGGAGGCCCAGGATGCTTCGATAGCGGCCTTAAGCTCATCCAGAGTGTTGGGTCTTGCGTCTCTCAACTTTCTCTTCACAATATCCCACAGATTCTCTATGGGGTTCAGGTCAGGAGAGTTGGCAGGCCAATTGAGCACAGTAATACCATGGTCAGTAAACCATTTACCAGTGGTTTTGGCACTGTGAGCAGGTGCCAGGTCGTGCTGAAAAATGAAATCTTCATCTCCATAAAGCTTTTCAGCAGATGGAAGCATATCTCCTGATAGCTAGCTGCATTGACCCTGCCCTTGATAAAACACAGTGGACCAACACCAGCAGCTGACATGGCACCCCAGACCATCACTGACTGTGGGTACTTGACACTGGACTTCAGGCATTTTGGCATTTCCTTCTCCCCAGTCGTCCTCCAGACTCTGGCACCTTGATTTCCGAATGACATGCAAAATTTGCTTTCATCCGAAAAAAGTACTTTGGACCACTGAGCAACAGTCCAGTGCTGCTTCTCTGTAGCCCAGGTCAGGCGCTTCTGCCGCTGTTTCTGGTTCAAAAGTGGCTTGACCTGGGGAATGCGGCACCTGTAGCCCATTTCCTGCACACGCCTGTGCACGGTGGCTCTGGATGTTTCTACTCCAGACTCAGTCCACTGCTTCCGCAGGTCATCCAAGGTCTGGAATCGGTCCTTCTCCACAATCTTCCTCAGGGTCCGGTCACCTCTTGTCGTTGTGCAGCGTTTTTTGCCACACTTTTTCCTTCCCACAGACTTCCCACTGAGGTGCCTTGATACAGCACTCTGGGAACAGCCTATTTGTTCAGAAATTTCTTTCTGTGTCTTACCCTCTTGCTTGAGGGTGTCAATGATGGCCTTCTGGACAGCAGTCAGGTCGGCAGTCTTACCCATGATTGCGGTTTTGAGTAATGAAACAGGCTGGGAGTTTTTAAAAGCCTCAGGAATCTTTTGCAGGTGTTTAGAGTTAATTAGTTGATTCAGATGATTAGGTTAATAGCTCGTTTAGAGACCCTTTTCATGATATGCTAATTTTTTGAGATAGGAATTTTGGGTTTTCATGAGCTGTATGCCAAAATCATCAGTATTAAAACAATAAAAGACCTGAAATATTTCAGTTGGTGTGCAATGAATCTAAAATATATGAAAGTTTAATTTTTATCATTACATTATGGAAAATAATGAACTTTATCACAATATGCTAATTTTTTGAGAAGGACCTGTACAGTAGGACACAATGAATCCTGTATTTTGTTCCTACCCAATGTTCTGTGACGCAAGTATACCTGCTGACCCACATCAATCACAGGGCAATAGACCTTGTCATTAAAAGGGGCAAGTCTCTCAGCAGCCTTGTGTTAAGTGTATTTCATGGCTTTTTTATGAGCTTCTCTCAATCTGTTTTGGTGAATCACTAACCAATCATGTTTTCTGTCCACAGTTTGCTCTTGACCTAACAGTGCATCTACTGGACGATGCGGGTTGACTCCAAGCAGCAAGTAATGTGGTGAGTATCCAGTGGTTGCATGTGGTGTTACATTAAAAGCATAAACCAACTCAGGAATGGTTTCTTGCAAAAGCATTTTCTTTTCAGGGGGACATAATATATCATGGAACCTTCTTTTAATACACTCGTACTGAGTGTTACCCTGAGGCCGATAGTGTGTGAAGCGAGTTTTCTTTACACTACACATTTTACGCAATCACATCGCTTTCACAATTCCTGCCCTGATCAGAATGCAATCATTCAGGCACACCATATTTCATGAACCACTCTTTCAGAAGGATCTTGGCAGTAGTATCAGCCCTTTGATCCTTGATTGGAAATGCCTGTGTGAACTTTGTGAAAACATCAGTCACAATTAACATGTTCTCACGGCCATCGGAGGCAGGTTCAAGCACAGTAACATCTACTGCCACTACTTCAATGGGCCTTAAAGCCAGAAACGGCTTCATAGAAGGATGTATTCTTGGCTGTGGCATCTTGGTTAAGATGCACCTTCGACACATTTTGATCCACTGCTCCACATAATTATACATGCCAATCCCAGAAGCATCGTTGCCTCAACAGGTTTAGTGTGCGCTCAATGCCCTCATGTCATGTCATGTCACTGTCATGGACACTTTCAAGGACCTGTTCTTTTAGACATGAGGGTAAGAGCAGCTGTTGACATTCACCACGATGTTTGCCATTCACAATGCGATAAAGAAAGCCATCCAGCTCTCTAAAACCATTCCACTGCTTTATCAGTGACAGAACAGACTTTGATAGACCAGATCTCTCATGAATGGTGGGCTTTTGTTTATGTTCCCTAAAGGTTCTGAAAGAACTGAGAGTGGGATATTTCATTTGATAATCCTTCAGTTCAGATGTATAACCCAGCAGAGTAGACATACTTTCGTGAGGGTTACTGCCTTCCTCTACTCCACACTCTAAAGTATAAATCTGTCTTACCTTAAAGCACATTTCACCAGTCATTACAAAGTAAGCCTCGGGCTGTTCCTTTGTTTATTATATTGCACATGGCAATACAGTCATCATATTCTGCATTCTAAGGGGTGGCAGGCTCCCCTGCTGATGGCTGTCTAGAGAGGGCATCAGCAGCTGCATTATGCCATCCTGGGTGGTATTTCACCTCAAAATCAAAGACGGCAAATTGAGCTATTGAGCTATTAAAAATGCCAGCATAAGAGCACCTAGGCCTTCACTGCTCACATCAGTCTCCATTGTGAAAAGAAGATTGAAATCTGCATACCCTAACACAGGTGCAAAAGTAAGCTTCTCCTTCAGCAGCTCAAAAGGTGATTGGCACAATGATGACCACAAAACACTAAACTCTCTCTTTGTGGTGCCAAATTGCTTGATACACAGGTTCACAAAATCATGGAGGTAGCCGGCAATTCTAGAAAAACCCTCAATGAACTTTCTGTAGTAAATACAGAACCCTAAGAACGAGAGTAATTCCTTAACTGTACTGGGAATTTTCCATCGCTTGACTGCTTCAACTTTCACTGGATCAGAACCAATACCTTGACCTGATTTCTGATAACCTATGAAAGTTACTTCTTTCTGCAAGAAATTACACTTTTCAGGCTTAACTTTGAGACCTGTTTCTTTTAGTCTGTTAGGACTACTTCTAGTCTCTGCAAGTACTCAGGGAATGTGGGTGAGTACACTAGTATGTCATCAAGATATACTGGCATGATCTGAAATATTAGATCACCCATGGAAGTCGAAATGTTGAAGGTCCATAACAAACCCCAAAGGGCATCAGAGAATACTCAAAGATCCCAAACGCAGTCTCGCTTGCTGGACAGCAACTTGATGATATCCACCAGCTGGAAGAAAATAACGTCAAGAACTGCATCAAAGCTTTCATCTATCCTAGGCAGAGGCAACGCATCTCGCTTGGTCTTTGAGTTCAACTGTCTTTAATCGACACAAAGCCCATTCGTTTTCCTAATGATAGGTGAAGCATTAGCACTGGTGCTTTCTTGGATAGCTACTTTCTTTGCTCTGTATGTCCATACAATGAAATTGGATGGTGATCAGCACTTTAAAACTCCGGTAAAAGTAATCCATACGACTCCAGTGGTATCATTTGCCATTTCACCGCATGCTTTGTTTTTTCAGCATTTCTACAGTTTCAACTGCGTGTATATTACCACACGCACCAGTTTTCTTTTCAATTTCTTTTTTTCCACTTGTCTACATCTCGCATTTCAACTGCATGTATTTGTTTTCACCTCTGTGTTATACCTGGATTATTGCATCAATCTCAAACCTCTGCTGATCAGGATTCACCACAACTACAGCAAACAATTGTGTGAGGGATTCACATTGATCTCAAACCTCGCCGCTCAAGAACAGCTGTAAAAACAATAACAAACGATTGCGGTAAGTCATGGCATCCGCTCTTGTTATTGATTCCTGCATTGCATGCCACAGGATAACTATAGCTTCTTTTGTCAGCAGTGAGGGATTCACATGTGATAAATGTAAGGAATTAGTCAGGCTGACAGAGAACGTTAATGAGTTAGAGTCACGCATCCAAATGCTAGTGGAGGTCAGTGAGAAAGAGAAGCTGGTAGATACTGTTTTGGATGTGGGTAGAACAGCGTGCTACAGACATTTTGGTTTTGGCTGTAGAGCCCCTGCAGTAGGGCGTTTGGGTGACATCTCTGCAGCATACTCGCTCAACAAAGTGACAACACTCTCCTGTTTGGGTTTCCAATTTATTCTCCCCTCTTAGTGATGCACTAACTGAGAATTATATGAAAGCGCCCTTTTTGTAGGAGATTATATTGTAAGGAACGCGGAAATACAGACTCCAGCCACTATTGTTAAATGCATGGGGTGCGGGTATCTGACATCAGATCAAATATAAAGACAGTCTTCTCTAGCACTCATGATAGTGTTACCCCCTTCTATTAAAGAAAATTAAAGAAAAAAGCCCTGCACCATGGTACAATTATCACACTCATGCTCTCAAGAGAGCAGCTCGGAAAATGTACAAAATAACAAAATTATAGTTTTTTTGCAGTGCATGGAAGGATAGTGTCTGTAGATACAGACAGGCACTAAAAGCTGGTAGGTCAGCATAGAAAATAACCACAACAATCCTATGTGTTTATTCAATACAGTGGCTAATTTGGTTAGGAATAAAGCCCCAACTGAACCAGATATTCCATTGCAGCACAATAGTAATGACTTCATGAATTTCTTTACTGATAAAATTAAAATAATCAGAAATTAAATTGGAACTATGCAATCAACTGTCACAGCACCTTAGAAAACAGTGTCTCATAATTTTCCTCATGAGCAACTTAAATCCTTCGCTGTCATAGTTCATAATGAGCTAACAAAACTTGTTGAAACATCAAAAGCCACAACATAACTAAGCTCTTAAAAGAGGTATTCCCTGTAATCTCAGAACCTCTTCTTAATATTATTAACTCCTCGCTATCCTTAAGAAATGTCCCAAGAGACTTTAAAATAGCAGTCATCAAACCGCTTATTAAGAAGCCACAGCTTGATCCTGAAGAATTTGGCTAATTATAGACCAATTTCAAATCTACCATTTATGTCGAAAATACTGGAAAAGGTAGTGTCCTCCCAGCTATGTTAATTTCTAGAGAAAAATAGTATATATGAACAATTTTAGTCAGGATTTAGGCCCCATCACAGTACAGAGACTGCACTTATCAGAGTTACAAATGAGAAGCTCTTATTATCTGATTGTGGCTACATTTATCTTCTAGTGCTTTTAGATCTGAGTGCAGCCTGGGACACCATAGATCACAACATTCTCTTGAATAGTCTTGAGAATTATTTTGGAATTTATGGACCTGCATTAGCATTGTTTTGTCCTAATTTAAGAGACAGCTACCGCTTTGTCTGTGTAAATGAGGAATTGTCAAATCAAACAATGTATTGAGTGCCACAGGGATCAGTTTAGGGCCTCTGCTTTTCTCCTTATATATGCTTCCCCTGAGAGATATTATCAGTATTCGTGGAATAAGTTTCCACTGTTATGCCGAAAAAATATAACTTGACTCTCGAATGATGTACTGTTACATTGTCTTCTACAGCAAAGCACTTAGGTGTTATATTTGATACCAATATTTCCTTTGAAAATCTAATTTCCAGTGCTTGTAGAACAGAATTCTTCCACCTCACATGCTCTTTGTTGCTAATGCCGAAAAACCAATTAATGCGTTCATGACCTTAAGACTATATTATTGTAATGCATTACCGGCAGGATGTCCTGCAAGTTCAATTGATACACTTCAATTGGTTCAAAATGCAGCAGCCAGAGAGCTGACTAGAACCAAGAAATATGGTTTAACATTTTATTGTCGTTACATTGGCTAACTGTTAAAATTCATATTCATTTTAAAATTATTTTAACTACATACAAAGCTTTGAATGGTCTCCACAGTACTTAAGTGACCTTCTTCCAAGCTATAATCAAGCACGTTCATTACGCAAAATTCTGGCCTGTTCCTAGAATATCAAAATCCACAAAAGGAGGTAGATCCATTTCCTCTATTTCATCTATTTAGCCAGGCATACGCCTAATTTATCCATCAACTCACAATTACACTGCTTTAATTAGGTCTGCCGAAACCAGTAACATTTATCATGATCTATAACTCTGCAAAAAATTGAGTGGCATCTAAGCAAATATTATTCTATTTGTTTCCTTGTCTCAACCTCGGGATTCATATCCCGAGGTTACCAGAGCTGGCCAGATCAGCTCCGTTCCTGCTTGGTGTCGGAATCCACTGCTACATGTCACTAGTGATGGCGACTAAATGCAGCCAGTGCCAGCCAGACATCACTTCAATGGAATACATAGACTATCAAATAATTGCCAACAAAAGCCAATGTGAACTTCTGCAGTTAATCCAGGTTGAAATTCAAAGACATTAGTCATTAAACTTACAGTTCATACAAATCTTTGTTTAAACACTGGCCCGTAACACAATTTACTAATTTTAAACCATTACTTGCACTGCACATAAATAACTAATATTGGCATTATATTCATGCTGTTTAGGCAGAGGGGAACTGGCACCCACAGTGAGCCTGGTTTCTCCCAAGGGTATTTTTCTCCATTAACCAACATCTTATGGTGTCCCTTGCCACAGTAGCCTTTGGCTTGCTCACTGGGGTTCTAAAAACATTATTATTTAATTATTTATATTTATGCACAATTTACAATCATATTTAATCAAACTACACAATGATGACTCTAAGATTTTATAGATATTACAGTTATATTTTCTGTTAATGCTTGATTTTCTGTAAAGCAGCTTTGAAATGATGTTTGCTGTGAAAAGCGTTATACAAATAAAAATGTCTTGACATAACTGAATGGCAACTAGAAGTAACCAATTATAGTGAAAAGGTCTTAAATACTGATTTGTTTCTGGAAGACATTCATCTAATCACTGGAGTCGTATTAATTCATTTTAATATGACTGTCTGTGCTTTTTGGAGCTTTACAGTGCTGATCACCATTCAATTGCATTGTATGGACCTACAGAGCTGAGATGTTCTTCTTAAAATCTTTGTGTTCTGCTGAAGAAAGTCATACACATCTGGGATGGTATGAGGGTGAGTAAATGATGAGAGAATTAAAAACTACTGTTTTGGTGAACTACAACTTTAAAGGTGCTGTGCCATTTTTATGGGAAGGTATGCAGTAAATGTGTCCCTGAAAGATGTCAATGAAATAATTGTCCTGAAATATCTCACAAGTTTCTGTGACAGCACTAGACTGTGTAAACAGCAAACAAAAATGTGACTGTGGGCCGCCGATACATTCTTTGATCAAAAGACTTTCACATGCTTTCTGCTTGTCAATCATTTTGCACATTCTAATAGTTCTACAAGTTTAAGTGGAACATTCAAGTTTAATGTCACATTCAGATTCATAACAGTTGTCAGCTGAGGATGCTATTTTGTCATTGTTGTGTTTAAGATGCACTGCTCTTCTTTTCAGAGATGGTCTCAATACTAGGTGTGTCCCAAACCACACACTTCTGCACTGTTCTGCATAATTTTTTAAGTAGTACAAGTAGTATGTTAACACTGAAAATGCAACAAAAAGAAGTGTACTATTAGTACCTGGATGATGCATTTCCTCAAACGTCAAAACTGTTGGACACTTCATCCACTTAACGCTCAAGGCTTGCCGAATGTAGCAGAAGGTGTGGAGTTACCTGTCTGCATTGTTGATCAGACAAAACAAGTGTAACATTGGAGAATGTAGCAACTGTGTGTTTAATAATTTACCATCACCCACGCTGTGTGAATATGCACATTGTTTGAGATACAAGTGTTGAACTGAGGTTGGCTAATGCGCTAAAGCTAGCGGCAACTCATTGCATGGGTTTGAAACATCATCATCAGCCGTTAAAAGACAATTTCTTCAGTTGAGAAAAAACGATAAGTGTTCCATTTGAGACAATACAATAGATTTATAATTCATACACTACATGGCTGAGTGTATAGTGTAAAATGTGTCATTTGGGAAAGAGCTAAGATCTTTAGAGGGTGGTGTTTTGGAAAGAGCGGTCGTGTCTGATTTAACGTCTCAGTTTTGTTGAGGTTCCAGAACAGCTAAAATTGCTTACAGCACCTTTAATTAGCTTAACTAGCTAATCAACTAGCATCACCAGAACAACCATACTGATCTTCGCCAGTTAAGTTTTGCTGATGAACAACATGGCAATGCTGGTCCACCAGCTAGACCAGCACCAAACCAACAATAATAAGCACAAACCAGTCTGAACCAGCATGGAAATTAATAGTGGTCTAAACCTTTCTTATCAGCAGGGCATTCAACAGATTGTGAGCATTACAGTGGACATTGGTGACAGGCTTTTCATTAACATTGAAAGTATGGTTGGATTCTGGGAAATGTCATGTTACATTAGCAAGACGTCTATGGCTACTGAAAGTGCAGACAGTTGTGCTGTAAATGGGAGGAATTTAGTCCCTGAAAAAAAACTGCGTAATTGGTTAGATATTCTGTGCAATCTCACATAGGGAAGGAGTAATGGTGGATGGAATGTGCTTGTCCTCAAGGACATAGTGAAAATGAACGGAAAGGTAAAATAAGCAGATGGCTCACACTGCAGGTGCTTGAACTGTGGAAAACATTAAGTGTAGCATGGCAGAGAGATAGGGAGAGGAGAGGGAGAGATAATCATGATGAATGGAGGGAGACAGTAAAGGAGAACACAGGAGAATCCATTCAAATGTGTCTCTGGTCTCCCGGCCACTTTTGTCAGAGACACAGGTGAATTAGAAAATGCTGAGGAGGAGGGAAAACAACATATTCAAGCACAGCACACAGCCTCAGGCTTTAGATAAGAAATTTTTGGAGAGGGTGTGATAAAGACAGTTTCTCCTTTAGCTTTCTGGCTGGGCAGAGTGGAGCTAATACCAGTTGATAGGGCTAATTAATTGGCATTCAGTTAGCATAATTAGCATGCGTGTGGGTGAGAGCCCACACTAATCATACAGTTCCCTGCATATCTCAGTAGACTTAATCAAATGACTCTCTCCATGAGGAGCTTTGCTTTCATTCATTTATTTGAGAATGGGTCATCACAAGCATTAAAAGTGCCTCATTTAGGCAGTCTTTTGTACTGTCTCCAATTTCCTTTTCCTTGTCTCCATCTGTTGAGTCCTATTTACTGCCAGTTTGAACTTAAAATCTTTCTATTTGCACTTGACAGCCAAGGCTGACATCAGAGAGTATGTATGGGGTGAGCAAGGCAATGATGTATTTCTCAAGCAGATAGTAAAAGCTTTATGAAGGGCTTTGGTCTACATTTATCCTAATAATCTTCAATCATGTTGTCACGGCAACTGCTGTTGGAAAGTGGCAAGTAGGAGGGAACATGCAGAGCGGTCCTGTCATGGTCTGTCATAAGAAAGGTCATTAGAGTGCACCTAGGGTGAAGCTAATGGATACAAGACAGACAGACTTATTGATCACATGTTGATTACTAGAGCAAAAATTTATCTTGGCGATGATGGAAACGAATAGATGCATTCATGAATATGGATGAATAAATAGACAGACCAACAGACAGACAAAAAGATGAACAGACTGATTGATTGATAAAGATAATCATATTTTTGACTTGACTAAAACCTGTTAATATAGATGTTACCACATGAAGATTGTCTGAGTAATTTTATCTGAAGTAACGTGGACAACAATATCATCCGACATTCAGTCCTACTTCTATAGATGCTTGTTGAATCATGTGATTTTTATGTAGGAAATAATTGCTCACCAAGTGTTCAATGGTGGCAGTTACCATACAAAGTAAAGAAAAATACATTCTAGATGGATGAACATTTCTTTGTCTTATTGAGCTGAATTATTTGTCTTAATTTTTATACTCATGCACATTACTGTACCATGGCACAATGTAAAAATCAGTACAAAACACACAGTAGGTGAATAAGATTCTTGTGCAAAACTTTCACAGGTCTTAGCTGAGCCACCAAAAATAATTCTATAAATTCCTTTCCCATTATCTTTAAAAACCTTGTGCTGTGTTTAAAAAAACAACATTCTTCGTGCACATACAGCACTGTGCAAAAGTCTTAGGCAAATAAAATGCTTCACACAAAAAATTTGTCTTAAGATGGTTATTTATATTTCCAGCTTTAGTGTGTTAATATGAAATATACCTTTTATAGTCCCAAACATTTATTTTTCAAATAGAATAGAAGAACAGGGAGCCATGCAACAGATGGCATGGTCCCTACAAAGCCCCCCCATTGAACATCATGTCAGTCTGGGATTACAAGAAGAGACAGAAGCAATTGAGACAGCTGAAAAAGGTAGAAGAACTGTGGTGAATTCTCCAAGATGCTTGGGATATCCTATCAGCCAACAACCAAGAAAAGCTGTATCCAGGTTTACCTATAGGGAATAGGTGCTGTTTTGAAGGCAAAGGTGGTCACACCAAATATTGATTTAGATGTAGCTTTTTATGTTTACTGGAATTTGTATGACATTGACTGATAACTGAAAACTATTTATGCCGTTGTTTTTGAAGACATCCTCACTATGCAACATTTTTCCCAAGTGCCTAAAACTTTGCACAGTAGTATAAGTGAGGTATCCAAAAAGCCCAGTAATGTGGCTTGCTTTACGGTACCTGTTTAACTAATGAAGACACTAAAGCAGACGATGATAAGATCTACCCTAAGGCCTTGCAAACTTTTCAATATTTCCAAACAAATATAAGCACAAGACAAGCATGTAGGAAAGTCTGATTGCAATTCCAAATGTAATATAAAATGCAATCTTAGGATTACTTACATTTTTTATTTCATTTAATGTTTTGTACTAGGAAGTCAAAACCACAAAGAATGTTTTGGTAAAGGAGTCAGAGAAAAGAAAAAAGACTATGGGACAGAGAGGAGAGGTGTGGATAGATTTCTTCTGTTCCATGTGTTAATCCATAACATTCCATTCCTTTTAGACAAACCATTCCCTGAGGATTCATGAAAAGAATTAACTAAATAGATTTTTATTTAATTTTTTACCTTGGAGTGATTAGATTAGCAATTAACAAATTACTTGCTTATTACTCTGTTTGTCTGATTTTGTGTAACTTGAAAGTTGCCTAAGCAGTTTGTTTCTCCTGATCTTAGATACACATTAATGGCACTTTTCCACTGCACGTTACGGTTCGACTCGCCTCAACTCTACTCACTTTACTTTTCTGAGCATGCATTTCCATTGCAGTTTAGTGCCACCTCAACATGGGTGGGATTTTAGGCTGGTCGTCATAGTTGCACCACCTCTACTGCAGTGACATCATCTTAAACACGACACAAACTAACCAAAACAATAACACGACACGCTAGCTGTTAGCTACTAGCTCATTTTGCTGCATAAAGCAGTTGTTGCATGGTGATTTTACACAAGTGTAACAGTTAAATTGGCCTGGTTGATTTAGAAGCAAGCTTCCAGTAGCTGGTCAACTAATTAAAGTGAAGCTTTCAAGAAGATTATAGAGTTAACATAACAAAACATACCATCCTCCATCGTGGATCAACGCCAGTCCAGGGCAGTCTCCCTTTCAATGCTCGCCGGTCGAACCACTTCCACTTTTCCTTTATGGTTCTGTAGTCACTTTCAAGTTTTTTAAGTTTTCTCTACACCAGGAGTTTTCAAATTGGGTGAAAGTGAGCCTCCCCCTAGAGAACTTGAAGACAGCTGTGCCACCTCCACAACCACTATTTAGGCTATTATTATTGGTACTACAAGGCTACTACTATTAGTAGTAGTAATACTATTATTAGTATTGCTTTAGGCTATGTTCCACTCAAAATGAGTTTCATCAATATACATTATTTTTTAATTAAGAGAAATATTTTAAATTCAGTTATATATTTTTTAAAACTATTCAAACGTGTTTGTCTTTCTTTTTAAAACATATTGTGAACACATACTTTGCAACACATTTTTACCACATTCAAGCAATTGGGAAACTGTTAAAATTAGCCTTCTGAACAGAATCCTCCACAGTCAAAAACTAAACGAAGTATTCTCAACAGCCCTATAACCAAACAACCAACGAAATCAGTCATAGAATGAAATCAGCATGATGGACAGCTCTAGTTTCTGATCAATGAACAGATAACCATCGCAGGTCAAATAACTAAACTGGAAACATGTTCATTAACAGCCGCAGGCTACTAACATTATCTCAATTGAATAAGAGCTATTTTGGAGATTTTAGGCTACTTAAGCCAATTCAACTTGAAAACATCAACATCAGACATTAAACATCATCGGCTATGGACAGCGCTGTTTTGTCACAGTATCAAATGCATAAAGATCACTTCCATATAGGCCTATGTTAAGCGAAAAAAAAAGAAAAAAATCTGATTGCCGAATTTGCCTCATCATTTTCATCACATTTACATCAGTGGGAAAATTTGCTTTTAAGCAGGGTCAAAGCAGAAAACCAGAACTCACATAAGTAAGTGGAGGTGAAGGGGGTGAGGACTTTCGAGAGAGGTGGGGAAACCTAGTCCTATACATAAAGCAATCCAATATCATGCTTCAGTCGCCTTAGTATTAACAGAGCTAAAAGTCTGGATTACTCTCTTTTGTGTTTGCAATTCTTTAAGCTTTCTGTAATTGTAAAAGTGTATTGTAGACACTACAAAGCGATCCATTTTGCAACATGCATATGCATAACATGCAAGCTAGCAGGACAGTATGGAAGCAAATCAATGCCATATATATTTGCAAACAATATAAAGTATTGCAAAAGAAAATAAAGTTTTGCAAAAGAAAAAAAGTATTGAGCAAAAAAAAAAATTTTTTTTGCAAACAAAAATGAAGTATCACAAAAGCAAAATAAAGTTTTGCAATCAAAAATAAAGAATTGCAAAATAGAAATTAAATATAGCAAAAACCAAGATATAATTAATTGCAGCATTGATTTTGCCACACATATTTTTCTTTGCAATGCCTACTAATTATTTTGCAACGCTCCTTTTAATTTGCATTTCCATCAAGTGTGAGCTCGTGATACCGTTTTGCCTTTGCGCTTCACTTTTTTTGCGCGTTTCAGTATATGGCACTGTTTTGACGTGGGGGTGGAGTCAGGGGATTGGGGCGTGTACAACGGGCTCACGGATGCCTCCCTGGAAGTTACGTCATTAGCTTGAGACACCGATCAATCATCATGGCTGAGCAGAGGCATCGCGGTGGATCTCAGGTATGTAAAGTTGATTTGCTTTGATTTAATTAGCATTAAATGTGTATTAACAGCGTTTGCATCAGATAAAGATGTTAGAGATCAGTTAAAGCGGTGGATTTATTAGCCATACTCGCTAACGTTAGCTAGCAGCTTTGAATCATGTACATATTTGTAAGGAATTATTAGTGTTAACAGATAATTGACAATCGTGAGAGGATCCTCTGGTGTCAAACAACAAATACGCTGTCAACAAGTCATTTTTATTGCAGCTATAAATTAAGTAATATAACAAACTAAGCTGTCATTTCCATATTATCTTGTCAAAATATCATACAAACCTTATTTAACGTTTTGTACATGTCAACTTACTGAAGAATTTATTTTGTTATTTTGTAGGGCAGTGGGCACAATGATGCCATCAGTGTTGAACTGGGAAAGATGATAATGGAGAGACTGCTCTCCAAACTGCAGTATGCAATGAGTTGCCAACCACTGGATTTAGACTATTTTCAGTTTGTATGCAACCATGAGCTTCTTTTCATCACCTCTGTGTACAATCAAATTACAGTCCCAGAAGAACTGCTTAATGAACTCTCAACCTTAAAAAACACAGTGGAGAGGCATATTGCAAATAACAGTGCACCCATAACTACCCTTGAAGTGCAATATGGAGTAAAGGGACCTCCTAAGTTTATTATTTCCAGAGAACATCTTCGGAAACTTGTGAATATGCAGCTGTCTGTTCCATGTATTGCCCAGCTTCTTTGTGTGTCAACAAGGACTATCAATCGCTGTCTCAATGAGTATGGCATTTCTGTAAAAGACACCTACTCTAAGATCACAGATGCGGCACTTGACAACTTAGTCAGTTCGGTAAAGGCTGAAAGTCCACATCTAGGGCATAGAATGATGAAAGGACGGTTGCAAGCACTGGGTCACTGTGTGACATGGACAAGAGTGTGGGATTCCATGCATCGAGTGGACTCTGCTGGAATACTTGCAAGAATGACACAGTTGAGGTGTATAGTCAGAAGGACTTATTCTGTGCGGGGCCCACTTCATGTTGTTCACATAGACACAAACCACAAGCTTATAAGGTATGTCATAGTGTGAAGTATACCATATATCAAGCCATGAAGTTATTATTTTTTGTATCTTTTAGCCTTAACAATTGTTGAAGTATGATAGTACATATATTTGTAATCTGTTAATAACTAATGTTATCTTTTATCAGGTATGGCCTTGTGATTTTCGGTGCCATTGATGGCTACTCCAGAAAGGTATTTTTCTAATTCGTCTCTTCACTATGTTTTGTTTGCCTTGAAAAATAGATACATAAATGTAACATTAGATCATTTCCCTCAGATCATGTACCTTGGAGCTGCTACAGATAACAAAGCAGCAACTGCCCTTGGTTTTTTCCTTCAGTCAGTGGAGAGACATGGGTTTCCATTAAGGTAAGACAATTTGTATTTGTCAAAAATTGTTTGTCCATCTTTTGTATGCTACGTGTTTTGTTAAAGGAAAAGTTCATCACAAATTATTTGTTGTTCCAATCCTGTTTGACTTGCTTTCTTAAACTGCAAAATATGATTTTATGAAAAATAGTTAGTCACTGAGGCTTGTCAGGGAATAAAGTCATATAAGTTTGGAACATCATGAGGATGCCATTTTTTTCTCCATATTTTTCTATAAACAGTTTGAAAGCATTAGGTGCAATACATCTCTGCTGTCTGTCTTCACAAACATGACCAAAATGAAATGGACATTGACTATGCTTATTAGACTGTTGTGTCTGTTTTCTAAAACAGCAATGCCCTTTTTAATTACTTCTCTATTTAGAGTTCGAGGAGACCAAGGAGTAGAAAATGTGGAGATTGCTAGGTGCATGTTTTCCGTGCGAGGCTGTGGGAGGGGAAGTTACATGTCAGGAAGAAGCGTGCATAACCAGCGGTAAGCATCAAGATGAATTAAATAGTCATACAGTACCTAGACCTAAATTTATGATCATTCTAATTTGAAGGGTGACAGTTTGTACTCAATTTATGAAAAAGGTGCTGTGTTAATCAAATTATGACATTGTTTTACCTGCATTTCTCAGCATTGAATGCCTTTGGCGTGACATATGGATGGCAGTTACAAACATCTTCTATGATGTCTTACACACTCTTGAGGAGGAAGGGTTACTTGATCCAACCAACAGCCTGCACCTGTTTTGTTGTCATTTTGTGTTCCTGCCTCGCCTCCAGGCCAGCCTTGAATCCTTTACTTGTGGTTGGAATAGCCATCCTCTCCACACAGAGGGCAATCTGAGCCCCGATCAAATGTGGGAAATTGGGCTCTTTCAAAACCCTGTCACTCCTCCAGAATCTGAGGTATTGCCCATAATTTATAAATTATTTTGTTCTGTGCAATTTCATTTATAACACTTTCACCTAATGTATTGCCCCAATAAAACATAACATGTCCATAAACTATTATGATTTTTTCACAGAATGTGCAAGACGAAGACTCTGACTGGGACACAGCCAGTCCAGACCATCCATCCAGAGGAATTGTAGTTCCTCCAGTTGAATGCCCTTTGACTGAAGAACATATGGCCCTGCTTCAAACTGTTATTGATCCAACCTCACAATCTCAGAACTATGGGAGGGACAAATATTTAGCTGTACTAAATTTTGTGCTCCTTCATTCTTAACTGACAGAGTATAATCAGGCACGTTACAATGAATCATGACCAAATCACTCCATAGGCAGGACATTTATTCCCAATACACAGATTTTGTAAAAAAAAATAAAATCTTATGAATAAAATCATAATTTACTTTCTGCTATAAAGTGAGAACAATAACTAGAACATTTAACAATGCAGAGCAGGTTTCTATGCCTTGAACATGTGCACAGTCAGTAGGATAGAATATAGTAGCATTGCTTGTATTTTAAACCCTGTTGAATCCAGTGTCAAAATGGATGGCTTGCAACATGACTGTTTTGAAAGAATTATAATTGTCCATGTGTGCTGTAGGAAATGTAATTTTTCTGGCACAGGCACTTACAACAGGGAAACAAATCTTGTGCTCTGGCATCCTCTGCATGCACTTGTGGTCAAAATTCAAATAGATTTTGAAATCCCTAAGTTCTGACATAAGAAGAGGCTTATGTCCCTGGCCGGTAAGCCACTGCATGATACGGGGGACAGTTAAGGGCAGGATGTCTCTTTCAGGGTTATCCTCTACAAGCAAGAGAGCAATTTGTCATGTCTCCCTCATTCAAAATTAGTTCAACAATATAGCTGACATTAACATTTTCCCATAAAATTACCTAAAACTAAGTGGACGTGTAGAAAGTTTGTATGACAGTTGTTATTGTTAATTTCTCTTGCTCACTGTGAGGTCACATGTAATTTTAGACATCATTTGTCATATCTTAAATCATCTATAGAATAACAGAAACTATTTCATAGAAACTTAAAATTATGTTACACATACCAGTGCTTTCAATTTCCTGAAGAAAATCTTGTAGGAAGTTGATGATGGCTGTTTCACGAGTCTCTCGTATTGTTCCCTTCTCCGATAGTTCGGGAAGAATGCTCTGCATGATAAAATCTGCATCAGCCTGTGGGATGACACAACAAACATGCATTTTCAGGTACTGAAAGCATCACTAATAAATATGTTTATCTCTTGTAATTTATATCTGAAGGTTTAGCTGAAATAAGTAATAAAGTTGATACCAATTCATCAAACGCCAATACTAATTCAACAAATATACTCTGTAATAATTAGCAGAGGACAGCGCCTCAGAATTTTTTATATTTAATCTTTAACCCAGTATATGATACTCTTCCCATTCAGTGCTCAGAAGAATTCCACAAACCAATTCTACAATTAAATACAGCTGGGGTCTCAATGAATAAAACATATTTTTACAATGAATGATAGCTTATCACCATCATAATCATCCACTGCACTAGGGACAAAGAAATGCTGGCACAGTCCTGAATGCTCTTCCAAGATGTCCACAAAATTGTACAATTGAAGACCTTTTCGGACTTGCGTCAACATTGGGATCAGACGCAGGGTTGCATGCAGCACAACAGATCTGGAATAGACGTACTTATTTAATAAAAATCAGGTATAAAATACACCAATCAGCCATAAGATGGTGCTGTTGGCACCATTCTGAGTAAATTCTAGAAACTGTTGTGTGAAAATCCCCAGAGATCAGCAGAACAAAAATACTCAAACTAGCCTGTCAGGCACCAACAATCAGTGTCAAAATCACTGAGATCACATTTTTCCCCATTTTGATGGTTGATTATTGATGGGTGAACATTAACTGAAGCTCTTGACCCGTAACTGCATGATTTTATGCACTGAACTGCACTGCTGCCACATGATTGGCTGATTAGATAATCGCGTGGATGATTGTTGGTGCCAGATGGGCTGGTTTGAGTATTTCTGGGATTTTCACACACAAACAGTCTCTAGGATTTACTCTGTATTGTGCCAACAACAAAAAATATCCAG
This sequence comes from Moxostoma hubbsi, assembly GCA_032164185.1. NCBI lineage: Eukaryota > Metazoa > Chordata > Actinopteri > Cypriniformes > Catostomidae > Moxostoma > Moxostoma hubbsi. The sequence goes on from JAVLUX010000001.1 coordinate 67,458,781, forward strand.
TGAGTGGCAGTTCTGTGGATGGGAACACCTTGTTGATGAGAGAGGTCAACAGAGAACACAATAGAAACAGAGTGCAAGTTAAAAGTGAGGTTGTTATATCCACCCCTCACATATAATATACTCTATTTTTACGGTCAATGAAAATCTGTAGATGTTTCCCCGATAGCTAAAATAACCTTATGTGGTCTGATAATAATTTGAGACAACTGACCAAATACAAGACTGTTTTCTTACCGTATGATGGCCTCTTTGTTCTCCAGTGTAATGACCCCAGTGAAACCACAATTAATTATAGCATCAGTCCATGCTGAGAGATCAGCATCTTCTTTCACCTAACATGAAAAAATGCATTCTGCATTCCATTATCCTATGGAGTTTTTTTTTTCCCGGCCACAGAACACCTTTGGCTTGCTCATTGGGGGCTAAAAGAATAATAATTTAAATTCATAACAGACTTATTACATTTAGTTAAATTGTTACATCTTGCTAACAACTTCGATCTGTAAAGCAGATTTGAAACTATGTGTATTGTGAAAAGTGCTATACAAATAAATCTGACTCGACTTGACGTTCATATCAACTAAAAATTTATAAATTGTGGGTGATGTGTTTTAAGATAAGAAAATGCTCAAAAAAGTTGGTACTAATTTAATCAGCCTTTCATTTAACAATGACTACCTTTTTAATCAAATCAAAAAGTTCAGCGTCATCAACGTCATCTTCAGTGAGATTTGCTTCATCCAATTCTCCCGTTGAAATAAAATCAAAGCACCACTGTCTCAAGAAACCAGGGGCTGGTCCACCCTGAGCAAGACTGACTGAAAACACCTCTCCCACAGTCCTGAAAGAGCAAGCAGAAACATACAAAATTTAGCCTGTCAAATGATATCTGGCATTACACTATATGTAAAATAACTACATAATTTTTTTTTAACCTGAATAATCCTTTCTCCAGATCACTTATGGAGTATATAGGACTCTTCCCACTCCGGTGTCCTCTATGCTCAAATAGGTGTTTCTCAATCTCGCCAACCAAATCTACAAAAGCATGTACACATTTGGCAGGCACTACATATTTCCAAAAAGCATTTATTTCAATAGACTGAACGGTTCTGAGCTCCGTGAATAAAACATCCAATCTCATTTCAAATGAACACCATTCACTATGTTGTGATTACAAATCTTTCCCATGATGGATTGTTTAGTTAGGAACAGAGAACAGTGCAGGTGAAACATGATGTGGCGACTCATGATTGGTCACTGCTTAGTAAATTTATTACAATCTGGATTTTGTTCAACCACAGAGTAGTAACAAATCATAACCATCACAAGGAGCACAAATGTGGTACAATGCAGCACAGTTCCATTACAACAACCTTTATGCCTGATGTAGAAAAGTGCCAAAAATGATTTGTTGTGCATAAATGTAATGTTATATCAGTTTGTGGTAAAGGAAGCTGTCTCAGACCCCCAAATGAATACAGTAACATTTTAGAATATGGAGGAAATATTAGACAGTAATTAATGATTAGTAGTTGAACTAATAAGGGACTAGCTATGGGCTTGTTATGAATTACTGGTTATTTATTAGGACTTTATTAGCTGATTCTTGTTTTATAGCCCCTCTTCATTAATTTTCTTCCTTACAATGAACTTATCAGAAAACAACAAAAGAAAACAGTAGCCAGTTATACAGTTGTATGTATCCCTCAAGCTCATACCTGCGCCCACCCTAACTATTGAGTGGAGTCATTGGTGCCTCTTCATTGAGGCCATCCCAACACCTACCCGTAAACATGTCGGGAGTCAGAGATTTGGCATGACAATCCCATGCCAAAGGTGTCTACATAAAATCTGAAACCTTAGTGACACCATAAAAATGATTTATTGGTAAAACTGCTACATTTTTAAGACTGAATATGTAATATTAGAATATCTGCTTTCTCCACTTTTGAATGGAACTTTTTGCCTAATTTCAATCCTTTTGATGAAATATACATTTGATATTTACACTGATCTGCAACAACATTAAAAACCACCTGCTTATTATTGTCTACATTCCCCTCGTGACCTTCAGAATAGCAGAACTTCCGCTCACTGCATGTTTTTTTGTTTTTGTCACCGGTCTGAGTAAATTCTAGAGACTATTGTGTGTGAAATACTCGCAGAAATACTCAAACCAGAAATCTGACACCAACAATTACGGTCACAGTCCAAATCACTAAGATCACATTTTTTTTCCCCATTCTGATGGTTGATGTGAACATTAACTGAAGCTCTTGACCTGTATCTGCAGGATTTTATTCACTGCACTGCTGCCACATGATTGGCTGATTAGATAATAGCGTGAATGATTGTTGGTGCCAGACGGGCTGGTTTGAGTATTTCTGGGATTTTCACACTCAACAGTCTCTAGAATTTACTCAGAATGGTGCCAAAAACTAAAAACATCCCATGAGGGGCAGTTCTATGGACGGAAATACCTTGCTGATGAGAGAGGTCAATGGAGAATGACTGGTTCAAACTGATAAAGTCTACAGTAACTCAGATAACCGCTCTGTATAATTGTGATGAGAAGAATATCATTTTATAGTTATAAGATGCACATTTATATCATGCACTGGAACCTATAAAGGATGTAGATAAGTTATATGTTAAGAATTACAAACAAATCCATAACTAGTCACATACAAATGGGATTATTAGTCATTAATGTCTAATTAATGTCTAATTTCTAATCCTTAAAGTGTTACCATGAATACAATTTTTTTTTATAACAATAGAGATGACTTACCTGTAAGAAATTCCTTTCGAATGGCACCTGTATCAACACCTGCTTCCCCCAAAAATGTTACACGCAAAGTGTTGCCAGGGGTTCCTCTCTTTTGCCGCTGCCACTGTACCATTGCTCTTTGAAAGAAGTCTGTGCGAGACACGCAGATCTTGAAATCCTTGCTGTCATCAACCCTACTTGCCAACAAACGCAGTATATCATCTGGACTGTGAAAAAAAACCCCTATTAGTCATAAATTCTATATTCTTAAAGGGATCGTTCACCCAAAAATGTCAATTCTGTCATCATTTTCCTTGTGTCGTTCCAAAACTGTATGATTTTCTTCTATGGAACACAAAAGAAGATATTTTGAGAAATGTCTCTGTGATTTTTTTTTTGGCCATACAATGGCACCATACAATGGCACCATGGCACCAAACAATAGGCACCATCGTTTTTTTGGTTACCAACATTCTTTAAAATATCTTCTTTTGTGTTCTGCAGAAGAAAGACTTCATACAGGTTTGAAATAACATGAGGTTAAATGAGTAAATGATTATAGAATTGTCATTTTTGGGTGAACTATCCCTTTAAGTGTCTTTACATGTATTGGTTAAAAATACTCTACCATTTTATTTCTGGCCTTTGGTTTTTGTGTTCAGGTGTGCCACATGGAGGACTGATTGAATAAGGTAATGTCTGTAATACACTGAGGATATAAGTTCTCATTACAACCTTGATTTAACTCAAAAACCTCAATCACAAAATTGTTGAAAATGATATGCTTTTACAAATCATGACATCTTACCTCTCTCCACATATACTTGCATGCACAGGCAACTGTCTCTGTGTAAATATGTCCAAACAAATGGGACACTGTCCCTCATCCTATAAAATCAAGACAAATTATTAAATATGACATGAAAAGCAAAAACACACAGTAATTTGTAAATAAGTAACATGTTTAATTGACATGTCGCTCATCTTGGACTTATACTGACAAGAATAGCCACTGAAGCACTATTATCCAAAAACTATAGTTTTGAAATGTACTTTTGTGAGTCAGTGTGCTTATCTTGTGATTGAAAGTGTATGACAATGGGGCTCTACACAGATAAAGAGAAGCATTTAGCAGATAATGTAATCTTAGCATTGTTAATATCATAAGGCAGCACAGCTCTAGGTTTATACAAAAAAATATGAGACACTATATCTATGATTCTAATCCTCATCACATGCAAGTTAAAAAGATTTGAAACATATTTAAAATTTGCTATTTAATATTAATATATTCAAATATTCACTTTTAAATATCAGCAAATCAATTTAAAAAGAATTCAAATTGACTGCACAGGTACTTGTGTACAATTGTCATTATTTACAGCACGTCCAGAAGAAATGTATTGGCAAGTAATTGAGCACACATTTAACAATGCACTGTTTTGATTCGTATCACCTCATAACTTGTGGTGGGTGTAGGAGTAGAGGTTTGTGTAGGGGTAGTAGGTGTAGGTCTAGAAGTAGGGATTGGGGCGGCAAGGGTCACAGTACTGGCCGTCTCAGCAACTATTTTCTGAGATGAAAAAACTGGGTATATATGCTGCCTATAACAAAACTTAAATGAAAAGTAGATGGTTGTAAATAACATACCTCTTCATCATCAGCAGATTGTGTGCCACCACAGGACTTGACATGCAAGTATAAAACCGGTAGTGGCATTGTTGTTTTACATGTCCGACACTCCACCTTTGGCATCTTAGCAAACTCCTCTGCTGAGAATGGCAGTGGATCAAGACATAACTCATCTTGAAGAGGGACCATGTAGAGTGCTGTTCTTCCAGTGGATGTTGCCATCTTGACAAGACTGCCTGTATAGCCCTCTGAGTCTGGAGGGACAATTGTAAGCTTTCTTCTTCCATTTCCACCTGCCAATTCAAAAACACATTTCAACATGTGCAGGCTCTTACAGTATAATTAGGCTTATCTCTGTAAAGTGGAATGTATAAACAATAATAATAATAACAAGGTCTTTCTACACATATCGTAATATCCCTTCCCTGTGCAATGCTATAAAGGAGTCAGTTCAAATGTAGGGGATGTCACTTTAGGGATGTCAAGAGAAAGGTTAAATTCTAACCCGGTGTCTATAACACCACTCAAGATATCACTTGTACAGTTTGTGCTAAAAATGTTGTGTTTAGCTCTTCACAAGCTGGGGTCTATGACAATATAGTGCACCTGGGGCCTTATAAAGCAGCCAACCTCCAGTAAGTGATCTCATTTTGGGAAATTCAGCTTCAAGTAGCTTGCATAACTACAGAAAACATGAAACAGAACAAAGGTTCACAAACAAGGGCAAAAATGTAAACTAAATGCAGACACAAAGCAATGGTTATGTAAATGCTTGACAAATATAAAACAATAAATCGTGGTTATGTATCTGAAACATTAGTGAATTCATCATGTTAATGCAAAAGTTCCTAAAAATTAGAAACTCAATTAAATTCCTAAAATGAATGCAACATTAAAAAGCATAATATAAGCATACTATGAGATATTGTTCTCAATGATCATATTGCAGTTTTATCAAATCATAATTTGAAATAGTAAAAAAAAAAAAATACATTAAGCCTTTCCATACATAAAATAGTTTTTTTTTTCTCCCCAATTTGGAATGCCCAATTCCCTATGTGCTCCAAGTCCTCGTGGTGGCGTAGTGACTCGCCTCAATCTGGGTGGTGGAGGACGAATCTCAGTTGCCTCCGTGTCTGAGACCATCAATCCGCGCATCTTATCATGTGACTTGTTGAGGGCATTAACGCGGAGACGTAGCGCATGTGGAGGCTTCACGCTATTCTCCGCAGCATCCACGCACAACTCACCACCGAGAACGAGAACCACATTACCACGAGGAGGTACCACGAGGAGGTTACCCCATGTGAGACTACCCTCCCTAGCAACCGGGCCAATTTGGTTGCTAAGGAGACCTGACTGGAGTCACTCAACACGCCCTGGATTCAAACTAGTGACTCCAGGGGTGACAGTCAGCGTGTTCACTCGCTGAGATACCCCAATACTACAAATTGTTAACCTAGGGTCATTTATAACCAAGGGGATTCAGGTTTCACGCTGCATATTTACAAAACCAGGGTTAATACTACTATTAGTATATTTATGAGGTCAAAAACACTGGTTATATAAATACAGCTTGTGATGGGCACACAACCACTATTAATAACTGCTTATCAATAGAACCCCTCATCTATGGAAAGTCATCAATTTATTCTGCATTTATCTTTCTTTTATTTACTACAAAATTACATATAAAACATTTTCTTTACAGTTTCCCTCAGACTATGTGCATAATATTCCATAAACATAAGTTTGTTAAAAGTGTATGAGTATTTAATGAAGCACGCAATGTGCTTTACATGAATGATTGTTGATAACCACAAAAAGTTATTTCAACTCCCTTCATTTTTTAAAGAAAAAAAAAGGAGCAAAAATGGAGGTTACCGTGAGGCACTTATAATGGAAGTGGCAAATTTTTGGAGGGTTTAAAAGCAGATATTTTAATCTTTTACTTTCATAAAAGCACTTACATTACTTAGTCTTTAAAAACTTGAGTATTATTTAAGCTTTAAAGTTTATTACATTTTCATTTTTACAGTAATTTTAGGATTTGTTGACATTACATCATGGCAACAAAGTTGTAAAACTTGGCACAACTTCACACAAATCATTTTTACATGCACATTATGTCTTGTGTTTATACTTTTTTAGTCAGTTAGTCTTGTTTTGAAACTGGAATATTCTTTTAATAAAGAGGTCAACCCAATGTTAATTGCAGTGAAAACAGCTATAATGTTGCTTTATCAGATGGCACTGACATAAATTTACATTTGTACTGTAAAAATGTACATACTTCAGAATGGTTCACGTTGGAAGAAATTGTAATAGTCTGTTTTCCCAGTCCTGCCTGGAGTAACTCCAACTCTTTGGATGGTGAAGGTGAGGTGTCAGTGTTTTTGTTCATGAGGTATATGTTAACAGAAAATGGCTTCCAAGGTGCCACTTTCTGATTTATCTGAGGGTTTGCAATTTTCTTATTTGCCTTTTTAAACATCCCGGGAAATGATCTACAAACAATAAAAGAACATCACTTATAAAGTTAACTGTGCAAACGCTAAACAAATTTAACAGAATGATTCTTAAGAGTAGGTGCTGATAACCTGGCCATATCCTGCTCTACTCGAGGCAGAGAAACAGCAGGAGAAAGCTGCTGTTGTTGCTGCTGACCCTGAGCTGCCTGAATATGACCGAGGCTTTGAGTCAGAACACTAATAAGATTCTGTGCTGCCGTCACGACATCTGGATATTCTCTCTGCTAAATGTGACATGACAAATAATTACATGAGATGACCTTGATAAACGTACATTTACAGTGAGCATCGTAAGAACTTAAGAAGCTGTATAACGCAGAGTTAAGAATGTAGGGGATGTGAACATTTTATATTACAATTTTTTTTTTTTAAAAGACAGAACACGTTTGTTACGATCATTTAACTTTTTATTTGTAATCTATTTATTGTCTCCTTTAACAGTGATAATGTAACATCTATTAATTTATATTTTTTAATATGGAGTTTACATTTTTTTAGAAGACAACATACTATGGTATAGACATTATAATTTATAAAGTAAACCTAAGAATCAATCAGTTGAGAGAAAAAAAACAGCAGATGCTGGCTATTTCAGACGTGTTAGTGAGTATGGCTAATAAATCCACCGCTTTAACTGATCTCTAACATCTTTATCTGATGCAAACGCTGTTAATACACATTTAATGCTAATTAAATCAAAGCAAATCAACTTTACATACCTGAGATCCACCGTGATGCCTCTGCTCAGCCATGCTGTTTGATCGGTGTCTCAAGCTAATGACGTAACTTCCAGGGAGGCATCCCGGAGCCCGTTGTACACGCCCCAATCCCCTGACTCCACCCCCACGTCAAAACAGTGCCATATACTGAAACGCGCAAAGGCAAAACGGTATCACGAGCTCACACTTGATGGAAATGCAAATTAAAAGGAGCGTTGCAAAATAATTAGTAGGCATTGCAAAGAAAAATATGTGTGGCAAAATCAATGCTGCAATTAATTATATCTTGGTTTTTGCTATATTTAATTTCTATTTTGCAACTCTTTATTTTTGATTGCAAAACTTTATTTTGCTTTTGTGATACATCATTTTTGTTTGCAAAAAAAATTTTTTTTTTTGCTCAATACTTTTTTTCTTTTGCAAAACTTTATTTTCTTTTGCAATACTTTATATTGTTTGCAAATATATATGGCATTGATTTGCTTCCATAGGACAGCTGTGAACATTTCTGGGTTTTTTCCCCCACACTGCGCCTCACCAATTGAAAACCTCTGCCCTACACTGTTGGTAGGTCCGGTGGGAGCCTTGTGTGGCCAACAGCTGATACACTTCCTGAGAGACTTTTTCGTTTTGCTCATCGCTAATGAGTGGACCGTCTGCACCGCGTTTATTGACCACGACGTGGTTTTGCGCAGAGCCATTTCTTTTTTCACAATTCAAAAGTCACGTGAACAAATTTAATTATAACTAACTTTAAAACTAGCGGGTTGATGTCGCATGTCGGAAATCCAGTGAGGCTGGTAGTGACAATTCTCCCTGACCAATCAGTGATTTGCAGGATTTTAACGTCACATTTAGTATTGGCTCGGCTCGCTTGGAACCTCGACCAAGGTGGTACTAAAAAAAGCATCAGGTAGGCTACCAGGTACTATCCACAGTGGAAAACCCCAAAAAGGTCAATTTTAATGCATGCACATGTGTTTAGACAATATAGTAACCCTAAACTACATGTGTCAATTATTATTATTATTTCTTTCTATATTTTTCATACTCTTTGTCTAACATTCCAGGAAAGCATTATGTATGGAGTATGGTCTTTGATCATGTGAACTACTTGTTTTTCATTAAAGGAATGTTCCGGGATCAATACAAGTTAAGCTCAGATGCCAGCATTTATGGCATAGGGGCCTAATGTTGATTAACACATACAATAATTTTGACTTGTTCTTTCTTTTCTTTTTTTTTAAAAAAAGAAGCATAAATCGAGATTCCAGAGGCACTTACAATGGATGTGAATGAGGCCAATTTTTTGGAGGGTTTAAAGGCAGAACTGTGAAGCTTTTAATTTTCTAAAGCAATTACATTTATCCTTCTGTTAAAACTTGTGTATTATTTGAGCTGTAAAGTTGTTTAAATTGTCGTTTTAGGGTTTGTAGACATTATATTGTCATGGTAACAAAGTTGTAAAATTGGCTTTAACTTTACACAGAAAAGGTTAATAAGTGATTTTATCACACTAAAATCATGTTTACCGGCATATCCTTTATGTCTTGTGGCTATACGTTTAAAACAGAGTATTTAAAAATAGTCCCCCATTCAATTCCTTCTTTTTTTTAAGAAAAGGAGGAATGAGTGTAAACAAATTATTGTGGTAATCAACATTATGCCACAAATGCTATCGATTGAACTGAATTTGTATTAAATCCGGAATATTCCTTTAAGTCTGCTATTGTTTATACAACAAGTGAGTTTACTTTAAAAGTTTACATATGTAGTTCAAAATGATTATTTTTTAATTGTACCATCTGTTATCTATATATTAGGGCTGCACGATTTGGACAATAATTCATATTGTGATTATTTTGAAAAATTATTGTGATTGCGATTTGAACTGCAATATGATAAACTAGGACATGATAAAAAAACTACATGATTCCTTTTGACCTAAATTTGATAAACTTACACAACGCTTTGAGGGTTTACACTTGAGACTTGTTAAAAAGAACCAAACTCAGACCTTGTTCACTTCAGCCACAAATAAATAAATAAATAAAAACAATGAAGAAAAAAAAAAAAAAACGCTGTCTTCTTCCTATTTACATTGTACCTGTCCACTGTGTCCCGGTTTTTGTCTAATTTTTATACTCTCTCAGCCCACTATTCATCATCATTATTTTTCAAACCCAATGTTTCTGAAATATGTTTTATTGATTATTATTATTTATTATACAAAATAATATATTTCAGTAATGCATGGGGCAGTGCAAAACACCATCAAGATTTTATTTGGCAACATCTGCATTAGTTTCTGTGTGTCGCTGAATTAGCAAAATTGTTTAATGTGCTCCTCATTTTATCTCCTCCCTGCACCATGGGGTGTATTATTTGTGTTTGTATATTAACATGTAGCGGCCAAACATATTTTGAATTACACAAAAGTGAAATGAAAGTGAATCTGGAGTGCTTAAAACAGGGGTGCTCACATTTAGGGTATAAGATCTTCATGGTTACTGTCATAACCTCTGTTCCCTAATGGAGGGAACGAGACGTTGTGTCGATGTAGTGACACTAGGGGTCGCTTATGAGAGCCCCGAAAACCTCCCATTCTTTGAAAAAAGGCCAATGAGAGTTGGCAAGTGGAATTTGCATGCCACTCCCTCGGACATATGGGTATTAAAGTAGCTGGAATGCCCACTCCATTCATGTTTTGTGCTGAAGAGCCGAGACAAGGTCTGGCCATTTCAGTGGCTAGTACAGTAATGTTGTGGCAAGAGGAACACAACATCTCATTCCCTTGTTGTGGCAAAAAAAATATTAACCCACCATTATCACTGCGTAAGAGACACTCTGAATTAAACAGTCTTTTAAAAGAATTTATTCTTGCAAGAAGGACCCAGTCATAACACAGGAATAACCTGTGCCATGAGTGAGACAAGAAGGGGAGGGCCGAGTTGTTTTTATACCTCTTTCCCCAAGGTCTCCGACAAAAGCAGATCTTCCCCCTCTGCATTCATTAGACACAGGGGCATTCCTTTGCAATGACTATTACTGATCACTGAGTATTTAAAATTTCTACAACAATTCCCCACTTTTTATCATTCAGATTACTCAATCACAATAATAGTCATATCATCACACTTACACTCTTCATCTCTGATTTTCGCATAAATGATCACTCTCTTAAACATATGTGAAATAACATTTAGAAAAAGTAAAAAAGCTTAGGCTGTTTGTTTTTTTTGTTTTTTTTGTGGGGACAGTCCCTTAAGTATAAACAAGAAATAGTGTACAGATTAAGTAGGAAAAACACATCAATTTAACATTTTGGTTATGTCAGCAGGCTATAAAAATACAAAGAATAAAAGTAGAATAAAATCCCTCATTTCAAACCCTCTCCTTGTACGTCATCTCATAACACGGATGACTGCTGCTTATAACCCTCTTTACATATCAAAACATTCTCATTGGGGGTTGGGTGGCGGTTTGGGGGCGCGAGTAGGCTACAGGATGGGAGGGGAAAAAAAATAGCAAAACATTTTTATCACTAAACTACTGTCATAAAAAGTTATAGTTTTGTATATACATAACTCCTGAATACAAAATTAAAATGTGTTTGGACTGATTTAAAAAAAAGTTTTGAACACATTTGATTGGTTTGTCGATAGTGAGCGCAAATGCAGGTGATAAGCGGTTTTATTAAGCGAGTCATTGAGTCGTTCATTCAAACGATTCGTTCAAACGGCCGATTCATCAAGAATGAGACAGATGTTTGTGAATGGGTCATTGAATCTTTGATTCAACCGATTCGTTCAAAACACTGAATCATTCAAAACACGATTGAGTGTTGCTGTGAGATGCGCTATGGCTGTGATCTTTGTTTGGATTCATCGGATCTATTTTCGCTGCTAAAATAGACCAAAACAGTCATTATTTCGTCTAAAATGTAAGTGACTTAATATTATTAACTTGTTTGTTGAACTGTCATATGAAAACAGTGTCACATTTTCAATCGTGAGGAGATGGTAAAAGATGGTAAATTAAGTGATGGTCAATTGTCAGCTCTCTTGGTCGTCAGGTCGTGTGATGTAGCCTATGTTGCTGAACTGTAGTCAAATGTTATAAATATAAAATCAACACATTTTGAAATTTAACTGCAGTATGTCAATTTAGTTTATTTGTGTGTGCTGCGCTCATAGACTTTAGAAAACGGCGCGCATTTGTTTGATTTCTCCTCGAGAAGCTGCGCAAGCCTCAAAAGTTTAAGGTCCTTGCACCCTGACTGAGTCCAAAACTGTCGTATTCGTTTTTTTCATATTCGTCATTTGGTGGCTCTCAATTGTCAAAACCCCTCAAAATATTTGCTACGGATGCGAAAAATGCAGAAAATCTAACCATCCGAATTCATTTTTATGACGGACGGAAGTTTCAGAGGCTGCAAACGTATAAAACGTGAGGTCGTATTTAGTTATATATATATATATACGAATAAACTAGTCCTAATATGCTAGTTAAAGCTTTCCTTTAGTCTTTGTGAAATGCTCACACGCACGCACGCAGCCACGCACACACAAACATGTTTAAATACATTTATGTTGTTAATAAATAAATAACAATAAATTGTTGTAACAGCAATATCTCCCAAGGTTTTGTTTTTCACTGTAAAAATGTCATGATTTGCCAAGGCAAAGAGAGTACCGCCACCTTTTTCCCCCATTTCAAGCACTGATTATAACTGTGACGGATGTTTATATTTACAGATTATGTTCACTGTAAATTAAAGTTTCACTAATAATCCTTCCTTTCAGTTTTATTTGTTTTGTTATTTTGTTTTGGAAGCATTACAATTTTTGTTTTGTAATGTATCTGTCACTTTGGAAAATGTTTTATGATTAATTATACTGGCGTCGTGACGTCATCTGTTCATCCCGCGCTGCGTCCTCAGTCTGCTTTGAGCGCGCTGAGGAGAGGTAAGCAGTTAGGGATGCTCTGTGTATATAAAGTGTTAAAAGTTTGCCGAAGTTGGATTGAGTACATGATATCCAATTATATGTCTGTAAAGAGTGTTTGAAATGTGTTAGGATGTGTTTTATGCATGGATGGATTGGAGTTAACAGTTTTATTTCCGAGTACAGTGGTTTGGGTGTATGTGTGTGTGTGTGTCATTTAAATGCGGTGATTTTGACCAATTAATTATTTGGTCTTTGATCTGTGCAGGTGACAAAATCACATAAGCAACATTTGCATGCTGTATTCTGTTTGTCCCATGCAGGTAAATATTTGTTCTATCTTCCATTGTGTTAATTTTGTTGTTGTCTCTAATTCATGTTGGATTAAAATTAGCTACTGGAGGATAAACTGTTTAGATGAATGTTAGTTACAATTTCGCCTAAATATTGTTTGTAACTTATTTTCATTTATTTTTGATTTGAACATTTAATATCATTGTGATGCTTGTAAGTCTGCTTTGAGCGCCCTGAGGAGAGGTGACAAAATCACATAAGCAACATTTGCATGCTGTATTCTGTTTGTCCCATGCAGCGCCATCTATATATTCCCCAACCAACAGCAGCAAAAAGAACAAATAAACTCTCCAAATCAGCAGCAGTTCCCGTTGTTCAGCGTCTTCTCTCAATAGCATAACACAACGCAGATAACTACAGTGGTCAAAATTGGGCCGGTTACAGTGGTGCCGTGACCCGGATGGAGATCAGTTCGTCTTCCAAGATCTTCATCCAAGGATCAATGCCATTTGGTCGCCGGTGGATGCTGCACTTCAGTCAAGGTTTCAAGGAACAGTAACACACACAAGTACATTTTCGCCAAACTGGACATTTCACTACATAATTAGCGCCACTACCTTTATTTTTTCCCCTTTTGTATCCTTTAATCATTTTGTTGTATTGGCACTTAAAGAGTTTTTGTATTTTGAGAATTATATTACAAATTTTTTGTTTGTTCATGAGGTATGATGGCACATGGTTCCAATATGGACAATTTTAGTGCAGATAGGAACATGTCAGAATCAAGGTTTGGGAGAGGGAGACTTTTCAGCGACCGTTCATTTACACCTGTTGCAGGGAGGGGTAATGCAGAACGAACATCACCTGAGTTTTGTTCCACTAGAGTAACTGAACAAACACCTAGTCAGTTACGAGGTAATCCATTATCAGTCTGCCCAGACTTAAGTGATTCAGCGTGGTGTAATCTCATAACACACATTGCTCAGGAAGTAGGACAGACTATAATTTCTGCTCATAGTGGGGTGGCGTGTGGTGAAAGAGAAACCAGCAATGCACAGACTCAATGTTTAGGTGCAGGTCAGTCATTCTCAGAGGCACCCTCACTTAATTTGACAGGAGTTAAACTTGTCATGCAGTCTGAAGCAAAGGAGCCCCCTGTTTTCCGAGGGGATGGAACAGATAAATTCAGTTTGCATGAATGGGAGGATTTAATGTATACTTACCTGTGGAAAAGAGGCATACCAATGTTGGAGCACCATCATGAAATCCTTTCAAGGCTGATGGGTAAAGCCAAAGACATTGTTGGAATTACCCTTCGCAGTAACACTTCCTTAAGACCCTCTGAGAACCCCAAAGTGATATTTGATATATTGAAACAGCATTTTAGCGAGGTCCGATATTCCTACATGCCTTTAGCCGATTTCTATGGCACAGTGCCTGTTGCTGGAGAAAATCCAGTTGAATACTGGGTCCGTTTAAATAAGGCTGTTGATGTCGCAGAGGAGGCTTTAACTAGGCTTGGGCGACAGATGGATAATCCATGTCAGGAGGCAGCCATGATGTTTGTCAAACATTGCCCTGACCCAACTTTGTCAGCCATTTTCCGCTTGAAAGCACCAGATAAGTGGGCAGCGAGTGAGGTACAAGAACATCTCGACAGATATCAGACTGAGCAAAAGGAACAGTTGGCGGTCAGATCCAAACCTAACTCTGTTGTAAGAAACGTTACAGCTCATACGCAGTCACCTATGGAAGATGAGACTGTAACCAGAGTTTTTTCTGCCACATCTGATAACACTAACGCAAGCACCCCATCTCATTCACAGAATGATAATTGCATGAAGACGCTCATTAGTCTACTTGATCGTGCTCTTTCCCAGAATAATCAAGCAGAGATGAGGTGTTCTCGGCCAAGCCAACCACCTATGAGAGCATGTAAGGTATGTCATTCCCCTGAGCATTCAACTTTAGCGCACTGTCGACGACAACGACTTTGTCTTGCCTGTTTCCAACCTGGTCACATAAAGAGGGATTGTGCAGATATCCAACACCGCAATGGCAATCAGTTTGCACAGATATCTCAAGGTCTACTGACTTTAAAATAGTCGGCCCACACTTGGAGAGGGGACATGTGGGTGGAATGGAGCAAACCCTCGAAAATGCAGATCTTAAGGAAGTTTATGAAAGTGCATGTGCACATGCTCCAGATGAAGTTAAAGTAATTGCACAGAACATGCAAACCCTTGAAGTGTTTGATGATTTGTTTTATGCACCTGTCTGTGTGAACAACAAATACCAGATGATGGGAATGTTGGATTCAGGATCTATGGCATGTACTTTCAATGAAGCAGTTGAGAGTAGAATGCTGCGTGAAGATGTGTTGCCGGAGCCCACGCCATTGTCACAGGAAATAATGTTAATTGGATGTGGAGGTAAAGCAACCAAGCCAAAATGCATGTATGTTGTTGAACTGAAAGTGTATGGTGAGAGATGTTTAGTGCCTGTTCTAGTTGTGCCAGGACAAAGAGATGACTTAATCATCGGTACCAACGTGATTAAATTCTTTATGCACCGAATGAAGATCAGTGGTGATTATTGGAGAATCTTGTCTAACAGTGTTTTAGAGCCATCTTCATCGTGCGAACAATTCTTGGATGTCATGGCAAATACTTGCCGTTGGAGAGGTGGAGATCCACCAGAAAAGCTTGGGACTGTTAAGCTTCAGCAGTCAGTCATTCTAATGGCCAAACAAAGAGCACCTTGTCTGGGGAAGGCTGCCGAGTAATTCCCCTATGTCACCAGGCAGCACTGTAATTGTGGAGGCCATTTCTTCCAGATCCATGCCACGGGACATCATCATTGGTCGTGTTATTACACCATTGTGGGGAGATCGTTGGGTCCCTTTAAAAGTTACCAACCTTTCAGATAAACCAGTAACCCTCAAAAGGAACCGTAAGCTGGCAGATGTGTACCCATGTCTTGCTGTGGAGGATTTTGAGCTGTTGCAGGGTTTTAGTCATGTCCAAATTCCCACATCCGAGAATTCTTGTCAACTTGGTGTCACAGCTGAACTTAAGCAGAGACTAAAGGCCGTAGGCCTCAGTGACATTGACATTGATGCATGTTCTGTCAAAGATACAGCAAAAGTAAAGCTTGTTCAACTGCTTGAGAATTACAATGACATATTTTCCAGACATGCTCTGGATTGTGGGGAGGTCAGAGGTTTCGTCCATCGCATTCACTTGACAGATGAGCGTCCATTCCGTCTGCCATACCGTCGAGTACCACCTGCTCACTATCAAAAATTACGGCAAGTTCTCTCAGAAATGGAAGAGCAAGGAATAATTCGGAAATCAGTGAGCGTGTATGCTTCGCCTTTAGTTCTGGTATGGAAGAAAGATGGTGGCTTGAGGATTTGTACGGACTTTAGATGGCTGAATGCCAGGACCATGAAGGATGCGCACCCACTTCCACACCAGTCTGACTGTCTGGTTGCCTTGGGTGGAAACACTCTCTTCAGTACTATGGATTTAACATCAGGCTTTTATAACATTCCTATGGCTGAAGAAGATAAAAAGTACACCGCGTTTACTACCCCAGTAGGACTCCATGAGTACAACAGGATGTCTCAAGGGTTGTGCAATAGCCCAGCATCTTTTATGCGCATGATGTTGAGTATCTTTGGAGACCTAAATTTTAGCAGTCTGCTGTGTTACTTAGATGACCTACTGGTGTTTGCGCCTGGCGAGAAATCAGCTCTAGAGCGATTGGAGGTAGTATTCCAACGATTGAGGAGCTACAATCTCAAGTTAAGTCCGAAAAAGTGCCATCTGATGCAGACATCTGTTAAGTTTTTAGGCCACATCATTGATGGAAGTGGTGTTTCTGTTGATCCTTCAAAGGTCGAGGCCATAGCCAAGCTATCAAAAGCTGATCTCATGGAAGATGGGGGTACTCCATCTGTAAGGAGGATTAAATCTGTTCTGGGAATGATCCTCTATTACCAGCACTTCATCCCAAATTGCTCCTCCATAGCTAAACCGCTCTTCTCTCTAACAGCTGGACAGAAAAGGAGGGCAAAGGGCAGAACTGAGGCTAGGGCAGGCACATGCAGAAAGCTCAAGCCGACTGACTGGACTTCAGAGTGTGATGATGCCCTCTCTAGTCTGAAAGAGAGCTTACTTCATAGTGTGGTTTTGGCACATCCTGATTTCTCCCTTCCACTAATCTTGTCAATTGATGCTTCTCTAGATGGACTCGGGGCTGTGTTATCGCAAATACCAGCAGGCGAGGAGAAAGCCCGTCCCATTGCGTTCGCGAGCAAGTCCCTAAGTAAATCACAGAAGAGATATCCGGCACACAAGCTCGAGTTTTTAGCTTTAAAGTGGAGCGTGTGTGAGAAATTCAGTCATTGGCTGAAGGGCCATACATTCACTGTATGGACCGACAATAACCCGCTAACTTATATACTAACTAAGGCTAAACTTGACGCTTGTGAACAGCGTTGGGTGTCTAAGCTTGCTGCCTACACCTTTGATCTTAGGCATATTGCCGGAAGGAAGAACACTGTAGCTGATGCTTTGAGTCGCGATCCTTTCGCGAAAACGGTCAGTCACAGGCTCATCACAGAGCGATATGGCAATTTACTCACTGAAGCTGTAGGTTTCAATGAAGATGGGATTCAAGACACTTTCCGTTTACAAGTGAACAGTCTTCATGTGTCGCTTCAGTCAAGGTCTGCAGTGTCCTGTGATCAGACAGCAGTTGGTACTTATTTGAACCTCCATAATCAGTGGGAGACTGTAACTGAGCTAAGGGCTATGCAGGCAATTCAGTTGATTCAGAATGCAGCAATGCTTGAATGTGACATAATTTCAGCAATTCCCCTTGAGGAGATCAGACAAGGTCAAGAGTCAGATACAGCAATTTCAAAAATGTTGTCCTATCTGAGTCAGAAGAAGCGACCATCAAGGCGAGAGAGGGCTGGAATATGTCAGGGCTCTGGTTCTTCTTAAGCAATGGGATTGGCTGAAGGTTCAAGATGGAGTAGTCTATTGTGTCACTAAAGATCCTCTTAGCAATCACAAGAGGTTTCAACTTGTACTTCCTTCTAGTCTCAAGACTAAAGCTTTAACTGGAGTACACGATCTTGCCAGACATCAAGGACAGTCAAGAACACTCCAGTTAACTCGACAACGCTTTTTCTGGCCTAGAATGGAGCGTGACGTAAGGGACTACGTCAAGTGCTGTCAGAGATGCATATTGGCCAAAACACCAGAGCCATCTGCACGAGCCCCACTTGAGAGCATTAGAACCTTTGCCCCTATGGAGTTGGTGTGTTTGGACTTTTGGAGTGCTGAGGACAGTAAGCAGCGTTCTGTGGACGTATTAGTTGTGACTGATCACTTCACAAAGTTGGCCCATGCCTTCCCGTGCATAAACCAGAAAGCAAAACAAATTGCGAAGAAGTTGTGGGACCACGTCTTTTGCATTTATGGCTTTCCAACACGCATACATACAGATCAAGAGACCAACTTTGAAAGTACCCTCATAGCAGAACTGCTCAAGCTGGCAAGTATTGAGAAATCGCACACTACAGCGTACCACCCGATGGGAAACGGTGGGACCGAGCGGTTTAATCGAACTCTGGGCAGTATGCTTCGTTCTCTGCCTCTCAAGGAGAAACACAAATGGGCCGAGCAGATACAGACTATGACATTCGCATATAATACCGCAGTACATGAGACTACTGGTTATGCTCCATTTCAGTTGATGTTTGGCCACATTCCAAGGCTACCTGTTGATGTCATTTTTGGGCAGGTGTTGCATGACCCTGTGATTGTTGACCATGGCAGTTATGCGAAAACCCTTATGTCTTACCTTCATGAAGCAGCACGCATTGCTCAAAAACACACTGAAAAAGAACAGAAAAAGCAGGCCAAAGGTTACAATCGGAGAGTCAAGGGCACATGTTTGAACATCGGAGACAGAGTGCTTCTTGCGAACAGGAGTGAAAGAGGAAAGAAAAAGCTTGCCGATAAGTGGGATCCAACTGTCTATACTGTGAAGGATCGGAATCTACAAACAAACATATACAAACTGATTGATGAGGAGGGCAAATCAAAAGTGGTACATCGAAATTTGATTCTGGATATCAGCTTCCTGCCCACTGGATCATCTCCAGAAGACAAGGGCATCCAGTCTAATGTTGAGAATATGGAGAGCCAGTCTTGGGTGTCTGAGTTGTCTGATTCATCGGAAGAGGAGAGTTCTGATGATAGAACAAGGGCATGGGTGCTTGATGATCAAGGAGAAATTGAAAGTCAAGAGGTTATGAATGATGAAATTCTGGTATCTGATCATTCAGTCCACAGTTGAGGAAGTGTCTGTGATCAAATCCCCAGTGAAAATGAGGCTGTTGGTGGTTCTGATCAAGTATCTAGCATAGAGACTGAATCCTCTGCTAGTAATCCTGACTCTGTGAATGAAACTAACAATGATTTGCATGCTAACAGTATTACTGACATACAAACACAAATTCCAACTGACACACTGGGTGTTAGGACTCGTGCAGGAAGGGTGGTCAAAAAAGTTAGCCGTTTAATTGAGTCAATGGCACAGAGACCTTTTTATGTTCAGAGAGCTGGGTCGTCAGTAGAAAAGAGATCAGGATCATTTCTTTCTTTATTTTAAAAGTTTTTTTTTCTATGAAAATACTGTGAAAGTGTATGCAAGATGTGAATTTCATAAAGTGTAATATAGACCAGATTATTGGATGTTGTACAAGGCAGCATACTGTTCTAAGAATGTCTGAGACTTGATCAACCTTAGATTTTTCTTAACCTGTAAGGCGGGTAACTTACTATGTTGAACTGCGGATGAGATTCGTTAGAAATCTGGTTCTGTTGGGTCAAATGTATTATTTGGTCAGGATATTAGTGAAATTCAGGAGGGGTGAATGTGACGGATGTTTATATTTACAGATTATGTTCACTGTAAATTAAAGTTTCACTAATAATCCTTCCTTTCAGTTTTATTTGTTTTGTTATTTTGTTTTGGAAGCATTATAATTTTTGTTTTGTAATGTATCTGTCACTTTGGAAAATGTTTTATGATTAATTATACTGGCGTCGTGACGTCATCTGTTCATCCCGCGCTGCGTCCTCAGTCTGCTTTGAGTGCGCTGAGGAGAGGTAAGCAGTTAGGGATGCTCTGTGTATATAAAGTGTTAAAAGTTTGCCGAAGTTGGATTGAGTACATGATATCCAATTATATGTCTGTAAAGAGTGTTTGAAATGTGTTAGGATGTGTTTTATGCATGGATGGATTGGAGTTAACAGTTTTATTTCCGAGTACAGTGGTTTGGGTGTATGTGTGTGTGCGTCATTTAAATGCAGTGATTTTGACCAATTAATTATTTGGTCTTTGATCTGTGCAGGTGACAAAATCACATAAGCAACATTTGCATGCTGTATTCTGTTTGTCCCATGCAGGTAAATATTTGTTCTATCTTCCATTGTGTTAATTTTGTTGTTGTCTCTAATTCATGTTGGATTAAAATTAGCTACTGGAGGATAAACTGTTTAGATGAATGTTAGTTACAATTTCGCCTAAATATTGTTTGTAACTTATTTTCATTTATTTTTGATTTGAACATTTAATATCATTGTGATGCTTGTGAGTCTGCTTTGAGCGCGCTGAGGAGAGGTGACAAAATCACATAAGCAACATTTGCATGCTGTATTCTGTTTGTCCCATGCAGCGCCATCTATATGTTCCCCAACCAACAGCAGCAAAAAGAACAAATAAACTCGCCAAATCAGCAGCAGTTCCCGTTGTTCAGCATCTTCTCTCAATAGCATAACACAACGCAGATAACTACAGTGGTCAAAATTGGGCCGGTTACATAACACAAACAAATCATCCTTCTGGCGACTTTTTTTTTTGTCAAAAGCGACAAATCCAGCGACTTTTACTGGTGTTTTTGGAGACTTTTGTGGTATTTGGAGACTCGAAAGCACGAATCACTCTGCAGTTAGGCCTAATATGCTCAACGAGCAGCGGGTGCTGCCGTGAGCCCCTCTCCCGTCCAAAAGCACTCACAAGCGGTCAGTCTCTCAGTAGCCTCGCGCAGCAGTCCCAGCCTGCAGTCAGAGCAGAGTGGAGACACACACCCCTCCACTTCCAGGCTGCAAATGAATCGCGCATGCGCATGGCTGCCGCCGTTCCCGCCCTGGCTTACAGAGCGGGGTGTAAATGTAAATGTTCACTCACTCTCACAAAAATAAATAACTGCATTTAAATTGACTCACGACATAGCTCTCCATTCACTCTAGTCTAGTCTCTTGCCAAGTTCGCTTGTGCCAGCTCTCGCTAGTCTGTTATCAATCTCTATTTACATAGGCCTTTACTACAAAACCCCAACAGTCTTTTTAAAGACTAAACCCACAAACATTATTTTTTAAGATTAGATCAAATCTCAGCCCTAGCCAGTAATTTTTTTTAACTGCTAGCTACTTAGCTAAAACTACCCACACGACTAAGACACACACACACACACACACACACTGATGAGGACTACAATCGTTAAGTATTAAAATAAAATCTGAATTGTCTGCAAAATAATTATTTTGTTTGTTTAATTAAAGATTGTGCCTAAGTCCCGACTGATTAGCCCCTGATACGTCTCTCAACATACACCACACACACGGTTACATATTGCCTAAACTTTATTGAAAACAAATAAAAATGGAGAAATTTCTTGTGAGGACCAACAAGCCAACTGATGCACCACCAGCTGCAAAAAAGCTTAGAAGGTACGATGAAGCATACCTGCAGTTTGGGTTTACAGTCACGGCTGATCTGTGACCTCAGTGTGTCGTGTGTGCCGAGGTGCTGGCAAACGACAGTATGAAGCCCTGCAAATTAAAAAGGCACCTCGAAACAAAGCATGCTGGCATTAAAAATAAACCGGCTGAATATTTTAAAAGAAAGCTTGATGGCCTCCTTCAGCAACAGGCAACGATTTCAGTGCACAGCACTGTGTCTAAACAGTATTTGGAGGCATTGTATGTAGTGGCCAAAAGGATCGGTAAACTGGGTAAACCGCATACAATCGCTGAGACTCTCATTTTGCCGGCAGCACAAGACATGTGCAGAATAATGATAGGCGATAGTGCAGCAGCCAAACTCGGTGCAGTACCACTGTCCAATGACACAGTCGCTAGGAGAATTGTAGACATGTCCAATGATATCAGAGAGCAACTGATAGAGTTCATAAAAAAAAGAGTCCTTACTACGCGCTGCAGCTGGACGAATCCACTGATATTGCTGGGCAGGCACAGCTCCTCACCTATGTCAGGTATCTGCGGGACAAGGCGATTGAGGAGGATGTCCTGTTTTGCCCGCCTCTTCAGTCGCACACTACAGGAGAAGCCATTTTCAATGTCCTTGATATTTTTATCCATGAAAATGGTTTGGCTTGGGACCGATGTGTTGGCCTATGCACGGATGGTGCGCAGGCAATGACGGGGCGTGAGCGTGGCCTAGCTGCTTGCGTTCAGCAAGTAGCTCCACTTGTGAAATGAGTGGATCGCGAAGCACTAGCTGCTAAAAAAAATGCCGGTTCTCGTTGACTCCGTGCTGAACCAATCCGTGAAAATAATAAATCTGATCAAATCATGGCAGCTAAACTCTCGCTTGTTTGGGGTCCTCTGCCAGGAGATGGGGTCAGGGCACGAACAGCTGCTTCTGCACACTGAAGTTCACTGGCTCTCCAGGGGGCGGGTGTTACAGCGGTTGTATGAGCTGCGAGAGGAGGTGAAGTGGTTTTTGACAGAAATAAAATCAGATCTGGCAAAGCATCTGGACGACACTATGTGGCTTGCATCTCTGTCCTATTTGGTCGATATATTTGACCGCTTGAATGGCCTCAACCTGTCTTTGCAAGGCCGCGAAACTCATATTTTGCTCCTTGCAGACAAAGTGCACGCCTTCACACAGAAACTAGACCTCTGGCATGGCCGCATCAGTCGAGGGAACTGCGACATGTTCCCCAGCCTTGCAGACTTTATCACTGATGCAGGCACGTCACACGATTTCTCCTCCCTATTTCAATCAGCGTCTGAGCACCTGTCAGCAATGAGAATACAATTTGCGGTGTACTTTAAAGAGGATTATCGCTCTTTTGCGTGGGTTCGAGATCCGTTTGTGTGCACAGCAAACGAGCTATCAGTTGATATGCAGGAACAGCTTATTGAGCTGAAGAGTGACAGTAGACTGAAGGAACTCTTTAGCTCCTGCCCTCTTTCGTCATTCTGGGCAGCATTGATGCAGGAATACCCTGAACTCTGTGACGTCGCCTTGAAGATTCTCCTTCCTTTCGCATCGACATATTTGTGTGAGGCAGGATTCTCAAAAATGACTGCACTCAAAACGAAATACCGCAATCGTGCACAAATCGAGGATGATTTGAGGCTATGTTTATCAACATTGAGCCAAGAATTGAGGATCTTTGCAAGGCAAAGCAGGCTCAGGTCTCACATTAACATCACCTACCTGCAAGCTTCTGTAAAAAATGCAGATGATACCTACATTAGGCCTAGTAATAATAACAATAATAAAGCATAAATTAATATCAGAGGTCTGGTGCCAATTCCCAATTATAGCAATAGCCTAGTAATGATAATAGGCCTACTGAATAATAATAACAACAACAACAACAACAACAACAAGTAACCTCATATAATTATATAGCAATAGCCTAGTAATGATGATAGGCCTACTACTACTCATAATAATAATAATAATAATAATAATAATAATAATAATAATAATAATAATGCCTGCAAGCTCACATTAGAAGTCTGGTGCTACTGCCAATTATAACAATAGCCTAGTAATGATAATAGGCCTACATACCGCTACTGATGATGATAATAATAATAATAATAATAATAATAATAATAATAATAATGTGGGCCTAAAAATAATAGCCTTGGGCTGGCTATCTATCTATCTATCTATCTATCTATGGTGGTGGGGCGGGGGGCACTGGGGCCCCAACTGCAATGAACCAGCTTTGGGGGGGCCCAGCTTGCAAAAGGTTGAGAACCCCTGGTATAGGTGTTTTTATCCCTCTTGCCACGTTATGTGTGTTACAAATGACACATTTTTTGCCAAAATTTTCAGCAAATATCGTGAAACCCTTTGTAAACCACAATTCTTTCATTTGCGCAACCATTCCCGCTTTTGATACATGGTCTAACCCGTGTATCAACTTTCCATAATGAGGAAAGAAGTGTTTGGGTAAACAAGGCATGCCATCACAGCTCATCCACACATTCTCCTTAACCCTACAGTCAGCCGCCTTCAACTTGTTTTTCTCCTCGCCTGTGGATAAAGATCGCATGTTCTGTAAACAAAAAGAAACGTCGAGGTTATTGTCAGATATCAAAGCACACGTAGTTTCTTTTGTCTCCATCGCTGCCGTGGCCTTCGCTGCCACGTCTGCTCGTGCGTTTCCTGTTGAGACTGAACTGTTATCGTTAGTGTGCGCTGCGCATTTGCAAATCGCGACCTTGTCTGGTAAAAGAATGGCCTCCAAAAGCTCAAACACAAGAGATGTGTTTAATATTGGATGACCATCTGACTTCAGAAATTTTCTGTGCTTCCATAAAGCACCAAAATCGTGTGTTACCCCAAAGGCATAACGCGAATCTGTGTAAATTCTCACACATTTGTCTGCCATAAGTTTACATGCTTCTGTTAAAGCAACCAGTTCAGCTGCCTGAGATGAATAATTTGATGGCAGTTTGCCAGATGTCACGACCTCAAACAGTGGTTATCGCGTAACCAACCTTATTCTTTCCTGTTTGTGGATCTTTGGAAGCCGACCCATCCACAAAGAGGATATTGTCACAATTGTCTAATGGCGTGTCTAATAGATCTGGACGCGGTGTGCACACCTGTTCAAGCGCTGACAGACAACAGTGATGTTCCTCGCCATCCTCCTCTGTGGGGAGGTGTGGCAGGATTCAAAGTTATGCATCTTTTAACAGTTATGTTTGGCATGTCCAAAAAAATTGTGTGGTACCTCAGCCATCGGGCTGTAGATAAATGTGACGTTCTCTGTTCTTGCAAAATCATGGAGACTGCGTGTGGAACCATCAAAGTTAAATGAGAATACCCCACAAATTCCCTGGATGCCAGTACTGCCAGTTCAGCAGCCGACACATACCTCAAACAGTGTGGTAGACCTGCTGCTACTGTATCAAGTTTGGTTGAAAAATATGCCACAGGTCGCAGTCTGTCTCCATGAGTCTGCAAGAGAACAGAAGTCATAAATGTGACGTTCTTTGTACTTCAATCTCAAAATCACATTTTGACATAAATGCTCCTACACTTTTGCTGTGTTTCACCTCTGCACTTATTTCAGCCTAATCTGTTTCTGTCATGCATTCTCTCACAAAAGGGCCCAGATCTTCGGCCTTGGTTACTGATAAGTGTGGAGCAGTGTTGCCTGCTATCAAATAGAACTGCATTTGTTTTTCTGTCAGGCAAGCTGAGAGCGCACACACATTTTCTGTCCAGAAAATCGTATCAAATTTCACAGTCTCATTTTCTACCCCGTTAAACCACCCCTCTTCATATTGTGGTTCACGTTCAACTACGAAATGTGACGTGCAATGCAATTGGTCAGGTGTCATATTTTCTGTGTTAAATGACATTGATCCTTTGCCAATTTCAAGATCATTTTTGCCCAATCATCGTTTTTCACACGCCATTCATATGCCCAATGCGGCTCAATTTTAGAACAACATATTTGTGGTTCTTCCTCAATGCTAATCCCAAAGGAACCCCCCCTGAGGGTCAAATTCAATTCACACATTAAAACTCTGGCCATTAGAAGTACCGGACAAGCTGGTGAACACAGAAACGCATGTTTAAATGCTCTCCCCCTCTCGGTCTCACACTCCAAGAGCACTGTGAATTTTTCAGAAATCAAATGGCCCGAGGCCGAAGTGCTCTCATGCACTGAACCTGTCAATTTTGGTACATATGGCAAGTCACATGGTCGTATAGTAGAATGGCTAGCCCCAGAATCTACCAAAAAAACATTGGATATCTCTGCATTTGTATAAACCCTGAACTTTTGTACATTCTCAAACATTCATCCGAAACATTATCACATAAAGCTTCATCAGTCACACTCAAAGATTTGCAAGCATTGTCTTCATTGCAGAGAGCAGTATGTAAATCAGTGTATGTGTGCGTGTTGTATGTGTGTGTGGTTAAAAAAAATGTTCACTTCCCTCTCCTGTAGCTGGCAGCTGAATCACCCTCAGCTCGACCCCCCCCTCTCGCTGCTCTCCGCTCTGCTTGCTTCAGTCTGCCCTTTTCTTCCCCGGACAGTCTGTAGCCCAGTGTCCCTCTTGTTTGCACAGATTGCATTTCATGCATTCTCTGAACTCATGGTCGTCAGTCCCACACAAGCCACAATTCCACTTCCGCTGGTTTCTGTTGCATCTCCTCTTTTTGTCGGCCCATTTCTGCTGCGGTTTAGATGTGCTGACATTAGATTGTAGTCGCACAACTGCCAGAAGTCTTTTCAGTTCCTGTGTGGTGGGACTGAATTCTTGACAAAAGGGGGTTAGTTCATCTGCAAACTTGTGACCTGCGTCGTCATGATTTGGCAGATGGGCCATGGCTTCTTTCATGTCAGTCACCGTCCATGGTCTGAAGACCATCATCGGCCCGTCAGCCGCTACCTCTACCAGCGGAGCCATGAAGCTGTGTTTTTCTTGTTTCACTTATGATCTTGTCAATATCTTTCCCGGTTTGCCCCTGCGCTGTCTGGATCAGGGGTGTCGGGGATCGTCTCAGGAAAAAGTTCATTCAGGTCTCCTTCACTGTCCGAGTCGGGAGGAGCTGCTTGTCGTGCTTGTCTTCTGGGCGGAGAGCAGTCGAGGTCGGGGTTCAGCTTCAGGGCTTTCAGCTCCGCCACGGGATAGTGATGATTATACGCCGGTGGCGCCGGCACAATCGCCGTTGCATGTGGGGAAACACAAACATACTTTTCATTAGTCGGTCCTGGTGGTGCTGACACACAAATAGATCTTTCACACATTTTATATTCTTCCACATTGTCAATCCTACATGCTAATTCTTTCTGCATTTGCTTTACACTTCTATCTGCTTCCTTAAGCCAACAACCCACTGTCTGTTCACATTTTTTCACACATGTTGAACGCAACCACAACAACCTTTTTGTTCCTCGCTGCCCTGTTCAACTGATTCTCACACCACTCTCAGTCTAGTCGTGCTCAGTGTTCCCTCTCTGGGGAAATCATGGTATTTGATCAGTTTCTCTATGTCCTGCATACATTTTCTCCTATAGTTTTTTTTCTCATTTGACATAAAACCGGTGTATCAAATTGGGCAAGCTTGCTTTGAGACTTCCCAATACTGGCTATTTCTGCTTCTGTTGATTTACCGTTCGACGCACGTCTAATAATCTGTCGGACATCTCCAACAGATCTGATTTCTTAACCCAAGATCAGATAAGGGTGCACTCCCTAGTGCTTTGTTAATTACGGTTTACTCAAAATCTTTCTCTGGAGTAGGTTCCAGCACTCAGTATTTTAGCTAACCTAATTAAACAATTTTTGCGAGAACTCAGTCGCTGTTTAGAAAACCTCTTGACCTGTTTGTAGGTCTCAGTCTCTGCTCGAGAACCCCTTGTACTCGGACCACAGAAAACAGTCTCAGCCACTATGGTTCACTCACTCTTATACCAGAGATATTTGGGTTGCCACTGGTTCGTTTTCATTTGATTCCAGTGGAGTTTCTCCTGGCCCTGATGCGGTCGGTCTCTCTCTCTCTGAAGCTTACGAGGTAGAGCTGGAACTTCTCAGTCCAGGTGGCCAAACACCATCCGCTCTCAGGTCCAGAAGGCACTTCCAAGGAATCCCACTCTTCTGACACCAAATTGTTGTGGCAAAAAAAATATTAACCCACCATTATCACTGCGTAAGAGACACTCTGAATCAAACAGTCTTTTAAAAGAATTTATTCTTGCAAGAAGGACCCAGTCATTACACAGGAATAACCTGTGCCATGAGTGAGACAAGAAGGGGAGGGCCGAGTTGTTTTTATACATCTTTCCCCAAGGTCTCCGACAAAAGCAGATCTTCCCCCTCTGCATTCATTAGACACAGGGGCATTCCTTTGCAATGACTATTACTGATCACTGAGTATTTAAAATTTCTACAACACCCTCCATCAGGGAACAGTAGTTATGACAGTAACCATGACTTTCCCCTTCTGTCACTCACTCGATGTTGTGTCGATGTAGTGGCACTAGGGGTCCCTATAGAAAAACACCAAAACAGCTGAACGGTGGTGGTGGCGTAGTGGCTAGAGCACAGGGCTGCTAATCAGAAGGTTGCTGGTTCGAACCCCACGGCCACCACCATTGTGCCCTTGAGCAAGGCACTTAACTCCAGGTTGCTCCGGGGGGATTGTCCCTGTAATAAGGGCTCTGTAAGTCGCTTTGGATAAAAGCGTCTGCCAAATGCATAAATGTAAATGTAATAGCAGGAGCATAAGTCTGCACGTAACTTCCCCCAACGCCCCAAAAGACGCCATGTAGTTCCCCACATCTCTGGGAGAAGTGACATAACAAGTATGGGAGCAGGCTGCACCGGTCGCAGCCTTTTATCTCCATGTTTTTCTCTCCAGAGTGTATTAGATTCGTCTGGGGCCAGTTAACAATATTGTATGCACTGGGGAAGGTGTTCTTTTCCTTTCCTATTCTTTTGGGGGGAAAAGACTCCACGGAGGCCACACCCTGCCCAGATGGATGGTTAACATGTGGCGATATGTCATGTGGGCTCAAGAGTCGCACATGGAAGAGGCGTGGTGGTAGGTACTGCCGTGAAGGGGATGAGCTCTACAAACACAGCGACCGGGACAGAAAATGCTCTGCCCAAGGGAGACACAGGGAGACCGTACCGTGCAAAATACATCATAGGGGGTTACCGGAGTAATTACTCAACTCAACTCAATTTTATTTATAGAGCACTTTCAAAAACCACACTGGGTACCAAAGTGCTGTACATGGAGTTACAAAAAATACATAAAATCACATAAATATAGCTTAAGAATGCAAAAAACATTTAAAACCAATAAAACAATAATAAGATAAAATTGACCTAGTTCAATTTATAATGCAATTAATTTAAAGCTAGGGAAAATAAATGTGTTTTTAAGGCCACCTGAAAAGAGAGTAGAGACGAAGATGATATTATGACCAATGGAAGCTCATTCCAAAGTCTAGGGGCTGCCACCGCAAAAGCTCTATCACCTTGAGTTTTTAGGCGAGATCGAGGAACTGACAGACACAGCTGATCACCAGAGTGGAGAGACCTTGAAGGTTGGTTCAAACTTATTAAAGCAGAGATGTACTCAGGTGCAAGACCATGAAGAGCCTTAAATACATACATCAACACTTTGTACTTGATTCTGTATTTGATCGGTAACCAATGTAGCGAAATTAATACTGGGGTAATATGCTCTTTTCCTTGTTCCAGTTAAAAGCCTAGCAGCTGCAGGCGAGAGAGAGGGTCCTGACTCACACCCAGATACAAAGCATTACAATAGTCCAATCAAGAAGACACAAAAGCATGCACAACCTTCTCCAAATCATCAAAAGAAAGGATGGACTTCAACTTTGCTATAGATCTAAGATGGGAAAATTATTTTAACAACAGCATTTATTTGTCGATCAAACTTGAGCTCAGAGTCAAATATAACACCCAGGTTTTTTACATAGGGAAGTTTTTTCCCTGGAAGCAGTGACAAATTTCTTTCTAAATTTACCTCACATCCCCTATGACCAAAAACAATAAACTCTGACTTATCCTCATTTAATTGAAGAAAGTTGTTTGCCAACCAACATTTATGCAGAGACTCAAAAGAAGGGTGCTTCCCATGTTTAATAGGAAAGTAAAGTTGAGAGTCATCAGCATACAGATGGTAGTGTATGCCATGCTTATCAAAGATCTTTCCTAACGGAAGCATGGCATACACTAGAGGGAGAATAAAATGGGTCCCAAAATGGACCCCACATGTTAAAGGAACAACTGATGAAGAACAGTTCTCTAAACAGACATTGTTCTACCCTTCAGATATGAAGAGACCCAATCCAAGGCTAACCCATGAATACCAACCTGGTCTCTTAGGCGATCAATAAGAATGTCATGATCGACCGTATCGAAAGCGGCACTAAGATCCAGCAGCAGAAGACCAACAGGACTACCAGAATCCACACCTAATAAAATATAATTTAAAACTCAAATGATTGACTGCAAATTATTGATAGCTAAAAAATAATTTAATTGTGCAAGCACCGTCTTCTCTAATATTTTTGACATAAAGGATCATTTTGATATAGGTCGAAAGCTGTTCATAATTAGCACCTGTGGAGCACCTATCCCAATACAGGGCATATTTGTAACCACAGTGGGTCTGGCTGTGAACTTCTCCACCGAACTTGTGAGCCACAGGGCTAGGGAGGAAGGACATACAGGGTCCACGACTTCGTGAACTTGACTGGGGGTAAAAGCGCATATTTTTGCCTAAGGGGAGGGGAAAGGCCCTATACACAAGCGATGCACCCGGCCAACTATTCCGTGTTACCAAAATCTACCTGTTCGTACCTGACAAAACAGGACGAAACCGGTTCAACCTGGTGATTGTAAAATCTCGCAATTGTGTTGAGTGTAGCCCCATGTCTGCTAGAGAGGTGCCATTGGCCAGTGCCCACAAGGATGCCACACTCTTAGTAGAGTGTGCTCGTATTCCAAAAGGGGTGGGCATGGCCTGAGCATGTT
The DNA here is from genome assembly GCA_032164185.1 of Moxostoma hubbsi. NCBI lineage: Eukaryota > Metazoa > Chordata > Actinopteri > Cypriniformes > Catostomidae > Moxostoma > Moxostoma hubbsi. Next base: position 67,489,570 of record JAVLUX010000001.1, read on the forward strand.
ATGCCAGAGCAATGGCATCCACGATCCAGTGAGCAAGCCTCTGTTTGGCGACAACGTTCCCTTTCCGCTGTCCGCCAAAGCAGACAAAGAGCTGCTCAGAGCATTTAAAGCCCTGCGTGCGATCCAAATAGGTGCATATAGCATGCAACAGATGCAGAAATGGGCGATTTATATATGCTACTGTCGCTGTGTTGTTGGACCGGACATGCTTGCCCTGGATCAATGGCAATAGCCTCCAAAGGGTGAGTAGTATAGACAGCAACTCTAGGCAGTTGATGTACCAACCCAGTCGCGGTCCTGACCAGGAACAGCAGCTGTGTGCCCATTGCACAGGGTGCCCCAGCCCAGTTTGAAGGCATCTGTGGTGACTATGACATGTCTAGACACTTGCTGAAGGGAAACTCCTGCCTATAGAAATGCAAGGTATGTCAAAGGGCTGAATAAGTGGCGGCAGAGCGATGTGATAGCTACACGATAGTTCTCTGGACTTGACACTGAAGCCAGTGCTGAAGCGGTTTCGTTTCAACCCGTGTGGCATGACTGCTGCTGAGGAAGCCATATGCGCCAGCACCCTCTTAGAGTGTTTCAGTGGAACCTGCCTGAATGACTTCACTCACTTGCGAGGCACGCTATCGTGGAGACCGAGTCTAACTCCATGCAGAGAAAAGAGATGCTCTGAACTGCTTGCTCATTTCCCAGTTGACCAGTAGCCCTAGACGGTTGTGGTGCCAGAGCAGCAAATTCCTGCCAGTCATCGAGGTAGTTGAGTATACAGATGCCCACTTCCCTTAACTGGGAAAGAGCTTCCCCTGTGACTTTCGCAAAGATGTGAGGCCGAAGGGGAGGACCTTGTACTGATACACCTGGCTGCCAAAAGCAAACCTAAGGAAGGGTCTGTGGTAGAACCGAGACATAAAAGTACGCATCCTTCAGGTCTACCGCCACGAACCAATCTTGACGCCGGATGCACGTCAATTGTTTCTGCATCAACATCTTAAATGGGAGTCTGTGTAAGGCCCAGTTCAGAACTCGCAGGTCCAAGATTGGCTGCAACCCACCACCTTTCTTTGGCACAATGAAGTAAGGGCTGTAGAACCCTTTCCCCATCTCGGCTGGAGGGACTGGCTCTATCGAGGGGCACTAAGGGGACGATCATGTCAGACGTACCTGGAGGTGGGACCTTGAGGCAGGGGGTATTAGGCGATGCCACGTCAGGGGTCATTGCCTCGTCCTGCACTGAGGGAAACCTTGAAGCACTTACCTTGCTCTGCATACCCGGTTTAGTGATTAAGAAGGAAGACCTCTTGGGTCGGCCTTGAGACTCGTCACAACCAGCTGGCGCAGGTATGGGAGGTATGGAGCAGCTGGGCCTCGAAGGTGGGGGGCCGCGTTTGCGGGGCCCTGGCTGCGTGTGCTCGTGTCTGGTAGCCATGACAACGGTGGTCCTGATCACTGATTATGTGACCTAGGAGTGAAGAAACCACTCTCTTTTTGACAATGTGGGAAGGCTACTGCAGCCCGTTCAGGATGTGGCGAACAAAAGAGAAAAAGAAACAAAGGATTTACCTCCCAGCCCTCCAGCTGGGGATGGAGTGGTCTGGATTCCAGCTCCGTAGCGGTTGTCTCACTCCCTGGGTCATCCGTCTCAGAGGCGCTTAGGAGTCTTGCAGGTCCTTGTGCCAGCCCGTGGGAAACATGGCGTTTAGCTCTGCGTCAGCCTCAGACTGGGGGCAGACCTGAAGGTGGCAGCCCAGTTGAGTCATCGGCGTCTGACGTCGGCAATGCACTCTGCGATGCAGCGATTGAAGACTCATCCTGCTCGCAGGCCCCAAAAGAAATGTCATGCTGGCCGTGTGGCGGGCTGGTCTCATTACGGAACCAGATGGGAGCAAACAAGCATGTTGAGGAACAGGAAGTATGCGGGCAATTACCCGGCGAGACCGCACCCATTGAACCTGGCTGGCCTCATACCTGTGGGTAGAAGGCGCAGGCGGTGGCTAGAGTGGCTTTCCTCGAGAAGAAGGAAAGCCACGACCGCAATGTTGCCATGGTCATATTCTCGCAATGAGAAAATGAACCATCAACAAACGCTGCCTCAGTGTGATCGCTGCCCAGACACATGAGGCAGCGCCCGTGGCTGTCGGAAACTGAGAGATTAAGACCTCATCCAAGAATCACACAAAGATGGAAAGGAATATTTATAAAGAAGTCTCTTTAAAAAGACGTTCAACGTCAATGTGTGTGCTCTAATAGATAAAATATACTCTTTAGCATGAATACAGACACTTTTAGCGCTGTCGAAGCGCCCAGGGGTGAAATCTGCACTCATCCTGCAGAAGGATCGAAAGCCGCTGGAAATGCACCATATATCCAAGAGCATACACTTCTTAAGAGGTGAATTGAACAGCAGTAGTATTCAGCTCGCCGACAGTACAACCGCTCGGCTCCGAAGAAAGAATCAGAATGGAGTGTGCATTCCAGCTCCTTTTATACCCATATGTCTGGGGGAGCGGCATGCAAATTCCACACACCAATTCTCATTGGCCTTTTCTCAAAAAATGGGAGGTGTTCTGGGATCTCAAGCAATGCACCATATATCCAAGAGCATACACTTCTTAAGAGGTGAATTGAACAGCAGTAGTATTCAGCTCGCCGACAGTACAACCGCTCGGCTCCGAAGAAAGAATCAGAATGGAGTGTGCATTCCAGCTCCTTTTATACCCATATGTCTGGGGGAGTGGCATGCAAATTCCACACACCAATTCTCATTGGCCTTTTCTCAAAGAATGGGAGGTGTTCTGGGATCTCAAGCAATGCACCATATATCCAAGAGCATACACTTCTTAAGAGGTGAATTGAACAGCAGTAGTATTCAGCTCGCCGACAGTACAACCGCTCGGCTCCGAAGAAAGAATCAGAATGGAGTGTGCATTCCAGCTCCTTTTATACCCATATGTCTGGGGGAGCGGCATGCAAATTCCACACACCAATTCTCATTGGCCTTTTCTCAAAAAATGGGAGGTGTTCTGGGATCTCAAGCAATGCACCATATATCCAAGAGCATACACTTCTTAAGAGGTGAATTGAACAGCAGTAGTATTCAGCTCGCCGACAGTACAACCGCTCGGCTCCGAAGAAAGAATCAGAATGGAGTGTGCATTCCAGCTCCTTTTATACCCATATGTCTGGGGGAGTGGCATGCAAATTCCACACACCAATTCTCATTGGCCTTTTCTCAAAGAATGGGAGGTGTTCTGGGATCTCAAGCAATGCACCATATATCCAAGAGCATACACTTCTTAAGAGGTGAATTGAACAGCAGTAGTATTCAGCTCGCCGACAGTACAACCGCTCGGCTCCGAAGAAAGAATCAGAATGGAGTGTGCATTCCAGCTCCTTTTATACCCATATGTCTGGGGGAGCGGCATGCAAATTCCACACACCAATTCTCATTGGCCTTTTCTCAAAAAATGGGAGGTGTTCTGGGATCTCAAGCAATGCACCATATATCCAAGAGCATACACTTCTTAAGAGGTGAATTGAACAGCAGTAGTATTCAGCTCGCCGACAGTACAACCGCTCGGCTCCGAAGAAAGAATCAGAATGGAGTGTGCATTCCAGCTCCTTTTATACCCATATGTCTGGGGGAGTGGCATGCAAATTCCACACACCAATTCTCATTGGCCTTTTCTCAAAGAATGGGAGGTGTTCTGGGATCTCAAGCAATGCACCATATATCCAAGAGCATACACTTCTTAAGAGGTGAATTGAACAGCAGTAGTATTCAGCTCGCCGACAGTACAACCGCTCGGCTCCGAAGAAAGAATCAGAATGGAGTGTGCATTCCAGCTCCTTTTATACCCATATGTCTGGGGGAGTGGCATGCAAATTCCACACACCAATTCTCATTGGCCTTTTCTCAAAGAATGGGAGGTGTTCTGGGATCTCAAGCAATGCACCATATATCCAAGAGCATACACTTCTTAAGAGGTGAATTGAACAGCAGTAGTATTCAGCTCGCCGACAGTACAAAAGTTATTTAGAACTTTTAATATTGATATAATTATTACATGATAACATTAAATTTAATGTAGCCTTCAAGAGTTTCTCCAAAACATTGCTTCAAGTTTTTAAAATAATTACTCAAGAGCTAAAATAGTGTTATGAAAAAGAGTCATAAAATAGAGAAAAGAGTAAGCAGTGCTTTCTGGGAGTTTTCAGTTAACAGCAGCAATTAAAAATATTGCAATATAAAAACATAAAAAGAAATTTATGACAAGACATTATGACACATGACATATTCTTGACATAATGGGACAATCATTACTGTGTGGTTATTAGATATGCATTAATACAGATTCGATACATTCAGAGTTTGACTGAAAAACATTTTGAAGCCAATTTAAATGTTCAAGCACGCAGCCGCATTCACCATTTAACTTGAGCGCTTATAGAGCACACGTATACATGCATAGATTATGGTAGGATCTATTTTCAGGACACTGGCTTAAGTCAAACAATGCACGGGTAAAGAATTTTATCTGTACTCCGTACTGCCGGTACTTTTGCAAAAATATACAGCATTGCTGGTCACCAAATTAGGTTTCGTTTTGTATGCTGGTGACCCTACTAGGCTTTTTAATTAGCTCATCCAACTTCACCTTAAAGACCATGCTGGTCAACCAACTTCACCAGCTGGGTTATGTTGGTGAATAAAATGGCTATGCTGGTCCACCAGCTAGACCAGCACCACACTTTAACCAGCATTAAACAGCTTAGACTAACATGGGAATTGCATGCTTTAAACTGGATTTTTTTTAGCAGGGTTCACAGATGGTTATTAAAATATTAAACTGAGTAGAGATTTCATGGCACCCCAGGGAGCTACGGCACCCAGTTTGGGAACCACTGGCCTAGAGTTTACTCAGAATGGTGCCAAAAACTAAAAAACATCCAGTGAGTGGCAGTTCTGCACAGGTCTTGATCAGAGAGGTCAAGACTGCCAGACTGGTTCAAGCTGAGTGAAAAGCTACAGTAACTCAGGTAACCCCTCTGTACAATTATGGCGAGTCAAGTCAAGTCAATTTTATTTGTATAGCGCCTTTCACAACACACATCTTTTCAAAGCAGCTTAACAGAAGATCAGGCATTAACAGATGATAAAACTGTAATATCTAGAATGTCGATGAATCATCATTGTGTAATTAGATAAAATACGATTGTTAATCGTGTTTAAAAATAAGTAATTAAATAATAATTGTATTAATAACCCCAGTGAGCAAGCTAAAGGCGACGGTAGCAAGGAACACAAAACTCCATATGTTGATTAATGGAGAAAAATAACCTTGGGAGAAACCAGAATCACTGTGGGGGCCAGTTCCCCTCTGGCTAACATCATGAATATAATGTAAATATTACTTATGTATAGTTAAAGTCATGGTTTAAAATGATTAAACTAAGTAAGTGTTAAGGGTCAGTGTATAAACATCGATTTTGTTTGAACAGTAAGATTAATGACCAATGTATCCATCCTGGATTAACTGCAGAAGTTCACATAGATGCAATTGTCCTTGTTAATTGGCCGATGAAGGCTTTTGTTGGCAATTGTTAGTCTATGCGTTCCATTTCAAGATCGTAGTCCATCAATAGACCTAGGTGATGCAGGCAGAGATCAGTGATGTGAAACGCAGTTTAACCTGCTCTAAAAACACTGTAATAATGCACTAACATAATACAGAAAGGACAGAACAGTGCACAAAAACTTTGAAATGGGCAGTGCGATATGATTTATTTAATTAAATTGCAGCCTTTTGGGGTTTAATAATCGCACAAGTTCATATCACGATTTTGTCATCAATTAACTGTGCAGCACTATGCATGTGATCAAAGATAGGCAATAGCACATGTCATATTCATGTTTAGATTTAGATTTACTAAGATAGTAGATGGCAAGCTGTCATTTAGTAGATGCTTTTATTCACAGTAATGTAACTTTAAATTAAGTCATTTGTGCAGCTTGATTTCATCTATGGGCTGTGGAGAAAGTTTTAAGTTCTGAAATGTTTTCATGCTACAGCAAGCTCTATTGTCTCAAAATATCAATACAAATTTGATTCCTCATAATATGACCTTGTGGCAGCTGGGGTATGGTCAAGCGTCCGTCCAGAGAGAGAGAAAGTGGTAAGGGCGCTTGCACCTGAGCTAGATTATGTTTAACACCTGATTCTAATTACAGTGATCATAGGTAGAGGGGCATATAAGCAGCCACGCCACCAGCAGAGGGTAGAGAGGGTCTGGCACAAGAAAGGCCATGGTGCTCCTGAGGCTGTTGCGTTTAATCTGTTGTGTTTGTGAAGCTAATGTTTTTAAGTGACTACGTGCCTGTGAAGCTGATGAGTTTGTGAAGTTGTAAAGCATTGAAGTGGCTGATTAAAAGTCTTACCTGAGCCTGGAAAACCCGCTTCCCTGTGTTCTCCTTCCCTTCTGCTGTGTAGTTGCGTTACAGGCCCCTGTAAAATTCTGTTGGGCTCAGGAACACTGCCTTCAGGGCAATGCACCCTAATACACTCCACTAACCCCTTACACATGCATAGCCCACATACAGTACGTGCACACAGTCAGTGCTGTGTTCATAATGGCGTAACAGTGACATGGGTGTCTGCCAAACAGAGAAGTTTAGAGATGATCACAGATTCTGTCTGTCTCTCTTTGTCTCTCGCTCTCTGTTGCACTGCCTTGCAGAGATGATCTTCGACAGGTGTCAGCACACAGCTGCCTGCATGACACTACAGCCCCGGCTATCTGACCTGACTAATGAGGCATACTGATCCAAAACATCTTTCAGCACACTAAACACTGACGCACATATTTTCTGCTTTCTCCTTTGATAAAAACCAGTAATGCAAATTTTTGTAATTGGCAGGATCTTGAATAACAATTAAAGTCTGCACTTTGCATAAAAAACATGAGCTGTTTTAATTAAAAAATGCTAAGCAGAAGCGTTGTCAGGAGGATGCAGTCGTCAGTGAATGAGAGTGATTGAGTCATAGATGAGAGCACACTGCTGGTTCAGTGAGGAACAAGCCAGTTTTATTTTTGTTTTGGAAAAAAGTTAATGGAATAGTTAAAATTAAAATTATGCCATAATCTACTCACCTCCGTTCCGTTTTCGTTCCAAATCCATATGAATTGTTTTCTAATGTAGAAAACCAATGGATTTGTTTTATTAATATCCCAGTCTGTCTATTTAATACAATTGGCAGGAGCGACTCACTTCAAAAAAGCACTAAGGTGTTAAAAAAGCATGCCGCACGTCTTACAATTGATGTGGAAAAAAACTATTTTTACATTGAAAAAGTGACTTCTTTTAAAATACTTTAGGGCGATTTTTAAGCTTTGAAGTGGGCCACTTTCAACTTCCATCATATTAAAAAGATGGACCGGGATTTTCATTACAAATTTTCCTGTTGTGTTATGCATAAGAAAGAAAGTCATATGGGTTTGGAACGGCATGCTGGTGAGTAAATAATGACAGAATATGCATTTTAGGGTGAATTATCTCTTCAACTATGAAAAAAAATAAAATAAAATCAGTAACATAATTGAAAATAAAAATAGTCAAATAAAATAAAAGATAACTGGAAATAATGACACGAAGTGACTACAAAACTAACTAAAATAAACTTACAATGACCATGAAAAATTATGAATATCAGTAAACACATTAACATTGGCAGCCCTAAAATACTAAAACAAATATAAACACTAGAAAACACTAAACAACTAAATCTAAAAAAAAAAACTAAAGACAAAGTCAAAAATGAAATAGATTGAAAGGACAAATTGAAAATACACTGAAATCTGATATATGGGCATTTACAATACAAATGGCTGTTTTCATATATGTAACATTATTTTAGTAAAAAGTCATTATTATTTGTATACTGCTTTTCACAACACAAAACGTTAGAGAGAAGCTTTACAGAAACTTATGCTGTAACAGAAAATGAAGCTGTAATGTCTATAATATCTTAAAGTCTTCATTGTGCGGTTTGATAAAAAACGTGATTGTAGATAATGCCTTAAAATAATACACTCACAGCTCTGGAAAAAATTAAGAATGAAGATTTTGGTTTTATTCTATAAACTACTGACAACATTTATCCCAAATAACTAAATTATAATTTAGAGCATTTATTTGCAGAAAATGACAACTGGTCAAAATAACAAAAAAGATGCAGTGTTTTCAGACCTCAAATAATGCACATAAAGTTCATATTAATTTTTTTTCTGATAAAAATGTTTTTTTTATTAGTGATTCACATACTGTAGATAACACAGAAATGCAAAACAAATACACACAGAATCAACATTTAACTCATTTTGTTTTGACAGATTTTAAAGCTCTGTCCCCCAGACACAGAATTAGCATGGAGTAATACACTGATGCCTCATGACCTTTTCCAAAAGCAGTACTCACCACTCCCAGAGTATCTGCCGCTTTAGGGGGTTTTGTATGCTACTCCCAAAAATAGTACAGAGGGGACTTATTAATACATAATTTTTGGTTCAGCCATATAATCGAGGCAACATTTAAATAAGTGTCCGAATTAAACACTCTTGACTCTTTTGTCAATACCGAGTGAAAATGCGAGAGAACGGGGTGTAATTTAACTTCTCCGATTAGTTTGATAGAAAGGCTTTACAATGGCAAAATAGGGGCAAGAACTTTCTGTTCAGTACAAAATCAGGGAGGGGCTCTTTCAGGTGGAAGCGACCAATGAGCCAAATGTCTGCGACCGAATGCATAATAATAAAACAAAATCTTGGGTAAGCCTAGCCCACATTTGTCAAACGGCCTATGCAACTTTCTGAAATATAATCTGGGATGTTTACCATTCCAAATGAAGGTCTTCACAATGCTATCAAATTGCTTGAAATAAGAGAGGGGGACATCTATTGGGAGAAACTGTAGAAGGTAGTTGAATTTTGGAATACTGTACAATTCATTTTGATAACATTAACCTTCCCAATCATAGATAAATGTAATTAAGCCCATCTGCCCACATCATTTGAAAACCTTTTTATTAACGGATCAATATAAATCTCTTAACTAAATCACACAAATTTGCTGGGAATAAAATACCCAAATGCCCTGTTAAGGTCACTGGAAGGCGGCCGACTGAAAAGCAGTTACCGGGCAGAACGCTGTCAGAGCCAAAGCTTCGGATTTAGAACAATTAACTCTGTATCCCAAGAATTTAGAAAAGGAATTAATAATTCTGTGGAAGAAAGGCATAGATCTAGTGGGGTCGGAGAGGAATAATAAAATATCATCTGTGTAAAGCAAATTTTTATGCGCCACACCTCCCTCCACCACCACTGAAAAATCATCCTCCTTTCTTATCATGGCTGTTTATGGTTACAGGGCAGGGCAGAACAATAATGGGGAAAGAGGGAAACCCTGCCAGGTGCCCCTATCCAGAGTAAAATAATCTGAAATTAATCAATTCGTTTGCACCACTGCACTACTTAATCCAATCAATAAAAGTATTCCCGAACCCATACAGTTCCACAATATTAAAAAGAAAATCCCATTTTACCATATTAAATGCCTTTTCGGCATCAAGTGAGATGGCAGCGACCAGTCATGAATAAACCCCACCTCATCTATATGTGTAAGAGATGTTATAACTTTACATATTCAGTTAGCCAAAACTCAAAAAGTCCATGTACTCCTACGAGTGCCCCCGCGATAACTTTGCTGTCGGATTATTCAAGTCCTGTGTTTCTATACAAATATTGTGAGACAGAATTACACAACAAAAGATAATCTATAAAACAAACTCCAGCCAATAGGTAGAATAAACACAAAGAACGTGTAGATTCATCCACATAACTGTCCCGAAGGCGTGTTCCTCCACAAAACAAACTCCAACCGCTAGGTGGAACCAGCGCAAAAAGAAATGAAACAGGCGCTCAGTTTCCTCGGACAGTCAATTGAATGTTCAGTGAGTCGGTCCACCCGGCTTCAACATGAGTTCCACAAAATAACTTAATGACCTCTCTAATGATAACTGATTACATCCCTAACTCTTGTAACCATCTCAGTGAATTTCATCTCCATGGCAGTGATCGATCGACATATTACAGCAAGATCCTCCAAGTCAGCAATGAGCTTCGTCAGCATTGCCTACATGTTCAACATTTCATGCCAAATTTCCTGCACTTCCCAAACCCAATCGGCTCCCTGGCTCATGGCCTGCTGATTTTGAGTGTATCAAAAGTGTATCGAATCACACCGGTTGATGACATAAATAGTATTAAAACTATCATAGTGCGCCGAGCTCGCCATTCACATGTCCAAACCTCGCAAGGCGTCCATGTCCATATTCATTTTTAAACAACACAATACTAATGTTTTAACTTAGGAAGAGTTCAGAAGAGTTCAATTTATATTTGGTGGCATAACCCTGATTTTCTGGCTTGTGGCCATCCATCTTCCTCTTTATCACTTTCCAGAGGTTTTCAATGAGGTTCAGGTCCAGAGATTGGGCAGGCCATGACAGAGTCTTGATCCGGTGACCCTCCATCCACAACTTGATTGACCTGGCTGTGTGGCATGGAACATTGTCCTGCTTTAAAAACCAATCCTAAGCGTTGGGGAATATTGCCAGAGCAGAAGGAAGCAAGTTTTCTTCCAGGATAACCTTGTATGTGGCTTGATTCACGTGTCCTTCAAAAAGACGGATCTGCCCAATTTCATCCTTGCTGAAGCACCCCCAGATCATCACCGATCCTCCACCAAATTTCACAGTGGGTGTGAGACACTGAGGCTTGAAGGCCTCTCCAGGGCTCCATCTAACCATTAGACGACCAGGTGGAGGACAATTGTGGAGGATAATTGTTACAGAGATGTGACCAGAAAAACTGATCATTTTGCAGTGGTCTCTTATTGCCTCTTTCTCCAGGAAATTTTATTCCATCCTATGACCAAGATGATGCAAGCAGAGGTCAGCGAGGGGCATCGCAGTCTGCCTGGATGCTTATGGCAATTGCGGTGTAGTCCATACAAAGCCCAAGGTTCAGGCAGTGGCCAGTGAAGTATCCCATGTTTAACAATTAGAGTTGGCAGTAGTTTATCCTCTGTGAAGTCCATCATAGTAGACTGAAGTGATGTATGGCTGGCATAGCTTGCAGTTAGTATTCATCACTAAGCAACACATAGGGGTGGGAGCTGGACATCGGGCAGGACCAAAGCTGGATCTGGCAGGAGGTTGATGCAGGGAAGCACATCATATAATATTAGCATAGATGCAATTCATCTTATAGTAGAGTTATAAATTATGAGTGTTTCTGGTTTCGGCAGACCTAACAAATGCAAAATTTATAACTAACAAATTCCACTAAATATAGTGGAATTTTAATATGTAAATTAATGCTAAAAGAAATGCGACCATAATTGTATATGCTCATGTAGTATTTTGAAATAGATGTTGTGTATACTGTATGTATGTGACTTCTTTATATTGGTGAAAACCATATATAAACATATATTTTATACATGTCTTTTGCATTTATGGTCATATATCAGATTTGTGTTTGGGATAAAAACTAAATTAAACAGCCAGCTGGACCTCTGGTCCAGACCTGTCTCCAGCTATAGGATTATGAGAGCTGTGCACCTGGTGAGGCTGATGAGGTGGACAGAAGAACGGTGTGGAAAAACTGACAGATGGTGGCAGAAATTCTTAGAGTGGGAATGACAGGAAGCCTTGGAGGGGGGGTTGGAAAAACAGCAGCTGCTTGGGGATGAATAAAAAGGACAACATGAGATGCTAAAATTATATTGCAGTCTTAGCTATTTTCTTTATGGCTAATATCCCCCCTTACAGTGAAACACTTGCACTCGCCCCCTAATGTTGCTATGGAAATATGCAGTGGCCCTTGTAAATTCTGCTAGGGTACTGAGCACCTCCTGGTGCTGTTTCCATCATGGCTGGGTCTGTTGAGCACGACTGCTGATGATAATCTGGGGTGACTGCAGGTCTTAAGGAGGGCAGCTTGTGTCTACACTAATTGCTATGGCCCAGGAGAACCTGCGCCGAGCTGCGTGATAGACAGACTGAGAGGAGAAGGGGAGGTGTGAATGGAGAGGTAAAGGGGAAAGGAGAACCAGTGGGAGAGAAAAATGGATATAGGGTGGGAGGTAGGAAGGAAGGAAGGAAAGGAGTGATGAAATGACTACATATTTGGAAGTGGTTACGTGAGCAGCTTTAGACAGTATCCCCACTGTGCTCATTGGCTTCACTGTGTTTTGAACTGCCCTGGATTTCGACATCATTTATGCCAAGATATCTTACACTTTATTTTAATTATATTATGTATTTATGTCTTTGTAAATGAGATGATAGGGAAGATAAGGTAAAAGTGAAAGCAAAAAAGAAACAAAAATCAAAGAAAAAAAGGAAAAGGAAGGGCGTGGTAGGAAAACACAAACTACTTTGCCTCCCTGGACAGACACTGGCCAAACTACAATTTTAGTCATCAAATACCTTTGTGTCCACTACCATGTATGAGAGAGAGCATTAGTTAAAGAGACAAGTGAGAAACAAAGAGTCCTTTAAAAAAAAAATTAAAGTGTTGAAAGAAAGTAAAAGAGTTTACAGGTCAAGACTTGACGTTAAAACATAATTTCAAAATCTATTCAATACAGAATACAGATGCCAATGTTTAAAAAACTTTTTAGTTCATTGTGGGGCTCAGAGGAGCAGGGCCATGGATAAAATGTTATGGCTGGGTCCTGAAGTCCCCCAGGCCCAATGAGTAGGCAATACTACAGACTTTAAAGGGATAGTTCAGCCAAAAATTTAAATTTACTCATCCTGATGCCATCCCAGATGTGAATCACTTTCTTTCTTCAGATGAACACAAATTAATATTTAGAAGAATATCTCAGCTCTGGTCCATACAATGCAAGTGAAGGATGATCAGACTTTTGCAGCTCCTAAAATTACATAATCTATATATTAAGAAGCGATATGATAGGTGTGGGTGAGAAGTAGATCAGTATTTAAGTCCTTTTTTTTACTCTAAATCTCCAATTTCACATCTGAAATTCACACGTGGTGCCTTTTACGTTTCACTTTCACATCTGAAAGTTAAAGTTATAATGGAGATTTAGAGTAAAAAGTACAACAAATTGTTCTTTTTCTCACCTACTAAGATTATATTATATCACTACTGAAGATATGAATTTAAACACTGGACTCATATGGATTACTTTTAGGTTTCCATTTAATGTGATTTTTGGAGCTACAATGGACTGATCACCATTCACTTGCAATTTATGGACCTACAGTGCTGAGTTTTTTTCTACAAATCTTCGTTTGTGTCCTGCTGAAGAAAGAAATTCATACACATTTAGGATGGCATGAGGGTGAGTAAATTATGTGAGAATTTTCAAAGGGAAGACTCCATTCTTAATATCACTCAATAAAAGGCTTTGAGGGATCAAAGTAAATCTGTTTAATGGGTTGTTCTGTCTTAAGGTCCTATTTCACATCTAATTAACACAACCCAAGTTTTTTGTCCACTGGAAATATTGTCAACAAAATCCTAATAATAGTGATATCATATGAAATAGTATGAGATCATAGGAAATAGTGAAAAATGAAACCAACAAATTATGTTTTAATTCTTTTTCCTAACCCTTTACCCAAAGCCTTACCTTACCCAAACCCCAATCCTATCCACGATTTGTATAGGGAAACAACTTTTAACCTGATCTCATGAAATTTGTGAACATGACAACATTTTTGCAATTCAAAATTCACGTGGTGTATAACGTTTGGCTGCAGGTTTCCAGTGAAGTATCCGTCTGGGGGCTATTTATCTATTGTGTCGTATTCAGATGCGGTTTTAAGTGTATTTTGGATGGATGTTTTTAAAACATACCTCCCTAACATAAAACTTTTGCCTGAACCTAAAAAAATAGTGTTTTAAAATTTAAATGAGACATTTAAAAATGGATATCCTTATCATATCAATGTCTAAATCCAAAGATTAGTATTTTAAAATGCAGAAGCAAAATTAAAAATTTCGGAACCATCCACATCCTTTCATGCTGCTTCTATGACTCTGGCATGTCACGTGTGAGCTTGAGTTCAAGGGTGGACTTGAACTGCTTCCTCCAACACAGGAGTCGAATGCTCTATCAGGTGAGCTACCACAAGCTTATCATATTGGAATAATAATAATATATATATATATATATATATATATATATATATATATATATATATATATATATATATATATATATATATATATATATATATATATATATATATATATATATATATATATATATATATATATATATATATATATATATATATATACACACACACACACACACACACACACACACACACACATATCTGTAATACAAGCATTAAAATATATTGTTTTTCAAAAGATTCTTTATAGTAAAAGTATGTTGATATCATAAAATAGCAGGGTCTAAGTAATAGAGAGAATAATAAGTATTTATAGTCATAATCCACAATTAAAGTGAAAGTGAATAAAACAGTTTTTGTAGCACATCTAGTGTTCATTTCACCTGGAAACTGCAGGAAATTGTATCTGGAGACACGCATGACAAGTTTGCAAATATGTAAATAGTCACATTTTCACTATGAGACCAAGTTGCCAACTTTTGTGTACCATGAAAGAAAGAGGCCATCTGGGTTTGTAAGAAGAACTTTGGAAGTTATTTGTATTGCATAATTATGGAAGGAGTGACACAGTTTGTTCACTGGCATTTCCTTTCTTAAAAAAATGTGATGGATAGGAGGCTAGTTAAAATTTTATGCCTGCATTTTATCTAATTAAAATTATGTTTATTGATAAGTTTATTGATTGATTGGTGATCCCCTATGGGAATAAAAGTTGCACCTTTTCATACGAGCCAAGTCAAATGTTATGATTTCGCAATCTCTTAAAAATTATTACGAGTTGTCATGAGACTATGTTGTTATTTTCTGTTTTATCGGCTGATCAATCAACACCAAGGCAAACAATAGTGCAAACCATTGAAGAGACTGCAAATCTAATCTTCACAAAATTTTCATTTGCATAAATTACACATTTCTCCTGACCATAGAGGGCATTAGTGGGCAACCCTCATTACAGTGCCCTGCAAAGGAGGATGGATAAGCCGTTTATGTCCAGGGCACAGATAGACGAAAGGAGGAAAACAGAACAATCTAAAAGGTGTCTCCTCAAGGAAATGTCATGCTCACTCATTACCAGTGAGCTTCTCTGAATACTACACATTATGCAAATCCTGTACTGGCTAAAACTTCTGAGACCCAGTGAGAGCCTTTTCCCCTTGGAATATGTAGTCTTTGAAAGAACTATTACAGACTGCAAAATTAATTTTGGTACTTCGATATCTAATAAAGTAATGCCTTGCCCTCAAGCTTTTTTTCTCTGCTATTCTGAAGCTGAGACAGATGTTTTTGTCATTCTCGTTTCTCTGTTTTGTGATGGTTCAGCAGCACTTCAGTATGGTGATGATTACTATTGGCAAAGCAGTTGTTACCATCCATTCGTAACCCCATCTCCCTCTCAGAGCAAATTCACTGTGGCTAGAACTAGGAGGGCCAAATATTTTGTCCATAACTCAAATCACATGAAAGAATGTACAGTAAAGTTAGAGTCTTGTAAAATGCATCAGTTTGTCTTTTTTTTAAGCCATTGTTGTCCCAGTGCAAATTATAATCTTAGCATAACAATTTGAGCGCACCACTATTTGAACACCACTATATGTGCGAGATCAACAGAAGAATGTGTTCTCTATTACTCTGTGCTTTGTTCTTCATATCTGCATTATTCTTCCTTTTCACTCCCTTTCTGACATCCCATCACTCTCTGTTTCACTGGCATCTCCCTGGCAATGGCTAAATGTTTTTTTCCAGTCAATTGCTCCCTCATTAGGAAAGCACTTTTACATTAATTTAATAACCACAGGGTGACATTAGTTCCTTTGAGCCTTTTTCATTTTTAATGGATCTCTCATCTTATCCTACTTTTTGTTTCTCCTCTTTACAACTAATTACACTCTGGCATGTCAAAACAAGTGTTGCTGCTTGTCACAAATAACTAGTTCAGTCAAACTTTGTGTGATTTCCCTGTATGAAGTTCGTTTTTGTAGAAATGATCCATATTTACAGGCGTTCCTGCACGAGACGGTGCTTAACATCAAAACATGTCCCCTACTAAACTTCAAATGAAAAACTCTTTTAAGTCAAGACATTTTTATTTGTATAGCGCCTTTCACAATATACATAGTTTCAAAGCAGCTTTACAGAAAATGATACATTAACAGAAAATGAATCGTAATATCTATAAAGTCTTAAGAGTCATCATAGTGTAGTTTGATTAAATATGATTATGAAGTGTGTATAAAAATAAGTAATTAAATAATAATTGTATTTAGAACCCCAGTGAGCATGCCGAAGGCGACTATGTCAAGGAACACAAAACTCTTTAAGATGTTGGTTAATTGCGTAAAATAACCTTGGGAGAAACCAGGCTCACTGTGGGAGCCAGTTCCCCTCTAGCTAGACAGCATGAATATAATGCCAATATTACTTATTTGTGTGCAGTGCAAGTCATGGTTTAAAATGTGTAAAATAAGTAAGTGTTAAGGGCCAGTGTTTAAACAAATATTTTGTATGAACTGTAAGATTAATGACCAATGTCTTTGAAGTTCATCCTTTATTAACTGCAGAAGTTCATATAGATGCACTGTCCTTTGTTAGTTGGCTGATGAAGTCTTTTGTTGGCCATTTAATATAACTACAAGGAAGAATAGAGAAAGGGAGAGAAAAAGCTTAACATGAAAATTGTGTAGCCTATGTGTAATTTTTTTGGCAGTAAATAGTGTTTTTCATAAGGGAAATGTAAGAAAATCACGTTAAGTGTTTTAACTACACCTGTCCCATTATTTAGAATTAATGCAGTAATGCATTTCTTTCTTTCTTTCTTTCTCTCTCTCTCTCTCTCTCTCTCTCTCTCTCTCTCTCTCTCTCTCTCTCTCTCATGTAATGGCATGTCATGAATGGGTGCATTTACAGGTGTTTTAAACTCCCAATGGTGGGAAACAATTAACATGCACTTGATTGTTACTGTATATGATTTTGATAAAATGATCTTGCTTCTGACAGAAAACATGACAGAAGATGTACACTGATTGTCACTGATCTTCCCCCAGCCGTTTCTGTCAAGTGTTGCATCTGTGTTAAAACATCCAATATCTCACGCACAGGGCCGGCTCTAGCCCTTTGGTTGCCCTAGGCGAGATTGAGTTTTGCGCCCCCTGTTTGTAACGTAACGGCGACCCTAGAGGGCGCCCGCGCCCTCAACACATTTGTCGCCCTAGGCAACCGCCTAGTTCGCCTATAGCAATCGCCGGCCCTACTCACAAAACTCACGCGAAACGTGTGTGTGTTTCAGGTCTATTTCTCTTGATTTGTGAAACATTCTCAGCAGTTTGGGTGTGTGTGTGTGATGCTAAAATAGGGGACAAACGGCATCGTGTAGACTATGTATTTCATACAGAATGCAATTTTTCCCATTAATTATGGGACCATTGACCATTGTGAAAACTGTCCCCTATAAAACAGGTGCACAAACAAGAGAGGTGAGAACAAGGAATGCATCACTTGTGCCTCAAGAACTGTGAGTCTTGTGGTGTGGCTAGCATTCACAATGTCTCGTTCCCTTCATCTCAGGGAACCGAGGTAACATACATAACCGAGACACTGCATTATGAGTCAGTACACTCAACACTGCGTAGTAACATATATGGGGAACAGAACCACGCCGCACTACACGACATATCTTCCCAGAAAGGAAACATTACACCGCAGTCTTGTGGGACAGCAACAGACATGAGTATGCCACAGTGAGTGATACTTGTGTTGGCCAGAAGGGGAGCACTCATAAAGAATATATGAACTATAGACATATATTATGAAATAACTCCTTTTGAACCCAGTGGGAAAGCGAGTTTATTTATAATGAAAGTGCTTGTGATTTTATGGTAAATTATAACAGCGTGAATGTAGGGGAGCCCATACTTAAAGGGAGGGGCATACCTAATATATATATATATATATATATATATATATATATATATATATATATATATATATATATATATATATATATATATATATATATATATATATTTTTTTTTTTGGCCAATGCATAGCAAGTGCAGTAAACAGAGAAGACTTGAGAAGAAAGAGACATTAAATCTTGGTTGTAAAACCTTGCGAATGCGTTTTGATAGGACCATCCTGATGCGTTTTGCATCAGGATGGTCCTATCAAAACACATTCGCAAGCTCTTGTAAGAACACACAATTTGTCCATGCCCATGAGGAGACCATGCATCTAGTTGATTGAGCTTAAACACCAATTGGGCAAGTCGTACCCTGCGACTCATAAGCTAGGGCAATTGCATCGACAATCCAGTGAGAGAGCCTTTGCTTGGAGATGGGCAGTCCTTTTATGCATCCTCCATAGTATATAATGGTTCGATCCCCACAGCCACCACCATTGTGTCCTTGAGAAAGACACTTAACTCCAGGTTGCTCCGGGGGGACTGTCCCTGTAATAAGTGCATTGTAAGTCGCCTTAGATAAAGCGTCTGCCAAATGCATAAATGTAAATGTAAATATAAAGAGCTGATCAGACAGTCTGAACTAGCAAGTATGCTCAACGTATGCATGTAGTGCTGCACAGGGCATAACAAATGCAATGATTGTTCCTTATCCAAATTAAATGGAGGAGGAAAGAATGCCTGAAGGTGAACCACCAGTGCTTTGAAGGGCGTTGTTAGGATCTTAGGTATAGCCTTTCCTGGGTTTGACAGTGGCTCTTCAAAGACCAGGGCCAAACTCCAGACATGAATTGTCGACTGATAGTGCATGCAGGTCACCGACCCGTTTTAGTGTCCCAAGTCGGGACTCTAGCTGGCCGAGGTGGTAATCGTTTTTCTCCCTTAAGGAACTTTATAATTAAATCATGCTTGCCTATGGAGTGCCGGATTCATGTGCATGATATGCAGATATAGTTGTCACATACACTTTAAGCACTGACGAGGTGAGTCCTGCGTCTAATCGCTCTTGATAAATATTACAATTTCATTTATGGGGCAGTTTACTGGGTCTATGCAATGTAAGAGACACCAATCAGTGAACACCTTCCATTTTAGCATGTAGAGGCATTTCGTTGACGGTGCTCTGGCCTGTAAAATGGTGTTGTGACTGAACAAGTCAGTTCTGGCGCACCCGTTCAGAGGCCACACATGTAGGGTCCACAGCTGGGGCTGGGGATGCCAGATTGAGCCTTGTGCCTGAGAGAGGAGATTCCTCCTTACCTATATTTCCCATGGTGAGCTGTACAGCATCTCCATCATGGCTGGTTGGGCCATTTTGGCGCAACTGTTCGGTTAGAATAATTTAGCTTTTGTGTCTTTTCTATAATCTCCTGATTATTTTAGTGTTGTACTGAGCCACTGAGCTCAGCGTGAGCCGCACAGCAAAAATAGGCTCAACGGCAAAACTATCCCATCACTGCCGCATCTGGGACACTTCACCTGTGACTCATGCTTGCAGTGTAAACGGTGTCATCTGTTAATATGGGCACTGAAACGAAAACACATCACTCACGCCTTGCTCTCGGAGGATGTGTGAACCCGGCATAAGAGATTTTATCTCCTGAAGATTTCACCTGACTGAGCTGTTGAATAAGCCACGCCTTTTGTTCAAAGATAATATTGAGACCAAAATCTACCTGTAGCCTAGTTTCCATCCACCTTTCGCGCCATTTTGTTAAAGTGAAAATGCAAAAAAATTTAAAAATAAATGCGGCAATTGCCACCTTCTGCCCATTTCCATTCAAATGGCCTTTTATCGATAAAAATGGTGTGCGTGATGACGTCATGCCTAAAAAAAACACTTTGTCGCATAGGTTTGGTTTAGCGCAAAAGAAATCTGCCCTGAAGCCGTTTCCGTTCAGAAATGTGTGTTTATAGCTAATTCGCCTCCCAGATGTTGCTATTTTTTTCCTCTTAAGTTTTGGTAAAATGGGGAGATTATTAAGACAATTGATTGAAATTAGTCAGCTGACTGTCATTTTAATTAACAAATAAAAGCAATCAGAAGAAGAGGAATTGCAATCAAAAGGGAGCAGTAGCCCTTCTTTATAGGACTGTAATATTGGTCCTGATGTTGGGCATATCGCAGGTTGGCACCGGTACCGACCCGAAAGCCGATCGTCATGGCCCTGTTCGAACTCGCAACCTGCACTAAAAAAGCGGGGAAACTTTCAGTCTTAGTGTAAAAACCATCCATCGATGTGTATATGCTGTGTGCACAATGAAGAAAAATGGATGCGGTGTAATATCAGGTTTAACATGATACATCCTGACATCCAAAATGCTATTTTGAACAATCATCTAATCAAAAGCATTGCCATCACAACTGCATTATGTCCCGCATATTTGACAAGCAACTTTTAAAAAATGTATTTTAGCGTCATAATGCATTTGACATTTCCTGAAGAAGCTCAGCAAATGCGATCTGAGGTTAAAAGGGTTACATTTAAAATATTTAAACATTTTTAAATGTTCAAAATCTTGTTTTCTGATAGTGAACTCAACATAGGACAAATAGTTCAGATAGTTTATAGTTTTGAAAAAAGTTTAGAACATTCTGAGAATTATAATTTTTTTTATTTAATGCTTTATTAGTTTGGTAATTTGTTTAATTCAGGGAATTTTGCCGGCATTTTTTCAAAAGTATAAATAATAATTAAATAGAGTTCCAAAAATAGTACTCTGAATCTTTTCTAGTAGTGTATGTTTATTTTTTATTTAAAACATCTTTGTGTATAGAAATGTTTTTTATTTGTGGCTAATTCCATGTCTGCCGTCTATTATTTTGAATTGTGTGGAAAAGAAACTGTAATAAATAAACGGATGGCTACTGCGATTAAATTAATTGAGTGACTATTCATTTGTTCTCTGTGCACTTGTCGATGACAGGTGCATGAAACGAGATATTTGTGTTGTCACTCCTGGAAGTGTCAAGCGTGTATGCCGTTAAGACCAATCTATAAGTGCAAGTGATGCTTCACATACTATAAATCGGCTTTCAAGGATGTATGCCTTGTCCTCATTAACTGCAGGTTAAACATTGGGGTAAATTCTGTTTTAAGAACTTTCTTAATTTTAATAATTTATGAAATTTGTAAAAACGTTTCTAAGTGCAATTCTTGAAGTTCTCAAATATTTTCTTAAGAACATCTGAATTATTTTCTTAAGAATAAAAAGACAGGCTTTGACATTGTCCGATCAGCCTAATGGAGTTGCCTAATATCATACAACAATTAACCTTTTATTCATCTATTAATCTTTTTATTTGTATTATTATTTTTTTAACCCGTCATAGGAGAATTTACTTGCTGGTAACAATTTGATCACTTTTAATTTGACATGGAGGAAAACAAAATAACAGACAATATGTTCTTGTTGCGGAAATTAGTGATAACATTATCATGGTTTACAAGCTGAAAACAGAAATAACATAAAACACAAAACAGTCAATTTTTTGTGTGTGTGTGTCTAAAATCACATTTAGGCCTACACGTAAACAGCCCATTAAGACTTCAGACTCAACATGAAAAACGCAGTAAATTCATCAAACATCTTACCTTTTAGGATTTAAGACAGCTGTGAGGTCATCCTAACTTTAAGACGTTATTTACGACGATTTAAGAAGATAAAGGTAGTTAAGAAGAAATCGTGAATGCGGCCCCTGTGCCAGCGGTGCTGTTCCACAATCAGCTGACACACAGTTCAGAAACGGACTTTTATTACCAAATTATTTACTTTGGCGCCCCCTTGTGCCGTTTAAATGCAGCGTTCATGATCCGGATCAGAGACTTTGTCCAGATACATATTGCCTGCTAGATTTAATTGAACGGAATGAAATAAAATTATTTAAATGTGCTTTGGGGTTTATGAACCACTTAGCAGTGGTCAAAATATTTATAAAATATCTGTCCAAGAACATTCAGTATACAAAGAACTCCAGACAACATGAGTTGTGGAGAATTAGATGTGATCTAGGAGCTTTATACATATCGTGCAATTTGAAGAGACCGTGGTTGAGGTCACAATTGCATACTACCATACTACTCATACTATGTCTTCCATAGACACACATGTGGTATGTGTAGTATGCCATTTCGACCTAGACCACGTAAGTCTATCCCTCGCAGCCTCGTTGTCATTCCCATTAAAATCAAAGATGGCGCTAGCGTGAATAAGATCAGTTCCTTTCAATAAATTTGGGTGTTTTTCTAGGATGTACTTGTAGTTTTAGTTTTTGTTCAACCTTTTTAGAAAGCGCAGCATGACCTTTCCAGGCGGCAAAAAACTACATTCCCCAGAAATAGCGTCATCGCTCCTCCCACTTTCCGCCGCTCACGTCCCCTTCCACTTTCTGTCGGTCCGCGGGGAAGTCGCAAGATGGCCGACGTCGCATGAAAGTATGTTCCGCTCCTCAACATGAAGTCGTGAGTGAGAGAGCCAACGTCGGGGTTTTGTTTTTGTTTTATTTTACTTTATTTTCCCCTTAATTATTCATCTCATTCCGATTCGCGGCTTCCCCCGATTTGTCTCGACTAGTTGACGCGTCAATCACGCCGCGATCTGGGCTAACTGGGCTAACTGTTAGCCACAAACTGTAGCTCGTATAACTGTTATCCAGTGAAACATACTGTATTCACTATTAACTATAGTTTGTTTTAATTAGCAAACGAGCATGTTGGTTAGCAATTGTATAGTCAGTGTTTAATTTGCACCTATATGGGTAGCAAATAGGGTTATAAATTTCGGTGTTCACAAAATTGTCGACATCATAACTGTAGCGTGCGCGCTGGTATCCTCCATCGTTACACTGTAGAATGTGGTCATGTTTTTTTTCCACCGTGCAACATTGTAATTACTCAAAATACATAGACGGTATTTCGGATTATTATACTGGTGTGCCACTGTAACACAGTAAGGAATGGACACATTGCATTTACGCGACCAAATATAAAAATTAGCTGCATGCATCTGTAATTTTACAGGGGGTTGGTTGATAGTTGTAAATGTCGGATAATTTACCAGACTCAACACAGTGTAGACATTTCATGTGATTAGTTATTGAACTGTAACTGGCCAGATATAGTTCAGAGACTTTGTTTAAACATATAACCAAGAAATCAGCTTTTAGACAGCTATAGAACATGGGAGTTCAAGGGTTTCAAGAGTATTTGGAGAAACGCTGCCCCGGGGCGGCTGTTCCAGTAGACCTTCTCAAGCTTGCGCGAACAGTAGGCCGTCAGCCCCCTCATCACCACCACCACCACCATCACCATCCAAGCTCGATGCCTCCGCCTCCCCCGCCAGCTCGCATTCTCGTCGACGCAGACTCTGGCCTTCAGCGACTCTACGGGGGCTACCAGACTGACTGGGTGTGTGGAGGCGAGTGGAACGCAATGCTCGGCTATCTGGCGGCGCTGTCCCAGGCCTGTTTGTATCAGGGCGGGCTGGAGCTGGTGGTTGTTTTTAACGGCACGCTTGGGAAGGATCGGTGGCCGGAGTGGGCGCGCCGGGCACAGGGGCAGCGGCAGACAGCACAGCTCATCGTCAACCACGTCGGCAGCAAGGCTACGCCCCCTCCACGAGCCTGGTTCCTGCCCCCGGCCTGCCTTAGCCACTGTGTCCGCCTCGCCATGTTCCGATTCCGCGTGCGGGTGAGTGGCCTGCTGTTTTGAGGATGCCATCCTCAATAGTCTGCTTGGATTTACATGTATTTTATGTATGTTAATCTAAATTATGTTAACATGTTGTGCATAGTTGTTGAAGCTACCTTTTTACAATATAAGATGTTAAAGGTGCACTCAATATTTTTTTTTAACTCTTTAAAACCTTTTTCTCCTTAAATGATAGAAATTTTGTTACATATAAAATCATGAGCACTCAATTGAGATGAAGACTCCAGTCATATCAGTTACCTTATGAAAGCTGTTTTATTCTACATGGAGAGGGGCCCCTCATGGGGACGGCCATGTTAGGATCACATGACCAGCCGAACTCAATTTACAAGTTGTAAATTCATGTCTGAATTAGCGTAATTCCGAGATTTCGACTTGCAAAAAAATAGTTTGTGTCTTCGTAGAACTCAGTTTACAAGTTGTAAATTCGGAATTCTATGAAATCTCCGACTACCAGCCGTGACATAAAAAACAAAAAAATCAATATGGTAGTGACAGTTAAAGGTAGTGAATCTATATATCTGTGTGATATGCCATTATATCACATTCTGTGTGATATGCTATGTTATTATGCCGTTGATGCCTGCAGCATCTTTTTTTTATATTTTGCAAGAACATGTAGAGGTGAATTATTATAGTGATAAACATTTAGCTTTTTTTTCCGAAACGAAGCCGTTTTGGCTCTATAAGTAGGGATGGGCATTTTCGAGTAATTTTATCACATCGGAACTATAACCCACAAAAAACTAGTACCTCATTACTTGTAAATTTAAATTCACATTAAAACAGGTTTTGACACATTCGTGAATCGCTATTTTTTTTATTTACAAACATTACAAAGGCCGGTTTCAAAATAAGACAACTTCAACAAACTATGAAATTCACCATATTGATACCATAATCGGTCACTTTTGTGATTGTGAAGAGATACATTAATGTGTAAAAGTGACTGATGTTTATACACGTTAGGGGTTTTCAAATGACTCGCGTCAGTACTGCAGAATACATTGAAGTCTATTAAGTGACACCACTTTACACTGCTTATTACACACGTTTTTGCTTCACAAATCATGTCTTTGAGAGTACTAAGTAACAATAAATATTTAAAAAATTATCCAAATTTGTTAATAAACATTGAATGACTCAATTTCTTTTAATTAAATATTACCTAATCGTTTATGAATATCAGAGACCAGCTATTGAACTACTTTTATTCACCAAGAAAATGCTTAGACCTAAACATAAACAAGTCCTTTATTACTTTCTGCTATCAAAGCAACTGCAAGTTTTTTTTTTTTTTTTTTATCTCTTCCATATACATTATTATACATTATTGTTGTCTTTTCTAATAAAAGTCATGATCAGCAGTTTAAATATGTAGGAAAATGATATCTTCTTCGTGTTTATAATTCTTCTACTGAAGTCAGTAGATTTGTTGCCATGCAAGTTTTAATAAAAGTGAATGTAAGTACGTTATTGAAACTCAGTATAATTAGACTATTGTTGTCTTTTTGGACAAGAAAATAATGCTCAGACTGAAGGAAAACTATAGATCTACTTAGTTCTTTTAATGCTTAAACACTATAAAGTCTCTTGGTAGATTGCTCTCACGAACAACTCAAAATGATTATTTTATATACAATACAATATTTTTTTTACACCCCTAATAAATATATGTTAGGGCTGACAATCGATGATATTTTTAATCGAATTAATGACATGGTGTCCCGATTAATTAATCGCGATTGATCACATATACAAATATTTGCTGAGAAAGCCCCTCATATAACAATACCTCAATTTATAAAGATTATACATATATCAAATATATTATATATATATATATATATATATATATATATATATATATATATATTCAGATAATTAAAATTCATTACATTCCTGTAGAGTTAATCCTAAGAGTTAATCATTGATAAGACAAAGTGGCTTTAGAATACAATGTATTGTTTACTACCATATTATTTATCATAATCCATTCATTGGCATACAGTTCACAACAATCCATTTCACGAGTGAATTTGTCAATCAGTTCAAGATTTATTATGAGGGCTTGTTTAAGGGCCCGTCAATTTACACCTATGTTAGACGTCTCGGGTGTGTTGCGTCATAAACATAAAATGTTTAGGTCACTGTGTCAAGTTAAATATAGTTTAATACTCAATCTTTAAACACATCTTGAGATCCCTTAGTTCGCAATTTCGCTCTGAGTGTTTTGAACGCAAGAACGTAACGCATGTTTGTGGATCAAGTAGTGACACTGCCTACTGAAGTGTTTTCTTCACTGTATAAACTGCGCTTTGCTCACACAGCTGAAGTTTCACTTACTGCCCTCTGGAGTAAACAGGTGGTACTACAAGCTTGCATTTCTCAGGAATCTTCCTTATTATGGTCCGTGGGCATGCGATTAAATGCGTAAAAAAATGTTAACGCATACTTTCGTAAAATTAAAAGCACTGAATTAATGCGTTAAATCGACAGCCCTAAAAAAAAATATATATATATATATATATATATAATATACATATATACACACACGCACACTGGCGGCCAAAAGTTCATCACATGCTTCCTGTAGCACTCGCCATAGATGTGGCTGTCTTGTTGGGCACTTCTCACGCACCTTACAGTCTAGCTGATCCCACAAAAGCCCAGTGGGGTTAAGATCCAGAACACTCTTTTCTAATTATCTGTTGTCCACTAACATTTTCATTTTGATTTTCTGTTTCAAAAGTGGCTTTTTCTTTGCAATTCTTCCCATAAGGCCTGCACCCCTGAGTCTTCTCTTTACTGTTGTACATGAAACTGGTGTTGAGCAGGTAGAATTCTATGAAGCTGTCAGCTGAGGCCATGTGAGGTGTTTATTTCTCAAACTTGAGACTATGATGTACTTATCCCCTTGTTTAGTTGCATATCTGGCCTTCCACATCTCTTTCTGTCCTTGTTAGAGCCAGAGTCCTTTGTCTTTTAAGATTGTAGTGTACACCTTTTGTATGAAATTTTAGTTTTATTGGCTATGTCAAGCAGTGTATAGCCTCAAAACAATGATTGACTGAAGAGTTTCTAGAGAAAGCTGTTTTTTTGTGTGCCGTTTGTTGACCTAATATTGACCGTAAGACATGCCAGTCTATTGCATACTGTGACAACTCTAAAACAAACACTAATGCCTAGTTCACATTAATAATTTTTGTTTGAAAACACATCTTTTTCTCTCCGTTTTGGCCTTCCATCCAGACTGAGAATGCATTTTTGTCCACGAAAACAAATCTTTTTGAAAATGCACTCAAAAGTGGATAAATATGGAAAAAAAAGAAAGTTTTTGCAATGTAGTGTGGACTGTGAAAACGGATGCTTTGGAAAACTGTGACGCATTTTTAATCGTGATCATTCCAACCAAAACAATCAAGATGGCAGCTTGTGTTATAACGGCGCTGGTTTGCCTGATTCTCACTTTGATAACATTGTTAAAAAATACATTTAACTTTGTACAACCTTCACATTGCATTCCTTCAAAGGCAAAGAGAAGTTTTCTCAGAATTGGTTTCCGGCGACGGAACACGAGGGCAATTGCATTTCAGACCGTACACGGCTGGGATTTGCAGACAAAATTCCCTGCATTAAATCAATTGCCAAACGAAAAAAAATTATATTGTTAGGCCTGTACACTTGCCTTTTCTTTATACAAACTTAAATTAGCCTTACTCTGTTCTGTAGACAAAAAAGTTGGTTGAATGACATTCTCAGAATGTTCTACACTTTTTTTCAAGACTATAAAGACTACTTCACTTTCACAAAATGAGCTTTTGAACATTTTAAAACATTTAAATATTTTAAATCTAAACTTCTTTACCTAAGATGGCTAATTTCAGTGAATTGTCTCAATAATATCCCATTTTACCAAAACTTCAGAGGGAAAAATATGTGGGACATCTGTGAGGCGAATTGGCGATCAACATGCATATCTGTATGGAAACGGCTTAAGGGTTTATTTCTGTTGTGATAAACCAAAATTCATGCGGCAAACTCATCACGCACACCATTTTTATTGATAAAAGGCCATTTGAATGGAAACATGCAGAAGGCGGCAAATTTCACAAAAAACTTTACTCATTTTCACTTTGTCGATAACAAAATAGCGTTAATGTTAAGCTTCATTTAACAAACCAAATAGCTTTCAACTGTGTTTGATATGGCGAGTGATATTTTAGTACCAAATTAGCATTTTGGCATGATTACTCAAGGATAAGGTGTTGGAGGGATGGCTGCTGGAAATAGAGCCTGTCTAGATTTGATGATAAATGGCTTATTTCAAATAGTGATGGTGCTGTTTTTGGGTCAATGACAAATAAGGGTTGGCAAGATGAGCAATTCAAAAATACTTAAAAAACTTGTTTTAAAAGCATG
This sequence comes from Moxostoma hubbsi, assembly GCA_032164185.1. NCBI lineage: Eukaryota > Metazoa > Chordata > Actinopteri > Cypriniformes > Catostomidae > Moxostoma > Moxostoma hubbsi. The sequence continues at coordinate 67,517,898 of JAVLUX010000001.1, forward strand.
CATAAGGTTTGTTCAAATGTACATTTTGCCTTTGTGTTGGTTTAATGTAATTTGAGATTACATTTGCACCATTTTATACAAAAAGGTAACACAATGTGCCTGAAAAGTGGTGTAACCACAAAAGAATGAGAAATATTACACATTTTATCCACCGTGTAAGTGTACTACATCCTTTTAAAATATCATATGAAAATAGATTGTATTAGGATTATCTCTAAATTTTAATTGAATGTGTTTTTGCAATATTGAGAGGGGCATATGCTGAAAGCACCTCTTTTTTTCTAAATCTTTTATGTAAAAATAAACATTACTCTGCAATAGAAGAGTAGATTTTGTTTTACATAAAATTTCCTGTATATTATCATATTTTTATGAAAAATACTGGTTACACCACTTGACCATATTGCTTCTACAGTCAAATACCATTGTTTGTTGAAGTTGACATTGAAAATCAAGCATGACAGTCAACAAGGTGAAGTAAACTTCAGTAAAAACATATTTTCAAAAATGCATGTCCTCCGACATTAATTTTTAATGACGTGAGTTCAAAGGTTCTGGCTCAGAGATAATGTGCAGCACATCAGACTCATAATAGAATAGGAGGTAAGGTTGGTGAGGCCTGGGGTGCACAAAACTTATTTATTCCACGGTAAGGGTGACCTTTGCATGGAATTGCCCTCTATTATAATGTATTAATTGTGAAATTGCAGAAATTCAATGAATTGTGTTTTATAGATGTACATCTTTATCATTAATCATGTTCAACGAGGTGTCAAAGTTGTATTTACTTAATGTAATATTTATGTAAATGTTGTATAATATTTACTTTAACTTTATTCAGCATAATAACTGATATTTGTTTTTGGTCTCTAACAGACAGGTTACACCATTTGACATTTAATTTTAAAATCTTATTTAATAGGCATTATCATGGACACAAGCATGTAGTCTTGGTGTGAATATTTCAAACATAATTGTTTTAAGTAAATAGCCAACTAATTTTTTAAATTATGATGAATGATCAATGTTTTACTGGAGTCATACCGTTTGACATTTGACACAAGAATACCTGACCATACCCTAAACATATCAAATTATCTAGAATATTTTATAGAGAGTTACTTATCTTTTTATGCAGCAGTTAGGGTCATCAGGGATCTGTCTTTGTGAAATCATTTCCTGTCACATGGTCTTCTTGCACATAGCAAAATGGCCCCTTGAATGGTGGTTACAACAACTTGACGCTTCAGGAAATTGATTTTACTGACAGGATCCCCCAAATTTATTGTAATTTTCAGAACAATGGTGTTCCATTACTTTTATTTACTATTAAATAGTTCTAACGTAAGATAAACTAGTTGATAGGGTGTTTTATTGAGAATTTTACCTTTTTTTTAAGCAAGTTTAAATAATTGGTACAGTGTTTTTACGGTTACACCGCATTTTTGCCATCATCCCCCAAATATTCTCTCAAAATTGATTAAAACCAGAACATTTAGACTAGGTCCCCAATAAAAGAATGTATTCAAGTAATTTGTACATTTATTTTCAGTTGAACTAAACCATATTTCTGTCACGTCATTGACCCTTTTACATCAGTAATGTCCTGACTCTTCTTTGTGATCAGTTGAATTGAAAGTACCAATTTCCTTCCGAAACAGCAAAATCTGTAATTATTACAAACTTTTGGCCGCCTGTGTGTGTGTGTGTGTTAAGGGGTGTAACGGTTCTTGGTAAAAAAAACAAACCGTACCATTTGCCACCCACGGTTTGGAAAGCATTGGCACCTTGGTCGGTTCACCTCACATTTAATGACTCATCTGGTGCACAAGTTTTGGTCAAGAAAACAAAGAATCAAACAGACAAGCACAGTTACAACCTCCGCTAATTCACCTGAATGGATCTGTAAATGGATACGCTCCACCTGTGTTTCACTTGGGTCAACTTGATGACATCACTGTTCTGCAAGCGTTGTGTGTAGTTGAAAATGGCAAGTGGAGAAAATTCACCGCTGATAGAGAAACCCCCTGCGTTTCTCCTTTCTGGGAACATTTTCTTTTTGCAGTCAGTTACAACGGCGATGGTCAAAAAACAGACATCGCTCGACATGAGCGCTGTATACTGGTAATATATGTCAATGCCAATGAGGGTTTATTTAAAACGCTTACGCAAGTTCTTCCTGTTTCCTTGTGCAGCTGTAATCTATCACGAGTGTCAATAATCCGCTTTGATTAATGGCATTAAAATGCCATTATAGTAATACATTGATTACACCGACATCACCCAGGGTAAAAGCCGTAGGTAAGCCGAAACTGCACACACTCCCTTCCATTTTTAAGCATACATCAAGTGACTAATTCGGACAGACATCAAGCAACAAAGTGTGTGGAGTGTTCATGTGGGATTTCCACGAATATTTAAATTACTCAAGCAGCATTACCACAACATCCCTTCTCGTATGCATTCTAATAGCAAGGTTATTACTTTTATTGTGATGTACTGCTTCCGAATATGTTGAGATGAGTTTGAGGTGCACTTTGTTGATGCATGTAGCCTATTAGTGCAGGTATTAAGTTAAAATGTTGATTTAGTAATTAGAGAGGTTTTTTTTATTAAGGACTGTGACAAAAATTAACCTTGATTTTACTTTAGTAAAATTGTAGTAACCATGAATGCTGTCACCATGGTTTTCTGAGCAGAAATCATGGATTTGATAGTTAACCATGGTTTTATAACAATAATACTGTAGTTACCATATAGTAACCATGATTTTACTATATATTGTAAACATGTTTATATTGTGGTTACTATGATTTTACTACAAATGTCATGGTTAAACTTTGGTTACTGTTGTAAAACAATGATTGTTAATTAAGTGCAAACCTGTTGAAGTGTTTACCAAATAGATTATTCTTTGGATTTGCGAGTAATATATTATTTTTTTGTTTGAAAAAGCAAATACTGAACCGTACCGAAGCCATGACACTTAAGCTGTGATACAAACCTAACCGTGGTAAATTCGAACCGTTATACCCCTAGTGTGTGTGTATATGTGTGTGTGTGAATAGGATTTTGAGATGCTATTCTTCTCATCACAATTGTACAGAGCAGTTATCTGAATTACAGTAGATTTAGTCAGTTTTGTAGTTTGAATCAGTCTGGCCATTCTCTGTTGACCTCTCAGCAACAAGACGTTTCCATCCTCAGAACTGCCTCTCACTGGATGTTTTTTGTTTTTGGCACCATTCATCCCAGGAGATCAGCAGTTACAGAAATACTCAAACCAGCCCACCTGGCACAAGTAATCATGCCAGGGCTGGTTTGAATATTTCTGTAACTGCTGATCTCCTGGGATTTTCACACACAACAGTCTCTAGAATTTGCTCAGAATGTTGCCAAAACAAAAAAACATCCAGTGAGGGGCAGTTCTACGGACGTAAACGCCTTGTTGATGAGAGAGGTCAACAGAGAATAGCCAGACTGGTTTAAATATATGTATGTTCATATTTGTGTATGTTCTATGAATCCTAATCCAAAAATAACATATAAAAATAAATGTTTTTTTCTTGCCGATAAACTATCTTTGCTGGAAAATGGTGGCATACAATGCAAAACATTACTGATTAATTTTAATTTTCATCCCATTCTTGCTGATGCCTCAAAAGACGATCGCAGATTATTCTCACAAGTACAATAGAACCTCATCTATGTTAGCCAGCTGAATTAGTGTTTCCCAACCTTTTTTCAGTCACAGCACTCTTTGAGAATGTACAAAACTCATAATAATACTAAACATCTACATTTTAACTTAAGTCTCCTCTAAATTTCCCAGGGGACTACTACTTACCTCAATTATCACCTCTGGTTTTATTCAGATTAAATATTTTTTTTAGTGTACAACCTACATTATTATCCTTCTATTCAGTAATTAGTTTTTCCAACAAGCATTCATTTGCATTTTTGCATTTACATTTATATTGTTGTTCTTGGCAAATACCTTTAACAAATCATTTTTCAAATTGTTATATGGATAGGTCAACCAAAAATGAAAATTCTGTCATGATTACTCGTCCATATGTTGTTCCAATCCCATAGAAATTTTAACATACCCTTTCAAGTTCCACGGATGAAAGAAAGCCATATGGGTTTGCAAAAACCTGAATGTATGTGATGACAGAGTTTTCGTTCTGTGGTTAACTTTTCCTTTAAGTGTGGTGTTATATTTTCAATAAGCCAGTGCTCTTCAGTTTAAAGTTAAGAAAATACACAAAGTTTACAGATGATGAAATCCTGAAAGAGGGGACCTTTTTGCTAAATCAGTTATAATATTTATTGAAAATAGATATGTTTAGAAAATATTGAAAATAAGATGATATTTTCAATATGCATGTTTATAATTAAAAATATAGTTTTTATTTTATGTAAATCATTAAACGGGCTTAGTATTAAAGTGGCTAATTAAAAAGGCAGGGAAAATACCTGTACAGGTCATATGGAGATGTGTCAAGTGTTTAGCAGCCTGAAGCATTTCTCTTCGCCCTATAGCTGTTCTGGAAGCATTAAATACAAAGTAATTTAGCTATTTCTTCCTTTGTAATCAAAGCAGCTGTAATATGAGCGAGCACAACGATGTGACGAGGCAAGAAGATCACTCCGATGTTGCACGCTTGCATTGTTGACAGCTCCATTGGTTACAAACAGGAGTGATTGTTTATCGTTCTGTTCGCATCCTTGGCTCACTGCGTGATTGTCAAGTGGCCAATGTGCTCAATGAGTTGCGGAATGGTGTGTGTTCATGAGCGAGAGAGAGACACAGCAGCAGTATTATTTTTACTTGTTACTGTTGAGAAATGTATGATATTCTTGTCTTTAAGATGTTTTATTTTTTTATTTTAATATTATTTAAATGTTTGAAGTATTTTTCACACGGCACCCCTGATTTTGCCAGATGGCACCCTGGTTAGGATATGCTGAGCTAGATAATATTACCTTGGTGATTTAGTTTAAATCAGCAAAATTTGCAACAACTATACACATCACAAAAATAAAATTAAGTTTGCAAGGCACAAAAGCACATTTACAAGAAAAACTAATGGAACATTTAGTGACAACGCAGCACTGGCCTGATAGTGCAAGTGACAGTTGCATCAGCTTTCCAGAAAGTCTCTCACACTGTCTCCAGACCAGTGGGATATTCTTGTTGTTGAGCCCTGGAACTTTATTGAAAAGTGTTGCCTATTTTTCAGCTCAGAATGAATGCAATAAATACTCTCCTTCCACCGTTCTCATGTTATAGGTAGTGCAGACCCTTGAGGACCATCATCAGGAGGTTTTATCCCTGTACAGAGACTATGGTTTTCAGGGGCTGATCGCACAGGACTCAGAGTTTGCGCTATGCAATGTTCCAGCATATTTCAGCTCCCATGCTCTCAAGCTCTCCTGGAATGGCAAGAATCTGACCACTCACCAGTACCTGCTTTCAGAGGCTGCTCGCCAGCTCGGCCTGAAGACCCAGCACCTGCCCATCTTTGCTGCTCTTCTTGGTAGGAGACCTTGACTGCCATTTTTGAAGGCAGGATATACACTAGGGCAGGGGTCAGCAACCTATGGCACGCCAGCAACAGCGAGAGATGAGTAAACTTCATACAAATTTTATTTGTATGAAACTCTGCAACTGCATTCCAATGTACATCTTTATGTCATCCTTCCTCATGATCACGCAGCATGTTTTCATGAGCTGAATGGGAGGCTAAACAAAAAGTTAAAATGTGACGAGACTGCAGTATACCCAACATATTTGTGCAGCGTGTGCAAGCCATTCGTGCATCACATTCCGGCAGCGCTTCGCTTTCGGTTTATCGCGTGAGTAAACATGCCCACTTTGCTTCGGTCAGGCTGTGCTGATGACAGCATACATTTCGTGTTTCTTTTGCTATCAGAACAACGTGATGTAATAAGGAAAACACCACTATTAATCCTTGAGATTTCAAACCCAGCATACAGGCATACCCACCTTAAACCATATTCACACTCAAAATTACATTAAACGATTAAAAGAGAAAACATAATCTGATAAAAATCGGAGTCTCTTCAAAATATAAATTAAACCTGGAAATGAAGTTTTAGGATTTTGCAGGTGTGATTCACCGAAAAGGGCTAAATAGTTGATTGGCCTATGATGCACAAATGGCTTGCATGCGCAGCGCGAGTCTCATCACACTTTAATAGTGTTTATACTCCCATTCAGCTGAAAACATGCTGAGTAGATTGGAATGCAGGTGCAAAAAACTTGCTCAAACATATAATAAAATAGCCTGCTCCTCTCTTGCTGTTGCTTGCGTGCTAGTGATTACCCATCTGTGTGACCAGGAAAATAAAAAAAATGGCACTCCATGTCAAAAAGGCTGCTGACCCCTGTTGTTTCACTTTATTTTTGTTCTTTGAATTAAACTCTAAATGTGGGTCTTCAAAACAGGTAACCACATTCTTCCAGATGAAGACTTAGCTGCCTTTCATTGGAGTCTGTTAGGCCCAGAACACCCTCTTGCTTCACTCAAGGTGCTCTTATCTTTTTAATTTTGCACAGTTTGAAATATTTCCAGTCTTCATTGACAGCAGTTTATGATATAGTACAATGACTTTGATGAAGTGTGTAATGTTAAAATACTTTTCCATATACCAGCTTAATATGCAGAGACAACTGTAGTTGATTTACCCATTAAAAGTAAATCTACAGCACTGTTGAAAAATTGCTCTAATAGTTTGAGCATCTAGACCAGCTCAACCATTGGCTCAGCATATGGTTTGACTGTTTGTCCAATCAATGGAAGACAGTGGAGTGTTTTTGGTAACTTTAATTATTTTTAAACAAGCTTCCAAAAACACTTCCCCTGTCTAATTTTTTTAAATAATTTTTTTGCAATTCTTTGCTGTGTTGTTTGAGGCCCAGAAATTACACACTTTTCAAAACAAATGTATCCATATATGTCATCTTTATCATAATTTCTTTCTCCTCTCTCTGTTCAGGTAAGGGCTCATCAGTTAGTCCTCCCTCCCTGTGAGGTTGTTATTAAGGCTGTGTCAGAGTATGTGGCATCCATCAAAGATCTTGGGAATTTGGATTCGGTGGCCAAGGAGGTTTTCAAGCAGTCACAGGTGAAGAATTGCAGTGTTAATACCCACAACTAGGGGTGTAACGGTATGACATTTTCACGGTATGATAACAGTCACAAACATTACCATGGTATTACTGCATCACGGTGTTTTGGTGCATCGATAATTTTATTAGCAATTTAATATTTGGATATGAAATATGTCTGAAAAACACAGAAAAGTTTCAGTTGTAACCAATTCTTGAACTTTATTTTGGATTTCTTCAATTTTAATCCTTTAATTTATGGGACACTCTCTTATTGGAATAAGACAAGGTATAAAAAAAAAAACAGAAACCGGTAAAACAATAATAAAAAAAAAAAATGCAACATGTATAGTCAGATGATTATAACTAAAATATATTTTGATATTTTATGATTCATGAAATTTAAAATAATTTTAAATGATTATTGCCCAGGTTAACACTTCAGATATGAATTTGTATGCATTCAATAATTTGTTGCATTTGTGATTTATTTTAATTCTAAAAAATACCTACAGTTTATTTATTGGCATATTGTGGAATACTATTTTCTGCCACAGTTTCACTATCAATTTCCTGCACGCATACTGTCAATATCAATTTCCTACACACCAAAAGCCATGCACTTTGTAAACCATATTTAGTACTATGTTTTATAAATAAAGCATATTAGTAGTATCAAACACATTGTTGAACCTACTTTTGCGCTGCATTTAGGCAAATGAACAAACAGCTGGCACATCGTAATGTTGAACGAGTGCTTAAATCCGTCTGCTGCTTTTGTGAATGTGATAAATGAAAGCATAAACATAACTTTAGCCTATCTAGTCATAGATATGATTCTGGTGTTTTTATGAAACAGGGGCTATCATTTATTATCCTGTATACTGTGTTTCCGCTCACATTCATCTCTGCAAATTCCATGGCATGGTGCTCACGGAGATGGTGCTTAAGGTTCAAAGTGTTTCCCGCCATAGCCAATACTTTTCTGCGACAGAATTTACAGACTGGGTAACCAAAAAGTTTCAGGCTCGGACATATCTGTATGATGCGTTCGTGCTGCACTCCACTCGTGCTGCACTTCTGATGTATTTGTGATGCGCTGCGCTCGTGAAACCTGCATGTCACCTTTAACATTGAGTGACAGTTGATTGTAACACGAAGGTGCAATTTAAAGACTTATTTTATCTCGCCAAGTTTATAAGATGCTGTATAGATGTCACCGATTCTGTCTTAAAATGATTTTGATTTTAGAAAAAAAAAAAAAAAAAAAACCCCATCATATATTCATGCAATACCGTCAATGAAAAGATTTCAATGGTATGAGGTATATTGTGAAACCTTGAAACCGTTACATCCCTACCAACAACACAGAACTTATTCATGCTAGCACCATATTTGATTGATATACACTACCGTTCAAAAGTTTGGGGTCACATTGACGGAAAAGCACTGTACTTTTCAATGAAGACAACTTTAAACTAGTCTTAACTTTGAAGAAATACACTCTATACATTGCTAATGTGGTAAATGACTATTCTAGCTGCAAATGTCTGGTTTTTGGTGCAATATGTACATAGGTGTATAGAGGCCCATTTCCAGCAACTATCACTCCAGTGTTCTAATGGTACAATGTGTTTGCTCATTGGCTCAGAAGGCTAATTGATGATTAGAAAACCCTTGTGCAATCATGTTCACACATCTGAAAACAGTTTAGGTCGTTACAGAAGCTACAAAACTGACCTTCCTTTGAGCAGATTGAGTTTCTGGAGCATCACATTTGTGGGGTCAATTAAACGCTCAAAATGGCCAGAAAAAGAGATCTTTCATCTGAAACTCGACAGTCTATTCTTGTCCTTAGAAATGAAGGCTATTCCATGCGAGACATTGCTAAGAAATTGAAGATTTCCTACAACGGTGTGTACTACTCCCTTCAGAGGACAGCACAAACAGGCTCTAACCAGAGTAGAAAAAGAAGTGGGAGGCCGCGTTGCACAACTGAGCAAGAAGATAAGTACATTAGAGTCTCTAGTTTGAGAAACAGACGCCTCACAGGTCCCCAACTGGCGTCTTCATTAAATAGTACCCGCAAAACACCAGTGTCAACATGTACAGTGAAGAGGCGGCTGCGGGATTCTGGGCTTCAGGGCAGAGTGGCAAAGAAAAAGCCATATCTGAGACTGGCCAATAAAAGAAAAAGATTAAGATGGGCAAAAGAACACAGACATTGGACAGAGGAAGACTGGAAAAAAGTGTTGTGGACAGATGAATCCAAGTTTGAGGTGTTTGGATCACAAAGAAGAACGTTTGTGAGACGCAGAACAAATGAAAAGATGCTGGAAGAATGCCTGACGCCATCTGTTAAGCATGGTGGAGGTAATATAATGGTCTGGGGTTGCTTTGGTGCTGGTAAGGTGGGAGATTTGTACAGGGTAAAAGGGATTCTGAATAAGGAAGGCTATCACTCCATTTTGCAACGCCATGCCATACCCAGTGGACAGCGCTTGATTGGAGCCAATTTCATCCTACAACAGGACAATGACCCTAAACACACCTCCAAATTGTGCAAGAACTATTTAGAGCAGAAGCAGGCAGCTGGTATTCTATCGGTAATGGAGTGGCCAGCGCAGTCACCAGATCTGAACCCCATTGAGCTGTTGTGGGAGCAGCTTGACCGTATGGTACGCAAGAAGTGCCCATCCAACCAATCCAACTTGTGGGAGCTGCTTCTGGAAGCGTGGGGTGCAATTTCTCCAGATTACCTCAACAAATTAACAGCTAGAATGCCAAAGGTCTGCAATGCTGTAATTGCTGCAAATGGAGGATTCTTTGACGAAAGCAAAGTTTGATGTAAAAAAAATCTTATTTCAAATACAAATCATTATTTCTAACCTTGTCAATGTTTTGACTCTATTTTCTATTCATTTCACAACGTATGGTGGTGAATAAGTGTGACTTTTCAGGAAAACACAAAATTGTTTGGGTGACCCCAAACTTTTGAACGGTAGTGTGTGTGTATATATATATATATATATATATATATATATATATATATATATATATATCTCCTTAACAGCCATGTCATTCCTATTAAAAATCAAAGATGGATCTAGCATGAATAAGGTCTATATTACCACCTCCTGCTGCTTTTATATACTTTGTTGTTGTAAATCCATTGTTTTTTTGTTTTTTAAAGAAATGTCATCATTACACTTTTTCTAATTTCCAGTCTCGAACTGAAGATAAATTTGAGAGGTTTAAGAAGGCAGTGGAATATTTTTCAGTGGCCAGTAAACCAAGACCTCTCTCCATGGGACCTTCTCCTTACCTCTGTAGGTATTATGTATTATGCAGATCATGTACTGTATATTAATTATATAAAAACATTTTAGTCAAATTATTTTGTCGTTTGTGAATCATCTTCTGTCTTTTATTTTCATTTGCAATATTTGTTCTATTGCAGTTCCAGGCTTTGGGCCTAGTCAGTTTAGTGGACCTCCAGGCCACATGGGGGCAGTGCAGCCTGGTAAAGCTCAGGTAAGTTTGGCCATAAAAGTTTGATCTCTCACGTTTCATTTTCTAATTTTAAATCTAATTTTAAGAGATTATCTCTTTATGTTTCTCTCAACAGTTTGGTCCACCCCAGGTGTCAGGTGTTAAGGTGCCTTATCCAGGTGGGCTGTATGTACCCAGCCCTGCCACTGGTCCTGCACTTTTATGCCAGAACCCCACTCAGACTCTGCAGGACTGTAATGATTCACTAGTTGGGAAAATGGGCTTTGCTGATTGGTCTGCTCCATATGATTCCTCACAAGGGGGCAGCCGACAGCCCAATCATCACACAGCTGCTCCAGCAGTCCCTTCCCCCTCATCATCATCATCGTCTTCAGATGGGGAAGAGCAAAATGACACCAGCACTAAGTGAGACCAAGCCTTTGCACGTGCTTGAAGACCCATTCTAAACCCATATGTTTTCAATAATGTCATGTTTTAACTGTTTTGTTAGCTATATGTTATTTGCGACATTGTGAATATTCTTTTTATTTTTAAGTCATTTGGCTGAAAAGTCTTCAAGATGGGAAGATCCCACTGGACAGGGTGGCAGTGCCTCTGGGGACGGCCACCATGGTAATGGAAGTGGGCCGGCCATCCCATCTCTGCTCTCCATGCCAACACGTAGTCACATGGACATCACAACTCCACCCCTTCCACAGGTCAGTGCTGAGGTGCTGAGAGTGGCAGAGCACAGACACAGGAGAGGACTCATGTACCCGCAGATGTACCACATCCTGACCAAGGTAGGTTTGTTGTGTACTACCCAAACCAAAGTTGTTAGCCAATAGTTTCAGATTTTTCATTTGACACATACCACACAAGATGCTGTCATTGCATTACTAATAGTTCTTGTAAAGTTGTGAGATTGACTACCATATTTTCCAGAATATAAGTCATGGGTTTTGTTTTTCATCATCTGAAATGTCCTGTGACTTATAGTACGAAGCGACTTATATACATTATTTATATGTAACTGATGCCAGCTGGTTAAACACATGCACACCAAAACAGATGAAAACATCAGTCATAGAGATGGTTGAAGCGTTTTAAATTTTACGAAGAACTTTATGCAACCAGTTTAGGGTTGCTGCGGTATACCGGTTTCACGGTATACCGCGGTTTGAAAATTGACTGTTGTGCAACCAGACGGAGAATCTCACACAAGTTTGCGCATCTCCTTTCCTCCTCGTCTGCCTGTCAGACTCGTCAACTTGCGTCTCTCACACACAAATGCAGCGGAAAAAATGTCAGAGAGAAGCGAGGCGAGGGGGTCTGACTTGAGAGTGTGTGTGAGTTAAATCAGTGTTTCTCAGCTGGTTTATTTGGACTGTCGCGGACAGCAGGGAAAGAGCAATGCTATGGTTCTCCCATTGAAGATATTTCGGCGGCCGCCCAAGTGATCTACTATTTAGGACTGCAGAGGCAGATTTAATGATAATCTCGCAAACAGCTAAAGCAGACATGGGCAATTTACGGCCCGTGGGCTGGATCAGGCCCTCCACATGGTTTAATATGGCCCGCAGCTCATTTATCGTAAAAAAAATTTTTTTTCATTGGTTATTTCAGTTAACTTGCATTGGGGCATAATGTGTCTCCGCAAGCGTTTACCATGCTCATGGTTGCCAGATAAGACACCCCCAGTTTCAGATTTATACTTGCGCAAATTGGAAATGTTCTGCCTAATGTAATACTTATTTTGTGCAATCTGGCAACCATGCACGCAAGTGCGCTATTTCTATCTGGCTTTCCCCTTTGAACAAACTTAGTGATCTCTAGTGCAATATTCTGCTCAAGGAAAAGTGTTATACGGCTACTCTGTGTCCATTCTTGAGGCTGCTTGTGATGTTTGGTGCAACTAATTTTACAGGTAAATCTTCTCAGTGATTAAATATAAAAGTAGATCTCGGCATCATTGACACACGGAGGAGTAATCGTTGACATGCGAGCAAAAGCAAGCCAGAGACAAATATGTATATGTATATATTATTTGTGCAAGTCCCTTCGCAACTATGTTGATCTAACTCTTGCAGTATTAATTTATCATAGTCATGCATCCTGTGCTATTCTGTTGAGTGTTGAATGTCAAACGTTGACATCAACAACAAAAATAATGTCACTTGATGCATGTCCTTGTACTGGAAAACCATGAACAAAACTATGCAACATAAAAGGAAATGCAACCCAAGATACATTAAATACAGGTTATGTTTAATCTATGGCAGGTCGTCACTTGATGTCCAATGTAAAATCTGCGTCCTGAAGCAAAACCAGTAAAGGTACAGACAGGAGCAGTCTGGCCTCACGGTTGTGGTTGTGTTTATAATCATAGGACATTACTTCAAAAGCTCACACAGCTGATGTTATTTTTCATCTATTAGTTAATTTAACATATAAACTGACATGCTTTAGTTATATAACGTTATAGTTACTTGCTATTTTTTATCATGTTTGTTTTATTATTATATTGCTGGCTTATTTTTCTATTTATTTTATTTTCAAAAGGGAGAATTTTTTTTTACACATACTTCAATAAAATAAATGGTTTCAAGTTTCAATTATAATAGTGTTTGCTCAAAAATAAATAAAATAACCCTTCTGTTTTCACTGATAATAGTAATTGTGTAATACCGTATACTGTGAAACCGTGAGACTGTTATCATACAATGAAAATCTCATACCGTTGCAACACTAAACCGGTTTAAATATTTTGTCCATCAAAACATTATTGTTCTAACAAGCTTTCTGCTGCCGAACGCAACTCCTCACATGCCCACAAAATGAAGTTTTATCACAATCGTAGTAAAAACATTCAGCCAGTGAACCGGAAAATTAATACATTTGCAAAGAGGGTTGCAAAAATCTGAAATATCCAGAGTCGTTAATGAATGAAAAGAATACAACAGGCATATTGTTTTACTCACAGACTAAAAGCTGTTTATTTGTGCACAGCATAGATTTATTGATGTTATAAACAGATATGGCTTAATTTTTGTGTTTCTTTCATGAAACATAAAAAGAATATGAGAAAATGTTACACATGATTACTTAAAGCAAATTCTCCTGTTTAAAACAAGCCCAAAAACACTGTGATAGGATGTGTAGATTCTGAGGTATTGTAATCTTCATGGAGCGTGTTTGATGTCTGAACTGGTGAAGTGAATTCAGGCAGGGGTCCTAGGTCTTGCTGTATGTAATCTCCATCAGTGCGACTTGACAGATGCGATATGGTTATTTTTTTCTCAGCGCGGTTTTGACCCGATGCGACTTATAATCAGGTGCGACTTTGCTCTAAAAAGTTGCATATTTAAATTCATCATCTTTAAAGTTCTTCCACTACAGTCATACACGTTCAGACAGTAATCTTGATGTTGTATTTCATATCTGTTTTTTTTAAGGTCCCGCCATGAGCATTTATCGGTTATTTGAGATAACTACGATTATTTTGCTTTTTAAATTCCAATCACATTTCACTGTCCAAATACTCTCCAAATAAGGTAATGAACGGCACATCTTATTCAGTTATACTCCGACCATCTCACAGATTGCAGCTTCTGAAGTGCTCGTGAAGATTAAACCACTTCTGACGTAGAATTGAAGCGCTGTAATGCATGCACTATCTGTGGAGGTTTTTTTCACTAAACTCCTGCGAAAATACAAACAAGGATTTTAGTGAATACAAAGCGCTCAGTTTTACTTTCATTGAACAATCGTGTAATGGCAAATGTTACTTGTCATTGGTTTCATACAAACTGTATAAGTTAATGACGTACAGTGACACAAGCCCTTTGTCATGCCCGATGATGGAACGAAGGAACACAGAATCTCAAAGGTCTTCATGTGAAAGAACGGCTCTTGGGTTTAATCAGAGCCTTAAAGTAACATGTTTTGAATAGAAATATTTTACTATTGCATAATTAAATATAATGTAATATCTATTCAGGTTTGCTGGGTTCCAACTACAACAGTGTAATAGAATATGGATCGAGACTAAAGTTGACCAAAATAAAATTAATAAATGACATGGTTTATTCAGCACACAATACACCTATGAGAAAAGCATTACAATTTGTATGGAAGTTAATAGTCATAATTGTGAAAGCCCTAAAACAGACAATTAATCATTATTTCAATTATTTGTTTGACAATCGTCAGCCAGATTTCATAATCATTACAGCCCTAGTGAAAACACACAACATCAGAATTTTCATATTACTTTTGAAACAATTGTTATGTATTTCCTGTTATTAATACATTTAATATGGAAAGTACACTTAAAACCTAGTTATTGCACAAAGCAGCTGTCTTGTAGGCTTGGAACTCTGCTTGGAACTCTCACTTACACTCTGTTTGTCATGTCCTCTCTTTCCTATCACTTCCCAGGGGGAGATGAAGATGCCAGTGTGTATAGAGGATGAGTGCAACCCCGACCTGCCTCCAGCCTCTCTACTTTTCCGTTCTGCCCGCCAATATGCCTATGGGGTGCTGTTCAGTTTGGCTGAGACCCAGCGAAGACTGGAGAGATTGGCCATGCGCAAGCGCAGTCCTGTTGATGGTGAGAGGAGTGGGGAAAACATAGATGTTGGGCACATGAGATTGTAGAACTAGATAAGGAAACATGATGCAGATCGTTCTCTGGATTTCTGACCAGAGAACCTGCTCTTCTCTATTTTATGCTGCTTTAGTCTTGCTAATAGTTTTAATTAACTGTAGGGCTGGGCGGCAACTGTAGATGTGTATCATCCAGTAGAGATACTGCTATACTCATTATAACATGATATATCAAGAGCACAATTTAAAAAATAAGACACTAAGCTTATAACTATAGCATTTTCTACAAAATGAGTGCTTTGAGTACGTATAACCAGGTTTTCACTTGTTACAACTCTCTGCATGTGTCTGGTATATCTGTAGGCTGATTTTGGTTGCCAACTTGCCGCATTATAGAATTCAGTGAAATGTGGTCCCATTGTCACAGGAGCATATCTGCTTTTTTACAACATTCTAATTCATTCTAGGCTCATCCTGTTTATTTATAGTGTTGCCCTGTTAGGGTTAAGTGTTATATGGTGTTTTTGCTCAGATGCACTAAAAATCTTAACTTGTGGTTTGAATCCACCATGTTCTATACTTAATCTAATATGATTAAGTACCTTTAATTTAAATATCTAGCAAAAATAACTTATGATATATGTACAATTAACATGAGATAGAATTACTCAAACTGTGATAAAGGGCTGCAACAGCTAATCGATTATTATTGATAATGGAAATCGACAATTAATTTCATTATCGATTAGTTGGATATGTGTGGCGAGCATGGAGAAGCACTGTTAGTTACGTCCCTTTACAGCCAAGTGTGAACCTATTTGAAAAAGAACGGAGACACTTTGAAGTGGAAAAAACATGACCCAAGTTCTCGTCCACAATAATAAGCTAATAAGCAGTTTAATGTGGTGTGTTTACTGCTTCAGTTGCATTGACAGAGTGCTTGTGCTGTTTGATGGGCTTGAGAGTGTTTCTACTCCAGCGCATCACTTACATTTGACTACTATTTTCTATGTTTTATAATGTTTACCTGTCATTAATTCAAAATCTAGTTTGTTTTTACCTCAAGCTAATCTCCGTTAAACTTTACAGAGCGTGCGCGTGTGCGCATCCGTGTCAATCAGACTGTTCGCAATGGAGAATAGAGCGCTATCACTTTGATTAAACTGGTGCAACCTCATACCCCAATTTCAATTACAATCTAATCAAATGTGCAGCTTTCATGGATGTTACACTGATGTCTCGGAGGTCCAGTTGTGTCATTTTTAAAGTGTTACAGATGATTTCTCCTCATCCTGTCAATGTATGTAAATACTCTGAGTACTGAAATGGACTTCAGCTCAAGAGTGAATGTGCACTGCATTTACAGTTGATTGTATTATTTTAAACTGTATGTAATGCTGAATATAATGTATAATAATGCTAAGGGTCCTGATATTTGGTATTCTTATTATTGCCAAATATAATTATTTCACCACTAAATTTATATAATGGTAGGCATTATTTTACTGGATAATCATGCACATTTTTTAAAAGAATAGTAATCGGTGACAATACTATTTTAAAACCTGCAATATTAATGTAAAATACTTCATGTAAATAGTCAGTGACAGTGTACAAGCATATGTATCTAATATAATTGTATTTTTCAGCTGAGCAGAATTTTTAATATTTCTATTCTGGTTTCTTTTCTATTGCCCTCTGCTGGGCTGATATTTTTTGCCCCACGTCATCACTGATGGATCATTTTACTCTTTAATGAACAGCACTATTTTTAAAAGTTTAACAATTAATGAAAGGAACCGTTTTGCATATGTCCTGAAATTAATAATAATAAAAAATTCAAACTTAACTTTTTGTGATTCAGGCTTTTTTCAAATTTTTGTGAGTATAGAATTGTGAATTTAGCACTGTAGATCAAATCCTTATGCCCTTTATCATCTCTATTTTTTATTGAATCATATTTAAAATAAAATACAGGAAATAAAATTTGTGTATCTGATTAATCAAAGAAATAACCAAAGATTAATCGATTCTCAAAATAATATTTAGTTGCATCCCTACTGTAATAAAAGATTTTTGTTATACCACCCACCCCTAGCCTGCTGTGTCCCCTCTTGAGTGTGGGAAAGAATATTTCTGAGGAAGATCAAGTGTAATTTAACATCTCTCATTTCTGTATGACTCTACAGTGCCTCCGGTGATTGTAAAGGAGTGGTGTGCCAGTAAAGCTAAATCTGCCCTGACCCCAGAGCTTGTTCCAGCCTTGTGTTTTCGTGAGTGGACGTGTCCCAACCTGAGGCGGTTGTGGCTGGGCAGAGCTTCCGAGGACCGCAGCCGCCGCACTCGAGCCTTCCTGGCCTGTATGCGCTCTGACTGCCCTGCCCTGCTCAACCCGGCCTGTGTGCCATCTCACCTGCTGCTCATGTGCTGCGTGCTCAGGTACCCACACCCCGTTGAGTGTTGAAATAATGGTAGACATTATAAACACTTTCATCATTCACAATGGAATGGCTCTTACTCCACTTTGGATAAATTGGTCATCGATAAATCTGAGTAGCTCTGAATGTATGGGACAGTAAGTATTGTGTGTATTTATCATCAAATACAGGTATATGATGCAGTGGCCAGGAGGCCGCATTCTTCAGCGCCATGAGCTCGATGCCTTTTTAGCTCAAGCTGTGTCCAACCAGCTCTATGAGCCTGACCAACTGCAGGAACTCAAGGTAAGTCATGTGGCTCATTAATTCTGCATTAGATAACTTAGTGGCACACTGACCACCCCCAGGAATTGACATTAGGATGAATTACTTGTGTACAATTGTGAAAAGATCCACAATTAAAATACTTTTATAGCAAGATATAAAATATTAAGAATTTGAATTAAATAGTAACAGTATTCATAATATTGATTAATAACTTCAGAGGACAATTCAAAGAAATAATTTGCCATTACCATTTTGATTCTTTTGACTGTATGAGCAGTATTGTTTCTCAGTAAAATGTGGACAACATTTTCAAAAGTCAACATGAAATCAAAATGGACCTTTTTACTTTCTTAATGCACAATTTTAGTCTAATTCTGTATGCTTTTCCAAAATACAAAACATCTTAATGCTTTGAAGTGAAACAGCTTGAACCTCCTCTGAAACAACTTACTTTTCAGATAATGTCATCATGCCCTCTTTTCAAAGTACAAATATACATTTTTCTTGTTGAATATCCAGTTTCCAGATTTATCCAGTTGTGAACAATTTCAATTTTAAGCAGCTGTAACCATAGTGACAGTGACTAATATTTAGTGAATTACATCCTTTACACTGAGGATATTGTTTGGTTCATTCATGTTCATAATTCAGTATTTTCTTGAGAAGTGAAATTGCTCAAATCACACATACAATGAGCAGAGAGAAAGAGAGTAGCAATTTGAGACAAAAGAACATTTGCAAATGTGTTTGCATGTTCTTACATAACTGTACAAAGCTAGATTACAATAGTCAGCAGGAGGAGTGATTTCATTTAACATACCTTATCCACTCTTTTTATATTTCACACTATTTATGTATTTCAAACTCAATGAGCCATTTTGAAAAACAAATTTGTGTATGTGTTTGTGAGTGTCTTGAGGCAAGACTAGGTTTTGGGGTTCTCTCTATATGTAAAATAATTCAAGATGTTCAGGGCAAAACATAGCTGTAAAACTAAGTAAAATAATCTGATTAGATGCAAATGTACCTCTTGATCGTATTGTACCTATTCTGTGTGACATTGATACAAGGTGGAGAAGGTAGATAACCGTGGGGTGCAGCTGGCTTCTCTTTTCATGAGTGGAGTGGACACCGCCCTGTTTGTGAATGACGTATGTGGACAGCCCCTGCCGTGGGACCACTGCTGCCCTTGGGGCTTTTTTGATGGGAAGTTGTTCCAGAGCAAACTAGCTAAAGCCACCAGAGACAGAGCCTCCTTACTTGACATGTGTGAAGGCCAGGTAACATTTCATTTCCATAAGACAATTTTCTGTTGATGATGTTCTCTTGTAGAATTGTGGTTAAAGTGTGGATTTAATGGAAAATAAAGTAAACGTCTCTCACTCTGTGCTTGCAGGAGGAGCTGGTTTCAAGGGTGGAGAAGATGCGCCAGGCTATTCTTGAAGGCATTAACATCTCCCGACCTCCTCCCCCACCTCCACCACTGCCACCCCCTGCATTCCTTCCCCCTGCCATGGTGCCCCCTTTCTACCCCATGCACCCTCTGTACCCTCCCCGCCCTCTGGGCTCCATGCCTCATCCTCACCACCAGCACCGGCCCAGGGCCTTTCCAGGTTAGACCTTGCTCCTTACTTAGTTTTTTTTTTATTTAACATTTTTGGTCAAGAAATGCTCAAAAGACAGTTTACATTTCTCATGGTTTCACATGGTTATTTCTTTTAGGAATCCAGTCTATACCTCCCCAGGGTGGCAAGTTGGAAATAGCTGGCATGGTTGTTGGTCAATGGGCTGGGAACAAACCAGTCCGAGGCAGAGGGGGGTTCAATATGCAGGTGGTGTCAGTAGGAGGGAAAGGGTGAGTCCATTCTGTGTCATTACAAAGCATTATTCTTTACTATCTTGCACAATTAACAGCACTCCTCTATGAACAACTCTATGGACAATGTGCCACAATGGGATTGTTTTTATCTGGAGGTAACAGCATACATTACATTTTGTATTTGCACAATTGTTTTTGTATACTATAAATCAGCCATATTAGACCGGTATTAGAAGCAGATAGTATCAGGGCTTATTTCCAATTCAAACTGTATTTTTCTGTGTCTTTATGTATGTTTTCATTAGTGGTCGACCTATATTTTTTAATTATCAGCATAGGTTGATAAATATTCCTGTATGGCCGATTAGTTTCTTAAGCCTTCATGGCGCCAAGAATCTTCTGCTTGCACGTTAAGGAGCTGTTTGATACATGTAAATGACCAATCACAGTTCATTTTGTTGTTACGTGCCATCGTGATTCCACAATAATAGACCAGTGTGCAACAGTCTCATTTAAACGGCCCACATATCAGAGTGTTTGAGTGTTTCATTCTCTTTCTCTTTTATCAACAGTTCCCTGTAACAGTTAACTGTTTTGTCTAAAAAGGCAAATATCAATAAAACTTCTAGCACATTCTGTCTGCAAATATGTGGATATCTCATTTAAATAGTTTTAATTCAAAAACCTCACTAAACCTCACTGCAAATCCTTTTCTACTGGTTGAGCACTACAATATATTCTCTTAAGAGCATTTTATAATAGCTTGAATCAAAACGGTATCCCTCTGACTCACGAATGTTGCTCGATGGTCAGTCCATGACACTCCAAGCGGGGGATCCACTGTTGTTATTTCTTATTTTCTTTTTTTACGATTGTTTTATTTGTATAGTTTGAGTTTTGCGAGTAAATATAATGCTAAATTTAAAGAATTAATTTTTAGCCAATTTATGCACCTGCTATTTACTGTTATATTAAGTTGAGTGATTTATCAGCATTATAATGGCCTATCGGCCACCCTGCTCTCTGAATATTGGCCATTAAAAAAAAACTGTATCGGTCGACCTCTAGAGTTCATGCATGATTTATATTATCAGCAGTTCTATTGCTTATTGCTCATTTAAAAAAAATACTAAAATTATTGGCTCTCAGTATTGGCTAAAATATATGTGCATCTGTAATGCACTTATATCTAATTCATTTTCAGCATCCATTCTTTTTCTACTGATGATTGTATTGTTTTCTTTTTCCCAGAAGGGGTAAAGAAGTGATATCGAAAGTAAGGGGTGTTAAGAAATTGACCACCAGTAGAACACAGGTACATCCAACATATAACTTTCTTAATTCAATACAGTGTATTCATCCCATCCAGCTCACATACTACAGTGCACACATTGGTATTGACAAGAGAAGATTGATTTGTTTTACCTCCCTCAATGTTTCTCTTAGACTTTGTCCTCATCGCCTCCCTCTACTAGCCCCCCAAAGCTCACAGAGGATCCTAAAGCAGTGGGGCGGCCCTCTGGACCCACAGAGGGAACAGTGACTGTGTCGCAGCAGCTAAATGGCAGCTCTTCAGGAAGCACCACTGGTCAACCCCTTGACCTGCCACCACTGGCCCAGCCAATCCAGTGTGCCTTAGCCAGCAGAGACAGCCAGTCAGGAGATGGGGTGGAGGTAGAGGCCACTTGTTGCCTTGACGACTCCCCATCAGATGATGCACTACAGAAAGAGGAGTAATTACATCCCAAAATGTAATAAGAATAAGAGAGTGAGAGGGAATGATCTAAGGTCGACTGCCTTTTCCTTGCAAAATTGAATATTTAGGGCACAGTAGCCACTTTGTGTTGTCATGATATAATTTATGATGCTACACATGCTGGAAACGACAGATGGACAGTGACAGGAATGTGGTCTATATGTCACCTTAAGAGCCGGTTCTGGTTTAAAACTGAGCGAGTTTAAATCGATTGCACAGCGCCCTGAATCTTTGGATTCTGGACCTCATCCTTTCCACTGGCCCATCAGTGTTGTAGCATTGTGAAAAGCTCTTGAGATTGTTTTTTGTTTTTTTTCCAGACCTGTAGTATGTCAATGGTAACCTTATATGTATGATTGCCTAAATTGGCTACAAAAGGCCCTTATTGCCCAAAGCTTACTTTAAAATGTACTTGTTTAAAACACTGTTGCACCGTGTTAAGCAACACAGCAACATCTTACTCTAAAGTTTCCAACACAGCATAAAATTGCTTTTGCTGTATATGCATTGCACCATAGTGGAGGATTCACAGACAACATTGCCCTGAATACAGTAGAAGAGTGGAAACTAATGGAAAACACAGGTTGTATTTGTATGTCACAGTGTACATTCAAACACTCATGGTAGTCCCTTCTTTGGCCAATATCGTAGGGTGAAGTGCATGTGAAGAAGTTGCCATTGTCTTCAGAACAGGCTCAGAGATAGTGTATGAGTGAGAATGAGCAGGAGGAATAAGAGACCAAGAGATTCATTCAGATTGCACTCACCATTGCATAGCTTGCTCAACTCTGTTGCTTTATACCACACGTAGACTTATGACAATCTTGTCAGCTTCTTTTGAGTCCACTTCCCCTTTGGGATTAGTTAATAGCAGAACAAATCAGTCCTACAGCTACTGAAAGAGTTTAAAATGTATTTTTAAAGCACCTTATGTCCCATGTTAAATAGATATGCAAGACCCTCCCCTCCGCAGAGGAAGAAATGCCCTTGAAAATGTATTGTATTCTAACATAAAGCACTTAAAATTATATTTATGATAAGGAGAAAATAGTTCTGTGTTATATAGATACCATAATTTGGTTAATTGGATAATTTTTTACTAATGAGCCAGTTGGTACCCCAGCAGATCTTCATTCCTAGACAGTTTAACTGTCTATATAAGCTTTTACCTTGTGTGTTGTTTACCAGTTTAACGTACAAATTAGCATCAACCCATTTGAATGTGAGAACGGAGTGCGCAGTGATCTGCGCTTTGTTTTAAATCTAATGAAAACACACTGGGTTTGTCCTCGAACCAGGATAATGAAGAATCAAGGCCTCTGCTAGAGTTAGAGAGAATATAAAATGGTGTGTTCAGATGGAACTGTGACACTGTTTGATATCCCAAATATTTGTAGATAAACCCAAATATTCATGATCCTGTGGTTGAGGGGAGTGATTTTATCAGTGGTCGAGAATGCACACAGTCCCTCAGACAGATCTAAAGACCTGCCATTTGGCGCACCTCAGCTTCACAACGATTTTGAATGTTTTATTTTATTTTAAGTTTGGTTTTATTTTTAGCAGTTTAGCTTTTCTCACCCTGCCGTCATTCATGTTTCCTGTGTGCCTTGTGCACGTGTATCATGTGGATGTTATTTTGTGCATGTGCATTCTCCCACCATAGCTAATATCATAGAAATTGTGTAAAAACTCAAAATAATTGAAAGTAATTATTGAACGAATCTTAGGATCACCTTCTATTGTGACAAAAAAAATTGGAGTCTGCTCCTGACCGTTTGTGACAATAATCTGTCTTGTCTTGTTTTTGTGACAGTTCTATGAACTCATGCACTTCTATTGAGGCAAATGGGCTTTAAAAAATCTAAACAAAATGATACACCCTATAGATTAAAGCCCTAGTTGCCATTATATGTTTCAAATCAAATGGCTAGGAAATAATTTTACTTGTTTATGTTTTAAATCCATTTTAAAACATTTAAATATATGTTTTCACCAATGATGCATTGAACGTAATTAATAAAATTTAAATGTAAGAATAACTAATACACTTGAGAGAGCCTATTACATTTAATGGTCGTAGTTTAAGATCTGCACAATTGACAATGCCAAGATTACATCGCAGCTTTCTATGAAGTCAAAAGATGCACCTTATTTTGTTAAGATAAAAAATTTATAAATTATATTTAGGGCCACTAAAATATATAAAATAAGACTATAAAAGACACCTATAATAGTCTTTATGTATTTTCTGCAAATTGTCACTTGAGGAACCCAGACATATATACGTCAACACACTAACAAATGGCATTCAAAGGCCTTCAGAAATGTTACTGACCTGAAGCATGCATTTTGAATGTGTTTACTACTGATGAGTAGTAACACAAAATGAATTGAAAATGTATGATATTTCCCAAAGAACAGTGAAATATCAGAACACGTGATTATACTGGACACAGGACAGACTTTAACAAAGAATAAATAATCTTGACAGTAACATGACGGGTAGTATTCTTAAACTAATAAGGTACACTGTCATACACACTAGAGTGTTTTAAACCTCAACCTTAGGTTGTCACATTTTATTACGAGTTAAGTACAGTAGTGCTAGTTTTCTCCAGCATGTTATAGTGCATATGAACATGCATACAGAGACATACCCATGTACACACAACACTGAAATTTCAGTTGCCGCCGAATAACTATAGATCCTTTGAAAAGCATTTAATCCTGTTTCCATTTGTGATAAAAGCAGTTTAAGTTAGTTTTTTTTCTTTCAGTGTGTTTGTTGTCATAGAATACCAGTAACTTGTTCACATTTAGTTTTAAATGTAATCTAAGAAAGGAAAAGCATAAACTGAAATATAAAGACACCAAATAAAGAATCTCTCACACTCAGAATATCTTTGTTATACCTGTAGAGAGATGTCAGTTTGTATGAGGGAGAAAATAATTATTAAAACATTTGCATACTCAAATTATGTAATGTCCAGAGTGTTGTTAATTTCTCATTTAATTATTTGGATACTTAATTTGCCATTTCAGACGCTTGGTTCCAAAGTTACCTTGTCCAAAGTTTTGCTTTGCTATGTTCTAGATCGCTGTTTAAACTCTCATTATTTATGGAGACTCGTGTGATGGTAAAATATAGACTTGCAACAGATATATAAATATATATACTCCAGAGGATGATATTTTTCATATGAGATAAATGCTCTGGAGATCCAAGGTTGGTCTAGCCATTGTCTTTAGAATGGCACTGTTTTGCTCCAGATTTTGATAAAAGACCCTGATAACATGCAGAATTTGTGACAAATGGAGATTTATCGTTATGTTTTTGTCCCTCTAACTTTTTCTTTTTTTTCCTCTTGTTTCACATGAGCCATAGACATTCACTGTCACAAAAGGTTCAAATGTGCAAGCATTTTGTCTTTTCTAAATCCATAGTTTGCCCAGATTGCAATGTCTCCCTCTTTTAAACTCTTCTCTTTTCATTCTGTTATCTGGTGCCTTTGTTTACCCCTGCAACGACTCTCCACACCTCTTCATAATAACAGTGAGAGAAGCTTTTAATAATTAGCCTGTCTGTTAAGTAATCTTAGACAAAAGTTGGTACAATTTACAACAGAGAACAAAGAAATCTAACCTTACCATCTTTGGATTTATTCAATTGTGAAATTGTGTTTTCCTTTTTTAATGTTATTACAACTGCTACTCCTTTGACCGTTGCTACATTTAGTGTTACTTTGCTTAGTGGGAATAGATTATTTTCAACTGTAATGATTGCAGTTTTTTTTTCACCTCTATTTTGTATGGTGTTGTTTCAAACCACTTCACCATTATGATGTAATTGTCACAAAAATAACCCATTACATTTTTGTAATATTGATTTGGCTCTTAAAAATTCACAAGCTGAGGAATTCTGAGAAAGTCTTGTGTTGCTTCCTTGCACAAAACTGAATAAATATAATTGATTAATTTTCAAAGTAAAATACTGTAAAATATCTTACACCATTACATGTTTTATTAGAATACATAAAGGGTCCATAATCAGATACTAAAATGAAGAAAATGTGATGTTTACATCTTTTTGGTGAATACTGGCTGAATCTTGTATCGTCCAATTCATTGCTAAAATGAAGATTTTTTTTTTTTTCCCTCAAGTGGAGCCTTGGACGCAATTCTTGATGCAGATTAACCCTAGAAACATCAGCTCCATGCACATGTCTTGTCCCTTTTACAATTGTAGCTTCAATGGTAGTCATGGATAGGTGAAGTGTGAACACATACTGTAACCATGCACACACATAAATGCTATTTTGGTAAAGAGTTTTGCCTGTGCATTCCTGTAGTTTTGTGTCTGGACCTCAGATCTGACTCTTGCTTTATAACTGTAACCTCTGTATCCTGGCTCTGTAGCCCTTCACTCCACAGGACCACATGTGTGCTCTTTTAACTGGTGCTGTCAGGTTTCAATCCTAGTCTGATAACAGCAATGTGTTGTGTACAGTGGCCCGCTGACATCCTACACTTTTTGAAAGAACACTCGATATTTTGTTCCCATTGCTTTATAACCCAATAGCACCAAGACTGTCAAGTTGAGACCCATCCATTTGTAGGCAACACATTCTGTTATCTGTTCTTGGAAAACTGATCCGTTAATCATCAAAACAAATGCATTGATGCGTGCGTCAAGATCTCCAAAAGCTCCAAACAACTTGTGAAGTGAAGGGTAAAGTTAATTATTATTATTGCTGTTATGGTTATGATCGTTATTAACAATTTCTAATTTTTAGTATAAAGAAAGCACCTGATTGTTTTGGAAAGAAACTTTTCTTCTTAATTTGTCTTGCTGTTGTGGTCTGATTTCACAATGGATTGGGGAGAAAGCCAAAAGGCTCAGAGAGAGTCTAAGTTGGCAGTCATGTTTGTATGGTTGGGAAATGACTTACAGTGCTGAAATAAAATCTATTCTTTTAGTAAAAAAAGTGTTTTGGTTATATTTGTTGTTTATTTGGAAGACTTTCACTCCTATTGGTGTGTGAGTGGTGTGGTAAGAGACTGAGCAAACTTTTGGAGATGCATTTAATAAACATTCAAAATGTATTATTGAAAAGTCTAAATATAAACTATGAATTAAGCATTGTACAGCCTTTAAACACCCCTGCATACAAAATAGTTTCAAAATGTATAAAATCACCACCTCAAAGGCTTTTGTCGTCACACTAGAACATTGCACTTGGCACAAAGTTTAGAAAAGAGTGCAGTATTCTCTGTTAATTTCAATCACATTTGGCATCTCAGGTATTATTTATTTTTATCTCTGTTGTGATTTGTATCAGTCTGTGTATTTTTTTGTATTATTTATATTCTTTCTATTGCCCCACTTAGGGAAAACAAAGGGTTTTATATGGGCCTGTAGCCCCATGCAACAGGGGGCTTTTTATCCCAAACACAATAATTTCACTTATTGGACAGTTATAGAATAACTTTTGATTTAAAAACCTTGTTCAGAAATGAAAATGACAAGTAATTAGACTTAAAATAAATGTGATATTTCAAGGATTTTCATTAGCTACATAAATGTGCAACATTTAAAAAATAAATAATAGATCAAATTACCTCAAAATCAAACTTCAAGCAGTGATCTCATGGATCAGGGCTGCGTTTCTCAAAAGCATTGCAAGCTTGATCATAGAGACTTGGTGCCAGTGGTTTCTGCGATCTACTGAGGCTAACAAAACTTTGTGAAATGCAGCCCAGGAAAATTTTGCAGTGGCCAAACGTATTGGCATACATTTTGTGTTTTTCAGCTTCAGTTGTTGTGGTGTTGATTCACATTGTTTCTAGATTATTGTGCAGAGTGATCAGATGCATTTTAAATAATTGCAAAAAGCTTCATTGGCCCCCAAAAATTTTATTATATCACAAAAACCCAAATTTCATTTTTTTTTGGTCCTGACACAAAATTATTTTGTAACATAATTTCACTAATCATATCAGCAGCACCTGGGAAAGTGTAAATGAGTACTAGTCAGGTGAAATCGCTCTATCATTCTGACCAGTGTTAATTTCGTCAGACGAGACGAGACTAAATATGTTCGTCAACGACCTTTTTTTCCATGACTAAGACGAGACGATGACGAGACTGCACCAATGTCCAAAAACGCTGACTAAGACTAAATTAACATGCATTATTGTTGACGAAAAAAGACGAGACTAAAATGTTTTGCATAAAATAAAAACTAAGATAAAATCTCTCTTCATTTTCGTATACAATCGTCTCTACTTTTTCATCATGAGATTGAATATTCAGCTGTTACGCCTTCAAAATATTCCGAATGAGTTCGCGCTGTTGCTCTAGTAACGGTTACAACAGGTCTCATACTCCTGTGGCTGCAACACGAAACTACATGGAGCAGGAACACAACAATCATAGACAGTGACGAGCGCCGACGACATGCTAGGTAGAAGGAAGAGGCTCGATATTTGGTCACATTTTAGGTACAATGATATTGACAAAAAGTCAGAATGTGTCATCATAACTGACGGGAAGCACTGCGGATAAACAATACCGGGAAAAACACCACCAATCTTAAGTGACATCTAAAGGCTAACCACCCACACATTCAGGGAAGTTAACTTAAATATACGTCTCATAAGCTAATGCTGATTTTAGGCATCTACGCTGTAAATTAACCAGTTAGCTATGGTGTTGTGGCACATACATTATGCAGGTTATATATATTTTATGTAACTTATTTGCTTAATAAAATACTCTTCAGAACAAGTTCATCATTTGTGAATGTGTCTCTTAAATCAGAAAACCAGACACGTTTAACAAAGTGAATTCAACAAGTGTATTTTGTCAGGTAATTATGACATTTAACCAATATTTGAGATGTGTGAAACATTATTTGACTGAAATGGTTATCTCAGAATTAATCTCAGAAATAATTTATTTAAAAAAAGACTAAAATGTTTTGAAACTTGACTAAGATATATTGAGTTTTCTTTTGACTAAAACTAGACTAAAATGACGAGACTTTTAGTTGACTAAAACTTGACTAAGATACCTTAAATTCTCTTTTGACTAAAACTAGACTAAAATGACGAGACTTTTAGTCGACTAAAACTTGACTAACAAAAAAAGATATGTGAATGACTAAATATGACTAAAACTAACAAGGACATTTCGCACAAGACTAAGACTAAATTAAAAATAGGTGACAAAATTAACACTAATTCTGACTGGATTATAAGAGCAGACTGATTGCTATAAAAGGAGGGAAGAAGTGCTTCCAATAATTGTGTTCTTGTTAGCAATGGTTACCTCTAAAGAAAGACGTGCAGCCATCAGAGCTTTGCATCAAAATTGCCTCACATGCAAGGAAATTGATACAAAGAATATTGCACTTGAAAAAAAACATGTACCGAATCACAAAAACTAATGAGAGAGGTTCAACTGCAGTGAAGAAGGTTTCAGGATGTCCCAGAGTGTGCAGCAAGCACCAGGACTGTCTCCTCCTGAGGAGTCAGCTACGGAATCGTGTCACCACCAGTGCAGAGCTTGCTCAATATTGGCAGCAGTTTGGTATGAGTGAATCTGCACTGGCCTGGTGTCAAGGGGGGCAGCAAAGAAGCCACTTCTCTCCAAGAAAAACATCAAGGACAGACTGAAATTATGCAGGAAATACAAGGATTGGACAGCAGAACACTGGTGCAGAGATTTTCTCTGATGAAGCCCCCTTCCGACTGTTTGGGACATCTGGAAAATAGATAGTCCGGAGAAGAAAGGGTGAATGCTACCATGAGTCCTGTGTTGTGCAAACAGTGACGCATCTGGAGACCGTCCATGTGTGGGGTTGCTTTTCATCCAAGGGAGTGGGCTCTCTCACAATTCTGCCCAAAAACACTGCAATGAATGAAGAATAGTATCAAAACGTCCTGCAAGAGCAACTTCTCCCAACGATCCAGGAGCAATTTGGTGATGATCCGTGCATTTTCCAGCATGATGGAGCACCATGTCACAAGGCAAGAGTGATAATGAAGTGGCTCAGAGACCATTACATTGAAATTTTGGATCCGTGGCCAGGCAACTCCCCGAATCTTAATCCCATAGGGAACCTGTGGTCAATCCTCAAAAGGCAAGTGGACAAGCAGAAGCCCACAAATTGTGATCAACTCCGAGCACTAATAAGTCAAGAATGGATCGCCATCAGTCAGGATTTGGCCCAAAAGCTGATATCCAGCATGCCAGAGTGAATTGCAGAGGTTATGAAGAACAAGGGTCAACACTGTAAATATTGACTTTGCATAAATTGAGTGTTTTTGCCAATAAAAGCTTTTAAAAGTTATGAAATGCTTCTCATTGTTTTCCAGTATACCACAGAAACATGTGAAAATAATTATCTACAAATACTGAAGCAGCAAACTTTGCAAAACACAATTTATGTCACTGCAAATTTTGGCCATGGCTGTATAGTAACAAACAGGTTTAGGAAAGTGCTGTGGTAGATTTTGTGGCTGTTTAGTATTTTGGGGATGTTTTACCCTGGGAGGCCTTTTGCCCCTTTTGGGTCCCATGACCAGTGTTGGGTGTAATCTGATTGTAAAGCAATAATTGCTGTAATCAGATTACTTCTAATATAAAAAGTAATGTATTACAATTTAAATTATTTTAATCAGATTACAGACACTGACTTTAAGTTAATTACTTTTAGGTAAATGATTGAGTTATATGTAGGCCTATTTCTAAAATATTTATGTAGACATTTATGTTTAAAACATTAAATGTCTATGTGTTTTTGTGATAGCTGAAGGGACAATGACACGGAGATATAGACATCGAATTAATTGAGGAACTTTTCTGTGAAATTTGTTTTAAAATGTAATTTAAGTCTTTAGCATGAAGTAATCGTTTGTCTAATCTGATTACAATTTTAGAGAAGGAATTTGTAATGGGTTACTATTTTTGAGTAATTTACCGAACACTGCCAAGTACTTTTTTTAACACTTTAGAGGGGACACAAAATCCCATGTTTCTTTTTTTTTTGTTGTGAGAACTGTTAAAATTATTTCGACGATCAACATTTTCCATAGGTTATATGCATCTCATTTAACTAACCATTTATCAGAGGTGAATTAACTTTTAACACAAATAAACCGTGTGTGTATGATTAGGACAGTATTCAGTTATCCGAGCACAATTATCCTACAGCTCCCATATGGAGCGTGTTCACAATTTTTTAATTAGCACTTTTTCAGCTAGTTTTTCCTTTTATCTGAATAACGCAATCCGTTTACTCTCCTTCATGTGACATTTGTAAACTGTACATTTCGTAGTAACACCGCTAGGGCAGTGGTGGCTCAGCGGTTAAGGCTCTGGATTACTGACCAGAAGGTTGGGGGTTCAAGCCCCAGCACCGCCAAGACACCACTGTGTGGCCCTTGAGCAAGGCCCTTGATCCAGGGGTGCCGAATCATGGCTGACCCTGCACTCTGAAAAATAAATAATTTCACTGTATATATGCAGAAATGTATGTATAATGTGTGACAATTGGGCAATTAAATTAAATTAAACTATATAATCCGTTACCAAAGGAGTGGAAGAAGGATCGGATCACTCAATGGGCAGGTCACGCCGGGAGTAGATCTGTGTGCCTGCAGCGTATTCTTGGTTCATGCTGATGATGTAAGATGGCGGTATCATGTACAGTCGCGGCCCCAGGTGAGTGAAACACCATGTTCCTTCCCTTTATTTGACATTGCCGCAGAGTCGCGATGAGCAAGACCGTCACTTTTATTCTATCTAGCATTTGCATAGAAACCATTCAGGTTAATCTGATGCGTTTTTTTTTTTTAGAATATTATTCATTGCCGTTCATACCGGGTGCACTAGTGAGGAAACCGCCATTTTTCGCATTTGATATTAACATATCTCTAATAGTAGCTATGGAGAGTATATGACCATAAAGTCATGAGAAAACCAAAGTAGATTTTGCATGCAAGTGTACATTTGTGCTCTTTACAGTGTTATCAAACATTGCTCGTTTTTAGACAGTAAGTCAATCTAAAATAAGGGAGTCGATCTGATGTGTAAAGATGGAATGCCATGATAAAACAGACCTGATAGTCTCACACTTGACTCTGCTTGCTATGATGATAAACTTAATCTTGCGCCCAGACAGTCTTCGGTTTAACTGAAACACGTCTTGTTTCAAACACATCAGATTGACATTGCATTTCACTACTTGCTGCATGCAGCCAGCTGTTGATTCCGAAGAAACGTACTCATAATTATCCCTATTTTTTTTGATGAAGGGGTGCTTTCTCACTCTGCTGATATGAACTGTAATTATGTGCACGTGTGGGAATCAAAAAATAAATAAATTATATTTACAGTAACCAGAGAGACCGCTACAAACAGTACTAAGTGCATGTTTGCGCATGAATGACGATATGTAAACTGAATATGGACAGTACTCAATGCATGTTGTCTACTGGACAGCTGGGCTAGTTGATTTTGAGCCAATTTGATCTATTATTTAATATTTTTTTAAAGGTTGCTTAATTATGTAGCTAATGAAAATCCCCCAAATTATGACATTTGTTTTAAGACAAAGTACTTATTTGTAATTTTCAGTTTTCTTCAAGGTGTTTAGATCAAATGTTTTTCAGTACATTTCCAGTAAGTAAAAGAGAGTATTTGGGATAAAAGTCCCCCTGTTGCAGGGGCTAAAGGCCCCCATAAAGCACAATTTCTTAACTCGGAAAAATAGATTTGTTATAAAAAAACATTTAAAGTGTGTGCACATTGATTGAGCTAATCACAACGGAGGTTAATTTGTTTGTAGAATATTCGAGATGTGATGAATTACCAAATGTGTTTTTAATTAACAGTAAATGGTTAACTTTTTCTAAAGTGGTTATTCTGAATAAGCATTATCTTCATTTGTTACTCAAAAAAGAATCTTGCTGTTCTAAAAATTATTTGCATTAGTTTACAAATTTGCACAATTTCACTTTATGAAGTGTGGTGTAAAAGGCCCCTTTGCCACCTTTATTTATTAATACAACCCTTTGTCATTTTCTTTACACAATTTATGTTGCTCCATCAATATTCAATAAAAAGATATCTAATTTTCATTCTTAATACACATTGTGACCATAAAAAAAGGTAATTTAAGGTACCTTTAGCCCCATTGTAACCTATAAATGGTACCGGGTAAAGGGAATGTGGGTTAAACACATAAATGGGTAGATTAGTAATTTGTTACTCAAAAGAACATTATAATGCATCTTGACACCAGTATTGCCTTTCATGCAACACCATCACAAATGCAGCACCTCGTAACCAGGGTTGTCATTAAATAGAATTGCAATGCAAGTTAAATTACTATATTATTGTGATTATTTAATAAGCAGTCTGTGTTCATGAATTTGTACCATTGCACTCATTAGGCTTCATTAAAGTTCACTGAGGAAATTATACATTTTACAGTGGCATTGTATTGGCTTAACACATAAAATACTGCCAAACAGCAACATCAGATTCTGACAGACACTTTGTGATGATCATGACTCATATGAAAACAGAAAAATCTGCCCACACTCTGCGGTGTGGTTGTGTGAGCAAGGTTAATTCTGTGTTAAAACAATAGCAAATTCTCTCAGTGGGTTCTATGAAAATCAAGTTAGCAATTGCAAAGGTGGCTCGTTAATTTAGAGAAAAAACTGAGAAAAATAAACAATGTATTTTTAGCAATGACATGTCTTTCTACCTCTTATCTCCTCTCTCAGGATGCCAGACAGAGCTGCCGCATTGGGGGCTGTGAAATGAGGTAGTAGTTTGTATAGTTTGGGATCACACCAGATCTGGGAGATAACTATACAGTCTACTGTCTTTCTCACAGCTGCTCCTTCACATCATATACATTGGTGACATGTCTACAAAGATTTGATTGAAAAAGGACTGATGAACAGCTGGATTTCTGCAGTAGTCTTTGTATTGTGTGGTTTCTGAGTGTATAATTTCACTGGTGATCACTGTTTGCCTTTTATGCCTCCACAACCACTTAACTCCTGCATCCAAAGTTTCAATTTGAGATGGTCACAAACAAAGTTCTTAATTTAATTCCTGTAGCCTTCAAAGAGGTGTAAATAATTAGTGATAAGAATTCCAGACCTCACCATTACAAGGCTGTTATAAATGTCATGACATGATGATTACATTTTCCTTGATCTTTTGACATCATTGTACTATAAAAAAAATACTATCAAAACTTCCTCCTCACTGCAAAAAGAGCATTTATTGAAACCAAGCTACTAAAAAGGCTCTTTCTCTATTTCATCCATATTGTGATGTCACACTGTGGTAGACATTTTCATCTGACCGCCTCCACAACAACACACCAACGCCTACATTACCTTATTCACAGTAGCACCATATTTGATTTTTGATGCAAATGAAAACAAGGCTATGAAAGATAGATGTACAGTAGCTTCAGTAGCACGCACTGTATACAGCTAAATAAAGCTCCTTGATCCCATCTGATTTTCCACAACTAATGTTTCTAGAGTTTTTTTGTCTACTGAATGTTCAAGTAAAGGTATATTTTTTTTCTCAATGTTTTTTTTTCTGTGAAAGGATCCAAAAATAACATACCATTGTACAACCCATTTAAGACACTGTACGTCTATCCCTCACAGCCTCATTATCATTCCCATCAAAAATCAAATATGATAATGCTGTGTATAAGGTGTGTAGGCCTGCCAAGCAGCTGTGATTAATGAGATGGCAAGGAGAGAGCAGAGAGCAATAATAACTGGGCGTTTACTGTCAAGCAGCACCAAAACCAAGCATTTCTGACAGATGGTCAGAATGAGGGTGGAAAATTATTATTGTTTACAAATAATTGACTGTTTAGAGAATAAAAAACTTTACTAATATAATAAGTGAACCATAAGGAACATGTTAAAAATAAAAAATGGCATTTCATGACCCCTTTTAGAGATTGTAATGTTCAAATGTTTCATTTGCGTATCTTGTGTTTATGAATATTCTAATGTTTGAATATTTTTAATAGACTAGATATTGTATTGCAATATTTCTTTCTCATCTTGTCCATCAAGTCATTTTATCAGTGGTAATCATCAGTTACAGGTGCTATATATAATATTTTTACTGTACAAATCATAAAATGTCATCAGAGAATTAGAAAAAAAAATGCACGTTGAAATACTGGCTTACTCTGATAACAATGCTACAGCCAGTAAATTCTACTTTGAAGTTTCCATTCCGGGCTGGGATTTCTGTTTATGTTTTGGCCAGTGTGATCACACCCACTGCCCACTCACCAATTTCTACACTGGCGGGTTGCCAGATTTGAATAAGTTTGCAGGCAGCGTGCTGCAGCCATGGAAGCCAGCAAACCAACTGGATCAGAGATAACAGATTCCTCCTGACCTGAAAAGCCTCGCCATCTGTCTAAAAACCACCATGACCAGAGGCACAGTAAAACAAGAATAGATATGCGACGCCTTTGGAAGATGGAGCCCAGAAATACTTTAAAACAGATGCTGAGTTGACTAATTTGCCTGTCAACGTTCTGTCAACATGAGATTCGAGTCTTGGCGGGGCAGACAACTTTCCAATATTTTGACTTTGGACTACAGTACCCATTTCAAACGCTTGTTGTCAATCTTACATATAGCACCTTTTAAGTTTAAATTCTTATCTAAAGGTCTTAGCGTGATGTAAAAAGTGTGTGATGAAACATATTTTAAACAAATGAAATACTTCCTAAAATATCTAGAAGTAAAATCTTTAATCAAAAGGTGATTCTACAGTTTCTCTGGGGAACAGAATTGGGTTCATTACATACTGTCTTTAGGCACCTATAATATATTAAATTTTTAATAACATTTCTGAACTATCAAGGTGTTTAACAGTCTCTCAGGTGTAACCAGAGCCCTTCTATTAAGGGAACCTGTAAAGCAAAAAAATGCAAAACGTGGCATATACACCGATCAGCCACAACATTGAAACCACCTGCCTAATATTGTGTAGGTCCCCCTTGTGCTGACAAAACTGCGCGACCCGCATATAATAGCGTTCAGAGATGCTATTCTCTCCACAATTGTACAGTGCGGTTATCTGAGTTACCGTAGACTTTTTCAGTTCAAAACAGTCTTGCCATTCTCTGTTGACCCCTCTCATCAACAAGGTGTTTCCGTCCACAGAACTGCCGCTCAATGGATGTTTTTTGTTTTTGGCACCATTCTATATTCTAAAAGTAAAGTAAAAGTAATTCTAAGAGTAAATTCTAGAGGCTGTTGTGAGTGAAAATCCCAAGAGATCAGCAGTTACAGAAATACTCAAACCAGCCCGTCTGGAACCAACAATCATGCCACGGTCCAAATCACTGAGATCACATTTTTCCCCATTCTGATGGTTGATGTGAACAATTACTGAAGCTCCTGACCTGTATCTGCTTGATTTTATGCATTGCAATGCTGCCACACGATTGGCTGATTAGCTAATCGCATGGATGTTTGTTGGAGCCAGATGGGCTGGTTTAATTATTTGTGCAACTGCTGATCTCCTGGGATTTTCAAGCACAACTGTCTATAGAATTTACTTAGAATGTGTCAAAAAAAAAAAAAAAAAAAAGAAGAAGAAAAAAAAAAGATCTGTGGACAGAAACTTCTTGTTGATGAGAGAGGTCAACGAATGACCAGACTTGTTCGAACTAACAAAATCTACAGTAACTCAGATAACCGCACTGTAATTGTGGTGAGAAGGATATTAGAATTCTATACTGAGATGCGGGTTGGCGCTGTTTTGGCGGCACGAGGGGGACCCACACAATATTTGGCAGGTGGTTGTAATGTTGTGGCTGATCGGTGTACAGTACATTCTGTACACTGCCGTTTTTTATGGATGTATATGGGGAGGTGCTTCAGTACACGGAATAAACTTCTTTAGTGACAAAACAGCTAACGAATTAATGTATTGACCGCTTTTCCGCTAATCTTCAACATGTTTTACACTGAACAATCCTTTTGGAGTTAACTATTTGTGGATTTTACTACGATAAAATTGCTGAGATATAAGAGAATTTCTTTGCGACAGGTAAGTGTCAGTTTACGCCTCTCCCAATTCATTTGTATTGTGTCCGCAAACGGTGACTTACTGTCGTAACACGGTAGTTGATCGTTATGCGCTGTCCTATGGTGAAAAACGCGGAGGCTGTTGTCAAAGTATTGAAGATCGTTTATTTTATTACTATTTTTATTATTGAACAAAAAATTACATGGGATACACACACACACACACACACACACACACACACACACACACAACAAAACAAGAAGCTCTAGGTAGAGCAAGGCAAAAGTACCTTTTCAAACAAGATACAATAAATTAATTTAAAAAAAAAATCACCTTTAGGAAATCTTTTTTTATTTTATCAACAGAGCAATTTTAGCGGCTTTCTGGTTAAATAATGAACAAAGAGAATCATAGAATAAATTAAGATCGACACAGAAAAGCCTAAAATTGTCTTAGAATCAGATGAAAGATGAAACTGGCTACAGAGAGTTAGCAGTTTTAACCTGTCATCCATCTCCTTTGATCCTGAGTCTCAAATCAAAAACATTATATTCATTATTTTAAAAATAAAAAGCTTGCTGTAAGCAGAGAAAATAAGCCAGGGTACTTCTTTCAAGAACTCTTTGCATAATCATATTTATTGAAGATTCGATTCTCTGGCGAAACAACTGACGCAGAACGTAACATTGTCAATCAAATTAACTGTAGCCAGTCGCCTTTAAGGGCGTTGTTTTGCCCGTATTTCTGATTGGCCCAGAGCGTTCATCCGCCGTCGCGCTTTTACGTCGCCACTGGTTTCCTTGCAGCGTGTGAATATGGCGAACATAAGAAGCGTCAAGGTGAGGATAAAATCGAATGAATTCATGAAAATGTATTGTAACAGTTAAGCATTCCATTGTAAAGTTACATTTTTAAACGTTAATTTGTTTTACCTTTTCAGTCTTCTTGTGGTTGTATTCGGCAATTTTCCAAGTAATATTGTCAATACTAACCAGTTAAATTAACTTATGTGCAGTCATGAGTTTGATGGACAGGTAAACATCAGAAACCGTGGACACATTCAGCTTTGCTCTTCATTGTAAAGGCATTATCAGCCAGTCCTCAAACTCGGGTCACACATCACAGTTTTACATATCTACTCTGCAGCATGTTATAGTTGAACCATTTTTATTACATTTGTATTGTGTTTGTTGTATAATGAAACATCACCAGGCTAATGCGGGCTGTGTATATTAGCTGAACACACCCATTGTACTTTAGTTCGTTTTGTAACACCATTCTTTCCACAAGCTTTTAATATTTAAAGCTTACTCCCTTCTGTGACCTCTTCTGACCCCATGTGACAGGGTATGGTGGGTCTCGTGACTGGAGGGGCATCTGGTTTGGGGAGAGCGACTGTGGAGAGGCTGGTCAGCCAGGGGGCCAGTGCTGTGATCATAGACCTGCCCAGTTCTGATGGACACAAGTTGGCTGCTGCTCTTGGTGACTGCTGTGCATTTGCTCCAGCTGATGTGAGAGTCACTTATTCCTTTTTTATTCCTTTTTTAATAGTTCAGTACGTCTTGCATCTCTTGCTGTGTTAGACAATGTTTAAGGTGTGCAAATATGGTATATTGTGAGAGTTGTCATCAAGATTATAATGATAATACTTTTTGTTTGGCTCTGATTTGGCTTTTGTTTTTCAATCAGGTCACATCAGAGTCAGACGTGAGATCAGCTGTGGATTTGGCCAAGGAGAAGTATGGAAAGCTGGACTTAGCGGTGAACTGTGCTGGAATTGCTGTGGCCGTGAAAACGTACAACTTTAAAAAAGACCTTCCCCACAGCCTGGAAGACTTCACCCGTGTTATCACTGTAAATCTCAGTGCTTAACTGCAGCTCAACTCTAATGCTGCAGATTGTACAGCTCATGAAAATTCTAGACTACTCTAAATATCTATTGTTGTGTGGTCATTATTGGAGTATATACAGTATACACTACTGGTCAAAAGTTTTGAAACACTTGACTGAAATGTTTCTCATGATCTTAAAAATCATTTGATCTGAAGGCGTATGCTTAAATGTTTGAAATTAGTTTTGTTGACAAAAATATAATTGTGCCACCATATTAGTTTAGTTCATTATAAAACTAAGATTTAATAAAAAATAAAAGTTTTTGAAATTGATGGCTTGGACTGAATAATTAAGAAAATCAGCCAATAAGTGCCCAGTATAGATGGAAACTCCTTCAATACTGTTTAAAAAGCATCCCAGAGAGATACCTCAAGAAGTTGGTTGAGAAAATGTCAAGAGTACATGTCTGCAAATTCTAGGCAAAGAATAAAATATAACACTGTTTTGATTTATTTTGGATTTTTTTAGTCACGACATAATTCCCATTAATGTTATTCCATAGTTTTGATTACTAAAAAAAATTATAATAAAGAATGAGTAAGTGTTTCAAAACTTTTGACCAGTAGTGTATTTTATCATCACCACTGTGGTTTCTTATTGCATGGAGGTGCCACAGAGGAAAATATACTACACTAAGTGCTCCATTATAGGTGAACATCGCTGGAACATTTAATGTGATCAGACTTGCTGTAGGTGAGATGGGCAAAAATGAGCCAGATGCAGATGGACACAGAGGCTGTATCATCAACACAGCCAGTGTTGCTGCTTTTGATGGGCAGGTATACCAGAAATGAGATAGATATAGATATATATATATATATATATATATATATATATAGCTGGCATAATTACTTATACTATAAATTATACTATACATATAATTTATATAGCTAGAAATTCTCTTGCCATCCTTAAAGCTTTATAACACTGTAGAACTTAAGCGGTTGTCGTGTGCTGAACCATTATCTATCATTTTAAGGTGGGCCAGGCTGCATACTCTGCTTCTAAGGGTGGGATTGTGGGCATGACTCTCCCCATTGCACGGGACCTTGCACCAATGGGGATCCGTGTAGTCACCATTGCCCCAGGTCAGTAAACCAGAGACGTGATATTTGTATGTAAACAGAATGAACTAGGAAACCTCACCTCTTAATAGTGTCTCATCAATGCTCATCATTATTTTCTGCTGCCCCTTTAGCTTCCTATCAGATTGTCCCATACATTTAAAGGAATTGTTCACCCCAAAATGAAAATTCTCTCATCATTTACTCACCCTCATGCCATCCAGATGTGTATGACTTTCTTTCTTCTGCTGAACACAAATTAAGATTTTTAGAAGTATATTTCAGCTCTGTTGGTCCATACAATGCAAGTGAATGGGTACCAGAATTTTGAAGCTCTAAAAAGGACATAAAGGCATCAATATTGGAGTTGTAATCCATACAACTCCAGTGGTTAAATCTACGATATGTGTGAGTGGGTAACGTATCATATCAATATATAAAAATATATATATTTTTTTTTTACTATAAATTCGCCTCCCTCCCCTGTTAGTGGCGATATGCACAGAGAATGTGAATCGCCAAAAACATAAGAATGTGATAGTGGAGATTTATATTAAAAAAAGGACTTAATATTGATCTGTTTTGTATCCACACCTATCATACCGATACAGAAGACATGGATTTAACCACTGGAGTTGTATTCATTACTCTTATGCTGCCGTTATGTGCTTTTTGGAGCTTAAACATTTTGTTCACCATTTACATGTATTGTATGGACTGAGATATTCTTCTAAAAATGTATTTTGTGTTCTGCTGAATAAAGAAAGTCATGCACATCTGGGATGACATGAGTTTGTGTGAGTCAATGATGAGTCTTTTAATTTTTGGGTGAACTATCCCTTTAAAACAGTTTTATGCTCTTTTGTGCCTTTTTTTTTACATCTACATGAAATCAGAAAATGTACTATTTGCTTTCTTTTTTTCTTTCTTACTGTTCCCTGTCTTATTGTGAACAATTCTTCTGTGCACATATTCCAAATATAACATTTTCATCAACTTGCTGTTGCTCTCCCACTCAAACATCTTCCCTTTTCTGCTGACATCACCTTTGCAGCACAAGCTGTTGGATAACATTTACCAATAGCCAAAAAGTTTTTTAGGCATTGATTTAGCAAATGCACATTTTTTCTGGCTTTATTCCATTAAGTAACGCCCACATTTCACAATCTAATCAAGTCCTGGCATAAAGTTTTTACCTCTTATATAAATGTATAGGACAATATCCTGTTTCACTCTTAAATATCCCATGGAAGTACGGAGGTAAAATGGTGTGGAAGTAAAAGGAGTTGTCAACTGGATTTCATATTGACTTCAATTATATCCTCTTCACTTTTGCCTTTATACAGGTCTGTTCTCCACACCACTGCTCGCAGGATTACCCGAGAAGGTGCAAAACTTCTTGGCCCGGCAGGTGCCATTCCCCTCACGTTTGGGAGATCCAGCTGAGTATGCACATCTTGTAACTGCAATAGCAGAAAACCCCATGATAAACGGCGAGGTGATTCGCTTGGACGGAGCCATCCGCATGCAACCTTGAAGGAAGAACTGGGAAAAGGGAACAGAGTGGAGAGACTTGAAGTGTGTCTTTTGGTAACCTTGGAATACCCAAAGCCAGCCTGTGACTAAAGACCTGATCTGTATTAAGCATTTTCTGTATAATGCTGAAAAAATGCCTGAATACTTTGTATCAGAAAGAAAGTGCTTCCACTCTTGAGTGCTTTTTGTTTTTTAAACCACTGGAAGTTATGTACTGACCCTTATGTGCCTCTGAGGCACTGTAGTCTAATGACAGTTCATTTAAATGCAGATTAAACATGTCCCCATAATTATGGCTTGAAGATATAGATCAGGTCTTTAGACTTGATATATGTCTGTGAGAAGTCTGAAGTGTTTTGATATTAAACAGACAGAGTTCTAGTCATTTATGTTGAGTGGTTCTGTATCTATTGAATGGCTTGTCTTTTGTGTAAAATAAAGTATGTAAAGCACAACAGGATGAGTTATAATTTTTTTTCAGTTGTAGACAAGCTCAGGAATCATTGTAGCAGACTGAAAATAAAACTCCAGGCAAGGTGATAAATAAGAAATGATTTGCCACCACATTGTAAACTTTAACTTTTAAATTGTATGATTCATACTCAAACATTCTGTTCCCTTTTTCTCTTGCTGATAAAGAAGCATTTTCTGAGCAGTGTATAGTAATATTTCTGATTATGTACAAATAATACCCATTATTTTTAATGAGTAAACTAAATTCTGAGCCATTTTGTTTATCTTGAAACTAGTCAATAAGTTGGCCAATAGATGGCAGAATTTAGCTTGTTTTTAGGGCCATTTAACAAATGGCCTTGTGATTGTAGTATATTATGCATTAAAGGAGATTATGACTATGAAATGAAGTCTGGGTCAAAGGTATTTATTAATTATTAATGGAATTTTTAAGAGACTTCTTGCAAATGCTATTTTATGAGAATTTTCAAAGTCTTATAAATACTTCTACATGTATTCTACACAATAGAGAACTTGCTTGCTTAAAGATATTGTGCTGTTATATGGTATATTAAGATATTTCTGGATTAATTTAGTATTACTTAGTACAATGCCTGACCAAAAAAAAAAGAAAAAAGTGTCAGGATCTGGTGTTGCATCAATTGGTCAGGTCTAGGCTGATCAGAATTATGCAGCAATAAAATGAAGTCAGCTGACTACCTGAATGTACTGAATGACCAGGTTATCCCATCAATGGATTTTTTCTTCCCTGATGGCATTGGCATATTCCAGGACGATTATGTCAAGATTCATTGGGATAAACTTGTGAAAGAGTGAATCAGGGAGCATGAGGAATCATTGTCCCATGAATTAGCCACCACAGAGTCTTGACCTTAACCCAATTGAAAGTCTTTGGGATTTGCTGGATAAGACTTTACAGAGTGAATTGACTCTCCTGTTGTCAATACAAGATCTCAGCCAAAAATGAATGCAACACTGGAAAAAAAAATGTTGTGACATTGCATAAGTTTGTTGAAACAATGCCACAACGAATGTGTACCGTAATCAAAGCCAAAGCAGAACAACAAAATATTAGAGTATGCAACTTGTTTTTTTTGGCCATGCAGTGTATGACTTATAATCACCAACAAGTGTGGACAAGATTGGTAGTTGTGCTCAAAAGTCCTTTTAAATCCTTTGCTGAACAGATTGAGCATAATTAAAGGAAACCCAGATTGACGTTAGTAAATCTGCTTTAAGCGCAGACACACGGCTGATTGATGTCATAGGGTGTCAGTTCAGCTCACTCTAATCTGTTTTTTTTTTTTAATGTCAATGCATCCTACAAGCAATGAAGGGCTTGTTAATATAATGTAGAATTTTTGCACGTTTATATATGTTAACAATTACTACTGTTACTTAAAGGG
This sequence comes from Moxostoma hubbsi, assembly GCA_032164185.1. Lineage (NCBI taxonomy): Eukaryota > Metazoa > Chordata > Actinopteri > Cypriniformes > Catostomidae > Moxostoma > Moxostoma hubbsi. Next base: position 67,560,904 of record JAVLUX010000001.1, read on the forward strand.
GTCATAATTTTATCACCCTCATATTGTTCCAAACCCAGACTACTTGCCTTCTTCCATGGAACAAATTATGTTAGGCAGAATGTTAGCCTCAGTCTCCATTTACTGTCATTGTATGGAAAATGTCAGCGTCAACATTATTTAAATTTCTCATGTGTTCTATGGAAGAAAGAACATCATATGGGTTTGTACAATATCCTATTCAAGTTTCGGCTCTAAATCTGGAATATCTGTGAAGATTACAACAATCATGTTTTAGTTTCTGGTTTCTGACATCAAATGTGTCATGAGCAATGCGAGGAGCAAAGATTTCTCTTTTAATGAGACGTACCAAACCTTATGAATATAATATGGGTCAAACAAGCATACAGTTTTTCTCAACCTCTTTGGCTCAATTCTCGAATGAGAATTATTAGATTTTTTTTCGTTAAAATCTCTGAACAATTAGTTTCTTGTTCAATCACACCATTTTTTAATTTGTTATTAATTTAAGCAAATTGCATGTGTTTTGGCACATGTGCAAAAGAGTAAGAACAATTGTCTACAATTTGCTCAATAACTAAATGCTGATTAATACTGATGTGATGATTCTAAGTGAAATTGTCCCTCTTCACAACTTCTAAACATTCTATCATCATGTGAGTGATCACATGCTAAATAATCCATTCAATGATCAAAATCAACAACAGTTTCAAGAGGAGACTAACAGACTGATTAATCAATATGCATTATTTATGTACTTGAGACAGTTTGAGCCTCCCTGGATTGGCAATGACAGAGCACAACTCAAGAGTGTCTTCTACCTCCAGGGGGCAGAATGTACAAACAGGCAAAGGCTTGATCAATGTTTAGAGGAACATGCATTGACAGTATGAACATGCATCATTTGGATAACAAGCTGTCTCTAAAATCCCCCAAGATATATAAAATACGCCTGAGCTTCATGTTCACTTTTTCTGCATAGATCCCCATGAAGTCATTTCTCTGCTGTTTTGTGGTCTTTGAAGTGGTCCAAAGAAAAAAGCAATTAAGAGGACTCTTTTGGTGACAGGGACAGTTGCAGAAAAGAGGAGATAAAGTAAGCTAGTTGTCATTTATCTAGGTCAGCTAAACCGGCCTATTTTTTTTTTCAACTTAAACATGATACATATAGCCTACATGTATCAATTCAGACATATCAGTGAGATATCAGTTCCTTAGTAAAATAGAACAAAATTGAATTGCTGTTAATGTAATCTTTTTAACTATGTTCAAATGGACAAATCTCACAAAATCTATCAAGAACATTTCCAGGTCACCCTCAAATTGGACGTAGATACACACAGCCAGATGGACAGACAGTTACATTTATGCATTTGGCAGACACTTTTATATAAAGCAACTGACAGTGCACTTATTACAGGGACAATCCCCCCAGAGCGACCTGGAGTTAAGTGCCTTAATCAAGTACACAATGGTGGTGGCTGTGGGGATCAAACCAGCGACCTTCTGATTACCAGTTATGTGCCTCAGCCCACTACGCCACCACCACTCCACAGATAGTTGGATGGATGGATGGATGGACAGACAGAGAGATGGACAGACAGAGAGATGGATAAATAGATAACTAGATAATAGTTAGATAGATTCAACAAATGCTGACATTATATATAAATATTTTACAATTTAAATAATATATCGTTGTTTTACACATTACCATAATGAGAAATATTTTTTTAAGGGATTTTTGGGAGAACTTGTGGCCTGTTGTCACGAAGTCAATGCAAAAAATCTTAATAGTCCTAAAAATAGACTTAATTTTCTTCATACCATTGGTCATTTCTTATTTTGATTTTAGTGAAATGTGATCTGGACATGTTCTTAACAGGCTTTGTAAGATTCACCCTTATAGGAGAGCTATATTTGTTGAGTTGCAGAGAGTATAAACAGATTACAGCTTTCTGAATTGGGCGTTTGTTATTAAATACAGCACAGCAGCATCCCACTGATGTGTTCAATCCTTAATCTCTAGAGAATGCAAGGACAACAGGAATTCTCCTCCCTGCCAAGACACAAAAACACATAAACTTTGAAAACTCTCGGAAAAACAGGCACCTTTTTGGGACGACTGTATCCACTGAAGAAATGGTGAAAAGATGGTGATTTTTCCCAGTCTTCCAATTAAAAGAGTCCCAGTGAACTCAGATGTTCAGGGCCATTGAATGATTTTAACATGCAAATTATCATTCGATCCCACATTTACAATGCCTTTCACATCAGACAATACTATAACCTAACCTGTCACTGCTCATCTACTTCTTATCCTTCGTGGAAACAAATACTTTTGTCTGAAACATTGGATATGCTGTCTTTTTGGGACCTATTAGAGGTATTGTGTTGGTTTTATCTGTTGATTGCAGGCTACAGTTACAGTCTTTGTCTGAGGGAGGGTAATCCTGTATGTGTGTGTGTATTTGTGCCCACTCAAGTTTTTGTTTGAGACAGAGGAGGGAATCCACTAATGCTTCGAGAGCTCGAGAAAACAAATAAACACAGCATGCTTCCAAACTAGCCATGGCAGCACAAATATTTCCACAACATTCAGTCTGTACAAGAGTACATTCAAATAGAGCTATTATTCATGTCTATTATGACACAGACATGTTCTTTTATGGCCCTTTGTTAACTTGTTGATTCAAATGCAGAATTTTGCTTGTAGCTTACAGGATAACATAAGTGTACACCCACAATGTTTGGGCACATACACAAAGTCACCTTATGTGACTTTTAAGTGATATCACCCAAAAATTTAAATTCTGTTGTCTTTTACTCACCCTAATGCCGTTCCATACCCATATGACTTTTTTCTTCCATGAAATACAAAAGAAGATTTTAGGCAGAAGTTTGTGGTACATGAGTCTGTTACCATTCACTTTCATTGTATGGAAAAGATGCAAAGAATCTAAATGGTTACTGAGGCTTACATTCTGCCTTTTATCTCCTTTCGAGAGCCATACATGATTGAAATGATATGAGAGTGAGTAAATGATGGCAGAATTTATTATTTTTGGTTGAACTATCCCTTTGATACCACATTGTTATGTTGCCTGCAATGGGAGGCAACATGATATTTCATATTTACAGCATGCGCAATACACTATAAATGACCAGTTGTGTTCCTGAGAGGCTAGTGTATATATATATTTCAATATAGCCTTTGATAGCATTTAATCATAGCTTTGAGCACGTGATGAAGATACAACACTCCTTTAGCAAACACTCACACACAAACATTCTGACTTCAAACTGACTTCTGACCTCATCCACCACTTCATTTTAGCATGACCATAAAGCTGATAGAGGTTATCCAATTGAATCAGACGCAACAGTAACACAGTGACAGCCTCTAATAAGGGTCAGATATCCTCACAATATTGCCGCTGAAAAAGGTTTGCATCCGAAAAATGTGTCCCTTACCATGCGAGCATGATCTCTTAGGAATCTATCACCATTGCAACAGCACCACAATGTGGATGCAGTTTCTTTAAAACCTACTTTCAGACAAAGCAATATACACTGTGTAGAAAAATCATAGAAATAGTGATGTCAGGTGGTGCAATACAATTATAAAAGCACTTCAAACTGAGTGATAACTTGGTAAAAATCCATAGAATTTTGTCTTTACTCATATTGAGGATTTTATCTAATCTGTGTTAGGCCCAAATCCCTATTAACACAGTGGCCACTTTGTTGACAAGTCTACTGGGAGAGAGATGCCAGCTCCTGCAATCATTCACCGTTGGCTTTGGGAGTACATGATTGAGAAATAAAGAGAGAAAATATAAAACATTATTTATTAGATATTTTGTATGGCATATCAGTCTGCTTACCTCAAGGAGAGTGTTTGAAACATGAACCAAGCACAGATCTGGGTTTACAAACACACATTTAAAAATGCTTAAATAGTGTTTTTCTTTTTTGTTTGGTTTTTTTTTTTTTCATGTGGTAGTTAACACATTCTGTTAACTTTACACACGATGTTTCAATCAATCCCAAGATTTTATGCCAAAATGTGTATGAATGTATAAAGAGAAAGTGTATTTTTAGGTGCTGTTCTTTTCCACCATTTGCGTTATATTTTTACCTACACTAGTTAATTTAAAGTAGTCCTACAAAGTGGCAAATTGATTTTAAAAAATACAAATATTCTATGTTGTCCCTTAATTACTTTGGGGTCATAAAAGCAGAATGCCTAAATTAACAAAATACTGTTTAATTTACAGTAGTTTTAGAATGAGTATGTCACTTTGCAGAACATATCAACTTTCCAAAGGTATCTTATATCAATAACCCATGTACCATGGCAATATACCATGTTTATGTTTGGACATACTGTATATTACGGTTGTACCATGGGATTATTGGAAGAAATGTAATGTAAATATATTGATTCCATGTTAATACCATAAAACATAATATGGTTGCATGTTTTCTGCCAGTATTGCCTTTCCTGTGTTATGCTATAGAAAAGCATTGCTCTATATTACTGTATGTTGTATGTATGTTTATTTTATATGTTGGATTATTTTACATGGCATTGCAAAGTAACCTTGGGTAAAAAATAAAAACTTTATTACCCTTTATTATCACTATAAAGACACATGTACATGGAAAAATAAATTAAACCATAAAGCCTATTTGTATACTGCAATAAGTCTTGCCAAAGAAAAGAAAAAAAGCAGTATTCAGCCTGGGCGTTCACAGCCTGCAAAATAATTACCTTAAACATTTACAGTAATGACTGTGTGCATCTGGAAAACGAACACTGAAAATCATAACTTTGTTCACAAGAACAAACCAACAAAACATTTCTAAATGCATAGTACTGAAGAGCATTTTTTAAATTTTAGAAAGTTTTTTTTTTTTACCCTTTGGACTTTAGCGCAAAATTACACAAACCCTGGCTTACAAACCCTAATCCCCAACAGAGACACTGGACCATGTACCATATTTATCCATTCATAACAGCCTCAGTCCAATCACTTAGTATTTCAAAAACAACATCATTACCACAGCAAGTTTACTGACAGTCTCAGATGTAGTCGGCGTGACTTCATTTGCAAAGCAGTTTCAGCTAGAATCAGTGCCCCAAGGAGAGCCCCAGACTCAGCCAAATTCTGCCTATCTTTCCATTACTACTTCCCTTGGAGAGCATGAAACTTTGACTGTAACAGCAGCTATTAAATGCTTTATTGCTGGTCTGTTATAAAACACTCCTCTGGAATACCAAAATCCTATGTTTGTTTCCCAAAGTTAGTGGTATATTATGCATAGGACTAATGTCATAGCTGAAGTACAGTTTACTTCAAATCTGTCTTTATGATTCATATCAAAGCCATATTGCTTTTGAATTGGTTAGTGATTTGAGAAGTGAAGGAGATCATGTATGAGCTACTGGTTCAAGTCAAGTCAAATCAAGTCTTTTATTGTCATTCAACCATGTGTGAATGGAAGAATGAAATTACTTTTCTCTTTGATGACACAATTCAGACAAAATACACAAAACATTGTGGCACATAGAAATTCAATAATAAGCATGATGACATGCATCTGTATGAGTCTTTGAACATATAGTATGCACATAGTATAAAAATTATAGTGACCTGTTGTGAGAAACAGAATATACTGTCTGTGAAGTTGTGTGTTTTTATGAATTTTATTTAGCATCTTAATTACTCGCAGAGATCAATTACATTATCTATGCATCTTTCTATCTGTCTCACACATTTTCTCTGGAACGCCTCAATCCACAGTGTTCACACATCTTCTCCACACATCTGAAATGAAACAAAACTCGTAATAATATTGGATGGCATTGATAATCACCTTAGAGACTGGCATGAAAACCTGCAGCTGAATATAAAGCACTTTTTCTCTAGTTTGAAACACTTGTGTGTCCAATCACTTTTAATATATTGAAATCTATTCAAACAGAAGCTCAATTATGCAAAATAGTTTGAGTCAGATGGAATCTGGTACAGGACATGCCAGCCAGCCTCAAAACAGCCATCAGCTTACTTTGAATTGTGTGACAGACACAAACAATTCTGTAGCAATACAATACACAGTTACACAATGTTATATTGTATGTACATGTGCACAGATGGATGGATGTTTGCTTGGGTGAATGAATGGATGGATAGATGTTTGCATGGATGGATGGATTGGTGAAAGGACAAATAGATGGATGAATGTATGGACCAGTAGATGGATGTTTACATGGATGGATGGATGATGGATAGATGAATGGACGAATAGATGGATGGACAGATGGATGAGTGAATAAATGAATGGATAGATGAATGTTAAATTCAACCCTGAATGTTGTCATTATGGTTGAGAAAATTATTCTTCCACATCTGAAACAGAGCCAATTACACAAAACTGTACCCCTATAGCTCTATGGAAATGGGATGATTGTTACACATTTCAAGTGTTCTTCAGTGAATGAATTATTTTGAAGAGGGGAAACAGATTAGCTCTCCTATCTCAGAGAGTTATGCTGTGAATTACTTCTTTGTCAAATTGGCTCTTCTTGTTGGAAATCATGCACAATCTGAAACTACCTCATTTATCATCCAGGGTTGCATTGTTTTGTAATGGAATCACAGGTTTATGTGGTAAAGTTTATACATCAAACTTTCTACCAGTATTGCATGACTCTTAAACTAATTATTTAGTTACATTGCCACAAAAATATTCAAGTTTCAGCTCAATTCATTTCTACAACATGACATTTCAGGATGACTTTGAAGGATGTATGGACTATGTATGTATTTATGTCATGTAAGTTTGTTTGTATGTATGTATGTATGTGGGGTACCTAACATGAAATACTTTTAGAAACTTGACATGCAGTGTGACATGCTAAATATAAAACTATTTTAAACATAATTATGCTAATTATTTTATAATGATAATGCATGCAGCTTTAGAAATTCACTTGCCACATAGCAGGACCATTTAAAATGAACTAGGGAAGGCAAAAAGATGTATAAATGGTGAAAAAATGAGAAATGGTTAGCGGTCACACCACCTAAAATATACTCATACCCTCACACATTAATTTAAATTCTAACCTGAAAACTTGATTTAAATTGAGATTTTTTAAAAAAAATCAAGATAACTTGTATCCATTTCTCTGTTTTTATTTCCCCCAGTTATATATCATGGACATGTTATTCATCAACTTAATGTTTGTATGTATGTATATACAGTATACTGTTTGTATGTTCTGTTACAACGCTGGCCTTCCTCTCTATGATGGCAGTGTGGGACAGAATCTGGTTGGTAGATAAACCTTTTGGGTTCATTTCTCTCTCCAGAGGAGTCTCAACTTGGCTATATTCACCTGCACTTACCAGATACATATGACATTTGTTGTACTGTTTTAAACCTCGAGATATTTAGATTTACTTTGTTCATTTGACTTAATTTTCAATAAAACAATTTTCTTAATTGCATTTTGTGTTTGACTGGCCTTTATTTTGCAGTCTTAAAACGAGCTGATCATAACAGTTCTCTTTAAGAGAATCACTCACATGACTAACAGTGCAAATCATTTGGGTTGTGTCAAAATAAACTGTCTATGAGATGAAAAGGTTGTGTGATTCCATTTTCAAGAGTATGAATAGAACATTAGACCATGTTACAGGACAATTCTGAATACATAACGTTGCTTGATGACAATGTTCAAACAGAGGCATCCAGAGAGCCATCACCCCTCACAGAGCACTGAACTATGAAATGAATGCCTGTCCTCCTGCACTTTGAAAGGCAGCTTCCCTGCAAGCTGGACAGTGAAATTTTTCATTAAAGCGAATTTAATGATGTTTGAATGATGTTCTTGCCCTTGGTTTGTAAAACAGCATAAAAAAGGAACTTGGATACAGTTATCAGATAATGAACCCAGGTCGGTAGGTGAAGCAGATCCATTTTTGTGACTAATGTCTTGGCCAAGATCCTAATCGAGCCCTGAACAATCTGCCCATGGAATTATCCACTGAACGAAAGGGCTAATTTAAGATAAAGGGCTCCCATCTTACTATTCAGCATTAATGTAATTGGGATGTTTCAAAGCAAAGTACAGTTCAGAGAGGTCATTACCTTCCTGTTGTCAATATTCATAGAATTGTCATTTTTGGGTGAATTATACCTTTAATTATTGCACCTAGTAGCGGGACTGAATATAAAGTCCAAATAGAGTTTATGATATATGCTGTAAGAGGAGGAGATTTAGTAAATTGGCGTAAAGTATATAATATTGCATTATAAACAAGTGTTTTTTTTTTGAAGAGGCAATTGCAAGTAGTTTTCTAAACAAACTAAATGAATAAGATCCTGCCTAGGGGCTCAATTGGCCTTTCAGAGAACCTCTGTAACACAGCTTTTACTCTGAACATAAAGGCTGAATTGCTCTCACACATATCTTAAAAACACTCACATCCGCACACCAAGAACAAAAGTGAGAAACGTCTCTCAAAAGACCTCTGCTATGTAATTCCTCTGAAAAAGTGCAGACGTATCAAGTGAATGATGATGGCACATATCTATCAATGGGGCATTACAGGGGCAGGGGAACGACAGCCTCTCAGAGCTCTCTGCCTTTGCAGGAATGTGCTGTAAATTTACAGGGCAATAATTATTAGTCTTTTCAGGAAGATAAAGGCAGGACCCTGTTTCCCAAAGTAATAAACCTGACTCACGCACCCCTAGTTGAGGATGAAAAATGTTCCCCTGGCAACTGTGTTTGTCGTGCATGCTGGTTTTCTTCAACTGGCATGCTCGGCGAGCAATCTCCTTTCATCACATGGAGAGAATGCAATTTCAGGGCTCATATCCACCAATTTTGTGTAACTCACATAAGGGAAGAAGGAATGTAAGCTGAAAACATAACACAAGGTGAGAAAATTGCACACTAGACATGTCTCCTCTTAGGACTGGCAATGTTCAACTTTTTGGTAAAATCTGAAACACTGAAACACAAACTGATAAATGGTAAAGATTTTTTTTCCCCGTTTTCTCATTACTTTAACATTTTCTCATTATTTACTCACCCTTATAATATCCCAGGTGTGTATGGATTTCTTTCTTCATCAGAACACATTTGAAGAAAAATATCTCAGCTCAGTAGGTCCTTAAAATGCAAGTGAATGGAGATTCCTCTTTTGAAGTTCCAAAAATCACAGACAGTCAGCATAAACATCATCGCAAAAATATAAACATTTAAGTACTTTATAACTCTAAACCATGCTTCCGTTTGGCAGTGGTAAGCACATGTGACATAATGGCATTGGCATTTGAAACAAGTAAGAATTGGGTGTGCTTCACAACCGGAGAGCAGCGCTTTGTACAAGTGAGAAAGAGGAATGCTGTACAGTAGCTTGGTTGGTTTTGATCTGTTATCTGTTTCTTTACTCACAATGCTGCGTTTGAGTGCTTATCCTGGATGTCTCAGCAGAGTGGACAATGTGAGATACCTCAGTATAATGGCAACAGTAATACTTCACACAAGAGACCACTTGCACTCCACCCTCTCGTGAAGCTTACCCTCACGTTGGATTAGAGTTAAAAAGTACTTAAATATTTATATTTTTCGCATAATAAGTGATCATATTGCATTAGAAGACATTAATTTAACAGCTGGTGTCATACGGATTACATTTATGCTGACTGTCTGTGTATATACTATGTTAATTTCTAAAATAAAATTTCAAGTGTCTAATTTCTGCTGCACCAGTGCCACCCAATGAAATCGCAAGAACAAACAGATAGAGATAGGGCTAACAAACAGATAGTTCCACCCCAAATTCATTTTTTAAGACAATGCTACTGTATTAGGATGAATGGGCCACTCAAACAAACCAAGCAATGTTTTGAAAATGCCAAAGAGCCACAGTGTTTCACTTTTTGGGGAAATTAACCTATTGTTGACTCTTCAGAGATAGGAGAAAACATTTTAAAAAGTATTTTCATAAAGTATTTTAACATCAAGAAAATTACACACATTACCTTTAATATTGACTTTGAAGCTTACATTTAGATCCTTATTCAAACATAATGCCAAACTGTTATCTTGTAAATTGTCAAGTCTATGTTAAGTTTTATTAAGATTGCATGGCAGGAAGCTTTAAAATTAAGCAAATCTGTTGGGCAACTTTTATTGACATTCCAGGCTCCAAGATTTGCAACAGTGACCAAATAAAATAGTCTTCTCAGGTCAAATCTTTGCCAATCTAGTTTGTGCACCGAGAGGGAGACTTCTATCCCCAAAATGGAGTTTGGCAAATTTGTGTTTTAAAGGAGACTGGAGCTATTTTATATCAGTGTGTCCCTGCAGGCATGTTCCACTGACAGGCTCAGTGCGAGAACTGTCCATCACTGCTCTCTGCTCCTTTTCCCGGAGACACACAAAATGTCCTTCGCTCCTTCGTTCCAGAAGAAACACAACTTCAGATAAACACACATACATACTGTTAAGGCATGTGATTTACTCAAAGAAAAAAGAGACAGTTCAGCTTTGCTTAATGATTAGATTCAAACAGTCCGATGTCAAACAGTCCGGAGAAATGGTTTCATATTGACCAAAATGAACTTCGATTTAGAGATGTAGAGACCATTTCAACCATTACATACTTGTTTTATTACAGAATCTCACAGATGTGAGAAATACGTGTGCCGTCTGGTCTAGGTGCTTTTAATCAAGAATAAAAGACTCAGGTCATGCTGAGTGACTCCAGCCAGGTCTCCTAAGCAACCAAATTGGTCTGAATGATAGGGAGGTTAGAGTCACATGGGGTATCCTTCTCATGGTTGCTATAATGTGTGGTTCTTGCTCTCGGTGTGTGTGGATATCATGGAGAATAGCGTGGGCCTCCACACATGCTATGTCTCCGTGGTAACACGCTCAACAAGCCACATGATAAGATGTGCGGATTCGTCCTCCGCCACCCAGATTGAGGCGAGTGACTGTGCTACCACGAGGATTTAGAGCGCATTGGGAATTGGGCATTCCAAATTGGGAGATACAAAAAGAATAAAAGCCTCAGACACCAACTTCAAAAAATCCATAGCCATTTCAACAAGTCTTGTCGAAGAAACTGACACAAGCTTTATTGTACAGAGGAATGACCTTGACATTTTCAGTAAGAATATCTGTGTGCTGCTTCCACAAAAAGGGATGTGTTTGAATTAATGAGGCAACTTGGAACTTATGCAATGTTGAAAAGTTAAGCTATTGATACAACCTTCAATTCTGTCTTTACAACAATCCAAGCAACTTAAATACATTATAATATGACTACCAGAGGCTTTAAAAAACTTCCCTCTGCTTGAATAATAAAGATGCTGGATTTTCATTTCAGGCACAACATCACTTTCAGTCTTACGACATAACCAAACATTACAATGTCTATCTGTCCTTGACCAGTTTTAGTGTTTTTCAGTCTCCGTAAAGTCTATGTGATCTTGCTTAAAGGTGTACTCTGCGATTCCTGAGAAACACTGTTGATATTCAAACTCAACTGCCAAAACAAACACACCCCTCCCTTCAGTGCTCCTTTGGAAGCTCTGCCCCCCAAATTCATGCACACGAGACGGTTTTACACACACCAGCTCCAGACACTCAAAACTCTCCTGAAAAGCTAAAAAAAGTCCAAAAAGCCTCACCGATGTTGACGCGGCTCCTAGCCCTCGACTTATTACAGTCCTTCTTTTCTAGTTTATTTTCCTCTGACCGTTTTCTCTAGGTCTGTTTCTCATCCATTTGTCCTCCTTAGAGTTGAAAGTTCGCATCAGCCAGATTTGCTGTAGCTCTTGTAATTAATTTCCCTCTCGCTCTACCCCCTGTTGCTGATTGGCTGTAGTGTTGTGTGGATCGGTCAGATCCGCTTTGTTATTGTCCCATTTACAGTGCCAGGGCTGTGTACAAATACTAGATTTTGTTCAGCCCACCCACAGAACGGACAGCTAGCAGACTGTGAGGAGATATTTGCAGAATTTGACCAAAAGTGTACTGTATTAGAATTACTGAGTGCACTTTTAAACCATTTATATTCTCAAAATCAATTTGTGACTCTTCCTTCATAGGCCTCTCAAAATCCATTTGGTTGGAAGTCTAAGTGAGAGTGTAAACCCTTGACTCATCTTCAAAGGACCCTGAATGGTGGAACAAGCATATATTTGAATCTCAAAGCTATCCTCAATATATCATGACAAGTAAAAATGCAGCACAAACACTAGCAGAGTATCTTCCACTGATGCCATTTTTGTCACCGACGCCATGGCCATGTCTTCTATTGTGCTTATCAGAGTCTGCACCCGTGCAACATTAAATGGAAAACTATCTGTAAACAGGACTCATAAACATATGCTGTCCACGAAAGATTGGAGGTTGAGATCTGATTTAAGGTTCATTAGAAGAGAGTGACGGCCAGAAGCTGAAGCAGATGCTCTCTCTGGAGATGTTCATCAGCATTCTGGAGTGAGTGCCTCTACTGTAATGTGCGATTCCATCTGCCCACTTTTCTCTATCAGCTCGAAGTGGTGCACCTTGGTCTATTAATTCCCAAATACCTGATATGTGCATTAAAATGCTTTGAAAGAGGGGCATCTATTGCAGACTTCCCATTCAAGCACATAATCGGAGCCAGACAAAAGTGACAGTAATAAAGGGAATTAATGGCAAGGATGAAGTAATGTGGTATGATGTGATATGAAATGAGCTGGAAAACTCTTTTGTAACAGGAAAGGAGACAGACATAGACACAGGCCCTCTCCCAAATGGCGCACCTGATGTGGACTTACAGTCTAGAGGCCTTCAGTTGCAGGTGTCTGTGAAGCCTAAGAGACCATAAGGCATAGCTACTCAAATCCAGTCAGAGAACTATCCAACTTCCAGAGTTTAGTTCCAGCCCTGCTCGTATTCGCCTGTCTGTAAGTAATCCTGAAGCTGGGCTTCTGGGGCTGTTGCCCGAATCATTTTTCTCTAGCCCTGAACTCTTTCTCCCTCATTCCCGTACCTTGCACCTATATTTTCTCTATGGTTGCAAGGAGCTGTATCATCACCCCTTCCCTGCTTTAAGACGAGCAGAAAGTTACCAGCACACAGACTCAGTGGCTATGCTCATAAAAGGATACAACCATACTAATCTTACTGCAATATACAGATATGGCCGAAGACAAGTATTAAGAATAGTATACTGTTCCAAGCACATCCATCACTCTTGCATATTTTAATGAGAGATGGAAAATGGAGTGTGTTGGAGAAATAAGGTGATTAGAAATGGATATCCAACAGTTTGGTGTTAAAAAACACACACCACCCAATTTGTCAGATGAGAAAAAGGATGACGAAGCAGTAAAAACTTCCTCAGTGTTCGGGCAGCTGCTGCCCCAGCCCAAAGATTCATCTGACCTGGGTAGATTGTTTGTGCTCATGCAGGTTAACATGTTGTTCCAGAGCAGCTTTAGGCTGGAAACAGTTATCCAGAGAAATATACAATATATAAACTACAGCAAACTTCCTCGAAGTTCATGAATGAATGAAGCTTAATTTATTTAGTTTTTTATGTCTTCTGTTAAAGCAGCTGTTTTAACACGCAATATAAGCAGTTATTATCAATATTACTCAGGCCAGTTTCAAATATTTTTTATTTACCCTTAAAACAAGAGTAATACACGTGTGCTCTGGGAATTTGCTAACTTTAAATAATGAGCCAGGACATTTGTGTTTTTTGCTAAACTCTTTTATTGAGACACAATGCCATTGCAAACATTGCAAAATCTAGCAAATATTGTTCTTATAAGCACATAGTATATTTACATCCTGCTATCTTCTAAACTAAGTTAAAAACACCAGACAAATTAATAATAAGCTATAAAACTGTCAATTGCACACAATGTGCAGTGAACTACGGAAGGGCAAAAAGGGACATAACAGAGTTTTTTAAACCACGTTTTAAGATACATAGTATTAAAAGCCCACAATTTCTAGAATATCTGAAACAAAAGTGAGTAGGACATTTTATTTTTAATTTCAGTAATATTTAAATATTTATTATACTGTATATATGATACCTCACTGATGTAACATTTTAAAAATGTATTATGAAGTGTTTTATATTTCTATATTTCATCAAAGGTGGTCTGAGCATTGAATATCCACTGACCCTAGAAACTCCCTTGGTGAAGACTTGTGCTACCGAATTTGCATATGATGACAAACGTTGTTCATATGAATGTTGGCCATAAATAAAGTATGTTCTTTAGGTATGCAGGTGAGTAGTATGATTACATTTCTAGATATACTTCACCAGGTACATGGGCATTATCCCTGACCCAAAAGTATAATGTACATTATATACAACCACAACATAACAACAACCACAACATTTTTTGCTCTGGTTTTGTTAACAAGAACAAGTTGACCACAAAGAGCTATTTTCTTGGTATATATACCACTTACAGTTGAAAATAACTGTCCAATGTGCCATTATCCACAGTTTTTTAAATCAAGCATCTTGTGAGATACTAAAAGATTACCCTCAGCCTTGTGATTGTTTCGAATTCAGTTTGCTCCAATTCTTCTATGCAACCACTTCCCTATTCGTTGCCTGGGGGAATTCCAGCAAGGACAGTGCAATGCTTTATTAGCTTACTGTATGTGCTCAGATTTGCTATGTCACTTGTATGTGTCATAGCCACCTAGAGATAATAAGCTACTGTTGTTGTTTCTTGCAGGTGTATGCTGGAGCTGTCCACTCACTTGTGGTGCTGAGCAGAGAGTAGGAGGCTGCCGCTGTCCATGGTGCTGAGAATTATGTGTAGCCAGCACTGGCTAAAATAGCCATTGAAAATCACGCCAAAACTCATCCCATCCATCATATATTTGCCATTGGCGTGTCACCACTTCTCAAGTCCTCATACCCTGCATCCCCTCCCACCTTTTCCATCTTTGTCTCTCTCTACATCAAGTCCCTCTCATCCTTTCTCAGACAATGCTTGTCAGTGAGATGTTATGCGGTAAGATGAGTGTGTGTGGAAATGTGTGTGTGTATTTTTTCCATAGGCCCACAGGGTTTCTATCTCTCCGTTGAGATAACAGAGCAGGTGACAGATGCTTGGAGCTCATAAAAAAGAACATCATGCTTTCGACTCACCTTCAGCTCCTCAGTGCCCACACAACTCCGGTTAACTCACTTACTGTCGGCAACTCCTTCACAATCCATATTACACCCCTTTCTCTACAGGTTACAGAACTCTACACAGGTATGTCATGTGACATGAGCTGTTCTCCCAGGGCTGCTTTACATCATCCATTATGCTGTTTGACAGATGTCCGAAGTTCATGAAAAAAACATTTGTATTCAGCAAAAAAGAATACATGTAAATACAAGAAATGAATGTGACCAGAATAAATGACAGTTTATTATTTGTCACCAAGTTCAGCAAGGAGTGGTCAACATATTGTAAAGCAGACTTAATATGATTAAATTCTGTCATCATTTACTCAACTGCATGTTGAGCCAAACCTGCATTATGTTTTTTCTTGTGTGGAAAATAAAAGGAGATATCTAACAGAATGTCCAAACTGCTCTTATTCACTGAAAGTGAATGGTGACCACTGCTGTCAAGCTAGACTTTCAAGCCAAATTTTTCAGTACATAACATCCTAAATGTATTTTCTTAAAGTCTGTTCAAACACAAAGCTATCATATGTCTTCAAAAGATTGGAGTATATGGTTGAGTCATATGAAGTACTTTTATTATGCTTTTAGGGTGCATTTTTGACAATTTCATAGAATATCCACTTTCATTGTATGCAAGAGAGCATTGTGAACATTCTTCAGAACTTTTCCTTTTGTCATTCCAAGGATTTTGAATGACATGTGGGTGAGTAAATCATGGCAGAATTAACTCTTTTGGGGAAACTATCCCTTTCATTTATGGGTCTGAAAAACCACGAGCCACGTCTCTCTCAGACAAGATATTAATAAGTGTTAAATTATTTAACCGTGTCCTTTTGACCTTAAACATGCTCAGTCAGACAGGGCGTGCAGCTATGAAATGTTTAATCAGACTTTTCATCATAGCTGACTGCCTTTGGTAAAACTGCTCAGGCTCATATCTGAAACTGTTTTGTCAGGTCCAAGCCGGTAGAACTCGGTAATACGGAACAGCCAACCGAGTGTTCCACTTGCACCTTGCGCCCTTCACCAAGCTGATCCATTCAGCAAATTCAGATGAGTGATGCTGACATGTACAACAAAATACAAATGTAAACAAAACTGCATTTTCCTGGCAAACCATAAGAAAATAAACACAGTAATTGAGTGTATGCACAGCAAGGACATTTAGAGGGAAAAGAAAAGCTGTTTTTTCTCTTCTCTGCTGTCATTAGTAATCTCTTCAGGGCAGGTAGGGAAAGTCAGTGACGGGTGGCTGGAGGTACAGGCTGAGAGACAGACTGTATTAAAAGTGAGATAGTTTCTGTATCTTGCAGGCACGCTGTGAAATTTAACTGTCAGACATTAGAAAGAATCAGAGGAGAGAGATTTGTGCTCATTATCTCATAAGCACAATCTAATTTAATTCCACACTAAAATTCCATACAACTGACATTCAATTCTCCCAAAAGTAGAAATCAGTGGCACAAGTATTGACATCCGCATTTACTTTGATTTTTTTTTTTTTTTTATTAAAATCCACATAAATCTTTCATATAAAAGCTGTAAATATTTAAGTTTCACTACACTCACTATGAAAATCCTGCCATATCAGCACAACATTGCAGTCCAGGAATTTGCACTAAAGATTACAAATATATATTTCCACTTTGCCTCCTGAAAAGCTGAAGGGATATTCAGACACACACAAGCACGCACACACAGATTTACTCTATACAGTAAAGTTATATATACATGAAAAACTCTCTATAGAGGCTATACTGTATATGCTCTTATAGACAAGCTCTAGAATTTGTCGTGCATGGTCTGCTAGTTTTGCTGAAATGTTTCTATTCCAGTTGTACCCAAAGAATAACATCTTGATTCTTTATTTCCTCAACTCTCTCCTAAAACACCTTCAACAGATTTAGGGATTCAGGAGAGATACAAATGAATATTGTATTATCTCAATGTATTTATCTTGCTCACTTTCTAAAGTCACAGAAGTTCCACTCTCAGAATTAAGCTCCACACATCTATCACTAGCAATCCAGTGAACGTACACCAAGATATTTAAAAAAAAAAAATTATTAGTGGCGCTTTCTAAGGCATTAATTCTTGAATCACACTGAAGGCCTAGACTTTTAATGCATGTTCCACCACTGATCAAAGGATACAGCTCCTGCCTGGATGCTACTGGAAGCGGGTAGATGTCTCGCTTAGTGAAGAACCCGTTCTGGCAGCGATGCGGAGACACTTCTTTGCCAGAACACAAGAGGAAACGGGTGAATAGTTCACTGCAGGTGCTGAGAGTCAGTCGAAGAAGGTCCTGATGCGTCTGCAGGGAACCCTGCTGATGGGTGTCCTTCGGCGGCAAAGAGAAGGCTGATCCAGATGCGCATTCAAGACGCAGGCGGTGTGCGCCCCCCATCTCCAGGACCTCTTCTAGGGCCCGTAAAGCCCCTAAACACTCCTGAGATGGCGCACCCAGGAAGCCAGATATTTTCTCCGGAGATGGTAGCAAGACCACTCCATCCTCTGGTGGAGGGCTGGGAGGAGAATACTCAGTTCTCCCTTTTTCTTTCGCCGCACCCCCTTTGGGCTGCGGTACTCAAATTTTCAATAAAAGAACAATTTCCTCACTTCCTAGGTCATCAGACCAGTGTCCGCCATTCTCACGGCACCCCGGCACCAAAACCTTGCAGTCCCGGCTCCCTGGACGCGGCCATCTCGCCTACAGACCCACGACTGCCCAGTCCCTTACAGGATACCCTCCTCTGTGTACAACCCACCCGCTGACGGGTGCGGGAGCAAGGTAAGTGCTTTGAGTTTTTTCTCAGCAACCAAGCCTCGGGATGTGTGTTTGCATCACAATGCACTATTGCCTGCTCCCACCCTCCGCAAGGCCCCAACCAGAACGTCCAAAACGATCGTCCCGTTAGTGCCCCTCGCACAGAGCTTAGATGCATAACTTGCACTTCTCGGCCCATCGCGTTGGCTGGCCAGGACCATCCGACTCGGCTACATGATTCAATTCACCAGGCTCCTGCCTCGTTTCAGTGGTATTCGCTCCACTCTGATGTGCTGCGTAAACGCCAGCACCTTATGAGCAGAGATTGCCACTCTGCTACTCAAGGACGCGATAGAGCCTGTCCCTCCAGCCGAGATGAAGAAAGATTTCTACAGCCTTTACTTCATCGTACCCAAAAAAGGCGGTGGATTGCGGGCAATCTTAGACTTGCAAGTTCTCAACCTTACACAGATTCCCGTTCAAAATGCTCACGCAGAGGCGAATTTTAACCTGTGTTCAGCATCAAGATTGGTTCTCGGCAGTAGACCTGAAGGACATGTACTTCCACGTCTCCATTCTACCTCGACACCAACCCTTCTTACGATTCAATGGCCAGGCGTATCAGTACAAGGTCCTGCCATTCAACCTGTCCCTGTCCCCTCGTGTCTTCACCAAGGTCGCAGAGGCAGCTCTTGCCCCGCTGTGGGAAAGGGGCATCCGCATACTCTATTACCTCGACGACTAGCTCATCCTAGCATACTCTTGAGAGTTACTATGCGCCCACAGGGACCAGGTGCTCGTGCACCTCAGTTGTTTAGGGCTTCAGGTCAACTGGTAAAAGAGCTAGGTCTCTCAGTTTCAGACGGGGCCCGCCTGCGTACTCCTTGCCCTGCGGAGGTTTCTTCCGCTGATTCGGGGCAAGCACGTCACGTTCAGACAGCACATCTATAGTAGCATACATAAATCGCCGTAGCGGCGTACGGTCCCATCACATGTCACAACTCGCCCGCCATCTCCTCCTTTGGAGTCAGCTGCGACTCTGATCGCTGCTCGCCACTCATGTCCCTGGCGACCGCAACACGATGGCGGTCGTGCTGTCGCTATAGGTCTCACTCAGCAGAGAGTGGAGGCTCCATCCCCAGGTGGTCCAGCTGATTTGGGGCTGTTAGATAGACCTCTTTGCCTCCCAAGACATCTCCCACTGCCCGCTCTGGTACATCCTAACGGAGGCCCCTCTTGGCACAGATGCGCTGGCACACAGCTGGGCCCGGGGGCTGCACAAGTACGCATTTCCCCCGGTGAGCCTTCTTGCACTGGTGCTGTGCAAGGTCAGGGAGGACAAGGAACAGGTCACCTTGCTGGCTCCTTATTGGCCCACCCGGACCTGGCTCTCAGATCTCACACGCCTCGCAACAGCACCTCCCTGGCAAATTCCCCTGAGGAAGAACCTACTTTCTCAGGGACGGGGCACCCTCTGGCACTCGCGTCCAGACCTCTGTAATCTCCTCTGTAAGACTTAAGCGGTCTACCACCTGCAGCTGTAGACACGATCAACCAAGCCAGAGCTCCCTCTACCAGGCAACTTTACGTCCTCAAGTGGCATCTGTTCGCAAATTGGTGTTCTTCCAGATCTGAGACCCGCAGAGATGCGCAGTTCAGTCAGTGCTTTCATTCCTGAAGGAAAGGAATGTGGGGAGGCTGTCCCCCTCCACCTTGAAGGTGTATTTAGCTGCTATCGCAGCCCACCATGACACTGTAGACGGCAAGCCCCTAGGTAAGCATGACTCAATTATCAGGTTCCTTAGAGGCACCCGGAGGTTAAACCCTTCCCGGCCAAGCCTGTTCCCTCCTGGGATCTCTCAGTGATCTTCTCAGGCCTTCAGAGACCCCCCTTCGAGCCGCTTGAGTCAGTTGAGCTTAAAGCCCTCTCCTTGAAGATGGCCCTTCTGATCGCACTCTCTTCCATTAAGAGGGTTGGGACCTGCAAGCGTTCTCTGTCAGCGACACTTACCTGGAGTTCGATCCGGCTGATGCTCACATCATTCTAAGACCGCGACCGGGCTACGTGCCCATGGTTCCTACAACCCCCTTCAGGAACCAGGCTGTGAACCTGCAAGCGCAGCCCTGGGAGGAGGCAGATCCAGCCTCTTCATGCGGTGTCCGGTACGTGCTTTGCGTATCTATATGGACCGCACGCAGGGCTTTAGATGCTCTGAGCAGGTCAACTGGTAAAAGAGCAAGCTCTCTCCAGTTCAGATGGGGCCCGCCTGCAATGGCACACCAACTGCCTCGAGTTGCCCTGCGGAGGTTTCTTCCTCTGATTCGGGGCAAGCACGTCTTGATCCGTTCTGACAGCACAGCCACAGTAGCGTACATACATACGCTTCTATGTCACATCTCACAACTTGCCCGCCATCTCCTCCTTTGGAGTCAGTGAGATGGGGGGCATCTTTTTCCTGGGGGGTGCTCAGCGCTGGGGCTGAGAGCTGGGCCCGGGTTGAGGCGGAGAAGGGTGCTTCTTAGCCGCAGGAGGAAGCCCTCGGGGCATGGCCCATGGCTGCAGGCTTGCGGCGGGGCAGAATATGAGATATGGCCTCCGTCTGCTTCTTCACCGCTGCTGGGCGAAGTCCTTGTCGTGTCGCCGGAGATGCCGAACTGGGAGACAGTGTCGTTGAGGAAGTGAGCCTTGTCGGTCTCATGCATCTCGACCAAGTTCAGCCACAGATGACGTTCCTGAACCACGAGTGTGGCCATCGCCTGTCCGAGTGACTGCGTTGTGACCTTCGTGGCTCTAAGGGCGAGGTCGGTCACTGAGCGCAGTTCCTGCAGCACATCGAGATCAGGGCTACCCCTTTGCAGATCTTTGAGCGCCGTGGCCTGGTGGACTTGCAGGAGGCCCATGGCGTGCAGAGCGGAAGTGGCATGTCCGGCGCTGTAGGCTTTTGCGGTCAGCGAGGATGTTGTCCTACAGGCCTTGGAGGGGAGCACAGGGTGACCCTGCCATGTGGTAGGGTTTCTGGGACACAGGTGGAGCGCAACAGCCCTATACACCTGTGCAATTGCCATGTACCCATGGGCTGCTCCACCGTCGAGGGTAGCGAGAGTGGATGAGCAAGTGGCTTTGTGACGGGTGGAGAGGGGTGCTCTCCACGATGACTTCAGCTCATCATGCATCTCCGGGAAAAACAGGATCAGGGGGGGCGAGGCTGTGAGCGGTACCCAGACCCCAGGAACCAGTCATCCAACCGTGATGGCTGTGGGGAGGACGGAGGGTTCCAGTCCAAGCCCATGCTAGCGGCGGCCCGGGAAAGCATGTCGGCCATCTGGGCGTCAGCCTCAGCTTGGGCGTACTGGCCCGAAGGCGGCAGCCCAGGGGAGTCATCTGTGTCAGACGACGCGTTCTCCGATGAGGCGGCGAGCTCATCCACCTCGAGCTCTAGAGGATAAGCAGGCTGACTGTGTGGTGAGCTGCTGTTGCCTCGAGCTCGGACGGGAGTCAATGAGCATGCTGGGGGGCGGGTGGTCCAAGGGGGTTCACCCGGCGGAGCTGCACCCGCTGCCATCCCCATATCGCCTCCATCGCCAGCCGCATCATCCTCAATCCCGTGGGAAGAAGGAGCAATGCGGGGGGCGGCTGGAGTGGTGTGCTTTCTATTGAAAGCGAGCCGCGACCGCAATGACCGCAAACGTCTGTTAGCGAAGCGTCACTCCAACATTACATGGGCAAGGATGAAGGTGAAATCCAGTAAATCTAGATATAATATCCATCATCAAAGGAAAGCTAACTGACCAAAGGTTCAACATCAATGAAACACCTATTCCATTGATATCAGAGCTTCCTGTCAAGAGCCTAGGACGGTGGTACAACGCAAGTCTCAAAGATGCAGAGCAGTATGATCAACTGAGGGAAGAAACCATCAAAAGCCTTGTCAGTATTGATAAGACTTCATTTCCGGGCAAGCTGAAGCTGTGGTGTCTGCAGTTTGGGTTGCTCCCTCACCTAATGTGGCCTTTAACAGTGTATGAGTTTCCCATTTCCAAAGTTGAGAAGCTGGAGAGGACAGTCAGTGCATACATCAAGAAGTGGATGGGACTCCCGCGATGCCTCAGTAACATAGGGTTGTACGGACATCTCTAGCCTCACCAAAGAATGGAAATGCACCAAAGTGAGGCAGAGCATGACCCTGGCAGAGTCTCAAGATGCAGCCATGCGAACAGACCCTCCCAGACTGGCAACTGGGAGGAAGTGGACCCCAACTGATTCTGTAAAGCAAGCACAATCCGCACTCAGACATGGACATATAGTAGGACAGGTGCAACAAGGAAGAGGTGGGCTTGGACAAGGGACAAGCCGACCTGCTTGGCACAAGGCATCACCTGCAGATAGGAGAAAGATGGTAGTTGCGGAGGTCTGGCGCAAACAGGAAGCAGATAGATGCGCAAAGGCAGTGTCACAAGACAAGCAGGACCAGTGGACTACCTGGGAAAACCTGGAGCACCATAAGCTCACTTGGAAAGATCTGTGGGAGATGGAAGGAAGCCAAATCAGCTTCATTATCAGGGCCACCTATGATGTTCTTCCGACACCCAAGAATCTTAACCAGTGGTTTGGAGATGATCCAGCATGCCCTCTCTGCCAAACCCCAGCAACTCTCAGGCACATCCTCACTGGCTGCAAAATCAGTCTGTCCCAAGGCTGTTACACCTGGAGGCATAACCAAGTCCTACGCATTCATTCTGGAAGGAAGGCCGATCTTCCATCAATGCCCTCCCTCACCCAACATCTGGACACTCATCCACTAAACCAGCTGCAAGAGTAGATAGTATCCTCTTGGACACCGCACGGGACTGGAAAATGCAAGTGGATCTAGATCAGCAACTCAAGTTTCCACCTGAGATTTTAAACACCAAGCTCAGGCCAGATCTTGTATTGTGGTCAACTTCACAGAAGTCCCTGTTCATCGTGGAACTAACTGTACCATGGGAGGCTGCAGTGGGAAAAGCGTATGCACAGAAAAAACTGAGGTACATTCAGTGATATATATATGATGGCAGACACAGGTATTTCCGGTAGAAGTAGGATGTAGAGGATTTGTGGCCACATCTATAGCCAGGCTCCTGAAGGGGGTGGGAGTTCGGGGACAGGCCTTCAGGAAAGCCATCAAATCACTGTCGGAGACAGCAGAGTAAAAGAGCAGGTGGATCTGGATAAAGAGGAAGGACCCCAACTGGGCTGCAAAGAACAATAAAGAGGAATAAAAGCAGAAGGGGGCTCACCTGGGACACCAGGTCATTCTGACTGAGGAACTAGTAGTGCATTGCTCGCACCTCAGAAGAACTCTGAGTCTTGTAGTGTGGCCAGCGTTCCCAATGTCTCAATCCCTTTGTCTCAGGGAACCAAGGTAACCGAGGTACATAACCAAGATTTTCCCTTACGACTCAGCACACTTGATATTGTGTGCTTATCTTACCCTGCGACTCGTAAGACAGGGCAATCGCATCAACTATCCAGTGAGAACGTTTTTGCTTGGAGATTGAAATTCCTTTCGTGCATCCTTCATAACACACAAAGAGCTGATCAGACTTGATTGTGAATGACGGGTGATCTTAATAGGCGGGTGCGCTCAACATATGCATGTAGCTCACACAGGGCACAACAACTGCAATGATTGTTCCTCATCTGAAATAAATGGAGGGGGGAAGAAGGCAGATAGTCTTAGGCAGATAGTCTTTTCTGGGTTTGACAGTGACTTTTGAATGACCAGGGTCAAACTCCAGACATGAATTGTCAATTGATACCACATGTAAGTCACTGACCTGTTTTACTGAGGCCAGAGCCAGCAGAAGTGTGGTCTTAATGGAGAGCATGCACAAATCAACAGTCCAAATGCTCGAAGGGGGGCACTGTGAACGCTATTAGGACCAAAGTTATGTCCCAAGTCAGGACTGTAGCCTGCTGAGGTGGATTTAATTGTCTTGCTCCTCTAAGGAACTTCATGATTAAATTCAGGTGCGTAATACACAGATATAGTCGCCACATACACTTTTAATGTTTATGGAGTGGGTGCTGTTTTTAAACACTCTTTTAGAAATATGAGTATTTCATGTATAGGTCAGTTTACTTGGTCTTTGTCATGTGAAAGACACCAATCAGTGAACACATTCCCTTTTAGCACATAAAGGCATCTCATGGACGGCACGCTGGCCCGTAACATGGTGTTTTATGACTGAACGTGTCAGTTTTGACTTGTTTAGCTTGCTCTGTTCAGTGGACATACATGCAGGTTCCACAACTTGGGCAGGGGATACCAAACTGTGCCTTGTGCCTGAGAGAGGAGATCCCTCCTTGCCAGTATTTCCTGTGGTAAAATGTATTTCATCTCTATCATTTCTGGAAACCATGGCTGATTGGGCCATTTTGGCGCAATTAACAGAACTATTTCCATGTCCACTCAGACTTTGGTGATTACAGAAGGAAGAAAGGCCGGCCATACGTGGGCCAGCGTGTCATGGCAACATATATACGCCACTATCTTGTGTTTTCTGAACTAATCAGAATGTGGTGATTCACAATATCAGAATGAAAAGCTCTCAAAGCTAGAAAGACAGCCAGTAGCTCTAGGCGGTTGACATGTCAAGGCCATTTCACACCTGTTTCCAGGTGTAGAACGTCAGGTGTCCAATACACACCATGCTCAAACCTGTGTTGGATAGAAGGCTAGCATTGTCCATGGTGCTAGAGCAGCCAGACAGTGGCGAGTTACCGTGATGCAATAGAAAATTAAATGAATTCAGTGGTAATGTTTTTTCAATTTGAACCGAAACAGGCACTGAATAATGGTCTGTACGCGCTCGTTCATGAGGTGCACACGCATGAACTCCTAAAATGGAGATTTACTGGCTGGGGGGAAGCTGCTTTTCACCAGTTGACATTAGACCAGATTATCCTTATGGCAAAGCAACAGTGTGGAGTGGTGGTGGCGTTGTGGGCTAAAGCACTAAACTGTTCAGCAGAAGGTTGTCGATTCGATTCCCACAGCCACCACCATTGTGTCCTTGAGCAAGGCACTTAACTCCAGGTTGCTCCAGGGGATGGTCCCTGTAATAAGGGCTCTGTAAGTTGCTTTGGATAAAAGCGTATGCCAAATGCATAAATGAAATGAAAATGTATTTGAACTACCAGAAATAACACATTTTAGTTAATCTGTCACACTAGTGATGCACTGCGCTGGTAACATCTACATGTCACCTTTAAAATTGAGCAACGGTTGAATGTAACATGAGGAAGGTGCAATTTAAAAGTTTATATGATGCTCGCAGATTCTTAATTTAACCGATTTGGATTTTAGAAAAGTTCTGAAAAATGCACATCTTTAGTGTTTTTACTTTAGTAAATTGACTGTTATCACACACACACACACACACACACACACACACACACACACACATATAAATATATATATACAATTACACATGTATGTTCGGGTCTTTTTTGAGCCGCGAACATCATAAGTGTGACAAACTAACAGTGCACAAGGGTTAGCCTCCTTGCTTACGGGTCCACCTCCATCACTCAGAGCAGGCTGAGTAGGACTGGTGACACTGGTGCTGTGACCCAGATGGGAGTGAGGTTTAGGGGGGTAAGTGCAGTGTTGGGCAAGCTACTCAAAAAATTTAGTAAGCTACCAACTACTCAACAGAAAAATTTGTTAAGCCAAGCTAAAAGCTACACTTCAGAGAAAGTAGCAAGTTACACTACAAGCTACATGACAAAAGTAGTTTGCTACATTTAAGCTACTTCATTTTTTTTTTACCCAAAGAGATACACAGAGCATACTGTCATAAACAAAACATCTAAAATACTTATTCATATAATGTTTATTAAAGCTATGGTACAGCATAATACAGTATAGTGCAATTCAGTACAGTATCATGTATACAGTATGGTGCAAATAATGTGCATGTAAAAAACATATAAATTCTTACTTATGAATGCCACCTCTACAAATCCATGTTTTCAATATGAAAAATCACTTTTTTACATTTTATTTGTAATATTCATACTACTACCTCTACAAACTCATACCCATTTAAACATCATTGCCTTTGCACATTCCTGTATAAAAACCCTGAATACATACTGTATACTATTCATCTTATCCTGTAATTCTGTGTCTAGCTGTTGAATTTCTGAAGCTTCTGATTAGAGGCAAAATTCCTTGTGTGTATAAGCACATCCGGGCAATAACAGTGTGTTTTCTGATGGTATCAGATGGTAATAACATGGTACTTTGAGATACAATTAACATATATATGTACTATTCTGTATTTACATAGTTTCTGCCATGGTAATTTTATATATGATTACCACTTTAATATACAATTTAATGTACATTTTGCTTCTAGGTAAATCAAAGAATACCATGGTCCTACTATGGTACTTCAATAAATGACTACCTTATTCGTATACCACTGTATTAACATGGTGCTCCCAGGTAATGGTACATGTCCAAAACATAAGGTAATACCATGGTACTTTATTATGTGCTTTCGTGTAGGCTACAAATTGTTTTGATACTCTTGGTGGTAAAAACTTTCCCTGCAGTGCCATTCAAGCTGTACACACATTGAATTTAATAAAGACGTTCTTCGTCACTGGCAAATGATAGGACACATTTTCAGGTTTGGTTTCCATTGATTGATAGTTCTGATCCAAAACTGGCTGTGGTAAACACCGGTGTGATGTATGATATAGCGGTGTAGCTTTTTTCAAAGCTTAGCGCTACCTAATCAAAAATATCGATTCGCTACTGAAAAGCTACTTGATTTAAAAACTTGCGAAGCTACCGTCTCACTACTCAAAAATGTAGTTAAGATAATAGCGTCGCTATATGTAGCCCATCAATGGGTGGGTGTAATGATAGCCAGCTGGTACGTGAGAGCTGTGCAGAGGTTTACATTGTAAACCTAATGTAAGTTAAGGTGGGTGCACACTGTACGATTTTGGCCACGACTCTGCCCTCTGAGACAAATTTCAGGAATCCCAAAGGATTTCTCTCGTTGCAGGGTAAAATCGTCAATCTTACAACGTTCAGTGTGACATTTTAACAGATGACCGAATAATAGCCTTTGTGATGATCTTCAGCCTTCTACGAAGTTCTGGCAGTGTCAGAAATTTAGCACCGTAGCCATATAGTGTGAATGCCATTACGACGGGATGAGATATTCCACTCCTCTCTCACACCCCAATTCACTTGGAAAGAAACCTGCTCCGTGTTTGCCCCACAGTTTTGCCCCAACATTTGTGCCCAGTTATCTCTCTACTCAAGGACTTTCAATGTTTTTTCTTCTTTTCATTTTATATAAAATGTTTTAATAAATAAATAAGCAGAAAATACTTGGGGAAAAGTGTAACACGTCAGCAATATGAAAGCATTATTCTCTGAATTAAATAAATAGCTTACAAAATGAATATAATTAAATGATTGTATTTTGTCGTCATTTTTACATTTACATTGCATTTTCTTCACAATTACTATTTAACTTTTAATTACTTTAAACGTCTGTATATGTTTTTAGTTAAGGTTCACATATCTCCAGTTTTATTTATAAATGAATACAATAAAATAAAACAGAAAGACTGAACAATGTATTCTGGTAAGTATTTATGGGACGTTTTAACCCAAATCAGCAAATACAGTTGGATACAATTTGCGTGGCCTATAGGTTACTAATCTAAATGAGGAGATAGATGTACTATATCCCACCCAATGTGAATGGAGAAGTTTGCAATTTTTCGGGCCACAAGTATTTTTATTTCCACAATGAATATTTACTTTTGGAAGCTCATTAATAGGCTACCTCCCGCACTCACGTTTATACTCAACATCTGTAATTTTCCATCTTTTTATGGGCCTATTTGACAAAATCCATCTTTCTTGTAAATGTTAGCCTATGCTCCCGGAGTGGTATTGGAGCAATGGAAATGCTGATGTCCAGAATTTCAGAGAGAGAGAAAAAAATGTGCTCCTCCGTGGTGGGCAAATTTCTCCTTTACGCTTCTATTCCGCAACACTCCCATAACATGGGTCTCGTTCACTGATCGGCTACGATGTATATCATGCAGTCTGACATAATGTCGCACAGTGTGCCATGGCGATATCAATGCGTTCATATCGTACAGTCTGACAAGCAACAATCATAAAGGGCTGCTATAAATCGTACAGTGTACACCCGCTTTAAGTCCTCTGTGTGTCTGTCTTATTTGAACATGTAGGGTGACAAGATTACAAGCACACACATCTGAAGCTGAACTAACACAGGTACTCCACTAAAAAAAACCCAATAATTTTGATCAAAATGTTGCATTTGTGTTTAGATTAAATCTCAACATATTTCTCGCTAAGCATCACGGGACATAGGAAAAAGGTGGATATGATGCTGAGATGGGAAGAAAAGTGCCTCAGTTTGTTCCTGGGGGGTATTTAGCTTTACAAGCTCCATATGGTTAGGATTAGGTTGGGGGTAGGGTTAAGGCATCTGCTGCCTCAGAGGAACAAACGGAAGCTCCTTTGTACAATGGGCATATGATGCTGTGTAAATGTAGCTGATTCTCTCTTAAGTGAACTGCTATTTACAATGGAAACATTATGGGGCGTAATGTGGTAAGGTCTCGGTGAGTCCACCAGTTTGTTCTATTGTGATGACGTTCTCTCCCTTGTGTTTTTGATCCATGCCTAGTCCCAGGAAATGTTAATACAGGTCTGAAGGCAGCACAAATTGTAAATCATGCACCAAGGTGTTTGTGAGGACCAACAGAGGGTGCTTGCTTGCTATTGCAGCTTCAGGTCATGTTACAATTAGTTTTCCTCATGCTAGTTTTTCCATCGAAAACAATAACCAATTCATGTTATTAGATTGCAGTTACTGACTTAATTTTAACTACATAACTTGGTTAACACCAACACTTTCTTGGAGCATGACTTTTTATTACGTAAAATTACAAAAATTGACGCATCTGTTTGTGTTTCTACTAAAGTAGGAAGGGTGCATGCCCCTTCACACGGTTTTGATCACATGTAGTTTTGTTGTGAGCTGTCGCACACTTGCATTGTAGACATGGTATTAAACTACACTACAACACAAGGGTGTAGGTTTGGTTTGAAAGATGGTAGGGACATATTACAAGGAGGACATTATTCAAAATGTTGATATCAAGAATGCGAGAAAGTATAGTCCCTATAGGTTTGCCATCACTGTTACCTTGTGCATGACCACGCACTTCTGATGTTGCTTCCACGCAGATGGAAAAAACATCCGTGCAGATGGTGGACACAAGTGTGTAGAAAAACCTAGATTTTCTTGAATCAGAGCTAAACGCATACAGTGTTTCAACTGGAGTCCATATGTCTGTTTTTTTCACAGTGTGGAGCTGAAGCTTTGAGTGAAACATTTCAACCAACATATATCACTCATTTATCACGGGGCACAAGTGCAATTAGTGAATCGGAAATGCGGCTGCACTCCCGAACTGTTAATGGAACAGTTCACCCAAAATTTTTAATTCTCTCATCAATCCACAAAGTCCTCACTGCCGTGAAAAGCTGAAATGAGCTGCTGTGTTATACAGAACGGGCCACAAAATGGAGCCACGATATTCTGAAGGGGACAACACTATGCAGAAAAGGACAGCTAACCCCCCACCCCCAACAACTTTTCAGCCAGTTGCTATGTAAAATTCTCTTCCCAGTCCTTCCCTGCTTGCTGTGGTCTGTAGCGCAATTATGTAGAGGATTTTATCTTCTACATCACGAACATCCATTACGTAGTGGATTCATTATTTTTATGGATTTAAAATGTTAGGAGCCATCATATACTGGCTGTTTTTAATGCAAACACTTTATTACCCATGTACTGTATGTAGCGTTAAGTGTAATAAAAGGGTAGAGAGTGCAATAACAATTGCATTTCCTTAAATTTTATATATATATATATTTTTTAGGGCTGTCGATTTAACTCGTTAATTCAGTGCGATAAATTTGTCAAGAAATAATGCGTTAAAATAATTAACGCAATTAATCACACTACCCCTGGACCATAATAAGGAAGATTCCTGAGAAATGCAAGCTTTACCACCAGTTTACTCCAGAGGGCAGTAAGTGAAATTTCAGCTGTATGAGCAACGTGCAGTTTATACAGTGAAGAAAACAACATTCAGCAGACACACAACACAAACATGCTTTACGTTCTTGCATTCAAAACACTTGAAGGAGCGCAAATGTGAACTAAGGGATCTCAAGATGTATTTAAAGATTGAGTATTAAACAATATTTAACTTGACACAGTGACCTAAACATTTTATGTTTATGACGCAGGTGTAAATTGATGGGCTCTTAAACACGCCCTCATAATATATCTCGAACTGAATGACAAATTCTCTTGTGAAATGGATTGCTGTGAACTGTATGCCAATGATTGACCTATGATCAATAATATGGTAGTAAACAATACACTGTATTCTAAAGCCGCTTTTTGTATTGTCTTGTCAATGATTAAGTCTTCTGCCACAAGAATGTAATGCATTTTAATTATCTGAATATTTTGTATATATATATATATATATATATATATATATATATATATATATATATATATATTAATATCAATATATAATTATATAATTTATTATAATTATCAATATATAATTATACATAGTTATCTTTAAATATTTAAAAATTATATATATATATATATATATATATATATATATATATATATATAATTTTTAAATATTTAAAGATAACTATGTATAATTATATATTGATATTAATATGTATAATCTTTATATATTGAATTATTGTTATATGAGGGGCTTTCAGATGATCGTCCTTTCCAGTACTGTGCTGTCCTATATTTGAGGTATGTTTTGCTAGGCATTTTGCGTAACTTGCTTTTGCATATTTGACCTGAGACGTGGATAAATGTTTTGTGTGATGTTGTGGTGGTTGTTTTTGTTTTTTCTTTATACCATAAGCAAATCAGCGGCGTTCATTAGTGGGCTTGGAACATCTGTTTGGTCCCCCCGTCGTAATATTTCCCCTCCAGAATATGTGGTAAGATTCCGCTTTGTACTTTGCAATAACGGAAGATGAATTGCAGGAATTTAGGGATCTTGTTGATCAATTAAGGGCAGGTAATGCAAAATTGTGACAAACAGGCTTTGGTTGGTACACCGGGTCCTAGTAGTGACCTTCTAGTATACCTGGTTCATCGTTTGTCACATCTCAACTGATTGATGTTGGTGCTGCATTGACTGAGAGATTGGTTTTTATAGCAAGGGACAGAAAATCTCTAAAATTTAACAGTTGATCCGGTATAGGGATTAATGAGTGGGTTGAGGAGGTACGGACTTGCATGCAGGCTTGCCACTAGTCTGTTGCAGACCAATCCTTTATTTTATTTGACCACTTAGAGGGGGAGGCGAGGGAAGAGATCAAATATCGGCCTGTTAGGGAACGGGAAGACCCAGATAAGATAATTTAAAACTTAAAACTGCTTTATGTGAGTTATACAGATGTTCCCAGTCCTACATAACACTACAGGAGGCTTTATTCTCCAGGAGGCAGCAGGAGGGCGAAACACTGTTGGAGTTTTCCCGTGCAATTATGAGCCCCCTGGAGAAGTTTAAGCAGCAGCGTTGAATCATTGTTGAATTATCAATTTGTCGAGCATATTGTTGACAGTGCTCTTTGTCATGAGTTGAAGCAGCTAGTTCATCATCAACCTAGCGCTACATTGCTAGATGTCCGTAGTGAAGCCATTAGGTGGGAGCAGGAGGGCATGCCTGGAGGGGTGAGAACTCACAGTCATTCTGTTCCGTTTGCGCATGGCTTTCAATATGGCATACAGGGCAATGCATGTTCAGGGGTAGGTACCTCTCCTCAGCAATCTGAGTTAGATGAGTTGAGGGAGATGTTAAAATAGCAGTTAAATCAGCTCACTCAAAGTGTAGCTCGATAACAGGATCTGCACCTTCATACTCTTTTGGAGCTCTTTGGAAAACAAGGTAGCTCTCTTTTTGATTCTCCATTAGTGTTGTGGGCTCCTAGGTTAGTTTTTCAAGTTTTGCAAAATTGTGATCAGGAAAGTGCTCAGTCTCCTGCCGAGAGTATAGGTAAGGTTAAGGTGCGCAGTCCTCAGATATGCCATATGCCTGGTGGCATGATTAAATTTGTAGCAGCAACCTGCTCAGAATACTATTCTAGTGGGCTGTTGATCTCCCAAGCCCTAGTTCGAGTGATTAAGGGTACTGTTATTGTGCCAGTGTTCACTGATGTCCTGCTGTTCCCTCACAGAGTAATAGGTACTTTGACGGGTGTATATGTTGTCAGTTTGCCCCCAGGGGATACTGAAGTCAGGTCTGTGTCAGGTACTGCTTGTTCAATTGTTTCTCAAGCAGGTGTTTCAACTGTCTGAGAACTGATTGAAGCAGTGGATTTGTCCCATCTGTCAGGGGAAGAGCAGAGGAAAGTGTCCATTTTTTCCACCTTTGTGGGGGATTTTGGCCGGACAAACATAATTTCCCATGATATCCCTCTCCTCGATGACACTCACATTTGACAATAGTACCGTTGCATACCTCCATCAGAATGCGAAATGGTGAGAGCACATATTAATCAGTTGTTGGATGCACAGGTAATACAGGTAATGGTTTAGAAGAATGTCAGCATGTGCACGGACTATCATCAATTATCTTTCAAAACTAGGAAGGATGCATTTCTATTGCCTCGAATCGAGAAGACACTGGATGCACTGATGGGTGCCCATTGATTTCCACTATGGATTTAGCCAGTGGATATAACCAAGTTCACATCTCTGAGGGGGATAAGCCGTAGACTGCTTTTTGCACCCCATTCGGTTTATTTAAGTGGAATCAAATGCTGTTTGGGCTTTGCATTGCCCCTAGTACATTCCAGTGACTAATGGAACAATTATTCAGTGACCAGCAGCGCCAATCACTACTTTTGTATTTGGTTGATATTATTGTATTCTCTTCCTCGGGTGAGCATCATTTGGAATGGTTGGAGGTTGTTCTGGGCCGATTGGAGCAGGCTGGTCTCAAGGCTAAGTTAGAAAAATGTGCGTTCTTATAGCCAGAGGTGAGGTAACTGGGCTGTGTGGTCTCATCTATTTTTAACTAGCTTTTCTTGTTACTACTGGCGTTTTGTGTAAGGGTTTGCCAAGATTGTGGCCCCTTTGCATAGGCTGGCAGCAGAGTTCTCTAATGAGTGGGGTTGAGGTTTACTGATGCCTGGAGTGAGCAGTGTCAGAAGAGCTTTGAGATGTTTAGAGTAAAACTCACCACTGCACCGGTGCTTGCACATGCTGACTTCTCCCAACTATTTGTCCTGGAGGTGGATGCTAGATTTGGGGGATTGGAAGCAGTCCTCTCTCAGGAGCAAGAAGGTAAGGTGTGACCAATTGCATATGCAAGTTGCAGTCTGACTTCTTCCAAACTTGGCACAACAGAGCAGCATTGGGCTGCTCAGTTTGCTGCGTTTGATTTTGAGATCCATTACTGATTTGGGAAAAGCAATAAGAATGCTTTGCACCTGAACAGGGAGTGGTGAGTGGACTAGTTCCATGGACTACAGTGCCTACATCACTGCATCAGGCCGTGGAAGCAGAGTTAAGAGTTGAGGTAAGACAATGTGTGGTTGCCACCCCACCTAGTTATTCACCCTCTGATGTTGGTCTACTGCAGGGAGTAGAGCCTGTGATTTCAGAGTTTTTGCCATTTTGGAGGCGGATGACACGTCCTGGGCCGCTGAATGTCGGCAGATGTCTACTCTATCCTTGTTGTTGCTTCACCAATGGGATCATTTCTTGGAGAGGATTATGGAGTTCTCTATGGAAGGATCTTTTGTCCAAATGGTGGAGCAGAAGTCTTGCAATTTTCTTTTGCCTGCTGCCCTGAAGTGTGAAGTTCTTACTCAGTTGCATCAGCAACGCGAGCATCAGGGTATATAGTGGACCACAGAATTGGTTCGCCGACGGTGTTACTGGATGGGCAGTGAACATCATTGGATGTTGCCTGCTAGTGCCAAGAGTGTGAGAGATGTCAGTCTGCTAAGGATACGCAGCCATCGGCCTAAAGTTTTATGGGTCATCTCTTAGCTTCAAGACCGAATAAAATTCTGCCCCTGACTTTAAGGTGTTGGAGCCTTCCAGTTCAGAAATTGAAAATGTGCTGGTGATGACCAATGTGTTTAGTAAACACACCCTTGTTGTTCTTACTCTGGATCAATGGGGTGAGACTGTGGCTCAGGCTCTAGTTACTGAGTGGTTTTATAAGTTTGGTGGTCCAGGCCATTTATATTCCAATCAGGGGTGGAATTTTGAATCCCTCTTGATTCACCAGTTTTGCAGCCTTTATGATGTGAAGCAGTCACACACTACACCTTACCATCCAGCCGGAAATGGCCAGTGTGAGTGCTTCAACCAGACCTTGCATTACTTACTGCGCACTCTGCCAGTTTCTAGGAAGAAGGACTGCTTGTCATGTCTTCCCCAGGTCCTCTTTTGTTATAACAACATGCCTCACCAAGTCACTGGTGAGTCACCACACTTCCTAATATTGGGCCAAGATCCTCGGCCTTAAAATCTTCACCATCTTCCTCGGGCAGAAGGGGCTGCAGCTCCCTTTAATCCTGTGTCATGTTCAGTAACTGCTATTTTTAGGCCCTGGAGTTGAGCCCTGTGGTTGCCATTGGGCAGTTTATCATCAGGATGGCGATACAAAAGAGAGGGGGTTGATTGTGGTGGATTGCAGTTGTTGGGTTACATCAATGGGTCTGTTTGAATACCACACCACTTATGATTCAGGTGCGCTTGTTGGAAGTCTCGGATCAGGGATGGATGCAGTTATGTCCTTAGCGGCTACTCACGATCTCTCCTCTGGTACATAACCTTCCCAGTCCACCAGGTACTGCATCTGGCCCCCTCGACGACGTGAGTCAAGGTCTGGGGCTCAGTTACAAACTGAGCAGTGATAGAGGAATATAAAAATGGCAGTTACTGAGATCACAACTACAATCTATAATCATTGCACAATAAGCAAAAAACAATGAATCCTAGGTTGCTCTAGGGTGAGATTTGCGTTGCTCTGGATTAAAAAAAAAAGTTTCTTATAAATGTCAGCTTGCCATCATCCATCTAAATGTTGCATTAAGATACAAATGCCCAGCATAATTTCCAGTTTCCAGCGACTTCTAGATCAAGGCACGTTTTAATGTGAGATCACATATAGCTGAAAGCTAAGAGCTCTCTTGTATTGCAAGAAATCTTACATGCAAGTGAGAGAGAAAGATGGAATGAGGGACTAAGAGAGATAGACAGAGACAGGTGGAGAGAGATGAATTGGCAGAGTGAAGAGAAATAGGGAGGAAGAAAGTGGTAGGGGGAGAGAGAGAGAGAGAGAGAGAGAGAGAGAGAGAGAGAGAGAGAGAGAGAGAGAGGACCGCCCTTCAGTTGTGTTTAAATGTGAAGCGGAAAATCATATCCGTGGCTCAGGGGAGTGAAGAAGAGGCGATTCTAGTGTTAGATGAGGGGGTTTAAATCATAGTCTGAGCTCTCTTTCTTTTGGTCTTTGTTTGTCCTGTAGTGTCCCTGACTTCAGCTTCAGGCTTCAAACTGAGAGCACAGAAGAAAAAGCTTTGAGAGTTTCTTCAAGAAAACAATACCAGGGCACAGGGATATCTGGAAACCTCACAATGGATGGATTGAAGACAAAGTGTTGAGTTCTCCCACAGTTGTCTCTGAATGATACAGGTACAGTAAAAAAAACTTTGTTTCAATTATAAATTTAATTGGTCATCTTTGTCAATTATCACAACGTCAAGTATGAATGTGGTCAATGTAATTGTAACTGGAAATAGAGTAAAAGGTTGAAGACCATATATAAAATGTATTCACCTGGTTGGATATCACAGCATAAAGAAAAAGACCAGCATGAAAACATCTGGTTGTGCATTCATTGATTATTATACTTTAAGAAGCATTCAATTTCAGCACATGCTGTGTGGATATTTGAAGAAAATGTGACTGCATAGTCAAACTCTAATTTATGAATATGAAAATGCAGTTTGGAGACACAAGGTTTGAGGCAGGCTGTCAGTGAGCCAAGAAAAAAACTGATTTGCTTTTTCATCTTTAAATGGGAACAGATAGACAGACTAAGAGGTTGAAAGCAAGTCAGTCTATATAAATAATTAGAGCTGTGAGAGAATTCCTGCGAGGAAGCTCTGTTAGAATCTCTCTCACTCATTTTCTCACATAAGCTGTAGTATTTTGCTTATTTTTAGATTTAATTAGAAATTCCAGGTCTGAATGCATCTCACACCCTACACAGTACAGCACTCAAATATCACAGAACTTATACAGAGGTGGTAAGTGAGTGCATAAAGAAGTAATAGGAATTACATTCTGTTTAGATATGTTTTAGCTTACTGAGAGTGAGCTAGAAGAGACGAAAGTGAAATAAGTGATCAAAACATTTACTGACTGCTATCTCTTTCTCTGTCTCTCTATCTCTAGATGAGTGTTGGGATGTCGTGGCTGGTGTGGGTGTGGGCCAGTGTGACAATCCTGCTGATGTGCGAGGCCACGTTCTATGAGACCATACAGCAGCACCTGGCCCCGCCCGGAACCAACATACAGATCCTCGGTGAGTACCGTTCTGTTTGGCCATCTTCAACTTTGTCTTCCATTCTGACACCAGCTTGCTTTCTCAGAGCTCTTTGGAGTGTTTGGTTTACTTTCACAAGAAGGTATAATAAGGATAAAGTTTTATAAAATCAAGGTTTATCCACTAATTCAGTTGCATTACACTTTAAGCTTTATTTAAAAATAACCAGGATTATATTATGAAAAAGTTCCTTTTATGCCATTATTTTATTCTAGGGTTAAGTTAATCCTTTAGTTTATTTTCACATTAAATCTGATGACATGTAAATATAGTTGCTCCATTTCTATGAACTCTTTAATTAAATTTTGCTAAAGGTTTTAAGTAGGGATACAATTTAAATTTCCAAAATAGAAACATATATTAGAAGGACTGAGTAAAACAAAACATTAGGGTCACTGACAAATAAGTTTGGACAAGATGATAAAAACACCTTTAAAATGCCTAGTTTAAAAAACATGTGGCAAATTTGAAGAAATGTAGTCTTTGTGTACATGCTGGTTTTTGCATTTTACAAAAAAATCTAAAATTACTTTAAAAATGCTGTGTTTTGTAACCATGAAGTAAAAGGTATTAAAATATGTTCCTTTCACCTTATACATGTGAGTTTAATCATTATTTTCAAATATATTTTTCAATGTAAACATATATTTTGAGTGACATGTATGAAAATATTTTCTAAGGGTTGTTCCATTTGACCTGAGCAATATTTTCAAATTGAGTTTAAAAACTTCACACTAAGTCAAAAAGGGTCTAAAGTGGCCCTGTCTGTTTTATGTAAGACAACAGAATGGCTACCGGCTTGTTGGTTACACCACCTCACTTTAATTTGGCAGATACCTTTTTTTTTTTGTCCAATGGTAATAATATGTTAAATCTAAAATGTTCACTTTTGTTTAAGAAAAAAATAATACAAAAGATTTTTTCAAACTTTTTTTTTTTTATATATATTATTATTAGCTTTTAATGAAATAAGCTTTTAATTAGCTTTTACAATTTTCTTTTTTTCGTTTCTTTCTGTCTCTGGACAGTTATACCACTTATTTTTTTTCTGACATTTTTTGACTTTTGTAACTTATATTAACGATATATTCATTTATTTTATATTAATATATACTTTTTAATAGCTTATGAAAGTTTGAGCTGCATACACACATCTTCTTTACTTGAATGGTTGGCCTATTACTGTATGTTCATGATCTTGAACGTTATTAACAATAATAGAACAGTATTTAAATGTAAAAATTCCTCCTTTCCCTGCACAAGCTGCTTTTGGTTAATCCATCACACGGACAATGAATATTAATTCCTGGTGAAGCTTTTAATCAATTATTTGTTAAGCATTGTATTTTTAAATGATACAACACAACAAAATTACACAACAAATGTTATTCTTAATAATGCAACATATAGTTTTAGGTGCTTGTTTGTAGATAGCCTGATATAGACACACTCAGGTTGAATTGCTCAAGGGTTTAGCTGTGTGGTCTGACCTCTCTCTTGTCACGTGTACAAACGTGGAGGTTTGAGAGGAGTTTACCGTGTTAGTTGTTAACGAATAGTTGCAAAAAATACAGTACGTGCACTGTATCCCAAATAATAGATTATTCATTTTACCAACCAGTTAACCAATAAAAAACTAGAGCAATAAATTCAAATTAAGTTTGTACTTAATAAATATGTTTTGCCAGTCCACATAAAGAGAAATGTAGGTATGTGAGAAAGTGGGAGAAGTTGTGCTGCAGGATTTAGACTATGCCCATCAAAATCCCAGACTGACTCTTGCAATTGGAAAAGGTAGGAATTACTAAATTAAAAGGGTCCACCTCCCTTAAGCAGATCAGATAAAGAAGAGGTCAAGAAACTTAATCTGGATATAAATCTGTTATGAGAGATGCCGTCCTGTTTATCTTATTTGTGCAAAGTCTGTGATAGTTTTAAGGATCGCCTAATTTGAAGCAGAGCACAAATGCTTGTAACCTCACACCTTCAAATGAGAGAGCTAAAAGCAATTGGAGACCGTACCACTTACCTTAACTAACCTTGCTAGAGGCACTTTACTGGGATTGGATCCTGAATTGGAATTGATTTTATTGTACAGACTATAGAACAATCATAGAGATACATGCAATTCCTGATAGAAAGCAGACTGTCTTTCATTTCTTCAAGGTCTGTGGAATTTTGACAACTGTTATTTACAATAGCTCTATCTGATTCCACTTCAAAGTCACCTAAATGTAGGAGCAATGTTTATAATGCTAGTCATGATTAAACAATTGAGCTCTTGAGCTAATTTCTTAACAATCACATGTTCTTCCTAAATGGAGGGCTAAAGTATTACGATCTACCGGACTGAGTGCTCATTGAATTACACTACTTCTAAATCTAAATATTAGAGCAGATACAATACAAACTGCACAGACTGAGTTTTAATGTGCTTTGTGATGTATAAAATTTCCACTTTGGGTGCTGGATAAAACAAATGGACTGAGATTATGTTTGTGTCCATATGTTCTCTTAAACATTGAAATGTGATGTAAATGTTTTAATTGATTATGAAAAACATTATTGAAGTATTTACAGTAATCACTGATAAAAAAACAACATTGCTGGTCACCAGCATATATGTTGTGTTTTAGAAAATTATCTCACATGGGATGCCTGTGTTCTAGTGTTCTCATCTGGATTTTTAACTAGTTTAATGATTAAGGTTAATGTTCTCTGTAATACTTGTTTTACAGAGGAGCAAACATAATACCGTTAAAAATGTTGGGGTCACTTGCCTGAAATGTTTGATCTGAAGGCATATGACATAAATATAATTGTGCCAACATATTATTTTATTTAATTACAAAACTAAAATCTTATAAAAAAAAAAAAAAAAAAAACTTTTCAAAATGGATCACTTGGGCCGAATAATTTAGAAAAGCAGCCAATAAGTGCCCAACATAGATGAGAACTCCTTCAATACTGTTTAAAAAGCATCCCAGAGTGATTCCTCAAGAAGTTGGTTGAGAAAATATCACAAGTACATATTTTGCAAATTCATAAGCAAGTACATAAGCAAATTCTATGCAAAGTGTGACCACTTTGAAGATGCTAAAATATAACACAGTTTTGATTTATTTTGGATTTTTAGTCACAACTTAATTCCCATATTTCCATTTCTATTATTCCATAGCTGTGATGACTTTACTATTATTCTATGTGAAGAAAAAATAAATAAATAAAGAAAGAGTAAGTGACCCTAAACTTTTCAATGGTAGTGTATATTTTTTTTAATAATCCAAAATGATATCTTCACAAGCCTTATCTTTTTAACACTTGTCTTCACATTCTCTTGTATGAAAAGATACAAAGAGCCAGCATCAACAGCAATAGAATTCTCCTTCAAAGTGCATTTGCATGTTGTGGAAACCTTGAGCTCAGCAAAAAATGTTTTTCCAAACTGTCAATCATGTAATAAATAACCCTCAAGTTTAAAGATCAGCCACACTGACAACATCTGCTCTACTGTCTAACTGTTTGTAATTATGTGGACATTTTTCAATGTTATGACAAGAACGTGCTGTCTCCTTAATGCTTTTAAAGCCCTAAGTCAGGGTGATATTGCAGCTTTAGAGAGTGTGTATGTGTGTGTGTTGTGTTACAATGAGATGTTGTTTAAATATCGAGTGCTTAGAGGCTGGTGAATTGTCCCGAATATGAGGTTAGACAGGTCATGAATTGTAGGGGCACTAGTGCTTTCATAAAATCATCAATGTGACTATTGACCAAGATCACTTTAGGAAACAGAGATTACGAAAAGAAGAAAACAGTTTTTTTTTTCTAAAACTACTGAAAGGAATTGCATCAATTAAAGAAACATGTCCAGTTTTTCCTCCCTCTTGAAACTTTTTTTTTAAACATTTTTATTTGAATTTCAAAGTTAGGTAAAGGTTCATAAAGGCATGTGTTTTAACTAGTTGGTTACATTTAAAGTTTGAATAGTCTTAGCCTGTTTGAAAATTCTGTCAGTGTAAGTCTATGGAATTTTCAAATTTTAAATGTTCCATTGTGAAAAACATATTCCTGATCAGTTAGAAAAGATATAGCACACTAAAGCCATGTCCACAATAATTTAAATGTGTTATTTCCATATGCAAACTTTAGAAAACAATGATGTTAAGGAGTTACAGTTGATCATTTTGGTCTTATTTTAGAGATTTTTAAAAAACCTTAAAACATGCTGTAGAACGTCTAGGTTACGGATGTAACCTCCGTTCCCTGATGGAGGGAACGAGACGTTGTGTTGAAAAAGCGACACTAGGGTTCTCTATTGAGTGCCCAATATGCCTCTGATCTATGAAAAAAGGCCAATGAGAAGTTGGCAGACAGTATTTGCATACCCTGCCCCCGGACATACGGGTATAAAAGCGGGGAAATACGTCGAGTTAATTCAGGATTTTTCTGAGGAGCTGGAAATGGTCCGGCCACTACAGTGGTTTGGCTCAGCGACGTGGCCGGGAGGACACCACGTCTCATTCCCTCCATCAGGGAACGGAGGTTACATCCGTAACCTTGACATTCCCCGTCTGTCACTCACTTCGACTTTGTGTCGAAGACGTGACACTAGGGGTCCAATTTAAATCACGCCATGCGCTGAGCCTTGTATGTGTTCTGCTGACACAGGAGCGGGCAGGTATTCTACGTGCAAAGGCGACCAGCTGTGTCAGACTACATGTACCCTACCCCAATGCCCCCAAAAAGTCATCGGGATCCTTCTGGTTACCCTAGGCAGGGGAACAAGGCACCGCTTGCCAACCTGGGAATGGGCCAAGCCTGGCTGGGCCTCTTTTCTCTCTATGTTTCTCCTTATAGAGCAAGAACGTCTGGGGCTTTTACACGCAACGAGGGAAGGGGGTCTTACCCAGTTTCCTATTCTTTCAGGGGGAAAAGACCCTGCGGAGACCACACCTGCCCGAAAGGGGAGGTAAAGGTGGCGAATACATCACCTGAGTTTTTAGGTGGCATGTGGAGATGGCGCAGTGGTAGATCCAACCTCGCTAGGAGGGGGGAGTTGCTACAACACGGCGACTGGAGGGCAGCTGGAACTGCCTAAGGGAGATGCGGGTCCACTCGTAAGGGAACCGTACCACGTAAAATACACACAGGGGGAGTCCGCACAGAAGTCCTGCCCTGCGGAGCACCTATTCCAGTACAGGGTAGATTAAGTACCCGCAGTGGATTGGGTCGGCGAGTTCCTCCGCTGAACTGTGGACCCAAATGGCTAGGGAGGAATCGTCCAAGGATCCGAATGAGTGGGATCTCCTGGGAGAGAAAGCGCACAGTTTTACCTCAGCCGAGTGAAAGGGCGCTAGGCGCAAGCGATCCGACCGTCCAGACCGTCAGCGTGTTACCGAGTTCTACCGGCTCGGACCTGAGAAAACACTGGACGATACTGACTCAACCCAGAGATTGTAAAATCTCACGAAGGTATTAGGTGTTGCCCAACCCGCTGCTTTACATATGTCTGCTAGGGAGGTAACCCTGGCCAGTTACTACTTGTCGAGTGTGCACAGACCTGTAAGGGGGGGGGGGGGGGGGCACGGCCTGGGTGTGAAAGGCCAATGAGATGCGTCCACTACCCAGTGGGAAAGCCTCTGTTTGGAGACAGCGTTCCCTTTCCGCTGACCGCCATAGCAGACAAAGAGCTATTCAGAACGTCTAAAGCTCTGCGTTCGGTCCAAGTAGGTATGCAAAGCACGTACCGGACACAGCGACGAAGGGGCTGGGTCTGCCTCCTCTCGGGGAAGTGCTTGCAGGTTCACTACCTGGTCTCTAAAGGGCGTGGTAGGAACCTTGGGCACGTAGCCCGGTCACAGTCTTAGGATCACAAACGTGTCTGACAGACCAAATTCCAGGCAAGTGTCGCAGGGCAAAGAAAACAGTCAGCAACTCTAGGCAGTGGATGTGCCAGCGCAGTGGGGCCCCTTTCCAACGGCCCGTGGCTGCATGCTCGTTGCACACGGTGCCCCAACCTTATTTGGAGGTGTCGGTCGTGACCAGGATGCATCGGGACACCGGATGATGGATGAGGATGCCATATGCCCCAGGAGCCTCTGGAAATGTTTTAAAGGGACAGATGTGCCTGGCCTGAGAGTGGCGAGACATCTCAGCACTGACTGCGCACGCTTGTTGGTGAGACGTGCTGACATTGAGACCAAGTCTAACTCCATGTCGAAAAAAAGAGATGCTCAGAACCGGGAAGAGCTTGCTGTTTTCCCAGTTGACCCGAAGCCCCAAGCAGCTGAGGTGCCTGAGCACATAGTAACTCTCGCAAGTGGGCTAGGATAAGCCAGTCGTCGAGGTAATTGAATATGCGGCTGCCGGCTTCTAGGAGTGGGGCAAGAGCTGCTTCTGCGACTTTCATGAAGACGCGAAGGGACAGAGACATGCCGAAGGGGAGGACTTTGTACTGATACACTTGGCCGTCGAACGTGAACCATAGAAAGGGTCGGTGTCGAGGCAGAATTGAGACGTGGAAGTACGCGTCCTTCAGGTCTACCGCTGTGAACAAATCTAGATGCCGGACGCAAGTTAGAATGTGTTTTTGCGTGAGCATTTTGAACGGGAGTTTGAGCAGAGCCCGGTTGAAAACTCGCAGGTCCAAGATCGGTTCTAAGCCACCGCCTTTCTTGGGTACAACAAAGTAAGGGCTGTAGCAACCCATCTTCGT
Organism: Moxostoma hubbsi; assembly: GCA_032164185.1. NCBI lineage: Eukaryota > Metazoa > Chordata > Actinopteri > Cypriniformes > Catostomidae > Moxostoma > Moxostoma hubbsi. Next base: position 67,604,355 of record JAVLUX010000001.1, read on the forward strand.
TTCGGTTGGAGGGACAGGCTCTATCGCGTCTTTGAGTAAAAGAGTAGCGATTTCCATGCGCAGGGACATGGCATGTTCGCCATACACTGCGGTAAAGCGGACGCCCACGAAGGAAGCCGGGGGCCTGGTAAACTGAATTGCGTAATTGAGTCGAATGTTCCAGGCTAGCCAGCGTGACGGGTTTGGAAATGAAAGCCACACATCCAAGCTACGCACTAGGGGCACCAAGGGGATGGTTATTTTTGATGTACCCAGCACAGCGTCCAGTGTAGGCATTCTCTAGACTCGTCGGAACCGGCCGGATGGGGAACAGTCATGGGGCTGAAGACGGGGGGTCCACGTCCAGCATGCCGGTACTGTAAAGATCTGGAGGCAGGGTGTCGTGAGAACGGCATTTGCGGGCCAGGTGACCCAGAGACAAAGGAAATAGCTCTGTTATTGAGAATGTGGGTACCGCAGCCCTGTGTAGGGGGGGGACGGCAAATGGAATAAATTCAATAAAAGATTCTCCTCCCATCCCTCCACCGGGGGACGGAGTGGTCTTACCAGCTCCGGTGCTAACATCTTGGGCTCTGGGTCAAACATCTCAGGAGCGCCTGGGAGCCTTCGGGGTCCTCGAGGGGGTCCGTGAGACGGGGGGCGTCTGCTTCCTGCGGGGTGCTCGACACTGGAGCTGAGAACTGGGCCCGGGTTAAAGGCAGAGCAGGGTGTTTCTTAGCCGCAGGAGGATGCCCTCGGCAAGCAGACGGGGCACGGCCCATGGCGGCAGGCTTGCGGCGGGGCAGGATGTGAGATATGTCTTCCGTCTGCTTCTTCACCATGTAGAACTGCTGGGCAAAGTCGGCGGAGTTCGACGGTTTCGCCGAAGAGGCCGAACTGGGAGACAGGGGCATTGAGAAAGCAAACCTTGTCCGTCTCACGGATCTCGACCAAGTTTAGCCACAGATGACGTTCCTGGACCATGAGCATGGCCATCGCCTGCCCAAGTGACTGCACTATGACCTTCGTGGCGCCAAGGGCGAGATCAGTCGCTGAGCACAGTTCCTGCAGAACATGGGGATCAGGGCTACCCCCGTGCAGATCTTTGAGAGTCTTGGCCTGGTGGAATTGCAGGAGGGCCATGGCGTGCAGGGTGGAAGTGGCATGTCCGGCGGCTCTGTAGGCCTTCACTGTCAGCGAGGATGTTGTCATACAGGCATTGGAGGGGAGCATAGGGTGACCCCGCCAAGTGGTAGGGTTTCCGGGGCATAAGTGAAGCACAACAGCCCTATCCACCTGGGGAATCGGCGTGTACCCGAGGGCAGCTCCGCCGCCGAGTGTAGTGAGAGCGGATGAGCGAGTGGCTTCTCGCGAGTGGTGCTCTCCACGATGACGTCGGCTCATCATGCACCTCCGGGAAAAACGGGACCACGGGGTGGGGGTCGAGGCTGTGAGCGGCACCAGGACCCCAGGAACCAGTCATCCAACCGAGATGGCTGTGGGGAGGATGGAGAGTTCCAGTCCAAGCCCACGCTGGCGGCGGCCCAGGAAAGCATGTCTGTCATCTGAACGTCAGCCTCAGCCTGGGCATGCTGGCCCGAAGGCGGCAGCCCAGGGGAGTCATCCGCGTCAGATGCTGCGCTCTCTGATGCAGCGTCGAGCTCATCCACTTCGAGCTCTAGAGGATAAGCAGACTGGCTGTGAGGCGAGCCGCTATTGCCTCGAGCACGGATGGGAGTCAACGAGCGTGCTGGGGGTGGGTGGTCTGAGGGGGCGTACCCGGCGAAGCTGCATCCGCTGCTATCCCCAGATCGCCTCCACCATCAGCCGCATCGTCCTTAATCCCGTGGGAAGAAGGAGCAATGCGGGGGGCGGCTGGAGTGGCGTGCTTTCTATTGAAAGCGAGCCGCGAACCCAACGTTGCCATGGTCATGCCCTCGCAGTTAGAGCATGAACCATCCACAAACGCTGCCTCGGTGTGATCTCTGCCCAGACACACGAGACAACGCCTCTGGCCGTCTGAAGCGGAGAGCACTCTACCGCATCCATGAACTACACAGGGGCGGAATGGCATCTTTATAAAGACGTGTCCTGAAAAGGACGTTCAACGCCGCTGTGTATTGCTCTAATAGAGGAAAAACACTCTTTTAAAAGAAATATCACTCTTTTAATATGCTCTGCGCTGTCGAAGCGCCCAGGGGCAGACTGCACTGCCATGCAAGGAAGGAGAAAGCCGCTGTAGTGTACCGTAGATCCAATAGCAGAGAGCATCAGAGGAACAGGAACGGGTGTGTGACTCGCAGCTCGCTGAAGTCGGCTCCGAAGAACATTTCTGAATGAACTTGACGTACTTCCCCGCTGTTATACCCGTATGCAGGGTATGCAAATACTGTCTGCCAACTTCTCATTACACAACGTCGAAGTGAGCGACAGACGGGGAATAACAGTGTGTCAAGCCAAAATAACATTTATGGAATGCAAATAATAATAGAAGAACTTATTTAGTTTTAGATGGAGTAAAGTATGTCCCTATACAGAACAGGTCAACTTATGCAAATAATTTTATGTCAACTACCCTATGTTTTTTTGTGTGTTAACTTCAATGGCATAACCAACGAAATGTAATCTCGTAAAGGCTGAATAGATATGAGTGTACATCTATCTTAAAAAGCATACAGATTTTTACATGATATACTTTAAAACACACACACACACACACACACACACACACACAAACATAGAAATCTGGATTTTTAATGATGTAGCTACATGCATGGAAACATGATCACAAATTCCCCCTCTCCCTGTAACAGCAAGAAATGCATAATTCTCTATATGCATAGCATCTTTTTTGGTTTCACTATGTGATGTGTGTACACTGGCAGCACTGTGGGCTCAGAGTCCTGGTTTAGCTAGCTGCTGAGACCTGAATCAATGATTTTATGTATGTATGTATGCATGTATGTATCTTATTTTAAAAGTAGAAGTGAGTGAAAGGTGAGAAATAGCAAAAACGAAACACAGAAACAGACAGACAGACAGACAGTGTGACAGACTGACAGGAATATGAAGCTCTTCTCTCACAGATGTGCTGCCGGCTGTTCTTGCTCTGTGGCTCAGACAGACAGACGAGGGTGGGTGATTCATGAGACCAGGTCTTTATTCAGTGCTGTCAGCTACAACAGCACTGAGCAAATTGTGTTTGTCATGCATGCATAGCTGCCATGTTGTACAGTTATGTGATTGAACTCACCAGATGTAGAAATACCCCATGTTTACCAAACCATGACCTAGACAAACCCTTTACAAACTCATTCTTAAGGTGTCTTTACACAACCGTGTTAAAGGGATAGTACATCCAAAATGGAAAATTATCTCATTTACTTACCCTCATTTAAAACCTGTGTGGCTTTCTTTAAAAGGAGATGACAGAATCATTCAACATTCACTCTCATTGCATCTTATTCTCATACAATGAAAGTAACCTAACATTACATTTTGTGTTCCATGGAAGAAAGTCAAATGGGTTTCAAACAACATGAGGGTTAGTAAATACAAATTCTGTAATTATTTAGTCACCCTAATGTCATTTCAAACCTTAACTTGAAACAAAAGAGGTGATTTTTATGAATTCTTCACCGGGTTTATTTGCCATAATGCAAGCAAAAGGGACTGCCAAGAATGAAAAAGGACAAAAGCACCATAAAACCACAGTAAAAGTAATCAATATGACTCTTGCACTATATTCCAATGTGCAACAAAAAGAAAGATAATTAAGAAGTCAATTTTAATTAAAATCAGTAATAAAATGCTTAAATCAGATATGCCGGATACATTGATGACATTAAACCTCATCAGTTCTCATCGCATCCTGACCAAAATTCACCTTTTGTGTTCCAATGAAGACAGAAAGTCTCATGGGTTTGGATCAATGTGAGAATATAACAGTATTTACTTTTTTGGGTGAACTATCCTTTTAAGGCTCCAAAATCTAAATAACTGCATCTTTTGTGGTATTTAAACTACACAAACCATACAAACAAGCACAGTCTCTCAGGCCCCTTTTGAGACCTTCACTTAGTCTAAGGACAAGAAGGCTATTATGAAACCAACCACACAGGAATCGACCTGTGTTGGATCAAAGTTTTAAAGTACAAGCATTTAAAGTGTTAATAGTAGACTGGCAGCTAACTGTATTATGTTGAAAATAACAGTGGGCTAATCGAAGAACTGCAATCCTGCTGCCTCTTTAGTCTAGCAGCAACCCTGACCATGACTTATGAGTCTCTCACTGTGGTTTTAGAGGGCAGATATCAAATCAATCAGCTTGGGTTTCTGGGAAATACGGATGGTCTGTCAGGTTCACTTTTACTTGTTAGCTCCTTGATAAATGTGGCTCTTCCTGGACACGGAGCTGTGAAAATGTATGACATACAGCTGTATGTATCAAGATACAACCAGACATGGTCATATAAGGTGTTAGTCATACCTCACAAAACACCTCCATTCATCAGTGTAAGCGGAGGCTTGAAGCAGTTGTGATATAATATGTATTTTGTCATTTCAACAGGGTCCTTTATCAGGTCGGTGTCCTTGAAAGGATTCTACTTATTTTTCACAAGACTTACTTTCACACAGGGATAGTTGAATGACTGTTCTCATACAAGTCTTGCGGTCCATGTAGTTTATCCAGTCTTTGAATGTAACCTCTTGCATTCTTCTAGAATGTATGTACTTTTTTCCACAGACTCTATTGTTAAAAGCATATCCTGTCAGTACAAACAGCTTAGTTAGATAGCAATTAAAACCTAATTTAATTAATGTTATATTGCTTTTAATGCTGCTAGATTGTGTTGGTTGAATGAGCAAATTATGAACACCATTATTGACTATTGAGGCAGCAACCGAACAAAGGAATCCATGAAATCATTTTCCAAAAGCATTGTAAGCCTAATGGGGCTTTTCCACTGCACGGTACAGCTCGACTCGACTCTGCTCGCTTTTTGGGGGTGTTCCAATGTGGATAGTACCTGATACCTGGTACTTTTTTTAGTACCACCACGGTCGAGGTTCCAAGGGAGCCGAGCTGATACAAAAAGTGACATTAAAACCCTGCAGATCACTGATATGTCAGAGAGAATCATCACTACCAGAGTCACTGCATTTGCGACACGGGACATCAACCCACTAGTTTTGAAGTTAGCTACAGCGGTAGCAGTATCATTTGTTCACGCAACTTTCAAATTGTAAAAAGAAATGGCTGTGCGCAAAACCACGCCGTGATAAATAAACAAGGTGCAGACGTTCCTCTCATTAGCGATGAGCCAAATGACGCAAATTTGTTTTTTAAAGTGACTGCAGAACCATCAAGGAAAAGTGGAAGTGGTTCGACCAAATGGACGGTATCTAGACTGGCGAGCAGTGGGAGGGAGAGTGCCCTGAACTCAGCCACGGCAAGAGTCCACGATAGAGGATGGTACATTTTGTTACGTTAACTCTATACTCTGCTTGAAAGCTTCACTTTATTCAGTTGACCAGCTACTGGAAAGCTTGCTTTTAAAACAAACAGGCCAATTTAACTGTTGCACTTGTGTAAAATCACCATGCAACAACTGCTTTATGGAACACAATGAGCTAGTAGCTAGCAGCTAGCAGTCGTATTATTGTTTATGGTCAGTAATGTTTGTGTCATGTTTAAGATGATGTCACAGCATAAGTAGAGGCGGCGCAACTATGACAATCAACCTATAATCCCACCCACGTTGAGGTGTCACTAAACAGCAGTGGAAAAGCAAGCTCAGAAAATAAAGCGCGTACAGTCGAGTTGAACCGAACCATAATGTGTAGTGGAAAAGTGCCATAAGTAGATTGTAGAAGCAATCGTATGAATAATCTTAAATATTACAGGCTGTTTCCCAAAAGCATCTTAACTTCATCTCAGATCTATGAGTGCTCTAGAGCAATCGTAGAGCACTTAAGAGCCCTGAAAGGACATAGATGCAAAATTACACTTCATACAATTTAATACAGTTAATGTTGAGATTTACACTTTGTATTTAAGAATAATTTAAAAGAATAGATCTACTTCTTATATAAATTAGCCGATATTAGCCTATTTTAACTAATGTATAATAATATATAATTATGTAATTTTAAATAAATATATAACATAGATCAATTAAATAAAATAAAAAATAAGGTATTATCAAATAATTAGGCATAAATAATAAATTACAGATTTGTGTGCAGCAGATTTTTTTACAAAGTGGCCACATGATTGTATTACATATTAAATTTAGAGGGAATGGAGATGCTATATTTAAAGGAATATTAATTACAGGTACAATACAACTTAAGGTCAATGGACAGCATTTGCGGTATAATGTTGATTACCACAAAATACATTTTGACCTCCCCTTCTTTTCTTTAAAATGTTTTTACAACTTCGTTGCCATGACGATGTAATGTCAACAAACACTAAAACCCTAAAATAACTGTAAAAATTTAAACAACCTTTCCAGCCCCGCCTGCAGGCAGGTCATCCCCGCCTCTTCAGAACTGGGAGGGTGACAACAACAACAACAACTAAAATGGTAAGGGTCTCCCCCACCCATGGCAGTGATTCTCCCGCTCCAGGCGATCAGCCAGGAGCCCCTCTACGCTCGTGATCGGCAGTCCTCTCTTGACCCCGTTGTCCTCCGCAACTGGCAGTGACCATGACCGCTCCAGGTGGTCGACTAGGAGCCCCTCCTCCCCTCGTGGTTGGCAGCTGTTGAAAATGACTTTGTTCCAGTTTTTGTTTATGTTCTACAAAATCCTTTGTTCATTTTCAGTTTACACATTTGTTCCTTGAACCATTTTTTGTCCCTAGAGTTTCACCTTCATTTGTCAAAAGAAAGAAAAAGTGAGAAGGAAGGAAATTAAAATTGCTTATCCTTGATCACATTGAAACATCTGGACAGTATTTCAACTTAATTGTAAATTGAATCCTGCAAATCAGTGCAACTAAGGTTTTTTTCAGTACAATGCAAATATGTCAGAAAGGAAGACTTATCAGCACATGTTAAAAAACGCTTATGGTTGTAGCTGTTTTGTTAACATCTTATTTCACTCATTGTGGGAGCCTGAGGTTAATTTCCTTGTGAGATCTGGCAACACTTGCCAATATTTCCCAGCATCTGCAGGTTCTTGCAAGGACATGCTTGGATCTCTTTGAATTAAAGTGTCTTCTTGTTTCTGCACTCCCATTAGAGGTCCTCTAGAGAAAACCACCATGAAGGCTCAATAAAGCTCAATAACAGGGAAGACACTGGATGCTGGTTCTCCATCTGCAGCTCCAGGCTGCTGAACCACCTGAAGACTTCCTTACAAAGTACCTGTGACAGAATCAGGGCTTGACTTCTTCATTGCATCCTGCTCATCCTTCTTTGTATTAAATATATCTCGGCAGTGGCATAAGAGAGAAGAGAGTTGTCTAAGTATGTTTCTACATCTAAACAAACATGGAATGGATTTTTCATCTGCTGCAAAACAAAGGTTATCTTCCCTCATGTATGCCAGCACATGCTGACAGTTTAATAGCCTTATATAATGCAGCTCCTGGAGGCACATTATTTTAGCAGAGACGTTCCGTCCATCTCTCCCGCTCCTATCCAATCTTCCTGACAGTGCCAGCTCGCCTGTAGGAACAATGGGAGAGTCGTACAGACTTTACCCCTGGGCTGTCCTCCATCTGCTCTCTGTCACACTTCCTTTCAATCTCTCTCTCTCTCTCTCTCTGCTTCAGACAGTGCCTCTATGAATGCCAATCTGACCTCACAATACCTGAAGCCACCAGACACATTCACAACCAACCAACCAACCAACCAACCAACCAGATAAAGCTCTGGATTCTCCCCTTGTCTGAGCATGGAGGACATTTTATCAACGTTATTTCATCAGTCTTATGAGATCTTCTGAGCTACCTGAAGCAAGCAATAGATCTCAGCTCCTTTTCTTTAATTTCTTTGAACACATAATCTGCATCATGCTTGTTGTCTTTCTTCATCCAAAATCAATCTCTATAACTCATTCTGTGCAAGTGTATAATTTTATCGATATTTACATTTTCAAAGATTGTGCTGAGACAACTCTAAGTAAGCCATTACCAAGAAACAACTAGCATTATTAAAACCTTGCTCTGTTTGTTTGAGCATCCAAAACAGTCTGACTTAGCAACATTGTCTTAACCAATAACATAAGGTAGACTACCAATAACATGAGGTAGACTGTTAGGCTGACCAATTGTGAATGAGGGTAGTATTTGGGAAACCTGTGTGCAAACAGCAATTATTTTGGTAAAGCACGACTTTAAGGTACAACTTTTAATTTCCAGAATTTCAAATCGATAAAATACAGGGATCTAATTTTTGCTAGCCTCTTATCCAGCACTTTATATCAAGAAAGGAAACATATGTGAACACATTTGGCAACTCATTCCATATTTATTTATGCAGTACAAATGACTGATGTATGACAATATCTTTTAATATGATCTAATCATGTAACTGAAATGAGGAAGGAATCACGTTTGCACAATGAGTGATAAGAAAGATTTGGAAGTTCCATTGTTCCTCTAAGATTATATTTTTACTCTACTGATGGTTAGGTTTATGGTTGGGGTTTGGGCTTGGTGGTTGTGGCAGGGCGGAGGGCGGGGCCAGGTTGTGACGATACACACCCGGTCCCGTATCAGGCTAATCAAGCCTCCGAGATGGATAAAGGCCGATGCCAGACGGTGGTGTGAGGAGAGAGAGATCATTTATGGACATGTCCGTCATATGTGTGTTTGTCCTTTGTTTTAAGTTTATTATTAAAATATGATTTACATTGTCCAGCTGGTTCTCGCCTCCTCCTTTCCCTTGAAAATGTTACAGTGGTAAAATGCATATTTAATCAAATATCTTCACTGTATTACATTCTTTACAGCTAAAACAACTTGCTCCATTTTAATGCACCTCTGCGGGCATTTCACCACAAAACTGTAGCTCAGATGTTCCCTTAGGTTTAAAAACACTTTCTGCTTCAGACACTGTGGCTAGTACCTTGAATTTTGGTAAGCACAGACCAAGTTTAGCTAAAAAAAAAACATTTTGCCATCTCAAACTATTAATATGGCTTGTTGTGTATCCAGATTGGTTGACACTAGTTGCACAGAAAGTGCACATTTCGCTTAAAAAAAATAAAAATAAAAAATAGATTAAAATGACACTTCATACAGTTCCCCCAGATCAACGTTGCATTAAATCTGTCCTGAAGCAACCTGAGAACCAATGTAATTCAGGTAAAGTGTAAGCATTTCTACTTTACTTGCGTATGTCTTCTCTTACCAGGCTTTATCAAGCATCATACCATGTATCTCTTTCAACTCTTTCTGACTGTGTGTAATGCTCTCCAGCTCTCGCATGATGCAATAAGTGTGGAACTTAAGTTGACTTTGCCGATGTTGCCGTGGCTACAGTATACTGATGACATGATGCTGCATTCTGTGTGTGATGATTTGTGTTTTTGTGAGGGATTTGTTGTGGTAATCAAAGAGCCACAATAAAACACTGATCTCACCTGTCCATTAATCTCCTCTAATTGATTTCATTTCTCGAAAACGGCAGAAATTTAATAGGCTTGTTTGAGCCATCAGTTTGAAACAAACAATTTTCAGTGTGCAAGAGAGAAATCTATATTGCAAATGAGTTCAGGCTGATGCTTGGAAATTCAGCAGGGAGGAAAAGAAAACGAGCTTGTGATGCATAGCCAAACACTGGCTTTATTGTTTTTTATTGTAGTTTTCAATGTATTCTTTCTGTGATACAAACGGTAACAGTTCCAGAATTAGAACAAATGTAGACAGAGCAGTAGGGAGAAGTGTGGAGAACTATGGAGCCAGAGAAATGACAAAACAATTTGAATTTGAATTGTGTAAATTTGAATTATAGACTTTTGAATTTGAATTATAAGTGTGTGTAAAACAGTTCACGCTCACGGGCAAGGAAGAGGCGAGAAACCGGCTTGACATACAAATAATAGTTTAATGAAAAACTCGAAAGACAAACACACAGGACGACGGTCATGTCCATAAGGATCTCTCTCTGCCGCACTGCCCTCTGCGATCGGCCTTTATCCCTCTCGGTGGCTTGATTAGCCTAATACGGGACCAAGCGTGTCGTGTCACGACCCGGCCCCGCCCTCCGCCGTGCCACATTCCTCCCTCCCTCGTTCTTTCAGGCTGGGGAGCCCCCGGCCTGATGTACACCCCCCCCCCCCCCCCCTCTCTTTCCCGGGGGGGGGGGGGGGGGGGGGGGGCGCCTTCCGCGCTGTCCGCAGGTCATCCCCATCAACCTGGACGAGGGAGGGGACAAGGGGAGGGAAACAACAAACAATTAAAATATGGGGGTGTACTCTTATAACCGTCCCACCCGTCAATCCAGTAAATTTTTAAAACATGACAACAAAAAAACACTACAATTTAAAAAAGAGGGAAAAGGCCAACGCAGAGCGGCAGTGAGAGAGAGAGGAGAGAGAGATTCAAAAAAAGAAAAAAACAAAAAAAAAAACTTACTCGCCGGTTCTCCGATACGCCGTAGCTTGTTCCTCAGCCACTCCTCCACCCTCTACCGAACGGCAGCCGTGCCTCTCCAGATGGATCAGAGGTCTACCTTCAGCACCTGGCAGATGGAAAGCCCCGCCACGTTCTCGGGGATCGGAAGGGGCCTCCCCCGCCCCTGGCAGCGGTTTCCTTGCTCTAGGTGGTCGGACTCGGAGCCCCTCCCCTCTCGCGGTCGGCGGTCTCTTACCCCGCCGCGTTTCAGTGCCCAGAAGGGGTCTTCTCCGCCCCTGGCAGCGGCATTCCTCACTCCTCCGCTTCCGGGCGGCAGGGCTCCTCGTCCCCGGGCAAATGGCCGCGGCTGCTTTGTTGGGGTAGTGGCGAGAACTCCGCTACGGCGTATCCCTCTTCCTTCCAGGATTTCGGCACCAATGTAAAACAGTTCACGCTCACGGGCAAGGAAGAGGCAAGAAACCGGCTTGACATACATATAAAAGACAAACACACAGGACGACGGACATGTCCGAAAGGATCTCTCTCTGCCACACCGCCCTCTGCAGTCGGCCTTTATTCCTCTCGGTGGCTTGATTAGCCTAATATGAAATGTCCAGGATTGGAGTTTTAAAAATTCAAATTCAAACCTATTTAAAATACAACGTTTGGCAAAATCACACTGTGGCAAGGCGGAGGGAGGGGCCGGGTCGTGACTTGAGTTTGAATTTGAATTTTTAAAACTCCAATCCTGGACATTTCATATTTAACCAAATTGAATTGTTTTATTTTATGGCACAATTTTATAAATATGTATTTTCAAATAGCACATTTTTGGTTCTGAATTCTCAGTTATATTCAAATATAAAATATTTCAGTTTTAAAAAATACAGCTTCAAGTTTTCAAGATGAAGAAGAAATTCAGAGCACCAAATTCAAGAAATTCAGATCTACAGAAAGTGGGTCAGAGGTCAAGATTCCGTGTTCCACAGGGAAGAGTAGAGGGTCTCGGAAAAGTCGAATGGAGCATTTTGGCCAATTACAGGTCGAGGTGCAATAATTCTCTGGCGTGAGCATGATTCAAAAGGTCACCATTCTGACCATGAAGTGGTTCTTAAACTAATATGATTTATATTTTTATGGTTAGCACCTTAGCACATTCTCAGCACATGAGACATTTGTCTAAGCGGTCTCTGGTATTTGTTTAGTATAAAGTATATTTAGTATGAAAGTATGCGTAAGTGTAAGCATCACATATAACTCAATAATTAATGTAATTCTGCTTCATTCTGTGATCGGAATCCACATCAGATCCAAGTCGGATGTTATTTCAAAAACTTGTTGGTGTTTGTAAATGCGTTTTGAGCTCAAGACATGAACATCACGAATGATCATTCAGATGTGTGTGATTTAGCAGGCGTGATTACATTATATGATTAATTTCATGCAAATTGTAGGCTTATTGTAAAGCGTTTAATGGCTAATTTACACACTGAACTCCCAACAAACATCAAACACAGGATGACTGTCATTCTCACATGGAGAGTGCACATCCCTATTGATGTTTAGTCATTATGCCATTTATTTTTAGTTTGACTGTCAGAATCATTTTAAACGGAACATTTCACGTGTTCTTGTCGTAAATCTTCAAAGCTGCAAAATAAGTTTAAACAAGCAGCATAAAAAGGTTTGATTTTGGGCAATGTTGATTATTGTTAATAATAACAATGTAAAAATGTATAAGGCTTTTTACTGTTTCATAATTTTATTTATCATTATGGTCAGCATTATGAAGGCATTTCAACACCATTAATCCGCATGCGTTATTGATGCTCGCACGCGAGATAGAGTAAAGCCGCGTGAGGAAAAAGGAAGAACTGAACATTGAAATACAGAGGAATTTTCAATGTATTTAGAGACATTGAGTGGGATGAAAAGTCTCAAAACACAATATGAGTATTCTTTGTTGAAGGATTGGTTTTGTAATGTAAAAATCTCCTATTCCCCTTCTTTATTTTTATTTTTGATTATTTTACTTATTTTTTGTAATTTATTGTTTGGTATGTTGTGGATAATATGATGTGTAAATTGAATTGCAATCTCAGTCTTTGTTTGTAAATCTTTCAGGTATGACTGCCTTTCTGTTTATGTTCATACAAGAATAATAATTTAAAAAAAAAAAACTATAATAAAAAAGACTTCAGGAAAAGTGTAAGTAACCAATGACATTTTAGTTTACAATTATAAGAGCAAAGCCACGACTACCAAAAATAAAAGTGTAAAAGTTGCGAGCAAAAGCAGCAGATGAGATTAAATAGAGCGGGAGACTTTGGGGAATTGTCTTGTGCTGTCAGGCATATCCTCGTTGCGAGATCTTGTATTGCGCGCGAAGATGTCATGCGTGCTCGGAATCTTCCCGTTCCCCGTCTGTCGCTCACTTCGACGTCGTGTCGAAGAAGCGACACTAGGGGTCTCTCTTGAGCGTCGAATGTGCCTCTGATCTATGAAAAAAGGCCAATGAGAGTTGGCGAACAGTATTTGCATACCCCGACCCCGGACATACGAGTACAAAGGCGAGGGAAATACGCTCGTTCATTCAGTAATTTTCTTTGGAGCCGATGGTCGTGTATGCAGCCAGCTGCGCGTCACAAACACCAGATTCCTGCTTCTGTTCCTCTGACGCTCTGTTTGCTGTTGGATCTACGGCGCACTTCAGCGGCTTTCTCCTTCTCTGCACGGCAGTGCAGTTTGCCCCTGGGTGCTTCGACAGCGCAGAGAATTGAAAGAGTTACATTGAAAGAGTGATTTTCTCTGTAAAAGTGTTTATTTCTCTGAAAGAGCATTACACAGCGGCGTTGAATGTCCTTTTCAGGAGGCGTCTTTATAAAGATGTCAAAGATGCCCTGTGTAGTTTCTGGATGCAGTGATTTCTCCCCACCTCTCACGGTAATAAAATCTGCCTTGCGTGCCTGGGCTGCGATCACATGCAGGCAGCGTTTTATGAATGGTTCATGTTCTCAGTGCGAGAACATAGCCATGGCAACATTGCAGTCACGCGGCTTTCTTTTGTAATGAGAGAAAGCCAGTTCAGCCGCACCCCGCATCACGCCTCCTTCCTACGGGATTGACGCAGGCGCCGCAGGCGATGAAGGCGATTTGGGGACAATGACGGGCTCTGTTCACCGGGTAAACCCCCTCAAACCGCCTGCCTCCCCGGCACGCTTGCTTGCTTCAGATTTGGATGACATCACCGCTGCATCGGAGAGCATTACAGTGGCGCCTGATGCTGATGACTCGCCTGGGCCGCCACCTTCGTGTCTGCTCGCCCAGCCTGAGCCTGACGCACGGAGGTCCGCTGTGCTTTCCCGGGCTACTTGATCGGTTCCGCGGGCATGTGCACCGCTCACAGCCGCCCCCCCCCCTTTCTTCTTTTCTTCTCGGACATGCATGACGAGTTGAGCAAAGCCGCAGCTTCTTCGCTCCTCCGCTCTCACTAACCTCGCGGTGGAACGGTCAGGCGATGGCCACCCTTGTGGTCCAGAAACGCATCTATGGACTGGACCTGGTCGAAATGCGAGAGGTAGACAAGGCACACCTTCTCCCGCACCCCCGTCTCCCAGCTCTGTCCATTCGGCGCCACCGTTGACGACTTTGCCCAGCAGTCCTCAGCGGTGAAGCAGACAGAGGCCATCTCACATCCTGCCCCGCTGCAAGCCTGCCGCCATGGGCCATGCCCCGTCTGCTCGCCGAGGGCATCCTCCTGCGGCTATGAAACACTCTGCTCTGCCTCAACCCGGGCCCAGCTCTCAGCCCCAGCGTCGAGCAATCCACAGGAAGCAGACGCCCCTGTCTCACGGACCCCCTCGAGGACTCGGAAGGCTCCCAGGTGCTCCATAGATGCTCGACCCAGGGACCAAGACGTTATCTCCAGAGATGTTAAGACCGCTCCGTCCCCGGTGGAGAGCCGGGAGGAGAATTTTTTGTTGAATTAGTTTTCACATTCTCATATTCTCAGTAACAGAGCTATATCCTTTTGTCTCTGGGTCACCTGGCCCGCAAATGCCGTTCTCACGGCACTCTGCCGCCAGATCTCAACAGTCTCTGCATCCTGGACACGGTCCACCTGCCTCCAGCCCCCACGACTGTTCCCCGGCTGGCCGGTTCCATCGAGTCTAGAGGACGCCTACCCTGGGCCTCCTCCTGCTCAGTTGCTAACCCGCACCCTGCCGGGTGTGCGGAGCAAGGTAAGGGCTTTGAGTCTTTTCTCAGCACCCCAGCCTCTACGCTGCCCTACCTGCTCTGCCCCACTGCGAAGCTCCACCGGGTATGTCAAAATTAATCATCCCTTTGGTGCACCTAGCGCAGAGGTTGGATGCGTGGCTTTCACTTCCCAACCAGTCTCGCTGGTTGGCCCGGACCATTCGACTCGGTTACGCAATTCAGTTTTGCCAGGCCCCCGCCCCCCTTCATGGCCGTCCGCTTTTCCGCAGTACACGGCGAACATGCCCAGTTCCTGCACGCGGAAATCGCTACTCTTTTGTTCAAAGACGTGATAGAGCCTGTCCCTCCAACCGAGATGAAGAAGGGTCTCTACAGCCCTTACTTCATCATACCCAAGAAAGGCTGCTTACAACCGATCTTGGACTTGCGAGTTCAATTTTGCCTCGACACCACCCCTTTCTGCGGTTCGCGTTCGATGGCCAGGCGTATAAGTACAAGTCCTCCCCTTCGGCTGGTGCTCAAGCACCTCAGCCGTTTGGGGCTTCAGGTCAACTGGGAAAAGAGTAAGCTTACTCCAGTTCAGAGCATCTCTTTTCTCAGCATGGAGTTTGACTCAGTCTCAATGTTTGCACGCTTCCTCAACGAGCGTGCGCAGTCAGTGTTGAGGTGCCTCGCCGCTTTCAGGCCGGGCACAACGGTCCCCTTAAAACTTTCCCAGAGGCTCCTGGGGCATATGGCATCCTCCGCGGCGGACGCGCCTCTGGGGTTGATGCATATGAGACCGCTTCAGCACTGGCTTCAGACTCGAGTCCCGAAACCTCTGTTTCTTACGGACAGGAGTACCCTTACAGCAGGTGTCCCGATGCGTCCTGGTCACAACCGACGCCTCCAGATTGGGTTGGGCACCGAATGCAACGGGCACGCAGTAGCAGGCTGTTGGAAAGGGGCCCAGCTGCGTTGGCACATCGACTGTCTTGAGTTTTTGACCGTCCTTTTGGCCCTGCGGAAGTTTCTCCATTAGTTCGAGACGAACATATCCCGGTCAGGTCGGACAGCACCACCGCGGTGGTGTACATAAATCGCCAAGGCGGCATATGCTCCCGCCACACTCAAGTCGCTGCTCGCCACTCACATCCCTGGCAACCTCAATGTGATAACGGATGCTTCAGTGGAGGCTTCACCCCCACTCGAATCAGCTGATCTGGAGACGGTTCGGCAAGGCCCAGGTAGACCTGTTTGCCTCCCGAGAGACCTCTCACTGCCCGCTCTGGTACGCCTGCTCAGAGGCTACCCTCGGGGCAGATGCACTGGCACACAGCTGGCCAGGGGGGCTGTGCAAGTACACATTTCCCCCAGTGAGCCTTCTTGCACAGGTGCTGTGCAAGGTCAGGGAGGACGAGGAAAAAGTCACTCTTGTGGCTCCCTACTGGCCCACCCGGGCCCGGTTCTCGGACCTTGTACTCCTCGCTACAGCCCCTCCCTGGCGAATTCCCCTGAGGAAAGACCTTCTTTCTCAGGGACGGGGCACGCTCTGGAATCCGCATCCAGACCTGTGGAACCTCCACATCTGGTCCCTGGACGGGACACGGAAGATCAAGCTGGTCTACCACCCACGGTCGTAGCCACGATCAACTAAGCCAGAGCCCCTTCTACCAGGTAACTCTACGCCCTGAAATGGCGTCTGTTCGTGAATTGGTGTTCTTCCTGGGCAGAAGACCCACAGAGGTGCGCAGTTAGGTCAGTGCTCCTGTTCCTACAGGAGAGGTTGGAGGGGAGGCTGTCCCCTTCCACCTTGAAGGTTTATGTTGCCGCTATCGCAGCTCACCACAACCCAGTAGACGGTGAGTCCCTGGGTAAGCCTGACTTAATCGCCAGGTTCCTAAGAGGTGCCCGGAGGCTAAATCCCTCCCGGCCAAACCTGTTCCCCTCCTGGGATCTCTCGGTGGTCCCCACCGGTCTTCAGAGATCCCCCTCCGAGCCGCTAGAATCAGTTGGCTCAGGGCCCTCTCTTTAAAGACGGCCCTGCTGATCGCGCTCGCTTCCATCAAGAGGGTCGGGGACCTGCAAGCGTTCTCTACTAACGACACTTGCTTGGAGTTCGGTCCGGCAGACACATATGTGATCCTAAGACCTCGACCGGGCTATGTGCCCAAGGTTCCTACCACTCCCTTCAGAAGATCAGGTAGTGAACCTGCAAGCGCTGCCCCGGGAGGAGGCAGACCCAGCCCCCTCACTGCTGTGTCCGGTACGTGCTTTGCGTGCCTACCTGGAACGCACCCAGAGCTTCAGACGCTCTGAGCTCTTTGTCTGCTTTTGGGGACAGCAGAAAAGGAACGCTGTCTCCAAACAGAGACTGTCCCACTGGGTGGTGGATGCCATTTTGTTGGCCTATCACACCCAGGCCATGCCAACCCCCCCTACGGGTCCGAGCCCACTCTACCAGGAGTGTGGCATCATCATGGGCACTGGCTAGGGGCACCTCCCTAGCAGACATTTGCAGAGCTGTGGGCTGGGCAACACCTAACCTTTGCGAGATTTCACAATCTCAGTGTTGAGTCAGTCTCGTCCTGTGTTTTCTCAGGTCCGAGCCCATAGAACTCGGTACACGTCGATGGTCTGACCGGGTGAATCGCTTGCATCCAGCGCCCTTTCCCTCGGCCAAGGCAAAACAGTGCACCTTCTTCCCAGGAGACCCCTCTTAGGTTCCTGGTCGATTCCTCCCTAGCCCTCTTAGGTCTGCAGTTCAGCGGAGGAACTCGCCGACCCAGTCCAATACGGGTACCCCAGGCTACCCCTACTGGAATAGGTGATCCACAGATCAGGCCTCCTACGCGGACTCCTCCGGTGTGTACTTCCGCGGCACGGTCACCTTATGAGCTGACCCGCGTCTCCCTTTGGCAGTCCATCACTGCCCTCCGGTCGCCGTGTTGTAGAAACTCCCCCCTCCTCGAGGTTGGATCTACCACTGCGCCATTCTTTCCCACATGTGACCGAAGAGGCCATGTGATGTATTTTGCCACCTTTACCTCTCCTTTCGGGTGGGTGTGGCCTCTGCAGGGTCTTTTCCCCCTGAAAGAATAGGAATTTGGGTAAGACCCCCTTCCCACGATGCGGTAAGGGCCCCGGCTGCTCTTGCTCTATGCCGAGAAACATAGAGAGAAAAGAGGCCCAGCCAGGCTTGGCCCCTTCCCTAGTTGGCAAGCGTCCCCTCTAGGGTAACCAAAAGGGTTCCGACGACTTTTTTGGGGCATTGGGGAGAGGTACGTGCAGTCTGAAACACAGTTGGTCGCTTGTGCACGTGAAATACCTGCCCGCTCCTGTGTCAGCAGTACACGTACACGGCTCAGCGCATGGCTTGATTTGAAGTGGACCCCTAGTGTCGTTTCTTCGACACGACGTCAAAGTGAGCGACAGATGGGGAACTTCTCGATTACGTATTCCCTGATGGAGGGAACGAGATGTCATGTCTTCCCGGCCCCGTCGCTGAGCCGAGCCGCTGAGGTGGCCGGACACTCCCGGCTCCTCAGAAAAATCCTGAATGAACGAGCGTATTTCCCTCGCCTTTGTACCCGTATGTCCGGGGGCGGGGTATGCAAATACTGTTCACCAACTCCCATTGGCCTTTTTTCATAGATCAGAGGCATATTCGCCGCTCAAGAGAGACCCCTATTGTCGCTTCTTCGACATGACGTCTTGTTCCCTCCATCAGGTATGGAGGTTACATACGTAACCGAGACGTTTCCTCGTGCAGCACTGAACAACTGTGGCAAGTGTCAACAATGCACGCGAGGGTTTAAAATGCGCACGAGAGTTCTTCCTTTTTACTCATATGGCTTTACTCTATCGCGTGTGCGATCATCAATAACGCGCGTGGATTAATGCCGTTGAAATGCCTGCATAATGATGACCTTAATGATGAATAAAATTCTGAAACAGTAAAAAGGCTTATATATTTTTACATGGTTATTATTAACAATAATCAACATTACCCAAAATCTAACCTTTTTATGCTGCTTGTTTAAACTTATTAAACTTATTGACATTTCTAAATTCAAATTGCACTTTATACGAAACGAAAAAGCAATACAAATAACGAAGTGACAAAAACATCCTCTATATAACCACCAACCCAAATCCAAACATTTACCATCTCCAATGGCTCCATTTTCCATCACAAATATCAGTATGCAGCAACAGGTGAAAATTACTAGCATACAACTTAAGAACTAAAGACAATTATAAATGTAAGGATAATTATAATAATTCATAATAAATAAGCCTAAAAAATGATTGTGTTCCCAAAAAATGTGTGTTCTTATCAAATGTGTTTGTATTCCGTTTTGGTCATATTTATGCTGCCTTAAAGAAGAAAAAAAAATAGAACTCAATTTTAGGATCAAGGTGAACGTGTCTTGTATTTCCTTGTGATTTAATCACTTTCATCTTTGTTTATTCAATACAAAGATAACTGAATATATTACTGAACCTGCAGAGTTGCGTTCACAATGTGTAAGAGCGAACTAAACTCGCAGTACCTCACGAGATGATCGGAGATCATTTGCAGCAATCTCATAGATTATATTATTTTTGCAAACAGTTTTCAGTTGAATGAAACAAAGAAAAATGTGTGATAACTCTTTACATGCGCTTGTTTCTCGAGACAAGGTCCCATTCCAAGCCTCTAAACAGTGAATCAAACACGATGATTGATGGCTTTTCTTTTGTCTGTTCTTAAAAATATAATAAATAGTGTTTCTTCAAACAGCATTTCTTGTCATGTGTCACTCCGAGACACCTTTTGCAGGTAGATGAGCAAAATTACTTATGCATGAAATGCATTTGGAGAGGAGCTCACGAACTGGATTGAGTCTCATGATTTTGTGTGTGATATATCACTCCCTGGTTGCACATAAAAAATAACGAACGTTCATGAAATCGCTCGTAGAAAATCCTCTTAACAGCTAAGATCCATAATTATTGGGAAACGAGTCTCAGAACTCTGAACGTTTGTGTGTTGGAGAAGCGCTTTCATTGCATTGGGAGAAAGGAAATCAAAACAGTGTCATTGACTTCAAGCTTTGCAATCGCACCCACACTTTCTGTTGGACATGTATCTCTAGAAAGTTTTAAACGTTCATGTGTTGGTAAATGGTGAGAGACCCGGCGAGCCACCTGATTTTTAACCAGCGAACCATAGGTTCCTGTCCACTGGTATAATGTAATCTGAATGATCATTTATGATGTTCATGTCTTGAGCTCAAAACGCACTTACAAACACCAACAAGTTTTTGAAATAACATCCGACTTGGATCTGATGTGGATTCCGATCACAGAATGAAGCAGAATTACATTAATTATTGAGTTATATGTGATGCTTACTCTTACGCATATCACTTTCATACTAAATATACATTATACTAAAACAAATACCAGAGACCGCTTAGACAAATGACTCATGTGCTGAGAATGTGCTAAGGTGCTAACCATAAAAATATAAGAACCACTTCATGGTCAGATTGGTGACCTTTTGAATCACGCTCACGCCAGAGAATTATTGCACCTCGACCTGTAATTGACCAAAATGCTCCGTTCGACTTTTCCGAGACCCTCTACTCTTCCCTGTGGAACAAGGAAGCTTGATCTCTGAACCACTTTCTGTAGATTTGAATTTCTGAATTTTAGAATATTGAATTTGGTGTTCTGAGTTTCTTTTTCATCTTGAAAACTTGAAGCTGTATTTTTTAAAACTGAATATTTACAATGTAAGAATTCAGAACCAAAAATGTGCTATTTGAAAATACATATTTATAAAATTGTGCCATAAAATAAAACAATTCAATTTGGTTAAATATGAAATGTCCAGGATTGGAGTTTAAAAAATTCAAATTCAAACCTATTTAAAATACAATGTTTAGCAAAATCACACTTATAATTCAAATTCAAAAGTCAAATATCAAATATCATTCAAATTTACACATTTCAAATTCAAATTGTTTTGTCAGTTCTCTGGCTCCATAGAGAACAGTGTGTTACTGTCTCACAACTTTCTCTGGCAATGGAAATACATAGCATAATTTGTCTATAAGGAAAAACCTGTGAATCATATTTTAGGAATAGCTAATGAGAATCAATACATGAGACCATCATGGTGAAAATACGTAGAGAGAATATTGGTGTTGCTGTTTATGTAACTAGACGGATTTGTAAAATGTTGTGGCATGAATTAGAAACCTATACACACACAAAAGAAGGAAATGATAAAAGGTAGCACGTTACAATTAGGTGTAAATGTTAACATTAGTTAATGCATTGGCTATTGTAAACTAAGAATGAACAATATTTTACAGCATTGATTAATCTTGGCTAATGTAAATGTATACGTATACTGTTGTTCATGTTAATTGATATACACTCACCTAATGGATTATTAGAAACACCTGTTCAATTTCTCATTAATGCAATTATCTAATCAACCAATCACATGACAGATGCTTCAATGCATTTAGGGGTGTGGTCCTGGTCAAGACAATCTCCTGAACTCCAAACTGAATGTCAGAATGGGAAAGAAAAGTGATTTAAGCAATTTTGAGCGTGGCATGGTTGTTGGTGCCAGACGGGCCGGTCTGAGTATTTCACAATCTGCTCAGTTACTGGGATTTTCACACACAACCATTTCTAGGGTTTACAAAGAATGGTGTGAAAAGGGAAAAACATCCAGTATGCGGCAGTCCTGTGGGCGAAAATGCCTTGTTGATGCTAGAGGTCAGAGGAGAATGGGCCGACTGATTCAAGCTGATAGAAGAGCAACTTTGACCGAAATAACCACTCGTTACAACCGAGGTATGCAGCAAAGCATTTGTGAAGCCACAACACGCACAACCTTGAGGCGGATGGGCTACAACAGCAGAAGACCCCACCGGGTACCACTCATCTCCACTACAAATAGGAAAAAGAGGCTACAATTTGCAAGATCTCACCAAAATTGGACAGTTGAAGACTGGAAAAATGTTGCCTGGTCTGATGAGTCTCGATTTCTGTTGAGACATTCAGATGGTAGAGTCAGAATTTGGCGTAAACAGAATGAGAACATGGATCCATCATGCCTTGTTACCACTGTGCAGGCTGGTGGTGGTGGTGTAATGGTGTGGGGAATGTTTTCTTGGCACACTTTAGGCCCCTTAGTGCCAATTGGGCATCGTTTCCTGAGCATTGTTTCTGACCATGTCCATCCCTTTATGGCCACCATGTACCCATCCTCTGATGGCTACTTCCAGCAGGATAATGCACCATGTCACAAAGCTCGAATCATTTCAAATTGGTTTCTTGAACATAACAATGAGTTCACTGTACTAAAATGGCCCCCACAGTCACCAGATCTTAACCCAATAGAGCATCTTTGGGATGTGGTGGAACGGGAGCTTCGTGCCCTGGATGTGCATCCCACAAATCTCCATCAACTGCAAGATGCTATCCTATCAATATGGGCCAACATTTCTAAAGAATGCTTTCAGCACCTTGTTGAATCAATGCCACGTAAAATTAAGGCAGTTCTGAAGGCGAAAGGGGGTCAAACACAGTATTAGTATGGTGTTCCTAATAATCCTTTAGGTGAGTGTATATATATTTACAGTATATGCTAATGTTAAATTTTAATGTCAAAAAATGTATATGTTTATGTAGAACTTAACATTAACCAAGATTAATTAATGCTGTAAAAAAAAATCTGTGACAAAAAAATTTAAAATGTTAAAAAAATTGCCAAAATAGGTAAGTATATCCATATCTTGCTGAGACTACCCATTACATACGAGTTAAGACTTTGGGTTTGTTGCTTTGAGTCAACATTTTTGGAGTTGATGAATAATTCAGAGGATGTATCATGAATGTGCTTGTGTGTAATTGTTTAAACAGCAGGAGTAATTGAAAGTGTACAGGCGGTGGTTGAGAAAAATGGTTTTTGGTCGCCTACAGCTTAATTAATTACACCACACTTTGTCCTCACATGTCGCTCACAGTCACAAAGACCCAACAAGTGATTCCCCATGCAATGATAAACATGCCATCTCTCTGGGTCTCTCACTCTTTCACTTACTCTCTCAGTCCCTGTTCCTCTATCTACCTGAAGCAGTAGAAGTGAGAAGGCAAGGTATTTGTTTTGCAAGTGAAAGTTGCAGCCATCAGCCATGTAGAGAAGTAATCAATCAAAAGCATGTCGTGCAGCCAGGAAAATGAATATTACATTCAGAGGAAGAAAAATCTCTCTCAATGAATTTTAAGCTGTTATAACATATTTTGTAGCTCAACTTTCCATTAGTTTGGTTGGATCAGCAGGCTGGTAGCTAATGGGGTGAAAGCTGGGAATGATTGTATGGGCCCAGTGGTGCAGGGGGCCATTCAACAATTCCAGTACAATCGATATCCTCCCAGGGTGGTAAATGGTCTGCACTTATATAGCACCTTTTCAACCTTAGCGGTATTCAAAGCGCTTTACAGTACACTAATCTCATGAGTTTCATTCACCCATTCACTCACCATGCAAGGCGTTAGCCTGCAATTGTGAGCAACTTGAGGCTTGCCTAAGGACACTTCAGTATGTGGAGTCGTGTGGGCAAGGAATCTAACCACATCCCTGCGATTAGTGGCAACCCGCTCTACCACCTGAGCCACAGCCGCCCCCAATCCAGTTTAATCAATAAAATGTGCTTTACATCACAATCATGATCTATATGGTGCAAGTAGTTCCGCAAGTGATCTCCTCCACTCTGCTACACAACTTTACACCCAAGAGAAGGTTATGTAGTGAGCGAGTTGTGCATGTTATCGGGAAAGAAATTAAAATCTGCACACTTTGTAATAAAAGAAAGACAGGAGGAGGCCAGAAGCAGAATCGGGCACAATGCATAGACAAATTCAGTCATAATATCAGCAAAACAGTTATTTACTGCACAGGGAGAAGACAGATGGATTTAAACTCCTCCACTTATTAATTTCTCACATTGTCACTGCGAAAATTACCTAGAAGTATACCTGTTTATGATTGCTATTTCTTAAAAATGCTGTTTTGCTTTATAGACAAATACACTGTTAAAAATACATTTATTTCACTATGGTGCTTAAAATTCATCAAACTCATTATGTTAAAATACATAGCATGGCAAAATTAGCAAATAAAACAAGAACGATCCTTACTTTGAATTTTTCCACAATCATATGAACACAGTTGTCTAATGATAAAAGTAATCAACTGAAAACAAAGTTCATCTAAGAACTCATACAAAAAATAAGAGATACTGTAAATTAATAGAGATGAGAGAAAAAATAATACAATTTTGTTGTATTAAATTTTAACTCTTAAAAATTTGAGAGGTTGCCCACACAAAAGCGTCAACATGCATCATGTTGTAAATTGTACACTGTTTACCAGTCCATGTTCCTGTCTAAAATATATTTTCTAAAAAAAAGTGCAAGGGGCTATTATTGTGGTTATGGAATCTTTGCAAATGTTTAGTTTCCTAACGTGAGTAGTTGTTTGAACAACTACTGGTTAGGTTGAAATATTTATGCGTAAGGTGTTGCATGAGTTTGATTTGTAGGTTGTGGATGAATGGTAAAACTGCCAGTTAAAATCCCATGCAGATGTTTGGCAGACACTGCTTGCATAATGCTACTAACTGGCCGCTTAAAGGGATAGTTCACCAAAAAAATGAAAATTCTCTCATGATTTACTCACTCTCTTAGCATTCCAGAAGTGTATGTCTTTCTTCTTTTGGCAGAACACAAATTTAGATTTTTAAAAGAATATTTCAGCTCTGTAGGTCCTCACAATGGGTGAATGGGTGCCAAAATTTTCAAGCTCCAAAATCCACATAGAGGGAGCAAAAAAATAATCCATCCAGCTCCAGTAAATTTTTGTCTTTTTTTAGGGGCCCTGGGTAGCTCAGTGGTAAAAGACGCTGACTACCACCCCTGGGGTTCGCTAGTTTGAATATCAGGGCGTGCTGAGTGACTCCAGCCAGGTCTCCTAAGAAACCAAATTGGCCCGGATGCTAGGGAGGGTGGAGTCACATGGGATAACCTCCTCTTTATAATGTGGTTCGCTCACGGTGGGGTGTGTGGTGAGTTCAGCGTGAATGCAGCGGTGGATGGTGTGAAGCCTCCACAAGCGCTATGTCTCCATAGCAACTTGCTCAACATGCCACGCGATACATGCGTGTGCTGATGGTCTCAGACATGGAGGCAACTGGGATTCGTCCTCTGCCACCCAGATTGAGGCGAATCACTACGTGTCATGGACTAAAAAGCACAATTTGACATTCCAAATTGGGAGAAAAAGGGGGAAAAAAAGAACATTGGCTTTTTTTATACATTTTTTAATACATATATAAATTCTCAGTGGTGTATGTGACTGTAATCACCAAAAACAGAAGAATGGGAAAGTGAAACTATAGTGGAGATTGACTGAGCACAGAGGTCTAAATGTATAATCAAAAAGGACTTATATATTTATCTGTTTCTCACCCACACCTATCATATATCTTCAGAAGAGATTGATTTAACCACAGGACAGTCTGGAGTACTTTTATTTTGTCCTTTTGTGGATTTTGAAGCTTTTAAATTTTGGTACCCATTCACTTGAATTTTATAGACTGCAGAGCTGTGAAATTATTTTGAAATCAGTTCAGCAGATGAAATAAAGTCATACACATCTGGGATGGCATGAGGGTGAGTAAATAATGAGAGAATTTTCATTTTGTGGTGATCTGTTCCTTTAACCTTTGTCTGTGATGCCTTGGCATATCTGACCCCTTTCCCTGTGTCAGACATAACAAGGACTGTGCACACCATGGAAATCTAAGGTACTCGTAAAGTTCAACTAAAACTGGCAAAGACAAATCCTAAACCAATTTAAATGTGCAATGCAGTTTTGCACCTTCTGCCCTGTTGAAAAATCAGCATAGCTGCTCACCAGCACATTGTGTTTTGATTGCTGGTCGACAACACAGGATGCTGATGTGCTTGTGTTCCAGCAAGGCTTTTTGACAAGCTTTGAATTGGTCCACCAGCTAGACAAGCCCCAAATAAGCATAAATGACCTAGACTGGCATGGAATTTGAGATTGATTTTCAGCAGGATCCTCTCCTTTTCAGCAGGATTTTCTCTTTGCCACATTCTTCGAGTTGTGTGAGATAAAAAAGTTGCAGAAGTGTTTAAAGCTGCAGGCTGTTCCACTGTCCTTCTTCAGAGCTGTAGCAATGAGGACATCACTCTTAAGCACTCATCTGAACACAGTGAGGGCACTTCAGATGAGCAGAGAGCACCTGAGAGAGTGCTTTAGTACTTGCAGGTTTGGGGGCAATTCTACTGATGCTGAACCATTCAGAACTCATTTATGCACGCAATGATTCACTTCAGGACAGGAATTTTCGGCTATGTGGATGCCACTCTCCAGAATTCAGTGTGATGTAATTAATTTAAAAAAATACAATGGGAGTGGGCAGAGCAGTGGAATGACACAACAGTATCATTTGCAGTGGGTTCAGTTTATAAGGAACACCACCTGCAACTTAACCCAGCCAAGACGGAGCTCCTTGTCTTTCCAGCCAAACCTGCTGTTGACCACAACATCACTATGCAGCTGGGTTCACCTACAGTATGCCTTCCAAAATGGTCAGAAATGTAGGGGTAACCATCGATAACCAACTACATTTCACAGACCACATCTCAAAGACAGCACAATCATGTAGATTTATGATTTACTAATATCAGGAAAATAAGACCCTTCCTCTCTGAACATGCCACACAACTTCTTGTTCAGGCACTTGTCATATCTACTCTGGACTACTGTAATTCTCTAATTGCAGGCCTCCCTGTTTGCACAATTAGACCCCTGCAATTTATCCAGAATGCAGCAGCACATCTGATCTTTAATGGACCTAAGCTAATGCATGTTACACCACACCTTGTCTTTCTTCACTGGCTGCCAGTTGATGCACGTATCAAATTCAAGGCTCTGATGCTGACATACAGAACAGTCACTGGGTCTGCTCCAGCATACCTAAAATCATTTCTGCAGAGCTTTGTTCCTATCAGAAGCCTGCAGTCACCTAAGGAATGGAACCTTGCTGTACCAACACAAAGAGGCACCAAAACACTTACCCAGACTTTTGGTTTCATTGTACCAAGTTGGTGGAATGGCATTCCCAACTCCATCCGTGAAGCTGACTCATTTTCTGTTTTCAAAACAGCTAAAAACGCATCTTTTCCATGAGTACTTAACCAGTCACTAAAAAAAAATTAAAATTCTTGTTGCTCTTTAATCTGTCTTGGATACTACTATACTGATGCTAGTGAAACTTTGTAATGCAGCACTTTTCGTACCACTGTCTCCTTAAGATGGATTGCTCATAATGTATTCCTCTATTGTAAGTCACTTTGGATAAAAGTGTCTGCCAAATTAATAAATGTAAATGTTATATTTTAAGAGGTGAATTCACTTGGGTTGCACCAGTTCTGCTTGCAGTATTTAACGCAAAACATGCATCATCCATTCGCAATCCAGTTAAAACGCTAAATGTTCTTAAATAATGCTATGTATTTCATTAGGTCTTTGTTATTTCTTTCAGCACAAACACAAACTTTCTATGCAAATTAGGCTTGTTATAGATTGTGCTAATTGGCTAGCTTTGTTAATGTCATGTTATTATCGCCCATGAAAAGCAGGCAGTAAATGGAATTTTATTTTCAAACAGATGTGTACAATTTCTAGTGATCATGGCAGCAGCAATTCATCATATGATGCAAAAGAGCCTTATAACTGGACAAATATCTACAATATCTATAGCACACTCTCAGCTAAAACATGTCCCAACAAAGTATGCAAGACCTTGATATGTTTTGAGGATGGGAATTTTGTCAAGCAAATTAGATTCAGCACTGATGTTTTTAAGCATGTTTGCGTCGTTATCCTAGTTGTGTGATTCCTTAAGTGAATCGGGTGCTAAAACAATGCAAACAGTGCGCACAAATACTGTAAATGCAGCTATCAGAAAGGTTAATTTGTTATTAGTGAACTGCCTCCTTCAATAAAAAAGGTATTGCCACTGTGAAGGAGGAAGAAATGAGAAGAAAATGCAGGTCAACTCCCCACAAAATGTGCATTATACCAAGAAAGACATAATAGGAATTAAGCAGGGTCATGAAATTGCTGCATTTGAATTAAAATGTCAATTCAGTCTTATTCCCTTCAGGCCATTTGAATACTTGAAATGAGAGTTCAAAAAAAGAGAGTTCATTGTAATTCAGCTCAATTTTGCATGCCCTGCAAGAGAAATTCACTTACTATTTTCTTAGTGTTTCTCTGATGCAAGATTATTAGCTTGTTAATAATACATGTCGATGGTTTATGGTCAAAATGCATGCTATCTGTAATGGAACCATTAAACACGACATTCTCCAAATATAATCTCTTAACCGCAGCCACATTGAAATTGTTGTATATGAAAATACTTTTCATTAGTTTTTCCCCCTTTTTCATACCCATTGTGGTAGGAGGACTCATTAAAGCTATATGTCATGGGATTTTAGACTAAATGTGTTATAAACTACACATAAATAGTAATTTCAGTTGAGATTCCGTTTGCTTTTTTAAAAAAAAAATATTTTTCTATGGTCAGTTATTTTCCAAACCTAGTCCATTAGGAGACTCCAGATAAAATCCAAAACATAACAAAACCAAAATAAGAAACAATTCTGAAAAGTCTGCACTCTTTTAGGAAGATTTCTTCAGAGATACATTGTGAAATGATTTACCATTGTTTTATATATTATTAATAATCCTATTATTTCCAAAAATGCAACTTGAGCTTGAAATTAAGTCCAAAAGGGAAGACAGCTTCATAAATTAGCAAGATAAGGAAGAACCCAATCTGGAGTTTCGTACATGATTAGTGGTGTAGTTATTTATGGAGTACCTTGTGTGTATGTTAGAACCCACATGCCCTCGCAAAAAACTCTGCTCACCTTCTTTGAGTTCTGAGGCCGTCATTGCATCCTGAGCTCATTTTTCTCATTATGATAGGTTGAAGGGATTAGACAGAGGTTGTTTTTGGAGTGAATGATATAATGAGGAAATGGAGAGACAGTGTGTTAGATGTCAGTAACGTTGGACAATTCAAACCTGTCACATATAAACAGCATGAGTGGGATGCTTTGATCAGTGTGGCAATACAGAAAACAGATTGCTGTGTACATATAGACAGGTATTCAACAGGGTTCAGTGGGTGTGTATTTTTAGAAGAAGAGTTGATAATACTTATGTGCTTGAATGCGCCCAGTACAACATAACCGAGAAAGACTTAATTTGGTTCTACCGGTTCAGCTCTCATCTCCTGGTTATTCATGCATGTGGGCAGATAATCTCGTTTTGTAATTGTGTTTATCTGAAACACTTCTTTACAACATTAACAGGAAAATTACCCAGGCCACAGAGCTCTATCTCTAGGTCTATCATGTTGATGCTCAGGTTTTGGTGATTACAGCTGAGCTAAAGGTCCTATATGAACATGAGACAGGGCTGAATTCCTCAACATATGCAGTACATACACACCAGCCTCCTCTGGAGATAAAATGATCTCTGTTCAGCCTCTGCATGGAGACTGGAGGACTGTGTAAAGGGACAGATTTGGAAGAGGAGAGGGAATCACTCACACACACATTTCTGAATGCTATAATCTACATGGCCAAAGGTCTGTGGACTCGCCTTCAAATACAAGTTTAGCTATTTCAGCTACTAGGTGCATAAAATCAAGCAAACAGCCATGTAAACATAATGGTCCTGTCGCTCGTCTGTTAGAGCATGGCGCTACGAACACAAAGGTTGCAGGTTTGATTACCTGGGAACACATACTGATAAGATATTAACCTTGAATGCATTGTAAGCTACTTTAGATAACAGTGTCTGCTAAATGCATAAATGTAGACATTTACAATAGAATCCAGTGTAACACAGAATTCTTGTGACTTTCAACATAGCAATTCAAAGAGAGGTCCGTAAAGAAATGGTTTACTGTGTCTGGTCAGCCCAGACATAAACCTCAATAAATATCTTGGTGTCAGGCTCAATCACGCAATATCAGTCCCTAACTTCACTAATACTCTTGTGTCTGAATGAGAGAAAATCCCTGCATCCAAGTTCCAACATCTAGCGGAAAGCCTTCCTAGAATAGAGGAAGCTGTTGTAGGCAAAGGGAGAACACGTTCTTAAACCACACTCTCCCCCTCAGTCAGCGTCTAGCATTGTAGTAGGCACCCTGGACTTTCCCTCTGCTCTGACAATGTGATTTGCTGCATCTCTGCATGATTTGTTCACCAACGCTCTGTTCAGAACTCAAGATAAGTGACTTTATATTTACCAATTGTATGGGATGCCATCTTACTAGTATTTATATCGTACACCCGACACAAACTCTTGGACATCGGTTCCTGCAATTCTGACATCGTTATTAGCGTACTTCCAGAGATTGCTAAACTAACGGGACCTCTGAACATCCCCACACCGACTGGAGGGCTCTTCATACGGACATGCAAACAACGGCGCAGGGGGTCACGCGGTGGAACTCGAGCGAGGCTAAAGCTAACTCCAAATCAACTCGCTCTTCCAAGCCTTTTCCTCGCCAATATTCGCTCAATGGTGAACAAAATGGATGAACTGCGGCTGCGGATCATCATACACAGAATGATTATGGACTGCAACATCATGATTTTCACAGAAAATTGGCTTAACAGTGGAATACCCAACAGCGCTATCGAGCTAGCTGGACGCTGCCTCCTCCATGCGGACAGAATAACTGATGACTGCGGTAAGACCCGAGGTGGGGGTTTGTGCATTTATGTTAACAAAACGTGGTGCACAGACACCACCATCACCGAGAGTCACTGCTCAGCTAACCTTGAGTATCTCATGGTTAAGTGTAGAGTTTACATCAACTGTAGTAACTGCAGCCTACATACCACCGGATGCTAATGCTAAGATTGCCATGAAAGAACTGAATTCTGCTATCAGTAAATAACAAACTCTGCATCCCGAGGCAGCCTACATTGTCTTTTGTGACTTCAACCACTCGAATTTAAAGACTGTACTGCCTAAATTCCATCAAAATGTATCAAGAGGAGGAAAGATTTTAGACCAAGTCTACACAAATATAGCTGATGCATACAAAGTTGCTCCCCTCCCCCATCTAGGAGAGGAGAGATCACCTCTCTTTGTTTCTACTGCCCGAGTATTTAGCACTCATCAAACGTGTGAAACCAACAGTAAGGACAGTCAAAGTGTGGCCTGAGGGAGCTGACTCGGCACTTCAGCAGTGTTTTGGAAACACTGACTGGAGAGTGTTCGCAACTCAGGCCACCCACGACTCCCACACGGACATTGATTCATATGCCTCCTCTGTTCTGGACTGTGTTTGATTCATATGCCTCCTCTGTTCTGGACTCAAACATCAACAGTGTCACCACCCTCAAACGGATTACCACTTTTCCTAATCAGAAGCCATGGATGAACAGTGAGGTAAGACTCCTGCTGAAAGCACAAGACATTGCATTCAGGTCAGGTGTTGCTCAAGCCTATAGCTCATCCAGGGCTGACCTGAATAGGGGCATCAAAAAGGCCAAGCACAACCACAAGCTAAGGATCAAGGATCACTTCAAGAACAACTCTGACCCCTGATGCATGTGGCATGGCATCCAGGCCATCACAGACTACAAAGCTACTAAGTCTGTTAGGTTAGATAATCACACCTCCTCAACCATCACCCTGAACACCGGTGTACCATAGGGATGTGTGCTGAGCCCTCTCCTTTACTCCCTCTTCACCTACGACTGCACACCTGTACATGGCTCTAACACCATTGTCAAGTTTGCAGACGACACTACGGTGATTGGTCTCATCACCAACAACGATGAGACGGCCTACAGGGAGGAGGTCCAGCACCTATCATCGTGGTGCACTGACAACAACCTGGCTCTCAACACCAAGAAGACCAAAGAGCTCATTGTGGACTTCAGGAAGTCTAAAGCTGGCACACACACACCCATTCTCATCAACGGGACTGAGGTGGAGCGTGTCACGAGCTTCAAGTTTCTGGGTGTCCACATCTCTGTGGACCTCTCTTGGACCCTCAACACCTCTACCCTGATCAAGAAGGCTCACCAACGTCTCTTCTATCTGAGGAGACTCAAGAAGGTCCACCTGTCTCCTCAGATCCAGGTGAACTTCTACCGCTGCACCACCGACAGCATCCTCACCAATTGTGTCACAGTTTGGTATAGCAACTGCTCCGGAAAGCACTGCAGAGGGTGGTGAAATCTGCCCAACGCATCACCGGTTCCTCACTCCCCTCCATCGAGTGTTCCCACCCCAACCACAGACTGTTCACCCCACTCCCCTCTGGGAGGCGTTTCAGGTCTCTCCACACCCGAACCAGCAGGTTCAGAGGAAGCTTCTTTCCTGCGGCTGTCACCCTACTGAACTCTAGCTCTGCATCCCAGTGACAATTGAACCCTTCGGACAATGCACTACCCTATCCCACCCACTCTGTTCTATTTATTTATTTAAAAATGTACATACTGTAATAACACATATACATAGCCATTTTCTACTGCTCCTCATACTATTCATCCTGCACATACACTTATTCTAACTGCTCTTATTATGTTACCACACTGCACATAGCTGTACATATCTGTCTATATGGTTCATACAGAATATCCATATTTACTCTTTTTCTTATTATATATTCTGCTAATACACTGCACATATCTGTTCATACACTGTTCATATTACATAGCCATATTTAATTATTCTGCTCTTATAACACTGCATTAGATTTCTTGTCCTGCCTTTGCACCACCTGTCTACACTTGAATATCACATTGCACCTTTCTAATTTTTTGCACTTCTGGTTGAATGCAAACTGCATTTCGTTGTCTTTTGTACTTGTGCACAATAACAATAAAGTTGAATCTAATCTAATCTAATCTATTTTCCCCACTCAGGTTTTGATGAACTGCTCTGTTCTTTCGAAATTTGTGATTTATATGAAGACTTAGTGACCTCAACTCATAGACATTGAATGACTCCTTGCCTGAATTTTACTTCCGTGTTTGCTTCACCCCACTTTATTAGTGCTGGATATGTGACCTTGTTATGAAATCCTGCTCCTGTTCCCTGTTTCGGCAAGTGCCGCATTTTATGTTACCCTTTATGGATCTGTGTCCTCTACCATTTTATCTGACGATAATTGCCTAAGACTTTATGCATAACCTGTGACATTCTGAATATTCTACTTACCTGTTTCACCTGAGTTCACTTGAAATAAACTTGATTAACTAGGTTAATCATAGCTCCTGTGTTGGTGTCGTTACAATTATAAGTATAGAAACAATATCTTAGAGGTAATTACCAAATATTCAGATACAGTATTTGCAAATATATAAGACCAGTTTGATTGCATCATAGAAGTGGGCTGTCACTGCTGAGCTCGTTTGCTGCGCTTAGTTTGCTGCAATTCTCTGATTGTTTCTCTTCTGTAGTAATGGTAGTGTAGAACTTCACCAGGAATTTTGATATGAAACACAATTTTTATTACAATTAAGTTGAAATAACACTGATGGCTTTAACAGAAGCACATAACATTGAGCAATCTTTGAGCTCATGGTATAGGTCTGTCTTTAAGTGTTTTTATAAGATAGTTATATTAAGAAGTTAATAATCAATTCCCCTATTAAAAAACTTAACGAGAATATTACTGTGTGAATGGGAGTTCCCCTTCTGTCACTCTCTCGACTTAGTGTCGAAGGAAGTAACACAAGGGGTCTTCTCGGACGCCGAATCATACCTCTGAACCTGAGAAAAGGCCAATGTCAAGTTGGCAGACAGAATTTGCATGCCCCGCCCCGGACATAGGGGTGTAAGGGGAAGCGGTGCAGCGAATGCCAGTCAAAATTTTTCTTCGGAGCCGAATGGTTGTACTGCAAGCAGCTGAAACACACTCCTGTTTCACTCACCTCTATCAGCGAGAAGCATTGCTGTTGGATCCGCACGGCGCATTTCCTGCTGGCATCTCTCTCTCTGCACGCTGTGCAGTTCACGCCCCTGGGCGCTTCGACAGCACTTCTTTCTGTTTGAAAGAGTGTTCTCCTCCTAAAGAGTATATTTTCTCTAAAAGGGTTTGAGTTCCCATTCATAAAAGAGCAATACACAGCAGGCGTTGAACGTCCTTTTCAGGACGCTTCTTTTTAAAGATGTCTTTCCGCCTCTGTGTAGTTCCTGGATGCGGTTGATTTCTCTCCACTTCTGACGGTCATAAAAGCTTCCTCGCGTGCCTGGGCTGCGATCACATGCAGGCAGCGTTTTATGAATGGTTCATGTTCTCAGTGCGAGAACATAACCATGGCAACATTGCGGTCATGCTTTCTTTTGTCATGAGAGAAAGCCACGTCAGCCGCCCCCGGAGTTGTTCCTTCTTCCAACAGGATTGAGGTCGACCTGGCTGGCGATGAAGGCGATTTGGGGATGACCAACGGGCTCGGTTTCGCCGGGTAAATCCCCACAAGCCACCCAACCCCCAGCATGCTTGTTTGCTTCCGTCCGAGCTCGGGAAGAGTGCGGCTCGCTTCCCGGCCAGCTGGCATTTTCCCTTGAGCTCCCGGAATTGGATGACGACATCGCCGCTGCATCTGAGAGTGTCACAGCAGCGTCTGATGCTCATGGCTCGCCTGGGCTGCCAACTTCGGGTCTGCTCGCCCAGTCTGAGGCTGATTTGCAGATGTCCGCTATGCTTTCCCGGGCCGCCGCGAGCACGAGGCTGGACTGGATATCTCCGTCCCCCCCTCTCGGCTACTCGATCGGTTCCACGGGTCACGGCGCCGCTTATATGGTTTCAAGTCCACTCTGTCCCCCGGTGGAGGGCCGGGAAGAGAATCCTTGTTTTCACCTGCCGCACTGCCTTCGGGCTGCGGTACCTACAGAGCGATTCCCTCACTCCCTGGGTCATTCAGCCGGTGTGTGTGCCGTTCTCACATCTCTACATCTCTCCAGTCCCACTTTCCTGGACGCAGCTCTCTTGCCTCCGGCCCCGCGACTTTCCAACCCCGGCAGGCCAGCGCTGATGAGTTTTGAAGACGCCCTCTCGGGACCTCTTCCTCAGTCTCTAACCCACCCCCTGCCGGGTGTGTGGAGTAAGGTAAGTGCTTTGAGTCTTTTCTCAGCACCTCAGCCTCGGGACGTTCCTTTGACACCCGACGCATTATTACCTGCCCCCCCCCCCGCCGCGAAGCCCCGCCGGTACGTCAAATGTGATCGTCCCCTTAGTCCCCCTCGCACAGAGCTTGGACGTGTGGTTATCGCTTCCCAACCCGTCGCGCTGGTTTGCCAGGACCATCCGACTCGGCTCCGCGATTCATTTCGCCCGGCTCCCGCCTCGTTTCAGCGGTATTCGCTCCACTCTAGTGTGCGGCCAACAAGCCAGTGCCTTACGAGCAGAGATTTTTTTACTGCTCCTCAAGGACGCGATAGAGCCCGTCCCTCCAGCCGAGATGAAGAAGGGTCTCTACAGCCCTTACTTAATCGTACCCAGAAAAAGTGGCGGGTTGCGACCAATCTTGGACTTGCGAGTTCTCAACCGGGCTTTGCACAGACTCCCGCTCAAAATGCTCATGCAGAAGCAGATCCTCACCTGTGTTCGACAGCTAGATTGGTTCGCGGCGGTAGACCTGAAGGACGCGTACTTCCATGTCTCTATTTTGCCGCGACACCGACCCTTCTTACGGTTCGCGTCAACGGCCAGGCATATCAGTACAAGGTCCTCCCCATTGGCCTGTCCCTGTCCCCTCGCGTCTTCACCAAAAGTCACAGAGGCCGCTTTTGCCCCCTTTAAGGGAAGTGGGCATCCGCATACTCCACTACCTCGATGACTGACTCATTCTGGCCCACTCTCAAGAGTTACTATGCGCTCACAGGGACCAGGTGCTCAGGCACCTCAGCCATTTAGGGCTTCAGGTCAACTGGGAAAAGAGCAAGCTCGCCCCGGTTCAGAGCATCTCTTTTCTCGGTATGGAGTTAGACTCGGTCTCAATGACAGCGCGTCTCACCAACGAACACGCCCAGCCAGTGCTCAGGTGCCTCGCTCGCTTCAAGCCTGGCACAGCGGTCCTCTAAAACAATTTCAGAGGCTCCTGGGGCATATGGCATCCTCAGCCGCTCGGATTGATGCATATGAGACCGCTACAGCACTGGCTACAGACTCGAGTCCCGAGATGGGCATGGTGCCACGGCACGCATCGTGTGGCAATCACCCCCGCCTGACGTCAGACTTTCAACCCGTGGACAGACCTCTGCTTCCTGCGGGCCGGCGTTCCCTTGCAGCAGGTGTCCAGACGTGTCGTGGTAACCACAGACGCCTCTCGACTGGAAAGGTCCCCGGCAGTGTTGGCACATCAATTGCCTAGAGTTGATGGCTGTTATTCTTGCTCGACGGAGGTTTATTCCACTAATCCGAGGCAAGCACGTTCTGATTCGCTCAGACAGCACCGCAACGGTAGCGTACATAAATCACCAGGGCGGCTTGCGCTCTCATCATATGTCACAACTCGCCCACCATCTCCTCCTCTGGAGTCAGCCGCGACTCAGGTCGCTGCTCGCCACTCATATCCCTGGCAACCGCAACATGACGGCGGACGCGCTGTCGTGACAGGTTTCGCCCAGCAGAGAGTGGAGGCTCCACCCCCAGGTGGTCCAGCTCATTTGGGACCGATTCGGCAAGGCACAAGTAGACCTCTTTGCCTCCCAGGACAACTCCTCTGGTATTCCCTGACGGACGCTCCCCTCGGGACAGATGCGCTAGCACACAGCTGGCCCCGGGGGCTGCGCAAGTACGCATTTCCCCCAGTGAGCCTTCTTGCATCGGTACTGTGCAAGATCAGGGAGGACGAGGAACAGGTCACCTTGGTGGCCCCTTACTGGCCCACCCGCACCTGGTTTTCATGACAGCCCCTCCCTGGAAAATCCCTCTGAGGAAGGACCTTCTTTCTCAGGGACGGGGCACCCTCTGGCATCCGCACCCAGATCTCTAGAATCTCCATGTCTGGCCCCTGGACGGTACGTGGAAGATCTAGAAAATCTACCACCTACCGACCCACATTCCCACCCCTTTCAGGGACCAGGTCGTGAACCTGCAAGCACTGCCTCGGGAGGAGGCAGACCCAGCCCTTTGTTGCTGTGTCCGGTGCATGCTTTGCGTACCTATGTGGACAGCACGCAGAGCTTTAGATACTCTGAGCAGCTCTTTGTCTGCTTTGGCGGACGGCGGAAAGGGAACGCCGTCTCCAAACAGAGGCTAGCCCACTGGGTCGTTGATGCTATTGCCTTAGCCTATCATGCCCAGGGCGCGCCTGCCCCCCTGCAGGTCCGAGCACACTCCACTAGAAGTGTGGCGTCCTCATGGGCACTAAGCTACGGCACCTCCCTAGCAGACATCTGCAGAGCAGCGGGCTGGGCAACACCCAATACCTTTGCCAGATTTTACAATCTAAGGATTGAGTTGGTCTCGTCCCGTGTTTTGTCAGGTCCGAGCCGGTAGAACTCGG
This sequence comes from Moxostoma hubbsi, assembly GCA_032164185.1. Classification (NCBI taxonomy): domain Eukaryota; kingdom Metazoa; phylum Chordata; class Actinopteri; order Cypriniformes; family Catostomidae; genus Moxostoma; species Moxostoma hubbsi. The sequence continues at coordinate 67,641,766 of JAVLUX010000001.1, forward strand.
TAACTCGGTAACCGGGTGTTCCGCTTGCATCTTGCGCCCTTCACCAATGTGATCCAGTGTGCCTTCTGTCCCAGGTCAGCCACTGAGTGTCGCTGCCTGGATGCTTTTTCCTCCCTAGCCTTCTGGCCTGCGAATTCAGCAGAGCAACTCGCGGCCAGACCCAGTACGAGTCTTAGGGCTCTGTACTGGGGTCGGGCTCCACGGGTATAGTTCCCTCTTCAGGCTAACTCCCCGTGATGTATTCTCCGCGGTACGGTCCCCCTCTCAGAGGACCCGCATTTCCCTCAGGCAGCCCTGCTGCCTCGGCCCCTTGTGGACCTACCACCGTGCCGTTTCCCACGTCTGGCTTCACAACCCTCATGGTGTATTTGCCATACATTACCTCCCCCTGGTCTGGGCAGGGTATGGCCTCTGCAGGGTCTTCCCCTCCTGAATCTGCAGGCCGGACAGCTACCTTGCCTCCGGTCTTGCCTCAGCGCCCGTCACACCGGCATCGACGAGTTTAGAAGATGCCTCCTTAGGCCTCTTTCTCAGTCTCTAAGCCGCCCCCTGCCGGGTGTGTGGAGCAGGGTTAATGCTTCGACTCTTCTCTCAGCACCGCCCAGGCTCTCCTGCTCCCCCCGGGGAATGACCGCCTTCCCCGACATAGGTTGGGCCCCAGCCACTCTACATCCTATGTGAGAGACATAGTGAGAGAGAAGGCTGTTGGGCTTGCTCCCATGCTAGCATGTAATACCTTTTTCCCCCAGGGGTGCGGGAAAACCTAAGGTGGATATGCTAAAACTCTTTGAGGGGCATTGGGGAGGGCGACGTGCATTCGGTTCAGGTGCCTCTAACACGCAATAGCCTACTTTTCCCCTGCTCCAACAGTCACGTCACACGGTCAGTGCGTGGCGTTTTTATATGGACCCCTTGTGTCACTTCCTTCGACACTAGGTCGAGAGAGTGACAGAAGGGGAACGTCTCGGTTACGGTTGTAACCTCCGTTCCCCGAGGGAGGGAACGAGACGTAGTGTCCCTCCTGCCACGGCACTAGACCTAACACTGTAAATGGCCGTGCTTCATCCTTCGGCTCCTCAGTGCAAAATCCTGACTGGCATTCGCTGCCCCGCTTCCCCTTATACCCGTATGTCTGGGGCGGGTCATGCAAGTTCTGTCTGCCAACTTGACATTGGCCTTTTCTCAGGTTCAGAGGTACGATTCGGCATCCGAGAAGACCCCTTGTGTCACTTCCTTCGACACTACGTCTCGTTCCCTCCCTCGGGGAACGGAGGTTACAACAGTATCCGAGACGTTTTAGCTCCTAGGGGTGCACTGCCCAAATTCTTTTTACAAAGTTGCATACTTTAGTGTACACAAGTTTAACTTTCTATCTTTTTCCTGGTAGTTAAAATCTCTCCCAAATACAGTATATCTCACACGGGTTTGGTGTAAAAACATTGGCGTTGGTGGAGGGGGTTGCATGTGCTGGTATGCTGTTGTGTCTAGTGCACAAATGGAGCACCCACATTATATTTTGGTGGACAACTCCTTTTAAGGTCCTTTAGCGGAGTCAGAATATGATTTCATGCCCCATATCAGTTCCACTGTCTGAAGCTTCAATGTGACAGCTCGCTGACGGCCTTTGAGAAAATACAACCGATGTTGATAGATTGTCTCTCTCTCTACCTCCCTTTCTCCTTTCTATCATTTCTCCCCTGTTCTTCTCCTTGCTTGCTCTCCTTCAATTCCCTCTCTCTTTACTCCCCTTTCATGCTATTCTTATTAATCTAAAAACAACACCAGAGCTCCCCTATTGTAGTTGCTCGGCATTTAAATAAAACATCAGTGGTTTTATACAGGCATCCCTTGGCAGGCTGTTTTTCACTTTGCGCTTGGATAGTGGTGCTCGGAGGCATGTGTAGTTTTATAAACCACCAGCTTTCATTTGTCTTCAGTGACTCGTGCTCTCAGTCTAGCTATTGATATTTGCATCACCCATGTGTAAAATACACGTGTTGTAAAAATGACAATCCGCTATTTAAAAGGGCATCGTTTCGGAAAAATTAATCTATGACAGAGATAATACATGGAATTTAGCCATATCAGTGACCATTCAAATGTTTTTGCATAATTTTACTGGTGATATACAGAATAACCATATCTGGTGGCTACTGGGATGAGTAATATAAATAATTTTTTTTATCAAATATACATTTACATAAGTTGCTGACAGATATGTTACTGTATGCAGCACAGATGAGAGAATGCATAGCTGCTATTCAGTCAACTTAAGCGCTCAAATGTTTTACTCCAGGGTTTTTACCAGGGGTCAGAGAATGGCCTTGGTCTCCACTATATTCAGGAAAGAGGTGAAGGGAGGACAGCAGATGCCTGAGGAGAATACATTTTACATTTGTTTTCTGAAGAACAAATATTAGATCAAAGGACACCCTTCAGTATGTTCGTTCTTTATTATTTGTATTTTGTTTGAGACAGTAAAAACACAGGTGCCTCAAACTGCATCAATTCTTATTCTTAACAGGTATTTTTTTAGCTTGTTTCAAGGATGTTTAGATATTATTTGGCAGACAAGACAAGTCAAGACATTTTTTTCACTTGTTCTAAGCTTAAATAAGTGTGAAAATATAAGCAAAAACACTTATTCGGTTATTAATGTATTCAAGATACATTCTCCAAAAACAAGCATTACAATCTTGCACACTTGCTAATCAGGTGAATGTGTCTTTTTTCAAGGAGGTTGAGATATATTTACTGGTAGACAAGGCAAAGATATTTGTCAAGAATATTTGTAGTGCATTTAAGGTTACTGGGCCTTGCTCATAAAGGGGTGTGCACCTGGGTGTCTCTCTGTTTGCCCTTCATGTGAAATCTCTCATTGTGAATCAGGGTCATCTCAAAGCTCTGAACAGCATGACTCCATCAGACTGACATCATGCCAGCAGCAGCAACAGAAAGACAGAGCCTGAAAGAGAGATAAATTGAACATTTCAAAAGTTTTTCCAAAGGAATTCTTAGCAACTGCTAGTATATTCTAAGTGAAGTGTATGTTTTGCTGAAATGAGAGCCAGTAAAAAGTTTTCACTCTCCTTGGACTTTCACATTTACAGCTTTCATTGCATATTAAGAATAGCCTACGAATTTTTGTGATGGTCAGAAGCGCCGGCACGTGAACGGGCGATGGCCACCCTTGTGGTCCAGAAACGTAATCTATGGACTGGACCTGGTTGAAATGCGGGAGGTAGACAAGACTCCCCTCTCCCAGCTCCGTCCATTCGGCGGCACCATTGACGACTCCGCCCAGCAGTCCTCAGCGGTGAAGCAGATGGAGGCCATTTCACACATCCTGTCCCGCCGCAAACCTGCCGCCATGAGCCCTGCCCCGTCTGCTCACCGAGGGCGTCCTCCTGCGACTTCCAAAAAAAAAAAACCCTTCGAGGACCCAGAAGGCTCCCAAGCGCTCCTGAGACGGACGACCCAGACATTGAGACGTTTGCTCTGGAGTTGGTAAACAGATCACTCCATCACCTGGTGGAGGGCCGTGAAGAGAACCTTCAGTTAAAGGAATTTTTTGCACGTTTTTCAATAATAGAGCAATTTCCTCTTTCTGGGCCACCTGGCCCGCAAATGCTGTTTTCATGGACGCGGACCTTCCGCCCTCAGCCCCATGACTGTTCCAGGGCCGGCCGGTTCTGACGAGTTCAGAGGACACTTCTACCGGACCTCCTCCTCAGTCACTAACCAGCCCCCTTCCAGGTGTACCGAGCAAGGTAAGTGCTTCGAGTTTTTCTCAGCACCAGAGCCTCGGGACACTCCTTAGCCTGCTCCGCCCCACTGCTCCGTCCCGCCGGGTTTGTCAAAAATAGTTGTCCCCTTAGTGCCCCTAGCACGGAGCTTGGATGCATGTCTTTCACTTCCCAATCCGTCATGCTGGCTGGCCAGGACCATCTGACTCGCGATAGAGCCTGTCCCTCCAACCGAAGTGAAGAAGGGTTTCTACACCCCTTACTTCATTGTACCCAAGAAAGGCGGCGGCTTACGACTGATCTTGGACTGGCGAATTTTCAGCTGGGCTCTGCTCATACTCAAAATGCTCATGCAAAAACACATCTTAAATTGCGTCCGACATCTAGATTGGTTTGCAGCGGTAGACCTGAAGGACGTGTACTTTCACGTCTCAATTCTGCCTCGACACCGACCCTTTCTACGGTTCGCGTTCTTCAGCCAGGCATATCAGTACAAAGTCCTCCCCTTTGGCATGTCTCTGTCCCCTTGCGTCTTCACGAAAGTCGCAGAGGCAGCCCTTGCCCCACTCCGAGAAGCCAGCATTCGCATACTCAATTACCTCGACGACTGGCTCATTCTGGCCCATTCCCGAGTGTTACTATGTGCTCACAGAGACCAGGTGCTCAGGCACCTCAGCCGTCTGGGGCTTCAGGTCAACTGGGAAAAGAGCAAGCTCACCCCAGTTCAGAGCATCTCTTTTCTCGGCATGGAGTTAGACTCAGTATCAATGTCAGCACGTCTCAGTCGGTCGCAGTCTGTGCTGAGATGCCTCGCCACTCTCAGGCCAGGCACAACAGTCCCTTTAAAACTTTTCCAGAGACACCTGGGGCATATGGCATCCTCCGCGGCGGTCGCGCCGCTGGGGTTGATGCATATGAGGCCGCTTCAGCACTGGCTTCAGACTCAAGTCCCAAGACGAGCATGGCGCCGCGGCACACTCTGTGTGATGATCACCCCTGCCTGCCTCCAAACATTCAAACCCTGGTCAGACCTCTGCTTTCTGCGGGCAGGAGTACCCTTGCAGCAGGTGTCCCGACGCATCCTTGTCACGACCGATGCCTCCAGATTGGGTTGGGGCGGCGTGTGCAATGGGCACATAGCCGCTGCGTTGGCACATCATTTGCCTAGAGTTGCTGACTTGCCTAGAGTTTTCTTTGCCCTGCGGAAGTTTCTCCCGTTAGATCAAGACAAACATGTCCTAGTCAGGTCAGACAGCACCACCGCGGTAGCGTACATAAACCGCCACATGTCACTACTCGCCCGTCGACTCAAGCCGCTGCATGCCACTCATATCCCTGGCAACCTCAATGTGGTAGCAGACGCACTGTCACGACAATGCTTGCCCAGTGGAGAGTGGAGGCTTCACCCCCAGTCGATCCAGCTGATTTGGGAACGGTTCGGCACGGCCAAGGTAGACCTGTTTGCCTCCCGAGAGACCTCCCACTGCCCGCTCTGGTATGCCCGAACAGAGGCACCCCTTGGGGCAGACGCACTGGCACACAGCTGGCCTGCGGGGCTGTGCAAGTACGCATTTCCCCCAGTGAGCCTTCTTGCACAGGTGCTGTGGCTCCCTATTGGCGCACCCAGGCCTGGTTCTCGGACCTCGTACTCCTCGCAACAGCCCCTTCCTGGCGAATTCCCCTGAGGAAAGACCTTCTTTCTCAGGGAGGGGGCATGCTCTGGCATCCGCACCCAGACCTCTGGAATCTCCATGTCTGTCCCCTGGACAGGACGCGGAAGATCTAGCTGGTCTACCACCTGCCATCGTAGACACGATCAACCAAGCCAGAGCCTCCTCTACCAGGCAACTTTACGCCCTGAACTGGCGCTTGTTCGCAGATTGGTGTTCTTCCCGGGCTGAAGACCCACAGAGGTGGCAGTTAGGTCAGAGCTCTTATTTCTGCAGGATAGGCGGGAGGGGAGGCTGTCCCCTTCCACCTTGAGAGTGTATGTGGGTGCTACCGTGGCACACCACGATGCAGTAGATGGCAAGTCTTTGGGTAAGCATGACTTAATCATCAGGTTCCTAAGAGGCGCCCGGAGGTTAAATCCTTCCTTGCCAAGCCTATTCCCCTCCTGGGGTCTCTCAGTGGTCCTCTCAGGCCTTCAGAGACCCCCCTTCGATCAGTCGAACAAAGCCCTCTCCCTGAAGACGGCCCTCCTGATCGTGCGCACCTTCATCAAGAGGATTGGGGACCTGCAAGCGTCCTCTGTCAGTGACACCTGCCTGGAGTTTGGTCCGGCAGACACTCATGTGATCCTAAGACCACAACCGGGCTACGTGCCCAAGGTTCATACGACTCCCCTCTGGGTCCAGGTTGTGAACCTGCAAGCAAAGCTGCCCTGGGAGGAGGCAGGCCCAGCCCTTCGTTGCTGTGTCCGGTATGTGCTTTCATACCTACTTGGACCGCACACAGAGCTCTAGATGTTCTGATCAGCTCTTTGTCTGCCTTGGTGGACAGCGGAAAGGGAACACTGTCTCCAAACAGAGGCCTTCCCACTGGGTAGTTGACACCATTACATTGGCTTATCACACCCAGGCCGTGCCCCTCCCCTTGCGGGTCTGAGCACACTCGACAAGGAGTGTTGCATCCTCACGGGCACTGGCCAGAGGCATCTCCCTGGCAGACATATGCAGAGCAGCGGGTTGGGAAACACCTAACACCCTTTCAAGATTTTACAATCTCAGGGTAGAGTCAGTTTCGTCCCGTATTTTCTCAGGTCCGAGCAGGTAGAACTTGGTAACACGCTGACGGATTAACCGGGTGGACCGCTTACACTTAGAGCCCTTTCCGTCAGCCGAGGTAAAATGGTGTGCTTTTTCTCCCAGGAGATCCCAATGACTCGGCTCCCTGGATGACTCCTCCCTTGCCCTGTGGGTCCGCAGTTCAGCAGAGGAACTTTTCCACATGTTGCCTAAAAACCCATGTGATGTATTCGCCACCCTTACCTACCCTTTTTGGGCAGGTGTGGCCTCCGCAGGGTCTTTTCCTCCTGAAAGAATAGGAAACTGGAAGGAAACTTCCCTCGATGCGTGTAAGGGCCCCAGCCATTTCTTAGTCTATGCAGAGAAACATAGAGAGAAAAGAGGCCTGGCTAGGCTCGTCCCGTTCCCGGGTTGGCAAGCGTCGCCGTGATCACCTGTTTAGGGTAACCAGAAGGATTCCGACGACTTTTATGGGGCATTGGGGAAGGGTACGTGCAGTCTGACACAGCTGGTCGCCTTTGCACGTAAAATACCTGCCCTCTGCTGTGTCAGCAGAACACGTACACGGCTCAGCGCATGGTGTGATTTAAATTGAACCCCTAGTGTCACGTCTTCGACACAACGTCAAAGTGAGCGACAGACGGGGAACGTCTAGGTTACGTTTGTAACCTCCATTCCCTGATGGAGGGAACGAGACGTTGTGTCCTCCCGGCCACGTCGCTAAGCCAAGTCACTGTTGTGGCCGGACCATTTCCGGCTCCTCCGAAAAATACTGAATGAACTCGACATATTTCCCAGCTTTTATACCCGTATGTCCGGGGGCAGGGTATGCAAATACTGTCTGCCAACTTCTCATTGGCCTTTTTTCATAGATCAGAGGCATATTCGGTGCTCAAGAGAGACCCCTAGTGTCGCTTCTTCGACACAACGTCTCGTTCCCTCCATCAGGGAACTGAGGTTATATACGTAACCTAGACGTTTATATGAATATATTTTTATTATAATTTGATTTAGTAATTTTAAATCAAACTAGAAATAAGAAAATGAAATAAATGATAATTGATTATTTAATAATTTATTGAATATACAGTACACCCCTTTGCTTGTCAAAATAGTAATGTTTAGCTATTTACTCTGTTCTAATTTGCAAAATGACTAATTTTCTAACTAACAATCTGTTAGCATTATATAATGTAATGTTAATTTATGTTCTTAATGAAAATTAGAGTAAAGTGTTAGCATCTAGAGTCTGCTTATTATTTTTACTGGGGGTCCAGGGGTGTGTGAAGTTTAAAACCCCCAGTCAGTGGCTAATCAGGGGGTGATTGGCAGAATTCCTAGTGGGATTGGCAGAATTCCTGGTGGGCCGGTCAAAAATTGGACTGGCAGGTCTGCATGTTTATTAATAAACTTTCATCATTTGTTGCATGATGAAAGAGGTTGGGGGGCTGACAAAGACATTAATTCTTTTGCGTAATATGAATCCTACTCCGGCCCTGCCCCCCAGTACTAAAATAGGGTATATCTAAGAAAACACTGCAACCTGAAGTTCACGGGCAAGAAACAGAAGCCATTAAGAGGCCTTTGTCAACACTAACAGAGTTACAGTCCTCTGTGACCGAAATGAAGGCAATTGTATGTGAGAGACAACAATAGCATGCACAGTTTATAAATCTGGCTGGTACAGATTTGTGGTAACCAAAAAGCATCACATCACATCTAGGCAGGAGTTTCCCCAAAGGCATATGAGAGAGGCTCACAAATTGGGAGAGGATTCTGTAGTCAGACCAGATTCTAACGTTCAGCCCTTAATACAAAGTGCTATAGGACAAACCTAACACAGCACATCACAAGAACAGCATCCCTACTATGAAGCAGCATCATGCTTTAGGCATGATTCTCTTTGTCTTGGACTGTAAAACTCACATAAAGAGGACATAAAGAAAGATGGAGAGCAAAAAGTACAACAAAGAAAATTAGAAAATCAGTAATAAGCTCTGGGACTTGGAAGATGATTTATCTTACACCAAGAAGACACAAAACATAAAACAAAAGCCACACAGGAGTAAGTTTAATGTCTTGGGTGGGCCAGGCAAATCAACCAGACCTCAATTAAACTGAGCATCTGTAGAGTGACTTTAAAAATCCTTTACAATGCTGAAAAATGAAAAATTTCTCATAATTTACTGACCCTCATGCCATCCCAGATGTGTATGACTCTCTTTCTTCTGATGAACACAAAGCTTTTTAGAAGAATGTCTCAGCCCTGTAGGTCCATACAATACAAGTGAATGAGTGCCAAAATCCACATAAGGGCAAAATAAAAGTACTCCAGATGACTCTGGTGGTTAAATTCGATAAGCGATATGATAGGTGTGTGTGTGTGTGTGTGTGTGTGTGTGTGTGTGTGTGTGTGCGAAACAGATCAATATTTAAGTACATTTTTACTATAAATTCTCCTCCCTGCTCAGCCAATCTCCACTTCAGTTTTACTTTCACATTCTTTTTCTTCTGTTTTTGGTGATTCACATTCGTCATACCTATCGCCCCACTACTGGGCAGGGAGAAGAATTTATTGTAAAAGCTGACTTAAATATTGATCTTCTTCTCACTCACACCTATCATATCATGTCTGAATACATGGATTTAACCACGGGAGTCTTGTGGATTACCTTTATGCTCTCTTTATGTGGATTGTGGAGTTTCAAAGTTTGTTACCATTCACTTAAATTGTATGGACCTATAGAGCTGAAATATTCTTATAAAAATCTTAATTTGTGTTCTGCAGAAGAAAGGAAGTCGCACATATGGGATGCCAGGAGGGTGAGTAAATCATGAGAAATTGTTCATTTTGGGGTGAACTATCCCTTTAAGTGGGGGGACTGAGGTACTTATCCCGCATTGAAACCAGGAAGTGATTGTGTTCACATAATCAGTAACCAATATAATTTTGAGATAAAATATTTCCCTCTAATATTATATTTTTACCCCACTGACAGTTAGTGTAGGGTTGGGGTTTTGTTTAGGGGGTAGAGTTATTAAAATATGCATCCCTCCTGGATGTGAAACATCCTTTACTGCAAAAAACAACTCTACGACTTTACAACATGCTTTTGGCACCCCTCTGTTGGCTTTTCACCTGGAAACTGGAGCTTACACATGACCATACTTTCAACAACAATTCCAAATTTGAACACTGGGGGCAATGCTTCAAATTCAGTAAGCACAGACTGAGTTTAGCTCAAGAAAATCAACCTACTGTTTTTGATTGTACTGAGAGGTCAATCCTATTTCAATATCCTATTTCTTAAAAAAAAAAAAAAAAATTATTATTCTCACCACACAAGAACAAGTGTTTTGTCACACGGTTTTATATTTATTCTAGTTTTCCATCACAGGGTAATTATTTTCCTCTGTTAGTAGATGTATTTTCTTTCTTTTTGTGTTCCTTTTTTATTGCAGCAAACCCCTTTTATCCTTTATTCCACTAAGTAAAAATACACTGGGACGGAAGTGTTTTATGTGTTTTGGACTAGATAACCTCTGCTTATTGCTACAGAGTTCATTCTTTGTTCTGGTGGACGCAGTTGTAAGATGCAGTTTTTTCAGTAGTCGGTATCAAATTGGCTTCAAGGGGTGCAAGGATAAAGCAATTCATCAATGAATGCTACTTACAAATTTCAGCTTTTCCCACAAGAGTGACAGCATTCTGTGAAGTAACACCCCAGAGGAGTAAACACCACTGGCCAGTGTGTAATAGCAGTGCAGTTTGCGATCAGTCTGCACTCTCATCATACTGTTGACAGCACTGTTAGAGTGTATGGCTAGAACTTGTATCCTATCAAGGTCACCTTAAAAAACCTTAACTTTATCAGCGTATTCGTTTTGGGCTTTGAAACATTCTCATTTGCAGGCTTTATTTAGATAGACCTGGTTTAGGTGATACACTAGTGGTTAATAAATAAGTAGTAGTGACAGACAATATCTATAAGGAATAAGAAAAGGGAGAGGGGTAAAGCCATTTTTAAAAATCCCTCTTAAACCACCAAAGCAGACTAACCTTAGATGGCCAGGCTGGAAGACCAACTTACAACCTTAGGCTGCTTTAAGTCATTTTGTTCAGCAGGATTTTGTCAGCATATTGTTTGGTTGCACTAATGTGCAATATTTCTGTGTCCTCATCTAAACTGGGTCCCCTCTGTCTATCATGCCTTTTCCCCTCTAACTTATTTTCCAGTGCATGTGACTGAAATTTTCCTTGTCCCTTGTTTTTTCATAGGCTGAGCCATATTGTGCTTGCTCATTTGTCACTGTTTGTATATCCCTTGAGAGCATGTTTGCTTGCTGTTGAGAGCTTGTCATATGACTTGCCTGTCAGACAAAAAAAAAAAAAAAACTCACACGCAGATGTCTGTGGATGAATGGAACAATTGAGACTCAATGTACTGTTTGTAACACACGTTCTCCACACACACACACACACACACACACACACACACACACACACACACACACACACACACACACACACACACACACACACACACACACACACACACACACACACACACACACACACACACACTCCAGCTGGCTAATTAGACAGATAAGGAGTAAAATTTATAGCCTGTGTGTGTAATACGCTGTCTATTTTTCTCCCTCCACACCCTGGCTGCTACAGGAAAATGAGCCTTTATTGGTCCCTGATGGCCTGGTCTCATATCCATTAAACTGAATAAGTGCCTGAAATAGCCCTTGTAGTAAGCAGTATAATGCAGGATTCCCTACCACAGAAGCTATCAGTGCATCCACTGGATCAATCAGTGGTGAAGCCCACACACCCCAAGGGTGACCATATGTTATATCTTTTGAAAAATGAAATTCAGCACCATTCAATTGACCTCAATAGGTTTTCCTGGAAATGTAAGTTATATACAAGATTTTTCAAGGTTTTTAGCTGTTCCAGCAATGGTTAGTGAAAATTACAGCAGCAAAGTGGGTTCTGGCTTCTTGGGTTCAGATGAATACTGGATATAATTTCAGATATACATTTGATGAAATGAACCACAAAATGGCACAATGGTAAAAAAGGCTCCACTGCTATAAAACAAAAACAAAAACAGATTGGTCTTAACTGGATTCAGGTGGTCTGGCTGGTATCCCAGCACAACATTCAGCAAAGCTGGTGTTTATCTGCTTTATTTGGTCGGCATCAGGTATCCCAGCATAACCAGTGCCCCAAACACCTCTAACCTATCAAAACAGAACACGCTAACCTTGGCCCGGCTGGGAGAATTGCTGAAGTTTGGACAGGATTTTCATTGGCTGCACTAGTTTTAAGCGTGCAGTTTGTTTGTGTCCTCATCCAAAAGAGCCACTACAGATGTATCATTAACTGTTTGAGTACACTGTACAGTCAAAAAGTCTAAGACCACATTGAAAATCTAGGATTCAGATCTAATTTAAACCTGAAATAAACAGAAGTTTTAGGTTCTTTTAAAACATAAAAATGTTATTAAATAAAATAAATACGAAGTATTTAAAATTCTGCACTTCTCTAAATCACTTATCAAATAAGCAAATTGACCATTGATCATGACCACCGCCTTTGTAGATAAGGTCAGATTTCCTTATGTCCACTGAAGCACACAAGATGTTCTTTGGAACAATTTCAAATCATGGTAGATAACATGGATCATCAAGTTTTGCACAAACTTGAGTGCATGCTGTTGTTAAAGCAAAAGCGGGACATGCCAAATACTAAGGAATTCTAAAATGTTTGTTAAATTTCAATGCCGACATTATAATTCATAATGTAAAAATTGCATTAATAACAAAATTAAAGAAAATAGAAGCAATGTCACTGTTGATCACAGACTTTCACACCTGTGGTATATGCATATACTGTACTTAAATGGCATAAAGTCCAATTAACGAAGTTACTTGACAGTGCATTACCACAGCTTTAAAAGTGCTCTGACCCTCTGTTTAATATGTTGAGGAGGCAGAAGCCTCACAGAGACCTCTGTGAGATAACATTGAGTCCCTGAGGTTCAGCAATCAATTTCTAACGAGGCACACAATGTGACAGAACACAAAAAGCAATCACCTCCCTGCATGGATGCTTGCTGTCCACTGTCACTTTGTCACTCTGAAACGTTCTTATATGCTGTTAAAACAGTCAACAGGCAGCGCTCTGTTCCTATTTCTCATCTCTCCTCTCCTGTTTTGACTAACTTCAATCTACTGGTAATGAGATCCTAAGCAAGCTGGAGATGGAGAAGCTATTTACATTTTTATTGATTTTTGAAAGTGCATTTAAATTTTCTCTCTTTCCTTTTCCCCTTTTTTTCAAATCCCCAAATGAGAGACCCATTGCTCTGTTTACACTTATTGAGGAGTGGAGATATTTTAATCGAGCTCCTGCATTTTTTCGCTCTCTTGATAGATCAAAGCAGAAACTGGGTCTGTATTATGTAATTAAGACTACACATTAAAGAAAAAACACCCCCTGTGCATTCTGAATGAAGCCCCACTGGGGCAGAGTAGTTTTCATAATTAAAGAAGCACAAACAAGGCCAACTCAACAATCCACACAGTACTCTCTGAAAGATTATTGTTTCCTGATTTTCACAATGAGGTTTGTCTGTTTGAGTCCTCACAACCAAACTTTCCTTTAGACAGGGAAACCAGAAAGTATTGCAGCTACTGTTTTGTTTGTTTGTTTGTTTAGTCTGTAGTGAAGAGAATGGTGCTGTCCTCTCCTTTAAGGTGAGCTCAGTAAAATGTGTGTTTATGTTGTGCTGACACATAGTAGCATAGATGCGTCATCATATAAGAAAAGTTATCATTTACGGATGTCATTGTAAAATCATGACATGTGCAATTCATAATCAGCCATGATTAATTTATACCATAAATGAAAGCTTCCAAACATAAAATTGGGAGGAGCTTGTTCATCTAGGCCAGCCAATCATATACCAAGTATTTATGGGCCAGATTTTTATGCCAAAACCACATAAGCCATTTTTAAAAAAAGGACCTAAATATTGATCTGTTTCTCACCCATACTTATCATATCGCTTCTGAAAATATGGATTTAATGACTGGAGTCATATGGATTACTTTAATGCTGCCTTGATGGGCTTTTTTGAGCTTCAAAATTCTGGTCACCATTCACTTGAATTGTATGGACCAACAGAGCTGAGATATTCTTCTAAAAATCTTCAATTGTGTTCAGCAGAAGAAAAAAGTCAAACACATTGGGGATGGCATGGGGGTATGAGAAAAATATCAATTTTTTGAGTGAACTATCCCTTTAAGGCTGAGCGTTTGGTAACTCACTCTCAGTATACAAAAGGAACCTACAGGCTCTCACTTAAAGGACTTCGGTTCACTCTAGATCACTCACAATGAATGTGCTCTTAGACATATTGCAGCTGTCATCCAGACCTCTCACCTTTCCCTTTATCCTATAGAAGTCTTTTCTAATGTCTCATTTCTCTTTCTCTCCTCTCTTTTATCAGCCACTCCTAAAGCACTACCTCATCCTCCCTAATGAGTTTCTGCAGTTTCTACTTTGAAATGTATGATGAATTATGTGGCAATATATGGGGACCATGAAAGATGACATGCATGAGATAATGATTGCAAATGTAGACTCTTGTGGCAAGCCAGGATTTTTTGTTTTGTTTACTGATGGCTTTATCTTTTGGCAGAAGGCGGGACATGTGAAGTGATCGCGGCACACAGGTGCTGTAACAAGAACAAGATTGAAGAGAGATCTCAGACAGTGAAATGCTCCTGTTTACCAGGGAAAGTGGCAGGAACCACCAGGAATAAACCCTCCTGTGTTGATGGTAGGTGAAGAAAAATTACATATGTGGTCAAATGACAACCATGGAAAAGATCTTAAAATAGCTATGCCTGTTGTGCCTTAAAGGAAGAACTCAACCAAAAATAAAAATTCATGTCATTCAAAAAATACAAAAGATGACTATGACTGTAAAAAAGCACTATGCAAGTAGTCTTATAAATCCATATGATTGGTTTAAGTTTGGAACAGACTGAAATTAGTGTTTCCATGAAGTTTTTATTCACTGATAATCTTCTCCACCAAAGCGCAGAAATTTAATTCGCTTGTTTGGATAAAAAAAATATTGCGCCAGAAATAACCTACCTTAACAGAATCTTTTAATTTTTGCATTTGTCTGAATCAAACACGACACACCAGTTTGAAAATGTGAGATGGAGAATGAGATTTGAGAGATACAGCATAGGGGAAGTTTTCCAGTATATAAATACTAAATTCATGGCCTCATGGAAAAGAGATGTGTAAAAACATCCTTAAAATTTCTCCTTTTGTGTTTGAAAGAGACAAAATAACAGTACAGGGGTTTGGAATGACATGAGAGTGATTGAATTGTCATTTTTGGGTGAACTATTTCTTTAGGTCAAGTGCGTATGTGTAGCCGCCTCTGCTATGTTGCATGGTATGTAAACACGCTCTTGGCAGATGATCAACTGTTTTGAAACCAGCTCAATGCAGCTGTGCAGTGTTTGAACAAGCTTGCACAGTACAGCTGGGTTAGGGAATAATGCACTTAAACATTCTGAGCAGCTTTTTAAGGTGTGTTGAGTTTGAATAAGCAGTGTTCAGGGTTGCAATGTCCCTGCCCTAGAAAAGCTCAGATCCTCAGGGCTTTTCATTATTAATGCTCTGTCCTTTTGACAAATGAGCTGCTGTAAACCAACACTTCTGGGAGAATATGTCACTCACAACGCACCCCAAGATAATCAAAGAACATTAACTTGGATGATACAGTATCTTGCAGAGGAGCATCTAACCTCCACATCTCAGACTCGTTAGCATTCCCGTCATAAAGCTGCACTCAGATACTTTTTGCTCTTGTCATTTTGGACTTACAGTGACACCTAGTGGTGTGGGTGCAGACTAATTCAAAATCAATAGTGTTCAGTTACTGATGCCATTGTAGAATATACGCAATCAGCCATGATTAATTTAATCCAAGAGTGAAGTGTCCAATAACAAGACTAAGATTGAGTAGTATTGAGTAGTATACAGCTGGTCATGTCATTCTAAAATGGCAGCCCCCATGAAGGCACCCTTCCACCATGTAAAATAAAACAGCTTTTAGAAGGCTACTGATATGACTAGTGTCCTCATCTAATGTGAGTGGTCATGATTTTATACATGTTTCAAAATTCATTTCTTTTGGAGTAAAACCTTTTTAGGGGGAACATTGTTGTATGGCAAATATTGCTCAACATAATGTAATTAGGGAATGAGAGAAAAAAGTATGAACAATGTAATTCATTCAAGCTTAAGTGTGTAACTTTTTTTCAATATTAAAGTACTTAAAATACAATGCTTTTTTGCAATTCTGTTTGGTGGCGCTGGTGAAGAAATTACACACTTCAGCTTTAAATGTGATCAAGCAGATCAGTGTCATGGTTTCAAAAAAACTTTGTTTTGTTTTCTTTTAAAAGATAATCAATTTTTATCTTTATTTAAACTTGTTTAATTTTTTTTTGTTGTGCATCCCTATAAAATCATCATCTTAAACAGAAGAATGCACATTTACATGCTCATATAATCCAAAATGTATATTTAAATAATTTATAAATAAACTGCTTTTGTATTTATGATTCCATATTAAATATTTTACAATAAACTGTTTGGGGTCCATGACACAATGGACTTTGCAAAGCACACAAAAGATTTCAAAACAAAACGTCTAGGTTACGTATGTAACCTCCGTTCTCTGATGGAGGGAATGAGTTGTTGTGTCAAAGAAGCGACACTAAGGGTCTCTCTTGAGTGCCGAATATGCCTCCGATCTATGAAAAAAAGCCAATGAGAAGTTGGCAGACAGTATTTGCATACCCCGCAACCGGACATACGGGTATAAAGGTGAGGAAATATGTCGAATTCATTCAGGATTTTTCTGAGGAGCCGGAAATGGCCCATCCACAACAGTGGCTCGCTCAGCGACGTGGCCGGGAGGACACAGTGTCTCGTTCCCTCCATCAG
Source organism: Moxostoma hubbsi (assembly GCA_032164185.1). Taxonomy (NCBI): domain Eukaryota; kingdom Metazoa; phylum Chordata; class Actinopteri; order Cypriniformes; family Catostomidae; genus Moxostoma; species Moxostoma hubbsi. The sequence goes on from JAVLUX010000001.1 coordinate 67,658,313, forward strand.
GGAACAGAGGTTACATACCTAACCTAGACGATGTGTTGAAGAAGTGACACTAGGGGTCCAATTTAAATCACGCCAAGCACTGAGCCGTGTATGTGTACTGCTGTCACAGGAGCGGGCAGGTATTCTACGTGCAAAGGCGACCAGCTGTGTCAGACTGCATGTACCCTTCCCCAGTGCCCCGAAAACGTTGTCGGAATCCTTCTGTTACCCTAGACAGGGGAACAAGGTGACGCTTGCCAACCTGGGAATGGGCAGAGCCTGGCAGGGCCTCTTTTCTCTCTATGTTTCTCCGCATAGAGCAAGAAACGGCCGGGGCCCTTACACGCATCGAGGGAAGGGGGTCTTACCCAGTTTCCTATTCTTTCAGGGGGAAAAGACCCTGCGGAGACCACACCTGCCCAGAAGGGGAGGTAAGAGTGGCGAATACATCACATGAGTTTTTAGGCAGCATGTGGAAAGTGGCGTAGTGGTAGATCCAGCCTCGCTAGGAGGGGGTAGTTGCTACAACATGGCGACCGGAGGGCAGCTGGGACTGCCTAAGGGAGATGAGGGTCCACTTGTAAGGGCACCGTACCGCGGACAATACACACAGGGAGAGTCCACGTAGGAGTCCTGACCTGTGGAACACCTATTCCAGTACAGGGTAGATTAAGTACCAGCAGTGGATTGGGTAGGCAAGTTTCTCCGCTGAACTGTGGACCCAAAGAGCTAGGGAGGAATCATCTAGGGATTCGAATGAGTGGGATTTCCTGGGACAGAAAGCGCACAATTTTACCTTGGCCGAGGGAAAGGGCTCCAGGTGCAAGCGATCCACCCGGTCAGTCCGTCAGCGTGTTACCGAGTTCTACCTGAGAAAACACAGGACGATACTGACTCAACCCAGAGATTGTAGAATCTTGCAAAGGTATTAGGTGTTGCCCAACCCGCTGCTCTACATATGTCTGCCAGGGAGATGCCCCTGGCCAGTGCCCATGAGGACGCAACACTCCTTGTTGAGTGTGCTCGGACACGCAGGGGGTGGGGGGTTACGGCCTGGGTGTGATAGGCCAATGAAATGGCGTCCACAACCCAGTGGGAAAGCCTCTGGTTGGAGACAGCATTCCCTTTCCGCTGTCCACCAATGCAGAAAAAGAGCTGCTCAGAACATCTAAAGCTCTGTGTGCGGTCCAAGTAGGTACGCAAAGCACGTTCCGGACACAGCAACGAAGGGGCTGGGCAGCTATACCGCATTATACCGCATCCAGGAACTACACAGGGGCGGAAAGGCATCTTTAAAAAGACGCCGCTGTGTATTGCTCTAATAGAGGAAAATACTCTTTTATAAGAAATATCACTGCACTGCCGTGCAGGGAAGGAGAAAGCTGATATAGTGCTCCGTAGATCCAACAGCAGAGAGCGTAAAGAAAAGAAAAAGAAAATTTCTGAATGAATTTGACGTATTTCTTCACCTTTATACTCGTATGTCCGGGGGTGGGGTATGCAAATACTGTCTGCCAACTTCTCATTGGTCTTTTTTCATAGATCAGAGACATATTCAGCGCTCAAGAGAGACCCCTAGTGTCGCTTCTTTGCCACAACGTCAAAGTGAGCGACAGACGGGGAACTAGCCTACAGCAACCGCATTGACAGAAATAAAACGTTCAGATTTGTTTTGGTTTATTCGAAAGTCAAACTACCCTGAAAAAATTTATTTCTTTCCAAATTCACATTCCTTTGCAGATTTATTCAGCTTGACCTCTAGTAAGGATGTATTTCATGTTCAAGGGAAATGCAATTAGCCTTTTCCATCACTCCAGGATTGTGTTCGCAGGGTTGTGTGCGTCGTGGTAGTGTGAAATGCAGACTCGCGAGGAATCCTCAGGACTTTTAGCATACACTCTCTTTTCTGCATTAAAAAGCCATTCATCTTTATAGTTTCTCTCTCTGAATTTTGTAATCATTTGTTGTTTTCTTACTTCATAATCCTCACTGTTTATACAAATAACTTTCAACCTCGTGAGTTGGCTTATTGGCAGGCTCCTTTTTAATGGGTAGGGTGAAAGCTTTGGCAATGTAGAAGAGTGTTTCTATCCATTGATTTACTATAGATAGATGAAGAAAGACTTGTTCCTCTTTACATGATATATATGTCAAGGAAACAAATTTTTTCAACACAATATTAAAGAGAAGTTAAGTCCACCAAAGTTAGTGTTTAAAAAGTGCATGAAATCATGAAGAGTGGTAACTTGGCCTTTCCAGAGTACAAAGGCCTCATCAATGTATCTTTTGCATGATATGATGTACAGGAAAGGTTTTTTTGTTGTTGTTGTTTTTTTGTTGTTTGTATAATACAGATTCTTCCAAAAGGCCCAGAAACAGGCATGCACAACTAGGTGCCATTTTTTGTTCCCATTGCAGTTCCTGAAATCTGTAAATATGGGGTATCACTGAAGAGAAAAAGTTCCTTTTTAAAACAAAAGAGGCCAAAATGGTTAAAAGGCTTTTGATGGTGTTGTCGTTGTCCTCAAAATAAGAAAATGTTTAATGCCTCAAGTCCTTTGCTCTGGTCGATGTGTGTGTAAAGAGATTCTATATCAAGGGTCACAAGATTGTGCTAGCAAAAACAAAAAAGCAAAAACTCAGTGCAGTCTTTAATATAAGATTTTAAATTGGGGACAAAATTTTTAATATGATGGACCACAAGATTTTGTGGGACTATCTATTCTAGGGATGAAGGATCTAACTGGGGGTTCTCAAGATTTTTTGTGGATTTTTGTAAATATATATAAGAAAGCCTTCAAAGGATGTTCACTGAGTAAAAAAAAAGTTTATTCTTTAGGGGAAATATCACCAATAAGAACACCATCTTCAAGGAATAAACGTAGCTCTTCCTGAAAGTTTTGGGTTGGACCCTTGCTAAACTTTTATAGAAACTTGTTGTTAAGTTGTCTGTATAATTCAGATTCATAGTCCATTTTATCATTACAACAATGGCACCACACTTGTCAGCAGGTTTAATTACAATAAACTTAAAGTAAGTTCAGAAAATGCTATTTGTTGTGCTCTGGAGGTATTTCTGTGGACAAACTTTCATTTTTCAAGTGTTTTTTTGAAATTCTGTCAATTTACATATGTTTCTATTGTGTGATTCAGGGCCGTGCACAGACATTTTGAGGGGCAGGGGCTCAAGTGGAAAAAAAGGGCACTTCTCATAATTACGTTTTTTTTTTTTTTACTTTTTTTAAACAAAAAAGAATATATATTAACACAACTCTTACTTCTTTTTTAAAAAATAATTTAAAAAGTTAAATCCTCAAACTCATGCAATTGTTTCATTTTCAAAAGATGTCTACAAAATAATCAGTTCACACAGAAACCATGGGCGTGTTTTACTAATAATTTGTTTATTTTTGCACAAGGCGGCACTACATCATTTTAATTATTTTGGTGTTATCAGAATACATAACACTTTAAAATCAACACAAATATTCACTCTAAACTGAAGAGGGATGTTGCTGCTTGATTTTACTGAAAAAAAATCACTGCAAAAATGATTGACAAAATACAAAAATACAGCAACTTAATAAAATTATTACAAAAAAGGTCTTCTACTTCAAAATAAAATCTGTTACTTCCATTCCCTGGTTGTCTCTCCTTCCCCCCTTACAGCGGCAACCTTCTGGGGGCCATGTCCCTGTAGATGTTTATTACTTCACTGTGGTTTACAGGAATAAAACTACTGTCTATGTGTACAACGCATTTGCAGCTGCACATCGCGGGCGTCGTTACACGTCAGAGCCCGCCAAGAGGGCGTGCGTGGCCTCAGATAGTCCCCGAATTTGCCATTATAGCAGGTCTTCGTTCATTCATAGTCTGTCTGTCTGACATATATTAGAAGCCTGTGTATATCTGTCATTGATTTGCACTGAATTGATTCTCAAAAATACGGAACAAAGTGCGTTCCATATCACTTCAATACGGAACAAGACTTTTATGTGTCAAATACGGGAAGATTCCGTATTATATACGGAACGGTTGGCAACCCTACATGAGGCATGCGGTTAACTATATTTGTCTTTGGCTAATCAGCAGTATCGAGGCACTGGTAGTTTAATCTTTTGTTCATCGTCAGTCACTCACCTCAACACAAGCTAAGAAAAACACTGCTGTGCTGAGACTGGGGCCGCTGCTGCTGCTGCCTGCAGGTGTGTGTGTGATGTGCGCCGCTGCGCAGAGACGCGGGGGGGATGGGGGGATGGGAGAGAGAGAGAGAGGGAGCGCTTCAGAACTCCTGACCTGATATTAGATACACTTTTCAATAAAAATATTTGTTTGACAGGGAAGCTGTGCGCAAACAGGAATATATATTATTTTTTCAAAAAAAAAAAACACCCCAGAAAAAGGGCACTTTCTCTCCAGGAATAAAAAGGGCAGGTGCTCAAGCCCCCTTTGATGTCTATGTGTGCACGTGCCTGGTGTGATTCATATTATTCGGAGAGATAAAAGTGCTCTTGATTTGAAAAGTGCTCTTTGGGGTAGAGGCTGGGTTACAAATAGTGTTCATAAAAAAAATAAAAAAATAATTTTAAACAAATTTAAAAGCTAAAAATTACTTACAGAAGGAGTGGGGATGCAAGATATGCCTAATTCCAGTACAGATATTTGGGTGGAGGTTAATTCACTCTTTCTTAGGTTGATAACTGGTGACCTCTTGGGTGATGTTGTGATCTGGACCATGACCGACGGAGTAGGCCTCCTCCTTTTTCCCCGTGTAGATTTTGTCTTGAGGCTTGTTTGGATGGACGTTTGATCATTGGATGTCCTAAGGGAGGAAACTGATTTTGATCCAAAAAAGGAAAACTGTTAAGTTGATGTGTTAGTGGTTTAAAGTGTGAAGGAAATCTCTATCTATGATTTTACTTTGAAGACTCAACTCATAGTTTTCTGGTTGAGGGTATTCATAGAGATGTAATAGAATACTCAGAGTTGGACATGATGTTCTTCTTTGAACAAGGGTATAAATATCCAGTCTTATAATCACTTTCATCTCTTAAAAATTTATTTTCTTAAGTTCCTTGATCTCCCTTTCATACTCAGTAATCCTTATATCAATTTCCTCCATTTGTTTGAGAACTGTTGTGTTATCTGTAGTACTGTGCTCAAGTAGCTGTTCATTCTTTTGTTTGTTTTCTTCTTCATTTACTCTAGATACTGAATGGTTAGTGACATAATTGCAACATTTGTTGAGGATAAATTATACATTGTCCTTACCAGAGGAGGGTTCATTGAAGATCTGTAATCCTCTAGGGATAAATTGTTTCCATATATAATCTGAAAGAGTGATGGCATGCCATTTGTTTCTCATAAAGTGGTCTGTTAATTCCTGTGTTTCATCATGTTCAAATAAAGTAGTGTCCCTTAATATGTCATTAGGTTTAAAACCACAGAAGACCGACGCTCCTAAAGATTGAGTAATGTTGGTCAAATCTGATTCTTCCATGGTGAGTGCATTCCGGATATCGGTCAAGTAAATTAGTAAATTCATATTTTAGTAGAGTTATTCTGGCGCAACTTCACAAAACCAACAAGAAGCTTGGAAAAAAAGAAGAGTAAAATTGAAAAGAAAATCCAGCAGCACTTGCGGAGTGGAGAATAATTCAAACTTTATTTTGCCAACGCGTTTCAGCATCTAGGCCTTCATCAGGGCTAAAACAATACATGTGTTAATGATTCCAAGAGGAACTGTTCCTGTAAGGGTATTAGTTACAGGTTTCATTGGGAGATAAGCTCTAACTACTTCGTCCCTAATGTTTCCTTCTCTTTTGTATCACTTGTCAAGGAGTGAATTTACCAATCCCATGGCAAGACACTTTAAAGAACATAACCATCCCATGTCCCCCTTTTTGTTTTTTGGTGTTGAACATATAAAATCCCCAGTAATAGGAGGCAACATTGATCAGCTCCTTAAAAAGAGAGAGGCGTTTTGGATTTTTTTTATTTAGAGTCTTTTCCCAGAAGGTATGAATGAAGAGTTGGTTTTAAAAGATTTCTTAAGAATTTTTCAATTATTTCAAATTCCTAATTTTATAAATTCATTGTTTATAAATATTGTATGCATATTCAAATTGTTCATGTATTTTTCAATATGTTTGGTTATGTTTTTATGTATTTTTATTAGATGCAAAACATTTTTACAAGAAAACAAGAAGATATCATTGGTTGAAATGTAATAACATGTTTTATTTTCACTGTGATATAATTAGAAGATACTATACCATGTGATTTACATGTTTGTTAATTTGAACTCTACTTTTGATTGTATTTGAAAAACCTTTTTATCCACAGCTCTGAAGAATGCCTAGATGCTGAAATGCGTTGGTAAAATAAAGTTTTAATTATTCTCCACTTCACAAGTGCTGCTGGATTTGCTTTTTAATTTTATGCTTCTTTTTTCCAAACAAATTTTTGGTTTTGTGAAGTTGCACCAGACATAACTCTACAACATTGCAGTGATTTGGTCATGGTGAATGTTGGGAGTGCAGAGATGGGTTTGATCCAGAGGCAGAGTCTGTCAATCACACTCGTTCCCGCGGCTTTGCTTGTGTGTAGATTGCGTCACTGTATTACTAATATATAAATAACCAATGTTATTTTTTCTATGTAAGGTTAAGGTTAGGTTTAGGGGTAGGGGTTAATGTTATCTGAGTTACCATAGACTTTGTCAGTTTTAACCAGTGTGACATGATTGTTGGTGCCAGATGGGCTGGTTTGAGTATTTCTGTAACTGCTGATCTCCTGGGATTTTCATGCACAACAGTTTCTAAAACTAATCCAAATGGTGCAAAAAATAAATAAATAAAAAACATCCAGTGAGTTACAGTTCTGTGTACGGAAATGCCTGGTTGACAAAGTCTACGGTAACTCAGATAACTGCCCTTTACAGTTGTGGTGAGAAGAATAGCATCTCAGAATGCTATTTTGAGATGCGGGTTGGCACTGTTTTGGCAGCATGAGGGGGACCTACACAATATTAGGCACGTGTTTTTAAAGTTGTGGCTGATCAGTGTTTATAAACAATGCTTAAGCCAGCTTAAACTGGTCTTAGCAGGCTTAAGATGGTCTAGCTGATCTCCCAGACTGGCCAGCTGGCAAGTACCCAAAACCCCACTAAAATCATCAAGCAGACCAACCTGGGAGACCAGCTAAGACCAGCAGAACCAGCTTAGCATAGTTTAAGCTGTTTTTAGAAGGGTAGTTTCCACCAAGAAACAAATTAAATACAATTATAGAAAGATTCTGAAAGCTTTTTGAGACACATTTGAAAGGTTATCCCATATTAATTTATTATTGTTTTGTAGCAGTAAGAATATTTATAGTAAACAAAGATATTTAAACATAAAATATGGTTTAAATGGTAAATTTTGTGATCTAATTCTCTGGAGATTTCACTGGTGCCCATTAAAACTGCTCCATGTTTTCTTTATTTTAGGCTAATACAAAGAGAAATAGCATTGATATTCTAGAATATTAGACTGAACTCGCTCTCTACATGACATTGAGGGCTACATGTTATTTATGAGATTCTTTGTTTACTTTTTGGAGGATAAGAGACCTCAGTAAAATGAATTTTTATCAAAACAAGAAGGAAGATGCTGAGGAAATGCTGCCATGTATTTGTGTATTGCTCTGTTGCCTTGACCATGTTGAACTGGCAAAAAATGGAAGAGTAGCGTTAGATTTGTCTGAGCAAGAGCTTTGAAAATTATACATGTGAGAAAGTCAATAAAACATGAATATTTGTTCACCTTTTGCATGGAAAAATTACAGCATGGAGCACAGCCAAATCAATGTTTAAAGGAAAATAAAGTAATTTTCAGGCAATTCACAAGGAAACAACCATTGGTTGAGTGTTTTTGGGGTTTTCAATATTAATGAATCTAAACTGTACTTAAGTTTAGTGCCATTATCACGGAAATGTATTAAGTCACTAACATCTTAAGCGCTCGTCAAACAGAAACAAGCTCATCTTCTTCTCTCAAGTAAATGCTTCCAACTTGTATCACAATATTCATAGGCTATAAGTGGTAGACATGTTGTAACACTCTGTCTCTCCTTAAACATTTGGTGTCTGACAATAAATTACATTTCAAAGGCTGTACTGGATATGTCATAGATGAGTAGTGATGCATTAATGCATCCATATCATATTCATACATTATCATAGTGATGCAAAGATAAGATGCTCTCAAAATCCTGAACACCTCCTATCTTGCTGTGCCTTCTCTCTCTCATTTGCACTTAATGGCCTCTCTCTCTCCATTTAAAAATGATCAGAAATTTAGCAAAATGGGAAAGATTGATAGCTTTTTAAAGGCTCACAGTGTCTGTCTTTTCTCCCAAGAAGCTGAAATGAAGCCAGTATATAAAAATTTACATTGTAATTGGCAGTAAATTTACCTTCATTAAATGTACAGCCTTGGCCAAATGTATTGGCAGTGACATACATTTTGTGTTTTGCAAAGTCTGGAAAACAATGAGAAGCATTTCATGAGTTTTATAGGCTTTATTGGCAAACACATTCAATATATGCAAAGAGTCAATATTTACAGTGTTGACCCTTGTTCTTCATAAACTCTGCAATTTGCTCTGGCATGCTGGATATTAGCTTCTAGGCCAAATCCTGACTGGTGATCCATTCTTGACTTATTAGTGCTCGGATTTGATCACAATTTGTGGGCTTCTGTTTGTCCACTCACATTTGGAGAATTGACCACAGGTTCTCTATGGGATTAAAATCGGGGGAGTTGCCTGGCCACGGATCCAAAATTTCAATGTAATGATCTCCGAGCCACTTCATTATCACTCTCGCCTTGTGACATGGTGCTCCATCATGCTTCAAAATGCAAGGATCATCACCCAATTGCTCCTGGATCGTTGGGAGAAGTTGCTCTTTCAGGATACCATTCTTTATTCATGGCATTGTTTTTGGGAAGAACTGTGAGAGAACCCACTCCCTTGGATGAAAAGAAACCCCACACATGGATGGTCTCAGGATGCTTCACTGTTGGCACGACACAGGACTCATGGTAGCATTCACCTTTTCTTCTCTGGACTATCGATTTTCCAGATGTCCCAAACAGTAGGAAGGGGGCTTCATCAGAGAAAATATCTTTGCACCAGTGTTCTGCTGTCCAATTCTTGTACTTCCTGCAGAATTTCAGTCTGTCCTTGATGTTTTTCTTGGAGAGAAGTGGCTTCTTTGCTGCTCTTATTGAGACCAGGCCATTGTCCAAAAGTCTTCGCCTCACTGTTCATGCTGATGCACTCACACCAACCTGCTGCCAATATTGAGCAAGCTCTGCACTGATGGTGACACGATTCCGTAGCTGAGTCCTCAGGAGGAGACAGTCCTGGAGCTTGCTGGATACTCTGCTATGTCCTGATTCTTCACTGCAGTTGAACCTCTCTCCTTGAAGTTCTTGATGATCCGGTAAATGTTTCTTTCAGGTGCAATATTCTTTGCTGCAATTTCCTTGCATGTGAGACCATTTTGATGCAAAGCGTCAATGGCTGCACGTCTTTCTTTAGAGGTAACCATTGCTAACAAGAACACAATGATTGGAAGAAATTCTTCCCTCCTTTTATAGCAATCAGTCTGCTCTTATAATCCAATCAGAATGATAGTGATTTCACCTGACTAGTACTCGTTCACACTTTCCCAGGTGCTGCTGATATGATTAGTGAAATGATGTTAGCTGGTCATTTTGTGCCATGGCCAAAAAACAGTGAAATTTGGGTTTTTGCGCTAAAGTTCATATTTTTGGCCAAATTAAGTTTTTGCAATTATTTAAAATGCATCTGATCACTCTGCACAATAATCTTGAAACAATGTGAATCAACACCACAACAACTGAAGCAAAACACTTTGCAAAACAAGATTTATGACACTGCCAATACTTTTTGCCACTGCTGTATAGCTTATAGTTCTAAGAAGACTACAAGGGTCAGCAGCATGAAATACACTGTAGTTAATAAATTGGCATGAGATTTCATTTCAGAATAATTCTTTTCATAAAGTGCCTGTGGCAGGGCGGGACCGGGTCGTGATTATACACACCCGATCCCGTATTAGGCTAATCAAGCATCTGAGAGGGATAAAGGCCGATAGCAGAGGATGGTGCGGGAGAGAGAGATCGTTTACGAACATGTCCAGCATGTGTGTGTTTGTGTCTTTTAAGTGTATCATTCAAATATTATTTATATTGTCAAGCCGGTTCTCGTCTCCTCCTTGGCCATCTAAATTCCTTGTTACACTCCTAATACGGGACCGGGTGTGTATAATCATGACCCGGTCCCGCCCTGCCACAGTGCCACTCGTGGAATGGTCCTACTGACCGCAGACATCTGTCAGGGATTTGTCTGGAAGAACCCAAATGCAGACTGCCAATGTGTTCAAAATGTCTTTTAATTTTGACAAAAACAGGATGCAAAAACTGAACACAATAAATCCAGGACAGAGGCAAGACCTTTAAACATAAAATCCCATGTGAGGGGAAAGTCATTACTGCAATGTTGCTCGGAACTGCACACAAGAATTTCACCTGCTGTTGCACTCGTGTACACAGTAGTGTGACAATAAAGTGATTTGATTTGATTTGATTGATTTGATTTTGAACAACAGAACTAGAACCAAAAACCTAAACAAACTGCAGAAACAATCAAACGAGAGAAATCAAGAACTAACCAGACTAACATGGAAACATGACCAAACAGGAAGGACAACACGAGGAAGAATCCATCACAGGACAGTGAAAACAAGGGAAATATACAGAGGGAGAAATCAGGCAGGCAAACGAGAGGGGCAGGTGGAGAAAATTAAAAGATCAGAGAAACAAGGGGACGGGGCAGGAAACAAGACAGAGAACCAAATCAGGAGGGCAGAGACAGACATGCACACAAAATAACAGGCAGGGCAGATGAGCACATGGACACAAAATAACAGAAAAAAAACAGTTCATAGGTGTCACGATCTTGCAAGTAAACAAGAAACCAGACATAATGCAAGGTCCTGACATTACCCCTCGCAAAGAGACAACTTCCAGTTGTCCCAACAAGACCAGGGCAGATCAAGAGACCAGGGCGTAGCTGGAGGAACAGTCCAGGGCGGGGCAAGCCAGAGGAGGGCCGCCAGTGTAGGATAGTAGAAGTCAGACCAGGGGGTTACTGGCAGAACCAGCCAAAGAGGGGAGGATGGGGCAAACCAAAGGGGAGGCTTCAGAAAGGGGGTGAGGTCTGGCTGCCAGGGATGAGGCACGAGAAAGGGAGAGGGGTTTGGAGGCTGAGGAGGAGGTTCCAGGAATGGGGCAGGGTCTGGCTGGTCTGAAAACTGGATGAGGTCAGGCAGCCTCAAGACAGGGACACGACTGGGTAGATGAGGAGTGGGGATGTGGTCCGGCTGGGTGGCGGCCACTGAGGTGGTGGATGGAATGTTGACCACCTCCAGGCAAGCTTCAACCCTAGCCATCTGACAAGTGCCCCAAACCCCTCTAAAACAATCAAGCAGACCAACTTGGGAGAACAGCTAAGACCATCCGAACCAGCTTAGCTTAGTTTAAGCTGTTTTTAGCAGGGTAGTTTCCACCAAGAAACAAAATACAATCATTACATTATCACTCTAAAATAAATTTTTTTACTCCATTGTCAGTTAGGTTTAGTGTTGGGGTATGGGGGGTAGTGCTAATAAAATATGCATTCAAGTTGACACTTTAACATCATTTATAACTAAAATTACAACTCGATTTTGGTGCCTCACTGTGGGCTTTTCACCCAGAATTTGGTCAACAGTAATTCCCTTTTTGACCCCTGGGGGCAGTGGTTGTATTTTGATAAGACCAGACCGTTTTCAGCAGCAAAAGTTTTTGACCGAATCCACAGTGAGATCAGTCAGAACAAGATTCTCTCACGCACACATAAACGTGCAACGGATGTCCAAATTTTAAATGAAAAATGAAAAATCAGATGCAGTAATGACCAGTAAGAGTCAAACCCAATTATCCTCTTCTCGCAGCCTCCATAGTGATTGGGAAGTGGTGGTGTGAGATGGAGCCCTGTCTGGAGGGAGAGGAATGCAAGACTCTGCCAGACAACTCCGGCTGGATGTGCTACTCCGGGAACAAGATCAAAACCACCAGGGTGAGATGAAGAGCACCTGAAAGCATTACTTGCATTACTCTTATTTTACATGCCTTACTGATTGCCCCACTGATTGCATCAGTGTGCACGATTTTGTGTGTTTCCGCTGTGTTTATTAATTAAATGGAAGTGCCTATTGAATGTTCTTCAAAGAAATATTTATTATAGGGAACCAAAAAAGACATAAATATGATTTTTTTTTTTTCAGAATACCCATCCATACACATCCTTGTAGCATTTGTAGGATCTCCGCTGATGAACTTTGTAAAGGTTTGCTATTTTATTCCTTCATTTTGACAAGGTGATTATGTGAAGGCATAATGTGAATGTATAAATTGAATATGCAGGCCAGGAAAAGTCATGGATATTAATTGGAAATGTCTATTATGAATCTATCCATCCATCCATCCATCCATCCATCCTTTTTTATCTTTATTTTGTTTCTATATATACATCTGAAGTCATTAAAACTCATTTTTAACCACTTGACAGATTTCATATTATCAAACTATAGTTTTGACAAGTCGTTTAGGACATCTACTTTGTGCATGACATGAGTAATTTTTCCAACAATTGTTTACAGACAGATTTTATTTTACTTTGAATTGACTATATAACAATTCCAGTGGGTCAGAAGTGTACATACACTAATGGGGCTTTTCCACAGCACGGTACAACTCAACTCGACTCTGCTTGCTTTTTGGGGGTTTTCCACTGTAGATAGTACCTGGTAACTGGTACTTTTTTAGTACCACCTCAGTCGAGGTTCCAAGCAATCCGAGCCGATACTAAATGTGACGTCAAAACAGTTCACTGATTGGTCAGAGAGAATCATCACTACAAGCATCACTGGAATTGCGACATGGGACATAAACCCACTAGTTTTAAAGTTAACAACAGCGATAGCAGTATCATCATGGTTACTGTCATAACCTCCATTCCCTGATGGAGGGAACAAAATAGTGACACTAGGGGTCGCTTTGGGAGCCCCAAAACACCTCAGATCTTTGAGAAAAGGCCAATGATAATTGGCGAGTGGAATTTGCACGCCACTCCACCTGGACATACGGGTATAAAAGGAGCTGGAATGCCCACTCCATTCAGGTTTTGTGCTGAGGAGCTGAGACAAGGTCCGGCCATTTCAGCGGCTAGTACATTGTTGTGGCAAGAGGAACACAATGTCTCGTTCCCTCCATCAGGGAACAAAGGTTACGACAGTAACCATGACATTCCCCTTCTGTCACACACTTGATGTTGTGTCGATGTAGTGACACTAGGGGTCCCTATAGAAAACCCCACGACAGCTGAACCGTGTTACGCAAACTGCTGATGCAGGTGCAAGCGAGCTGCTCCGTGCGTTATAGCAGGAGCATCACCCTGCACGTAACCTCCCCCAACACCCCAAAACTCGTCATGTAGTTCCCCACATCCCTGAGAGGGGTGGGAGCGACGTATCTATGTTTTTCTCTCCACAGAGTATTAGATTCGGCTGGGGCCATCTAATGCTATCATACGCATTGAGGAAGGTGTTTTTTTTCCTTTCCTATTCTTTCAGGGGGAAAAGACCCCATGGAGACCACATCCTGCCCAAAAGGGGAGGTCAACATGTGGCAATAAGTCACATGGGCTCAGCAGCCGCACATGGAAGAGGCACGGTGGTAGGTCCTGCCACGAAAGGGGGGGGGACTCTACAAACACAGAGACCGGGGGGCAGAGAGTGCTCTGTCCAAGGGAGATGCGGGTCCACTGACAGGGAGACTGTACGACGGAATATACATCACAGGGGTTACCGGAGTAATCGGCACCTGTGGTGCACCTATCCCAGTACAGGGCATATTAGACACCGTATTGGGGCTGGCTGCAGACTCCTCCGCTAAGTTTGTGAACCATAGGGCTAGGGAGGAAAGACATCCTGGGTCCATGACTTCGTGAACTCGACTGGGGGTAAAAGCGCACGTTTTTGCCTCAAGGGAGAGATAAGGCACTATACCAAGCGATACACCCGGCTAGCTGTTCCGCATTACCGAAATCTACATGTTTGTACCTGAAACAGTGCCCCAAACACAGAAACCAATCAAAAAGCCGCGAGCGCTCAGTGGAGTGTTCCAGTCCAACACGATTCTCGCGGTGGCCCTTGCAAGCATGGCGGTCAGCTCTGCGTCAGTTTCAGACTGGGTGGGCAGACCCATAGGTGGCAGCCCAGTTGAGTCATCAGCTTCCATCAGGAGAGAAAGCCGCTGGAAATGTGCCATATATCCAACAGCATACACTTCTTAAGAGGTGAAAGGAACAGCAGTAATATTCAGCAAGCTAATAGTACAACCATCTGCACCTCCACAAGTCTGGTTCATCCTCCACAATTCTGGAGCAATTTCCAAAAGCCTGAATATCCCACATTCAACTGTTCAAACTAGTGGTGCCTGCAGCTGTACAGCCGTATGCACTTCGCATACCATGAGCGCTCGACTGACCTGAAGTAAATATTTACTCCAATCATGAAATGTGTCCAATTTGCGAATGAATAATTAATTTGAGTCGGTTCTTACAGTGAATTGCAAATGGGTATGCAAAATGGTCTGAATCGATTCGTAATTCTCACTGAATCACTTGGAGCAGTTTCTCACACAATATTTACAAACACAGAACAAACAGAGCTGGATACAGTGGAGACTTACCTAGAATCAACTGAAACTTTGAGAAACTTCAGCTAGTGCTGAGGCATGTGAACAAGGGGCTGTTCAAACTGAACGTGTTTTTGCGTCCGCTCGCGCTGTTTTTCAATAATTTTCCATGGAAACATTAGCTAGATGGATGACTTTTGACAACTGCGTCACGTTTCACTGTGTTTTTAGCATCTCTCACAGGAGTGTTGCATTTTTAGATGCTGTGTGAAGTTAAAAAGAACTTCAACTGATAAAAACACGTCTCACGAGGGAGCATGAAAGAAGGTTTATTAGGCAGGTTTATAGGTCTGCAATCTGACCCGGGCCCGATGAGACCCGAGAACCCAACGGGTTTCGTGTCAGGTTCCGGTCAGTTTTGCAAGTAGGACTTTGGGTTCGGGTTTATATTAATAAAAATAAACAGGCCTACCGAACTTGTTTCGCACTCTCACTTACTGACACGAATGAACGGATGAGTTAGGGGCCGTTCACACCAAACATGTTTTTGCAAGCATCTGTTCTGTTTTCACATTGTTTGAACACATGCTGGGTGAATGTCTTTGACATTTGCACCGCGTTTCCCTTTTTCTTCAGCATCTCAAGAAGGACTGGCACATTTGACACCATGTCAAGTTAAAAAGAAAGACACCTGCACTCTGTTTCATTCTTTGCGCTGCATCTAGATTGTTTTAGTGCAGTTATCACAAAGATTCAACATCCTAAAGAAGTTAAGGCTGCATAGAGTTCATTTTAAGGTCCTTGCAGAACTCTACAGCAGATTTCTATGCATACCCTCAGACTAAATCCTGCAGGCACCCATGGAACAAACAATAGTATGCGAGTATAAACACCATGGGACCATGCAGCCATCATACCACTAAGGAAGGAGAAGCCTTCTGTCCCCTAGAGATGAACATAGTTTGTTGCAAAAAGTACAAATCAATCCCAGAACAACAGCAATGGACCTTGTGAAGATGCTTGAGAAAACAGGTAGACAAGTATCTGTATCAACAGTTAAACGAGACTTATATCGACATATCCTGAAAACTGCTCAGCAAGGAAGAAGCCACTGCTCCAAAACTGCCACAAAAAAAAAAGCCAGACTGTAGTTTACAAGTGTACATCTTTTTGAAGAAATGTTTTCAGAGAAAATGGGTCTTCTAAATGGAAAATGACCCCAAGCATACCTCAAAAGTTGTGGCAAAATGCTTAAGGACAAAAAGGCAAGGTTTTGGAGTGGCCATCACAAAGCCCTGAAAATTTGTAGGCAGAACTGAAGATGCGTGTGTGAGCAAGGAGGCCTACAAACCTGACTAAGTTACACCAATTCTGTCTGGAGGAATGGGCCAAACTTCCAGCAACTTATTGTGAGAAGCTTCTGGAAGGCTACCAAAAACACTTGACACAAGTTAAACAATTTAAAGGAAATGCAACAAAATGTATATAA
This sequence comes from Moxostoma hubbsi, assembly GCA_032164185.1. Taxonomy (NCBI): domain Eukaryota; kingdom Metazoa; phylum Chordata; class Actinopteri; order Cypriniformes; family Catostomidae; genus Moxostoma; species Moxostoma hubbsi. The sequence continues at coordinate 67,674,594 of JAVLUX010000001.1, forward strand.
ACTTCTGACTCTCTGGCAATGTGATGAAAGAAAGAAATCTGAAATTAATCATTCTCTCTTCTATTATTCTGACATTTCTTATTCTTAAAATAAATTAGTAAATCAGGGAAAGTTTTCTACGATTAAATGTCAGGAATTGTTTAAATGTATTTGGTATGTAGAATTCTGACTTCAGCTGTACACTGGGGGCCAAAGATTTTTATTAAATTACTATTACAATATGAAAAATATTTCAAATTCAAACTTCTTAAATTACTTCAAAGAGTTCTCATCAAAAAATCCTCCATGTTCAGCAATGACAGCTTTGATGATCCTTGGCATTCTAGCTGTCAATTTGTCCAGATACTCAGGTGATATTTCACCCCATGCTTCCTGTAGCACTTTCCATAAGGGCCAGTGGTAGCTCAGCGGTTAAGGCTCTGGGTTACTGACCGAAAGTTTGGGGGTTCAAGCCCCTGCACCGTAAAGATACCACTGTTGGGCCCTTGACCCTATCTGCTCCAGGGGTGCTGTTTCATGGTTGACCCTGCGCTCTGACCCCAGCTTCATTGGGATATGCGAAAAAACTGCATTTCATTGGCTCTGTACCTGCAATAAACAATAAAGTTTAATCTTTTCTTAGATGTTGCTGTCTTGCCTGACACTTCTCATGCACCTTACAGTCTAGCCTACAAAAGCTCAATGGGGTTAAGATTCATTACACTCTTTTCCCATATCTGTTGTCCAATGTTTGTGTTTCTTTGCCCACTAACATTTTCTTATTCTTTTTCTGTTTCAAAAGTGGCTTTATCTTTGCAATTCTTCCCATAAGGCCTGCACCCTTGAGTGTTCTCTTTACTGTTGTTCTTGAAATGTCTCGGTTACTGTCGTAACTTCTGTTCCCTGATGGAGGGAACGAGACGTTGTGTGAATAGTGACACTCTTGGGAGTCCAATCCACCTTCAGGTATTTGAGAAAAGGCCAATGAGAAATTGGCAAGTTGAATTTGCATGTCACTCCCCCGACATACGGGTATAAAAGGGAGATCGTAATGTGGATTCAGTCAGGTTTTCAGAAGAGCCGAGACAAGGTCCCGGACATTAAAGCGGTACATTTCAGCCTGTGGCAAGAGGGTCACAATGTCTCATTCCCTCGATCAGGGAACGGAGGTTATGACAGTAACCGGGACGTTCCCCTTCTGTCACTCACTTCGACGGTGTGTCAAATATTGACACTAGGGGTCCCTATATGAAATGCCACCAAGGCTGATCGGTCACGTGAACTGCCGATGCAGGTGTAGGCAAGCTACTAAGAGCGTAAGAACAGATGCATTCAGACAGCACAGAGCCTCCCCAGATGCCCCAAAAGGTCTGGTGCTTCCCCATAGCCCTGAGGTGGGGGAAGGAGACCAGTATGGGAGCAGGCCATGGCCTTTCTCTCCACTTAGAAATTAGACTCAACTGGAGCCCTAAATGCTCATAAAATGCACCTGGGAAGGCATTCTTTTCCATTTCTATTCTTTCAGGGGAAAAAAGACCCCACGGAGGCCACACCCTGCCCTTCTTTGGGGGGAGGGTATGAAAATGGCAGATACGTCATATGGGCCAAGCTGGCCACACATGGGAGAGGTGTGGTGATAGATCCAACCCTTCGTGGGGGAGACATTTTCAACAAGCACAGCAGCAAGGCTGCCAAGGGAGATGCGGGTCACCCGAAACAGAGAAGGGAGACCGTATTGTGGAAAATACACACAGGAGGCCACTAGGGTAGCCAAGACCTGTGGAGTACTTACCCCAGTACAGGGCCTGTTAGCACATGATTCCTCCGCTGAATTTGTGAGTCAGAGGGCTAGGAGGAAGAGCATCCAGGGTTCACAAGTCCGGAACACGCATGGGAGAAAGAGCACACAGCTTCACCTACCTTGGAGGGGGAAAGGCGTAATGCACAAGTGATACACCCGGCCAGCTGTTCGCTAGAACAGGGGACAAGACCGGCTCAACCTGGAGATTGTAGAATCTTATGAAGGTATCGTGTGTTGCCCAGCCCACTGCCATTCAGATGGCTGCTAGAGAGGTGCTTTAGCCAGTGCCCACGAGGATGCCACACTTCTCGTGGTGTGCTCAAACCCGCAAGGCGACCTGCACGGGCTGAACCTGGTATGCTAGCGCTATGGCATTCACGATCCAGTGGGCAAACCTCTGTTTGGAGACAACATTCCCTTTCTGCTGTCCACCAAAGCAGACAAAGAGCTGCTCAGAGTGTCTGAAGCTCTGCATGTGGTCCAAGTAGATGTGCAAAGCATGCACCGGACACAGCAACGAGTTCTCGCAGGTTCACCACCAGATCTCTTAAAGGGGTCGTGGGAACCTTGGGCACATAGCCTGGTCGGGGTCTCAGGATCACGTGAGAGTTACCCGGACCGAATTCTAGGCACTCTTCACTGACAAAGAAAGTTTGCAGGTCCCCGACCCTCTTGATGGAAGTGAGTTTGGTGAGGAGGGCGGTCTTCAGAGAGCCTTCAGCTTGACTAACTCAAGGGGCTCGAAGGGAGCTCTCAGTAGGCCAGAGAGGACCACGGAGAGGTCCCAGGAGGGAAAGAGCCATGGTCTAGGGTGGTTCACCCTCCTGGCGCCTCTCAGGAACCTGATAATCAGGACATGCTTACCGAGGGACTTACCTTGGATGTCGTCATGATACGCTGCTATGGCAGCTACATAAACCTTGAGAGTGGAGGGGGACTGCTGCCTGTCTATTCTCTCTTACAGGAAGGAAAGCACTGACCCAACTGCGCAACACTGGGGGTCTTCGCCACGGGAAGAACAACACCTAGCGAAGATACACCACTCCAGGGAGTAGAGACCTGGTAGGTCCGCCATGTCCCATCCAGGGACCAGACATGGAGAACTTGTCTGGGCATGGGTGCCAGATTGTGCCCTGATCCTGAGAAAGAAGGTCCTTCCTCAGAGGAATTCAACAGGGAGGAGCTGTCGCGAGGAGTGTAAGGTCCGAGAACCAGGTCTGAGTGGAGCCACGAGGGTGACCTGCTCCTTGACCTCCCTGACTTTGCACAGAAACTGTGCAAGTAGGCTCACTGGGGGAACGCATACTTGCGTAGCCCTCTGGGCCAGCTGTGTGCCAGTGCGTCTGTACTGAGGGGAGCTCCCGTCAGGGCATTCCAGGGAGGCAAATAGGTCTACCTGTGCCTAGCCGAATCAACTCCAAATCAGCTGGACTGCCTGAGGGTGGAGTCTCCACTCTCCCCTTAGCGTTATCTGCCATGACAGAGCATCTGCTGTTACGTTGAGGTAGCCCAGGATGTGAGTGGTGCGCAGCGACCTGAGTCGCGTCTGCCTCCAGAGAAGGTGGTGACGGGCGAGTTGCGACATGAGACTGGAGCGTAAACTGCCTTGGCTGTCCAAACCAACAGTGCTTGCCCTGAATAAATGGCCACAGCCTCCACAGGGCGAGCAGTACTGCCAGCAACTCAAGGCAGTTTATGTGCCAATGCAGGTGAGGTCTTGTATAGGAGCCAGCAGCTGCGTACCCATTGCACATGGCAGCCCAGCCGGTTTTGGAGGTGTCCGTCGTAACCACAACATGCCTGGACAGTTGCTGTATGGGGACTCCTGTCAGCAAGAAAGCAAGCTTGGTACAAGGGCTGAAAAGACGGCGACCAGTGGGCTTTAGAGCCACGCGATGCGTGCCTCGGGTCCGGAGCCAGTGCTGTAGCGGTCTCATATGCATCAACCCGAGCGGCGTGACTGCCGCTGAGGATGCCATATGACCCAGGAGCCTCTGCGTCATCACAGTGCTGGACAGAAGCAAATGAGCATACCGGGGAGTGGGTGGTCTGTGGGGGATTACCAGGTGGAGACGTACTCACTGAAGCCCCCAAATCGCCTCAGGTGTCAACCGAGGTGGCCTCGTACCCGTAGGTAGAAGGAGCCGCGAGGGGGACAGCCGATGTGACTTTCCCTCGGAAGAAGGAAAGCCGCGACCACAATATTGCCATGGTCATGTTCTCGCAGTGAGAACATGAGCCATCCACGAACGCTTCCTCAACGTGCTTACTTCCCAGGCATGGATCGTGACCGTCAGAGGCGGAGTGGTAACGACCGCATCCAGGAATGCAACAGAGATGGAAAGGCATCTAATGTGCCTTGCTCTAACAGAGGAAACACACTCCCAAGAGCAACCCCTAGTGTCACTATTCGACACAACGTCAAAGTGAATGACAGAAAGGGAACTGGTGTTTAGCGGGTAGAATTCAATGAAGCTGTCAGCTGAGGACATGTGAGGATCTATTCCCAAACTAGAGACTGAAGTACTATCCTCTTGTTTATTTGTGCATCTGGGCCTTGCACAAGACATGCCAGTCTATTGCATACTGTAGCAACCCATAAACAAACACAAAGACAATGTTAAGCTTCATTTAACAAACCAAATAGCTTTCAGCTGTGTTTTCATATAATGACAAGTGATTTTCTAGTACCGAATTTGCAATTTAGTGTAACTACTCAAGGATAAGGCTGCTGGAAATGGGGCCTGTCAACAATTGATCAACAATTACTTTCTTCAAATAGTGATGGTGCTGTTCCCCATCTGTCGCTCACTTCGACGTTGTGTCGAAGAAGTGACACTAGGGGTCTCTCTTGAGCGCCGAAAGATGCCTCTGATCTATGAAAAAAGGCCAATGAGAGTTGGCGAACAGTATTTGCATACCCCGCCCCCGGACATACGGGTATAAAGACGAGGGAAATACTCTCGTTCATTCAGTAATTTTCTTCGGAGCCGATGGTCGTGTGTATGCAGCCAGCTGTGAATGACACAACTGATCCTGCTTCTGACGCTCTGCTTTCCTGTTGGATCTACGGCACAATCCAGCGGCTTTTCTCTTCTCTGTCGGCATGCAGTTTGCCCCTGGGCGCTTCGACAGCGCAAAGTTAAAAGAGTTTTATTATAAAGAGCAATTTTCTCTGTGAAAGAGTTTATTTCTCTGAAAGAGCAATACACAGTGGTGTTGAACGTCCTTTTCAGGACGCATCTTTATAAAGATGCCATTCAACCCCTGTGTAGTTCCTGGATGCGGTAGAGTGCTCTCCGCTTTTGACGGCCACAGGCGCTGTCTCGTGTGTCTGGGCGCCGATCACACCGAGGTAGCATTTGTGGATGGTTCATGTTCTCACTGCGAGAACATGACCATGGCAACGTTGCGGTCGCGGCTTGCGTTCAATAGAAAGCACGCCACTCCAGCCGCCCCTCATATCCTTCCCACGGGATTGAGGACGATGCGGTTGGCGATGGAGGCGATTTGGGGAAGGCAGCGGGTGCAATTCCGCCGGGTACACCCCCTCGGACCACCCGCCCCCCGACACGCTCGTTGACCTCCATCCAGCCTCGAGGCAACGGCGACTCGCCTCCAGGCCGGTCTGCCTATCCTCTGGAGCTTGAGGTGGGCCACCGTCGGGGTGTGGCTGAATTGGAACCCTCCATCCTCCCCACACCCGTCTCGGTTGGATGACTGGTTCCTGGGGTCTGGGCGCCGCTCACAGCCACGCCCCCACGCCCCCCCGGTCCTGTTTTTCCCGGATGAAGAGCTGACGTCTTCATGGAAAGCACCGCTCTCCATTCGTCAAAAGCCCTGCTCGTCCGCTCTTGCTACCCTCGGCCAACGGTTACACGGTGACTCCCTAGGTGGATAGGGCGGTTGCGCTCCATCTTTGTCCCGGTGATCCTACCACCTGGCGCGGGCGCCCTGTACCCCCTTCCAAGGCCTGTAGGATGTCATCCTCATTTAACTACAAATCCTACAGCGCCGCAGGACAGGCCGCCTCCGCCTTGCACGCCATGGCCATCCTGCAAGTCCACCAGGCCAAGGCGATCAGGGATCTGCATGAGGGTAGCCCTGACCCCGATGTGCTGCAGGAACTGCATTCAGCGACCGACCTCGCCCTCAGAGCCACGAAGGAAACCGCGCAGGCACTTGGACAGGCGATGGCCACCCTTGTGGTCCAGGAACGTAAACTTTGGCTCAACCTGGTTGAGATGCGTGAGGCCGACAAAGTTCGCTTCCTCGACACCCCTGTCTCCCAGCTTGGCGACACCGTCGAGGAATTCGCCCAGCAGTTCTCTACGGTGAAAAAACAGACGGAGGCCATCTCTCACATCCTGCCTCGCCGCAAACCTGCTGCCAAGGCCACTGCCCCGTCTGCTCGCCGAGGGTGTCCCCCTGCGGCCAAGAAATCTGCTCCGCCTCAACCCGGGCCCAGCTCTCAGCCCCAGCGTCGAACACACCGCAGGAAGCAGACGCCCCCCATCTCTCGGACCCCCTCGAGGACCCCTGAGACGGACGACCCAGCGACACAGACGTTAGCTCCGGAGGTGGTAAGACCGCTCCGTCCCCCGGTGGAGGGCCGGGAGGAGAATCTTTTGTTCTTAAACAAATTTCATTTGCTGCCCCCCTTAGATGGGGTTGCGGTACCCACATTCTCAATAAAAGAACTATTTCCTATGTCTCTGGGTCACCTGGCCCGCAAATGCTGTTCTCAGGGCACTTTGCCTCCAGATCTCAACAGTCCCGGCTTCCTGGACGCGGACCACCCATCTCCAGCCCCACGACTGTTCCCCGGCTGGCCGGTTCCGACGAGTCTAGAGGATGCCTACCCTGGACCTCCTCCTCAGTCGCTAACCCACCCCCTGCAGGGTGTGCGGAGCAAGGTAAGTGCTTTGAGTCCTTTCTCAGCACCCCAGCCGTGGGTCGCCCTGTTGCCGTCCAACGCTGCCCTACCTGCTCCGCCCCGCTGCAAAGCTCCGCCGGCTACGTCAAAATGAATCGTGAATCAGGGTTGACCTCGACCGGGCTATGTGCCCAAGGTTCCTACCACGCCCTTCAGAGATCAGGTAGTGAACCTACAAGTGCTGCCCCGGGAGGAGGCAGACCCAGCCCTCTCATTGCTGTGTCTGGTACGTGCTTTGCGTACCTACCTGGAATGCACCCAGAGCTTTAGACGCTCTGAGCAGCTCTTTTTCTGCTTTGGGGACAGCAGAAAGGGAATGCTGTCTCCAAACAGAGGCTGTCCCACTGGGTCGTGGACGCCATTCAGTTGGCCTATCACACCCAGGCCATGCCCCCCCTCCCTATGGGTCCGAGCCCACTCCTCATGGCGTCCTCATGGGCACTGGCTAGGGGCACCTCCCTAGCAGACATTTGCAGAGCTACGGGCTGGGAAACACCTAACACCTTTGCGAGATTTTACACTCTCAGGGTTGAGTCAGTCTCGTCCCGTGCTTTCTCAGGTCCGAGCCCGTAGAACTTGGTACACGTCTACGGTCTGACTGGGTGAATCGCTTGCATCCAGCACCCTTTCCCTCTGTCGAGGTAAAACAGTCATTCCCAGGAGACCCCTTTTAGGCTCCTGGTCGATTCCTCCCTAGCCCTTTTGGGTCCGCAACAGTTCAGCGGAGGAACTTGCCGGCCCAGTCCACTACGGGTACCCAGGCTACCCCTACTGGAATAGGTGCTCCGCAAGGTTAGGCCTCCTACGCGTACACCTTCTGTGTGTACTTCCGCGGTACGGTCACCTTACGAGCTGACCCACGTCTCCCTTAGGCAGTCCTACACTGCCCTCCGGTCGCCGTGTTGTAGCAATTCCCCCCTCCTCGAGGTTGGATCTACCACCACGCCATTCATCCCACATGTGACCAAGAGGCCATGTGATGTATTTTGCCACCTCTACCTCCCCTTTCGGGTGGGTGTGGCCTCCGCAGGGTCTTTTCCCCCTGAAAGAATAGGAATTCGGGTAAGACCCCCTTCCCTCGATGTGGTAAGGGCTCCGTCTGCTCTTGCTCTATGCCAAGAAAACATAGAGAGAAAAGAGGCCCAGCCAGGCTTGGCCCGTTCCCTAGTTGGGAGCGTCACCTTGTTCCCCCCCTATGTAACCAAAAGGATTCTGACGACTTTTTGGGGGCATTGGGGAAGAGTATGTGCAGCCTGAACACAGTTGGTTGCTTGTGCATGTAGGATACCTGCCCGCTTCTGTGTCAGCAGTACACGTACATGACTGCATGGTGAGTGCATGGTGAGTTTTGAAGTGGACCCCTAGTGTCGCTTCTTCGACGCGACGTCGAAGTGAGCGACAGACGGGGAACGTCTCGGTTACATATGTAACCTCCGTTCCCTGATGGAGGGAACGAGACGTCGTGTCTTCCTGGCCACGTCGCTGAGCCGAGCCGCTGAGGTGCCTGGAACACTCCCGGCTCCTCAGAAAAATCCTGAATGAACGAGCGTATTTCCCTCGCCTTTATACCCGTATGTCCGGGGGCGGGGTATGCAAATACTGTTCGCCAACTCTCATTGGCCTTTTTTCATAGATCAGAGGCATCTTTCGGCGCTCAAGAGAGACCCCTAGTGTCGCTTCTTTGACACGACGTCTCGTTCCCTCCATCAGGGAACGGAGGTTACATACGTAACCGAGACGTTTTTTTACATCAGTAATGTCCTGAGTATACATTGTGATCAGTTGAATGCCACAGGTGAATTAAAGTACCAATTTCCTAATGAAACAGCAAAATCTGTGCATTATTCCAAACTTTTAGCCCCCAGTGTAAATATATATGTGTGTGTTTTTTTCTTTTTTTTATCCTTATAAAGGAATCAATGACTGGAAAAGTCATGAAAATTCTTCAGTCTAAAATAAATGGTGTGGGAACCCTGTGAAAATCATTCTTAGATTGTTTTCTTGTTACCAATCAATCCTTTATTTACTTGACTATTTTTCAGGGAAACATCCAAGAAGAGAAACTAAATCATGTTTATTCCAACTCTAAAACAACAGCCATTTCTCTTATGACTTGATATACATAAAGGAGTCCTCTGCTGATAAGTCTATCTGTCTGTGACGCTGAGAATCAAGGACACCAAACTCTCCAAGAACATCTTTGTGGGCAAAGAACACTTTTCTTTTGTTTGTTTATGTTTGACAACAGTCAAATATCTGTTTTTGCCCTGTGAGTCTTGGATAATTAAACACGTATCCCTTTGTGTTGCGTGCACTCAAACCAGCTTTAATTTGCCTGAAATATTCTTCAGCTGTATTATTATTGGATGTTCTTCTTTCTCCAGAAGTGGCTGAACAAGTTAATTTTCCTGCTGTATGTAGTGAAACTGGCTTCCAATTTTATATACAACCAACATTGTCAGAGGGAGATTGACTTTCATCAAGCAATGTAAAAGAAGACACTTTGTACAGGACAGAATGCTGAGGAGAACATGTACTGTGCATGGAATGATTGCTCCTCGCCAGTCCTTCCACAGATGGACTTTTGAACTATTTTTTTTTGTTTGTTTGTTTTTTTTGTAATACTAAAACCAAACGTCCTTGGCATTATTTCAGAGAATGGAAAACTTTCAAAATTGGTGGAAGAAATGTTTTACAAGAATAAAAAGAATACAGAACAGGTTAGCATTACTGTATGTTACAGTTGTATTTAATTGTATGTGCTTGCAAATAATAGTTGTGAAAAGCAATGGGTGAGAAAGTGCACTACAGCAGAGGAACAGGCCTCTTTATGTATTCTTGTTCACTGTTCCTAATTCAATTTGTTGATTGGTTACACTGGTTTAATTTTGTTTTTTTATTATTTGTAGGGCTTCAGTGATTTAACACATTGAGCAATCAAAGCCTAACTGAAGTTTTATATATAAAAAAAAAAAATAACATGTTTAATGAAAAGCTAATAGACCATCACTTTCGCTATATCAATATTTAAAAGTTGTGTATTTTTTTACTGAAGTTAATGAAGCTTCATTGAAATATGCTGGTGTGTGCATATATAAAACGCCATGACATTTAAATAATACTCTAAATCACATTTATTTCCACTTGTTCAAATATAACTTCATTAAACAGTACAAGACCTATTAAGACTATTGTGTATTTTAGAGGTTATGGTCTTCTGAATGTACTGGTTTAAACTAAAAACACCAGTGGTCTGGCTGAGGATTTTTAAGGATAGATAGAGCACTGAAGGACACTCTGGGAAAATTCTGACGCCCGCTGGGACATTTACCTGTCATTTACATTCAGAAATGGTCCTCTCCACTCTGAGCAGCTGAGGGCCAGAGCACACACTCACTCTGAATATGTAGTTGCAGCATTTTAAGTCAAGTCAAGTCAAATTTATTTGTATAGTGCCTTTCACAACACACATCGTTTCAAAGCAGCTTTACAGAAGATCAGGCATTAACAGACGATAAAACTGTGATATCTATAATGTCGATGAATCATCATTGTGTAATTAGATAAAATATGATTGTTAATCGTGTTTAAAAATAAGTAATTAAATAATAATTGTATTAATAACCCCAGTGAGCAAGCTGAAGGCGACTGTGGCAAGGAACACAAAACTCCATAAGATGTTGATTAATGGAGAAAAATAACCTTGGGAGAAACCAGACTCACTGTGGGGGCCAGTTCACCTCTGGCTAACATCATGAATATAATGTAAATATTACTTATGTATAATTAAAGTCATGGTTTAAAATTATTAAACTAAGTAAGTGATAAGGGTCAGTGTTTAAACATCGATTTTGTTTGAACTGTAAGATTAATGACCAATGTCTTTGAAGTCCATCTTGGATTAACTGCAGAATTTCACATAGATGCAATTGTCCTAGTTAATTGGCTGATGAAGGCTTTTGTTTGCAATTGTTAGTCTATGCATTCCATTTCAAGATCGTAGTCCATCAATAGACCGAGGTGATTCAGGCAGAGATCAGGGATAAGAAACGCAGTTCAACCTGGCCGGTAATTTCGTTGAGGTTTGGTCCATCATAAATCCAAGGTTCAGACAATGGCATATGAAATATCCCATGTCTTATGGTTGGAGTTGGCATTAGTTCATCCTCTGAAGTCCATCATAATAGACTGAAGTGATGTTTGGCTGGCACCGGATGCAGTGGAGTCCAACACAAAGAAGGAATGGTGCTGGATCCAGCCGGTTCTGGTGATCTCAGGATAGGAGTCCCAAGGTTGTGAAAGGGAAACAAATAAAATAATATAAGCATAGATGCCATTCAATTTATTGCAGAGATATAAATCATGGTCAATGTTTCTGGTTTCTGGTTCTGGCAGATCCAACTAAAGCAGCCTAATTGTGGGTTGGAGGATAAATTAGGTGTATGCCTGGCTAAATAGATGAGTCTTTAATCTAGACTTAAACTGAGGGAGTGTGTCTGCATTTGGAACAGTGTTAGGGAGACTATAGTTTAGGAGCCAAATATGAAAAGGATCTACCTCCTTTTGTGGATTTTGATATTCTAGGAACTATTAACAGGACAGAATTTTGTGATCATAATGAACGTGATGGAATATAGTGTGGTAGAAGGTCACTTAAGTACTAGCTAGACCATTCAAAGCTTTGTAGGTAGTTAACAGGATTTTAAAATGAATACGGAATTTAACAGGAAGGCAATGTAACGATGATAAAATGGGGCTAATATGATCATATTTCTTGGCTCTCATTAGCACTCTGGCTGCTGCATTTTGAACCAATTGAAGTTTATTTATTGATCTTGCTGGACATCCTCCCAGTAATGCATTACAATAATCTAGTCTTGAGGTTATTAATTAGTTTTTCGGCTTTAAGCAGGGAGCCTGAAACATAAGAGTTCAGTTTTGCTGTCAGCATGCATAGAGGAGGCTCTAACTACAGGCTGAGTGAATACAGATCACTACATTTACAGTCTTCCATATGGGACAGCGGGGGGTGAACTTTAGCCCTCACCTTCAGCTGAGCTTTAGTGGAATTTCAAATAGTTGACAGCCGAGTATCAGAATTTTAAAATGTATGAATGGTAATCTTAAGCAAATATCAGCATTTTCTCCTTCAGACGGAGAGGTCTTTGTTCCATAGTCTACATTTGGCAAATGGATACAGTTCTTTTAGAGAATCTAAAAATTAATAAAAAGTAGGGTACAATGGGTCTAAAGGCCAGCCTAAAGGAAAATTAGCTTTTTTATTTCTGGTCACATGTCTCAAGATGAAAGAAAAACAGTACATTTATTTTTATTGAATATTGATGGAACATCATAACTTGTGTTAAAAGAATTAACAACATATGGTTGTTGATATTGTGTAGATATCGGGCAATAGTTGTAGGGCACAATTTGTCAACTTAATACAATATTTGAGACAGCAAGATGCTTTTTCTTCAGAAAAGTGTGCATAATTTCGTTCATTTCAATCACATTTGACATTTCATTCCATCTTAAGTATTCTATAAACAAATTAAATCTCCATTGTGAATGGATCAGCAAATGTGTGCCCACTTTGAACATTTTTCATATCAAATCTATTCCCCCACCTAAGAAAAACAGTGTGTCTAATAGGGGCCTTTAGACCCTGCAACAGGGAGTCTTTTTTACCCCAAATCCTTTCACTTATTGGACAGTTGATGAATTGTTTTATATAATCACATTGAACAAAATTGAAAATGACAAATGAGTATTTTGTTTCAAAATAAATGTGACCATTTCCAGGATAATCATTAGCTACATAAATATTAGATCAAATTGCCTCAAAATCAACCTTTAGACATTACACGCAATGATCTCATGGAAGAGGACAAATTTGCATTTCATAGTGTCAAATAGTTGTTTCGGCAAGTACTTTGGTAGTTTTTGATGCTATTTAGTGTTTTGGGAGAAAAGAAAATTAAAGGAGCCTTTTACACATTGGAGTCTTTAGCCCCATTGTACCCTAATCACAGTCCTACTTTAAATAGACATAAATTAAGGAAATAAGCAGACAAAACTTTACAGCCATATTAAAAGACATGTGAAAAAAAAAGAGATTTCTATACATTTGGAATCAACATTTTGTCACACATTTAATTTCAATAATGACAAATACATTTAAGGTCTTATAATGGATATGACAAGTTGGATTGGTCTAAATGTGTTGAGCATGTATAACATGCTGCTGCTGCACAATGAGACATTTATACAATCCCCTTGAAATAGATCTAGACAAGTGATACTGGTGAAAAGGAGGATTTCAGAGAGAAAACTCTTGTAGCATGATGCAGTGAATACCTGCAAACAATAATTCAACAAACATAAAGATTTTAGGCTATAATTAACATAAATGTGGGAAAAGTAAATGGTCCTGCGGTGACAAATGCATTTTTTAGAAGTAAAAACTTTTTTCCTCAGTAAATTAATATGAGATCAGAAACTACTTGAATGATAATTATAAAATAATTTGCAGAATGCCTTGAAGTAGCATTAGATTCGAGTGTTGTCTGTCAGCTACCCATATGCATGTTACAGTGTTGTTCCTCCTGTACTTTACTAACATATTTTCCCAGAATGTTTGAAAAGACACTTTTCTGCCATACCCTCACAAATTCCAACCTGAAGTACTATTTAGAAGGGCAAATGCAAATTTATATGCAGTGCGAGTTCTCTATAGCAAATGTGTTGAGAAAAAAATATCACACATTCTGATGGTGGCTTTTGAGCTCTTTGAGGTCCAGCAAATGAGGCTATTAAGGATTCAAAGCAGTTTCTGGTACAATGAATCCGTTGGAGTTTTAAAGGATAAAAGCTGTTATGTCCTACTCGCTACCACAGAGTTCACTGCACTGACATTTGCTCTGAGAAATGATTCTAGGTCTGGAAAGTCTGAAATGCAGAGGCGGACCTACGGGACAGGTAAGGCAGGCAATTGCCTGGGGCCCCAATTTGGGGCAATAACAATGGGCAATAATGGTAGTTCACTGCAACGACACTTGAAACCAATGATTGGCAGCGCTTAGTAGACTAGAATGACATTTTCGAGAAAAAAAAAACTTGAGAGGCCTCCATCCATTTAGCAACAAATTCTTTACAAATTAGCAACAGACAAAAAAATCAATTATATCATGAGAGCAGGCTGCATGTTTTGAATGTTCAAAATTCTGTGACAACACACTAGAGGGGCCCCCATCCCTTTAGCTACTAATTCAAGTATTAGCAGGATGCAGGAATAATGAAGAGGATGCCCGATGTACAAATCTGGGAGTCAAAAGAGGAAAAAAGTAAGAGGAGGAGGAGATGCATGACAGTGCTGACTGGTACAGAATCTGTAATGTTTACTGAATTATCCCTTCTCATGAAAAGATTGCCAAAAGCCGCTCGATTTGCAATCAGTATAGTTTACATTCACTTTGTAAGATTATACATGCAGAAGAATTGAAACGATATGAATTGAATCTAGAGTTTTCAACCTTTGCAATCCAGCAATTCTTCACCATCATAAATCAAATGGCCCAGGCATCCTCATTTGTCAGAATGGCCCCACACAGAGTTAAAACAGAGTTCTCTTTGTAAGGTTACAAGGACCATCAGATTTTCACAACTCATTTGCACAAGACATTTCATGTTAATCTAGCCTGGCTAGATAATGCTGAAAATCACTTTGAACTGTGGTAATGTTTGTACCTGATAAATTAATGATTATAGACTGATGGAACTCTTTAAAATGTGTGTAGAGATGTGCAATCACCTATCTTCTGTCACCTATCGCCTTCTGATTGGCCCAGGACACCTTTGGGGATGTGGCCAATTTCAGTTCAAATATTTCCAAACAGGAACAACATCCTCTCTTGCCTCTTCTCTCTTGGCTCTCTGCTCTTCAGCCTGCACGTGCTTCGTCTGGTCGCTCCGCTGATTGCCAGGTCCTCACCATGTGAGGTCCAAGGAAGCTCGGGACTCGACGTCCCGAGAAAACTCATCACACTCTATGGCCTCTCTTCAAAGCTAACCCTATAATTCATACAGAGATCTAAAAAATTGATGGAATGAACTTTCGATCAAGAACCAAGTAACACAAAGAACGCAAGGAAACACCAAAGACATGCAAGTACATCTCCAATATTATGCTCAAAGTGCTGGTGTATTAAATAATTTGGGTAATCCGATAGCAAATCGATGTAGACTCAAAGAAGTATACATGGTTCTTAAGGTATTGTCAACAGACACCATAAAGTTCATTTTCACTGTACTGATAATTTATTTCACATTCTGGCACTTTTCACCAACATGTCTTATGTATATATGTGTTAGATTAGATTTATGTTTAGAATAGTAATAAAGTTTATCTGTGTTCAAAGGCGACGTGACTGTGGTATATTCTGATAAATAATCTCATCCCTGTTTCTGAAAGATTTCACTTCAAAGCTGTACCTAAATACGTGTGATATTATTTTCAATAAGTCATGAGAATAATATCACTCCAATAAATGAATTAATCATAATTCCTTACAGTAGAAATTGTGAGCCGATACAACTAGATGTTGTATTACGATTTCAATGGTGGAGAATCTATTAAGACAAATAATCTAGTTATTTGTAATTTATCTAATTTATAATGGTCGTCGAATGTGAATTCCATTATAAATTTCATTACCTAATAAGGTACAATAAGACAGTTTAATTTAGTTCATAGCTCACATATTTCAAGACTCTAAATTCCCTTCTAAATTTAGCATACCAAATATCCTTACATATAATGGTGTGAGAATGAAATCAATTTAAAACTCACTTCTAAATGTTGCATTTCATTTATTCCCTATACAACTTCAAGTTCCCTATCTGTCACTCACTCAACGTTGTGTCGATGAGTTGACACTAGGGGTCGCTCCTGCATGCCACTCCCCCGGACATACGGGTATAAAAGGAGTGACGCTGCAAACACACATCAGATATCTTCTTCGGAGCTGAGCGAGCAAGTCACAGAGCTGAATTCCTCTGCCGCCTCCATTCATCTCTTTCCATTTGTGTTTATTTCCTGGTTGCGGTCGATGTCTCTCCCCGTCTGATGGCCACGATCGCTGCCTTTTGTGTCTGGGTGCCACCCATGCGGTGTCAGCGTTCATGGATGATTCATGTCCTCACTGCGAGGACATGTCCATGGCTACGTTGCGGTCGCAAAGTCTCGGCTGGACTACCACCCTCGGGTGCGGCGGCTCAGTCGCAGGCTGATGCAGAGCTGACAGCCATGCCTGCCCGGGCAGCTGCGCGTGTCGGGCTGGAGTGGAAAGTCCAGGAAATAAACACAAATGGAAAGACATCTTGAAAAAGATGCTTTCCGTTTCCGCCGAAGAGAAATTTATTTTAGAGAAATATTACTCTTTATGTGTGTTATATATATATATCCACCTTGAAAGTGTATGTAGCCACCATAACGGCACATCATGATGCAGTGGACGGTAAGTATTTAGGGAAGCACGATTTGATCATCAGGTTCCAGAGAGGTGTGAGGAGGTTAAACCCACCCAGGTTGCGCCTCGTTCCCTCGTGGGACCTCTCCGTGGTCCTTCAGGGTCTTCAGGGAGCTCCCTTCGAGCCCCTTGAGACAGCAGAGCTAAAGGCGCTCTCTCTGAAGACCGCCCTCCTGATGGCTCTCACCTCCATCAAGAGGGTAGGGGACCTACATTTGTTCTCTGTCAGCGAACTGTGTCTAGAGTTCGGTCCGGCTTACTCTCACATCATCCTGAGTCCCCGACCGGGCTACGTGCCCAAGGTTCCCATGACCCCTTTCAAGGATCAGGTGGTGAACCTGTAAGCGCTGCCCCAGGAGGAGGCAGACCCAGCCTTGGTGTTGCTGTGTCCGGTGCGAGCTCTTGGCATCTACTTGGATCGCACGCAGAGCTTTAGAAGCTCCGAGCAGCTCTTTGTCTGCTTCGGTGGACAGCGGAAGGAAAACTGGGTCATCGATGCCTTCACTATGGCATACCACACCCTGCATTTGCTGCCCCCTGCTGGCATACGAGCCCATTCTACCAGGGGTGTTGCGGCTTCTTGGGCGTTGTCCCACGGCACCTCTCTAGCAGACATATGTGGAGCCACGGGCTGGGCTACACCTAACACCTTTGCAAGGTTCTCTAACGTCAGGGTTGAGCCAGTTTCGTCCCATGTGTATCAGGTGACACAAACAGGTACGTTCGGGTGAGCTGGCCGGGTGTATCACTTGTGCATAGCACCTTTCCCCTCCCTTGAGGCGAAGGCATGCGCTCTTTCCCGAGTTGCGTTCGCAAGAAATGTGAACCCTGGACGTTCTTCCTCCCTAGCCTAGCGGCCGTCGAGTCTTCGGAAAGGCTCGCTGCCGCCCCAGTACGGGTGTCACCCAGGCCCCCGTACTGAGGTAAGTGCTCCACATGTGCTGGTTGTCCCCTAGGAAACCCCGTGTGATGTATATTCCACAAAATGGTTTCCCTGCTGGTAACCCGCATCTTCCTTGGGCAGAGGGCCCTTTGTCCTTGGTCGCTGTGTTTGTAGTAACTCCTCCCCCCTTGGGTAGGACCTACCACAATGCCGCTCCACACGATGTGCTTCCACTCCTAACTGGTAAGACCGTGTGTTGTATTCCACTTAACCCCCCTCTCGGGGCCGGATGTGGTCTCCGCTGTGTCCTCCTCTTTGGAGGGATACCCCCCAGCTTGGTCCATATATTTGGCCCCCAGCCGAATGATTTTGTTCCTTTTTGGGGAGAACAATAGAGAGAAGGCCACGGCTGGGCCAGACAGTCCTTATACTTCTGAGCAGTTTGCCGGTCCCCTAGGTGCAGGAGACCACTTCATGCCTGTCAGTGTGTTGGGGGTAATTATGCGACGGCTTGCTGCACTGGCTACGAGGCACACAGAGGTCTGCCCGTCTCACACCGCCAGTCTGCGTAACTCGGTTCAGCTCTTGTGGCGTTTTTCCATTGGGACCCCTAGTGTCAACTCATCGACACAACGTTGAGTGAGTGACAGATAGGGAACGTCTCGGTTACTAATGTAACCTCCGTTCCCTAATGGAGGGAACAAGACTTTTTGTCCCTCCTTCCACAACACTGAACCAACCGCTGAAATGGCCAGGTCTTTGGCTCGGCTCCTCAGTGCGATACCTGATGTGTGTTTGCAGCGTCACTCCTTTTATACTCGCATGTCCAGAGGAGTGGCATGCAAATTCCACACACCAATTTCCATTGGCCTTTTCTCAAGATCAGAGATGTCTGGGCTCCGCAGGAGTGACCCCTAGTGTCAACTCATCGATACAACATTGAAGATTAGCGGAGAGGTGGTAAATTCATTAAATGATGAGCTATTTCCTCACAAAAGCCGTTTATCTTTTGTTGTGAAGCATCTCCTCCATAGACCATTCAAAAAGAACAGCCTCTGTTCTCCTCGGCAGTACACCGCCACAGAATATCTGTGGAATGCCTGCGTTAGGCTTCCCTATCAGAAGGGCTTTGATCATGTCCAGCACCGTACACACACACACACACACACACACACACAAAATGCAATGGAATGTTTTCATCTGCAGGACAATGAAACAGGAGAACACTAGAGCACTTATCTGTACTGTTTTTCTTTATTATTAAAATTTCAAAGGATGAGCTTACACACGAGTGAAGCACAATATTCTTCTGAAAAATTTGAGGATTAATTCATTTGTATTTAATTCATATAAACTATAATATTACACTACATTATTTATTATTAAACAACATTAATGAAACAATGCAATTTAATTGTAATTTATTGACAAATTAATGTTTCAATGTTAATAGTCACTTTTTTTACTTTTGTGCAAATAAAAGTTAAAAAGAGAGAATAAAATGTTCACTAGTATCCATCACAAGGGCTCTCTTCAGTTCGGCAGAGCCCTGCAAACATGCATGACAAATCTCTCCGAAACGGGAAGTGACTTTTATTAGCATAAAAGACAGATATACTGTACTGAAAGCAAAAGTTTTATTATATATACTGCATAAATACAATGAATTAAATGAAATCTCATTGTTACTGATTTCCAGTTTTGCTGACTGGGGGTGCTTCAGGACCCTCAAAACCCCCACGTAAACTCTCATCTTTTTGTCATTGCGAGGCTTCAGTAAACAATGTCCATTAGACATTGCAGTCCAAATATGTGTGCATTTTCATTTTATGTATTCTCATATGTTTACTTCACATTTCTTTAGAAAAGATTGGATTATCATTCAGTTTTCCTCTAAATTATGCAACTCTCATAGTGTGTTACATGTACAGAAAGAGAGGTGCACATATACACTACCGGTCAAAATTCTCATTCTTTATTATAATTATTATTATTATTTTTTCACATTTTAGAATAATAGAAAAGTCATCTTCAAACTATGGAATAACATAAATGGAACTATGGGAATTATGTTGTGACTAAACAAAATCCAAAATAAAAGTTATATTTTAGCATCTTCAAACCCTTTGCCTAGAATTTGCATACATATACAGGCATTTTCTCAACCAACTTCTTGAGGTATCACCCTGGGATGCTTTTTAAACCGTATTGAAGGAGTTCCCATCTATGTTGGGCACTTATTGGTTGCTTTTCTTTATTTTTTGGCCCAAGTCATCAATTTCAATTTCATTTTTTTAATTCAATTTTAGTTTTAGAATTAAATAAATTAATATAGTGGCACAATTATATCTTTTGTCTACAAAACTAATTTCAAACATTTAGCATACGCCTTCAGATCAAAAGATTTTTAAGATCATGAGAAACATTTCAGTCAAGTGTTTCAAAAGTTTTGACCGGTAGTGTAGAAGAGAGTTATTATATCACAGCTACTTTATGTTTTCTGTCAAGATTAGATAAGCAACTTCTACTATGGATTTAATCATTTATATTTCATGAAAAGAGTGTTTGTGAAATGGCATTGCCAGCTTTTCAACCTATACTGTATGTTACAAAAATGAATGCTTGTAAGTGAAAGATAGTAGCTTAAATGCTCCATGCTTTCTTTTCTCTCTCTTAGAGCATTACTGAAGTCTTTACAACACCCTAGACAAGCACAAAATGAATGTGAATTCAATGTATCAACAATTATGTTGTGTTACAATGAAAATATTCATGCTGAATAAGAATATTCAAGCTAGATTTATCTGATATCTGAATGTCTGAATGTATATAATTATTTGTTGATATATGAATTTATATAGTTATTTACTTTAATTATTCAGTAGTTCCGCACTTCCATGGTTGGCATTCAGAAGGGCCCACTTTTCTTTTTTTTCTCTTTTTTTTTGCCTAGGGCCCCCAGAATCCCTAGGATCGTTTCTGCTGAAATGCTCCAATGAGACTCTCTGTCTGCTGTGCAAGTCTCAATGTCATTTTGAAAAAAGGCATTGATATAACAATTTAAAAGGAAGGCAAATGATATCGCAAATTGGATCTGTTCAAACAATTGATTGGTGCATTTTCCTGACAGATTCAAATGAAATATTAAAGGCATAAAATGAAATTCTGATACAAATGTAATATTACATCTTAAAGGTGCAATAATTAGCATTTTCCACTATAAAAAAGGTATTACACAAATCTGTTTAAAGAGATGTACACTAGGACTGAGTATCCATTTACATCAGTGGTCAAATTTCCTATTCATCAGACTGTGATGACACATTTCTAGCAAAGTTGTTTGCATAGTTTATTATTTTCTGTACATTTCTGACATTATTCTTAATGTTATATTGCCTTGGAGTTAATAAAAAAAAGTAGTCAACTAGTTAACACTGTTGTGCTGGGGTTTCAAATTCAGCTGATGAGGGAGTGCCAGTTAATTTTGCACTCTGTCTGTCTCTTTCTATATATTTTTTCCTCTTTCGTAAATATGGAAGTTTAGGAAATTGAATAGTGGATTTTGTGTGTGTGTGTGTGTGTGTGTGTGTGAAACACAAAATAATATTTGCTGTGGTCTCCCATTTATGCAGCCTGGTCTCAGAATCACATTTTATCTACACATAACAACTACAGATTTGCAATATGAGTTTCACCAGCCTAAAACTGATTAACAGTTCATAACACCTTTTTTCACTTTGTTACTCACACAATGCTACCTTATGACATTGAAACACTTTTACTGTAACACAGAATGTGAAAGACGACACATTGTAACACTTGCATAACATAACTATCTACATTTACAAGCTTATTCCAATGTGATTAAGTTGCACGGTAGCTCAACTGATAAAGTTGATGAGCGTTGGACTCATTAATGCATGAAAGCAAGCCCAACTAAGCATGTGAGCTGAAAGTGTCATCTAGTGGCAAAAAAATTTTTCCTTCAGCTATTGTGTTTCATTTCACATTTGCTTTTCTGACACTAACGGTTAGGTTTAGGGTTTATGGTCGGGATATTGGTTTTCTTTATTT
This sequence comes from Moxostoma hubbsi, assembly GCA_032164185.1. NCBI lineage: Eukaryota > Metazoa > Chordata > Actinopteri > Cypriniformes > Catostomidae > Moxostoma > Moxostoma hubbsi. The sequence goes on from JAVLUX010000001.1 coordinate 67,695,794, forward strand.
AAAACTAGAAAAAAAAAAAAAAAACAGATTAACAGACTAAACAGAGGTTTTTATGTTTAATGCTCCATCATCTCACATTTTCTTTTTATGACACTATTCATTTTGTTTAGGTTAAAGGTTTAGGTTAGGGAGGAAGGATTTGGTCTCTTAAAACTCCTTAGAGCATTACCCTAGGGGACCACCCTTATCCTCGTGTGACCCGCGACCACATGCGTGGATGTTGTATTTTGGCTTTGCAACACATCATTTAAATGCTAAATGAATAAATTAATTTAAACTGACTGCATACTGTTCACAAGATTCTAGATTGTCTAGAAGTGTTAAAATTCTGCGCACTGAGTCATGTGACACAACAGCCTGGCATTGATTTCCATTAAGCATTTGTACAGATGCAGAGCCAACAAAAGTGCCTCTAGTAAAAGACCTCTAAGTTTTTTTCATTGAAACCTGTTTGGGTGTAAAGAGTTGCATCTCTAGTTTAATTTGATATGCTGCTTTAAAGAAATCAACTGATAAACATGATGTCGGATATGGATTTTGGGACATTATTCCCTCAAAAGTTGAAAAAACATGTCAACATTTACACATCTGTGAGTTATTTCATTTCATTTTATTTTAATATACATTTTTTTTTATATATTTTATTTTGTTATCACTGTACAATATGGTTCTATTCATTAACATTAGATAATGCATTCCTATATTTACTGTGCATTTTCAAATTTAGAATAAATTGGTTCATCTAAAAGCTGAAAATTTTTACTTTCAGAGGCTTTATATGGAGTTATGATAAAAATAAGGTGCATTCCGAAGTGTTCAGCGACCAATGAAGACAGTCAGCACAAAGAAGCTTAAGTTACTAAATAGATAGCAAGGGAGCAAGGGTGCATCCTATAGCTTTCAAAGCAGCTAAGTGCATTCACCATCCATAAATTCAGTTTTAGATAATCTATGTACTACTCAACATTTTTGGCAGACATGGGACAATTGTAACTACTTCATAGATTCAGAATATGAGGACATAAATTTTTAGGAAGACTACTTGCTTTTGAATTTTTCACTTGTTTAATAGGTGCTACTAGTTACACATCTAAAAGGGAAATGGAAAAGCAGACAGCAGTAGGGATGTGCCCGAAGCTAAATACCTTATTTGGAAAGGCATGAATAATGACTTCAAAATTAATAACGAATTCATCCGAATAATAGAAAAAATATTCAGAAGACAGACCATCCAATGAGCATAGGCATAAAGTGATATTTTAAATAAACATATAGAAAATGACAAAGCAATTATGAGTCTCTGAAGCCAATATTACTACAGTGTATACCTTATGAATGAAAATGCGCATGGTGATTTTAAGTTCATATAAGATGGCTGCATTCTCAATTCAGTTTGCATTCTCCGTTAATTGTGCGCGTCTTAGGAACAGTGTTGGGCAAGCTACTCAAAATATGTAGCTATAGCTATGCTACCAACTACTCAACAGCTCAACTAGCTTTTAGCTTAGTTAAGCTAAGCTAAAAGCTACACATCAGAGAAAGTAGCAAGTTACACTACAAGCTACATGACAAAAGTAACTTGCTACATTTATGCTACTTCATATTTTTTTCCCCCAAAGAGATGCACAGAGCATACTGTCATAGACAAAGCACCTAAAAGACTAATTCACATGACATTTTTCAAAGCCATGGTACAGAATAGTACAGTATAGTGCAATACAATACAGTATACACGTATACAGTAGGTGCAATATTATGTGCATGTAATAAAAACAAACATGTAAATTCATAGTTAGACATACTACTAAAACAAATCAATGTGTTCGACATGTAAAATCAGTATTTTTACATTTTATTTTTAATATTTATACTTTTAACGCTACAAACCCATACCCATTTAAACATAATTTCCTTTGTCTGTTGAGTGTTCCGGCCACCTCAGCAGCTCGGCTCAGCGACGTGGCCGGGAAGACACGATGTCTCGTTCCCTCCATCAGGGAACGGAGGTAAGATACGTAACTGAGACATTCCCCGTCTGTCGCTCACTTTGACGTCGTGTCGAAAAAACGACACTAGGGGTCCACTTCAAATCATGCCATTCGCTGAGCCATGTACATGTGCTGCTGACACAGAAGCGGGCAGGTATTTCACGTGCACAAGCGACCAACTGTGTTCAGACTGCACGTACTCTTCCCTAATGCCCCAAAAAAGTCATCGGAATCCTTTTGATTACCCTAGAGGGGAACAAGGCAACGCTTCCCAAGCCTGGCCGGGCCTCTTTTCTCTCTATGTTTTCTCGGCATAGAGCAAGAGCAGCCGGGGCCCTTACTGCATCGTGGGAAGGGGGTCTTAACCGAATTCCTATTCTTTATAGGGGAAAAAAAAATTGCGGAGGCCACACCTGCCCGATAAGTGAGGTAGAGGTGACAAAATACATCACATGGCCTCTTCGGTCACATGTGGGAAGAATGGCGCGGTGGTAGAGCCAGCGAGGAGGGGGGAGTTGCTACAACACGGCGACCAGAGGGCAGCAAAGGACTGCCTAAGGGAGACGCGGGTCAGCTCGTAAGGTGACCGTACCGCGGAAGTACACACAGGATGAGTCCGCGTAGGAGGCCTGATCTGTGGAGCACCTATTCGGCGAGTTCCTCCGCTGAACTGCGGACCCAAGATGGCTAGAAAGGAATCGACCAGGAACCTAAAAGGGGTCTCCTGGGAAGAAGGCGCACTGTTTTATCTCAGTAGAGGGAAAGGGCGCTGGACGCAAGTGATTCACCTGGTCAGACCGTCGACGTGTACCAAGTTGTACGGGCTTGGACCTGAGAAAACACGGGACGAGACTGACTCAACCCTGAGATTGTAAAATCTTGCAAAGGTGTTAGGTGTTGCCCAGCCCGCAGCTCTGCAAATGTCTGCTAGGGAGGTGCCCCTAACCAGTGCCCATGAGGATGCCACACTCCTGGTAGAGTGGGCTCGAACTCGTAGGGGTGGTGGCACGGCCTGGGTGTGATAGGCCAACAGAATGGCGTCCACCACCCAGTGGGACAGCCTCTGTTTGGAGACAGTGTTCCATTTCTGCTGTCCCCCAAGCAGACAAAGAGCTGCTCAGAGCGTCTGAAGCTCTGGGCGCGTTCCAGGTAGGCACGCAAAGCACGGACCGGACACAGCAGTGAGGGGGCTGGGTCTGCCTCCTCCCGGGGAAACGCTTGCAGGTTTACTACCTGATCTCTGAAGGTCATGGTAGGAACCTTGGGCACATAGCCCGGTCGAGGTCTTAGGATCACATGTATCTGCCGGACCGAACTCCAGGCAAGTGTCTTTAGTAGAGAACGCTTGCAGGTCTCCGACCCTCTTGATGGAGGCGAGTGCGATCAGCAGGGCCGTCTTAAGTGAGAGGGCCCTGAGTCCAGCTGATTCTAGTGGCTCGAAGGGGGATCTCTAAAGACCGACGAGGACCACCAAGAGATCCCAGGAGGGGAATAGGTTTGGCCGGGAGGGATTTAGCCTCTGGGCACCTCTTAGGAACCTGGCAATTAAGTTGTGCTTACCCAGGGACTTGCCGTCTACTGGGTCGTGGTGAGCTGCGATCGAGGCAACATACACCTTCAAGGTGGAAGGGGACAGCCTCCCCTCTAACCTCTCCTATAGGAACAGGAGCACTGACCTAACTGCACACCTCTGTGGGTCTTCTACCTGGGAAGAACACCAATTCATGAACAGATGCCATTTCAGGGCATATAGTTGCCTGGTAGAAGGGGCTCTGGCTTGGTTGATCGTGGCTATGACCGTGGGTGTAGCTAGATCTTCCGCGTCCCATCCAGGGACCAGACGTGGAGGTTCCAAAGGTCTGGATGCGGATGCCAGAGCGTGCCCCGTCCCTGAGCAAGAAGGTCTTTCCTCAGGGGAATTCGCCAGGGAGGGGCTGTCGCGAGGAGTACAAGGTCCGAGAACCAGGCCCGGGTGGGCCAGTAAGGAGTCACAAGAGTGACTTGTTCCTCGTCCTCCCTGACCTTGCACAGCACCTGTGCAAGAAGGCTCACTGGGGGAAATGCGTACTTGCGCAGCCCCACTGGCCAGCTGTGTGCCAGTGCATCTGGCCCAAGGGGAGCTTCTGAGCGGGCTTACCAGAGCGGGCAGTGGGAGGTCTCTCGGGAGGAAAACAGGTCTACCTGGGCCTTGCCGAACCGTCCCCAGATCAGGCATGCATTGTCGTGACAGAGTCGCTGCTGGCTCCAAAGGAGGAGACGACGGGCGAGTTGTGACATGTGGCGGGAGCGTATGCCGCCTTGGCGATTTATGTACGCCACCGCAGTGGTGCTGTCCGACCTGACCAGGATACGTTTGTCTCGAACTAACAAGAGAAACTTCCGCAGGGCCAAAAGGATGGTCAACAACTCGAGGCAGCTGATGTGCCAACGCAGCTGGGCCCCTTTCCAATGGCCTGCTGCTGCGTGCCCTTTGCAAACGGCGCCCCAACCCGATCTGGAGGCGTCGGTCGTGACCAGGACACGTCAGGACACCTGATGTAAGAGTACTCCTGCCTGTAAGAAACAGAGGTCTGTCCAGGGTTTGAATGTTTGGCGGCAAGCGGGGGTGATTGTCACACAGTGCGTGCCGTGGCGCCTTGCTCATCTCGGGACTCGGGTCTGAAGCCAGTGTTGAAGCGGTCTCATATGCATCAATCCCAGCTACGAGGACGCCATATGCCCCAGGAGCCTCTGAAAAAGTTTTAAAGGGACCGTTGTGCCTGGCCTGAAGGCGGCGAGGCATCTCAACACTGACTGGGCATGCTCGTTGGTGAAAAGTGCTGACATTGAGACAGAGTCTAACTCCATACCGAGAAAAGAGATGCTCTGGACAGGAATTGCTCTTTTCCTAGTTGACCTGAAGCCCCAAACGGCTGAGGTGCCTGAGCACCTGGTCTGTGTGAGCGCATAGTAACTCTCACGAGTGGGCCAGAATAAGCCAGTCATCGAGGTAATTAAGTATGCGGATGCCGGATTCTTGGAGCGGGGCAAGAGCTGCCTCTGTCTCCTTGCTTCTTCACGAAAGCCGCAAGGGGACAGAGACAGGCCGAAGGGGAGGACTTTGCACTGATACACCTGGCCATCGAACACAAACCGCAGGAAGGGGCGGTGTCGAGGCAGAATGGAGACATGGAAGTATGCGTCCTTCAGGTCTACCGCTGTGAACCAATCTAGATGCCGGACGCAGGTTAAGATGTGTCTCTGCATGAGCATTTTGAATGGGAGTTTGTGCAACGCTTGGTTGAGATCTCGCGGGTCCAAGATTGGTCGTAAGCTGCCTTTCTTGGGTACGATGAAATGAGGGCTGTAGAAACCCTTCTTCATCTCGGTTGGAGGGACAGGCTCTATCGCGTCTTTGAACAAAAGAGTAGCTATTTCCGCGTGCAGGGACTGGGCATGTTTGCCGTGTACTGCAGAAAAGAGGACGCCCATGAAGGGGGACGGGGGCCTGGCAAACTGAATTGCGTAACCGAGTCGAATGGTCCGGGCCAGCCAGCGCGACGGGTTGGGAAGTGAAAGCCATGCGTCCAACCAAAGGGACGATTAATTTTGACCTGCCCGGCGGAGCTTCGTAGCGGGGCAGAGCAGGTAGTGCAGCGTCGGGCGGCGACAGGGCGACCCGAGGCTGGGGTGCTGAGAAAAGACTCAAAGCACTTACCTTGCTCCACACACCCGGCAGGGGGCGGGTTGGCAACTGAGGAGGAGATCCAGGGTAGGCGTCCTCTAGACTCTCAGAACCGGCCGGCCGGAGAACAGTCGTGGGGCTGGAGACGGGTGGTCCATGTCCAGGAAGCCGGGACTGTTGAGATCTGGTGGCAAAGTGCCGTGAGAACGGCATTTGTGGGCCAGGTGACCCAGAGACATAGGAAATAGCTCTTTTATTGAGTTTGTGGGTACCGCAACCCCATCTAAGTGGGGCGGCAAATGAAAATTGTATAAAAACAAAGGATTCTCCTCCTGGCCCTCCCCTGGGGGATGGAGTGGTCTTACCATCTATGGAGCTAACGTCTCCATCGCTGGGTCGTCCGTCTCAGGAGCGCCTGGGAGCCTTACGGGTCCTCCAGGGGGTCCGAGAGACGGGGTGCGTCTGCTTCCTGTGGTGTGCTCGACGCTGGGGCTGAGAGCTGGGCCCGGGTTGAGGCGGAGCAGATTTCTTGGCCGCAGGGGGACGCCCTCGGTGAGCAGACGGCGCAGTGGCCATGGCGGCAGGTTTGTGGCGCGGCAGGATATGTGAAATGGCCTCCGTCTGCTTTTTCACCGCAGAGAACCGCTGGGCGAAGTCCTCGACGGTGTCGCCAAAGAGGCCAAACTGGGAGACAGGGGTGTCGAGGAAGCGAGCTTTGTCGGCCTCACGCATCTCGACCAGGTTGAGCCATAGATGACGTTCCTGGACCACAAGGGTGGCCATCGCCTGCCTCAATCCCGTGGGAAGAAGGAGCGACACGGGGGGCGGCTGGAGTGGTGTGCTTTCTATTGAAAGTGCGCCGCGACCGCAACGTTGCCATGGTCATGCTCTCGCAGTGAGAGCATGAACCATCCACAAACGCTGCCTCGGTGTGATCGGCGCCCAGACACACGAGACAGCGCCTGTGGCCGTCTGAAGCGGAGAGCACTCTACCGCATCCAGGAACTACACAGGGGTTGAATGGCATCTTTATAAAGACGCGTCCTGAAAAGGACGTTCAACGCCGCTGTATATTGCTCTTTCAGAGAAATAAACTCTTTTACAGAGAAAATTACTCTTTATAGGAAAACTCTTTTAACTCTGCGCTGTCGAAGCGCCCAGGGGCAAACTGCACGCCATGCAGAGAAGAGAAAAGTCGCTGAATTACGCTGTAGATCCAACAGCAAAGCAGAGCGTCAGAGGATAGAAGCTGGAAACTGGTGTCACTCGCAGCTGGCTGCATACACGACCATCGGCTCCGAAGAAAATTACTGAATGAACGAGCGAATATCCCTCGCCTTTATAACCGTATCCGGGGGCGGGGTATGCAAATACTGTTCGCCAACTCTCACTGGCCTTTTTTCATAGATCAGAGGCATATGTGGCGCTCAAGAGAGACCCCTAGTGTCGCTTCTTCGACACGACGTCGAAGTGAGCGACAGACGGGGAACGATAGGATGTATTTGCAGGTTTAATTTCCATTGATTGTAGATACACTGCAATCAGCATGATCTTTACTTTTTGTGTGACAAAATACTTCATGAGCTTATTGTCAAGCAAGAGCACGCACCAATGATTCAGCAGTGCGCATGCAAACTTTCAGTCATTCAGATTGAATCGCAAATCGATTCAGACCTCTTTTCTATCACGTGTGACCAATTCATTTTAAAGAACCGACTCAAATGAGTGATTCATTTGTGATCGGACATATAAATATGATTCAAAACTGGCATTAGTAAACAACACCGGGTACAAGGCATGATGTAGAGGTTTAGCTTTTCTCAATGCTATGCCGCTACCGTATAAAAAATATCGATTCGCTACTGAAAAGCTACTTGATTTAAAAACTAGAAAAGCTAACATCTCGCTACTCAGAAATGTAGTTAAGCTAATAGCTTTGCTATTTGTAGCAGCTACTGTGCATTACTGCTTAGGACTCTAAGCTTGTAAAGACAAGAGTTAACTATATCATACACATTTTAAAATTCTTGAAATGTCTGTTTGAAATGTCTGATCGCATTGACAACTAATGTTTCACATGTAAGGATTTATAAACCAACAGGAGCCCGATATTTAATTCCTGACCAAAAAAGTGATGATTTTATAGTGGAGCTGGACTGGAGGTTGACCACATTTATATCCACATTAATGTAATTATCTGGTTAATCCTTTATTCCAAAATGTTTAAATGCTCCATAGAGGTTTAAATACTACATTGAGTGTATTCAGAATATTCATGCACACGGAGGATAAAATGTTTTTTTTAAAAACATGCAATTTTTTTCCGCTTCTCATTTCTAGAAATATTTAGAGGCTCGATCTTGCAAACTTTTGTCACTGCATTTCACTAATTCTGCATATGTAATTTAACTAATCAATTATGCCCTCCACAATGTGAACACAAAATATCTGTCAAGTGTATCATAAAACATTCTGATAGAGATTTACAGTGCTTTCTTGTAGGCTATATTAATTTAATCTCATTTCTTTTAATATTCATATTTGTATTTAATATTAACTGCAAAATGTGTGCTTGATATTTTACAATTGCTTGACACCTCATGCCTCCAGATTAACATTGTTACTTGCATACTGCACAGACATAAACGAAATATGGGTACGATGAAATGAGGGCTGTAGAAACCCTTCTTCATCTCGGTTGGAGGGACAGGCTCTATCGCGTCTTTGAACAAAAGAGTAGCTATTTCCGCGTGCAGGGACTGGGCATGTTTGCCGTGTACTGCAGAAAAGAGGACGCCCATGAAGGGGGACGGGGGCCTGGCAAACTGAATTGCGTAACCGAGTCGAATGGTCCGGGCCAGCCAGCGCGACGGGTTGGGAAGTGAAAGCCATGCGTCCAACCAAAGGGACGATTAATTTTGACCTGCCCGGCGGAGCTTCGTAGCGGGGCAGAGCAGGTAGTGCAGCGTCGGGCGGCGACAGGGCGACCCGAGGCTGGGGTGCTGAGAAAAGACTCAAAGCACTTACCTTGCTCCACACACCCGGCAGGGGGCGGGTTGGCAACTGAGGAGGAGATCCAGGGTAGGCGTCCTCTAGACTCGTCGGAACCGGCCGGCCGGAGAACAGTCGTGGGGCTGGAGACGGGTGGTCCATGTCCAGGAAGCCGGGACTGTTGAGATCTGGTGGCAAAGTGCCGTGAGAACGGCATTTGCGGGCCAGGTGACCCAGAGACATAGGAAATAGCTCTTTTATTGAGTTTGTGGGTACCGCAACCCCATCTAAGTGGGGCGGCAAATGAAAATTGTATAAAAACAAAGGATTCTCCTCCTGGCCCTCCCCTGGGGGATGGAGTGGTCTTACCATCTATGGAGCTAACGTCTCCATCGCTGGGTCGTCCGTCTCAGGAGCGCCTGGGAGCCTTACGGGTCCTCCAGGGGGTCCGAGAGACGGGGTGCGTCTGCTTCCTGTGGTGTGCTCGACGCTGGGGCTGAGAGCTGGGCCCGGGTTGAGGCGGAGGAGATTTCTTGGCCGCAGGGGGACGCCCTCGGTGAGCAGACGGCGCAGTGGCCATGGCGGCAGGTTTGTGGCGCGGCAGGATATGTGAAATGGCCTCCGTCTGCTTTTTCACCGCAGAGAACCGCTGGGCGAAGTCCTCGACGGTGTCGCCAAAGAGGCCAAACTGGGAGACAGGGGTGTCGAGGAAGCGAGCTTTGTCGGCCTCACGCATCTCGACCAGGTTGAGCCATAGATGACGTTCCTGGACCACAAGGGTGGCCATCGCCTGCCAGAGTGCCTGTGCGGTGACCTTAGTGACTCTGAGGGCGAGGGCGGTCGCTGAGAGCAGTTCCTGCAGCACATCGGGGTCAGGGCTACCCTCGTGCAGATCCCTGAGCGCCTTGGCCTGGTGGACTTGCAGGATGGCCATGGCGTGCAAGGCGGAAGCGGCCTGTCGCGCGGCGCTGTAGGCTTTGGTATTCAACAAGGATGTCGTCCTACAGGCCTTGGAAGGGAGTATAGGGTGCCCGCGCCAGGTGGTAGGGTTACCGGACATAGATGGAGCGCAGCAAGACCCCAGGAACCAGTCATCCAGCCGTGATGGGTGTGGGGAGGATGGAGGGTTCCAATCCAACCCCACACTGACGGCGGCCCGGGCAAGCATGTCAGACATCTGCGCATCAGCCTCAGCCTGGGCGTGCTGGCCCGAAGGCGGCAGCCCAGGGGAGGCGTCAGTGTCAGACGCTGTGCTCTCCGATGGAGCGGCGAGCTCATCCACCTCGAGCTCCAGAGGATAGGCAGACCGGCCCGGAGGCGAGTCGCGGTTGCCTCGAGCACGGACGGGGGTCAATGAGCATGTCAGGGGGTGGGTGGTGCGAGGGGGCATACCCGGCGGAGCTGCACCCGCTGCCCTCCATCGCCAGCCGCATCGTCCTCAATCCCGTGGGAAGAAGGAGCGACACGGGGGGCGGCTGGAGTGGTGTGCTTTCTATTGAAAGTGCGCCGCGACCGCAACGTTGCCATGGTCATGCTCTCGCAGTGAGAGCATGAACCATCCACAAACGCTGCCTCGGTGTGATCGGCGCCCAGACACACGAGACAGCGCCTGTGGCCGTCTGAAGCGGAGAGCACTCTACCGCATCCAGGAACTACACAGGGGTTGAATGGCATCTTTATAAAGACGCGTCCTGAAAAGGACGTTCAACGCCGCTGTATATTGCTCTTTCAGAGAAATAAACTCTTTTACAGAGAAAATTACTCTTTATAGGAAAACTCTTTTAACTCTGCGCTGTCGAAGCGCCCAGGGGCAAACTGCACGCCATGCAGAGAAGAGAAAAGTCGCTGAATTACGCTGTAGATCCAACAGCAAAGCAGAGCGTCAGAGGATAGAAGCAGGAAACTGGTGTCACTCGCAGCTGGCTGCATACACGACCATCGGCTCCGAAGAAAATTACTGAATGAACGAGCGAATATCCCTCGCCTTTATAACCGTATCCGGGGGCGGGGTATGCAAATACTGTTCGCCAACTCTCACTGGCCTTTTTTCATAGATCAGAGGCATATGTGGCGCTCAAGAGAGACCCCTAGTGTCGCTTCTTCGACACGACGTCGAAGTGAGCGACAGACGGGGAACGATAGGATGTATTTGCAGGTTTAATTTCCATTGATTGTAGATACACTGCAATCAGCATGATCTTTACTTTTTGTGTGACAAAATACTTCATGAGCTTATTGTCAAGCAAGAGCACGCACCAATGATTCAGCAGTGCGCATGCAAACTTTCAGTCATTCAGATTGAATCGCAAATCGATTCAGACCTCTTTTCTATCACGTGTGACCAATTCATTTTAAAGAACCGACTCAAATGAGTGATTCATTTGTGATCGGACATATAAATATGATTCAAAACTGGCATTAGTAAACAACACCGGGTACAAGGCATGATGTAGAGGTTTAGCTTTTCTCAATGCTATGCCGCTACCGTATAAAAAATATCGATTCGCTACTGAAAAGCTACTTGATTTAAAAACTAGAAAAGCTAACATCTCGCTACTCAGAAATGTAGTTAAGCTAATAGCTTTGCTATTTGTAGCAGCTACTGTGCATTACTGCTTAGGACTCTAAGCTTGTAAAGACAAGAGTTAACTATATCATACACATTTTAAAATTCTTGAAATGTCTGTTTGAAATGTCTGATCACATTGACAACTAATGTTTCACATGTAAGGATTTATAAACCAACAGGAGCCCGATATTTAATTCCTGACCAAAAAAGTGATGATTTTATAGTGGAGCTGGACTGGAGGTTGACCACATTTATATCCACATTAATGTAATTATCTGGTTAATCCTTTATTCCAAAATGTTTAAATGCTCCATAGAGGTTTAAATACTACATTGAGTGTATTCAGAATATTCATGCACACGGAGGATAAAATGTTTTTTTTAAAAACATGCAATTTTTTTCCGCTTCTCATTTCTAGAAATATTTAGAGGCTCGATCTTGCAAACATTTGTCACTGCATTTCACTAATTCTGCATATGTAATTTAACTAATCAATTATGCCCTCCACAATGTGAACACAAAATATCTGTCAAGTGTATCATAAAACATTCTGATAGAGATTTACAGTGCTTTCTTGTAGGCTATATTAATTTAATCTCATTTCTTTTAATATTCATATTTGTATTTAATATTAACTGCAAAATGTGTGCTTGATATTTTACAATTGCTTGACACCTCATGCCTCCAGATTAACATTGTTACTTGCATACTGCACAGACATAAACGAAATAAGACAGTTACATTTTAAAATTAGTTTTGACGCACTTCCAATTTTAAACCACACACATCTGTTTCTATCTGAATACACACAGTTACAGATAATTTTGTCATAGTGACAGTTACAGATAATGGCTTTGCTGCACACCCCTAGACAGCAGTCATGCTCGGGTCTCAGGAGGTTATAGATTAAATTATGGTGATTATGGTGGCTACTCAATTTATCACAATAAACCCTTATTATCAGGCACTTACTCCTGTGGTATAAATTCATTATGTCTTTCAAATATGCCTCAGAATAATGCATTTCTACAAAGGCATTGGTAACTTAAATGTTTTACTTTTATATGATTCTGCATTCATACAGATCAGTGTCAATATATAGTCCAAGACCAATGTCATATTAGCCAGTAAAGCATAAACAATTATTTTGCTCTCTCTGAATGGAATTTAAACTGGCATCAGGAGCTTCTCAGACAGCCCTGTTCTCAGTCAAAATTATTAATGACCAGAGCTCAGAGTCTGGGAGTTGTCAAAATTTGTACTGCATGTCAAAGTGCATACTACAATAAAGTATGATAATTGGGTTATACCACACTGAATAATTCAAAGAATGGCAGCAGTAATCACCCATTTCCAAACATGAGACGTGTTTCAGGTTGACAGTGTAACAAAAAAAAACAACATTTTACAACAGGAAAGAAAATAGGAACAAGACTTGCGCACAGCAGAAAAAAAGGATAGTTCACCCAAAACTGAAAACTGTTGTGCCAAATCATGTTGTTCCAAACCCATATGACTTTCTTTCCTTTGTGGAACACAAAAAGCAAAATGTTAGCCTCAGTCACTATTCTCTTTTATTATATGGAAAGATGTAATAATAGCAAATGTTGACTGAGGCTAACATCCTGCTAACATCTCCTTTTGCATTACAGGTCAATGAAGGTTATATGGCTTTGAACAACATGAGGGTGAGTAAATTATGACAGATGTATTAGTTTTTGGGTGAAAAGGGACCTGATGAACAAACCATTCAAAGCTCTAAGAATTACGTTTCAATATGTCAGCCACAGTAATTCTGCTTCAATCCAGGGTACCTGAAGATCAGAACAGCACAGCCAGTATTGATAAACTCTGTTAACCCAAGACTTTCTCTCACCTTTCATTTTCACCTTCTCGCATCACTTCTCAATTCTCAACCTTCTCGCACACACTGTTACTCAAAAAGACAGGTATATCTCAACTACAAACACACACACACACACACACACACACACACACACACACACACACACACACACACACACACAATAATTGTATTGTCACATGGAAGATTGTAGGACCCCAGAAAGAATAGCTTTTAGCTTATGCTGAAGCTAATGGGGATCCAAATAAAACAAACAAACAAACACGATAAGGAGAAACAGATCCAAAAATAGTGAAAATAGGGGAAAAGACAAAAAAAAATAAAAAATCACCCAAAGGCATTATTGACAGCTTTTTGTAGAGTTTGAGTAGTTAAAACTTTTAACTAACTTCAAACAGCAGAAGACCAGTTAAAGTGAAAAATTAAATGTGGTGTTGAATGCAGGCTGATCTCATGGGAAAATTGGTGAAAGAAGATAGATTTTTGTCTAATAAACATTTCTGAATTTCAGAACTGATCCCCCAGGAAAGGCCAAACCCAAACTCTTTACCTAACCCTAAACAATGTTCTTTCACTTATAGTATCCCGCTAGCCAGAGATCAAAAGGGATTTGACATCAATTGCACAGCGTGGGTGATTTTCTGAGCAAGAAAATTCACCATGTTTGTGCTTGTCTGGAATTCAGCACAATGGGTCCAAATATGGGTGGAAAAATATTCGGAACTCACAGATGTATAGCCTACTCAATAATCAACAGGAAAAAACTGTAAATGAGCCAGAGTTAGCCCTGCAGCCTAATTTTCATCTGTTGTCCTTAGGCAGTTCTTAAGATGGCAACCTAAAAATTAAGATAAAATTATTTATCACAAGTAACTAATCACAGTAGTGTACAAATAATAACAGTGCATAATCCGATACAATATGACAAACAAACGAGGTAACACAACGCATCCATGATTAATAACAATACTTTAATAATGAAAAAAAAAAAACTTTAATAATGATAAATAAGAGGCAAATAAAACTGATGACAATACAATACAATGCAAAAGCAACAAATACATGTATGTCTAAAATTTAGCAGACGAACTTGGCTCGAATGTGGCCTCAAGCACTGATGACCTCATGTCCATAACGGCATGCATCCTGTCAGCCAAAGAAGGCCCATGTCTGGCAATGTTGGCACTAGATACGTGATGGCAAACAACATTGTTGCAAGCCTGTTGTTGGTGGGAGGTGTGTGTCCCAGATCAGGCTTGTGATCGTGTGGCCCAGGTCAGGCCTGTGTACAGTAGTAATTGTAATATACAGTAATATCTGACTACAAAGGTATCATAAATTGTGCTTCTTTAACTCAAATAAAAAAAATAAAAAAAAATCAGACTTTTTCTGCGAAAGCGCTATATCTCACATCTCCAGTGATGTAATCTGTTATAATTTACAGTGCTTTATTGTTCAGTTGCTTACCTTATTTTTAGTAGGTTCTGATAATGCAGCATGATTTCCAAATAACAAGTGCAGAAATGTAGATATGTTTTAACATGCATCTGTGTAGTACACCAGACATTATTGTGATTCTAATGATGATTCATAAGAATCAGTCATAAAACAAAACTGTTTAGTGATTTTCAGTGTATATCTTTCATTTTCCTTCCCTGCAGGGGCTGTTTTTGGTGTCAATGAAAATTTTAATTGAGACAAATTGACTTTGGTATGGAGAGGAATTGGACTTCTAATAACAGGAGCATTATGAGATAAACAAAGTTGAATGTAATGTGCAAATGAATGTACTGTATGTGTCCACCAAACTAAATAGATGTTGTCAAGGCAATCGCAATTTGGAAGAATCTGACAAAGGATGGACCCCACACCATGTCACATCACATCAGGTTAGTGCAATCATGTAGATTCTGTTTATGTTGGTGATATATTCATGTATTCATTAGTAAACATTTAATGTCCAACACATGTAGAATAATATCTTACTTTGACACACCATAAAGCCATACTATATAATTTCACATGTTATGTCAGAGTTCTGTCAAGTTGATTAATCTGAAATGATGGACTTTATGGGGACAGTCCTCTTTCTGTAGATAATTAAGCTACCAGAAGATGTTGAACACACATACAGAGGATTCCCCAATACAAGTCAATGGAAGAAGAATGTAAGATATACATTTTTTTTCTGTATGAGAAAATGTATGATATCCAACCAAAATTTAATAAAGTGCTTAATTTGACTGAAGAACATCCTTTTTCCTGGGGAAGATGAAGTCGAAAATTACTTTTTGAAAGGTGATCAAAATAAAATGTAGTAGCTTTTCTGGGTTAAGGTTTTCTGTAAACAATATAAAAACATTGATATTATATTTGCTTATCTCTCTCTCTCTCTCTCTCTCTCTCTCTCTCTCTCTCTCTCTCTCTCTCTCTCTCTCTCTCTCTCTCTGTATACAGATCACAAGAACTGCCTAGTGCACCAAACATCTTTTACTCATTTATTCATCATTCCCAATGGTATTTGTTCTCCCTTGAAGTCTGTCTTGGCAAAAATGTAGCCAAAGAAAGTGTAAATTTCAGATGCGTTTGACTTTGACTTTTTCTTCTTATTTTTTTCCTATAAGCAATTTATGAAATGTCTATTATATTTGCCTCTCAATCTCTTTCTGTGTAGACCATTGGTTCCTGACTTATAAAGTGCTTTCTTTGCTAAGAAGAAACCAAAGCAGAGGAAAGCATAAGTTTCAGTTTCTGTTAGTTTGGTATTTATTTATAATCAGTTTATAAACTGTCAATTAGATTTCTCTCTCTTTATCTCATTTAGTGTGCGGACCAGAAGAACTGCATAGTGGACAGCAGATTTTTCACTCATCTCTTCCTAACTCTCAAGGGGCTGTCACCACTGAGAAAAAAGTCTTGGCAAGACCAAGGAAAATGTAAGAGTTTGTTCATTTGTAATTTAATTATTTATTCAACCTGTAAAAAATTCTGATTCTGAATTTGTTCACCATTTGCTCAAGTGACTGTTTTTGTAAAAAGTGTCTTTAAAGGAATGGTTACCTGAAAATAAAAATTCTCTCAACATTTACTCATGCTCATGCCATCCCAGATGTGTCTGTCTATCTGTAGGTCCATACTATGCAAGTGAATGGTGTTGAGAACCTTGACGGTCCAAAAGGACATAGAGGCAGCATAAAAGTATTCCATATGACTCCAGTGGTTAAATCCATGTCTTCTGAAGTGATATATGATATGTGTAGGTGAGAAACAGATCAATATTTAAAGAGACCATATTATGCTAATTTACAGGTTTATAATTTTATTTTTGGGGTCTACTAGAATAGGTTTACATGCTTTAATGTTCAAAAAACACATTATTTTTTATCATACTATACATTGCTGCTCTCATATGCCTCTCTTCATACTCTGGCTGAAATACTGTGATTTACCGTCTCTTTAAAGCCCATCTTTACAAAAAGATCAGTCTGCTCTGATTGGTCAGCTGGCCTAGTCTGTTGTGATTGGTGACCTAGAGCGTGTGTCGGAAATGTAACGCCCCTTACCATAACCGAGTTTCAGCACCAGAGTCTTCCTGAGCAGCTCTGTAAAAACTATTGTAACTATGGTAACAGTGATGTCAGTTTTTGCCTTAACAGCTCTAGCCCGATTAGAGAGTTAGTTAGCAAGTTAGATGTGGACTAGTGTCTGTAACATTACAGCTTGTAATTCTATAATTATATAAGACTCTTGAGATCATCATTTTGTTACACAGTTTTAGGTAAAAACCAGTCCACAGCTGAATAGTAAACTCTTACCAAAACAATAACTTTACATGGCAAGTTAGCAGAGCAGTACCGTGTCTTGCAGACGTAAAATGACCGTTTGTAAAAATAAATCCATCTCCACACTTGATCACTATTCATGATTGTAAGAACGACAAACAATCTGCATAATTCTACATAACTGTAGGTAAAAGTGAGCCAGCAGCTGATTAGTAAAACTATTTCAACACAATAACATTAGCTAGCAGGTTATCAGAGGCCTACAGCTGTGCACTGGGTGTACAACATAACTGCAACACAAAACTCCACCTATGAACTCACGGTAACAGATAAATCCACAAATAATCAAGCTTACTTACAGATTGTGATCCTGAACTTCCAGATTGCCCCAACAAAGTGGGAACTGCACCATCTTTCAGGAGTAACCGTGTTGAAAATCCAGCATTGGTTGTGGTTGTACTGCTGAGGAATAGTGGGAAAAAATAAATTTTAACCACTGATTTTTCAATTCCTTTGGAAGTCCATACAAAGGGGTTTTGCTTTTGCAGTGAAGAAAACAGCATCTTCTTGACATGGCGACAACACTAACCCAACTCATCCTGGCCTCGGCCATAACTACCTTTGTTTGAGGCTGGGCCAATGTAGCATTATGCAATGTTTAACATGGTGACGTATATGCTTTACGGAAGATTTGGCTGGACTACAAACCAGCTATTTCATGTACAGCCGTGGCCAAAAGTTTTGGCAGTGACATAAATTTTGTATTTAGCAAATGTTTCTGCTTCAGTTGTTGTGTTGTTGATTCTATTTGTTTCTAGATTATTGTGCAGAGTAATCAGATGCATTTTAAATAATTGCAAAAAGCTTAATTGGCCAAATCACTCTATCATTCTGATTGGATTATAAGAGCAGACTATTTGCTATAAAAGGAGAGAAGAAGTCCTGGTGTCAAGATGGGCAGCAAAGAAGCCACTTCTCTCCAAAAAAAACATCAAGGACAGACTGAAATTCTGCAGGAAGTACAAGGATTGGACAGCAGAAGACTGGTGCAAAGATATTTTCTCTGATGTCTGATGAAGATATTCCCCCTTCCAACTGTTTGGTACATCTGGAAAATCAATAGTCTGGAGAAGAAAAGGTGAACTCTACCATGAGTCCTGTGTTGTGCCAATAGTGAAGCATCTGGAGACCATCCATGTGTGGGGTTTCTTTTCATCCCAGGGAGTGGGATCTCTCACAATTCTGCCCAAAAACACTGCCATGAATAAAGGATGTTATCAAAACATCCTTTATTCATGGAAAAAAATTTTTTTTTTTTTTTTTTTTTTTTTAAAGGTATTTCCTTAAATATAAGTTGCCTTTGATAGCTTTTTTTTTCCAGTGCCAGTGGCTCGGAGATCATTACATTGACATTTTGGAACTGTGGCCAGGCAACTCCCCAGATCTTAATCCCATAGAGAACCTGTGGTCAACCATAGAGAACCTGTGGTCAATCCTCAAAAGGAAAGAGAGAGAGAGAGAGAGAGAGAGAGAGAGAGAGAGAGAGAGAGAGAGAGAGAGAGACTGAGCAGCCACTCTAAAAATGAGCTCCTGAACAATTAAGAAAGATTAAACCAAAAAAGTGAGACAGAGAGTTAACTTATAATAACAAACAAGAAAAAACAATAGAGGAACATTTGGAGATATATTTTTACTTAGAAAAATATATATTTAGACTACAAAGAAGATAAAAACCTTGGATTAGCATCTGGCTACCGGAACATCACTACATGAGCTACCTGCATTTTCCCCCCAAAACCTGAAAGGACTAATTAAATTGACTACAGCTAAAAAATCATCCTACAACAGTGATCTCCAAATGCTAAACAGACAGGTGAGCTTGGCACTGAACTGGCATACAACAACTGTAAATTTGATCGATAAACATTCAAATATACCATCATTGCAAACTAAGGCTAAAGCTAAATAAACAGCAGTTTGGCAGTTCTGGCACAGTTCCCAGAGTGATCACTATGATGACTAAAGGCCAATCAGAGAGCAGGGAGGTGATCTACCCTGAGAAGTGTAAAAGTGTGCAGGTAAGGAAAAAGCACAAAGAGAAAACACTGAAAGAAAATCCTGATATTCTTTATGCGGACTACATTCAACTGAACGGGAAAAAAATAAAAAATTATGTAATTTTTTACACTGCACTGATTATTGGAGGGAAATCAGCCATCTGTGATAAATTTAAGCATGTTTTTAAAGAAGGAATTGGCAGAGGTGGGAGATTAACTGTATGTGAAGATGAAATGCTGGACACATTTGAACTAATTTGAGGAAATCTTTCATATGCTGAAAGTCAGAGTAGATAAGGAGAGAGACAAGACCCCTGCAAACTGCTCCGACTCTGAGGAGGAGAGTGTAGAAAAAACCCCACCCTCACTGTCTGAGCGTCAGCTGAGAGACAGACAGTCTGGCCCTGCTGGAACTGGACTTTATTGAGTTTAGAGAACACATTCAAAACAGACAGTCAGACACACACAACACAAACATCTGCATCCAACAGCTCAAAGATGAACTCCAGCAGCTGAAGAAAGAGAGCAGCTCCTCCATCACTAAACTCACAGCAGCTCTCAAAGAACTTAAAGAAGAAAATCACACTCTCTGTGCACAGATTGACAAATTAACAGAAGACACTGAGTGTAATGAAAAAAACCTCTCCAGAATGTTTAAAGAGCTAAGAGATCAACAGGAGAATAGCAGAGATAGTACACCTCACTGCAGCACTACAATGCCTGTAACCCCCAAAAACAACACATACGCAGACACACAGTCTGTATCTAACACACAGACACCAGTGAAAACACAGGCCTCATCACCCCAGCCTCCTCACTGTAACCCATCAGACCCTGGTCCAGATGTTTTCATTCTGATGGACTCTAATGGGAAGTTCCTGGACCCACAGAAGCTCTTCCCGCATCACAAAGTTTCAGCTAAACGATGCAGCACAACAGGCCACGCCCACCAGCTCCTTAGAGACTTCACGGGAAACCCCTCATGTGTGATTATTCACACTGGGACTAATGACCTTCACACACTGCACAAAAGTGCTGTTGATGCTGTGAAGATAATTGCAGAAATCGCCAGCAAAAAATTCCCAGAAACCTGTATTGTCATCTCCACACTCCTGCCAAGGCGTGATACACCACCTCATGTCATCAACAACATCAATGCTGATATTTTCACGAGGATGTTCTACGCTCCCCCAGTGCACCTGGCCCACCACCACCACCCCCTGGGCCGCAATCCAACATCACTGAGCCCCTTTCGAATGGCACCAGGACACTACCGGCCCATCCACCCCTACATGCCCAGATATGCCCCTTTGACCCCGGTGAGGAAAGGCAACAGCTGGACAAGCAACTTACGTCATCCAGTCCCCCCAACACACTTACCTTACACACCTGCAAACCCACACATACCTGCCCCACATCCACCTGCTGGCCATCAATCCCCCACAAAGAAAAGGAAACAAAACCCTTTGACGGGCCCCATGCCCACCTCTCTGACCTCTCTGTTGGTGCCCATGCCCACCTCTCTGACGGATTCCTTGTCCACGAGCTCTTCCTTTTCCTTGCTGTCTATCCTGCTCCATGTTGAAAGAAATTGCCAGTGTTTACACCCCCACTTTTATATAGTGACCAATTGTGGTTACCACTATGTGAAATCAATTAGCAATAACGAGTATTCATCATGTGTGGTTACACGTAATTTATATGTTCGTACAAACACACATTTTATTTCTGTAGTTACCAAACGGTTCAGTGATTAACCATTAAGATCAGTTGGATTAAGTGTTGGTCAAATGTATTTACGCAAATCAGATGAGAAGCATATCAAAAGTATTGTGAGCATTGCATTGTGAAAGACAATTACTTCATATAAAAGGTATTTCTTTGATGACACACTGATTAGGTGTGGTGAAAAATTTAATGTGTAATTTTGTGCGTTGTACTTAGTCAATTGAACATGTGATTACATGTTTGAAAAAACAGACTTTTTGATGATCTGCTTTGAGTTTTGTACTAACAGTTGTGAGGTTTTACCACATACTTGCGATAATAGTACCAAAGCGAATAAAAAAAACTAAGTACAGTCCATCGCGGTCGAGACTCGGAAGGGATTTTAGTGTGGTACAGGGATGATCTGGCCAAACACATCTCTACTATTACACTAGGAAAATTCCACTGTTGGTTAAAATTAAACAATGAAATTGGCATTTGTACCACTGACACATATCTCTGTGCCACCTACAATCCTCCAGCAGAATCCCTTTACCATGATGAGGAATATCTGAACAACATCCACACAGAGTTTAGCCGTTTCCAGGCCCAGGGAAATGTGCTGCTGTGTGGAGACTTTAATGCAAGAACTGGAACCGAACCGGATAATATTGACCCAAAGGGCAATAAACATGTGTTTGGCCAGAGCCCCCTGAGCCTCACAAAAAACCTCCCAGCACGGAACAATCTCGACCATACTGTAAATAAAAATGGTACAGAATTAGTGCACCTCTGCCAAGCCTCAGGCCTGTACATACTTAATGGCAGGATCAGAGGGGACTCATTAGGGAGGTTCACGTGTTATTCAGGTCTTGGAGCTAGTGTAGTTGACTATGCCATCACTGACATGGACCCCTCCTCCTTCAGTGCATTCAGTGTCAGACAGCAAACTCCACTCTCAGATCATAACCAAACTAATACATATATTAAAAGACACCACACAGCAAAACACAGAAGAATGGAGAACTGTCAAATGTATCAAGTCCAGCAGAGATACAGATGGACTCCAGACAGCTCAGACAAATATATCCAGGCCCTGAATTCTGAAGAACTGGAAAACCTAATCACTACATTTATGCACAAACTATTTGGAATGAACAAGGATGGTGTAAATTTGGCTACAAATGAAATCAATCATATATTTAAAAAAGCAGCCCGTAAAACTGAGTTGAAATGAAAGGCAAAAATCCTAAAAAGACAACCAAAACAGAAAAGTGGTTTGACACAGACTGCAAAACATTAAGAAAACAACAGAAAATTATCAAATCAGAAACATAATGAACCAAACAATACAGACATAAGAATTGACTACTGTTCCAAATTACAAAAATTCAAACAAACAATCCGATTAAAAAACATCACCATCTCACCAAAAGCTTACATGAAATTGATCAATCAATAAATCAAAATCAGTTCTGGGATTTGTGGAATCATTTGAGCACAACAAAACAACAAGTTTTGCCAATCCAAAGTGGAGAAATATGGAAAAAACATTTTGAAAACAGATTGACAGTGAGCAGTAATCTGGGGAAGTTATTTAGTAGTATTTTAAATAATAGAATTGTAAACTTCCTTAATGAACACAATGTCCTGAATAAGAGACAGATTGGATTCCTTCCAAATTATAGAACCACAGACCACATTTACACCCTACACACCCTAATCAATAAACACGTAAACCAGACCAAACAAGGGAAAACATTTGCATGCTTTGTTGATTTCAAAAAAGCATTTGATTCTATTTGGCATGACGGACTATATTACAAATTGTTACAAAGTGGTGTAGGGGGTAAAGTTTATGACATCATAAAATCTATGTATTCGGACAATAAATGTGCAATAAGAATTGGCAACAAACAAACAGAGTTATTTACCCAGAAAAGAGGAGAGAGACAGGGCTGTAGTCTGAGTTCAACACTCTTCAACATTTACATAATGAATTAGCGGTGCAGTTGGAACAGTCTACAGCCCATAGCGCTGTATGGAAGTGAGGTATGGGGTCCACTCAGTGATCAGAACTACACTAGATGGGACAAACATCCAACAGAAGCCCTACACACAGAATTCTGAAATTTAATTTTGAAATTACAAAGGAAAACACCCAATAATGCATGTAGGGCAGAATTAGGACGATTCCCATTGATCATTAACATAAAAAAAAGATCTCTAAATTTTTGGATGCATTTAAAATCAAGTCCCACAGAATCGCTACATTATAAAGCGCTACAAACCCAAGAACTGAATCCTGAAAAAAGTCCCCTCGGTCAGCTGGTTCTGAGACTCACTAAACCGGTTAACACTACTAACACTAACCAGCCTCAGACCAGCACTGCTTTTCAACCAAACATCAGAATAAATCAGATCATCAAACAATCTCAAATCACCTATTTAGAACATTGGGATCAAGAAACTAAAGCACAAAGAAAATTACAGTTATATCGGACTCTAAAATCAAAGTATGAATTGGAAAAGTATCTCCTGACTGTCAGAGATACAAAGCAGAGACAGTTCCTGAGCAAGTACAGGCTCAGTGAGCACGGTGGAGAGACTCAGCAGCTTCAAGTTCCTCGGTGTCCACATCACAGAGGAACTCACATGGTACCGTTTACACTGAGGCTGTTGTGAAGAAGGCTCACCAGTGCCTCTTCTTTCTGAGACTGCTGAGGAAATTTGGAATAAACCACCACATCCTCACCTGGGTCTACACCACCACTGTAGAGAGAATCCTGATTGGCTACATCACCACCTGGTACGGCAATAGCACCGCCCACAACTGCAAAGCTCTGCAAAGGGTGGTGCGAACTGCCAGACACATCATCGGAAGTGAGCTTCCCTCCCTCCAGGACATATATACCAGGCGGTGTGTGAAAAAAGCTTGGACGATCATCAGGCACTCCACCCACCCGAGCCATGGGCTGCTCACACTGCTACCATCAGGCTGGCGGTATCGCAGCATCAGGACCCGCACCAGACAACTTCCCCCAAGCAATCAGACTTTTGAACTCTTGATCTCTCACTATCAATATACATCAGCTCTGCCCTTTATTATTCTTACACTGGACTGTAATAAATTATATTTTCTCTTAACAACACACTGGCTACCAACCGACAGCCTGAAAGTCAATACAGCACAATACAACCTACTGTATGCTTTATATATACTATTTTATTGTATACTGTGTATTCCATATTGTGTGTATTGTATACTGTACATTGTATATTATTATTTGTTATTATATTACTCTTCAACATTTACATAATGAATTAGCAGTGCAGTTAGAACAGTCTACAGCCCCTGGACTCACTCTGCAAGACAAAAACATCAAGTTTTTGCTCTATGCAGATGACCTGGTGCTGCTGTCACCCACCCCACAGGGACTACAGCAACATCTGGACCTACTGGAGAACTACTGCCAGAACTGGGCACTGGCAGTAAACCTGAAGAAGACAAACATTATAGTCTTTCAGAAAAAGCACAGATGTCAGGAACACAGATACCAGTTCTCTCTAAGCAGCACCGCACTAGAGCATACTATGCAATATACTTACCTTGGGCTGATTATCACTGCATCAGGGAGTTTCAGTAAGGCAGTGAATGCACTTAAATTAAAAGCTCGAAGAGCTCTATATGCTATTAAGAAAAAGTTCTATAATATTGAATTACCAATTCCAATTTGCGCTGTATGGAAGTGAGGTATGGGGTCCACTCAGTGATCAGAACTACACTAGATGGGACAAACATCCAACAGAAGCCCTACACACAGAATTCTGAAATTTAATTTTGAAATTACAAAGGAAAACACCCAATAATGCATGTAGGGCAGAATTAGGACGATTCCCATTGATCATTAACATACAAAAAAACATCTCTAAATGTTTGGATGCATTTAAAATCAAGTCCCACAGAATTGTTACATTATAAAGCACTACAAACCCAAGAACTGAATCCTGAAAAAAGTCCCCTCAGTCAGCTGGTTCTGAGACTCACTAAACCGGTTAACACTACTAACACTAACCAGCCTCAGACCAGCACTGCTTTACAACCAAACATCAGAATAAATCAGATCATCAAACAATCTCAAATCACCTATTTGGAACATTGGGATCAAGAAACTAAAGCACAAAGCAAATTACAATTCTATCGGACTCTAAAATCAAAGTATGAATTGGAAGAGTATCTCCTGACTGTCAGAGATACAAAGCAGAGACAGATCCTGAGCAAGTACAGGCTCAGTGAGCACAGTCTCGCCATCGAGAGAGGCAGACACAGAAAAACATGGTTACCCAGAGAAGAAAGGGTGTGTGCTCACTGTGCGACAGGTGAGGTTGAGACAGAGGTGCACTTTCTCCTTTACTACCCAAAATTTAAAGATACAAGGGACATTTATATAGATAAATTAATGAACAGCATAGACAAATTTATAACCATGAAAGAACAAGAAAAAATTTATATAATACTTGGAGAGGAGCACACAGCAGCACTGGCTGCAAGATACGTTTTAACGTGTCACAGCCTGAGAGACAGTGGGTGAATGTGTTATGTGGTTTACCCCCGTGTGTCACCCCAATGTTCACCACAGTGACCCTCAGTTTACGTGTGAATATTCATTTATGTGTCAGTGCTCTTCACTTTTTTTTAAACACTGTGGTCTTCAGCAGTTCTGAACCTGTTTTGTATTTATTTTTATTATTTATTTTTATATTTGTTAAATTTGTTGAACTAAAATGTAATTATAGATTAAGGTGTAGTTCTTTTTTACACAGCCTCTGCTTTGGCAATATTGTACTGTTTACATTCATGCCAATAAAGCCCCTTTGAATTGAATTGAGTGGACAAACAGAAGCCTACAAATTGTGATCAAATCCGAGCACTAATAAGTCAAGAATGCATCGCCATCAGTCAGGATTTGGCCCAGAAGCTGATATCCAGCATGCCAGGGCGAATTGCAGAGGTTATGAAGAACAAGGGTCAACACTGTAAATATTGACTCTTTGTATAAATTGAGTGTTTTTGCCAATAAAAGCCTTTCAAACTTATGAAATGCTTATCATTGTTTTCCAGTATACCATAGAAACATGTGAAAAAATTATCTACAAATTCTGAAGTAGAAAACTTAGCAAAACACAAAATTTATGTCACTGTCAATACTTTTGGCCATTGCTGTAGTTCTTGAGCAGTGTTGTCTGTGTGAGAGAATAACTCCTTTTTGCACTTTGTATCTTTGCAGACCTTTTACATGCACACAAATCTATGTTACACACTAAGGGAAAGGTAAAATCCCAAAAAGTATAATAGGGCTTCTTTAAGTACATTTTTACTGTAAATCTACTTTCACATTCTAGTGTGGAAGTGACTACCACACATTCTGCCACATTACGGTCGGGGCTGGTCAAAGGTAGAGATTTATTGTAAAAAAGGACTTAAATGCTGATATTTCTCACCCACACCTATCATACATGTATCTCTTCTGAATACATGGATTTAAACACTGGAGTTATATGGATTACTTTTACTGAGTTCTGGTCACCGTTCTCTTGCATTGTATGGACCCACAGAGATGAATTATTCTTCCAAAAACCTTAATTTGTGTTCTGCAGAAGAAATTCATATACATCTGGGATGGCATGAGGCTGAGTAACTGATGAGAGATTTTCATTTTTCTAACAACTATCTATTTAAACCATTGACAACGCTCTGACAAAGCACTGAATTTATCAGTGTTTAAGCATTGTAAGACTTTTTCCCACAAATCAAAACAAAGCATATCAATTACATTCTGATGTCATTGTAACATAATAAGTTACTTTTACTCATAATTTATCTAGCCCCTTTCTCTTATTAAACAAGATTGCCAAACTAAAAGAACGCCAAGCCGTCCCCTCTCGTTCAGTTGGACAGCAGATCCTGATCTTAGCTCATCCTGCACTCTGCCCTGCTGAAGCACCCCTAAATAGTATCAATCAATGCCTGTGTTTTAATGGTTTGTATTTATGTATTTATTTATTAATTATGTGTCCTTAGCTGAGTGAGGGAAAAAAATTGCCTGACATGCTACACCACTGAACAGCAGACTGAAGTTACAGTTTTTCTCAATTGCTAAGACATACTAAATGAAACTGGGATCCGCTTGATCTTCATCATCACATTATTAGCAAAGCAAAAGTCTTCTCTTGCAAATGTTTTAACACTTTTTCATTTGTTTCACACATTTTTCACATCCTTTGTCAAAA
This sequence comes from Moxostoma hubbsi, assembly GCA_032164185.1. Taxonomy (NCBI): domain Eukaryota; kingdom Metazoa; phylum Chordata; class Actinopteri; order Cypriniformes; family Catostomidae; genus Moxostoma; species Moxostoma hubbsi. Next base: position 67,722,707 of record JAVLUX010000001.1, read on the forward strand.
CAGTTACCACAGATCTCATTGAAAGACACCAAACTCTATTGGATTCACTGTGTTGAACAAAAGGAAAACATCTATTCACAGCTGATAGAAAGTACTTGCATAATTATAAATCTCTATGCACCTGTGTGAAACTCGTTTGCACAACTCTTCAATCAGCAATCAGTCCTAATCCATCTATAAAAGATGCCACCTCTGTGTTGCTATTTGCAAGTATGGATCAAAGAGGCCATGGGCATGGAAGGAGAGCAAGAGGCCATGGCAGAGGGGCCTGAGGAAGAGGAGTTTGTATGCGTGGTGGAGGAGCTGCAGCAGCAGCAAGAGGACAAAATCGAGCTCAAGTTTCAAATGAAATTCGGGCAACAATTATTGACCATGTCATAAATCATGGCTTGTCCTTTAGAGAGGCTGGACAAAGGGTCCAGCCCATTCTGAGTCGGAGCACCGTGGCATCTATTGTCAGGCTTTTTCGGAATGAGAACAGGTAATTCACAGTGTTACTGTAATGCATACCACTGTATTTCAGCTTTACTGTATTGCCCTGTTAGCACAACAAACTGTGTCTACAGTAATGCAGATGTTTCATCAATCCCATTTATGTCATACAGTTGTCAATTTTGACATGCTTTTTGCTTTTACTTTATAGAATCCACACATTACCACACACTGGTGGCAGAGGAAAGATATTTATTATTGAACAGGAGTCTGCTATTGTAGATATGGTAGTGGCAAACAATGCAATCAGACTGCGTGAAATCCATGCAGCAGTAGTTGCAGATCAGGGAACATTTAGAAATATAAACAGTGTGAGCTTGGCAACTATAGATCGAGTCCTTAAACGAAACCATGTCAGAATGAAGCAGCTGTACAGAGTTCAATTTCAAAGAAACTGTGACATCGTAAAGGAGGCACGATTCCAGTATGTGCAGGTACAGATTTTTTTATTGTAACACCTTGTTTACCATAGTTACATGCGACTGGAATAATTTGCTCTATGAATGTGCTCTTTTTCTTAGAGAATAATGGAGCTTGAAGCTGAAGGGGCACATCACAAATTCATTTTTGTGGATGAAGCTGGCTTCAACCTCTGTAAAGTGAGGAGACGCGGGAGGAACATCATTGGGCAGAGGGTCACTGTCACAGTGCCAGGTCAGAGGGGTGCCAATATCACCTTGTGTGCTGCCATCTCCAATGATGGGGTCCTTTGCCACATACCAACTATTGGCCCATACAATACAGAACGCCTCATCACATTTCTTACAGTAATGCATTGAAAGAAATACTGATTCCACCCGAAGAGAGAGGCCTGGCATGTCTGTATGTCATAATTTGGGACAATGTGGCTTTCCACCACTCTCGCCTTGTAAACGAATGGTTTGCAGCACAGCCTCGTATTATGATGCAATTCCTCCCTGCATACTCGCCTTTTCTGAACCCAATCGAGGAGTTCTTCTCTGCTTGGAGGTGGAAAGTGTATGATCACTGGCCATATGAGCAGATGCCCCTCCTGGAGGCAATGAATGCTGGTTGCCTGGCAATCGGTGCAGAGGACTGCCAGGGATGGATACGCCATGCAAGGAGGTATTTCCCTCGGTGCATTGCAAGGGAAAACATTCAATGTGATGTTGATGAGAACCTGTGGCATAATCGTCAAGAACGAATTGACTAAATGTGTATATATATATATATATATATATATATATATATATATATATATATATATATATATATAAATAAATTTTTTTTTTTTTTTTTTTTTTTTTAAAGGTATTTCCTTAAATATAAGTTGCCTTTGATAGCTTTTTTTTTCCAGTATCCATTTGAGTTGTAAAGTATCATATTTCATATTGATGGCTGTATTTTGTATTTTGTTGTCCATTGTGTAATGATTGATTGAAAGAATAAATTAATTTGACCACAAGTTGTGGTGTTTGATGGAAATATTTGCTTATGTTGCATGTTTTTAATGTTTTGTGAGTGTTAGAGCATTTTGTTAACAAAATTAGTCATTTTGGCCATTGAGCTTTTAGTTTTATCCTGTGTGTTAACTGTTTTGAAAATGTAATGTCAGAGTGGGCAAATGTGTTTAAGCAATTGAGAAAAACTGTAATGTACAGAGATGGCTTCAGTTTGCCCCTGAAAAAGATTGTGGAAGGAGGAAGTGGTTGAGGAGAAAAGAAGAACATGACACTTAACTTCCTTGTTTAGGACCATTCTGACTAGACTCTTTCTCACACACACACACACACACACACACACACAGAGAAATAAATGTAGCTATTAGGGTGGGAATTAAAATAACTACTGTGATCATAAAAATGCATTGTTTTTAATCAGTTGTTTGATCTCTTAAGTTTGTTTAGAATGTGCATGTATATTGCATTAATGCAAGCCCTTACTTTTGTCCCCTCTGCACATTTTATAACTATGATAGTTAGAAAACATTGAATTAATTGCATTCTGCTTGTTGCATGTGTTAATTTTATTTATTTTAGTTCAATTTAGTTGGTTTATTTTACTTTTAGTTAAGATCAATGACAGAATGACTGAATTGTGTATGTGCACTGAACAAAATTAACAAAATTGTAATTTGTATAAAGGACCTGATATTTTTTATATACAAATAAAACCTTATCATGCAATAGTTGTTTTGTGGTTTATTCTATATGGATATGATTTGGGGATATTATGGCTGAGAAAAGATTCTGTGCAGAAATTCAGTTAGATGAGGCTTGGGTGTGGATCAGTGATGGGATTTCTGGTTAAAGGCTGGTGTTGATATGGTATACAAAAACAGGGGAAAACAGATTATGTATGGAGCTGGGCCAGACAAAAATTGCTATTAGTACATTTTCTTAACTCAATAGGTAGAGTATTCCAGTAATGGATGGCTCTGACTGAGCAGACTGTTTGCCCAAACTTAGTACATCTGTATTGTACAACACGGTCTCCTTTTGTATTTGCCCTTGTTATCCTGCCACTATTATCCATCTGCATTATAAACTGGTTCAATAGGGGAGGGGCAAGCCCATGTAAAACCTTAAAAATGAGGCAAGCATCAGCAAAATGTTTAAAGCTATCAAAACTAAATAATTTGTACTTTTTTGTTGTTGATTTTCTCCCCTTTTTCTCCCCAATTTGGAATGCCCAATTTCCAATGCGCTCTAGGTCCTAGTGATGGTGTAGTGACTCCGGGTGGTGGAGGAGGAATCTCAGTTGCCTCCGTGTCTGAGAAAGTCAATCCGTGCATCTTATCTAGTGGCTTGTTGAGTGTGATACTGCGGAGACATAGCAATGTGTAGGCTTCATACTGTTCTCCACGGCATCCACGCACAACTCACCATGCATCCGCTAAAAGTGAACCACATTATTGCGACCACGAGGAGATTGGCTGATTAGATAATCACATGGATTGTTGTTGGTAAATGATGGGATTCGAACTTGCGACCAGGTGTGGTAGTCAATGTCTTTACTTGCTGAGCTAGGTCTTGTTCAGCCAAATTGGCCCGGTTGCTAGGGAGGGTAGAGTCACAAGTGTGGCAGCAGTGAAGTGCTTAAAGTCATGCAGATACGGGTCAGGAGCCGTATGTTCACATCAACCATCTGAATGGGGAAACAATTTGATCTCAGTGATTTGGAGCGTAGCATGATTGTTGGTGCCAAGCCTTGTTGTATGAGAGAGGTCAACAGAGATCTGCCAGACAAGTCTACGGTAACTCAGATAAACACTCTGCACTCCTTTCTTCTATACAAAACTATCAGAGCAGCCAAATGCCAGTACAGGGACAAGATTGAAGGACAGTTTAACACCACAGAGTGCACACTCTGACGCGCTGGTGTCAGGAGCACAGCCTCTCCCTCAATGTCAGAAAGACCAAGGAGGTTGTGGTGGACTTCAGGAGAAAAGACAGAGAACACAGCCCCATCACCATCAATGGAGAGACTCAACAGCTTCAAGTTCCTCGGTGTCCACATCACAGAGGAACTCACATGGTACCGTTTACACTGAGGCTGTTGTGAAGAAGGCTCACCAGTGCCTCTTCTTTCTGAGACTGCTGAGGAAATTTGGAATAAACCACCACATCCTCACCTGGGTCTACACCACCACTGTAGAGAGCATCCTGATTGGCTGCATCACCGCCTGGTACGGCAATAGCACCACCCACAACTGCAAAGCTCTGCAAAGGGTGGTGCGAACTGCCAGACACATCATCGGAGGTGAGCTTCCCTCCCTCCAGGACATATATACCAGGCGGTGTGTGAAAAAAGCTTGGACGATCATCAGGCACTCCACCCACCCGAGCCATGGGCTGCTCACACTGCTACCATCAGGCTGGCGGTATCGCAGCATCAGGACCCGCACCAGACAACTTCCCCCAAGCAATCAGACTTTTGAACTCTTGATCTCTCACTATCAATATACATCAGCTCTGCACTTTATTATTCTTACACTGGACTGTAATAAATTATATTTTCTCTTAACAACACACTGGCTACCAACCGACAGCCTGAAAGTCAATACAGCACAATACAATCTACTGTATGCTTTATATATACTATTTTATTGTATACTGTGTATTCTATATTGTGTGTATTGTATACTGTACATTGTATATTATTATTTGTATACTGTATTGTGTGTAATCATGTGTATATTATGTATGTAAATTGCGTTGTGTAAATCTGATGCTTATTGTAAATTGGTATGTCTCGTCACTGTCGTGACTGCTATGTTGCTTGGAACTGCACCCAAGACTTTCACCCACAGTTGCACTTGTGTATCTGGTGGAGTGACAATAAAAGGATTTGATTTTTGATTTTAATTGATTTGTACAATTGTGGTGAGAAGAATATAATCTCAGAATGCTATTCTGAGATGCGGTTGGTGCTGTTTTAGCGGCACAAGTGGGACATCCCTAAATTCCAGAGTGGGAGGTTTTGTCTGATTTTGTCTCAATATTGGGGACAACTTTGTCCTCAAACACCAAACACACACACCCTAGAACATGTGGTACAAATTATTGCTTATCTACTTCTGCCAAGTATCTTTACTAGTAATTGTCTATGATTCACTGATTGCACAATTCTCACAAAATGCTATGTCTCCAAACCAAATAAAATATGTTATAGGTATACACTTACTTAAACATAGCGCATAGACACCATATGATGTGCTCTTTTCTCCTTTCTTCTATACCCAACTGTGTTGTGTATGATTTAATAGGGGTTTGGACTATTAACTGACCAATGAACACATCTTGGAAAAGGAACTGAATTTGAGGGGGCTGCACACAGCTCTATTCTTGCCAATTTGCTCCAAAATTATGAGCTGCCTGGTAATGCTAGATTGCCAGTTTAACAGTACATAATTAAAATTTTGTATTTCCCAATGAGCCAAACAATTTTCTCTGTCCTCGCTTCTCACTGCTGGATGTACCGTAACAAGATATTGGCATAGCAAGCTGGCATGGCAAAGGCGAGAGTTTCTCATTTCCATGTTTAAAAGTATGCACACAAAGGCATATTGTTAATAATATGGTGCAAACTTGAACAATGAGAATGTAAGAAACTCCAGCACACTGCCATTAAGTTCATTATGGATGTCAGCTTCATTTAAATTCAAGCAGAAATACTCAAAGCCACTATCATCAGCTCTTTTTAAAACACTGCAGAATTGTGTTGGCCCTCCCCAGGGAACTGATGCCAAGCATGGCATGCATAAGTAATACACTTTTTTCAGAATATCCACAAAGAACTATACATTTTTCCTGGAGAGTTTATTTAAAATGTATTTAAATTCACCTTCTCTTCCCACTGAAATTGTCATGTACAATTGTGTGGGTATTACAGAGAGAAAAGGTGGAAAACATACCATTCATCAACATTTGATTTTTTTTAAGTACTTAAATATTGATCTTTTTTCACCCAGAATTATTGCTTCTGAAGACATGGATTAAACCACTGGAGTATGGATTACTTTTATGCTTTCTTTATGTGTATTTTGGAGCTTTAAAATGTTGGCACCCATTCACTTGCATTGGGAGGACCAACAGAGCTGAAATATTCTTCTAAAAATCTTCATCTGTGTTCAGCAGAAGAAATAAAGTCACACACATCTGGCACAAGGGTGAGTAAATGATGAGAGAATTTTCATTTTTGGTTGAACTATCCCTTTAAATCAGAAAAGTGTCTATGATTAACAAGACTCATGATAAATTAATCAAAACAGTTAGTGGATACCTCTCTGCGTGTGTGTTTATGTGGTATACAAGGACATTTTATTAGGTTACAAACTGGTAATTACAAGGGTATTATGCTATAAATTTGGTTTATGAGGAAATCTGTAGTGTTCCCATAATTTAAATAGCTTAAAAAAACATATTAAACAATGTTTTATTGAAAATGTAAAAATGCAGAAAGTTTTTTTGTGAGGGTTAGGGTTAGGGGTAGGGATATGGGATATAATCTATAGTTTATACATTATAAAAATCATTATGTCTATGGAAAGTCCTCATAATGATAGGTAGACCAGAATCTCTCTCTCTCTCTGTGTGTGTGTGTGTGTGTGTGTGTGTGTTAATAACAGACCAATGAGAACTGGACTGGAACACAGAGTAAGCATTAATCCACTTGCATAATTTTAAAGAAACTTGTTTTGTATTAATTTTTCACTGATATATATATATATATATATATATATATATATATATATATATATATATATATATATATATTTTAAAATAACTAAATTCTAAATTGAAATAAACAATAATGAAATTACATACAATTCAGGAGCACAAAGGGTTTCAGTTCAGCCTGTTTCTCCCATCTGTCTTTCCTTGTCACGCGCACTGATAAACACACACTCACACTCCTATGTTCTATTTCCATATCAAACAGGTCTTATTTTGCTCCAAACTTCCATGTTTACTTGCCTCCACTTGCAGGTGCTGTGTCAAATCAACCAGATGTAAATGAAGAGACAAGGAGTGTGTTAGTATGTGTATGTAAGTGTCAGTGTGTTGCCAGAGCATTATCTTAACATTTGTCTAAATCAGACAGCTGACACAAGTTTTGCTGTGCAGAACCACAACATCTTTAGAATCAGTTAACTTGGTTACAATCCAGGGAACAACAGAGGTGCTTCACAGAGTCAGACAGAATTTCAGTATTTTAATAAGAAAATTAATCAGATGATGCAACATGATTTGGTGAGAAATTGCAAAACCATATTTAAAGGTGATGTGTGTAATTTCTGTGCCATTAGCGGAACTAAAAAGAATTGCAAATATAATGACTCGCTTGCCTTCCATTGGTCAGTCAAATTGATAGTCCCGCACCAATCTTACGCCAATTGTTGAGTTTATGTTGCTTTATTGGGCTGGTTGGGATGCTCAAGCAAGCAGAGCAATGTTTTGATAGTGCCACAAAGACACAGTGTTTATAATTACACCTATGAATGGCTTACTTACAGTTGACTCTGCATATTAAGTTGGAATAGGAGGAAGTTTTGTACATCGTAAAAATTACAAACCTCACCTTAGTAAATAAATAGATCTGAAATAAAATTTCAAAGTATATTCTGAAACAATCATAACTTTAACCCTCGGGTACAAAACCAACTGCCATTTTTCGACGTGTGAATACAACAGAGTCATTTGGACTCTTCGCACATCCTAAGTTCATAGTTTGCATATTTCTGCTAATGCGTGCATTTTTGTTGACAGTTGCAGGTCTGATTTTAAAATATGCTCCTGTGAAACTCTGAGCTGTCATCACGTCCACAGCCTTTGCAGTTTGAAGTGTTTCTCTACCTTGTAACCTAAGCAGAGAAAAAAAGAGCCAATGCATCTTAGATGATATTACATGTGACAGATAGAATTAGGATTCATTAAATAGTATATATAAAAAGAAAAAAAATAATAAAAAAAAAAAAAAAAACAGATGCATAAACAATCCAGGCAGCTGAACAACCATCACTGCTGGGATGTTCAGCCCAGAACATCTGGCAGTGAATCTGTGGTATCATTACCTCTGACATATGTAAGCTCTCTACAGCAACTGTCAAACAGTTAACCAATAGTCTCCCTCCATATACTGAGTCTTATGACTAACCTTGGTAGTTTTGATTTTTCCCCCAGAAATGCAGGTCCATCCAGTGAGGTCGGGCAACACCTTACACTCTTCACCATTTAGGCATGGCTCCATTTGACACCACCATTTCATCCGTATGATAGAAGCTGAGAGGCAATTAAATGTAAATGGGGAGGGAGAAAGACAGAAAGAAAATTTTTATCCAACTGCAGTACAGTCAAGAAATTGATGAATCCTGTTTTATCTGAAGGCGCATTTCAGTAGAGATATGGATATATAAAATCATAACTAACCAAAATGTATTGAACAGAGTTTGTGGAATCTTCAGGTCTTCTTAAAGGGATAGTTCAAAGAAAAATGTAAATTCTGATTCATCAGTTCCATCATATCCATTCGTCATACTTAAGAGTAAAGATCCCTTCATGAAAATTTACTCAGGTAAAAGTTGAAGTAGCTCATGAGAAAAATACTTAAGTAAAATTATAAAAATTATTTTAAATTGACTTAAGTATCAAAAGTACAAGTAAATTGCATAAAAGACAGAACAGCTAATTAAACCCATGGCAACTTATTTGATTGGCAGTGCTTATCATTTAGTCACTCTCATGCCGTCCCATTTGTGTATGACTTTTTTCATCTGCTTAACACAAACAAAGATTTTTAGGAGAATATTTCAGCTCTGTAGGTCCACACAATGTAAGTGAATGGTGACCAGAACATTTGAGCTCCAAAATGGAGATACATGCAACATTAATGTAATCCATACTGTACATGTTGTCATAGCAGTCTTAAGGCACAATCATGATTTCAAACTCGATTAGATTTCTTAGTGCTTGACGCATGTGCAGAGCACTAGATGGCACTATAGGAAGTGTAATCGAGCTTGAAATCATGATCACCAAGGAGACTACTGTCAAGATGTAAAGTAAAACCAACTGGATTGCTTCAGAAGACACCGATTAAACCACTGCAATCTTAAGGATTACTTTAATGCACCCTTAATTTCCTTTTCGGAGCTTCAAATGGCTGGCAACCACTCACTACAGAACAGAGATATTCTTCTAAATAATTTTTTTTTTGTGTGTATTCTGCAGATCAAAGAAATTCATACATCTCTGGAATGGGATGAGTGTGAGAAAATGATGAGAGAATTAACATTTTTGAGGAACCTATTCATTTAATGAAGCATTCAAGTCACGTCAGAATGATCATTGTGATGAGGAGGAGGGTATGGCCAAGCCGTGATGGAGCACGGCCGGCGCTGAATCAGCTGATCAACGAGAGAGTGAGATAAGGGGCAGCCAGAGACACCAGTTCGAGAGAGAGAGAGACGCACACACCCACGTTGCATGTGTGTCTGTTCATTTGTTTTATCATTAAACGTTATGTTTACTGTTCAGCTGGTTCCCGCCTCCTCCTCCCACAGATGACAGAGGCAAGGTCTCTGTGACAGCACATCCATCCTCCTTCCTGGGTTTTGGCACCACTGTAACATGTAAAGGATGGGCAAAGAGGAGGTAGGAACCATCTGAACAGTCAACATAAAGGTTTAATGATAACTTAACACAACATAAAACATAAATGAACAGACACACATGGAATGCTGCCACGTGCATCTCAATCTCTTGAACCGGCAAAAACTTCCTGCTATTTCAGAAAGTGAAAAAGATGAAAAATTGCAAAACGGGCCCATTTTGTCCAACTAAAATCACTTTTTCACTCATTATAAAGAAATTACAACTTCTGAATTTGTAATATGAACTTCACAGGATAAAACCACAACATAACTGAAATAGTGTTTATACTGGCTATTTGTTAACATGTGGATTAGACATTTGCTTGAAAAAAAAAACAGTCCATAACAAATTGTAGCATTGAAGGAGGGAGCTGTGTCATATTTAGTGACCACAATAGAGGCTGGGTGTAATGGCGGTCTGCACCATTTTTCATAATTCCGCCATCTCCATGGAGGCTAGACTTGAGGTCTGCACGGGACTTAAAATGAAACCTGAATCCGATCCCGTACTCAAGACCATGTGGCCCGACTCTACCTGGTCTGAATGATACCGTCAGATTTTAAGCCCGAACCCGACCCGAACCTCACTATCTAATTTCTTCTCCTAGCAAGCACTGTTGCAATAGGCTGTATTTATGTAAGCATTTAAGTAACATTCGTAAAAGTACTGAAACAGTTAACATGCACATTTTTAAAAGGCACAGCAGCCCCAGTACACTAGAGCAGAAGGAAAAAAGCATTGCCTTACCATTTTTTTGCTGAAACTTCACTTGGTATAGAACAATCTGGAATAATATGAAACAATGCAACAGTCCCCTCTATGCAGCCTGAACTTGTTCATATTGTTGAATCTTTGACAACTGCACTACACAATAGGACATTTTACATAGGAAAACAATGGGAAAACAGAACAGCAAAAACATGTTCGTGTGAGCTGCCCCTAATTTGTCCATACATACACGGGTATGTAAGTGAGAGCGCTTGTGTGAAACAAATTCGGTAAGTCTGTTTATTTTTCATTAATTACAAACCTGACCCAAACCCGAAGTCCCACTTGAAAAACTGACCCGAAACTGGCCCAAAACCCGCCGGGTTCTCGGATCACGTCGGACCGCACACCTTTATTTAGACACATAAGAAATGCACACGTGAAGCCATAAACATGCAGTGTAACAGTTTGCTTTCTGTTTATCAGAATACAAAATACCCAGCAGAGCGATGCATTTGTTTGAAAGAGTGTGTGTGTTGAAAGCAAACACACCTTCAGTTTTCTTGTATTAATAAAAGAGTGAAAGAAACCTGTTACCTGAACCCTGCTTTCTCTGTCCTACACCGTCCAGACCTTCTACAGTAGTTCCAAAACCCGGGACTTTGAGGAAGCCCGTACGCCATCATGGAGTCCTTGCCGTTGGCCCAAGTCATCCAAGCATGCATCAGGCTCAACACTAGGCCCTGCTTGAGTTACGTCAAGACCAGAATCAGCATTTCCAAGTGATTCTCAAAGCTCAAGAGGAGGACTACCAGGCACTCCAGAGCTTGATGCACCATGGGGAAGGCCCAGCCATGACCCAACAACTTCCATGCCTCCAATCAACCTCTTGAAAAGGACAGCCCAGTTGGCTGAGGACCATATGGCGGTATATCTGGGGGCAGACGAGCCCTCGTTCTTTTTCTCTCACTCTCTCTTGCCCCACCCGAAAGGGAATTCCCACTGGAGCAGTGGCTACTGTAGACGAATCCCTTAAGCATGCTGTAAGGACTTCACAAGAAGGAGGACACGGGAACAGGGTTCAACACAAAGGTAAGGCTCTTTAATCACGGGTTGCAGACAGACAGGGGTAGTGCAAAAACGTGCATGTGCTATACATAAACTCCTTGAACTAATCTAATAATTTGGTTTTTGTCTCTCTATTGCCAACACTGGACTGGCAGCTCTCTCTCTCGACCGGAGGCACAGTGTGCGTGACATAAATGTTGTGCCTTGGTCGGTGAGGATTTCTTTTGGAATCCCCACCCGGGAGATTATTTTGAAGAGCGCCCCAGCAACACTACGTGCTGAGAGTGCTGAGTGGGTTTACCAGCTGGCATTCATGGCACGCCGCACACCACCTGCGGTCGTCGCTGGTAATGCCTGGCCAATAAAAACGGGCTATTAGACGGAGAAGTGTTTACCCTTCTCCTAGTTGACCCGCCATGGGATTATAATGAGCCGCCTGGAATAACATTTTGCGGCGGCTCCGTGGAATCAATAACTGTGTAACTTTTTCTTTTGTTTGAGTGTCCTGCGTCACTCTATACAATCGGTCATTTATAATTGTAAAATAGGGGTATGCGAGAGCGATGTCCGGCTGAAGACGCTGACCATCAACGAACACCGATCGCGGAAGAGGCTCGGGTCCCCAGACCTCCGACAGGCTGGCCCAGGCGCTACACCCGTGCCTGTTTCGGCGGACGCCCCCACATGAGGGGGAGAGCGGTTGTAGGTTGTGGGGGAAGGAGGTGATGAGGCTGATGACTGGGTTGTTGATCTTAACCAGGCTCCTCGCCTGCGAGGGGCAGGAACGGGCCCTGGAGAGAGGACAGAGGGAGAGGGTTGGAGGGGATGGGCGAGAGCAGAAGAAAACACAGGGGGAGGGGGAAGAGAGGGAGAGAGAATGAGAGAGAGAGAGAGAGAGAGAGAGAGAGAGAGAGAGAGGGCTCATCCGCCCTTGGGATCGCCGCCATGTGGTCCTCTGCGAGCTGGACGGCCGCCTCCAGCGACGCCGGGCGGTGGCACTGGGCCCACTCCGCCGTTTTCCTGGGCAAGCGTTGGACGAACTGCTCCAGCACCACCTGATCGATGAGTCCCTCGACGTCGCGGTCCCCCACTAGCAGCCACCTACGGCAGGCATCACGGAGCCGCTGGGCAAAGGCGAACGGGCGGTCAGACTTTTCCAGCTTCATATCCCGGAAGAGTTGGCGGTTTTCTTCGGGGCTCCGACCAACCCGTTGCAAGATGGCTTTCCTCAAGTCAGCGTAGGCCAGGAGGTTTGTTGCCGGCAGTTGTTTAGCCGCGAGTTGGGCTTCCCCGGACAGAAGAGGAACACGGCGGGCTGCCCACTGACTCTGCGGCCAGCCCCAAATATCAGCGGTTCGTTCGAACAGATCTAAGAATGCTTCAGCATCGTCAGCTGCCCCCATCTTCTGTAATGTGGGCGGGGGCAACGTGGCACGGGTGTCCGGGGTCGCGGCTGTGGCAGCCTCCTGGCTGAGGAGGCTCCGGATGGCCTGTCGATCCTCTGCTTGGGCCCGCACGATCTCACAGAATCGCCGATCTTGCTCCTGTCTGAGCTCAAGCAGGGACTGTTGGTGGTTTTGATGTAGGGCAGCGAGGGACTGGAGGACTTCGGCCAGCTGGGAGGACTCTACGGGGCGACCTTTCTCCATGATTTGGATGTAGAGGATCCAATTTTTTCCTTTTCCTGGGTTTCGGCACCAGTGTAAGGACTTCACAAGAAGGAGGACACAGGAACAGGGTTCAACACAAAGGTAAGGCTCTTTAATCACGGGTTGCAGACAGACAGGGGTAGTGCAAAAACGTGTATGTGCTATACATAAACTCCTTGAACTAATCTAATAATTTGGTTTTTGTCTCTCTATTGCCAACACTGGACTGGCAGCTCTCTCTCTCGACCGGAGGCACTGGTGCTCTTTTACAGGTGTTAGACATAATTTAGCTCAGGTGCAAGCGCCCTTACCGCTTTCTCCCTTCGGACGGGCGCTTGACCACGCCCCCGCTGCCACATATGCCTTTGACCAAGTGAAAATTATTGATGCACAGCAACTCCGGCCAGACAGGACACTCTCATATCCGATGATACCCATGTACGTTTGTGCATAAGGATGCTAAGAATTGGAATAAATGGCTTGAACACCTATTATTTGCAGTCTGAGAGGTTCCGCAAGCCTCCACAGGGTTTTCCCCATTCGAGCTTCTGTATGGGCGTTGACCACGTGGCGTGCTTGACGTCCTGCGAGAGGCTTGGGAAAAATCAAACAGTAAAAATATTTAGAAAGTACTTGAGCTCAGAGGAAAACTCCACACTTTGAGGCAGCTCACACAATTTGCTCCAGGCTCAAGCACGTCAATGCCGGCTGTATAATAAGAGCACTCAGCTACAGGAATTTGCTCCGGGAGATAAAGTACTCCCAATATTGAGCTCTAAATTGCTTGCCAATTGGCAAGGGCCTTTTGAGGTCGCACATCGAGTAGGAGATCTCAACTATAAGGTGAAGTGAACGGCTGGAGGCGATGCACGTCAGATATACCATCTCAACCTCCTGAAAGCATGGTGGGAGACAGTACCTGTGAAGTTGGCGACAGTAGTTCCGGAGAGGGAGGAGCTTGGGCCGGAGGTGAGCTTGGGCCCTTGTGGGCCCCTCTCGTCGTCTTAAATCATTGAGGTGACCAAGTAGCAAAAAGATTTTTCAGACGTGTTCTCGCCTTTACTCGGTCGTACGGATCTCATAGAGCAACACATTGAGACCACCCCTGGAGTAGTAGTACATAGTCGCCCCTGCCGGCTTCCTGAATGTTTGAAAAAGTGGTACAGGAAGAATTGGATGCTATGCTTGAGATGGGAGTAATAGAGGAATCCTACAGTGAATGATTCACCCCGGTTGTGTCAGTCCTTAAGAGCGGTGGGTCAGTCCGGTTGTATGCGAATTATAGGAAGGTAAAAGTGGTGTCTAAATTTGATGCATACCCAATTCCTCGTATTGATGAACTGCTCAATCGGTTAGGCAGAGCTCGATATTCGACACTGGATTTGAAGAAGGGATATTGTCAGATCCCCTTAACGTCAATGTCCTGTGAAAAAATGGCCTTCTCCACACCGTTTGCATTACACCAATTTGTGACACTTCTGTTTGGTTTGTTCGGGGCCCCGACTATGTTCCAGAGGCTTCACCCTTCACCCTCTGATTGGATCACACCCTGCACCAGTGGCTCCACCGCATGAAGGATACAAATGCGTGGATCACCCATTGGCATCTGGCATACAGCCTTTTAAGTTTGAGGTGGTGCATCTGGCATACAGCCTTTTAAGTTTGAGTGGTCCACAGGCCAGGGGTGAGATGGCTTTCACCCTTTACTGGCTTGCTCTCCAGGATGGGGAGCAGATGGCTCCCTGGCCTGAGTTGGGTGGATGAGGGCATGTGGCGATGTGAGGCGTGGTTGAGCGTTCATCTGGGGAGAGGGAAAGTGGTAAGGCTTCACCCCTGGGTGATATTATGGCTAACAACTGTTTCTTGTTGCAGTGATCTTAGATGAGTGAGGAGAGGGAGAGATACCCAGCAGAGTGTTGCATATGTGTGATAGAGTGTGTGTGCTGAAAAGCAACCTGACCTTGAGTTTTCATGTGTTAATAAAAGAGTGTAAGAAACATGTTACCGGAACCCTGCTTACTCTGTCCTACACAATCCAGACATGCAACAAAAAGTATTTGTACTTCGTTACTATACACCTCAGTCTTTCATTGCATCTTTCATCCACAAAATTGAAGTGCATGCTTACTGAGACTGTCATTCTCTAACATTCTGCCTTTTGTGTTCTAAAGAAAAAAACTAAAATCGATTTGCAACAACATGAGAGTGAGTAATCGTTGACAGAAAATTCATTCTTGGGTGAATTAACCCTTACTCTTTAGAAATTCTCTTGTAACCACATTGGCTACATGCACACATTGTTTAGAATTGACAAGCATATTTATGGGGCTTGTTCTCGTCAAATGACCAATGATCTTTTTCTAGTGAAGGACTTACAAAATGTCAAGCTGATCTGAGTGTTTTCATCTGTGATCACACTCAGCTGCATATTATCACAAACACTGATTGTAATTCAAGCTGATTCTGTCTCCAAGCGTTTTTCTATGGAATAAAATATGTGCCATTGGGACTTGAGGTTGAATTAGCAGTTTTGAACTTGAATTACATTCAAATGCATGTGGCATGAATTCAGATCATTAAATTCAGATAAATTCGTTTAATATTCTATTTCAAGTTTTATACTCAGATTTTGGTAAATTTGACAAAGATATCCGAGCCTGTATCGAATTCCTTCTTGACCAATCACAACTTAGCTCACAGTTCACATATGGAAGAGGTAGGGTCTGCTGTGAAATAGTGCCAGGGTGGTATCATGGCTAAATGAGAGCCTCCACCACTCTCTTGCTTAAGTTAATTGTCCTGCACTGATGCAAACTCCAGAAGTAATTAGTGTGATTTGTAAACAGGCTGTTTGATCCATTAAATAAATGTTTATCAGTCATCTGATATCTGATGACTATATCAGTGTTTACATTTTGTTATCAGATCAAAGGTTGCCACCAGTGTTGTAACTACAATGCAGTTAGCTTATCTTTGCTGCTATTTTTTATGGTATTACATTTTTTATTAATGCTCTACAAAACACCCAGGGGATACATACGACTTTACAATCCAGACTTGACTTAATAAGTTAACAATAGCTTTGCAGTTGCAACGATTTGGACATCTGCACTCGAGGCCCATCCAATTTACCATCTAAACTTGAAGAATGAAATAAATGTAGAGTAGACTTCTAGCAAACATGACATTACACAGAACGTAGTTGGCTCACTAAACACAGCAAACATTAGCAAACTGTCTTTTGGAACCTGTAGCAAACATTGATCTGATAAACATTTATTTAATGCATCTAACAGCCTTGTTTATCAATCACACTAATTACTTGTGTAGTTTGCACAAGGGCAGAACAAGGATCTTACCCTAGAGAGAGGTGGTGGCTCATGTTCAGTCATGATCCCACTTTGGAACTATTTCATGATCCCACTTTGGAACACAGCGAACCCTTTCTCTTCCAAATGTGAACTATGAGCTACTTTGTGATTGGTCAAGAAGGAGTTCAATTACATACAGGATCGTTTGATCTTTCTGAGTACTTCAAGTTCTAAGAAAGTCCTAAAATTCCTAATGGCACATATTTAATTCCATAATTTTCCTGCCTTTTGTTCCAACACGGAATTGACATCAACAGTCTGTTTTTATTGAATGTCATTTCTTTGCTCACTGAAAGTTGCATTTGGACATACGCGTTCTATGGCAAGCCTCGATGGGATAAATACACAATCAGAGACTTTCACAAGGTAATGTTACACCATGAATCGCTTTCTAAGGGCATTTTTACACCTGGCTCATTTGCAGCATGTTTCAGAACCTGGTGCATTTCTCCCTTTGTTCAGTTCATATAGGCATAAATGGACATGGCAGTTGCACTCGGATCCACACAAAAAAATTCCTGGATGGAGAAGATATCTGTAGGACAGCTCATCAATATATTCATCACCAAAACACAGATAAAGCCATTTGGCAACTACATTACTGTAGATTTAGGTTGATCTTCACGATCGCTTCTCTCTTTTGCATTGCGTTAGAACAGACACAAGTAGGATGGCATCAGCAACTTTTTGACAGATGAAAACGTGGCTTTACTCTTTCAGTGTGTATGTGTGTGTATGTACTCTGGTACTCCTGTTGTTATTTTTCAGATTTCCACATGACAGGGATTAAGAGAGAGTTGCAGTGGGTCTGTATGTTTGCCTGCACGCCACCATTTTATATCGGCAAGTGTAACATATCTCCGACAGAATAGAGTGAGATCTCAGCAAAACAATCTGCATGTGTGACACCCTCAGCCAAAATCGGGTTGTTTTTTTAGTCTGCTAATGTGGCACCGACTTTATGCTAATCTGCCGCTTCCCAATGTCTTTTTCCAGTTAATGTATATCTTTCTCTTCTATGCAAACACTTAAAGCTTTTAAATGCTTATAGGCAGGCACCAAGGGTGGCAACATTCTCTGGGTGGTACCAGATTGATCGCGCCTGCACAGAGATCACAAGATTGCAATGGGAGAAAGGTACCCCGAATTGTGCCACCCCGCCCCTGGCTCTCGGTGAGTGAAAGGTGCCCCAAATCATGCCACCGCGTCCCGAGCTCACAAGATTGCGACGGGAAAGAGGTGCCCCAAATCATGACACCCCGCCCCTGCACACAGCTCACAAGATAGCGTTTGGGGAAAGGTGCCTCGAGTTATTCCTGACAGCTATTCAGCCTAAATGGCTCTAAATGGTTAGAATTATAGATGTTCATAATAATTTCTTACATTTTGAGCAAGCATAATATAACCATAATCAATAGTATAGGTACACCATGACACAGGATTGACTCAGTGGTCTTGAGAAAATAAGTATCAACTATTTGAATGCAGATTTGATAAAGTCATTGATGATTCTGCATCAATGAAAACTAGGAAGGGAGAGTTAAATTAGGAATTATGTGTAATAGAACAAGCAGCAATCTGTAAGTATTCTGACATTTTCTTTATTTATTGACTCTGTAATTGAATTGTGCAATTTAAGTTCTGTATATATAATGTAAATGTTAATATGATTTGCATCATGGCATGAGGGTGAGTAAATGATGAGAGAATTTTCATTTCAACTAGACAATGAATATAGAAACGAGTCCATTGCATGGACTTAAGGACCTGAAATATTCTTCTAAAAGTATTCATATGTGTTCAGCAGAAGAAAGAAAGTCATACATATCTGGGATGGCAAAAATCATCCATGCAGTTCTCTAATCAGCCAATCGTGTGGCAACAGTGCAGTGCATAAATTCATGCAGATACGGGTCAGGAGCTTCTGTTAATGTTCACATCACCCATCAGAATGAGGAAAAAAATATGATCTCAGTGATTTAGAGCATGGCATGATTGTTTGTGCCAGATGGGCTGGTTTATGTATTTCTGTAACTGCTGATCTCCTGGAATTTTCACTCACAACAGTCTCTAGAATTTCCCCCGAATGGTGCCAAAAACAAAAAAACATCTAGTGAGCGGCAGTTGATGAGAGAGGTCAACAGAGAATGGCCAGACTGCTTTGAACTGACAAAGTCTACAGTAACTCCGATAACTGCTCTGTACAATTGTGGTGAGAAGAATAACATCTCAGAATGCTATTCTGAGATGCGGGTTGGCACAGTTTTGGCGGAACGAGGAGTAGATACACAATATTAGGCAGGTGGTTTTAATGTTGTGGCTGATCATTGTTTTTTATATATATATATATATATATATATGTATATATATATATATTATATATAAAGAGAGAGAGAGAGAGAGAGAGAGAGAGAGAGAGAGAGCGAGAGAGAGAGAGAGAGAGAGTATACATTTAAATCCCCAGACTCTACTTATAACTGTCTAAAATGAACCTCGCCTCAGTCTAAACCTCATTTTTTGGTTGAAAAGAAAGCAGACATACCATCCACACACGAGGGTTGGGTGTGGGTCGTACCAGCAACCTGTCCGGGCAGACAGGAGCACTTCACCGTCTGAGATCTCTCCTCGATTTTATTCTTATTACAGCAACGATGAGCTGCCACCACTTCACAAGTACCCGGAATAATTTCGGATTGACCTTAGATTGCCAGAGAAAGACAGAGAGAAGTGAGGGCTGATCAGTCATGTGTAGTGTGTAGGCCTCTTGAATGTAATAATGTGAGTACAGAGGCACAGACACCATATTATTTCTAAAGTTCTGGCGCCATCACATGGACGTACACAAAACTACAATTAATTATCTTTTAAGATTTGAATGGTCTAAACTGTAAAGATTTCGCAAATAGAAGCAAGACAATAATACATAATAGAATACATATATAATAACATATATAACAATAAAGTCAATTTTTATGTGTACCCAGATGATGAAAATAAAACATCTAAATTAAAACCTTTTTATGTGGAACATAATTTATGTGTGCTATGGACAACACCCATTTGGTTGCAAAGACAATGGCGATTTGTACAGTATGTAAACAAAGATTATGCCCTTTTTTACGCCAATTGTTAATTTTATCAAAAATGGCTATGCACTTCTAAAATGTATAAAAATTAAATCATATAACTATGCAAAATATTTCTCCATTCAAATATCAAGGTGCAAGCTGCATCATTATTATTATAAATAGTCACAATTGAGCTCAATGGAAATGACCATTGAAATACCCAATGAACATATACTGTATGTGTATTCCTTTTAATGCATGGTGTCCATTGACAGAAGTATTTTCAGTTAATAACACATGTATTAAAGTGCCCTTTCTCTATTTAAAAAAAAAAAAAAAAAAAAAAACATTTTAGATGCAACATCCAGAATATCCAGATTAGGTATGACTTGTAAAGATCTGTCAGCTGCAGCAGACACTACACATCGGAGGGATCAGTTGAATCAGGTACCTCATGATCTCTTATATTCAGTCTTTCTGTGACTGATACTTGAGTGATAAACATCTCTTTAGCTGTAATTAGCAGTGGTCTGACTGTGAACCCGAGAGATATGTAACTGTGTCCAGTGTGTGTAATGAGACCTGCGGGGAAAGACAAGAGAGAGAGAGAGAGAGAGAGAGAGAGAGAGAGAGAGAGAGAGAGAGAGAGAGAGAGAGAGTTGCAGTGGGTAACTTGGCTCACCAGTTTGGCCTCGAGAGCTTTGGTTGCTGCTGGACACTGACTTTGCGCACAGGAGCCACACACACAACAGCAGAAGAGCACTCTGGCTCTGCCTTACATTCATCCTGTAGACAACCCTCACACAGATTTCTCTTTTGCAGGGCATGCTTGCATTTCCCTGTGATAAATATAATAGCAGTCTATAATTCCATGATTTAAAAATAGTTTTTTATCATTATTTTGATCAAATTAATTTATATACAACGGCTCCAAATATATTTGGACACTTGATTTAAAAATGTTTGCATTACTACTACATCATATATTGTCATATTTTGTGTAGGCATCTTGAATATAATTTTGTGAGTACAGAGGCATAGACACCATGTTATATCTAATGTTCTAGCACCATCACATGGGCATACACAACACTTTTTAGTTTTTAATGATTTTATGCTATTATCCAAAGTGACTTACAAGTGAATGCACTATTCAAGGTATTCATTTGATCAGTTTTGAGTTCCCTGGGAATCAAACCCTCAATCTTGGCATTGATAGTGCCATGCTCTACCAGTTAAGCTAGAGGAACCCTTCAGCAAAGTTAGTTCTTGCATCACTTGGTTTGTTATTTTGTTAATGCAATGACATTCTTACAATTTAAGCATGTCTTAAAAAGATAGTTCACCCAAAAACAAAATTTATCTCATTGTTTACTCACCCTCATGCCCTCCCTGATGCGTATAACTTTTTTCTTCTGCTGAACACAAACAACGATTTTTAGAAGTATAGTTTAGCTCTGTAGGTCCTCACAATGCAAGTGAATGGTGACCAAAATTGTAAGCTCCAAAAAGCCCATAAAGGCAGCATAAAAGTAATCCATATGACTTCAGTGATTAAATCCATATCTCCAGAAGCAATATGATAGGTGTGCCCAGTATGTGGCGATATGCACAAAGAAAGTGAATCACCAAAAACAAAAGAAGGAGGTGAAAGTGAAGACTGATAATGAAAAAAGACTTATCTATTTCTCACCCACAATTATCATATTGCTTCTGAATATATACATTTAAACAATGGAGCATTGTATGGACCAACAGAGCTGATATATTCTTCTACAAATCTTAATTTGTGTTTAGCAGAAGAAGGGGGGGGGGGGGTTGAACTATATCTTTAAGGGTCCAAAAGTGTTCAATAACCTACTTTTAGGGGCCCCCTTACTGTACAATGTAGGCCTATGTAGTCAGACAAACTTGAGAGGGGGGGGGGGGGGGGGGGGGGGATAGAGAGAGGAGAGAGAGAGAGAGAGAGAGAGGAGAGAGAGAGAGATTAGTGTTGCGATTTGTGTCAGTTTTAAATTCAAACCCCTGTGTTAATTGATTTTACATTCCCAACCCTGCACACACCCTGTCATTTATGATAAGCTCATATCGACAGCTCATCTGTTATCTCTTTAAAAATGAGTGCCGCTAACCTGTATGGAAAACCACTTCCTGGTCCTATATTTCATCACAAGAAACAACAAAGAATTAATATGTTTTACATCACCTCAAAATAGGATTCAGGATATTTAATGCACAGACCTCACTTCGCATTATGTTTCAAATCGGTCTTGATTCAGAAGATTCTCATCATCAAAAACATCACACTGAATTTTCGTGTTTGTGGCCACAAACGAATGAAATATCTATCGGTAGCACTTTATTTTACAGTCCTGTTCACAGGCGGAGCGTGTAAGGCTGTGGCCACGGTATGATGTTCCTATTAAGTATTGATCGGAAATTCTTGTTGCCGCTCCTGGACAAAACGATCCAGCATGGAGATGACTAAAATTATTCATCGTTCCTTGAGCCTATGAAGAAGACTCTCTCCACTGGATTTCATCTTAACTTCCAAAACTTTAAATCAACTGCATCATATAGTTGCGGGACCACTTTTAACAGCGTGCTGCAGGTCAAAACAGTTCCGTTTTTTAGCATTAGCAGAGGGTTTCTAAATATATATTTATAGTATATGCAAACGGAAAATTTGTTTTCTTCTCTCAGATGAAACTCTTTGACTGGGATTCTGTTATATATCCTAATTTGTCTATCATTTTTAACTTAATTGTGAAAATAGTTATTTAATTTAGTACATTAAATTACAAAAATAAAATTTAAATTATGATATCAGATGTATTTTGTAAAAATCAGATGACAGGGACAAGTTTAGTTTCGTGACCGAGTTAAGGCATCATCTTCCCTTTGAACATTCTAATCTATCTATCTATCTATCTATCTATCTATCTATCTATCTATCTATCTATCTATCTATCTATCTATCTATCTATCTATCTATCTATCTATCTATCTAAAATATGATCAAAGTAGCTTACCTGTAGTTCCTCGGGAAGGCAAGTGTCCTTCCTCTTCTGCACTTGTCTAAAGAAAGTCCTCAGAGGCTGCCTGCTTAAGTATAAAACTTAATCAAGAGACCATCTGTTCAGATTCAGATCTTCTCTATTTCTACTCTAAAGGCGATTACTCGTGTTAGTTAGTAACGTTGGAGACAGGGATAGAGCCTCGCACATTTCTTTAATGGCTCGCCTTCAGCTTATGACACTTTCACTACGATTAAAGCCAGGGATGGTCTGTCCCCATAGGGAGTACCGGAACTTTTCCCGGTGGGCCACCGGTCTACTTTTGCAGTGGTAGATTTCAAAACAAAGTTTATACAGCCAATTTAAAGGGTCAGGCCAGCAGGTGATTTCCTGTGAACAAATCTTATTGCATATAATTTAATCAGCATTTCACAACATTTGGAACTATTAAAATGGTTTCAAATTGAAAAAGCTGTGAAACTGATTATACTGTATATCAAAAAAACATGAAAGTGTCTCATTAAATGTAGGCTATCAGTACAAATGATTCATTTCTTTAACAAGTTATATATTTAAAATGACATTATTGTTAGCCATGATATCATGTTTTAAATTGGGGTGACTTAATTAAAATGCCAATTAGTGTGTGAATAGTCTTATAAAAAGTGATAGAGAGAATGGTACAGTACATGCTATTTTCAAATTTGCCTGGTTGTCTAGTTTTGATTTAGTTTGCTTTGTTTCATTTGATTTTCATTAAAGGCTGCCCATGGGTTCAAAACCATTACATCACTTTAACTATTTATTAAAAAAGACACACTTAAAACTTAATTATGATAAGAAAGTTATTTAAAGATTAACACCTTTATTTAAGTTAGCTGAGTAGGCTTCAGAGCCCCCTCCTATTTATGATGGTCCGGGATCCGTCTTCCATCAACATCAACCCAATGCCAGCCAGTATCTGCCTTCAGCCACTGTGCCTCTCTGTGTGTCTCACCAGCCCCAATGTCTGCCAGTGTTTGAGTCTAGCCCAACTAACAGCCAGTGTCTCTCACCAGCTCCAGTGCCAGCCTGTGTCTGTCTCCGGCCAATGTGCCTGCCAGTGTCTGTCACTGGCCAGAATCTCTTTCAGTATCTCTCACCAGCCTAAGTGCCTGCCAATGTCTGTATCCAGCCAAATTGTCTGCCAGTATCTCTTAACAGCCACAGTGCCTGCCATTGTCTCTCACAAGCCCAAGTACCAGACAGTGTCTCTCATCAGCCACAGTGCCCATCTACCAGTCTCCAGCCAAAGTGCAAGAAAATGTCAGTCTACATCACCAGTGTCTGCCTGTGTCACTCACCAGCCAGAGTGCCAGTCAGTGTCTCACTCCAAGCCCAGTGCCTGCCAGTATCTGTCTCCAATCAGTGTCAGCCAGTGTCTCTCACCAGCCCCAGTGCCTGCCAATGTCTGTCTCCAATCAGTGTCAGCCAGTGTCTCTCACCAGCCACAGTGCCTGTCAGTGTCTGTCTTCAGCCAGTGATGTGCAATTTCCCCAGTGCCTGTCAGTGTCTGTGTCCAGCCAGAATGCCTGCCAGTGTCTGTATCCAGTTAAAGTGGTGGTCAGTATCTCTCACCAGCAAAAGCGACTGCCACTGTCTGTCTCCATCTAGAGTAACAGCCTGTGCCTGTCCCTGATGTGCCCAGAAGTCTGTCTTGTGCCAAAGAGTCTGCGAGAGTCTATCACTGGCCCATTGGCTGCCCATATCTGTCTCCAACTAGAGTACTGGCCAGTCTCTTACCAGCCCCAGTGCATGCTAGTGCCCGTCTTCAGCCACAGTGCATGCCAGTGTCTCTCACCAGTGCCTGCCTATGTCTTTCTTCAGTCTCCAGCTACAGGTCCAATTTGGGTCTGTCTCACCTGAGACTTTCTCTTTGTCATCAATCCTTAGGCCCCAATGAATCAGGGAATGATACAGAAACACAGACTAAAGCACAGTTTATTAGTCTGTGTTTCTGTGTTTTCTTTTGGGGCTATTCCACTGCACGGTACAACTCGCCTCAACTCGACTCTGCTCACATTTTGGGTGTTTTCCACTGTGGATAGTACCTGGTACCTTTTAGTACCACCTCGGTCGAGGTTCCAAGCGATCCGAGCCGATACTATATGTGATATCAAAATTCTGCAGATCACTGATTGGTCAGGGAGAATCATCACTACCAGCATCACTGGATTTCCGACACGCGACATCAACCCGCTAGTTTTAAAGTTAGCAAAAGTGATAACAGTATCATTTGTTCACGGGACTTTCGAATTGTTAAAAAAGAAATGGCTGTGTGCTAAACTACGCTGTGGTCAATAAACAAGGTGCAGACGGTCCGTTCGTTAGCGATGAGCGAAAAAAGACTCTCAGGAAGTGTCTCAGCTGTTGGCCGCACACGGCTACCAAAATTGTAGGAAAAAGTTAAAAACAAAATTAAAGTGACTACAGAACCATGGAAAAGTGGATGTGGTTCGACCAAATGGACACTATCTAAACCGGCAAGCAATGGGAGAGAGATTACCCTGGACTCAGCCATGATGGAGGATGGTACGTTAACTCTATATTCTGCTTGAAAGATTCACTTTATTTAGATGACGAGCTACTGGAAAGTTTGCTTCTAAAACAACCAGGCCAATTTAACTGTTACACAATCACCATGCAACAACTGCTTTATGCGCCAAAATTAGCAAGTATCTAACAGCTAGCCGTGTTATTGTTTTGGTCAGTTTGTGTCGTGTTTAAGATGATGTCACTGCAGTAGAGGTGGCGCAGCTATGACGACCAGCCTATAATCCCACCCATGTTGAGATGGCACTAAACTGCAATGGAAATGCAAGATCAGAAACGTAAAGCGAGTAGAGTTGAGGCGAGTCAAACTGTAACGTGCAGTGGATAAGTGCCTTTTGCTAGAGTCTGTCTTCCTTGGTCCTGAATCTGGATACTAATCCTTGTGCTGGGTGCCCATCACTGTGCTTGTTTACAGGTTACACCACAGTAACTCTCCCGACCTGAGCTATGATATCATCTCCACAGATTTCTGAATTTGCAACACACTAATATTCTTTGCCAGCAGAGATCTGTCCACTCTCTCTGTGGTTCCTATGTGACGAAGTGACAAGATCCATGGCGAGTAAGTCTGCTGTATTGCCGGTGGACATGTCAGGATAGATATTTAGGAGAAGATGAATCAGATGGTCGAGTAGATACTGTGTAAGGCTGTTACACATCCCCTGTTCCACAATCAAGTTGGGACAGAGAGTAACCCTGCACATGTGTCACCTTTCTAAATATACCAAACACTGATCTTCCTTTTCTGATTGACAACTACAAAAGACAGGTTTGTGTGTCTTATGACCCAGCCCTATGAAGTATGTGCATGTCTTTACCTTTACCTTTGTATAATGTGTTTTTTCAAATGAAACAAATCTGGAAAGTTATAGAAACAGCAGTTTTAGATGCAAAAATACAAACACTCACTGAAAGATGGTGGGTCCAAACACTACTGCCAAATTGCTTGAGGTCATCAGGTTTAAATTACTATTAGCAGCCACACAGGACAGAAGTACATCAGGTAGCACAGGGAGACTGCTCAGGATGATCAGGATGAAATCAGGATTAAAAAACTATTCAGTCAGATTTTATAAATTTGCATTGTTGTGAGGCAAGAACCAATGATTTGCACTTAGCATGCTGCACGTTTCACAGTAGCGTAAGAAATACTTCCAATAATGGTATCCTGTGTATATCTGGTATCAGTCCACATGGCAGTTCCCTAATATTATCCCTAATAACCTCCCCTTGATCAAAACTCTTCCTCAGCACTTGGCAGCGTTTCACCAACCAACCAACTCTGAACAGCCCAGTCTGATTGAGTCCTAATCACACACACACACACACACACACACACACACACAAAGACAAATTTGACAAATACACACAATCTTGCTTAATCCATGCATTACAAGTGAATATGAGAGAAACACTGTGAAACACATCACTTCAGTCTATTACGATGGACTTCAGAGGATGAACTTACGCCAACTTAAGCCAACCAGAAACCAGGAACACTGATCATGATCTATAACTCTGAATGACATCTATGCTAATATTATTCTATAATGTTTGTAAAAAATTGTACAGCACTTTGGTTACAACACTTGTTTTTTCCAGACCTGGCTGGATCCTGATACCGTGTGTCGCTGAGTGATGATGACTAAATGCAGCCGGTGCCAGCCAAACATGGATGGACTTCAGAGCATGAACTGATGTCAACTCCAACCATAAGACATGGGATACTTCATATGCCATTGCCTGAACCTTGTATTTAGGATAGACCTCACCAAAATTACCGGCCGGTTGAACTGAACCTCTTCCTGCGTCACCTTGGTCTAATAATGTACTACACTCTTGAAATGGAATACATAGACTATCAATGAATTGCCAACAAAAGCCTTCATCAGCCAACTAACAAAGGACAATTGCATCTATGTGAACTTCTGCAGTTAATCCAGGATGAATTTCAAAGACATTAGTCATTAATCTTAAAATTTTGTTCAAAAATCTTTGTTTAAACACTGACCCTTAACACTTACTTAGTTTAATCATTTTAAAACATGACTTGCACTATACATGATTACGTAATATTGACATTATATTCATAATATTAGCCAGAGGGGAACTGGCCCCACAGTGAGCCTGGTTTCTTCCAATGTTATTTTTCTCCATTAAACATCTTTTTAGAATCTTTTCGGGCCAATTTTATGCTAGTTTACTCCTAAAAACTGAAAACATTTACTTTGGACAATATACACATTAACATTTTACAGTCTTTGTATTCTGGAAAAAAAAAAAAAAAAAACAGATCAAAATTATTGATGACTCATCTTGCACTACACAGATTTTATCCAATCAAAAAGTATCTCCCATGCAACAAACCATCAAGTAGCAAATCATGGCTGTGACATAACTAAAGCCTGTTGGACAATTATTTCAACATAGGACAGAAACTGTACTCTACAAGCTATTTCAAGGGTTCATCAATCAAATCAGTATTGTCTCACCTGTACATAAAGCATTTTATTTTTTCCTTCAAGTGTTGCTGTAATAGACTTCCATTTGCCTGAAAAATGCTAATTTTAAATTAAATTAGTATATGTAAATCATTTGAATTGAGTTAATTAGGAATCCTGTACTTACAGAGAAGCATTCTCAGTCAGATACTCCAGCACTTCTTGTAGTTTAGCAGAAGGTTGGAACTGTAGTTTCTGAGGAACTTGACTACATGCTTAACAGTTGTCCTGTCAATCATAAAACAATTGGGAACAATTCCTATCCCTAACTTTCAAAAAGCTGTGCCTCTGTAAAGAGGCCTGAAATTCCTATTTGTATCGAATGTGATAAATAAAGGATTGTATATAAATTAAAAAGACTAAAAAGTCACAGTTACCTTTTGCTCTGCTTCAAAAGTATATGTATACAATCCATCCACAACATTAAAAACCAGATAGTTATTCAATGGAATACACGCACTGAATGAAATCAGACATGGATAAATGCAATCCTAGCTACATGTGCAGTGACCCTCAAAACCAACTAATTTGAACATGTTTTGACACTTGAATATAACACATTTTAGAAATGGTTAAATGTTTCAGGAATAAGTAATTTGGTTCATATTCTCCAAAATACAAATGTCTGTGTGAACACGCTTGTCTTCACAGGCATCTCTTTTTGTGCCTGCATGCTGTGGGCAGTGTGTACATTTGTAAATGCAGGTTTAAAATGACAAAACAATGACAAAGATTGAATCAAATTGTGTAGATGATTCACCTTGTGGCACTTTTAGAAACTTCTGTGGCACAAGCAGCTGGAAAAAAAATACAACAGTACTCAGTGTGCACAACTACATCAATTAAAACTTGACTATATACAATAAACTAGTCCTCAACTTAAATCTTATGAAATCCACATGAATAAATAATAAGGAAACCAAAGATTATTTGATAAGAAAAACAGAGGGAGGAAGGGAGGTAGGGAGGAAAGAGCTTTTATCCTCTCAGTGGTAATCCCTTCCACCAATGAACGCATTTGTGGATGCAACAAAAGGGATGATTTGTTTAACCACACCTAAAAAGAACAGAAAAAAACAACAACATGAGCATCCTAGAATAATGGCCTATACTGCAGTCCAGACTGTGTGCATCCACCCTGAGTGAGTCTGCAGGTGACACCAGTGATATTAAACTCAGCTGCTCTCTCTAGAGACTCCTGAAACACCCACTGAATATGCTCAGGGTTATCACGATCCAGAGCAACAGCATCTGCAAATACACACATGTGCAAAGATTGCAATAAGTACAGCAATGTGGTTGTATACTTCTGTGAAATAATTTTAATCAGATACATAAGTCTATGTTTAATACAAAAACCAAAAAGATGACTGTGGTGACATGGTTGTCTGGTGAAGACAATTAAGTGGATGAAAACAAAGAGCTTGCACACCTCCAAAAGGCTTCTCTTTGGGTCAATGCAGGACTCACATACTCTGTGCAGTGCTCTGGTAGTAGTGGCATTGAGACAATAGTGCACATAGGTAATGTAATCAGAAAGAAACATGGATAAAAGCAGACAGTCACTTAATCACAAAACTTACAAGTGTTATAAACAGTGTATGCATGTACAAATGTATGGTCACATTAGACTCTCAATTTACAGTGACAAATGTAATATCCATCCATCCATCTTCTTCCGCTTATCCGGGGCCGGGTCGCGGGGGCAGCAGTCTAAGCAGAGATGCCCAGACTTCCCTCTCCCTAGACACTTCCTCCAGCTCTTCTGGGGGGACACCGAAGCGTTCCCAGGCCAGCCGGGAGACATAGTCTCTCCAACGTGTCCTAGGTCTTCCCCGGGGCCTCCTCCCAGTGGGACGTGCCCGGAACACCTCCCGGGGAAGGCGTCCAGGAGGCATTCGAAACAAATGCCCGAGCCACCTCAACTGACCCCTCTCGATGTGGAGGAGCAGCGGCTCTACTCTGAGCTCCTCCCGAGTGACCGAGCTTCTCACCCTATCTCTAAGGGATCGCCCAGCCACCCTGCGGAGAAAGCTCATTTCGGCCGCCTGTATCCGGGATCTTGTCCTTTCGGTCATGACCCAAAGCTCATGACCATAGGTGAGAGTAGGAACGTAGATTGACCGGTAAATAGAGAGCTTTGCCTTGCGGCTCAGCTCCTTCTTCACCACAACAGACCGGTACATCGACCGCATTACTGCAGAAGCTGCACCGATCCGTCTGTCAATCTCCCGTTCCATCCTTCCCTCACTCGTGAACAAAACCCCAAGATACTTAAACTCCTCCACTTGAGGAAGGATCTCCCCACCAACCTGAAGGGAGCAAGCCACCCTTTTCCGACTGAGGACCATGGCCTCGGATTTGGAGGTGCTGATCCTCATCCCGGCCGCTTCACACTCGGCTGCAAACCGTCCCAGCGCATGCTGAAGGTCCTGGTGTGAAGGGGCCAACACGACAACATCATCCGCAAAGAGCAGAGAAGAAATCGTGTTGTCCCCAAACCTGACACCCTCCGGCCCCTGGCTGCGCCTAGAAATTCTGTCCATAAAAATTATGAACAGAACCGGCGACAAAGGGCAGCCCTGCCGGAGTCCAACATGCACTGGGAAGAAGTCTGACTTACTACCGGCAATGCGAACCAAGCTCCTGCTTCGGTCATACAGGGACCGGACAGCCCTTAGCAAAGGACCCGGGACCCCATACTCCCGGAGCACCCTCCACAGGCCGCTTCGGGGAACACGGTCGAATGCCTTCTCCAAATCCACAAAGCACATGTGAACTGGTTGGGCAAACTCCCATGAACCCTCCAGCACCCTGTAGAGGGTATAGAGCTGGTCCAGTGTTCCACGGCCCGGACGAAAACCGCACTGTTCCTCCTGAATCCGAGGTTCCACTATCGGCCGTATTCTCCTCTCCAGTACCCCGGCATAGACTTTCCCAGGGAGGCTGAGAAGTGTGATCCCCCTGTAGTTGGGACACACCCTCCGGTCCCCCTTCTTAAAAAGAGGGACCACCACCCCAGTCTGCCATCCCAGAGGCACTGTCCCCGACCGCCACGCGATGCTGCAGAGGCGTGTCAGCCAAGACAGCCCCACAACATCCAGAGACTTGAGGTACTCAGGGCGGATCTCATCCACCCCCGGTGCCTTGCCACCAAGGAGTTTCTTGACTACCTCGGTGACCTCAGCTAGGGTGATGGACGAGTCCACCTCTGAGACCCCAGTCTCAGCTTCCTCAATAGAAGACGTGACGGCGGGATTGAGGAGATCCTCGAAGTATTCCTTCCACCGTCCGACGACATCCCCAGTTGAGGTCAACAGCCGCCCACCTCTACTGTAAACAGCGTTGGTAGGGCACTGTTTCCCTCTCCTGAGGCGCCGGACAGTTTGCCAGAATCTCTTCGAGGCCAGCCGATAGTCCTTCTCCATGGCCTCACCGAACTCCTCCCAGGCCCGAGTTTTTGCCTCCACAACCACCCGGGCTGCAGTCCGCTTGGCCTGCCGGTACCTGTCAGCTGCCTCAGGAGTCCCACAAGCCAACAAGGCCCGATAGGACTCCTTCTTCAGCTTGACGGCATCCCTTACTTCCGGTGTCCACCACCGGGTTCGGGGATTGCCACCTCGACAGGCACCGGAGACCTTACGGCCACAGCTCCGAGCAGCCGCTTCGACAATGGAGGTGGAGAACATGGTCCACTCAGACTCAATATCTCCAACCTCCCTCGGGATCCGGTCGTAGCTCTGCCGGAGGTGGGAGTTGAAGATCTCTCTGACAGGAGATTCGGCCAAACGTTCCCAGCAAACCCTTACAGTACGCTTGGGTCTGCCATGTCTGTCCAGCTTCCTCCCCCGCCACCGGATCCAACTCACCACCAGGTGGTGATCAGTTGACAACTCCGCCCCTCTCTTCACTCGAGTGTCCAAGACATAAGGCCGCAGGTCAGATGAAACGACTACAAAGTCGATCATCGACCTACGACCTAGGGTGTCCTGGTGCCACGTGCACTGGTGGACACCCTTATGCTTGAACATGGTGTTCGTTATGGACAAACCGTAACTAGCGCAGAAGTCTAATAACTGAACACCGCTCGGGTTCAGGTCGGGGGGGCCGTTCCTCCCAATCACGCCCCTCCAGGTGTCACTGTCGTTGCCCACGTGGGCGTTGAAGTCCCCCAGCAGAACGACGGAGTCCCCAGTCGGAGCACTTTCCAGCACTCCTCCCAGAGACCCCAAAAAGGCCGGGTACTCTGCACTGCCGTTCGGCCCGTAGGCACACACGACAGTGAGAGACCTATCCCCGACCCGTAGGCGCAGGGAAACGACCCTCTCGTTCACAGGGGTAAACTCCAACACATGGCGGCTGAGCTGGGGGGCTATAAGCAAACCCACACCAGCCCGCCGCCTCTCACCATGGGCAACTCCAGAGTGGTGAAGAGTCCATCCCCTCTCGAGGAGTGTGGTTCCAGAGCCCAAGCCATGCGTAGAGGTGATCCCGACTATCTCTAGTCGGAACCTTTCAACCTCACGCACAATCTCAGGCTCCTTCCCCGCCAGCGAGGTGATGTTCCACGTCCCTAAGGCTAGTTTCCGTGTCCAGGGATCGGGTCGTCGAGGCCCCCGCCTTCGACTGCCGCCCAATCTTCTCTGCACCGACCCCTTACGGCTCCTCCTGCAGGTGGTGAGCCCACGGGAAGGCGGCCCCACGTCGCTCCTTCGGGCTGAGCCCGGCCGGACCCCGTGGGGAGAGACCCGGCCACCAGGCGCTCGCATACGAGCCCCAACCCCGGGCCTGGCTCCAGGGTGGGGCCCCGGCTGCGCCATACCGGGCGACGTCACGGTCATTAAGTTCTTCTCCATCATAAGGGGTTTTTGAACCCCTTGTGTAATTTTGAACCCCAAATGTAATAATAGCTGTGTATTTTTATAGTTTTGACACAATTTACCTTTAAAGCCATTTAGCAAACTCTCCTAACCAGAGAGACTTAAAAAAGCAAGTTTAGGAAATACTGCCACTAATATCTTAGCTGCATGTGCAATGTTAGTTGTAAAACAGCTCATTTAGTCCATTATGTGATTTAAATAAAAATTAAACTTCCAGTATTAATGATAGAAGCATAGAAAATTAACAATCACTACGAGGAAGATTATCCAATGCTTGTGGTGGATAAAGCTCCAGTGTGTAGTCTATACAGGCCATCATTCCTGGCAGAATGACCTTTGCATTCCCCTTGAAGCCCTCTTTTCCTCCATCTATCAGAGGAATGATAGAGCTG
This sequence comes from Moxostoma hubbsi, assembly GCA_032164185.1. Lineage (NCBI taxonomy): Eukaryota > Metazoa > Chordata > Actinopteri > Cypriniformes > Catostomidae > Moxostoma > Moxostoma hubbsi. The sequence goes on from JAVLUX010000001.1 coordinate 67,755,561, forward strand.
GGGTCCAAAACTCCATCTTCAAAACAGAGCAGGGACAGCTGAGGAGAGACCACACCAACTAGAGTTACACAAAAACACATTTGACAAATCTTATAAATCGAGGCTAGTCTTCAGCAACTGTAAATTGAAAATCCAACCCATCTGTATAAACATTGACTATTCATTTATTATATATATAAAGTTATTTCAAAATAGTTAAATGACTTTACTTGTAAACGTCAGTCTAGACAAAATGTTATGCAGCACACACTTGCTCACTGGCTTTTGATTAAATCAAAGTCACTTTTCACATTTCAATTAGTATTAGTCAGGTCTGAATCCAAAGAGAATCAGATTTTTAGAATTCAGTGACGAGACACATTTGTCATATGATATGTACTTAGTTAAATCAACACTGACCAGAATCCCGTTGATCCAGCGCCTGGCAATGATAGATTCCAGCCAACACACAGTGACATGAAACTCAAGAGAGCAAAGCAGAAACATCAGCAGATCAGCTAGATATCAATACCAATGTCATATCGTCAGTTTACAATAAAAAATAAAAATAAAAATAAAAATAAACATCTGTAGAATGAAGCATCACTTTTTTAACTGTCTGAATGCAAATTAATTAAGAATACAATAACTGTTTCAGGCATAGGGACAATAAAGCACTTATTTCAACAATGGTTTGGAATTACAAATACAGATATGACGTATTACAGTAGGCGTGACCGCATAACAGCGATATTACCAGGTGTTTCGTTAGTTCACAGCCTGCTGCTCCGATGACCAGGATTTTGCATGTTTCTAACAGAAACTAGAGTGTCTTTAAAAATGAAAAAAATAAATAAAATACTAAACAACTAAAAGAGGGGATAATATAATAAAAATCAAGCTCATTGTCTATAATGTCTGTTCCCTCACATCCTCACTAGGCCCAAAGTCTGGGTGAGTGAAGGTCCCAGATCTCTTCAGAAACTTCTGCATGTGACTCTTGCGGCAATCCCAGTCATCACTGCCACCTTAAACTGTCATGCTAGCAGCAAAACAACATAATACTCAATAAGCTACCAACAACCAAGAAAAACTATGTGTCTATGTGTACCTAGACAATTGGTGCTGTTTTGAAGGCAAAGATTGTCAAACCAAATATTGAATTAGCTTTTATTATGTTTACTGGAGTTAATTAGTAAATTAAAATGATTTACTACTACTAAAGTGAAACTGAAGTGGCGATTGATTGAGCAGTGAGGAGAATTTATAGTAAAAAAAAAAAAAAAAAAAAAGGACTTAAATATTGATCTGTTTCTCACCCACACCTATCATATCACTTCCAAAGACATGGATTAAATCAGTGGAGTCGTATAGATTATTTTTACGATGACTTTATGAGCTTCAAATTTGTGGCACCCATTTACTTCCATTGTATGAACCAACAAAGCTGAAAAATTCTTCAAAAAATCTTAATTTGTGAACAGCAGGAAAAAAGTCATAAACATCTGGGTGGCATCCCTCCTTCAGGGTATGAGTTGTTGTTTTTTTGGGTGAACTATTCCTTTAACATCAACAAGTACACTCAAGAAGTGGCACAACAACAGATAAATTAAATGCTTCTTTATCACTGAAAATGTGCAGGAATGACAAACTCTGCTGTCAGTTAAAGGGTGGAAGTTTGGTGCCTCAGAGAGGGATTTTAATTATATTTTAGCTATATTTCATATGCATTATAATAAAGGAAACAATATTTTTGTCATTTAAACTGTTATTAAAACATTCTCTGCAAAAATTAATGTAACACTTGAGATACCAGTTACTGTATTTATTATCAATTGGTGAATTTTCTGCAATAGCTGTAAGTCTAACAAAACACCAGACCATCATCTGTTCATGAGTTTCTAAGTATTAATTTGATGGACTACCAATAAAGGGAGACCACCAAAGGAAAAGCAGTTTGAAACTGCCCAAGTACTGTTTGGCCCTGTACCTATAAATTGGTATTATTTTCTATAAGCAGATGCTTTTTGCACCCTGACCCCTCTGGCAAGCATTACTCGTACTGAACCTATTTGAAGCACTGTGGCACTAGTCTGGAGTTTGACCCAGGTTGTGCATAAAAGCTTAGTGCTGTGGTCTTCGAAATTGTGTGTGAGAAACAGATCAATATTTAAATCCTTTTTTCTATAAATCTCCACATTCACGTTCAAATTCTTCTTCTTTTGTTTTTGGCAATTTACATTTTTCGTGCATATTTCCACCTACTGGTCAGGGAAGAGCATTTAAAGTAAAATAGGACTATATTGTTCTGTCTCTCACCCACACACATAATAATTTTATTTTTTGAGTGAACTATAACTTTAAACACATGTTGCTTCCAATAACTGTAACATAACAGTTCCCAGCAAACTGATTTCCCCCAAGAAATAAAGAGCCGTTTATATATATATATATATATATATATATATATATATATATATATATATATATATATATATATATATATATATATATATATAACACACACACATCTTCACCCCTTTCAAATAAGTATAAATACATCTTTAGAAATCTTTTATCGCCATCTTTTAGTCTGGTTTTGTTGGCAAGCAACCCTAAAATCTTCAGTCTGTCGATTACAGTACATTGATGAAATTAGTCTAGATTGTTGTTAGTAACAATATCTGACTAAAGTGGATTTGGAAATTATTCAAATAAATCAATCTAATAAACTGACAAATCATTGCTTTAGTTGAAACTGAGCACGTAGTAGCGGATTGTTGAAGATTGTGGTCTGCGGTCATGTTGCGTTCTTCATACTCCCATCCCACTTTTTACTCGTGAGAAAATTCTGGCTGGCAGAGGCCAGGCAATAGCTAATTAGTTAGCTACTATTCGACGACAGCTATAAACAGGTCAATCTGGCCTGTAGTGAATACTACATTTCATACTAACTCAGAACAACGCGGCGTGCAAACAGATGCTCAAGAGTTCGCATACATTTGCGCGTCTTGAGTGCAGTTTGTATTGCATCTAGGTAGTTTCTCTTAGCTCCGCGCTACGGAAAGTGCAGCAGCGGGAGACACCTGGATTCAGCTGCAGAAAGCCAGGCGCGCGAGCACAGACAAGCGAGACATCTGCGTTTACAAATATAGTGTAGCTTTACAATAAGTAAAACGCGCACAGATCGTCTGCAAAATGGCAAGACCTTCGAGGTAAGTGCGTTTTGCTTGTCTGCTGGTTCACAGTAATAGTCGGTTCGCGCATGATGTGATCAGCATGTGTTTCTCGCTCTCCATGTTTGCTAACTGCTAAATGGCTAACCAGCATTTTCTCCAAGGCAGCTCTGGTGCGTGTTTACACAGCTGCCCAGAAAATGCAAAAAAAAAAAAAAAAAATTACGCGTAGACTTTCACTTCTTTTTAAATTTACATAGGGATTTTCATCAATGAAAGCACCAAACGGGTCAACATGCTCAGACGCATCTAAGCTAACCGCAAGCGGCCAGTATCTGATAAAAAGCGGGATAGTAGTAGTTCACGCTGGCGGGCTAATTAATGTTATACTGAAACAACTATCCGGCCATGATCGGGGGGCAAACACGTTAATCGTATGTTTGTTACTCGATTATTTAGCAACGTTGAGAAAGGGGTAAAGGCATTGATATGTAAGTTTCGCATGTGTTCCGTAGTTCGCCCGCTGAACATAGCGCGGCATGAAAACTCTTCGAGCGCAATGCGCGCCATTACTTTACATGCAACACACGAGTCATTCCTCCTGGAAACTTGTTTTTGAAATGAACGCACTCTGGTTTTGGATATGGTTTCAACAGTAGATAATAAGAAGACATAACATGTGTTCAAGAAATACGCTGTATTTAAATGCATGAAGCGTCCTTCTTATAATAGTCTTTCTGAACGCTCAATCCTAGTGACAGATCCCGTGCTTTGGTGTTTGCACTGGGTTGTTGCTGGTTGATGGTCCCTTACCACACACCCACCGACCCACCCTTTCCAACACAGGCCAACTTTCCAATGAATATCAAGGTTAAATTAAGGATCTTGAACGATTTCACGGGGACACCATCGGACCGGCTTAAATACGGGACAAATCGTGCACCGTATTGATTCAACAATCCCGTATTGTATGGGACTGGTGGCAACCCTGCTCTTACTCGGAAAACCTTAAAAAGTTGACTATTCAACTGATTGAGTAAACTCAATTTAATTGAATAATGGTGTCTCCTAAACTTGTGTAATTAATTTCACGCTACTTGGTGTTCATACAGAACTTAACTATTTAAATTAAGGTGACTAGTTGCAAATAGACTTAACCCCGATTTGCTTTTTAAATGTTGTTTCAACTTAATTTTAATTGAATGGACTCAAATTAGATCAATCACTAAGCTTAAATAATGAAGATTCTAACTGATTCTGGTTCAGTCATTAAGTAAACTTGTTTCTCTACAGAAATATACCTGTACTTAAGTTGCACATGTACAAGAAGAGATAGTGTTACAGAGTCGAACTTGATCAAAGGTGACACAGATTGCACTAATGGTGACATCACATGAATCAACTATTTGCAACAAAACAACATAATACTAAAAATAGCTAAAACCTCTATGAATTCTTTATAACAACTATTTAAATGTCCCCATATGTTCCCTTTGACCAAAGAAAGATCATTAAATAATGAATGCACAAGGCATTGTGGGTATTCCGCATAGCCTCAATTTTGTACTCAATAGGTGTTATTAACACTTAAATATCTAAGTTCCTTGAACTTACTTTTTCACTTAAAAATCCATAGACTTGTGATTTTTTTTTTTTTTGGGGGGGGGGGGGGGGGATTTTTGAATCCAAAATAAAGGATTCTATTCTATTCTATTTTGAGTTCAAGATAAAACTTTTTCCAATAATGACAACATTAGGGTTTTCAGTTTATATAGACATATTGCACATTGTGTTTGGTGTTTCCTCATGGGTAATACATTTTTTTTTTTTTTTTTCCTTTGTACACAGGAATAAAAGGGTTGTTGACTATGCGCAATTCCAAGAGTCTGACGATGCTGGTAAGCTCTCCTAATGCAAATATCCTGTTGCATACCTCATCATTGTGTCCTAATTTAAATAAACAATGGCACACAATGCTGTATTAATAGATGATAAGATGCAGAATTGTATGTGGTCTGAAGTCGTTCTGTTTATGACTTGATTTCACTGAATGATTTTATACAGATGAGGAATACGTAAAAGAATCAGAACGATCTGAGAAAAAGACTGTAAAGCGCAGGTAAGTCTCCCCAAATTTTTTGATCAAAAAAGTGTGATATTTCAGTTTAGTCACCACTGTCATGTTTGCATCTATTGATTTAAACCCTCCTTCATTTAGAACATTATTTATGAACTTGCGTACATATTCATTACACTGTTAATTTTGTTTTATATTCATGGCTGCCATTTGTCTGAAATAAAAATTTCTATATGCAAGTATAAATATATGTTTTATTCGTTCCCATGTAGTGATGATTCTCGACCCAAGGACCGCAAGAGTGAGTCAAGTTAATTTTTGCCTTTACTAACTTTATATTTATTGGTTTTGTTCAGCTATTGACCAAATGCTTTTCTTATATTCAAGAGGATCTCAGTGATGATGACAATGACTTTGGAGAGGATGAGGAAGATGATGATGATGGTGGTGACAGTGACTTTGATGCCAAAAAGGCCAGCAGGGGGAGGCAGGCGCCAGCTAAACGGAAAAGGGCTGCAGGTTCTACCAACATAATCACTGAGTGACTACTTCATTACATAATGTTATCAATGTGATCATGTAACTCCATGGAGGGTTCTAGTTACGTTCTTTGCTCATATTTGGCCTCTTATAAAAGATAGTCGGCATCAAAATGCCTAAAAACCCGAGCTAGTTTAAGTTTATAGAAACGGGCTTATTGAGATTACAATTACAGCTGTCACATTTTTATAATCGTGAAAAGTGTCAATTAAAGCATTCCATTTTGGTGTACTCCCATTGTGCCAGATTTGCAACATATATTTTTTTGCGCCGTTGTGTGCATGAATGCAAAGGAATATCAAGCATTTAAACTAGTCTAAAATCACATCAGTAATGCTCACCATATAAATTATACTATGTATAATTTATTCAAAAGGTGAATAACACTTTGTTTTTCATGCAATTAAATAATAATGCAATTCAGGAAATCAGTTCTCAGCTTGTTTTGATGCATAGCTCACATAAATAATTTTGGCATACATCTGCCCCAAACAAAATAAGTGTTTTAATATAAATATATTAATTTTAAATATGAATAATTGCAATTGCAATTACAATATCAAAGGAAATAATCAACAATTATGATTTTCATAATCATGAAGCCCTAAGTCTTATTGCACCTTATTTTTAAAGGGATTTTATATTGATTGTCCGATATGGTGGCTAGGCTGATATTTTGCCATTTTGACCAATAACAAAGTTATATTGGTGTTATTAATGGTTAACCAGAAGTATGTCAGTTCCACTCTACTTATAACTTAAACTTTGTTTTCAAAAATATTGGTGTTTTGAGTGAGTAAAAACGCTAATTTGTTTAAAAGTAAAGAAATAATAGCCAGTCTTAAGTTTTTAAGTCAATCTGACCAATCAATAAACTTGGCATTACCATCTCTACAAAACATAACAGCATAAAATACATAACATTGTAATGTTAAAGTACAAACATATCATCCCTCTTTAATTTGTCAGAAGCCATTGTTAAAATGTATTAATGGATGTTTTTGGAAATGGAAGAGGGGGGTGTTACCAAGACATGAAAATTCTATGTAGTTTCCCCTCAGCTATTTCATACTTTAGTACAGTGTCATTTTTTTTATCTGTAGTATTGACGCAGTTTTGTATCTATTCCTACATGTGAAGCAAGTTTGTGCATGATTGATAATGCACACACACACTTTTAGCTTGTGTTAACCATGCATTTGTTATTTTAACACACAGATGACAGTGATGATGATGATTGTAAAGTTGTAAAGAAGAAGGGCCGGCAGGTGCGTCAGGCTGCCACTAAAGCTGCATCCAAACAAAGGGAGATCCTACTTGGGGATGGTGGAAGTGAGGAAGAGGGGGTTGTGGAAGAGGAGGAGGAAGAAGACAGTGACGTTTACACCGGGGGTATGTATGTCTCATTTTTATGTCTCAAAAAAAAGTCAAAATATATTAAAAATGCCTTTTTTAATCAGATATTGTATTCTGAGACTGTTTTTGTATTGTGATTGTTGACTTTTAAGCAATACTCTGCATTTCATCTCATAGAAGACTCTGGTAGTGATGAAGACTTTATGGTAGAGGATGATGATGATGACAGTGATTATGGGCAACCCAAACGAAGGAACTCAAAAGTGAGCAGGACAAGCAAAGACAAGAAATCGCCTAAACCCAGGATAAAGGCTTCAGGTAAAAGCACCCATAATTTTACTATCAGATTGTACCAGAACAAAATTAAGGGGATAGAACTCCTGAAAAAGTAAATTCATCATTTACTCACCCTCATGTTGTTTCAGAATTGTGTGACTTTCTTCCATGGAACACAACAGGTGTTATGCAGAATGACAAGCCTCATTTACCATTTGATTTCATTGAATGGCAAAGGGATGCAATGAAAGTGAATGGTGATTGAGACTAACATACTGCATAACACCCCTTTTGTTTATTTTCTCTGAAGAAAGATATTCAAATTTGGAGCAACATGAGCGTGAGTAAATTAAGTCAAAATGTTCATTTTTTTTGTGTTTGGAATTTAATGTCTTCTAGTCCACGTGTAATAGCTTTGAGAACATCTATATGCTTGTATATCCCAAAAGTAAAAAACAAAAAAAACTTGTAAACATAATAACATTTAATATACATATATAATATTTAAAATTTGTCAGAGACTGTTTGCACAAAGTACAAATAGTGCCAGATATTATTTGGACCCCTAATTTAAAACTAACTTAAAGTATAGGGGCATTACTGCAGCGTGTTTATTGTGTTTATTTAAATTCCCACAGACACCCTACACAAATTCCTACCTCTAAATATAACCCTAACCTTCCCTTACAAAAATTAACCATGGTTTTAGATTTACATTAACCATGGTATTTTGTAGTAAAATCATAGTAACTACACAATTAAATATGGTTACTATGTTAACACCATATTACTGTAGTAACACCAGTTAATTGTTTTAAATCTGTGGTTTCTGCCAAAAAACATGGTTACTAAAGCTCTACATTTGAATGATAACGACAAAAAAAATAACTTGCGCAAACAACATCTAAAGCCAACAGACACCCAAAGCAGATCTGTAATATAGGTATATAATTCCAAACAATGGCTTCTCCACGTGTGCCCAATATTTTTTTTTATGTAAGATCTGCTTTGTCATTAACTAGTTCAACGCGATCCACCCATTTCAGTTTAGAACTTATTTTATTTTAAAAAACATGTTTTCAAATATCTAATGTTTTTGGAAAGCTTGTCAATCACATTTAATAGGATGAGTAATATTTGTAGTAGAAGTATTTTTTGGAGAAAAAAAAAAGCCTTATGTTTGTGTATATACAAATATATACAAATATATACATACAGTGCATCTGGAAAGTATTCACAGCGCTTCACTTTTTCCACATTTTATTATGTTACAGCCTTATTCCAAAATGGATTCAATTCATTATTTTCCTCAAAATTCTACAAACAATACCCCATAATGACAACATGAAGTTTGTTTGAGATCTTTGCAAATTTATTACAAATAAAAAATGAAAAAATCACATGTACTTAAGTATTCACAGCCTTTGCCATGATGCTCAAAATTGAGCTCAGTTGCATCCTGTTTCCACTGATCATCCTTGAGATGTTTCTACAACTTGATTGGAGTCCACCTGTGGTAAATTCAGTTGCTGTGGTAAACAAAGTTGCTTTGGAAAGGCACACACCTGTCTATATAAGGTCCCGCAGTTAACAGTGCATGTCAGAGCAAACCAAGTCCAAGGAATTGTCTGTCGACCTCCGAGACAGGATTGTATCAAGGCACAGATCTGGGGAAGGGTACTGAAACATTTCTGCAGCATTGAAGGTCCCAATGAGCACAGTGGCCTCCATCATCCATAAATGGAAGCAGTTTGGAACCTCCAGGACTCTTCTTAGAGCTGGCCGCCTGGCCAAACTGAGCGATCGGGGGAGAAGTGCCTTAGTCAGGGAGGTGACCAAGACCCCAGACCTGCCAACGCATTTTGCGTAGCGGGTACGCATTTTAACCTCAAAGTACGCTGGCACGTTTTGTTACTCTAAACTACGCAAAAACCTGGTGACGCCTCTGTGCACGCGCAGTACTCAAATCAAGCAACAGCAAAAGAAGAGTTCGACAAATCATAGCGCTAGGTTAATTCCCCAAATAGCAATCGGGTATGAATGACAAATGTGCCTGTCATTAATAAGAGACTGCAAATCGACAGCAACACAAAATCCTTCTCGATCCCCCTTCCACTCCTGCCGTCTTACTGATTTCTTAAGCGAGGACAGTACAGTAGTCACTTAACTTCTAACTTCTTAAGGTAAACGGGTTGTGGGGGATGTGGAAAGTTGAAATATTGAATGGAGTTAAATTAATCCTTTGGAGTCAACGTGATCGCATGGATTAATTTGAAATACTCCGTCATTCATGGTCACTCAGATAAGAGGAAGACAAAATTCAGCCATGCAAATTATAAAATGCTCAAGTAATGCTGAACAATAAATCTAAATAAAATTGAAATCGCTATATGGCTTAGTGATTATGCAAGTGCTGTGTTTTAAATATTTTGTTTTGTTTTGGCAGAATGAAGAAATTACAGTAAACTTAGGTAGGACCCTACATATAAACTAAATATTTACGGAGGCCTCCTCCCAGAAGTAACTGATGGAATCAAAATGCAGACTCTTTTAATAACATCATTGAACTCATGATTTGACATTAGCCATCAAGGAGCTTCAGGTAATAATTTAGCTATCAAGGAAGTAGTGCTGCACGATTAATCATATCGCAATCGCGATGTCAGCCTGTGCGATTATATGACGGCAAAATGCTGAGAGGGTGAGAGGAGCTTTGCAGCTCAAGTGTCTGATAGAAACACAGATCACAGCATGGCGATATATCTTTATTTCATCCTTAAGCTTCAAGTAATACGGGAGTGTGCCATGTAAATAAGCACAAACTCCAAAACTGTCATTCTCGGTGCGGTCAGAGCTGATTCAACCAGTCGCGGAAGAGACCCAATCTAAGCGGGAGAGATTATAAATTCCGCCGGCTGATGCGCACTCTAACACGTAGACACTCGTCTCTCACACCGCTGTCTGCAGCTCGCAACATCATCATCATCATCATCATGAGATCATCATAAGATCGATCTTGTGTGAAAAATAACACTAAAATTACAACAACAAAATATATATATATATATATATATATATATATATATATATATATATATATATATATATACACACTCACCTAAAGGATTATTAGGAACACCATACTAATACTGTGTTTGACCCCCTTTCGCCTTCAGAACTGCCGTTCCACCACATCCCAATGATGCTCTATTGGGTTGAGATCTGGTGACTGTGGGGGCCATTTTAGTACAGTGAAATCATTGTCATGTTCAAGAAACCAATTTGAAATGATTCGAGCTTTGTGACATGGTGCATTATCCTGCTGGAAGTAGCCATCAGAGGATGGGTACATGGTGGCCATAAAGGGACATGGTCAGAAACAATGCTCAGGTAGGCCGTGGCATTTAATCGATGCCCAATTGGCACTAAGGGGCCTAAAGTGTGCCAAGAAAACATCCCCCACACCATTACACCACCACCACCAGCCTGCACAGTGGTAACAAGGCATGATGGATCCATGTTCTCATTCTGTTTACGCCAAATTCTGACTCTACCATCTGAATGTCTCAACAGAAATCGAGACTCATCAGACCAGGCAACATTTTTCCAGTCTTCAACTGTCCAATTTTGGTGAGCTCTTGCAAATTGTAGCCTCTTTTTCCTATTTGTAGTGGAGATGAGTGGTACCCGGTGGGGTCTTCTGCTGTTGTAGCCCATCCGCCTCAAGGTTGTGCGTGTTGTGGCTTCACAAATGCTTTGCTGCATACCTCGGTTGTAACGAGTGGTTATTTCAGACAAAGTTGCTCTTCTATCAGCTTGAATCAGTCGGCCCATTCTCCTCTGACCTCTAGCATCAACAAGGCATTTTCGCCCACAGGACTGCCGCATACTGGATATTTTTCCCTTTTCACACCATTCTTTGTAAACCCTAGAAATGGTTGCGCGTGAAAATCCCAGTAACTGAGCAGATTGTGAAATACTCAGACCGACCCGTCACCAACAACCATGCCACGCTCAAAATTGCTTAAATCACCTTTCTTTCCCATTCTGACATTCAGTTTGGAGTTCAGGAGATTGTCTTGACCAGAACCACACCCCTAAATGCATTGAAGCAACTGCCATGTGATTGGTTGATTAGATAATTGCATTAATGAGAAATTGAACAGGTGTTCCTAATAATCCTTATATATATATATATATATATATATATATATATATATATATATATATATATATATATACAAAGTCTGGGCATTTTTATGTAGTTTTAGTCAATGAAATATATATATATATATATATATATATATATATATATATATATATATATATATATTTCATTGACTAAAACTACATAAAAATGCCCAGACTTTGTCAAACAAAATGACTAAAAACAATAAATAGGATAAGGTTGACTAAATATGACAAAAATTTGACACAGGATTAAGACTATGATTAAATAAAAAAACAGCAGACAAAATGAACACTAGTATTCAGTTGCCAGGTCATTAGGATTGTATTAATGCAAAGCCAACATTTATGTGTTTTCTAGCGTCACTTTTTTGATCAGTATGATCCCACCTTCGCCTCATTTTAAGCCAGGAAAAACCCTGGTTATATGGCAATATTTTGGCTATAAGATAACCGACACTGAGCAGAGAGAGGTACTGTGCAAAATTAAAGTTGCTACATCACGTGGCAACACGACAAATTTATATCAGCACCTGAAACAGCACAGAGAAAAGTAGAAAAGTGAGATTTCAGGAAATGATCCACACACTGGACAAGAGATACCAGGGATTAGTAGAACTTTATAGAAAGTTTAAAAAACAAACAAAAAAAAAAACAACAGTTTTAGTTAGGGGTGTCCATGGTTAACCGATTAACCGTTAAAAATTGCATAACCGAGTGAAACATTTTGCTCGGTTAAGTGGCGTCAATGGCGTGCATTGAATTTAGTTGTAATACATTTTTGCACCACCAGTGACTGAATAAACGAGGAGACACTGATTAGCAAGACAACTCAGTGAATGTGCTTTCCATTAAATGAATCACACACACAGTAAACAAATCCTTAACAAAAAACCAGGGCTATTCTGGTGGGTGCGGTGACGCGCTCATGTAAGGGTGGCTGCGTGGCGCTGCCAATAAAGCTCCTAAAATCTGTCACAAAGAACCGGCAAAAGTAATGATTATGAATATGTAAAATATAGCAAGGAGATATTTTAATTATTTATTAATAAACAAGTGTTTTCTTTGTCCGTGTCATTTGCAAAGATGAAGTTGACGATGCTGACTCGCGGTCTTCGCAGTAACGCACCAGAGAGAAATGCACATTTCTTACGGATTACATAAGCAGAGAGCAGTCTGTGTCTGTTTTCTTTAGTTTTTAATTATTTGTGAGGCAAGGCTACCTTATACACTGAGTTTCGGTTCATTTATGAGACGAGCTCCAGTTCACGCGCCGGCGCCTCCGCGCTTCGTGATTATATCGTCTGCTATATTTAATTCTTATTTATTAAATCCAGGCAATTAGTTGATGAAACATTGATTAAAATTAAGACACAATTAATACAAAACGAAATTCACTTTAAAGAAAGGTTTTGTGCTTTCTGTTTGATGTCACTGTGGAAGTTTTAAAGCATCTTTCAGTGCCGCTTTCAGAGCGCTCACGTCCGTAACATTGTGTTTTCCTCGTATGCGAACTGAAATGAATATCAGTTCATGGATTGTGTGTGTAGGCTATAAGAGAGAAAGAGAAAATGCCAGTATTTCATTGAGACTTGAGATTAAATAAACGGCTTAAGTATTGTAGATCTTGTAATATTAATTTTCACATGCAGTTACACATTGTCGGTTAAAAACAAGAAAGTGGCTGGTAAAAACATTGAGTGGCTGGTAGATTTTGAAATCCACAGTGGCCGGTGGACAAAAAAGTTAATTTCCATCCCTGGCGCACACTATGGTTAACCGAGTATTAACCGTTAAGGGCCTCGGTTAACGGTTAATGAAAAACTTGAAAACGTGCAGCCCTAGTTTTAGTGGTTTGAGTGAACCACAATTTTATATCCAGTTTCCTTTTCAAAAGAGTTTATACAAAGTACATGTTACATCCTGCTTAAATGTCCCTGTTTGTTTGGACAATCTTTAGTTCTAATATTGAGAAAATAACAAGTTTGCAGTAATGCAAAGATGTTATTTAATTTAGTAAAAATATGATTTTAATTTGAAAATAATGTTCATTTATCGTGGTTTTTGTTGCTAGTTTGTATGTTTGAGTTGAGAAATATACATTTCAGCATTATCAGTAATCTATTTGTGCATTGTCCTTGATAACCAAGCAAGTTGACTCATGATACCATTTGTTTATTATATTGCAATCGCTTATCACAATATTAGCCTCAATAATCGCAATATGACATTTTCCCCAAATCGTGCAGCCCTACTAGGAAGGCCTACATTTCTAGATATTTTTTTAATTGAATAGGCTATATTTTTCATTGTGCCTATTTCAGGATGTGTGACTATATAGCTGATTTAGTTTTCAAACAAAATGTACATCTTGAACTCAATCTTGGGTTTTACTCATATCTCATTGACAGTGTTTTACATCACAACATAATTGTTTTTAATTATTATAATTTGTTTTACATATCTAAATTAGGGATGTGTGAAACTAGTCGACTAAATGGTACAGCTGCTGCTAGCCAGCATTGGAAATAATAGTCGACTAATTTGTTAATATTGAATTCACATAATTTTATTCACATATTGCGTTATATTGTTTTTATTATTATTTAATAAGCATTTATCTGGAGGATGATTTCATGCTTCTCTATTTCACTCGCGGTGTGCACAGAACAATGTCCTGATGAGCAAAACATGGTATGTTATCAAACCTTGTGCCCCGTCACACTGATGGTTATAAAAAAATATCCAAGGTTGGCAGGTCTGAGAACCTGATGGTCCCTCTGACAGAGCTCCAGCGTTTCTCTGTGGATAGAGGAGAACTTTCCAGAAGAACAACCATCTCTACAGCACTCCACCAGTCAGGCCTGTATGGTAGAGTGGCCAGACGGAAGCCACTCCTCAGTAAAAGGCACATGACAGCCCTCCTGGAGTTTGCCAAAAGGCACCTGAAGGACACTCAGACCAGAGAAACAAAATTCTCTGGTCTGATGAAACAAACATTGAACTCTTTGGCCTGAATGGCAAGCATCATGTCTGGAAGAAACTTCATCAACTGGCCAATACCATCCATACAGTGAAGCATGGTAGTAGCAGCATCATGCTGTGGGGATGTTTTTCAGCTGCAGGAACTGGGAGTCTAGTCAGGACTGAGGGAAAGATTAATGCAGCAATGTACAGAGACATCCTTGATGAAAACCTGCTCCAGAGCGCTCTGGACCTCAGACTGGGGTGAAGGTTCATCTTCCAACAGGACAATGACCCAAAGCACACAGCCAAGATAATGAAGGAGTGGCTCAGGACAACTCCGTGAATGTCCTTGAGTGGCCCAGCCAGAGCCAAGACTTGAACCTGATTCAAGTCAAGTGGTTTTTATTGTCGTTCAACCATATACAGTTAGGACAGTACACAGTGAAACGAGACAACGTTCCTCCAGGACCATGGTGCTACATAAAACAACATAGGACAAACACAGAACCATATGAGATTACGCAGACTAAATAACATACCTATATAAAGTGCATGTGCAAAAAGTACGGGACAGTACAATAAATTACTAAAAATTAACAGGACAATAGGCACAGTGAGAGACAGTGCAGCACTGACCAGTATACAGTAGTGCAAAAAGATGACAGTTTCTAAAAATGCCAAATGTAAACATAACATACTATGAGATAGTGTTCTATGCATATAGCAGTTATTGAGGTAGCAGCCAGGTATAAAGTGACAATAATTAAAGTGTAACTGTGTGTGTGTGTGTGTGTGTGTCAGTCCAGACTTTTGAGTATTGAGGAGTCTGATGGCTTGGGGGAAGAAGCTGTTACACTGTCTGGCCATGAGAGCTGGAATGCTTTGGTACCTTTTGCCAGATGGCAGGAGGGTGAAGAGTTTGTGTGAGGGGTCATCCACAATACTGGTTGCTTTGCGGATGCAGTGTTTTTTGTAAATGTCTTTTGATGGAGGGAAGAGAGACCCTGATGATCTTCTCAGCTGTCCTCACTATCCTCTGCAGGGCTTTGCGGTCCGAAACAGTGCAAGTCCCAAACCAGGCATTGAGGATGTAGTGAGGATGGGGGGGTGGGAGATGTGCTTTCCTCAGCCTTTGAAGAAAGTAGAGACGCTGCTGGGCTTTCTTGGTAATGGAGCTGGTGTTGAGGGACCAGATGAGGTTAACGGCAAACTTGATGTGGTTTGAGCTGTGCATTGCTGCACAGCAGTGGACTGAGCACACAGCCCTGGGGGGCCCCAGTGCTCAGTGTGGTGATGGTGGAGATGCTGTTCCCGATTCCCGAGGTCTCCCAGTCAGGAAGTCCAGGATCCAGTTGCAGAGGGAGGTGTCCAGGCCCAGCAGGTTCAGCTTTCCAATCATGTGCTGAGGAATGATTGTGTTGAATGCTGAGCTGAAGTCTATGAACAGCATTCGAACGTATGAGTCCTTTTTATCTATGTGGGTGAGGGCCAGATGGAGGGTGGTGGCGATGGCGTTGTCTGTTGAACGGTTTGGACGATGCGCGAACTGCAGTGGGTCTAGTGAGGTGGGGTCTAGTGAGCTGGGTCCTAATGTGCCTCATGACAAGCCTCTTGAAGCACTTCATGATGATGGGTGTGAGTGCGACGGGACTGTAGTCGTTGAGGCAGGACACTGAAGACTTCTTTGGCATGGGGACAATGGTTGTGGCCTTGAAGCATATTGGAACAACAGTGCAGCTCAGAGGGATGTTGAAGATGTCGGTAAGAACATCTGCCAGCTGGTCTGCACATCCTCGGATCACTCTGCCAGGAATGTTGTCTGGTCCTACAGGCTTCCGTGCGATTGAACATCTCTGAAGAGATCTGAAAATGGCTTTGCACCGACGCTCCCCATCCAACCAATGGAGCTTGAGAAGTCCTGCAAAGAAGAATGGGAGAAACTGCCCAAAAATAGGTGTGCCATGCTTGTAGCATAATACACAAAAAGACTTGCGGCTGTAAAAGGTGCTTCAACAAAGTATTGAGCATTGAGTATTGTTTTTTTTTTGTTTTGTTTTTTTTATATATAAATTTGCAAAGATTTCAAACAGACTTCTTTCACGTTGTCATTATGGGGTGTTGTTTTTAGAATTTTGAGGAAAATAATGAATTTAGTCAATTTTGGAATAAGGCTGTAACAACAAGTGAAGCGCTGTGAATAATTTCTGGATGCAATTAAGCAATTACTACTTTCATGAACTGTCTGCTTTCCAAAAGCTGAGAAACCCTCAACTGTCCCAGTAATTGTTTTAATCAATTGTTTCCAGCAACCCGAGGACCCAAAAAGAAGAGAGGAAAACGTCAGACAAAGGTGAAGAGAGTTGTGAAGAAGGCCTTGCCTAAAGAAGATGAAGATATTGAGAGCAACAAGGATGAGGAAGAAGAGGGGCAGGATGAAGACAAGGAGTCGCCGCCCGTCCGCAAGAAGAAAAAGGATGACGAAAGTGGTGCGGAAGAAGAGGAGAACAATGGTGATGGAGAAAAGGAGGAAGAGAAAGAGAATGCTAATGACAAAGAGGAAAAGGACGATGTTTCTGAGGAGGAAGCTCCATCAGGTGAAGACTGAAATCTTTTACCTGTGGGTGAAAATGTCTGTTTTCTGTCTTTTTCTTAAGGAACAGTAGAATTTCCCACAATACTTAGTGTTTTGGATGTTTGTCTCTCAGCTTGTAAATACCATATCTTATAAGAAATCTGTAAAGTATCGTCAGACCTACCCTAAATGGTGTAGCTTAATCCTAAAAATTGGATTTTCTTCAGCCTAAATGCTGTCTTTCGTATTAATATTTATCAATGTTTCAATTACAGCTTTGTGCATTTTGTTACATTTGATCTTCAGTGTATAACAAAGAAGGAAGAAGATTGTCATATTCAGCCAAAAAATCCTTTTTTTTTTTACTGGTAGATAATACGATATGGTTTCCTAACTTTGAACATGGGAATTCTTTCGCCCTAAATGCGTTCTTTTGTATTCATGTTTATGGATGTTTCAATTCAAGTTTTGCATTCTTTTTGCTGAAATCGTTTTGGTACAGTTATAACAAAGAAGAAAAAAGAATGTTAAACTCTCCCAAGAAATACAGATTATACTATAGGCTAATCTGTATTTCACAATAACGGGCACCTTAATTTTTTTTAAATCTGTTTGAAAGTAACTGCTTGTTTACTCTTAAGTAAAGCAACTCTCTGACTTTATAAATGTACATGATCTCAACCCAGCTGCATTGACTGGTGCAAATACAGGCTTATAATAAACATATGCTTGTTATAATGAACATATGCTTGTTATCATGAACTGCACTGGATTTTTGTGCCTGCAGTTCAGTCACTTGATGTGTCTTTTGACCTGTCTGCATTGCTATATAAACTGTAAGTTCCATAGCTTTAGTATGCTACTTGCTCCACATTTTGTGCCGTTAATTCTTGATTCAGTCTAGTAAATCAGCTTTTTTTGTATCTGAGCATTTGAACTAAGAACTTTTTTTTTTTTTTTTTTTTTCCTATGGTGGTTGTATTGAATCTCTTTCATGAGTGGCATGCTTTCATGGATGTGGTGCTTCATGCTCTGATGAAGTATTGTAAGAGGAGTCTCAGCCAGATTGGCAGGGCTCTGTAAATTAATGATTTAAACCTTGAGAATGAGTGATGTCAGAAGTGAGCAAGTGAAGACCTTATTATTGACCTCTGTGATGCTTCATGCTTGCATTTTGTAAGAAAATGTTGATGCTTATAGATGCCTTTTTAAATGAGCGGTTTATTTAACCATTAGAATGGTAAAACAAATCTGAATTCAGTGTACACCATCCGTAGCTTTCTCAGCTTCATATGACTATTTTTATTGCTTGGATCTCCATCCTAATCTGTAGCCTTTTGGTCTATATAAAAATTTATCCTAAATAAATGTTTGTTTTAATTATGCTATTCTGATTTTTGTAAAATTTGTTTTACAAGGAAAATAAAATGTATCTTTAAAAAGTCGTTGGTGAGCTGTTCTTCAGTTTTATATAGAAAACTTCTGTAATAGACAACCTGATGTTTTATATTCATTTTCATATTGCCCCTTTTTCAGATTAGATTGTTTCCTTCAAGTGCTGGATGAATATTGTGATCAATCTAAACACTAAAGCACAGTCTACACCTTTTTTTTTATAAAATCAGTCTCCGCAATGCACAATTTGAAGTCGCTATGGTTAGTTATGGAGGATTTTTGTTGCTATTTCCTGAAATGCTGTTATAGACACTGATCAGAAATCGATTACTGGTACAGTGATCTAGTACAAGCCAATGAATTCGCTTTATCAAAACTACAAAAAGGTAACCGAGATCTCTTTCAAGAGTGTGAATATCTTCTAGTTGTATTAAATGCCTCTCGTAAATATATTCATAACTCATGAAGACTGACAATAGGTAATGGTTCATTTGGATTCTCCAAAGAAGTGCACATAACACTTCAGCTATGCTCCCATTCGCAAGTAAAAATTATATAGATTGAACAGGATCCAAGTTGAACACTTATGGAATACCAATACTGACTTTACACGAAACAGATATTTACAGTTAAACAACATCAATAATACTAAAAAGAGAGAAAGTCTCTATGAATTCTAAATAACTACTAATTAAATGTCCACATGAGTTCTTGACCAAACAAACATTCTTAAATGATTAAAGCACAAGGTCTTATGGGTATTCCCCACAACCTCTGTTCTGTACTTGATTGAGTTAGTAGTCCTTAATATCTTAATTTTATGGATTTGTAAGGTGAAGAAAATGTATATTTTGTGTTGTAGTACACATTAATGAAAATTACGTAAAGCTAAAAATGTTATAAATATACATTTCTGAATAGAAGCTATTTATGTTTATACATAATGTTGGTTGAGCCAACAAATCATTTGTTTTATATATGTATATATATTTAAGCAATATCACACAAGCAAGATTTCTGTACAATATGGCCACAGCAGCACTGCGGCCGAGTGCCATAGGTAATCACAGTAGTGCTGATTTAGGGTCTTATAGCGCGAGTGTGATATTGCTTATATACAACAATTAGGAAAAACTGAGTACGGTTATAAAAAGAGCATTTGTGCATGGAACTACTTTCTTACACGACCGATCAGAATCTGCCTTTGCTGGTTCAAAACGATTGATGTGTCCAAGCCTTTGTTAGTAATTCAAAAATGTCACTTCAGAAATCGTATCACAGCTTGTGCTGTTTCGAATAAGTTATTAGATAAACAAGGATGGATGTGAGTGTGTGTGTGTGTGAGGGAGAGAGAGAGAGAGAGAGAGAGATAGACGGAGCATTGCCACACCCAAGCAGAGATTCTGTCAGGTTTCTGAAGATCAGCTTTCTCAGTGGAAAAGTAGCCGTGCAAGCGGGGGTAATTCTCCCTATTTCACTATAGTCTTTCACTATAGAAACCACAATGTCCTCCGTCATTTTGAACAGTCCTTTTTCTCCTATGTGGAAACTCCAGTAAGAGGTAAGTAATGAGTTGTGTAATTAATCTGTCTGTTGTGTCTCTCAGCTGTGATGAGCCGTAATGCTGAAGTTGTTAGTTTAAAGCTGTTTAAAGCTATTTTCTAGCTGTAGTTGTGTAGTAGTAGTAGTAATACGAGCGATCACGGAGCGCTGTTCATATTACTGCTCATATTACACAAAAAATATATTTTGCCACCACCTGCAGGCTAACATATGTTATGTCAAAAAATTAAATAAAAAATACATGTAAGACACTTATACAGTAACTCATAATGTATATGCACTACTCTTACACTTTAGTTTAGAGCAGCACGAACACAAGTGGATTGATACACACACAGTGAAGCATCTGAGTAGTGATGGTGTCAGACCACCAGTGCTCATGGAACGTCTCTCATCCAATCAGATTCGAGGACGGGAACTAACTGTTATATGTGTGTATATATGTATATATATATATATATATAGTGTGCCACAGTATCATCGGACTGAGCTTGTTGTCATTGCAGGCAATCTCAATGCTGTGCGTTACAGGGAAGACATCCTCCTCCCTCATGTGGTACCCAATTCCTGCAGGCTCATCCTGATATGACCCTCCAGCATGACAATGCCACCAGCCATACTGCTCGTTCTGTGCATGATTTCCTGCAAGACAGGAATGTCAGTGTTCTGCCATGGCCAGCGAAGAGCCCGGATCTCAATCCCATTGAGCACATCTGGGACCTGTTGGATCGGAGCATGAGGGCTAGGGTCATTCCCCCCAGAAATGTCCAGGAACTTGCAAGTGCCTTGGTGGAAGAGTGGGGTAACATCTCACAGCAAGAACTGGCAAATCTGGTGCAGCTCATGAGGAGGAGATGCATTGCAGTACTTAATGCAGCTGGTGGCCACACCAGATACTGACTGTTACTTTTGATTTTGGCCCCCCCTTTGTTCAGGGACACATTATTCAATTTCTGTGAGTCACATATCTGTGAAACTTGTTCAATTTATGTCTTAGTTGTTGAATCTTTTTATGTTCATACAAATATTTACACATGTTAAGTTTGCTGAAAATAAAATCAGTTGAAATTGAAAGGACGTGTCTTTTTTTTGCTGTGTTTATATATGCGTTACTGCAAGTAATTGTTAATAATTCAGAAGATGCTTGAATGTGCAAGAGTTGGAATTACAAACACAATTATAAACACTGTTTTGTAGTTCTAGGGAATTTCTAGGAATCTTCCCTTCAAATGGTGAATTATTAATTGAGTTGTTTGGAGATTAATCTAGTGTTGTTTTGTGTCAATGATTCTCAGACTTCATGAGTGAAGTACAAAACAATTTTATTTATATTTCACTTTTTATGTTTTAAATTCATCCCAACAGAACTTAAGAATTTATCACATTTGACAGTCTTTTGTTTCAATAATTTTATAATTAAAAAAAAAAATCAAATAAACAGTCAGAATTATTTGTGCAAACTTTAAAACAAACACAATACAACACAATAATAGATAACAAACTTAGCAGAATACACTAAGTTTATATTGCATCAGTGTTTCTATTATATTACAAAGGTTTTTATTTACACAAAATAAGCAAAAAAAGACATTTGCTTTCAATGTTTACAGTTTAACAGAACAGTGAAAGGGATGTTTCACCCAAAAATTATCTTATTTCCTCACAATCATGTTGCTCCAAAACTTTATGACTTTCTTATATCGACACAAAAGGAGATGTTAGGCAGAATGCTTGGGCTTGGGAAAGAATCAGGGTAAATAATGTCAGAATTGTAATTTTTTTGGGTGAACTATCGCTTTAAGATGTTCCAGCTTGATATGAAACACAAATAGTTTCATATAGAGTCTCGTGTTGTTGGTTCTGGTTGTGTTACAGCAAGTTTACATTCTATCACAGCTTTCTCTGATGCGGGTGCTACAGTGGGCACTGGTGGGTCTTCTACCATAGCAGCTTTTTTAGAAGTTCCTTTGTGATGAAGGCAGTAAGACATAGTGACCCAGTTAGATAGCTCATACAGTATTTATATCATTATGCTGTTACATATTATGCAACTTAATTTACCTGTGAGATTTCTGTGGATGTGGTGGCACATGATCAAGGCAAGGAGGAGGATAAAGGCAAGGCAGCCGAGGACCATGCTACACACCATAAAACTATAACTGCCCTCTGTCTGAATCAGCTGGAGGAAATTTGCCCAGAATTATTTGTTTTCTTAGTAAATTAGTTCTCAGATGTTACAACAATATTGAAAGTACTTACTGATCCAACCAACACCTGCATGGACATCTCACCCATTCCAGCAAAGGTCACTAAGACTGGTGTTGCACATCCTGAAGAATTGGAGAATGAGAGAAAGTTTTAGCATGTTTGTCCACGTGTGTGTGTGTGTGCGCGTACGTGTGTGTGTGTGTGCAATTTACCCTGGTAGTCCAGGATGTCCTCAGTGTAAGCCAACATGAAAGGAAAAACACTGCTGAGGAAAATACCAACCAAGGCTGTGCCCACAAAGAGAAACACTTTGTTTGTAGAGAGAATCAGCAACAGCAGTACTGTTACAATCACACCAGCCTTAACAAGAAAGGGACAGAGAGAAGTCCACATTCAGTAATCACACAACTATCGACCATGATTGATTACACACTAAATAGATACAATGGGATCCAAAAGTCTGAGACCACATTGAAAAAGCATGGAAATTAACAGTTCCACATCTGTTGCTCACTTCGACTTTGTGTCGAAGAAGTGACACTAGGGGTCTCTCTTGAGAGCCTCACGCATCTCTGAACTTGGGAAAAGGCCAATGAGAAATTGGCAGACAGAATTTGCATGTCCCTCCCCCGGACTTACGGGTATAAAGGGAGGGAAATATGCATCTGTTCATTCAGATTTTTTCTTCGGAGCCGAGCGGTTGTGTGATCAGCGAACTGCAGTCACTTACTATTCCACTCATCTCTGTAGACCGTATCAAATCAAATCAAATCACTTTATTGTCACACTACTGTGTACACGAGTGCAACAGTAGGTGAAAGTCTTGTGTGCAGTTCCGAGCAACACTGCAGTAATGACAGTGACGAGACATAAACCACTTTACAATAACAACATATTTACACAACACAATTTACATAACAAATGTACACATACTTACACAACAATTTACATATCAAATGTACACAATACACACAATGTAGAATACACATACACTAGATAAGGGTATAAATATATATATACACTAACTGAATTGGGAGCGAGAATATATTTGACAGAATGAAGATTAATAAAGTGCAGTGCTGATTGTAGATCGTGAGAGATCATGTGTTCAAAAGTCTTATTGCTTGTGGGAAGAAGCTGTCATGTAGTCGGGTGGTGCGGGTCCTGATGCTGCGATACCGCCTGCCTGATGGTAGCAGTGAGAGCAGCCCATGACTCGGGTGGCTGGAGTCTTTGATAATCATCCGAGCTTTATTCACACACCGTCTGTTATATATATCCTGGAGGGAGGGAAGCTCACCTCCGATGATGTTTCTGGCAGTTCGCACCACCCTTTGCAGGTCTTTGCGGTTGTGGGCGGTGCTATTGCCGTACCAGGCGGTGATGCAGCCAGTCAGGATGCTCTCTACAGTGCTGGTGTAGAACCGTGTGAGGATGTGGTGGTTCATTCCAAACTTCCTCAGCCGTCTCAGGAAGAAGAGGCGTTGGTGAGCCTTCTTCACAACGGCCTCAGTGTGGACGGACCATGTGAGTTCCTCAGTAATGTGGACACCGAGGAACTTGAAGCTGCTGACTCTCTCCACCGGTGCTCCATTAATAGTGATGGGGCTGTGTTCTCTGTCTTTCTTCCTGAAGTCCACCACAAGCTCCTTGGTTTTACTGACGTTGAGGGAGAGGTTGTGCTCCTGACACCAGCGCGTCAGAGTGTGCACCTCCTCTCTGTAGGCCGTTTCATCATTGTCAGTGATCAGATCTACAACCGTCGTATCGTAAGCAAACTTAATGATGGCATTGGAGCTATGTGTCGCCACACAGTCATGTGTGTAAAGGGAATACAGGAGTGGGCTGAGAACACAGCCCTGCGGGGCTCCAGTGTTGAGGGTCAGTGATGAGGAGATGTTGCTGCCCATTCTAACCACCTGACGTCTGCCTGACAGGAAATCCAGGATCCAGCTGCACAGCGAGCTGTTTAAGCCCGGAGTTTCACATCAAGCTTGGAGGGCATTATGGTGTTAAATGCTGAGCTGTAGTCTACAAACAGCATTCTCACATACGTGTTCCTTTTTTCCAGGTGGGATAGAGCAGTGTGTATTTTAGATGCAATGGCATCATCAGTGGAGCGGTTGTTACGGTAGGCAAACTGTAATGGGTCCAAAGAGGTGGGCAGAACAGAGCAGATGTGATCTCTGATCAACCTCTCAAAGCATTTGCTGATGATGGGGGTGAGGGCAACAGGACGCCAGTCATTTAAGCAAGTGATTTTTGATTGCTTCGGTACAGGCACAATGGTTGATGTTTTGAAGCATGTGGGGACTACAGACAGGGAGAGGGACAGGTTGAAAATGTCCGTAAAAACACCAGCCAGTTGGTTCGCGCATGCTCTGATGACACGGCCCGGAATGCCGTCTGGACCCGCGGCTTTGTGGATATTCACCCGTCGAAAGGATCGGGTTACGTCCGCAACAGAGACGGAGAGTGAACCAACCTCTGTAGTATCGGCCGCGAGTGCTCTCTCCGCGAGGGCGGTGTTGTTGTTGTCCTCGAAATGAGCATAAAAAGTATTAAGCTTGTCCGGGAGAGAGGCAACAGTGTTCATGGCGGAGTTTTTATTCCGTTTATAGTCCGTGATGGTGTTAATTCCCTGCCACATACTTCTGGAGTCAGTGGTGTTGAACTGTCCTTCAATTTTGTGCCTGTACTGGCATTTGGCTGTACTGATGGAGTTACGGAGGGCATAACTGGCTTGTTTACGCTCCTCCGCATTCCCGGAATTAAAAGCGGTGGTCCGCGCAGTAAGTGCCGCGCGAACATCGCCGTTAACCCAGGGTTTCTGGTTGGGGTAGATCCGTATAGTTTTTGTCGGAACAACGTCCTCTACGCACTTCCTGATGAAACACGTTACGCTATCAGCATAAACCTCGATGTCATCATCGGAGGCAGACCGGAACATCTCCCAGTCCGCGTGATGCTGTTGCATCTACGGCACGTATCAGCATCTTTCTCCTTTTCTGCACAACAGTGCAGAATTGCCCCAGGGTGCTTCGACAGTGCTTCTAAAAAGAGAATATTTTCCCTAAAAGTGTTTATTTTACAATACACAGCGGCGTTGAACATCCTTTTCAGGACACGTCTTTATAAAGATGACCTTCCGCCCCTGTGCAGTTCCTGGATGCGGTCGAGTTCTCTCCGCTCCTGACGGTCACAGACACTGCCTCGTGTGTCTGGGCAGCAATCACACCGAGGCAGCGTTTGTGTATGGTTCGTATTCTCACTGCGAGAACCTCACCATGGCAACTTTCCTTCTTAAAGAGGAACGCCACTCACTTGGTTCTTCGAGTCAGGCGCCACTCACAGCTACGCCCTCCCCCCGGTTCCTTTCTTCCCGGAGGTGCATGATGAGCTGATGAGGTCGTGGAGGGCACCTTTCACTGCCCGCAACCGACCTCCTCGCTCATCCGCTCTCACTACCCTTGACGGAGGAGTGGCCCACGGGTACTCGTGGTCCCCCAGGTGGACAGAGCGGTTGCGATCCACCTGTGTCCAGAGAATGGCACCACCTGGCGGGATCGCCCGGTGCTCCCCTCCAAGACATGTAGGATGACATCATCACTGACCTCCAAAGCCTACAGCGCCACTGGAAAGGCCACCTCCGCCCTGCATGCCATGGCCCTCCTGCAAGTTCACCAGGCCAAGGCACTCAAAGATCTGCACTTGGGTAGTCCTGACCCTGACGTGATGCAGGTTACCTCCCGGCCATGACGCTGAACCGAGCCACTGTTATGGCCGAACCTCATTCTCGGTTCCTCAGTGCAAAACCTGAATGGACAGATGCATATTTCCCTCTCTTTATACCCGTCTGTCCGGAGAGGGACATGCAAATTCTGTCTACCAATTTCTCATTGGCCTTTTCTCAACTCCAGAGATGCACAAGGCTCTCAAGAGAGAACCCCTAGTGTTGCTTCTTCGACACAACGTCTCGTTCCCTCCATCAGGGAACGGAGGTTACAACAGTAACCTAGATGTTTTATCACGTAAAATGAAGGAGAAATTGAATTTTGTTCTATTTCTGCGTCACTAATCAAACAAGGAAATTGATCACATTTGTGACAATGTTAAATCCTTAGTACAGAAAGTCAGATTTCCTTGCTTCCTTTGAAGCACACAAGATGCTCTTTGGAACATTCTCAAATCATGCTGGATAACAAACATCAGCTTTCCATGCCAGCACAAGTGCATGCTGTGAAAAAGAGAGACATACAAAAGCCTAAGAAATTCTTAAATACATGTAAAAATTTTTAGTTTAAATTTTCAACAAAATTGTTATAATGAAAAAATAGTTTATAATTAATTATGTTGTTTTAAATTAGAGTATTTGAAATTAGCATTGCCACTAGTGGTTTTAGACTTTTGGACCTCATTGTATATGTTTTATTTCTTACAGCTGACCACCAAAAATGCTGCACATTACCCAGCCAATAGTGTCCCATCTTTAACATAACTTTAATGTAGCTTTTTACCAGTATGAAGGTGAAAAGGACTGGATTAGAGTTTGGGTTGATTAGATTCTATAAACACAACAAAACAATAAATAAAAATAAATCAGCCTTGTGTTCGTTAATTACAAGTGTTTCTTAAAATCATAATTCACTCTAAATTGAAAATACAGCCATTAATTACTCACCCTTGCATAATGTTGTTTCTTTCTTTCTTTCTTTCGTAAAACATAAAAGGCATTCCTCCAAAATGACAAAAGGTAACAAAGCTATAATAAAAGCGATCCATACAACTCATTATATTTCAAGCTTTCTGTAATCATTTGATTGTTTTTTGTGAGGAACATTATAAAATTTAAGTCAGAATCCATCATATGGGCTGCTTTTTTTATGATGCTTTACAGCCTCATTCAATTTCATTATAAGGAGAAGAGTGGCAATAAATTATTTCCCATGGAATTTTTTATTTTTTTTTAATTTTCTGTCAACTATTCCCTTAAAGCATGAGAGCAAGAAGTATGTTGATTACCAGGTTGATCATGAGCAGGTGGACCAGTTTGAAGCGGTATGATAATAGGATTGACACCAGCCGTCCAGCTGTGACAGCTGCCCAGAAGACACAGTTCAGGTATGCTGACATTTTAGCTTGCAGTGACATGGGGGCTGAAACAGCATATGTGTAAACAAAGCCAGCAAAGACCCCCTGAAGATAAATGTCAAGGGTCAAGAGTGAATATATTGTAACTTTTGATAATTTAAATAGCAAGTCTTGACAGGCCGCTTACTCACCATTATACCTTCTGTCATAAGCAGGACCAGACCGCCCAAGATGTGGATACCAAAAAATGTGACGGGTAACCCACGCAGGTTTTCGTTCATACAGCAGTTAAAGAGATCTCCATGTCCTGGGTGACAAAGTAGGGGAGCGGGGATAGTTGTCACATGGGGAAGTTGCCACAAGTGCAGTTTCTAAATGATTAAGGTTTTAAATTCAAAAGTTTCATTGGTTTCAGTTGGTTTCAAACTAGTTCAAAACTAGGTTATTTTTTGTAAATGCTACATTAAAAACAAAAAATTCACTCATATCGTGAATAAAATCACACTTAGCTATATTAAGGCACTGATTGTGAATTCTGAACAAAGTAATTGTAATTTTGAAACAAAAATTCATGAGATGAAGACTCAATAACAAGGCTCAAAACAGTCATCAATAACCTTATTAAAGCAGTTGTATTCTACATGGAGAGGGTCCCCTCATGGGGGCGGCCACGTTGGGGTCACATGACCAGCCGGATCCCACTCGCTTAATCTCAGTAATGGTCTTGTTATAAGAGCCTTTAATCCTGACTGAGTGTGAATAGTGAATTTCTGCAATGGCATTAGTAACAAAACGGTTGTGTTTTTATGATGCCGCATCTACACCCCTAAGTGTCAGTGTAAGTTCAAGAGAACCAAAAAGCGTGGGCATGGTATTTAAAAAATATATATAATAATCAATAAAAATTAACATTGATATTGGTACAAATTGTCACTTTCATATCTCATGATAACAGTCTACAGTATATTGTTTGTTGTAGTTTTACATGATGTAATTTTATATAAATAATGAATTACAATTTCTACAGGCCAAAGCAATGGTTGGTATTTTAGATGTGATTTCATGAATCAAAGGTGTCCTTCTCAAATTGTTTTCAATAAACAGCAAGTCCCCATTATGACAACTTGCCCCATATAGTGTGACAACATGCATATGGACCAAAGGTCAAAGTTTCACAAATTAATTTAAAAAACTTTCCTGTGCAATAACAGTGGCAATTTTCTATAATTTTTTTGTAGACTTTAAACCTTGTTTTGTCAGTACAGAAATGTACTCTCAAAAATAAACCTACCCTGAGAAATATTTACAGGAGATAAAAGTGAAACAGCGGCTCTTGCACCTTTTTTGCAACCTCATTTTCAGGTTTTAGAGTCCAGACTGCTGCTCACCTGTAACTTCAGCACTTGGATCAGGTGTCTCTGTGCTCCCTGGTGCCTGAGTTTCCATGGCTAATTCATCCTTGTCCAGCAGCTGTGGAGTGCTGTTTGGGCAAAAGGGAAGCAGCTTCTCTCTGTACATCAACACAAGAACTGCAATCGGCACAGGCAGCTAAGGGAGGGAAAGATACAATTTACATAAATTAATTAGAAATATTTACAATGTCCCTAAACAAATAAGCAAATTTTTGATATTGGACATGTTAATTCCTTTGTACCAAAAGATTACCTTGCTTCCATTGAAGCATACAAGATGCTATTTGGAACAATCTCAAATCATGCTGGGATAACATGGATCATCAGGTTTTGAAAAAACTTGTTGAGTCAATATCAGCTTGAGTGCTTGCTCCGATTAACCCTTGTACATTTAGTATTAATCGAGAAGCCTGTTCCGTCCATTCATTTCAAATTAGAAACCAAAACATAAAATGTGCAACCCCCAATGTTTTTTTAAGAAATGTAATACTCTATTCACTAAAGTAAAAACACTAAAGTTATGCATTTATTTGGAGATTTTATGGTATTTTTTACCTTATTTACATCTAAATTAACCAATTACTCAATTTGTGTTCATATAAAATAAGCATATTTTATGCTATTTTCACTTCAATAAAGTGCTTTAAAAAATATCAAAATATATCATGCATTGGAGGTCTCTGGTGACATTTACTGAAATAAAAAATACAATTGCATGAAATTACAACTATGGTTGGTAGATGGATTCAAATCAAAATCAAATCAAATCACTTTATTGTCACACTACTGTGTACACGAGTGCAACAGTAGGTGAAATTCTTGAAATTTCAGTGGATGTACTGGCTGATCTCCATAAGCCAATTTAGTAACACATTTAATTTTTAGATATTATCAGAAGTTATGCAGTGGATATATATTTATACATTATAAAAGTAAAGTATGTACCAGTGTGTGTGTGTGTGTGTGTGTGTGTGTGTACACAAGTGTGTTGGTTCTGCATTGTGTCTGATTTCTTGATTTTTATTTGACAAATCTAAAAAACAATTGCTCTCTAGTATACCCATTCATTTCCTATGGCGGGTCAAATTTTACCCAAACAGTATGAACGGTTTGATAAAACACCTAGACTCTAATCTAGTCAATTGTTTTGGTGTGTGTGTTAAGGTGGCAAGTTTAGGAAAACAAATGTTTTTCTAAATGTATCTCACAATTATCCAACACTTTTTACACTTACATTTATGAGGGCCATAATCCAGAAAGCATATGACACACTGGCCTTCTCCTCAACTGGTCCGGTGTGTGGGGAATTTTCAAAGATCACTGGTGACCTGAAGCTGGCTGTCAGGCTGTATCTGAAGTGCTGAAAAATCTCTGTAGCATTTTCTGTGCTGTTCCTGCTCGGGCAGTGCCCTGATATGAATGGGTCTGCAATCAGTGGGCTCACCAGAGCACCGAGCCCAATGAAGGAGTGCAGTACCTGGAGAAAGAGTAAAGACACAGAGGGGAAACACAAATAAGAAATATGATATTTAAACAATACCTCAGAAGCAAGAGTGCTGTTGTTCTAAATACTAGCATTGCCTCGGCAGCCTTGAGCCATAGGTATGTGTGATATTGCTTTAATACAACTGTTCAACAAACAAGTAGCCTAAATTATATTGAAAAACTTATGTTTCAGACAAAACTGGCCAGTTAGATGATACATTTCATCTTTTTTTGTGCATCAAATACAACTCTGTTCTTTGAGCTCCTCGCACAAGTGGTTTTGTTTGTACGGATTGGTGTTTTTGAATCTTGTTCAGTCAATGAACTCTTCTTTTTGACGAATCAGTCAAATGAGTCAATAGCTCACCCATAACATAAAAGATGCTCATTTTGTTGCCACCAAATGTACTGTATAAAAATGAAAACAAAATGAAAACTGAATAAAAATTCATATTGAATAAAATTCAAGGACCGGAAATGCCTGTTGTATTGATGTTCTTTTAATGATCTGTTAGCAAATTGTAAAAACAAAACAAATGGTGAATAATAAGAAAAATGTTTCCTCATTTCCACAATAAATGGTCCATATCTGACCAACAAATGATTAAGATTAATGAGACTGCCTCTCATTTCCATGTGACGCTACTGTACCGAACTGTACTATGAACACCCCTCTTCTGTGAGAGTGAAGAAATAGATGGCCATTCTCACCTGCAGGAAGATAGCAGAGTCCTTCTGATAAATGGACACCAGTTGGATGTTTGCAATAGTGTCGATGATGCCCATGGCCAGGCCTGACACTGCCATAGCAACTGCCAGCAACAACACATTATAGCAAAGTGGGATAATAGCAAAAACCACAGAGATGATGAGGGCAGATAGAAAGAGAGCAGTAAGGGCACGGATCAACCTAAGAAACAGAAGGAAAAGAGCACATCACATGTGATTATTTGCTAATTTTCCCTTTGTATTTCTCCCATTTTTAAAGAGGGACTTTTAGAGTCATTGGATCCTTTAGAAATTATTAATTATGGCCCCAAAAAGTTTTTAGACACTTGATTAACACTGAAAAATTTATTAGTGGGATTGCATTAGATAGCAAAATATCAAAGCAGTCACATTTATTTAAAAACAAATATTGCACAAAAACAGATTTCAAGCAAAACATTTCACATAGTAACACTGATTTTAAAGGATACAAATTCTCGGTTACTGTCATATCCTCCATTCCCTGATGAAGGGAACGAGACATTGTGTCGATGTAGTGACACTAGGGGTCTCTCTTGAGAGCCCCAAAACACCTCATATCTTTGAGAAAAGGTCAATGAGAATTGAAATTGGCATGCCTCTCCCCTGGACATATGGGTATAGGTCCCGGACATTCCAGCAGGTAGTACATTCTGTGGCAAGAGGGACACAACGTCTCATTCTCTCCATCAGGAAACGTAATTCAGTAACCATGACGTTCCCCCTTCTGTCACTCACTCGACGTTGTGTCAATGTAGTGACACTAGGGATCCCTATATGAAATGCCACAATGGCTGAAATGTATTATATGAACTGCCGGTGCAAGTGTTAGCAGGCTACTGCGAGCGTCGGAACAGATGAACTCGGACTGCACGTAGCCTCCCCAGATGCCCCAAAAAATGTTGTATATTTCCCCGCATGCCTGGGGTGGAGGGGGTGGACGGATGGATGTATCTAGTATGGAAGTATGGGACCTCTCTTAGTTTTCTCTCCACTAAGTATTATATTCGGCTGGGGCGTTTAAATGCTCATAAAATGCGCTGGGGAAGGTGTCCTTTTCCTTTCCTATTCTTTCAGGAGGAAAAGACCTCACGGAGACCACA
The DNA here is from genome assembly GCA_032164185.1 of Moxostoma hubbsi. Classification (NCBI taxonomy): domain Eukaryota; kingdom Metazoa; phylum Chordata; class Actinopteri; order Cypriniformes; family Catostomidae; genus Moxostoma; species Moxostoma hubbsi. The sequence continues at coordinate 67,787,696 of JAVLUX010000001.1, forward strand.
CCCTGCCCTGAAGGGGGGATAAATGACCCGACACCTGTGGAGCACTTACCCCAGTACATGGCACATTAGCACACATACTGTGTCGACTATGAATTCCTCAGCTGAATTCGTGAGCCAGAGTGCTAGGAGGAAGGACATCCAGGGTTCACAATCCATGAACTCGCATGGGAGAAAAGAGCACCCAACTTCACCTCCTGGAGGGGAAAGGCACTGTACGCAAGTGGTACACCTGGCCAGCGGCCCCGCATAACGAAACTTACCTATTCATACCTGAAAGAACACGGGACGAAACCGGCTCAACCCGGAGATTGTAGAATCTCACAAATGTATTGGTTGTTGCCCAGCCCGCTGCTTGCAGATGTCTGCTAGAGAGGTGCCATTGGCCAGTGCCCACAAGGATGCCACAGTAGATTGTGTTCGAACCCGCAAGGGGTGGACAAGGTCTTGGTCTGTTAGGCCAATGCAATGGCGTCCAGGATCCAGTGGGCAAGCTGTTTGGAGGCAGCATTCCCTTTCCGCTGCCCACCAAAGCATACAAAGAGCTGCTCAGAGCATCTAAAGCTCTTTGTTCGATCCAAGTAGATGCACAAAGCACCGGACACAGCAACGATAAGGCTAGGTCTGCCTCCTCCAGGGGCAGTGCTTGAAGGCTCACCACTTGATCCCTAAAATGGGTCATGGGAACCTTGGGCACATAGATGGTTGGGGTCTCAGGATCACATGAGAGACTTCCGGACCGAACTCCAGACACGTTTCGCTGACAGAGTACACTTTCAGGTCCCCAACCCTCTTGATGGAAGTGAGCACGGTCAGGAGGGCAGTCTTTAATAAGACGGCCTTTAACTTGACTGACTCTAGGGGCTCGAACATGGCTCCCCCATGGAGAGGTCCCATGAGGGAAAGAGGCACGACCTAGGAGAGTTCAGCCTCCTGGCACCTCTCAGGAACCCGATGATCAGGTCGTGCTTGCCAAGGGACTTACCTTGAACTGCATCGTATTATGCTGCTATAGCAGCTACGTACACTTTCAGGGTGGAGGGAGACAGCAGCCCCTCCAGCTTCTCTTGTAGGAAGGAAAGCACTGACCCAACTGCACATCTCTGGTGGTCTTTGATATGGGAAGAACACTACTTAGCGAACACATGTCACTTCAGGGAATACAGCTGCCTTGTGGAAGATGTCCTGGCCTGAGTGATTGTGTTAACCACTGTGGGCGGTAGACCACTTAGGTCTTCCTGGTCCCATCCAGGGACCAGACGTGGCGGTTCCAGAGGTCCTTCCTCAGGGGAATTTGCCAGGGAGGTGCTGTCACGAAGAGTGTGAGGTCTGAGAACCAAGTCTGGGTTGGCCAAAATGGTGCCACAAGGGTGAGTTGTTCCTCGTTCTCCCTGACCTTGCACAGGGTATGTGCAAGTAGGCTCACTGGAGGGAACACGTATTTGTGCAGCCCCTGGGACCAGCTGTGCCAGCACGCCTGTGCCGAGTGGGGCTCCTGTCAGACCATACCAGAGCAGGAAGTGGGAGGATTCCCGGTAGATGAACAGGTCTACCTGTGCCCTGTCAAATCAACTCCAAATCAGATGGACCACCTGGGGGTTAAGTCTCCACTCTACCCTGAGCGTCACCTGCTGTGGCAGTGCGTCTACTGTGGCGTTGAGGTTGCTGGGGATGTGAGTTGTCCGCAGCGACCTGAGTCGCCACTGACTCCAGAGGAGTCAGGGGTGACGGACGAGTTGCGACAAACGACGAAAACATAAACCACCTTGGTGATTTATATACACCATGGTCGCCGTGTTGTTCATCCGGACCAACAAGTCCTTGCCCTGGATCAACGGCAAGTGCCTCCGCAGGGCGAGCTGTACAGTCTTCAACTTGAGGCAGTTTATGTGCCAATGCAGGCATGGTCCTGTCCATGAACTTGCAATTGCTTGCCTATTGCACATGGTGCCCCAGCCTGAGTTGGAGGCATCTGTTGTAACCTCAACATGTCTGGAGACTTACTGTAGGGGGATTCTGGCCCACAAGAACACAAAGTCTGTCTAAGGGCTGAAGATGTGGCGGCAGTCAATCCGCGATTTCTCAGTGGCGGGTGGAGGGTTCCACTCTAGCCTGACATTCGCGGCAGCCCGGGCAAGCATGGCGGTCAGATCTGCGTCGGTCTCAGACTGGGCCGGAACACCCGAAGGCACCAGCCCGGTTGCGTCCTCAGTGTCTGACATCACCATAGCGCTCTCTGATGCCGCGATCGACATCTCATCCAACCCGGGAACTCCGAAAGAGACACTAGGCTGGCACTGATGCGAGCTGCCTGTCTCATCCAAGAACTGGACTGGAGCAAACGAGCATACACACACGAGCATGTGTGTATTGTGTACATTTGATATGTAAATTGTTGTGTAAGTATGTGTACATTTGTTATGTAAATTGTGTTGTGTAAATATGTTGTTTATTGTAAAGTGGTTTATGTCTCGTCACTGTCATTACTGCAATGTTGCTCGGAACTGCACACAAGACTTTCACCTACTGTTGCACTCGTGTACACAGTAGTGTGACAATAAAGTGATTTGATTGATTTGATGGATTTGATGCCGGGGAATGAGCGGTCCGTGGGGGATTACTCGGCAGAACCGTACCCATTGAAGCCCATGAATCACCTTCAGCGTCAACCGGGGCGGCCTCTACCCGTTGGTTGAAGGACTAGTGGGGGGGATAGCTGAAGTGGCTTTCCCCCGGAAGAAGGAAAGGTAATGCTCAGGAACTACACAGAGACGGAAAGGCATCTTTAAAAAGATGCGTCTATACAAAGATGTTCAACGTCGATGTGTTTGCTCTAATAGAGGAAATATACTCTTTAATGGAGAAATACACTCTTTTAGCACTGTTGAAGTGGCCAGGGGCGTACTCTGCACTGAGTGTGCAGTTGGAGAGAAAGCTGCTGGAATGTGCCGTATGTCCAAGAGTAAACACTTCTTGAAGAGGTGAATGGAACAGCTGTGGAATACACCTTTGTAAATTTGAGGGGAACTGAACTGACTTCATACACCTACTAAAAATCCCCAGGTACCAGTTGTACATGTACATTTATCCTAAATTACAAAGCAGATTTTTAATTTTTCTTTATTTAAAAATGATATCATCACAAAATCAGTAAAATACAGCAAAGTACCTCATGTCAACTTGATATTCAACAATAAGATAAGTCAACAGTACACTGCATGTATATATAATTTCAAAAGTTGTTTTATGTACTCAAGACATTCTAACAGTATAGTCAGTTAGTAGAAGTCCAATCATTTGCTATTATTATTATAAATCAATCGAGGCACACATCCCCACATTGAAATCAACATGTGAGATTCACAATATAAGGAGCAACACTGCTAAAAACAGTGCAGAAATTCCCAATGCACAGTGTATTGAAGTCTGACATCTGTGCTGTGACTGACGTATTAAATATCTAAATTAAAAATTAATGGTGCACTGTATTACCCAAACACTTGAGTATTACAGCAAAAGGGAGTGTATCTTGAACACAGGTGCAGATGTCCATCTTCAGTGGAATTCCAGCAAAGTCTCTACTCACGTTTTTTTGAAAATCCCTCCAGTGGAGCTCCCGATGAGCAGGCAGAGCTGCTGTGAGAAGAACACCCAGGTGATCTCTCGTAACGTGGAACCCGTCTGGCATTTCAGATCTAGGATTGTAGGCCCCAGGAAGGCTATGCTAAGTCCAAAACTCCAGAACAAACTCCAGTACGTCAGTGTATGATGACAGTTTCTTTTAAAAAGTGTTACTATACGCTCCTCAATTAACATAGCGTGAAAATCTCCTGACTATTCCACAGAGAGTAGAAAATGGACAGCTTTGTTTGACTCCTGGTGACTGAATGTTTCTTTCAGTGGGTTCCTAGGCTTCTTAATCATTTGCTTAGTTGACAGTTCACAGAATGGATGGTCATTTCCCATATTTATATTCCTTCACTCCTCCCACTGCATAAACGTTTGTGTGATTCATCTGAAGTTAATGTCTAAAAATCACCATCTCAACAGAGCTCTTCATTGTCAATGATTTTCAGTTGAACTGTCAATGATTTTGATTCTGGTTGAGAGTCATGTATCAGACAGTAAAAATGTGAAAATTCCTACTAAAGAACTCAATGCCTTCAATGGACCATTGCATTTTTATGAATCCAGAACTGACAAAACACTTGCATTGAATCATGTCTATAACTTTCAGCAGCATGTATTATAAGACACACTGTATATAACCATAGCTTCTACACTTAACAAGCCAAAGACGTTTCATCTGAAGATAATGTTTAACAGTATCCTTTTTTTAAACTATTATAATTGCTGTTGTCTTCTCAGCTCATCATGTCAGAATCAATGCCATGAGGCTGCATAATTTCAGTTTTATTTTAAAGAATAATCCAGAGATCATATGGGAGAATCATTAGCTTTTTTTACATTTAAAATTGTTACTTATATTCCAAGTACTGGTTAAGCAATGCCCTATGGACCCATTCTAAATGTCAAAACCTCTTTTCAGGACCTTGTGAAGGCTTGCATTTCTTTACTTACTTGGTGGGGTTCCTATGCTGTCTGTTTAGTTAGCATACATTTCTTGCACTCTTACATGTACCATATAATCATTCATAGCCGATTCATTTGAGTGTAATACCATCGAATGGCACTGGGTACAAACACAAGTTTTGTGAAAAATACTTTTTCCAATTTGTCACATACCTACATAGATGTCCGTTTTAAAAATAATGATTTGTCCATATTTTCTGTAGCAGTTAGAGTATGGCATACATGCTGTCAGTAGACATTGTTGTACATTACTCGAAATAAGGGGTTTTCAACCTTTACCAACCATAAATATCATGACACTTTGATTCATATACTGTGGTTTCACATATTCATATTTTAATTTCTATAAATTACTGTTAAGCTTTATATCGCAGTTATTGAACAGATTGACCACATTTAGACATTTTAAAATCATTTTTATAGTTTTAAATAAAATTATGTAACAATATAGTTGTATTCATGAGCATTTGTTAATGTTAAATTCAACATATACTAACACATTTATAATATGTTAACATTAGTAAATTAATTTTGAAATTACAATGTCAAACTAACAATTGTATTTTCATAAATTAACATTAAACAAGATGAATAAATGCTGTTAAAAATACAGTTCGTTGTTAGTTCATGATACCTTATGTACATACACATTTTTAAAAAATGCAACCTAATGTAGTGTTAGCAAAACCTTTTTTTTTATTATTTTTTTTTTTATTATATCAGTCCTTGGACCTCTTGCAGTACCTTCACAGATCACCATGGATCCGTGGAAAACCCTGGCTTTAACAAACCATATTTAGAGCACACAATTTCTTGTGTGTAATAATGAATTACTTCTCTGTCTCCTAATGCAACTCATAGGATGTATATTGTTGCTGATGTTGCTGAATTCAGTGCTGGAAAGTTTGCATTGCTTTAAATTGTAGATTTAGAAAAGTTGGACCATCTTTTTAAGGCAAAGCAAAAAGTAATGAGGTTCTTAGCCACATAAATAAAATCAGTTTTTCAATTTGCATTTCCTGGGTGGCTTTTTAGGGACTTGTTTGGAAGTATGCTGAAACATTCATGCATGTTTCTGCTATAGCAACAAAAAACCTTTCAGTGGCTGTGTACAGCCTGAACCATGGATCTATTGCTGCAGCAATTTTCAAATGCTTATGTCATCACCAGTTGGGCTCCATGCGTATATGCATGTTGATTTCTTCTTTGTCAAGTCTGATTAGATTTAAATACCCAATAATTCTGTGTGACCAAATAGAGAGAGAGAGAAAGAGAGAGCGAGAGAGAGAGAGAGAGATCTGAAGTTGGGAGCACATGAAATGGTTGTCTTTAATCTTCAAGGAGAGGATGATGATGACAGATATGTGTTTTTATAATAGACATTGATTAACGCCTTAAATTGTTTTCTCACTTCCTTTTCACAAGTAAAGCAACCCCAAAGTGACTTATTGAAAGATAATTGTAGACTAAGGCTTCAAAAGTTCCCAACATAACGAATGGTATGTTAATTTTCAACATAGCTATGACTCTGTGAATTACAAGATGTAGTTTTCCAATCTGTATGTGATAATGGAGGTTTGAACTGCTCAAGCAGGTGCATTATAGTTAGAATAGAATAGAATAGAATAGAATAGAATAGAATAGAATAGAATAGTGTTATAGAGTTACAGAATTCCATCTTTGTTGGGTGAGAGGAACTTGGCAGCATTGTCGTATGACTTAATCTGTCTTAAAATACAAAACGTGCTTTAACAATCGACATGATAAAACTGCTTTGAAGCCATTCTAAAGTATCAGAGAAAAGAGCTTTTTCATATTTAGACACAATAAGATCATACAAGATCATAATAAGAACAGATCATAAAGTAACTAATCATTCAAAAAGCATTACAGTCTATTTTGAGAATTTGAGCCTTTCAATTGTATGACAAATTTCCATCAAAAACAATTGAGTCAACTTTAACTATATGTATATACTATAATGAATTAGGCATTGTATTATATTAAATATTATATCATAGCATTGTATTATACTCTAATGCTTTAAATTCATACCTCATTCATAGAATTGTGTATTTTAAACATTATTTTAGTTTGATGGAAATTTGCCATACAATTGAAATGTGTAAATCTTAAAAATAGACTAAACAAACTTTGAGTGCAAGATCTCTAGATGACATTGCAAAAATGCAAAAAGCATTGGCTATATAAGCACTGGTTTACTATTGTTGCATTTTGCAGTAGCAGTTAGGTTAGTGAAATTCTCAAGTTCATGAGAGGCAAAACTTTGCAACAAAGGATAAGAAAGGCTTAGTTTTTTGAAATGACACAAAAGAGCGACCCTGTCTCGTTTCAGCTTGATTTTAGTGGTGTGGTGATTTTAGAAACAGGAGTCTTGTTTTAGTGACTTCTGGTGCAATCACATTTCTTTAAGACTGCAAGGGATGCTCGGCTTCCCCTATAATGTCAAAAAAAATAATGGTCAAATACGTATTATTGTGTAAACAATTTATTGACTAAAAATGCGTTAGAACATGTTCATCTCGAAAACGAGTTTGTTCAGAATCAGCTACATATAGCAGGTCGGCTGACTTGATTTCATTTTCATACATTCCCGTAGCGTCACAGTGCATTTCACTGTTGAAGCCGAGCGTCCATTGACTTCAATGGGGCTGCTTTGAACAGTTTTTTTCAGTGCTCCGAAACTAGACGGTCATTGGATAAATGCTGCGATTATGTCCCGCCCACGGACGCTCAGCATCTCTGGGGGTGAATGAGGAGTGGGCTGGCCCGGACTCCGGGCTTTCGAAAGACTGCATCTCCTTTTGACTGACAGCGAATCTGTATATCATTTAATTTAAAAGGAATGTTTCTTGCCAACATTTAACGTTTTTGGGATTACCAAAAAGAATAAAAGGACTGACCTTGAACCTGCTTCATTGTCTCCTGACTCCTCCATTGCCCACTGTGGCAGCGGGGGCGTGGTCAAACGCCAGTCCAGGGAGAGAAAGCGGTAAGGGCGCTTGCACCTGAGCTAAATTATGTCTATCACCTGTCTCTAATTTCAGTGAGCATGGGGAGAGCGGCATAAAAACGTCCACAGAACCTCCAGACGGGGAGAGAGTCAGAGACTGGGAGAGCCCGGCTGTTGTGAAGCCGAGTATAATTGTGAGGCTGAAAAGTGCTAAGTTGACGAATTAATGAGTGTTACCTTTGTTTGGAGAAACCTGCCTCTCGTGTCCTCACTACGTAATTCTCTACACCCACAAACTAAGATCTATTACAATTACCCTTCTTCAAAGGCCATCACCCTCCCCATTTCCGAACACCACTCCTGGAACGAGGATCGAATTGTCTGGCGATCATGACACTGGTTAGGACCCAACTCTTTATGTGTCTATTATCAACATTGATGACCGCCCCATTACCCAAAATACAGAGTATGGGGCAAAATTAAACCAGGGTGCCCAATACGTCACACACAAAACTCTGAACCTTCAACATAAATTCTTGGATCTTAACACACCACCAAAAGACATGGTTTGTGTCTCCATCCTCTCATTGGCATCACCAGCAGATGGATGTGTCATTAAGACCAAGCCTATACAATCTAGAGGGGGTCCAATAGAATTTATCTAAAATATTGAAATGCATAAGGCACACCCTTGCGTCTCTAGATGCAGACTTAACAAACTGAGATCTGGGAATCCCAAAATATTGAACCAAATTTTCAAAGGATCTCAACACTCTGCTCTCATATAAGTCACCAAGTGTAGTAACCCCCCTCACAGTCCACTCTGACCAGCGGAAAGGGGACATATTAATACATCATTTTGGGTTCAGCCATATGCTCGAGGCAACATTTAAATAAATGTCAGAAATAAACACTCTGGACACTTTTGTCCATACCGAGTGAAAATGCGAGATAACAGGTGTAACTTAACTTCTCTGGTTAATTTGATAAAAAGGCTTTGCAATGAATAAATAGGGGCAAGAACTTCCTGTTCAATACAGGGGCTATCTTAGGTGGAAGTGACCAATGAGCCTTGGTCCAATGAGACCGAAGAAAAAAACCTTGGGTAGGCCTAGCCCACCTTTGTCAATCTGCCTATGCAGTTTACTGAAATGTAAGGCATAAATTTCATCCTGAATGTGCTCAGCAAGCCCATGCAGGAAGAGGTCCCACTGCACCCCCTCATTCTAGTCACTAGCAGTGGCGAGAGTGCGGAACTCGATGGCGTCATCCATCATCGATCGCATTGCAGAGATCACAGAGTTGGCATGTTGCCTCCCTCCCTTGAAGAGACTGATCGAAGACCTTCGTCTTCAGCCATAATAAGCTGTAAAGTATATCAAAGCTGCATTCATTATCTTTTCTTTTTTACCTTTAATAATGTTTTTGTTCAGGCTGACTTGATTGTTTTTTCTTTCTTGGTTACTTTAACTTCAGGCATGGGATCTTCCAAAGGTAAGTCATTGACAGCAAGCAGGAGGTCACAGTGAAGTACACGGAAGGTCTTACTAGCCATCTCAAGCTATAACTTGTGCACTGGACTATCCCAGATGCGTTCCACAACTCTAAGCACTTCCTGCTCCCAATAAGCATTTTGTCATTTTCCTTGGCCACCTCTATCAGAAAGGTTCCGCACCAACACTCTGTCACCTGGTTGAAGGATGGAACCTCTCATTGCTTGGTCATAGTATTTCTTACCTTTGGCTGTACTCTGTCGCAATCTGGTAAGTTTGTCTCATTCAAGATTCCCACTTTTGTGCAAACCAAAAAGTTTCCACCAAGGCTATACAACAGATCTTGAATCCTAGGCAGAGGATGTCAATCAGGGATGGTTTTGCAGTTAAGACCTTGAAAGTGGACACAGAAATGCAAACTGTTGTCTTTCATACACATACCACTGGTGATGAATATGATGATGAAGATTTCTTGGTCCAATCGCTGTCCAAAAGATTCTGCAGATAATCCATGTGTTCCTTATAGAGGGGTTTCAGGATGGCATTATAACACTAATGGACTGGTGTAGTATCTGAGAGGTTGATTTTCAACTGGAGATAAGGTATACATCTAATATCTCCCTCATCAAGAGCAAACACATCAGATTCTTCAAACAGCATTTGTTTCACTACTTCCTGTTCATGTTTATCAAGATGTCCCAAATCAACAGGCAGGTGCCATTTGTCTCCAGCCCTCACTCATGATGTTCTTCTCTTTTACAATCATCATCATCTGCTGCTAGCTGGGATGAACACAAGTGTGCACTGTTAATCTGCTTATCTGAGTCCTGAACATGAGGTGGCAGGCATAACGGTCTGGTTTCTCTGTTAAGTTTGATGCTACCCAACACTAATCTCTGAGGTAGGTAAATGTCATGACTTGTGGAATTCTGAACAGGAATTTTCACTGTCTTGGAAGCACCTGGATGCACATTCACAATAACAGGAAATAATTCAAATCCTTCTAGAACCCAATTTCCTGGACTTGGTTCAAAAATCATGATTACACCTATGTGCCATGCTTTCGGCCGACATCTTACCTCTCGGACTTGATCACAGTGGATGGTGACTCCTACCTTCCCTGCCTTTACTTTAGAGTTTGAATTAACTTCTTGGAGAGAGTTTAAATTCAATCTGGAAACTAAAGTTTCGGCCATATCCTTCTGCACCTTCAGAGACTCATGTCAGAGCTGATGTTATTTGTCAACCCACAATTCTCTCTTATGATCTCCTCGATCACATTGAAGCCTAACAGTGTAACATTGCACTAACTCACCAACATGGGCACTTGGATGGCAATTCTCCCATGTTTGCCAGTTGAGATTTCTAGCATAACTTCAACCCACCCATCAAAGGGTATGACTGTCCCATTGGCTGCAGTGACATGAAGATGGCTGTCAGCTAGTAAGGTCTCAAATGGTTGAATTTCTACTCTTGGTAGGAAAGTTTCGCTTATGCCTCATTTTTCCAAAAATACTGACCTCGGCTCCACTGTCTAAGAGCATTTGAGCTTGAACACCATTAAAATGGGAAGTTATCACACAGCGACTGCCAATCAACTGTGCAAAACTCTCCAATCACATATGCTCTTTTCTGTGGGCTCTGTGTTATAGGTGTGTCAGCATTGTTTGTACTTACAGAAGGTCGGGACGTAGGATCCTCTGGGGTCCCTCCCCAGTGACCTCCTCCCTTTTAATGACTGGTGGTTTTCAGGAGACAGTCCATAGCTTGGTGTCCTGCTTGACCACATCGGAAACAGTGAGTACAATTGTCAATGTTTTGGGATATACACTGCATACATTTTCCCTTTCTTTCAGATTTTGGTGGTTGTTGTGCACTTCCTTCAGCTCCACTTGTTTGTTGTTGACCACAACAGCCCATGGACATGACAACTTTCTCTAGATTCTTAGTCAAAGCAGATACTTGTGCAGACAATTCATAAATGTCATCACAATTGGCTTTAACTTCTGCTTGACTCTGAGGAGAACATTGCCCTTTAACATACACTAGCAATTGTGACTTTGGGTTTGTGAGTGTGGCCTATGCATTTTTGTCTTTCAGCCTCCTCACTAACAGATTGTGGAATCAGCTCTAAAATCTGATAATCAGTGGTTCACTTTCGGTTAATCGTGAGAGTAAACTTTGGTCAGTCCGCGTAGGGATGACGGTATACATTCTGTATTTCTTTTGTTTCTTTTTTCTTTCGGAACAACGCGTCATGTAACAAGGAAAACACCACTATTAGTGCTTGAGATTTCCAACCCAACATACAGGTACACCCTCCTTAAACCATGGTCACTCAAAATTACATTATACGATTAAAAGAGAAAACATAAACCCACATCATAGTTACATTTTTTTAAAAATATAAATTAAACCTGGAAATAAAGTTTTAGGATTGTGCAGGTGTAATTCACTGAAAAGGGCTAAATAGTTAATAGGCTTGTAATGCACGAGCCATTGATTTAATCTAGGATGACTTAAGTTTAATTACTGTAGTTCTTTGCTGAATAGTTCCTGACCACTAGGAGGCGCTAATCCTGGACGAGCCCCAAAGTTGTTACCCACCTCAGACCTGGGAGGCCCAAGTTGGTAATTTTAATGTAGATTAGTTGGATAACTGTAGAAAAATAGAAAAATTAAGTGAGACAATGGATGCGGGTGCAAGTTCTGGCAGTGTTTAATTGACTGGCCGGACGTGCTAAGCGCCCTCTACAGGAGGCATTATTAACAGCAATTCAATTTACACTCAGGAACAAATCAGATGCTTGTATCCAAAACATTTATAATAAGAAAGTAACCATTGACTGAATCAATGAAATTAAATTAATTAATTTAATTTAAAAATTAGGGGGTTATCTTTTTTCTTTGCATTTAAATGTGCAACCCACTACATATACATACATACGCAACACACAGTCTCTCAGGCTCTTGTCCTAAGTATATCCAGGCATGCCCACTAATATTTGGTATGGGTGATACGAATCAAAACTGCACAGATGGCATGACCCTCCTCCTCTGCCTGACATTTAACAAGACTTTCACTAACAGCATAAACAAATGTATGCACAACCAAATTCTTTTTTTTCCACAGTGCATTTCAATGACCTCAAACAGTAAATCTGTAAATATCCCCTCTCTCTCTCTCTCTCTCTCTCTCTCTCTCTCTCTCTCTCTCTCTCTCTCTCTCTCTCTCTCTCTCTCTCTCACACACACACACACACACACACACACACACACACACACACTCACTGCTGGTTTATAATTAAAGTTACAGTTACAGCAGGGGAAGCTTAGATTTCCCAAAGGACAAGTTAAAGTGACACTACTAACACTAATTTTCTCTCCCAGAGGATCTCTCAAGATGTGCTATAAGACATCCTGCATCATGACTATTGAGACTAATCTCTGATTTCTGGTGTAAATATTGTGCTCTTATCTTGAATGAAATAATTTGTTGTATTAACACATTTGATAAATCATTGGAAACTGTTGTAAATGTTCAATATCTTGTATTGTTTAATACAATACAAGTGTTTTAGTGATACCTCTGAAGATAGATGATTTGATTTTTCCTGTTTGTAAAGTTGTTTACATTCTTCAATAAAAAAAGAAATAAAAAACAACTAATTTCTGTTGTGATCAAAATGGTAAAACCTTAAGACTAACATAAGGAAAGGCATTCAAGTTCATTTTGCATAGGTGCTATATCAGCCTGTGTAATGCTGATCGAGGACCAATATCATGCGTAGAATCAAGTGTATCACATTTCACCACATGCCATTGCAAAGTTTATGTTAAGATTCACTGAGATTGATACAAGGCATTTCATTAGAAAATAAAAGAGGAAACAATAAAAAAACAAAAACAAGGATTAATGCTGAAATGCTACCCTCTACTGAAGTTATCTTCACCAAATGCTCTCCAGTGTACAATACAGGTCACAAAGACCTTCCCAAGGCTTTAAATGCAATAAAACTACAACAACATTTTCTAACACCTATCGCACAGTCCTCAACCACAACAAATCAATCCATTCCACCTTGACACACCAAGGTAGACTATCTCTCCCTGTGCCTTGAGGCAGGAGCGTGAGCATATCCTGTGCTTTATCTGAAACCCAATTCCCCTCCTCCAAACAAGACAAATGAGCGGCATGAGATGGGGCTTTTGTGGGGTTGTTTGCAGGTTGGTTACAGGCAGGCTGCTCTGTCATAATTAGAGCTCTATAGACTTCTCTGTGCTGCTCCTCTGTGTTTCTGACTGAGATGGAAAGTAGTCCTGGAACAGGAATACACCCTCTCTGCTGCATCATGTTTAATTATGCACCCTTTTATAGCTGTATCATGTTTTAGTATTTAGACTTTTATCGCTGTATCATGATTTAGCATGCACCTTTACCACTGTATCTTGCTTTAGTATGTACCCAATATCATATCTTAGTATACAAACTATTACCCCTGGATAATGCTTTAATGTGCACTGTCATGCTTTAAAATGCAAACCATTACAAAAGGATAATGCTTTATTATGCACTCTGTATCATGATTTAGAACTGTATGCACTCTGTGCCATGCTTTAATATGCATAATGTCATGCTTTACAATAATAATTATTATAGGTGTATCATGAATTAGTATGCACCCTGTACCATGCTTTCATGCTTAGTATGCACTGTGTCATGCTTTACAATACAAACTACTACCACTGTGTCATACTTTATTATGCACCCTGTGCCATGCTTTAGTTTGCCAACTATTTCCACTGTTTCATTCTTTAGTACGCACCCTGTCGTGCTTTAAAAGGCAAACTAGTTCTACAAAATCATGCTTTAGTTTAGTTTTTAGATATTTTTACTGGAAAACAAGACAAAATTTCTAGTTAAGAATATTATTATAGTGCATGAAAAGAAAAATATCATAAGAGTATAAGTCATGTTTTAAGAGAAATCTAACAGAATTGAGGGAGACTCATGTTCAAAACAAGAAAAAAAACTGTTTGACAATTAGGTAAGAAAAATAAGCTTAAGTCAAAGTGAAAGAAAGTTTATTTTTCTTACCCAATTGGCAGCTTGTTTTTTTAAACCTGAAGTTCACTCAAATTTGTCAGATTTCCCTGAAAACAACACTTATGCCATTTAGCTTCAAGTAAGTATATATTGTTTTATGAATATGTAGATATTTTTTAATGGAAAAAAGAACAAAATATTTTTTTGCAGTGTGTATCATGCTTTAGAACACATCCTGTCATCCTGCTTTAGAATACAAACTATTACTTCTGGATAATGCTTTAGCGTGCACTCTTTATTCCTTTGTATGAAGTTTATCTCTTGATTGACCAGGTTGTTGTTGTTAGAGCAGAATGAGGTCACACAACAGTAAAACATTTGTAGATGCCTTACCTGATGAGAGCAGGTTAGTTTAATTGATGGTGGTTGTTCTCACTTTCTGATAGTTGGCTGAAGTATGTTTGCATTTGTAAAAATGTAAAGAATCAAGAAAAACATACAACAGAGGAAAATTAAGTTAAATCATCTTAGTCAGACTGGTGAAAACCATCTGTGAGGATCTGAGACAAAGGCTGACATCCCTTCTCACAGAGCAGGACTGTGTGATCATCATAGCACTCTGAATACCATCTGAATATGCAAATTATGATGAAGATGCTCTGAAGGTTTCTGGGGCTGTCTGGCTGAGAGAAGATAAGATGGTCATTTTTCTGATGAGACCGCTCTTGTCTTGGCAACCAAAACAACCACAATTTGTTTAGAACCTTGCCAAATGTCTCACTTATGAGGTTCAAAGTCAGAATAGACTGCCAAATGCCCCACATAACCACATTTTTAATGCTGCAAAATAAGTTTTATTTGTAAGCAGGGTCATTTTAATAATTATCGTTTCTAGATAACCTTGAGCAATATCATAATGCCCATGTCCAGATAACTATAGCAGCTCTTATAGCTAATGATTTGATATGTGAGGTGAGGGCAATGGACAGATATTACAATCTACATGCTGTGTGATCTCATGGACTGTCTGGGCAGGTGCTCTGCCCTGCTGATAAGTCTTTCATTTCAACACTCTCTCGCCCCTGGAGCTTCCATACTCCCCAGTTTCCACTCCCCTGCCCCTGGCTGTGTCCTCGCTTAAAATAGAGCAACAAATAGACTGGACCTGACCAGACTGACAGTTGAGAAAAGAGTGGGAGGAAATGAGAAGAAAATTAACTCCCACTACAAAAGTGGACAAAGTATCACACATCAAGCAATACATTTCTTAAAGAGCTTAAGAAAATAAAATTGGATTTTTGTGGCTTTGAGTCCTTGTATATCAGCTTTGAGGTTTTCGTTATGCATGTGTACTCCTGAAAGTCGACACAATTAACTTTTAAAAAGTGTATGCTTTATAACTGGCTAATAAAATGTATTTTATGAACTTTTAAGTTTTTGTCATTGTTCATTCTCTTAGCTCTTTATACAACGGATAAAATGATATAATTTCTTGGTTTAATTGAGGAGTATTTATTAAATATTATCAGAGTCAAAAGAGGTCTGAAGATCATTTATCAGGCAGAGGATATATTCCCCATCAGCTCACTGTGTGCACATACATTAATTACTTCTGATTATAATGAGACAAAAACTGGTTGGTGGTAACCTACTGATTAAGAAATTAAGCTTGTCGTGATAACGTATGCAGGTTTAATTCTAGATGTTAAAGCCATAAATAACTTATGAGGTTTGTATATTGAATATTTTTCTGAATATTAGGTGAGGTGTTTGAATGTTAGTGTAGCAAAGTGGAGAAAGTTCATGGCATTTAACTCTAGTCATAAATTGGATGTGGCCCCTTTAAGAACCAGAGTTTTGTGACACCTGCTTTACAGCACTCTCTCATGTTAGAGACATGAGAACCTACGTTGTGCAAGAGAGTGCCCAGGTTTGTTCATCGGTTGAGAATTCTTGGGTAAATATACAATTTTACTCAAAATGCTTATAAACTGCATTAAAAATGTGTTCAGAAGAGTTGTATGTTAAAATTGAGAGTTTGTTATGGATAATTTCTGATGGATGCATATGGATTGCGTGTGTGGAGTTTGACCACATTTTGTACACATGCGAGGACTTGGTGTGTAAATTTAGTACTAATCATACTTCACTTATATGTGAAAATATGAGTGGTATTGTTGAAACTGCAATGCTTGTCCTTAAAGCCTGGTTAAAAATGCATAAAATGATTTGAGTGATTTAAGCAAATACTTAAATGCATAAAATACTAAGAATAATATAAGCATGTAGTAAGGTGATGTATGCTGAAGCATATAGGTAGGCTAATGCCCTGTTTGTATTAATATAACATTAGCCTCTACCGTTTTAAATGTTTATGTTTCATTTTTGTATTTTATTTTTATATTTAATTTCCTTATTTCATTTTTTATTTTCATTGTACTTTGTTTCATTACCATATTTAATTTTTTCATGTTATGAAGTATTATTTGTTTTGATATTTCAGATTTTTATGATAACATATTTGAAATTCAGAGTATTCCCCCATTTGGGCTCACATAGTCAATCTCATACATGATATGTATGGGTAACCATTAGCTTTTTTCAATGTGAATTTTGAATTAGAACAAAAAGGAACGGTTTTAGACCGTCATTGATTATATTCATCTTTAATTATAAGGCTTGTAAAGAGTAAATAGTTTTCAAAGTTTTCTTTGAACTTTAACAAATGAAAATGAAAACTGTTACATTGCCAGTTTATGGCTTCACGGATATAATTCCAATGACATTCCTTTTTGGAAATGTTGGATTTATGGACAATGGTTTAGACTGCCACTACACTAAATTTCAAGAGATACCATGACAACAATGCACACTTGAGCAGGTTATATAACCCAAGGGTTTTATCCAGGGGCATGTTCCTACAATTAGTTTATCTGTAAGAACCTCAACATAAACCACATGTGCAAAGTGACCAACATAATGCCGTCTCACCAACAAGTGGCATCTTCTATCAGACTTGTTTGCACTGGCTCTAGTATGAGTGTTGTGTGGGAGTTCCAAGTTTGGATACCGCATTGAAACAAGGAAAAGGTCGCATTCACATAATCAGTGATGAGCGTGATTCGGAATTAAAAATTTTCCCTTAAACATTAAATTTTTACTCCACTAATATTTAGGTTTAGGTTTGGGGTTTGTGTTGAACCACTTACCACTTTGGCCACATGGGGCAGTGTTTTGAATTTCAGTGAGCACAGACCAATTATAGCTAAAAAAAAAGGTAAATCTGCTTCTCAGTTGGCAAGACGAGGCATAGACATTGGAGACACAGACAAAATGCAGTAAAGATAACCCACAAGAGCGTTGTCCTTGCCAAGATTTTGGCATGCACAAACAAAAAAACACCTCAAAGCACTTGCGCACTTTCTCTGAAATTCAAATTACAAGCTGAAAGAAAAGGCAATTCAATGACACACGTACTTGTCAAGTTGGTGACAATCACACACACACACACGCACACACACACGCACACACACACACACACACACACACACACACCACACTCAAAATCTCAAATTCTCTCAAAACTCAGACCTTCAAATTGCTGGCAGTCCTTTAACTTCATCAAACAGACTGTAATGCCCAGAGGCACACAGCTCCTCAAGGGAAAGTGATTGGAAAAGTTGAGTGGCTTTGCTCTAGGACTCACATGGCTAACCTTAGTGTACTGGCTTTTTTTCTATTTTTACCTCAGCCCTGCTGCCAGCTCTCTAGCCAAGCAAGGCAGATCACTCCCCGGCAAACCTCGGTAAAGGGAGAAATGTAAAAAACAAAGAACAGGGTAACAGGAGAGGGATTTAGTGAAAGGAATAAGACAGCGTTTTAAGATGCCAGGAGTGGAACTTTGAGATGAGACTAAGGACAAATTCAGCATATGCCTGTATCATGTATCTAGTTCCATATTACAGCACAAGAAAAAGCCTGTTAGAAAAACAAAAGAATGTATTACATTTCTGCTTATTGCTTTTTTTTTTCATTTTTGGTGGGAGTAATATTTTTCAATGTTATTAAATAGTGGGTAATTGTGGCTACTGGCTAGTTGGGATTGAATAAATCCTTTAAAAGCAGGCAAACTGTGTTTAATATCACACATTAGATGCACCAAGCCTATTTTCCTTCATTCTTTCGCTCCCTCTTCCTCTCTTAGTAGGATAGCGATGCATGTCTTAGGAAGACTGGGTGAATAGTAATGAACTAAGCTTGTGTGTCTATTTGACAGAGCAGGAGAGGGAAAAGAGGTGGGGGCTGTGCAGTGTGTGTGTGTGTGTGTGTGTGTGTGTGTGTGTGTGTGTGTGTGCTGTTGCAGGAAGAGCTGTGAGAATAAGGGGTGCAGAGGAGAATGAGGCAGTCAAACAATCCCTCTGCCATTCCATTCCTCCACTCCTCTCGCTCCTGCTTTTCCCCACCAGAGGAAAAGTGTTCTGAAGATGTGCTATTTAATTCTTTATCATCTCACTTTTTTGTCTTCTTTTCCATCAGTTTCTTAGTAGAAGTCTTTCAGATTTCCGTGAAAAGAGACAAGAGGAAAAGATTTCTGAAGATATGCAACTGGAATTTTTGCAATTTTGTTAGGGTTTATTCCGCCTGCTTTTCAACCAGTTTCTCAGCAAAGGTCTTGGTATTTCAGAGAGAGAGAGAGAGAGAGAGAGAGAGAGAGAGAGACTGTGAAACAGACAGAATTGAGAAAAGGACATTGGAGGAGAAAAGACTGAATGCACCTCACAGAGGGGGAGCACCTACATGAAGACCTGTGTCGCTCCATCCTCCTCCATTTACCTAAAGAGGCACCAAAAAGGACGAAACCATGGAAGGAAACACTGAAAGTAAGAAAGAAATATTGTTTTGTTTTACAAAAACATTTAATTTTCCTAAATTTTGTATATTTGTAATATCGATTTCCAGTAAAGTTTTTTGGAAAATTTAGGTTTGATTTCAGTGATTAGCAAGAAATAAATACAATTAAAATCTCTATGTATTTAACATTTGTGGGGAGATCGCAATGGCTTGTTCTCAACAGTTGGGAGAGCAACCCCTGGGAAATGAACTGCCATCTGACCAGACTTGGTTTTGAGTCTCACCCCTAGACATAGACATTGTGCCCTTGAACATGGCACTTAACCCCAAATGGCTCCAGTGGGAAACCTATTTCTGAACATTGATATATTTGTATACAGACAGAGGAGATCAAACCATTAGACTATGTATGAAGAGTGCATCATCCGTTGAGTGTATAACTAAAATTTCATTTGTAGTGCTGAGAGGAGGGGGACACATACAATAGCTCTCTCCCCTCCCTCTGCATGCTCTCCATCTAAGAGGCAACGGCTCAATGCCAAAACTGAAGCACAAGGACTCATTGAAGAAAGTAAGAAAGAGGCTTGGGTTAAGGATGGGGCCCACTCCCACCCTTGTGTCATATTTTATTCCGGAATCTAAAAATCTTTGCCATACAATAAAAGTGGATGAGGATCAGGGGCTGTCAAGCTCCAAAAAGCACCAAAAAAGTAGTCGACATAAAAGTGGAACAGATCGTCATTTAGGTTGTTATTCACTGAAAATGTTTCTTGACTGCTATGATCACTATTCTTTTCTTTCATCCATAGGGAAAAAAGCAGTTCAGAGACATTCTGCTAGATAACTCTTTTTGTGTTCCATGGAAGAAAGTAAAATGGGCTTGGAACATCATGGGGTGATAAAATGATGATAGATTTTTCATTTTTGGGAGAAATATGAATTTAATAGCCACTTCCAGCTCTGTAGAAAAACATAAATAATTTTGACCAGATTTGAACAAATTTTGCTTTTTATTGTCTCTCCATGTCCAGTTGGTTGCCCGTTCCCCCATACTCAGTCTGGTGAGTTGCTCTTTTTGTTGCATATGTTTAATGTTTTATACATCCTTATGTATTATGTACATTCGTAATGTATCTTTAGTATAAAGTTAACAGTGAATCAGAGAGCTAGTAAGTCTCAAAACAGACTGTTTTGCTGTGTTGTGCTTGGCATAATGATAAACAGTGCATGCATCTATGATAATGTGAGTAATTAATGCGTAAAACAAGATCACATCATTTAACTCCGTTGTCTTATTGGTCTGAACATAACAGTGCAAACCTTTCCTTGTTCTTTTCCTGTGGCTGAATTTCAATGCATGTGAAATGCTGCACACAATCCTGCCAGGTTATGTTAATGGAAAGATTTTAATCATTCACACAAGAAGTTCTTGACATTTTAATTGGCTAGGTTTGCTGCTTGATTAAGACTGTAAGATACAAGACATAAAATGGTAAAAGAGCTGAGGTACTGTCATTTACTGCAGTTGTTGTTACTGTTGCTATTAGTTATTCTATCTGAATTAGTGTCCATGAATGCCTTATCTGGGATCTAGAATTAATGAGCTCACACTACACAGTATTTTGCTCATAGCAGAATATGTGTATCGTAATACAATCATACTGCCACCCTGATGAATGAATACATCAGGTATTATAATTAGACTTTAACAACCCTTTTACATGTAGTATAATTTTAAAATACTCTATGTTACTTATGTCTTTTCAGCATTTGCTTTAGAGAAGATATTTAATTTTTCAAAATTTTTTAGAATAGATCCAAAACATACCTTTTCTAATTATGATTAAAAAACAATTATGGAAATATTTTGTTTGGAAAGATAAATACCGTATGTTTTTTTTCCATTATGAAAATAATATTT
Organism: Moxostoma hubbsi; assembly: GCA_032164185.1. Lineage (NCBI taxonomy): Eukaryota > Metazoa > Chordata > Actinopteri > Cypriniformes > Catostomidae > Moxostoma > Moxostoma hubbsi. The sequence continues at coordinate 67,808,572 of JAVLUX010000001.1, forward strand.
TTAATTTGGACAGGTCTACTGGTATGATAAAAACACTTTCACAGAAGTTACCATCTCATATACAAATTCTTTCATTTAAATGTCCCTAAAATGTTGCTGAAGATATGCAAATTCCAATCAGTTCTCCAATGGAAATTTGCATGACTGCGTTCCCAGATTTCCACTTCACTCAATACTGTTCCATTTAACTTAGTCTGCTCACCATCTACGAAAAGGGCTTCTTCTGTAGCCAAGATTTATTTATTTATAGCTGCCACAGAAAAAGTAATAATAACAAGCAAGCCATTTGCTTAAATATTTTGGTATATTCCTCCAATTTCTGATCTAGCCAACATTTGGAGAGACATGTTGATCACACAGTTATCCAGAGTGGAATTGCCTTAAAGAGTGTAATGCCTTAACTGAACACACTCAGATAATGAGGTGGAAGATATTAAATAGTAATAACATTGTGGAAATATTTTGTGGTGCGTCATCACTCGCACGCGCACTCTCTCTCTCTCTCACTGTAGCCTAGTGTCTCCTTCCCATTTTGACAGCATGCTATAGAATATACTATGCTATGAATGTAAATTAAATAATCAGTGCTGATAAACAGTGCATTTGATGGCATGACACACACACTCTAATCAGCTCTTTGCCAGAGCTTGAATGAGCAGAGACGACCAATGTGTTCTCATTCCCAGAGACAGAGAAACAGCCAAATGGCAAATCTGACAATATTTGCAAACTGTGAACACAGACTGTATGGCAATCACAGAAAATAACAGTCTGAACTATTCTGAATAAATAAACATGAAATTCTGAAAATATGATGCTAGTGTCATATAACCTGACTGGTATGCAAAAGCCTGGCAAGTATAGTTAGAGAGGTCTTTAAAATTTTGGGGATTTTTATTGTTTGTGATAGGGATAACTTGCCTAATTGTGTTATAACGATATAACTCACTGACTCACTTATACTGTAAAGATGCTACTGATACATGCAGACCAGACATACAAAGAAAAGAAATAATCACATAAGGATAGCATTAACATATGATACAAGCACAGAGCATGATGTTAATATTTTAAATAAATGTGAAATGTGTTTAATGAATGCTTTTGTTTTGAGAATGAGTAAGAAAGAAATGTAATGAATCTGAACAAAAATGTTAATTTTAATATGAGAAGATTAACATACCAATCATTTCTTGATTCTATATGGTGTTTTCAAAAAAAAAATGTATACAGCATTTTGTTGTTAATATATCACAGCATGAAGCACAGATTTATGACAAAAATCAGATTATAATGTGCAGTTTTCATTAGGCATTTAATTGGTGTCTGAACTGCAAATTTGATGTGCTGTTTACACATAGATTGTATTCATTAATCAATTTCTACTAAACTCCCTGGGCACCAGCCTTGAGCAGTGATGTAATTCTTAAAGTCTTTTGTCAGAGGCAGAAAGTCAGTAAGACTGCTGGAGTCTAATTGTAAATTGAATGTTTACATAATCTCCTCTGCATTCACCAGGCCACTGTGGAAATCACAAAAGCCTTTTGATAAGCACCGTACCTTTCTATTTCTTGGCATCCTTACGGTGTCTCATCAAAGACTGCTTGGAATGTTCTTAGAGACTGATTGACTAAAAACCTTTCTTTCTTTTTTTAAGTGGGGCAAGGAACTCAGGGATGTTTAAGTGTAATTAATAAAAAATAGCTTTTGCATAAATAAAGGAAGACATTTTCCCAGAGGAGTAACTTAAAAAAGAACAATGAGATACAAACACTTTAATCCTCCCAGGCCAGAAACACTGAATAATAGTTCCTCTTTTGTTTAATTATTCATGTTGATGCAATTTTTTTTCTCTCTTTAATCTTCTGTCCTGCCTGCAACTTGGCTCAAGTGGTTTATACTGAATCTGTTTAGCTGTGGAGGAAAAAGTCACATAATAAGAGGATGGAAACACTGCGAGTCTTATGGTGGTTTCACTTCAATGTTAGAATTATAAAGCAAGCAAGTACAGCCCGATTCAACTCAAAACACAACTGTGCTTTATGGCTTTCTATTCCTATGTGATTTAGATACAGTTTATCATGTAGGGTTCAAAGCCATTAGGTACAGAGTGGCTTTTCCGCAATGGCTCTATTCAATCCTACATATACTTGAAAAATCAATACATAACCCTTCTGAGTTCATTAGAGTATTTGCCAAAACACTTTTGGTTTGGTTTGGTTTGGACAAACATATCTGTTAAATGGACTAAAAAAGGTTGTAGACAATATCTTAATAAGTTACAATGAGATGTTTTATTTATATGAAATACACAGCAGCTATATAATACTCCCTAAATAGATAGACTTATTGTTTAACCGAGAGTCAGTTTTGAATGTTTATCATGCAATTTGCAGTGCCAGTCTTTAACATTGTCTGAGCAAGGGCTGGGGTGATGGCATATTCATGTTTGCTCTCCCTTGCATCATGGTTTCCCCTGGAGAAAAGACGCATTAAATTGAGAATGAAAGGGAAAAAGTAAACAAAAAAAAACTTAAAAAAAAAAAAAAAGATGCAAGGAGAGAGAGAGAGACACACAGTAAGCCTGAAAAAGGGGTGGGGGAGAAAGATAGAAACATGGGTTATGCATGTTGATGAGTGAATGAATGCCACACTAATCTTGGCAACAGGCAAAGCATTGCATTTCCAGAATAAGGATCAGAACAAATCAGAGTTCATCCACTAGGGATGCACCTCAGCAGTGAAAAAAAAGAGCATCTGTGTCTGCGCCCACCAGTGACATGAGGGAGACAGAGCACAGTTGCGATGCATGGCACGTTTCCTGTTGGCACATCCTTCTGGACTCTTGAAGCTTATTAAAGTGGCTCGTAGTACAGGATAATCCTTTTGCTTGGAGCCCAAAGGAGTAATGTATCAGGCAGCTATAAGCCTGGTGTTTAACCAAACTGTAGACTAGCTAGTATGGAATTGAAAACCTACAGTCTGTATTAGGAGACTAAAAAAGTCACAATACATTTTTTGCTAAGATATCTGCCTTTTCTCTGCAAAATGCAGACAGTATACTCAAATAATTTTCTTTACAAATAACCCTGCTGATAAAACAGCTAAAACCAATTTAAGATGGTTTCCTGGTCTTAGCCGGTTCCAGCTGCCTGGCCGAGCTGGTCTTCAGCTGGTCTCCCAGCCTGGCCAAAGTACTGCTCTGCTTGTTTAGTTGGTCTCCCAGCTTGACAAGCTTTAAAAAAACATCCAAAATCAAAGACAGTTTAGCAGACAGACCCCTGATATTAAAATTAATCTGAGAAATTGGAATGGCCAATGTCAAACAGATGTAGAAAAGGAAGTCCCGCCTTTCAGGTAAAAGAGCCAATCACCTTTAAGATACAGACATCAACTGTTAGTCAGCTCTAGAACATGCATGTGTGGTTTAGCTGAACCAGCCTGTAAAATAGCTTTTTTTTTTTTAGTATGATCGGAGTTAAAAAAGCACAGTTTATGATATGTTCTTTGTTTCTATTCTTGACAAACCATTTTGAAGATTTCGGTCTTTCCCCATTCAAGCAGATAGAAGCTGTGTGTATGCCGCTTGTTTACATAAAAAAATAGCTGCCCAGCCTGCCCAAGAGCATTCCAGAAATGTTGACCAAAAGTTGTACCATATAATCGGATGTCGTGATATTTTAAATGCGATTATCATTAAAATATATTTACATATCGCCAAGCCCAAAAGCGAAGTTATATGTACTCAATTACATATTGCAACATGTTACCTATTAATGTTTGCTTATTTGTTTGACTTTGAGTAGTCTATGGGCAAAAACGTTGTTTTTGAAAATAGTAAATTATTCGTTTGTGGTATGCTCTTCTGAAAAAAATGCATCAACCAAAAATTTTCAACTTGGCTCCTAAGTGGAAAAAGGTTCCCGACCCCTGCATTATACGGAGGTAGATGAAAAGAAAATGCCATCAAAACTTTTCTGAAGACAGTCAGTTCCCTTCAGAGACACATTTATATGAAATAGTCATAAAGGTATTGCATTCAAAGGTTTTAGTTAAAGACTTCAGAAGACATAATCATTATGAGAGCACTTGGATTTCATCACGAGTCACTTTATATTTTATACTACTTGTCACATTTTAAATAAAGAGTTGTGACTGCAAATCTGCCAGTTATGTTTTTCTATTGCCAACAAATGGTTATGGTATATTGTTGACTGTTGAGAAGGTTTAGAAAAGGCACACACACATTTAGAGGCATTGTCGAGTCACTCAAACTGACAACTCTCAAACATTTGAACAGTAATTTTACATATTAATCTTTCTGGATAATGAAATGATTTACTTATCTTTCCTTGTGTTTTTTTAAATGTCTGATGAAATTCGAGTTTGCGGTGGTTGTATCAGATATTTTTGCATTGCATATTCTCATACTTTGTTTATTCACACAATCCAATTCGAAATCTATATATCCAAAGGAGATTATTTTGGGAACTGGACAATCATCTGTCATTTTGGTGCGTTGTGAACGCAGCATTAACTGTGCATATGCAGATCAGTGGTTTTAAACACGTCATTATGGTTTATAATAAGTTATTGAAAATAATAATAATAAAAACATTCAAGTCAATTCATTGGTTCTCAAGTCAAAGTCAAGTCATTTTCTTCATTTAGTCAAGCAAGTCACAAGTCCTTAATTTTGTGACTCGAGTCAAGTCATGTAACTGGAGTGCCCCACCTCTGGTATTTATCATTCAATTTTCAAGTTTATAACAGGGCTCAAGCACATTAAGCAGATGCTTAAACCCTGTGTTCTCAACAACTGAGTATGGTCGCATACAGCAATAAATACACCTATGGCGTTGGTTATGACTTTAATGCTGTCCGAGCTTGCAGTGAGAGGTTACTTGAATGCTGTGGTGAGACTAACTTGCACAGGCAGTATATGCTTTGCTCCTGTAAGCTCAAGAGACACATGTGGATGATGTCACCGCAAATGAGTCATCATGCTAGATGTGCTTATGAAGACATACCCGACTTCGGTGAAACAAAACCCATCTAAATCCAGCAAACAGACCAGACAGTGAGAACAGATAAAACCAGCTAACAATGCTTAAAGATTTACAAGCATTCTAAATCATAATTGTCTCAAAGACATCTGCTGAATGTCTTATTGACAGCTGAGAGGCGTTATGCAGATAAGCAAACAACCTAAAAATATGACTTATAGATGTAAACACACATCAAAGAGATGTGAAGAGACAGATTGGGGCCTTTTACCCCAAGTAGCTTTTGGGGTAAACATCCCACCACTTTATTTTTTAAATGAATTTGAATCAAAATAGCCTTTTGTTATCATTTATTTTCATGCAAAAATGCTTCTCCAACATTATCCAATAAAACAAATATATATATATATATATAAAAATGTATCTTGATACATTTTGTGATCAGAAAAAAAGCTAATTTTCCTTAAGGTGTGCCTTTAGCCCCATTATACCCTACATGTTCTATCAGAAAATATTTGTTACAAGAAAAACACGGAAACATTAACGATAAAATTATGCAATTCTTGTTGCTTTCACCAATTCATTGTAAATGGCGGGGAAACAACAAACATGTGACAGTCACCAGAGCCATTGAAAAAGAGTTGCAACACTCTTAGATCTCACCGACACGCGATCACGAAGTTCATGTAGCTCTCAATAGTTCCAAACAAATCCGTGCTGTCAACCAGTTACTGGTATGTTGTATAATTTATATGTCTACTACTTCATTATTATTTACATTTATTTATATTACCGTATAACAAATCCGTGCTGTCAAACAGTTTGAATGGTTTTCGGCGGACAGATAGCAGCACCAACTAGATTTACAACAATTTTTGGTATTTTAACACAATGTCCATTGGTTTCTGGTATGTTGTATCATTTATGTCTGCTACTTTATTATTATTTATATTTGTTTATATTATATTACCGTATAACTCTAGGCAGCAGTATTGTGAAGGAGAGTTAGAAATGGCTACGCTAGCTACCATACTGTAGCCTACTGAGGACTATTGTTTTACTTTACATTTAACGTTAGACTTTAAGTAAATGGGAATTGTTAAACACGTTCTTTAATTACATAGCCCACATTACAATTTACTATGTTGATGATACTTATATTTATAGTACTTGATGCAAGGATAAAATTAAATCTAATCTAAATATCAATCACACCAGCAACTGCTCAATTTAAGCCAAGAAAGGAGTTTGATCAATAGTACAGAATATACAAGACAACCAATTGCATTAAATAAAACTTTTTTTTATACAATGTGTCCAGTGAGAGGGTAATGGTTGTTACCCCACCCATGGTCTTCCACTCCTGTTATTTGTAGTGCTAATCTGATCTAGATCAGTGGTCTTCAACCCAGGCCCTTGAGTAACCCCTGCCATGCATGTTTTATGTTTCCCACTTCCAGCACACTTGATTCAAATGAATGGGTCGTTATCAGGCTTCTGCAGAGCTTGATGAGAACCAAGTAATTTGAATCAGGTGTATTGGAAGAGGGAAACATATAAAACATGCAGGTTTAAGACCACTGATCTAGATTTCTAGATGACTAGCCACGCACGCACGCACACACAATTATAGTGGTTGAAATACAGTATAAAATATTAAACTCCTGCGCTTCATCCTAGAAGACACAACAGGGAGATAGCAAATTATGGTTGACTGTGCAGAATTTGGATGCACCAATCAGTCTGAGAAAGGGATCCAGATGTATGGCTTCCCAAAAGATCCTAACAGGAGAAGAAAATGGTTGGCCAAAGTTAGCAGAAGCAACCTGACCATCACAAGGAAATACAGTAACAGAAAACTATGTGGCGTGAGTTTAAGTTATTTATACTCCACATTTTGACATTTCACTTGTGGATTAAGGTTCAATGTGTTTACTGTAAAATGTACACGACTATAATGAAATTGGGATTGACAATTATGGGGCAAGTGTGGAATGCATGTGGAAATTAAACTCATTAGTCACTCCGCAGGCACATTTTGAGGGAGATGAATTTTAAAAAAAGGCCAACTCAAATTGAAGGCTGATGCTGTTCCCAACATATTTCTGCATCTCCCTGAGACCAAGAGGAGGGTCCTACTGGGAAAACCACCCCAAAACCTCCAGTGCATGTTCATTCAGTGGCCAGTGACTAAACATATTGTTCCATGATGAAATTTGGTATGAATAATGTGAAGTCATAATTTATATAATATTCCTAAATCGCAAATTACTATCTTACACCCCCATCCCATAACACTAACAATGCCATGTCATCATTTCAGATATTGAGGGAGGAAGTGAGAGAAGTCAGAGAAGGGGAAGTGAGGGAACAGAAGACAAGGAAGGTTTAGACTGTGAGGAGATTGAGAGGGGGATACCAGGAGCTAATGAGCCAGTCCAGTGTCCAAGTGAGCCAGGAGTCAGCGATAAAGAAAACAAATAAATCAGAAAAGGTGGTAACAGGCAGCCCTAAAACATCAGAAAATAACTAATGTGGTCCTACAGAAAAAAAAATGTAGTAATGGAAAAGAAATTTGCAGCAATTTTACCATAAAATCAGATAAAAGATATTGGTATGAAGAGTAAGAGGGGCATGAGATGGGGAAATTACATCCTTAAAAAGGCTATACAACTCTGTTTTGCTACCACCTCAACAGGCTACAAACTGCTTCAGGACATGGAGATTCCTCTCCTTGACATTAGAACCCTGCAAAGAAGACTACAGCATATAAAGATGGAACCAGGAGTATTAGGGAGGTGTTTGGCATTCTGAAGCTGAAGGTAGATGGACTGACAGAGATGGAGAGAGAGTGTGTACTGACTCTGGATGAGATGGCAAACACACCAAGCGTGGAGCTGCACCTGGGAACAGGGAAGCTTTATAGGGATGTGACGTTACCCGGCCACACAGGAGAGGCAACACATGCATGTGCTTTTATGTTGGCAGGGAGCATGACAAGATGGAAACAATTAGTGGCTTACCACTACAGTGGTAATTCCACTAATGGGGCAGTTTACGAACCTATCGTATTGGATATTATTCACAGAGCAGATTACATAGGGCTACACGTCATTAACGTCACCACCGACATGGCCAGCCCTAATCGGGCCAGCCAGTAATGGCACTGAGCAGGCACAAGATGGAGTACCAAAAGGCCATTAAGTTCCTCCAGGACATGATCCAACTGTTCTGTAGGCTGGACGACCGAGTAGCTGGAAGCCTGTGCAAACAGGGATTGTGATGGCAAAATCTACAATGCTGTCAATCCAAGAAGACATGCTGGCCCAGGGACATTTGTTTGTGTTGACCAGCAGGTTTTCCCAAGACTATCTGGAAAACCTATTCGGCTGCATAAGACAGAAATCAATATTTGTTGGGCAGTTTTTTGCTAATTTAAATCAGGAAGCTATCAGGAAGATAACAACAGCCTTTGGCAGACTTTTTGGATGCAAAGGGGACATTTCCCAGTCCTGCCCTGTGAGTGGAGGAGCTAATGGAGCGCAGCTCTGCACCTGACCTCACAAAAACCAAGGCCTGTGCTCTATACCATCTTACAGGATGCATAGTGAATAAAGTTAACAGATATTCCAACATTTGTGATGAATGCAAAAATGCAATTAGCCAAAATGCTGAGAAACCTGAAGGACAGCACAGTACTTTACTGAAGTTGTAGAAATTCAAGCCAGGTGCGCTTTGTCAGCCGTCGCAAGAGGCCTTTGATCTAGTCCAGCAAATCAAGGGGCTGTTCCGAACCAGGACCAGTGCCTCCCTAATGGAGCTCCAAAATGCCATGCACTTGCTGGAGAGAGAAGCTAAGCACATACGGACAAAAAAAAAAAAAAAAAAAAAAGTTTTGTCTGACAATTGGCATCATGGAGGTAAAAGCCAGACGAAAAGAGCAAAGAAGAACCAGCAAATCCAAGCAACATCTAGGCCTACAACAACTAGGCTGCCACCAAACACCTTGATCTTTGCCATGGAGGTGCTCGGTCTGACTTTTGCTCCAACAAATATCCCACAACTTAGCATGGATACAGCTTCTATAGGAATGGAGGGTCCATTCTGGTCCCTTGTCTTATGTTTATGTTAGTTTCATTGATTGTATACATGCTGTACTGAGCAGGGAAACATCTAATTCATGCAGGGCAGTGGGTCCCTGGCCCAGGGTTAACATATCTGCTTCAGGAAATTTTAGAAAATATGATATATTCATTCTTGGTAACTTTGGCAATCAACACTAATATCAGACATCATTCTGTTCTATCCTAATCCTACAGCCTCACCATCACCCCACCAGCTTTCCACCGTTTCAACAGCCCCACTTAGCAGCTTTTTGATCGCTCCACCACTTACATGAAAGGCAAGCTCCACCTGTCTCTCCATTACTCCACCAGCATAACAGTAAGTTGATATAACATATTTACTATAAATTCTGCACTAACAGTATTAGGTGCTACATAACTGAAACAAAATCATTTGTGAAAAAGATTTTATGAGTAATTTCACACAATTAACATTCCATCTTATTTAATATCACAGCCTCTCCAACTCTCCACCAGCTCCACTTACCAGCCTTCCATTGCTGCATCAGCTTGGTCATCTCTCCACCAGCCTCTTCATCATACCACCAACCTGACAATTATATACCTTGCTTATTTTTGGATCCTTTATAGATAGCTGGCTTGCAAGGTCAAAGTTATTCTCCTATGCTTCACATGTCAGCTCTTCAAAAGAAAAATATGTTAAGTATTTGGGCATGGCAAACAACAGTTATGTATACGCATAAAAGTTATTAGCTACCTGCAGTTATACTTTTTACTGTGATTATCCACACTTGTGCTTCTGATATTATCACCTTGTTATTGATCAGTTGCATTGATTCACTATAGTACAGTACCTAACAAAGGATGCTAGATACAAACTAGCCATGTTATGTAGTTGAGCTGGCTACCATTGATTGTAATCAGATGTACTAATAAGAGAAGATAAACTTTGTATGTCAATGAACACCAGTAACGGTAGCTAATTTGACAGACTAAATGTAAGCCAACTGACTTCAGGTAATGGTACTAGTAGTTAGCTACAGTAACGGTGTTGCTTATGTTAGCTACTAGTACTAACTGAATTTAGAATCTAACAATCTATTATCTTACGACAAACTTTAACTAAATCTGTCTACATAAAATACCACTATTAACTAAATTGATAAGAGTTCAACTAATATTTTTAATATGAAAAAAATAAAATAAATCAGTAATTTCATCAATTTACCAGCAGGCCTGCTTCGGAAACACTGAAAATGAATGCGGTTGCACGTTAATTGGAACTATACAATGTTTGGAACTATTGGTCGGCCCATGACACGAGTTACTTCCGCATTCTTTGATTACAATGGAAGTCTACGAGAGTGTCGCAAATCCCTTTTTCAATGGCTCTAGTTGCCAATAACCATCAGAGGACGTCACTTCCAAACTCCTGTTGAACCCACGTTCACTTAAACTATCACTAAACCTTTTGAACAGTTGAGCATTATTGTGCATTTTTTCCAGTATACTGGATATCTGCTCGTCGGACTAAATTTTAATAAGGAACCTCCTTTTTGCTCCATGTTTGCCCTCTGCTCATTTTTATTTGCGTACACTGCTCTTACCACACTTTCTATTTTCAATTCACGTGATTTATTTTAGGGTTTCATCTTGTGACATCACATCCTGTTATTGGTCCGTTTAGACATCTTTGGTCCATGCTGCATTCATATATCAGTCGAACCGCATCAAATGTTGTTTGGAAGCAGACCGAGACCCTCTATTCAGGAGGTCTCGGTCCGCTTGTTTGGTGCGCACCAAGGTTCGGATGGCAGCATTCACACTTGTTCAAAGGAACCGCACTAACAGCAATTGCACCAGAGTTTGTTTTAATCTAACCAGAGTGTGGACGCACCCTAAGGAGTCAGTTTTTGTTTTTTTTTGGTTGATGCATTTTTTTCCAAAGAGCCATAGTGAAAATGAACAATTTACTATTTTCAACTTTTTATGAAGTTTTTCAATAAAATAAAATGTTTATATTGCCTATAGATGACACAAAAATACAAAACAAATATGCAAAAATAATTAGGTAACATGTTGCAGTATGGAATTGATTACACATGTTTGTGCGGGTCTCCATAAAATGACTTAATTTTTCATGAACAATTGTAAACTTCTGCTTTCTTTTTGGGCTGGGCAATATGTACAATTTTTTTTAACGATAATTGACTTTAAAATATAGCGATATCCGATTATATGGTCAACCCCCCTGTCAAGGGTCGGTAAATATTTTTGCTTTATTGATTTTACTTTAAATTAAAAATTGAATTAATTTCTAAATTCAAATTGCACTTGAAACGAAAAAAGCAATTAAAATAAAGTGATTAAATTGTCTTAGATAATCTCAGCAAAAAAAGAAACGTCCTCTCACTTTCAACTGCTTTTATTTTCAGCAAACTTAACATGTGTAAATATTTGTATGAACATAAAAAGATTCAACAACTAAGACATAAATTGAACAAGTTTCACAGATATGTGACTCACAGAAATGGAATAATGTGTCCCTGAACAAAGTCAAAATCAAAAGTAAGTCATTATCTGTTGTGACCACCAGCTGCATTAAGTACTGCAGTGCATCTCCTCCTCATGGACTGCCCCAGATTTGCCAGTTCTTGCTGTGAGATGTTACCCCACTCTTCCACCAAGGTACTTGCAAGTTCCCGGACATTTCTGGGGGGAATGGCTCTAGCCTTCACCCTCCGATCCAACAGGTCCCAGACATGCTCAATGTGATTGAGATCCGGGCTCTTCGCTGGCCATGGCAGAACACTGCCATTCTTGTCTTGCAGGAAATCCTGCACAGAACGAGCAGTATGGCTGGTAGCATTGTCATGCTGGAGGGTCATTTCAAGATGAGCCTGCAGGAAGGGTATCACATGAGAGCGGAGGATGTCTTCCTTGTAACCCACAGCATTGAGATTGCCTGCAATAACAACAAGCTCAGTCTGATGATGCTCTGACACACCACCCCAGACCATGACAGACCCTCCACCTCCAAATTGATCCCACTCCAGAGTATAGGCCTCGGTGTATCGCTCAAGTCCGACCATCACCCCTGGTGAGACAAAACTGCATCTCGTCAGTAAAGAGCACTTTTTTGCCAGTCCTGTCTGGTCCAGTGAAAGTGGGTTTGTGCCCATAGTCAACGTTGTTGCCAGTGATGTCTGGCAAGGACCTGCCTTACAACAGGCCTACAAGCCCTCAGTCCAGCCTCTCTCAGCCTATCGCGGACAGTCTGAGCACTGATGGAGGGATTGTGCATTCCTGGTGTAACTCCGGCAGATATTGTTACCATCCTTTATCTGTCCCACAGGTGTGATATTCAGACCTACCGATCCTGCGCAGGTGTTGTTACACGTGGTCTGACACTGCGAGGACGATCAGCTGTCCTTTCTGTCTTCCTGTAGCACTGTCTTAGGTGTCTCACAATAAGGACATTGCAATTTATTGCCCTGGCCACATCTGCAGTCCTCATGTCTCCAGGCCGCATGCCTAAGGTACATTCATGCAGATGAGCAGAGACTTTCTTTATGTGATTTTCAGAGTCTGTAGAAAGGTTTCTTTTGTGTCCTAAGTTTTAATAACTGTGACCTTAAATGCCTAATGTCTTACGGCTGTTCCACAGGTGCATGTTCATTGATTGTTTAAGGTTCATTGAACAAGCATTGAAAACATAGTTTAAACCCTTTACAATAAAGATCTGTAAAGTTATTCGGATTTCCACAAAATTATCTTTAAAATACAGTGTCCTGAAAAAGGGATGTTTCTTTTTTTTGCTGAGTTTATAACCACCTACACAAATCCAAACACTTACCGTCTCCAGCGGCCCCATTTGCTCAAGCATCCATCAACGACACTAGGTGAAAAATTATTAATAGCCTACAAATTAAGAACTAAAGACAATCATAAACGTAAAGATAATTATAATAATCATCATAATAAATAAGCCTAATAAATTCCCTTGTGTTCAAAATTCTGCCAAATGTGTTCTTATCGAATGTGTTTGTATTGCGCTTTGGTAATACAGTTAATGCTGTCTAAAGAAAATAAAATAACGAAATTTTAGGTTCAAGGTTAACATGTCTTGTATTATTTTATGATGTAATCACTTTTTCCTTTGTTTCTTTAATACAAAGATACCTGTACATATTACTGAAACCCTCAGATTTGCGTTCACAATGTATAAGAGTGAACTGTTCTGTGGAAATGAAGCGAAACTCACAGCACCTCAAGAGATGATCGGAGATAATTTGCAGAATTCTCATAGACAACATTATTCTTGCAAACAGTTTTCAGTCGAATGAACCAGGAAAATGAGCGATAACTCTTTACATGCGCTTGTTCCATGAGACGGACTCGCACAGCACGTCTCTGAACAAACAGCAATTCGGACACAAGCAATGACGGCTTTTCTTTTGTCTGTTCTTAAAAATATAATAAAGCATATTTCAAATGCTTGTCTTTTTGATTAACAGCATGTCAGGTCACCCGCCTGTTGCGGGAGATAAGAAAAATTACTTGCATGAAAAGCCTGCATTTGAACGAGGAGCTCGCAAACTGGATTGAGTCTCGTCGCATTTGGAGTGTGGCGGGTGATATTTCACATCCTGGCCACACACAAAAAATTAGAAATGTTCATAAAATCGCTCATAGAAAATGCTCTTAATGGCTAAGATCAATAGTTAATGGGAAGTGCGGCCCAGAACTCTATGAATGTACATGTGTTGGAGAAGTGTTTCATTGCACTCGTGAATAGCAGAGCTCGCTGAGCACACATATCAATTCAGATGCACATCGGCAGCTTTTCTTTTGTCTCATTTCTTGTAATATATCACTCAGAAGTTTTACAGGTCACCTTCCAGAGTGGCTGGTACATCAGCAAAATACTTAAATGCATGAAAAATCCACATTTGGCAGGTGTTAATTTCAAACCTTGTTTACCAGAGTAGGCTGTACAACAAATTAGGGAGAAAAGATATCAAAACTGTGTCATTTACTTCAAGCTTTGCATTCGCACCCACTCTTTCTGCAGGAAAATCCCTGTATAAAGTTTTAAACGATGTGTTGTTGAATGGTGAGATTCCTGGTGAGCCATAGGTTCCCGACCCCTGGTTTAGAGTTTGTAGCAAACAAGTCAACAGTGTTAGGGGTGTTTGGTATGGCATAAAACATCAAGAGTAAAATATGTATTGCATAATCTTGTTAATTCCAAACTAGTATGATATTTTGGATCTGCTGTGCATGTACAAATAGTTTAGACAAACCACATAAATCCAAGCTTTGAGCCATTATTTATTATTTATTACTGCTTGTGCAATAGCCTCAATTGTTGAAATAGCTTTAAACACTCAGTTTATGCTTGTGTGATGGCAAAATGAATACTGTAATGAGACTGCTCAGTATACTTGCCACGGTATCATAATTTTCACACCGATGCAGTGTTCACGTTCAAACTGACTCACACTGGTATTACTGATAGTTGGACTCTAGGTGGTGTAATTTTTGTTAAGCAATATCCTACAAAATATTGCAAGGCAGCTTGATTTCAAACTTTGAAATTTTTTGTTTTTTTATTATTTTAACAAAAATTTTAAATGAAACTGAAAAACTGAAGTGCAATTAAAATTTGTGTTCAACATTTTGAAATAGGTCTTTTCAACAGTTGTGAAGTGCAACATCTCTTTGGTAAATTCATCCATGCATTTTCTCCATCATGGACTACTGGCTGGGTGTTTCATTGTCTGGGCAAATACATCACTTATTGTGGGTTGTTGTGGGTTTAATGTTGGTATTTTATTACCTTTCATCCTAGGACCCAGTTTAGCACCTTTGGAAGAGTAATGACTTTGAATGTGTGAATACATTTGTTTTGTTCCCTACTAGGGGTGATATGCAAGAAATAAATTATGTCCACAATTTTTTTTTTTTTATACCAAAAAAATAAAATAAAAAATCATCAACCCCTCGGCTGAGGGATTGTTGAATATTCTTGCTTTAGTGATTTGAAATTTAAATTAATTTATTTAAAAAAGACAGCTCTAAATTCAAATTTCACTTCAAACAATACGAAAAAGCAATAAAAAGTGGAAAAAAAAGGTGAGTGGATACAATGACACTGGGACGGCTAGGTTTGGCAACCTTGGTGTGCGCACATGTTAAGTTTGTACATTTGTACAGAGATGATTTCAACTCTAAAGAACTAAATTGCGCCAGAAAAAGACAAAAAAAAAATATGACTAAAACTGCAATTGCGAGTGGGGTGGCCAATGGGGTGGGCAAGCTTCGGTCCATGGTGGCCCTGGCCACCCCCTAACTCCGCTAATTCCTGCAATTAATCGTCTTCTGTCAGTGCGAGTACTTTGCTGCCTGTGTAATTTGATATGTTGGTAAAGAACATCTGTCTTTTTTTTAGGTTCATTTATCATGGGTCACAAACTTTTCATTTATCAACTATTCTTTAAGGCTATTCTATTTGTTAGGCTATTGTATTGATATTGGAAGTTCCATTCATAATGTTTCTACCGGTATAAAATGTTACACCAGTGTTGTCCTTTATATACAGAGTAAAACCGGTTACACTGTAGCAACCTTACTGCTGATGGAAAGAAATGTTCTGGGTTCAAAATATAGTAGCTGAGCTCAATCGACAGTATTTGTGGTATAATGTTTACAACAAAATTCATTTCCACTCGTCCCACCCTTTTTTTATAAAAGCAAAAATCTTGATTACAGTGAGGCCTACTATGGATGTGTATTGGGCCAATCCTTAAATGTTAAATTACTCGCTGTTTCAAATGTAGACATAAGCAATATGCTTGTAAAAATCATTTACTAACCTAAAGTTATTTCCAATTTTACAATTTAGGTGCCATGACAAAGCATAAACCATAAAACACCCGTATAAAGCAATGATTTAAACAACTTTACAGCTCAAATAATACACAAGTTTTGTCAGTGGTTCTATAAAATTATTAGCTTCACATTTCTGCCTATAAACCCTCAAATACTGGCCCCATTTTCCAATAGAAATGTCTCACTCTAACCAAAAATTTTGCTTGTTTTAAATAATTTGTAGCGTTTTTACTTCACAGCAATGCAAACCTCAAACAGTGGTACACCACCATTCTTGGGGTTAAAGAAGCATTGCCTTATTGATATTCTGATTTATTGTAAAATTTCTCTGTACTAAATGAAGTTGTCATAAATGACCAACTCTCCATGTGGACTTTATACATGCTTGTTTAATGGAATTTTAATATTTTCTTAACTTGTTTTTGATCATCTACTGTAAAACACAACAAAAGTTTTTGCTTAAGTTTGCCAAAAACTGAAGAACTCTCTTCAGCCTGAGGTTGCTATGGATTGGGAAACTGCTACAGCAGCTAATATTGGATGTGGGATATGACCCATTTTCAGAATATGACAATGCAGTTGCAAAGGCAGAAAAAGCCTCAGAACAAGAGTCTTTTGAGGATTGTGTGAGTGGAGGCTCATCCTTTGGCAAGATGGTGTCAGCGTATGTTTATTAGTTTATGCTAAAAAGTGCTGATTCCACACTGTGCTGTGATGAATTGCTATAATTTCACTGCCTCAACAGATTTTTTGATTAAATAGTGTGATTTTGTGTTTATTTCACTGTACAGGCAGAGGAAGAGAGAGAGAATAGGCATTAGACATGGTAGACCTGGGCTTACTAACTGATGATCAGCTTAAAGCCAAACAGCTCCAATATGGATTCAAAGCTGGACCCATTGTAGGTCCGTCCATACAGTTCAAAGACTGTTACTTTTCAAAACTGATGCAAAAACTGGGAGAAAATGCATACTGCTGGTTTTCAAGTGAAGTATGTTATTTCTTTGCCACTATCTGCTAGAAAGGAATTGCAAAAATGACTTTTCAGACAGGTTTCCCAATGTCTTCTATTTGGTCTGGCAAATGGATGGTTCTATAGCCCCAAACTCACACCATCGCCAGTGTTTTTATCATACTGCAGTGTTTTTATCTTACCACAAAGCTGCAGTGTTTACACTTTTGGGGAAACAAACCCAAGATTGGCCAATAGTTGACTCTGCACATTAAACTGGGATTGGGTTGTACAGAGATTATCTGTCTTTTATAAATGTTGTATTTTATGTGTTGTGAACAGCTTCCACTAGAGCCTTATGATATATAAAGAAGCTACACAGGCTGATGGAACCTCCAGCACTGGAATCACTGCAAAGGGTTAATGGCATAGCTGATGCAGGCTGGTACTCTGATAGTGAGGTAGAGACTGATGAAGTGGACAAGGAATCTGGTAGGCAACAGCATTGTATGACTCCCAAATAATAGTCTTTTCAGCCTTATATTCATTTGTGTTTGTTTTATTTTCTGTAATGAACGTATGTTTTTTTTTTTACTTGCTGGAAATGTAGTATGATGTTGTTGTTTGTATGTATCTGCAGAGTCTGAATGTCATTCTGAAATGGTGTCCCAGCTGGAGACTGAGACCAGAAAAATAACCAGCAGAGTGAGTATTTAACATACATCTGCATTCATCCTCATCTTAACTAATCTTAACTGTCTGCTCATCTAGTGTGTTTATCATTAACATGGACAACGAACCTGTTGATCAAATCTTTTTGTGCATAGAGGTCAAGCAAACAGCTGTCATTCACTTTCTTTGTGTAACATCATAAATGTGGCTGATGCCTTGTAACGAACACTGTTAATGAAATTTGATTGCATTTAAAGGAACTTTTTTACCCAAATATGAGAAGTCTCTCATCATTTACTCTCCCTCAGGCCATCCCAGGTGTGTATGACTTACTTTCTTCTGAAGAACACATATGAAGATTTTAAGAATAACTCTAAGTCCATTCAATGCATTTAATGATGGCCAGAAATTTGAAGTTCCAAAAAGGAAATAAAGACAGCATAAAATTAAACCATATGACTTCAGTGGTTAAATACATGTCTTCAGGGTGAGAAACGGATCAATAATGCAATAGTTTTTCTACTATAAAGATACACTTTTACTTCCACATTCTTCATGCATATCGCCACCTACTGGTAAAAGGTGGAGAATTATAATAAAAATTCACTTAAATTTATATTTTTCTCACCCACACATTATCATATGACATCTGAAGACATGGATTTAACCACTGCAGTCGTATTGATTCATTTTATGCTTCCTTTATATGCTTTTTGTAGCTTCAAAGTTCTGGCCACCAATAACAAGTGTGTGGTCCAAGGGACAGAGTAGAATCTCTGAATTGATGTTTTCTCTGCACTGACTGGGAAGTTTTCCATAGCAAAGACATTGATGAAGCATCTGTGGTAACAATGGATTCTATAAAATTCTGTACGTACAATCTGGTCTAGAGGTTGACTGGTAGTGGATTTTACTGATAACTACATTGGGCAGTACCTGTCGATAACCAATTAATCAACCGATAGTTTTTAAATTTGATACTGAATGAAAAAATAACTTGAGGAAAAATAGTGCTGAACTTTATTACAAAAATGAACAATACTGACTGAACCATGAATATGCATTGTACATTTTTAATGAAATAAATTGTAATATATGTATTAACTAATATTTGAATTGTAAAGAATATCCTTAGTCCACAAGAGGGCGCAATAAATGTATAAACCTTTCAGTACCGTTATATTATTGTATAGAACATTCATATCCTGGCTGTTAAAAAAAAGAGCATTTCGTTTTCAACTAATGTGCATAAAATAAATATCTAAAAAGGTTTTATTCCACATTCTCAAATCTTAAGACATAAGTAAAATGAGGGGTAAATGCTTCAATATACGGTTCACATGGTGTTACACTTGCACTGATTCCTACTACTCCAGACTCAAGCTTCATAATAACAGCTGAAATACCACATTGTTTTTTTTATTCAGTAAAGTTGTATGTAGAGTAGCAATATTCACAGATAGCAGTGGTATTCGGATGAACTCGGAGGTGAAGCGGCTCAGACTGTGAGCCCAGGCCATGGGCTGTTCAAAAAGACAGAACACAAAATTCTGGAACTTAATGCGAGGATCTCGAAACACACATTTCCAAGTTGAACATCTTTCAAAGCATTTAAACAACTCATTGCTTAATCTGAGGGCATTTTCAGACCTGTAGACAGTTTGTTCCAAAACGGGAGCTAAATTGTTACAATGTTGCATTTTCAACTAGTACGGTTCACTTTCACAAGGCAACATTTGTGGTGTGATTAAGAATTATTTAATAATAAATTAAAAGAAAACAGAGGAGATTATCAGAATGTGTTACCCTATGCACAAACCTTATCCTAACCCTTCCCTACCGTACCCTACCTACACTAATCCTAACCATAACCCCATATCCAATTGGGGCTAGGGGGAAACAGATTCCTTGTTCTACACTGGCCCCAAATGCTTGCTGGTCTCTACACAGGAACGGATTATGTCAGGGGACGGACAGCGGGATAATGTTTTGTCACCATGGTAAAGTTTTCCCAAACAACAGTAGCTACCATCTATAGCAAGGAGTACATCTTCGCTCTATAACAATAAAAAACCCACAAAATTATCAGACATCAAAAGCGTTCTGGTAACATGACGAAACTTGTGCTCTACTTGCGATTATGGTATTTCTGAAGATAAACTAGAGAGATCACAAAGGAAAAAAATACTCTTAAGAGAATGAAGATACAGCACGAAATGCTGCATGTCGCCTTCAATCGGACAATTGACCAAATTTATAAATACATTTGAAAAACACTTAAGGTAGTACAGGGACCATAAGAAGGACGTAAGCAAAAGCGACAGTGGACAGAGCAACAATGTTTTGTACTCGGACACAGACCAGCCTGCTAACTAACCAGGGCATTGAATTCAGGCAGTCACGCTCGTGATAAACAGTGAATCGCCAGTGTCCTCTGCAGCTGAACTCAGTAAGTTGTTATATTTGCCAGCTTTGTTAGCTTTCCTTACACTGTTGTCATTTTATTTTGTGCATCGATTTGTTCTGTAAGGAAATTTTTGACCAGCTACTATCTATGTTCAGAAGATCGCAGCTATCTGTTAAGTAAAACGGTGGGATTCTCAATCAATATTATTATACGCTAGGGCATGCTGAGTGACTCCAGCCAGGTCTCCTAAGCAACCAAATTGGCCCTGTTGCTAGGGAGGGTAAAGTCACATGGGGTAACCTCCTCGTGGTCGCTATGATGTGGTTTGTTCTCTGTGGGGCGCTTAGTGAGTTGAGCGTGGATGCCACGGTGGATGGCGTAAAGCCTCCACATGCACTATGTCTCCGTTTCAATGTGCTCAACAAGCCACATTATAAGATGCGCAGGTTGATGGTCTCAGATGCGGAGGCAGCTGGGATTTGTCCAAACCACCCAGATTGAGGTGAGTCACTTACACAACCACAAGGACTTAAGTGCATTGGGAATTGGGCATTCCAAATTGGGTGAAAAAGGGGAAAAAAATCCCCAACTATCACATTTATTGAATGTCTTTTATTGTGTGCTTGTACTGTACTTTGAGTCATTTTTAATGTTCAGTGAAAGGTAGCAACATGGAGTCCACACCAAATTTCTCCTTGGGGACAGTAAAAATACTTTGAATTTTCATTGTATGGACCGACAGAACTGTGATATTCTTCTAAAAATCTTCATTTGTGTTCTGCAGAATTAAGTTTCACACTTCTGGGATGTAAATGGAGTAAATGCTGAGAAAACTATCTTTAATGATGCAATGTGTTATCTTATGATTTGCACTTTTAGAAGTGTGAACAATGGCACTATTTTGTGGTCAAAGTTGGTATAGAATTATATCATGATGTATGTTGTACTGCGTTTTCTGGTTTCACAGGTGGGGAGGTTCTGTCAGAGCAGAGATTTTTATCCACAGTGCTTTGTACCCTCTGCCGGATGGGTAAACGTACATTCTGATCAGCACTTTAATGGGTCTCTTCTAATAATTTTCTGCTGGGGATAATGGGTCAAAGGCACAGAATTTGATTCTTTCAAACTGTTTTGCGATGTGAAATAATACCAGATTCACATGGATTTGTACCATTAGGCGCACACTGTATGTAGTTCAGGCACTTTTTGTCAGACAAGGTTTGGCCTGATTCCATTGCACTTAAGGATTGTGGGGGTTTTGCTATTTCAGCTGATTGATTAATTTGTCATATTGCTTGATAAAACACTGTTTGGCCCTGTGTAACTTGCAGGGAAAGACTCAGCACAGGTTATCTGATAGCAGCCAAAATGGGTCTTTGGTTCAAACCGGGTCACCGTACAGGTCCTTCAGCATCACCCAGATGGTGGAAGAGGGAAGTGTGTATGTTTTGAAAATGTGTGAACTAAAAATATCAGTAATTATGCTGCCACGTGGCAATAGCCTAATTACAGTTGTACAGTTGTATATTTATTTTATAAAGGCCTATAAAAAATATTTAATATCCACTCATTTATGTTTCTGACAAAATTAGGCCAGTGAGTGTATTTTTGTTTGTTTCAACATCAACAATTTTTTTTCCATAAGCAGAAGCGAAAGCAGGATCAACACATAGGTGTTGCTGAGCAATTCACAGACTGTCAGCTTGTCTGGAACTCTGCAGTCTCAGACAAGTAGACTGATGCAAAAGCACCCCAGTGCTGTTAGATAAAATATCAGCACTCTTGGAACGCTGCTTGACAAATCGGAGAACCGTATAGCGAAAATTGTGGGATGATTATGAGTGGTCTAATGTATTTGTCTAATACATTTGAATTTGTTTTGTTTTGGTTGGTGGTCATTTTGGGAGTCTTGTGTTTTTATGTTGTGGGATTGAACTCGTTTTGTCTGCAGATTGAGAGCAGATTAAGTCCTCAGTTACAACACACACAGACTGAGAGAAGATCCAGCCAGAGAACTGAGCATATGATGAACAACAGGGCCCTGCGGGTTTGTGACCACACACACACACACACACACACACAAATGGTTGACTTTAACAGCAATGCACAACAAATTTGACAAAAGCGCTGCTTTTCTCATCAGGACTTCATGAGACTGGACAAAGACACCATGACTGGCAGATCTCTGTGTTTAACAACTCTATCACCCCATCAGAAACAAACTGTCACAGTAACTCCTTTTTCCCCCTCAGTCTTCCTTCTTTCTCCTCAGGGTCTCTCTTTATTTGTCTGCACTGTTTCAGTGCATGTTTAATTCAGCAGACGTACTGCATTGCCAAAAGTCTAATGGGCTTTCACACTCCTCCTCTGTCCTTCGGGAAATCCCTCTGAATTATCTAGGTTTTCCTCTCTTTTTTTTTTTTTTTTTTTTATTGCTTCATTTCCTTTCCAGATCAGTGTTCTAACTTAAATTTACAAAGTAATAACCCCAAGCATTGGCGTATTTCTGTAAAAAAAAAAAAAGTTAGACAGTCTATATTATTTTTCTCTTTTTCCTCCTGATTCAAAGGCAGGCTGTTGAACAAAGGTACTTTAATGTGTAACCATAATAAGTCTGTCAGAGGAAAGAGCTCAGAGTACTCATTAGTCATATCAAAGGGCTTGCTTTCTTGTTTCAGACACTTGTGTGCTTTAGATCTTAATACTGCGTAAATGAGTGCGGCTCACGTGTGATCACAAGGCTTAAATCCTGTATGGTTAACCTGCTGTAGATGCTGTTTTGTGTTCTGTCACCGTGTTCATCTAGCTTCTTAAAATCTAGCTTCAGTTCATGAGACTGAGCTGGGATTCCTCTGTCCTTTTTATTCCATCTTCTATGCTTGTATGGTTTGTGTTAAAGCTGGTTCACACTTCATTTCTCCAGTGTACTTTCCATGTCTTATGCAAGGAGTACTTGTTTTTAAGACCCCATGAAATTGTTTGACGAGAGTAGTTTCCTTTCATTTGTTGATTTATTTCCCATTAAAACAAAGTTTGGATAGAACATATCAAAGTGCTCCTCCCCCTTTAGTTTGTCACAGGCATGAACATGAATTGCTCTGACTTTGCTAGTCAAAAGTAGGTGATATTTAGGGGTGGGGAATTCTCATTATAGAGAACTTTTGATTGAAAAAAGTCATCAATATTATTTACAAAAAGACTAAGTTTTAATGTGTATCTGCTTTTGTCAAGCTTCTTTTTCATACACTAGCATATATTTGACCTCAAAAGATAAATGGACTAAAAGTCACTAAACTCCAATTTTGTTTTCATGGGATCTTCAAAGGTATTCTGTAGTTCACCCCAAAACAAAGGTTCTGTCATGATTTACTCAACCTCATGGCATTTCAAACCTATGACTTTTTACTTTGGAAAACAACATGTTGATATTAGGCAAATGTTAGTGACTGACAACACCGAGGAGGAATGTCTGCGTGTTGAGAACATCCGGACTGTAAAAGCAGACTGTGCCAATGATGACATTTGCGTTTCAGCAACGCAGACAACCGAAGTTACAAACGTTGTAACCTTTATTAACCATTCACTTACATTGTATGGAAAAACAATGCCATGAAAGGGAATGGTAACTGAAAACTGCATTTAATCTAACATCTCCTTTTGTGTTCCATGGAAGGAAGTCATACAGGTTTGGAACAATGTGAGGGTGAGTGAATAATGGCAGAATTTCCATTTTTGGATGAACAATGCTTTAAAATCCACCCGTTTTCCTGATTTAGACTGTTTTGGCCTCTAGGAACCTATAACCGATGTTCATACAGAGATGTTCCCTAACACTGTCAAAACTCCCACTGGAATCTAGTGAGTACCACCTGTGGAAATGTTAAGGCTAGGGTACACTTCTTTTTTCATTGTGCTGTTCCTTCTTGCTTACTGTCGAGCACCTAGCCTTAAAAATATCCACCTTTATTTGAACACGGAAGTGTTCCACGTTTCATAATGGACATAATGGTCTGTTTTTGTTTTCCGGGCTCCAGGGTGGTTTCACTCACATCTGCGTATGTTCTTTGTGGATAATGTGATCTTAACGCATTAAATGTGTAAAAATTATTATGTTGCTCCATATTTTTTGATAGTGACCACCTCGTCAAAGTTTAAGGATTGGGTGGATGATGTGAAGCTATGGTCTAAAGTTAGTTACGTTGATATATTTTACTACTATGAGATATGACAGCCAACAACTGCACAAGTTGAGCCTGAACTAATTTTTACTCCAACTAACACAGTTTTTCTCAGGGCTGGACTGGTAAACCGGCAAACCGGGCATTTTCCCGGTGAGCCGACACACTTTGGGGCTGATCAGGGGTGGAATGGCCATCGTAATAACCGAGCGGGCCGGTGGGTCGGCCGTGAAACGTGCCGAATGGGCCGGGATGAGCAAAAATGAGTTGTGCAGAAAGGACCACAAAACGGCGCCTCGATATGCGGAAAAGACAGGGTCCATCTTGACCACTCCTATTGGTAGTTTCTTGTGGAGAACGGAATCTGAGAACAGTCCAGCGGCAATTAGAATCATCATAGCACCACCTAGTGGTTTGTCAGGAAAGCTATGAATACCCAACACATATTCCTCTGACTGCAATATGCGTCTAACAAAAGCGCACTAAAACTAGTGTTTTATGACACTGTTATTGCGCAGTCACCAGGTAAATGCTGCCTCCGGAGGCTTTATACGGAGGTAGGAAGGGACCAAGGCACGTCTGAATTATATGTTAGTGTCACATCCTGTCTACTGAGATACTTTCATCTGAATTTTTTTTTTTTTTTTTAAAGGCAACATGGATGTATCCTCCCTGCCTATCAAATCCCACAATCCTGTGCACGCGGATCCACGGCAGTTGAGATGAAAATAGAAAAAATGGCTGCTGAAGAGGCTGTTGATGGCCAATTTGTGCATAAATGTTTTTATTAACTTTTTCCAACTTCTGATTCCATTTCTAGTGAGACAGTAGTATTGTAGTTTATTTATTTTAATTTGTATCACCATTTCTCCCCAATTTTGGAATGCCCAATTCACACTACTTACTAGGTGTACTAGGCATTTGGTTGCTTAGGAGACCTGGCTGGAGTCACTCATCACACCCTGTATTCAAACTTGCAACTCCAGGGTGGTAGAGTATTGTAGTTATTAAACATACACTTGGTTATCGGCAAACTCTTGATTTGTTCTAATTATTAGACCATTGTGGTTTGGTTGTTCTGAATGAAGCAGACACTTTACCTTTAGTCAGAGATTATTTAGTAGAGATGGGCCACTTCTATTATAATGAATGGGAGAAATTGGAATGCGCAACCAAGTAGCTGAGTGCCCAACGGTTAACGGATGTAGGAAGAAAGAACCAATCACCTTTTAGATAGACATCACTTATAAAATCAACTCTAGAAAGTGAATGCACATTTGCTATACCAGGAAAATTGTGTTTTTTAGTGTAATATGAGGTAAAGAATCACAATTTATGATTCCAGTATTGTCAGATTGTATTGCTGATTGTATTGCTGATGTCATTTGATCGTAATCTTGACCAACCGTTTTTGAGATTTTGGTCTTTCTCCACTCAAGTAGATAAGAGCCATGACTGGAAATAGCCTCATGAGAGTGTTCCAAAGATGGCCGGCAGGGGACTGACTAGCTAGAAAGACTTTGCTTTAGTGGACACCAGGTGGCGTTAATCGGTTGCTGGTATCCTAGCAATGATGTGACATTATGCTGAAGCAAATGCTGTCTAGTGAATCATTGACTGATCATGACAGTTACCTTTGGTTTCAGATACAGTCAAGGATGCGCAAAGATGCAGACTTTGTAGACACGTGGACTGTCTGCGAGTCATCGGCGCATACACCTGCTGTTAAAACTCGTACTGTGTTAATGATGAAATTTTCATCACATTCACTTTCCACATGATGTCCCAGCACATGGAAAACCAAAGTATACTTAGGTTTATATTTCTTTTATTATATGATCAGCAATTTTGATAGCCTGTTCTCATTCTAATGTCTTTGCTTTCTCCAGCGCCACAAACAAACGGCCTATAAAGGGAGCTGCAGGCCATCCTGTGCAGTTTAATTACCAAGATTTGCCACAACTCCCTCTACACTGGAGAGGCAGGAGATTTTGCAGTGCCTGGTGCCTTTGTGGATTCAGACCATGGTTTTTCTCATAGTGGTCTTTCTGCTCTGCCTCATCTACTCGTAAATGAAAAAGCGCCATTCTTCAATCCGCTCACAGCTCTTCTGGATGGTCTACATGAGGAACCTGCTATCATATCCAGCATGCAGGCCACACCCGCAAGTGGTGATGCATCTTAGATTAACTGTACCTTGAAGATACTGATGCCATAGAGAGTTATGGAAAGATCAGTTCCTTCTACAGTAGTTAATCTCAGGCCCAATTCAGCCAGGTGGATTTTTACCTTCTAAACTCGTCTCTCTTTGTTAGACAAACTGTGTGTAATTGTGTTTACGGCAGTCCCTGCATGAGCTAATCATCATTAACTGTCTCAGAAAACTTGGTATGATTGGACAGCATAAAATTCAAGAACAATCCATCATAACAGCACTCAGATGCAGAATTTGTCTTACCACATACATTGTGTTTGTTGTAAATAGGATTGTGCATGGAGTGTATGTTTTGCCAGGTTGATCTTTTATCAAATACATTACATATATTTATTGTTTTCCTCATTTGAAAGTTGTCTGGGTTATTTGTACTGATGTATTCATTCACTCTGATTGTAGATAACAATTAAATGATTTGTCTTTTCCACATGGACAAATGAGGTGTGTAACACCCATCTAGTTTTAAAGATTGTGTACTGGTTTAGTTTGTAAATAAATACATTTCAGATTGTTCAATTTGTGTGTGGTCAGTGGTGAAAATGTGAAAATTTTTCTTTTTTTTTCTTTTATATTTTGATAAGGCAGAATAAAACTAGACCTACAAAGTAATTTGTGGCTGTAATACAGGAACATGTTACAGATTATTTTAGTATATTGTAAATCAGCAATTCTTCTGCCAAGTATTTAAGTACTGAGATTAATTTGTGATTTAATTGGAACAGGTCATGTTATCATTTATGATTAATTTGTTATTTGTAGCCTGTTTTTGTGTTCACATAGAATGGATTTAAGATTGACCTAACCGACATTCAAAATGTTGATTGCTCTCAATTGCTTCTCAGATTTGTGATTGGGTCAACATAAGCAGGGGTTACATATGTTGCATCACCATTGGGGCAATAAAAAATGTGAACCCTGATCATGCAAAGACAATGAGATGTCTCATTCCCTTCTGAACTGACTGAAAGATGAAGACCAAAATCACTAAGAAGACCCTTTTAAAGTTTTTGATAATACTACTGACTATCGCTCTACTTTCAGTTTTAATTTTGTTTCTTGTTGTGATAGGTAGGACATTTACATTTAAGGTGAACACAGAGATTGAAGAATGGGAAAATACAACCACCATTTATCCTGTTTTAAGTCCAGAACAGAGAAAGGAACTGCTGGCAAATTTTAAAGGTAAAACGCAAAGCCCATCTTTGTCACAAATTTGAATGCTTAAACATATTTTAAATGTATACTCATACCATCCTGTATACTCTTGTGAATTAGTTACTGAGGGGAGAAATATGTGACAAAAATGTGTTATGTTATTTGTTATTGTACATGTTACATACACACACACACACACAAACATATCATGGCACGTTCAGTTACTCTAAGTTTGCATGCCGAATATTTGGAATTGGAATTTGGTCATGTTTCGATTATGTCAGCCTATTTGTTGTGTAAACGTGTTAATCCGATTACCCGATTATACTGTATTATTCTGTTTACTAGAGTAAGACCTATAGCATTTCTATATTCTGAATTAGAATTGTTACGTTGATTCAAATACTGTGCAGAATAATTATTGATTAGTTGGAAATGAATGTGCATGGTTGAGTTTATTTAGCATATGCTGATTATCAACAGAAATATTCTAATGGTTCAATTCTCATGCCGCCTTTTCATCTCCTTCATAGAGGCAATTCAGATCCCCACAGTGTCATTTTCAGAGACACAGCAGAACATCAGCGCACTGGATGAATTTAATCTGCTGCTCAGACGGGGTGAGTTTGTTAGAGCCAGCACCAAATGGGCAATGTACTCCAAAGCTTGCATCCGACCACTTGCTGCTAATGTCTTGATTCCATTTGCGTTATTATGCATGAAGAGTGAAAGATCCATTTATTTGATATCAGTTTGTTGCATCTCTCACAGTCTTCCCAAAGGTCTTTTCATCCAGCCTGGTTCAACATGAAGCAATATCAAACTACAGCCACCTGTTTACAGTATCAGGGAGTGATCCCTATTTGGAGCCATATATGCTGCTGGCACACATTGATGTAGTGCCAGCTGATGAAGCGGATGGATGGGACGCTCCTCCTTTCTCTGCTAAAGAGATCAATGGCTTCGTTTATGGGCGAGGGACCATCGATGATAAACAGTCTTTGATGGTATAATGAATAAACAGCAGTTCATCAGCACAATCATAGTTGTTTTGGTCAAAAGGTGAAGTGTGTCATTTCTGTGCCTACAACGACACCAAACAGAATTGCAGAAATATTGATTGTTTTACAGAAGCATATAGTCCCGTCCCAAACTCAGGCCATTGGTTGAGCCAATGTTGCTTGTCTGGATGCTCAGACAACTGGAGCAATGTTTTGATAGCACCACAGTTTTTACACTTTTAATGAAAAACAACATACAAATGGCTTACCTACAGTTGGCTCTGGGATAGAAGTATTTCAACACTGTTAAAACAATACTATGTGTACAGTGCAATCTGCTCATAACTGCAATTATATGTGTGCTCTAAAAGGGGATCCTTCAGGCTTTGGAATATCTATTGGAACGAGGTTACACCCCTCGGCGAAGCTTCTACATTGGTTTGGGTCACGATGAGGAGGTCGGTATCAGGGTCATTTCTGTACAACTTCAAAATGCTAACCACAATTAACCTGGTGGAATGACTGCAGCGAGCTTCTCTTAATGCAGCGGTTTATTTAATTTTTGTCAGGTGAGTGGCTCACATGGTGCAGTGAATATTGTGAATCTGTTGAAGAGTCGTGGGGTGAAGCTGCAGTATGTTTTAGATGAAGGTCTTACAATTATGGATGGCATTATAGATGGTCTGAATGGACCAGCTGCCCTGTGAGTCACATAATTTAAGGATTATCTGCATTAATAGAAACATTTGATATTGAATGTGTGTGTAATTTTTGCCTGGTGTGTTTTTTGTTTTGTTTTGTTTTGTAGAATAGGAGTCAGTGAGAAGGGCCAAGCCACAGTAAAGCTGAGTGTTAGTGGTACTCCGGGACATTCATCCATGCCTCCTAAACAGAGCAGCATTGGCATTTTGGCTTCAGCAGTCAGAAGGCAAAAATAACCTCCTAAAACACTTAAATATTTTAAACCTAATCCCGCAATCTTTATCCCTGTCATTTGCTGGAAAACAAACAAAAATGGCATTACACCAAGTTATCAAGTAAGCTAAAGCTAATTTTGTGCTTTTGGTGATAACCTTTTCCAGTTTGGAGAAGAACCGGATGCCCAATCTCTTTGGTCATGGTCCTGAGCGTGCCACATTTGAACAGCTGGCACATAAGGTAAAACAAAACAAACATAAAATTGAACGTCACTACATATCATGCGCTTTAAAGAACACTCATATTAGTTTAAATAATTTTGTCCTGTAGTTTGGCATGCCTCACAGAATGGTAATGGCTAATCTGTGGCTCTTCTCTTCACTGCTCAGCGGGTAGGCCACATTGCCCTTTTCACTTACTATAGAAAAAATTAGTACACACTCTGATCTGTGCTACATTCTTACTAAATTTGCAGTATTTTGGAAGGACAGCCTGACACAAATGCCTTTGTGAGGACAACGACTGCAGTCACAATATTTAACTCTGGTGTAAAGGTGGGCTGTCATTCACATCATTCTTATGACACATAAAATCATTCTTAAGCATAAATGGATATGCCAGATTATTTCTTTCTCTCTCTGACAGATTAATGTCATGCCAGCATATGCTGAGGCCTTTGTCAATTTCCGTATCCACTCAGCCCAGACAGTGCAGGAGGTCAGAGTTGTTAACACAACAGTGGATTTGACATGTTCAGTTACTCTTTTAAGGACTCAATAAGATCTCATAGTTGTTTAAAGACTTTTCCCTATTCCTTTTGAAGGTTTTGAAGCTGATCGAGTCCACCATATCAGATAAGCGTGTGAATGTGGAGCTGGTCAATGGATTTAACCCACTGCCCATCAGTTCATATGATGAGCATACATTTGGGTACCAGATCATAAAGAAAACAGTTCAGGACATTTTTCCTGAGGTCACTGTGACCCCTAGTAAGTTTGTCAGATTGTTTGTGCACCATGTACTGCATATTGTCTCCCTCTGCAAAGAGTTCAAGGGGCTTAAATGCCTCTTATATATATCACTGACACTTGAACATCCTGCCTCTACTCTTTGATTTGTCAACAGTGGTACTCTATAATTTTCTCTTTCAGGTATCTGTGTTGGCAACACTGACAGCCGTCACTACACAGAACTTTCTCCAGACATTTATCGTTTTGCCCCATCATGGTACAGACCTGGTGATTCTGCAAGGTAGGACACATGGGAATACCACTCTTGGTGATGCAGCATGCAGACTCGCGTATAAAGACTAAGTATTAAACTGTTTGCACTCCTGTAGATTCCATGGTGTGAATGAGAGAATCGCCATACAGAACTACGAAGAGATTGTGCTGTTCTACTTTCAGCTCATCCAGAATTGTGACATCAGAAACGTGCCGTCACCTCGCACTTGACATAAATCTCTTGCTATGGTGTTTGATTAATTAACTTGAATATAAAATCTGTAAAAGAAAAATAACATTGTCACATTCAAAATGGTTGCAGTGCTGAATGAGTTTGGTTGAACCGACCTATGAAGTATTGACCAATCTCAGCATAATCTAATGCCCCTTCTATTGTTATTATTTTCAAGTGTTTTGCATTTGTACAGATTTTACTGAAGATTTATAGTTGTATTTTAAGATGCTGGATTACCATTAGATTATCAATTTTTTGTTAGACAGAAGTGCTTTATTGTAGTATCCTATTCAAATTCTGATCATGTCTGATGAAAGGTTTGAAGTGTGGCTCAATAAACTTTTATTTGTCTCTAAATATCTCTTACATCACAAAGCTATTGCTGAACACAAATTTTTGGTTGCTGACATGTTCAATGTCCCTTTTTGAGTTCTTTTCTGTTTTGAACTAAAGTGATATGTACTGAGATCGAAAATCCGAGTTTAGTTTAATAATTGACATGAAATATTGTGAAATTGCATGATAATTCAGATCATTTCCTTTAAGGAAATCTATAGATGAGTTCTTTCTATTAGGTAGATTTGGCAATTTTTCATGATCAAAGTGATATTTAGCCATGCCAAGGCAGTCTACTGTAAAATGGCCATATTACAAGGTTACCCATACAATATTGCTCTATTACTGCAAAACAAGTAGATAACAGGTAAGTAACATTACCTGCCTTTAATTGTGCGACCATAGAATAGCAAAAGTGCAAACCCTGTTTTCGGACACTTACTTCTTCAGTTGTTTAATTTGACTTATTTAAAGGAATGTCCCGGTTTCAATTCAAGTTAGGATAAATCGACAGCCTTTATGACAATGTTGATTATCACAAAAATGTATTGATTAGCATTAAGTATAGCCACAAGACAAACAATATGCGTGTTAGTAAAATCATGTACTATCATTTTCTGTGTAAAGTTATAGCCAATTTTTCAACTTTGTTACTATGATGTTGGAATGCCAACAAACCATAAAACTACTGTAAAAATTACAATTTAAACAACTTTGCAGCTCAAATAATACTTGAGTTTTACAGAAGAATTAATGCAAGTGTTTCCATAAAATAAGCTTCACATTTCTGTTTAAAACCTTCAAAAATTGGCCACATTCACTTCCATTGTAAGTGCCTCACTTGTAACCTCGATTTTTATTTTATTTTATTTTTTTATAAAGGAGGGACAAGTCGAAATTATTTGTTGAGGTACTCCAAAAAAGAACACATGCTGTCGATTGAACTTAACTTGTACACTTGTACTAAACCTGGAACATCCCTTTAATCCTAAATGTTTGCCAGCTAAGTTGGTACATGTATTTTACTCACTGGATGGCCTAATGATACAAACGGTATGCCTTTTTCTAATAAAATTATAATAAAATATTTGTATGTGATTTTATTCTTGGTCACAAAAACTACAGGGTCAAATTTTGCATAGTTGCATAGAAAATTGCGAAATAAAAAAATGTAAGTTTTCTTTATTCCATTTATAATGTGACTCATTGAGTTACCAATTCTTAAATGAGGCTCTGTGTTTTCACTCACAATTGAGACCATTTACTATATTTATTTGTTTATTTGTCCAATGAGAATGAGTATGAGCCAGAGCTATCTTCTTAATAGATCAATAATAGACCCATTAAACATTATATGCACAAAATATGGTAGTTGTATGTGTACTATTACAGATTTTCCTTGCCTCTGCTCCTGTGACTATCTGCACCACTCGTGAAAATTTTCACATGAAATCAGACAGACTGCACTGTTATTTATGTTTGACCATTCTATGTAGAATACAAAAACTCTATTTAGACCCTTCTGAATTGAAACCGGTGGGATTAATTCCTAGGTAAGTCACAGTACAAGCAGCTGCTACTGAAGACGATCCCAGCATGGTGTCTTTGTGAACGAAGAACATCAGGTCAGCTGAGTCTGCATACACCCCGTCTGGCTTGCCAACATAAAACTGAACAGGCAGGTTTATTACATTTCTTATGTAATTTTTCACATTGTAGTTTGGTGGCAATGCTTGTTGTATTTTTGACTTTGATCTGACACACAGTCAATGATTAATAATCATAAGTTAAATCATGAGATGTATTAGTATTCACATGTTTATCAAGCTCACTGAAGAGAGGGTTGTTGCCGGTCATAAAGATCAATAGAACAGATTAGGGCTCCCCCAACAGCACCAGAGCAAGGTGTTTTGAGCATGTCAAGTGCCTATTGACAACCTTTATGTAGTTTATAACCTCTGTTATGTATTTTACCTTTGTCTCAAAGCTCTCCTGGGTGTCAAATTCCACTCAATCATTCCCTTGGTTGCAGATTGAAATCTCTGACCTTCAATCCACTATAATGTAGTCTCTGAAAAAACAAAAGATGATCATCTGATGGGTGATGATAAACTCATGAGTGATTCTGAAATGATTTTGACTGAAGTGTTACTGCAGATTTAACGGACTACTGATCAAAATAGTGTGTAGAACTGTGGTTTTGAATTGTACTTTATTTTAAATACATGAGTTTGAATGTTAACCCGTGCCTCAGGCTGACCTCATATCAGGGTCATCCTCTCAGATGGAATGCAAATCCCAACCACAATCATTCATTAATTTGCTTTTCTGTTGCTTGTTACCTGTCTTCAGTTGCCTGAAATGAATCTGAAAACACATGTCATATATGCCTGGGTTCAAGAAGAGAAGCTTGTTATTAAGTGGTCATGCTACTGGCCAGAGCTCTTTTCTAAATGTGAATGTAGAAAATCTCAGTTGAAGGTCACACCTTTGATGCTCTTGAGCCATTGGAAAAGAAGAGGAGAATAACAACGTTGGAATCCTGTGAAAATAAAGGTGGAAATTGTAGTAGGTTAATGACATAATTAAACATTTGATGTATTAAATAAAGTCTTGAATACAAAAAACACAGCCCGATCTTCCACAATTTATTCCTTATTTTTATAAAGCTTGTGCTAATTTATACAAATATACAAAGAACTGAGATTTACATTTTTTACATTTCATTTGGCAGACACTTTTATCCAAAGCGACTTACAAAAGAGGAATAATACATCATAAGCGATTCACCTTAAGGAGACACCAGTACGAAAATTGCTGCATCACAAAGTTTTGCTAGCATCAGAATAGTATTATCCAAGACAGATTAAAGTGCAACAAGAATAAACATAATTATTACTATTTATATATTTGTGTTTTTTATGAGTGCTTGGTTAAGTGCTCATGGAAAATATGTATTTTGAAAATGTTTTAAGACAGAGAGTGAGTCTGCTTCACAGATGGAGTTGGGAAGATAAATCCACAAAGAGGAACGTAGCTCTGCAGAAATTATTTTAGGTATGTTGGAGCAGACCCAGTGACTGTTCTGTGTGCCAGCATCAGAGCCTTGAATTTGATACATGCAGCAGCAGCAAGTGAAGAGAGACAAGGAGTGGTGTAACGTGCTTTCTTTGGTTCATTAAAGGCCAGACGTGCTGCTGCATTCTGGATCATTTGCAGAGGCTTAATTGCGCATGCAGGGAGGCCTGCAATGAGGGCGTTACAGTAGACCAGTCTTGTTCTAATGACTGAAAAAGACGTTGTGTGGCCTTATTTTCTGAGGAGTGTAAATCTACATGATCATGCTGTCTTTGAGATGTGGTCTGTGAAATTGAGTTGGTTTTTGATGGTTACTCTTGGATTAGTTGAGCCCAGCTGCACGGTGACGTTGTGTTCATCCAGAATTGTGACATCAGAAACATGCCATCACCTTGCACCTGACATAAATCTCTTGCTATGGTGTTTGATTAATTAACTTGAATATAAAATCTGTAAAAAAAATAAAAATAACGTGTACAACAATAACAAAATGGTTGCAGTGCTGAATGAGTTTGGTTGAACCGACCTATGAAGTATTGACCAGTCTCAGCATAATCTAATGCCCCTTCTATTGTTATTATTTTCAAGTGTTTTGCATTTGTACAGATTTTACTGAAGATTTATAGTTGTATTTTATGATGATGGATTACCATTAGATTATCAATTTTTTGTTAGACAGAAGTGCTTTATTGTAGTATCCTATTCAAATTCTGATCATGTCTGATGAAAGGTTTGAAGTGTGGCTCAATAAACTTTTATTTGTCTCTAAATATCTCTTACATCACAAAGCTATTGCTGAACACAAATTTTTGGTTGTTGACATGTTCAATGTGCCTTTTTGAGTTCTTTTCTGTTTTGAACTAAAGTGATATGTACTGAGATCGAAAATCCGAGTTTAGTTTAATAATTGACATGAAATATTTTGAAATTGCATGATAATTCAGATCATTTCCTTTAAGGAAATCTATAGATGAGTTCTTTCTATTAGGTAGATTTGGCAATTTTTCATGATCAAAGTGATATTTAGCCATGCCAAGGCAGTCTACTGTAAAATGGCCATATTACAAGGTTACCCATACAATATTGCTCTATTACTGCAAAACAAGTAGATAACAGGTAAGTAACATTACCTGCCTTTAATTGTGCGACCATAGAATAGCAAAAGTGCAAACCCTGTTTTCGGACACTTACTTCTTCAGTTGTTTAATTTGACTTATTTAAAGGAATGCCCCGGTTTCAATTCAAGTTAGGATAAATCGACAGCCTTTATGACAACGTTGATTACCACAAAAATGTATTGAATACGTCCAATTTTTGAACATTACAATACAAACATTTTCAAAAGTATAGCCACAAGACAAACAATATGCGTGTTAGTAAAATCATGTACTAATATTTTCTATGTAAAGTTATAGCCAATTTTTCAACTTTGTTACTATGATGTTGGAATGCCAATAAACCATAAAACTACTGTAAAAATTACAATTTAAACAACTTTACGTTAGTTGACTTTAGTTGAGCCCAGCTGCACGGTGACGTTTTGTTCAACAGCAGTGTTGGCTGGAAAGACGAGGAGCATCATCTTTGCTGGGTTAAGTATTGGGTGGTGTTCCTTCAACCAGGCCGAGATGTAGAGTAGGTTCTGATGTTTACTATGTCAAAGGCTGCAGATAGGTCCAGTAGAATCAGACATAAATATAATAACTCTTAAAAGACTCTAATAGATTCATTTGTTATGTCAACACTTATGCAATTTTTGGTTATTTTTTTGGTCAGTTCAGCTACAATGCAGAACACACACAGACAGAAATGAAGAGTTGAGACTATAACACATCCACAGTGCAGAACACATGTGCTCACACACAATCAGGAATGATGGGTGAGGCTATAACAGAGGGATTTTGTTTTGTTTTTGAGAATTTGCCAAATAAAATCAATAATTCAGCCACAATACAGAAAACACACAAATGAATGGGTGAAACCATAACACATTCACAATGCAGAATACATACATAAATTAATCTTGTTACAGCTAGGAATGAATTAGAGGATCTCTGCAGCCATCTACTGTTTATTATTGTCATAACATGATTTTCAAGTCATGTAATGGACTACTTGCACTGAGCCTCATGACGTACTTCTGCTTTGAAACAGTGTGACCCACTAGTTTCCAGTTACATTTGTTTACATGCGTCCAAGTTGCAGAAACACCACTTAAAATGAGTGTTCGAAAGAGGATTTTAAAGTATGGAGCTTTTTTTTTGAGAAATAGAGGATTCAATATTTTTAAACAACAAGCCACGTGATAAGATGCCTGGATTGATGGTCTCAGACACGGAGGCAACTGAGATTCATCCTCTGTCACCCGGATTGAGGCGAGTCACTATGCCACCACCAGGGCATTGGGAATTGGAAATTCCAAATTGGGAGAAAAGGGGAGAAAATCTTTGTGTCACTGTTTCACTGATAAGTACTTGTGGCACGGTGCAGGGCGGGACCGGCGCGTGATTACGCACGCCCAGTCCCATATCAGGCTAATTGAGCCGTCAAGAGGGATAAAGGCCGCTCGCAGATGGCGATCGAGAGAGAGAGCTTAATCAGCAGACATGTCTGCTGTCCTATGTGTTTGTTTTAAGTTCTTCATTAAATTATTATTTATGTTGACAAGCCGGTTTCTCGCCGGTTCTCTGATACGCCGTAGCTCGTTCCTCAGCCACTTCTCCACCCTCTACAGGACAACAGCCGCGCCTCTCCGGGCAGATCGGAGGCAGTCCTCAGCCCCTGGCGGACGGAACGCCCCGCCGCGTTCCCGGGGTGTCGAAGGGGCCTCCCCCCGCCCCTGGCAGCGGTCCTCCCGCTCCAGGCGGTCGGCAGCGAGCCCCTCCCCGCACGCGGTCGGCGGTCTCCAACCCCGCCGCGTTCCAGCGGCTATTAGGGGACTCCCCCGCCCCTGGCAGCGGCCCTAACCGCTCCAGGCGGTCGGCCAGGAGCCCCTCCTCCCCTCGCAGTCGGCGGCCGTTCCTCCACGTCCAGGTGGCTGGGCTCCTCCGTCTCCCGGCAGAGGCCGCGGCTGCTCCATTGAGAAGTGGCGAGAACTCCGCTACGGCGCATCCCTCTTCCTTCCCGGGCTTTCGGCACCAATGTAAAGAAGATCACGTTCATGGGCAAGGAAGAGGCGAGAAACCGGCTTGTCAATATAAATAATAATTTAATGAAGAACTTAAAACAAACACATAGGACAGCAGACATGTCTGCTGATTAAGCTCTCTCTCCCGATCGCCATCTGCGAGTGGCCTTTATCCCTCTTGACGGCTCAATTAGCCTGATACGGGACCGGGCGTGCGTAATCACGCGCCGGTCCCGCCCTCCACCGTGCCACAGTACTATATAGCGAAACATGTTGAAATGCATAAGTAAGAGCTGCTAAAGATAATGAGTTATAATGTTTGAAATATATTATATATATATGTAGAGTGGTTCAATAATTTTTGTAAAGATATTTATTTATTTAATAAACTTGATAATACAACTGTTTCATTCTGTTATGAGTTATTTTTAAAAGCATGATCATAGTAAGATAATAGCTAATATATTTCTAAATAAATACATCTGGGATAATACATTTATCCAAAGAAAAGTAATTATTGCAATCATTGTATGGTGGAATTTATCATTTAAGAGCACCTATTATGGTTTTTAAACGTGCCTAATTATGTTTTAATGGTCTTATATAATAGATTTACATGTATCCAAGGTCAAAAAACACTTTAATTTGCTCAATTTAAATTGCAGCATTTCCCAGTGTCAAAAACGGCTTGTTCAATTCGTTCTAAACTCCTCCTTTCAGAGAGTCTACTCTGCTCTGATTGGTCAGTTTTCTCAGTCTGTTGTGATTGGTCTACCGCTTAGTGTAGTGTTTGAGGGCGGATCAAAGGATCAGCCAATAAAGACCAGAGGCGGGTTTTTGTTACCAAATTACTTAGGTTAGTACAGGAAGTAAGTCTGGAATTAGAAAAACGACTCTTTTCAGGTGTTCAGAATCAGTTCTTTCTTTTGAGAGTCAATAGCTCCATTTGTCGTGCACTTTGATTTTTGAAACAGATTTTCACAAACAGCTATATAACACACTATATGAAAGGTAATGTTTGAAAAAACATAATAGGTGCTCTTTAAATCTCAACCGGTACGAAATATCATAAATTAATAAAACGTGTTAATGAGACGGCCAGACTGTAGCAGGTTATATGTGTTTGATTTATTATTCAGGAGTTGAGTTTAGCTACATTTGGAAAGGAAACATACTGTATATTTAGAGGAAAAATTCAGCTAATTATGTGACGTCACGTTAGCGCCAAAATATGATTTATTTATTTAATCAACTGACAGCCCTTAAAAAAAAAACTGCATTTCATGAATACATCTCTGCACATAGGCGCAGTTTTGCAAGTTGCCCATTGTTCTTTTTTGCATCAAATGGCAGCAATCTGCCCCAAATTCATGACACATTCTCATTTTGTTTTCATGCTTCAATGTGTATACTGTAGTGAAATTAACATACATCTGCATGTGCAAATTGATGCTGCTATTGAGAAATGTAATGGTAGATAAAATCTAAATAGCATTATTGACATTTACATACCCCATCACATTTCTTTCATACATTTTTTATCTTTTGTTTTGTACACAGTTATTGTTTTCGACAATTTTGACCTGAAGCAATTCAAGTGCGAGTCTAAAACGGACAAAGCACAAAGGTTAATTTGCTTTTGGGCATGTGTGTTTGAAAACCCAGAGGTTTTCTGAATTTTGTTTAAAAACTTCCGTTATATAAAATACTTTCGGTAAGATATTTAATTTATTTTGTCAAGCACACAGATAATCATTTGAGTGTTAAATCATTTGTTTGTGCTAAGTTCTATTCCAAACAAGCAGGAGGCGCTCGTGCAGCATCATCGGCAGAGTATTGAATAAACATGGACCCTGATCATGAAATTACTGTTATTCTCACTTCCTGAAACATGACAGGCCATAGCACTCAGTGGAAAATATTTAAGTTTTTGAAAGTACTGCTGCTAAGTGTAATATTTTCGATTACAGTTTTGTTTCTTACTGCCACTGTGAGGACATTTACATTTGAATTGTACGCGGGGCTTCAGCTTGGAAAATGGGAAAATACAACCACAATTTCTCCATATAAATCCACAACAGAAAAATTATCTGCTGGCAAATTTCAAAGGTAAAAAGCGAAGTAGAAACAGCGATGAGTCGGTCTTTGTGCGCACAAACTCCAATTGCTTACACTTAGTTTAAAGAGATTTAAATGATTAACATCACGTGAATGGGGATTTCAGGTGATTATCTCTTCATGTTGATGATCATTGATGATTGAATTTATTCTTGATTCAAAATTGTTGTTGCTTCTCATGCCATCTTTTAATCTCATTCACAGCGGCAATTCAGATTCCCACTCTGTCATTTAGCTACGGAGACAAATCTGAACACGAGCGCCCTTCGTGAATTTGACCTGCTGCTGAGGAGGGGTGAGAGATGAGACACTGCATCAAATAGACAGCGCTTTCTAAAGCATGGCAGATTTATATATATATATATATATATATATATATATATATATATATATATATATATAATTTTATGTGTACCTGCAATGGCCAGTAAACCCTACCAGTCATAAATAATTCTCACTCACCATGAAACTGTGCTTTGCATAATTTCCCTAAAATATTTGGTCTTATGACATTTTAATTACTTTGCTATTTTTGCAACACATTCTCACAGCAGAACTTTCAGGATTCATGACATTTCTCAATTTGGATAATTTGTATGATGTTGTGCGACTGCATTCGTTTGAATTCCTACAAATTTCACTACAGCCAATATGAAACAAGACAAAAGTCAGAGAATAAGACTCACATATACAGGTTCTTTACTGGACCGTTCATTTTGCTTGGGCATCAGTAACCAAGAAAAATGCTTCACCACCTCATGCTTGGTTCAGTAAAATTTTAACAATTTTATTTATACAAAGATCTTAAATTTAAAACTCTGTAGGGAGCAGCAGGTCGAGAACCATCATAATACATGCATGAGATATCAAGAGCCTTGTTTACATTGTTTAGATGTTCAACAATAAATATACAAGCTTCTAAACTCTAAGCACATCAACACACAGATTCATATTCAGCCAAGGTTTCAAAGCCCTTTTGTCCCACATGCATTAAATTAATGACTCATTTGAACCCCCAATACACAGCAATTCAGTACATATCCAACAAACACAAATTCATAAATACCTTACAATAAATACACACCAAAACAAAATATCAAATGTACATAGCATTGATGCCAATCAAGTTAAATACATAACTGCCGTCGATTATCTACAGTAGCGGAAGCACGGAAATGAGGAAAATAACCTGCCCTCAGACCACCACTCAATCACATGCACACACAAATTACAAGCGCCGGGGGCCATTGGCTTATTAATACTCACAATTAGACCCTGCACCCCGGCAAAAAGAAACCCCAACAAGTCAAACCATAGTTCATAAATTTAAAATACCTTAAATCCGGACTGCTGGCCTCCTTACCTGCTACCAGACGTGGGTGCCTTGTTGGCTGACTTGAAGCAGTGCATGACATTTTTGTCAGAATTGAGATGGCGCTACCACCGCGTCACAGTGACATATGCTATCAAAGTATGGCTAGAGTCATTCGAGACCAGAGGCCTGCCTCAGCCAGCGCAGTTGCTCCTGAGTGGTTGTACAAGCACTGATCTCTCCAGTGACAATGGTGATGTGTGTTTCATTGGCAGAGTTTGGAATGGCTTACTTCACTTACTACACTTGGCAGAAATAAGAGAAGTGTGGTAGTATGCCAATACCTAGGTGTTTATTCTTACACCTCCAGTTCGGCAAAAACTCTCACAAATCTGTGTTCTTATAACTAGGGATGTGCGGAATGACTCATTTCACTGACATCTAAACAAAAATGTTGGAGTCGACTAGTCTAAAAAGAAACCAACAATCAAAAAACAGTCAAAAAATGCATTTATGTGACCGATTTCAAATATTTAATCTATTCCAAATCCGACGCTAAATTCCACTGAAAAGGGGAAATTATCTGCGATGTGCTTGCCTTACATTAATATCATTGTACATTAAATATAGAACATGACACACTTATATGAAAAGTGAAACTTTCATGAGAGAATGTATAATTTAGGAATAGTTTCTTTCTAGTCTTCCCAAAGGTCTTCTCGTCCAGTCTGGTCAAACATGAGGTGGTGTGCAACTACAGCCACCCGTTTACAGTGTCAGGGAGTGAGCTCAACCTGGAGCCATATATGCTGCTGGCACACATTGATGTAGTGCCTGCTGATGAGGCGGAAGGGTGGGATTCTCCTCCTTTCTCTGCAAAAGAGCTCAATGGCTTCATTCATGGATGAGGGACCATTGACAATAAAGAGTCTGTGATAGTATGGTGAATCAGCAGTGCAGGGCTTTCTAAAACAATAGTGCACGTGTTCAGTATAACCTGTACTAACTGTAATGATATGGGCTCTTGTAGGGGATTCTTCAGGGGTTGGAATATCTGTTGGAGAAAGGCTACATCCCTCGGAGAAGCTTCTTCATTGGTTTGGGTCACGATGAAGAGGTCAGTATGAAGGTTTTCCGCAACTGTGGGTCACTACCCAGCCTGATCTCAAGAACATTACATGGCCATGGCAACATTTTTGCAAAAATAAATAATGTGCTTCATCATCAGATGTTTCGCTGCAGTATCCTAGTAAAATGTTGAAAAGTGTGGTGTTGAGTCAGATTTTCTCATTATTATTATATGGAGGTTTTAACGTGAGAAATGTACCTCCCTAACCATAAACTTTAACCTAAACCTAGGTTAGGTATTAAAGGAAATATTAAGAGAGTAAACAGAAAACAGGGAAAAACATTGCCAAAAGGGTTCGAACCAGAGTAGTTTGTACGACAGTAACTCTTCCATAGTATCTTTACAACCACACCATTGAAGCAACACTTGGGGGTTCAGATTGTCTTTAACTTCAGTGTTTTAACCAGACTATTGGAGTGCAAATAGCCACACTGTGTGGCAGAAGCTATTTGCACTTAGTCACTATGTAAAATA
Source organism: Moxostoma hubbsi (assembly GCA_032164185.1). Taxonomy (NCBI): domain Eukaryota; kingdom Metazoa; phylum Chordata; class Actinopteri; order Cypriniformes; family Catostomidae; genus Moxostoma; species Moxostoma hubbsi. The sequence continues at coordinate 67,851,087 of JAVLUX010000001.1, forward strand.
TTTTATTTATTTAATTTTGTCAGGTGAATGGTTTACATGGTGCAATGAATATTATGAAGCTTCTGAAGAGCCGTTGAGTGAAGCTGCCTAGCAGTCCTGGATGGTGTCATTAATGGCCTGGATGGACCAGCTGCTCTGTGAGACTATATTATTTTGAGGAATAAGCATTTTATTAGTATGTGTATTAGAATAAGTGTCTATTTTTTGCCTTGTTTGTTTTTTTATAGGATATGAATCAGTGAGAAGGGCCAAGCCACAGTAAAGCTGAGTGTTAGTGGTGCTCTTTGACATTCATACATGCCTCCTAAACAGAGCAGCATTGGCATCTTGGCTTTAGCAGTCAAAAGGCAAAAATAACCTCCTAAAACACTTTGTGAACCTTGAAAATTTAAATACAATAAAATGGATATTTCCATCAAATTAGTTATCTTATTGTTTTTGTTTAAATTTTTTGCTAAAAATACTGCATGACAGTAGTATATAAGTTAAACAAATTGTTCTTCATAATAACGTTTTTCAGGTTGGAGGAATATCCGATGCCCAGATTGTTTGGTTATGGTCCTGTATGTGGCACATTTGAACATCTGGCACATAAGGTAAAAACTATAAAAGAAAATAAATAAAAATAAATTAACTAAAAGAACAGGCTTTGAATGTTATCCTGAATTACATTTTACAGAACACCCCTATAAATAATAATTTGCTTTATACATGTGCAGTGGGCTTTATGCATGTCTCTTCCTTTATTCTGTAGTTTGGCTTGCCTCTCAGATTCATCATGTCTAATCTGTGGCTCTTCTCTCCACTGCTCAGCAGGTAGTTTGCATTGATTTTCTTAACAATCAAGTAACTTGTCAAATAATGATATATACTGTTTCTGTGTATTCATCTGTGGCCCTTTCATATTGTGCTTGCAGGGTGTTGGAGAGAAAACCTGACAGAAATGCTTTTGTGAGGACAACAACTGCTGTCACCATGTTTAACTCGGGTGTAAAGGTGGGATGCACATTTCCATTTGTAACTCATAAAGTCTGTCTGAGTTTTAGCTGAATGGAGATTTCTGATTAGTACACCCTCTCTGACAGATTAATGTAATCCCATCATACTCTGAGGCTTTCAATGTTGAGTCATTCAACCCGCTCTAAAACACAGAGTCCAAGCTCTTCTGATAGTTAATCTATTAACTTTTGCTCTATACACCTTTTCAAACCAGTTTCAGGCAATTCACTTCATCAAAGACTATGAGTAAAGTGAAATGTTCAGAACAAAATGTAATAATTTTCTAACTTAAAAACGTTGAGAATTCATTTTACCCACTCTTTTTCCTTTCTAGGTTCTGGAGTTGGTTGAGTTCACCATATCAGATGAGATTTGCCAACTACCATTAGCTCCTATGATGAGCAGTCGTTTGGGTTTCAGATCATAAAGAAAAATGTGCGAGGCATGTTTCCACAGGTGACAGTGGCCCATGGTAAGTCTGCATTTCTGCTCACTTTGCAAAGAGCTCAAGGGGCATAAATCCCCCTTACATACATCATTGACTCTTGAACAGCCTGCCTCTACTCTTAGTTTTGTTAAAAGCAGTACTCAGTGATTATATCTTTCAGGTATCTGTGTTGGCAACACTGACAGCTGTCACTACAAGGACCTCACTCAAGACATTTAACGCTTTGCCCCGTCATGGTTCAAACCGGGTGATCCTCAAAGGTAGGACACAGGAAAATGGCTCTCTTTTTGGAAGAGCATATTCTCTAATATAACAGAATGGATTAAGCATTCACGTTCGTCCGTTAAATTTTACGGCGTGAACGAAAGAATTTCCATTCAGAACTACGAAGAGCTTGTGCTGTTCTACTTTCACCACATCCAGAAAAATGACATCAGGAAGTTGCCATCACCTCACAGTAGTCAGCATGAGCTGTAAGTGTGATGAGGTGTTGCTTACAGCGATCTCTGAAAACACCCAGCTTTTAGATATTAAGCTCAGGGAGCTTAGTTTTAACAAATAGGAATTTAAAATCTACACATATCACAATCATAGCTTTAGAAAAAAACACTAAAGAAATGTAATCTGCAGATAATTACAAGATCTATAGACTTTAAGGGTCTAACATTTCAGTCATAAAGGTTCATTCTTCAGTCCTAAGCAAAATTGCTTTTAAACAAAGTACAAAGTTTTTTAAAAGATGCATTTATATCTTCACTAACATAATTTTTTTAAAGGGATAGTTCACTCAAAAGTGAAATTTCTCTCATAATTTACTCACCCTCATGCCATCCCATATGTGTATGACTTTCTTTCTTCTGCTGAAATTAAGATTTTTAGGAGAATATTTCAACTCTGTAGGTCCATACAATGTAAGTGAATGGTGACCAGCACTAAGAAGGTCCAAATGTTTAGATTTATAGTTAAAAATAGCCCAACACACCAATCATATCGCTTCAGAATATATGGATTTAAACACTGGAGTCATATGAATTACTTTTATGCTTTCTTTATGTCCTTTTTGGACCTTCTGAGTTCTGGTCACCATTCACTTGTATTGTGAGGATCTACAGAGCTGAGATATTCTTCTAAAAAAATGTGTTTGTGCAGAAGAAATAAAGTCATACACAAGTGGGATGGAGAATTTAGATTTTTAGGTGAACTGTCCCTTTAAGATGAATAATTACTTAGGGAACATTAAAGGAATAGTTCCCCAAAAATCAACATTCTCTCATTCACTCTCCCTGATGCCATCCCAGTATGTATATGCCTGTCTACAGCAGAACACAGATTAAGATTTAAAGCTGTGTAGGTCCTTATAATGTAAGTGAATGTGAGCCATCAGGCTGCTGGCTATTTGACGGTCCAAAAGGCATATTTAGGCAGCTTAAAAATAGTCGCAAACCAAAACAAATCAAATTGATAATTAAAAAGTTTTAAACTTTAAATTTTTGCTTCCACCCAGCGCTGTTTTTCTGTTTGGAATTACTTAATTATTGCTCTGTTATATAGAAGGCGCACACTAATGACTTCTCGCGTGAACGTGCCATAGCGCCTACGTCACTGACTGCTGGCAGGAAGTGCCAATACAAGTTAAGCTCAACTGACAGCATTTGTGGTATGATGTTGATTACCACAAAAAAAAAATTTAGACTTCTGCCTCCTTTTCTTTAAAAAGAGCAAAAATCGAGGTTACAGTGTGACACTTTTAATAAAAGTCAATGGGGGGCAATTTATAAAATACTTTTTCAAAAATTTTGCCACAATACAAACAATATGTGCATAAAAACATGATTTTACAATTTCGTTACCATGATTATGTAATGTCAACAAACCCTAAACAATTGTAATAATGACAATATAAACAACTTTACAGCTCAAATAATACACAAGTTTTAACAGAGGAATTGGTGCAAGTGCACTTCCATTGTAAGTGTCTCACTGGAACCTTGATATTGCTTTTTTAAAGAAAAGGAGGAACGAGTCTAAATTAATTTATGTGGTAATCAACATTATGCTACAGATTCTGTATATTGAGCTTAACTTGTATTGAACCTGGAACATTCCTTTAATAATGTTTTAATTATCGATTTGTTTCTTACTTCAACCTATCGATTTGCTTCAGAAGACAGTAATTGATCGATGGAAGTCGTGTGGATTACTTTTATGCTGCCTAAATATGCCTTTTGGACCATCAAATTGCCAGCAGCCTGATGGCACCAATTTACTTACATTATAAGGATCTACAGAGCTTCAATATTTTTCTAAAAATCTTAATTTGTGTTCTGCGGAAGAAAGACAGTCATACACATCTGGGATGGCATCAGTGTAAGTGACTTGTGAGAGAATTTTCATTATTGGGTGAAATATTCCATTAAGTCTGTTGACTAAATGACAAAACAAACATTAGCATACAACCCTGACCATGAGAGAAACAGTCTTAAGCACTATACAAACATAAATCAAAGTCCATAAGTGACTGTCCACCAACACTGATGCAGACCAATCCAGCTATGGGAATGAAGGAGACAGGAATGGGCATTATAACCCAGTTTACACCTTGTATTAAGATGCGTTTTTGGTGATCCAATCACATGTGCTCAGCGCTAAATACAGGTCAAAACGGGGTCTAAAACGCTTTGTGATCGGATCACAAGCTACATATGAATGTGGTCAAAAACGCATGTGAACGCATCACATTTGAGGTATAGATGCTAATCTGTCCTGTATGCGTCCTGGACAGCAACGAAGTGCAACCTCTGACCTGTCGATTAAACGCTGTGCTAAACCAAATGTTAATACTTCGCCGGTTACGAGCGGTTTGAAAGGAAAAAACCGTCCGATCTGAAAATTTTAAAAAGTGGATACATACACAAACACAAGAACTTCATGGATTCTTCAGTGTGTCTGATATCAACATGCAGGGACTTATGAGAAGCACGGACATCTGCAGCTCAGGTTAATACAGGTAATCCATTAAAATAACAGACAATTCTGATCAAAATTTTGATTTTGTGCTTAGAATAAATTTAAGCTGCATCTGGGAGAAATATTGCACCTTCTTTCATCTTTGTCTTTTCTGATTTTGTTGTGGTTTATTATCACGTAGTAACACATTGACAGAGTGATTGATGTATGTCATCAAGAAACAGAGACCCTCCCCTCCAAATCCAATCACTAGTGGTCACAGGAGACACATTTAAGCAACCAGGTGTAAACAAGGTCTAAGATGATGAAATAAATAATGAGTGATGTTTAGTGGTGCATTTGTGTATGTTTGAAAGTGTTTTAGTGGGGGCAGGAGAAATAGGGTTCAAATGAACATTTTAACTAACAGTTTAACAAACGCCAGCTTGTGTAAGATATTTTCAGAGTTTTCATTTCCCATGTTGCCAGTTTACTTTGTTGTGGTGCTCTTCAAAACACTGTTAATATGTCTGACATTACATTGTCAGGCATGCTGCTTTAGGGCCGCATCTAAACTAGAATGTTTTAGTTTGAAAATGCATTAATGTTTACACCACTGCAATGGCATTTGCCTCTACTGAAATGGAGACGTTTGAAAATGGTCTTCATAATCAGTCACATACTTTGGAAAACGATAACGTTAGGAAACTGATAACAAAGTTTTCAAAGAAAACTAATGAGTTTGTATGTGGCCTTAATGATTTGGATCGACCTTCTGAACAGATCTGATGTACATGAACACTTTCTATATTTATTATTCTATAGAAATGCTTTTTTTTAAATGCATTGTTCATAAGTTCTTTGCATTTGTGCAGATTTCATTGGTTAATTCTGGGGAACATTTTCAAATGGTTGCATTTTGGTCCAATAGATTATCAATAGAATATCAACATTATGACTGAAGTGCTTTATTATGACAAAAATCTTAAAATGATTTTCAATAAATGTTTTGAAAGGTTTAATGTTTATGGCTCAATAAATATTTATTTGACCCTGGATATAATTTTCAATACTAAGTTGTTGCTTAATGGAGATATGTGATTGGCTCTCTCTCTCTCTCTCTCTCTCTCTCTCTCTCTCTCTCTCTCTCTCTCTCTCTCTCTCTCTCTCTCTCTCTCTCTCTCTCTCTCTCTCTCTGTATATATATATAGGTGAAGTGTTTCATTTCTGTACCACTAGTATCACCATACAGAATAGCAAAATAATTTTCAAGCAGGTTTCACAAACAGTCCCTTACCTGCCATTAGTTGGACAAACTGATAGTCCTGCCCCTAATTGGTTGAGCCAATGTTGCTGTGTCGGGCTGGTTGGGACACTCAAACGAACATAACAATGATTGGAATGTGCCACAGAACCAGTGTTTGCACAATTCAGGGGAAATAAAGCTAGAAATGGCTTACTTATAATTGTCTCTGCACATTAATCTTGAATAAGAGAAAGTCTATTTAAACATTAAAAAAAAAAACATTTTAACTTTAAGAGACACTTTATAACATTGTGCTCATTCAAATAAAAAGCTACATTGCAGACATAATATTCCACACATTTCCATTGCAGAAGTACACATTGGATTACATAGGATTAATTCTTGGGCCAATCACAGCACATGCAATTGATATTAAAGATGGTTCCTGCAGGGCATCTGTGTACAAAAGCCCTGCCATTAACACACTGTACAAAGGACATCAGGTCAGCTGGGTTTGCATACATTCCACCTGGCTTGCTTGCATAGATCTCCTCTCCAGGTTCTGCTGCTGATTGAATATAAGGTCTTGTGGAATGGGATGCAAAGTGGGGTGCTCTTGTTGTGGTCTCACCAAGCTAATGTGATGTATTTGGAAACAGAGGAGGTAATTCTGAAGGATGAATAATTTGAAGGACAAAGGCAGGTCATTTGATGCTTTCTCTTATTTTTCACATTAATAGTCTGTTTTAAAATATCTTTGTACTTGCAATGACACTATTATTAATTATCTGTTATGAGATTTACCAGTATTAAGAATAGCATGGAGTTGGCTGATGAGTGGGTATTTGCCCTGCCCACAGAACTGCCCCGTAATGTCATTGAAATCCAAAGTCCATACAAAGGCTCCTCCAAAAGTATTCTCCTTCAGGTAACGCACCTATAAAATAACAATGAAAATTAAAAAACATAATAAGACTAGACTCTAAATTAACAGTGAAATAACGACAGCATGTTTGTTCAGATATTAAATAATTGTCTTTTATTTGTAATTGTACTAAAGCCACAACAAATTATTAAAGGGATAGTGGGTTCACATAAAAATTAAATTCTCTCACGGTTTACTCATTTTCATGCTGTGTATGATTTTGTTTCTTCTGCTGAACATAAACAAAGATTTTTAGAAGAATGTCTCAGATCTGAAGGTCTAAACAAGTGAATGGGTGCCAAAATTCTGAAGCTCCAAAATCCACATAAGGGCTACACAAAAATACTCCAGTCTACTCTGGTGGTAAAATCCTTATGTTAAAAAGTGATATGATAGGTGTGGGTGAGAAACAGATCAATATTCAAGTCTTTTTTTTAAATGTTTTTCCCTGTTTAGTTAATCTCTTCACTTTCATATTCTTCTTGTGTTACTGGGCAGAGAGGAGAATTTAAGATAAACAGATGACTTAGAAATGGATCTTTTTATAACCTACACCTATCACATCCTGTCTAAAGATATGTAATTAAACACTGGAGTCTTATGGATTACTTTTATGTTCCCTTTAAGTGGATTTTGGAACATCCATTCACTTGCATTGTATGGACATACAGAGCTGAAATATTCTTCTAAAAATCTTCATTTGTGTTCTGCAGAAGAAAAAAAGTGATACACTGGGATCTGGGATGGCATGAACCCTCATCAAAGGAAATTATGAGAAAATATACATTTTAGGGTGAACTATCCCTTTAAAAGTCTCCGGTGTCATGCACTGTGAGCCACGTGATAAGATGCTTGGATTGAAGGTCTCAGAAGCAGAGGCAGCTGAGACTTGTCCTACGTCACCCGGATTGAGGTGAGTAACAGCGCCACCATGAGGACCTACTAAGTAATGGGAATTGGGGAGAAATGGGGATAAAATTAAAATGTAATAAAAAAATAATCTTATATTAAGTTAACAGCCTATCTTTTTTCTACCCTATAATAACGTTTTCTAAAACCCCAGTAGTAGAATATTTGAGAATTATTTCAATTCGGTTTAAAGAATTCACAACAAATATGGTTCAAAAGCAGTCATAAATATTGTCATAAGAGCAATGCTTTTATTTTTTACAAAATTACATATACACTCATTCAAAAAATTTTTTTTCAAGATTTATGCATTTACATTTCAGAAAAAATTCCATCAAATTGAATTGAGTAATCTTTAATTAAATATTATTATTATTATTATTACATTAAATAATTATTATTAAATAAGTATTAAAAGTTTAATTAATTTGATTTTGTGAAACTATACAAAATTTTATTTGATGAAATTTAAATGCGTAATCATAAAAACAGGCAAAAATATTATTTTATGCAGATTTCTTACTGTTAAAATAGATAAACACACTAACATTTTCCATGGACTCCCTTGCACCCTATTGAGGACCCCAATTTGAGAAAAAAAAACAAAACATGATTTTAAGCATGTGACCAGAAATTGCAAACATGTTACGTAGTTTCTAACCTCTGTCAACAATGTCATACACACACAGGTTTTGTGGTGAGCTGGCTAATAGCTAAGAAGCTGAAACATCATTCAGAAGGGGAGTTTGTTTAACAAACTGAGGGAAGAAGTAAAACAATTCATGGAGATCAAGGGAAAACCTGTCGTGGTACTCAGTGATGGCAAGTGGCTGTGTGATTTGGCCTTTATGGTGGACATAAACAAGTACCTGTCAGAGCTGAACATCAAGTTCCATTGTCCTAACCAGCTTCTCATCTCTCTGCTTTCAAACGTGAAGTCATTTGAAATGAAATTAAAGCTGTGCCAATTGCACCTGGAAAAGGGTAACACTGTGTATATTACTACTCTGCAAGAACAACAGCCTGCTATGGCATTCAAATATGCTGGTGAGTGTGCAAAACTGCTTCAGGCATTTGGCGAGAGGTTTCAGGACATGAAAAGTAAACAAAATGAATAAGATATTTGCTACACCATTTACCGTGGAGCCAGCTGATGTACCTGACAACCTACAACATGAATTATTTGAGCTGCAAAGCAACGACAAGCTCAAATCTAGGTACAACAATCTCCCTCTGCTCGAGTTCTATAAACTATGTACTTTCTGAGGATTTTCCCATTCTGGGGAGACATGCACTGAAGTTTGCATCTCTGTTTGGGACAACTTACTGCTGTGAGCAGTTCTTTTCAAAACTGACTCTTGCAAAGACTTGATTCCGCTTCCAAGACTGACTGACCCAAACTTGGAAAACAAGCTGCGAGTAGCATCATCCTGGTCCTTGATAGGAAAAAGGTTCCCCACCTCTGATTTAAAGTGAACTAAACTGATATGAAAAATTCTAGTCCTATACATCAAAATACTTGCAAATGAAAATTGTTTAAACTTAAGAAGATATACTTGGCAATTTCTGCTATTTCATAGGCAATATCAATGCAGCCACTGCAGCCGTGAGCATGAGTCTGGGGCATCCAATTGCATCACTCTCTGCCTTGTAGGCTTCCAGGAGTTCCTGTTATGGCCAAATATAAAGTATTTTTTCATATTATTATATCATTATATTCACATAAAAATTTGTATTTCATTATTTTATTTCCATTGTAGTAATTTAATTTGAAGGATAGCCTATACATGCTAAGCTCATTCTTTCTCTGATTTTCAATTTTCTTAATTATTTCTCACTGTCTTAGATATCCCTGCCAGCACATCAGCATCCCATTCTAAGGACCAGCATCCAAAACACAACATCTGTTGGAGACCAGCAACGCAATCAAAACATCAACTTATCATGTAAATGCATGTGAGTGCAATTCATAATTTGGTGTTTAAAGTAAACTCAGAAGTCATTGTGTGAAAGCTTTGCACACAGAATACAAAACTGTAAATGCCAAAGTACCTTGCAGAGCAGAGTGAATCTTTTCTTGTCCTCTGGAGGAATTCCACAGTATCCAGGATACTCCCAGTCAAGTTCCAGTCCATCAAATCCATGGATCCTCAGAAATCTGATGTGGGACTGAATAAACATCTGTCTGTTTTGTGGTGTGGACACCATGGTATTTGTACAAATATTTGACTGAAATGCTCTGACAACCTTAAATCACAATCAATCACTTTTAAAAATAGCATAGCCAACAAAACATCTGATCATGTCACAGGGTGAGGGGAGAAAAAGGGACTCAAATGCAGAGGGAAACAGTCAATGAGTTTATTAACAACAAATTTTGTAAAGAAAGACTGGTGCACCTGGCACCGGCTGCAGTGATGAGCAGAGTCAAAAGCTATAGCTGCTCAGTGGGCTAAGGAATGAGTGTGTTAGTATGATGAGTGTGTGCATTGTGGAAGTCAGGATCAATCTGAAGCGTTTCTGTGAATAAGGTCTTGTGATTGAAGGACAGTATTTAATCCATGGTTTGATCCTGTCATCATTCAGCATTTTAATTACTCAATTAAGTGTTTTAGAGCCCCTTTAGAATTTCTTAAGTCTGCACTTCCTGCTACAGGTGATAATCTAAAATAAAATTAACCATAAAACCAATAAAAAATTAACAATTAACAAATAAAAACACAGCCAATGTTGTTGGGGGTATTGTACACCCGTGAAAGAATCTTGATCTGTCAAGGGAGAAAGACTACAATATGCCACTACACATACAGCATTATTGTATGTACTATTCATTTATATTAGAAATGTTTGATTCAGTTACTCATGTTTGTTCATTGTTTCTTTTTCATTCCATTCGTATGTGACAAGGCATGAAAAGACATAAATGAAATGAGAGCACAGGTGCAGATGCAGATTTGCATAATCTGGCAAGAAACTTTCACTAGGTCTGTACTGGGGCCAGTATATTGCACTGCTTTGTTGGTGGAAGATACTGTGAAGCACAGAGCCTGGAGTCATAAAAGTTCCCCACTGTCAACCTATCCCCTAGATTTGTCGAGATTCAGCATTGTACACTTTCAGCCTTTATTGACTGCATTTTGAACATGCAGAGCAATATAAACAGACGTTGAATGAAGCACAGAGTTGGTTATTAAGATACACAATGTTAGTTTGGGAATATACATTACTGTAAATGTAATTCTGCAAATTAATTTATATGCTGCTTTGGATAAATATAATATATATTTAATAATATAATACATATAATATCAAATCTTGTCCACTTTTATGACGTGAAGTCATAAAAAGTCAATACCAGTGTTTTTTATCTTCATGGCCCATATGGACACAATTCCTTGTCTTTGTAGTTAAAAACCTATGACAGCTGGATGAAGTATAAAAACAACTGTAAATCACTTTAACACAGAAGTGATCTCTCCTTGAGAGTCATATTGACACAAAATCAGACCTGTTGTTAAAATCGTCTAGGTTACTAGTGTAACCCCCGTTCCCTGATGGAGGGAACGATAAGATGTGTCGATTGTAGTGACACAAGGGGCTTCTTTCAGGTGCCTCAGATACCTCTGAATATGAAAAAGGCCAATGCCAAATCTGCGAACAAATTTGCATGTCCCGCCCCCGGACATACGGGTATAAATGGCGGGGATCGTGCATCTGTTCAGTCAGGTTCTACGCTGAGGAGACAAGAATAAGGTTCGGTCATCACAGCAGCTTGGTACAGTGATGTGGCAAGGGGGACACAATGATCTGTTGATGCTGGTGCAGCAAGCTGTAGCATGCCAAGGAGCATGAGCATCAGACTGCATTTAACCCTCCCCGACACCCACTAAGACGTCATATTGTTTTTATTAAGTTCCCGGCATCCGACCAAGGATTCCCTTGGGGGGTGGAAACAAGCGACGTGGCAAGCATGGGAGTAGGCCACGCCAGCCGCAGACTTTTCTCTCTCTATGTTTCTCCTCATAGAGTGTTAGATGCGGCTGGGGCCATCTAGCTATAACATGCATCAAGAAAGGCATTCTTTTCCATTCCTATTCTTTCAAGGGGAAAAGACCCAGCGGAGACCACAACCTGCCCAAGCTGGGGGGAGGTAGAAATGTGGCAAATACGTCACATGGGTTTTCATGCCAAATATGGAAGAGGCGCAGTTGTAGATCCTACCTAGCGAGGGAGGAGTTACTACAAAACACAGCAATGCGGGGGCAGAGGGAACTGCCCAAGGGAGACGCAGGTCAGCTGGCAGGGGGACCGTACCACGGAAAATACGCACAGGGGGATTAATCCATGATGGCCAAACCCTGTGAAGCACCTATCCCAGTACAGAGTAGTTAGTAACCGTAGTTGGTCTGGTCGGGAATTCCTATGCTGAATTTGCGGACCATCTGTGGTGAACACGATATGCCTGGACACCTGCTGCAGGTAGACTCCTGTCCGCAGAAAACAGATGTCTGACCAGGGGTTGAGTAACTGATGGCAGAGGGGGGGTGAAGATCACACGATACGTGCCGCGGCGCCATGCCCATCTCGCGACTCGAGTCTGAAGCCAGTGCTGGAGCGGCCTCATATGCATCACCCTAGTGGCGCAACTGCGGCTGAGGATGCCATATACCCCAGAAGCCTCTGGAACTGTTTTAGAGGGACGCAGTGCCTATTTTGAATGACGAGAGGCAATTCAGCACCGACTGCGCGTGTTTGTTTGTGAGGCACGCTACCATTGAGACTGAGTATAACCCCATGCCGATAAAAGAGATGCTCTGAACCGGGGCGAGCTTGCTCTTTTTCCAGTTAACCTGAAGCCCTCGACGGCTGAGGTGCCTGAGCACCTGGTCCCTGTGGGTGCATAGCGCCTCTCGAGAGTGAGCTATGATCAGCCAGTTGATGCCCACTTCCCTTAGCGGGGCAAGGGCGGCCTCTGCGACCTTCGTGAAGATGCGAGGGGACAGGGATAGGCCGAAGGGGTGGACTTTGTAATGGTACGCTTGGCCCGTGAATGCAAATCTTAGAAAGGGTTGGTGTCAGGGAAAAATCAAGACATGAAAGTACGAGTCCTTCAGGACTACTGCTGCAAATGTTGATGCCAGACGCACGTTAGAATGTGTTTTTGCGTGAGCATCTTGAACGGGAGTTTGTGCAGAGCCCGGTTGAGAACTTGCAGGTTCAAGATTGGCCTCAACCCACCTCCTTTTTTGGATGTGATGAAGTTAGGGCCGTAGAAACCCTTCTCCTTCTCGACTGGAGGGACAGGCTCCATCGCATCCTTTTGCAAAAGGGTAGCGATTTCCACACACAGGGTGCTGGTTTTATCGCCGAGCACCGAGGTGGGGCAGATGCCGCTGAAACGGGGTGGACGTCTGGCAAACTGAATCGCAAAGCCGAGTCGGATGGTCCTGGCCAGCCAGCACGACAGATAGGAAAGCTCAAGCCGCACGTCCAAGCTCTGCGCGAGGGGCACAAAAGTGGGGCTTCACAGCGTTGGGGAGCAGGTAGTGTTGCGTCGGGAGGCAAAGTTGCGACCTGAGGCATGTGTGCTGAGAAGGAACTAAAGGCACATACCTTGCTCCGCATACCCAGAAGGGGGCAGGTTAGTGACTGAGGAGGAGGTCCTGTTAAGTCTTCCTCTGGACTCGTCAGAACCGGCCGGCTGGTTTTGTGAATGCTATACAGACATGGACGTGGAGGTGAATTTTCTACGTCCAGAGTGCCACATCATCTGTAAGGTTCTGTCGCAGGGGCGCCATAAGAACAGCGTATGCGGACACTGGCTAAGTGACCCAGGGAATGAGTAAATCGCTGTTTTATTGAAAAGGCGGGTACCGCAGCCTGAAGGGGGTGTGGAAAATGTTGCAGCGGAGCTACCTGCGGGCTTCTTCTGCAAATTGCTGGGCGAAGTCTTCAACGGTGTCGCCGAATAGGCCAAGCTTGGAGATGGGGGCGTTGACAAAGCGGGCTTTGTCAGTTTCCCACATCTCGATCAAGTTCAGCCAAAGATGACGTTCCTGGATGACAAAGGTATGTGCCCACGCTGTGACCTTCGTGGCCCAGAGGGTGAGGTCAGTAGCTAAGCGCAGTTCCTGCAGCACATCAGGATCAGGACTACCCACGTGCAGATATTTTAGTGCCTTGGCCTGATGAAATTGCAGAAGGGCCATGGCATGCAGGGCGGAGGTGGCCTGTCCGCTGTCAGTAACGACGTCATCCTACAGGCCTTGGAGGGGAGTGCAGGATGATCCCACCAAGTGGTCACGCTTTGCAGCACAGGTGCACCGCAACCACTTTGTCCACCTGGGGGACCGGCGTGTACCCGTGGACCACCACGCCATCGAGGGTAGTGAGAGTGGACAAGAAAGGAGGTCGGTTCCGGGCAGTAAAAGTTGCCCTCCATGACCTTGTTAGCTCGTCATGCACCTCCGGGAAGAAAGGAACCGTGGAATTCGTGGGGATTTACCCGGCAAAACCGCGCCCGCTGAACTCCCCACATCGCCTCCATCGCCAGCCAGGTCATCCTCAATCCCATGGGAAGAAGGAACAACGCAGGGGATGGCTGGAGTGGCAGGTGTGATCGCGACCCAGACACACAAGGCAGCGCCAATGGCCGCCAGAAGCGGAGAAATATCTGCCCCATCCAGAAACAATGCAAAGGCGGGAAGGCATCTTGATAAAGATGATAAAGAATTTCTAATAAAAAAACTCTTTTATTTTTTTAAATAATACTCTTTTAGAGGATTTTTACTCTTTTAGAAGAAGACTATCTAAGTGCCCAGGGGCATGGACTGCACTGGCGTGCAGAGGAGGGAGAAAGCCACTGGCAATGCGCCTTAGATCTAATAGGAAAGCTCCCTTTTAGAGGTGAGTGGAACAGAGTGAGGTTTCAGCTCGCTGAACACACACAACCGCTCGGCTCCGAAGAAAGAATCTGACTGAACAGATGCACTTTTGGGGGATAATGAAGGACCATGTCATGAACGGAACAATTTGTAGTATTTTGCATTAAAGTGTTACATAACAAATGAGAGATATATGAGAGTGTGAAAATATTTCACTCCACAGATGGTGAACTTGCTCCCCTTTTCTTGTTACAAAATGTGCTTTTAGGAATGTAACAACACAATTAAACTAAAAATTAATTATATTTATTAATGGGTTTAGAACTCAGTATTCTAGAATATTGAGCAACAAGGAAAAGTCACAAGGACATCACAAAATGTTCTTTATTTAGCACAGGAAATATAACTCATGGATAATATATATCTTTGAACATTAGATGATTTCTAATGTGAAAATCTTGTGAATATACATTTCTTGATGTGATAATAATAGATGTAATCAGCTTATTAATAGGCTCACACACACTGTGGATTTGCAGTGTTTGAATACACATTTGTGCATGTGTTTTTACTGTATGTTTGTGGTTTGATGGCCAGTGGACAGTTGCTAAACATCTTGATGAGGATCTGGATCAGTTCGATCTGCCATCTGCTGGAGAGTCTCAATAAGAGCTGGTCTAATAAGATCTAGAAAACATTGCTCTTTGGTTATGTAGCCAAGTGGAGAAATGTAAAAATTTTTGCGACACCAGAGTTTTGCAACACCTGCTTTCCAGTACACTCTCATGTTAGAGACTTGAGATCTGGGTCGAATTCGGAATTGCATACTATCATAATACTCTTACTATTTCTGCCATTGACAGATATGGCAAAAGTAGTTTGAGTAGTATGGGTAGTATGCAATTTAAAACTCAGCCCTGGTATTGTGCAAGAGAGTTCTCGGTTTTGATCATGGGTTGAGAATTCTTTGGGTAAATATACAATTTGACACAAAATGCTTATAAATTGCATTAAATATGTGTTCAGAAGAGTTGTATGTTGAAAATGAGTGTTTGTTATGGACAATTTTTGAAGGATGCATATGGATTGAATGTGTGGAGTTTGACCACGTTTTGGCACACGAGGACTGGGAATGTAAATGTAATATTAATCATTTCTTATTTAATGATTTATAGCCCAGAGTGTTTTCCAATTAAGTGAACATGTATCGCAAGAATTCTGTTGTTTTAAACTGTTATACATGTCCTGAAAGGTTAAAAATGCATAAAATGCTTTGAGTGATTAAAGCATGTGTTAAATGCATAAGATGATTTGAGTGATTTAAGCAAGTGCTTAAATGCATAAAATGCTGTGAATGATGTAAGCATGTATTAAGTATGTGTTGAAGTATATGGTTTAGCTAATGCACTGTTTGTATTTTCATTTGACATTAGCCTCTAACGTGTTTTGTCGAACCATATTTCATTTTTGTTTTCCATTTCTGTTTAAATTTTTTTTTTAGATCCAGCCCCATTTTCTTTCTTTTTTTATAAACAGCCATCAAAATAAAACCCCCAAAACATATTTTTGGATCCTCTTTACAACCACTGACTACAGTTATATCAAAGCACTCTATCTGTCAGAACAAAATATTTTTACCCTAACATATAAAACTCCATATATGGATCGCTAGAACACAATGGTTATGAACAAAAATGCTGTTTATCTGTGTATGTCATGAAAATCTGTACGTTCTGTGATATTTATTGCAGTTATGACATTCAATTTATTAATTTCATGATTTTTAATATTTGAAGCAAAAGGACTACAACACGTAAGTACTCTTACAGAAAAATTCAATAGATATCATGCACCTAATACTGTGATATGCATGAGTTTTAAATAAGCAGCTGAAAGTTAGACCGAGGTATTTCTGGTAATGTAACCTACCATACCATTACTACAAGGAATCACAAAACAGATAAGCAAACACACATGAAGATATACATTATAATTCACAATATAAAATCAGCATTAGTGGCAATTATCAGTGATATCAAACACTGGTTACATAACAGCGCATTGTGGAAGTTCTGTACATCCAACATTTCTACAGATATCTGTGTAAGTAAATGTCTGTGAAATGACTGGAAAATGAGTGAACATGAGTTGTTCAGCTAATCAAATTTCCATCAGCCACATCTCTTCTGTCTTCTTATCAACATGATAAACACATCAGGATGTCTTTGTCTGGCTTCCCCTCACATGATTTGTAGATAAAAAAAAAAAATCTAATAAAAAAATCTGATTGGTGTAAAAAATCCCCAGAAACACAGCTTCTGGCCAAACACCTTCTAAACACACCTTTAAACATAATTTCCAGCCTGTCCCACATAAAAAAGGAGCACAGTCAGTTCACTCTCAGTTGTTGGTTGTGAAGTCACCTCCGTCTGTGTAAAGGCAGTTTATGATGGTGGGCATCCCAACATTAGCTCATGGTTTCTCTAAGCAAAAGAGTAGATGTCCACAGGAGATGTGGGCTCAGAGTTGTCATGGTATGGGCTCCTATCTATGTTCCTCTTACTGATGCCTGTGTATTCTCCGATGAAAGAGCCATCCTCGTTAAACTCGATCTCTTCCCCCTCGCCGTACTCCATGAGGCTGTCGTCACTGTTTGTTCTCCTCCCAATATGCTCGATTGCAGCTTGACTGCGTCCCTGTTGAGTTTCTTCCTCGCTGGGGTGAAATACAACATAAAAACACAAATGGGTGTTGCTGCATAAACATGCATTGGGGTTCAGAAGTCTATATTGAAAATCTGGGACTCCAAATCTAATTTAAATTAAACCTGGAAATAGAATTGTACTTTTCACTCATGTAAAATACTGGTAATATAATATGTAAAGGAACAAAATGCATTAAATTAGATAGATTAGATACTTTAATACATTAAAATAAGGTTGTGAAGGAAATGGTAGGCTAATATTATTCTAAACAAGCCTCTGATTGTAAAACAACCCTAAAAGAGATACATACCGTCTAGAGTAGGGCAAGGTGGACACTCGTGTTATCCTGCAGTAGATATTAAAGTCGTAAAATTGCATCAGTGTGCAGTTTTGTGTGAGGAAGCAAATACACACTCAGTTTGCAGTAATGCTGAAGCTATATATATATATATATATATATATATATATATATATATATATATTGGGAGAAACTTGGGACATTCTACTGATGAAGTCAATAAATATTTTCAGTAAAAATAAATTAATTATTTAATTTTGTATATTGTTATGTTATGTCTTGTTTTAAAGTGAATAAGAAACTAGCTAAAAAGGTTAACACTTGTTATGTATGCCATGTATCATACCTCTCAAGAGACCTTCAGTGGTCCAATTGCAAAAGACACGGGGTGAAAATTAAAGGAAGAATGAACAGAGTGAGACATGTTTGATGAATGAAGGGATGAATTGAGGGGACAGAGGGACAATTATTGTGGCATACTGTATCTACTCCTATTCAACCTGTGCTAATACAATAATGTTATGATGTAAATGATAGTATTAATTTTTCACCCTTTAATGCACCTCACATGCTGTTTTCATGTACTGTAAGTGCAACACTAAATTTGCCAGTATTAAATACAAGTAAACTTATTATTTTTTAAATCAAATGGAAAAATATTTGTGCTTATTTGCATTCTATGTAGTGAATTTACAGGATGCTGCTTATGAAACACAGTTACCTGTAATCAAATGTTCCATTCTCCCTATCGTCCATAGGTTCCAGCGCAAAAGCTTTTTTGTCCCGCACTAACAAACAAAACACAAAAAAAAAAAAAAAAAAAAAAAAAAAAGATAAAGAGCAAGGATGTTTATTTTGCCACATGTATCTTAGGTGCCTCATAATAATGCTGAATGTAATAGATAGTTTTTTGTTGTTGTTGTTGTTGTTAGGGCGATCTGTCTCACTTTCAGTTTACCTGGGTACTTTCCTCCTCGACTCCTCTTGATGAAAAAGACAACAAGCATGGTGAGGACCAGAAGAGCAGTCGCACACATCAAACCAATGAACCAACCCTGCGTCACAATGTCCACTTGCTCCCTTGTATGCTCTGTTTATGCACACACAGGAAAACAATCAAACATCTTTAAGAGTAAGGAATAATTTTCAAAAAGTTTCTTGGTTAATCTTGAGAATGAACTCTTACCCTCGGTTGTAAAATGGGGCGATTCCTCTGTAAATGCTTCCCCTACTCCAACCTGGGTCTGAGCTGCCAATGAGAACTTATATGTTGTGTATCGGTCAAAACGACGCAGGGAGAAGTAGGTGATGTTTGGAGGAATGTATTCCACCTGGATTCTGTCCCCCAAGGTGACGTTCACTACAGAGGGAAAGGCATTACAGACTTACTCATAGAAATTGCAAGAGCATTCATGTGTATTTGATGTGAGTGCAATACTTACAGGTCTGATATTTGAGGATATATCCTGTAAGAATGCCATTGGGTTCTGCGGGTTCTTCCCAGTCAAGGTAAATGGTGTCATAGTGCCTGTGCATGATTCTGAAAGATCTGGGAATCAGTGGCACTAGAGTGAAAGAGAGATGCATTTGGTCAGGGCCATATATGTGTGCGTAAGATATTTCAATGTCAGGCTGTTCAGTTTTGTACCTCCTTCAAGCGTCTGAAACTCAATAGTGTGGCTAGGCGGACCCTCATAGCGGTTATTGGCCACTACAATATACATCCTGTAGTTACTATAAGGGACAAGACCAGTCAAGGTTCCAGACAGGCGTGGTCCATTAGCTTTAAAACTCTTGGTCTTAATCCTCCTGCTTACAGTGTGCCAGGGCAGACGACTGCTCTCTCTCCAGTAGTAAATCTGAGAAATCAGCAACAGCTCCATCAGTGGCCCATATCATTGATTGTTTGGGCATTATCAGAACTATTCAGCTTAGAAGCCACAAATCTTTCACCTTTTAGCAGATTTAGAATTTTCAGAAGTACAATGACTGATAATGACATCACTGTTATAAATGTCCATGTTTTCAAGTCTTACTTTGTACTCTTTTATTTCACCCATGATATCAGCTCTTGCTACTGGTTCCCAATGGACTGTCAGCTTTGTGCTCTCCATGTCTGATACCCTCAGCTCAGATGGAGCGGCAATAGGACCTGTTTGAGAAACCCAATTTGAGAGAAGCATTGGCCAATTAGTCATTTCTTTAACCCTTTCTTTAAGGAATTTTTTGATTTTTGATGTTCTATATGTTCTGAAATTAATAGCTTACATAAGTATTTTTTAATATTCTGTTATACTACATGTCCAAAATATGTAAACATTGTACAAACCCTTTCTAATTAATGGGTTTGTCTATTGCAGCCACGACCATTACGTACAGGTGCATAAAACACCTTTGGGATGGTTTGGAATGCTGAACTCAGTCAGGCCCAGTCACCAGGCCCATAAGGAGTCTGTGCACGTAAACCATTATCCAACATCAGTGTCTGATCACCCTGATCTGTCCTCTTGTGTCGAAAAATGAGCAAATCTAAGCAGCCATACGCCAACATCTAGTGGAAAGCCTTCCTAGAAAACTGGAAACTGTTATAGCAGCAAAGTGAGAACCAACTGGCTATTTAGGGCCATGGATTTGAAATTAAATGTTTCACAAGCACATACTGGTGTGGTGTTCACACGTAAACATACTTTTGGGCCATGCAATATATTTTGTTGAACTGAATCTTGTGTGTTGTGTTTTTGTAATGTAACAAGCTGTTTTTTGACAGTTTCTATCCAATTTATCAAATATGTTAGGTTATTGAAATAAGTGTAATGCAACTTACGGTCTTCTCCAGAGTAGCCAATGACGACAGGGGATTCTGGACCGTAGCCAAAGAAGTTGATTGCCTGAACTTTAATCTCATAGGGTGTGAAGGTGTCAGTGTCATAGATGATGTGGCTACACCACCAGTATGTTGTATAGTTCTTCCACTCCTCCCTTGAATCCCTTCGTCTCCACCAAACCATATAGCCCAGTTTTGGACCATTCCATTCTCTGTACTCCAGAGGCTTCACACAGAACAAAAATATCACAGTTAGGGACAAAATTGGCACTTACGAAGCACAAAATGTACAAAAATAAGTACATAAAACAGTTGCTCGCCAGTGGCTTGCAACTTTACAGTATATGGAACTGCAACATGATAAATGCACTGTAACAAATGATGTGTTGGATTCACTCAAAATATATACAATTAAATCAATTCAATTTATGGTAATTTTATGTCAGCATGATCAGAAAACCTTTGTTAGATATACATAAATGTATCAGTTCATTCAACTTTATTTGCTTAAAAATGTATGTCACAAAAATAAGATTTAGCAACTAATAGCAAGTTGTTTCACATGAACAGTTATATTACTGTTTCTACTTAATTTACTTGACTTTAAGAAAATAATAATTGAGGTCAGGCATTAAACTTGATTCCCCAATGTGCACATAAAGTTTCATCTATAAATATTCACATGCGCAAGGAAAAAATTACATAGATCGAACAGGACCCAAATTGAACACTTATGGAAATAATCACCCTAATGGTAACTTTACACAAAACAGTTATTTACAGTAAACCAACATTAATGATACTAAAAAGAATCTCTATGAATTTTAAATAACAACTAATTAACTGTCCTCATTAGTTCTTCTTGACCAAACAAGCACGCTTACATTTTTGAAGCACAAGGGCTTATGGGTATTCCCCATAACCTTATTTCTGTAACTGATCTTAATCTGAATCTTAATTTTATGGATTTGTAATCTGAAGAAGTTCAAGGAATATTCATTTACTTAAGAACTCTTCACCATAAAATGTATATTTTGCATACACATTGAAGAAAATTGTGTTAAGTTAAAAAAATTATAAATATACATTTCTGAGTAGAAGCTATTTATTTTTAGATGTTATGGTGGTTGAGCCAAAAATAAATTTTATTTTGTTTTTTCAGTTTGGTTTAAGTAGAAATGATAGTCTGACCCTAAGTAATCTGCCACGAACCACACGTCTTCCAACAATTTTAAAATGATCTATGATGCCTATTTTTTCTCTCTCTCATAAACTTCATGTAGCAAGCAACAAATATGTTAAATATCCTGGCATTAAGCCAACAAAACGAAAATATGATGAACAAAACTATGAATCTTCATGTTTCTGTGCCAGTTGCAGTCTCTTCTTCACTATAAATAGCATTGCCTTTCAAATCATATACATCATGTAAAACTTTAGTTCCCCGTTTCGACGTTGTGTTAAAGAAGAGACACTTGGGGTCTCTCTTGAGAGCCTCGTGCATCTCTGAACTTGAGAAAAGGCCAATGAGAAATTGGCAGACAGAATGTCCCACTCCCAGACATACGGGTATAAAGTGAGGGAAATGCGTCTGTCCATTCAGAATTTTCCTTCAGATCCGAGCGGTTGTGTGATCAGTGAGCTGCATTCACAGACTGTTCACTTCATCTCTAAAAAGAGCGTATGCTGTTGGATCTATGCCGCATATTAGCAGCTTTCTCTTTCTCTGCACAGCAGTGCAGCTTTGCCCCTGGGGGCTTCGACAGCGCTTTTAAAAGAGAATATTTTGCTAAAAGAGTTTATTTCTCTAGAAGAGCAGTACAAAGTGGCGTTGAACGTCCTTTTCAGGACGTGTCTTTATAAAGATGCCCTTCTGCCCCTGTGTAGTTCCTGGATCTGGTCGAGTTCTCTCCGCTCCTGACGGTCACCGGTGCTGCCTCGTTTGTCTGGGATGCGATCACACCAAGGAAGCGTTTGTGGATGGTTCGTGTGCTCACTGCGAGAACCTTACCATGGCAACATTGCGATCGCGGCTTTCCCTCATAAAAAGGAACGCCACTCCAGCCGCCCCCCGTGTTGCTCCTTCTTCCAATAGGATTGACGAAGACCTGGCTGGTGATGGAGGCGATTTGGGGATGGCAGCAAGCTCGGTTTCGCCGGGTACATCCCCACAAACCACCCGCCCCAGACATGCTCGTTGACTTCCACCCGGTCTCGGGGTGACAGTGGCTCACCTCACGGCCAGTCTGCTTATCCCCTTGAGCCTCACAAGCTGGATGTTGAGCTCACCGCTGCATCGGAGAGTGTTCTGGCATCTGACCCAGAAGACTCGATTGGGCTGCCACCCTCGGGTCAACATGCCCAGTCTGAGGCTGACACCCAGATGGCCAAAATACTTGCCCGGGCTGTCGACAGCGTGGGTCTGGACTGTAACCCTCCGTTCTCCCCACAGCCTTCACGACTGGATGATTGGTTCCTTGGGTCTGGGCTCCGCATACAGCCCCCCCCCCCCCCCCCCCGGTTCCTTTCTTCCCGGGGGTGTATGATGAGCTGACGAGGTCATGTAGGGCACCTTTTACTGCCCGCAACCAACCTCCTTGCTCATCCGCTCTCACTACCCTCAATGGCGGAGAGGCTCACTGGTACTCGGCGGTCCCCCGGATGGATAGGGCGGTTGTGATCCACCTGTGTCCAGAGAATGCTGCCTCCTGGCGATGGCCACCCTCGTGGTTCAGGAACAACAC
Organism: Moxostoma hubbsi; assembly: GCA_032164185.1. Classification (NCBI taxonomy): domain Eukaryota; kingdom Metazoa; phylum Chordata; class Actinopteri; order Cypriniformes; family Catostomidae; genus Moxostoma; species Moxostoma hubbsi. The sequence continues at coordinate 67,874,015 of JAVLUX010000001.1, forward strand.
CTATGTCTGAACCTAGTCGAGATGCGGGATGTGGATAAGGCACGCTTCCTCAACGCCCCCGTCTCCCAGTTCAGCTTCTTCGGTGACACTGTCAAGGACTTTGCCCAGCAGTTCTCAGCGGTGAAGAAACAGATGGAGGCCATTTCCCACATCATTCCCCACGACGCCACTAACTTGGGCCGTGCTCCGGCTGCTCGCCGAGGGCATCATCCTGCGGGTTCCAGGAAATGTGCAGCTCCGCCTCAACCTGGGCCCAGCTCTCAGCTCCAGCGTTGAGCACCCCGCAGGAAGTGCATGCCCCCCCGTCTCTGTAACATCTTCCAGGGCCCGGAAGGCTCCCAAGCATCCTGAGTCAGATGACCCAGAGATTGAGATGTTTGACTCTGGAGCTGGTAAGCAGACCACTATGTCCCCTGGTGGAGGGCCGGGAGGAGAATCCTAAGTTCAGTTTGTATTCTTTGCCGCACACCCTTCGGGCTGCGGTACCCACATTCTCAATAAAAGAACAATTTCCTCTTTCTCTGGGTCACCTGGCCAGCAAATGCTATTCTCAAGCATCCCGGTGCCACACCTAAACAGTCCCGGCACGCCGGATGCGGACCCCCCACCTCTGGACCCACAACTGCTGCCCCTGGCTGGCCGGTTCTGACAAGTCCAGAGGATGCTTACATGGGACCTCCTCCTCAGTCACTAACCTGCCCCCTGCCGGGTGTGCAGAGCAAGGTAAGTGCTTTGAGTCTTCTCTCAGCACCAGAGCCTCGGGGCACGTTTTTGCCTCCTGATTCCGCATTGCCTGCTTTCACTTCCCAACCCGTAGTGCTGGCTGGCCAGGACCATCCGACTCGGTTATGCGATCCAGTTCGCCAGGCCCCTGCCCCCTTTTGGCGGCGTCCGCTTTACCTCGGTGCACAGCGAAGACGCCAACACCCTGCGTGCGGAGATCGCGACCCTTCTACTCAAAGACGCAATAGAGCCTGTCCCTCCAGCCGAGATGAAGAAGGGTTTCTACAGCCCTTACTTCATCATAAACTTGTGAGTTTTCAACCGGGCCTTGCACAAACTCCCCTTCAAAATTCTCACGCATAGACACATCTTAACTTGCATCCGGCATCAAGATTGGTTCAGCGGTAGACCTGAAGGACGCGTACTTCCACGTCTCTATCTTGCCTCGACACCGTCCCTTTCTACGGTTTGCATTTGATGGCCAGGCATATCAGTGCAAGGTCCTCCCCTTCGGCATGTCTCTGTCCCCTCACATCTTCACGAAGGTCGCAGAGGCAGCCCTTGCCCTGCTAAGGGAAGTGGGCATTCGCATACTCAACTACCTCAATGACTGGCTCATCCTGGCCCACTCCAAAGAGATACTATGCGCCAACAGAGACCAGGTGCTAACGCACCTCAGCCGCCTAGGGCTTCAGGTCAACTGGGAAAAGAGCAAGCTTGCCCCGGTTCATAGAATCTCTTTTCTCTGCATGGAGTTAGACTTAGTCTCAATGGTAGCACGCTTCACCAAGGAGCACATGCAGTCAGTGTTGAAATGCCTTATTTTATTCGAGCCAGGAATGGTGGTTCCTCTAAAACATTTCCAGAGGCTCCTGGGGCATATGGCGTCTTCCGCAGCGGTCACGCCGCTGGGGTTGATGCATATGATACCGCTTCAGCACTGGCTATAGACCCAAGTCCCGAGATTGGCATGGCACTGCGGCACACACCGTGTGTTTATTACCCCCACCTGCCGCCAGACTTTCAAACCCTGGACAGACCTGTTTTCTACAGACAGGAGTCCCCTTACTGCAGGTGTCCAGATGTGTTCTGGCTCCTGGAAAGGGCCCCCACTGCATTGGCACATCAATTGCCTAGAGTTGCTGGCTGTATTTCTTGCTCTACGGAGGTTCCTCCCGCTAATTCAGGGCAAGCATGTCTTGATCCATTCAGACAGCACCGCGACGGTAGTGTACATAAATCACCATGGCAGTGTCTGCTCCCATCACATGTCACAACTCACCCGCCATCTCCTCCTTTGGAGCCAGCAGCAACTCAGATCGCTGCACACCACTCACATCCTGGGCAGCCTCAACATGGCAGCAGATTTGCTGTCACGACAAGGTATTCTCAGTGGAGACTGGAGAGTGGAGGCTTCACCCCCAGTCGGTCCAGCTGATTTGGGAAAGGTTAGGCAAAGCACAGGTAGACCTGTTCGCCTCCCAAGAGACCTCCCACTGCCCGCTCTGGTATTCCCGAATGGAGGCTCCCCTCGGGACAGACGTGCTGGCACATGGGGCTGCACAAGTATGCATTTCCCCCAGTGAGCCTTCTTGCAAACATGCTGTGCAAGGTCAGAGAGGACATGGAACAAGTAATTCTGGAGCCCCCCTACTGGCCCACTCGGATTTGGTTCTCAGATCTTGGGCTCCTCGTGACAGCCCCTCCCTGGTGAATACCCCTGAGGAAGGACCTTCATTCTCAGGGATGGTGCACCCTCTGGCATCCAGGTAGATATCAGGTAGTGAACCTGCAAGCACTGACCAGGAGGAGGCAGACCCAGCCCTTTCTTTGCTGTGTCCAGTGCGTGCCCTGCATACTTATGTGGACCGCACACAGAGCTTTAGAAGTTCTGAGTCGCAGGCGTTCTGAGCAGCTCTTTGTCTGCTTTTTTGGACAGCGGAAAGGGAACGCCATAGCATTGGCCTATCACACCCAGGCCGTGCCCGCCCCCTTGCGGGTTCGTGCACAATCAGTGCATGAACTGAATCACTACGGGTACTGAAACTACACTGTCCTGGAATAGGTGCTCCATATGACAGGCCCCTGTGTGGATTAATCCCCCTGTGTGTATTTTCCGCGGTATGGTCCCCTTATGAGCAGACCCGTGTCTCCCTTGGGCAGTCCCCACTGCCCCCCTGGTCGCTGTGTTGTAGCAACTCCTCCCTCTCAGCAGGTAGGATCTACCACCACGCCATTTTCCCACATGTGGCCTAAAACCCATGTGATGTATTTCACCACTCTTTACCTCCCCTGGGAAGGTGTGGTCTCTGTGGGGTCTTTTCCCCCTGAAAGAACAGGAGTTGGAAAAGAACACCTTTCCTGATGCGTGTGATAGCATTAAGATGGCCCCAGCCACTTTAACTCTATGAGAGAAACATAGAGAAAGAAAAGGTGTGGCTAGCATGGCTTGCTCCCATGCTTGGCACGTCGCCTTGTTCCCCCCCTTCAGGTGTCGGGAACCAGAAGGTTATGACGATTTTATGGGGCGTTCGGGAAGGGTACATGCAGTCTGACGTGGCCTGTCAATTTGGCACGCAACTGCCTGCCAGCACCTGCCCACACCTGCGTCAGCAGCGCACGTACATGGTTCAGTGCATGGTCTGATTAAATATGGACACCTAGTGTCGCTTCTTCGACACAACGTCGAAGTGAGCGACATATGGGGAATGTCTAGGTTACTATTGTAACCTCCATTCCCTGATGGAGGGAACAAGACGTTGTGTCCTCCCGGCCACGACGCTGAATCGAGCCACTGTTATGGCCGAACCTCAATCTCGGCTCCTCAGGGCAAAATCCTGAATGGACAGAAGCATTTCCCTCCCTTTATACCCGTATGTCCGGGGGCAGGACATGCAATTTCTGTCTGCCAATTTCTCAATGGCCTTTTCTAAGTTCAAAAGCTCTCAAGAGAGACCCCTAGTGTCGATTCTTCGACACAACGTCTCGTTCCCTCCATTAGAGAACGGAGGTTACAATAGTAACCTAGACATTTCTGAACAGGCAAGATTTCTAAAGAATAAAGAACAAAAATAATTGGCATCCATCAATTATCACCTCCCAGCTGATTTCCATGTTATTTCTGAACACTCCACTCCCCAGTCCTATAATGTTTCTTGGAATGGCATCAGGCACTAAAAAACAAACAAAACAAAAAAACAAAACAAAAAACACTTCTATTATAATGTAAAAATAATAGATATTGTACACCCATTCAGCTCTCATTATGTGAAAAGACCTACCAGCCCCACCAGTCTGGTAGTGTACAGACGGCCAGCTGGGTTTACTGGGGCCTATACCATTTACAGCAATGACCCGGAAACGGTACTCTACAAATGGTGTCAGCTGTAAAATTACAGAGTTTAGATTGCCAGGGTAGCTGGTCAGATTCCTCCAGCCACTCGGTATCAGCCAATAATCAGCAAGGAGATCTTCGGTGTACTGAACCAAGTATTCTAAAAGAGAATTAATTCAGTAAACATTATTGTGAGGCTACATGGTTTTTACAATACTTTATTTTAAATTGTATGTATACTAGGATGAATCTGTGTATTGTATACCTTTAAGAGGACTGTGGTTGCTCAGTCCTGGTACCCAGGTGAGTCTAACACTCCTCTCTGATGGGTCAGACACCTCTAAATCAGTGGGAGGGTCTGGACGGTCTAAAAGAAATATCATACAGTACATATGCATGTCTAAATTACCACAGTTTATATGTATACAAGTGTGTGTGTGTGTGTGTGTGTGTGTGTGTGTGTGTGTGTGTGTGTGTGTGTGTGTGTGTGACACAGTGAGAGAGAATACTGTATAGGAATTGGTACCCATCACAGTGAGTTTAGCTGAGGCAGTAACCTCCTCCAGTTCACTTTTAACTCTGCATGTATATATGCCTTCATCCCTTCTGTACACATCAGCAATACTCAGAGAATCCTCATCCTTTGTCATCCTACAGAATACGCACACATAATAGCCAAAAATTGTATCTTTTAATTTAGCAAATTCAAGATCCTGTAGAATAATGTGCAGAAATAACAGCCCAGTTGTATTTACCTCCTTCCTAAGATCAAGAACTTCTTGTCTTTAAGCCAAGTGACAACAACCTCCATAGTTGGGTCAAATTTGATCTTACAATCAAATCGAGCCAGACTTCCTCTTATGACTACAGTATTGTGTGGGGCACGGATGATTTTGGTGGGCTCTACAAAACAAGAACAGGTTTAATCTACTAACAAGTACTTCAATATACAAAGCAATTCAATTTAAATAAAGACAACCTTAAAATAGATTTAGATTGAGTCTGAATTTTATTTAAATGAAAACTAATATTACATCATAATATTATACAAATATAATTAACATTTATGTTTTATTTAATTTAAATTTGATTGGTTAATTCATTTATATTTTTGTCTCATTTTATGCAATAAATGATACTGTAATAAATCAAAACCATCCATAATGAATTGTCTTGTCCTTCTTGTTCCATGTAGTAAAATTAGAAGGTTTTTTTATAATTAAAATAGATACCAAGCTCAAAATGTATATCTGACACTTCGAAGCAGCATCTGTGCCAAATACTAACCTTTGACCTCCAATTGAACCTCCTTCTCATCTCGTCCAATGACGTTACTCGCAACGCACACATAGGTTCCCTGATCTTGCAGCTTTGTGTTTCTGATTTCCAATATACCATTCGTAAGAACCCTGTAATGACCTCCTTCTAACATACCCATTCCTCCTTTTGACCTCAAAACACACATTCACCCAATATATTGACAATATATTGACAATGATGAAACTTTTTGTTCTGTTTATCCAATGCATTACCATAATCATATTTTCTATTTGGAAACATCTGCAGTGTGAATCATACATTTCCTTGCTTACATGAGCTACATGCTTTATACATACGTCTCATATGAATCGGTTTGTGTCTGTCATAGATTTGTGGTATGTTATAAAAGTGAAAATAACTGACAAGTTCATGTAAAGTACTGACAAGAATGCTGGCAATAAATGACAAGACACACAAATAATTACCACCGCAGGTCAGGCTTAGGAGAGCCAAAATATGGGCAGCCTAAAAGAGTATGATTTCCTTCTGTCGATTTAACAAGCTCATCTCTGGGTCCCAACAGACGTGGTTTCATATCTACAGAGTCAGACAACAGTCAGTTACAACCATTGGTTAAAGTAAGTTGTATATAAAGATTCTACCATTTGTCAATTCAGCCTTTTCTCTCTCTTACCCATTACAGCCAAAAAAGCATTTGCCACGATATAGCCATACTGGTTTGAAGCATTGCACTGAAACACAGCAGCACTGTTTGGAACAACAGAGTGGAACGTCAAAGTTTCACCTGAAACCTCTCTGCCCAGACTCCTAGGGGCATCTGAAGTGAACAGAGAGATTGTGTGTGTTACAAAAGCTTTCGAATGCAGTTGTTTGATCATAAAGCTGTTTTGTCTCTTACCCATGATAGGCCCTCCATTGACCAGCCACTGAATCTGGGGTTGAGGAATTCCATCAGCTCTACACACTATACTACCACTGTCATCACGAGATAAAACCAGACTCTCAGGTCTCTCCACCCAGAATGGAACCGCTGCACAAGTTATAAATTCAGATTGAATTGAGATTGATATTAAACTAGTTCTTGCCATTCTTAAAGGGATAGTTCTCAGGAAAATGAAAATTATGTCATACTTTACCTGCCCTTATATCATTTTGAACATGTATTACATTCTTTCTTCTGTGGAACACAAATGGTATGTTTTTTAAGAATATTCTAAACTAGACCAATAGCTTTCTAGGACAAGCCAGGTCAAATTATAGTCTGTTCCTCACACAATACTATTGTATGGATTTAGAAGACATTAAATATAGCACACAAGTTATATGGGCAACTTTTATGATATTTGTAAGTTTTTTTTTTTTTTTTTTTTTGTCATTCTGGAGCTTTACAGCTCCAGTCCCCATTCATTTTCACTATATGGATGTTTTCAGTGGTGTTTCAGAAAATGATTATAGAATTTCCATTTTTGTTGAACTATTCCTTTAAGGAAAACCTATATCTCAACGTAATAAGTCAATAGTGCTAAATATTAATGATAAAAGTAAAGCAATTAAGTATTCTACATTCGACCCTGACAGTGATGACGTGGTCCAAGCTGCCCATCCTATTTGAGATGGTGCAAATGTAGTCTCCTCCATCCTCCATAGAGATCTTCTTTATTCTGAGCGTTTTATTAAAATTCTGTAACTTCTTTCCTCCCAAGGACAACTCCTCCCAATTTTTGGTCCATTTGATGGAGGGAGTTGGACTACAACATAATAGAGATAAACAGTGTTGTTTTAATTTGAGTCTCAAATACTGCCATTTAACCCTTTAATGTATACCTCGAGTCTTTAGTGACCCGGGACCTCATTCCATCCCCTGCACTTCATCCATTATTTTAAGTTATGCCTACACCTCTTTGTATTCCTCAGCCTTTCTCTTCTGAATAGTGTAACAAAACAAGCAACAAAAAAAGACAAAAATATCATATGTGTATATATATATATATATATATATATATATATATATATATATATATATATATATATATATATATATATATATATATATATATACACTACCGTTCAAAAGTTTGGGGTCACTTACTCATTCTTTATTTATTTATTTATTTCACATTTTAGAATAATAGTAGTCAGCAAAACTATGGAATAATAGAAATGGAAATATGGGAATTATTTTGTGACCAAAAAATCTAAAATAAATCCAAAACTATGTAATATTTTAGCATCTTCAAAGTAGTCACCCTTTGCCTAGATTTTGCAGACATGTACTCGTGACATTTTCTCAACCAACTTCTTGAGGAATCACCCCGGGATGCTTTTTAAACAGTATTGAAGGAGTTCCCATCTATGTTGGGCACTTATTGGCTTCTTTTCTTCATATTTTGATCCAAGTCATCCATTTCAAAAACTTTTTTTTTTTTTAGGAAATTTTAGATTTGTAATTAAATAAATGTATATGTTTTGGCAGAATAATATTTTGTCTACAAAGTTAATTTCAAACTTTTAAGCATACACCTTCAGATCAAAAGATTTTTAAGATCATGAGAAACATTTCAGACAAGTGACCCCAAACTTTTGAACGGTAGTGTACATGGGAAGAATTGCAATGAAAAAGGCACTTTTGAAACTGAATTTAAAAAAGGAAAGGTTAGAGTGGGCAAAGAAACACAAAAATTGGACAACAGATAATTTAAAAGATAGATATATATATATATATATATATATATATATATATATATATATATATATATATATATATATATATATATATATTAGGGCTGTCGATTTAACGAGTTAACTCAGTGCAATTCATTTTATAAAAAATAATGCATTCAAAAATTTACTCAATTAATCGCAATGCCCCGGACCATAATAAGGAATATTCCTGAGAAATGCAAGCTTGTAGTACCACCTGTTTACGTCAGAAGGCAGTAACTGAAATTTCAGCTGTGTGGCAACGCTCGTTCAAAACACTCGATGGAGTGCAAATCCAAACTAAGGGATCTCAAGATGTGTTCTAATTATTAAACTATATTTAACTTGTCACAGTGACCTAAAACATTTATGTTTATGACGCAACGCACCCGAGACACTACACAAGCATGTCTGACGCAGGTGTACATTGACGGGCCATTAAACAAGCCCTCAACTGATTGACAAATTCACTTGCAAAATGGATTGCTGTGAACTGTATGCCAATGATTGTCTTATGTTCAATAATATGGTAGTAAACAATACATTGTATTCTAAAGCCGCTTTTTGTATTGTCTTATCAATGATTAACTCTTCTGCCACAAGAATGTATATTTTTTATACTGAATATTTTGTATTTTATATATATATATATATATATATATATATATATATATATATATATATATATATATATGTATATATATTTAAAGATAACTATGTATAATTCTTTCATCATTATATATTGAATTATTGTTATATGAGCTTTCTGAAAATATTTGTATATGCGATTAATTAATCGGGACACCATGTAATTAATTTTATTAAAAATGTTAATAATATTCAGTTATATATCAGTTATATATCCACCACTGTATATATATATATATATATATATATATATATACACAAGTATTAAAGGAGCTGAAATGCGATTCCATTCAGATTTTTTCTTCGGAGCTGAGCGGTTGTAGTATCAGCGAGCTGAATACTACTGCTGTTCCATTCCACGGGCCACAGGCGCTGCCTCACGTGTTTGGGCAGCGATCACACTGAGGCAGCGTTTGTGCATGGTTCATGTTCTCATTGTGAGAATATGACCATGGCAATGTTGCGGTCTCAGCTTTTTCCATGGGAAAGCCACTCTAGTGACCCCCCACACTGTGCCTTAATACCCACAGGTATGAGGCTGGCCTGGCTGGCGCTGGAGGCGATTTGGGGAGCTGAATGGGTGTTGTTTTGCCGGGTAATTCCCTGCAGACCTCCCGTTCCCCAACACTCTCGTTTGCTCCCGTCCAGTCCCGAAATGAGACCAGCCCACCTCACGGCAAGCATGACGTCTCTTTCAGAGCCTGCAACCAGGATGATGCTTTGATCGTTGCATCGGAGAGCACACTGGCGATCTCGGACGGCGATGACTCAACTGGGCTCCCGCCTTCGGGTCTGGCCACCCAGTCTGAGGCTGATGCAGAGCTGACCGCCATCCTTGCCTGGGCAGCCGCAAGCATTGGGTTGAGCACTCACGGCTTAATTTTTGTCCTCGGTTCAGGGTGCCGCTCATGGCCACGACGGACGTGCATGACAAACTGAAGAGGTCATGGAGGGCACCTTTCGCTGACCAAAACAGATTTCTGGGTTTGTTCGCTCTCACTACTTGGCGACGGGGCAGTCCACGGGTACACGGAGGTCCCTCAGGTGGATAAAGTAGTTGCAATGCACCTGTGCCCGCAAAACGACACCACCTGGCGGGATCTCCCCTCCAAAGCCTGTAGGACATGACCAAAGACTTCAGTGCCACTGGAAAGGCTGCCTCCGCCCTGCATGCCATGGCCATCCTGCAGGGGCACCAGGCCAAGACACTAAAACAACTGCAGGTGGGTAGTCCTGATCCTGATGTGCTGCAGGAGCTGCGCTCAGCGACCAATCTCGTCCTCCGCATGACGAAGGTCAGAGCGCGAGCAGAGCGTGGCTGAATCTGGTCGAGATGAGGGATGCTGACAAAGCCTACTTTCTCAACGTAGCCATCTCCCAGATTGGACTTTTCGGTGACACCGTTGAGGACTTCCCCCAGCAGTTCTCGTTGAAGAAGCAGCTGGAGGCCATCCAGCACATCTTGCGGCTCAAGAACCCGCACTCTGTCTGCTCGCTGAGGGCGTCCCCCTGCGTGTGCAAAAGCCCAGGTGGCTCTGCCTCAACCCGAGCCTAGTTCTTGGCCCCAGTGTAGAGCCCCCTGCAGGAAGCTGACGCCTCCTGTCTCTCGGGCCAGCACGAGGACCCGGAAGGCTCCTAAGCGCCCCTGAGATGGTCGCTAGTCAGTCACTAACCCACACTATGCTGGTTTCGCAGAGCAAGGTAAGTGCTTTGAGCTCCCCCTCAGCACTGCCACTTCGGGTCGAAGCAACACTCCCCGACGCGATGTCGCCTGCTCCCCCAAGCCCTTAGTGCCCCTCGCCTGGTTCGCCAGTTCCTGGTCAGGACCACTACTGGGTTGGCACATCAACTGCCTAGAGTTGCTGGCTGTACTACTTGCCCTGCGGAGGCTATTGCCGTTGATCCAGGGCAAGCATGTGTTGGTCTGGTCTGACAACACAGCGACAGTAGCATATATAAAATGCCAAGGTGGCAAACACTCTCTTCGCATGTTGCAAATCGCCCACAATCTCCTCCTCTGTAGTCAGCAGCGGCTGAGGTTGCTGCAGGCCACTCATATCCCGCACAGTCTCAACGCCAAAGCAGACATGCTGTCTTGGCTGGCAGCACTCAGTGGAGAGTGGAGACTCACCACCACGTGGTCCAGCTGTTTTGGAGTTGATTCGGCAAAGCACAGGTAGGCATGTTCGCTTCCTGGGAATCCTCCCACTGCCTGCTCTGGTATTCCCTGATGGGAGCCCCCCTCGGAACAGACACGCTGGCACACAACTGGCCCCGGGGCTGCACAAATACGCATTCCCCCAGTAAACCTTCTTGCACAGACCCTGTGCAACGTCAGGGAGGACCAGGAACAAGTCACCCTCGTGGCCCCATACTGGCCCACCCAGACTTGGTTCTTGGACCTCACGCTCCTCGCGACAGCATCTCCCTGGCAGATTCCTCTGAGGGAGGACCAGTAGGGGTGGAGGGACAGGTTTGCTGATTCATAACACCTGGACCTTTTCACAACACTAATCTCTATGTAACAATACTAATTTTGAATTCCATGCTATCATTACAATACAACCCACAAAAAGACATGTTGTTGTCATCTATCGCCCTCCAGATCAGCTGACAAACTTTCTTGAAGAGTTGGATGTCCTACTATGCTCTTTACCAGAGGATGGTAGGCCACTTGTGGTTCTTGGTGATTTCAACATACACCAAGACAAGCCCCAAGCTATGGAACAAAAAATTATTCTAGCCTCATTTGACTTTGAAAGACTACACACCGCAGCAACTCACAGATCGGGCAACCAGCTGGACCTAATTTTTACACGTAATTGTATCAACTCAAATATTCTTGTTTCTCCGATACATGTCTCTGATCACTACGTTGTTCAATTCAACATGACTCTGCAATCTACCTTAAAAAAGACTCCACCTTTGGTTTCCTTTCGGCGTAACCTCCGTTCTCTTTCACCCTTTCATCTTTCCACTGCTGTCTCTACCTCTCTTCCCACACAAAATGTATTTTCCATGCTTGATGTAAACACTGCCACAGCCACATTAAACTCTACTTTAACAATCTGTCTAGACAACATCTGTCCTCTCTCCTCTAGGCCAGCACGTACTACACCACCCAGCCCTTTGCTGTCTGACGTCCTTCGGGAACATCGGACTGATTTCAGGGAAGCTGAGAGGAGATGGCTGAAATCTAGAGATCCAGGAGATCTAGGGCATAAATATCAGTCTCTGCTTGCAACTTTTTCTAATAATGTTAAATCTGCAAAAAAGCTCATTTTACCAGAACAGTATCAACAACACCACAGACACTTGCAGCTTGTTTAGAACATTCAACACACTGCTTTGCCCTCCCCTGCCACCTCCTGACACATCACTGACAGCAGACATCTTTCCCACATTTTTTTACTAATAAGGTTACAACCATCAGCAATACATTCACAGCACCACACCCCATCAAACAGATGTTGCCAGTATGCACCTCTACTGTCTCTACATTCTCTCCTCTGACTGGCACTGAGGTCTATAAACTCTTCCTCTCCAACCAATCCACCACATATTCCCTTGACCCCATTCCTTCTCACCTTCTCCAGGCCATCTCTCTGTCCATCCTACCAGCACTCACACACATAATCAACACGTCTCTACTTACAGGCACTTTTCCCATTACATTTAAGCAGGCTAGAGTAACCCCGCTGCTGAAAACCTGCACTTGTCCCCACACAAATAGAACACTACAGACCAGTCTCTCTCATCCCATTCATAGCAAAAACACTTGAAAGGGCAGTTTTCAATCAAATCTCTGCCTATCTCTCACAGAAAAACTGCTGGGCGACAATCAGTCGTATATAACACTTGTATATGTTTTGAATACTATTCTGATGCTAGTGAAATTTGTAATATGGCACACTTGTACCACTGTCTCCTTAAGATGATTTGCTTATGTTTACCTCTTTTGTAAGTCGCTTTGGATAAAAGCGTCTGCCAAATGAATAAATGTAAATATAAATAAATGTCAATAAGCCTTGGGCACCCATGACCCTGTCGCTGGTTCACCAGTTGTCATTCCTTAGATACCTTTTGGTAGGTACTAACCACTGCATACTGGGAACAACCCACAAGACCTGCCATTTAGGAGATAATCTGACCCAGCCATCAGAATTTGGCCCTTGTCAGAGTCACTCAGATCCTTACGCTTGCCCATTTTTCCTGCTTCCAACACATGAAATTCAAGAACTGACTGTTCACTTGCTGCCTAATATCCCACCCCTTAACAGGTGCCATTGTAACAAGATGGTAATGTATCAGTGATTGACTTGATTTACATTTGTTATTGCTATTTGACAAATGAGCAAAGTGGAAGTAAACTATAGCAAGTACAACAAATGAATAGTATGATTTAGCTATTGTCATTTGGGTGTACTTCTGAACTGATGTAGGCTGTGTCTCTTTAGACTCAAAAAGTGCCTGAAAAATTCATATGAGTAACTTATGTGGGGCGGCTGTGGCTCAGTTGTTAGAGCGGGTCGGCCACTAGTCGCAGGGTTGGTGGTTCGAATCCCGGCCCATACGACTCCACGTGCCGAAGTGTCCTTGGGCAAGACACTCCTGATGGCAGGCTAGCGCCTTGCATGGCAGGTCTGCCGCCATTGGTGTATGAATGTGTGTGTGAATGGGTGAATGAGTCAACAGTGTAAAGCGATTTGAATACCGAGAAGGTTAAAAAGGCCCTATATAAGTGCAGACCATTTATGTGTTATGTCTAGTTCAGTATGCGTCTCATGAAATTTCATTGTCGAAGTAATGAATCCTGACTCATTTATTGCATCTTCTCTTCGATATGTGGAAAATAAAACATCAGCGTATATTAGAATATATTCTATTCTATTATTTTGTAATTGTCTTGAAAAGAAAATTAACATTTGACACTATCTGGGCATTTTGTAGATTAATTTGTGATCGATACACATGCCGGGACGCGCAAGACCCTGTTATGCAATAATGTTTGGAGAAACATAAAAGGAATAGTTCATCTGGATATTGCCATCATTTACTCACCCCATGTTGTTCCAAACCCACCTTTTCTCTGCTGTGAAACACAAAATTTACATTTTCAAACTATTTTTCTGGCTGCTCTTTTCAACATTATGAATGTAGAATGAAAATTCACCTTTTGTGTTCCACAGAAGAAATTCATCCAAATTTGCAATGGCATGATGGTGAATCAAAGATGACAGTTTTAATTTTTGGGTGAACTGTTTCCTTCATCAAAATCAACTCTACTAATAACATAGCTTTTGAAAATGGCATACAGTAGATGATGTTTTAGATACTCTGCACAAAGCCCTCTTGACTGATATTTCACCAAAAGACTCAAAAGACTAATTAGTTAAGACTCACACTCCAGCAGCAAAACACTCCAAAACAAGTTCTTCCCCCAACATTGCAGTCATTGTGCTGGCAGTTCCTTTGGGTTTCATAAACTTGGGTGCTGTGTGGGCTGCCATGCGAGCTAAACAGACATAAAAAAAAACACAGTTGTAACAGAAGAACTCCACACTCAACATAACACCCCTCCCAAACTGCCAAACCAAGCCAAAGCATGGTTAACTAGTTAGCAGATCAGTAATGGCCTACTGAGTATATACCATAAAGAGGCATATGAAAGAGTCCCAACTCACCACTGTATTAGAATGTTAGATGTTTTTAATCATTGTACGTCTACAACTGAATACACACAACCACAGACATTGAGGGAGAAATATTGTATCAGCCATATAAGACCAAATTAAAAATCAAAACCCTGCGTTATTATACCAAAGTATGTAATTGAGCACACAGACCTGTGAGCACCTGTAGGATGAGAGGTGGTTTCTGTTGAATGGTGTTCGTAAAGGGGAAGCGGGCAACACAGACGTAGTTTGTAAGAGCGTCCTCTTCCACAATACTTGAGAAGTACAGATCTCCATTCTCAGCCATTGATACTCGACGATCCTGACGTATAGGTGCCATAGCTATAAAATAAAGATAAACTTTTGGGTAGTTGACTAATGTAGCACTTTTTACATTTTGAAATGTGAAATATTTTGAAAAAAAAATTCACACTCCAGGATGAGAGTCGTGTGGCGCATGCGGGGGTCGGACGTGTGAACGGCGAGCTCTGCGCACTTTGCTAGATTTTTATACTTTTTGTTTCATAAACTGGTGAGATTCGAGACACCCTGGTCCATAACCGTTCTAAGAAGTCAACATGTGAAAGAATTCAAAATCCTCAGGCTCTGGAGATATTAAAAGACACTTACATGCTCAAGCGGATATCCCAGACATGGCCGCAGACCAGGGACTCAAATTGGACGGTGTGGTGGGAGAAATTCAAAGCCAACTATCCAGCATGTATGTAATGCTGGCAAATGTTGTGGCTGACTTGGAGGACCTTGCAGTTATACGTAGATCAATTACTTCCATGGAGGAGTTGGTTACAAGTATCGGGGAGGTCAAGTGACGGATCAAATAGTTGGAGTCATCAGAGATGGAATTTGATGCTAATCCACTAGCGTCCAAAGCAGATTTGGAATGCATTTGGGAAAAGCTGGAAGACCTTGAGAATCGTAATCGACGGAACAATATCCGAATTGTTGGAATGCCTGAGCATGATGAAAGACGAGATATGGTGAAATTCTTAGACAAGCTCTTCCTGAGTCTGCTTAACATAACAGGCCATAAGCTGGAAATTGAGCATGCTCACACAGTCCCGGCTCAGAGATCCGATGAGGGAGACAGGCCCTGATCAATTCTGAACAAATTTCTGAGATCATCCAATAAAGATCTTGTGTTACGTGAGGCAAGGAATAAAGTAAGGCTTTCCTAGAAGAACCAAAGCATTTTCTTGTTCCCAGACTTTGTGAATTGAGTAGAGAGAAATGTGATCAATTCAAGGAATGCAAGAAACACTTATATGGGAGATAGCTTTTGCGCTGATGTTTGTGGCCAAACAGAGAACAAGGATGTCCGCAAAGCATTTACATGTCCCCAGCAAGCATTGTCTTTCATAGTGACAATGGGGTGAGTAAGCCATTGGTGATTTTCATGTTGCCCCCAAGTGAGCTTGACTCACTGAACATACACTTGACTGTCTGAGGAACCTTTTGGTGTTGGTTCTGCTTAGCGGCTAGAGTCTGTTTTGTGAAATAACACTCCTTCAAGAAACTTTTGCATCGACGGAGGTTCGCTTTTGCACTGATGTTCCTGGCCAAATTGAGAATGGATAATAAGGATGGCCACAGGGAATTTGCATGCCCACAGCAAGCGATGTCTTTTATAAAATTGATGGACTGAGGAAGTCTTGGTGTGTTTCTCATGTTGCCTCCAAGTGAGCTTGTCTCACTGAACATATACTTGACCATCCAAGAAAGCTGGGTACCTGTATTGTTTCTTTTTGTGCTGGTTCATGTTGCTTTTTTCTGCTCTCCTGATCTGGAATTTCTCATGCTTCTATGTCAACCATTCTGGCTAATGAGGGTATTCACAGCAGTCATTATAACAGCTGTGTACATCCCCTCACAAACTGACAAAGACCGGGCACTGAAGGAACTGTATGGGTGTATAAGTAAGCAGGAAACCACACACCCTGAGGCCGCGTTCATTGTGACTGGGGATTTTAAAAAAGCCAACTCCAAGTCAGTAGCACCAAAATACTACCAACACATCAGATGCAACACACGAGGGGGCTGGGTTTTGGACCATTGTTACTCTCCCTTCCGGGATGGCTACAAATACCTCCCCCTCCCACAATTTGGCAATCAGACCACTCTTCCATTCTTCTTCTGCCCGCTTACAGGCAGAATCTGAAACAAGAAGCACCCACCCTCAGAACGATCCAGTGTTGGTCAGACTAATCAGATTCTATGCTACAGGAATGTTTTGATCACTTGGATTGTGAGATGTTTTGGTCCACCTCTGATGGCGACACCAAGGTCTACGCTAATACTGTAACGTGTTTCATCAGGAGGTGCATAGATGATACATTACTGCCAAAAACAATACGGATCTACCCTAACCAGAAACCGTGGATTAATAGTGCTGTTCATGCAGCACTTAATGCTTTTAATTCCAGGAATTCTGAGGAGCACAAACAAGCCAGTTATGCCCTCCACAAAACTATCAGAGCAGTCAAAAACCAGTACAGGGACAAGATTGAAGGACACTTCAACACCGAATCTAGAAGCATGTGGCAGGGAATTAATATCATCACAGACTTCAAACATAATAAAAACTTGTCATGAACACTGCTGCCGCTCTCCCAGATGAGCTTAATGCTTTTTATGCTCGTTTCAAGGGAGAAAAAAACATCCTCGCAGAGAGAGCTCCTGTGGGCGAAGCGACAGAGGTTAATTCACTCTCCATCTCTGCAGCGGACATAACATGATCCTTCCGACGGGTGAATATCCGTAAAGCCGCAGGTTCAGACGGCATTACGGGCTGCGTCATCAGAGCATGCACGAATCAACTGGCTGGTGTTTTTACGGACATTTTCAAACTTTCCCCCTCCTTGTCTGTGGGGACCACCATTGTGCCTGTACCAAAGCAATCCAAAATCACTCGTTTAAATGACTGCTGTCATGTTGCTCTGACCTCCATCATCAGCAAATGCTTTAAGAGGCTATTCAGAGATTATATCTGCTCTGTGCTTCCTTCCTCACTGGACTCACTGCAGTTTGCTTACCGCAATAATCGCTCCACTTATGATAGCATTGCATTTACACTACACACTGCTCTCTCCCACCTGGAAAAAAGGAACACAAATCTGAGAATACTGTTTGTAGACTACAGCTCAGCATTCAACACCATAATGCCTTCCAAGCTTGATGTGAAACTCCGGCCTCTGTTCATCTCTGCTCGCTGTCCAGCTGGATCCTGGACTTCCTGTCAAGCAGATGCCAGGTGGTTAGAATGGGCACCAACATCTCCTCATCAATGACCCTCAACACTGGAATCCTGCAGGGTCTGCAGCTTCAAGGTCCTCTTTGTCCACATCACTGAGGAACTAACATGGTGCGTCCACACTGAGGCCATTGTGAAGAAGGCTAACCAGATCCTTTTCTTCCTGAGACAGCAGAGGAAGTTTGGAATGAACCATCACATCCTCACACGGTTCTAAACCAGCACTGTAGAGAGCATCTTGACAGGCTGCATCACTGCCTGGTATGGCAACAGCACCACACTCAACCGCAAATTCCAGCATGGGGTGGTGCGAACTGCCATCATCGGAGGTGAGCTTCCCTCCCTTCAGAACAGCTATACCAGGCGGTGTGTGAAAAAAGCTTAGAGGATAATCAGAGACTCCAGCCACCCGAGCCATGTGCTGCTCTCGCTGCTACCATCAGGCAGGCGGTATCATAGCATCAGGACTCACACCAACTGACTTCACGACAGCTTCTTTCCCAAAGCAATCAGACTTTTTAACTCTTGATCGCTCATGATACATATATCAGCATTGCACTTTATTAGCCTCAGACTGGACTCACATTTTATACTTCTCTTAATAACACACTGGCGCCTATTGTCAAAAATTTTGGCTAATCGATTAAATAAAGTTATGAGATCTCTTATACATATAGATCAGGTGGGGCTTATTTGGGGCTGCAGCTCTTATGATAACATTTGGCGTTTTATCAATATCATGTGGTTAGTGGCAAATGATCAGACTCAGGTCGCTGCCATCTTGCTTGACACCGAAAAAAGTATTTGATATGGCAGAATTGAATTATCTTTTTAAGATTTGGGAAATGTATGGGTTTGGGAGTATGTTTATTGGATGGATTAAGTTGCTTTATAGATACACTGTAGCAGCGGTACAAACAAATGGATTAATTTCAGATTATTTTACTCTGGATATGGGTACCTGGCAGGGTTGCCTTCTTTCCCCATTATTTTCTGTCTTGCCCTGCAAACATTAGCAGCCATGATAAGAAATGAGGATGATTTTCCAGGGCTGATGTCAGGAGGTATGGTGCATTAGCTTCTGCTTCACCCAGATGATATTTTATTATTCATCTCTGACCCTACTAGATCTATGCCTTGCCTCAAAAGAATTACTAATTCCTTTTCTAAGTTCTTAGGATACAGAGTCAATTGGTCTAAATCCAAGGCTTTGTCTCTGATGGCGTACTTGCCGAGTGATGTCTTTCCAGCCGGCCACCTTCCAGTGGCTCAAACAGGGCATTAAGTATTTGGGTATTTTATTCCCAGCAAATTTGTTTGATTTAGTTAGATTTAATTTTGTTGCCTCAAGCTTATAGCTGAAGTACATATTAAAAAGTCCCCTTTCTGCTGGTCAGAGTGGATTGAAAAAGTTCTTTGAAAAGATGGCGGCAGGTGGGAGAGGGGCTGTCTTAGCGCTCCTGGTCTATTGTTTGCTTGTGAAGATCTTAATGCCTATTCATGCTACTTCAACTCGGATGGTTGGTAACATCTTTCCTCTGCTTCATTTAAATGACAAACCGTTGATATATGAAGTCCTGGGTTACAAACAAACAATCAAGGAATCGGCAAACGCAAGCATCGGCTATGGAACCTACACATTGGCCATGGCCTTGATCTATCCATTACTTTATAATAAAATTACCAAGAAAACTAAATCAATAACATCGACTAAATCGCCGCTGACAACTGGATTAATTATCGCTATATGTTTAATGTTATCTGGAGACATCCACCCGTGCCCAGGCCTGCACCACTTTAAGACGCTGGGAGAGGCTACTCTACGAGCAGATGACAAACGCGACACTCCTACCTTGCAGGTACTTTCAGGTACAATTTCGTGTTCCTCTGCACAATATCCTGAACCTCTCCTTCCTTTGTTTTCGTCGTCAATTGTGGACGACTTGTCTGTCCGAGGAAGCGATGGCGTGGTACCGGGGCGGTCTATTGGGGCACTGCACGGAGAAAGTCCGGGTCTGAGGGTGTGTGGCGGTGCATTGGACAGAGGCTATAGTGGCGAGTCCATGGGTCTGCAGCGTGGTGCAGTTTTCGCTTCGCATGGGAGCGGGAGACAAGATCCAGATACACAACAACAACAAACTTTCCTGCATGGCCACTCGGTCACCATGGTAACGTCAGCAAACAGAAAGCGCCTTAATCCAGGGGTAGCTAATCACCGGAAATGGGCGTTCTTTCAAACTGTTAACCACTCGAAAATAGTTTGGGACCCTAAAGCAAAACCCAAAGGTCTGCTGGGTGGGCATTTAAATATAAGAAGCATCATGTCAAAAACAGAACAAGTTAATCATCTGTTACTTAATTCAAATTTGGATTATTTATGTCTATCTGAGACCTGGCTCAATAAGAATGCTCCATCTGCAGCACTTAACATCCCTGGATATAATATGTTCAGGAGAGACAGAGAAGGAGCAAAGGGTGGTGGTGTCATGATATACACTACCGTTCAAAAGTTTGGGGTCACTTACTCATTCTTTATTTATTTATTTATTTCACATTTTAGAATAATAGTAGTCAGCAAAACTATGGAATAATAGAAATGGAAATATGGGAATTATTTTGTGACCAAAAAATCTAAAATAAATCCAAAACTATGTAATATTTTAGCATCTTCAAAGTAGTCACCCTTTGCCTAGATTTTGCAGACATGTACTCGTGACATTTTCTCAACCAACTTCTTGAGGAATCACCCCGGGATGCTTTTTAAACAGTATTGAAGGAGTTCCCATCTATGTTGGGCACTTATTGGCTTCTTTTCTTCATATTTTGATCCAAGTCATCCATTTCATTTTTTAGGAAATTTTAGATTTGTAATTAAATAAATGTATATGTTTTGGCAGAATAATATTTTGTCTACAAAGTTAATTTCAAACTTTTAAGCATACACCTTCAGATCAAAAGATTTTTAAGATCATGAGAAACATTTCAGACAAGTGACCCCAAACTTTTGAACGGTAGTGTATATAAAAAATAACATTCAGTGTCAGGAAATTCAGTGGCAGAATGATCATGAACTGGAATGTGTGGGCTTAAACATGATACTATCACAACAGATGTCTTTTACAATTGTTGCGATATATCGCCCCCCATCTTCAGATGCCATTTTTTATGAAAGGTTTGAAAAATTATTGAAAGAATCTAATCTAAATAAAGAGATCATTATTTTGGGGGATATAAACATAAATTGGGAGGATATATTATGTAGAAGAAAACTAGATAAAAACAAATTTGATCTAGTTCAAATGATCAAAGGGCCAATGAGAATTACTACATCTAGCAGCACTCAGATTGATTTAGTATTTTCCAACCGATCTGAGAGAATAACTAAATCATATAATATGTTGGCTGGTCTTTCTGATCACAATTTGATCCTTGTGGTGAGAAAGCTCTCTAAAAAGAGATTTGTTTATTCAGCCAGAGAACGGGAGTATGTTGGAATCCCAAAAAACTGCCAGGAAGGATTTATAAATGCTGTCCAGCAGATAGATTGGGATCGCATATTGTCGGGAACGAATTGTGAAGTGGATTGTGCATCTTTCGTGGCGAAAATTGAGAGAACAATTAAAGATTTTAGTAGTATAATTAAACACAAACACAATAAAAATATACTTCCTTGGATGAACTCAGATATACTCAAACTAATGAAAGAGGGATTTTGCGTTAAAAAGAGCAATTAAAACTAAGTCAATTAGTGCTAAAAATCTGTTTACAACATTGAGAAATAAGACGGTTAAGGCTATACGTAAGGCCAAAGCAGATTTTTTTTTGACAATAATAGAAAACGCAAAAGGGGATTCTAAAATAATTTGGAACCAATTGAAGAAACTTGTAGGACAGGACACTAAAAAGAAAAAACTTGTAGAAATTAAGACAAATGGACAAATTATAAATAACATAAACAAAGTTGCAGATGCTTTCAATAATTTTTTTATTGAATCTGTATCAACTATGCCCAAAGTTTTTCATCTAATAATTTAAATATTTGCCCGATAAATAATTCAGAGCCTATTTTCAATTTAGGGTCAGTAACAGAATCTGAAGTCTTACAGACAATAAGAACATTAAAAGCTTCCAGAACTAGAACTACATATTTGGTATAGATATGTGCATGCTGAAAGGACTCAGTTCCACATTGTTAACACCAGTAACTAAAATTGTTAATCTCTCCTATATTGAGGCAGTATTTCCTAGGGTGTGGAAGTCAGCTGCGGTTGTACCAGTTTTTAAAAATGGAGATCCATTGTTAGTGGATAATTATAGACCAATCAGCATCTTACCTACAGTATCAAAAGTTGCAGAGAAATTAATTTCCCAACAAATAATAACACATCTAAATACTTCTACATTTTCCCTTCATTCTATGCAATTTGCTTTTAGAACTCAATATTCCACGGAAACTGCAAATTGTTTTTTCATGGAAAATATTAAACATCTACTGGATAAAGGTGGTGTGGTTGGAGCTGTGTTTCTCAATCTAAAAAAGGCCTTTGATACTGTAAATCATAAAATATTATTAAGCAAATTAAATAAATTCAATTTTTCGTCAGATGCAGTAAAATGGATAGAATCATATCTATCGAATCGCCCACAGTCAGTCAGGATTAGTGACTGCCATTCACCGCCCCTTGTCATGTCTACAGGGGTTCCTCAGGGTTCTATTTTGGGACCACTGTTATTTTCACTTTATAAAAACGATCTACCGTCAGTTTGTCCAGACGTCTGTATTCAAATGTATGCTGACGATACAGTTATTTATACCCATGGTAAAAATAGGAAACAAGTTGCTGAAAAGCTTACACAGTCAATGGTTCATGTTTCTGAATGGTTAAATCAATCTTGCTTAAAACTTAATGTAAATAAAACAGTTTCGATGTACTTTTCAAAATCAAACACTACAAATAATCAGCAAGATATTTATGTGTCAGGGGAAAAAATAAAAGTTGTGTCAGAATTTAAATATCTAGGCATCATAATAGACTCTAAACTAACCTTTAAATCACAGATAAAACTGGTTTGTAATCGAGTTAAATTTAATATAGCAAATTTTCGCATTATAAGATCACACCTATCAACTGAGGCCGCCTAAATGTTCATGTACAGTATGGTTTTGCCTCACATCACTTATTGTCTTACAACATGGTCACAAGCAAAGAAAATAACGTTAAAACCATTAGAGTCACTTTACAAGCAAACAATCAAAATTGTAGATAAAAAACCATTTAGATCTCACCATTGTGCCATATTACAAAAGCATAAACTTTTAAGTTGGGAAAATGTTATCAAGTATTCTAACTTATGTCTGTTATATAAAATAATTTATGGTTTGTCATCTCCCCCACTCAGTAAGTTTGTAAACATCAGGAACCCCTCACAGCGAGTAACACGAGGGTCGGCCCGAGGAGACTGTGTTGTTCCTTTGCGGAAAACTGCATTCAGCCAGCATGCTTTTTCAGTCTCAGCAGCACAGGATTGGAACTCTGTTCCTCAGATTATTAGAGAACTCACTACATACACTTTGTTTAAAAAGCACTTAAAAAACTGGTTCATAATACACCAGTCATGTCAGCATTAATAAGTATATATAATTTCCCTCTACCCGATCGTGCTGCCATCAGTGTCCCTGTTGGGTAACTGTGTTCAACATTAATATATTTAATTTTAACCTAATGTTGAAAATATAGTGAATTTGTACACTGTATTCATCTAAAGGACTTAACGAGTTTTATTGTTTTTATATTTTGTATTTTCCTTGTAATGTTTTAATGTTGTTTTTCTTTTTAAGGTAGACCATATTAAGATCTGTCCAGGGACAATGGATGAAAAATAGCCTTTTGGCTAATTCTGGTGCATTTGCAGCAATGCTAATTAATGTACACTGTCCCTGTCAAATAAATAATTTAAATAAATAAATAAATAAATTGTGTGTGGGGGGGGGGGGATGTTACTACCCTCTGTGACCTACTGTATACGAGAGTAGTGTGTTGAGATCCTTTGATCCCCAGATCTCAGTTTTTTGTTATCTACGGTTGCACCACTTGCTCTGTATTATTATTGGGAATAGCATACACCCCCTTAAAGCAGCAGATACTAAGAGAGTGGTCATTACTGCTTTTGGAAAAGGTCATGTGGCATCAGTGTATTACTCCCTGTTAATTTAGAGTCTGGGGGCGGAGCCTCAATCACTCTCAAGAGATTATGTGAGAAAGATTTAAAATTGGTATTGGAGGAGGGAGTGTGGGCTAGGATTCTAAAAAAACATAAAGTCTGCATCTAGAGACATTATGCAATTCAAGATGTTACATCGGTTCTATTGGACCCCCTCTAGATTGTATAGGCTTGGTCTTAAATAAACACCCACCTACTGATGATGCCAATCAGAGGATGTAGACATAACCCATGACTTTTGAGGGGGTGTTAAGATCCAGGAGTTTTGGTTGTGCGATGTATTGGGCACTCGGGCATCATTTTGCCACAGACTATGTATTTTGGGCGATGGGGCAGTCATCGATATTGAAAATAGAAGAGTTGGGCATTAACCAGTGTCATGATTGCCAGGCAGATAATTTAAGGGGTTGGAGGTCGGCTGGACCACCCTCTTTTCATTATTGGTGCTCAGATTTGGGAAGGGTGGCAGCCTTTGAAGAGGGGTCATTTAGAAAATGGGGAAGTATATCTTGTTCATGGAGAAATGGGGTGGGCATATGTCATTTATTTATGTGTGAATATTATATATATTTTTTATTTTATTTTATAATTTGTTGTATTATTTATTAATTTGTGTGAGTGTCTATATCAATTACGACCACTGGGATGTTGTTGGGGCCAGAGTGGGATTGGGGATTGGGATGGGGGAAGAGTAATTGTGGGTGTTAATATTGATTTTGTGTATATGTTTTGTTTTTCTATGTTCTTTATGTGAATCAATAAAAAATGTATAATCTGAAAAAAATTCACACTCCAGGACCAATAAACTAGTGAATGCAAAAAGGTGATTAGAAATGGTGAAGAGCTTAAAGGAAATGGTGACCAGTCACAGTCATGCTTTCACTCATAGAATTTTAAAGCTAATATCATGTTGGTGAATCAAAGGCCCATGGACACATATTGTGTCATAAAATTCTTAAAGATGAACATGCTACTACAGATACTAATAGCTCTTTCTTCTTAAGTACTTCTTCATAATGTCAGTGGTAACTGTAGTGCCTACTTTGGCTACCACAGTCACTTGAAATTAACTTGTTTAATATAATGTATGATTGATTGATATAGGCTACTCACTGCTGTTTAGCCAGTAGGTGTTAGGATTTGGAGGGCCTGCAGGAGGGTTGCAGGGAAGGATGAGAGGAAGTCCAACCACCACCGAGACTGGCTCCAGATATTCTTTCAACCATGTACGAGCCTCTGAGTCATACAAAGACATGGACATGACAAAGACACATTGAAACATCAGTGGACTAATTGGTATTAATTGTTGTACAGTACGATACTCATGTAATTGCATTGTTAATGCTTACTGGAGACACGTAGATGGATGTGACTTGACAGAGCCGAGCCAAACTCATTAGTTGCTGTGCACTGATACACGCCCTCGTAGTCATCAGGGCGACCCCAGAAGAAAATCTCCAATGTGCCAGAACGCCTCCTCATGCTGACCTGAGGATCCCGCGCTACATTCAGGTATACTCCATTACGTGTCCATGTGAAGCTTAATTCAATATATAGGCGAGTGAGTGTAAGCTTTCATACTTCACACTTTATGACTATTCTTGTACACAATTATCCAAAGCCATACTTAAATGCTCATTACCTTTGACATACATATAATATATTTGATTAACTTGGTGTCTCTTAAAATCAATCAGTATTTTAGGACTGTCAGAAAAACAGTGCAATACAAAGCACGAGGACGCATAAGCCAGTCTAGTAGGAAAGAAAGATAAATTTGGCACAATGTAAGGTAAATAAACAAGTTCTAAAAGGAAGCCAATTAAATAATGTACAGGTTATGTGCGATGTGTTCTTTTGTTGCTCTTAATCTGTGCTTTGTTCAGTGCAATATTGTGAAAAACAGGCAGAAGGCAATTTCAATAGTCCAGTTTCTTAGGGATAAAAGCATACATCAGTCTCTCACTACCTGCTTCTGACAGAGACTGCATTTTGTCAATATATCTAAGATTATAATAAGTAGTTTTAGGGAGATTTCACCCAAAAATGAAAATTTTCTCATCATTTACTCACCCTCATCCCAGATGTGTATGACTTTCTTTCTTCTGCAGAACACAAATGAAGATTTTTTGAAGAATATCTCAACTCTGTAGGTCCTCACAATACAAGAGAATGGTGACCAGAACTCAGAAAGTTCAAAAAGCATAAGACTCCAGTGGTTAAATCAATGTGCGATATGATAGGTGAGGGTGAGAAACAGATCAATATTTAAGTCCTTTTTAACTATAAATATCCACCTTTGACCAGCCCCAACCAGTAGCTTGCTGAATGTGAAAGTCACTTCCACACCAGAATGTGGAAGTGAAAGTGTAGATTTACAGTAAAAAATTACTTAAATATTGATGTTTCTCACCCACACCTATCACATCGCTTCAGGAGATATGGATTTAACCACTGGAGTCTTAAGGACATAATGGCCTTTATGCGATTTTTGGAGCTTCATAGTTCTGGTCACCATACACTTGCATTGTATGGACCTACAGAGCTGAAATATTCTTCTAAAAATCATCATTTGTGTTCTGCAGAAGAAAAAAAGTCTTACACATCTGGGATGGCATGAGGGCGAGTAACTGGTGAGAGAATTTTCATTTCCCTTTCTGTCACTCACTCGACGTTGTGTCGATTGTAGTGACACAAGGGATCTCTCTGAGAGCCTCGCGTATCTCTGAACTTGAGAAAAGGCCAATGTCAAATTGGCAGACAGAATTTGCTTGTCCCGCCCCGGACATACGGGTATAAAGGGGAGCGGGCGAGCGTCTGTCAGACAGATTTTTTCTTCGGAGCCGAGCGGTTGTGTGATCAGCGAGCTGTGTGTCACAACTGCTTCGCCAACCTCTGCAAGAGAGCTTTCTGTTGGATCTGACAGCACAGTCCAGTGGCTTTCTCCACTCTGCATGCTTTGCAGACTCTGCCCCTGGGCACTTCGACGGCGCTTCTCTCCTAAAAGAGTTCGATTTTTCTAAAAGAGTTTATTCTCCTCTAAATAAGTGTCTGGTAAAAGAGCAACATACACAAGCGAGCGTTGAACGTCCTTTTCAGAACTCGTCTTTTTAAAGATGCCCTTCCACTGCTGTGTAGTTCCTGGATGTGGACGGTATCTCTCCAGATCCGACGGTCATAGACGCTGACTCGTGTGTCTGGGTAGAGTTTGTGGATGGTTCATGTTCTTACTGTGAGGACATGACCATGGCAATGTTGTGGTCTTGGCTTTCGTTTCTCAAAACGAATGCCACTCCAGCCGCCCCCACCTTTTACTGCCCGGAACCAACCTCCTCGCTCGTCCACTCTCACTACCCTGGACGGCGGGGCGGCTCACGGGTTCATGGAGGTCCCTCAGGTGGACAGGGCAGTTGCGATCCACCTGTGTCCTGAGGACGCCGCCACCTGGCGGGACTGCCCAGTGCTCCCCTCCAAAGCCTGTAGGACAACGTCGTCACTGACTGTGAAAGCCTACAGTGTCACTGGACAGGCCGCAGATGGTCGAGATGCGTGACGTTGACAAAGCCCGCTTTCTCAACGCCTCCGTCTCCAAGTTTGGTCTCTTCGGCGACACAGTCAATGACTTCAGCTAGCAGTTTTCAGCGGTGAAGAAACAGATGGAGGCCATTTCTCACATTATGCCACGTCGTCACAGCGCAAGCCCCCGTCTGCTCGCTGTGGGCATCCCCCTGCGAAGAAACCACTGGCAGCTCCACCTCAACCTGGGCCCAGTTCTCAGCCCCAGCATTGAGTGCCCGCAGGCAGCATACATTCCCCATCACCAGGGCCCCTTCTAGGGCTTGTAAAATCCCTAAATGCTCCGGAGCTGGTAGCAAGACCACTCCGTCCCCAGGTGGAGGGCCGAGAGGAGAATCCTCAGTTCTCCTTTTTCTTTCACCGCACCCCCTTTGGGCTGTGGTACTCAAATTCTCAATAAAAGAGCAATTTCCTCACTTCCTGGGTCATCAGACCGCTGTGAGCCATTCGCACGGCACTCTGGCACCAAAACGTTGCAGTCCCGGCTCCCAGGACGCGGCCATCTTGCCTCCAGACCCCCGACTGCCCAGCCCTGGCAGGCCAACACTGACGAGTCTGGAAGACATCCCTACAGGACCTCCTCCTCTGTCTATAACCCACCCCCTGCTGGGTGCACGGAGCAAGGTAAGTGCATTGAGTTTTTTTCTCAGCACCCAAGCCTCGGGACGCGTTCTTGCCTCCCGACGTATTATTACATGCCCCCCCCCCTCACCCCCCCGCCGCGAGGCCCCACCCGATACGTCCAAAATGATTGTTCCATTAGTGCCTGTCACGATGGTTGGCCAGGACCATCCGATTCAATTCGCCAAGCTCCCGCATCGTTTCAGCGATATCCGCTCCACGCCAATGCGCGGCGAAAACGCCAGCACTTTACGAGCACAGATTGCCACTCTGCTATTCAAGGACGCAATAGAGCCTGTCCCTCCAGCCGAGATGAAGAAGGGTTTCTACAGCACTTCATCGTACCCAAAAAAGGCAGTGGGTTACGACCAATCTTGGACTTGCGAGTTCTCAACCGGACTTTACACAGACTCCCGTTCAAAATGCTCACACAGAGGTGAATTTTAACCTGCATTCAGCATCAAGATGTCTCCAAATCTGCCTCGACACCGACCCTTCTTATGGTTCGTGTTCGACGGCCAGGCGTATCAGTACAAGGTCCTCCCCTTCGGCCTGTCCTTCTCTCCTCGCGTCTTCACCAAGATCGCAGAGGCAGCCCTTGCCCCACTGCGGGAAGTGGGCATCCGTATACTCAATTACCTTGATGACTGGCTCATTCTAGCACACTCTGGAGAGTTACTATGCACCCACAGGGACCAGGTGCTGGCGCACGACAGCCGTTTAGGGCTTCAGGTCAACTGGGAAAAAAGCAAGCTCTCTCAGGTTCAGAGCATCTCTTTTCTCGGTTTGGAGTTAGACTCAGTCTCAATGTCAGAGCGCCTCACAACCGAGCACGCGCAGTCAGTGCTCGCGTGCCTCGCTCGCTTCAAGCCAGGCACAGCTGTTCCTCTCAAACAGTTCCAGAGGCTCCTGGGGCATATGGCATCCTCGGCTGTGGTCACACCGCTCGGACCGCTCCAGCACTGGCTTCAGACTCGAGTCACGAGATGTTAATCACCCCTTCCTGCCGTCAGACTTTCAACCCTTGGACAGACCTCTGTTTTTTGCAGACAGGAGTCCCCCTACAGCAGGTGTCCAGACGTGTCGTGGTCACCACAGACGCCTCTCAACCGGGTTGGGGCATTGTGTGTTACGGGCATGCAGCCGCTGGCTCCTGGACAGGGCCCCGCCTACATTGGCACATCAACTGCCTCGTGTTTTTGGCTGTACTCCTTGCCCTGCGGAGGTTTCAGCCGCTGATTAGGGGCAAGTACGTCTTGACCTGTTGGTAATGTACATAAATTGCCAAGGCAGCTTATGCTCCCGTCACATGTCAAGATACTCTTGGCATCTTTTCCAAGAGTATTTAACCAGCCACTAAAAAAAAAAAAAAAAAAAAAAAAAAAAATTCTAAATGTATTAACAATTCTTGTTCCACTTAAATCGGTTTTGTATACTATTGTGATGATACTGAAACTTTGTAGTATGGCACTTTTCGTACAACTGTCTCCTTAAGATGATTCGCTTATGTTCTTCCTCTTTTGTAAGTCGCTTTGAATAAAAGCGTCTGCCAAATGAATAAATGTAAATGTAAATGTCACAACTCGACTGCCATCTCCTCCTTTGGAGTCAGCCGCGACTCACTGCTCACCACTCACATCCCGGGCGGCCGCAATATGACAGCGGATGCGCTGTCATGACAGGTCTCGCTCAGCGGAGAGTGGAGTCTCCACCACCAGGTGGTCGAGCTGATCTGGGACCGTTTCGGCAGGGCACAGATAGATCTCTTTGCCTCCCAAGACAACTCCCACTGCCCACTCTGGTACTCCCTAACGGGGGCCCCTCTTGGCACAGACGCGCTGGCACACAGCTGGCCCTGGGGGCTACACAAGTACGCATTTCCCCCAGTGAGCCCTCTTGCACTGGATGGAGGGAGGATGAGGAACAGGTCACCTTGATGGCTCCTTATTGGCCCACCTGGACCTGGTTCTCTGATCTCAGGCTCCTCGCGACAGCACCTCCCTGGCAAACCCCCTGAGGAAGGACCTTCTTTCTCAGGGACAGGGCACCCTCTGGCACCCGCGCCCAGATCTCTGGAATCTCCATGTCTGGCCACTGGAGGGGACGCGGAAGACTTAAGCAGTCTACCACCGGCAGTCGTAGACACGATCAACCAAGCCAGAGCTCCTTCTACCAGGCAGCTTTAAGCCCTCAAGTGGCGTCTGTGCGCAAATTGGTGTTCTTCCAGATCTGATGACCTGCAGAGATGTGCAGTTCGGTCAGTGCTTTCATTCCTGCAGGAGAGGTTGGAGGGGAGGCTGTCCCCCTCCACCTTGAAGGTGTATGTCACTGCTATCGCAGCCCACCATGATGCAGTAGACAGCAAGTCCCTTGTTAAGCACAACTTGATTATCATGTTCCATAGAGGCGCCCGGAGGTTCAACCCTTCCCGGCCAAGCCTGATCCCTTTCTGGGATCTCTCAGTGGTCCTCTGAGGCCTTCAGAGACCCCCCTTCGAGCCACTTGATTCAGACGTGCTCAAAGCCCTCTCCTTGAAGACAGCCTTCCTGATCATACTCGCTTCCATTAAGAGGGTCGGGGACCAGCAAGCATTCTCTGTCTGGATTTCAGCCGGCAGATGCTCACGTCATCATAAGACCATGACCGGGCTACGTGCCCAAGGTTCCTACGACCCCCTTTAGGGACCAGGTCATGAACCTGCAAGCACTGCCCCGGGAGGAGCATACCCAGCCTCTTTGTTGCTGTGTCTGGTACATGCTTTGCATATATATATGGACCGCACGCAGGGCTTTAGATGCTCTGAGCAGCTCTTTGTCTGCTTTGGCGGACGGCGGAAAGGGAACGCCGTCTCCAAACAGAGGTTAGATCATTGGGTTGTTGATGCTATTTCCCTAGCCTATCACACCCAGGCCATATCAAATCAAATCAAATCAAATCACTTTATTGTCACACTACTGTGTACACGAGTGCAATAGCAGGTGAAATTCTTGTGTGCAGTTCCGAGCAACATTGCAGTAATGACAGTGACAAGACATAAACCACTTTACAATAACAACATATTTACACAAAACAATTTACATAACAAATGTACACATACTTACACACCAATTTACATAACAAATGTACAGAAAACACACAATGTAGAATACACATACACTAGATAAGGGTATAAATATATATATATATATATATATATACACTAACTGAATTGGGAGAATATATTGACAGAGTGATGATTAATAAAGTGCAGTGCTGATTGTAGATCGTGAGAGATCATGTGTTCAAAAGTCTTATTGCTTGTGGGAAGAAGCTGTCATGTAGTCGGGTGGTGCGGGTCCTGATGCTGCGATACCGCCTGCCTGATGGAAGCAGTGAGAGCAGCCCATGACTCGGGTGGCTGGAGTCTCTGATAATCCTCCGAGCTTTATTCACACACCGTCTGTTATATATATCCTGGAGGGAGGGAAGCTCACCTCCGATGATGTTTCTGGCCGTTCGCACCACCCTTTGCAGGTCTTTGCGGTTGTGGGCGGTGCTATTGCCGTACCAGGCGGTGATGCAGCCAGTCAGGATGCTCTCTACGGTGCTGTTGTAGAACCGTGTGAGGATGTGGTGGTTCATTCCAAACTTCCTCAGCCGTCTCAGGAAGAAGAGGCGCTGGTGAGCCTTCTTCGCAACGGCCTCAGTGTGGATGGACCATGTGAGTTCCTCAGTAATGTGGACACCGAGGAACTTGAAGCTGCTGACTCTCTCCACCGGTGCTCCATTAATGGTGATGGGGCTGTGTTCTCTGTCTTTCTTCCTGAAGTCCACCACAAGCTCCTTGGTTTTACTGACGTTGAGGGAGAGGTTGTGCTCCTGACACCAGCGTGTCAGAGTGTGCGCCTCCTCTCTGTAGGCTGTTTCATCATTGTCAGTGATCAGACCTACCACCGTCGTATCGTCAGCAAACTTAATGATGGCATTGGAGCTATGTGTCGCCACACAGTCATGTGTGTACAGGGAATACAGGAGTGGGCTGAGAACACAGCCCTGTGGTGCACCAGTGTTGAGGGTCAGTGATGAGGAGATGTTGCTGCCCATTCTAACCACCTGACGTCTGCCTGACAGGAAATCCAGGATCCAGCTGCACAGTGAGCTGTTTAAGCCCAGAGCCCGGAGTTTCACATCAAGCTTGGAGGGCACTATGGTGTTGAATGCTGAGCTGTAGTCTACAAACAGCATTCTCACATATGTGTTCCTTTTTTCCAGGTGGGAGAGAGCAGTGTGTATTGTAGATGCAATGGCATCATCAGTGGAACGGTTGTTGCGGTAGGCAAACTGCAATGGGTCCAAAGAGGTGGGCAAAACAGAGCAGATGTAATCTCTGATCAACCTCTCAAAGCATTTGCTGATGATTGGGGTGAGGGCAACAGGACGCCAGTCATTTAAGCAGGTGATTTTTGATTGCTTCGGTACAGGCACAATGGTTGATGTTTTGAAGCATGTGGGGACTACAGACAGGGATAGGGACAAGTTGAAAATGTCCGTAAAAACACCTGCCAGTTGGTTCGCGCATGCTCTGATGACGCGGCCCGGAATGCTGTCTGGACCCGCGGCTTTACGAACGTTCACCCGTCGGAAGGATCGGGTTACATCCGCAACAGAGACGGAGAGTGAACCATCATCTGTAGTATCGGCCGCGAGTGCTCTCTCCGTGAGGGCGGTGTTGTTGTCCTCGAAACGAGCATAAAATGTATTAAGCTCGTCCGGGAGAGAGGCAACGGTGTTCATGGCGGAGTTTTTATTCTGTTTATAGTCCGTGATGATGTTAATTCCCTGCCACATACTTCTGGAGTCAGTGGTGTTGAACTGTTCTTCAATTTTGTGCCTGTACTGGCGTTTGGCTGCACGGATGGAGTTACGGAGGGCATAACTGGCTTGTTTACGCTCCTCCGCGTTCCCGGAATTAAAAGCGGTGGTCCGCGCAGTAAGTGCCGCGCGAACATCGCCGTTAACCCATGGTTTCTGGTTGGGGTAGATCCGTATATTTTTTGTCGGAACAACGTCCTCTACGCACTTCCTGATGAAACACGTTACGCTATCAGCATAAACCTCTATGTCGTCATCGGAGGCAGACCGGAACATCTCCCAGTCTGCGTGATCAAAACAGTCCTGTAGTGCAGAGTCTGATTGGTCCGACCAGCACTGGATCATTCTAATGGTGGGTGATTCCCATTTCAGTTTCTGCCTGTAAGCGGGCAGAAGCAGAACGGAGGAGTGGTCGGATTTGCCAAATGGTGGGCGGGGGAGGGATTTGTAGCCATCCCGGAAAGGAGAATAGCAATGATCCAAAACCCGGTCCCCTCGTGTGTTAAAGCTGATGTGTTGGTGGTATTTTGGTGCTATTGTTTTAAAGTTGGCTTTGTTGAAGTCCCCGGCAACAATGAACGCGGCCTCAGGGTGCGCGGTTTCCTGCTCACTTATACTGCCATACAGTTCCCTAAGTGCCCGGTCTGTGTCGGCTTGTGGGGGGATGTACACAGCAGTGATAATGACCACTGTGAATTCCCTCGGTAGCCAGAATGGTCGACACAGAAGCATGAGAAATTCCAGATCAGGAGAGCAGAAAGACCTGATAAAATGTACATTCCTCTGATCACACCATGATTTGTTGTTCATAAAACATACACCTCCACCTCTGCTTTTACCTGAGAGGTCTTTCGCTCTGTCCGCTCGGTGCACGGAGAAACCCGTGGGTTCGATGGCCGAGTCTGGAATCTCCGCGGACATCCAGGTTTCCGTAAGACAGATAACACAGCAATCTCTCGTCTCTCGTTGGAAAGAGATCCGCGGCCGGGCAGCCCAAACAAAGGGCTCCGCTGGCGTGTTTGTAAACCGCGGGTCGGCGTTGAGGAATGTGAAGTCCGGTTTTCGGTGTGTGATTGCCGAACCAATGTCCAAAAGCGTTTGTCTGTTGTACACAATAAGGCAGACAACATCCAAGACAAAAAAACACAAAACTGTAAACAAAACAAACAATAAACTGCAGTGTTTTGACGGAGCCCGCGACGCAGCAGCCATACTCTGCGCCATCTTGGGTATTTTTAAGATAGCCCCAGCCGCTTTTTAACTCTATGACGAGACACATAGAGAGAGAAATGGCCACAGCTGGCTGGCTGGCTCCCATACAATTCATATGGGTACTGGGAACCTAAGAGTGGTATATGACACCTTTTATTGGGGGCGTTGGGGAGGGTTACATGCAGCCGACCAAGCTGATTCTTGCACACAGCAGCTTGCTTGCACCTGGCTCGGCAGTCACGTAACATGGGTAGTGCATGGCGTTTTGAAGTGGGAACCCTTGTGTCACTATAATCGACACAACGTCGCATGAGTGACAGAAGGGGAATGTCATGGTTACTGTTGTAATCTCCGTTCCCTGATGGAAGGAACGAGACGTTGTGTACCTCTTGCCACGTCACTATCCCTACCACTGAAATGCACCATAACCTCCCCTTTATACCCATATGTCCAGGGGTGGGACATGTAAATTCTGTCTGCCAATTTGACATTGGCCTTTTTTCAAGTTCAGAGGTATGCAAGGCTCTCAGAGAGACCCCTTGTGTCACTACAATCAACACAATGTCTCGTTCCTTCATTGGGGAATGGAATTTAATGGAATTTCATTTAAAGGAATGCTGTATACTTGACTCATAGACTTCCTGCATAACACATTTTGAATCTAAATTCTGTGGTCTACTAAATATAAGTCTATATTTGGTTGTAGTCAAGTCAAGCATTTGATCAACCAAATCTGCCTTTGAAGCACACTACTTAAAACAAGGGAATATATTACAGTGTGTTCACAGTAAAGAGCTTGTTGATCAGAAATCAGGTTTTGGTTACTTACACTGGAGGCGGATTCCCTGTAGCCTCACACTCCACTACAATGGGGTCAACTGGATCTACAATGTAGTCTTGAACACTCTCTTTAATGATCATTGGAGGCTGTCTGACTGTGGGGACATAAAAATTATAAAATTTCAGCAAATTAAAAGAATGTATGTATGAAAGCAAATGATGGATGGATGCAGAATATCTAACTGCCTCACCATCAGGTGGAATTTCCATCGCTAAAATCCATGTTTGCTGTAGAATTGTTAGTATTGTAGGGATCGTCCAGCATTTCAGAGCTCTCATCTCTACTGTGGACATCATCTGCCTCATCATGCTATGACACCAGAGAAAATGTTAACACCACTACTACATCAGCAACAATGTACTCAATAACAGCTGTCTTGAATCATCTTGTTTGAATGTATGTCGTTTTATATCTACAACACACATGTTAGTTTATAATCAATCTCTATTGCTTTTGTTTTACATTTGTGTTGTCTTCATGGTCAACTATTCACAAAGCAAAATATCCTTTATTTGGTGACAGCAAACTCAAGTGACTCTGCATTTACCATGGCAAAAAATCTGGAGATAACATATAAATACATTATTTCTACAACCCCAATTCGGAAAAAGCTGGGACAGTATGAAAAATGATAATAAATTCAAAAAGGAGTGATTTGTAAATTATATTCACCCTTTGCTATATTTAAAACACTACAACTACACATTATATTATTCCTTCAAGAGCAAGGATCATTGGAGTCAATTTGCCAACAGATGCTTCAGCAAATAATCCAGCATTTTTAGAACAATGTTCCCCAAAGACAAATGGGAAGGATTTTGGGCATTTCATCCTCTACAGTGCAAATTTAGTTAAAAGATTCAAGGAATCTGGTCAAATCTCTATGTGTAAAGGGCACGACTAAAACCACTTCTGAATGCACGTGATCTCTAATCCCTCAGACATCACTGTCTTTTAAAATGTCATTCATCTGTTATTGATATCATGAACATGTGCTTGGTATAACTTTAGAAAAGCTTTATTAGTCAACTATCGCTGCATCCACAGATGCAAGTTAAGACTTTACTATGCAAAGCAGAATCCCTACATCAACATTGTGTTTTTTGGTTTGAAGAGTCCTGATATCACAGTTTTTTTTAAACAAAGCTATCATGTTATCCAGGCCAAAGAGGTAAAGGGCCATCCAAGCTGTTATTAGCGTCATGTCCAAAAGCCAGTGTCTGTCTGGGCCAGGGGTGTGTCAGTGTCCACGGCATGGATAACTCACACATCTGCAGACAGATATGTAAAGATTTTGGAGCAACATATAGTACATATATATATGGAAAACATAGTGTTTTCCAGGGATGTCACAGGATTTTCAGCAGAACAATTTCAAACCACATACTGGCATGTGCTAGATTGGCCTGCCTGCAGTCCTAACCCGTCTCTAATAGAGAATGTGTGGCGCATTATGAAGCACACCATATGGCAACAGAGACCCTGTACAATTGTGCAGCTAAAGACCTACATAATGGATGATTGGGGGGAACTTTCACTTTTTTACTTAACAAACTTTTGTTTTCAGTGCCAAAATGCTTAATAAGTGTTATTTGAAGAAGTGGTGATGTTTCACAGTAGTAAACATCTGACTGTCCCAACTTTTTTGGAGCGTGTTGCAATCATCTGATTTGAAATTGCTGTACATTTTCAAAAAACAATGAAATTCACAATGAAAAACATCATATAATGTGAAGCTGTAGAGCTTTCAATATAGCAAATGGTGAATATAATTTACAAATGACTCCTTTTTGTTTTTATTAGTGTTTCTCATTCTGTCCAACCTTTTTCGGAAATATAGTTGTAATAAAATAAAGCATTACATTTACAAAATCACTTAAAGCTAATATCCAGTAAATGTGACCTTCAGTAGAAATAGCCATACTATATGAGATAAATGTACCTTTTGCAACATGGTTCCAAATGTATGTATATATATATATATATATATATATATATATATATATATATATATATATATATACACTACCGTTCAAAAGTTTGGGGTCACATTGAAATGTCCTTATTTTTGAAGGAAAAGCACTGTACTTTTCAATGAAGACAACTTTAAACTAGTCTTAACTTTGAAGAAATACACTCTATACATTGCTAATGTGGTAAATGACTATTCTAGCTGCAAATGTCTGGTTTTTGGTGCAATATGTACATAGGTGTATAGAGGCCCATTTCCAGCAACTATCACTCCAGTGTTCTAATGGTACAATGTGTTTGCTCATTGGCTCAGAAGGCTAATTGATGATTAGAAAACCCTTGTGCAATCATGTTCACACATCTGAAAACAGTTTAGGTCGTTACAGAAGCTACAAAACTGACCTTCCTTTGAGCAGATTGAGTTTCTGGAGCATCACATTTGTGGGGTCAATTAAACGCTCAAAATGGCCAGAAAAAGAGAACTTTCATCTGAAACTCGACAGTCTATTCTTGTCCTTAGAAATGAAGGCTATTCCATGCGAGACATTGCTAAGAAATTGAAGATTTCCTACAACGGTGTGTACTACTCCCTTCAGAGGACAGCACAAACAGGCTCTAACCAGAGTAGAAAAAGAAGTGGGAGGCCGCGTTGCACAACTGAGCAAGAAGATAAGTACATTAGAGTCTCTAGTTTGAGAAACAGACGCCTCACAGGTCCCCAACTGGCATCTTCATTAAATAGTACCCGCAAAACACCAGTGTCAACATGTACAGTGAAGAGGCGGCTGTGGGATTCTGGGCTTCAGGGCAGAGTGGCAAAGAAAAAGCCATATCTGAGACTGGCCAATAAAAGAAAAAGATTAAGATGGGCAAAAGAACACAGACATTGGACAGAGGAAGACTGGAAAAAAGTGTTGTGGACAGATGAATCCAAGTTTGAGGTGTTTGGATCACAAAGAAGAACGTTTGTGAGACTCAGAACAAATGAAAAGATGCTGGAAGAATTCCTGACGCCATCTGTTAAGCATGATATATATATATAATGGTCTGGGGTTGCTTTGGTGCTGGTAAGGTGGGAGATTTGTACAGGGTAAAAGGGATTCTGAATAAGGAAGGCTATCACTCCATTTTGCAACGCCATGCCATACCCAGTGGACAGCGCTTGATTGGAGCCAATTTCATCCTACAACAGGACAATGACCCTAAACACACCTCCAAATTGTGCAAGAACTATTTAGAGCAGAAGCAGGCAGCTGGTATTCTATCGGTAATGGAGTGGCCAGCGCAGTCACCAGATCTGAACCCCATTGAGCTGTTGTGGGAGCAGCTTGACCGTATGGTACGCAAGAAGTGCCCATCCAACCAATCCAACTTGTGGGAGCTGCTTCTGGAAGCGTGGGGTGCAATTTCTCCAGATTACCTCAACAAATTAACAGCTAGAATGCCAAAGGTCTGCAATGCTGTAATTGCTGCAAATGGAGGATTCTTTGACGAAAGCAAAGTTTGATGTAAAAAAAAATCTCATTTCAAATACAAATCATTATTTCTAACCTTGTCAATGTCTTGACTCTATTTTCTATTCATTTCACAACGTATGGTGGTGAATAAGTGTGACTTTTCAGGAAAACACAAAATTGTTTGGGTGACCCCAAACTTTTGAACGGTAGTGTATATATATATATATATATATATATATATATATATATAAATTTGGAACCATGTGATGTTTTACTTTGTTAGTAAAAACCCAAATATTTCAGAAATATGTCTTTAATCTCCTAATATTTTAGCAAAGTTTTATATTCCCAAAGCAAGAGTCACTCACACAACACAAAATTCCAGACTTCTGAAAACTGTGAAATATCTAAAGCTTTTAAAATGTTTTTAATTTACCTTTTATTTTTTTTCTGCTTTCTTTTACTGTATTTCTTTTAAATAAATTGTTTTATTTTTAATTTGTTTTATTGTATAAAGATTTCTTATTTTTATTTTATATTTTCCATACTGCTGTATTGTGTTCTTTGTTTTAAAACACACTGTTACTAATGCGAGTAAAGATAAGATTAATTGGCACATTTCCGGAAACCCCGCCCGATCCACTGTACACAACTGTGATTCGCTGACCATTACGCAGCTATTTACGCACCTGCACATAAGCTAATGAACGTAACAAGTTAAATTTGTGACTTACATGAGAATTCTCCGAAAGGCATTTGTAGCCAGAACTTTAATACGGCTAAACTAAATTTAAGAATGTGAATTTTCAGTGCCTTTACATTAAGATTTCAATACAATATAAAAATACAAATAAATAGGTGTCAGCTTGTAAAATAGCCTATTTATTAACAGCATTTCATTGTACGAGCTTTAACAACATTAAAGTGAAAATTTCCTAGATTGGGTACAAATATGTAAAGCTACATATGTTTGGTGAAATGCTGGTGAAACGCTAATGCTTTGATTTCACATTCAGCCTAAAAATACCTCGTTACATATATTTAGCAAAACATCAGTACACAACTGACCTATACCATCTGAACTGTAGAATCCAAGATTCAGAAAATCTTCTTTATCTATGCCAGCTGGTAATTTCACAATGCTAAAAGTACATCAAAAATTACATTAAAATTACATATTGTTATATTACACAAAAATACGCAATTAGTTTGACACAATTATCAGTAAAGAAGTAAATTTGGAGATGGTTACCTTTTACATCTGACCTGCAGATTATTTCCTCTTTATGGCAAATAAACTGCCATCTACATATTCCAAAAGTAGAATTCACCTCCTTTCATTTGTATTCAAACAGGTCCAAAAATGATGAATATCTAAACAGATGTTTTCTGTTATGTATACATCTCCAACTAACATCACTTCTCATTGTCCTCATCCATTTGCCCACTCTGCCCATGAACCATGAATGACATTCCACCCCCTCCATCTTTCACTGTCACATGTTCTTTCTTTCTCTCTCTCTCTCTCTACACTCAGTACTGCTTAAATCACATAATAGCACTAATACTTATGTGTCAAAGTGCAGCAGATGTGTCGGTGAGAGTGGCAGATGCTTTATTATTTGAATCAGAAAATAAGTATGAATCGATAGTTTTTGTATTCAGTTTTAATATATTCTTATTTTTTTACATCTTGTCATATGGAGATTATCAAAAAATTGTACTCAACTCAAATATATTTTGAATTATTTTTGATTATGATCAATGTGTGGGCCTCATTGTTTGGTCCTGAAAAAAAGAAGCTAACTCAATGAATGAAATGTTTGTTTCTTTGTGAAAATTCAAATGTGGTCATGCGACTCAGGACTGCGTTTTTAGATTACAAGCTTTCTGTTTCAGAAACTGATGCCCTTTTGTACACTTCAA
Organism: Moxostoma hubbsi; assembly: GCA_032164185.1. Taxonomy (NCBI): domain Eukaryota; kingdom Metazoa; phylum Chordata; class Actinopteri; order Cypriniformes; family Catostomidae; genus Moxostoma; species Moxostoma hubbsi. The sequence continues at coordinate 67,914,321 of JAVLUX010000001.1, forward strand.
CTTAATTTTACTATAGAAAACTTTCAATGCATTTATGTGAGTTATAAAAGTCCTGTTAAGAAACAGAACAGGTAGTAAATAATGTCAATGTCACAACATCCCACAGGCAGAGCTTGTCTCAGGAGAGTGGATGTGGGTGAAAAAAAGGATCTCAACCACTGAGACACATTCCTAACCCACATCAGCACTTAGGCATCTAGGGACACAGAAAGTATATTTCACTGGGCACATACAGTTGTACTGTCCACTCAACATGTTAGCATATAAGATATTGAGTGTCATGAGAGAACAAAAAAAGTTCTAGAGTCATCTCATCAGTAAACAGAGACGTGTAATAAAACAATAAAAACCACTTGACTTGACTTGTGTGTATGATGTAATTCTGGTCATGTTCTCAAGCCCTTCAGTATCCTAAGCAGTGCACATGACATCACCAGCGCTACTGTGCCATGCACCAAACTGTACAGCGCAGGGCACAAGCCTGAATGAACCGCTTCCTCCAGACTCAGGACAATGAAACATCTGTCCACATGGACACAGGCTGCTAGTTCTGTTCGAATATCAGTCTTAATACGTAGAAGTCTGAATTGTTGACATTGTCTTCAATGAAAACTTTAGTTCACACAAAGCAGCTGACTCACAACTCTCCTGAAGTCAGAGATGATGATGACATTACAATGAAACATACTATACATTGTTTAGCTGACAATGACATTGCTCTGCTTTTAAACCCAGTCATGGTGAAATTAAAATTGCTTTGGGAGACAAAACAGGCAAAAAAAATAAAAATAAATAAATAATACAAATTACCAACCCAAACAGCAATTCATACAGATTTATAGTATTGCTTTGGTAAGAAAGTATCTGCTAAGGAAATAAAGCCATACAGATTTATATCGTAGTACAGTTTACTATGTTGCTTTGGTAAGAAAGTATCTGCTAAGGATATAAATGCAATAATGTGTATTATACAGTACATTTTCTCCATATAGAGGCATTTTTCTTATTTGAAAATGAAGAGAATGTTCTTACCTGATTTTACAATAACCTCAATTTAAAGTTCAAATGTTCCAGTCACTGGTCACATGAGTGATGACCGTGTGGCTTCTTCAGTTCATTTAAGAACTGAAAACCTCACTAAATTCAGCAAGGTTCATTTCTGTTAATATATTCATTACCAGCACACTGTCAACAGCGGATATGTAAGCAGTAATGGCAGTTGTTTCTATTATCTTTCGGGAGGCTCCGTAGGATTTCCATGTGTTTTGTTTTCTCAAGTTGTCTCTAGTGTCACAGTGATCTGAACATATTAGGTACTGAACTTTAATTAGACTTTAAATGATCCGTTATCTGTTATTTTGTTTGGAGAAATAAAGGATTAACTAAAGATTAACATGCATTTTGTTATTTAAAAAATCCTCTGAAAAATTAAATAGAGCAATACATACAATTAAGATACCATAATAAATAACATTCACACAGATTGGTGTTTTAAATTCATAAATTGAACTTTAAAACTGGTTGAATGGTTTCATAGCAGAAGTGCTCTGGGCATTCAGTCATGGCTTTGTATGCATCATTTGATTTAACTTCTTCAGCACTATTTCAAGATTTCTCTAAAACATTACCCTTTTGCAATCTTGTGTGACCTGTAAAAGGAAAACTCTCAAAATGTTATTATATTCTTGGAATCACATTTACTTGAGGTTATTCATGCATTTTTTTTATTTTTTTACAAAGAAACAACAGTAACAGTATATACACAAGGGTCAGAAATTAAGGTGGGCTAATTATTTTATTTATTATTAATCTAATTATTAATACTGACCATTCAAATCGGTTGGTTCAATTCACCTTCAATTTGATATGAAATGACAACACATTATATTTTTACTTTTGGTTAGAATAAATACCCTATAAAAGTTATAAAATATCCTTGAAAATCTAGGGGGCAAATATTGCCCCTTAATGGAAAAGTTAATTTCTGACCCTGATGTACACTTATCTTTGTTTCCTATATAATATGTAACGATTTAGTTTTACCTCCTCCCTGAGCTAAATCATCTATACCTTAAATATCCTTTTAAATTGTGTTTTGGAACCAAGATTAAATTATAATTAAAACTAATCATTTAAATTATGTACAAATGTGCAATGACCATGCAATGTCTAAAACATGCATCTGATTCCTCTTCAATAATTTGTGTCCAGTCAAGCCCAGCGCTGCTGCAGCTCCCACGCTTTCTCACCGATCCAGTCCCGTGTTTTCCAGATTACTGTGCGCTCTGCCATCAGAACATCACACATGCGATCCAGTTTGGGTTGGTTCCGGTCCATGTACAGCTGTGTGTCTTTCTGCAGCTGCTGAAGCACTCCAGGCCTGCTTTCATCCAGAGTCACATCTAAACTCAGCATTGGGTTAAAACGGAAATACACATTTGGTGACAAGAGGTCATCCAACAGGGTGTGTACACCTGAAAATGAAGTATGAACAATATCAACACCTTAATACACACAATTTATTATATAAAGTGAAGGGAAAAGGAAAGTGTGTGCAAAGAACCACAATACTGATTGGCAATTAAATTGAATTAAAATATAGGTAAAGTAGGAAACATCAGTGTCCTTCCATTCTAGTATAATAAGAACATACCCATAATGATAGATAATAGATGACAATATACTGCACCCAGGGCTGAAGCTAGTGGGGTGAAAGGTGGTAAGGATTCTAGGGGCCCAAAGGTACAGGGGGGCCCAACAAAAAAATTATAAACTGTATTTTTTAATAGTAAAGGAGCCCAGAGTAATATGCAGTCAGGGGGCCCAGATTACCTTGCAACCGCCCTGACTGTACCAGTTGCCATAACTTACCAGCATCCACCCTTAGGATTTAATTAAATGATTTAGTGCGAATTGTAGGTTTAGTATCCTAGCAGTGGTTCTAGACTTACCTTCTGTATCAGTTGCACTGCAAATAAGATTGCTGATTTTGGCTCTTAAACTTGTGGAGGTTGCAGGCCCTCTTCTAGCGTTGTCATAGCGACCAGTCCCCAGTGAAAGCACACATTGGAAGGGCTGATTGGGCCACAGCAGGCGGCTTTCATTGACAGCAAGGGCACAAGGGTTATTGAGTATAAGGCCACCATCCTGGAGAAGCAAGATGAAAAAGACATCCATTGTCATAACTACTATAATGAAGTGATTGAAGTAGCATGTGGCAATTTGAGTGACATTTATTATTACACTGACCTGGTGTATGTCACCATGGAGAGGGAACTCCTGGAAATAGCCTGGAGCAGCGGATGAGGCCCGAACAGCCTCCCACAGCTGGTATCCTGACCCTCCAGCATAGCGGCTCAGTCTTCCTGGAGAATGGTTATAGTTTCGGAAGATAAATGCTTTTGGACTTGTTCCCCAGTTTACTACTGCACTTACTGCAGAGACCTGTTTTAGGAGAGAACTGCAGTAAGGATCTCTAGAAAATATGGAACACTCTTTAATAAAGACTGTTGAGTGTCACAGCTTTACCTTTGGGCTCTGCTCATCTCTGGCTGTTTTAATCAAAATCTGCTCCTCCATTTTCTCCCTATGATGAACATGAAAGCACAGTTAAAAAGGCAGGGTATGATATAAAGGTCATATTTCTACTGTTCCAATAAACACTGAGTGTGTACATCCAACCTCAAGATCATCTCCCATGTTTCTGTGTTGTAGTAGGAGTGTGTCCAGCCCATCTTCACAGTACCAACGAGGGGGTTCTGTCTGAAAACATCTGACCCAAAACGATGATACATCTCTTCACATTCATCTAAAGAGATATGAGCCAGACCCAACAGGAAAGCCAGAACCGCTCCTGAACAACAAATAGATGTAAATATATATATATATATATATATATATATATATATATATATAGGGTTGAATATATAGATATATATAGAGTATTATATTGATTTTATCTGAATTTATGCTTAGGTTTAGGGGAGACAGGGGCTGACACTCAAACGGGGATGTTGTCACAAGGGCTATCTCTCAGTGATGATAAGACTTGAAGTTAAAAATACAACTACACAAATATGTTTTTTTCTAGTAGAGATTTTGTATGTTGGTTTCCAACATATAGTTCAAAACCCTCTTAAATTAGATACATTTTTGTGAATTCTATCCTCCAAAGTAAATTTTGACTAACATCATATTTTTGTTACAGTTTGTTGGTAAACAAGCAAACATACTGGCATACATTATGGCAAGGGTCAACTACTATAATATCAAAGCACAATTTTCTTTGGACAAAGGTATTTTTATTAGGGAAAGTTGTCACGTGTGTTTTAAATATCATAAATGTATACAATTTATCAATTACAATTTTTGTTGGCCAAAACAATGTTTGATATTTTTGTAAATTAACTTTAACATATTTGTTGTTTTATTAATCGTTTTGTGCCCCATAGTTGTTCTAATTTTTACAGTTTCCTGAACAGCTTATAATATTCAGTTTAATGCAGGTGTAGATTTAAAGAGACACGTAGATTTTGTTTTGCTCGTGGTGCAATCGCCCCAATATTCACATGAAACCTACGGCACTAGTTTAATAGTAGGTTCAATTGTGACAACTTGCCCCCACTAGTGGACCAAGTTATCACAAAAGATCAATGTGTGTTCAATGAACTGTATCTTTTTTCCTGGGCAATAATGGTGAAAATGTTCATTGCTTTTTTGTAGCCAAAATTTTAAGATAATGAAATTGACTTTGAAGTTGAAACCTACTCTGAGTCGAAAGTGTGACATACAGCCCCAGTCTCCCCTATATTCTATTTCTGAAACCTGAGAGTGTTTAAGTTTTTCATGCATTTTTACCTGTGCTTACTCCACAAATATAGTCAAAGAGTTGATAAACTCGTTTTCCTGTTTGAGCCTCCAGCTGTTTGAGCACTTGAAGTGGAACTATCCCTCTGTAATGCAGGAAGCAGATATAATTAAAACCCATCTATGCATAAACACCAATTTTTGTAATATGAGTGACACAAATATTGTCTTTATTCTGAAAACTGCCTCGGTTACTAACGTAACCACAGTTACCTGATGGAGGGAACGAGACGGTGTGTCGATGAGTTGACACTAGGGGTCGCTCCTGCGGAGCCCAGACATCTCTGATCTTGAGAAAAGGCCAATGAAAATTGGCGTGTGGAATTTGCATGCCACTCCCCCGGACATACAGGTATAAAAGGAGTGACGCTGCAAACACACATCAGGTACCGCACTGAGGAGCCGAGCCAAAAACCCGGCCATTTCAGCGGTTGGTTCAGTGTTGTGGCAGGTGGGACACAATGTCTCGTTCCCTCCATCAGGGAACGGAGGTTACGTCAGTAACCGATACGTTCCCTATCTGTCACTCACCTGACTTTGTGTCGATGAGTTGACACTAAGGGTCCCAATGGAAAACGCCACAAGAGCTGAACCGAGTTACGCAGACTGGTGGTGCGAGACGGGCAGACTTCTGTGTGCCTTGTAGCAGCACAGCAAGCCGTTGCATAACTACCCTCAACACACTGGCAGGCATGAAGTGGTCTCCTGCACCTAGGGGAATGGCTAACTGCTCAGGAGTATAAGGACTGTCTGGCCCAGCTGTGGCCTTCTCTCTTGTTCTACCATAAAGGAATTAAATCATTAGGCTGGGGGCCAAATATATGGTCTCAGCTGGGGGGGTGTCCCTCCAAAGAGTAGGCACCGCAGAGACCACACCTGGCCCCGAGGGGTGTGTGGATTTTAGGTGGAATACAACACACAGTCTTTACCAGTTAGGAGCGGAAGCACATTGTGCGGAACGGCGTTGTGGTAGATCCTACACAAGGGGGGAGGAGTTACTACAAACACGGCGACCAAGGACAGAGGGTCCTCTGCCCAAGGAAGATGTGGTTTACCTGCAGGGAAACCACTTTCCAGAATATACATCACACGGGGGAAAACCAGCACATGTGGAACACTTTCCTCAGTACGGGGGCCTGGTGACGCCCGTACTGGGGTGGCAGCGAGCCTCTCCAAGACTCGATGGCCGATAGGATAGGGAGGAAGAATGTCAAGGGTTCACACTTCTTGCGAACGCAACTGGGGAAAGAGCGCATGTCTTCGCCTCAAGGTTTGCCCAGCCCACGGTTTGCTAGAGAGGCGCTGTGGGACAACGCCCAAGAAGCCACAACACCCTTGGTAGCATGGGCTTGTAGGCCAGCAGGGGGCGGCAAGTGTTGGGTGTGGTATGTCATAGTGATGCATCGACGACCCAGTGGGTGATCCTCTGTTTGGAGATAGCGCTTCCCTTCCACTGTCCACCGGTGCAGACAAAGAGCTGCTTGGAGCTTCTTAAGCTCTGTGTGCTATCCAAGTAGATGCGAAGACCGTGAAACAGCAACGACAAGGCTGGGTCTGCCTCCTCCTGGGGCAATGCTTGCAGGTTCACCACCTGATCCCTGAAAGGGATCGTGGGAACCTTGGGCACATAACCCGGTCGTGGTCTCAGGATGACGTGAGAGTACGCTGGACCAAACTCTAGGCACAGTTCGCTGACAGAGAATGCCTGCAGGTCCCCTACCCTCTTGATGGAGGTGAGCGCCGTCTTCAGAGAGAGTACCTTTAGCTCTGCTGACTCAAGGGGTTCGAAGGGAACTCCCAGAAGTCCCTGAAGGACCACAGAGAGGTCCCATGAGGGAACGAGGCGCGGCCTGGGGGGGGGGGGGGGGGGGGTTTAACCTCCTCGCGCCTCTCAATAACCTGATGATCTAATCGTGCTTCCCTAATACTTACCGTCCACTGCATCGTGGTACATACACTTTCAAGGTGGAGGGGACAGCCATCCCTCAAACTTTTCCTGCAGAAAAGAAAGCACTGACCCAACTGCGCATCTCTGGGGGTCTTCACCTTGGGAAGAACACCACTGAGCAAACAGACGCCACTTCAGGCCATAAGGGCACCTCGTTGAGGGGGCCCTGACCTGAGTGATCGTGTCTACCACAGCGAGTGGTAGGCCACTTAAGTCTTCCGCATTCCAGGGGCCAGACATGTAGATTCCAGAGGTCAGGTCACAGGTGCCAGATGGTGCCCCATCCCTGAGGAAGAAGGTCCTTCCTCAGGGGAATTCGCCAGGGGGGGCTGTCGCGAGACGCATACCAAATCCGGGAGGGGCAATATGGGGCCACTAAGAGGTTCTGCTCCTCGTCATCCCTGACCTTGCATAACGTCTGTGCAAGTAGGCTCACTGGGGGGAACGCCTACTTGCACAGCCTCAGGGGCCAGCTGTGTGCCAGGGCATCTGTGCTGAGGGGAGCATCGGTCAGAGAGTACCAAAGTGGGCAGTTGGAGGATTCTGGGGAAGCAAACAGGTCTACCTGTGCTTGCCAAATCAACTCCAGATCAGCTGGACCACCTGAGGGTGGAGTCTCCACTCTCTCCTGAGCATAACCTGTCACGACAGCGTGTCCGCTGTGCTGTTGAGGTGGCCCAAGATGTGGGTGGCTTGCAGCGACTTGAGCTGCTGTGGACTCCAAAGGAGGGGACAACGGGCAAGTTGTGATATTCAACGAGAGTGTAGGTTGCCTTGGTGGCTGATGTACGCAATCATCGCTGTGTTGTCCATCCGGATGAATACATACTTGCCCCGGATCAACAGCAATAGCCTCCTCAGGGCAAGTAGTCCTGCCAGCAACTCGAGGCAGTTGATGTACCAACACAGTCGCTGACCGGTCCAAGGGCCGACGACTGAGTGCCCGTTGCATACGGCGCCCCAGCCCCATTGGGAGGCATCTGTCGTAACATGACGTGCCTGGGGACCTGGCCTAGGGGAACTCCTGCCCGTTGGAACGCTAGGTCTGATCAGGGGCTGAGAAAACTGCAGCAAGCCTGCGTGACAAGGATGCGGTGTGTGCCGTGGCACCATGCTCGTCTCTTGACTCGGGTCTGTAGCCAGTGCTGAAGTAGTCTCATATGCATCAACCCAAGTGGCATGACCATCACTGAGGATGCCATATGCCTCAGAAGCCTCTGAAAGGATTTCAGTAGGACCAACATGTTCTGTCTGAACACATGCAGACAGTTCAGCACTGACTACGCACATTCGTTGGTGAGGTGTGCCGTCATTGAGACCGAGTCTACTCCATACCGAGAAAAGAGATGCTCTGAACCGGGGTGACCCGAAGTTGACCCAAAGTTGACCCGAAGCTCCAAGCGGCTGAGGTGCCTGAGCATCAGGTCCCTGTGCGCACACAACATGTCCCGCGAGTGAGCTAGGATTAGCCAGTCTTCGAGATAGTTGAGGATGCGGATGTCCACTTCCCTAAGCGGGGCAAGGGCTGCCTCTGCGACTTTCGTAAAGGCGCGAGGGGACAAGGACAGGCCGAAGGGGGGGACTTTGTACTGATATCCCTGACCCTCGAAGGCAAACCAGAGAAAGGGTCTTTGTTGAGGAAGAATCAGACATGGAAGTACGCATCCTTCAGGTCTACCGCCGCAAACCAATCCTGATGCCAGACACTCGCTAAAATGCGTTTCTGCGTGAGCATCTCGGTGGGAGTCTGTGCAGAGCACGGTTCAGAACTCGCAGGTCTAGGATTGGCCGCAACCCACCGCCTTTTTTAGGTACGATGAAGTAGGGGCTGTAAAACCCCTTCTTCACCTCGGCTTGAGGGACAGGCTCTATCGCGTCCTTTCCTAGAAGGGAGGCGATCTCCGCGCGCAAGGCAGCGGCGTTCTCGCCTCTCACCGCATATATATATATATATATATATATATATATATATATAAACTAAGTTGTTTACTCCATAGTTTTCTGCGGCTGAAGCGCCCAGGATTATTTGCTCAACACAACCGTGGTGTGCAAGGGGGAGGACCACTGGAATGAGTGGTAGATCCAACAGCGTAGACAGATGAATGGAGGCGGCAGAGAAATTCAGCTCTGTGAACTTGCTCACTCGGCTCCGAAGATATCTGATGTGATGCCAATTTCCATTGGCCTTTTCTCAAGATCAGAGATGTCTGGGCTCCGCAGGAGTGACCCCGTGTGTCAACTCATCGACACAACGTCGAGTGAGTTACAGGGAACTCACACTATAACATTTTTTATGGACATTCTATATAAAGAAATCTAGCCCTAAAAAGACAATTTTAGAAGATTTGTTGGGTCATATTTGTCCAAGTTACAGACATTCAGTTGTAACAGGATGCTAAACATTCAGTGATTGCTATAGTATTCCTACTTTGTTCCTCCTCCATCAATGGAAAGCACTCTGATCCCACAACCTTTGACTGGATCTATGTAGCCAATCAGAGCAAGAGTTTCCCTAATGGCTTCCTGAAGTTTTTCATTCATCCAGAAGATCCGGCGCCGTCTAAGGAGCTGCAGTGCTGATTTTTCCTGGATTTCATCAAAGAAAATTAATAAAAAATCTGAATTTCCATAGTCACGGACAGAGTTGTGAATTTAGTGAAGGCATATGAGCATTGTATTGCACCTGCCACACCACAGCTTTGCATGCTGGGTGCTGAATGAGGTGAGTGTTCAATTCCTCCACACAGGAAGTGATGGATGAGGGTCCCATAGCTTCCTGTAGGCTGTTCAGTAGAACTCTAGTGGTGTCCTCTGCCTTCCTCCTTCCCAAAGCCTAGAAAACAGAGCATGTTTGGCTTACGTTGAGCCAAAGCAGACAAGCTTGACAAAGCAGGTCAGTAAGGCTTACCGTTTTATACAGCATGGCTTCTGGAGCCCTGGCTACATATGTGGTGTGGTCGCTATTCCTGCTTGAACCTATTCCTAGGTAGCTGCCAACCAGGCTGGGTATAGTTGACGGTTTCAACAGGCTCTGAAAAAAGGACACAGTCTTTTTCTGTGTCATGGTGTATTCAGGTGAACCTCTGTTTTGTTCTGTATAGGGTTCTCGGTCCATCTCCCCCTCCACCTCTGAAACTGCAGATCCCTTAAAGTAGCGGTTGATATGGTTGGCCATGTAAGTGTAATTTTCCCCAAAGTGTGTGGTGAGGCTGCTCATGTGGAACAGTCCTTTGGGCCGAAGTGGCAAAGTAGAGCTATCTGCTCCCTCTAGAGGAGACTTGTCCAATGCAATGGAAGACTTCAGCATTTGTGTCTCAGTATGTGACATTTGATGATCAGCAGAAGCTGTCCTTTGATTATGGGGTGATTCTTCAATAGAATCTGCTTTTGCTCCAAAGTATCGGTTGATGTGACGGGCAAAGTGGACATACCCTTCCTCCCAGGAACTAGACACTTTGTTATTACTAATCTCTGATGCCAGTGTTCTTGTTGGTGTGTTGTTTTCTCTATTTTGCAGCTCTGATTCTCTATAAGTATCACTCTTATTACCAACAACCCTTCGTTTTCTACCTCTAGACCTTCTGAACTCATCATCTAATAATACCTCCGCATGGAAATGTTTTGCTGGACTTCGAGTGAATACAGAGTTAATATGATTGGCCACATAGCTGTAACTCTCACCAAATCTAGTTGCCAAGGAGCTAATATGGAACAGCTGTAGTCCAAGATTGGACAAGGGTGGTCCCTGAGACTGATTTGAGGAAGCTTCTTGGATTTGCTCAAGGGCAGGTGTCCCTATGAAAGCACTGTTCTCTCCAGAGTGTCTCTCTCTAAGTGCTCTTTGGCTTTGAACTCGTCTTTGAGTTCTGGTTAGTGGGTTCTGCACTGCACACATCAACCCTTCCTGTTCATAATATATCAAAGAGGCCTCTTTCTTCATAAAGTACAAGTTAATGTGCCTGGAAAGACGATTAAAAGATTCTCCTAATCTCATCCTTAGGAAGTGCAGCTGAAAAGGAGTCCTGCTGTTCTGGTAAACTCCAATGGGAGCCTCTGCTTTGAAAGACTCTCTACTGGAGCTTGAGTAAAATCGATGAATTTGAAGGCTCAGTTCATATTCAGATTTCATATTATTGGTAACTGTCCCAAAACGTCTTGTGGGGGTAATGCTAAAAATTCTCTTATTTGATCTATTAGATTTTAGAAGAGCTCTCCTTGAGGACTGAAATGATGTTGAGAAGAGGCTCTGACAAGATCTGTGAGGCCTCATGGAAAATGGACTTCTGACAAGCTGAGACACATTTCTGAAGTTTGACAGCAGATACTTCATCTTGCAGATTAACCGGAACCGCCTTGATCCCAGATGAGTGACCCAGTTTTTGTCAAGGTACCATCCCATCACTAAAGTACAAACAACTTGGCAGAAAAAATAGGGACCGAGTAGATGATTTGGACCAGGCCTGGATGAGTGAGCAGTAAAATCAGAATCAGTGAATGATACAAAAAAGAAAAAAACGAAAAAAACGTTCAAGCAAACAAAACATCATGAAGGATAGATTAGGGTGGGCAAGTGGTTGACTCTTCATTGGACCGGTGTGTGTGTGTATGTATGTATGTATATATATATATATATATATATATATATATATATATATATATACATACACACTATACGGTATAAAAACAGTTTACTAAACTTAGTCCTGCAGACATGAAGTAGACCCAAGTGTAACAACACCAGACTTTTTGTCACTTGGTCATTTAAATAACATTAAACTAAAATTTGTATTTTCCAGTATTTATTAAACCACAATCCTCTCATAAATGACATGCAAAAGCAGACAACACACCAGATATCACATACAACTGTCTGAGCCACTTTTAAGAAGATTTACAAATTATTCTCTTAAATAATGGATCCATAATGTCTCAGTGACATTAAATTTTTAATGACTGTTTTCCAGTCTCTTAAGTGATTCTGCTCCAACAATAAATTACTTTTTGTAAACAATTGTAAATCTTTTTGTGAATGACAAAATGATGACCATGCTCAGAACTTTCATTGAAATGGAACACCAAAGGGTCAACTGAAGGTCAGAAAGATACCCTGTTTGTTTAGTGCTTCCATAAAGCCCCAGTCCATATTTATAGTTGCCTGCTGGATCACATGGCACTGAGGACAGAGGTGCCACTCTTTGCTACTCTCGTCTTTGTTGTGATATATGAGGACTGGCAGGTGTCTTTGGCACATTGTGCATACACAGTTGCACAACAGTTCTATTTCCATATGCTTAATTGTAGGGGATCAATAAGTCCTGTCCTTAAATGCCAGGCATACTGAAAAACTCAACAACAGACATGTCCTCTCTTTTGTAATTTGTTCAGCGTGTAAAAATATCAAGGCTTACGTTAATGGAAGCATTAGACACATAATTCAGTATATGTTACCAGACATGTTTTCACCATGAACTATAGTAGCACTTTTGTTCCATAATTTACTTTATTCTTCAATTAATGCAGAAGAATACAGTATTTTCTATAATAGATTAAATATAACAATAAAAGGTGACTTTTGGTGAATTTTAATTACTGATAGAAACTAGATAATATCACAGGCCTTAGTTGTGCACCAAAATTCAGATGGAAATCTGTTTATTGACAATTTAGATATCAAGGGTTAGATACTCAATGTGTGCAGCTGTGTTAGAGGTCCATTTGGAATTAGCAGGTAGTTTATATTGTTTTAAATGTCTAGTAATAAGTTCTGATTTTGAATTCTGTAAAGTGCAGGGGGTTATAGATTTAAATCTGCTTTTACAATGATCAAATTTGATCATAAACAGCATTTTCTTCACCAAGACAGGTCAAAATGGACAGCTTGAGTTTAGCCCAATCCAGCAATGCACACTTAACCTTGCAGCTACCTTGGAGGTACTAGCAAAATGCCTGGCAAAAAAAAAACAAAAAAACAACAACAACAAAAAAACAAAACAAATGTAGATACTTTTGTCTTACCTGGCTCTCTTCTCTTCTATTTAGCTTGTCTTCAAAATGAGAAAATAAGATAACTTTCCTTCCAAAACACATATTGCTTGTTGTCACTTGGATTACACCCTGTGGTGCTTACATATTTTACAGTTGTGGATATTATTATTATCTAACCCCACCCTACTCTGAGGTCAGACTCCTATTGGTCAGTTTAGAGTTAAGAGCAGCTGACATGTGGTCAGCCCCTATTAAAGCACAATTTGTTCTTCTGCACCAAACCGTTGATGGCAAGTCAGGAGGGTTCTAAATTTAGAAAATGTACCTTCAGTTCTTAAAAGAGTGTCAACACTCTGATGTCATTTATACCCTTCCAGGTTAAATAACTTCCTGTACACATGATGTCATGTTGTTTTTAAAAGTTAAGATGCTGAGGAAAACAAGAGAGGTTAAAGGCATTTTAACTGCGATGCAGCTCATATTCAAAATTTGCACTTGGCACACGCACTGTCAAAACCAGTCGTTGCCAATGCACATGTAATGTCATCCACCTTTCTCAATGTTACTTAAGTCATTACTCATATTGATAAGATGTATATGACTACTATATAGGTGCCATAAATGCCTTGCTAAATTAGGCCTCCTTTGAAAAAGTAATGTACAGGCTACTTACTACACTTCCACTACTTAAACACAAATATGGTCATGTTTTTACACAACAAAGAACAGCTATTTCATAACGCTATAGCTATTTAAATCATCACCTGTCATTAGTGTTATATCTGTACTAGTTATATTTAAAATTCAACTCCTTAAAAATGTTGCCGACAATCCAAACAAAAATACAGTAACCTACTTAAACCTGTGTTGGTGACAGTTTTGTAGACTGGGAAAGCACCATTTTTTCAAGATTTCAGGTACTTTTTATTTAATTTAATAAAAAACTTTAAATAAAGCACAAATCAATACAACTGGTAGATAATTGTAGATCACTTATTTTGAGCCCATAAGATATTTAACAGTTATTCATATTCAAAGTCCTTTAAATATCAAAGGCAAAATGAAATCTAAATTACTGTCATTAAAGAGATAGTTCACCATAAACTGTTGAACACAAAGATTTTTATAAGAATAGCTCTGTAGGTCCATACAATGCAAGTGAATGGTGGCCAGAACTTTGAAACTATAAAGGTAGCATAAAAGTAATTCATATGACTCCTGTGGTTAAGTTCACATCTTCAGAAGCGATATGTGGGTAAAAAAAACAGAACAAAATGTTTTTAATATAAATTTCCACTTCAGCATTCTTGGTTTGTTTTTTTGGCAATTCATATTCTTTGTGCATATCGCCACTTACTGGGTAGGGAGAATTTATTGTAATAAATTACAAATATTGATCTGTTTTTCACCCACACCTATCATATCACTTCTGAACACATTGATTTAACCACTGGAGTCATATAGACTTTAATGCTGCCTTTATTGCTTTGTGGACCTTCAACGTTCACTTGCATTGTATGGAGATATTCTTCTACAAATCTTAATTTGTGTTCAGCAGAAGAACGTCATACACATCTGAATGGCATGAGGGTGAGTAAATGATGAGAAAAAATTATGTGAACTATCCCTTTAACAATAGCTTCATTGAAATGACATTATAGTGCTGAGACCATTTTAAAAGTGCTCTGACCCTCATCTCCAAGCACTGACACGGTCTCTTATTTTTCCATCTTATGTGTTTTTGGGAAGCCTCTGATAAAAATTCAGATTCTAAAGAAAATGTACTTTTTTTGTGACTTTTGCAAACCATCGCAGTAAATGGAAAAACCTAGATTTTTAAGAATTATTTTCTTTTGGATGAATTTCATGCGAATTTAGCAAGCTGTGACTTCAATATAAAATTTTCCCCACTAAAACTGTTGTGATATTTCAAAGTATCAGTTACTGCTGTGTGGTCTCTTTTCTGACTGTTTAATAAAATTATTAATTTTAAGGCAGTTATTACCTGCTTTAAAAAAAAATTCACAATTCTGCTATGATGGGTCTCCGAGGGTTAAGTTTAGTGAAATTGTGTCTTATTTCTGTCCTTATCGCATGAATACATTTTAAACACATGCTAAATTTTACAAAGTAAATATTTCACTGTCAGTAAATAATATTTTTTAGAAAAAAAAAAGGGTCACGACATTCTTGTCAGGATATTAACGGGATGACCAGCTGTTTCATAGGTTTACTTATGTTTTCTTCCCCCTTGCACTATGCAAACCATGTTTTCAGCCTCTCAGGACAAATGTACAATGAAGATGAATATCATATATATCCATACAAAAATACACTGAATACAACATAATTTCATCAAACCACACCTTTATTTCTCTTGGGTATAAATTGTACAAACAATAGTGTCAGCAACATCTTAATGTGACCCAGTCCCTGATCTCCATTTACATCGTCAATTCCTGTGAAGAAATACAAAACATGAAACAGAGCAAGACAGCTTAGGAATATCATAAAATTGCATTGAATGCATTAACGATTTAATGCAAATACACTGTATATGAGCTCTTCTCAGAACAGATGAATAGGCTTCAGAAAAAATTCAGAAGAACGAAAGTCATACTGTTAAATCATCACAGAAGTTTTGAAATTCAAAAGGGGGGGGGGGGGGGGAAGAAGATTAAATTCTCGTTATTAGATAAACTCACCATAATAGCATTGACAATGTCATTATTGTTATTCTTCAGTGCACGCACAGCCTTTGCCCTGGACACATTAGCCTGTGACATGACCAGCTCAATGTCCTTGACTTCCACTCCGGTCTCATCAACCTGTAAACAGTAAAATAAATTACTCGGAAGAAATCAAAATTAATTTTCACATTTCAACAAGATATGAAAACACACACATACAAACACAGCAAATAAATCATTTCAATATCACTATCACAATGGCATTAGATCTCACCTCTTCCTCTTCGCTCTCCTCCTGTACTGTAGGCGTCTGTGTGTTTTCCTGTATGTTTGAAACAGCTTCTCCTTGGACCTTGAACTTCTCTGCAGCTGCCAACTGAGCTTGTTGGGACAGGTCTTCAATCTGTGAGGAAAATAAACCATCAGGATTTTAGCTTACTTTGTGAGGCTCAGTTAGCAATAACACCACTAACATTTTCCTCGCTCAGGACAGAAAGTTTGGCTTCATCAGTCTCAGAAGAACGAAAGTCAAACTGTTTAAATCATCATCAAGAGGAAGTCTAGCCTAGATTATCTAGTAAGATTGCAAAGTAAAATTACAACTGCTTTCAACCACAACGTAGGCTAATAGCCAAGAGTGTGCACACTAAAATGTAACTACTTAAAGGGATACTTCACCTCTGGGAAGATGAATGTGTATTTAAAATTGGTCATTTATATAGTATAAATGTGAAATTATTTTTGAATTTGAAGCATTCTAGACTGAGAAAAGGCAGAAAATGTATTTTTTACACATGTGGCTGAAAGACAACAACTCCCAGAATGCACTTGCTTTGCTGCCCTTACGAGGCCACTCCCAAACCACGCCTACCGGTTACAGGCGGCAGTATCTGAAAATATGATACAACTAGGCTTGTATTGATACATCATGACTCTATAAATCGTGAGTTAGTTGATAAATTGACTGACTACGCGGGAAGAACATTAATTCCGGGTGTCCAAACTCTGTACATGACGTTTTAGTAACAAAAAAAATACTCACTTTACACTAAGCCGTCCGTTTGTCCCTGCGGGCTTTGGCTGGTGTTTCCAATTTATCTTCGGGATCCTAAAATAAGTTTCCAGGACTCCCCTGACCATGTGTGGTACAAAACTTGGGTGCTCAATTATACATGCTCAAGTTTAATTTAATTTAATTTAATTTATTTTTTAATTTAATTTAAATTTAATTTAATTTAATTGCCACACATTATACATACATTTCTGCATATATACAGTGAAATTATTTATTTTTCACATATCCCAGCTATGCTGGGGTCAGAGTGCAGGGTCAGCCATGATTCGGCGCCCCTGGAGCAGATAGGATCAAGGGCCTTGCTCAAGGGCCACACAGTGGTGTCTTGGCGGTGCTGGGGCTTGAACCCCCAACCTTCTGGTCAGTAATCCAGAGCCTTAACTGCCCTAAGTTAGTGGTGCTGTTTCATCAGCGGATTCAGCGATCTCGTCCAGAAGAAAACGGCATCGCTGAAATTCGCGACAGCAATAGGACTCTCTATCTGTTTCCATAGGCGCACAGCGAGAGCACTGACACCACCAGTCCGCCCCAACTCGAGTCTGAATATAATTTAACACTCTCTTCCTCCTGCCTGCCAAGCAGGTTTTGCTCCCCTGCTACAGCAGCTGCTCCAGCCTCTGTTCATCGCTGTATTGCGGCTTGTACAGGTAGCGCGAGCATCAGATTCTCGCAACAGATCTTCGAAATCTTCTTCTGACATTTCAACTTCAAAACTAACTTTCGCAATCGTGATTAGCCTACTTTTATACAAACTTTCTACACAGAGCAAGAGCCTGTTTTCTTAGCTTCTACAGAAAGATGGCTGACACTATCTTCACATTCTGCGAGTGAGATCCCGCCCCATATGGGCGTGGTGAAAACATGCGGAATACTGGCTGTAGTTTTAAGTCTCTGGACCAAAAATCCTCCGATGATGCAAAATGACGATTTTTGCGTCATCGGAGGATTTTTTCCAGACTAAAAATAAATAAATCTCTCCTCTCAGGGGGATATGAGGGGGGGGGGGAGCTCGGTAATTCGAAAATACTACTGGTTTTCTACTGATACAAAAGCTTAATGCTAAATCCTGAAGTAACCCTTTAAAAGTACAGTTGAAGTCAAAAGTTTACATACACTTAAGCCAAATACATTTTCCAAAATTCCTGGCATTTAATCGTAGAAAACATTCCATGTCTTTGGTCAGTAAGGATCACTACTTTACTTTAAGAATGTGAAATGTCAGAATAATAGTAGAGAGAATGATTTATTTTTCATCATATTACCAGTGGGTCAGAAGTTTACATACACTTATATACAGGTCCTTCTCAAAAAATTAGCATATTGTGATAGTTAATTATTTTCCATAATGTAATGATAAAAATTAAACTTACATATATTTTAGATTCATTGCACACCAACTGAAATATTTCAGGTCTTTTATTGTTTTAATACTGATGATTTTGGCATACAGCTCATGAAAACCCAAAATTCCTATCTCAAAAAATTAGCATATCATGAAAAGGGTCTCTAAACGAGCTATTAACCTAATCATCTGAATCAACTAATTAACTCTAAACACCTGCAAAAGATTCCTGAGGCTTTTAAAAACTCCCAGCCCGTTTCATTACTCAAAACCGCAATCATGGGTAAGACTGCCGACCTGACTGCTGTCCAGAAGGCCATCATTGACACCCTCAAGCAAGAGGGTAAGACACAGAAATAAATTTCTGAACAAATAGGCTGTTCCCAGAGTGCTGTATCAAGGCACCTCAGTGGGAAGTCTGTGGGAAGGAAAAAGTGTGGCAAAAAACGCTGCACAACGACAAGAGGTGACCGGACCCTGAGGAAGATTGTGGAGAAGGACTGATTCCAGACCTTGGAGTAGAAACATCTAGAGCCACCGTGCACAGGTGTGTGCAGGAAATGGGCTACAGGTGCCGCATTCCCCAGGTCAAGCCACTTTTGAACCAGAAACAGCGGCAGAAGCGCCTGACCTGGGCTACAGAGAAGCAGCACTGGACTGTTGCTCAGTGGTCCAAAGTACTTTTTTCGGATGAAAGCAAATTTTGCATGTCATTCGGAAATCAAGGTGCCAGAGTCTGGAGGAAGACTGGGGAGAAGGAAATGCCAAAATGCCAAGTACCCACAGTCAGTGATGGTCTGGGGTGCCATGTCAGCTGCTGGTGTTGGTCCACTGTGTTTTATCAAGGGCAGGGTCAATGCAGCTAGCTATCAGGAGATTTTGGAGCACTTCATGCTTCCATCTGCTGAAAAGCTTTATGGAGATGAAGATTTCATTTTTCAGCACGACCTGGCACCTGCTCACAGTGCCAAAACCACTGGTAAATGGTTTACTGGTATTACTGTGCTCAATTGGCCTGCCAACTCTCCTGACCTGAACCCCATAGAGAATCTGTGGGATATTGTGAAGAGAAAGTTGAGAGACGCAAGACCCAACACTCTGGATGAGCTTAAGGCCGCTATCGAAGCATCCTGGGCCTCCATAACACCTCAGATGTGCCACAGGCTGATTGCCTCCATGCCACGCCGCATTGAAGCAGTCATTTCTGCAAACGGATTCCCGACCAAGTATTGAGTGCATAACTGAACATAATTATTTGAAGGTTGACTTTTTTTTTGTATTAAAAACACTTCTTTTATTGGTCGGATGAAATATGCTAATTTTTTGAGATAGGAATTTTGGGTTTTCATGAGCTGTATGCCAAAATCATCAGTATTAAAACAATAAAAGACCTGAAATATTTCAGTTGGTGTGCAATGAATCTAAAATATATGTAAGTTTAATTTTTATCATTACATTATGGAAAATAATGAACTTTATCACAATATGCTAATTTTTTGAGAAGGACCTGTAGTTAGTATTTGGTAGCATTGCATTTAAATGATTTAACTTGGGGTAGCCTTCCTCAATAAGTTGCTGGAATTTTGGACCATTCCTCCAGACAGAACTGGTGTAACTGAGTCAGGTTTGTACTTTTTGGGGGAAATTTTACTTTTAGAGTAGGTTTGAAAGTGAGTACTTTTTAAACAAGTAAATTTCTAATACATTTTTTTTTTTTTACTTTGACTTTACAATGTGTGGCGTTACTGTCGTTACATTACTGGGTATAATTTGAATTAATGTGTAATTTATTGAGAGAATATAGAATGGGACTTTTACGAGAGCGGAAGTTCACAGCTGCGTGCAATGAGACGCTCTCACAGACTGTCACTCAAAAGTCATCAGTGCAGCAGCATCAAACTCTTCAATGTGAAACACTTTCTTCGATTCACACAGTGGAAAAAAAAAAAAAAAAGAATAGTTTCATCATGCATTGCCTTCATTTAACACGAAGACGAGCTGATATTTCAAGATTAAAGTTATAGCTCCAACTTCAGGCAGCACGCTGAGGTAAGTTTTGGCTCTAATTCTAACGCGGGTTTTGCTGTGTGTAATGAGATGGTAATATTCAGGGTGATTCTGTAACTGGGATCTTATGACATCAGTTTTTAAGTGTAAATTTTTAAATCAGTGCAGCAATATATCAGTGTGCTTTGACCCGCATGTCATGATTTATTTACAGTATTTATGCATTTGCTCCACGCCCTCATGGGGGTACTGGAAACTATCGCAGTTTCTTCAGGCGGATTAACTGTATAAATCCACGTAAACATCCAAACTGAGTGTAAATCACTGCCATTAGCGTGATCGACAACTGGAGTGTGAACAGACAGCATTTCTGTACGCGTGTGAGATGTGCGGGCGCGAGGCAATCGTGGCAACGAGTGTGTGTCCACTATCCTTCATTCATTCACCGTTTCCTATATAGTAAATGGCAGTTAGTGCACTATATCTCTGCAGTAAGTGAACGAAATGAGTGAATTCGGACAGGAGTCGGTGCTCTGGGGCTGGTGCAGAAATGTCACATCAAATTTTTAAACACTTGGGCCTTATTTGTTATTCTTATTAAATAATATATTAATACAATAACTCTGTTTGTCATTTTTAATATGTACTGTGTGTTAATGAAGAGTAAATACAGTTGATCAAATAAAGAGTACATTTTAAAATGTACGTTTTGTCTCTCTATATGTTATTATAATCAAGTAATGATTTGTCAAAAATGAAAGTAATATATTCAGCATAAAATAAAATATTGCAGGAGTGAAGGAAGCAGTAAACTCATAGCTCGTAAGTCATCCCTGTGGTGGATTGACTGTTCATTTTCCACATCGAGTGTACTTGTAATGTACACTTGAAATTAGAGCGCATTGTGGGTAAGAATGAGTGAACAAAAGTAGGGAACGAGTGGCTCACTCAGAATTCAGACAATCCTACAAAATTGCAAAAACTCGAAATAGTGCACTATATATTGGATGGGGGTGGTCTCAGACACAGCGAGTATTCCATGATCAGGGTTGGTGCCCTACGGAGGCAGCATACTCTACAGAGTGGCGGTACTGCTGTACAGAACTAATGATCAAAACACTTACGACACTGAAAACTGAAATCCACACAGGACTTTAAAAGCTATGAAATGGCAAAAGGCAGCATAATATTTCAGCATTATACGCTCACCTAAAGGATTATTAGGAACACCATACTAATACTGTGTTTGACCCCCTTTTGCCTTCAGAACTGCCTTAATTCTATGTGGCATTGATTCAACAAGGTGCTGAAAGCATTCTTTAGAAATGTTGGCCCATATTGATAGGATAGCATCTTGCAGTTGATGGAGATTTGTGGGATGCACATCCAGGGCACGAAGCTCCCGTTCCACCACATCCCAAAGATGCTCTATTGGGTTGAGATCTGGTGACTGTGGGGGCCATTTTAGTACAGTGAAATTTCAATTTCAATTTGAAATGATTCGAGCTTTGTGACATGGTGCATTAACCTGCTGGAAGTAGCCATCAGAGGATGGGTACATGGTGGCCATAAAGGGATGGACATGGTCAGAAACAATGCTCAGGTAGGCCGTGGCATTTAAACGATGCCCAATTGGCACTAAGGGGCCTAAAGTGTGCCAAGAAAACATCCCCCACACCATTACACCACCACCAGCAGCCTGCACAGTGGTAACAAGGCATGATGGATCCATGTTCTCATTCTGTTTACGCCAAATTCTGACTCTACCATCTGAATGTCTCAACAGAAATCGAGACTCATCAGACCAGGCAACATTTTTCCAGTCTTCAACTGTCCAATTTTGGTGAGCTCTTGCAAATTGTAGCCTCTTTTTCCTATTTGTAGTGGAGACGAGTGGTACCCGGTGGGGTCTTCTGCTGTTGTAGCCCATCCGCCTCAAGGTTGTGCGTGTTGTGGCTTCACAAATGCTTTGCTGCATACCTCGGTTGTAACGAGTGGTTATTTCAGTCAAAGTTGCTCTTCTATCAGCTTGAATCAGTCGGCCCATTCTCCTCTGACCTCTAGCATCAACAAGGCATTTTCGCCCACAGGACTGCCGCATACTGGATGTTTTTCCCTTTTCACACCATTCTTTGTAAACCCTAGAAATGGTTGTGCGTGAAAATCCCAGTAACTGAGCAGATTGTGTAATACTCAGACCGGCCCGTCTGGCACCAACAACCATGCCACGCTCAAAATTGCTTAAATCACCTTTCTTTCCCATTCTGACATTAAGTTTGGAGTTCAGGAGATTGTCTTGACCAGGACCACACCCCTAAATGCATTGAAGCAACTGCCATGTGATTGGTTGATTAGATAATTGCATTAATGAGAAATTGAACAGGTGTTCCTAATAATCCTTTAGGTGAGTGTATATAATGTCCTTGTGGGACATTTTCACTGTAATAATTACGAGAAATGTTTCCAAACTTCTCTTCTTATTGATAAATTCATCCAGATCTGACAAGATCCCTTAAAGGTTTAGTTCACCCAAAAATTACAATTCTCATTATTTACTCACCCTCATACAACCCCAGATGTGAATGACTTAAAGCTAAACAAATAATTATAAGTCAACATAAAAATAATCCATAAGACTCTAGCGGTTAAATCAGTATCTTCAGAAGCAATGTGATAGGTGTGGATGAGAAACAAAGAAACCGATCATTTTCACATTCTTCTTGTTATTTTGGTGATTCGCATTCTTCTCTGCACATCACCCCCTGCTGTCTAGCAAGAAATGACAAATATTGATCTGTTTCTCACCCACACCTATCATATCACTTCTGAAGACATGGATTACTTTTATACTGCCTTCATGTGCTTTTTGGAGCATCAAAATGTTGGCCTACAGAGCTAAAATATTCTTTTAAAATTCTGAATTTGTGTTCTGCAGAAGAAAGCAAGTCATACACATCTGGGATGGCATGAGGGTGAGTAAATGAGAGAATTGTTTTTTGGGTAACATTTTTGGGTAAACCATCTCTTTAAAGTGATAGCTCTGCCAGAATTTAACATTCTGTCTAATATCTCTTTATTGTGTTGCATGGTAGAATGAAAGTTATATGGGTTTGGAACAACATGATGAATGATGACAGAATTTCCATTATTAATAATAATTCTGTAGTACATGTTCAATGTGTATTATGTAATGGAATATAGGGGAGTAAACGTCTATTATGTCATTTGTGAAAGTAATGAGTTACTACTTGAGTACTCTTAATTGGATACATTCTTATTTATGTTAGTACTTTTACTTCTACTTGAGTAATTATGTTTTTGAAGTAATTGTACTTTTGCTTGAGTACAGTTTTTTGCTACTCTACCCACCTTTGTCCTTAAGCCATTTTGCCACAAATTTGGAGGTATACTTGGGGTCATTGCCCATTTGGAAGACCAATTTGCGACCAAGCTTTAACTTCCTGGCTGATGTCTTGAGATGTTGCTTCAATCTATCCACATAATTTTTCACATGATGCCATTTATTTTGTGAAGTGCACCAGTCCCTCCTGCAGCAAAGCACCCCCACAACATGATGCTGCCACCCCCAAGCTTCACAGTTGGGATGGTGTTCTTCAGCTTGCAAGCCTCACCCTTTTTCCTCCAAAACAATATGGCCAAACAGTTCAATTTTTGTTTCATTTTCGCACCAAACTGCGTTCATCTCTATGAGACAGAATATGTATGATGACTGCGTGGTCCCATGGTGTTTATACTTGCGTACTATTGTTTGTACAAATGAACATGGTACCTTCAGGCAATTGGAAATTGCTCCCAAAAATGAACCAGACTTGTGGAGGTCCACAATTTTTTTTTCTGAGGTTTTGGCTGATTTCTTTTTGATGTCAAGCAAAGAGGCACTTAAAATACATCCACAGGTAAACCTCCAATTCAGTACTCCTATCAGAAGCTAATTGGTTAATTGTCTAAAAGCTTGGCATCATTTTCTGGAATTTTCCAAGCTGCTTAAAAGGCACAGTTAACTTTGTGTAAGTAAACTTCTGACCCACTGAAATTGTGATATAGTCATTTATAAGTGAACCAATCTGTCTGTAAAAAATTGTTGGAAAAATGACTTGTCATGCACAAAGTAGATGTCCCAAACAACTTGCCAAAATTATAGTTTGCTAATTTTAAATCTGTGGAGTGGTTAAAAAAAACAACCTAAGTGCATGTAAACTTCTGACTTCAACTGTGTGAGTAATAATTAATTAATTAATATATATATATATATATATATATATATATATATATATATATATATATATATATATATATATATATATATATATATATTTTATCTTTACCTTGGCCTCACCGAAGACAATGTATGTATCTGAAGCTGGACTTTTGTAGACGTCTGGTTTGGTGATGACAAAGAGTATGTTCTTAGACTTGCGAATGGTTACCCTGGTAACGCCTGCAACTTGTCTCAAACCCAATTTAGACATGGCCTAGCAAAGGGAAGGTTTAAAAACAGTGAACGTATTCATTATGAAGAACTAGCAGTTATGAGATTCATGTGGTTTCTTGGATTCTTTTTGTGAATAGTATACCTTTCTGGCTTTCTTCTCACTTCTGCTTTGTTTTGCTTTGCTGACAGGTT
The DNA here is from genome assembly GCA_032164185.1 of Moxostoma hubbsi. Classification (NCBI taxonomy): domain Eukaryota; kingdom Metazoa; phylum Chordata; class Actinopteri; order Cypriniformes; family Catostomidae; genus Moxostoma; species Moxostoma hubbsi. The sequence continues at coordinate 67,938,879 of JAVLUX010000001.1, forward strand.
CCTCATCGATTTCAGCAGCAGCTGCAAGCTATGGGAAGGTGATATGGTTTCAAATCAGTTCCATGGAAAAGACTTGAATGTCTTTTCTTTCCATCAATCCCTTGATCAAGAAAAATTATTTCTAACAGTAAAATTAAAAATAAGTGCCTAATTTCCATGAGTGTATGACATAGAAGACTAGTAGATGCAGAGGAAAAAACTACTTATGGAACCAGATAATGCCGTGTCTAACCTGTGCCTGTTGTGTTTGTGTCTGTGCAGAGTCCTGTTCCTCCAGATCAGGAACAGATTCATCACTGTCAGATTCAGTACCAGACCCTTAAATAACCAGAAACCTCAGTTAAATGCCATTAGACATACAAGACACACAAAGAAAATAAAAAATAATAATCCGAATCCTGTTTCATTTAAATCTTCAAAATTGGGAAAAATTTGAACAATGTGTTTTTATTAAAACATTTAATTCAAAACAATCAGTAACATTGAGGTAAAACTAATTGACCACTTCAGAATGAGATTATATAATTGATAACCTCAAGTAAAACCCATTTAGTTAACACCCTATGCCCAACTGAAACTCTTTACTTGTAAATTTCACTCAAGGAGATGCAGACAGATGTACGATTCTGAAATGGACCACTGTTGCTGACAAAGGACATACAGTGTTATATGTCTTAAGTGTGCATTTAATGATCCGAAGGCATATTTTTTTTACAATAATAACAACAACATTAACATACATCTAAAGAGTAGAAAACAGACAGACAGAAAGAGAGATACCCTTGTTGTTCCTGATGACTGGCTCCAGTATGGATGGGGGTTTAACTGGTATGGGAAAGGGGGCAGGTTGAACTTTAAGGGTAGGGACAGGCTCAGCTTCATGAGCAGCATCTGGAAGAGCCTCACCTTTAGAGGTAGGGGCAGGCTTAGCTTTAGAGGCAGGCTCCACTTTAGGGGCGGGAGCCGCCTCCACTTTAGGAGCGGGAGCTGCCTCCACTTCAGGAGCAGGCTTATCTTTAGAGGCAGCCTCAACTTTAGGGGCGGGAGCAGGCTTAGTTTTAGAGGTAGGCTTATTTTTAGGGGCGGGAGCAGCCTCAACTTTAGGGGCGGGAGCAGGCTTAGTTTTAGAGGTAGGCTTATTTTTAGGGGCGGGAGCAGCCTCAACTTTAGGGGCGGGAGCAGGCTTGGTTTTAGAGGTTGGCTTATTTTTAGGGGCGGGAGCAGCCTCAACTTTAGGGGCGAGAGCAGCCTCAACTTTAGGGGCAGGAGCAGCCTCAACTTTAGGGGCAGGAGCAGCCTCAACTTTAGGGGCAGGAGCAGCCTCAACTTTAGGGGCAGGAGCAGCCTCAACTTTAGGGGCAGGAGCAGCCTCAACTTTAGGGGCAGGAGCAGCCTCAACTTTAGGGGCAGGAGCAGCCTCAACTTTAGGGGCAGGAGCAGCCTCAACTTTAGGGGCAGGAGCAGCCTCAACTTTAGGGGCAGGAGCAGCCTCAACTTTAGGGGCAGGAGCAGCCTCAACTTTAGGGGCAGGAGCAGCCTCAACTTTAGGGGCAGGAGCAGCCTCAACTTTAGGGGCGGGAGCAGAATCAGTTTTAGAGGTAGGCTTATTTTTAGGGGTGGGAGCAGCCTCAACTTTAGGGGCAGGAGCAGCCTCAACTTTAGGGGCGGGAGCAGAATCAGTTTTAGAGGTAGGCTTATTTTTAGGGGTGGGAGCAGCCTCAACTTTAGGGGCGGGAGCAGCCTCAACTTTAGGGGCAGGAGCAGCCTCAACTTTAGGGGCGGGAGCAGAATCAGTTTTAGAGGTAGGCTTATTTTTAGGGGCGGGAGCAGCCTCAACTTTAGGGGCGGGAGCAGCCTCAACTTTAGAGGTAGGCTTATTTTTAGGGGCGGGAGCAGCCTCAACTTTAGGGGCGGAAGCAGCCTCAACTTTAGAGGTAGGCTTATTTTTAGGGGCGGGAGCAGCCTCAACTTTAGGGGCGGGAGCAGGCTTAGTTTTAGAGGTAGGCTTATTTTTAGGGGCGGGAGCAGCCTCAACTTTAGGGGTCGGAGCAGCCTCAACTTTAGGGGCGGGAGCAGCCTCAACTTTAGGGAAAGGTGCTGGCTTAGTTTTAGAGGTAGCAGTTGCCTCAACTTTAGCAGCAGGGGCTGGCTTAGCTTTAGTGGCAGCCTCAGCTTTAGAAACACCCTCAATATTAGGGGCAGGAGCAGCCTCAAACTTAGGGGCAGGTTCCTTATTGGTAGGGACAAGCTCAGTGTTAAAAGCTGCTGGGGTAACTACAGGAATTGTGCTAGGAGGCATGGGTGTGAACAGAGGCATTGTAACAGGATTCTCAGGTGGTATGAGTGGTGGGAGATCATCATCTTGTAATGCTGCAGGCACAACCCAGGGAGCAGGCTTTGGGGGGGGCACAAATGGCTTATCTTTTGGAGATTTTGCTTTGCTAACAGAAGCGGCCATGGCTGGCTTTACATCTGCCACTGGGGCAGGGCCAGGCTTAGATGCTGCTTTTGGAGGTACAGAACTCTTGGGGTGCGAAACAGAAGCAGTTGCTTCTTTTGGTACTTCATTGGTAACCTTGGGAGTTTCAGCCACTTTGGGTGGACTGGAGTCCATGTCTGCTGCAAATGATTTGGGTGCAGGTGCAGCAGGCTTAGAGGTTATTTTAAAAGCCACAGGAGCCAAAGCAACTTTGGGAGAGACGGGGGAATCAGCTGAATCTTCAGCTGGTTTTGCTACCTCTGGTGCCGGTATAGCAAGAGACTGCAGAGTTGCAACTGGTGTAGGCTCTTGAACATGCTTATTGGCGGAGGGAGACGCAACTATTTGCTCATGTTCGGCAGGTTTGAAATACTTTGCTTTATGTTGCTTTCCCTGTTTGCCAGCCTTTATAACCTTGGGAACAGTTTGATCAGTTTTCCCAGTGACTGGAGAGTCAGCTGGAGAAGCCAAGGGGGAGCATGGTGGGGTAGCACGAGGGCCAGAGGCAGATTTTGGAGAGGTGGGGGAGCTTGAGGAGGCAGAAAGAGAGGAGCGTTTCCTGCGTCCAGCAGGAACAGCTTTAGGAGCAGAGGTGTGAGATGTTGACAGCTTGGGGTTAGTCTTGCCCTCTTTAGGCTTTGCCTGAGAGGGAACAGGGGCCACAGGAACAGGGGGAGGCGCAGGACCAGCAGGTGTGGCTAATGGAAATAAAGGGGCTAGAGTGATTCTTTTGGAAATCAAAGTTGCATGGTGTAAATCTTAACACGCATGCGGATTATGGGGGATGCATTCAAGCAATTGCACAAATGTGTTTGTTATATTGCACCACAAAACCTTTTGCTAAATAGGACTTTCCACAAAACACATCTGGCTACTAAAGCAAACCAAACACACCATGCAAAATGTGGTTAGGAAAGGCGAGTCTCTTTAAACAACCACTGAAGTGCACGTGTATGTTCCAGCCAGTAATTGTCAATGACAAAAAGTACAGAGACAATTTTCTTTATATTAATACATTCATATTAAAGAAGTTATTAATAACAAAATCAGACAAATTCAAATCCATTTTACCACTACAAATAAGTTTTCATAGAAAATGTAAATGATTCATTACTTAAAAGCAAATTGTAATATAGCCAATTCTGCAAATACAGGTGTGAAAGATAAGTATGAAAAAAAGAAACCGTAGACTCAAAACTGGGTGAGCTTCACCACTGAGCTGTTTTACTCTCACATAGCCATATAAGCTCATTTAAAGAAAAAAAAAAAAAATTAGATAGATGATAGATAGATAGATGATAGATATATGATAGATAGATAGATAGATGACTATCTTTCTGGTATAAAAAGGGCAAAACTATTTTCAGCAGAGATTTTTCAAAGTCCTTAAAGAAATGAAGGGTGTGGACACAATTTGGATGGAAACAATGGTATCGCTCTTATTACAGCTAGCAGCATGTCAGACTTTTATAATACCCAACTGAAAGGTGTTGAGATGGAGGGCAGCATGTTTAGAATGCAGTTTCATCTGAATTCACTGAAAAGGCTGTGACTGCATCTTTTAACATTAGGCTAATTTTAAAGGAAAAACTGGTATTCAATAAAATGAAGATAATCAAGGCCACATACACACTGCAAAGTTTCAAGAGTGACAACTGCATACAAATTCAGGAGTTGATCCCTACATTTTAATTCCATGTGTGTATGGAATACAGGAGTTACACCTGCAATTGCGATGCTAAAGGTTATCACTTGTCCAGCACTGTCTTGAGCCTGCGAACATGAATGACACCAGTTTAGCTAATTTTGTGTTCGCTTTTTTTTTTTAAGCAAAGAAATTATCCACCAGAGACCTACTATCATCCATATTATCATTGTTTTATAAGTTGCCGTCAAAAGAATCGCTGTGATTTATGCAAATCCATGTGGCTGTTATTAAACAGTGTGTGCACTCTCCTGGACTATAATGTACAGGTTACCCTGAGACTGCAGGCCTGATGAGGAAAAACTACAATGGAGAAAAGACTGAAATATATGAATGAAGTACATACATTCAGGTTCTGTACACACAAGTGAAATTTGTGAAAATGTGGTTGTCACTCCTCTAATTTACCAAACTCTATGTGTATGTGAGAACAGGACTAAGCACTCAAAAGGTGAACAGACAAGTGACAACCTTTTTTGGCTGCAGTGGGTACGTGGCCTAAGAGAGACTTCTTAATCTGCAAATTTGCAGTTAACTGAATCTCCTTTCCTTTACGTGAAGATCAAAATGTCTTATGGAAGTACATTCCTGAATGTAAACAAATCGCTACAGAAAATACTATAGAAAAAAACAACAACCTCTAATCCAGCACCATATCTGAAATTGACTTCAGAGACTGGACCACAATAATACAAATAAATATATAAGTTTAAGTTAAAGGTTGAATTCACTGATGATTTGTAAAAGGTTAGGACAATGCAGAGTTGGTTTATTCATGTTCCATGCACACCTCAACTTTTAGTTCAATAGTAGTCAGTACATGCAAATCAAACTGTTGGGCAAGTTCTTGGGTCCTGGATCAGCCTTTTATATTAGAAAACCAAACAACGTTCGCAGTATTATTACCGCATAACTAACCAATGAGCCTACACTTACCTACAATGAGCCTACACCAATTTAGGTAGCTACACAAAACTATGCTGGAGTTCTCGTTTGCCATGTTAAACAGAAGCCCCGTTCCCACCTACGGTCCTGGTATTCTCCCTTAATAACTTTCTAGATGAGAACTCTTACTAAGAATGGCATAACCTGAGGAGACCTCTTTGCATTCGCACTCGCAAAAGTAACCCGCCAGTGAAGTCATCTAGTATTTTTCTTCATAATTTTTTTGCATGTGCAATATTCAATAGAGACAACTAGTGCTGCACGATTAATCATATCGCAATCGCCATGTCAGCCTGTGCGATTATATGACAGAAAATGCTGCGACTTTATTAAATAAGTGCACGCGTGCACGTGACAGCCAATTCTCTCTGAGAGCTGTTTGCCCATTTTCTACACAGCTAATAAAAAGATGACCAGTCAGTCTCAGTTTAGGGAGTGGCATGTGTGGTCATGTGAGTTTCCGGTGTTCAGCATGAAACTCAGGTGAAGATGGATGCCGAGCAGACCGACACTGAACTGGTGGCCAGAAAAAGATAACAGATCACGGCTTGGCGATATGTCTTTATTTCATAAATAATTAAAGTTAATATAATACGGGAGCGTGACATGTAAATAAGCAAAAACTCCAAAACTGTCATTCTCTGTGTGGTCAGAGCTGCTTCAACCAGTCGCAGAAGAGACCCAATCTGAGCGGGAGTCGAGACAGGAAGAGGCTGACTAACACAGAGATGCTCGTCTCTCACCCCCGCTTTCTGTATCTTGCAGAGCTTGCTCATCATTAAGAGATCATCATAAGATCAATCTTATGTGAAAAATAACAATAAAATTACAACAACAATAAACACACACACACACACCCCCCCCAACAGTTTTAGTGGTTTGATTGAGTGAAACACTTATGTCCAGTTTCCTTTTAAAAATATTTTCTAGAAAGTATGTTACATCCTGCTTAAATGTCGCCGTTTGTTTGGACAAGCTTATTTTCATGAAAATGTGCATGTTCTTATTTATTTTTCTATTTTATTTAGGTGTAATATTAAGAAGTTTGCAGTAATGCAAATAAATTAATTTTGTAAAAATATTTTAATTTGAAAACAAATGTGCATTTATAGTTGTTGCTAGTTTGTATCTTTTGAGTTTCAAAACATTTCAGCATTATCAGTAATTTGTGCATTTTCCTTGACAACCAAGCAAGTTGACTCATGATACCATTTGATTATTATAGTGCAATTGCATATCGCAATATTAACCTCGATAATCACAATATGACATTTTTCCCAAATCGTGCAGCCCTAGCGTCAACAAAAACAAAACCGATGGAGGCAGCTGACTAATCAGCTAATGGTTTAATTACAGTGCTTTTAGATGAAAGGAAGTCATTGAAATAAGGCCATATAACACACTCAACATTTGTCCACAAGACTTTTGAGAACTAGATCAAGTTTTTGCTAAAAGCTATCCTGATCACTCATTCATACAAAACAATATAGTAATTTAACTTTTGTAAGACACTTTTAGTGTTAGAAAGGTCATATGCGAGGAGGGGTGAACTATCATGAATATGGATGTATTTCACACCTGAGGAGACAAAGACCCCTCCCCTGGGCGCATCAATGAGGAATGTGACAGACTTAATGATCAAAATCAAGTTTTAAGTTAAAAGTAATATGACTACATTTTCTTTATGTAAAGACTTTATTATTTATTACTAGTCTTCAGTGTCACATGATACTTCAGAAATCATTATAATATGCTGATTTAATAATCTAATATGGGCATATTTAAAGTGCATTTTACTCATTTAACCTGAACAGTTATTTGCAAGCACAAGCTTTGTTGATGATGAGGCAGAATAAACACTAGATAATCTATAATCGAAACATTCATATTATTTTGATATCATATTACATACCATATTTATATCATACAGCATACAATTTAAATACCTACTTTAGCCGAAACGGCATTTAAATACAACTAAAACTTGCCTATTAGGACATATTTCAATACTCTGAATCCTGGCTGGCAAGTTTGTAAACAGTCCTAGACTAGTAGAATATGTACATGTTTATATAAAATAGCATGTCAACTAATGAAAACTAAACAACTTACTCATCTGAAATAGTCTCCTCGGCTGGATCAAGTCTCTCTTCAAAATACAAACGTTCATCGGAGTCCCATTTTTCTGAGGAATATGTTAACTCTTCATCACTATCCAAGAGCTTTCTCGCCTGTGTATCTTGCGATCTTTCAAATGTGCAGAAAAGTGAATGAACTTGTTTTTAAGGCACATTACCGTATGAATAGCGCCCTCTGGCCGTGGGTGTGATCCCATTAGGGATAATTAGCTGAGCCAGGAGAAACTGTACATCGCTTTGTTTCATACAGATTACATTGCAGGAGAATGTTTTTTTTTTTAATTGATTTATTTAAAAGTAGACATTAAGCTTTCTTTAGACATGTTTCATGTTTGTGTGATAAGTTTCAGTTCATTTTTGTGACGTGTTTCAGATATATGCTCGCGAACACAGACTGCTGAAAGCTCACCCTTTTTATTTTCGTTATTTTACAAAAGCACAAGGTTTTGTTAATGTGAGGGTACACAAATAAAAGTAGACCCTTTATAGTCTCTAATGATGTCTTACACTTATCTGTATGCCCCAAAATATCTGAATATTTTAATGGCGCATACGTCGACCCCAGAGGGTTAAACTCTAATGATGAGAGCAGCACTGCAGCTTGCACCTGACTAAGGAGAGGAAGACTTACACATCTCACAGTCCAGATGCACTCTAAACTTTCCAAACAGCTTCAGGTGATGTAGATCACAAAATATGAGGGAATTATAATGCAAAAATACAAAATAAGTAAATACAGAAGCACTCTTGTTGTGGAATAAGTGGAGCTGCCGCTCCGCTGAAGCAAAACTTGCGTGTCGAGCATCTTTAAAAGGAACAACCCTGACTTTACATCTTAAATGCAGTTACATTTAATGCATTATAGCTTTATTAAAGTTCAAATCATTCGGAAGCAGATCGTGTAATTTACTACAAACTCCAAAACTGGCATTTCTCTGTGCGGTCAGCGCTTCTTCTATGAGTTGTGCGAATGTCCCGATCTGAGGGGGAGAGACAGAAACTGCATCCGTCTGATGCACACTCTAGTCACGGGGACGATCATCCCTCGAGTGTGCACGCTTAATGCAGCTAGATTATAACGTGATGGCTCGCGACTTATTGAATCATAATATATGTACCTGTGCATTTCTTATTGTGAAAAAAATTTGCAATACGAAGCTTTATTAACCTGTTGATATGCAACCCCTTTTTGAGCACAAACCATGAAAATGACATACCTTGATATCCGATCTCTGTTTCACGATAGCAATGCTCCAGAAACAGCAATTTAGTTATTTGTGCCAGTACAACAAATTAAAACATGCAATATCAAAGCGGGACTTCATACCTTTGTTATGAAAACGCGATCGCCGGATGAATCCAGTTAGCCACACTTGGGTCAATTGTCCATGACAAGCGTTCATTGAAAACCATCCAATAGCACTTTTTGTCAATAAAACTGATAAATCTGAGAAATATTGATATATTCTCTATTGTTTACACAAGATCTCGCCTGAAAGAATTACCCTTTGTCATCGTTCTTCAACAAACTATGCAATCTGAGCAGCATTCACGTTGTAAAACTGTATATTATCTTATATATTAGAGTCTCATAAACAAAACGAGCCTGTCTCCAAAGTCTATTTTTTTTAAATGTTTTATTAAAAATAGCCAAGCAGTTCAGTCAGAGTGTGTGTCGTCTTGAAAGGCGGAGCATTACTTTTACTCTGTACACCTCCAGCGATTTTACAGAGAAAAAAGTTTGCAGAACCTCATTTTTTGTTAGATCATCTTCAGATTTGAAACAACTTCTTTAGACTTGTGGATTTGAGAACATTGTATTTCTGGGTTGTCTTGTCACTTTTATTATTGTTTGTTTTAATTATAAAAACATGAGCAGTACAAAATATTTCCATTACTATAACCTTCAGTTTCTCTAACTTTAAAAAATAAAAACATTAATTCTGAAACTTGGGAAATAAAGTCTTCTTTCAAAAGATACTACAACTGTGTCCATACTCCAAAGGGTCCAGTAAATACAACCAATTAAGTTCAGGTATGTCATTTTCATGATTTGTGCTCAAAAAGGGGGTGCGTATCAACAGGTTACAGCAAGTCTAAATATATTATATGTTGCTTCTCAATGAAATGTATCTTGTTTTAAGGATTTTTAGACATTTTTAAATGGAAAACAAGACAAAAATACTTGATAACAATAGGATTTTTTGCAGTGAATTTCTTTACTGAACCTTCTAAAAAAAAAAAATTCACCCCTTTAATTCAGTGAATGGCATTGAGGTATTTTTAAAAGCTGATTTTTTTTTCACCTCTTTATTGTTAGTAAGCATGCTTAATAGAACATTTTATGTCCAGACAAAAGCAGAATAATCATTTAAAACCTAATGATTAATTGTTGCAATAATTGCAGAGTAGTCTGATAATTGTTCTAATAATCGATTATCAAAATAATCTTTAGTTGCAGCCCTACACAATACAAACTTAAAATGCTTTTATTGGGTATCTGATATGACATCTTGTGTGTACATAATTTAACATTCTAAAATAATACCGTAATTTCCGCACTATAAGCCGCTACTTTTTTCCCATGCTTTGAACCTCGTGGCTTAAACAATGACGCAGCTAAATAATGGATTTTTCCTGCTTTCACAAGCTTCATGCCGCCAAAAAACTGAGCAAAAAAAAAAAAAAAACATTCTGTGACGGTGCTCAGTTTTTTGGCAGCATGAAGCTTTCATTAGACCAATGAAATTGCCGAACGGGTTAAGGTGAAACAATGTAACTTTTTAGTTTACTGTTTAGATTAAATCAAACTTCCCATCATTCTGATTACGGTAGTCATTTTGTCACCCTCATCATGGCAAAGACACTTTCAAGCTTTCAAGTTGAAGGCGATCGATCTGGCTGTTGGAAAAGGAAATAGAGCTGCTGCACGGGAGCTTGGTCTTAATGAGTCGATGATAAGACGTTGGAAAAAGCAGCGTGAGGAATTGACTCAGAGCAAAAACACAACTAAAGCTTTCAGAGGGAAGAAAAGCAGATGGCCTGAACTAGAAAATGAGCTCGAAGACTGGTCAACATACAGAGAGCAGACGGCCGAGGTGTTTCAACTGTGCAGATCCGACTGAAAGCCAAAACAAATTGCCACCGCAATGAAGTTTGATGATTTTAGAGGTGGACCATCGTGGTGTCTCAGATTTATGAGACGTAAAGGCCTGTCCATCAGGGTACGGACGAGTCTGTGTCAGCAGCTCCCTCCCGACTACAAGGAAAAAGCTTCAAACTTCCGCAAATTCAATGATGCAAAGATAGCGGAGCATTTCATTGGCCCACACAACATCATAAATATGGATGAGGTTCCTCTGACGTTTGACCTGCCTCTCACTCGGACTGTCAACAGGAAAGGCAAATCATCTGTCACGCTGAAAACAACTGGGCATGAAAAAACGCACTTCACCTGTGTTCTGAGCTGCACGGCATCGGGAGAAAAGCTTCCACCGATGGTGATTTTTAAACGCATGACAATGCCAAAAGAAAAATTCCCGAGAGGAATTGATGTGAAAGTCAACAAGAAAGGATGGATGACGGAAAGCCTAATGCATGAATGGCATACGGAGTGTTACGGCAAGCGACCGGGAGGATTCTTTCACAGGAACAAGGCATTGCTCGTTTTGGACAGCATGAGGGCCCACATAACAGATTCTGTGAAAGAAGCCATCAAGAGGACAAACTCAATTCCAGCTGTGATTCCTGGGGGCACAACAAAGTATTTGCAGCCTGGTGCTCCGTGTTCAGTGGGAGGCTTGGATGACAAGTGGGGAGAAATCCTTCACTAAAATGGGCCGCATGCGAAGAGCAACTTATGGTCAAGTCTGCCAGTGGGTCCTGACAGCATGGAGCATTGTCAAAAAATCCACTATCATCAACGGGTTTCGAAAGGCTGGACTGGTGCGTGTTGAAGAGGGCAGCATGAGCTCAGCGGGAAATTTGCCTCCAGATAAAAGTGACGAGAGCGACAAAGAAAACGATCCAACATCGGATGAAGCAATTCTGAGGCTATTCAACTCGGACACCGAAGGAGATGACTTCAGTGGTTTCAGTGCACAGGAGGAGGAAGATAGTGACCAATGACTTTCTTGGTAGGCTACTGTTTACCGCTAATTTTTTAGTTTTGTTACAAGCCATGTTTCGTTAAAGCCTGTGTAAAGTTCATTTGTTTCAATGTACCGGTAGGCACCTGCGGCTTATAGACATGTGCGGCTTATTTATGTTCAATATATATATATATATATATATATATATATATATATATATATATATATATATATATATATATATATATATATATATATATTTTTTTTATTTTTTTAAATTCAGTGGGTGCGGCTTATATTCAGGTGCGCTCATTAGTCCGGAAATTACAGTACTATTCATATCTGTGAATGAGTTTTGTTTATACAGCCATGTTGTTGATTAATTTTTATTTTAAAATATCATAATCGTATCCCAAATAATTGAATGATATGTTTCCCAATGTTTATGGATGAACACCATTCTGGCCAGTGCCAGAATTCATGTTCACAATATCATGACATAGGGAGCAAGAAAGACGCACCCTAGGTGACTCAAATCCCGATCTCCACCCAGCAAAAACAAAAAAATTAAACCACTCCAACCACAGAAACTTGCCTTGTGAATAACTGCAACAGCTGGTAGATGACCATAAAACAAACTGCAATGTAAGAAACAGGTGCATCTTCCAATAGCCTAACTGCATTATACCGGAAAAACTGCCAAAATCAGCAATATAGCTCCAGGACCCTTGGCACAAGCCGCATTTGATGTCATGCATGCATTGCAGATTTAGAGGACAGTACTAACCCGTCTCGGCCTGTGGCTGCTGCATCTCCTGCTCCGTAACAGGGACAGTTTCTGTGGCTTCGCCTGGCATTCTGGACTGTAACAGAAATGGAAATAATTACAAATGTCATTTGGATCTCACAAGTGAATACACATATTTGTTTTTAGACACATGTGTCTCTCTGTCAAACGTATGTTGCTTGCATAATTCGAATGGAGCGACGCACTAGGCCTCTTCCTGCAGGGCCTCTGCAGTCAGCTGTCTCACAGCCAGCTGAATTAAACCAACTGGTGTTTTCACATTATATCGAGCTTACGTAATAACATTTCTCAGGACTCCTGTACATAGACTCCGAGTTCTATCAAACGTCCAAAGACTGACTATAACCAATTCAGTCATTTCTACACAAAGGTTTCGTTGAAGATGTGCGCGTGTAGACTGATTGACATTTTCACGTGTGTAATCGAGAGCAGTTCTGTCACGCAGCTACTGTATGAGACGAACAAAATAATGTGGACGACCGCTGGCTCGGTGCAATAGGTGTAAAACTATAAAAGCATGTGCTTCTAAACATGTTTTTCATTGGCTTGTGTAGTACAGTAGGCGAGATAAACTTTCCAATAAGTGATTCCTGGCACACAATGCTCATTCCCTTCGTCTTTACGTTACATTAAATCCCCACAAATATCACCACGGTTATTCCTAGTAGGATATTTCCGAACAAGGTTCTAGAATTAGAGCAATTCGTTACACACAAAGCCAGCAGCTCGTAACATAGAGAAGGCAGAGCGTCAGCTACCCCATTTTACCCCAACAGTCAACCGGCTGTGTTCATAACATATTTCCTCAAGAGACAAACCAAATTATTAAATATTTATCATTAGGTACCGAGGAGTACTAAAACATCGATACTCTTACTGTTTCAGGGGTCAAAGGCGCTTAAGCAACATAGGATGACAGTAGATTTAAAACAGCAGTACTCACAAGTTCAGGGCACAGGATCCAAGATGGCTGTAAGAGAGGGTTTCTGACCTCTGCGTCGCTCTGATGTCACAACTCTGTTTCCGGTATGAACAGGAAGTTTCCACTTGAGACGCCGCTTGCTTGCCTGAGAGAAGCCACATATTGAGGTGAAATTTTGTTTATATGCTTTTAGCTCTCAGTTATTTTATCACAAGTTACCTCTTTTTATTCAAATAGCAGAATAATAGCACATTAACTGTTTGGAAGTTAGGCTGGTGTTCTTGTTTACAGCAAATCTTGCCGTAATTAGCAGTTCAATGCTAACTTGAATATTTTGTAGCATTGAAAACGTTCACACAATGTACTACTAATCTATTATGATAAAAAAAACTCAATTTTATCCTATGAGTTAGAAAATACATCGAGATGTCTTTGTTTTTATCCGTCAGCATATCAGTTAGCTTTTCCAGTATAGTTAATCCAAAGATGAAAATTCTCATCATTTTCTCACCCTCATGCCATCCTAGATGTGTTTGACTTTCTTTCTCCTGGAGAACACAAGCGAAGATTTTTAGAAGAATATCTCAGCTCTGTTGGTCCTCACAGTGCAAATGAATGGTGACCAGAACTAAGAAGGTCAAAAAGCACATAAAGCCAGCATAAATATAATCCATACATCTCCAGTGGTTAAATCCATATCTTCATAAGTGATATAATAGGTGTGAATGAGAAACAACAATATTTAAGTCCTTTTTTTCCCCTCTAAATCTCTTTGACCTCTAAAACCTTTGACCAGACCCAACCAGTAGGTGACTATGAATGTGAAAATAAAAGATTATTTGTTTAAAACCTCATTGAAAACCTTTAATGTGTCGATGATTAAACTAGTTTAAAATTGTATTAACTTGCCGTAATATTCTAAACAGTACTGAAAAGGAATAATGGAGAAATCTGCACAATGAACAGACAGAAATGGTAATCACAGATATTAAAAAATATTTACCATTAACTTATATCAATATATTGGAGTAGTGAGGGAATACAGTTTAGTTTCTGGACGTGTTTTTCTTATGAAAAATATCATTTGTTTTATGGTTACTGCTATTCCTGGTTTTACTTTTACCTTTGGTTACTATGATCTTATTGCACAGTTAAAAGTATGGATACAATGGAACTTTTCTTCTGTGTAAATTCTTTTCTAATGCCCTCTGATTTTTGAAAAAGTATTTGTTTGTCTTCAGATGTCTATTTTAATCAGATAAGATCCTGATAAAAAGAAAGAAACTTTAAATATTAATCTATTTCTCACACACACCTATAATATCACTTCTGAAGGTATAGATTTATCAACTGGAGTTGTATGGATTACTTCAATGCTGCCCTTGTCAATGTCCTTTTTGGACATTCTGAGTTCTGGTCACCATTCGCTTGCATTATGAGGTCCTACAGATCTAAAATATTCTTCTAAAAATCTTAATTTGTGTTCTGCAGAAGAAAGAAAGTTATACACATCTGGTATGAGCGTGCATACATGATGAGAGAACTTTCATTTTTGGGTGAATGTATTCCTATGTTGTGTTTCATACTATGTATATTATGTACCGTTGCACATCCTACATAATATTTGGAATATGTAATTTTTGCCACAATCACATTTGACTTGCTCATTGTTGCTACACAAAAATTATTTGACAATGTACTATTTTGCTATTTCACTTTAATCACATTTGACGTATTGTTTATCCCAACAGTGAGATGTCTATGTCCCATTTGTATGGGCGTAGGGGAGATGAGGAGGAGGATGGTGTGGAAATTGAAAAGTTTGAGATCTCTGAGTGGGATTTGGCCAATGAGTTCAACCCAGAGAGACGGAGGCATAGACAGACTAAAGAAGAGATGACTTATGGGATCTGGGCTGAACATGACTCTGATGATGAGAGACCCAGCTTTGGAGGCAAGAGGTATGGAGCTGTTGTTTAGAATGAACGTTTGAGCTCATCTCAAACAATTATGCTGCCAGAGACTTAGATATCTAAATAATAAGTGCTTTTGAATGCATGTCTACTTGTTGTAGGAGAATTCAAATATTCCTCCTCCTGGGCTCTGCTAATTTTGTTCTTATGTGTACAACTCTCCATTCAACACCCTAAAATGAAATTTACTCATCCTCATGTTGTTCCAAACATGTATGGAACACAAAATTAGATTTTAAGGCCTCAACACACTCACAGCAAAGTGTTCAGCTAAGTTCTTCACTTTGAGCCAAAAAGAAGTTTGAAACAGCTGAGCAACGATATACTGTTTGTGAACCTTCAAACACCAGCCAGGCCACTGTGGGAGGCTTTTAGAGGAGTATGTAAATATGAGGATGCTCAGGACTGCATGTAAAACATAAACTAATATGCCTCTAAAATGTTTTATCAATGACGTCATAACTCATTCTACTGTGAGTAGAATTCACACAAGATCAGTAAAAGACGCTGTTTTAACTATTTTAAAGTAACATACAGTATATGCAGTAGATCAGTGTTTCCCAACCGCTATGCTTTGGAACACTAGTGTGCCATGAAAGATTGTCAGAAGTGCTGTGGAAAATTATCAGATTCCACAATATAAATCAGGACTCCAGATCATCATAAACAGCGCTGCGAGAAGCATGGGCTGGGTCGTGGATTTGGCATTGATTATTTGTTAAAAACCTCTGTGAAAAACCATAATGTGTCTGATTAAATCTGATAAAAATTTTTATTAAATTGGCCCCAACGTTCTAAACGGCATTGAAAATGAATAAAGCAGAAATCTGCACAATGAACAGACATAAATGGTATGGTTTCAATCCATTCATCACAGATATGAAAAAAATATTTCCCATGAATATATATCGGGGAAGTGAGGGAATACAATTTAATGTCTGGATGTGTTTTTCTTACGAAAAATATAATCATTTGTTTTATGGTTACTGCTAATCATGGTTTTACTTTTACCTTTAGTTACTATGATCTTATTGCACTGTTAAAACTATGGATACAATGGAACTTTCCTTCTGTGTAAATTCTTTTCTAATGCCCTCTGATTGTTGTTAATCTTCAGATGACTATTTTAATCAGAAAAGATCCTGATAAAATGAAACTGTGAAAGAGAAATCATCCTCACTGTCAGAGTATTTTAATTAGTATTTTAACGTATCTGTATGTTTTGCTTCTCTATATGTTATGTTATTTTAATCAAGTAATGATTTTTCTAAGTAATTTAATATATTCAGCATGAAATAAAACATTGCAGGAGTGAAGGAAGCAGTAAACTCCCAGCTCATAAGTCATCCCCGTGGTGGATTGTGGGAAATTAATCATCATCGAGTGTACTTGAAAGGTACACTTAAAATTAGAGTGCATTGTGGGTAAGACTGAGTGATCAAAAGTTGGGAACAAGTGACTCACTCAAAATTCAGACACTATTACAAAATGGCGGACACCCGAAATGGTGCACTATATAGTGGATAGGATCTGGTTTCAGACACAGCAATTCTTCCGCGACTGGGGTTTTGGCACAGGCTGCATTTACAGAGCGGAGGTACTGCTGTACATAACTAATGATCTAAATTCTTTTAACACTGAAAACTGTAACTATACAGAAATAAGTATCCACGCAGGACTTGAAGCTATGAAATAGCGAAAGAAGGCATTAATAATATCTTGCTTTGTTTATATTTCAGCATTATATATAATGTCCCTGTGGGACATTTTCACGTTTTCAACGTAATAATTACTAGAAAGGTTTCCAAACCTTATTGCTAAATTCATCCAGACCTGACATAGTTCATCCAAAAATGGAAATTCTCATCATTTACTTACCCTCATGCCATCACAGATGTCTATGACTTTCTTTCTTCTGCTGAACACAAATTAAGATTTTAGAAGAATATCTCAGCTCTGTTTGTCCATATAATGCAAGTGAATGCGTGGCAACATTTTAAAGCTAAAAAAATATACTCCAGTGGTTACACAATATCTTCAGAAGCAATGTTATATGAGAACATTTGGATGAGAAACAGATCACTTTCACCTTCTTTTTTATGATTCACTCGCTCCCTGCTGGGGAGATTGTCTAGAAACAAAATTACAAATATTGATCTGTTTCTCACAAACACCTATCATATCATTTCTGAAGATATGGATTTAACTACTGGAGTCTTATGGATTACTTTTATGCTGCCTTTATGTGCTTTTTGGAGCTTCAAAATTTAGGCAACCATTCACTTGTATTGTATGGACATACAGACCTGAAATATTCTTCTAAAAATCTTAATTTTTGTTCTGCAGAAGAAAGGAGGTCAGACATATCTGGGATGGCATGAAAGTGAGTAAATTATGAGAATTTTCATCTCTTTAAAGTGATAGCTCAGGCATAATTTAATATTCTGTCATCATTTCCCCACCCTCATGTGGTTCCAAATCCATGTGACCTTCCTTATTCTGTGGAACAAAAAAGATGTTAGACACTGACAGTCTCGGTCACCATTGACTTTCAAAATATGGAGAAAAAAACATTCACGGTAAGTAAATGGTGACTCAGGCTAACATTCTGTCTAATCTCATTGTGTTGCATGGAAGAAAGTCATATGAGTTTGGAACAACATGATGGTGAATGATGACAGAATTTCCATGAATAATAATAATATTAAGTCAGGAGGAAGTAAGGGTGTTAACGTCTATTATGTCATTTGTGAAAGTAATGAGTTATTCACTACTTGAATACTCTTTTGATTGGATACTTTCTTACACTCACTCAAGTACTAAAGTCATTTACTTGAGTACAGTTTTTGGCTACTCTACCCACCTCAGATGTTGATCAATCTAAACTGACTGAACAGGATTAGCTGTCAGCCTCAAAGAAGATGGAGCTCCAGGTTACAAGCGATGACGTGGACCTATGGCAGTAAGAAGGTGTTTAGCTTCTGATTCAAAGTTTTCCTGAAATTTGCCCCTGCCAAGCTGTTATGAACCACCGAAACAAACTCCACCTTTTTTTTCTAGATTTGTTCTAAAGTACTTCACACCCGTTCATTAATGGATTTCATAGGAAGTGTGCAGGAGCCAGCAGAATGTTAGGGACTGATAGCATCGGTCACCATTTACTTTCATTGCATCTTTTTTTCATACAATGAAAGTGAATGGGGACTGAAGTTGTCAGTTTCTAACATAATGCCTAACATCTCCTTTTGTGGTTCTTTAAAAAAAGTAACCGCTTTGGAACGACATGAGAGTTGAGTAAGTGTCGAACAAATGTAATTTTTTTTTTTGGTGAATTAACCTTTTTTTATCTCCCCAATTTGGAATTCCCAAAGCGCTGTAAGTCCTCGTGGTGGCGTAGTGACTTTTCTCAATCTGGGTGGCGGAGGACGAATCTCCGTTGCCTCCGTGTATGAGATAGTCAATCAGCACATCTTATGAGGCTTCAAGCTATTCTCTGCGGTGTCCATGCGCCCCACTGAGAGTGAGAACCACATTATAGCGACCTAGAGGAAGTTATCCCTTGTGACTCTACTGTCTCTAGCAACCGGGCCAAATTGGTTGCTTATGAGACCTGGCTGGAGTCACTCCGCACACCCTGGATTCGAACTTGCGACTCCAGGGGTGGTAGTCGGCATCAATACTCGCTGAGCTACCCAGACCCCCCCAAACTAACCCTTTTTATATTTATATTATTAACCATGTAGATCGAAGGATTTCTCAGCTCCTGTAAACTTTGTGAGCGCTGGCCTACGGAAGACTGCAGCTGAGGAGAAAGCAGAAAAAGAGGGTTCAGATGACTCCAGTCAAGGTGGAGATACACCACCTCCACCCCGCACTTCTGCTCCCAAAAAACTCCAAACGGTACAGTGAGATGCCTACAAGACTGACACAGCAACAAGTCTTTGGTTTTGGATATTGGGCCATTGAAATGTTTCTTGATATCTGTCTTTGTATTCATTTGGTTAGGGTGGGAGCTTTAAGACATCTCAGAGGTTTGCAGGTGGTATCAGGGCAGGACAGGACCTGGGTACCTGGGAGAAACACACAAGGGGCATTGGTCAAAAACTCCTGCAGAAGATGGGCTATGTTCCAGGAAAAGGGTTGGGCAAAAATGCTCAGGGTAAAACAATTGAGTCCATAGCCTTTACTTTATACCTCAGAGTACTGATAGCTTATAGTGAGTTATGTTATGTGTTATGTTTTTATTTACTTTGATTATCTGGATGGAAGTCTATTTACAGTGTCATGACATGTTTGTCTGCAGGTATTGTGAATCCAATTGAGGCTAAGGTGCGGAAGGGAAAGGGAGCGGTTGGTGCATATGGAAATGAAAGGACTCCGCAGTCCCTACAGGATTTCCCAACTGTAGACTCTGAGGAGGAAGAGGAGAAAGTAATACATATGCTTAAGAATCACTTTTGTTATTAAAGATGATGATTGCATCAAACTGGATCTCGTGTTTTTCAAAACACCATCATATCATCACCTTCCTAAAATAATGTCCTTAGTCATTTTTTCAGGTTTTTCAGAAAACACAAAAAACTGAAACAAATATCATGATGACAAGTCATCAGAACATATTGTAAGTCAACACTTTAATTCTTCACTTTCTCTATTGCAGGAATTTCAGCGGGAGTTGGGGCAATGGCGTAAAGAACCAGGAGTGGTGAAGAAAAAGCCTAAATATTCTTACAAGACTGTGGAACAATTGAAAGCTCATGGCAAACTGGCCAACCAGAGCATGAGCAGGCCTGCTGGAGAACTGGCTCAGGTCAAGGTAAGAGAGCAGCAGGCATAGAGTAATGGTCAATCAGCACTACAATACACTGCACAGTAAACAATTACCCCCCCGTTTCAGGTGATAGATATGACAGGCAGAGAGCAGAAGGTGTACCACAGTTACAGTCACATGAGTCAGAAACACAATGTGCCCGAAGAAGCAACTTTGAGTGTGAGCACACGAGAACAGAAGAGCTCTGGTTTCTCTCTGCCAGAGTTGGAACACAACCTACAACTTCTCATTGAGCTCACAGAGCAAGATATCCTACAGGTACAGAATTCACAAACAAAACTGTGATATACCGACATAACATTGTGCTGACATTGTCAATATCAGTGTACACTACATCCTTTGTTCGCAAACTTTTCGGACCAGCTACACTGTAAAAATGTTAATGGTAAAAGACTGTAAAAATGCTATAAGTAAAAAAACGTTAATTGGTTAATGGGCAGTTAGCTTAAAATATACAGTAAAAAAAAAAATATATATATATATATATATTTATATTTTAAAAGACAATAAAACATGTAATAAAATAGTTTTATGGTTACATTTTGTAAAAAAAAAAAAATTATGTAAAGTATGCTTTACAGTAACAATAACAGTAAAATTTATATTATGTTTAACAAGAGTAAATGTACTTTTTATGGTAAATTATTGTTAAAATTACCATAAAAAAACTAATCAGGCTTTCCCAGAATTCCGTGTGTGACCCAGTTAATTTCATTATATTTTATGGGAATAGTTATGTTTCTTATTTTTTTTGTGTACATTAGAGTGTTCTGTGTTATATTTAATGTAGTTTAGTTAATGTTTATAACATTATTTTAAATTCACATGTGTTACCCTGATGGTGTTTATTGGTTGTGTGAGTGACAATGAGCACTGTCTCTACATGTTTACTGGTCATTGCTCCAGGAAGGGCCTCTTGATGAACTTCATGTCATCATCTGCCCTTCAGTAATTATTATGATGATTAACAATACATTATGAATTGAAAAGCAGACTATTACACTTTCAGAAGGTTAATATATGAAGTTTATTATTTAATAATATAAATGACATAATGCATTGTAAAAATACTGGCATCAAAATTACAACCTGTAAAGTCTGAAACGTGGTTAACGTATTTTTTACGGTAAATTTCTGGCAAACACAGCTGCCCAACAAAGCATGGAAACATCAGTATTGTAAATGTCCAGGGCTGTTTGTGTGGTGTGTCACTGGGGCACTCTATTTACCACAGTTTGTGAACCACTGTGCTACACCATGTGAGACGTATGAGACAAAAACGATTGTCAGATACAGAAAATTCACTTTCTTTTACTTATTTTTCCTTCTAGCAGGACATTTTTATTAAAGATTCAATGTCTTCTATTTAAATGCATAATTTGTTTAATAAGAAGCGTCTACTTCTGAATCACTGACTGAAACAAACAAGTTTTGAACAAAGTACTTTGTGTTATGTGTGTAGAGTGCTAGGAGTCTGCAGCATGAGAAGGACACTGTAGTGACCCTGACCCATGAGAGCGACACCCTACAGGGTAGGCTGGCAGAGGAGGAAGAGGCTCTTGGTCGGTTAGAGCGGGTGCTGGAACTAGTGGAGCATTTTGAGGCAGGTGAAAAGGAGGGCAGTCCTAAGCTCAGCCTTCAAGAATGTGCTCAGGTCTTCCAGCAGCTGCAGACAGAGTTCTATCAGGAGTATAAAACCATGGGATTGGGAGATCTAGCTGTGTCTGTAGTGCATCCTCTACTGAAAGAGAAACTGCGCAACTGGGATCCATTGAAGGTAAAACCTTCACTGTCTATAACACTGTTTTAAAGTAGCCATCTCATGGTAGTCATTTGATCCAATAATTGATAATTTGTTTGATCATATAACGACCAATAAACATGAGCAGGGTTCCCTGGTCTCCTAAGCAACCAAATTGGCCCAGTTCCTAGGGAGGGTAGAGTCACATGGCGTAACCTCCTTGTGGTCATGACTCGCGATTAAGTTGTTCTCACTCTCAATGGGGCGCGTGGTAAGTTGTGCATGGATCAAGGAGAATAGCATGAGCCTCCACATGCTGTGAGTCTCCGCAGTCTCATGCACAGTGAGCCACGTGATAAGATGTGCAGATTGACTGTCTCAGAAGCAACAGAGACTTGTCCTCCACCATCTGGATTGAGGTGAGTAACCACATGGACCTAGTAAGTAGTGGGAATTGGGCATTCCAAATTGGGGAAAAAAGGGAATAAAAAAAAAACAAGCAGGATTCAACAACAAAAATTTCTGTCCCCACCACAAAAAAGCTAAATTGTATTTTTTAATGTGCCTTATATACAGTATGTATGTGTGCATGTATGTATGTATGTATGTATATATATTGCATCTGGAAAGTATTCACAGCGCTTCACTTTTTCCCCATTTTGTTATGTTACAGCCTTACTCAAAAATTGATTAAATTCATTATTTTCCTCAAAATTCTACAAACAATACCCCATAATGACAACGTGAA
The DNA here is from genome assembly GCA_032164185.1 of Moxostoma hubbsi. Taxonomy (NCBI): domain Eukaryota; kingdom Metazoa; phylum Chordata; class Actinopteri; order Cypriniformes; family Catostomidae; genus Moxostoma; species Moxostoma hubbsi. Next base: position 67,961,260 of record JAVLUX010000001.1, read on the forward strand.
AGAAGTTTGTTTGAAATCTTAGCAAATATATAAAAATAAAAAAAATGGAAAAAAAAAAAAAAAAAAAAATCACATGTACATAAGTATTCGCAGCCTTTGCCATGACACTCAAAATTGAGCTCAGTTACATCCTGTTTCCACAGATCATCCTTGAGATGTTTCTACAACTTGATTGGAGTCCACCTGTGGTAAATTCCGTTGATTGGACATGATTTGGAAAGGCACAAACCTGTCTCTATAAGGTTCCACAGTTAACAGTGCATGTCAGAGCACAAACCAAGCCATGAAGTCCAAGGAATTGTCTGTAGACCTCCGAGACAGGATTGTATCGAGGCACAGATCTGGGGAAGGTTACAGAAAAAATTCTGCCGCATTGAAGGTCCCAATGAGCACAGTGGCCTCCATCATCCGTAAATGGAAGAAGTTTGGAACCACCAGGACTCTTCCTAGAGCTGGCCGCCCGGCCAAACTGAGCGATCGGGGGAGAAGGGCCTTAGTCTGGGAGGTGACCAAGAACACGATGGTCACTCTGACAAAGCTCCAGCATTTCTCTGTGGAAAGAGGAGAAACTTCCAGAAGAACAACCATCTCTGCAGCACTCCACCAATCAGGCCTGTATGGTAGAGTGGCCAGACGGAAGCCACTCCTCCATAAAAGGCACCCACCTGGAGTTTGCCAAAAGGCACCTGAAGGACTCTCAGAAACAAAATTATCTGGTCTGATGAAACAAAGATTGGCCTGAATGGCAAGCGTCATGTCTGGAGAAAACCAGGGATCGCTCATCACCTGGCCAGTACCATCCCTACAGTGAAGCATGGTGGTGGCAGCATCATGCTGTGGGGATGTTTTTCTGCAGCAGGAACTGGGAGACTAGTTGGGGTCGAGGGAAAGATGAATGCAGCAATGCACAGAGACATCCTTGATGAAAACCTGCTCCAGAGCGCTCTGGACTTCAGACTGGGGAGAAGGTTCATCTTCCAACAAGAAAATGACCCTAAGCACACAGAAAAGATAACAAAGGAGTGGCTACGGGACAACTCTGTGAATGTCCTTGAGTGGCCCAGCCAGAGCCCAGACTTGAACATCTCTGGAGAGATCTGAAAATGGCTGTGCACTGATGCTCCCCATCCAACCTGATGGAACTTGAGAGGTTCTGCAAAGAAGAATGGGAGAAACTGCCCAAAAATATGTGTGCCAAGCTTGTAGCATCATACACAAAAAGACTTGAGGCTGTAATTGGTGCCAAAGGTGCTTCAACAAAGTATTGAGCAAAGGCTGTGAATACTTATGTACATGTGATTTTTATTTTATTTTTTTATAAATTTGCAAAGATTTCAAACAAACGTCTTTAACGTTGTCATTATGGGGTATTGTTTGTAGAATTTTGAGGAAAATAATGAATTTAATCCATTTTGGAATAAGGCTGTAACACAACAAAATGTGGAAAAAGTGAAGCGCTGTGAATACTTTTCGGATGCACTGTACACACACAGATCAGCCACAACATTCAAACAACCTGCCTAATATTATGTAGCTCCCCCTCATGCCTTCAAATCAGTGCCAACCCGCATCTCAGAATAGCATTCTGAGATGTTTTTCTTCTCACCACAATTGTACAGAGCAGTTATCTGAGTTACTGTAGACTTTGTCGGCTTGAACCACTCTGGCCATTCTCTGTTGACCTCTCTCATCAACAAGGCATTTCCGTCCACAGAACTGCCGCTCACTGGATTTTTTGTGCACCATTCTGAGTAAATTCTAGTGTGTTGTGTGAAAATCCCAGGACATGGTCCAAATCACTGATGTTTTTTTCCCCATTCTGATGGTTGATGTGAACATTAACTGAAGCTCCTGACCAGTATATGCATGATTTTATGCACTGCACTACTACCACACATTTGGCTGATTAGATAATTGCATGGATGATTGTTGGTGCTGTTTATCTGTATTTATCTATAGGATTGTTCAGATGGTTTAGAGGAAGTTGGTCAATGGAGGGCCATTCTTGAAAGCTCGCAGTCTCTACACAGCGGACCGGATACTTCTCAGATGGACCCTTACCACAGGTAAACCATCTGGGAGTCCTTTACACATGGTGTGTCTATGGATGTGTAAGCAGGTTAGTTGAGCAAGTGTGTTGGTGTGGCTCCAGGTTGATATGGGAGGTGTGGGTTCCTGTCATGAGGATCTGTGTGTCTCAGTGGCAGACCAGGAACGTGGGGCCCATGGTGGACTGTGTGGAGTGCTGGGCCCCTGTGCTACCACTTTGGATTCTGGACCATGTTCTGGAGCAGCTTATTTTCCCACGACTACAGAGAGAAGTTTGTTTTTCACATTTGCATCAGACCAATTTATATTGCATATATTCCATTGTCATACTTGACAAGTAGTAGCCATGCAGGAAATACCTCTGTTTTTGGATAGGTGGACAACTGGAACCCACTGACAGACACAGTCCCCATCCACTCATGGATTCATCCTTGGTTGCCCCTTATGCAGTCCCGCCTTGAGCCCCTATATGCACCAATCCGCAGCAAACTTGCCCATGCCTTACAACGCTGGCATCCCAGCGATTCATCCGCCAGACTCATTCTGCAACCCTGGAGAGATGTCTTCACTCCTGGTGCCTGGGAGGCTTTCATGGTCAAAAATATCGTCCCCAAACTAGGTATGTGCCTGTGATTGTCTGATTTGGCAGTCCATATGCTGTCCTAATTCTACAAGCCATGTCCCATGCCCTGACGAAGATAAAGACTTTGGATGCCATTTGTACTGATACTTTTCATTTGATAGCTGTAAATGTTTAAAAACTGACATGCTGGGATTCATGCTTTTTCTATCATGAGATTTTCCTTTCATGAAAAACCAGCAGCAGTGTGCCATGTAGCACTTAGTAACAAGTTTTTGAGCTATGAACTTCTTTGACCGTTTAATAGAATGGTAAATAATACATAAATATAAAGAATTTATGCTTCCTCCAGAATATTGAGTAATGTTTTGCACAAAGAAACATTTGTTTCTCACATTTGAAACATTGAAATCTTGACAATTTCTCAACAGAAGTCTTAGGATTTCTTTAAAAAAGAAAAATAATTCTTAATACGACTTGAGGCCAGTAAAATCTTTGTATTAGTAATTTCTATATCAACATCAGTTAAATGTTTGGGTTAGTATCTTTGTGTCAACTGGTCACCCTATTCTGAGGGAGTGCCTGCCTAAACTTCGTTGTTTTGTTGCAGCTTTGTGTTTAGGAGAGCTAGTAGTGAATCCTCATCAGCAGGTGTTGGAGCCGTTTACCTGGGTGATGGATTGGGAGGGCATGCTCTCGGTCTCCACCATGGTGGGACTACTGGACAAGAATTTCTTCCCCAAATGGTTACAGGTCAGTTAACTGGCATTTTGTCTTTTAAAGTTAGTCAAAAGAACACAATACTTTTTGTATTAATGCACATCGTGTACAAGTGCTAAAAAGTAATAATTAGATCCAAATCTGATTGGTGTAATGCCAAAATATGGCTTGTATTTTAAGGACCAAATGTTGTCATTTCATGTTGCAGGTGTTATGTTCATGGCTCAGTAACAACCCAAACTATGAGGAGATCACAAAGTGGTATCTAGGCTGGAAGAGCTTGCTCTCAGAGAACCTGCTTGGTCACCCACTGGTCAAAGACAAACTGAACGAGGCTCTCGACATTATGAACCGTGCAGTTGCTTCCGGACTGGGTTAGTCTTTCACACATATTTCACACAAGTGTCCGTTCACCTTCCCTTTAACTTTATACTGTAGATGCAAACTCTGTACTCTTGCAGGTGGATACATGCAACCTGGAGCAAGGGAGAACATCGCATACCTCATTCAGACAGAGAGAAGGAAAGATTTCCAGTGTGAGGTGCAGCCTGAGCGCCGTGAAGTGGAGAATTCTGTTCCACGCCCACCAGGCACGGCCCAAGTACCGGTATCTGTACCCACCAATTTCAAAGATCTAGTCCAGGCCAAGGCTGAGGAGAATGGCATTGTCTTCATGCCACTCGTGGCCAAACGTTACATGGGCAAACAGCTATTCACATTTGGCAGAATAGTCATCTACATTGAGCGTGGAGTGGTATTCGTGCAAGGCGAGAAAACCTGGGTTCCAACATCACTACAGAGCCTAATTGACATGGCCAAATAAGACTGATGCTGGTTTGAGTGAGATTAGGAGAAACTTAAGATTGTTTTACCATATCTGTCATAATGCTGTTTTATACGTTAAAGAACTGGTTTTTAAATAAATTTGTGCTTAAATTAACGGTGCTTGACTGTATTGTATCAAGCTACCAATTGTGTCTGTCATTTTGTCCAAATTTGGGATAAATCCAAATGCAACATTGCAACAACAACTTTCACTTGTCGTTTTGGCCTCCTATTCATTAAAATTATTTTAAAACCGAAAGAGAGTGTGAAATCAGATCTTAAGTTATTTTAATGAACTGGTAAAAAAAAACATTCAGAAAATAAACATCTACAAATATTAGAGAATGCCAAGACAAAAAAAAAAGAGATAAGTGGAAATTTGTCCTTTATCATTTCTACAAGATCCACCAATGGAAGGTTGCAGAGCAAAACTGCATTAGTTCTTTTTATAGCAAAGCATCTATTTTCTGAAAAAGTTTTGCTGAGATGCTGATTCTTTGCTGTAATGGCCCCAGCTCTTCTGTTTTAGAACTCCTGAAGATCTGCAAAAACAAATCAAAGTGATTGTCAAATCACGTGCTAGAGCCAAAAAAAACCCAACTTGCTAAGTATTTTTACACTTACTCTTGAGATAAGGGACAAATCATGTACTACATACAAAATGACAAAAAAAAAAAAAAAAAACATTTTTAACCTATCCTCAGCAAGAGGTCACAATATTAAAATGCAACTCATTTATAAATATCAAATTATAGGTAGGGATCTGTAAAATATCAAACAATACATTAGGGCTGGGAAAGAAACCATTATTGAGCCAAATGATTTTAAAAACTATATATTTTTTGAATTAATATTTTTTTTTTTATCTTAATGCTACATTGTTTTCTCTCTTTAATGCACCACTGCTGCAGACATCAAAGCACCGTTTGTTCACTGTCCTATGTCAGAATCCTCTGCTGTGATCAATGTTCCTGTTATTAAGCATAATCCAAAAGTTTATTTGAGAAGTGTTGTGGAGAGTATTTGTCAAAAGTATCCAGATTCTGTCGGACACGGCTTTAATAAATAGTTTAGCTGCAAAAAGGCTTATCAAACTGTTGGATGTCGTAAACTACATGTTGGCACCCCCACAATATTTATAATCCAACAGTCAGTGTCTTCATTTGCAGGGGTGGGTAATTTGACACATTTACAGAGAAAGACCTGGCTGCAGCCTGCAGAATGAGATGGGGCGGAATTACATGTGTCACCCTGCCCATTACAGTATCATTGGCTCGTTAATCTTTCATAGACATACATGATAGGAGATGTGGTCATCATTGCTGGTGAGTTATTATTGTTTTAATAGAAATGAATATGAATCAATACAGAATACGAGTGAAAGCGCCGCAACTATCTCAAGAATGGCAAAACAATTTTCATCAGCCTCTTGTTTGCTATTGTTGATGGAAAATTAAAATTAAAAATTAAATTAAAATTACTAAATTCCTAAAATGCAGAGAAATCAACAGATCGAACTTGGTCAATGAATCTATTATTAATCATGCAAAATAATTACTCATGATGAAGAGCTGTTATGGCAGAAACCGGGATACTAAAAGTGCATTAACTGCTCTCTGGTTTTTTCGAGAATTGCCCATTGCATACAAGTACATCCCTTATGAACGAACGAAAGACACAGGTTTTTATATTCTCTCCCCCAAAATTAGGATATTTGAAAATACGTTTATATTTCATCTTTATTAACTTGTGAAAATTAGAGTGTAATTTACAGTAGATGGTGCTGTTGGTTTTGGATGTTGGGTCATAGAGTAAAATGTTTATATAAAAACAACACGTATACACTTTTCATTTTCACTATGGGGATATTAAAATGTTTTCATTAACCATGTGTTATGAAGGCTTTGTGAAATTGCACAACTTTTTGATTTACAGATTTGAATGACAGCAGACATATTTTCCATAATTTTTTAATTAGTCTATGCAAATCAGTACCACTACATTTGTTTTAAATGACATGTGAGGTAAAACAAAGTCACTTACAGCATTAGAGTTGAATCTTCGCCAGGATTAGTAATTTTGCCCTCCTCTTTCAACATGACTGAAACTACAACAGACTGCTCAGTCAGACTCCTACTACATCTGTTTGCGATGAACCGTTAGGTATAACACAATTTCATATCACTTACGAACCACAGCACTATAATGAAAATGTTCAGGCTACACTATTTAAAAACGCATCTATCATGTACATCAATAAAAGATGACGGAGCCAATGAGAGTAAGTTTTGGGCGGGGAGACATGTGTAGCCACACCTCAATGTGTTGCCCCTCCCCATTCTCAGACCTGCCAACCTTGGACATTTTTTTGAGTACCATCAGTGTGACGGGGCACGGGGTTTGATAACATACCATGTTTTGCTCATCAGGACATTGTTCTGTGCACACCGCGAGTGAAAGAGAGAAGCATGAAATCATCCTCCAGATAAACACTTATTAAATAATAATGATAAAAACAATATATAACAATGTGTGAATAAAATTATGCGAATTCAATATTAACAGACTAGTCGACTATTATTTCCAATGCTGACTAGCAGCAGCTGTACCATTTAGTCGACTAGTCTCACACATCCCTAATTTACATATGTAAAACAAATTATAATAATAATTAAAAACAATTATGTTGTGATGTACAACACTGTCAATGAGATATGAGTAAAACCCAAGATTGAGTTCAGGATGTACATTTTGTTTAAAAACTAAATCAGCTATATAGTCACACATCCTGAAATAGGCAAAATGAAAAGTATAGCCTATTCAATTAAAAAATATCTAGAAATGTAGGCCTTCCTAGATAGCTAAATTACTACCTGAAGTTTCTTGATGGCTAATGTCAAAACATGAGTTCATTGATGTTATTAAATGAGTCTGCTTTTTTATTCCATCAGTTACTCCTGGTTGGAGGCCTCCGTAAATATTTAGTTTATATGTAGGGTCCTACCTAAGTTTAATGGTGCAATGCTCAAATATTTAGTATTGCGTAAATTGTGACTTAGTGCCCATTCACGCCACAACTAGGCTAAGTTGTAACTTGCGCAAAGCTGGTGCAACCGGCCCCAGGTGAACAAGCAAGCTAGCTGGCAAATTACGTATCGTTAGGATAACATTATTAATGTTAAATATTTTCCAAAGGTTAGCAGGTCTGCACTCAGTCACACACACCTTTGTGCTATCCCTGTTAAGGCAGTATTTTAGAGGAAACACTAGTCATAATCTAACCAAAACTAAGACAATACTCATATTTACTGTATGTCTTTCATTTCTTCATTCTGCCAAAACAAAACAAAAAACACACTACAGTAAAACCATGGTAAATTTTCGTAAGCGCTGATTTATAAACGATGAAATAAGCCGCTCTGAGATGGAAAAACGCAGCATGTGTGAGCACAGAACACGCGCCTGAAGAATTCTGGAACTCTTCACTCTGGAACACACGGCGCCTCAAAATATTTAAATCACAGCACTTGCATAATCACTAAGCCATATAGCGATTTCAATTTTATTTAGATTTATTGTTCAGCATTACTTGAGCATTTTGTAATTTGCATGGCTGAATTTTGTCTTCCTCTTATCTGAGTGACCATAAATGACGGAGTATTTCAAATTAATCCATGCGATCACGTTGACTCCAGAGGATTAATTTAACTCCATTCAATATTTCAACTTTCCACATCCACCACAACCCGTTTACCTTAAGGAGTTAGAAGTACAGTGACTACTGTACTGTCCTCGCTTAAGAAATCAGTAAGACGGCAGGAGTGGAAGGGGGATCGAGAAGGAATTAATGATAGGCGCATTCGTCAATCATACCCGATTGCTATTTGGGGAATGAACCTAGCACTATGATTGGTTGAACTCTTCTTTTGCTGTTGCTTGATTTGAGTACTGCGCGTGCACAGTGGCGTCACCAGGTTTCTGCGTAGTTTATAGTGACAAATCGTACCAGCGTACTTTGAGGTTAAAATCCGTACCCGCTACTCAAAATGCGTACAGGTTGGCAGGTCTGCATTCTGCAAGCTGCAGCCAGGGATACTTGCATTTACCGGCCACTGTCGACAAGAAATGCTGCTAGGTAAAAAGATGCGCGCTTTAGGAAACACACCTGATTATATTGAAGAACATATGAAAGAAATGCCGGCGATGAGCAGTTCCAATTCACTTTTTTGTGCAGATGTTCATCAGCGCTTTGGCACCAACGCATGCAGAGTGATTGTGTCTCGCGAAACGCGTAAATTCTCTCTTTTTCCACCCGCTTCGAATGTTATCACTCGATTGAATGGGCGTTATCAGTGGTTATCAGCCCATCGATATGGGCCAGAAGGGGCCTGCTGCGCCTACTGGTAGGCTCAGAAGGCTGTTATCATCCATCCACATGGTTAATCACTGACAAATAGGAGAGAAGACTCCAGATCCAATCCCAGAGGAATCCAGATCCAGCTCGTCGGTCGGCAACGTTGCGATATTTCGCGCTTTATATTTTCAGGTAAGACCATTTAAATGATAAAACCGTGCATTTAAACGGTAATTAATTAGTCAATAAGGGAAAACAGTATACATAAAATGTGTTTTAATGTAGCGTGACATGAATGGTGATGACATGAGATAATATACGTTGCGATATTTCCCGCTAGCTAATTTCAGGTAACGTTAAGACAATTTAAATGATAAAACCGAACATTTAAACTGTAATTAATTAGTCAAAAAGCGAAAACAATACTTCAAATGAGTGTTAATGTTGCATGACATGAGTGTTGACATGAGATGCAACGTTGCGATATTTCGCGCTTTATATTTTCAGGTAAGACCATTTAAATGATAAAGCCGTGTATTTAAACGGTAATTAATTAGTCAATAAGGGAAAACAATATACATAAAATGTGTTTTAATGTAGCGTGACATGAATGTTGATGACATGAGATAGCTTATGTTACATGCTTTAGGCCTATGTGAGCGTTAACGTTGCTAGGCCCTGTTACGTTATTATTAGCCTGTCGTTACGTTACGTGCTGTAGGCCTATGTGAGCGTTAACGTTGCTAGGCCCTGTAACGTTATTATTAGCCTGTCCTTACGTTACATGCTGTAGGCCTATGTGAGCGTTAACGTTGCTAGGCCCTGTTACGTTATTATTAGCCTGTCCTTACGTTACATGCTTTAGGCCTATGTGAGCGTTAACGTTGCTAGGCCCTGTTACGTTATTATTAGCCTGTCCTTACGTTACATGCTGTAGGCCTATGTGAGCGTTAACGTTGCTAGGCCCTGTTACGTTATTATTAGCCTGTCGTTACGTTACGTGCCGTAGGCCTATGTGAGCGTTAACGTTGCTAGGCCCTGTTACGTTATTATTAGCCTGTCGTTACGTTACGTGCTGTAGGCCTATGTGAGCGTTAACGTTGCTAGGCCCTGTTACGTTATTATTAGCCTGTCGTTACGTTACGTGCTGTAGGCCTATGTGAGCGTTAACGTTGCTAGGCCCTGTTACGTTATTATTAGCCTGTCGTTACGTTACGTGCTGTAGGCCTATGTGAGCGTTAACGTTGCTAGGCCCTGTTACGTTATTATTAGCCTGTCGTTACGTTACGTGCTGTAGGCCTATGTGAGCGTTAACTTTGCTAGGCCCTGTTACGTTATTATTAGCGTGTCGTTACGTTACGTGCTGTAGGCCTATGTGAGCGTTAACGTTGCTAGGCCCTGTTACGTTATTATTAGCCTGTCGTTACGTTACGTGCTGTAGGCCTATGTGAGCGTTAACGTTGCTAGGCCCTGTTACGTTATTATTAGCCTGTCGTTACGTTACGTGCTGTAGGCCTATGTGAGCGTTAACGTTGCTAGGCCCTGTTACGTTATTATTAGCCTGTCGTTACGTTACATGCTTTAGTCCTATGTGAGCGTTAACGTTGCTAGGCCCTGTTACGTTATTATTAGCCTGTCGTTACGTTACATGCTTTAGTCCTATGTGAGCGTTAACGTTGCTAGGCCCTGTTACGTTATTATTAGCCTGTCGTTACGTTACGTGCTTTAGTCCTATGTGAGCGTTAACGTTGCTAGGCCCTGTTACGTTATTATTAGCCTGTCGTTACGTTACGTGCTGTAGGCCTATGTGAGCGTTAACGTTGCTAGGCCCTGTTACGTTATTATTAGCCTGTCGTTACGTTACGTGCTTTAGTCCTATGTGAGCGTTAACGTTGCTAGGCCCTGTTACGTTATTATTAGCCTGTCGTTACGTTACGTGCTGTAGGCCTATGTGAGCGTTAACGTTGCTAGGCCCTGTTACGTTATTATTAGCCTGTCGTTACGTTACGTGCTTTAGGCCTATGTGAGCGTTAACGTTGCTAGGCCCTGTTACGTTATTATTAGCCTGTCGTTACGTTACATGCTTTAGTCCTATGTGAGCGTTAACGTTGCTAGGCCCTGTTACGTTATTATTAGCCTGTCGTTACGTTACATGCTTTAGTCCTATGTGAGCGTTAACGTTGCTAGGCCCTGTTACGTTATTATTAGCCTGTCGTTACGTTACGTGCTTTAGTCCTATGTGAGCGTTAACGTTGCTAGGCCCTGTTACGTTATTATTAGCCTGTCGTTACGTTACGTGCTGTAGGCCTATGTGAGCGTTAACGTTGCTAGGCCCTGTTACGTTATTATTAGCCTGTCGTTACGTTACGTGCTTTAGGCCTATGTGAGCGTTAACGTTGCTAGGCCCTGTTACGTTATTATTAGCCTGTCGTTACGTTACATGCTGTAGGCCTATGTGAGCGTTAACATTGCTAGTAAGCATACTTAAAATCATTTTAACTGTGACTACCAAAAAAAACAACAAAACGTTGCTAACAAGTATGTTTTTACGTCTGAAACTAATGGGGAAAATTAGTTTCTAGTTAAATGCAAAGTTAGCCTGGAAAACAATATTTTTCCGCACTGTAAGACAGTATGGCTTATTGCATAATATTGAAATAATTGCCAAATATTTTGATTTCAGATATGGGAAAAGCAGTTAAGACCACACGTTTCAGGAGAGTTAAGATTAAGGTGGTGAGGAGGTGTATCGCTGGCCCTGCAAAGGTTTCTTACCTAAGTCAATGGCTTCCCCAGCCCACTTCCAAACAGACCCACCCTTCCGACCCTTACATGACTACTACATCTCAACAGGCTGAACCTGATGACGTGGCACCGAGCTGTAGTTCATGTTCTGAGAGTGCATACAGTAAGGCAAAGAAGAGAGAGCTGAATGCCTGGGATGCAGTCAAGGATGACATGCTTAAGGTGTCATTTGAATGTTCAGCACCAATCACTACCCAGTGTGTTGTCTGCCTAGAACATGCTGATTATAGGTGCATTGAGTGCAGCACCACTGCAGTGTTTTGTGAGGTTTGTCTGAAGAGGACTCACAGAAATTCACTGCATCTTTCTGATAAGTGGAATGTAAGAACAATAGCATGCAGTCATATATACAGACAGACAGCAAACTCACAGTAATTTCAACAGATTCATTAGATACTTCAAATTGTTTTAGCACTATGTAGTATCAACTGTTAGTGTCACAAGTTGTTTTAAAAACATTGTTAGAGCTATCAATCTTTCTTACAGAATGTCTACTATGAGCCATCCTCCCTGGGGTTATTCCTATATTTACCTGAAGGCCATGGCACCCATGCTGTGTACACAAAGGACATGAAGGTTATTGTCAGCACAGGTTTGTCATTTTACATGATACAAAATCTTAATGTATCTTAGTGTCTTGACAGGTTAAGGAATTGAATCCTATTACATGTGGAGTAAGGATTCCCTATTAGCAATTAATCAAATTTGTGATTAAAAAAAAAAAAAAAAAGTTGTTTTGCTGATTCCAATAATAACAAACATTAAGTTATAGGTGACACACTCAAGTGATTTAGTCTATGCTGATTTGGTAGTCTCTATAGTAGTACTTGGTTATGTTTTATTTATTTCCCTCTTTTTATTTGGCAGGACGGCTCTGCACTGTCACAGTCAATATGTGTGCGTGTGAACCAGAAACCTGCACTCTGCTAAGGTATGGCCTCTGGCCAGCAACAGCCGACAAGCCCCAGACAGCCTTCTCCATCCCTCTGCTAGAGCTTTTTGTTTGTCTGTCACTGGAGTGTCAGGTTTCTGTTGAGGGTTTTTGCAACACCCTACGCTGGAAAAATAACCTCACACTTGCAGAGGTCAGTTTGAAGTCTTGCCTGTGAAGTGAAAAATTCAGTTACTTTCATGGAAGACTGAGTCCATATGGACGTGAAAAATACACATTTTTCCTTGATTGTACTGCATCATTAATTATCACAACTTAAAGTAAATTTTTATGTAACCATCTAGTATTGTATATTTGCATGCAAAAGTATTCTTAATTTTTCTATAAAATAAAGAACCACCATCATCAGATGTAAATATATGAAACGGTAATGTTTTCACTGACTGCTGCGTATACCCTAGGTTAACACACTCTACAGAGCCCTGGTGGGAGAATCCATATCCCATTTTAGGCATCACCACTTCCGGCAAAGAAGTTTGGTAGATATTTGCCCACAATTAGATGATGGGACCATATGCCCAGCATGCCCAAAGGTTGGTTCTAGTTCCAGCGTGGTTCTTGTTTGATTAACCTGATTGCATTTTCCATGACCAAATGGCATTGAATTGATATCTACAAACGTAGTTAATTTTTGTATAAAGTATTATAATAAAATATTAATAGTATAAATGTATAAACCTGGTGCAGATACAAAATCAGGATTACTGTAAGTGTTTGTTTTCCAGGCGGATGGAGATATGATTGTGACATTGGATGCCAACTTTGGCCTTGTGAGGAAGCAAAGCTCAGGTACAAGTGCGGTTGAGCCATTACATGGAACCCGCATGTTTGTTGATGAAAAGGATGTAGAGGAACTACTGCTATCACATCTTGACAGCTCAAAGCCTCACGAGGTTAGTCATAGTTGCAGAATTTCATGGACTGAGTCCATGAAATATAAATTAAACTTGTGAAAAAAGATAATTATTCCTCCCATAAATCTATGTTTTCCTTAAATCTTTAGGACTGCAGTAACTTCAAGGCTGGCAACGTGCTGAGGTCTCAAAAACAAGCAAAGAAACTTGATGTTACAGGAGTGTTTGGAGCCTCTTGTCGTCATGAAATGCCCCTAATGTTTGTCAACATGAGCCAAGGAGAACGGCAAGTATATGCCACAGTAATGACATCTCTGACTATTGACCCAGTGTTCCAGAATGATAATTCCCCTGTTTGATTCTACCTATTCATAAAATAAGCCATAATTTAATTTGAATTTTTCCAGTCATCAAATATGAACCTTGTGGAATGTATATGGCAGATTCCAAAACATTAAAAAAATTTAACTTTACCACCATTCTATAATCTTCACTATGCTGGAGATTGTTTGTATGATATTTTTTTACTTTTCCATAGTATAAAGTGTCATCATTCAAATTTGTGTTAAAATAGATTAGCCTATCCCCTGTATGTCATCAATGAGCTACTTCGAAGATGTGAGGACAAGAACATACACCTGCGAGTAGTCTATGACATTGCCTGTGTTGTTGCCTCACATTTGCATGTAAGTACTTTTTTTCTTTTTCTTAAAACTGAATTGTTGTTTTGAGAAAAGACCTTGACACATCATTTACTCAAAATTATTCCATACTGTGTTCAATCAGAAATCAGGGGAGGGCATACCACACAACATCTCCTTGGCTGTACCAGCGTTTCACGTTTATGGACACAAATTGCCCTGCCAGGTAATTCATTGACTTTATAGAGACATCAGGACATGTGTCACACATCATTCACTCCCTGTTTGGCCTCCATTTTCCTGTTTATCAACTGCACAGCTGAAATTCAGTAGATGTGCCTAAAAGTAACCTTTATTCTGGCATTTTTCCCAACTGGTGTTTGTCTAAACTTGTTTCAGAGATGCACTGTTGGACAATACAGTGGAAACCACTCATCTGTCTGGGCCAAATCACTATAAGCGGATGATTGTTATAACCAAATTTGTTTTCTTTATGTTTTATGCAGATTACTTTCTAATTTGTAGATGAACAGCTTTGCTATTTTTTCTGACTTAAAGATAAAATAATATAAGCTACACCTTGGCCCTGTCCTGATAGTCCTGTCTAAATGGTCAAGGGCTTACACTCCACTCACGTAACATACAGTAGGCCTAGCTGCTGCTGTGAGAGAGCCGGGACGATAATTATGCACCATAAAAGTCCCCAAAAAGCCAGCAGAGCAGGAACAGTAGGGCAAAATAACTCTGTAGACCACAGCAGTGTGAGTAGAGGCAAACATCACATGGCGCGCAACTGCGCACAGCAAGCGTATGTACACTACACACACCAAACACACAATATGAACACGGTAAGCGGACTACTTGATTACTATAAACAAATTATTTACACAGCATTTCTACAGGAATGATTCTGTTCCAAGCTTTTTTGATCCATATAAGTGGTTGATCACTGTAACCGTGATCACTATAAGTCGTTTAAATTGAAGTAGGATCATGCTCTGTGTCAGTGTCTGTGATATTCTACCACTTTGGTTTAATCACAGATCAAGTACAGCACTAGGCGGCTCGATGGGTTTGGGCTCACAGACGGGGAAGGAATGGAAAGGCTGTGGTCTTTTCTCCGAAGATTCGCCAGAGTCACAAAGGAGATGACTCCATCTCACCGCCTTGACCTGTTGACTGATGCCCTTTTGCATTATGGACGGAGGAAATCAACTGACCTAGGTTTGTCTCTGCTGCATAACCTGTCAAAATTCTGTGCTGGTGTTTCACTCTTTATACATTTTATATTTTCTGGAGTTAAGCTGATCACTCACAAATTGGTCAGCATAAATAAATTAAACTGTCTTTGCAGAGATGCAGCTGCTGCAAAGACTAGACAAAGCAGAGAAAATATCAATTCTCGCTCAAGAAGACATCTCATCTGTCATCAGAGAGGCACCAGGTAAACAATGCACATAAGATGCAGGTAACAATAGTTGTAAACAGGAGAATTTTAGATTCCGTTTACAAGCGCATTTTGTATGTAGTATTGATGTTGTCTTGTTTTCTGTTATTTTTGTTGTCTAGTGTTGGTTTCTGAGGGAGACATGGAGAAATGGAAGAAAAGGGAGATGGAGCTAGCCCAACAGAAACAGAAACCAATAAGTAAGCAACTGAAGTGAATGTGTGAATGTCCTGAATACTATTTGAAGGTCATGAATATTATTGGCAAAGAATATTGCAAATATATTATACTTACCTTTCCGTGTACAATAATCCTGTAAGCTATGTGAAGAAGTTACATGAAATAAACCACTTTATTAGAGTAGTAGTAATGTCTTTATCTGTTCATCAGACACTGTCTGTAGATGGAAAAGGGACTACATCATCAAGTTGATTCAGTTCTACAAGTTCAAGTAAGAGTTCAATGTGTTTATGTAAGACTATATGGTAATTACAGCTGTCTTTAAGTTCCCTGCTGATGTGCTTCAACATGGAAGCCTAGGTGTGATTACAGTAACAGCATAGTTTTGAAGGAAACTGTTACAATGTTTATAAACAAAGAGTTTCTATAATACTGCAGTAATTGAATATGGTGTGATTAGTAATCAATTATCACCAAGGCCTCCCTTATAATGTATACACTGTTTGGACAGGGGTGTACCACAGTAATGCTTTCTGCTTGGTAGCTACTGAATTTTTGTGCTGTGTTTTTTTAAATTTTTATGTATAGATCTGGGACTTGTGAGTCGTACATGGAGTGTGAAACAGAGTAAGTAAGCAGTATTCTGTCACTGTTCTCTGAGCAAGTGTGTAAATAACAATTAATATTATTTATTTGCTGACCATTGTAGAATTGAGGACTCTCTGCTGAACATGGAGAAAAAACACCGGATTGGGAGAAGATGGCAAGAATCTGATTCAGACTTCCAGTCTACCCTTAAAGATGTTGACTGTGAGCTCAGAGGCCAACTAATCTGCAAGGCTAGAACTGAATCAAGGGAGAGAGCAGTCCTCCTCCATCTGAAAAGAATATATCCAGGTAAAGTGCTGTGGATAAGTAGATACATTAAGATATTAAGATCAAACTAAATTACTTAAAAATTAAACTAAATTAAGTTAAACTAGTATTAAAACTAATAAATTAATTTCCTAACTTTGCTACAGATGGGCAGGGCATTGCCATTAGACTGTCCAAGCAGGTATTCAGCTCCAACAAGAGACTGAGACAGGCAATAAAAGAATACAACCGCATTCAGTGGCCACCGCAGATGAGCATCTTCCCTGCAACAATTGATTTTCAGGAAGCATGCGATCCCTCTTGGCATGTCTACTTCTGCTTGGATGACACTGTAAGTATAATTACCTAACCCTAGTAACCACACAGCAGTCTACCAACCACAACTAAGTGCCCATCATTTTAGAACCAACCTGGTAACATGACATAGCACTTTTTATTTCTTTTGTCTTCCAGACTGAAGAAGATAATATTTCGAGGAGTCTAAAAAGGCGAGGGATTGATGCCTTACATATGAAGACTCGGGCAGCTGAGGAAAAGCACATGCTTTACCAGGAAATGAGAACTGTAACTGAACACCTCCATCAGCAGCATGCCTTTCTGTGCTCTGCCATCAAAGACACAGATCAGCCTGGTGCAAAAGCTGCTCTCATGCAACGTCTACAACAGCTGGAAAGAAAAAGACATCAAGCCACTGTGATGTTTCACCCACATGTACCAGACATTGTTCCTGTAGACAACCCCTACTTGTGTCAGGCCCTCCCCATGTCAAGCATACAGACACTGGTATACAATGATGATGGTGATAATGATGATAATGAGGATGATGACACTGAGGATGAAAATAACTAGGACTGTAAGCAATGGTATGACAGGACAGGGCCTGTATTATTGTGTGGACTTGTTGTTTTACTAGGTCTGATCTATTTTAAAGCTTAGGTACTGTATTTAAGCACATATCGCCACTAGTCTGTGAGTACAAAAGTGTGTGTTTACCATATTGTGATATTAAATCAAATCAAATCACTTTATTGTCACACTACTGTGTACACGAGTGCAACAGCAGGTGAAATTCTTGCGTGCAGTTCCGAGCAACATTGCAGTAATGACAGTGACGAGACATAAACCACTTTACAATAAACAACATACTTACACAAAACAATTTACATAACAAATGTACACATACCTACACAACAATTTACATATCAAATGTACACAATACACACAATGTAGAATACACATACACTAGATAAGGGTATAAATATATATATATACTACCTGAATTGGGAGCGAGAATATATTGACAGAATGAAGATTAATAAAGTATGATAAATACTTAGTATAGTATAATAAAGTAATAAATATTAATAAATATATATATATAATTTATATATATATATATATATATATATATATATATATATATATATATATATATATATATATATATATATTACTTTATGGTGGTTGCTATTGACGCTGCTATTGCTGAAACCACGCAGCTTGCATGACGTACTTCCGCCCAAAAGTATTTTATTCACAGACACTTTTTTTTTAAATGATAAATTCAGCATTTGTCCACAGAAAAACCACAACTTGATAACTCAACAATACGATATGTTCATGTTAAGGTTAACACTTTTAACAATTTCTCCTTCGATTTTGAGAAATACGGAAGTGCATTGTGTTGTGGGCGGGGTTTACGGGTTCTACTCTATGGTTCTACTCCTGTTTCGGGTAACATATCTTAAATAAACCAACATATTTACATTTTCTTAACGTAGATAATCTAGATACAGTGTAATTCATAGTTTGGCTGTACTAGATATTTGATATAATCAGTAGATATATCTTTTTACAACCCTAATTTACAACCCTACTTTGCAAACCAGTTAAAAACTACAACTGCCGTGCTGATTTTTATCAAGCTGCATTGTTTAGCTATAGGGAATTGTAGTTTTTTTAAACATTAGTGTTTTTCTTAGAATTGGAGGTTGTAAATAGTGAGTTGAGAGTACAGTGAGGAGTTTAAGGGGATTGTAAACACATGTATGTAATCAGATTTTAAATAAAAATAAAATTTATATTTTTAAATGGGTTAAAATTATTTTTAACCATACTTGACACTGTCCCAAATTGTTGACTATATTCACATGATAACTAAGGACAAGAACTCTCTATAACAGTTGGTCCCATGTCTGTAGCCCCTTTTATTGCTTAATTATAAGCCTTCAAACATGCACCAAGTTGACGTTTCAAAGGTCAGTATTTCAAAACAGGAGCCATGTAGAATCTTAATACTTACATATGCTACTCTCCAGGTCAAGACCTTTCTAACGATGTATTGGTTTAGCTCTACAACAAAGTTTTAATTTTCTCATTTCACTTACACAAGTCATCCCGGGTGTAGTTTCAGAGAGCACGTTGAAGGCTCAATAGGCGTAGCCTATATATACTGAAGCTTTTTGTTTGTTTGTTTGTTTGTTTCTGACTGTTAGATAATTTTGTCATCCAATGTGTTTAATTTATTTTCTTGATCTGCAATCCCCGTCTCGATACGGCTCAGCTGAGGGAAGAAAGAAATGACACAGACACCCAATGCTATCAGATCCTTCTTCAACGTTTATTGTTCAGCACTTTGTTATATAGTCCAGAAAACCACACTCCACTGGACACACTGGACTGGCTCATTACCTTATTTGGTTGTGACATAGGCCTACATTTCTGAGCTACGTATGAGACATGAGAGTAGAGACAATAGACCAATTCTTATAGAACATCTTTCAAACAGGAAACAGCTGCAGTTTTGCTTTGTGATGACACAGCAAGCTACATCACCCAGAGAAGTTGGTTGAGAAGTCTTAATTATTTCACACTGACTCTAAACAGATTTACAACCCCACAACATGAGGAATACCTGGTACACACACACAGACTGCATTTCTGTTTAGGACACGCATCTATTTATGTTAATGCTGTTTTGATGGTTTAAAAAAATGCCATTAATGAATAAGACCATCGTCTACATGATGGGTAGTCATCTCCTCTTAGGCTACTTGTAGACTATTATTAGGCCTATTGGTTATCAAAACCAAGAGTAGCCTACATTATACATGGGCCCTTCCACCCAATGGGTGACATTTGCTTGTTGTATCTCTTCAAAATGAAGCATCTTTTTTCAACACTGAATCTAATACTACACATATTGAACTATTCAAAATGTGTATTGGTCAATCTCAGGCAACTTAAGTTATTACAAAGTTTCTAAGCAGAAGATGGATGCATGTTTTCTGTGCATTTTACCAAAACTCATGTGCCATTTAAAAAGCATTTTTAAAAGCATGTCAATTAATTTCTTTGTATTCACTGCAAGAAAGTGTTTTTCTAAAGAAATGGATGATTATTTGTTCAAATAATTGATATTTGTGACTAAAATATAATATAATAGTGACCGGCAGCACTTTGAATTGAAATGTAGTCTATCCACGGCAGACAACTTGAAACAGAAGTGGAACTCCCTCGCATAAACTGACAATAAACTTTATTTCTCAGAATCCAAGGAGAAACAATTGATACCCTTCACATTTTAATCTAACAATGTTAATCATTTAAAGAAAAGCATAACATGGTGAGTGTGAAAATACTTCCGAGGGGAAGTACCTCATGCAAACTAGGTGGCTTCAGTGATAGCAGCGTCCATATCAACCATTATATTTAAATGAAAAAAATTTAATTGTAGTTTAATTTTACACTGTTAACAAAGTTTCCACAAGTATCACTACTGCTGATATAACCATATTTTCAATATCCATTTTGCCAAACATCTCCTAGTGACATCAGGACTGTGAAAATTGAAGCATCTAATCATAACATGAAATCATACTGTGACCAACTGTTTTGAATATTATGGTGGGGTCCTTGCTAAAACCCGGCTCTACTGAACAAATGCTGAAACAGATTTATATATATATATATATATATAAAAAGACATGTAGACTCAATTCAGTACATTAACTTTATTGGTCCCCATAAAAACAACTAAAAAATTTAACAAGATACATCTTGGAATGCAGTAAATGTCATAGGTTCAGGGTGTTTGCATGGTGTTTTGACACTGGCAGTGAAGGCACATGTTTTTTTTAAAACCACATGCAGTGTGTGACCATGATTGGCACACTGTGCACTGTGACCATGAACGCCACTTCTTTCTTGCGTTCTTCTTCTTGTCATCAAAATGGACGCGGCAGACACGGCACACATTGTCTCCATCTACAAAAGGAAAAACACAAATATTTTGGAAGTCAAGCCAGTTAGTTGAAATACTCATCACCATATTCAAAGCAACATCTAAAAGGCAGCTTGTTCATTTGTAACTGTTTCCAAATGAAAATGTGGGTATTGTACATCAATTAATCTCAGATCTTGTTGATGCTCAATCATAAGATAAAAGCAGGTCAACAAAGAAGAGTTCAGGGGGTCCATTTCAGAAAGTGGCTTTAGTATAACACTGAAATAAGGAAACCTCTGGGTTTGGATGTAAATCAAACCTGAGACAGAGGGGTAACTACATTTTAATTTCAGAAATCTCATCACCAAATCTCATTTGTTCTTCAGCTGCTTCCAGAGCTCAACTTCACATTGATGCAGGTTTATGATTACTAATTGCAAGACCATAACTCGTAGGTCGGCTTGCTGTAGCCACCGCTTGTACACGGGTACATTATCATTTAAAAAGCAATTGTTGGTGTTCTCACCTCCTATCTCTGTGTTTATTGTAAAAAATAATAATAATACTGTGAAACACCCTTTGCACTCTCGAGATGTTTTAATACGTTACAGAGATTGGAAAAAGGCTGTATGTATTCTGCACGTTCTGCCTGGAATCTGCCCTTTTAAAGACTTAAAAGTTAATCTAGCTAAATGCTGTTATAACCTAAATGAAATGATTGGAGGCTAATTTGTCAGTTTGTCACTGTCTAATGTTTTTTTTCTGCCTTTTAAAATGTTTTGGTCTATGCTTCTGAGTCCATTTCTGTTCTTATTGTACTCTGTTGAAACTGCATGTTTTTATTTGTTCTATGCTGCTGCTAGTCTTGGCCAGGTCTACTATGAGGAAGAGCTCATTCGTCTTAATGGAACTTCCTGGTATATAAAAATAACCACAATGTGGAAAGATACCTTTATCTGCAGTCATGACGATGGCTACAGTAGTGAATGTTTCTGAGGACTCTTCCATCTGCTGTGCACCTAAAGTACAGAAAACAAAACACAATAACAACTTTCTTGTTAATAGTCAATAGTTAATAGTTAATTAGTAAATCATTGATTAAAAATAGACAGTCCCATTATTTTATTATAACCTTATATATGCTGTTTAATGTCACCTGGATAAATATTGTATCCATAAATTGTACTTTTCAAACAAGTGAGGTTTTTTCTTTGTGTCAAATGTCAATGGAAGACTTCTCAGAACAGTAGTTTTAATTAAGCTCGAACCTAAGCAATACCAAAAACTGATTTGTAACATTTGGTAAAATGTATTACGATTACAAGAAATACCATTTTCACACATGGCCTCTAAAGTTTCCTCCACTGATTTCGTCTGGATGCCATCTGCTGTGTCTGTTGATTTGAAAACATTAAACCATCACACAAAGGTGAAAATTTAATATTTTGATTTAATTGTATTATTTCAATGATAACATATCTAGTGAACTATGCTTCTTAGATTTAATGTTATATATTTATTTCAAGATAAAATAAAAACAACTCAGCGTACCTTCTGCATCCATGTGCTCTGACAGCCCCTCTCCCATGTCAGTGGGGTTGCATTGTGCTGGATCTGATTGATTTAAAACAAAAACACTTATGTAGCATGAGCTTAAATAATTGGCCTTCCTGCATTACTGGAGAAAAATAATCACACAGCAGTATCAATGAAGGAATGTAATTCGAAGGAATTATATACATAGAATTTAATTAGTGAATAGTTTGATGAGCATGAAAAAGATGAAAACCATTGCCAAGGGCCACAGTCACTAGTCACATTCAACTAAACAGCTATAGGATATTCAGGAAGGGTGCCTTTTTAGAAATTGTGTTGCACTATAATGACGAAACTGAGAAATAGTGTCACATCCCTTACAAACTGTCAAAGACACATACAGAATCTATAACCTGAATCTGTTTCAATTAAATTTTATTTATATAGCGCCAATTCATAACAAAAGTTATCTCACAGACCTTTACAAACAGAGTAGGTCTAGACCATACTCTATTATATTATTAACAAAGACCTCTGTAGGTGACAGAGGCAAGGAAAACTTCTTCATAAAGGGGTCATATGATGGTTCTAAAAATAACATTATTTTGTGTATTTGGTTTAATGCAATGTGTTTATGCGGTTTTAGGTTAAAAAAAGTCATTTTACACATACTGTACATTATTGTTGCTCCTCTATGCCCCTCCTTTCTGAAACACGTCCAATTTTTATAAAGCTCATTGTTCAGAAAAGCGCTGTATGCTCTGATTGGCCAGAGATCCAGTGCATTGTGATTGGCCCGGATACCTTAAGCGTCTGACGGAAATGTCACGCTTCTTACCATATCTGGAACATCAGCTCCCAAAGCAAAGCAATATTGACAGATGATAATGTCAGTCCTACCTTATCAATTAGAACCCGAATCTGATCCGGATGATGCAGATGACTAAGCTGATCGATCAACATTGCCAGCGCAACAGGACCAGAATGTATCAGATTGTTAAGTTTGCATTTGTTATCATAGAAACGACAAAGACGTAGAAACAGTCTGTGCTATCCCAGGTGCAGTCTGTGCTCTCCCAATCCTCCGAAAAATGCGCAGCACAGTTGACTATTTGGGTTGTACTGTTCTGGAACAGTGTTGTAAATAAAGCTTAGCCACTGTTTTCTAATTGTCCCCTCTTTTGGAAGGCCAAACAAAGTAGTTTGGCATTTGCAACGAAAAACAAAGCGTCTCCACGACATGGCGGCGCCAGCGAGGAAAAAAGTTATGCCTTCTTTCCTTGCGTATACATTTGGGTGGTGTTATGGAACTGACATAGAGATGTGGGGGCGTGTTTGAACGAAGTGTTTTAGGAAGGTGTGGCTGAGCTTTAACTTTTACAAAGAATATCTCTTTAGGTTTGAGACTTTGATCTTTGTAACGCTGCAGATCTTATACATGCACAAACAGCTACATAACACACTAAAGATAAAGAAAAACAAGAAATCACATCAAATGACCCCTTTAAGAGGCAGAAACCTCAAGCAGAACCATGGCTCAGGGTGGGCGGCCATCCGCCTTGACCGGTTGGGGTGAAGGGACAGAGAGAGATGCAATGGCCCAGCACTATACAAAGACTTACATGTAGGCCTGTGTTATTCTTTAGTTAACTTATTTTCCCCACTTTGCATAGAGCCAAATGGTCTGCCAAAACACAAGTGGAGAAAGACAACCACTGGTAATGTCACTTACTTATTTCAAATGAAATCTCCTCTGGGGCTTTCAAAATTTCTACCAATTGGTTCCTTCCATAAAAGGAAGGCTTCCTGAGGGTAAGGCTTGTGGGCAGTCCAGTAACTTTAATGGTCATGCCCTGATTCACCAGGGACTTGTAGGGGAGCCTCCCAGTACCTCCGGCCTCCTCTGAAAGACATGGGCACACACAGGCATGCACACTTTACACAATGTTACACAGTTGGACATTTGTGACTCTCCCCTCTAGTTGATAGCCAGTGTACAGGCTGCAAACAGTCATATTGGTAAGATGTCATAATCTAATGGTTGATGGGCACATTAGATCATTTATTAATTTGATAATAATGCCATGGATTCATGAAGGTATATTAGGTTATCAAGATAAGCAGTTTCTTTACATCAGTCTTAAGTATTTGAACTTAGGCTTACCATATTTTTGGTTGAATAGATATTGCACTTTTCCTACCAGAACACTGACATTATCTCTGGTACTGGGTGTTGCGGGTGAGGAGCTGGCTACAGATGTAACAGACAACAATTCATTTCATAAAACGATTATGTATATTTGTACTATTACAGTCCTGAGTCTATTTCTGTGGATTTTCATATAACCAATACCTTTGAAATGCAGTGCAAAGTTGTTCACTGTGTCCGTCGAATCAAGGAAATCAGTGGCTCCTTTGCTGCTCAGTTCAAACACCTCTAATGAGGACTTTTGGCGGTCAAATGATAAAATGGCTGTTTCCACACCCAAATCCTCTAGCTTGGACACCTTTACAATATTTAGATAAAGAAGACAACCACAAAAATAGTAAATAATTGATTATACACAAAATATACAAAATCTACTTTTAAAAATTCAACACACACTGAAGAAACAACTCATAACAAGGCTTGGCAATATATGAAAACAGTGTTGTCACACATGGCAAATAAGTGGTCAGGAACCACCAGGGTTACATTAACTATAAATTAATTGTGTTTATATAAGAGTCCAAATGCAACTAATAATTTGACTCATAGCCATTTGTGACTACTAATGCTTCAATTAACCACCTTGATGTGAATAGACTTAGCCCAAACAGTAAGAATTTAGTGTGAGAGGGTGGTATGAGCCTTTGACAATTTCTTCAAAGTGAGAATATTTTATGTTGATAGTCTTGTAAACAAAAATCAGCTGGAATATTTATTTGGGATGAATTCATTTGAAATGATGAAAAAAATCTACAGATCAACAATCCAGATGTCTGTCTGTCAGATGTCATTCAGATGTTCTGCTCACATCACAATTTTAATCGATCATCCTTCCATCCAATACTATAATAATACCACTAATGCCTAGCAAATGAAGCCTCTTTCCAAACCTCTAACTTCAGCTTCTTAAGGTGCATTTTAATTCGGGCATCCCTCATCTCAGGGCTAAGGTCATGTGCCTGCCCATGTGCCCTCAGTGCTGCTGCCTCTTGAAAGTATTTCTGCTTTCCATCTTCCCCCAATGTGGCCCACCTGCCCTTAATGTCATTCATTGTGCCTGAAGAAAAAATAGATGCACAGAAAACTTAACACTAGAGTCAGCATCTCTTTTTTAAAGTAAATTCATACAACGACAATCTGTCCAACACACTGGTTTACTTGGGTTGTGAAACCCATTTCTCTGTAACAACTCTGTTAAAACAAGATAACGTGTAAAGTAGATGACCTGATGATTCTTTTCAATACACACAGCAGTCTTACACTGATGAATGCAACTTGCGTGAGTGAAGTACTTGCCAAATACTATCTTGAAAATCTGTTTCATGACCCTTGTAAACCCCTGATGTCAACAGGGCCGCTATGTACAAAAACAAACAATTTAGTATAACAATTAAAAGCAGCCGTTAAATTTTGTCTCTCACCTTTGTTTTTGAATATGTCCCTACAAAAAAGATTGTAAGGCGACAGCTCTCTGATGTGTACTTTGGCCTTTGATGGCCGGGGCTCAGACGAAGCTTTTGTCATTTCGGATCTTTTGTAATTACCGATCCAGTTCTGAAAAACAAAAAATAACAAGAGTATTACACCAATTAAACTGACTGTTAACAAAACACTTCATTTATACAAGCAGTGCAGCAGAATGATATATTTCTTTGAAATGGTGTGGCACTAAAGTAAACCTTACTTCTATGACACTGGTGTCCAAACCAGTAGCCGATGCAGCTCTTGGTATCAATTCTGAACCAACTCGTGTCATCCCATTCTTAAAAAAGGATTTCAGGGTCTCCTTTTGATTCCCATTAATGGGAGTTCTCTCTTGTTGAACAACAACAAAGAAAGAAAAAGCTAGTCAGTAATAAATCAGTAATAAAAATTACAGTGTTGCAGATTATACCATCGTTCTCAGACACACTTGCCTAATGCTTCTGGATTAGCAACTGCAAGGCTTACCTCTCTGGGCCATCGTCAACCTAAAACATAAACAGAGAGAAACTTGCACATTACAGATTTGTGAACGGACCCTCTCTCTAAAAAGCCCAAAACCAAATTTTGGATTGTTCAACAAAGACATAGAGCATGGAAGTAATAAAACAAAATTACCACAGAAGTCCTTGCAATCCGCTGGAAATTGATGCTGTAAAGGGAGACAAAAAAGTTAAGTAAAGAGATATTAATGTTACACAGGCAGGCAGACAGAGAGATAAACAAACAGCTAACCAGACAGGCAGACCTTTGCCTTTGGATTTTATTTTTCAAGTTCAATGTCGAAGACAGCAATAAATGTGTTAATTTAAATGAATACTGTCTTACAGTGTGGAAAAATATTGTTTTCCAGGCTAACTTTGCGTTTAACTAGAAACTAAATTTCCCCATTAGTTTCAGACGTAAAAACATGCTTGTTAGCAACGTTAATGCTCACATAGGCCTAAAGCATGTAACGTAACGACAGGCTAATAATAACGTAACAGGGCCTAGCAACGTTAACGCTCACATAGGCCTAAAGCATGTAACGTAACGACAGGCTAATAATAACGTAACAGTGCCTAGCAACGTTAACGCTCACATAGGCCTAAAGCACGTAACGTAACGACAGGCTCATAATAACGTAACAGGGCCTAGCAACGTTAACGCTCACATAGGCCTAAAGCATGTAACGTAACGACAGGCTAATAATAACGTAACAGGGCCTAGCAACGTTAACGCTCACATAGGACTAAAGCATGTAACGTAACGACAGGCTAATAATAACGTAACAGTGCCTAGCAACGTTAACGCTCACATAGGCCTAAAGCATGTAACGTAACGACAGGCTAATAATAACGTAACAGGGCCTAGCAACGTTAACGCTCACATAGGACTAAAGCATGTAACGTAACGACAGGCTAATAATAACGTAACAGTGCCTAGCAACGTTAACGCTCACATAGGCCTAAAGCATGTAACGTAACGACAGGCTAATAATAACGTAACAGGGCCTAGCAACGTTAACGCTCACATAGGCCTACAGCATGTAACGTAAGGACAGGCTAATAATAACGTAACAGGGCCTAGCAACGTTAACGCTCACATAGGCCTAAAGCATGTAACGTAACGACAGGCTAATAATAACGTAACAGGGCCTAGCAACGTTAACGCTCACATAGGACTAAAGCATGTAACGTAACGACAGGCTCATAATAACGTAACAGGGCCTAGCAACGTTAACGCTCACATAGGCCTACAGCATGTAACGTAAGGACAGGCTAATAATAACGTAACAGGGCCTAGCAACGTTAACGCTCACATAGGCCTAAAGCATGTAACGTAACGACAGGCTAATAATAACGTAACAGGGCCTAGCAACGTTAACGCTCACATAGGCCTAAAGCACGTAACGTAACGACAGGCTAATAATAACGTAACAGGGCCTAGCAACGTTAACGCTCACATAGGCCTACAGCACGTAACGTAACGACAGGCTAATAATAACGTAACAGGGCCTAGCAACGTTAACGCTCACATAGGCCTACAGCACGTAACGTAACGACAGGCTAATAATAACGTAACAGGGCCTAGCAACGTTAACGCTCACATAGGCCTACGGCACGTAACGTAACGACAGGCTAATAATAACGTAACAGGGCCTAGCAACGTTAACGCTCACATAGGCCTACAGCATGTAACGTAAGGACAGGCTAATAATAACGTAACAGGGCCTAGCAACGTTAACGCTCACATAGGCCTAAAGCATGTAACGTAAGGACAGGCTAATAATAACGTAACAGGGCCTAGCAACGTTAACGCTCACATAGGCCTACAGCATGTAACGTAAGGACAGGCTAATAATAACGTAACAGGGCCTAGCAACGTTAACGCTCACATAGGCCTACAGCACGTAACGTAACGACAGGCTAATAATAACGTAACAGGGCCTAGCAACGTTAACGCTCACATAGGCCTACAGCACGTAACGTAAGGACAGGCTAATAATAACGTAACAGGGCCTAGCAACGTTAACGCTCACATAGGCCTAAAGCATGTAACGTAAGGACAGGCTAATAATAACGTAACAGGGCCTAGCAACGTTAACGCTCACATAGGCCTACAGCATGTAACGTAAGGACAGGCTAATAATAACGTTACAGGGCCTAGCAACGTTAACGCTCACATAGGCCTACAGCACGTAACGTAACGACAGGCTAATAATAACGTAACAGGGCCTAGCAACGTTAACGCTCACATAGGCCTAAAGCATGTAACATAAGCTATCTCATGTCATCAACATTCATGTCACGCTACATTAAAACACATTTTATGTATATTGTTTTCCCTTATTGACTAATTAATTACCGTTTAAATACACGGCTTTATCATTTAAATGGTCTTACCTGAAAATATAAAGCGCGAAATATCGCAACGTTGCATCTCATGTCAACACTCATGTCATGCAACATTAACACTCATTTGAAGTATTGTTTTCGCTTTTTGACTAATTAATTACAGTTTAAATGTTCGGTTTTATCATTTAAATTGTCTTAACGTTACCTGAAATTAGCTAGCGGGAAATATCGCAATGTATATTATCTCATGTCATCACCATTCATGTCACGCTACATTAAAACACATTTTATGTATACTGTTTTCCCTTATTGACTAATTAATTACCGTTTAAATGCACGGTTTTATCATTTAAATGGTCTTACCTGAAAATATAAAGCGCGAAATATCGCAACGTTGCCGACCGACGAGCTGGATCTGGATTCCTCTGGGATTGGATCTGGAGTCTTCTCTCCTATTTGTCAGTGATTAACCATGTGGATGGATGATAACAGCCTTCTGAGCCTACCAGTAGGCGCAGCAGGCCCCTTCTGGCCCATATCGATGGGCTGATAACCACTGATAACGCCCATTCAATCGAGTGATAACATTCGAAGCGGGTGCACCTTCCCTCTGCAGTCATCTGGGGACAGTTTGTAAGAATAGTGTTGTCTGTAAGAATGCTGCATAGGATCTCAGACCATCTCAGGATGCATATGCAAATAACATGCAATGACATTGGGACTACAGGTGAATTGTCATGTGTCATAATTCAATACAGCCCTAGAAATGGTTCTTGAACAAGTTTACTCTTTAGCCTCCATTTGTATGTTGCAAAACTAGCATTATAATAGTAATAGCCTATGGAAATATGTTATATTTTATATTGGTAAATAAAATTTGTTTTGATAATTTTAAATTATATATTGTATATTTCTTGTTGAACACAAATGGACATATTGTAGCCTTACATGGTTTCCTCAATCGCCTAGCTCAGACAATGAACTGACTGGTCAATTGATAGTTTTAAAGGGGTAGTTTTGCACATCCCTACCTTTCACCTACAAATTATATATTTCTGAGTAAAAGAAATTGTAATTTCAGACAACTGTTCTTCAATAGACTTTTCTTTCAGAATTTTTTTTTTTTTTATCTTTTAAGTTTTTCAAACAAAATATCAAATCGCAATACATATCGAATCGGCTATGAAATTACATTGTAACATCGAATCGGGCAATTCCCAGCCCTACAATACATATCATAAACTTTATTTTTCATAAAAAACTGCCTATTAAAGTTTGCTTCAACAGATTTTTGTTAGTAATCATGATTAAACCAGACAATGTCATGGTGAGCTATAACTCTTGAGTACCTCTTTCCCACTTCCTGCTCACGGTGGATGCAACAGTAGAACCTGTCGTCTGGTAAATTTTATATTTTAAACAATGTTTAAAGGAATAGTCCACCCAAAAATTATCATTCTCTCACAATATATTCACCCTCTTGGCATCCCATATTTGTATGACTTTCTTCTGCAGAACACAAATTAAGATTTTTAAAAGAATATTTCAGCTCTGTAGGTCCATACAATGGAAGTTTATTTTCGGACAAAATTTCGAAGCTCTAAAATCCACATAAAGGTAGCATAACAGTAATCCATATGACTCCAGTGGCTTAATCCATGTCTTCTGTGATCTCATACATTTTGGGTGAGAGTAGACCAAAATATAACTTTTTTCACTGCATATCTTGCTATTGCAGTCTGTTGGCACCATCATGATTTCAAGCTCGATTGCACTTACAAGTGCTTGATGCACGAACAGAGCGTTAAGGCCAAAGTATACTTGGTGCGTCTGCATCATTGCTGATCGCTCCATGCACAGAATGCGTGACATAAATTTCGTCATAATCCAGCTTGCGTGGCCTGACCATGCACTGACCATGCACTGACAAAGATTTTCTAGAATCGTGCAAGTGGTCATTGTCTGTGCGCAACTTTGCTGCATGTGCCGGCCATAGAATCTACTAAAAGAGTATTGCTACGTTGCAGTGTGCATGCGTCAAATTTGGTCGTAGTAGCTTACGGTCAGAAGAGTATCTCACAAAGGCACGAGCTGATTCGGAACATGCAAAAACAAAGTATACCTGGGCCATTAGATGGTACTAGGAAGTGTATTTGAGCTTGAGATCATGATCGACAAGGAGAGTGCTGATGTCAAGCTTTATAGAGGGTTTTCACCGACGTCACGTTTTGGGCGGTAACCCGGATGCGCGGCCATTATGGAGGCACTCGGTGTAAACAACTGAACGGAGTACAATGGAGTATTGTGCACTTTGGATACTTTAAGTGAATGTAGCCATGTCTAAACAACAGAAAAGCTCATCAAAACGCATCCAAGATGCAAAGGCATATAGAGAAGGACTTGGACCACAAGAAAAGGCGCGATATTTCGAGAAATTACGATTTATTGGCGGTGCAGATCCCTACGAGTTAGCTCCCTCTTCTTGGATCCATGACGACCCGGTGATTCTTCCTGGAGTTGCATATCCCGATATAGTCAACTACTTAGTTTTCTCGCCGAGCCCATACACAGCGGAAGACCTTAAATCCTACAAAGGTTTGGAGGCCTATAACCAGATGGTGTGTGGATGGGTGAGGGAGACGCAGTACCAAGTTATCAACGACCGTTCTGTTGTGAAGGCCAAAGTAAGTAATGCAATAACGTCTTTAATCAACCTAACCTTAACTGTATGATGTTATTGCGATAGAATTATTATTTTATTCTATCATATATATGCACATGTACAATCTGACACCACAAAAAAACAACCACACTATTAGAACGAAAAAGAGTAGGCTGAAGCTATCAAGCTCATGCCTACCCTTCAGTTAAAGACGCCTGGGGGTCTCAATTGTGAATCAGTGATGCAGATAAGCCTAGCCTACCTGTTATTATTATTACTACAATGAAAAATAATGAAAACCAGGACGGACAGGACAGGACATGAAAACAGGACATGTCCTGGGAAAACAGGACGTTTGGTCACCCTAGTTTTACTATTTACTATTAAAACTATTATTATCATTACACCAGAAAATTGCTGCAATCAACATTTCACAATACCTGACAAGAAATGTGCCGAACAAATCCGGATGTTGTCCAGATTTTTCCCTCGTAGATCTTGGTTGAGCTTTGCCAACCACAAGCGCCTCCTTTCCTCTGATAACTTCTGGCATTCCTCTCCCTGGTTTTTAATAACTTTTGGAAGTCGATAATATTCCAAATGTTTTTCTCAGTCTGTCCTATTGGTACAACCTGAAACACGGCAATAATTAACCATTTTCCTTGACGACGTTCGGGATATACTTCAGTGCCTGTGCTTTGTTGTGATGCGGAGTGCCTCCAAAATGGCCGACTGCCGGATTGATGACGCGTCGTGAAAACCCTCTATAGTGAAAGATGTGTTACATTTTTGTATGTTCTCACGCAAAAACAACTAGATCACTTCAAGAGACATGGATTTAACCATTGAAGCCGTATGAATTACTTTTATGGAGCCTTTTTATGCTTTTTGGAGATTCAAAGTTTTGGTCACATTCACTTGCATTGTATATACAGAGTTGAAATATTCCTCTAAAAATCTTACTTTGTGTTCTGCAGAAGAAATAAAGTCATACACATCGGAGATATGTCATGAGGGTGAGTAAATGATGAGAGAATTTTCGCTTTTGGGTGAACAGTTAATTAATATGAGTATGATTAATTATATATGATTACTATTATAAATACGTCCTTAGTAAATCCAAATAAATGATATAATAATATTACATTGCGGACTATATAGTATCTGTGGTAAGGTGCATCACCCAGTGGCTGTAAACTGCTCCAAAATCGATCTTGTAGGGAACCGTTTTCTGCATCTCTTTCTCCAGCTCATTCTGAGTGCTGAATGACAGATATCTCACATAAATGTCATCTTTCTGAGTGAAGGAAAATTCGCGGTTCTGAAAGTAGTTTTTAGACACTGCAAGAGGCAAAATACACATACGCTAATAGCAGTTAGATATGTAAATGTTGCAAATAAAATGCACACATTGATTACATTGAAAAACCTCGATGTATTTTGCACTGTGGGTATATACAAACTGTTCAAAAGAGTATCTTTAATTCGCACATTGTTTGCTTATAAACGGACATTTGCTAAAATAGTTTAATGGTTCAGAGATTGACTTACCTCCGCCATAACTTAACCAGCGATAGTATTGTGGTAACGGGAACAAGTCAGGTAAGCAAACTGGATCATAATCTGAAGTCGGCACGTTTTTTTAGTGGCTGTGTTGATTTTTTCTATGACTTCGCCCGCTGAAGCTGAAACTAGCGCGGGAAAAAGAACGTCAACAGGTAATTACGCAATACGTCCTCACTCGTTGAACTTTTACTTCGCTACCGGTTTATTAATATACTCTGCTGCCGCCCCAAAGCTCGGAAAACAGTTGCTTATGATTATGTTCACATAAAATCAAACTGCCCGCGACCCGACTTCGGATAAGCGGTTGAAGATGGATGGATGGATGGATGAAAATCAAACTGTTACTTGTCTGATGGATCTTAAAATCAAGAATTAAACGCAAAGTAGCTACTTAATACCCATAGTTGCCTATACCCCAAAACTTTTCCCTCATGGGCTAATACGTGGAATAAACGGTATGAGGTAGGCTATTTACAACATATATTAATACATCATTTGCTAATATGTTTGGAATAGAGATGGAATACAATAGCTCGCTTTTGAGATGTTGTGTCAGCCAGCCTTTGTTTTTTACATCAACGTCCAGCAATAAAAGACCAAGCTTTTTAGCAAACCCATCATTAACCAACTTTTATTCCACTCCCCTTTCCAGCTCATTCTCTCTGTTTTACCACAGGAGGGCAGATATTCCTCCAGTACTGTACAGACCAGGCGGACTACAGCACATCCGTCGCTCCCGTCGCAGTTTTCACTCTATGAGCTAATCTTTCACTCTCTGCAGCTAATCCTGGATCTGATCTGCTGAGCTCACTGTAACTGCAGTAAACAAGTGAAGGTATATTTAATGGTTTGTATCTGATGCCTATGTGTATATGTATTGGGCCATTGTCAAGGGTAACAACCAGAATTAATTTTATCCTGGGGCCTGAGCTGGAGTCAACGAAAAAAGGACCCCTCCAAAAATTCTTAAAGGGATAGTTTACCCCAAAAAATGAGAATTCTCTCATCATTTACTCACCCTCATGCCACCCCAGATGTGCATGACTTTCTTTCTGCAGAACACAAACAAAGATTTTTAGAAGACTATTTCAGATCTATATACAATGTAAGTGAATGGTGGCCAGAACTTTGAAGCTCCAAAAAAGCATATAACGGCAGCATAAAAGTAATCTATACGACTCCAGTGATTAAATCCATGTCTTCAGAAGTATATGATAGGAGTGGGTGAAAAACAGATTACAGTTCTTTTTTTACTATAAATTCTTCTCCCTGCTCAGTAGGTGGCAATATGCACAACAAATGTGAATTGCCAAAAAACAAAAGAAGTATAAATGTGAAAGCGTAGATTTATAGTAAATAGGACATAAAAATGTATCTGTTTCTCACCCACACCTATCATATCGCTTCCGAAGACATGGATTTAATCACAGGAGTCATATGGATTACTTTTATGTTGCCCATTTGTGGATTTTGGAGCTTCAAAATGTTGGCACCCATTAACTTGCATTGAATGGACCTACAGAGCTGAGCTATTCTTCCAACAGTCTTTGTTTGTGTTCTGCAGAAAAAAAGAAAGTAATAAACATCTGGGATGGGGTGAGAGTGAGTAAATGATAAGAGAATTTTCATGTTTGGGTGAACTATTCCTTCTGGACAGGCAGGCAACACAGAATAATTTTGTCCCAGGCCTTTATTTGTGAAAAAGGGGTCTTGCTGCAGTAAGACTCTTGCAAATAAATCGGAATGGAGCACTTTTTCAAATAAGAGCACTTATAGGTAGAGAGTGTCTTACTAAGAGCACTTGTGTCTGAGTGTACCAGTCTCATTTCCACCTCACCCTAAATATCTTCCATACTAATAGCACTCTTTCATTTTCATTTTGTTTTTATTTCAGTCATTTTTAGAACATTCAAACAGAGCAAAGGCCATGCATTTTAGTCATAATTCTCTTCCATAAAGAAGTGCTTTTCCTGTTGTCCTTCACAGATCCATTTTCAGCACTTTGAATATGAATGTCTTTCTTTACTGTAGAAACAGCACTCTTCATTTTCAAAATACTGTATGCATTGCTTACTCAATGGTACACATTTAGTGGGGTCCTAAAGTCTGAGATCTTTTATTTTTTTGCATTTATTTCTAATGTAATAAAAATGTCTTAGTATTTGGTATACCCCTCTTTAGCATCTGTCTCGTCTAAATAAGACATATTAATGGCATATTTAGTTAATTCAGATATAACTAAATATGCCTGACTTCCATATCTATTGTGAATAAATATGCCATAAATGTGTGATGTGACAAAAAAAAAAGTAAGATTAAGATTGGCGGTGCGTATTCAGCACCACCTTGTTTACTTCATCAGCCATGACAGACATAGACTGTAATGTTTTGGGGCAGGATGAGGGGCTGGAAGAGGCATTAGAGGGGATCAAGGGTTATCTAGGTGACAGGGCAAAGCATGTCACAGCTACAACTACAGAACTCCACCAACACACAAAAGTCTCTATTGTTTAGTTCACATCCTTCTCCAACTCCTGCATTGGTGTTCTCCGTGTGTGGGTGGAAGTAACTTTTCCCTCTGTGGGAAAATCTCAAAGCTGGGCATTCATTTTTGAGTAGAAAAAGAACTTCCTTCAAAACAGGTGCTGAGACATTCCCTCGGTTTCCTGCAGACTATTGATTGGGGTTTGTGCTTGAGAGACAGGCTTGACACACTTATGAAGATTTAAGGAGAGGCCTACTGTCTGCTTTGTTGTAAATAGGCTTTGAATGTGGATTGTGATGTTACGTTTCACATCAGTTAGTAATGGTACAACACCTCGTGACAGCTGCCGAGGTGTTAAATGAACAATAATATGCTATCTTTCTAATGATCACTATTTGAATTTATGTTCATTTGAATCAGGTGTCTTGAGAATTGCAAATCAGTTCATCGCATTGAAGGGGTTTTATGGATACGATTTAGAATAATGATAAACGTAGGCCACAGGTGTTAATTAAAATTTGGGTGTTTTGTGTTCTCTGTTGCTTTCATCTTCATACAGAGAATGAATGTGTGCTAAAGAGAGAGCGGCGGCTTCCATTTAATATTTCATTTTGTGCCATTTTCTTTCAAACCGGCAAAAAGTAAATCTGGATTGCACACACACACATCTACACACAGACACACGTTTCCACTAGGACTTGCTGATGTTGCTATGACTACATTCGTTCTGCTGTAAATGTGTTGTTTGACACTGTTAAAGCAAGAGTATACTCATGTTTTCATACCTAGTCTCTCTCACATACACACTTTCCTCTCAGGCACTCACAAGGTCGTGGGTCATAATTGCCATCAAGATAATATCTGACCTTGGAACACAACTATTAAAGTGCAGCCCACAATCAAAACAGTGCCGGTCTTTCTGGATCTATGGATTGTGAATAGTCTGCAGTTTTCTTAAAAAAACACTAATCATTCTTTCTTTGTCTGGCATATTATGAGCAGACACAATTAAGAAACGTAATTGATAACATATCGTACTCATGGAATGGCAATCAGGCTGTATTGTTGTACTTCATTTTTAGTTTCCTGTTTTTACAGGAATAGATAATATCATAGAGATACACATACAGACATAACTTATCCAGTTCCTTCATGTCAGAAAAAGGTTACCACTATTTCTACGATATTGCAACAGATATGGGCTTTTCGGGAAGTTGCTCTACCCAGTTATGAGTGTGGGCAGTAATGCAGTAACACATCCTGACCTAATTAGTTATTTACTATCTCCCTTTTTACTGGACTCCATATAGTACAATGTGTTTATAGAAAGCATACAGTAAATTGACTTTCTTGTTTTGTGCTGTATACAGAGAAACACACACACATCAGTGTTTGTCTTATATTCAGATAGAGACCAAAAATAAACCAACAGAATTTCAAATCAATATAAAACAGGCATCAAAATTGATCTAGCATCTAATTTTAGAAAGGAAACATCACTGAATAAATTTGTATTCATTCATGAATGATTAATATCAATAACCTGTAATACACTTCACTCATCTCGTTCCAACTTCCAAACCCAATTTTTTGTGCTTCCATGGTACAACGCCATTATTTTTCTATTTAAATCATTGTTAGGTTTAGGGTTTGAGAAATTGGTTAGACTATATGGTTAGGTTTAGTGTTGAGTTAGGGGTTATGTAATTTTCGTCATCACGAATGTCTGTGGACTTATGCGCAACAGTGTCCGCGTACAGTCAGATTTTTCTGTCCACGCAAACTATGCATGTACAAGTGCGCATGCTCAAAGTTGACTGTTGAGATAGAAGAGTCCACTAGGTGGCAATACACTAAGCTGTAGTCGAAGAACATATCCTAATCCGTCGTTTTGTAGTTGTTCTTGCTTCCTCTAATGACGGATCCTCAATTTATTCTTCAGAGCGGATGTTCTGTAAATGACACAACTCAGTGCTGCCTTCTAACATCTGGTAGCATATAAAAAAGCAATTGTACTGTGCATGGGTAGAACGCATCCATTCTTGCTCATGAAGTATACTTTCAAAACTGTGCGCAAAACGGAACGGAACTCGTAAATAGATGTATACCAGGACCTTTAGGGAAAATAGTAACTTTGTTTACTGGTTCATTTTAAGGCTGCACAATTTATCGAAATATCGCAAATGTACATATCTCAAGGGTTTGCAATAGAAGAATGATTTTAATACAGTGACATTCAAGGCAGCACAGATAGAAGAGAATAGACTGGGCGCGGGATAGTCATTTGGTGTGTGTGCGTGCAGTGTAGGCCTATATGTGCTGAGAGAAAACACATTTTAGTAAGTTGTACTGACTGTGTCTTTCATTCCCTCTGATGTTTATTCATGTTTCTTTTGTCATGCTGTGTGTGAGAGAGAGAGAGAGAGAGAGAGAGAGAGAAAATGAGAGAGAGAGAGAGAGAGAGCGTTATGCCCGCTCCATTTGAATGGGCAGCTATTGCAATCTGTCACACACAGCATCAAAACAACATTTACACATAATAATGAGACCAGACGCTGGTATACAATCTCAAACTTGGCTTGTTTATTGGACGCTGTGGATATATAAAAGATAATTTTCAATTAATGAGTTGATCCATGAATTATTCCTCTCATTCTCAATTCGCTGACTGAGATTAAGCCAGGTTCGTTAAACCAACGTGCATATCTATGGCAAGTGCTTCTGGACAAAAGTCCCACATTGAACAAACTAACTACGAAATAAATATGAATATGAATTGCGGTGTAAAAAATAAAATATTTCACAACACAGACTACTTAAGGATATCCCACGTTATGGTGAAATTAACTATATATAATTAACGTCATAGGAGTATCGAATATCGCATTATCCATCAATTTATCACATATCGCATTTTTCCTCCATCTCGTACTAATAATTGCAACCTTGTCGTGAGACACTGTTGGTTTGTCTACAGTCTAGGTTTAGGTCAATCCAAAGTCAAGCACCTGAGCCCAGGCAAGGGACATCTGGAGAGTTTGTTGCCTTTAAAATAGGTCATTTTTTTCTGCAATAAAAAACTAAAACCATGTGCTTCGACCGACATTTTCTGCTGTAACCAGCAAAAACCAGGTTTGTGCTTTAACTGTAGACTCCAACTTCAGACACTTTTTTCTGACCTGTCCAAACACACCCCACCCCTTCTCCCTCTTTGGCCCAGAGACCCAGATGCAATAAAACTATGGTTATCTAATTAAACAGCCAAATGTGCTCATCCATTATCAACATACCTCAGGGGCTCACCATGACACACACATATGTGTGTTAGTGTGTTAGTTTAGAGAGAGTGAGTGATGGAGGGGGATGTGTGGGCTTCAGGGAGCTTATGGGGATCCCCATGGCAAGAAAAAGCCTACAGTGATGTGAGGTGTGTGTGCATGTGTATAGGGACGCACATGTCATCTCAATTTGTTCTGTTGCCAGTGCAGCTGAAATCAGCATTGAAAGAATTCATAGAAGTCTAGACACACCACATTATTAAAATTACACCATACTGTAACACAGAGGGTAAACCATGCGCTGATACTTGCACTACAATTTGGTCCAGTAGTAAATAAAGGGATGTACCAGTGACAAAAGACAGAAATTCTAGATGATGTGAATTGAGAGATTTCACATTGTTTATGCTAATATCCGAATATATTAATTATGCTGATTATGTATATTTATTTTTCCTGTGGCCACAAGGCCTGCAGTTGTGTGTGTGTGTATGTGTGTCATGCTCTCAATGCTCCACTGAACAGCTCTAAACCGACAGTCACCCAAACTGATTCAACAAGGGTTGACTGGGCTTGTTCTGTTTTAACAGCATTAAAGAGAAAAGCCTTAAACTTTCTGTTCCTAAACTTAAAGGAATAGTTCACCCAAAAATTAAAAGTCTGTCATCATTCACTCACCATCATGTTGTTCTAAACCCATATGACTTTTTCTTTTTTCATTTCATGAAACACGAAAGGAAATGTTAGGCAGTAGGGTTGGAAACAAAGATCTGAGATTTCTAAAAAATACTGGAATAGAATGATTTTCTCTACTTTCGGTTCCGTTAATGGTTGTTTGCATATTTTCTGCCAATGGATCACCATACTAAGTGACACTGCTACTCAATCAGTGAAGTCCAATTCTCAGATGAATCACTCTTATTAGCCGGTTCTTTTGAATCTATAACATGAACAGTGCAGCCTGATTTCCAAACAAATGACTCTTATGAGTTGATTTTTTTTTTTTTAATCTACACTGCTAAACATACAGTGCTTCCTCCTGAAAGAATGTCATTCTTGAGCCTTTTTTTTTTTTTTGGCATATGAAAAACTTACTGAACCACAAATATTGACTTATGTGTACTTAAGGCTTGTGAGACTTAAATCAAAGTAATTACAGGATGGTTGATTGTTTATATGACAATCTGTTATTATAGATACATACTAAGAGTTTTGTTGTAATTAGTGGTATTTTATAAAAAATATACTAATTAATAAAATATCTGTATTTAAAAGTCTGTGTATAAAGCTTTTGCATTAATCTGTTGTTAAAATATGAAATTATCTAAACGCTTGGTAACAGGCTGCTGAAGGCAGTTTCCTAAATCCAATAAGAATTGCATTTCTTATTTTAAATATTTCTTCCTCAAAAGAACTAAAAGAACCGTTATAGAACCATTAAAGAACCGGAATCGCTTCGAGGAATTGGAACCGGAACTGAAATTGTTAAATTCCTTATGATTCCCTTTCCTATTAGCAGAATGTTAGCCTCAGTCACCATTCACTTTCACATCTTATTTCTGTACAATAAAAGTAAATAGTGACTGATGCTGTCATTCTTAACATTTAACATTTCCTTTTGTGTTCCACTGAAGAAAAAAAAACAGGTCTGGACCAACATGAAGTTGAGTAGCCTAAATTATGACATATGTCATGTTTATTCTGTTGGTTCCTGTTTTTCATGTCTTTTATTTTGAAAAATTTGTCCTGTTCATGTCCTTTATTTTGAAAATCTAATTTCCTTAGTCATGTGATGTCCTGTTTCCCCTCCATGTTTGTGTGTCTTCGTTTCATTGGTTTTTAGTCTTGTTATTGGTTCTTTTATGTAATTGGTTTATGCTTATTTTCTTGTTATCTTGTTTGGAGTTCTGTTTGTTCATTGGCTAATGTTTCCCCATGTCCATGTATTTAAACCCTCATGTTTGTCATTGTCCTTTGTCAAGTATTGTTAATGTAACAGTTGTCATAGTCAAGGTATTCACTGTTTATGTTAATGTTTTGTTTAGTTCACGTTTAATATTAGAGTTACTTGATATCACGTTTGGAAAAATAAATTGCATTTGGGTTCTACACTTCAATGTCGTCATCATCTTTGTCCTTGCCAGCAATGTTACAGAATACTCGACCTCACAATGGACCCAGCAGTTCGGCTTCTGCTCCTCAGTCAGGGGAATCGTCCCCTGGAGAACTATGTGATGCACTTCTGCTCTCTGGCCAGCCAAGTTGTCTTTAATGAGGTTGCCCTCAAAGACATTTTTTGCTTTGAACTGATTGAGTCTATCTCATCTTTGATGCCTGGCGGTCATAGTCCCCTCAATCTGGCTCAATATATTGACCTCGCCCTACAGATCATTGGTTCCATGTTCACTGTGGGGGAGGCAGATGCCGAGCCAGAGACTTTCACGTCATGGCCGCCAAGCCAGCATCCCACATCATTGCCAATGAGCCAACGCCTGCCACTGCCGACGAGCCAACCCCCACTCCTGCCATGGCCGACATGCCAACGCCCATGCTTACCACGGACAATGAGCTGGAAGCCTCGTCCATCCCAGAGTCAGCCTCGTCCATCCTATAGCCTGCGCTGCCAACTTCGGAGGAGGAGAAAGACTTTTGATCCCGAGACTCAGTTTATACCCATGACCACAGAGGTCACTCCTGAGACTCGGTTTATGTTCGCGACCACTGAGGTCTTTTCCCAGTCATCCAAGGCTCTTAGTTTCGAGCCTCCCACAGCTTCGCCTTCCACGACTTTCCCCCAAGTCATGTCACCACCTCAGCCTGAGTCAGCTCCGTGCCATGTCACCGCCTCAGCCTTAGTCAGCTCCATGCCATGTCACAGCCGAGCCCCAGACTGCTCCATGTCATAAGCAAGCCTCTGCTCCACGGTCCAGGCCCGCCTCTGCTCCATGGTCCAGGCCCATCTCCGCTCCACGGTCCAGGCCATCCTCCAGCTCTGCCTTGGTCCTCCATACCATCGGCTCCACCCTGGCCCTTCAGGTCTTCGGCTACTCTACAGGTATCCAGTTCTCCAGGGCCCCGCCCCTCGAATCTCTCATGGCTCCGCCTTCCATGGGTTTGCCCATCGAGACTCTCATGGCTACACCCCCCATGGGCTACTCCCTGGTCCCATGCCCCACACCCATCTAGCCACGTCTCAAGACACCTATGTTTGCCATTGTCCTTTGTCAAGTATTGTTAATGTAACACTGCTGTTTTGTTCAAGTCATAGTCAAGTTTTAATCTAGTCATGTTTTGTTTAAGTCAAGCCAAGTTTAGTCGTCATGTTAATGTTTTAAGTTCACGTTTAATATTAGGGTTACTTGATATCACGTTTGGAAAAATAAACTGCACTTGGGTTCTACACTTCATATCTTTGTCCTTGCCAGCAATGTTACAACATAATTGTATATATATATTTTTTTTTTTTAATTAAATGTTTTTTTTTTGTGTGTGAACTATCCCTTTTAGACTATGTGGTGTGATTTTATTTATTTATTTTTTTTTGGCTCTGTTTCTTTAGATAATGGGACCATGAGAAGGTGAATAACAGCAGAGTGGTACTTAAAAGGTTAGTTCACCCAAAAATTAAAATTCTCTCATTTACTCAGCCTCATGCCATCCCAAATGTGTATAACTTTCTTCTGCTGAACACAATGATTTGATTAGACGTATTTCTCAGTTCTTTACGCCCATAAAATGTAAGTGAATGGGTGCCAGAATTTGGAAGCTCCAAAATCCGCATAAAGGCTAAATAAAAATATTCCAGATGACTCTGGTGGTTAAATACATATCTTCTGAAGCGATTTGATAGGTGTGTGAGAAACAGATCAATATTTAAGTTTTAACTTTTTACTGTAAATTCTCCTTCCTGCTCAGTCAATTTCCACTTTCACTTTCTCATACTCCTCTTTTTGGTGATCCACATCTGTCATGCATATCACCCCCTACTGGGCAGGGAGGAGAATTTATGACAAGAAATTACACAATTATTGATCTGTTTCTCACCCACATCTATCATATCGTGTCTGAACACATGGATTTAACCACTGGTGTCATATGGATTACTTTTATGCTGCCCTTATGTGGATTTTTTTTTCACCCATTCATTTGCATTTTATGGACATACAGAGCTGAAATATTCTTCTAAATATGTTAATTTGTGTTCTGCAGATGAAAGAAAGTCATACACATATGGGATGTCATGAGGGTGAGTACATCAATAGAGAACGTCTCGGTTACGTATGTAACCTCCCTTTCCCTGATGGAGGGACCGAGACGTCACTAGGGGTCTCTCTTGAGCGCCGAATATGCCTCTGATCTATGAAAAAAGGCCAATGAGAAGTTGGCAGACAGTATTTGCATACCTCGCCCCCGGACATACTGGTGTAAAGGCGAGGAAATACTACAAGTTCATTCAGGATTTTTCTGAGGAGCCGGAAACTCAGCGACGTGGCCGGGAGGACACGACGTTTCGTTCCCTCCATCAGGGAACGGAGGTTACATACGTAACCGAGACATTCCCCGTCTGTCACTCACTTCGACGTCGTGTCGAAGAAGCGACACTAGGGGTCCACTTTAAATCACGCCATGCGCTGAGCCGTGTATGTGTACTGCTGACACAGGAGCGGGCAAGTATTTCAAGTGCACATGCAACCAACTGCGTTTCAGACTGCACGTACTCTTCCCCAATGCCCCAAAAAAGTCGTCGGAATCCTTCTGGTTACCCTAGAGGGGAACAAGGCGACGCTTGCCAACCTGGGAACGGGCCAAGCCTGGCTGGGCCTCTTTTCTCTCTATGTTTCTCGGCATAGAGCAAGAGCAGCTGGGGCCCTTACCGCATCGTGGGAAGGGGGTCTTACCCAGTTTCCTATTCTTTCAGGGGGAAAAGACCCTGCGGAGGCCACACCTGCCCGAAAAGGGGAGGTAAGGTGGCAAAATATATCATATGGCCTCTTCGGTCACATGTGGAAAAGAATGGCACGGTGGTAGATCCAGCCTCGAGGAGGGGGGAGTTGCTACGACACGGCGACCGGAGAGCTGCGAAAACTG
Organism: Moxostoma hubbsi; assembly: GCA_032164185.1. Classification (NCBI taxonomy): domain Eukaryota; kingdom Metazoa; phylum Chordata; class Actinopteri; order Cypriniformes; family Catostomidae; genus Moxostoma; species Moxostoma hubbsi. Next base: position 68,004,911 of record JAVLUX010000001.1, read on the forward strand.
CCTAAGGGAGACGCGGTTCATCTCGTAAGGTGACTGTACCGTGGAAATACACACAGGAGGAGTCCGCGTAGGAGGCCTGACCTGTGGAGCACCTATTCCAGTACAGGGTAGTCTAGGGTACCCGTAGTGGACTGGGTCGGCATGTTCCTCCACTGAAATGCGGACCCAAAAAGATATGGATATGGGCACGGCCTGTGTGCGATAGGCCAGTAATGTGACATCCACCACCCAGTGGGAAAGCCTCTGTTTGGAGACAGCGTTCCCTTTCCGCTGTCCCAAAGCAGACAAAGAGCTGCTCAGAGCACCTAAAGCACTGGACACAGCAATGAAAGGGCTGGGTCTGCCTCCTCCCAGGGCAGCGCTTGCAGGTTCACTACCTGGTCTCTGAAGAGAGTTGTAGGGACCTTGGGCACGTAGCCCGGTCGTGGTCTTAGGATCAGTTGTGTGTCTGCCGGACCGAACTCCAGTCAAGTTTTGCTAACAGAGAACGCTTGCAGGTTCCCAACCCTCTTGATGGAAGCGAGCGTGATCAGCAGGGCCATCTTTTAGAGAGAGGGCCCTGAGCCAACTGATTTTAGCGGCTCGAAGGGGGATCTCTGAAGACCGGCAAGGACCACTGAGAGATCCCAGGAGGTGAACAGGCTTGGCCGGGAGGGATTTAACCTCCTGGCGCCTCTTAGGAACCTGATATTTAAGTCACACCTTCAAGGTGGAAGGGGACAGCCTCCCTTCCAACTTCTCCTGTAGGAACAAGAGCACTGACCTAACTGCGCACCTCTGTGGGTCTTCAGCCTGGGAAGAACACCAATTCTTGAACACACACCATTTCAGGGCGTAAAGTTGCCAGGTAGAGGGGGCTCTGGCTTGGTTGATCGTGGGTTCGACCGTGGGTGGTAGACCAGTTAGATCTTCCGCGTCCCGTCCAGGGGCCAGACGTGGAGGTTCCAAAGGTAGTGACACTGATTGATACATTTTAGGGAGAAAGCATATAGGCTATGTTTTCAGGCCTTCAAATGTGCTGTACCCGAAGGTGGCGGCCCAGGCGAGTCATCAGCATCAGACGCCGCTGTAACGCTCTCCGATGCAGCGGTTGATGTCATCCAATTCTGAAGCAAGCGTGCCGGGGAGGCGGGTGGTTCGAGGGGATTTACCCGGCGAACAGAGCCCGTCATTATCCCCAAATCGCCTTCATCGCCCGCGGCGCCTGCCCCAATCCCGCAGGAAGGAGGCGAGGCACAGGGGGGCGGCTGAAGTGGCTTTCTCTCATGACAAAAGAAAGCCGCGACCGCAATGCTGGATCGGCCATGTTCTCACACTGAGAACATGAACCATTGGAGAGAATCCTGAAAAATCCTGAATGAACTTGCAGTATTTCCTCGCCTTTATATCCGTATGTCCGGGGGCGGGGTATGCAAATACTGTCTGCCAACTTCTCATTGGCCTTTTTTCATAGATCAGAGGCATATTCGGCGCTCAAGAGAGACCCCTAGTGTTGCTTCATCTACACGATGTCGAAGTGAGCGACAGACGGGGAACTTTCATTTTTGGGTGAACTATCCCTTTAAGAATGGAACAGCACATTTGAAGGCCTGAAAACAGCCTATATGCTTTCTCCCTAAAATGTATCAATCAGTGTCACTACGATCCTACATTCTTATAGCAGTCTAGGTGATCTATGGAGATGTTAGCACTGTGGCTGGCTTGATGGAGCCAGCTTGTGTTTTTGTGCATATGTCTCTATGCAGACTGCAGAAAGCTTGTCAGACTAAGTCTTTCCCCATCATTTCATCCCCTCCTTTACTGTTTTTTCCCCAGAATGTTTCTCTCTCTCTCTCTCTCTGTCTGTCTGTCTGATGCATGTGAGTCAGTGGTAATGAGCCTGCATTCTGGCATTCCCTTACTATGCATCCTAGAGCTTTAGAGAGGTGGGACAGAGAGACTGGAGGCGTAAAGTTGGGGAGGACTTCAAGCATCTAGGAGCTCTGAGCTCTCTCCTAAGCATTCCCTCACTGATGTTATATTTTTCTCTTCTATTTTATTTGTCTTCTTAGCTTTCTTCCTAAAATGACTCTCAACAGTCTCTTGCGCCATATCCTGCTGTTTAATCCAGAATTGTGCACTCTAACAGTGTTTACCTGAAATCCATAAGAGCCATGTCTTTAAGCTGTGGTTGATCAAAGTTGGTTTGGCTTAATGTGTGAAATGAAAGAGCTGAAAATGGCATGGCTGTAGTGCAAGAATAAAGTTTGAACATGTATGTCAGTGGAGCAGACAGAACTGAATGAGCAACACGATGTAGAGGAGATGAACTTTTCGGATTTATGTAAATTGTAAAGACCTTAAGTTTAAAGGGATAGCACACCCAAAAATGAAAATTCTGTCATAATTTACCCTCATGTCATTACAAACCAGCCTGACTTTCTTTGTTATGTAGAACATAAAAGGGAAAAAATGTAAAATATAAATGTGTGTGTGTGTGTGTGTGTATATATATATATATATATATATATATATATACACACTCACCTAAAGGATTATTAGGAACACCTGTTCAATTTCTCATTAATGCAATTATCTAATCAACCAATCACATGGCAGTTGCTTCAATGCATTTAGGGGTGTGATCCTGGTCAAACAATCTCCTGAACTCCAAACTGAATGTCAGAATGGGAAAGAAAGGTGATTTAAGCAATTTTGAGCGTGGCATGGTTGTTGGTGCCAGACGGGCCGGTCTGAGTATTTCTCAATCTGCTCAGTTACTGGGATTTTCACGCACAACCATTTCTAGGGTTTACAAAGAATGGTGTGAAAAGGGAAAAACATCCAGTATGCGGCAGTCCTGCGGGCGAAAATGCCTTGTTGATGCTAGAGGTCAGAGGAGAATGGGCCGACTGATTCAAGCTGATAGAAGAGCAACTTTGACTGAAATAACCACTCGTTACAACCGAGGTATGCAGCAAAGCATTTGTGAAGCCACAACACGCACAACCTTGAGGCGGATGGGCTACAACAGCAGAAGACCCCACCGGGTACCACTCATCTCCATTACAAATAGGAAAAAGAGGCTACAATTTGCAAGAGCTCACCAAAATTGGACAGTTGAAGACTGGAAAAATGTTGCCTGGTCTGATGAGTCTCGATTTCTGTTGAGACATTCAGATGGTAGAGTCAGAATTTGCCGTAAACAGAATGAGAACATGGATCCATCATGCCTTGTTACCACTGTGCAGGCTGCTGGTGGTGGTGTAATGGAGTGGGGGATGTTTTCTTGGCACACTTTAGGCCCCTTAGTGCCAATTGGGCATCGTTTAAATGCCACGGCCTACCTGAGCATTGTTTCTGACCATGTCCATCCCTTTATGGCCACCATGTACCCATCCTCTGATGGCTACTTCCAGTAGGATAATGCACCATGTCACAAAGCTCGAATTATTTCAAATTGGTTTCTTGAACATGACAATGAGTTCACTGTACTAAAATGGCCCCCACAGTCACCAGATCTCAACCCAATAGAGCATCTTTGGGATGTGGTGGAATGGGAGCTTCATGCCCTGGATGTGCATCCCACAAATCTCCATCAACTGCAAGATGCTATCCTATCAATATGGGCCAACATTTCTAAAGAATGCTTTCAGCACCTTGTTGAATCAATGCCACGTAGAATTAAGGCAGTTCTGAAGGCGAAAGGGGGTCAAACACAGTATTAGTATGGTGTTCCTAATAATCCTTAATTTTGGTGAGCTCTTGCAAATTGTAGCCTCTTTTTCCTATATGTAGTGGAGATGAGTGGTACCCGGTGGGGTCTTCTGCTGTTGTAGCCCATCCGCCTCAAGGTTGTGCGTGTTGTGGCTTCACAAATGCTTTGCTGCATACCTCGGTTGTAACGAGTGGTTATTTCAGTCAAAGTTGCTCTTCTATCAGCTTGAATCAGTCGGCCCATTCTCCTCTGACCTCTAGCATCAACAAGGCATTTTCGCCCACAGGACTGCCGCATACTGGATGTTTTTCCCTTTTCACACCATTCTTTGTAAACCCTAGAAATGGTTGTGCGTGAAAATCCTAGTAACTGAGCAGATTGTGAAATACTCAGACCGGCCCGTCTGGCACCAACAACCATGCCACGCTCAAAATTGCTTAAATCACCTTTCTTTCCCATTCTGACATTCAGTTTGGAGTTCAGGAGATTGTCTTGACCAGGACCACACCCCTAAATGCATTGAAGCAACTGCCATGTGATTGGTTGATTAGATAATTGCATTAATGAGAAATTGAACAGGTGTTCCTAATAATCCTTTAGGTGAGTGTGTGTGTGTGTGTGTGTGTGTGTGTGTGTGTGTGTGTGTGTGTGTGTATATATATATATATATATATATATATATATATATATATATATATATACATACATACATACATACATATACAGAAATTATAGAGAATGTAACAATTGTTACAACTCATTTCGACACATGAAGCATAAACAGTTTTAGGAAAATTATATCTTTAACTACAAAGAGTGCAGTCTATGCCACCTATTCCCATTTGAAAACTTCACTAGTGGATAAAATGTGATTGAATATTTCTTACTGAGTGTACACAAACTAGAACTACAATGAAAACACAAAGTTACATTTTCTGACCAAATTAAGGTTTTAATTAATTTAAGAGCAACACATGAGATCAAAGACAAGTGAAAAATAAATGAACAATATTCAATATAAAATACATTGTCTAAAATATTTGAATATAGACCACAGAAACAAAACCAGCAATAACAAGCTTTCATTAACAAGTTACACATTACACGCAATCATAATGCCTGTTTTTAAATTGTATGCTTCACAGACATTATTTAAAGGGCTGTACACAAATTGTAATGCACAACATACAGTATTTACGTCCAGACTTAATTAACAAAAGGAAGATTGTGGAGGTCTGCCACATAAAAGAGTGCTACTATATAAGACAACAGTAACAAATTCATATCAAGATGATGGCCTGTATGAGTCATATATTGAACTATAAACTAACTATAGCCACGATGACCCTATCTGGGAAGACATTTGTTAATCTACAGTGAGAGAACCTGTCCTTTTTTACCCCCAGTTTCTCTCTTTTTCTGTCTCTCAATTTCTCTTGAGTGATTTTCAGATGTACAGTCAACCTTAATTAACTTGTCTGTTAGGCAACATTGTAAAATTAAGGGATTAGTGCATGTAGCATGGTGTGATGCAGGTCTATGTATTAACAAACTTTTAAATGATCTAGAGTAAATGCCTGTAGTTTGGAGGTGCAATTATGTATACAGTAGATCATATATACAGTATTGTCACTATTATTCTAAAGATAGTAATTTAGCAAATTTAGATTGACTGACTGAATCTGCATTTTTCACAATATCAGATGCTACAATTGACAAATTTCCATAACTTCCAACTTTCTGGACTAATGAATGAAGTTTATCAGAAGATAAGTAATTTAAGACAAAATTTCATGTTAGATGTCCTCCCAACATATTTAATCCCTCAAAACACTGATGCAGTTATGTAAATTTTGTTGTATTTGGCCTTCCCTTGTACTTTGAGATGCTTTCAGACAATGTTCAATGACAATAATGACAAACCCCAAAGAATTCAGTTAAGTTAAAAAAATGGGAAAAGCTAAAACATTTCGGAAATGTGATTGGGTGAGTGTCCGATTTTACCTGAATTCACCCAACTTTACGTTATAAATTATTCCCCTAACATTCTTTTTGATCATACTAAATATTATGAACTTGAGTAGAACAAGAAATCTGTGGTCATTTGAAAGATTTCTCGTAATACCTCTCTGAGTACTCAGTTAATTTCTACATGGCCATTTATAAGACCAAAGTTAGGATTTAGTTGTTTTATGATTAAGCATTGCACAACCAGGGTGGTGGGATTTAAAACAGAGATTACCAGAATAATGTTTAGGATGAAAGGAGAGTTCTCTCTGACAATGAGACTAAATGCTCCAGAATATGGGAAAATTGAATGCACTTCAATGTCCAGCCCAGATAATAACCAACATAGTACAACCAGTCAGGAATAATTTACATGTCTGTTTTTGAGAATTAGGGGTTGGAAAAGATGCTAAGATTACTTCCAGTTAAAAAAAAAGAGAAAAACACCAACAGGCACATTCAAATTGTTCTCTCGCTTATGTAACGTTGATCTGTTTTAGTGGACTGTCTGCAATGTTTTTTTGTCCCCTAGTAATCCCACATCCTCACTGCCTCTGACCTGCTCAGTCCATCTTCAGAATTATCAGAGAAAGATCTTATTTTCTAAAAATACAATAAAAAAATAAAACCTGAACAGCTGGAAGGATCTATATGACAATAACTCCTCCATGAGGAGAGCTCTGCTCTATAATGAGAAATGGCCTGGGAAATCCTGTCTCTAAAGGGCAGTGCTGGGCTTTAGCTTATTGGCTGAGATTTACGACTCATTTTATGAATGCATGAAAGTCTACAGTAGACATAAGAAGTGAAAGAGTGCGTGTCAGCATCTCCAATATATTTGGATTTGACAAGTGTGACTGGATGCTTCATCTAGATGCAGGTTTATAACACTGTCCTTTTCAGGAGGAAATAAAGTATTTTTTAGCTCCTCCCTCGTGCTTTCATGTCTTCTAGATCACAGACTCACAGAGCTTTTGAATTTCACATGTACAACCAAAGCATAATCAGGTATAGAAACAGCGACTAACGCCAACCTGTACTCAATTGTCCTTTTATTTTTCAGTGTCCTTGTCTGACATGCTCAACCAGTTACTCTCACATCTACATCCACTAAAGGGCATACTGTGAAATAGAAGCACATCAGCTTCCTTTGAATAGCTGATTACGTTCACAGCTCAAAACCCATTCCCATAAATTGTACACACACTAACAAATTAAACAAACGCCAAATGTATTTTTACAGTGTCCAATATGTAATGCATTTACAGTAACCCCTCTTTGTCTGATTGATCATTAATACTGCAAAAATGCAGTTCATGTAAAGCTATTTGCTGGTAAAGGGAAATCAATCAATACTTTAGCATAAGGATTTATAACATTTAGCAAAGGCTTTTGCTCTTTGACACAGGAAGGAGCGTGTTTGTGGGTGGGGTGTTAGGATTGAAGAATAAGAACGTGATTGTAGAGAGAGGGAGGGGTCATGAAACCTCCCCTCCTCTCAAACCCCCCCGGCCAATCCTCTCAAAGAGCGAAACGTGTTTTTGGAGCTAGAGCGGCAGGTGTGGGCTCACATAATGGAGCAGCTCTTGGTTCTCTCCTTGCTGAAGGAGGAGGTAAGGAGCTCTGCCTTGCTGGGCAGGTGAAGGAGGCGTTTGGAGAGTCGACGTGTGGGACTTTGCTTTATGGGTGCCTGCAGTTTGGTAAGGCATGTGAGTGCAGCTGATCGAAACACGCTGTGGATGCTTTTCTCAGATGTGAATGCAGAGCATTCCAGGTACACCTCTGCTCCAACCTGCTTTGCCAACAAGGTGCCCTAAATACAAATAGAAAGACTAGATGGTCTAGAATCAAATACAGAAAAAGAGAAAAGTAGTCAGACTCACTAAGGGAGGGTGCGATCAACTGACCTGCTCATGGGATATGGGTGTAAGTCTCTGATTGGACAGCTCCATCAAAGTGCAAACATCTGTGCGAAGGTCAGTCTTACAGCCAACCAGTAATATTCGTGTTCTGGGACAGAAATCCACGATTTCTGCCTTCCACTGCAGAGATAGTGCTGTTATTACATTGCTATAACTTGTAAAAACAAATTTTTAATGAAGTGTATTTATTTATTATTAAACAGCCAATGTATGTCTCTTTACCTTTTTCAGGGTGCTTTCAACAGTGTCAGGTTGGCTTATATCAAAGCAGAGCAAAACAGCATCTGCGTCGCTGTAGCACAGAGGCCTGACATTATCATAATATGGAGAACCTGCAAGAACAACAATACAGAAAACATTAATAACTTTAAACTTGATATCAAACAAGAGATGTATATGGGTGAGAAAGGAATATTCTACAACTCCAGTTCCAAAAAAAGTTGGGACAGTATGTAAAATGCTAATAAAGACAAAAAATTGGCGATTTGTAAATTCTATTCGCCTATATTGAAAGCACTACAGCAATATATGATGAATATGATATTATATGATGTTTTATTTTTGTTCTTGTTTTTTGAAAATATACACTCATTTCAGATGATTGCAACACGCTCAAAAAAAGGTGGGACGGTCACCATTTTTTCTAAAACACTTAAGTGTTTGGCACAGAAGAAACAATTTTGTCTTCAGCAGCACAATTGTACGGGGCCTTCATTGCTGTAATGTGCACTTCATAATGTGCTACACATTCTCAATTGAACAAGTCTTTCTGCATTAATAGTGCCCTCACAGATGTGCAAGTTACCCATGCCATGGGCACTGACACACCCCCATACCATGACAGACACTAGGTTTTGGACCTGACACTGATAACAACTCAGGAGGTCTTTGTCCTCTTTTGACTCATTGGACCATATTACACAATTACTCTGTTCTACTTTCCATCTCAGATGAAACAGCCGAGAGAAGCCAGCGCTGCTTCTGGACAGTGTTGATGTAGGGCTTCTACACAATCTGTGTATGCAGCGTGACTGGTATTGGCTGTCAAAGGCTTACCGAAGTATTTCTAAGCCCATGTCATGATATCCATAACAGATGAATTAAGGTTTTTAAGACAGTGATGTCTGAGAGATTAGAGATCATGCACATTCAGAAGTGGTTTTACAGCATGACAACGCCAAACCACTTAATAAGTGTTATTAGAAGAAATGGTGAATTTACACAGTGGTAAACACTCGACTGACTTTTTTGGAGTGTGTAATGTGATTTGAAATGCATGTATATTTAAAAGATAAAATATTTAATTCACAAGGTAAAGCCTAATGTGTTGCTGTAGTGTTCTAAATATAGCACAAGGTGAATAGAATTTGCAAATCACATTCTTTGCATAACAACATTCTTTTATTGTTATTAGCATTTTCTATACATTTCATAATTTGGGTTTTAATATTAAGTGGGAGATTTGCATTTGTGAAATTTCACCTTATTTGAAATCATATTGTGGAACATTTTCTGATTCAAATCCAAATCACCCCCATAATGTAAATAGCAAACTGGTTGGCACTGGTTATGTTAGGTGTGTGCTTGTGTGGGTGAATCACTCTGAGATTTCTTTATTGACAAAATTAGTTGCCAAGGAGGTCTTGCCCCCTGTACAAACTAAACCTCATCTACGTAGCTGTGGCAACAGCATTGAAAGATGTGCTCATAAACATGCTCCTACTGTGACTGTAGTATTTTGAAAGAAAATAATGGTAGTGCATTGAAGATGCATTTCACAATAATTCATGTATACTACATACAGTTGAATACAGAAGTTTACATACACCTCAGCCAAATACATTTAAACTAGATTTTTCACAATTCGTGACATTTAATCTTAGAAAACATTCCCTGTCTTAGGTCAGTTAGGATCACTACTTTATTTTAAGAATGTGAAATATTTCAGCTTCTATTTATTTCATCACATTCCCAGTGGGTCAGAAGTTTACATACACTTTGTTAGTATTTGGTAGCGTTGCCTTTAAATTGTTTAACTTGGGTCAAACTTTTTGGGCAGCCTTCCACAAACTTCTCCCAATAAGCTGCTGGAATTTTAGCCCATTCCTTCAGACAGAACTGGTGTAACTGAGACATGATGCCATCTATTTTGTGAAGTGCACCAGTCCCTCCTGCAGCAAAGCGCCCCCACAACATGATGCTGCCACCCCCATGCTTCACGATTGGGATAGTGTTATTTGGCTTGCAAGCCTCACCCTTTTTCATCCAAACATAACGATGGTCATTATGGACAATTTGTTTTTCATCAGACCAGAGGGCATTTCTCCAAATAGTAAGATCTTTGTCCCCATGTGAACTTGCAAACTGTTGTCTGGCTTTTTATGGCAGTTTTGGAGCAATGGCTTCTTCATTGCTGGGCAGCCTTTCAGGTTATGTCAATATAGGACTTGTTTTACTGTGGATATAGATACTTGTCTATATACCTGCTTCCTCCAGCATCTTCACAAAGTCCTTTGCTGTTGTTCTGGGATTGATTTGCACTTCACGCACCAAACTATTTTTAAGCTATTTTTTGTACAGGTGAATGTGGTACCTTCAGTCATTTGGAAATTGCTCTCAAGGATGAACCAGACTTGGCTGATTTCTTTATATTTTCCCATAATGTCAAGCAAAAAGGCACTGAGTTTGAAGTTAGGCCTTAAAATACATCCACAGGTACACCTCCTATCAGAAGTTCATTGGCTAAATGCTTGACATCATTTTCTGGAATTATCCAAGCAGCTTAAAGGCACAGTTAACTTAGTGTATGTAAACTTCTGCCCCACTGGAATTGTGATATAGTACAATTAAAAGTTGAACAATCTGTCTGTAAACTTAAAAAAATGTTGGAAGGACTTGTGTCATGCACAAAGTAGATGTCCTAAATGACTTGTCAAAACTATAGTTTGCTAATATGAAATCTGTGGAGTGGTTAAAAAAATGAGGTTTAATGACTTCAACCTAAGTGTATGTAAACTTCTGACTTTAACTGTATATAGTGCTTATTAAGAGTGTAGACTTGTGTGAGTCTCTGGAATCACGTACAACTGCTGAATGTAGACAATAAGTCAGCTCACTTGCTTTAGCGACAGAGAATATTTACAGGCACTACAGCAAAGAGAACAGAGACTGGCAATTTCATATGATAAAACAAAATGATTAATCTAGTCTATGCATTTCAAAATATAAATTGTATGCATATTTTACTGCATTGTCATTTGGCATGCAAAAGTTTTTATGTATTTATTTTCTCCCTCTCTACTGGGAAGCAATTGCCCTTGACACCTAACCTCAGCTATAGTTTGAAAAACATATTATAAATACTGTGTATTTCTATTAAATAAAAATTCAAATGATAAGAGCATAATAGTGGCATACACCAGAGTCTCTCAAAGGCTCAGTTGGAGCCTCTCATGCCCATCTGCTCTTTGATCTGGTGTGTGTGTGTGTGTGTGTGTGTGTGTGAAGAGATGCCTGAAGCAGCAAGAGCCAGATGAGCAAATTCAATTAAAGCTTCTGTAATTAGTCGCGATTAGAGTGTGTTTGCTCACGTATGCTGATGCGTGTTTGTGTGTGGGTGCATTGGTGCTTCTAGCACTCTGCCTATGTTCTTCCTGAGCGTCACCACATAACAAGGCTGTGCACAATTAAAAAAGCCTAACTGGCTTAATGAGGGAAAAGATGGGAGATGTTTGATGAGCACTGACTGGCTTGTCAAGCTCTGATCTTCCATACAAGATTCCTACTCTGCTCTCTCAGTCAGCATGATAAAACGCAGTCCCCCCACAATTACCCTTTTTACTTCTGATCTGGATTCAGTGTTCAAGGTTAGTTTGTCTAACTTTGTTATTGTCTTTATCATTCTCGGTTAGAGTGTGACTATTAGGGAAATTCCATTTTAGTGTTTTTAAAATTCCATGATAGAGAGAGGGAATTTGAATTAATGCAGAGCAGGAAAGACCTTGAAGCCTAAATTAAGAATTTTTGTGAATAATCTTACCAGAATAAGAAGATGCGATTTGACTGTATTTTTTGTATACATTTGCTGTCAGAGAACATGGGTAAAATATTACTAATAAATAACTAGATTTTTATATTTCTAAATAAAATTAGGTTCTTGTCCGTGCAAACTTGCCACCATGATTCTAGGATGTTTTGGGTGGTTGTAAGAAAAAAACTAAATGAAAGAAAATTCATCATAAGCATGTATAATAGAGTGCAGCAGTGCCTGCCCTCTTTTTCAGACATAGTATTTTTCACATAATTTTTTTCCATAGGGATTTTATAAAATCATAAAAAAAACTTCATAAAATAGTTCTAAGCTATGAACCAAACTAACTAGCTCCATAGTGAGTCACAACAGTACAAATTTGATTTGAAGATAAATAGTATTTGAAAATGTGCGAAAAAGACAAAGGTACAAGACTGTGTACTTAACATCTTTAATGAGGGCATGAACTACAATTCCCACGAAGCTTTGCGAATAACGTAATCAAATTAAAAACAAAGGAAAAATGCAAAAGTATTGATTTAAATTTGATTTAATTCTCAGAGCTCATGTAGGTCTGTATTAAAAGGTTTATAAGTAATCATTAAAAATGGACTGTTGTGCTCTGTAGTAATGGCGTGTACAGGTATATGTTAACAAATGTAATTATCTGATATTCTTTACTGAGCAAAAACAGGATTAGTGACAACTAAATACTCTCCCTTATCAGGCACCTATTACAGAAAGGCAATATCTCATCCACTCATGCTAGCAAGTGGGTACTCAGTCAAGCAGCTAGGCATGGCAATTAACATACATTCAGATTCATCAGGCATCACTGATACATTACAAAATGTACAACACAACATGACCCTGAAGAACCCAGCTCTGCACTCGGCATGCAATATGATAGTAGCTGTGGGATTTAAAAATGTTAAACCTATACACTTTTGCAAAGTTTAATCTTACAAAATATAATAATAAAACAATAATAATAATTAGCTTTGTAGACAAAAATATAATTATGCCACCATTTTAATTTATTTCATAAATGAATTACTTGGACCGAATAATTTAGAAAAGCAGCCAATAAGTGCCCAACATAGATGGGAACTCCTTCAATACTGTCTAAAAAGCATCCCAGGGTGATACCTCAAGAAGTTGGATGAGAAAATGTCAAGAGTACATGTCTGCAAATTCTATGCAAATGGTGACTACTTTGAAGATGCTAAAATATAACACAGTTTTGATTTATTTTGGATTTTTTTTAGTCACAACGTAATTCCCATAGATCCATTTATGTTATTCCATAGTTTTAATGAAATTATTATTATAAAATGTGAAAAAAAAAAAAAAACTATATATATATTATAAAGAATGAGTAAGTGTTTCAAAACTTTTGAATGGTAGTGTATATATATATCATTTTTTTTATTTTTTTTTTATTGGTGCATGGGGTGTACTTTTGAAAAAGAAACTACAATATCCATACAGGATGAACAAAAGGTGCGCAAAAAGGGAGCGGTGTAGAGCCAAATGATTTTTTTGGTACATATCTGATGTAAGAAAAATATTCATTTTTAGGAGAGAAATCTAAAAACTATTTAAAAGAACAATTATCTTCACCTAAAACTCCATAAACAAAGCAGAACAGAAAAAACATTCCATGACTTTGTAATATATAAGATTGTAAGTTTCAAGTATCTGTCTACTACCAGTCTAATCTTAATGATAGATTTAATCAGACACATGCATAGTCACTCAGACTAAATATTCCCTGCACAAATGGCTCTATTCATTATTTCATCTTATTTGCAAGGCCACGGGCATTGGAGCAGGGTTTGACCTTTGCAATCCACTTCAGAGAAGACTATCTCTTAAACGTCATCATGCCTTCGTCCTTCACTCAGAGACATTCCACAATGAGACATTCCAAAAACTGCAAACCTTGGCTCTCTTTGTCCTTGGATTATTTCAATAAACATTTAGATGTCTTCTCTGTCCCTGAGACAGACAGAAGGTGAAGATGGCACACTGCCAGCATTTGACACTTGAGGGTAGGTCTCAGGTGTAGCAGCTGCCAAACCCTCTAACCCAGATACTGCAGCTTTACATATGTCAGCTTGCATTTCCTGTTTTTTTTTTTAACTTCCACCCTGACACAGGGCTCAGGTGCTGAAAGTGTGTCTTTCTTGTAATGTCAAACCGACCTACTAGCCCAGCAACTATCAACACAACAGTCAAAATGCACACAAGCACACTAATGTACAAACATGTATTAAAGTGTACAAAAACATTGGTTGCAAGAGAGAACTTGCAGCTATGAAATCACCTTAGGGGTCAAAAACATGATGCTCATTTTTTTTATTTATTTATTTTTATTCTAAAATACATTATAAAAGAAATTTTCTCAAACAAATTACTCGAATAAACCTCTTCTATGATGCACATGTTTTCAATGAGTTCAAAGTCATTTTGATATAATGTCATGTTTTGTAACAATGTGTGTGTGTGGAGACAAATAAAAAATAATCAGTTATTATAAACTGAAATTCTTAATGCAGAACAACTTTTCTTCCTCTTAAAAAATAAGCTCTGAAAGTTTTAAAATATTATTAATATTATTAGTATTCATTAAATATTATTAATAAAATCAAAGTCATTTGGTGTCATTAATGTGTAGATTGCCAGTTTTGATGTAAAAAACAAACAAACAAATAATAAAAAACAAAAAACTGAGTGAACCATTTTAGACCCTCAAGTCTGTGTAAAGTCTGTGTAATCCGAAGGTTGCTGGTTTGATCACCACAGCCACCACCATCGTGTACTTGAGCAAGGCACTTAACTCCAGGTTGCTCCGGGGGTATTGTCCCTGTAATTAGTACACTGTAAGTTGCTTTGGATAAAAGCGTCTGCCAAATGCATAAATGTAAATGTAATGTTTTTTTTTTAATATCAGATATTTTGACAATTTAATAAAAAGGCAAAAAAAAAAATTCAGGTCATATGGAGTAAAATAATCTTGATATTCTTGACTCAAATTAATTATATTAGTAAAAAAATATTTTTACATTTGAAAAATATGTTTGAAAACTTTTTTGAGAGAATGATTAAGTTGTGTACACTCCGGTGTATTCAAGGTAAGGAAAGTGTACCTTTTAAACCACAAAACATTTATAAAGTAATTAAATACATTTTTCTGTAGAAAATATATACATTTTTTCAAAAAAAATATTAAGACACAAATAAAATTCTAACTAGAATTAAAAGAAAAAATAAATAAAACTAAAACTAGATTTTTCGAATATTTTCCATTTTTATCACATCCGCCAACATCACCTTATCACATTTGTCAATGACCAACATGCAGATTTACAGGAAATGTAAATCCAATTACATATCAATAAGGCCCACACACAAATCTACATGACGAACACAAAATTACAAACAAGTATTTTTGTTTTCACGCCTGAGAGACTAGCTGAATGAAAGACCAAATTAAGCCAACTCTTATATTAAAAATCCAAGATGTTAAAGAACTAAACATGGGGTAATAACAGGGCTCATCAATCTGGGAATATTATGACGAGCTTGTATATTTGAGATAACTTATGACGTCATTGTTTAAAACCGTGATGCTGCGATGTACGACGAAATCAGCACGATAACTGTCCTCGCGGACATTTCTCACATCTTGTTTGTTAATTTGTTTAAAACTAAGACATACCACAGTAAAGAAAAATCACTATTTCTTACCTGACGTGTCCCATAAACTGAGCTCCACGCGCTGCTCGTCTAGTTCCAGTCCAGCGGTGTAGTTCTCAAATACTGTTGGGACGTACGTCTAAGTAAAGGGAAACGAAATGAACTCAAATAGACATATTGAAAGAAGACGCAAAATAATCCGTTATAATTCGTTTACAATAACTGCACAAGACGTGTTCATTGGGTTAATAACACTTCGTAAAATACATACCTTCTTTGGAATACAAGAACATATTTGGTTATGACTTTTCCGCAGAGGTGCTGAATTCGCAAGAATCAACACGTGCACAACAACTCACATAAGTGTAATACATAGAGAACATGCCTTTTATGCATGCACTGGATTATCAAACACAGTGCGTAATTCTTGTCCATACACGATGCCATAAGCAGGAAACATATCACATTTTTACCCAGGTATACATATCAACAGCCGCTCAATGAATATGTTAGAGAGAGGAGGACATACCTCAGGGTAGCAATCTTTGGCCAAGACTTGCAACATTGCTGTTTTCCCGCACTGCACATCTCCTACTAAAACCAATTTACAACGTATTACCAAAGGCTGGCTGACTCTTCGCTCCTTCATTTTACATAAGACGATCACGTAAACGGTGGTACTAGACTAGTCCTGTACAATGTGATGGCACTCTCCTATGACCCAGGTCAGCTTGTTGTGACTGCATTGAGTTTTGGACTAAAATCACCACTAAAGAGTGATATACAGCACTGCGGCAATTTATACAGCTCCCCTATCCAATCAGCACTGCGCTCTCTTCGGTGCGCGCTTGAGTTCCACTGCCCTCGAAATGCGCCCACCCAGCTTGAGTCTACACGTTGATTTAGCCTATATAAATGTGCACTGTCTCCTAGTACGTCTAGCAATATTAAACAAACATATAATAATTTTAAGCGGAAGTGATAAAAAGGATACAAGTTAGACAACGTTGTCTTTAATTTTCTAAAGGGATAGTTCACCTAAAAATGAAAATAATCTCATAATTTACTCCATACAATGCAAATGAATGGTGACCAGAACTCAGTGGTGACCAGAGGGGTTAAGGGACCCCCAAAAGGCCAAAAAATATAAACTGGGATCCCCTGGTATTGTTAAAACTGTAGCCCTAGATGTTTTTATTTTTTATTTTTGCAGCAACACAACGTGATATTGTCCATTATCTGTCCCAGTTTCCAAAAATAATCCAAACCATGTATTTCACTTTGGAAATTGCTAAATATGAATTTACAGACAGTAACTGAGTGACACTGGCAGACTGAATCATCATTTTGACCTCTCAATAATGGTAAGATATAATTCTTCTTTGATATATAATTGTTAGCACTTCTACATTTCTAACATTAAATCATATTTTATCTTAGAATGACTAAACCATCGCAAGGATGTGATTTTGAGAAATATATTTTACTATCTTTTCATACTCTATTTATTATGTTGTGCTAGTGACGACCGGATCTTCCTCAATATGCAAGCCATGCTAATGAATGACAGCGACAACAGAGAAATCAAGGGTTTAAGGGGACAAGAGCTCTGACTCAATTTGAACACTGATTGAAGGTCTAAAAAGCACACAAAGGCAGCATAAATGTAATCCATTAGACTTCAGTGGTTAAATACATATTGTCTGAAGCGATATGATAGGTGTGTGTGAGAAACAGATCAATATTTAAGTCCTTTTTTACTGTAAATCTACGCTTTCACTTGAACATTCTGGTGTGGAAGTGACTTTCACTTTCCCATTCATTCACCTACTGGTCAGAGCTGGTCAAAGGTGGAGATTTAAAGTGGAAAAAACGAAAAAAGACTTTTGATCTGTTTATCATCCACACCTATCATATTGCTTGATGACATGCATTCAACAACTGGAGTCAAATGGATTACTTTTATGCTGCCTTTATTGCTTTATGTTGAATTTTTGACTTATGATGACAGTTATTTGATGAATATTAAACAGAAAATGAATGTCTCTCTTTGACATTGGCCCTGTCTGGCGGTTCAAAGAATTTGTACTCGGAACCGTCATATCCTGCCGAAGATAAGAGGCAGGGGCCAACTGGTGGTGGTGGTGTGGATGAGGTTGCCATGTTAGAACGCTGAAAGAGCAATATGATAGATTGTGAGCAGACTTATAAAGCAATGGCTTACATGTTATTGGCTAGGAATTACCCAGCTAATGTGTGATGATGTACAGCTGCTAGTCTCCCTGATAGAACTACGCTGCACTTTCATTTATTGTACATTTTTATGTATTTACACATTTATATGTATTTTGTGTCATTTTACTTGAACCCCATGATTAGCATGACTCAATCATCATCTGTGTTTGATGACATTGCAGGGTATTCCAAATGAACAAATTTTGTTGAGTGAAGTGGACTTCAACAGATACACCGTACTCAGTGAGTAGAGAGCAGAGAGCACTGATTAGGACCCTGCTGATTGGAATGCACCAGACAGATGGTCTGGTCTTCCCCAAACTGAGTCAGGAAACAGCAGTGACATCTCAGTTGGAGAGAAGCATAAAGCATATCCTGCAATCTGGAAGAATACGAACTGTTCTTAGATTATCTCATATTTACAGACAGTTGTTGTTATGCCTAAAGGATAATGGAGTCACATTCTATTATGAATTTGCTAATTGTATGAAAGTTGCATTGGATTGAATTTGCACAAATGTATTATGGTATTTGCATAATGGCTATAGTAGTTCCACATCTACTAATGTTATCCACTTTCTTACTTGCAGCCACACAATGCCAAGATTCTCTTTCACTCTCTGTCTCTTTCTTTCCCTCTCCTGTCCCTGTCTAATCTAATGCTGGCAGTGAGTTTGAAATATGATGTGTTGCATAATATCCCCAGGTGCTTGACTGTGTGCGCATTCCCTTGACTTCGGAGAAGTTCATCATTGTCACATAAATAAATTATGCCATTTTCATACAAAATTTTATTTTCTAGCTCATTGGTCCACCAGGGCTATGGAGAAAACACTTGAAGAAACAAAAAACAGAAAAGTAGGAGAGATGAGAAAGAATTATTTTTTTGTTGCGCAGATTGATTACTGATATTTTATAACTAATAGATTACTCATTAAGAGATTACTTGATAATGTATACAGTGATGTTTTGGTTATGTTCTATTGTCTCTGTGTATGGTGTATTGTCTATGGTCTGCTTATTAAAGCTGCCTGCTGCTTGCTGACTTTCAAAAATTTTAAAGGCCACAACCCCTCACCTACACTAACACAGCTGTAGTCTAATACAATGACCCACTGCACTGCTATGTGCACTGCTGATATGTTTCATTTGCAATCATTATGTTCTACTCCAGCGCTATACTAAACACCACCCTCAAAAATGTCACACAATGATAAATACTATAATTTACAATGCATCTAAAAGAGCCATAAAGGGGCAAGCAAGATCAACTCTGAAAGGTCAGTATAAAATAACCTCTGTGAGTGATGCATTATCAGATGTCCCTCAATCTTACCATCTTACCAACATACTTAAAGTATCCCATATGCAAAGTGATTTGGAGTTATTTAATATTCCAAAAGAAAATTTATTATCTTTAATCTTATAAAGATCTCAATTACTAATACAAATCAAATCCCTTTATTGTCTCTCAACCATATACACAAGTGCAATAGTGGGTGAAAGTCTTGGTTGCAATTCCGAGCAACATAGCAGTCATGCATTTATTTTACATATGCAAACAGATACTTACCACCAGAAATGAACACAAAACATGAGGCTAGCACAATTCTATAATTGCAAACACTATTCAATCTGCAAGAAAATGAAACGTTTGCAGATTACCATTGGTTTTAAATGTATTCTTTAAACCACCAATAAAACTTCTTAATAAACCTTGTTTAACAAAAAATCAATTTGAAGTCTGAAAAGCTGTGCATTGTTATTTATAATATAATGCATAGATAAATATGATCTAGTCAAGTAAATAAGAAATATATTTATGAATTATTCAAATTAAAATGATTTAGATCTAAACTTCAGAAGAGCTGATCTTGAGGGCTGGAGTGGTCCTGACTATTTTTAAATTTATCAAACAGTCTATTGAAGTGCTTATCATCATACATCAGATTTAGGACTAGCCAATTATCAGAATATTTCCAGAGCAATGCTGACCTCGGGTGGCTGGTGCCTGTAATATAGTTTTAAAAAAAAGGAAAATGGCAAAACACTTTAAGGAATAATTCTCTCAAAAATTAAAATAATTTCATCATCATTTACTCACCCTCATGCCATCCCTGATGTGTAAGACTTTCTTCTGCAGAACACAAATTAAGATTTGTAGAACGATATTTCAGATATGTTGGTCCTCACAATGCATGTGAATGGTGACCAAAAATGTGAAGCTCCTAAAAGCACATAAAGGCAACATACTGTAAATTGTACTTATTGCCCAGTAGGTGGTGAAATGGACAAAGAACGTGAATCTCTAAAAACAAAAAAAGAATGTGAACGTGGGTATTCATAGTAAAAAATGATTTAAATATCATGTTTCTCACCCACAATTATCACTTCTGAAGACATTGATATAACCACTGCAGTCTGGTATGATTACTAGTCCGGATTACTTTTATGCTGCCTTTATGCACTTTTGGAGCTTCAAGATGTTGGTACTCATTAACATGCATTGTGAAGACCAACAGAGCTGAAATATTTTAAAAATGTTGTTTGTGTTCTGCAGAAGAAAGAAAGTCATACACATCTTAGATGGCAGGTGAGTAAATGATGAGACATTTTTCATTTCTGGGCAAACTATCTCTTTAAGAGGAAGGATACTTTTTTTTACATGCACTTAATGTGCTTCTGGTTGGTTGTCAGGTTTCGTGATATTGGGTTTTGCTAAACTCACTTTAACATTAAGGAGTAAGGAGGGTCTTAATCATTGAGTCCAAACTGTCAGAGACTAGATTTCTCAAAGCAATAAGTAGAACGTTAGTAGTGCATTATTCTACTTTTCCCAAATGCATCATTATTTAAGTAGAATGTAAAAACATCTGTAAATTAATGAGCGTCTCAGTCACACCACTCATCAATCTAGTGCGTGAAATATTTCTGCTTTCACTTCTGTGAGGCAAAATACACAAGAGAAAAACATAGTAAGAGATATCAACACATTTAGATTATTGCAAAGGTAATATCTGTACTAAACATTTCAAAATTGCCTGTTAAACTACTTCGCATTGTGTACATGGCATGTGATAGGCCTTAAAATACATGAGAGACTATATAGCTTAAAGTAGTAGGCCTACTTTGATAAGCATAACTAAATAACAGCAATATAGAGTGATGATATGGTATTAACAATAATATTATTTAACAGGAAATATGAGACCTTGCAGCTGTTTACATTTATACCTACATAGGCCTACATAAATGTTCCCCTTCTGTCACTCTCTCAAATAATACCTCTGAACCTGAGAAGTGCATGACGAGCCAACGCGGTCGGAACCGCCCTCCGCTTGTCCGCTCTCACTACCCTGGATGGCGGAACACCGCCACCTGGTGGGACTGCCCGGTACTCATCTCCAGAGCCGTAGAATGACGTCATCACTGACCTCAAAAGTCTACAGCACCACTGGACAGGCCGCCTCTGCCCTGCATGCCATAGCTCTCCTGCAAATTCACTAAGCCAAGGCACTCAAAGATCTGCACCTGGGTGGTTCCAACCCCGATGTGCTGCAGGAGCTGCGCTCTGATCCAACCTCGCTCTCAGAGCTACGAAGGTCACGGGGCAGGCACTCGGGTGGACGATGGCCACACTCGTGGTCCAGGAGCGCCACCTCTGGCTGAACACGGTCGAGATGCATGGCGTTGACAAGTCACGATTTCTCAACGCCCCCGCCTCCCAGCTCGGCCTCTTCAGCGACACCATCAACTCACCATTAGCAACAACAGGTAGCTCCGCAACCCGGGCCCAGCTCTCAGCCCCAGCGTCGAGCACCTCGCAGGCGGCATATGCCCCCCGTCTCCAGGACCCCCTCTCGGACCAGAAAAGCTCTGAAGTGCTCCTGAGACGGACAGCCCAGGCAGTCAGATGTTCGCTCCGAAGATGGTTTCAAGACCACTCCGCCCCCCGGTGGAGGGCCGGGAAGAGAATCCTTGTTTTCAGCTGCCGCACCGCCTTCGGGCTGCGGTACCCACAGAGCGATTCCCTCACTCCCTGGGTCATTCAGCCGGTGTGTGCCGTTTTCACGGCACCCTGGCCCTACATCTCTCCAGTCCCGTTTTCCCGGACCAACCCGATATCACGCCGAGGCGTGAAATAGACACGCCGGTCCACTCGCGGATGCGTGTCGGTGTCACGCTTTGCCTCCTCTAGGCGTGTACATGACACGCGCGCGTCTACGTAGAATACCGGCAGGGGGCGATCGTTTCCTCAACGCCAACAACTCTCCGCGCACCAGAGAGGAAGCGATACCGTTGTCGTCGCGTTGCACGTTCGTGCGGGCGGGATGCCGGCCAATTTCGCCGGTTACTTTCACTTGTGACCATATGTGACAAATAAAGGTTCATTACATAGTGCTGCTTTCATGAAGAAATCCTAACGTTGCTGTAGCCTAACGTTGTTATACGTGTGTGTGTGTGTGTGTGTGTGTGTGTGTGTGTGTGTGTGGGCTGTCGAGTATCTTGTGCTGATGTAAATAAACAAATAAATATATATATATATATAAATATATATATATAAATATATATATATATATATATATATATATATATATATATATTTATTTAAAAAGTGTATTTATATACAAAAATAAACCCGGAAGTGGAGAACGCGATATATCGCTTCCTCTTTGGTGCGCGGACAGTTGTTGGCGTTGAGGAAACGATCGCCCCCTGCCGGTATTCTACGTAGACGCGCGCGTGTCATGTACACGCCTAGAGGAGGCAAAGCGTGAAATAGACACGCATCCGCGAGTGGACCGGCGTGTCTATTTCACGCCTCGGCGTGATACCGGGTTGCCCGGACGCAGTTCTCTCGCCTCCGGCCCCACAACTGTCCAACAAGCAATGATGAGTTTCGAAGACGCCCTCTCGGGACCTCTTCCTCAGTCTCTAACCCACCCCCTGCTGGGTGTGAGGAGTAAGGTAAGTGCTTTGAGTCGTTTCTCAGCACCTCAGCCTCGGGACGCTCTTTTGCCTCCCGACGCATTATTACCTGCTCCCTCCAGCCGTGAAGCCCCGCCTGGTACGTCAAATGTGATCGTCCCCTTAGTCCCCCTCGCACGGAGTTTGGACGCGTGGTTATCACTTCCCAACCCGTCGCGCTGGTTGGCCAGGACCATCCGACTCGGCTTCGCGATTCAGTTCACTCGGCTCCCGCCTTGTTTCAGCGGTATTCTCTCCACTCTAGTGCGTGGCCAACAAGCCAGTGCCTTACGAGCAGAGATTTTTACCCTGCTCCTCAAGGACGCGATAGAGCCCGTCCCTCCAGCCGAGATCTCTACAGCCCTTACTTCATCGTACCCAAAAAAAGCGGCGGGTTGCGACCAATCTTGGACTTGCGAGTTCTCAACCGGGCCCTGCTCAGGCTCCCGTTCAAAATGCTCACGCAGCAGCAGATTCTTACCTGCGTTCGACAGCTAGATTGGTTCACGGCGGTAGACCTGAAGGACGCATACTTCCACGTCTCTATTTTGCCGCGACACCGACCCTTCTTACGGTTCGCGTTCGACGGCCAGGTGTATCAGTACAATGTCCTCCCCTTCGGCCTGTCCCTGTCCCCTCGCGTCTTCACCAAGGTCGCAGAGGCCGCTCTTGCCCCCCTAAGGGAAGTGGGCATCCGCATACTCAACTACCTCGACGACTGGCTCATCCTGGCCCACTCTCGAGAGTTACTATGCTCTCACAGGGACCAGGTGCTCAGGCACCTCAGCCTTCTAGGGCTTCAGGTCAACTGGGAAAAGAGCAAGCTCACCCCGGTTCAGAGCATCTCTTTTCTCGGTATGGAGTTAGACTCGGTCTCAATGACAGCGCGTCTCACCAACGAGCATGCCCAGTCAGTGCTCAGGTGCCTCGCTCGCTTCAAGCCTGGCACAGCGGTCCTCTAAAACAATTGCAGAGGCTCCTGGGGCATATGGCATCCTTAGCCACGGTCGCATCGCTCGGGTTGATGCATATGAGACTGCTACAGCACTGGATACAGACTCGAGTCCTGACTGGGTTGGGGCGCCGTGTGCAACGGGCACGCTGCCGGTGGCACCTGGAAAGG
Source organism: Moxostoma hubbsi (assembly GCA_032164185.1). Classification (NCBI taxonomy): domain Eukaryota; kingdom Metazoa; phylum Chordata; class Actinopteri; order Cypriniformes; family Catostomidae; genus Moxostoma; species Moxostoma hubbsi. The sequence continues at coordinate 68,028,595 of JAVLUX010000001.1, forward strand.
TCCCCGGCAGTGTTGGCACATCAATTGCCTAGAGTTGATGGCTGTTATTCTTGCTCTACGGAGGTTTATTCCACTAATCCGAGGCAAGCACGATCTGATTCGCTCAGACATCACCACGACGGTAGCGTACATAAATTGCCAGTGTGGCGTGCGCTCTCGTCATATGTCACAACTCGCCCGCCATCTCCTCCTCTGGAGTCAGCCGTGACTCAGGTCGCTGCTCGCCACTCATATCCCTGGCAACCGCAACACGACGGCGGTCTACACACTAAAGTGGCATTTGTTCGCGAATTGGTGTTCTTCCCGAGCCGAAGACCCACAGAGATGCGCAGTTCGGTCAGTGCTTCTATTCCTGCAGGAGAGACTGGAGGGGAGGCTGTCCCCCTCCACCTTAAAGGTGTATGTAGCTGCAATCGCAGCAGTAGATGGCAAGTCCCTTGGTAAGCGCGACTTGATTATCCGGTTCCTGAAAGGTGCCCGGAGACTACATCCTCGCCGGCCTAACCTGTTTCCCTCTTGGGATCTCTCAGTGGTCCTCTCGGGCCTTCAGAGACCCCCATTTGAGCTGCTTGATTCAGTCGAGCTCAAGGTCCTCTCCTTGAAGACGGCCCTTCTGATCGCGTTAGCCTCAATCAAGAGGGTAGGAGACCTGCAAGTGTTCTCTGTCAGCGACTCTTGCCTGGAGTTCGGTCCGGCACTTTCTCACATTATCCTGAGACCCCGACCAGTTTACATGCCCAATGTTCCCACGACCCCTTTCAGGGACCAGGTCGTGAACCTGCAAGCACTGCCTCGGGAGGAGGCAGACCCAGCCCTTTCAGTGCTGTGTCCGGTGCGTGCTTTGCGTACCTATGTGGACCGCACGCAGAGCTTTAGATGCTCTGAGCAGCTCTTTGTCTGCTTTGGCAGACAGCGGAAAGGGAACGCAATCTCCAAACAGAGGCTAGCCCACTGGGTCGTTGATGCTATTGCCTTAGCCTATCACGCCCATGTCGTGCCCGCCCCCCTGCAGGTCCGTGCACACTCCACTAGAAGTGTGGCGTCCTCGTGTGCACTAAGCCACGGCACCTCCCTAGCAGACATCTGCAGAGCAGCGGGCTGGGCAACACCCAATACCTTTGCCAGATTTTACAACCTAAGGGTTGAGTCGGTCTCGTCCCGTGTTTTGTCAGGTCCGAGCCAGTAGAACTCTGTAACGCGGCACAATCGACCGGGTGTTCCGCTTGCATCTTGCGCCCTTCACCAATGTGATCCAGTGCGCCTTCTGTCCCAGGTCAGTCACTGAGTGTCGCTGCCTGGATGCTTTTTCCTCCCTAGCCTTCTGGCCCGCAGATTCAGCAGAGCAACTCGCGGCTAGACCCAGTAAGAGTCTTAGGGCTCTGTACTGGGGTCGGGCTCCACAGGCATAGTTCCCTCTTCAGGCTAACTCCCCGTGATGTATTCTCTTACCGGACGCCGAATAATACGGTGCGGTACGGTCCCCCTCTCGGCGGACCCGCGTTTCCCTCAGGCAGCCCCGCTGCCTCGGCCCCGTGTCTGTAGAGTCCCCCCTTCATTAGGCTGGACCTACCACCGCGCCGTTTCCCACATCCGGCTTCACAACCCTCGTGGTGTATTTGCCATACATTACCTCCCCTTGGACTGGGCAGGGTATGGCCTCTGCAGGGTCTTCCGCTCCTGAAAGAATAGGAAGTCTGCAGGCCGGACAGCTACCTTGCCTCCGGTCCTGCCTCAGCACCCGGCACACCAGCGCCGACAAGTTTTGAAGACACCTCCTTAGGCCTCTTTCTCAGTCTCTAAGCCGCCCCCTGCCTGGTGGGTGGAGCAGGGTTAATGCTTCGAGTCTTCTCTCAGCACCGCCCAGGCTCTCCTGCTCCCCCCCGGGGAATGACCGCCTTCCCCGACATAGGTTGGGCCCCAGCCGCTCTACATCCTATGTGAGAGACATAGTGAGAGAGAAGGCCGCGGCTGTTGGGCTTGCTCCCATGCTAGCATATATACCTTTTTCCCCCAGGGGTGCGGGAAAACCTAAGGTGGATATGCTAAAACTCTTTGAGGGGGCGTTGGGGACGGCGACATGCATTCGGTTCAGGTGCCTCTAACACGCAATAGCCTGCTTTGCCCCTGCTCCGACAGTCATGTCACACGGTCAGTGTGTGGCGTTTTTATATGGACCCCTTGTGTCACACTGAGAGAGTGACAGAAGGGGAATGTCTCGGTTACTGTTGTAACCTCTGTTCCCCGAGGGAGGGAACGAGAAGTAGTGTCCCTCCTACCACGGCACTAGACCTAGCACTGTAAATGGCCGGGCTTCATCCTTCGCCTCAGTGCAAAATCCTGACTGGCATTCGCTGCCCCACTTCCCCTTATACCCGTATGTCTGGGGCGGGGCATGCAAATTCTGTCTGCCAACTTGACATTGGCCTTTTCTCAGGTTCAGAGGTATTATTCGGCATCCGAGAAGACCCCTTGTATCACTTCCTTCGACACTACGTCTCGTTCCCTCCCTCTGGGAACGGAAGTTACAACAGTAACCGAGACATTATCACTTGTTATAACCTCCATTTAAGGTTAATGTCAAATCAAGAACAACATATAAGAGGTTACTGCAAAACCCCTTATAATGTATATCTTTAATTATAGTTTATTCTCTAATAATAAGAAAATTATCCAATATTATGAATAATAATTTTCAATGGCATAATTATACTTATTACTATATTCAGTCTTGTTTAATAACTTTGAACCTTTTGACCAGAAGACCTAAAATGCCATTTCCAATTTGGCAATATTTTCACTGGTTAATAAACTGGTTAACTGGTTAATTAATACTCACAATAAGTAGCCTAGAAGGTTAGTTGCACATAAATTAGGCTACTTTTTTCTACTGCACTTTTCCCAAAAGCATCATTATCTAGACTTAAAAACGTTCATATAATAATGGGAGCTTCCGGCCACTCGTAAGAACTTTACATGCAACTTAAACAGAACATCCTTCTTCTTTGTTCCACAGGTTAGAGTCAAATAGACACAAAAACAATATTAATGGATTTAGATTATTGCAATGTCAATGCTATATCCAACAATAAAAAAGCAGTTTGAAAAGCAATACTAACTATGGTGTAAATGTAATAATGACAATAATTTCACAAGAAATATGTGACCTGCAATAATCCTTAAGAATATACAGTATAAATAGATAAACCAAACAATCAAAACAAATAAAATAGAGTAACAAAAGAGATTATAATAAGCACTTCCCATTATCATACTTATTCCTCATACTCTTCATCCTGCAATGGCTGGTTAAATTGTAGAGCAAGTCCAGCAGTCACATGTTGCATAATGGGAGTTAAATTGTTGTTGCACAGTGCATGCACCAAGTATTGTATTAAAAGTTAGTGCATCATTTTACGTTAATGTATCGTTAAAAATATTATTTATTTATTTAGTCTTATTTCTTTGACTATACTCTATATTCACTAATGTTTAGGAACTTTTAGTGCCTTGACAAGGTAACATGCTATATCTGGGTTTGGCAGTATTTTCGCACAATTGTACAGTAGTAGATCTTCTTGAGGTTGAAGACTATAAAGTTAAACTTGTTCAGCTTCTTTTTCACATAGCTTTGCAAAATGTGCAGAATCAGTATTTATATAGTTCATTGTGCAAAAATTTTATAAAAAACTGTAATAAATTAGACATTTTTGCATTGAATGTAAGTTTTGGACAAAAGGTGCTTGATTGAGCTGAAGAACATTTATTAGCCACATAAAACCATTTATTGTACATAAGGATAACATGCACCTATTTATTTGTTACAGATTAACAAAGGTTGAATTGAAAACCCAGTCTCAACTCAGGTTCTCTTGACATGTGCTCTGCACAGGGCTGTTTTGCAGTTCACATATTGGTCAGGTGGAGGCAGAATTGTTGTGAAATCCGAAAATAATTGTGTAGACCCTAAATAATTCTGTCAGTTCCGAGCTTCCTTGGGAAACATAGTCAGTTTATAAATCAATCTTTTGTTTCAGTACATGTTGATCAGAATGATTTCATATTATTTATTCTAAAGTAGGGCTTGAGTTGTCATCTGAGTAAGAGAACGATACAATATGTTTCTGTCTTGATGTATATTAATATATATAAAACACATCCCTAGAATGAATAATTACATTTTTTATTTAGGCCTATTGATTATTTATCATGCCCCATCCATGTGTATTTTTATGCCACTGCCAACAATAATAAACGATAAAGACAAGATTCTTTAAATTTTAAACAACGAGCAACCACAGATTGCGTAAAACATTTCTGCTACTTGTTAGATACTGCTTAGAAATATGTCAGCTGTAAAGCTCATGGGCTGTAAACTTGTAAAGCGTGAAAATAATTCACACCTCTGTGGCAAATCTGTGGCTTGTCTTCTTTGATCAGAGGGATCGTAAATCTCCTCAACGATAGAGGATTTAAGTGGATCACTAGGCGGCAATGTACAATGGCTAAATGTGCCTTTGTTTCGTTCTCCGTTGCATGTGTGTGGGCTAGTTTAAAACCGTACTGAGACGACAGGTTTTGCAAATTAATATATGATAATTTTGTCATTTTCTGTCATTTTATCTGGCTTCCGAGTGCCGAGAGGAGAGCGAGTGTCGGGCACACAGTGGGAACTCTCCATGGTTCTGATTTGCGTCTTAAACGTGACAATACATTGCCTATTTGCAGTTTGTCATATTTTCTTAAGGATAACATGTCTAAGATTTGACCAAAGCTAAATGGGCTTTGCGAGCACGACTATGAAACAGTTACCCTAAAATACCAGCATAATAAATGCTGGTCATAATGACTGATTATTGTGTTTTGACAGCTCTCCAATTGTTAATCCTACTTTGCCTGATATAGTTACAACATTCCAGTTGAACTATAAATGTATGCGTTGCACTATATAGGCCAATTCATATTTGTTACCACGTTTTTCTCAGTTCAGAATCTGATTTAATGAGCTATTTAATTTGAAGACGTCTTCTAATAATTTTCAAATAACTTTACACATGCATCATATTCTTTGATCATGTTTATTATTAAACGGCTTATTATACCTGACCTTTTAGGCATTCATATCCTGCATGTGCCGTAAGATATGTAAATCACAACAGTGATGCAGTTGGCTAATTTTACAGTTTGAGAAGGTGATAAAAAACAGACAAACAAACAGCAAGTTATTATACATATTTATTTAAAGAAATTGCATCAAACATCCAAAAACCTGAACAATAGACCTTGAAAGCTGCCTGTCTACAGATTCAAATGCATCAGCTGTGAACTGCTCAGTATAGTGATGGATTTCAAACGAGGTAATTATCAAAAACGTGCATCTCTTAACTTTTAGAAGCCTAGTTATTTCATTCTGCATGCAGAATATACTGGACGTTACTAGACAAAATTATGTAATGTCACCTGTTCCCAGATAATTGGAAATTAGGTTGCTCCGAACACATTTTTCACACTATTAGTCAAGCAGTAATTGTTATCAAAGTGCAAGACTTCCACATTTAAAATTAATGTCATTTCGATTAACTGAACATTTTATATTGTGGCTCTTGACGTTCTTATTGGTGACACATCCAATAGTAGTAATAATAACACTTTATTATATTTAATTGATAAGAGGTTTGTAGTTTCTAAACAGAGATCACATTTGATAGTTTGGTGTAATAATAAAAAATTACACAATTTATCTGTGACATTCTACCCTGATAAATGTATGTAGTTTCATATCTGGATTTAACAGATAAAGCAGTTTCAATCCAGTCATTTTAATTCAAGAAACAGTTTGAGCTGATCATTCCAAATGCTGTATAGACAGATTTTCTTGCAGGAATTGTAATAATAATAATAATTGCCCAAAAACCTATAAGGTTATTCATATATTTTACCCACTATATGTCTATAAAGACGCATATATACATTATAGATCCTAGATATACAGTGAAAAATATATTTTGAAAGTGAAAAATATGCTTAGTCAAAGGGACTATCTTCAAAACATCTAAAGATTTCAATGACATGAAAAACATCTTTAGAGGGCCTACAATCGAGACATTTAACGCCAATCGCACTCCTAAAATTTTAATTTCACCCATCTCTCTCAATCTCAAAATTTAGCAATTTTAAAAATCTCTTCTTTTGAAGTAGTTTATTAAGCCTGTTTACCATGGAGGGAAAAACTACTATATAGTGTGGAAAATATGATTTTGTGTTATAATCAGGATTTGTAATACCACTTTGCTGATGAGCCCAATAGATGGCGCCCTCGCGCACCAAAATCAGATTAAATTCACATAATTTGGCAGTTTAAGCAGATCCGTTTGGATGATGAGAGTAGCCCATATCACTGTTTACAGCGATTAAATCATATGTTTTCTTCTAAACATCATAAACATTATGGCCTGCTGAATTCAACGATCGACGCGAATTGACAGTCCCCCCCATGAGTGACTGCACAGATTAACTACTCAATCAATTGAATCCACGTCAAAAACATTTACAATCTTGCACGCATTGTTTTTCCACGTGTCACAGTTCAACCAGTCACATGCATCCCGTGCACAAGGAGCCATTCTGCAATTAATCTCAACGACTGCGAAGAGGCTTTAAACATCATCTATTTTTGTTGTCGTCTTTGTTGGTGGGAATTCAATCGACAGTTCGGAACACAAGAGTGTAGCATTACCATTCTAACCATCCTTCACGTCATAACAGAGGATAACTGGACGACTTTTGACGTCACGTTTTCACATGTCCTGTTAACATTAATTCTGATGAATTTACTTACTTTCAGGTGTAAACCAGATTTCTTATTACTGAGGTTGTACGATGCTCTACAAGGGCGCGTGAAAGCAAATGCATGAAGTTGCTGCTCTCTCGACACTCTTTCGTCGATCCTGAACTGAGCAGTAGACTATCTGTACTACATGCGAAAACTCGATGCTTGAGAGATTCTTCTCTTGGCATTCACCGCGTGCCTTAATTGTATGGACATTAAATCAAGGTCCGCTGTGAACACGCAGAGTGAGAACTCAAGAGTGCACGAATGGCAGCAGCCCAATGCAGTCATGAGCAAAAGCCCCCCATTTGACACTCAAATTTCGCGCCTTGACTTGCACACGTAGCCACGAACATCCGATAGAGAAGTGTAAAGATGTAATTACAAGAGCGCACACTTTTACCAAAACACTGATTATATATTGAGTAACCGCGTGCTTTTACAATGTGCAGTTGCGACGCAAATAAATCGGTACAACAGTAACGAACACTATAGCACACGAAACCATGCTACACAAATCTGCACTATATAAGGTAACCTATTTAACACTTTTCCATCCACCACCATAGTCTATTGGTGTTGTCCACATCTGATACGGTTGCTACTTCACTATCTTTAGCCTACTGCAGTTTAAATACAGATTAATGACGCGCACCATGCCTAAGCTCACACAATGGAAACATAAGTCAGTCGATGCAATACATTTACTTATGCGCTCAATACCATTTCCTCCAAAGTAATTAGGAGAGAGAGAAAAAAAAACATTTTGGCTTTGTGTCCATGGATTTCTTCCTTCAATCTTTTACCAGGCGCACTGGTTCCTTTGTCCTTAATGTATTTGAAGAAATGAGCAATGGAAGCATCACGTGAGAAATACTACTGGGTCACATATAGAAAAGAGAAATAGGACACAACCCTCGCTGTATGAGCGACAAAACCTGACTCTCCTGATGTAAGAACAGGAGCGTTTCCACAGCTCAGATGCTGCGTCTCCTCTCGTCGATGCAAATACGCCCTCCTTCGCGGCTTAACGCCGTTGCATGATAGCGTTCCTCTTCAGTATCGCTTGACTGTACCCAGAAAAATCGATAACGCATGGAAAATACATACAAACAAAATGCATACTTCACCGATATCCCTATTTCAAACGCTCTTTTCATTCTCGGCTTTGCCCAATGACTTTGCGGAAGCTATGACGCTCGAAGTCTGTTCTTGACGATGACTTGCTCTTTCCCTCCATTTAAAATAATTCCGCAGCATCCCATGGTAAATTCATCCTCAGGCTAGCCAAGCGAGCACTGGGGCCATTTCTCCCCGATCCATCCCCTTTTAATCTCGATCGTCCTCGGCCAGCAGGTTTTTTGTTCCTGCCCTGAGTGTTTAATCAGCCTCTGATCCAGTCCCGCGGATTAGAGGTCCTCTCTTCCCGTCCCATACACGCGCAGCCTTCTGCTGATTGGGCTCAACGCAAGCGGATTACATTGGGACATAATGACGTCATGGCCCGGGCCCAAGTTCTCCCCCATTAGCCAAAGCCTCATCAGCGAGATGTCCTTGAAATAGCGCGCGGCTGACATTCTGCAAAGAGGAGTGGGCAACCAGACGTGCATTATGGACAGAAATAGTTTTATTGCTTTGATGCGTATAAACGTGTTTGCATTTATACAGGTTCAGATTTGTTTCCTATGTATACAGTTCATTCAGACCTCTTGACTGTACTAAACTGCATGAAGTCGAGATGTGTACACATCTATTCCAGTGGTGCACATATGCATTAGAGTAAAAGTATATATTCTTAGTCTAAAGCCTTCTTTAATGTTATAACAAGAATGTGTTTTTTTCTTCTTCTTTAAGCGAAAGAAAATAATCAGCCTTATCATTAGATAATGAAGTCCTCCGACGTTTAGCATAATGCTAATAGGGCGACCTGTAATGCAAAGTAGCCCAATTCGTGCCAAATTGTTTTTTCTTTTCTTCAATTGTCCTTTATTCTGTAATTCTGATATATACAAATGTGATCACATTCGTTTGTTCCAAATTTGTCAGCAAACTGTGCAATATCATTAGCATTGCGTCTGAAAACGTTTTATTTTGACCTGCAGAAGTAGGAATTGGAGAGTTTCCCTGAACCATTGTCCACTGAGAAGGCATATCTAAGGTTGCACCATGGAAAGTAATAGTCCACCATTGGAGTAAACGTGTTTTACAGATGCAGACGTTTTCTATGCCAGCATTTTTTTTATTTTTTGTTTATACATTATAGAATTGTAAAAATCTAATTAAAATGATATATATATATATAGCCTATATATATATATATATATATATATATATATATATATATATATATATATATATATATATATATATATATATATATATATATATATATATATAAAGTTACTGCATTATGATTTTATTATGTACTTATATTATTTTACTGATTTAAATGAGTATATGATTGTTCGTTATGTTAACTGTAATAAAAGGTCTTCGTTCCCAAAATGAAGGATTGAATATTGATAACATTGTTGCAAACTTATTCTTGCTATTGCATGACTGCAATTCTGGCAGCATTTGATGCTTGTGTTTTTAATATATCAGGTGTGTATGCCTTTGATCACAATTCAATTATTTCACCAAATTAGTCGCTCTTATCTCATCGAGGCATTGAACGCTGCATTAAAGAGCCTATTAGCGATGTGTTTCCGTCCATGGCGTTTAGAAAGTTAAATATTAGCACTAAAGTAGCCTATTATTTCGAATAATTTTTGAATCAGCTAGTTTTGGATAAATAAAATGTGTACTAATGTTACCTAAACGACGCAATTTCAACGACTCCCTATGCTCACTTTGTTTTCATTTTTTAAGCGTCTTTGAACTTTATACTCAATTATTATATGTAATTTTATAACAAATTATATTTGTAGATGACAAAAATATTTAAAATTACACTACAAATGTATGTAGATAACATATAGGTTTTGGATAAATTCAAAGATGAATCATGAATGGAATGACTGGATTTTCAAGAGGCTTTTCTTCCACATGTCCCCTGTTTAATGGAACACAAGGTGTTGAGAAGAACAGTCCAAGATTTTCAAAGTATAGCCGAGTTATTTTTTCCCCTCAATGATCCAGTTTTACTTAAAAGTATTGTGTCCGGATTTGTATGTGCGATCAGGCTGACGTTTTTCTATCACTTCGTTGTTGTCAATATTTTATAAGTCAAGGTGCAATTTGTGTAGTTTAATCCGATTTTGATAAAAACACAACCACTTTTGCTTTGAAACGTAGGCCAGATCGAAACGAAAACTGGGATTCCAGCAGAAATGCGGTCGGGCATGATGATAACCGCTTCTAAAGCAAGAAGCATTTTCTTCAAAAGAAGTATTTGGGGTGATTTTAAACGCATATTCAAACCATTTCTTGTTCAGTTGTTTCAGATCTCTTGGCACACAAATCCCAGTTCTGACAGAAGCCATTCAGAGGATTTTATCACAGGTGTACGCCTTACTGGGTCCGAAGGATAACGACGTTCGACGACTTGTCCATAGAAGGAGAACATGATAACAGGACCCAGGCACGGACCGACGGTAGAGAAAAATATAGAAATTGTGCGCTGAACGCCTTCAGTAAGCTATTTCTCCCGACTCAGTTAGCTGGCAGTGCGGCCTCCTCATATTAAACTGCGTGAAGGAGGAGCTGTTCAGTTGCATTACAATGACATTCAGTCCCAATTCATTCAGGATCTGTCTAACGGTCTTTGGATAGCAAATCCACCCCATCGGGGGGTCGCAGCCCTCTCATTACGCCCCCAATCCCAACACACACTTAGTACAATAGACCCAACAAAGGGCGAGGGGAGTGGGCCTCAGCGCTGTGCTGCCAGGGCGCTGAACTCTGGGCTCAAGCGAGAAAAATTGTCTTCAGTGTTGCTGTATAACGAACAACGTGTTAAGGTGTTTTGTTATTTAGAAGGGCCCATACTCAAACGATTGGAGAAAAAGAGACATCAAACGCGTTATATTATTAAGGGCATTAAAAGTGAACTTAAATCTGACTGCATTGTTGGTTGTGTTTGTACACATGTAGACAAATGCTTGCAGATATGCACGGGATTAAAGCATCCCTAGTATTGTAGCATAGTGGACGAATTGTTGACATGACTGATTTGGACTGCTGTATTAACTGTGCATGGATGTGTCAACACAAAATCACAAGACTTTTAAGGGGGTTAGTTATTTTTTAGTTTCTCATGCACTACATCTCTCTTTCTCTGAAACCCTAATATACATATCAACGTTTAACCAAATCTATCATAAATCATACTGCAACCTTGTAAATAATTTCTTACAAAACAAAAAAACAAAAAAAAAGTCAAAACGCTCTTATTTTTAGAATTAGCCTTTCGAAAAAATACAATGGCAACCATCTCCGTCAAAATACCATATTGCTGCAGTTATTGTTACTACTGTAAAATCATAACGCACGAATCTCCTTCAAACAGTATAAGTGCTCTCAGAATCATTTTAATTTTTTTTTATTACAGTGATGGCTAATTCTACATTACCACAGTTTTAATGTAGAAAAATAACTAGTAATTACTTGCGAAATTATTTCTATAAAATGTTAGCTAAAATCAGTACTGTTTATTACTAGACTGTTAGCTAAAATTACATTCAATGTTATTTTTTTAACGGTAAAAAATGTCCACCCTCAATATATTTATATATAATTATATATATATATATATATATATATATATATATATATATATATATATATATATATATATATATATATATATATAATGTTTGCTTTCAAAAGATTGTTATTTTGCCACAATAAACATCAAGATAAAAAACAAAGATTAGATGCTCCTCTAAACATAATTGTTTTGCTGCATGTTCATTCTCGAACAAAAGCAACACAAAGTTACTATTTCTCGTTCTTGTCAATAATAATCGTAATAATAATAATAATAATTATTATTATTATTATTTTTGTTGTTGTTATTTGCCTATTATTAACAACAATAATAATAATTATATTATTAAATCTTGTTAACATTTATACATTTTAGAGAGTTTATTCCCAAGGAAATCATACCGATTTCCGAATTGACGTTGAAGGCTTAGACAGGCCCAGCTGGGCGCTTTACTTATGCGGCTATTCAAGCAGAGGACGGAAAGGTCATCTCTACGGCCCGGTGCGCCTGGGTAACCCGCTAAACATGGCGCCTGTGTGCCCACTCAATACTAACGTAAACACACTTGCTCGCCATGCTTTGCTCTCTAAAATAGGTATGTATGTGGCGCACATAGAGAGACTGTACGCGTACTACACGAGCACAGTTACTAAGAAAATTACATATAAAGAAAGACACCGCCTTCGCTACATTTACATGTTTGCAACACTTCATTACCGTAAAGTCATCTAACATTTATCCAGTAGCCTATAGTGGCCACTTGCGAATGAAGAAGAAGAAGAAAAAAAAAACTTTAATATTGCCTACTTATTGAAGGAGCATAGTAAGGTGTGACTTTGCAAACATTTCCTGAAAGCAGAACTAGAAGGACCCTCAAGTATTGTCTGAGGAACTAAAAAGAAACACCCTCACAAAAGAATCTATTGTCAAGCCCGAACAATCTGCGGGGCCTCATAAGCTGTCCTTCACAATCAAGATGGTGGGCAATGATTTGAATGCGAGTGGGGCCTGTACTTTGTGCCTACCAAATGGTAATCACTGAGAGGATAACCATCCAATCAAATACTGTGAACACATGCATACTTATACACACACGCACAAATACACAAACGCTCAAATATAGACACGCACAAGCGCGAAGAGTTGAAGGGGTTGTAGTCAGTTTTAGGTAATCTCAGTATGGATGAGGCTATAAATTATTATAAGAAATCAGGAGGGATTGTATTGCTTCTAGAGTAAAGAACAAGGTATTGTAGACTAAAAAACGATCTCGCTAATATACATACATGTATGTACATACATACATGTATACATACATGTATATATATATATATATACATAATATATATATATATATATATATATATATATATATATATATATATATATATATATATATATATATATATATATATATAGGCCTATATATATCCTCTAAACCAAAGATGAAATATTATTTTATTCACGGGGAAAAAATGTCAGAAGACAGAGGGAGCGACAACGAGCCCCTAGGTAGGCCTATAGGCTGTAGTTGTAGTTCTGATCAAAAGCAAAAATAACGGAAATTCGTTTGCGCAAAAATTTCCCCGACAAAGAATTTAGATTAAATGGTCTGAATACAGTTTGTTCGGTCAGTTGCTGTTCAGAATTAGGTTAAATAGCATGTCAGAATAAAAAATACAGCAACTATAGGATACAAACTCTAATATTAGGATTTTTTTCGTGCAGTTGTTTATATAAGATACTATTAGTAAGTAATTACATGCTAAAACATATGAAACACAGACAGTTGTACAGCTGACCTTAATGGAACCCCATTTTATTATTTTCAAGCCATTTAGAAACCTCGCTGGTTACGCATGCGCAGGATGTTCGCTGCCTTTGGTAAAACAAAAATCTTTCTCAGAAAGCATTTATGTAAAGTTTATCATCTGAAACAAAATCTATACTCAGCAGAGTGTATACACAAAGGCAGGTGCAGAACTGTGCAGTCCAAATTCTTCAGTCTTGAGTATAAGAAGCATTTCAGTGCAATACAAATCTTGTGTGACCTTCCAGCCTCAGCATAAAAAAAAAACAGGCCACTATTACTAAAAAAACTACTCCATAAGTGCATTTCGTCATCTCCATAAACCACAAAACATAGGCACTATCCTACCCTCCTTCCTCTCTGGCTTTTTTGTTGTAACATGTCTCTGACCAGAGCAGTCTCCATGACATAGAATATGACATGAGAAAGGGACCATAACCATTCTGTCGCTGCATCTCTCAAAGGATAGAGAAGATTTCTTTTACAGTACGGGCTTGGTTCATTTGAATTCTGCGTGCATTTATATGAAACAGATTTGCATAGTTAGTAAGAAAAGCAAGGAAATAAACTGGAAAAATTGACACAATATGTCTGATTCTGTGTGCATTCAGTCATTATGCTCTTCAGAATTATTGACACCTTGCCTTTTGATGTACTTGGATGATGCATCTGAGTGTCGATATCAATGCAGGAACCTCAGTACTGCCTAATAAATGTCAACATTAGCTGCGATTGATCTTTTTGCACCACAGTCGGGACAGTAGAGCAGTATTTGTCATGCCTGATCTGGTTTTTGCTGCACATGGGGTGCACCAAAATATTAGTAATTTTTATGTCTTGATTTAGTATAAAATGCAAGGTGTTTGTAGTCAGACTCAGGATGCTCACAAATGTGCTCTGAATGTTCTGAAATATCAGTGTTACATGCATGTTGCCAGTGCCCATATACTGTACTTTCTGCTATTTGAGGCATCCATGTAACCTTTCCATGCCTTGATGAATTGAACGCAACTTATTTCAAGAGCCCTCATGGCCATCAGAAAGCAAGATTTATTGGGCAAGCCATTAAGAAGAATACAGGAAGACCCCTTATCCAATTCTTGTGCTTTGCCATTTTAACACAATCAAAACATTAGCCTTACAAGCAAATGCTGGTGGCTATCAAACATTTGAATCCTATTTTGAGTGATATAGATAAATCTTACAGGATTATTTGGAAATAATGTTAAAAATGCATTTCACAACTATTAAACTATTATTTCTTTTAAGAATTTGAAAGAATCCATTTCTATTAATCCACAACGATATCTTTATTAGTTTTTATTTTAGTATTAAGGGACAATGTTTCCTCTAAAAATCTTTTTAAGAAACATGTTTTTTAAAACACATTTTAAGAATTATAGTTTATAGTTTTTTTAATCAATGGTTATTATAAGTATGTGATGATTCTGTGATTTTTTGTTGAATATTATAAGTAGTTTTCCTTGTAACTCAGCACGTGATGAAGTCAAATGTGTCAGCAGATGCTCGCAAAACAGACACATTTTCAGCTCCTCTTATCAATGCTTGTCTTTGCTGTAGTTTGTGTGAGAGAGGCTGTTTAGGAGGGTTTAGCATACAGCTGTTTGAGCTTCGCCTCTCCTCACTCCTCTTAAGTCTGTCATCATTCCACACTGCATCCCCCCTATAGGCTCATTAAGGACACTGACTGGTCAGCATGCGTTACAGATTTCTGTGTAGTGCTTGTTATTATTTCTGCCTGTATTTATGTGTGTCATTCCAAATATTGAAGAGTGTTACACATCTGTGAACTGTATGGTAATTTTTCTCTCTGAGGTGCTATTGATTATGAATATGATAAAGACTCTATAAGGGAGAGAGAGAAAGAGAGGGAGTGTTCATATACCATGTCCTTTACAAATACATTCCTAATGTAGTTCACTCACCCAAACATGATGTTTTTGTTGTTTAAATAAAGCTATTATTTCATATCAAGCTGACAGACTTAATCTCTCTGTAGTCCCACACATGTAAATGGAGGACTTTGAGGATTATCTCATTTAAAAAATTCCCAGCCATACTTGTTATGTGACAGGTAGAAATCCCACAAAAGCTCCCCATCCATCTGAAGCTAAAATGTTGTGTGCTTTTGGTTAGCAATGTTGTCATCTCTCTTTCTCTCTCTGAAAATCTGTCTGTTTTATTCCCAATGTATCAGAGAGAATGGCTGAAGAACCAACATGGGGTGAGAAAGCATGAGTAGATGAAAACAGACTTCTTCAAAAAGGTCAGGTCTTGCCATGTTCTTTTTTCCAGGTCAGCTCTTTAGGCCTGCCTTGTATGACAGAAATATTGAACACATACCCATCACAGACATGACTGATTGACAAAAATATTACAAAAAAAATATTTTTTATCAGATAGTGCATTTACAGTAATATATGCTATCTGATGGAAGGAAGACACAACACATGAATAGACATGTCATTTAATGTTTGTCTCTGCTGTCACAGCAGCACAATGCATGATGGAACGAAAACCTGAAATATAACCTACATCTTGATGTGTATTGTAATTTGATATGTTTGGACATAAACACAGAAGCTTTATTTGACATTTATGCACAGCAAAGACCAAATTTAACTCAAACCCCATTTTTCTGATATTGAAAACACAGTTGCCTAAGCCATATATTGTTCCTTGTCTCTTTTCATTGTTGTTTCATTGTCCTTTTGCTGTGACAGGTGAAATGCCAATTAATGATGTTTTCATAGATTATTGCTTCAATCATCTGACTATATTTTCAAAAGAAATATAGAAATGAAAAGAGTCAAGTCCCAAACCAAATCGTATTCTTATTTCAGAGCAGGAAAAATAAAAACTAAATCCCTAAAATTTAAAAGATTTAATCCCAAATTATTAAAGTGATTTGTTTTTCGATTTTCAATATCTCAAAGCCTCTGCAGTGCATTTGGATGTCACACATATTTTCAACAGCACACATCACTGGCCTGTTGGCCACAACAGTATTATAGCCTAGGGCATGGGGAGCGGGAATGAGGGGCAAAGTCGGACACACGAGTGCATTAAGAGTGGCGGTCTTTATTGGATGTGATCAGTCTTAGTGATTTTATTAGTTTCATTGACTGTCTCTCCAGTATTTATCGGCCCTCTCACACGTGAGTTGCGCGATGTAACGAAGAGCAGATATGAATCTGATGTGACAATAAAAGGGCAATTATGTTCTGCGAGAAACAGATCTGCTTCATGTGGGAGAGTAAAAAGAGAAGGGCAAGATAAACAGAATGATTTTACTTTTTTCCATTCAGAGAGCCGTCATTGTTAAACATACTGTTTCCAATACACAATGTAGGTATATGTAAACACAGCATTATCTTTGTGATGCACATGAATGACTTCTGAATGCCTCTTTACGGTGTGCTTTAACATCAAGTCAACTGACCATGCAACCTATAAACTGATTCAATATTCCCCTGGGAACAAAAATTGGCCCTGGAGAAAAGTTACAATACCCAGTTTCAAAAGTATTGCCATAAGACAGAAACAATATGCAGTTTAGTATGATTTAAGTGTGATAAAATTCCTTTCTAACCTTTTCCCTGTAAAGTTTTAAGCTACACTTTTTTGCCATGACAACATAATACTGTAAACCCTAAAATGACCATATAAATTATTTAATCAACTTTACAGCTCAAATAATGCACAGGTTTTAACAGAAGAATTAATGCGCTTTTATAAAATTTGCTTCACATTGCTGCTTTTAAACCCTCCACAAATTGGCCCCATTCACGTCTTTTGTAAGTGCCTCACTGGAACCTTGATTTTAGCTTTTTTTTTATAGAAATGGAATGATGAGTCTAAATAAAAATCAACATTATGCCATAAATGCTGTCGATTGAGTTTAACTTGTATCGAACCATGAAAATTCCTTTAACATGCTTCTAAACTTTTAAAAACACGTCTCAAGAAGACTGCGTTCTGTTTTTTTCATTGCGCTGCCTCTTGCTTCTTTTCTTTAGCACAGGACACATTCAGTGTGAACAACCCCTTAAGCTGAACCTGATTACATGTGCTTTGATTGGCCCAATTTTGAGGTGCATCATGAAACTGATAAATCCCACCTCAGGCCACTCCATGCATCCTTCAAAATTATTTTATGTTTGAAGACATAAACCAAATTTTTACATTTCCCCATAAATGTCAAAATGTGTCATATATAGTATGTAAACCTGTATGTAAATACCATTAATGCACTATTCAACAAGATGCTTATATCAGCTGTCTTGAGGAGTATGTCCTTCTTTTTGTTTTATGATTTATAAAATATGATGAAGTGGGTCTTTAAAATCTCTTATATTCTGTTGCCTTACATGCCTCTCAGAAAATAAATCAGTTTATACAGCATGTTGTGTCTGGTGACCTGGCATTAAACAGGCTTTTTAGGGGAGAATTCTGTGTTTTATGGTGCTCTTTGGTCTGCACAGCATGAAATGCTGTTGTGGTGACAGTGGGTTATGCATGCTTTAGTAAAACACCACTCTCATTTTGCTAAGAGTCTGCAATGATAGGCACCTCTATTCTCTTCCTCTCTTTTATCCCTTCTCTTATCTAAAACATTCTCACTCTTGATCGTCCACACTTGTTCATGACTCATCCCTCCTGTTCTCACAAGGAATGAAATAGGACACATTTACTGCCAAGAGTTGAAAAAAATTGGGAGGGGGGGTTGTGCGTGAGTGTAAATGTTAGTGGATGTGTTTGCAAATCTGTAGATGGGAATAGTGATAGTGGCAAAACAGGCTGATAAATAATTTCCACTCTTTCCCGCTGTAGAAGGTGTGAAATGATCAGAATTATTTATGGCTATTATATACAATTAAAGCCTGTGAGTGTTGTTGTGCTGTTTTATTGTGCCAAAAACTGCTACTGCATGTGCTTCAGTAATCAAACACAATGGCAATGGGGGGGTGGGTGGTCTAGAGGAAGATGTTAGGGGGTGGTTTTGGCTGCGGACCTCTGGCACTATAGGGTCTCTATGAATCAGTCAGCTTTGTTAGTTTTGGAGTAAATCCTAGTTGTAGTGTTTAAAGGGTCCATTCTTCCACATTATGCCTATTAAAATCCTGGCTGAAGAGTAATGTAAACTTAAAACAGTTCATAACCTCCAACACCCAATGCCATTCTAATGGCTCAAACTATTGCCCAACTCTATTGGTGAGCTGCTCGTTTGTCTCAGTGGAAACCTTGATTGCCCAAGATTTGCTGATATGGTCAGCTCAGGAGTAATATATTTGTGTGGCATACACAATGATTTATTTTTTATCTAATGACTGGATGAATCTATTTAAATTAAAACAAACAATAAAGGCTTTGCAAGGCCTCACATTGTTGAGAGAAATCTTCTGTGTCCTCACAAGTGCTGAGGCCACATGTTCCAAATGGGAATGTCTGAATGGATCAGGGCTACAACTACCACATTAATTGGGAATTGTAGTTGATCAAGATTGTTTTTCAGTTCGTATGACTTGTGCATTTTATTGACGTGCACTTGAAGACGTGCGATAGCTCTGTGAATCACAATAGGCTCTGTTTAATAAGTAAATATATAGTATGCGCAGCGCCAGCGTGTTAGTGAATGGTGCTGCTCTGTTGACACAAACTCGTGCACAGACTGGCAATTTATTTTTAGTCTTCATAGCAGTGTGCAATATTTGAGCGCTACTCAAGAACAGCATCTTAGATGTAGATGCTCAATAGTTCAGTTCACTTATATGCATTTAGAATGGCATTTTAGGTGCATTTGACCAGAATTTGAATAAGAAGCAAATTAAATTACTGTGAACTTGAGTACAAACAGACACATACAGGACTTCCTGGAGAATTTAGAATGTCAAAATAAAAGTGTGAGGGTTTAAAAAAAAGTGCATGATTTAAATATATTACTGTTGTTTTTAAAATTAAAAGTCAATAATATTAATAACTATTATTATTTATTATTATTATTATTATTATTGTCATCATTAGTATTTGTTTACAATTTATAACAATATTTAAGTTGAATGGGTTCAGAAAAAATAACTGTGTGAATGAAAATTGGACTGATGTCTTACAACTAAATTGAACAAAAAAGAGATCTGAATCCTTTAAAGTCCAGATGCAATTTGAAACATTTTTGGGAAAAAAAGGAAAAAATAAAACACTGGCTTCTGTTCTACTGATGACTTATACTAGAATTACAGTTCATATTGCTGCTACATTATCCAGTATACTAGTTAATATTAAAGTGTTTCTTAATAAGCTATACAGTTATATTTAAACAATGTGTAGTTAGAGGTTTGTGTTTCTTTACATATTAAAGAGTACTTCCAATTAGTTCCACACAATAATGTAAAGATATTCTAAACCGATTATGCAAAAAACAACACTGGTATCAGGTTGGGATCGGTATTGGCAGATACTGAGATTTCCCATATCAGAATCGGACCGAAAGAGAAAAAATGGTATCGGTGCATCCCTATTGGATACATCCTTGGAATGTATGCTGTGAGATTCAGAATCTCATCCTGGTACACATTTACATTTACATTTATTAATTTGGCAGACGCTTTTATCCAAAGCGACTTACAAAAGAGGAATAATACATCATAAGCAATTAATTTTAAGGAGACAGTGGTTCGAAATTGCTGCATTACAAAGTTTCACTAGCATCAGAATAGTAGTATCCAAGACAGATTAGAGTGCAACAAGAATATATATAATTAATATATATATTTAAGTGAATGGTAAAGTGCTCATGGAAAAGATGTGTTTTTAGACATTTTTTGATGACAGAGATTGAGTCTGCTTCACGGATGGAGTTGGGAAGGTCATTCCACCAACGTGATACAGTGAAACTGAAATTCCGGGAAAGTGTTTTGTTGCCTTTTTGTGTTGGTACAACAAGGCGCCGCTCATTAGCCAACCGCAGGCTTCTGGTCGGAACGTAGCTCTGCAGAAATGATTTTACGTATGCTGGAGCATACCCAGTGACTGTTCTGTATGCTAGCATCAGAGCCTTGAATTTGATATGTGCATCAACCAGCACAGAGTACAGAGAGACAAGGAGTGGTGTAACGTGCTAACTTTGGATCATTAAAGACCAGACATGCTGCTGCATTCTGGATCATTTGCAGGGGCGTAATTGCGCATGCATGGGGGCCTGCAATGAGAGCATAACTGTAGTCCAGTCTTGTGGTGACAAGTCACTGAACAAGAAGTTGTGTGGCATGTTCAGAGAGGACGGGTTCTATTTTTCTGATATAGAAGAGTCTAAATCTACATTTTAGATGTGGTCTGTAAAATTGAGTTGGTTATCGATGGTTACCCCTAGATTTCTGATTGTTTTGGAAGGCGTTACTGAAGTTGAACCCAGCTGCATGGTGATGTTGTGTTCAACAGCAGGGTTGACTTGAAAGACGAGGAGCTCAATCTTCGCTGGGTTAAGTTGCAGGTGGTGTTCCTTCATCCAGGCCAAGATGTCTGCAAACAGGCTGAGATTCGAGCAGTCACCATGGTGTCATTGAGTTGGAAAGACAAGTAGAGCTGTGTGTCGTTGGTGTAGCAGTGGTAAGAGAAACCATGTGCCTGAATGATGGGTCCAAGTGATGTGTATATGGAGAAGCGAAGTGGCCCAAGCACCGAGTCCTGAGGTACCCCAGTAAGTAGCTGATGTGACTTGGACACGTCATCTCTTCAGGCTACCTTGAAGAACCTACCTGAGAGATAGGAATTAAACCAGTCAAGCACAGTTCCTGTGATGCCCAGAGTAGAGAGGTTGGAGAGTAGGATCTGATAGTTGACTGTGTCAAAGGCTGCAGAAAGGTCCAGTAGAATCAGGACAGATGATCTAGATCCAGTTCTCGCCTGTTTCAGCGACTCAGTGACAGACAGCAGGGTAGGCTTGGTGGAGTGTTCACTTTTGAAGCCTGACTGATTGTCATCCAGCAACTTTTTCTGCGAGAGATAGGCAGAGATCTGATTGAAAACTGCCTTTCAAATATTGAATGCCATGAATGGGATGAGAGAGACTGGTCTGTATTATTCTACTTATGTGAGGTTAAGTGCAGGTTTTTTAAGCAGCAGGGTTACTCGAACCTGCTTAAATGTAGTGGGAAACTACACTGCACACTACACACACACGCACACACACATGCCGCTTCAAAAGTTTTCACCACTCACAAGTTTATTATCGTGCTTGAATGACTGCCTTCTAAATCTGAAAGCGAAGAGGTATGTACCTCCTGTCATAACTTGAAAGAATGTTACTGGTTTCTGCTTTTGTAAATATGAACCATATAGAATCACGATAGAGTGAAAGGATGCACTCAAGTGACTCTTCATGGAGCTCCACTGAACATGAACACACACTTGCACAGATAGCATTGTACACTGTATTGCCAAGTAGCGCTTTTTACTTAATGTGTTTTGTATGGAGTTTGTTGAAATGCTTGTTTTACCGTTTTAGGATAAAAAAAAATCTGCCCTTCATGACCTAAAAAAGGGCACATTCAAAGTAAGAATGTGTCAGATGAGGAATTGTCAGGGTGAACAGACCAGAGTGACTCTATCAGATTATTGAATCTCTGACATGTCTGCTAGTATTTTTTGGTGTATGATGATTAATTATAGTTTATAGATGACAGCCTGGTGTTTGACTTTTCTCTGTTTTTTTTCTCACAATTTTACACTGCTCTCCTTACATTGTTTCCTCTTCTGCCTTTCACTTTCCGTTTTTCCAAGCTAGCTTTTTATTTGTCTTCAGCTTCTTCTCTGTTCTCACATCCTGTTCCCGCCTTTCCTTTTCTACTCTTCTCCTTTCTCATCCATCCATCTCACTCATCCTTATATTTCTCTTCTCTCTCTCTCTGTCTCTCTCTCTCTGTCTCTCTCTCTCTCTCTCTCTCTCTCGCTTTCTCTCTCTCTCTCTCTCTCTCTCTCTCGCTCTCTCTCTCTCACTCACGCTCTCTCTGGCTCTGCCTTTGCCTGTCCACAATTTATGCTGATTGGACCAGCTGTTCCACTTAAAGTTGCTATGGCAACCACAACCGGTCACCTAGCAACCATGCCCATCTCTCCAAGCCCCAACCAATGCTCTCCACAGGCAGAGAGAGAGAGAGAGAAAGAGAGTATAGCAGCACTTGTGAAAATTCCTTTGGATTTATTTTCTATTAGCATTTATTTATTTATTAATTTGCTTTGGGTCAAGTTCTAATGTTCTGTCCTCTCTCAGCAGGAGAGTTTTCTTATTTGTATATTTGTGTTAACAACATTCTTGGGTAGGCTGGTAGATCTACTGCTGCATTAGAGTGTATCAAAAATAGTTTTTGTTTTCTTTTAGCGATTCATGACCTTGGATAAATGTATCATACATTGTTTTCCCTCTCACAGCTTGCTGGATTTTCCCCTCTTTTTCTATCCATCTCTTCTCTTCACTCTCTTTTACTGTGCAAGTTTGTCTAGATGTTAGTATGAAAGGGCTGTAGGGACAAAGGTTGTGGATTTGATTCCCAGGGAACACATTTACTTTGAATGTTTGTGAGCATGTTAGAATGAAATAGCTAGATGGAGGAACGTTGTGGGTTAAATGACCAAAGAATAAACATACTGTGCAAGTTTCTGTGCATGTTAGTACAGAATAGTCAGACTGATCAATGTTGTGGGTTCGAATCCCATGAAACACACAAAAACTGCATGTCTGTGTGCATGTTAGTATATACAGTAGCTAGGCTGACCAAGTTTTATGGTTAAATTCACAGAGAACACACATACTGTGCAAGTTTGTATGCATGTTAGTACAGAATAGCCAGACTGACCAAGGCTGTGGGTTTGAATCCCAGGCAACACACATACAGTGCCTGTTAGTATTCAATAGCCAGGCTGACCAAAGTTGATGGTTCGGTTCCCAGGGAACACACTTACTGTGAACATTTGTGTACATGTTAGTATTGCAATACTGACCAAGGTTGTGGGTTAAATTTCCAGCAGTGGTGTAGTGGTGACTGAAGTGGTGGGCATAGTGTGAATCTCCACAACCACCCCCACCATAATACTAAAAACCATGGTATAACTTGATATATAATATCTATTTAAATGAATAAGCTTGATTAACTACTCTTTTTATTACTAGAAAAAGAGGTAACACTTCATAATTACTCTAATAAACTAATACATACATTAACTAATACATAATTAACTGTTAAACATTGTATAGCTAATATGGCTGTATTAATGTACACGTTAGCATGTTATCTTTTATTATCATGTACATACAAATTAATGGTCATTTCTGTATTATAATGGGCTTATGTGTGCTTATGTATTGTGGCACGGTGGAGGGCGGGGCCGGGTCGCGACTCAGCATGCCCGGTCCCGTATTAGGCTAATCAAGCCTCCGAGAGGGATAAAGGCCGATCGCGGAGGACGTGCGTGAGAGAGAGATCGTTCACGCACGTCCTCCGCGATCGGCCTTTAACCCTCTCGGATGTCTACAGCCATATGTATCCTCTCTCATTTTAGGTGAGAAAAAGCAAAAGCCTTAGAAAGATAGGCGGCATTCGGCGTATGCTTGCGCATGCCCTAAACTACTGATATCCAGGGATCCAGGTTTGTGTGTGCAAATACGAAATAACCAGACAGACAAAGGTTGTGGGTTCGATTCCCAGAGAACACACTTACTTTGAATGTTTGTGGGCATGTTAGTATGAAATAGCTAGACTGACCAAGGTTGTTGGTGTGATTCCCAGGGAACACACCTACTGTGCATGTTTGTGTGCATGTTTGTACAGAATAGCAGGCAGAGCACGGTTGTTGATGCAATTCCTAGGTAACCCACATACTGATAAAATGTGTACCATGAAAGTCACTTGGAGAAACACATCTGTCAAAGGCATAAATGTTAAATATACCACACTAGGGGCCTAGGTAGCACAGCGATTATTGACGCTGACTACCAACCATGGAGTCACAAGTTCGAATCGTGGCATCATAACTTTCCTGGAGAACATTGTGTGTGTGTGAGTTTGTATGTGTGCATTACAATATATAGATGTCTCTCTACTCATTTTCATAGAGCTATTCTGAGCTGAAGATCCTCTTGAGCTGTGTATTATCTAACATGTTAAAGTGGCGCGGCTTACATGCTGCTTAGTGCTAATGGTCTTTCCTGCTGCCCAGCGGCACTCACATCTCACCTTAGTCTCACCTCACTCTTACCTGATCCCAGTGCAATCCCAGTAGCAATGTTTCAATGTGGCTTTAAAAATTGCCTCTCACTGTGCCACATTAAGTTCTAATACCAGGCAGGTTTTCACTTAAAGGTGAGACACGCTTTCATCCCTCTCTCTCTGTTGGGCTAAAGAGCTCATGTTTATTCATGTTTTCAAGAGCACTCCTGTTTGATTTAGCTGAACGAACCAGTTTTTATGTTTTTTTTTTCCATCCTTTATTAAGTAAAGCATTCATATGGAAATTACTACATACTTACCTGTTCAATATGTGCCTCTCTTTAACCATAGAGGTCAGTCTGCATGGAAAACACTTATTTTATCGGTAGCTTTCCAAAATAGACTCCTCCTCTCATTCCTTTGCATTTTCTCTCAGAAATGTGCTGGCAGGTTAAAATGGAACTGATGAAGTCACTGTGGCGGCATATGAAAAGGTTGAGACATGCTGGCCTAGTGTAAGAGTGTGCATGCATTAATGGGTTTGATAGTGTGCAGGTGTTTGTGTACAGGTGTGTGAGTTTAGGTCAATGTTAGGATAATCTCCTGAGCTCATCCACTCTTCTCTCAGTGGGGGGTGGGGTATCCTCCTGGCCTGTAATAGGATCTGTTCTGGTAGCAGTGAAGAAAGGTGTGCATTTCTCTTTCTCTGTCTCTCTTTCCACTTGCTCGGTCTCACTCACCTTGTGTCCTCTCTTGCTCTGGCCCCCTCCATCTTAGAATGTAGACGCACATTCAAGTAAGGTAAAACACATACACCTAGCAGGTTTCAAGCTGTCATGGGAAGATGACATCACAGGGTTTGGCCTCTATGGTTTTAAACAAGGTGTCAGTTCTGTCTATTTGCATTCTAACACTTTTTGTGAGCAGAAATAGATGCTTGCCAATGCTATGGTGATCTGAATGGTTGGCAGGACGTTGCCATGCAGTTGCTAGGGTGTTCTGGATGGTTGCTAGGTGGTTACTCACTAACGAAGCCCACCCCCCAATTCTCATATTATGGTCCTTAGACATGACAGGGGTCCCTTCTTCAATGTAAAATGGGCCTTTTCACATTTTGTCATCTGTCAGAAACAAACCATGGGACTAATTGCTCAGAAAAGTAACACAGCATACCTCTTTTAACAAGACACAATTTGAGGTATCATTTGTGTTTGTGGTGTCAACGGTAATAGCAAGAGGGGATGCTTGCATTAGTTTTGTTTTGCAAGTTTTTGTTCACTTGCTTTCTCTCCTCAACTTTGATTCTCCACTCACTCTCTCCCACATCCTGCTTCCCATGCTGTTCTCCATCTCTTTATTATCCCTTAATCGCTCATCATTTTAGATCTCATTGGCATGTCTGTCGATTTCCCCTCACGTTTGTTCTCTACACCTCCAAATTCCTCTCATGATGTCTCTGTGAGAGAGTGTGTCTCAGAGCAGATACTCATTAATTGGTTTATGTGTATTTATACACTAGCACATGAGGACTGAGCTGTGAATATGGCCACCACTGCATCACAGCAGGACTGATAAACATACTGATGTTTCCCAAAACACACATGCACATATTTAGAGAAACAAAACAGGCAAAAGTGGACAAAAAGAGTTTTCTTGGTACGTATTAATCAATAGCATTGGCAAAGTGTTTTCAACCAAGGGTCAGCGAACAGATACTAAGTATACAGGATATTTATATATTCAGAGTTGCATCTATATACTTAGGATTTATATATTTTTATGTCTTTTAAGACAATATATATAAGATTTACAATTCTATTTATTTATTATATTATTTATCTTTAGGTCTAGATTTATATCAATATATTCAGATTTAAAATTATATATTCAGATTTACAACTATATATTCAGAATACATTCAGATTTCTAACTATATATTCAGAGATAACTAAAGGCCTATATTCTGTGTAATATTATAAAGGATGGGCAAGGAGGAGGCATTAATGAACCAGATGAAGCATTAAAGTAATATTTTAATGTAAACAAACAAAAAGACACAAACGCATACACGGCAGCTGTGCGTGGCTCTCTCTCCCCCAAACTGCCGCATCCGGCTGCATTTATCTCTCTCTTCTGCTGATTAGCCTGATTGGGGGCCGGGCATGTGTAGTCATGGCCCGGCCCCACCCTATTCCTAGTCACATTCGGATTTACAATATTAAAGAATTATAACTATATATTCAAATTTTGAATTATATGTTCATGATTTATTTTTATAAATTCAGATATACAGCTATATATTCCGTGTTACATTAATATTCAGGATTTACATTTATATAGTCATTTTTTCAACTATATATTCAGTATTAAATGTATATATTCAGATCAATATATCAAAATATTTATTAACATTAATATTCAGGATGTGCAATTAAATATTCAGATGAATTACTGTATTTGGATTTACAACTACATATTTGGATTTACAAGTAAATATATTCAGATTTATACATATATGTTCAGATTTACAAATAAATATTAAGACTTATAACCATATACAGTATTATAGATTTGTAACTATGTATATTCAGATTTACAATTATATAAAATGTATAATTATTTCCTGTTCCTTGTATTATCCAGGAATGGTAGAACACTAACAAAACCCCTCATCTTAGATAAATGTGTGTAAAAGTGTTGTGGTGATGAGGACTGAACCCACTGAGGTGACATCTCCTCCTGTGCCCCTCACTGCATCCCTGACGTAATCTTGCTGATCAGGAGAGCCAGACCTTAATTATCCACTCACACACACACACACGCTTGTCGACGCTTCGGCTGGACGAAGAGGTTAAAGGTCAGGTCACAACTGCCATCTGCCATTCCCTGTTCTTACCTCCCCCCTTACGTTTCCAAATGTCACATTTCACCCCAGCAAAAGAGCCACCTGCCCCCCCTACAAAGGGCCATTTCTGGGGTGCAGGCGGTCATTAAGTCTTTGTTATATATACATTTACATTTATGATACATTTGTACAAATCCATGTATTTGGGGTCCTGAACCTTTAAAAGAGAGAGGAATGAAAGCCAAAATATTTTCTCATAAGAAATTAGAAATTGGATTATGGTATGGAAATTACTGGATTTCTTATTTAATTTGATTCCAATTCAAAAGCTCTCAATTCGATTCCATTTTCAGTGCGATTCTGATTCATATGGGTGTATTTATAATGTCCATTTTACACATGAAAATAATTACACACAAAACCAATTGTTTCTCTGCTAATGCTGTTAATTATACATGGGACCTTCTAGCTGCATTACAAAAGATTATATTGTATTTAAATATACATTTTACATATACATAATTACAATGAAACGCTTTTTGTTTTTTATGAACAGTTGACTGTAAAGAATGGAACATTTATTGAAAGAGACATTATTCAAAGAATAATAGGTTGTTTAAGATTGCAATGCATCATGAAAATCTATATTTTTACCCAGCCATATTTATTTTTCTTTTGCAACCAGTTTTTGAATATTAAATGAACACATTTAAGGTTCAACAGTCCTTCCTCAATATTGCAGGCTATTATCGTGGCAGTTTATTTTGGTGATGTACATCATAACTGAATCTGAAATCTTTTCTAGGGTGAGATATTGAGAAGCTTGCAGTGATAGCATCCTCTTGACCTTTTAGAGCCAAAATGTCTGTTCTGCTGTTCTTTATGTTGATGGCTTGGTCACTTCTAGCCTGTTTTTGCCTGGTTAGTGTCATTTTAAGGGAACCTATTAGAAATCAGACTCAGAACCTTCTGTCAGACACTACAACACAGTGCAACATTGCCAGTGTTCATCGCTTGCCCATAAGCTTCAAATTGGCTTGTTCAACAGTTTTTATTCATTATCCCCAAAAAAACTTTCGGTTGCATAAAACTGTTTTAAGTGTATCAGGCTCTCTTTTGCACATTTGTGGATTGTTAAAATTACACTGATGTTTTCATTTTAGTGAACTGAATTAGTCAATGCTTTCCTTTCCTGACTGTGATCGTTTGTGTGTCTGTACAGTCACTGCTATCTGCACCTATTGGACCAGACAAGGGATTAGACTGGGATTAAACATCCTAATCTGACACACACTCTGATTGGTCCCGAATAAAGAAGCTGTATGATACTGTATGCAGAGAGCAGAGCTCAGCTCTAAAATGGTGGAAGAACAGAGTGTTGGGGGACAGAGAGTGAAAATTAGTGAATGCAAAATATTAATTCCAAAAACTCAGATCACACAATATTTGTATCAAGACCTCCATGCATGCAAACACTTACAATACATCCCACACAAACCCACACACAACGTATATTAAAAATGTCTTTCTTGCAGCAGACAGCAGCAGCATGGTGCTATTACAGGAAAAAGCATCACCAAATTCAGTATTGATCGTCTTTCACTCTATGCCTCTCTGACAGGTATTTGACCTTCCTCTCCTTTTCATTTTTTTTTAAACACAGCAGAAGAAATGAATAGAGAGGAAAGCTTTACTGCAGGATCATTTTTTTTTTTTTTTTAAGATTTTGGTAGCTGTTTTTTTCATCAGTGAGGTGGTTGGTGGGCAAGTTCGGCTGTTTTAAGCCGAGCTTTGACTACTGGTTTATCTTTATTATTGAAAACCATAATAGAAAATCAACACATAGCTCCATTATTTTAGATTTAGAGCAATACTGTGCTTCCAAAATATTGAGATGACAATAACAGACAGCTTGAGCATCTATTAATTTTTTTTTTATCTTTACATAAGCCTAAATATGTGTGGGTGTTATCAAGTTTCACATTCAAGATGTGTCAAGAGGTTGAATTTTTACATATTCAAAAATAATATAATATTCTAAGGGGAAAAACATTGGATTTCTATGTATCAAAGAATATAGGTCCCACATTAATACAAAACTCCCTTTAATGTTGATTCAAATGTCCAGTGCTCTTATTCTGTGACACAACCAGTGAAAGAGAATACAGAATTAAAACTGGTCATCATTTTGGTTTGGTGCTCCTTCATTCTCACGAGGTAGCCTATTCGAGCTAAAAAATGATTAAAAAACGATCATATTTAATTCAAACAAAAATTAATCTGTTCGACAGCCAGATGGTTATGAGTCTCACATGAATTTAAAAGACAGAGAAGGAGAGAGAGAGACATTTTCCCCCCGGACAGCACAGGGATTATCATGCTCACTGGAAAATTTTGATTTGTTTTGTGTTTGCAGGCCCACACAACTGCCTCCATTTTGAACGCACATTGTCCAATTATATAGCTCACAGTGTTTCAAAGTATTCCTCTGTTCTTCCTACATTCCCAAATGACTGCATTTTCATGCAATTCAATTTCAGTATGTTTGCAAACTAATTTCTCGTTTTGAATTTGCGTGTTGTGTTTTCATAACTAAGATACAACCATGGTAAATAAGTAGTAAATAAGTTACATAAAAAACAAGTCCCCTATAAATCAAAAAAGTACAAAGAAAAAAGCTGTTTGTTGTTATTTTTTGTTTTTGTAAGTGGGTTCTCTTTTGCACATTTATGGATTGTTATAACACTCAAATGTTTTATTTTAATGGACTGAATGAGGAATGCTTCCTTTTCTTTAATTATTTTATGCCTAATTTATGTTTTCAGCTGTTATTATTTGGGATTTCTTAAACTGCCCGTTAGATTTCGAGAACAGAACAATAGGAGGGTGCAGAGCGTCCTAAATTACGGTGACCCCTTTTGTTAGAGCGAGGACCCACAGACAGATGGTTTGAGCCGTCCTGGTGAATTTGTTACCTTTCCGTCTGACGTGCAATATGTCGACGTCCCTACCGTGTGCGCAGCAACGGCAGCTGTCTATTTATCACCGACTGTCACAGAGGAATGAATGCGTTTTGCAAAGCATTAATGTGGCTTGAGACACGCAGAGCATAATGAATCTGATAATATCATGTTTATGTTCTGGATCATGATGATGATAATTATATAAATGACCTTATGCAATTGTTTCAGTGTAAGTTTTGGTATGCATATCAATTGGGACAAAAGTGGTTACATTAAAAGTGCAGAAAATGCTGGAGAAGAAATTATAAAAAAGAAGCAAGAGAGTAATAAACAGACACTACACATGGAATCACATGGCCCCCCCCTCACATGGCTCTTAGTCATTTATCTGGGAGATTTCTGGTCAGGTCTTTGGAGAAGGGTTGTGTAGAATTGGGGTAATTTGCATGAACGGGCATTGATTTACATTCGCGGCAGAGGTTAATGATAATGTCGTTCCTCGCCGCCTGTTCTTTTCATTGTAATGTTGTTAGGGAGAACCCGGGCCGCACACCCCGCCCCCTGTTCCTCTCCTAATAAATGACTACCCGAATGACCTGAAACACTTTCAATTTGCTTGAACATTTGCTTAGAGATCTTATACCTGCTAACAGATTTTGTACTAAAGCATTTTCTCATTGCCTGATAATTGTACAGGTTTTTCTGTCAGTTTGTACATAAACAGGAGAGACAGAAGCAGCGTTTTAGTCTGTGTCTGGCCCCTGATATTCCCCTTTATGGTGAGATAGTACATGTGTTACTTATGACATTTTGCCTGACAGGCTACTTCCGCTGCTTCTTACTTGTATACAAAAACACATTTGGCCAGTAAGACAAAGATAGTGAGAGAAAATATGTTTTGAAGGTGAATAAATAGAACACCAGTGTAAGATAAAAGAACAAGCTGTATTTTTTATTAAACTCACAAATTTTGGGAAATGCTTCTGCCCATTGTAAATGGGCTCAAGATTGTTGTGCAAGCTACAGCTGATTTTAGTTGCAGTGTTTCAAGTGACTGATACAATGAGTTGAATTGAAACCAGTGCTTCAAAATACACACTTTGATTAATAGATCAAGCATAATCGACACAAATTCTTCGTAGGTTTGAAAAAATTCACCCAGCGATGCAGCAGAGGAATTATAATTGTATTCTCCAACAACTATGGTAAATGTTTGTCAGTCCAGTGTTTGTTTTTTAGGTTTGAGGTCCTTTTGTAACTGTGGCAATGTATTGCAAAGAGAATTGTATAGTCTTAAGGGGTGAATTCATGTGTTTTCGTTTCATGGTGCAAATTATCTGAAGTTCTCAAAAGACCGCTCATAAAGTAGAAATATTTTTGATAGTGTGAAAGAACTATTGTTTATAGTAAATCTGTACTACATTATGAACAGAGATACTGTAGATTAAAAAAGAGAGACAGAGGAAAATAACTGAATGAAAAAATCTGTTATTATTTACTTACAGTACATACTATAAGTGAATCGAGTTTGAAAAAGGACAAAAAATAGCCCACCATAAAATCACAGTAAAAATAATTCATGTACTGTATTCCACGATTTCTGAAGTGATACGATTATGGTTGTGTAATGAATGAAATTTAAGTTGTTATTCACTCTCAAGTAAAATCATAACATAACAGGAATATTGCAGGATCAAAACAAGTTTTCAATCGACAACATTTGTGGCATAATATTGATTACCACAAAAATTTATTTTGACTTG
The DNA here is from genome assembly GCA_032164185.1 of Moxostoma hubbsi. Classification (NCBI taxonomy): domain Eukaryota; kingdom Metazoa; phylum Chordata; class Actinopteri; order Cypriniformes; family Catostomidae; genus Moxostoma; species Moxostoma hubbsi. The sequence continues at coordinate 68,060,735 of JAVLUX010000001.1, forward strand.
CCCTTTCTTTTCTTAAAAAATAAATAAATAAATGTAATACTTAAAAATGATGATTAAAACAACATTACATCGCAAACAATATATGAGTTTTAACAGAAGAATTTTATAAAATTATTTTATATGATGACCTGACGTTTGGTTACGAGACACAATGCGAACCAATGAGGTTTGATGTTATTGACATAGCTGCCATGATTGATTTAAGACATTTATTAATTATATAAATTAAATTTTTGACATGAAATAAACTTGACAGACCAGAGTCACTAATTATTTTCAGTATGGAAAATAAATTTACAGCTTGTCAACATAAAGTGACAGGGGTTTGGAGCAACATAAGGGTGAGTACATAATTTTCAGAGAATTTTAGGTGAACTTTTAGAAACATTCATGTTATGTCTGTTTAAAATAGAAAGGGGGAGTAAGGAAGTGTTGAAGGTATGGCTGAGGAAAGCAAATATAAAGAAATGAGGAAGAACAAATGTACAGAGAGAGAGAGAGAGCGAGAGAGAGAGAGAGAGAGAGAGAGTGTGGAAGGTCAAAGACATGGCAGGAAAATACTCATTTAAAAACTGAAAATGGAAAGGAAAGGTTAAACATTAGAAAAAACAAACACAAAGTAGACTAAGATATGGAGAAGAATCAGAAAAAGAAAAAATAGGATATTATTTTGGTGAGAAATTCTAGAGAGATTGCTTTGAGAAAAACAACAGGACAAGAGGAAGACTTAGTTTAGATTAATGGAAAGAGGAAAAAGGAGTGGTGAACATTATACGATCATGAACAGAAAAGGGCACTTTCGGCAAAACAGAGACTTTTGGTGATTGCTGCTCTGGGTACATACTGAGAAGCATAATCTCACACACTTGGTGCCAAAATCTGTGGCCATCTGTCACACACTCATCTACACTCACTATGTGTATACCACACTCCTTTAAACACCAAATCAATCTACAGATCGCTTCCACAGCTTGATTTAGAGTGTGATATATGTCATCACTTACATTCTTGCTGACTCCCTGCACTCATTCCAGATCGGGTACTAGAAAAACAAAAAACCTCATAATATTAGATCAGCACAGGCATGCCACTAGTGTTAAGGAGGATAGGCGAGCACATTCCACAGTTCTTGAGTTCCTCAGACTTTGCCTCAGTTTTCATTTTAATGGTTATAATTATAAGAACTCATTAAATAAAGTTCTAAACAAAAGTCTAATATGAGCCTTTTCTTTTAATTCAGTCTTTCCAAACACAAGCATACTGTATATAAGCAACTATTTAAACTCTTCCCAAGACAATTCTTCCACCAACTCTCCACCACCCAACCCCACCTCTATTTCTAATGTGTTAGATTAATTTATTAATTTATATAGTGGTATAGAGCTTGAGACTCATCTTCAAACCTGTTTACTTGTGTAACACCCAAGGATTGTATGACTATATGAACTTGTGAATTACAAGTCTACCTAGAAACAGGGGGTTCTTGTTCTTATCGGGCTTCTTTAGATGAGTGGATCTCAACTGGTGATGGATTGAACAAAAATGGATTGTCTACTTTGATAGGATTGTGGACAGGAATGAAGAAACTATGTTTAAAAGCAAATAATAAAATGTAGCAGGAGAAAGCATTCCCCATTTCTTTTGTTGTTGACGCCAAATGCCATGCATTCAACCAAACTGTTATTTTGGTGCAAATTACTTTGCCACTTATTAAGTTAGCTAACATGGGCAGGTTGCATGACAGTTTTTATCAATAATTATAAACGAAACGATGCAAGGTAAAAGAAAATACTTAAAAGACTTAAGCTACATTGAATAGTGATTGTGTTTTGGTGTTTGATTGACACTTGATGATCAATGTAAAATTTGGCTCCTAAACCAAAACCAGTTGAGAACCCCAGATTTAAAAACAGTAGAAACTCCAACCCAGATCTGACAAGACATTGTAGTTGTAAGAGATGGTCAAACTGTAAGAAATTGTACAAATGCAAGTTGGCTTGTATAAAACATACAACTTTATTCCCATAGAGAAAAATAAATTAACCAAACAACCTGTTAGTATGATTTATCCTGAGTTTACCCTCTTACCCAAACCCTAAAACTAGGTAAGTGTTACAGGTCCCAGTCATTGGACCTGAGTGACAGATTAAGTTTTGCCCGAGAAATCAGTAGAAAAGAAGACAAGACACAAATTAGTGGCTTTCCTCAGGTGAGAAAACTTTTCAGCATTTTTATTAAACTCATTTAATTATTTTTATTCTAACTCTTAATGTGAAAAATCTACCTTCTTAATAATAAAAGCATATTCAATAGATATATCACTCTGTAATATCACTTTCTTTACAACTTCACCATAAGTGAACAATCATCACACTACACACACCACTTAAAACTTAAATCACTGTGTACTGTACTAACTGTATATGGTTGAAATGACAATAAAAACCACTTGACTTGACTTGACTTGTTGCAAGATACTCACAATTCCTGTCTCTCTTCAGGTTCATCAGATTCACAGTTTTGTTCTGCAGGTGCCTCTGTGCAGGTAGGTTGTTTTTCCTTTACAGGTTTTTCACTGGGTCGTAATCGTGAGGGACCGCAGGAAGGTGCATTATAGGTAGGATGATTGCAGGTAAGTTCAGGGTCATTGATTCGGTTATTTGGCATTCGTAACCTGTAGTAATGCCTGTCACTTTCATGTCAATCAGTATCTGTGTCATTGTCTTGTGTTTGTTTGTCATGTTGTTTTGTCTGTTTATGCTTTCTCATGTTTTTAGGTGCAGCTGTTGGAACATCAACAGGTAAGTCATTGAATTGATGCAAAAGATTTCTGTGTAGGATTTTAGATTTTGAACTGTCTGTCTCAGCTGCCACTCTGTTCACTGGACTGTCATTCACTTTTTCTTTCACAATGTAGATGGTTTCCCACTATGACCTCAATTTTCCTGGTCCTCCCCTCTCACTTAGACTTCTCATGAGTACTCTGTCGCCAGGCTGAAGGGCAACTCCTTTCAAGAGCAGGTCATAGTACTTTTTCACATGTGCGCTTGAGTTTTTGCTGTTCTCAGAAGCAATTCGGTATGCCTCTGTCATGCACTCACCCCATTTCTCTGTGTAAACTCTTGGAGTCTTATTTCCCTCTCCAGGCATTAGTCTAAACAAAAGGTAAATTGGCAAGCATGGATGATGTCCGTACATTAAGTAAAATGGTGAGTATTCTGTTGCATCAAGTCATGTGCAGTTATAGGCGTGGACAATCTGAGGTAGGTGTTCCATCCATCTTTATTTTTCTTTTCCTTCCAATGTCCTCAGCATCTTTAATGGTTCCTGTTAAACCATTCAGCTGGATTGCCCTGCTGATGATATGGGGAAGTCCTGAAGTGGCCCATTCCAGCAAGTTGTCGAAGTGTCTTGAAAAGCTCGTTCTCAAACTCTCTTCCTTGGTCGTGCTATTGTTTAGCCATAAAACCAAACTGAGGAATAAAGTATTTAAGGATCCTCTCTAGCTACCTGCTACATTCCAGATGCAAGTAATCAATAGACACAAGCTCAAAGGGTGAACTGGTGGTTATGCTAACCACTGGAGCCTTTGTGTTTACGACTGACTTCTTTATGGCTTCTGCTTTATACATGGGCATTGTCTAGTGACGTACACCTCTATGTCCCTTCCCATGAACAGCCAATAGAACCTTTTGCTTGCAAAGCTAAGGACCCTTTCTATGCCAACATGGCCCATGTTGTCATGTACTGTAGGTGTTTGAAGACTGTTTGTTTATAATTTGCAGGCAAAACTTTGCAGGGTTTTCCGATATGAGGGTCCTCCTCCTAAGTGAAAATTTCTGGCTCATTGTCTTATATTACTTGTAAGCATTCCATTGGATTCCTCTAGCTCTCCGACCCATCTCTAGCCCACTGTGTTGAGTTAAGCAGTACTCATGATATACTCCAGGGGATAATTATTTGTTATTATTATTATCTAGACTTCAAAGTAAGGCGGATAGAACAAGTAGTCCCTAAATTTCTCACAGACAGCCCACTTCAGTGCAAGAAACACCAGATTCCCAGAATGGAGTCTGTAATTTAGTTTGGCAGGTGACAGAGTCCTTGACCCATATCTGATAGTCTCCCATTCTGCCGCTGATATGGAACAGCTTTATGTCCTTGCTCTGAGGCATCGGCATGGAGAGTAAAAGGCAGGTCAAAGTCGGGATAGGCAAGGGCCGGCGGGGTAGTTAAAGCATCAACCAGTCTACACAAAATTCTTTGGTGTTCTTTGGCCTACTCTACTGGCATCCATGATAGTAACTGGACACTTTTCCCTTCTCATCTCTTTGTTCTTCCTTAAACTGTTTCTGTTGCGCTCTTCTTCACTTACAATAGGTCATAGATGGGCTTGGCGATTCGAGAGAAGTCTTGGACATATGAGCTATATTTGCTCAAGTAACATTTTGTGGACCTCTCCAACAGTGGTAGGTGTTTTAGTTCTCAATGCATTGACTGCATCTATGTCTTTCATATCAACTTTACTAACTATATCCACCCAGGATATCTGTGAGGTCTTGGACTCGAGGGAGGGGGTACCTGTCAGAAACGGTTTTCTGGTTCAACAACCTGTAGTCAACACAAAGTCATAGCATCCCATCCTTTTTATGGACACCGATGACTGGTGCTGAATTAGGTTATTTGGACTTGACCCTCTTGCAAGAAGTATTTTTTTAAATGTATTTTTATTTCTTTGTACAGGGGTTTTGGAACTGAGGTGTATAATTGCTGAACAGGAACGTCTGTGAGTTAATGAGATAATGAGGTAATGTGGCATCAGCTTTACTGCTGCTGTTGAGGTCTTTGGAGTTTTAGCACAGTAGACTTCAACAATGACTGGTTCAACTTGCTGGTCTGTCTTTTTGCAATTGGCTGTATACTCCTGAGCGCAGTTTGTTGAGGCAGGGTGACATCATGGCTTGTGTGATTTCCTATAGGAATTTTAATTAAAGGGCTTTGTGTTTTACAGACTTCCAACAGACCATCACCCAAGTCAAGCTGATCAAGCTGTGGGTTTTCTTGGTTGGATTCAAACAGTATAACTGGGTCTGACAGGTCCAAGTCCACAGGCACTTTACATCTGACGTGTGTCACCTGCCCTGGAGGAATAAGAACATCCTGACATCCTACTTTAATGGTAGTGTTAGGGACAGTTGGGTCTGTATGAAGTTCACAATTACACTTGCTTGGTCATCTTCTATTTCCATCGCTTCACTAAGCAGAGCAGTGATAGTAGAGAGGATCTTTGTTCCACTTGTTTGTCCCTTAATCATCTGTTCAATGACGTTGAAACCAAGCAGGGTTTGTTCTAGGACTATGCTACCCACCAGAAAGGGGACTTGAAATGCCAGGTTAGGGTCACTTTTGCCTGGAAGGTTTACAGTCACCTCAACCCAGCCATCGAATAGCAAAATGTGTCAGTTAACTGCCAATACATTGAGGGTGCTGGTTCCTATCAGCTCACTCAAGGGTACTGACTTGAGCACCAATGTTGAGTAAAACAGTCACAGCATAACAATTTATGTTACATTTCAGTAGGCATTTGCTTTCAACTAATTCTGATACCTTATATTGTGTCATATTTGACTCTATAGAGGTGTGAGAACAGACTGTGCTATTGGCAAAGGCATATAGAGCTCTGTTTTCTGACACGTTTGCTTCAACTTAGAACTGTTTGCTTGCTGGCTGCCCCTTTATGAAAGATTGGTAGGTACTTCCCATCAGGGCTGGACTGGGATGAGAAATCGGCCTGGTATTTTACATAACAACTGTGTTTGCTGTCCTTTTCTGCATATTACTTATCGCGGCCCATTCGGGCTGACCCACTGGCCCACTCGGTTCTCCCGATGGCCAGTCCGCCCCTGATCAGCCCTAAAGTGCATCAGCCCACTGGGAAAATGCCCGATATGCCAGATTACCAGTACAGCCCTGCTTCCCATCTGTTTCATCTTTTTACAGCATCCAACTGCTCTATGTCCTTCCCCATGGCAAATGAAACAGTGACTGCAAGAGCTGTTTCCCTGTTCTACACATCTGGGGCATTCATATGGTCTTCCTCTTCTCTAAGGGGTTGGTCTGCTTGAAGCATGGGGAGGTGGTCCAGGACTTGAAAGAGAGTGGCATGAGTGTTCAGTTTGTTTAGCTTGTTTCAGGGAGTCAATGACATTAGTCAGAGCTACAACTTGTGCACTCAGTTCATGTAAGGTTTTTGTTTTGCTCTTTTTCTGAGGTTTTGAGATTTTATTACCTCCATCTGACTTAGAGTCAAGCTATGCGCTGTGGGCATGGGTCTGTTGTCGCTGCATAGTATGACCTAGTCTGCATTGAAGTTCACTCTCCTCACTTGAGATCTTGTTCACCTGTTTTGGAGGTTATAGCCTGATTAGAGAGGAAGGGCTTCAACTCTCTTCTAATGTCACTGTATTTTGGAAGAAGGCCTTCATGAATCATGCGTTAAAACACATTCTGTACAGTGAGTGGCTCATACTCAATGTTTGTGCTCCACATCTTGAAGCAAACGCTACCTTTTATGTGAGTCCCATGACCTGATACTGAAACTGTTGCGGGTTCTCATGCTCATGCTGTCTGTCCATCAGCTCTTGGAAAAGCTTGCTGCTGCTCTTTTCACTTAGATGAGACTGTAGTAAATGGTTCAGTTCAGTTAGAGTTAGATCATCTTTGTTAATGAGCATATCTTTGAATTGTCCTGTTTAATTATGCGCAGAACAGCTTGAATTATCTCACTCTCTGTGTGGTTTGCTTTTGTCGATTTGCTTGCACAAACTATTGTAAACAATGTCCGAAGTCACTTACCTGACCCCCGTGTACTATGAATTAATTAAGCTGGAAGTATGACAAGTCTCTCATGTATGGTAAGTGCTTTGTGATTTGTGCGCTGCCGTGCAAAGGCAAAAGACCGTAACTTCATTTTAGGTCGAAAATGAGTTATTGATATTTTTGAACCTTTTAAAGGCATAAGACCGTAACGCCAGTTACCGCTGTTTGGCTTTGTTTTGGAATGCTCAAATTGAGTTACGGTACTCTGCCTTTGTATAGCCGTGCGTCAATATGAAGTTACTGTTCCGGCCTGGAGTCACGGTATTCTGCCTTTGTTTCACTGTCCATTAAAGTTTGCCGCGTTTAAGTTACGGTGTAGCCTGTGTAACTGTCATACTGTCATTGAAGCACTTCTGACACACACAATACCTGAATAAAAGTGTAGGTAAAAAACAAATATTGTTGAGTGGTTGTTTTTATTATAGCGTTTAAGGATGGCCCATTACTCTCGAGGGAAAATGATGGTTAAGATGGCTTTGAAACACAGACATCATTGTGAAGGTAAGAAATTGTGAAACACAAACATAAGATCGCGATTTACTTAATTTAGCTAGCTAGCAGCCTAGCATAAATAAGGCTAAAGTTAGTCAGTTATGAATAGGCTACCAAACTGCTCCATATAAGCACTGTAAACAAGCAGAGACTAAATAATTTACCAGCAATAAGTAAATTAACCGTAAATAATCTCAAATAAATGTTTTTTTCATAATGGTAAGATTATTCACTCAGAGCCAGCCTGTCAGTGACACTGTCACGTTAGACAGCAGACTAGTTGCACGACACGAGTGTGAGTCGAATGCAGTTAACGTTACCGTGATCACACATAAAAACAGTAGAAACAGCTCGCAATTAAATCCATATCCTACCTTTTATTGTAACATGATAAAATCCATGGCAATGAACGTCATTGGAGATGTTTAATCCACAAGCATTCTGAGCATTATTCCTTCTTGCTGGCGTTCACATCAATCCACAAGTCATGCGATTTTCATTCAATTAGATGTAAAAGCAATTATATCCTTTTACGTTACAATAAATAATAATTGGTTGCAAAACGGTATCCACCCACATGTACCATAGCTTTTTTGTCTGGCAGTTACGTCAGAAAAACAATTCAAATTACTCCATGCATTTGAGATTAATCCACCAGTCAGCGAGCCAAACTTAACCCTTGATTAACCAGTGGCACTAATTTGTAGGCCTAGGCCTGATAATTTGTTAAAATAGACATTGATTAATCAAATAGCCTATTGGTAAAAACAAATGTTTGCTGGACCTACGTGTATTGGATATAAAATATTATTTCCTATTCAAATTTCCCTCCATGCCTTATTATTATTTTATTATTATCATTATTGTTATTATTATTATTATTATTAGGCTACTATTATTATTATTAAATTTGCTCTATACCTTTCAGTTCCTTATGGTGATATTCCTTGTGGTCCGGACGCACCACAAACAAAAAAAATTATTCACTGCCTGTAAGTGAAGTTGTGGAGGATGAGGAGTGAGAACACCCTGAAACAACATGAATACAGGATTCCAAGTTCACTTACTTGTACATGATTTACTCTTATTCCCTTATTCCCATTCCATGCGTTTTAAATTTGTACACGATTCGTTGTTCTATCTGCTATATCTTTGTTTTATATCTTGTTATATCTTTGCATTCCATTATTAATTAAATGAATATGTTTACTTGTTACAAATATGCTTATCTTGTATTTATTCATATAATTCAGTGTCACCTATCTGCAGTCAACCTGTTAGTTTTACTGCACACCAGATACTCTTTACTGCTATGGAGGTATTGTGTCATGTCTAATTAATTAATAATGCCATCAGGATGCAACCAAATCAGAGGATAGCAACAATGGCTAAGAGTAATTGTAAATCATCCAAAATTATCAATCATTTTATTTCTAAAGCACATTTTAAAACAAAACAAGTTGATCAAAGTGCTTTACAGAACCAACCTTACATAACATATACACAAACAAACCATAAAACACAATACTGGTGTTACTATAAAGATTTTGTTAATGGTGATCAGCAACCAAATATTGATAATGTGGAAGTTACTGCCTTTTGCCTTGGCATGACTTCTCACTTTTTGCAGACAATACAAAGGCAGAGTACAGTAACTTTAAAATTGGGGTCAAAGGTCAAGTTTGAGATCAATATTTTTTTATGTAGATAATTTTCATTACTAAAACATTTAATTGCCAGATTTTCAGATTCCTACCTATAATTAATTTGGCTGGACAACTAAAAAACTTTAAAGTCATTTTTCTCAGTTCCACACTCTAGCGACTTAAGGTCTTTTGCCTTTGTAGGGCAGTGCTGCTCTGTGAAAGGTGACCTTTCTTTCTTGACAACTGTTGGTGGTATTTTGTACTCTGCCAGCTTTCTAACTAATCCTTCATAGCTAGAGAGTAGCTTTTGAAACTCCAGAAATCGTGTCTCTAAATCTATGCTTGCAGATGTGGATGATAAAAATATTGTCTCGGGTTACTTAAGTGTAACCCTTGTTCCCTGAAAAAAGCGGAACGAGATGCTGCGCTGAGAAAAGTGCATTGGGAACATCTTATAGTTGTGACCAGCTGTGAATATGTGTGCAACACGTCAGTGAACATTGACCGGAATTTATAACCTCTGCCGGTGTAATCATTGGATGCACCTGGGGCAGGGTTATAAATAGATATGTCACCGGAGCATCGTCAGGTATTTTGTCTGAAGAGCAGTCCCGGGGCATCCCAGTGTGGCAGTGAAGCGCAGCATCTCGTTCCTCTTTTTTCAGGGAACAAGGGTTACACTTAAGTAACCCGAGACGTTCCCTTTACAAAAAGCTTCACTTATGATGCTGCGCTGAGAAAAGCGCTTTGGGAACGAGAATACCCATGCTGCCGCACTGTGGCTGTCCGGACCCCCTATGGTTGTGTAGTGTGCTCACAAGAGCATGAGAGGGCTCAGACATGGGCTTGAGATGTCGACTCAAGGACATAAGTGCCCGGAGTGGCATGAACATCCAAGCTGTAGAGTCTAATGAATGTGTGCAGAGAGGACCAGCCTGCCGCATCACAAACATGCTGCAGAGGGACCCCTCTGGCCAAGACTTCAGAGGAGGCGACCCCTCTGGTAGAGTGAGCCCTGATGCCTACAGGCAAAACTTGACCACGCACCTCGTAGGCTAGGGCAATAGCGTCCCTCACCCAATGTGACATAGTCTGCTTGGTGGCGGCCGCCCCACTGTTGCAGCCCCCATGGCAAACAAATAGTTCCCCTGACTTACGCCACTGGCTAGTGCGGTGGTCATAAGTCTGAAGGGCACGGACTGGACAAAGTCTGTGAAGTCTTTCCTGCTCTGGCGTAGAGAATGGCGGGGAGCAGAAGGCTTCAAGAGTAACTGGGTGTAAGGATGAGAAAGGTACCTTAGGCAGGTAGTCGGGATGAGGGTGAAAAATTGCTTTGGTCATTCCTGGGGCAAACTCTAAACAGGCTGGCAAGACAGACAGAGCCTGTAGGTCCCCAATTCTCTTTAGAGAGGTAATCGCCATAAGAAAATCCATCTTGAGAGTCAGAAGTCTGTTAGACGCTGACTCTAGAGGTTCAAAGGGGGTCTCAACCAGACCCTCCAGGACTACTGCTAAGTCCCATGAAGGGGTCCTGGTCCTAGCAGGAGGCCTCAGTTGCCTGGCTCCACGAATGAAACAGGCGAGTAGAGGATGTCTCCCCAAAGGCACCCCGTCCATCAGGGTGTGGCAAGCCAAAATTGCAGACACATAAACCCTGAGAGTGGCGGGGCATATGCCTGCTGACATTTTTTCCTGCAGAAAGTCCAGAACTGAAGCAATCTGGCAATTAACTGGATCTGCGTTATGTGTACTGCACCATTTTTCAAAGACACCCCATTTATTGGGGTAGATCCTTATAGTAGAGGGAGCCCTAGCACTTAAAATGGTCTTGATAACCTCAGGTGAAAGCCCTGTGTCCCTCAGTTGGTAAGAGAGCACTCTTTTTGACATTGAGACTCAGACCCGGAGAAACCAGATGAGCTAAGATGATATCCCTGTACTGAACTGCCAGTTCTTGAGACTGTGCCAGTATCAGACAGTCGTCTATGTAATTCAGAAAGCGGATGCCCTGGAGTCGCAAAGGAGCCAGTGCTGCATCCTTGTGTGGGGTTATAGGGCTAGGCTGAATGGAAGAACCCGATACTGGAAGGCTTCGCCCCCAAAAACCTCAGGAACTTCCTGTGCTGTGGCAGAAATTCTATATGAAAATATGCGTCCATAAGATTGATCGTGACCAGCCAATCGTGATGTTGGACTTGTGACACGACCGTCTTGACATTTAGCATCTTGAACTTGAACACCCTGACTGAGTGGTTCAAGCCTCAAAGATCTAAGATTGGACACAACCCCCCACCCTTCTTGGGGATCAGGAAGTATCTGCTGTAATAGCCTGACTCTTTCTCTGGAGGGGGAACACGTTCTATGGCCCCTTTGACCAAGATATTTTGCAGTTCTTTCCACAGTAGACATGCCTGCTCCGGTTTCACGGTAGTGGGGACCACACCGTTGAAACACGGAGGGCGGCAAGAGAATTTAATTCTGTAGCCTTTTTGCTACTGTTCTTAGACACTTCCTGTTGAGGGGATGTCGAGTGTTCTGCGTCCTGGAATAAGGCAAGAAGCAGCGGTACACCCAACTTTTTGTTGGAAGCCTCTGCCTCCCGAAACACCAGAAGCGGCGGGAAAGGAGAGGATTCGTAGGGGTACCGGGAGGGGCGAAGTGGATGGTACACGCGCCCCGTCCTGAGGGGAGCTACCCCCACAGGGCTGGGCGCAAGACCATCACATTTTTTTACTTTTAGAAAATACTCCCCTGAGGTCTTGCTTTGGGGGCTGTCGAAGGCGATGAGCCTGTCCCCAGTCATTACGAGGGGGAGCACGACACACCACGCTCTGCTTCTGATCATCCCTTCTAGCAGGACCGGGGCGGGTCTGGGTGGTGAGGAAAAAAATGCCCAAATGCTTCCTCATGGCTTTTCGCCTCCTGGAACCAGGAGATAACCGTATTCATAGCGTCTCCGAATAGGCCAGAAGGTGAAACCAGGGCATCAAGGAGGAAAGCTTTATCTTTGTCCTTGATGTACAGGTTGAGCCATAGGTGTCTTTCCTTGCTGACCAAAGCGGACATAGACCAGCCAATAGCACGGGCTGTCTGCTTGGTCGCACGGAGAGATAGGTCCGTGGCTTTACGAAGTTCAGAAAACGTTTCCTCGTCGAGCGCTGTACCTGCACTCAGGTCCTTAAGCAGATCAGCCTGGTATGCCTGTAACACCGCCATAGTGTGCAGAGCAGCTCCAGCCTGACCCACTGCCTGATAAGCCCTCCACACTAGCGTGGAGGTGGTCCTGCATGGCTTCGTGGGGAGAGAGGGTCTTTTCAGCGATGATGCCGAACCCGGCAAGAGATAACCCGCAAGTGTCTTCTCAACCGGCGGCATCATCATATACCCCCGTGTCTCAGCTCCCATGATAGTCTAATATATCGACGTCGAGGGCACGTGGACACAGGAAGTATAAGGTTTCCTCCATGAACGAGAAAGCTCGTCATGGAGGTCATCAAAGAAGGGAAGGGACTGATGAGGCGTTCCCTTCCCCTGGCCACCAGACAGAAATATATCCTCCAATTTGGAGCATTTGGGGGTCTCTTGTTGGCGTGGCCAGTCTATCTGAAGCCTGTCCACCACACGAGTAACCACGTTGAGTAATTCTTCAGCTGATTTATTATCATACCCGGAATGCTCGGAGGTGGGTAACTCGAAATCTGCCAACCCAAGAGATTCAAGGTCCCCCTCATGAACCGAAGAGGTGCCGGGGTGCACTTCGAGATCACAGGAAGGACCAGCTGGGTCTGGGGAGAGAGCGAGCGAAAAGGATGGACCCGTCCGAGCCCCACGAATGAAGTGTGGGCGCTGAATCCCGGAAGTAAGCAAGGCGAGCGCGAAGCATTTTGCCCGAAAGCAGATTGCAATGCTCGCACCTGCCCCGCCCCAACATGAGAGCAGCATGCTCTTCCCCCAAACAAAGGAAGCAAAACTGATGCGTGTCCCTCTCGGACATAGAGCGGAGGGAGGGATATGTGCATCATTTGCCTTGACTTTGTCATATTTTTATTTATTTTTCTCACCTTTTTTCTTTTGAAAGTAAGAAAGAGAAAAGGTCTTCTGCGCACTGCCTAACCAGTTCTAACTCCTAAAAGAGGGAAAAGAGTTTGACAGGCTCGTGCAAAGCACAAACACACAGAGTGATCTGAAGACAAAAGATCTGATGATGCTCCGGTGATGCATCTATTTATAACCCTGCCCCAGGTGCATCCAATGATTACACTGGCAGAGCTTATAAATTCCGGTCAATGTTCATTGACGTGTTGCACACATATTCACAGCTGGTCACAACTATAAGATGTTCCCAAAGTGCTTTTCTCAGAGCAGCATCATAAGTGAAGCTTTTTGTAAAGGGAACTGCATGTGTGTGTTGCTGACAGTGGCTGTGTATGTGCAGCGGCTGAGGGTGTTTGTTTGTGCATATAATTTTCATTCAAATAAGATACATGCTGATCATTCACAACAAGTTACACGATTTTGGATGAGCTCATTAATAATGTCTTTCAAACACAGTAACTGTACATACTCTTCATCTTCCAAGTCAGTTAAATTACTGCTTTGTTTGTAGGAATAAATTAAATTGAAACAACTTCCCTCATCATCCCTGGAGATGGTGTAGGAATCCAGACCTGAAGCTGGTGTGATGCTATCAGCAAGTTGGAAGAGTTCATAAGCAGTCAACGTATGAAGACTTTTCTTGATTTTCCAGATCAGTCCTTTTCTTAAGTCGGCCATCTTGCTAGATTCCAGACACCTTGGATTTGAAGTTATGTACAACTTCTCAGTCAGGTCAGTCATTTCTCTCATCTGCAATCTTGCTCAGTCCCAGACAACTTTGGACATGTAGTGAGGTGCTCACTCTCAGCCAGGTCCCCTTTATCTCTCTGGTCACCTGCAGAAGCTCCGGATTAAGACACGCAACCCCGCTGTGTCGGTCATGGGCCTTGTTGTCATGGGAGAATAGACTTCAAGGTCAGTCTTGCAGTCTGGACATGTATCTCGGTGGAACCTCCAAAAATCTGTAACAGGTCCCAGCCATAGGACCTGAGTGACAGATTAATTTCAGATGAAAAAAATCTGGAGAAAAGAAGACAAGACACATATTAGTGGATTTCCTCAAGCGTGGCTTGTCAGCGTCTTTATTAAACTCATTTCATGTATTTTTTCCCTCTTAATGTGAATATTAGCGTGCTTTTTAGGGCAATCCTTTTTCAGTTTTAAGCTTTTGACACTTTTTGACTTTGAGTTGCTAATTTGTGGGCTGGACCCATCTCATCTTAAGTACTACATCAAGTAGTACTTAAGTAGTGAGAGAACTGAAGCGGCAGCCTTGTGCGTAGCCCTCTTCATGTGAAGACGTATCTCAGGTAAAGACCTGCGAATCTACCTGTGTAAGTCCACCAAGCAAGGACAACGACAAGGGGTCAGTCACTACGCTAAGTTTTGCCCCTTCTCTCATTTTCTCATAGTTATTCTTTATTCTAATGGTCATATGTGTTTTCAGTACATTTCTGTTGTCTCATGTAGATGAAAATCTAAATGTGCACACTATAGACTACGCACTCCAGAGCACCTTAGGTCACTTAGCACTGCCTCTCCACAGCCACTTTCCATCCCTGTTGTATCTTGGAACTGTCAGTCACCTGTCAACAAAGCTGACTTCATCCCGGCCTTTGCCAGTCAGTCAAAACTCAATGTTTTGGCTCTGACTGAGACATGGATCTGCAGAGACAACACGGCAACTACCTCGGCTCTCTCAACTAACTTCACTTTCACCCACATCCCTCATCTGACTGGGTGGAGTGGGGGAACCGGTTTGCTCATTTCAAACACATGGACACAACTTTTGAATATCATGCCATTATAGCCACTAATCCGGTCGACTAGACAACTTTGTTGAGGTAGATGTATTGCTGTCCACATTCCCTGAGAACAGCATACCACTGGTGGTCTAACTGGACTGGTTTAACTTAAATTTGGAAAAACCTCAAGCAGCTGACTTTCTAGCTCTTCTGACCTAATTTGACTTTACAAGACTGCACACCTCTGCAACTCACAAAGCAGGAAAACAGATAGATCTCATCCTTACATGTAATTCTCCAATAATGTCCAATAATCCCCTTGTTACCCCTCTACATATCACTGACCATTTCTTCATTCAGTTTTCTGTTACTCTCCCTTCTTCTTTACCTCTTACTACACCTATGGTTTCCTTCTACCGCAACCTTTGCTCTCTCCCACCAACTCAGTTATCTTCAGACCAGCACATGCCACACCCTCCAGCCCCTGGCTGTTGGTTGAACCAAGCTGAGGGCTGTGGAGAGAAAGTGGCCAGTGTAAGTATCAATCACTTCTCTTCTCTTTTTCCGCTGGAGTTTCCACTGCTAAAATGGATTATTACTAAAACAAGATCAGTAACACTTCCCATAAACTATTTTCAACTATCTCATCTCTTCTCTATCCTCCTCCACCACATCCTACTACTTCTCTCACTACTGATGGGGTTTGCCATGTTTTTTATTGACAAGGTAATGAGCAACAGCAGCCAGTTTTCTATACCTAACACCCACAGCTACTCACTTCCAAATTCCTATCCTCTTTTTTCCTCTTTATCTCCTCTCTCCGAGACTGAGGTCTCCAAAGTGCTTATTTCTAACCGTCCTCCAACCTGTCCACTTTACCCTATCCCCTCCAATCTTATGCAAGCTCTCCGTAAATCTTACCTGCACTCACACGCATTATCAACGTATCTCTCACAAATGGAAACTTTCCCAATACATTTAAGCAGGCTCAAGTAATCCCACTGCTTTAAAAAACAACACATAACCCCACAGTAGTTGACAACTACTGACCGGTGTCTCTCCTACCCTTCCTGTCTAAAACTCTTAACAACCAGTTGTATTCTTTTCTCTCACAGAACAACCTACTCAACAGAGATCAGTCTGGATTCAAAAAAGGACACTCAACAGAGACTGCCCTCTTGTCAGTAGCTGAAACTCTGTGACTGGCGAGAGCTAACTCCAAATCATCTGTACTCATACTCGTTCACTTGTCTGCTTCCTTTAACACAGTGAACCACAAAATCCTCCTGTCCACCCTCTCTGACCTGGGCATCACAGGATCTGTGCTTTGATGGTTTGAGTCATATCTCACTGGCAGATCGATCAAGGTCTCCTGGAGAGGAGAGGTGTCCAAGACACACCAGGTGACCACTGGGGTTCCTCAAAGATCAGCGCTTGGACCCCTCCTCTTCTCGATGTACACAACATCACTGGTACTGGTCATTGAGGTACATGGCTTTTTCTACCACTGCTACGCAGATGATACGCAGCTCTACCTGTCATACCAGCCTGATGACCCTACAGTCTCAGCTTGTATTTCTGCCTGCATCTCAGGCATTTCAGCCTGGATAAAGGAACAAACCTTCAGCTCAACCTTGTCAAAATAGATCTCATGATCCCAGCCAACCCATCTCTTGATCACAACTAGCTAACCAGAACAGCCCATTACCTGGGAGTGGTGGCAGATGACCCGCTTAATTTCACTGCACACATCTCATCAACCACCTGGCCTTGCAGATTCGTGCTTTACAACATCAGGAAAATTTGCTCTGTTGGCTGGACTTCCAGCTAACACAGTTAAGCCACTGCAGGAAGTCCAGAATTCTGCAGCATGTCTGGTCTTCAATCAGCCAAAAAAGGCTCATGTAACCCCACCCATGATTTCACTCCACTGGCTACCTTTAGCTGCCCGCATCAAATTCAAGGCTTTGACTCTGGCTTTCAAGACAGCCAATGGAACTACACCCTCTTACATCAATTTCCTTCTTCAGGTCTATGCTCCAACTCGCGCTCTGCGGTCTATAAATGAGTGCACCGGGTGGTCCCATCACAAAGAGGCTCAAAGTCTATTTCACAATCTTTCACTTTAAATTTTTTTAGTCATAAAGGTTGCACCATTAAAAAAACAAGCTTCTAATTATATTCAAAACAAGCTTATATCATGTCCTGTGTTTTTTTATTTATTTAATGTATATTTAAATGAGCAATACGTGAAAACAAAAAAATAATAGAATGAAAGCATTTAAGCTCATGCAAAGCGAAAAAAAGAAACCACTAATTAAGTAAACTGATGCAGTTAACGTAAAAGACGACTATAAACACTCGCCATATAATAGTTATCATGTTTATATTGTATCTCGTGTCATGATTTTGTTGAGAAAAACAAGCATATCCATGGGCTCAGTAAACTATACTCATTTATACACACCAGTTTAAATGATGGAATGTCTCACAGCTAGCATAGTCTTTCTCTGATGCCATGTTTGTTGTTTACAGAAGCATCACAGGGATTATGTTGCAACGGGGACGCTGTTCTGACGAGCTGCACATATACAAGAGTAAAGTGTACACCGCTTATAAGGGACAGAACCCAGCTTTCTTACAGTAATCCATATTCTCGCAATAACCCGCTTTTTTGTCTTCATCTGTCAAAACCGTTTGCTCAACAAATGTGATCAACTTGTGTCCACACTCAACAGCACCACCCATTATATTCTGTTATAACTGCCAGTTTTAGTTTGTGTGTTCAGGATTTAACATCTCACTGTACATATAGCCAGCAAAGCAAAACTTTGCGAAATTCGAATAGTATTTTTAATATTGAATGTCCTCAAAACTTTAGAAAACGCCTAGGTTACGTATGTAACCCCCGTTCCCCGATGGAGGGAACGAGACGTTGTGTCGAAGAAGCGACACTAGGGGTCTCTCTCTTGAGTGCCAAATATGCCTCTGATCTGTGTGACAATAAAGTAATTTGATTTGATTGATTTTGATCTATGAAAATAGGCCAATGAGAAGTTGGCAGCAAGTATTTGCATACCCTTCCCCCGGACATACGAGTATTGAGGTTGAGCAAATACGCTGTGTTCATTCAGGATTTTTCTGAGGAGCCGGAAATGGTCCGGTTACTACAGCGGCTTGGCTCAGCGACGTGGCAGGGAGGACACAACGTTTTGTTCCCTCCATCGGGGAACGGGGGTTACATATGTAACCTAGACGTTCCCCGTCTGTCGCTCACTTTGACGTTGTGTCGAAGAAGCAACACTAGGGTTCCAAATTTAAACGTGCCATGCACTGAGCCATGTACGTGAACTGCTGATACAGGAGCGGACAGGTATTCTCATATGCAAACGCGACCAGCTGTATCAGACCGCACGTACCCTTCCCCAATGATCCATTAAAAGTCGTCAGAATCCTTCTAATTACCCTGGACAGGGGAACAAAGCGACACTTGCCAACCTGGGAACGGCCCGAGCCTGGCCGAGCCTATTTTCTCTTGCATAGAGCAAGAACAGCCGGGGCCTTTACACGCATCGAGGGAAGGGGGTCTTACCCGATTACCTAATTTAATTATTTTTTCAGGAGGAAAAAGACCCTGAGGAGACCACACCTACCCATAGGGGAGGTAAAGGTGATGAATACATCACATGGGTTTTTTAGGCGGCATGTGGAAATGGCACGGAGGTAGGCCCAACCTCATTGGGGGGGGGGGGGGGGGGTTGCTACACTACAGCGACCAGAGGGCAGCTTGGAGCTGCCGAAGGGAGATGCGGGTCCACTCGTAAGGGGACCGAGTCCAAACTGTCCACCTCAAAGACTCTTCACTAATTTTCCTATTTTTAGAATGTTTGTCATCCTTCTGTTGGGGTCAAGGTTGGTTAAGGTAAAAGGTCAATAGCAGTGACACATTTGTTCATATCAGTTTGTGTCTATGCATGTTTGCATGATGAGGTGCTGTCTCAGTCTCATGAGAAGCTTGACCTTTTTTAACCTTTACTCCCAATGCCGGCTGGCGCATGTAGACGTTACGGCCTGTGACCCCCATGGTAAGCACACGCAGATGCAGGCAGACAAAAAGTGCCACACTTATGTTGATCTGCATACCACATATATTACCATGCCAAATCTCACCCCAATGTATTCCATATTTGTGATTCTACACCCCACTTCCACCCCCTGCATGTGAACTCTGACCTTCTCAGCATTATTAGAGTGAGAGACAGAGTGAGGCAGCTCCATTTGTCTCATTCTATGGTTAATGTGGTGATGGAGGAGGCGATGGAGGGCAGAGGTGGGGGTAGGGATGTTAATCCCCACCTGACTCGAAACCCTCCTCCACATCTCTCACATTGACTGGCTCTCACACTGGATTTATTGTGCATGTACTAGTGTGAGTGTGAGAGAGAGGGTAAGGCACGTGCCAAGCTCCCTAGTGTTGAATATCCCCCCACCCACCTCATCCCCCCAAACCCCCCCAGGCCTCACCAAATTTACACACAAACACTTATATGAGCACACAAACATATAAAATGGCTTCACAGCGCACTTAACACTGAGGCACTATGAAAAGTGAAGTGAATAAGGAAGACAAGAAGTGTTTTAACAATTGCCCTTTGTTTTGTTTTGTTCTTTTGTTTGTTTTTTGTTTTGTTTTTTCATGCAAGTAGTAGAGAATATCTAAGCATAGGTTTGGGAGCTGAGAATCAGTTCTTATTCAGAACCAATTCTTTAAAAAAAAAAATTAAAACACTGGAACAGTACAATTTATATGACTTTCGGGTCTGTTAATGATTCTTGAATGTGCATTCTTCCATTCATGCAGATGCAACACATTGCTAAAATACTCTGGTAAAATTTTCTTTTTACCACTCAGTGTCACTGCAACACACCATTGAATCAGCAGTGCGAAATATACAGTGCAACCAATGTAGCATGATTGCCAATTTATTTATTTCATTTGTTTTGTGATTTTCTTCCCTTTTCTCCCCAATTTGGAATGCCCAATTCCCAACGCTCTCTAGGTCCTCGTGGTGGTGTAGTGACTCTCCTCAATCTAGGTGGCGGAGGATGAATCTCAGTATGCGCATCTTATCACGTGGCTTATTGAGCGCATTACGATGGAGACATAGTGTGTGTGGAGGCTTCACGCTATTCTCCACGGCATCCACTCACAACTCACCACACACCCCACCGAGAGAGAACAACATTATAGCGACCACGAGGAGGTTACCCCATGTGACTCTACCCTCCCGAGCAACCGGGCCAATTTGGTTGCTTAGGAGACCTGGCAGGAGTCACTCAGCATATTCTGGATTCGTTATTGTGACTCCAGGGGTGGTAGTCAGCGTCAATACTCACTGAGCTACAGGCCCCTGCATGATTGCCAAATTATCAACTCTAATCAGCTCTGTAGGTCCATAAAATGCAAATTAATGGGTGTCAAATTTTTTAAGCACCAAAAAGAACATATAGCCATCATAAAATAATCCATACGATCCCAGTGGTTTAATTAATGTTTTCTGATGTGAAATGCTGGATGTGTGTAAGAAATAGATCAATAATTTTTTTCTTTTTTAAATATTCGCTTCCAGCTAGCTTGAGGTTTGTACATTGAGGAGGGTGGAGTTCAAACTGCCTCTCGTGTGATGTAAGTGCATAAGCCTCCTCTGCATAGATAGTCATATGTAGAACCCTTATTAGCAGATTTTTCTATGGACCGCAGTACTTTTTCATCACAAAAGGAGTTTATGCAGCGGACAGAGCAAGGAGCTCAGTCTGAAGCATCTCCTCCACTCACTCACTTGCATTCAAACCAATTCAAGCAGCTCTGCTTGTGTTCACTGTTCCAAGATGGTGCCGCAGTTGACATTTTCAAACCAGTCAAATGAGGCATCTACTGTATGTGTTTTTCTATGCTTCTCTGATGTAAACAACACTGCGTTTCCACAGTGATTTTTTGTAAAAAAAGTTTTTAAATATTGATCCATTTCTTACACACAGCTAGCATTTCCCTTCAGAAGACATTCATTTATCCACTGGAGTCAAATGGATTACTTTTATGCTGACTTAATGTGCTTTTTGGATGAACTAATCCTTTAAGGAACAGGAATCGCCAATTCCTTCAATTCCATTACCTACAGTGAGGAAAATAAGTATTTGAACACCCTGCTATTTTGCAAGTTCTCCCACTTGGAAATCATGGAGGGGTCTGAAATTGTCATCGTAGGTGCATGTCCACTGTGAGAGACATACTTTAAAAAAAAAAATCCAGAAATCACAATGTATGATTTTTTTAACTATTTATTTGTATGATACAGCGGCAAATAAGTATTTGAACACCTGTCTATCAGCTAGAATTCTGACCCTCAAAGACCTGTTAGTCTGCCTTTAAAATGTCCACCTCCACTCCATTTATTATCCTAAATTAGATGCACCTGTTTGAGGTCGTTAGCTGCATAAAGACACCTGTCCACCCCATACAATCAGTAAGAATCCAACTACTAACATGGCCAAGACCAAAGAGCTGTCCAAAGACACTAGAGACAAAATTGTACACCTCCACAAGGCTGGAAAGGGCTACGGGGAAATTGCCAAGCAGCTTGCTGAAAAAAGGTCCACTGTTGGAGCAATCATTAGAAAATGGAAGAAGCTAAACATGACTGTCAATCTCCCTCGGACTGGGGCTCCATGCAAGATCTCACCTCGTGGGGTCTCAATGATCCTAAGAAAGGTGAGAAATCAGCCCAGAACTACACGGGAGGAGCTGGTCAATGACCTGAAAAGAGCTGGGACCACCGTTTCCAAGGTTACTGTTGGTAATACACTAAGACGTCATGGTTTAAAATCATGCATGGCACGGAAGGTTCCCCTGCTTAAACCAGCACATGTCAAGGCCCGTCTTAAGTTTGCCAATGACCATTTAGATGATCCAGAGGTGTCATGGGAGAAAGTCATGTGGTCAGATGAGACCAAAATAGAACTTTTTGGTCATAATTCCACTAACCGTGTTTGGAGGAAGAAGAATGATGAATACCATCCCAAGAACACCATCCCTACTGTGAAGCATGGGGGTGGTAGCATCATGCTTTGGGGGTGTTTTTCTGCACATGGGACAGGGCGACTGCACTGTATTAAGGAGAGGATGACTGGGGCCATGTATTGCGAGATTTTGGGGAACAACCTCCTTCCCTCAGTTAGAGCATTGAAGATGGGTCGAGGCTGGGTCTTCCAACATGACAATGACCCGAAGCACACAGCCAGGATAACCAAGGAGTGGCTCTGTAAGAAGCATATCAAGGTTCTGGCGTGGCCTAGCCAGTTTCCAGACCTAAACCCAATAGAGAATCTTTGGAGGGAGCTCAAACTCCGTGTTTCTCAGCGACAGCCCAGAAACCTGACTGATCTAGAGAAGATCTGTGTGGAGGAGTGGGCCAAAATCCCTCCTGCAGTGTGTGCAAACCTGGTGAAAAACTACAGGAAACGTTTGACCTCTGTAATTGCAAACAAAGGCTACTGTACCAAATATTAACATTGATTTTCTCAGGTGTTCAAATACTTATTTGTAGCTGTATCATACAAATAAATAGCTAAAAAAATCATACATTGTGATTTCTGGATTTTTTTTTTTAGATTATGTCTCTCACAGTGGACATGCACCTACGATGACAATTTCAGACCCCTCCATGATTTCCAAGTGGGAGAACTTGCAAAATAGCAGGGTGTTCAAATACTTATTTTCCTCACTGTATGTACTAACAAAATCCATTAGTGGTAGGTTTTGGATTGTGTTTGATTTTTATGAGTATGGCTTGTATTTGAATTTACAGACCGACACACACACACACACTCACACATACACAAACACACACGTTCATTATGAGGACTTTCCATAGACATAATGATTTTTATACTGTACAAAATATAGATTCTATCCCATAAACCCTCACAAAAAACTTTCTGTTGTTTAATATGTTTTTTAAGATATTTAAATTATGGGGACACTAGAAATGTCCTCATAAACCACATTTATAGCATAATACCCTTGTAATTACCAGTTTTTAACCTAAAACATTTTACTCGTAAACCACATAAACATGCCCCCCCACACACAAAAACACACGTTGGGTTTTCATGTTTTATGAGGACTCTATATAGAAATAATGTTTTTTATCCTCTACAAACTGAATATTCTATCCCCTAACCCTAAACCTACATTTTCAAAAAACATAATTTAATATGATTTATAAGATGTTTTCTGACTGATTGTCTCCACAGTGTCAATAATTTCAGGTTTTACTAAATGTCCCCACAAGGTAGGGAATACCTGGACACACACACACACACACACACAAATCAACACTCCTGTTAATATAGTGTGTTTCATAGCATCATGTTCCACATGCAGCATGGCCAGTAGCCATGGAAACAAGTAGATATATATAGGTTTTTTTCCTCATGGAACATGTCTTTTTGGCCCTTGAATTAGATGCCTATGTTAGTCTTGAGTAAAAAAAACAATCTTGTGCTTATTTATTATATTATATTAATATTGAAATCTACATTGGTGATATACATTTTTTGTGTGATATTTTGTTCTGTATTTTGTAAATTGATAGCTCACCATTTACTCAATATTTAATTCGGTCTGTATCATTTTAATCTGTAATCTCTTAAATTAGCATTCTTCTAATTCAGCCTTCAGAGATTAAAACCAAATTACAAATTACAAACATGTTCCAACCCACACACACACACAAAGAAATACAAACTTGTTCTCGTGCCTATTATTGGTGTGAAGGAGCGAAAAGGATTCTCTCCAAATGTGTTAACATTTCCATCCTTATTTTTTCCTGTCCCCTCCACAGTCAGACTGAGCTCTCATCTACACACACACCCAACACACCATCCACTCAGACTCTGAAATCTGGAGTTTATTACGGTAAGAAGTGGGCATATACATGCTTTTTTTAATGTGCTGGTGCATTTGAGGAGGTATGAACTCAGTTGTTAATTACACCAACATTAACATTTATGGGATTATTATATATATATATTTTTGCTGTGTATGTGATTGTTTGTTTTGCATACCTCTTGAGTCAGCAGTTAGTTGATAATCATGCCACTGTGGGTTTTAATTGCTCTGTTATTTGGTAGAAAACAGAAAGAAAACATGATACGAGGCACTCTGTCACTGCAGAGCTAATGATTTAGCACACTAGCACCATCGCTCAGAATGGATTCTTCACATGGAGAATTACATAAGAAAAGTAGGTGTGAGCTTGTTTGTGAGTGTGTCTGCGATAGGGAGAGGGGAAATGTGAGTGGAGTGAATATAACAAGTCAAGTTAGAGAGCATTTTTTAAAGAAAAATAGGGAGGAACAGAGGGATCAGGGAATGTTCAGTCTGCAGGTTGAAGACTTGAGATAGATGTTACAATGTCTAGACATTTGCTGGTTTTGATTTATCAGATTTTAACTTGGTAGTGCTATAGATCCTTGTTACTTTAAATGACATCTCTGCAAACCTCCACATCTAAGAAAAGTAGCTTTGCAGAGATACAAAAAGCATAGCTGTTTTTTTTTTTATTTATTTGGAGAGTGCAATTGCTTGAAAGTGTAGCTGTAACATGTTTTACAGGTTTGAATCTGATAAATAGAGTTCCCCGTCTGTCGCTCACTTCGACGTCGTGTCGAAGAAGCGACACTAGGGGTCTCTCTTGAGCGCCGAAAGATACCTCTGATCTATGAAAAAAGGCCAATGAGAGTTGGCGAACAGTATTTGCATACTCCGCCTCCAGATACGGATATAAAGGCGAGAGAAATACGCTCGTTCATTCAGTAATTTTCTTCGGAGCCGATGGTCGTGTGAATGCTGTCTACTGTGCTACACACAACTTACTCTGCTTCTGATGGATTTACGGCGCACCTTCAGCGGCTTTTCTCTTCTCTGCCGGCGTGTAGTTTGCCCCTGAGCGCTTCGACAGCGCAGTGTCTAAAAGAGTTATTAAAGAGCAATTTTCTCGTAAAGAGTTTATTTCTCTAAAAGAGCAATACACAGTGGTGTTGAACGCCCTTTTCAGGGTGAGTCTTTATAAAGATGCCATTCAAACCCTGTGTAGTTCCTGGATGCAGTAGAGTGCTCTCTGCTTCTGACGGCCACAGGCGCTGTCTCGTGTGTCTGGGCGCCGATCACACCGAGGCAGCGTTTGTGGACGGTTCATGTTCTCATTGCGAGAATATGACCGTGGCAGCGTTGCGGTCGCGGCTCGCTTTCAATAGAAAGCACGCCACTCCTGCCGCCCCCCGTATCGCTCCTTCTTCCCACGGGATTGAGGACGATGCGGTTGGCGCTGGAGGCGATTTGGGGAGGGCAGCGGGTGCAGCTCCGCCGGGTACGCCCCCTCGGACCACCCGCCCCCCGACACGCTCGCTGACCTCCGTCCAGTCTCGAGGTAACGGCGACTCGCCTCCAGGCCGGTTTGCCTATCCTTTAGAGATCAAAGTCGACGAGCTCGCCGCTCCATCGGAGAGCGCGGTGTCTGACGCTGACTCCTCCCCTGGGCTGCCGCCTTCGGGCCAGCACGCCCAGGTTGAGGCAGATGCGCAGATGTCCGACATGCTTGCCCGGGCCGCCGTCGGGGTGGGGTTGGACTGGAAACCTCCACCCTCCCCACACCCGTCACGGTTGGACGACTGGTTCCTGGGGTCTGGGCGCCACTCACAGCCCCCCCCCCCCCCCCCCCCAGTCCCGTTTTTCCCGGAGGTGCATGACGAGCTGACGTTGTCATGGAGAGCCCCCCTCTCCGTCCGTCAAAAGCCCTGCTCGTCCGCTCTCGCTACCCTCGACAGCGGAGAGGCCCACGGGTACACGGCGATTCCCCAGGTGGATAGGGCGGTTACACTCCATCCCTGTCCCGGTGACCCTACCACCTGGCGCGGGCGCCCTGTACCCCCTTCCAAGGCCTGTAGGACTGCGTCCTCGTTCAACCACAAAGCCTACAGCGCCGTGGGACAGGCCGCCTCCGCCTTGCACACCATGGCCCTCCTGCAAGTCCACCAGGCCAAGGCGCTCAGAGATCTGCACGAGGGTAGCTCTGACCCCGATGTGCTGCAGGAACTGCGCTCAGCGACCGACCTCGCCCTCAGAGCCACGAAGGTCACCGCGCAGGCACTCGGACAGGCGATGGCCACCCTTGTGGTCCAGGAACGTCATCTTTGGCTCAACCTGGTCGAGATGCGCGAGGCCGACAAAGTTTGCTTCCTCGACGCCCCTGTCTCCCAGCTTGGCCTCTTTGGCGACACCGTCGAGGACTTCGCCCAGCTGTTCTCCGCGGTGAAGAAGCAGACAGAGGCCATCTCACATATCCTGCCTCGCCGTAAACCTGCCGCCAAGGCCACTGCCCAGTCTGCTCGCCGAGGGCATCCCCCTGCGGCTAAGAAACCTGCTCCGCCTCAACCCGAGCCCAGCTCTCAGCCCCAGCGTCGAGCACACCGCAGGAAGCAGACGCCCCCGTCTCCCGGTCTCCCTCGAGGACCCGTAAGGCTCCCAGGTGGTCCTGAGACGGACGACCCAGTGACACAGACGTTAGCTCCGGAGGTGGTAAGACCGCTCTGTCCCCCGGTGGGGGTTTAATTTGCCACCCCCCCTTAGATGGGGGTGCGGTACCCACATTCTCAATAAAAGAGCTATTTCCTATGTCTCTGGGTCACCTGGCCCGCAAATGCCATTCTCACGGCACTTTGCCTCTAGATCTCAACAGTCCCGGCTCCCTGGACACGGACCACCCGTCTCCAGCCCCACGACTGTTTCCCGGCCAGCCGGTTCCGACGAGTCCAGAGGACGCCTACGGACCTCCTCCTCAGTCACTAACCCGCCACCTGCCGGGTGTGTGGAGCAAGGTATGTGCTTTGAGTCTTTTCGCAGCACCCCAGCCCCGTTGCCGCCCAACGCTGCCCTACCTGCTCCACCCCGCTGCGAAGCCCCGCCGGGTACGTCAAAATTAATCGTCCCCTTGTTGCCCCTAGCGCAGAGGTTGGATGCGTGGCTTTCACTTCCCAACCCGTCTCGCTGGCTGGCCTGGACCATCCGACTCGGTTACGCAATTCAGTTTGCCAGGCCCCCGCCCCCCTTCATGGGCGTCTGCTTCTCCGCAATACACGGCGATCACACCCAGTCCCTGCGTGCGGAAATCGCGACTCTTCTGGCCAAAGACGCGATAGAGCCTGTCCCTCCAACCGAGATGAAGGAGGGTTTCTACAGCCCGTACTTCATCGTGCCCAAGAAAGGCGGCGGCTTACGACCAATCTTGGATCTGCAAGTTCTCAACCAAGCGTTGCACAAACTCTCGTTCAAAATGCTCACGCAGAAGTACATTCTAACCTGCGTCCGGCATCTAGATTGGTTCGCAGCGGTAGACCTGAAGGACGCGTACTTTCACGTCTCCATCCTGCCTCGACACCGCCCCTTCCTGCGGTTTGCATTCGATGGTCAGGCGTATCAGTACAAAGTCCTCCCCTTCGGCCTGTCTCTGTCTCCTCGCGTCTTCACGAAAGTCGCAGAGGCAGCTCTTGCCCCGCTCCGAGTAGCCGGCATCCGCATACTCAACTACCTCGATGACTGGCTCATTCTGGCCCACTCGCGAGAATCACTATGCGCTCACAGAGACCAGGTGCTCAGGCACCTCAGCCGCTTGGGGCTTCAGGTCAACTGGGAAAAGAGCAAGCTCACTCCAGTTCAGAGCATCTCTTTTCTCGGGATGGAGTTAGACTCGGTCTCAATGACGGCGCGTCTCACCAACGAGTGCGCCCAGTCAGTGTTGAACTGCCTCGCCGCCTTCAGGCCGGGCACAGCGGTCCCTTTAAAACGTTTCCAGAGGCTCCTGGGGCATATGGCATCCTCCGCGGCGGTCGCGCCGCTGGGGTTGATGCATATGAGACCGCTCCAACACTGGCTTCAGACCCGAGTCCCGAGACGAGCATGGCGCCACGGCATGCACCGGGTAACGATCACCCCCACCTGCCGCAAAGCATTCAACCCCTGGACAGACCTCTGTTTCTTATGGGCTGGAGTACCCCTACAGCAGGTGTCTAGACGCGTCCTGGTCACGACCGACGCCTCCAGATTGGGTTGGGGTGCTGTCTGCAACGGGCACGCAGCCTCAGGCCATTGGAAAAGGGCCCAGCTGCGTTGGCACATCAACTGCCTCGAGTTGTTGACCATCCTTCTAGCCCTGCGGCAGTTTCTCCCGTTAATTCGCGACGAACATGTCCTGGTCAGGTCGGACAGCACCACTGCGGTCGCGTACATAAATCGCCAAGGCGGCGTACGCTCCCGCCACATGTCGCTGCGTGCTACTCACATCCCCGGCAACCTCAATGTGATTGCGGACGCGCTGTCACGACAACGCTTGCCTGGAGGAGAGTGGAGGCTTCACCCCCACTCGGTTCAGCTGATTTGGGAACGGTTCGGCAAGGCCCAGGTAGACCTGTTTGCCTCCCGAGAGACCCCCCACTGCCTGCTCTAGTACGCCCGCTCAGAGGCTCCCCTAGGGGCAGATGCACTGGCACACAGCTGGCCGGTGGGGCTGCGCAAGTACGCA
The DNA here is from genome assembly GCA_032164185.1 of Moxostoma hubbsi. Lineage (NCBI taxonomy): Eukaryota > Metazoa > Chordata > Actinopteri > Cypriniformes > Catostomidae > Moxostoma > Moxostoma hubbsi. Next base: position 68,089,229 of record JAVLUX010000001.1, read on the forward strand.
TTCCCCCCCAGTGAGCCTTCTTGCACAGGTGCTGTGCGACAGCCCCTCCCTGATGAATTCCCCTGAGGAAGGACCTTCTTTCTCAGGGACGGGGCACGCTCTGGCATCCGCACCCAGACCTCTGGAGCCTCCACGTCTGGCCCCTGGACAGGACGCGGAAGATCTAGCTGGGCTACCACCCACGGTCGTAGCCACGATCAACCAAGCCAGAGCCCCTTCTACCAGGCAACTCTACGCCCTGAAATGGCGTCTGTTCGTGAATTGGTGTTCTTCCCGGGCAGAAGACCCACAGAGGTGCGCAGTTAGGTTTGTGCTCCTGTTCCTACAGGAGAGGTTGGAGGGGAGGCTGTCCCCGTCCACCTTGAAGGTGTATGTTGCCGCTATCGCAGCTCACCACGACCCAGTAGACAGAAAGTCCCTGGGTAAGCACGACTTAATCGTCAGGTTCCTAAGAGGTGCCCGGAGGTTAAATCCCTCCCGGCCAAACCTGTTCCCTTCCTGGGATCTCTCGGTGGTCCTCGCCGGTCTTCAGAGATCCCCTTTCGAGCTGCTAGGTTCAGCTGGACTCAGGGCTCTCTCTTTATAGACGGCCCTGCTGATCGCGCTCGCCTCCATCAAGAGGGTCGGGGACCTGCAAGTGTTCTCTACCAACGACACTTGCCTGGAGTTCGGTCCGGCAGACACTCATGTGATCCTAAGACCTCGACCGGGCTATGTGCCCAAGGTTCCTACCACACCCTTCAGAGATCAGGTAGTGAACCTACAAGCGCTGCCCCGGGAGGAGGCAGACCCAGCCCTCTCACTGCTGTGTCCGGTACGTGCCTTGCGTGCCTACCTGGAACGCACCCAGAGCTTTAGGCGCTCTGAGCAGCTCTTTGTCTGCTTTGGAGGACAGCAGAAAGGGAACGCTGTTTCCAAACAGAGGCTGTCTCACTGGGTGGTGGAGGCCATTCAGTTGGCCTATCACACCCAGGCCGTGCCACCCCCTTTGCGGGTTCGAGCCCACTCTACCAGGAGTGTGGCATCCTCCTGGGCACTGCTAGAGGCACCTCGCTAGCAGACATCTGTAGTGCTGCGGGCTGGGCAACACCTAACACCTTTACAAGGTTTTACAATCTCAGGGTTGAGTCAGTCTTGTCCCGTGTTCTCTCAGGTCCGAGCCCGTAGAACTCGGTACACGCCGACGATCTGACCGGGTGAATCGCTTGTTTCCAGCGTCGTTTCCCTCTCCGAGGCAGAACAGTGTGCTTCTTTCCCAGAGGGCTTAGGTCCCTGGTTGATTCCTCCCTAGCCCTCTCGGGCCCGCAACAGTTCAGCAGAGGAACATGCCGGCCCAGTCCACTATGGGTACCTCCGGCTACCCCTACTGGAATAGGTGCTCCACAGATCAGGCCTCCTACGGGACTCCTCCTGTGTGTATTTCTGCGGTACGGTCACCTTGCGAGCTGACCCGCGTCTCCCTTAGGCAGTCCTTCGCTGCCCTCCGGTCGCCGTGTTGTAGCAACTCCCCCCTCCTCGAGGTTGGATCTACCACTGCGCCATTTCTTCCCACATGCCCAAAGTGGCTATGTGATGTATTTTGCCACCTTTACCTCCCCTGCTGGGCGGGTGTGGCCTCCGCAGGGTCTTTTCCCCCTGAAAGAATAGGAATTCGGGTAAGACCCCCTTCCCTCGATGTGGTAAGGGCCCCGGCTGCTCTTGCTCTATGCCGAGAAAATATAGAGAGAAAAGAGGCCCAGCCAGGCTTGGCCCGTTCCCTAGTTGGGAGCGCCACCTTGTTCCCCCCTAGGGTGACCAAAAGGATTCTGACGACTCTTTCGGGGCATTGGGGAAGAGTACGTGCAGTCTGAACACAGTTGGTCGCTGTGCACATAGAAATACCTGCCCGCTTCTGTGTAAGCAGTACACGTACACGGCTCAGCACATGGCGAGTTTTGAAGTGGACCCCTAGTGTCGCTTCTTCGACACGACGTCGAAGTGAGCGACAGACGGGGAACGTCTAGGTTACGTATGTAACCTCCGTTCCCTGATGGAGGGAACGAGACGTCGTGTCTTCCCGGCCATGTCGCTGAGCCGAGCCGCTGAGGTGCCCGGTACACTCCCGGCTCCTCAGAAAAATCTTGAATGAACGAGCGTATTTCTCTCGCCTTTATATCCGTATCCGGAGGCAGAGTATGCAAATACTGTTCGCCAACTCTCATTGGCCTTTTTTCATAGATCAGAGGTATCTTTCGGCGCTCAAGAGAGACCCCTAGTGTCGCTTCTTCGACACGACGTCTCGTTCCCTCCATCAGGGAACGGAGGTTACATACACTACCGTTCAAAAGTTTGGGGTCACATTGAAATGTCCTTATTTTTGAAGGAAAAGCACTGTACTTTTCAATGAAGACAACTTTAAACTAGTCTTAACTTTGAAGAAATACACTCTATACATTGCTAATGTGGTAAATGACTATTCTAGCTGCAAATGTCTTGTTTTTGGTGCAATATGTACATAGGTGTATAGAGGCCCATTTCCAGCAACTATCACTCCAGTGTTCTAATGGTACAATGTGTTTGCTCATTGGCTCAGAAGGCTAATTGATGATTAGAAAACCCTTGTGCAATCATGTTCACACATCTGAAAACAGTTTAGGTCGTTACAGAAGCTACAGAACTGACCTTCCTTTGAGCAGATTGAGTTTCTGGAGCATCACATTTGTGGGGTCAATTAAACGCTCAAAATGGCCAGAAAAAGAGAACTTTCATCTGAAACTCGACAGTCTATGCTTGTCCTTAGAAATGAAGGCTATTCCATGCGAGACATTGCTAAGAAATTGAAGATTTCCTACAACGGTGTGTACTACTCCCTTCAGAGGACAGCACAAACAGGCTCTAACCAGAGTAGAAAAAGAAGTGGGAGGCCGCGTTGCACAACTGAGCAAGAAGATAAGTACATTAGAGTCTCTAGTTTGAGAAACAGACGCCTCACAGGTCCCCAACTGGCATCTTCATTAAATAGTACCCGCAAAACACCAGTGTCAACATGTACAGTGAAGAGGCGGCTGCGGGATTCTGGGCTTCAGGGCAGAGTGGCAAAGAAAAAGCCATATCTGAGACTGGCCAATAAAAGAAAAAGATTAAGATGGGCAAAAGAACACAGACATTGGACAGAGGAAGACTGGAAAAAAGTGTTGTGGACAGATGAATCCAAGTTTGAGGTGTTTGGATCACAAAGAAGAACGTTTGTGAGACGCAGAACAAATGAAAAGATGCTGGAAGAATGCCTGACGCCATCTGTTAAGCATGGTGGAGGTAATATAATGGTCTGGGGTTGCTTTGGTGCTGGTAAGGTGGGAGATTTGTACAGGGTAAAAGGGATTCTGAATAAGGAAGGCTATCACTCCATTTTGCAACGCCATGCCATACCCAGTGGACAGCGCTTGATTGGAGCCAATTTCATCCTACAACAGGACAATGACCCTAAACACACCTCCAAATTGTGCAAGAACTATTTAGAGCAGAAGCAGGCAGCTGGTATTCTATCAGTAATGGAGTGGCCAGCGCAGTCACCAGATCTGAACCCCATTGAGCTGTTGTGGGAGCAGCTTGACCGTATGGTACGCAAGAAGTGCCCATCCAACCAATCCAACTTGTGGGAGCTGCTTCTGGAAGCGTGGGGTGCAATTTCTCCAGATTACCTCAACAAATTAACAGCTAGAATGCCAAAGGTCTGCAATGCTGTAATTGCTGCAAATGGAGGATTCTTTGACGAAAGCAAAGTTTGATGTAAAAAAAATCTTATTTCAAATACAAATCATTATTTCTAACCTTGTCAATGTCTTGACTCTATTTTCTATTCATTTCACAACGTATGGTGGTGAATAAGTGTGACTTTTCAGGAAAACACAAAATTGTTTGGGTGACCCCAAACTTTTGAACGGTAGTGTACGTAACCTAGACGTTATAGCAAAAAAATGTAAAATAATTTTCAATATTCTGGTAAAAATATCGAAACATCCTGAAAACAAGATAGATTTTCTTACTTAAAATTATGAAAACTTGTTTTTAGAGAATACATATTGAATTAAGTTTATTTTTCTTACCTCACTAGCAAATAGTTTTTTTTAAGCCTGAATTTGATCATTTAAAAAAAACACTTTGCAGTGTAAGAAAAATAAAACTTAATTCAAGATATATTCTCTGAAACAATTAAGTCTTACCATATGCAATTTTGCTTGTTTGTTGTTTTAAGAATGTTTAGATATTTTGTATTGAAAAAAAGACACAAATACTGATTAAGTAAGGAATAACTGACAACAGACCGTTGAATTAATACAAAATAATGCACACCCGAGGTGGTAATGCGTTCACGACGCACAGCATCGGTCCGGAATCAATTATTCTGCTTATAACATGTTTACCACACCTTAATACATTGTTCAGGGTTTTATCTCAAGACATTTTCTGGTTTTCGTCCCTAAAACACTCTTGTGAGAGGAACTACTTTCTTCCACCTCGGATTCAGCGTCATGTTTTGATACAGTCAGAGATTTCTTTTCTAGTTCGAAAACGTCACTTTATGGAGGATTGCGTTGCTGTACTCAAAAACTTACTGGATTAATAAATTAGTGCATTTGTGCATGTGTGTGAGTTTGTTTTTGAGGGATTGAAAGAGAGAAACTCAGAAACTGAAATCGCTTCTGGGATGACCTTTTTTGTTGCAGTTCTCGTAAATTTAGTAGATGTAAGTTTAAGCACTTCTCAGTAGCAGCGAGTGTCACCATATTTCCGTTGAAATCCTTAACAACTGTTTTCAATCCCACTGAGATGCAGGTGTGCGCTGATATCATGGCTCTGTTTTTTGCTCACGAGTAAGTTGTGAGTAATGTGTTAAAGTATGTGTGTACACGTGTGAGAGCTTAAGAGAGGGGAAAAGGGAGGGTATTTCCCACAGATATTTCAGATAATATACTGTAGAAACTGTTGTATCTAGCTTTGATACAGCTCAAGCCTTCTTTGCTAATTTAAAAACGTCACATTAGAACTAGCAACAGAAGATGCGCTGCTTTTCAGCATTGGAGTAAAAGGGTTGTGTGTGTGTGAGAGAGAGAGAGAGAGAGAGAGAGAGAGAGAGAGAGAGAGAGAGAGAGAGAGAGAGAGAGATCGCGTGTAGAATTACCTGTGTTTAAAATGGCTCTCGTCAGGAATAGCATCGCTTCAAATTGCCAAAGTGTAAGTTTAAGTCTCAGCAGCAGCAAGTGTTGCCATTCTTGTATATAGCTTTTCTATTGCTAAACAACTGTTTACAATCCAATGAGTCATGGGGGTGTGCTGACTTTGCTCCTGAGAGAGTTTGTGTGAGAGCGAAAGAGAGGGGTAGCCGGCGGTGCTTTCCACTATGTGAGGCTAATTTGGGTGAAATACACTGAAACATAAAAAGTTGCATATATTAAAAGTTATTTCATATAACAGAAACTGTTGTATTGATTGCGGGGGGTGCGGCTCTATTTGTTGGTCTGAATGTGTGTGTGTGTGTGTGTGTGTGTGTGTGTGTGTGCGTGCGCACAACAGACCTGTGGTATAAGAATGAATTAAGAATTGCAGTGTAGATAAAAGTGTTGTATCTTTTTAAACTACAAGCTAATAACAAAAACTTGCTACATTGAAGCTATTTAAAGAAAATAATATTTGAAAATATACAACGATCAGATGTATATATTACATTTGGGTGAAATTAAACAATTAGTGTGAAAGTGTTAAATTGAATATAAATTTATACTTAACATAAACCAATAAAACTAGAAAGCATGCAATTTTATACAACTTAGTTGAAATACAGTAATAAACGGTAGCAATTAAAGGAATATTTTAGTATTTTTAGGAGTATTTTAACATTTACGGATCAGCCCCATTGACTTAATTTGTAAGTGCCTCACTGTAACCTAAAAAAAAAATTTCCTTTAACAAAATATTTAGCTTCAATTCGGCAATGTCCCTTTGAGCTTCGCAGTGGCTAAAGTAATTTTTTTTTTTTTTACATGAATCGTCCAAACGTACTCACTAAAATTAATTGGAGTTCCCAACGCTAAATGTAATTGAGTGTTTTATTGTAACCCGTTCATTTACATGAACTGTCCAAAAGAACCGATTCACTCAAATGATTTAGATTTTCAAGTGCTACACATGAGGAAGAGAGGATGGGTTTGAGGAGCATGTTTGATTCCTCTCTCTGCTACATTGCTGCGTTTACAAAATAACGTGACAAATGTAGTGTTTTGTGACACTATACTGTTACTCATAGAAAAATTTGGCTTGTTACTGGAAAAGTTAAGCTATTGTGAAAGAAGCTGAGCTACTGTCACATTATTGAAATATGTAGTGAATTTAGTAGTGTTGCTATTTTACTTAGTAACTCCCCAGAGCCAGTTACTGTTTAATGAAAGATGGTCCGATGGTGGGTGGGTGGGTGGGTGGTGGGGGTTTGGAGAGAGAGATCGTTTGACAATTGTTTGACAATGGGGCATGTTGAAGGACAAACCTCTGCATACAGAAGGCTCACTGGTGCAGTCAAAACAACCTGGAGCTGAACATGCTCAAAAGAGTGGAAATGAACCCCGCTCACCATTCTAAACAGCACTGTGGCAGCAGTGGAGTCATTCAGGTTCCTGGGCTCTACCATCTCACAGGACCTGAAGTGGGAAACCCACATTGACTCCATTGTGAAAAAGGCCCAGCAGAGGTTGTACTTCCTTCGCCAGCTGAATAAGTTCAACCTGCCACAGGCGCTGCTGATACAGTTCTACTCCGCAGTCACGGAGTTTGTCCTCTGCACTTCAATAACACTCGGGTTTGGTTCATCAGTAGACTACAAAGGACAGTTCGGACTGCTGAGCAGGTTATTGGTTCCCCATGCCCTCAATTTTTTCTTATTGTGTATTTCTATACATACTTACATTTTCTATGAACTTTTTATTCTATTTTTGTGTTACAATCTCTGTCTTGTTGTATTGTTTGTGCACTGAAAGCTTCTCTCACTAAGACAAATTCCTTGTATGTGTAAGCATGTCTTGGCAATAAAGGTCATTCTGAGTCATTCTAATTCATTCTGATTCTGAAACCAGTGTTGATCACTGATATCCTGAGAACTTGCTCAAACCATCAGGAAACAAAAAGTATGTAGTAGCTTTTATGCCACTGCAATGATGCTTTATATTTTGGTTGTATAAGTTATCGCAACATACAAAAATACAATATTTAGTTTGATGATAGACTCTTATTTCAGTCTAAGAGATGGGCTGTGATATTGGCTTTTTTGATGCAGTACTCTCACTCACTGATTTGTTTCTCTCATCAGTCCCGCAGGTAATTTAGCTAGTGAAATCCCACCTTTTTTTTTCTCTCCGCTCTTCTTCGATTTCCTGTCCCAGTGGTGGCCAATCACACAGCGGTGTCCTTGGAGGCCAGCCTTGTGTAGGGGGGTGAGGAGAGGTACACACCCCCCACCCTCTCACCATCTTATATTTATTGTGCTGAAGACAACCCTCTCTTTCCCTCTTTCAGAGGCCATATAAGAAGTGCTGGCCAGACGACAGTATCAAGTGAAGACAGGAGGAAAGGCATTTTGTCGCTGTGTTGTAAACAGTTATACATTTGAAGATTGATTACAGGATTGTATTGGTTTCTCTGTTAATCTGCTTGTGAAATATGGAAGAAAATATCCTTGACCATATTTTGTTGAGAGGAGACAAAGATGCTCCCTTTAAAGGCAACCTGGTTTCACAGTGGCATTGACACCTGTACGTATTGCAGCAGTTTTCTGGTGAAATTAACTCTGCTTTAATAACAATTGCTTTCATTCCCATTCATACAAATCACGAGCAAAATGTCAGATTAGTAAACACTTTCTTTTGATCCTTTTCTTAACATTTTATGACATCAATAAATTTTTACCATAGTGCATGACTTGTAACGAAATACATTTTAACGTTTGCATTAAATAATCAACTACATTTACAAGCTTGTTCAAGCATGATCGAATTGTACAGTAGCTCAACTGAGCTGGACCGGGCTGTGAGCACATATGCCGAAAGTGTCATAGAGGCACCACAAAATTATGTGGTTGCTTCAGCAATTGCATTTTTCATCTTGCTTTTGCTTTTATGACACTAAGGGCGCTTTCACACTTGGTTCGATTGCAAAGACCAAACCAGAGTTCGGATAACAACGTTCACATCATCCAAAAAACTTTAATGTCATTCGAGTTTGCTTGAAAAGGTGATCTGTGGTACTGCTCATGTGAACTCTGGTACGGTGCATAGATAAAAACCCATTCTTACCAAATCGTGTCAGTGAACTGCTTTTGATGACGTACAGTATAATCTGCATCTTTGCTTTGGCTACCGATCGCAATTATTGGTATTTCTCATACCTGTTTGTCTCCAAAATCAATTCACTTTAGAGAGCAGATTGCAACGCATCTGCGGGCTCATGACAGACAAACATTCATCACATTATTGCACATTCAGTACATCCCTGAAACAAACTCATGTTCAGGTTAAAAGTTGTCTCTGCATATTAAGCTGGGATAGGAGAAAGTATTTTAACACAGAGAAAGTTACATACTTCAGCTTTAATTTTCATGAGATTTGGCTGTTTAAAGGTGTTCCTCATAACTTGATAAATAACAAGTGGCAGAGCTTGCTTTTTACGTTAATGTATGGTTCCCATTTAACGATATTGGGAACCAATTCCTAACATTATAGAGACGTTGATTTAGGTTTGATTTTTAATAGCCATTAACAAACATTCCCAGATATTGCAGTGAGGTGTTGTGTTACAACCTATAAAGAACATGTTGTAATGGTTATATCTTTATTTGCCATACATTTTCATAATGTTCCCAGAATGTTTCCTGGAACCAAAAATTGTTAGTTGATGTGTTATGTCCAGAAATTAGCTAAACTCAGAATTTCTGAAAATGGCCTGAAATTTTCCATCAAATATTTAATAAAATTGTTCTATTTCTATTTATCTAATTTTCCCTAAATAATATCACTAAATGTTATCACTGTCCAAAGTCTTGTGTGCTAGGCCATGGCCACAACACCCATTGAAGCTCCACTGTAGCATACCAGCACACTGGAAAGTGAGTAAATGCTTTCAGGTTAAAGTTTTGTATACGACTGGAAGGGTGGTGCTTATGTGTTCATGAACACACTGTATGGCATTTGCTTTGGATATTGGCCTATTTAATTCCTTGTTAAAATACAATAAATTACTATCTGTGTGTTTCTTAAAGTGCATGTACGACAGTGTGTCGTCTTGTCAAAATGTGTGTGCATAATCTGTATGAGTTGTGAGTGTATATGACAACAAATTCTGTCTAATTCTGTCAGATGAGGGGCTGTGTCAGTTATCACACAGGAACACGCCACAGTGATTGCATGCATGTTTTTGTTTCTGACTATCTGTATTTTAATGAACTCTGCCTATCGCTGCAGTGCTGCATGCTACAGCGGCTCTTCACACAGGGCAAGTGTGACATCAACCTCACAACCACCACTCTACAGATTACCCACCACTCACACACATCCATATATTAACAGTCTCTTTGAAATATCACACAGCACATGCATGCATTAAACATACATGCCCCAGAAACGAAAGCATTTGGCTCGTTAGAGCTGATTATTTAAGGTTCAACTTTAGTCAAGTCAAGTGGTTTTTATTGTTGCTCAACCATATACAGTTAATACAGTATACAGCTAAACGAACTGGGAGACCAGTTACAAAATCCATGACTATGTGCGACCAGGGTCTCGAAGGGACTGACAAAGATTTGCAGGACCCGGCCGGGGGATTACAGAAGGTCTTATTAGTCGCGCAGATGGGGCAACGAACCGGCATATGTCATGAGCAAGCGATGGACACCAGAAATGCTTTCTAATGAGCATCTGGTTGTGAGTCATTTCTAGATGACAAGCAATGCTGGATGAGTGACCCCACTGTATGATGTGCATCCAAACTGATCGCGGAACCAATAACCGACCTGCTGGGCACGTGGCGGGGGCACTGTGTTTCGTAGCTCATCACAGACTTTAGCCTCCACCTCCCAAGATTCCATGCCCACCACTCGAGTGCCGGGTAGGATGTATGTGGTGGAGGTCTCAATTTTGAAACATTGCGACAATGAGTTAGGCATGACGTTTTTAGAGCCTGGGTGATACAAAAGGGTCAAATTAAAATGAGTGAAAAATAATGTCCAGCGAGCCTGTCTAGAGTTAAGGCATTTTGCGCTAAGGATGTACTCTAGGTTCTTATGATCAGTCCAGACCACAAAAGGTACCCCCAAACCCTCTAACCAACGATGCCACTCGCACATGTCCAATCAGACAGCCAGCAATTCTCAATTACCGACATCATAGTTCCGTTCTGCTGGTGTTAAGCGATGCGAAAAAAGCACACGGATGCATCTTTCCATCTGATTAAGAGCACTGCGAGCGGGTGGAGATGAAACAGAGGAGCGGCGAGTTGACTGTAATTTCTAATAACCCACCGATAAAAGTTGGCAAACCCCAGAATCCTCTGCAATGCATTGCAATGCATATATCATTGATATACCTGTTCATGGCCTCCCTCTCGGGAGCCGAGAGTGAAAACAGCCATCCCTGAGAAGACGAGGTGCCAGGAAGCAATTCAATCGCACAGTCATATGGGCGATGAGGAGGAAGGGTTGCAGCACGGGACTGGTAACACCGCCCTCAAGTTATGGTATGTCAAAAGTACTCCAGATAAATCCACCGGTTCATCCTGCATCGAAACACAAGACTAGACAGGGGAGGCAGCAGAATTAAGACAGTGTGACAAACAGTAAGGACACCAATCAATAACAGTGTTGATTGACTAGTTTATATGTGGGTTTTGTGTTACCAAACAAGGATGCCCCAACACTTCTGGTGCCAATGGAGATTGGATCAGGTAAAAGGACAGCTGCTCTGAATGATTATTGGAGATGAAGGTGACTGGCTTGGTGGACAGGGGTGTGCCACTGAGGGTGTGGGTGGTGGTAGGGTCATAGGGTCAAGTCGGTGTCCATAAATTTTGTCCAAATGTGTTGCACTCGTCAGTAACCCCCTTCCTAATGACGAGTGTTGTCTTTTACCGGACAGGAAGCAGAGAAGTGGCCAGACCGGGCACAATGAAAGCATAGTCAATTAATGTGGGTCCTTATGTGGGTTCTCCCGACTATGTATTCTGGTGACCTAGCCAAAGTAGTGGAATGGAGGGAATGGCCAGTGCCCGAGTAGATGGAGAGTGGCATTGATGTAGGGCTAGGTGTTGCCCTTTGGCGTAGGGCCAGGCGTTGGTCGACATGGATAGCAGATCCACCAAATCGTCAAAACATGGTGGCAGATCCAAAGGATAGATGTCATCCTCAATGTCATCAGAAAGCCCATGCAGAAACCAGTCCCACATGACATGGTCGTTCCACACAAAAAGAAGCAGCCAGGGTGCGAAACTCGTCAATCTCCTTGAGACAGTCCATATAAGAAACTTGCTGCCTCCCGACCGTGAGCCGAGCGATCATAAATTTGGCAGAGCTCTGCGGAGAAGGCGTGAAAAGAGGCGCAATAAAAATGTCTGTTGTCCCACATGGCACCGGCTGCAGTAGATGGAAGGAGTCTTGTAAATGAGTGTGCGCTATTATCGCACAATGGGCATATCTGTTAAGAGTGTGTTCGTAGATGAGTCTATGCATTGTGGAAGTCAGGAGCAGATCTGTTGGAATCCTCTGTTGAAGCGTAGTGAGGCGCAGAGAATTACGCCCAGTAGATTAGAAGGTAGTCACATTACCAACAGGTGGGCAGAGATGAGGAATCCTACATTGAAGATTCGTGAGTGCAGAGAACAAGCATATAGCAAGCTGGAAGGTAACCACACTCCCTACACCAAATAGATACACAAGACAGGATCAACTTGGCAGAGAGTGAGGTAAGTTACTTCACATCAAACCACAATCTAGCAAAGATACTGAGAACACAAAGGGTTTAAGTAGGGAGTGAATTAGAGGAGAACCAGGTGTTGATAGCACGCTAATTAGTCGCATGATCAGCATTCCTCTTGGAACAATCAATGTTCCCATGGAAACACTGATCATGCATGCCGGCTTCGGAAGGGGGAAGAGACATTCAAAATAAACCAAAAAACTCACCGGAGCCATGACACACATGCACAGGAACAGATTTATAGTTTTCTGTTTTATAGGTTTTTTTTTTTACTATAAAGTTTGTTTAAAGTTTTTTTTCTCCCTTCTGACAAAATTAACTTCTGTCTAAACTTCCAAATTTTATGATGTAGTTATGTATAAAAAATGTAAAAACATGGCAAAATATATCCATCTGAAATAAATTTGATATTCATGAGAGTGCAGATTGTTATATAATACAGTGTGTTCATATGAGGGCACATTGATATATAATATAGAGCCGGGGTCGGCAACCATTTTGACATTGAGTGCCATTTTTATTTTCCTGGTCTATGGCTGTGCCGACACTCTTCACTTGTGAAATTTTTAATTTTTACAATTTTTCTGTTTTAATCATTTATTTTTCATTAAAAAATATAATATCAGCATAACGGTTTGTGAATTTTTTTGCAAAACTTGCATGTGTAAAATCTTGCATGTGAATTTTCACAGAGCATCTAGTGAAACTGCTTTAATGAAAGAAAACCTGTCCTATCGTACAACATGAGATAACACAGTTAATGTCACAAATGTGCTTTTTGGATTACTGGTCACGAAATTGTGTAGAATCTTAAATATTTCCTATATTATATCATACATTTTTCAAAATCACACAGAGGCATTAGCACACAAGCAATTACGAGCAAGGAGCATTCTATTTTATTTATGTGACGTTTTTCACACCTGCATTCCAATCTACATCTTTATGTAATCCTTCCTCATGATCACGCAGCATGATTTCATCAGCTGAATGGGAGACTAAACACTATTAAAGTGTGTGGAGACTCGCGATGCGCGTGTAAGCCATTCGTGCATCACAAGCCGATCAACTATTTAGCCCTTTTCGGGTGAATCGCACCTGCAAAATCCTAAAACTTTATTTCCAGGTTTAATTTATATTTTGAAGAGACACATTTTTATCAGATTATGTTTTCTCTTTTAATCTTTTAATGTTATTTTGAGTGTGAATATGGTTTAAGGAGGGTGTACCTGTATGCTGGGTTGGAAATCTCAAGGATTAATAGTGGTGTTTTCCTTATTACATCACATGCTGTTCTGAAAGCAAAAAGAATCAAATGGAACACGGAATGTAGGCTGTCATCAGTGCATCCTGACTAAAGCAAAGGGCGTGTTTACTCATGTGATTAACCGAAAGTGAAGCTCTGCTGGCTAATGATGTGCGAATGGCTTGCACGCTGCACTAGTCTGTTGGGTATGCAGTCTCGTCACATTTTAACATTTTGTTTAGCCTCCCATTCAGCTAATGAGGAAGGATTACATCAAGATGTAGACTGGAATGCAGGTGCGGAATTTAATTTAAATAAAATAGTCTACTCCTCTCTCGCCATTGCTGGCGTGCCAGTGATTAAACCTCTGCACGCCACTGCTGTCACACATGCCATAGTAATTCTAAAATTACCTTTAAAAAGACAAGACTTGAGTTTATTTTTTCTATCCCCTTTTCTCACTCTCCCTTTCTTGTACATCATTTGTACATCTATAATGGATATCATGAACATGTGCTTGGGATAACTTTAGTAAACCTTTGTTAGTCAACACCACTCGCCGCTGCACCCACAGATGCAAGTGAAGACTTTACTATGCAGAAGCCCTACATCAACACTGTCCAGAAGCGCTGCCATCTTCTCTGAGCTCAGTCTCATCTTAGATGTAAAGTAGTACAGTGAAACCATGTTTTTTGGTATGATGAGTCCACATTTCAAATAGTTTTTGAAAAACACAGCCGTCGTGTTCTCCGGGCCAAAGAGGAAAAGGACCATCCAAGCTGTTATTAGCGTCAGGTCCAAAAGCCAGTGTCTGTATGGGTCAGGAGTGTGTCAATGCCCATGGCATGGGCACTATTAATGCAGATGGATATGTACAAATTTTGAAGCAGCATATGTTGACATCCAGCACCGTCTTTTCCAGGGACAAATTCAAACGACATACCGGCCGAATAAGCAGAGAGTGCGGGTGCTAGATTGGCCTGCCTGCAGTCCTGACCATCTCCAGTTGAGAATGTGTGGTGCATTATGAAGCGCACAATACAGCAATGAAGACCCTGTACAATTGTGCAGCTAAAGACCTGCATAAAGGATGAATGGGGTGAAAATTCCACTTAAAGTTAAAAAACTTGTTATTAGAAGAAATGGTGATGTTTCACAGTGGTAAACACTCAACTGTCACAACCTATTTGGAGTGTGTTGTAGGGCTGTCAAAATATTACTTAAATGCTTACTTAAATATTAGTAATATTCAAATTATTTTCGGATTCTAAAGACATTATATTAGAGGAAAAAAGTACTGTATTTTCTCCTAAGCCCACATGGAGGCGCAATGAGCAAATATAGCCTATTCCAAATCAAGCATCGCATTTTTTATTGAAATTAAATGTTATAACTTTGTTTAAAGTGCATAACGTTTTTAAAAAATCGTTCATAGATCAAATATAATTTCCTAAATGTTTCCAAGGAAATTGAGGTAACAAAAGTGCATATAAGTGGAAGAGCATCCGTAATATGAGAAAACACGCTTCGACAGGCATCGTAATGTATTATGTTAACACAAAATGGCAAACTGTTATTCTGAAACTATCCACTCACTCATACATCTACATATTGTTCTTCAAAAACACCAGACGGTCAACTTGATCTGCAGCAAGGGCTGAGCGTTTTTGTTGACAATGTTTCCAGCTGATGAAAACACACGCTCAGCTCTGACCGATGTGCCAGTAATACCCTGGACTGTTTTAATAATGGCCCCTCGTCATGACATTCTCGAGAAAACTCTTCAAGAAGACTGCATGTGTGTTCTCAAGTTAGATGTTGTGGAGTGATATAGCAGCAGTTTCTTACATAACATACAAATGACACTTGGTTTTGACAACAATCTCGCCTTCGATACTCCAGAAACCGAAGAAGCGTCACACAGCACTTTTAAGATGTTAAAAGTGATCGTCTCTTAGTCCTCACTCTGTTTTTTAGCATTTTTCAAATTATCAACGCAGCCGTGCCGCATCTAATGAGTTGAACTGGATAGGCTAACAAAAACAAACCGCGTCAGCTACGTCGTCATCATATCTCGCGCGCCTCCTTACCAGTGTTGCCAGATTAGAAATGTCGAAGTATCGTACCAAAACCTCAAAATTATCGTTTTTTAAAAAAAAATTATCGTACACAAACCAAACGCATAAAATATAGTTATTTTCCAACAATTTTATTTTCCAAATAATTTTACATCCAATTTGAACAAGCTGTATAATACGCTCACATTAACTGGAGGAAGTCTGAATAACTTTTTTTTCCAAAGTGCAAAAGATATGCCGAAAAAAAAGTGCACAAAAAAGAAAAAAGTGCACAATTAACACAAAAAAGATTCAAATTCGATCTCTAAGTCACTGTCATCATCGGATGCCACATCCACTTGTGCTGTGTTGGCAGATGTTGTTGGTTGGGGAATCCTTTTACGGTACAGATTGGATGCCGTCATCGGATGCCACACCCACTTGTGCTGTCTCTGTGTGTGTGTGTGTGTGTGTGTGTGTGTGTGTGTGTGTGTGTGTGTGTGTGTGTGTGTGTGTGTGTGTGTGTGTGTGTGTGTGTGTGTGTGTGTGTGTGTGTGTGTGCATACGTGCTTGCGTGCAGGCAGGCGAGCCAGCAAAATGATTCGGGGTCCGAGAGAGAAGCGGTAGGATGTGTGTTTGGACGAACGACTGAAAACTCTGAAATTATCGTACATTATGGGATTTTTTTCATTATTGATCGTACATCGTACAGAGGTCAAAATTATCGTACAAATACGATAATTATCGTACATCTGGCAACACTGCTCCTTACACAACTAATATTCGAATGCACGGTTTTTGTGCATTTTATTTTTTAAATTCGACAAAAATTCGAATTTTAATTTGACAGCCCTAGTGTGTTGCAATCATCTGATTTGAAATTACTGTACCATTTAAAAATAACATAAAACAATGAAATTCACAAGGTAAAACATCATATAATGTGAAGTTGTAGTGCTTTCAATTTAATAAAGGGTGAATATAATTACTATTTTTCATACTGTCCAAATTTTTCGGAATTGTGTATGTATGTGTGTGTATATGTATATTTATTTAATTAGCTAAAGTTTGCAGTATACAAAAAGCCAAAACATTTTTTCATCTCTTCTTTTTTTTTTTTTTTTTTTTTTTTTTTACTTATATAATCGAGAGGAAAAAAATTAAGGCATGTTTTTATTCCATCAGACTTACAAAAATATATCTATATATATATATATAGTTTTACCCTATTTTGAAGTAAAAAAAAAAAAAAAAAAATAGGCTATATCTGTTTTTATTTCCAGTATAATAACTAGCACATAACAGGATGAAGTCATGTGACAACAATGTAGCATACTTCTGTTTCAAAAATGGATATTGGAATAATGCCTACAGTTACAGATACTATTTTTTAAAAACAATACACGGACACAGATGTTGGTCCGTGAAAATTAAATTATAATTAATTGAATACGAGCTGATAGCTTTAAGAAAAAAAAAAAAAAGAAAAAATACTGTTTATTTAAAGGAAAATAAAAGGTAATTTATTATACCTAAACTGCCTGTCCAGACTTGAACTATTTCCCAAACTCTCTCTAAAGCCTTTGGACAGTTATTCAGTCGCATACTCTCTGTTTCTAAAAGGACGGAGGTATATTAAATTGCTTTACACAGTGTTTGGAGTCCGGTGTAGCACATCACTGAGTGTGAATGAGTGTTGTGAATGTGTGTGTGTGTGTGTGTGTGTGTGTGTGTGTGTGTGTGTGTGTGTGTGTGTGTGTGTGTGTGTGTGTGTGTGTGTGTGCATGTAAATCAAGCTTGTGTCTCTATGCATAATTGTATTAATAATTCTGCCAGCAGTCGAGTATTGCAGGAAATTATTGTTACAGATTTTTCTTTGAGCGACAGTGGGCCCAATTAAAGGCCACCCCATCCTCCTTTATTAATAATAACAGTGGTGAAAAGAAGAAGCCTGAGTCGGCCGCTGTCTTTTTGCTGTGAAGTTATCAGCGCGGAGCAGACGCAGGCTGGTTTCACTTCGCTGAATGCTCACTCAATGGTGAACATACACCACCGCCAGAACCACTCTGTCTGAATAAAGAAATAGCCTTGTACGAGGGTGCAGTCTCTCTCTCTCTCTCTCTCTCTCTCTCTCTCTCTCTCTCTCTCTCTCTCTCTCTCTCTCTCTCTCTCTCTCTCACACACACACACACACACACACACACCGCTTTAAACACTAAAGGGCAATTATTTGTTATAACAAGACTGGAATTTCCTTTTAAAGGATTTCTAAAACACTATTTTTATTGCATAGGTACTTCATGTGTGAATTGTTGTACACACAGCACACACAGCCTGACAATTCCTTTCAGGAAGCTGCACCAATCTAAGTGCAATGCCTGTTAATCCAAAAATATAAAAAGGCTACACATTCCTTAACAATTTGATATCAAACCAGCTGACCTTATTAAACTAAGTAGCTCATAAGAAATCAAAAGCCTCCCCTCTAAACTTTTGGTGCATTTGTTGTGCAGTGATTCCAAAGACAAGGGAAAAGGAGGGGAACTAGCACTTTGTTCACTGATACTAAGAAAAGAACAAATATTATTTTATATCATTAGCATAAACAAATGAGGGCATCAACCTAGTTAAAGCTTTAGTGGCTCGTTAGTGCCACAGCTGAGCCACCTGGCTGATCACACACTTCTATTGGAGAAACCAGAGTTCAGTAACAATCAAGACCTATTCTTCTGCACAACTCATTAGCATTTTCAATTGAAGTTTAATTAATTGTTCTCATTTGCTGTCTGGGTTTATCCTTGCAGTATGAGGAGATATAGGAAGCAGTGTGTTGTGAAGAGCATGATGAATGGTCAAAAGTATTGTGAGTAGATGTAAGGGGTGTTGTGATGAAATGTAAAGAGTAATGTGCTAAGATGTGATAGGCATTGTAATAAGATGCGAGTAATATGAATTATGAAACCATGTAAAGAGATTTAGAGAGTATTGTGACGAAATGTAAAAAGTAATGTCATTAAATATAAAGAAATAGTTCCAACACTAATCAAACACAACTGCTCATTATTTTCAAGTAATCCTGAACAAGGGGTTCTAATATACCTAGAGAGAGCTATCTGTTTGCGTGACATGATCACACAAGAAGTCAACCTGTTGCTGCTGAAAGTTCCCAGTACCCGGAAATCGACCCCGACTTTCATTTAATAAGTGAAGTGGGTGATTCAGAGGATGCATTTTCCTTTCAGTATTATAGTTTATTCTCCACTGGCAGTTAGCTGTAGGGTTGGGGTTTGGATAAAGGCATGTGGTTATTAAAATATGCATTTGGATGCCACCCTTTGGACATTTTTCCTGGAAACTGGAGCTCCCACATGCCCATGTATTCAACAACACTTCTCACTTCGGCCAGTGGGGTGGAGGTTTTTAATTCTTTAAAGGGTTAGTTCACCCCAAAATGAAAATTATCCCATAATTTACTCACCCTCAAGCCATCCTAGTTGTATGTGACTTTCTTCTTCAGCCAAGCACAAGAAACAACTTTCGCCAAATTCTTTTTAAATCCAGCATATTGAACGTGATGTCTCCTCAGCTCCCGAGGGATTATGGGATTGTAAAGTGTCCAGTCAATCCGCATTTCAGAATCTTGCTTAAAATAGTTGGTCATTTGTGTATTTCTCACTTGCTGTTTTATGAATACTATGGATTCGGACATACTATATATTTGATACTATACATTAGGGAAGTATGGAAACTTGGATGCAGAGATTGAGATCAATCTAGTAAGCATCCCAATTCCTTTCTATGGTGGTGCTGGGCTGGGCTGGCGCAGAATCCTCCGAAAGTACACAATCGGCAGGCTCCAATATTAGCTCATGGGCCCTCAGTTCCTGGATCCGCTTTCATGTGACTGATCAGTCTTCAATGTCAGCAGACGGAAAATATAAGTACAATTCATGATCATAAAACAGTTTGTATAACATAATAAAATACTTGCGGTTTGTATTTTGCTTGGAAAAAATATATTGTTCGAATATGCACAGAAATTTTTAAATGGCATTGAATGAGGAAACATGATTTTTGGCACCAGATGGTGTAGTTCCAACTGATCCTCAAGTCATGAGCTGCATTCATATAAGTGCTTAGAGTATATACTGATTGAACATTTCATTAAGAATTTACTTCTCGACTGTTGATAAAATACATTCTTTAAAGGAAAAGTTCAGCCAAAAATGAAAATTCTCTCATCATTTACTCACCCTCATGCCATCCCAGATGACTGACTGACTTTCTTCTGAAAAAGGCAAATAAAGTTTTTTTTAAAGAATATCTCAGCTCTGTACGTTCATACAATTCAAGTGAATGGTAATCAGAACTTTGAAGCGCCAAAAATCACAAAGGCAGCATAAAAGGTAATCAATAAGAAAAACCTATATCTTCAGAAGCGATAAAAGTGTAGGTGAGAAACAGATCAATATTTAAGCCCTTCTTTACTATACAGGTTCACTTTCAGAATTTGTAAGTAAAGTAGGGTTTTATGGTAAAAAAAAGGACTTAAATATTGATTTCTTTCTCACCCACACCTATCATATTGCTTCTGAAAACATGAATTTAACCACTGGAGTCATGGATTACTTTTATGCTGCCTTTATGTGATTTTTTGAGCTTCAAAGGTCTGGTCACCATTCACTTGAATGGTAAGGTGATATTCTTCTAAAGTTTTATACATGAAGAATGCAAATCAGCCAAAAAAAAAAGAAGATCTCTTAGGAGAGAAGAGCACTTAGGAGTGCTGTTTGAAAGTGGAGATACATACAAAGTTTCTCAACCACACCTATCATATCACTTCTAAAGACATGGATTTAACCACTGGAGTCATATGGATTACGTTTATGTTGCTTTTTATGCTTTTTGAAGCTTCACATTTTTTGGACCCTGTTGAGTTGAATCGTATGGATCTGCAGAGGTGTGATATTCTTGTATAAACCTTTTTTGTTTTGTTCTGCAGAAGAAAGACAGTCATACACAACTGAGCAAATGATGAGATAATTCAATTTTTTTTGGTGATCCATTTAATAATAATATAAAAAGTAATAATAATACAGCTTATTTTTATAGTGGCCCTTAAGCACTTATAGTCACTTTAGGTATGTGAGTGAGTAACTTTAATACATTCCTGGATAAAATTCATATGTGGGTGTTGTCCCATGACACAAGGGTATGATGTAGAAAGAACAACCAAGAAAATAGTTTTCTCTGACTTTGTTCAACAAGTTCAGTTTTATTGGTATATAAAGCAGATTTCTTGGCATATATAACCCTAACAGTTGAAAAGAGCTGTCTGAGTCACAGTTCTCTGTCTTTATTTTGAAATTCAGCATTTTGAAAATGACATCATCTGGGTAATTCTCACCGTTTTATAAATTCTGAGGATTCAGACATATACGCATTTGATATACTGCTTTTGGTATACACATTATACAGTATAGTAGAGGAGTATTCAGATGCAGGGCTTTTTTAACTGGTTAAGGTGTTTTAAGTCTTAATTAGGACTTGAGCTGGACTCTGCAGGACGTTGGCCCTCCCTGAAGAGTATTGTGGTGAAATGTAAAAACCATTGTGATGACTATTTCTACAGACATTATTTTTATTTCCTTTTTATTCATTTTTGCAAAGCCTGGCAAGAATTTTCCTGTAGAAATGAGAGGCTGGTTACACCTCAAATGAGCCATGTTAAGATGAGTGAGAGAAAGAGGTGTCTTGACAAGTCCAGATGTTTCTGCTTATGCACAGGATGTAGTGGAGCTTCCTGTCACATACCGTTAAATGTAAACAGCTGTGTCATAACCTTACACCACATAAGGTGTTTTATGTCAGGTTAACAACTCTTTAGTTGATATGTAATTATAGCAGGGGTATAGGTATAATGGGAACATTCCAGGGTGTTTTATTTACACAACAGTGTTTAACTTGATTCTATTTACATTTTAGTTAATCCAGCCAGCTCTGGCCTACACTCACTAATACATAGATAGATAGATAGATAGATAGATAGATAGATCGATAGATCGATAGATAGATAGATAGATAGATAGATAGATAGACAGACAGACAGACAGACAGACAGAGATTATTATGGAGTGGTTGAGGTAGAGTGACTCATGGGAGTCCTGTGACCAGAAGATAATGTGCAGATGCCAGGATTCCCATATATTCATATTCTCATTATGTTCCTAATTAATTCCTTACTCATTATGCTCTCACTGGCTAATTTGTACCCACAGCTGATTTGATTAAACCTGTCTCTATGCTAATGAGAGTGTTTTTTTTATGGTTAGCTTGGAGCAAGGGCTTGTCTTAAGTGTTTGTGTGTGTGTGTCAAACAGCTTAAATGTGTTCAGTCTTCGATACACTACTCCAAGATGTCCTATTTGAATGTATTTGACTCTGTCTGTTCCTTTCTGTCTCCAAACTTCTCTTTCGCTCTTTCTCCCCTATCAGTCTGATAATGCTGACTTATGAAGACAAATGTGTGCAGTTCATCAGAAGAGCTTCAGATTTAACAGATGAAAAAAACTGATGAATAAAATCTCTAAACATGAGCCACGGCATAACAATCCAATTAAAACTTCATTTGATGTTCCAAAACCAGTGCAAAAAAAAAAAAAAAAGACATTTCATTTAAATATTTCAGCGATAACTGAAATAAAAGAGAAGAGTTTTACATGAAAAGCAGTTGACAACATCAGCCCTGTCTCGTTCTGTCCTGAAGACTGACAAATGTTTCAAAGCTTTCTTCAAGTGCAGGACTTCGTAGTGTCTTACAGACAAAGTTTTAATGCAGAACAAAAATTATACACTTCCGCACATAACAATCTGCTGTGTTGGTTGTATGATTTTAGCACCACTGTGTATGAGCGTCTACTCAAGTTGACACAAAATAAAAAAATAAAGAAAAAAAAAGTAGTCACGAGTTGGCAATTTTCAGGCTTTCATGATTGTTTGACCTATGCATTCAGATCAGATGCAAACACACAGGAGAGAAACTGTCCTTTCAAATTACACTCTCATATTAACTCACATATACTGTATGTGAGTGTGCACTCAGACCAGCAAACACACACACACACACACACACACACACACACACACACACATGTTAGTGCGGCTATCTTTATGAGGACTCTCCATTAACATAATGATTTTTATACTGTACGAACTATAGATTCTATCCCCTAACCCTACCCCTAAACCTAAACCACACAAAAAACTATCTGCATTTTTACATTTTCAAAAAAATTATTTTGTATGTTTTTTTAAGCGATTTGAATAATGGGGACACTAGAAATGTCCCCATAAACCACATGTATAGCATAATACTCTAAAATAAAAGTCATCGTAAACCACCCCCACACACACATACATGTACACACACACTTTTTCTCATAGGTACTTTTTCTATGGCACATTTAACACATTTTGTGCTGCATGTTTCAACATTACCAGGATACATATTTGATTAAAACCATTTTGATGTACGTGATGATGTTTAATTAATAGTTTTTTGTAAAACTGGGATTTTTTTGAAAGTTTTGTCCTTAGCTTTTTATTTTCTGATCATATTGATGCGCTGGGTGTTATTGAGACTGTGCAGATGAGCTTGACATGTTTAACTATGATTTCCGATCTCACCAAGTCTTTCTCACTAACGTATTCATTTGCACACAGAAACACACACATATATAACCCTCTGTTGTAGAATAATAATCATGGACTGAATATGGATTTTTTCATGATATTCTAAATTACATGCTGCAAAAGTACAAGGATTATTATGAACAAAATTATATTTACCTTGACGTGTGTGCATGCATGTGTCTTTTGATGTGTGCATCACACAGCACGAGAGAGTGTGTGCAGTGTGCAGTGTGGTATGATGGAAGTTGAAGCAGTGGTATTCCTTGGAGAAAAGGACTACGGCTCTTCTTCTTTCCAAACCTGAGATAAAAAGCTAGAGAAGGATGGAGGAAATAAAGAGATATGGGAAGAAAGAGTGAGTGTCCTAAATTAATAAATAAAAGTCATAACCACCCTCTAGTGCTGGACAGGAGCACTTAAACCATGGTCTCTTCATTAACTATTGACCTTCTGTCTAAAAAAAACTCTCTGTAAGAACACTGAGATGCCTCAATCTGATGAGAGGACAAGAAGACATGGAGAGAGCAAAAGAAAGTAAAGAGAATTTAAAGAGAGGACTTTTACAAAGCTAAAAACAGAGGGATAATGGGCAAGATAGAGATGATTCTAAATACATAAGCATACACACACACCATGGGTGCAACATCTCCTTTAAGGGTTTGGATGCAATTGAAGCATTACATATTTAATTACATAGTTACATTACATAGTTTGTGCCCCACACACATGGACTTTTAAAAATTGTAATATACCTTGATGAGGGTATGATTGTACAAAAAGTGTGTGTGGTAATTCAGGTGTCTTCAATGCAGTCTTACATATTACTTAAGAGATTAGCCACATCTTAAAATAACCACTATACTATATATAGTTAAATATAAGCACTACGCATAATTAATTAATTCTATTACACATATGTGTAGTTATAAATTGAAATATATTGTTGAAAATCAGTTTATAATTATAAATCCTGAATATATACTGTGTGTGTGTATATATATATACAGGTGCTGGTCATATAATTAGAATATCATCAAAAAGTTGATTTCAGTAATTTAATTCAAAAAGTGAAACTTGGATATTATATTCATTCATTACACACAGACTGATATATTTCAAATGTTTATTTCATTTAATTTTGATGACTATAACTGACAACTAATGAAAACCCCAAATTCAGTATCTCAGAAAATTAGAATATTACTTAAGACCAATACAAAAAAAGCATTTTTAGAAATGTTGGCCAACTGAAAAGTATGAGCATGTACTGCACTCAATACTTAGTTGGGGCTCCTTTTGCCTGAATTACTGCAGCAATGCAACGTGGCATGGAGTCGATCAGTCTGTGGCACAGCTCAGGTGTTATGAGAGCCCAGGTTGCTCTGATAGTGGCCTTCAGCTCTTCTGCATTGTGGGTCTGGCGTATCGCATCTTCCTCTTCACAATACCCCATAGATTTTCTATAGGGTTAAGGTCAGGCGAGTTTGCTGGCCAATTAAGAACAGGGATACCATGGTCCTTAAACCAGGTACTGGTAGCTTTGGCACTGTGTGCAGGTGCCAAGTCCTGTTGGAAAATGAAATCTGCATCTCCATAAAATTGGTCAGCAGC
The DNA here is from genome assembly GCA_032164185.1 of Moxostoma hubbsi. Classification (NCBI taxonomy): domain Eukaryota; kingdom Metazoa; phylum Chordata; class Actinopteri; order Cypriniformes; family Catostomidae; genus Moxostoma; species Moxostoma hubbsi. The sequence goes on from JAVLUX010000001.1 coordinate 68,113,822, forward strand.
AGGAAGCATGAAGTGCTCTAAAACTTCCTGGTAGATGGCTGCGTTGACATTGGACCTCAGAAAACACAGTGGACCAACACCAGCAGATGACATGGCACCCCAAACCATCACTGACTGTGGAAACTTTACACTGGACTTAAAGCAACGTGGATTCTGTGCCTCTCCTCTCTTCCTCCAGACTCTGGGACCTTGATTTCCAAAGGAAATGCAAAATTTACTTTCATAACTTTGGACCACTCAGCAGCAGTCCAGTCCTTTTTGTCTTTAGCCCAGGCGAGACGCTTCTGACGCTGTGTCTTGTTCAAGAGTGGCTTGACACAAGGAATGTGACACCTGAAACCCATGTCTTGCATACGTCTGTGCGTGGTGGTTCTTGAAGCACTGACTCCAGCTGCAGTCCACTCTTTGTCCACTCTTTTAATGGGTTTTGTTTCACAATCCTCTCCAGGGTGCGGTTATCCCTATTGCTTGTACACTTTTTTTCTACCACATCTTTTTCTTCCCTTCGCCTCTCTATTAATGTGCTTGGACACAGAGCTCTGTGAACAGCCAGCCTCTTTAGCAATTACCTTTTGTGTCTTGCCCTCCTTGTTCAAGATGTCAGTGGTCATCTTTTGGACAGCTGTCAAGTCAGCAGTCTTCCCCATGATTGTGTAGACTACAGAACTAGACTGAGAGACCATTTAAAGGCCTTTGCGGGTGTTTTGAGTTAATTAGCTGATTAGAGTGTGGCACCAGGTGTCTTCAATATTGAACCTTTTCACAATATTCTAATTTTCTGAGATACTGATTTTGGGGTTTTCATTAGTTGTCAGTTATAATCATCAAAATTAAATGAAATAAACATTTGAAATATGTCAGTCTGTGTGTAATGAATAATATCCAAGTTTCACTTTTTTAATGGAATTACTGAAATAAATAAACTTTTTGATGATATTCTAATTATATGACCAGCACCTGTATATATATATATATATATATATATATATATATATATATATATATTCAAAGACAAAGTACTTACTACAATACTGTAAAATAATAACAAATAAAAAGCTCCTTAAAGTAATATTCAGGGTTCAATACAAGTTAAGCTCAATCTACAGCATTTGTGGCATAATGTTGATTACCACATAAATAAATTTTGACTCTTTCCTCTTTTGCTTTAAAAAATATGCAAAAATCGAGGTTACAGTGAAGTGCTTACAATGGAAGTGAATGGGGGACAATTTTTGAAGGGTTTAACAGCAGAAATTAGAAGTTGGTAATTTTAAAAAAGCACTTTCATGCTTCTCTTAAAACTCTTCTATTATTTGAGCTGTAATTTTGTTTAAATCATAATTTTTACAGTTGTTTTAGGGTTGTAGGGTTTGTTGACATTATATCGGCATGGTAATGAAGTTGTAAAATAGGATATAACTTTACACAGAAAAGGTTATTAAATGATTTTATCTCACTAAAAGCATAGCTTTTATGTATTGTGGCTATACTTTTGAAACAGTGAAGTATTTTAGCGTTCAGAAATTGACCCCCCATTCACTTCCATTGTAAGTGCCTCACTTTAACCCAGATTGTTGCTTTTTTTTTTTTTTATGAAAAGAAGGGGCAATTAAAATAAATGTTTGTGGTAATCATTATTATGCAACAAATGCTGTCAATTGATCTTAACTTGTATTGAACCCTTAAAATAGTTTTTGATTGTTACCTCATGTATTCAGGTTGATTCAGTCATGTTAATTAATATATTTGACTTGAATAAAACCTGTTATTCTAGATTTTAACTTTTCTTCTTTCAGCCAAACACAATCTATACTAGCTATAATCTCTGGCTTTCTCTATCCTCTGTGCTTCCGCATTCGTCACTTCTCACCATAGCTTACACTACACCTACGTCATACGCCAGAACTCGACTCTCTCGTGAACGTGCGGACGGCCGTTACCGGAAGCAAGTGAGTATAGTTTATAAAGTTAGAAATATGGATATTTTTCTTACAAAAACACAACACTTCGCTTCATAGCCGTATGGATTACATTTTGATGGATGGAGGCACTTTTTTGGGCTTCAAAATCTAAGATACCATTCACTCACATTATAAAGCTTGAAAGAGCCAGGATATTTTTGAATGCAATTCCGATTGTTTTTGGCTGAAGAAGAAAGTCATATACAACTAGGATGGCTTGAGGGTGAGTAAATTATGGGCTAATTTTCATTTTGGGGGGAACTAACCCTTTAAGCACTTTTTTGGGTTATTTTTTTTTATCCAGTGTATTATAAATATAACAATGCAATAATAATAATATAAATAATAGTAATGTGATTGGTATTTTACTACTGTAATAAGGTTTTAAATACTTTTTTGTACTAAAATGTAAATATTTTCATTTAATAGTATAAATACATTTATAATAGTAAAATAAATTTGTTTATCATGGATGTTTGCTCTAAATGTAATCTATATTTATCAACTCAGGTCTGAGAAATATTTGTAACTTTAAACTGACTGAATGAGATGTATTTGTATTTGTAATCAGTATAGTGTTAATCACAATATAAACAGAATACTTAATGGATATTTATGCACAATAAATCATGTCATATGCAAAATAAATAAATATGTTAATATATTTGTTTGTTTTTGCTCCAGTAAATTTTATAATTGATTCAGTGTAACCTCTGTGGCCCCTTTGACCTATTATCACCATAGTGACTGTCCTCTAGCAACCAGTCATCAATCAGACACCATGACAGCTCATCTGTCCCCGGCACAGCACACTCACACACACACACACACACACACACACACACAAACACACACACACACACACACACACACACACACACACACACACACACACACACACACAGAGAGACAGACAGACCAGTGCCATCAGCCAGATATTTGTGTGACAGGAGAAATGACTTTTCCGATCAATGGAGACTGCAAGCTTGTGTGTATGTGTGTTAAAGAAGGAATAGAAGGCACTTTGACACAGTCATGATGATGTTTTGTGTGTGTGAGAGACAGAGCATAAAAAAGTGGGGGAAAAAATATGGTTAGTGAGATGGCCAAAGTGTACAGGATATATGCCAAATTCAATTAGATTGGTATGAGTGCACATGTTCATTGTGCATACATGTTCTGTAATTAAATTACAAAAGTATTTGAAATCACAAATGCCTTAAAGAGGTTATCTGATTATTGTTTATCAAAATGTTAAAAACAGTGCACCTGCACTTTTAAATATGTTATTTTGTGAAAAACTCACATTTTACAAACATTTAAAATGCAGCTATTTGAAAACCATCTCTGCCATCACTCACAAAACCATTTCAGTTCTGATTCGTTTCTTTCCAGTCTTGCAGCCTAACCGACATTTAAGACTGGAAAGGAGCACTCAAGAAAATGTTTCAAACAAATTACATGCACAATCATTTTTGTTTTATACAACTGAATTGTAATATTTGTTGTAAGCAGATTTCCTTTTGTTTGTGATTTCTGCATTTATTGAAATGGGCTGGGATATGAGTGGCGAGCTGCTCCTTTAAGAGGTTTGAATTGGACTTTAAAGTGGGTCACAGTAAAAATATCTTCAACAATTATTCATGCAACCCCACCCCCCACCACCCACCCCTCTATACTTCATCTTCTCTGCTCTAAAATCTGCATGGTGCTGCAGTGCCAGAGACTGGAGAAGAAGAAGTGATGATTTCTGTCATTTGTCTGATGCAGATCTGATGAAATGCTGGTGTAACAAACTGTTTCTTTTTCGGTAAACATCTGCACTTGGCCAACGAATACCATCATACCCGTTGTCCCGCCTTCTGTGCTAGCAGTTGTTTTTGTTATTGAGTGTTTTGATGCTGAGACAATAATCCTGTGCTCTGTCCACATTGGATGCAGCCTCAAGATGCTGTGATTGACGGATCATTCGGCCAATCAAGGACCTTTTTTCTCGAACATTCAGGTGGATGATGTTGAGCATGCTCAGTCAGGGCTGTGCTTTAGAGAGCGGCTAAGCATTAGATTAGTGCAGGAGTGAATGGTACAGCACTGCAGCATATGGAAGCCTGTCTCTCTTCTCCCTGTAGGTTTAAACTGAACACCTTCAAATTAGTCAGAGAGAGATCAAAGCAACACTCGCCATCCTCATTGAGAGCAAGGCTTTGAACTTCCTCCTCCCTCTCTTGTGTGTGGATGTGAGAAGGAAAGAGAGAGCAAGAGAGAGAGAGAAGGAATGAGATAGGATGGTGTACTGGTATGGAAATGAGTGAAATCTCATGAGTGTGTTTCAGAGAGGTGAGAGAGTTTCTTTTTGATCACGTGTATGTGGGTGTTGTGTGTGTGCGTTTCAGTTATTTACTTGCACAGACATTTTACCATTATTTTTCCTTTGAAAAATGTCATTCCTTTGTTCATTTTGTAATAATTTTAGCCATTAAATACCTGAGCACTTTATACTGTACCCAAAATTAAAGGAATGTTCCGGGTTCAATACAAGTTAAGCTCAATTGACAGTTTTTGTGGTATAATGTTGATTGTTTACTTTTTGTTATACTTTTGAAAGTGCATTTTAATGTTTATGGACTGGCCCCAAAGTGCCTTAATGTAACTGAGATTGTTGCTACTTTTTTTCTCAAATAATTGTTTTTTGTCGTGCCAATAAACATTATGCCACAAATGCTGTAAGTTTTTACACTGGAACATTCCTTTAAAACTGTACACTATCTCAATGCAACCTAATCGCAATGTTAAAAATGTTAACATTATTTGTATTGTTTTATCCCTTGTATTATTGCTTCTCCCTTGTATTAATGCTTCCACCTATGGTTCTTTTACTCTCATTTGTAATTCTGCTACATGAATAAATGTGCAACATTAATGTATTAAAGAGCTTAAAAAAGAAGAATCGGTTGTTGTTCAATTCTTCTTAGTGCCACTTTTGCAGTTGCACATTAGAGAAATTATCACATTGTGCAGCATATTACATTTTTTTGTTAATGTGAAATTGCAAACTGTTGTGACATGCTTGGCACTAATGACCAAAATCATAATTCCAATGAGAATTCAGATGAGAGAGATTGTAATGGGAACCTTATAATGATCCTAGAGGTTTAACGAGAGATGCCTAAGCTCTCACACCATCAAGATATTAGATTTTATTGAAATGTATGTTTTATGTCTGTGAAGCATTCCTGCTTTTGTGACTACTTTTGAAACTATGTGTTTATGGACAGGCCTCATTCACTTCCATTGTATGTGCTACTGTACTGTTACTGTAACTGCTTTTTTGTTTACCCTTGTGCTTTAGTCGTTTTATGCTAACACAAATAATAAATCTCTCTTATTACATATATTATTACATATTGCATTAGATCTTTATAAATATATATTTATTGATAGAAGGATTACTTGAACTAAGCTTACCAGACCAGTAGGGGGGCACTCCCTGCTAAAAAAAATATAATCAAAATAATTGCTAAATGAATAAACACTTGCTTTATCAGTACAAAATCTATGACATTTTAAAGCTTAGAATCTGGACTTTACAATGCATATAGCTGATCCTACCAGTTCTTAAATAATGTTTTTTGTTTTTTAACAAGGGGGCATCTGCATACTGCATATGTTTTGTTAAATATATATATATATATATATATATATATATATATATATATATATATATATATATATATATATATATATATATATATATATATATATATATATTATTAATTATTGTGATTCAAAAAATAATCATACTAATAGTGATAATGATATAAAAATATTTAGACTGATATATATTCATAGTAATAGTATTAAAAGTAATAATAATTATAATAATCTTTATTATTGGTTGCCTCTCTTAATAATGGCATCTGATAGGCAGATGTCTACGTGGACCCCACGGGACAAAGCAGCAAAATCCACCCAGCCAGTCCGGCTCCGAGGCTCCCAGACCCCAGGCCCCCATTGCGGTATGCCGCACCAAGATGATTAGGAGCCTCCTCCACATTAGTAACAAATGTGGTCCCCGAGACTATACCCTCAGCTCTAAGGAGCACAACAGCATCTCTGGTTGTCCAGTATTCTCTGCACTTCCTGGTGCCTCCTGTAAGAGGCTACTTGGTGTTGAGATTCAGATTTAACACTGAGTGCTATAATACTTTTTAATTGGCTGATAAATAAGAATTGTTTCATTCTCATCATTGCAAATTTGTTATCACAACAATTTTATTCAGAGTTTGTAAAACCATACAAGATGAGATAGCCATGTGTTATATAGCCTATAATGGAAAGGTCTCAATTAGTAGAAGCAAAATTTGAGCAAATTTATTTCACTAAGAGGCCAAACTGCATTAAGTATTAGTGTATGAAAGTCCCACTGACACGCATAAATAATATAATAAACGGGAGTGGCTTTTTGTCATGTTTGTCCTTATTATTTCCTGAAGCATACATATTACATAGACAATGACAGTGTAACTTAGGCTACAACAGACTATTATGATTCAAAAGAGTGAAGTAGATCTTGAAATATTCCTCAAAGAGAGTGTGTGTGTGCACGCGCATTTGCGTTTGTTGTGTGTGTTGGGCTTGTGCACATGTCCGAGCCTATGAGGACTTTCACAGATCCACATATGTGCTCTTCTAAAGTGTTGGGATGCTCCTGAACACCTAATATTTCTGTATTTTGTATTCTAATCCATTCATTTCCAATGGTCGATCTGGATCGATGTAACGTCACAATAACCAACGATCTAATGTAATGGATACAACGCGTAAATATCGATATAGATCATTCATTTCACTTTATGAGCGCTAAATATGCTTTTCATTTGAGACAAGGATGTGCGCCAAATTGCGCTCTGATATCCCTGCGCGCGCCTCAACCGGGCTTACCGCGAAATGTGAGCTCCATTGACAGGATCCGTGCGAACGCATCAACCGGGCGCTCCTTAAAATGCAAGCAATCGTGACAAACACAGAGCGGCTCAAATGCGCGATTAATTCGGGCTTCCATCGATATCGTTGCACATGCGATCCATTTTAATTTTACATGAGAATTTGCTATTTTAAAGTACCATGGAGCAGTTCCACCATCATGTGAAACGTCTCCAACATTCTGAACAGCACTAATGATGGAAAGAGAAACACCTGCTCAGCACTAGCATCAGTTACTTTACACATGTATGCATCAACACTCTTACTAACATTTACCCCAGTTAACTGTAACAGAGTTTTTAGTTACAACTGTTGAAGTTGTAGCCAAGAAAACCGCGGATAGCATGGATCCTTGGAAACAAGTCATGGTTATGTAAGTACTTTTAATTGGATTAAACTGAAAAAATAAGTGGTAATCAAACAATTGATTGTGTCAATTGTGTGTGACATTATTTTTTTATAGTATTATCTGTATAATTTTCAACATCTTAAGTACTTTATTTTGTTGTGGATTTCCCAACGTGGATACTAAATTAGCATTTTTCAGAGAGCTCCGTAAAACTGTCAAAATATACAGTTGAAGTCAGAAGTTTTCATACACTTAGGTTGATTACGACTCGACTGCATCACTGCTCTCCATCTCCTCCCTTCCATTTCCGAACTTGAACGTGTTACAACAAGTATCTATATCCACAGTAAAACGAGTCCTATATCGACATAACCTGAAAGACTGCTCAGCAAGGAAGAAGCCACTGTTCCAAAACTGCCATAAAAACAGCCAGACTACAGTTTGCAAGTGCACATTGGGACAAAGATCTTACTTTTTGGAGAAATGTCCTCTGGTCTGATGAAACAAAAATTGGACTGTTTGGCCATAATGACCATCGTTATATTTGGAGGAAAAAATGTGAGGCTTGCAAGCCGAAGAAAACCATCCCAACCGTGAAGCATGGGGGCGGCAGAATCATATTGTCATATAGCTTTGCTGCAGGAGGGACTGGTGCACTTCACAAAATAGATGGAATCATAATGAAGGAAAAGTATATTGAAGCAACATCTCAAAACTCCAGCCATGAAGTGAATGCTTGGTCACAAATGTGTCTTCCAAATGGACAATGACCTCAAGCATACCTCCAAAGTTGTGGAAAAAATGGCTTAAAACAACAAAGTCAAGGTATTTGAGTGGCCATCACAAAGCCCTGACCTCAAACCGATAGGAAATTTGTGGGCAGAACTGAAAAAGCGTGTGTGAGAAATGAGGTCTACAAACCTGACTCAGTTACACTGTGAAGCTTGTGGAAGGCTACCCAAAACATTTGACCCAAGTTAAACATTTAAAAACAATGCTACCAAATACTAACAAAGTGTATGTAAACTTCTGACCCACTGGGAGTGTGATGAAAGAAATAAAAGCTGAAATAAATAATTCTCTCCACTATTATTCTCACATTTCACATTCTTAAAATATAGTGATCCTAACTGACCTAAGACAGGAAATATTTTCTACGATTAAATGTCACGAATTGTGAAAAACGTTTAAATGTATTTGTCTGAGGTGTATGTAAACTTCTGACTACATCTATATTTTGGTTGCATTTGAGGGCAATAAAATATTAACTGATTGTGTGAAATAGGCACATAATATCAGAATATTGATCGCAGGGCCCTAAATCAAATCGAAATCGTATCGCAGCAGACTTTGAAGTATCTTCAAATATCGTATCATGATGAAATGAATGATTTACACCCCTAGAACACAACAAGTGTAATAAAGTGAAATAAAGCTAAAAACATGTAAAGAAAATGGTCCAAGCCGAAATATTTTTTGTGGTAATAAACAGTTTGCCACAAATGCTGTTGAATGAGCTTAACTTGTTTTCAACCCCGAACACTCCTTTATTATGGCCAAAAATTCATGAATAATAATCAAAAATAGAAAATGTATATTTAAAATAGTTCAAAATATGATTGAGTATGGCATGTAACACCACAGGACATGTGACTCCCCAAAGTATTTCTTGTCATCTACCCCTTTATATTGCAATAAAGACAACCATGCACGCAATTAAACAGTCTCCATATAGTGTCACAAAGATAATTTGAGACAGTCAACAATACCCATGTATAAACTAATTTCCTGAGTACCGCTATCAACAATGGTTTGTTAATGCATCTCTTGGCATCTACTGCCCCCTTGAGGTCACTCGACACCATTGTGGGATATTTAGTGGGATTCAAAGTCCTCAAGTGACATGTCACCTTGGAGTAGTCTAGCCTGTGGTTGCTGTGGCAACAGGGAGCCGCAAACCAATTACACTGCATGCTGCCAATACACCACTGACTTATGTTTCGTGTCATTAAATATATTTTCCTTTAAAGAGGTCGGAGTGTTACCATTGTTGGGACAGTCTCCAAGCCACAGTGTGTCAGTAAAATCTTTTTACTTTGGATTAGGTCACTAACAATGTCCCATTGTTAAACAACAACAACAAAACAGCCTCTTTATCTCTTTATGTGCCCAGTGGAAGAGTGGAATGACAATTCCCACTAGTGTAGTGCTGCCATTCGAACCTGGTTCCTACTCTATTTGCTCCATTTTTCTCTATTTGATGTACACTAAGAATGTCTACTTAAACCCAATTTATTTTCTTTCGTCTTCTTATAACTCTCCTTTATAAGAAAGGATTTCATAATCCTTGTATTTCATAAAGATCTCATGCCCTGCGGTTATGCAGTTCAAGATATACTCTTCCATAGATCAAATTTCATTGATCTATGGAATTAATGCTCTAAAAAATAAAAATATAGGACTCTTTTGTCAGATTTGTTCTTCAGTGCACCAGTAAGTCATCTAGAAACAACTAAATAGAAGCTTGAGCATCTGTTGCATCTACTGTGTGTGGTTTCTTGAGGGTTGCTGCATTACTAAGCTGAGACATCCTCTCATACACAACCGTGTGTTTGCCATTACTATGGAAATGTGGACATAAGGTCAGCAGCTACTATTGTGTGGTGTATGTGTGACATTAAATTCCATTCACTCTTTACACTCAGACCATTACTACCCAATTTTACCAAGCTCTGTTGTTGTGACGTTCAAAGCAAGTAGATTGAGTTGGTCTGTGCGCAAACTGAATACACTCGATGACTACTTTGTGATGTGGAAAATGGTTTGAAGACACAGAAAAAATGGCAATGCTGTGAAATTTGCGACCTCTCTCACAATAGGCGAGGAGCCCTATAATTTCACGGCGTGTTAGGACAGAGGCAGAAGACGTCTCTGGCGGGTGTTTGGCCTGAGGGCCTTATAGCCTGATATCACACGATGAATGATATGAATGATAACATTGAGAGAACCACTCGCCTCGGCTCCATAAAAAACCCTGCTGATCACACTCTGCTTCCACTACAGCAAAGAGAATAGCCTGGAATAAGATAGATAAAAGAGGTTAGCCTCTTTGTTCTTCTAACCATCTATATGTCATTTCAAAGAACTAAGCACACAGATGCTATGCAGAAACATCTTATTTATGCATACCCCCCCCATGTATTTATGCATACACGGATACAGTCTGTACATGTAAGGATTTTATTATATTTATTAATATTATTTACATTTTATTGATACATGTAATTATTAATTCTCTCGAATAAAGAGAGTGAGTGCATTGTTTGCATATGCCTTAGTCTTGTATTCTGGATTTGGAACAGAAATGCTTTACAATAGCGCCCCTTTCTGTATTATACATGAAACTACAGACTTACTCTCCAAACAAGCAACCAACGAACAAACAAACAAGTAAAAGTGAAGTGGCATGAGTTTTGTGGTTTTCACTTTACTGCTTTTTGTTTGTTCATCAACAACAGCAGAAGGTTGTGTTTCACCTTTAGAAAAGATGAGAACTTGTTGAAAATTTGGCTTAGTTGGATTCATTCAAGGACAAAGTCACAACTTGTAACTTTTTTTTTACTTAAATATTTGTAGATGAACATGGTTACAGGAATAGTTAATTACACAATTTTAATTCTCTCATCATGTACTCACCCTCATGCCATCCCAGATGTGTATGACTTTCTTATGTAGAACACAAATAAAGATTTTTTTTTTTCAGATCTGTAGGACCATAAAATGCAAGTGAATGGTGATTATAATATTAAAGCATTAAATCCATGTCTTCAGAAGCAATATGATAGGTATGGGTGAGAATGGCTATGGGTCCTTTATTTTTTAATATAAATCTCGACTTTCAAACAGCCCTTCTAAGCGCTTTTCTCTCCTAAAATTTCAATTTCTTTTGTTATTGGCTATTCACATTCTTTGTGCATATCGCTAACTACTGGGTGTGGGAGGATAATTTATAGTAAAAAAGGACTAAAATATTGATCTGTTTCTCACCAACACCTATCATATAACTTCTAAAGATATAGATTTAACCACTGATGTCTAATAGATTACTCTTAGGCTACTTGTATTTGCTTTTATGCTCTTTGTCTGTATCCTGCAAAAGGACATCTGGGACAACATGAGTGTGAATAAATAATGAGAGAATGTTTTAATTAGGTGAACTATTTTTTTTTCTTTAGCTTATGTAAAATGTGTCCCCTAAACCTCTAAATTCTGGAAACCTTCCTGCAAACATTTAAACCTTTTCATTTGTCACAATAAGCAGGAAACTGTTTGCCGGTTTTCCAATTAGAAATGCTATACGCTTTAAAAGTGGAGAACTTTTAGCCATATTATCCACATTAAAACTCATTAGTTAGTGTGTATTTTATGTACTAATTGCACCAAATCATTGATTGTTTTGTCAATTCGGTTCTGTTTTGGTGTGGAACTGTGCTGATTCTAAAAGAGCACAAGATGGCAGTGCATCAACGTCGTTTCACTCACTGCGATCCGTTTAACACTCAAGATTATAACAACTCTAGCGTGTTAATTATAGCTTGTTTAATAGCTATACATACAAATGTTGTTATGTAAAACTGCTTGTTTTGACGCACTAAACTGACAGATTTTAAAATCTGCTTTCCAATACAATGGTTATTTATGCAGATCTGTACCAAATAGACCACAAAGGCCACTTGAGCAAACGCGCAAGTTGGAGGTGCAAGTAGGGCAAAAACTTTCAAAAGTAATATATATAACTGCACACTCTCTTACAAGTTTATTTTATTAGCAACATTTCAGCAACAAGCTTTTGTGAAGCTATCATTTCCTCGCAACGGAGAGCAGTTTAAACAGAGTCAGTCATTACACACATGCGAAAGCAGTGACATCACAATGGGCATTTAGTAATTACACACCTGTCTCAACCAATTAAGATATCAGGCTGATTTGTATGTCACAAGAAACATTACTTAAGCACATTCAAAACCATGAGATACAATTAAATCCTAAAGACCCACCACAACATATCATGAGAGCCCTATACACAAACCATATATATATATATATATATATATATATATATATATATATATATACATATATATATATATATATATATATATATATATATATATATACACACACACACACACACTACACATATACACTGGCAACCAAAAGTTGACCGATTTTGTTCTTATGGAAAGAAATTGTTATTTTTATTCACTAAAGTCTCATCCAACTGATCACAATGTATAGTCAGGACATTAATAACGTGAAAAAATACTATTACAATTTGAAGGGGGAAAAAAGTGCTTTTTCTCAAACTAGAGACTCTGATGTACTTATCCACTTGTTTAGTTGGACATCTGGCCTTCCACCTCTCTTTCTGTGCTTGTTAGAGACAATTTTTTAAATTGCTTAATTTAACAAGCCAAATAGCTTTCAGCAGTGTTTGATATAATGGCAAGTGAGTTTCTAGTACCAAATTAGCATTAGCATGATTACTCAAAGATAAGGTGTTGGAGTGATGGCTGCTGGAAATGGGGCCTGCCTAGATTTTATCAAAATAACTTTTTCAAATAGTAATGGTGCTGTTTTTTTACATCAGTACTTTGTGATCAGTTGAATGCCACTTTGGTCAATTAAAGCACCGATTTCCTTCCAAAACAGCAAAATCTGTACATTATTTCAAACTTTTGGCAGCCATATATATATATATATATATATATATACACACACACACATGCACTAGGATATGTATATATGTATGCACACGCACACACAAATCTATCAGTTGTTTTTAGAGAACTCCCAACTATCAATTCAAGAAGTGTACAAAATAGATCTAATTTCCTCATTTATAAAAAATTAAATGTGAAGCCTAATTTTCAAACTGATTTCAGGACCGCTAAATAAAATAATAATAAAATGAATAAATCGACATCAGTGATATTTTAAAAGTCAATGTTGAATTTACTGACATGTGAAATCTCCAGGAAAAATGTTCCCATTTTTACTTCTGTTGTTGTGAAAGCGACCTTGGACGTTGGCTGTGTGTTGAAGCTCAGTATTGGGCCTCTTTCAAATGATGCGATTAATCCCTAACAGCACATCCTCTCTGCCATTCAGTGTCTTCGTGTCCAATCCCCAGTTGGTGTTAGAGACACATGCCAAGTCAGCAATAGCATGGTGACAAAATGACTACTAACGTTTATTTAGACTTCATGGTAAAAATAAAATGCTGTTGTGACTCTAAACATTAACAAGTTAGCAGAATAAAATAAATAACTAAATAATACAAAAATGAGGCAATCAATTATGCTACATAAGTTGTTTAAGTTAAGAAAACTCACGAGGTAAAGTTAATAGAACTTTCAGATTTTAATTGCTCTCATCTTGGAATATTTAATGGCACTTGACTTAAAATGTAACTCTTTGATTGAATTTGAAATGACCATGTAATCTTAATTTAAATACTTCAAGTAGAGAGAACATAACTAGCTAGAACTAGCTTGTACAGGGAATGCTAGCATGCTGAATGCATGCTAATTAGTAAAACTATGCTTTGATTTATTAGCAATTGGTCAATGAGTAAAGCTATATAGAAAATGTAACTTGTACTTGTACTCAAGCTATGTTCAAGCTCCACTTTTCACCATATGGTAACCTCCAAAACTCCAACATAGCAGAAACTAATCAAAATATAACAACAAAACATTAATCACTAACAAGTCTCACCTTTACATTCATAAGACACATTATGTAACACTTGATTTTAACATTTACTCTCCATGTCAAGTGAAAAGCATGCTGGGAAGTATAAATTCCTTCCTCAGTTTGAGTTAAATTTAAGTTACTTTGAATTTAAAGAGACAAGTTCATTAAACTCAAAACAATAACATGTTCAGGTTACATAAAAGTTGTCAGTTTGGTGAACTCAATAGAAAGAGAAAGTTCAAAATGCTGCATCGTGATTGGGGAAGAAAGAACTCTGTCGAAAAAGTGATTTCATTTTCAGCAACCCTTTTGAGCACGTCCACAAAAGAAGACAGGGTGTGAGGAAGCGTTATAGAGCGCTGTCAAGTTTTCGAACTGGTCTCTGTTTTTTTGTTTTAGTTTTATTTATTTTTCCAATATGAATGTTGGGGAAGAAAACTCGCTGAAATCCATCAGCAATGACACCCTGCTGGATCTGACGCAGCGATATGGACAGTCCGCCTTCTGCTTTTCACTTTACTGCTTTTTGTTTGTTCATCATGAATGGAAGAGAATATTTTCCAACAACAGCAGAAGGTTGTGTTTCACCTTTAGAAAAGATGAGAACTTGTTGAGAATGTTGCTTAGTTGGATTTATTCAAGGACAAAGTAAATAACTTTTTTTAACTTCAATATTTGTAGATTAACATGGTTACACGAATAGATAATTACAAAATTTTAATTCTTTCATCATGTACTCACCCTCATGCCATCCCAGATGTGTATGACTTTCTTCTGCAGAACACAAATAAAGATTTTAAAACATATCAGCTCTTTTGGTCCATAAAATGCAAGTGAATGGTGATTATTACATTAAAGCATTAAAATCACATAAAGGCAGAATAAAAGTTATCCACATGACTCCAGTGGTTAAATCCATGTCTTCAGAAGCGATATGATAGGTATGGGTGAGAATGGCTATGGGTCCTCAGTAGAAAGAGAAAGTTCAAAATGCTCATCAAGGTTCATTTATTTGAACTAAAAACAAAATTAAATTATTAAACGCGGTATTGTATTATGCCATCATGTCTGCCGCACTTATAATAACTATAGTTGCATCTTCATAATTAAAACGCTCTCCTGATTGGACAGAGTAATAATCCCGCGGGGCTCGCGCTCTTACTCACATGCATGTAGGATTGAGCGCGAGTATCAATCTGCCCAGGGCGAGGGCAAGACGCACTGCAAGATCGCGCACAAGTTCAGTCGAGGCGACTAAAGTGCATGCAACATCACTGTCTGCGCGGAACAGCCTTGCACGAGTGTGTATCGTGATTGGGGAAGAAAGAACTCTGTCGAAAAAGTGATTTCATTTTCAACAACCCTTTTGAGCACGTCCACAAAAGAAGACAGGGCGCGAGGAAGCGTTATAGAGCGCTGTCAAGTTTTCGAACTGGTCTCTGTTTTTTTGTTTTAGTTTTATTTATTTTTCCAATATGAATGTTGGGGAAGAAAACTTGCTGAAATCCATCAGCAATGACACCCTGCTGGACCTGACGCAGCGATATGGACAGTCCGCCTTCGGCTTCGGCGCTGGCCGTGGTGCTGGAAGTCCTGGCCGTTTCTCGCTCACACCTGCCGCAGATTTCCTCTCCGGCCAAACGGGCAAGTCGAACGAAAGTGGCGGGGAGCAGACCAGCGACGAAGACGACGGGTTCGACCACATCGAATCGCGTAAGAGAGGTGCGGCGTTCGACGAAGAGAAGCTCTCGAGTGCTCTCGGCAAGAAGCCGAAAGAGCAGAGATCTCTCCGGTTGAGCATCAACGCACGGGAGCGGAGACGAATGCACGACCTCAATGACGCTCTGGACGGCCTGAGGTCTGTGATTCCATATGCGCACAGTCCATCAGTGAGAAAACTATCTAAAATCGCAACTTTGCTTCTTGCTAAAAACTACATCCTAATGCAGGCACAAGCGCTGGAGGAGATGCGCCGGTTGGTGGCTTATCTTAACCAAGGACAGACCATAACTTCTCCCATTCCCACCGCACTGGCGCCTTTCGGACAGGCAGCCGTGTACCCTTTTTCGGGCACGGCACTGGCCACCTGCGCGGAGAAATGCAGCTCTTTCTCTGGGACCCCTTCCAATCTCTTCAAACACTGCAACGACAAGCCTTGACTTCCACGCACTGAACTCTCACCTGCATCATCCTTGTGTTGGTCTAAATGCGCTTTCGAGATATTTGGTTGGGAATGGGTTTAGGGCTAATTCCCTGCTAAACAACTACGATGTTTCATCCAGATTTACTAGATAATACAACAAATAACGTTAAATAAATGCAATATTAAATTGGAATTTAATCCCAAGTATGATTAGAATAAGCTTTTAAATCCTTAAAATTCCTCGGTTTTCTACTTTATTCCCCAAACAAGGGATCAAAAATGATTATTTGTTAAAAAAAAATGAACAAAGAGACAAAAATAAATCATACCTAGCATGCTCACAGTCTGCGGAGGATTTGTTTGTTTATTCAAACCCCAAATTTGCCCTTTCAGCGTTATTGGTGAACTATGCAATATACTGCAATGAAAACGACATGGCCCACAGGCAATAATTTCACAAAGAATGGCTTATTATTTCAAACCTGAATATGTGCTGAACTGTTTCATCTGGTCCATCAGGGTATCAGGATAAACGGTATAACATTATAAAATATATGGCCAAAAACGATTTTGTTTTTGTTATTGCACAATTCAATCGATTGTATTGTACAACTGTAAAAAAAAAAAAAAAAAAAACGACTTGATCAAGCCTACAAAGCATTTGAACTTGTTGCGACATGAATTTCATACTGTATATTGTTTATATGTCTTTATAATTAAAACATATATCTATGAACCATCTCTGGGTTTAATTTCTCCCAAACATATGCACATCATTTCAATTGTAGCCTAACTATTTTATAGAACTGATTTTCAGAAATGATTTATTTATTTTGAATGTTTGAAATCGAAGGAGAGTTGGGGGAACTTCAAGTTTCACAAATTATAGTCACATGGCCAAAACATCAACAGGCCATTGACATGCACAAACTTTTTAGGAAACTGATTTTTACTATTGTACTCAGGAGAGGTCTCAGGTATTTTTTTATAAAGCATACTGTTCTTTTCATTCATGTTGTTTGTACCAAAATTAATAGGGCAACACGAATGCCTCTGCCACACTTTAGCTTAATTTATGTATTTATGTGTTTGTTGAAGGTAGGCTATGTGTCATGGATTCTAACGTGAATTGAACTTGTATGATTGTAATCTCTTAAATGAGACTGGTCTCTGGTCGTTACTGGTAAGATGCGGCCTATGCTGTTCTGCAGGGTGCCGGAAGCGCCCCGGGGCCAAAGGGACCTGTCACTGGGTATTTGTGTGATCTTGAATCGACAGTGTAACCTACCAGTTCCACTTATTAACACGATTTCAGAGCCTGTCTTCCTCAGTCAGCTTATGAATGACCACAGCAAAGGCCATTTCACTGCTCTTTAACCAAACCGGCCTCATTTCCCAAAAGCATCATAAGTCTAAGTTGATTGTGGAATCCATCTTACGATTCATCATAGTTTTGCGGGCTGTTTTCCAAAAGCATCGTAAATCTAAGTGGTAGGCTACTTGAAAATCATCGTAGATTTATGAGTGCTCTGGAGCGAGAGCGATCGAAAGAAGTCGAGAGAAATGTGTGAAAACAAAATATTATACATACACACTTGTTTATGGATGCAGATTATGTAAAATACATAGATCGTTCTGCACAAAGTTATTGTAAAACAATATTTAAATATGTAGTTAATTAGGTAGAATATTTAGGATAACATTTAAAAAAAATACAAATTATTGTTAAAATACGAACAAACAGTCTTGGGAAGTAACGGAATACATGTAATCGGATTATGTATTAAAAATACAAAAATAAGTAACTGTATTCCAATTTCAATTCCTGAAGTTACAATTTCAATAATTGGCAATTAGAATAGAGTTACATTCAAAAAGTATTTTGATTACTGAAGAGATTACTTTGCATTTTATTGTTATTTGTTTCATTTACTATTTAGTCCTTTCAGATGGAAGACATTTATAAATGATGCAATCCAAAGTGCATTTGAACAGCGGTGAAACACTTTCTTATGATGTGTTACATTCAAACCAGCAGACAGAGAAGTAAAATTTGAAGTAAGTTTGGAGCAGAAGAAATAGAAATAAACCTTGTGTAAATTGTCAGTTTTACGCTAAGCTAAAATTATATTTCTAGCCATTTTACATGCACATGTTACCAGGCACAATCATATTTGTTTATCAAGAGAATTCAGGTTAGATCATAATTTCATTTTTTCTAGTAAGACCTTTGATATTAGAAAATCGTATTCTTGATAATAATTTTTTGTTTTGTTTTCCTGTACAAATATCTAAAAATCCTTAAAACAAGATCAATTTGACTCATCTTGTTTTAGAAACAACACTGCATAATATATTTTCAGAGAATGTATTTTTAACATGTGTATTTTGTCTTACTGAGTAGGCAGAGTTTTTATAGTTAAAACAAGTGAAAAAAATCTACCACTGCTGAAGTAGTAATTCAAAGTATTTAGAATACGTTACTGACCTTGAGTAATCTAACGGAAAATGTTACAAATTACATTTTACAGCATGTATTCTGTAATCTGTGGAATGCAAAAGTAACCCTTCCAACCCTGGGAACAAATATAATAAAGTTACAATGAGGAGCAACGCCTATGGTCACATTTCAGCACTGTCGCACGGACAGCGACTCTCTTAAGTAGCACTAAGTTTTGGGAGTTTTGGGAATTCGTAGAATCGCTTGTAGAAAATGCTCTTAACAGCTAAGATCGATCGTTATTAGGAAAGATGAAATTTGTCATCAACGTCTAACATTTATTCGATACATCAGTTCGTTTTAGACAGTTGTTCTTGATGTTTATACTTGTGAGAATTTCGTTTTTAATTGTTTAGCACAAGCAGGCCAGTTCTGCAAACACATTAGGCGATGCGACCATTATAAATACTTTATAGTGTGCGCTCGAGAAAACGTGATATTGAACTCAGGCTGCGTTAAAAGAACATTCATCACTCCCAGTGCGTCACATCTGTGTCGTGTAGTAAGAGCATTACATCCATGGCATGTCAGACCGGCGCTCACCTGACACATGAGTTACCATTGAGCACTTTTGACAAGGAGGAAACCGGCGATTGACAAGCGCCGCTACTGTTTCAGTATTCATAAACACTTTTTATTAAAATTATTATTAATCTAATTGTTGTAGATGAGGCCACATTGAAATGTGACCGCTTTTATAGCATTCCTGGTTTTGTTTTTTGTGTACTTTAATTTAAAAGTAATTTAATTACATTTTAAATATTTTTTTAAGGAATGTTCCTGTCAAAATAAGTGACAAACTTATTTTTCTTAAATAAAGCAAAAATCGAGGTTACAGTGAAGAACTTACAAATAAAGTGAATGTGAAATCGTACAGAAAAGGTTAATAAGGAATTTTATCATATTGTTTATGTCTTGTGGCTATACTTTTGAAAAAGTTAGTATTTTAACGTTCAAAAATGAATCCCCATTCACTTCCATTGTAAGTGCCTCATTGGAACCAACATTTTTGCGTAATTTTTTTCTAAAAAAAGGAGGGGCAATTAAAACATTTGTTTTTGGTATTCAACATTATGCTACAAATGTTGTCTATTGAGCTAAACTTGTATTGAACCCAGAACACTCCTTTTAATGTTTTTATTATTATTATTATTATTATTATTATTATTTAGACAATAGCACAATTGTCTGCAAAGTCTTTCTAGCTAGTCTGTCCACTGTCAGTCATATTTGGAACACTCTCATGAGGCTATTTCCAGTCATGCCGGTGCAGCTCCTATGTACTTGAATGGGAAAAGACCAAAATCTCAAAAACAGTTGGTCAAGATTACGATCAAAGTACATATTTTAAATCAGCAATAAAATCTGACAATACCAGTGGCTTGTGGTAAGCTGTGAGTGGATTTCAGTGAGTAGCATGAGCCTTCACATGCTATGAGTCTCCACAGTGTCATGCACAATGAGCCATGTGATAAGATGCACAGACTGACTGTCTCAGAAGCGGAGGCAACTGAGACTTGTCCTCTGCCACCCGGATTGATGTGAGTAACCGTGCCACCATGAGAACTTACTAAGTAGTGGGAATTGGGCATTCCAAATTGGGAGAAAAGGTTATAAAAAATATAAATAAAATAATCTCTGTTTGTAACATATTAAAGAGACTTTACTCCCATGCAACTAACAATGTTTGTAGTCCAGAATGTTCAAGGAATGTTAGTTTTCGGTTCCTAAACAAACTTCCTAATGTTCTCTTTTAGTTTACATAACAGTAGTTAATGGAAATAAAAATTTCAACCTAAAAAGAAAGTAACATAATAACCAAATGTGAACCTCACGGTAATGTTTCAATTGATATTGTATGGTAATTCTCTAATACAAGTACTGCCAGTACCTGTTTTATCGGCATATATGCCGCTGCAGAGTTCACTCTTACAACTGTAAAGAAAAGAATGTATTGTATTCAAACTCCTAATACAAGTATTCACAGTTTTTTATTTATGGTAGCGTTTTCTCACATTTGCCCTTCCTTTCCATTGGATCGTTACAGAATGATTTCATTACCGTAGCTGGGAGCCTCTGTTTTTGTGTGTTTGTTGTTCTTTGCAGGCGGCTGAAGAGAGGAAAAAACATATGCCCTTAAGTGCCGGACACTGCCGAGTGCTTCTGACAGCACTGCTAAGAGTTATTAAGCTCTTGTGGAAGTACATCATAGCTCTGCCCTCGCTCATGTACATACGCATATAGCTGTACATGCATGTTTGGGACTACAGGCTTCGGTGGTGCAAACAGGCCGAGAGAAACAAAGGGGAGATGGGGGCGGACTGCTGAAAACGGCATTCAGGTTGGTGCTTGTTTAACAGACACAAAAACACTAGAAGGCAGTCAGGCATAGAAAAAATGTCAGGAGCCTTTGGATTTAGAAGGCTGGTTTGGAAGGAAGCACAAAATGCCATGTCTCTATGTGATGACCCTCATTAGGGCCTGTATGTATATACAGGGCGTGTATATACTGTATAGGGAATATGAGGCAATTATGTGATTTAAGAAGTTTGCTTTTTTGTCTCATAAAGGACTATTTTTTGCTATGAATATGTGCTTGACTGTATGTGTGTGCTTTCAGATAAAGGCATCTGCATTTTAAGTGTGGATACACACCGTAATGCCTCTCCATTGACAGAATGAGGGGGATCCCATTTGGTGTGTCTATGACGACATTGTAGCCCCCTATTTGCGGCCCAGTTTGTCGTATGCAATGACCAACTAAGTAATTTGGTTCCGAGGAGCCATGTGATTCAGGCCGACGTGAGGGACAATGCGACATGACGGACCAGCCCTCTATTCATTACTCTAATCAGACGTGGATGTGGAAGGGCGGCTCTGCCTGTTGGTATGCCCGCTAACTCTATAAACATGGCATGAAGATCAGAACCCTTTCCCATTGCCACAAGGCACCTGACACCATGCATTTAAACTGTAGTAGTACTGCAAGAGGAGAGGAATATTAAAGGGATAGTTCACCCAAAAATTTTAATTCTGTCACCCTTTACTCACCCTCATATCTTTTGAAACCTTAATTTCTTTCATGGGACACAAAAGGAGTTATTTAAAACAGCTGTTCTTTTCCATACAATGAAAGTGAATAGTGACCATGGCTGTACCTCACTCAAAATATCACATGGATTCAGATGATTCGGAATAGTGTACAAGTTGTATGGGGTACTTTTAAGATGTTATGTTATGGGTGAGTAAATAAAAACACAATTGTAATATCTGGGTGAACTCTTCCTTTAATCGTCATAAAATGGTGTATTCAAATTCTTTAATACACAATATAAATCTTGAAATTTTAAAGGTGCTGTGAGCGATTTTTTTTTCATGGAAAAATGCAAAAAATGTTCTCACTCCCTTAAAGATATTAATAAAATACGTGTCCTGCGATATCTCACCAGTCTCTGTGATAGCTGTAGACTTTGTAAACAGCAAACAAAAATGTGTCCGCAGGCTGCATAGACACTGAGGCTTTTCACCTGTCAATGATTTTGCTCGTTCTCATTTGAAGCGGATCATTGAGGCTATGATTCATAATGTTTGTCAGTTGAGGATGCTACTGTGCCACTATTGAATTTGACAGCCACAGGAACAAACAATGCTGCACTTTTGCTCAGTTTTGGTCTAAAAATTAACTTTGGAGGGCAGGGTTTTGGAATGAGAGAGTGTCTAATTCAACGGCTCTGTCACATGAAAACTTCAGAATGATAAAATCACTTACAGCGCCTTTTAAATAATATTTCTCATATACCTTTCACTATAAGAAAAGATCACAAACAAATAAGCCTCCAAAAATAGTGGACTACATTACGGCTGATCAGGTGCAGAAAAAACAATAGAACTGAACAGAACCTGTCCCAAAAAAGTATGTGAAAATGATTTTTAGTAATTTTTTTGTCTTTATTATATTCACACATTAATTTAATATTATTTAATGAAATTGTATATATAATTATGCAACCCGGTATCACGCCGAGGCGTGAAATAGACACGCCGGTCCACTCGCGGATGCGTGTCTATTTCACGCTTTGCCTCCTCTAGGCGTGTACATGACACGCGCGCGTCTACGTAGAATACCGGCAGGGGGCGATCGTTTCCTCAACGCCAACAACTCTCCGCGCACCAAAGAGGAAGCGATATATCGCGTTCTCCAGTTCCGGTTAGCAGGATATATATTTTTGTATATAAATACACTTTTTAAATAAATATATATATATATATATATATATATATATATATATATATATTTATTTATTTATTTATTTACATCAGCACAAGATACTCGACAGCCCACACACACACACACACACATATAACAACGTTAGGCTACAGCAACGTTAGGATTTCTTCATGAAAGCAGCACTATAATGAACCTTTATTTGTCACATATGGTCACAAGTGAAAGTAACCGGCGAAATTGGCCGGCATCCTGCCCGCACGAACGTGCAACGCGACGACAACGGTATCGCTTCCTCTTTGGTGCGCGGAGAGTTGTTGGCGTTGAGGAAACGATTGCCCCCTGCCGGTATTCTACGTAGACGCGCGCGTGTCATGTACACGCCTAGAGGAGGCAAAGCGTGACACCGACACGCATCCGCGAGTGGACCGGCGTGTCTATTTCACGCCTCGGCGTGATATCGGGTTGAATTATGATATGAGCTGTCACTGTTTGACATAATGTTTACAATTTACAAGTAATACCATTAAGTTTACATTCATTTGTAGTATTCACCTTTTGAGGCAGAGAAACTAGTGGGCTGCCATCTTGAAAATGTCTTGGAACTTCCATTCTAGCGGTTGCTATATACATAGATATCTATGGTGTTGATGTCAAAGTGTAATTAGCTAGTGAACGTCATGGTTACTGTTGTAACCTCTGTTCCCCGAAGGAAAGAACGAGACGCTGTGTCGATTGTAGTGACACAAGCGGTCTCTTCTGAGAGCCTCGAGTACCTCTGAACTTGAACTTGAGAAAAGGCCAATGTCAAGTTGGCAGACAGAATTTCGCCCCCAGATATATGGGTATAAAGGGAGCTGGCGAGCGAATGCCACTGTTTTCACTGAGGAGCCGAGAATACGGTTACGGCGCATTACAGTGGTAGGGATAATGACGTGGCAAGGGGAACACAACGATTGCAGTGACACAAGGGGTCCCACTTAAAAACGGCATGCACTAACCCGTGTTACGTGGCTGCCGAGCCAGGTGCAAGTAGGCTGTTGCGTGCTAGAAGCAGCTGGGTCAGGTGCACATAACCCTCCCCAACGCCCCCAATAAATGGTGTCATATACTGCTCTTAGTTTCCCCGAACCCGTATGGAAACAGGAGACATGACTTGCATGGGAGCCAGCCGGCGCCTTTCAAATTGGCGCCTTTTCTCGCTCTATGTTTCTCGTAATAGTGTTAAAAAGCGCATGGGACTATCTTAACGCTATAGATGCGTTGGGGAAGGCGTCCTTTCCCGTTCCTATTCTTTCGGGGGGAAAAGTCCCTGTGGAGACCACAACCTGCCCAAACTGGGTGGAGATTACTTGTAAGTAATACACACGGGGGTTGTCAGGCCACCCGTGGACATAGTGCGGTGGTAGATCCTGCCTGCAAAGGAGGAGTTGCTACTGACACGGCGACCAGGGGGCAGCGAGGACTGCCCCAGGGAGACGCGGGTCCCGAGAGTGTGGGGACCGTACCGCGGAAAATACATAACAGGGAGTTGCCTGAAGTGGGAACTATGCCTAAGGAGCCCAAGCCCAACACGGAGCACTCGACTCGTGGTGGGTCTGGTGGCGAAATCCTCCACTGAATCTGCGGCCAGATGGCTTGGAAGGAAGAGCATCCATGAAGCGAGAGCTTGCTGGCTCACCTGGGAAAGAAGGCGCACTGGATCAGCTTGGTGAAGGGCGCAAGGTGCATGTGGAACACCTGATCGGTTGTTCCATATTACCGAGTTCTACAAGCTCGGACCTGTCAAAACACGGGATGAGACCGACTCAACCCTGAGGTTGTAGAACCTAGCAAAGGTGTTGGGTGTTTCCCAGCCCGCTGCTCTGCAGATGTCTGCTAAGGAGGTGTCGAGGGGAGGATGCCAAACTTCTCGTAGAGTGGCCTGGGTGTGATAGGCTAGGGAAATAGCGTCAACAACCCAATGAGCTAACCTCTGTTTGGCTGGGCAGCGCTTGCAGGTTCACGACCTGGTCCCTGAAGGGGGTCGTAGGAATCTTGGGCACTTGGCCAGTCGTGGTCTTAGGATGACGTGAGCAATACACAGACCGAACTCCAGGCAAGTGTCGCTGACAGAGAATGCTTGCAGAACCCCAACCCTCTTGATGGAAATGAGCACGATCAGGAGGGCCGTCTTCAAGGAGAGGGCTTTGAGCTCGACTGACTCAAGCGGCTTGAAGGGGGATCTCTGAAGGCCTGAGAGGACCACTGAGAGATCCCAGGAGGGGAACAGGCTTGGCCAGGAAGGATTTAACCTCTGGGCGCCTCTAAGGAACCTGATAATCAAGTCGTGCTTACCTAGGGACTTGCTGTCTACTGTGTCGTGGTAGGCTGCGATAGCAGCAACATACATCTTCAAGGTGGAGGGGGAGAGCCTCCCCTCCAGCCTTTCCTGCAGAAATGAAAGCACTGACTGAACTGCGCACCTCTGTGGGTCTTCAGATCTGGAAGAACACCAATTTGCGAACAGACGCCACTTGAGGGCATAAAGTTGCCTGGTAGAGGGAGTTCTGGCTTTGTTGACCGTGTCCACAACTGCAGGTGGTAGACCACTTAGGTCTTCTGCATCCTGTCCAGGGGCCAGAAGTGAAGATTCCAGATGTCTGGATGCGGGTGCCAGAGGGTGCCACGTCCCTGAGAAATAAAGTCCATTCTCAGGGGGATTTGCAAGGGAGGTGCTGTCGTGAGTAGCGTGAGATCCGAGAACCAGGTCCGGGTGGGCCAATAAGGAGCCACGAAGGTGACCTGTTCCTCGTCCTCCCTGACCTTGCACAGCACCAGTGCATGAAGGCTCACTGGGTTAAATTTGTACTTGCGCAGCCCCTGGGGCCAGCTGTGTGCCAGCGCATCTGTGCCGAGAGGGGCCTCCATTAGGGAGTACCAGAGCGGACAGTAGGAGTTGTCTTAGGAGGAAAAGAGATCTATCTGTGCCATGCCGAAGTGGCCCCAAATCAGCTGGACCACCTGGGGGTGGAGACTCCCTGAGACCTGTCACGACAGCGCAACATGCTGCGGTAGCCAGGGATCAAGACATGCTTGCCCTGAATCAGTGGGAGAAACCTCCGCCGGGCAAGGAGTACAGCCAACAACTAGGGCAATTGATATGCCAACGCAGGTGGGGCCCTGTCCAGGAGCCAGGGGCTGTGTAGCACACGGTGCCCCAACCCAGTTGACAGGCGTTTGTGGTGACCACGACACATCTGAACACCTGCTGTAGAGGGACTCCTGTCCGCAGAAAACAGAGGTCTGTCCAAGGGTTTAAAGTCTGACGGCAGGAAGGGGTGATAAACACACGGTATGTGCAGCGGCCCCATGCCCATCTCGGGACTCGAGTCTGAAGCCAGTGCTGGAGTGGTCTCATGTGCATCAACCCAGGCGGCACGACTGTGGCTGAGGATGCCATATGCCCAAGGAGCCTCTGGAACTGTTTGAGATGAACCGCTGTGCCTGGCTTGAAGCGAACGGGATGATCATTTTGGACGTACCGGGTGGGGCCTCACGGCAGGGGGCAGCAGGTAATAGTGCGTCGGGAGGCAAACACGCATCCCGAGGCTTGGGTGCTGAGAAAAAGCTCAAAGCACTTACTTTGCTCCGTGCACCTGGCAGGGGGTGGATTGTAGAGAGAGGAGGGGGTCCAGTAGGGATGTCCTCGAAACTCATCAGCGCTGGCCTGCCGGGGCTGGGCAGTCTTGGGTCCGGTGTCGAGATGGCTGTGTCCGGGGAGCCGGGACTGCAAGGTTTTGGTGCCGGGGTGCCGTGAGAACGGCGCGCACTGGTCTGATGATTCAGGAAGTGAGGAAATCACTCTTTTATTAAAAATTTGGGTACCGCAGCACAAAAGGCTTTCGCTGTCAGTGACGACGTTGCCCTACAAGCCTTGGAGGGGAGTACCGGATGGTCCCGCCAGGCGGCGGCGTTATTGGGACACAGGTGGATCGCAATCACCCTGTCCACCTGAGGGACCTCCGCGTGGGGCTGCGCCTGGCGAAACCGAGCCTGCTGCCATCCCCAAATCACCTCCATCGCCAGCCGGGTCATCCTCAATCCTGAGGGAAGGAGGAGCGATGTAGGGGGCGGCTGGAGTGGCGTTCATTTTGAGAAATGATAGCCGCGACCGCAACATTGCCATGGTAATGTCCTCGCAGTAAGAACATGAACCATCCACAAACGCTGCCTTGGTGTGATCGCTACCCAGGCACACAAGGCAGCGTCCATGACCGTCGAATATGGAGAGATACCGGCCACATCCAGGAACTACACAGCGGCGGAAGGGCATCTTTACAAAGACGTGTCCTGAAAAGGATGTTCAACGCCCACTTGTGTATGTTGCTCTTTACCAGAAAACAAACTCTTTTAGAGGAAAAATAAACTCTTTCAGAGAAATCAACTCTTTTATGAGAGAAGCGCTGTCGAAGCGCCCTGGGGCAGAGTCTGCACAGTGTGCAGAGAGGAGAAAGTCGCTGGAATGTGCCGTCAGATCCAACAGAAAGCTCTCTTGCAGAGGTGGGTGAAGCAGTAGTGACACACAGCTCGCTGATCACACTACCGTTCGGCTCTGAAGAAAAAATATCTCTAGTATTCGCTCGCCCACTCCCTTTATACCCGTTTGTCGGGGGGCAGGGCATACAAATTTAAAAAGAAATCATACAAAAGAGACCACATGTGTCAATACAATCAACACAACGTCGAGTGAGTGACAGAAAGGGAACTGGATTTACAGGTTATAGAGTTGTCCAAAGTTATCATGAGTATTTTAAAGTGTTTATGGGATGTCATAACAACTGGAAGCAGAGCAGGGAGATTTTAAAACAAGAAAGTACTTCATTCATAAAAACACAAGATCCTATCTACAAGCTGTGGATGTACTGATGTGCTTCTGTGCTCATTAAACTCCAAGAGATAACAAAAAGTTATTAAAAATATCTTGTACAACACTTCTGACCATCTTCTCATGTCATTCATCCATTGTGTTATATTTAAGGTAAGCAGAATTTTTGAGCATTAAACAAGGATGGGGGAAGGGGTGCAGCTGTATTAACACACACACACACACACACACACACACACACACACACACACGAGAAAGTGCTTGATTTATTTTATATTCTGTTTACAACCATTTTAATCACATTTAGGCCTCTAAAAATTTAGGGTGACAATTTAATTTTAAAAAGTACAATTGTAAATTTCTTTAATGTTGAACTTGCATGTGTAATAATATGAGCTGTCACTGTTGGAAATTTCATATGAACTACACATTTTTACACAAATTATTAACAAGTTGAAACCTAAACATTAAGCAGAATTACACATATAACAATGAAATGATTGTATTATTAAAAAGAGCAGTGAGTCATACTGTCTGAATGTGATCTACCAGGTCCAATTTACCTCCACAGTGCCGGAAAACAACGAACATTTAGAGGAACAAAAAAAAAACTAAAAAAACCTCACTAGCTTTTTCACGCAGTAAAGGGTTGGTGTAGTCTAACACCATCAAATATTGTTGAAAAATACCTTCTGTGCTCCCACACGTAAACCATTTTGATCGACTCTTCATAGTAGCTTCAATACAAACAGGAAGTTAGATGACAAAATTCAAAAGAGCTGAGTGCAGAAAAGGGGCAGGGCTGAATAAGGTGAATAACAAGCGCTATAATGGTACGGTCACTTTAAGAGTTTAATCCGCATCTCAAACTCACACAGGTGTTTCTGTTAATTCGTGAGAGATGTCTCAGTTTTTTGCACATCCGTGCTATTTGTTATTAAAATAAATATTTATTTTAACTTTTTTTAACTGACTGTAAAGAACAGAAGGGATATTAAAAAACACATTATTCAATGAAAGTGGAGTGCAGGATTTCATCTTTGATGTATACATATTACATTGAGGAAATGGTCCGTTTTAATCTTAAGCACTTTTCAACCAAACAAGGTGATTTTCCAGGTATTTCAATACTTTCTTTTCTAAAACCTAAATTCAGGCACTTTAAGCATTTAATGACCTTGTGTGGACTCTGTAAACAGTGTAGAAAAAAATTGCAGTAAGGGTAACATCAAGAGATAGAGAGATTATGATGTTTGACGGGTCTCATGATTGCCTCAATATGGTTCGTCCCACCCCTACATATTTTATGGATCCTACCCCTTAACCCATAGCCCAACCCTAAACCTAATGTGATGAATTCTTGGTTTCCACGGAACCTCCCATTTTTCTGTGTGAATTGCTTCCTGGATTCCATGGGAGAAAACCCATGTCTCAGGGATTGTGCACGCGATCCACTATCAGTAGAGCCATGGGCAAAAGTGAAATCAACCCTAAACATAAAGGTCATCAAAGTTTTTATTTTAGAACGAAAATGCAACCTTCAAATCATGCTCACCATTGTTTATGTAAACCCAGTTACTTCCTGGTTTCCATGGAACCTGAACTTCTGTCTCAGAGTGAACATGATTACATCCTGGGCTTATGGGAAGTAATGTATGCAAAAGTAATTTTCCATGCAAAAACATCTGATGGGGCTAGAGCTTGTCATTAATTCAGTATAAATGGTAGATTTCAGGGTAGCTGATCATTCAGAAACAACATGTCGATTTCCAGTGTGGTCATGTTGTCTCTGAATATGTTTAAAAGTGTAGTTCACCCAAAACGTAAAATTCTCTTCTCATTTACTCACCCTCATGCCGTCCCAGATGTGAACGAATTTCTCTCTTCAGCAGAACACAACTTAAGAGTTTTAGAAGAATATTTAAACTCTGTAGGTCCATACAGTGCAAGTGAATGGGTGACTTGTGTTAATTAATGTCATCTGAAGTGAAACGCTAGGTGTGTGTAAGAAATAGATCAAAAATAGATAGGTATATATAAAAAAATTATCTTCCGGCCAGCTGTGGTATGCACATTCATGAGCACAGGAGAAAAATCTTCACTGCACAAATTAACATGTTTCAATAGGTTGAGGCATCCAGGATAAGCACACGCAAGCACCATTTAAAAAAGAAATGGATACAAATACAAATGTATAACAATACCAATTCAGTAAAACATTTCTCCTCCTCTGATGTTGTAACGCTCAAAAACGGGAGAGGATCTATGTGCAGCATTTATTGAAGCCAAAAAACCAGAACACTAAGAATAACAAAATCCACAGGGGAAGTAATGCAAAACAAAAACATGAAATAACAGACAACTGGACAGGACGGAAACAAGGGCTTAAATACACAAGGAAAACTAGAAACACCTGGGGAAACAATCAGGGCATGAGAAACAATCAGGGGAAAACCAATAAAAAAAACAGAACTACAAAGGACTACAAAAACCAAACAGGAAACTTCAACATAAAAGCACAAAACAAAAGACAGAGAACATGACAACTACAAAGGACTACCAAAACCAAACAAGAAACAGGAACTAAACAGGAAACTTCAACATAAAAGCACAAAAACAAAAGACAACAGAGAACATGACAGAGCCCCCCCTTTAAGGAGCGGATTCCAGACGCTCCAAAAACAAACAAAAAACAACAACAAAAAAAACACATTGTCCATAGAGCACAAGGTAAACAGATAGTCCAGGGGGGCACCAGGGGCAAATAGGCAGTTCAAGGGGACACGAGGGGCACAGAGGGACAAGACTATGACAGAACAGGTGGGTGGCCAGGAGACAGATAGGGCAGGGACTGGGTCAGGTGGCCAGGGAGGCGGCAATAGGGCAGGGACCGGGTCAGGGGTCTAGGGGATGGCCACAGGGCCAGGTCAGGAGGTCTAGGGGATGGCCACAGGGATAGGGCAGGGTCAGGAGGTCTAGGGGATGGCCACTGGACTAGGGCAGGGTCAGGAGGCCAAGGAGAGGGCCACAGGACTGGGACAGGAGGTCTAGGGGATGGCCACAGGGCTGGGACAGGGTCAAGGGGTCTGGGGAATGGCCACAGGGCTAGGATAGGGTCAGGAGGCCGCAAGACAGGGTCAGAAGGCCAGGGAGGAGGCCACGAGACAGGGTCAGAAGGCCAGGGAGGAGTCGAGGAGGACTGCAGGGGCGGTGCCATAGTAGGCGGAGCCATAGATGACGGAGCCATGGAAGGTTCAGGATGCGGAGCCGCAGAGGGCACTGGAGGCGAGGAAGGCTCCGGAGTAGAGGAAGGCCCTGGAGGCGGAGACCTGGGGAGCTCAAGAGGCTGAGGCCTGGTAGGCCCGAGAGGCGGAGTACTGGGTGGCTCGTGAGGCGGAGCACAGGGAGGCGGAGCTCTGGGAGGCTCAGGAGGCGGAGCACTGGGAAGCTCGGGAAGCAGAGCACTGGGAGGCTCGGGAGGCGGAGCACTGGGAAGCTCGGGAGGCGGAGCACTGGGAAGCTCGGGCGGCGGAGCACTGGGAAGCTCGGGCGGCGGAGCACTGGGAAGCTCGGGAGGCGGAGCTCTGGGAAGCTTGGGAGGCGGAGCTCTGGGAAGCTTGGGAGGCGGAGCTCTGGGAAGCTTGGGAGGCGGAGCTCTGGGAAACAGAGCACTGGGAAGCAGAGCACTGGGAAGCAGAGCACTGGGAAGCAGAGCACTGGGAGGCTCGGGAGGCGGAGCACAGGGAGGCAGAGCACTGGGAAGCTCGGGAGGCAGAGCACTGGGAAGCGGAGCACTGGGAGGCTCGGGAGGCGGAGCACTGGGAAGCGGAGCACTGGGAAGCTCGGGAGGCGGAGCACTGGGAAGCTCGGGAGGCGGAGCACTGGGAAGCGGAGCACTGTGAGGCTCGGGAGGCGGAGCTCTGGGAAGCAGAGCACTGGGAGGCTCGGGAGGCGGAGCTCTGGGAGGCTCGGGAGGTGGAGCTCTGGGAAGCTCGGGAGGCGGAGCTCTGGGAAGCAGGCTCGGGACGGTCGAGGCTACAGGCGCTGGCTCTGGGACGGTCGAGGCTACAGGCGCTGGCTCTGGCTCTGGGACGGTCGAGGCTACAGGCGCTGGCTCTGGCTCTGGCGCTGGCTCTGGGACGGTCGAGGCTACAGGCGCAGGCTCTGGCTCTGGGACGGTCGAGGCTACAGGCGCTGGCTCTGGCTCAGGGACGGTCGAGGCTACAGGCGCTGGCTCTGGCTCAGGGACGGTCGAGGCTACAGGCGCTGGCTCTGGCTTTGGCACTGAGGACGGGGCCGTGGAGGGCGGAGACTGGTGAGCGGAAGCCCTTCCTCTTCTCCTCCTCTTCTTGGCAGACGAGGCTGGCAACGCTGGCACTGGGACGGACGAGGCTGGCAACGCTGGCACTGGGACGGACGAGGCTGGCAACGCTGGCACTGGGACGGACGAGGCTGGCAATGCGTTGACCGTGACAGGCGTGGGCGTTGGCTCGTTGGCCGTGGCAGGCGTGGGCGTTGGCTCGTTGGCCGTGGCAGGCGTGGGCGTTGGCTCGTTGGCCGTGGCAGGCGTGAGCTCGTTGTCCGTGGCAGGTGAGGGCTCGTTGGAGGTACCCACAGGGGCAAACGTCTCCAAAACCAGGTTTACATACCTCTCCCACGTATAATCACCAGTCTCTGGGAACTCAATCTACCCTTGGGCCTGGAGGCCGAGCTGGAAAATGGATTTGAGATGCCTATCAGGAAAACTAGTGTATCGGGCAACGGTGCAAAACAGACGTGAGTATTCTGTTAACGGGAGGTTCGCTCGGCTCAGCTGAAGAAAGATAGCTGCTAGATCCATGTTTGGTCGGTCTGTTATTCTGTAACGCTCAAAAACGGGAGAGGATCTATATGCAGCATTTATTGAAGCCAAAAAACCAGAACACTAAGAATAACAAAATCCACAGGGGAAGTAATGCAAAACAAAAACATGAAATAACAGACAACTGGACAACAAGGGTTTAAATACACAAGGGAAAACTAGAAACACCTGGGGAAACAATCAGGGCATGAGAAACAATCAGGGGAAAACCAATAAAAAAACAGAACTACAAAGGACTACAAAAACCAAACAGGAAACAGGAAACTTCAACATAAAAGCACAAAACAAAAGACAGAGAACATGACAACTACAAAGGACTACCAAAACCAAACAAGAAACAGGAACTAAACAGGAAACTTCAACATAAAAGCACAAAAACAAAAGACAACAGAGAACATGACAGATGTAAACAACACAGCGCTTCTGTATTTTTCATATTTCATGCATCAGTTCTCGTGTGAACTTGCCAAAGCATTTACATCACACCCGTGGCAGCTGAAACTACCCTCGTGAACATGAGGGATAAGGGCTGACTGCGGAGGATGGTGCGGGAGAGAGAGAGATCATTTACAGACATGTCTGTCATGTGTGTTTTGTCTTTAGTTTAAGTTCATCATTAAAAATATTATTAATATCGCCAAGCCGGTTCTCGCCTCCTCCTTTCCCTTAAATCCCTTTACAGATGCCTCTATGTGCTTTTTGGAGATTTAAAACTATGGCACCCATTCACATCCATTTTTTGGGCCAACAGAGCTGAAATATTCTTCCAAAAATCTTCCTTGTGTTCTGCTGAAGAAATTAAATCATACACATCTGTGATGGCATGAGGGTGAGTATATGATGAGAGAATTTTTATTTTTGGCTGAACTGTTCCTTTAAGTATTAAAAAAACAATAATCAAAATTCACACTAATCAAGCTTTTTGTCTCTTATTTTATTTGTTTTTAAATAATATTTGTTTCATGGCATACACTCTGTCTCTTCACTTCATGTTCTTAAATATTGAATCCATAAAGTTTTGTAAAATGTGTTTCAGTTTTCACACAGATGAAAGAAGCTCCTCCTAACTTGGACTAACTCGTATAACGCCCCCAGCTCAAGCCGGTGCACACATTCTCTCAGGCTGGCAGGCAGGCAGACAGAAGGTGGAGGCTGCGAACGGGAGCAGGGCTGTTTCTCCACATTCCTGGGTGTCTGCGACAGAATGAAAGGGAAGATTAATGCCGTTTAGCGTGGCAGTGAGACTCATGCGTTCCTAATTAAAATTGGACGAACAAGCGTGCGTCCAAGGATCAGTGGCTTTTAATGAGGAGCTTGTAGGCTGATTTGGACATAATTTTCTGCTTAATAAGGCTGGTTTAAAAAGTCATTTTGGAGGGATGGCTCTCTTTTGAACCCGCTCATTATCAATGAGAGCACCTCACTTAAGTACTTCAGGACATGCTGGCGTTAATTAATATAGAGCTGCCACGTGGCTGCACTGACAAGACAGAGAGAGAAAGAGAGCAAGGGAGGGAGGGTTGAAATTGATGAAAAACTTTCAAGGGCACTGGTTTCATTAAGTAGCTTCATTACGAACTGAAAAACTATTTGTGTCATTTGAATTACTGGCCCATGCACTGTACAGTGCACACTGGGAAGTGATGTATTGTCGCTTGACGAGTCCTGACATGAGAGAGCAGTGTAGAGTCAGACATGCTAACATGACCTAATGACCCCCCCCCCCCCTAATGTCCCATAGAGAGTTTATGATTCACCACACACCCCTGTTATCTTCATCCTTGAGTGATAGGAGAACAAGACATTTGTATAACATGAGCTGAAAGCCATTCATTGTCTTTAGTGAAGCAGGAGCTCTCAGCATGAGAATTGGAAATTCATGCACTCGTTCTCAGCATGCCATGGGTTTCTGGACACAGCCCACACTGCAACCGGGCTATGATGAGCTTGGTTCGAGAGCGATGTTTGGCCTTAAGGGCTGAATGCAGGCAAAGGGGGAGGAGGGCAGGGACAGAGAAGTGAGATTTATCTAGACTAGTCGCACTTGATCTCTTCTGCAGTGAATTGGGCTAAAGACTCTCAAAGCCTCCTTATCCTATTGTACTAATCTGCTTATAGCCGACTCTACAGTTCAGGATCTCTATCACGGAAAAGTGCTTCACTTAAGGGACTCTCATTACTGTAGAACCTTGTCAATCCACTAATGTGCCAGAGCTTCTTTTCTTCTTTAGTACACCTTGTTCTGCACTTTCGAAGAATGGATCCTTTCTCAAAGACTGTGATGATGCATTTCCATCTTAATTTCGCAGTGTAAATATAGCTAATTTTTCTATAATAAATGTAAATTTACTTTGTGTTATATTACCCTGGCATTAAAGGAATATTCAGGGTTCAATTCAAGTTAAGCTCAATCAAAAGCATTTGTGGCATAATGTTGATATCCACAATACTGACCCATTGTTTGTTAAAAAAAAAAGTGGTTATAGTATAGCACTTACAATGGAAGTGAATTGGGCCAGTCCATAAATGCTAAAATATCCATAAAGCATAAAAGCATAAACATTATATAAGGTATAATGTTTAATTCTTGTGGCTCTACTTTTGAAATAGTGTGCTTTTAAACATTTATGGGCTGGCCCAATTTACTTCCATTGTAAGTGCCTCGCTGTATTTGCGATTATTGCTTTTTATTTCTTTTTTTCTTTTCTTAATAAAAGAGAGATGTTGAAAATATTTTTGGTGGAAATCCACATTATTCCACAATTGTTATTAACTGAACTTAACTCGTGTTGAACCTGAAATATTCCTTAAAAAAAAAAAAAAAAGTCTGCTGCAATGTTTTTTCAAATACAGCTGCTTGAGATGCTTTGTGTATCTCTAGAAGTTTAGCCCATTATAGTTTGCTTCTGCGTTCCAAACCTGAAAATGTGAAAAGGATCCATTTTGATCAATGTCTTTTCTTAGATACACTTAAATTATATTCATTATTATGTCATAATGACCTTGTTTAAGGTATTTAATTTGTCTCAATAATTTCTATCATTAATGCTCAAATATATGGGTTTTCAGAATTTTGGTTGAAAATTGCATTTAGCTTATCATTGCAAGTTGTAACTTTGTAGCTACTTTGATTTTACTTAATTAAACTTGATAATTAAACTTAGGTTTTCAGTTTCGTTTTTTGATAGACAGACAGACAGACAGACAGACGGATGCATCGAGAGAGATAGATAGATAGATAGATAGATAGATAGATAGATAGATAGATAGATAGATAGATAGATAGATAGATAGATAGATAGATAGATAGATAGATAGATAGATAGATAGATAGATAGATAGATAGATTGTTGATGTCATTCACACACCTCATTCAAAAAACAATCAGTATCAGGTAATATCAGCCACTCTTTGATGGATTAAAAAGAATAAATGGGGTTTTACTGCATTTTGTCTGAGGGATAATGCCTCTGAAATATTGTAATAATGAAAATGGATTTGATTTATGTAATTTCTTTTAGACTGAGGTTTCTCCAGGATATGGGGGATGGCAGAAGGGGTTCTTAACATGCTTTGACATTAAAGAGATCCGATTGTTTTTCCAGTTCTTCGGCCCCTGAGGTGCAAGCTTTAGATTTGGATAGCGAGCAATGTTCCCTAAAGCCTCCTGAGCTAATACTAATATTTTAGATAAGCCCTTCATGAGTAACTTGTTTTTTTGCTCATGCAATACCAGTGAAAGATGATGATGTTTGGAGGTTTTTCGTTTTATCTTTATTGTCTCATGTTTGTTTTGTTCCTCTATGACACAACAGCTCTCTTGTTTTGAACGTACAGGCTCCTGGCTTAAGCATGTTTACGGCAAAGCAATTCATTCTCACCTGCTGTAATTCCGCTCTAAAGACCACCATTAATGTACACAAGGTAAATTACAATTACATTTATTCATTTACTAGATGGTGTTATCTGAACTGACTTACAAATTAGGAAAAATACAAACATGCACGCATTTGCAATAAATATGTAACAAATGTTTTTTATAACTAAATGTGTGATTTATCTCAGTGTTCCATTAACAATTTACAATAAGGTTCCAACATTAATTAACATGAACTAACAATGAACAATACTTATACAGCATTTTTTCATCTTGGGTAATGTTAATTCAACATAAAGTAATAAATTTTTTAAATCAAAAGTTGTATATGTTAAGATTTGATTATGTATTATGAATTAACATGAACTAACAATGAACTATTGAATTGTTATGAACAAACATTAAAAAAGATTAATAAATGCAGTAAAAATGCATTTATAGTTCATGAGAACTATACAGTATATCCTAATACATTAACTAACGTTAACAAATGGAATCTAATTGTAAAGTGTCACCAATGTTTCTCATGTTAAAGGGAATAAATAAATACACCAGTCAAACTATATGGCATTCATTTAAAGATAGTTTAGAATGGCTGTACGTCAACTCTAGCAACTCTAGAAAACTAGGAAAGATATGTTATTTATATTTAGATTTAGATTGGCAAATCTAACACAATGTTGACCCCCTACTTAAAATGGTGTTATTACTCAGACCTGTCATCTGCATTTTGACAATTAGAGTGTGTAATGACAAGTGTTTGGTTTTATGTGATTAGAGGTGTGTTATGGCCAATCCTGTACCCCTCTGCTGCTCAGGTTGATGTGACAGCCCCCCATCCATCATGCTGAGAGGGGCCAATCCACGAAGGGGAGAGGGGGGAGTATGTGAGGCAATATTCTCCCTTTTAATTACTCTGGCAGGATAATGGCCAAGATGACTTTGAGGAGGAACAGGAGAGAAGACAAAAGATAAACTGATACTGAGAAGAATCACTCTCATATTCAGTACAAAATAAATTAAATGATACTAAAATGTTTCAATAAACAGCCTTTGGAGCTGTTCACACCAAACACATTTTTGCTATTTTTATTGTTTTTGAATGTAAATATGCACTACACTAATGTTTTTTATTTTGTTTGTTTTTTAAGCAATGCGTCTCACAGTTTTTTCAATGTCTGTTTTTTTGGACATATCAAGTTAAAATATTTTTTTTTTTTTTAAACGTGACAAACATGGCATGAGCAAGACATTAGCAGTGCATCAGTAAAATATGTCCTAGCACATGTTCACATAGACAATTATAAAACAGTGCAGACAAATGCAAATACAGTACACATTCTGTGTAAGCAACCCTTTAGGCCATGTCCACAATTATTTGTTTTTGGTTTCCAAACCAAAATTAATTTTCCAAAGCATGCTGTATCTGAGAGTTTTAAGTTGAGGAAAACACCTTTCCTGTGTGGATGAGAGGTGTAAACCCAGCAAACACAGAATACTCCCCTAACATTAGCATATGGATCATGCTTGGTTATTTTCTTTGGAAAACAAATTCCTAAAGTTATAGGAATGTTCTTTTTAGGTTTTATTTTTTATAATCATAAATTACAGTAACATTCCCTGAACATAGAAGTTTTTGTCTGACAACCTAATAAGAACTTATACAGAACATTCTCTAATGGTTATTTTTAGGTGTTATTTTTATTACCATAAACAAACCTTTCCAGAAAAATGCAATGAAGTTTTTTGTGTAACATCATAATAAGAATTGAAACGGAATGTTCTGCAATGTTATTTTTAGATTTTATTTTTCATTCACACTTTACATTATTTTTCTTTTTTTTTTCAGAAATATTGCTGAGAGGTTATTGATAGAGAAAAATTAGTTCATGTTTAATGTATTTATGTTAGTGAAGCTCAGGATATGGGTTCACTGCATAGTTTTACAGTATGAATGAAAACTGCTTTGCTGAACATGATGTGCGTAAGTGTGCCCATGTGTGTATGTGTGTGCACATACACTTTCGAGGAGGTATCTTCATTAGTGCCACTCCTCTGCACTCCCTCATATAATCCTCACACCCTGCCGAGACTACAGGAGAACTGGCAGAAACACACACACAAACACTGACGATCTGTACACACAACACTTGCAATCTGCATCTTAACTTGATAGTATGCTATAGAGCTACACACTCACATGGTGAAATCGTAAGGATTCATATGACTTTTCTTAATTTGTTTAATTCGTATGATATTGTGCGACTGTACTCGTATGAATTCGTATGACTTTAACTACAGCCAATTACTTCGCTGGACTTCATTTTCATCTAATACATGACAATTACTTGCTTCTGTCGCACACAACAGCTTCCTGTCATGTTTACACACTCTATCGATCAGTTAGGTTTAGATAAGGGGTTTGGGTAAGGGCATAATATTTCTAAGTATGTCCTTAATGCCTCGTGCATTGAACTCACGCGTTCTTCCGCATTACACATATGGAAATTTGCATATGATAAAATCGCACAAATTTACCACCGAAATGTACGAAATCATAAAAAATAGCCAACTCGTAATATATGTAAAAATTTTCTAGAAGAAAAAAAGTTTGTTATATGGGCAGAGATGATTTTTAACCACATGATTTGTTTTTTGCAAGTTTCAACAAGCCTTTCACTAAATCTGTTGCATATATATAATGTGTGTGTGTGTGTGTGTATATATATATATATATATATATATATATATATATATATATATATATTTATTTATTTATATACACTCACCTAAAGGATTATTAGGAACACCATACTAATACTGTGTTTGACCCCCTTTCGCCTTCAGAACTGCCTTAATTCTACGTGGCATTGATTCAACAAGGTGCTGAAAGCATTCTTTAGAAATGTTGGCCCATATTGATAGGATAGCATCTTGCAGTTGATGGAGATTTGTGGGATGCACATCCAGGGCACGAAGCTCCCGTTCCACCACATCCCAAAGATGCTCTATTGGGTTGAGATCTGGTGACTGTGGGGGCCATTTTAGTACAGTGAACTCATTGCATGTTCAAGAAACCAATTTGAAATGATTTGAGCTTTGTGACATGGTGCATTATCCTGCTGGAAGTAGCCATCAGAGGATGGGTACATGGTGGCCATAAAGGGATGGACATGGTCAGAAACAATGCTCAGGTAGGCCGTGGCATTTAAACGATGCCCAATTGGCACTAAGGGGCCTAAAGTGTGCCAAGAAAACATCCCCCACACCATTACACCACCACCACCAGCCTGCACAGTGGTAACAAGGCATGATGGATCCATGTTCTCATTCTGTTTACGCCAAATTCTGACTCTACCATCTGAATGTCTCAACAGAATTCGAGACTCATTAGACCAGGCAACATTTTTCCAGTCTTCAACTGTCCAATTTTGGTGAGCTCTTGCAAATTGTAGCCTCTTTTTCCTATTTGTAGTGGAGATGAGTGGTACCCGGTGGGGTCTTCTGCTGTTGTAGCCCATCCGCCTCAAGGTTGTGCGTGTTGTGGCTTCACAATGCTTTGCTGCATACCTCGGTTGTAACGAGTGGTTATTTCAGTCAAAGTTGCTCTTCTATCAGCTTGAATCAGTCGGCCCATTCTCCTCTGACCTCTAGCATCAACAAGGCATTTTCGCCCACAGGACTGCCGCATACTGGATGTTTTTCCCTTTTCACACCATTCTTTGTAAACCCCAGAAATGGTTGTGTGTGAAAATCCCAGTAACTGAGCAGATTGTGAAATACTCAGACCGGCCCATCTGGCACCAACAACCATGCCACGCTCAAAATTGCTTAAATCACCTTTCTTTCCCATTCTGACATTCAGTTTGGAGTTCAGGAGATTGTCTTGACCAGGACCACACCCCTAAATGCATTGAAGCAACTGCCATGTGATTGGTTGATTAGATAATTGCATTAATGAGAAATTGAACAGGTGTTCCTAATAATCCTTTAGGTGAGTGTATATATATATATATATATATATATATATATATCACATTTAATGGATTTTTATTTTGATTGTACTGTATGTTCAGTAATATTCAGAAAACAAAAGCTAAGATAAATAATATTTATGACGAACTGCAGTTAAAATGTATAGCCAATAACATTTACAGTCTACAGATACACATCGGAATCCTGAGGTATTCGCACACTGGTTGAAGTTTTCCACTCTGTCCCTCTGAACCAATAATCTCTGGTCTGTTTATTGTTATCACATAACAGAAAACATTGGCTGATCCTTATCAGAGACTTACGGCGGATACATTGGCGTTCCTCCACCCCTCCTGATATCTCTTATACTCTGAACATGGGATTTTCCATCAATGTACTGGTTCTCTTTTCATTTTAATCATGACAATGGGATCAGATAATCTGGGCCAGAGAGTGGTTTTTGATTGTTCTGATTGAGTCTCTTTTGTTGGGCAGATATGTAATATGGAGCCGTAAGAGGATTTAACACAGTAGATTGTCTGATTTAATCATGTTTGCAGAGGTAAAGCAGCACTTACACATGAGGAGGGGGTTAAAACAGAACAGGATTCAAAGTTGAGAGAGTAAAGGGTCTTGTTTGATACTCAGTGGTCTAATTGAAGGTATAAACAGTTCAGAGATATATATTTTTTTGGCTGAAATTCAAACTACACTGCAGAAAGTGAAAATGGGCAGTTGTTACCTTATGGACCTATTTCTACAAAATTTACCCCCTTAAAGAGAGTTTTCTATCTCTTGAGTTTTTTTGCTCTCTGGAACACAAAAGGAGTTCCCCGTCTGTCGCTCACTTCGATGTTGTGTCGAATGAAGCGACACTAGGGGACTTTCTTGAAGGCCTCGATTACCTCTGAACATAAGAAAAGGCCAATGAAAATTTGGCAAACAGAATTTGCATGTACCTCCTCCGGACATATGGGTATAAAGGGAGGGAATCATGCATCTTTTCATTCAGATTTCTTCTTCGGAGCCGAGCGGTTGTGCAATCACTACTGTTCCACTCACCTCTGTAGAGCATTGCTGTTGGAAATACGGCGCATATCAGGTTTTCTCCTTCTCTGCACGGCAGTGCAGCTTTTCCCCTGGGCACGTCGATAGCGTTTCCTTAAAGAGTAAAAGAGTATATTTTCTCTAAAAGAGTATACACATTGGTGTTGAACGTCTTTTTAAAGACACATCTTTCCACCTTTGTGTAGTTTCTGGATGTGGCAGATATCTCTCCGCTTTTGACGGTTATAAGAGCTGCCTCGCGTGCCTTGGCTGCGATCACACTCAGGCAACGTTTTATGAATGGTTCATTTTCTCAGTGTGAGAACATAACCATGGCAACGTTGTGGTCGCGGCTTCCTTTCTTCTGAGAGAAAGCCACTTCAGCCGCCCCCCATGTCGCACCTCTTTCCTATGGGATTGGGGCCGGAAAGGCTGGCGATGAAAACATGCAGCTCCGCTTCAACCTTGGCCCAGCTCTTAGCCCCAGTTTAGAGCTCCCCACAGGAAGCTGACACCCCAGTCTCACGAACCACTACCGGGACCAAGAAGTCTCCCAAGCATTCCTGAGACGAAAAACCAAGGAGGGAGATAGCCGCTATGAAGTTGCTATCTGGGCCACTCCATCCACAGGTGGAAGGCCAGGAGGGAAACTTCTTGCTGCACCCCACCAGGGCAGTGGTACCCACATTACGAGGAAAAAGAGAGCTGTTCCCTCACTCCTTTGGTCACCTAACCGGTGCCCCCACATGCCGTTCTTAAGGCAGTCTGGTGCCAAGCACCTACAGTCATGGCACCATGGACACGGCCTCCTCGCCTCCACGCCCTCGACTGTAGACTCCAAGCGGGCCAGTTCTGACGAGTCTAGAGGATGCCTCAATAGGACCTCTTCCTCAGTCACTTTAAAAGTAAAAGTATCATAAAAGTAGTCGGAATCCTTCCGGTTACCCTAGACAGGGGAACATGGCGACGCTTGCCAACCTGGGAACAGGCCGAGACTAGCCGGGCCTCTTTTCTCTCTATGTTTCTCACATAGGGCCAAACGGCTGGGGCCCTTACACGCATTGTGGGAAGGGGGGTCTTACCCAGTTTCCTATTCTTTCAGGGGGAAAAGACCCTGCGGAGACCACACCTGCCCAGGGTCGGGGAGGAAAAACTGGCAAAATACATCACATGGGCCACTCAGGTCACATGTGGAAAAATGGTGCAGTGGTAGATCTAGCCTCAAGGAGGGGGGAGTTGCTACAACAAGGCGACCAGAGGGAAGCTGGAACTGCCTAAGGAAGACGCGGGTCCACTCGAAAGGGGACCGTACCGTGGAAAATACACACAGGAGGAGTCCACGCAGGAGTCCCAACCTGTTGAGCACCTATTCCAGTACAGGGTACATTTGCGTACCCACAGTGGATTGGGTCGGCAAATTCCTCCGCTGAATTTCGGACCCACAGGGCTAGGGAGGAATCATCCAGGAATCCGAATGTACGGGATCTCCTGGGAGAGAAAGCGCACAGCTTTACCTCGGCCGAGGGAAAGGGCGCTAAGTGCAAGCGATCCACCTGGCCAGTTCACCAGTATGTTACCGAGTTCTACTGGCTCGGACCTGAGAAAACACAGGACGAAACTGACTCAACCCTGAGATTGTGGCAAACAGGTCTACCTGGGCCTTACCGAATCATTCCCAAATCAGCTGGACTGACTGGGGGTGAAGACAGGCGAGTCGCGACATGTGGCGGGAGCGTAAGCCGCCGTGGCAATTTATGTACGCTACCGCGGTGGGGCTGACTAGGACATGTTTGTCTCGAACTAAGGGGAAAAACTTCCGCAGGGCAAAGAAGACAGTCAGCAACTTTAGGCAATTGATGTGCCAGTGCAGCGGGGCCCCTTTCCAATGGCCCACGGCTGCGTGCCCATTGCACACGGCACCCCAGCCCAATCTGGAGGCATCGGTCGTGACCAGGACGCGTCGGGACATCTACTGCAAGGGCACTCCTGCCCGCAAAAAGCAGAGGTCTGTCTAGGGTTTGAATGTTTGGCGGCAGGCGGGGGTGACCATCACACGGTGCGTGCCGCAGCGCCATGCTTGTCTTGGGACTCGAGTCTGAAGCCAGTGCTGAAGCGGTCTCATATGCATCAACCCTAGCGGCGCAACTGCTGCGGAGGACGGCATATGCCCCAGGAGCCTCTGGAAAAGTTTTAAAGGGAACGATGTGCCCGGCCTGAAGGTGGCAAGGCATTCCAGCACTGACTGCACACGCTTGTTGGTGAGACGTGCTAACATTGAGACTGAGTCTAACTCCATGCCGAGAAAAGAGATGATCTGAACTGGAGCGAGCTTGCTCTTTTCCCAGTTGACCTGAAGCCCCAAATGGCTGAGGTGCCTGAGCACCTGGTCTCTGTGAGTGCATACTAACTCTCGGGAGTGGGCCAGAATAAGCCAGTCATCGAGGTATTTGAGTATGCGGATGCCGGCTTCTCAGAGCGGGGCAAGGGCTGCCTCTGCAACGAAGGGGAGGACTTTGTACTGATATGCCTGGCCGTCGAACACGAATCTTAGGAAGGGTCGGTGTCGAGGCAGAATTGAGACGTGACTACCGCTGCGAACCAATCTAGATGCTGGACGCAAGTTAAGATGTGTTTTTGCATGAGCATTTTGAACGTGAGTTTTTGCAAAGCCCGGCTGAAAACTCGCAAGTCCAAGATCGGTCATAAGCCGCCGCCTTTCTTGGGTACGATAAAGTAAGGGCTGTAGAAACCCTTCTTCATCTCGGTTGTAGCCGTCTTCATCTCCGCAGGGATTTGGCATGTTCACCATGTAGTGCGGAAATGCGGACGCCCGCGAAGGGTGGCGGAGACCTGGCAAACTGAATTGCGTAACGTAACGAGTCGAATGGTCCGGGCCAGCCAGCGTGACGGGTTGGGAAATGAAAGCCACGCATCCAAGCTCCGTGCTAGGGGCCCCAAGGGGACAATTATTTTTAACATACCTGGCGGGGCTTCGCAGCAGGCCGGAGCAGGTAGTACGGCGTAGGGAGGCGAGAACGTGTGCCGAGGCTCTGGTGCTGAGAATAGACTCGAAGCACGTACCTTGCTCCGCACACCCGGCAGGGGGCAGGTTATTGACTGAGGAGGAGGTCCACTAGAGGCGCCCTCTGGACTCGCCAGATCCGGCCGGCCGGGGAACTGTCGTGAGGCTGAGGGCGGGGGGTCCGCGTCCAGCATGCCAGGACTGTTGAGGTGTGGCAGCCGAGTGCCGTGAGAACGGCATTTATGGGCCAGGTAACCAAGAGACAAAGGAAATAGCTCTTTTACTGAGAATGTGGGTACCGCAGCCCCATCTAGGGGGTGCAGCAAATG
This sequence comes from Moxostoma hubbsi, assembly GCA_032164185.1. Lineage (NCBI taxonomy): Eukaryota > Metazoa > Chordata > Actinopteri > Cypriniformes > Catostomidae > Moxostoma > Moxostoma hubbsi. The sequence goes on from JAVLUX010000001.1 coordinate 68,158,720, forward strand.
AAATAAATGCGACAAAAGATTCTCCTCCCGGCCCTCCACCGGGGGACGGAGCGATCTGCTTACCCGCTCCGGAGCTAACATCTTGGTCCCTGGGTCGATCATCTCAGGAGAACCTGGGAGCCTTGTGGGTCCTCGAGGGGGTCCATGAGACAGGGGGTGTCAACTTCCTGCTGGGTGCTCTACGCGTGGGCTGAGAGCTGGGCCCGGGTTGAGGCGGAGCAGGGTGTTTCTTCGCCACAGGAGGTCGCCCTCGGCGAGCAGATGGGGCATGTCCCATGGCGGCAGGTTTGCGGCGGGGCAGGATATGTGAGATGGACTCCGTCTTTTTCATCACCATGGAGAACTGCTGGGTAAAGTCCTCGACGGTGTCGCCGAAGAGTCTGAACTAGGAGACAGGGGTGTTGAGGAAGCGCACTTTGTTGGTCTCACACATCTCGACTAAGTTCAGTCACAGATGACGTTCATGGACCACGAGTGTGGCCATCTCCTGCCTGAGTGACTGCGCTGTGACCTTCGTGGCTCTGAGGGTGAGGTTGGTCGCTGAACGCAGTTCCTGCAGCACATCGGGATCATGGCTACCCCTGTGCAGATCTTTCAGTGCCTTGGCTTGGTGGACTTGCAGGAGGGCCATGGCATGCAGGGCGGAAGCAGTGTGTCCAGTGGTGCTGTAGGCTTTGGCAGTCAATGAAGATGTTGTCCTACAGGCCTTGGAGGGGAGTACAGGGCGATCCCGCCAGGTGGGTTCTTGGGACACAGGTGGAGCGCAACAGCCCTGTCCACCTGGGGAATCACTGTGTACCCGTGGGCCGCTCCGCCGTCGAGGGTAGCGAGAGTGGCTTTGTGACGTGTGGAGAGGGGTGCCCTCCATGAAGACGTCAGCTCATCATGCACCTCAAGGAAAAACGGGACTGGGGGGAGGCGCGGCTGTGAGGGGCCGGAACCCCCAGGAACAAGTCATCAAACTGCGATGGCTGTGGGGAGGATGGAGGGTTCCAGTACAGCCCCACGCTGGTGGCAGCCCGGGCAAGCATATCGGACATCTACGCATCAGCCTCAGCCTTGGCGTGCTGGCCTGAAGGCAGCAGCCCAGGGGAGTCATCAGCGTCAGACGCCGTGCTCTCCAATGCAGCGGCAAGCTCATCCAACACGAGTTCTATAGGATAGGATAGGATAGGCAAGCTGGCTGTGAGGCGAGCCGCTGTTGCCTCGAGCATGGACGGGAGTCAACGAGCGTGCCTGGGGGCGGGTGGTCCGAGGGGGCGTATGGAGTGGCATACTTTCTATTGAAAGAGAGCCGCGACCACAGCGTTGCCATGGTCATGCTCTCACGATGAGAACGTGAACCATTCACAAACGCGGCCTTGGTGTGATCTGAACCCAGACACACGAGACAACACCTGTGGCCGTCTGAAGCGAGAGCACTCTACCGCATCCAGGAACTACACAGGGGCGGAAAGGCATCTTTATTAAGACGTATCCTGAAAAGGACGTTCAACACCAGCTGTGTATTGCTCTTTTAGAGGAAAATACTTTTTTAGAGATAATCACTCTTTTATATAACTCTTTTAGTTTTTGTGCTGTTGAAGCGCCCAGGGGCAAACTGCACTGCCGTGCAGAGAAGGAGAAAGCCACTGAAGTGCGCCGTAGATCCAACAGCAGGCAAGCGTCAGAGGAACAGGAACGGGTGTGTAACTCGCAGCTGACTGCATACACGACCATCGGCTCCGAAGAATATTTCTGAATGAACTCAACATATTTCCCCGCCTTTATACCCATATGTCTGGGGGCGGGGTATGCAAATACTGTCTGCCTAATTCTCATTGGCCTTTTTTCATAGATCAGAGGCATATTTGGCGCTGAAGAGAGACTCCTAGTGTCGCTTCTTCAACACAACGTCGAAGTGAGCGACAGACGGGGAACGGGGGTTACAACAGTAACCTAGACGTTATTCATAGTAGAATGTTCTGCTCTTTTACATACAATAAAAGTATATTGTGACCACAGCTGTCAAGCAGACTCACTCAAAGCTGTCATATAATGGCTTCAGAAGAATTTAAATATAGAGGACAAACTGAATGGACAAATATTTATACTTATGTTTTGTTAGTTTTTTCATTATAGCGTCCTGCAATTGTTACATTAAGCATCTATAATATTTTTGACTTGAATAAACCCATGTAGAGTTTACAACATTTCTTAGATTACCTGACAAAACATTCGTTTACAGTGTGGAAGGTAGCAACTCATACATATGGCTCAAGATCTCCATATGTGTTCCACAGAATTAAAAAAAAGTAAAATGGGTTTGGTATGGCAAGAGGGTGAGTGAAAGATGAAATAATTCATATTTTATAGTGAACAAGCCTATCCCTTTAAAAATTACTTTCAATGTTATTACCAAATTTATTCAGGTTGATATGACAAATTAAATAATGGCAGAGGCTATTTTGCAACAAAAAGCATCTTCTTTCCACAGTGCAAACAGTGGCTATATGCATTTCTAATTAAATACTAGCATACTGTATAGCGGCATCACTGCAGTCTTTATTGTGTTTATTTAGAATCCCATCCCTACCTCTAAACCTAACCTTAACCTCCTCTTCCAAAAATTAACCATGGTTTTACTTCAGTAACCATAGTATCACCATGGTATTTTGAAGTAAACTTATAGTAGCCACACAATTAAACTTGGTTACTATATTAACAGCATATCACTGTAGTAGTAACATTGTTAATTGAATTAAAACTGTATTTTTACAAATAATATTATTGGAAATATCAAGAGTGAAGACAGGAAACAGGATCGGAAAAGTGTGACAAAATCGAATCCGGGTCCCCACTGTCTTTAAACGCTACGCTTTGTCTTTAATTTATTTGTTTCCACCACACTGTTTGAGTGCAAATATCTGCGCTGTGTGGCAGGTGCTATTTACACCAACAGTTTACACTGTTGTGCAAACAGTCACTCCATTAAATAATACATTTGACTTGAATAAAGGCAGATCATTTACACATTTTTGTTTGATGTTATGTATTGAAATCCTTCCATATATGTTCCAAAATATGTTATATTTCTCCTCTTTATCTCTCGGTCTCCATCAGTGAGGGTTGCAGTATGGCTGAGAAAGTGAAAGCTAGTGTGAGACAGAAGACGCACACACTCACACACACAAACTGCATGCATACATCCTCTAACTGGGGATTAGGGGGAGATATACTGTATTAATCCCCTCAGTACCAGGATGAGAGAGTCTGCTCTCTCTCTCTCTCTCTCTCTCTCTCTCTCTCTCTCTCTCTCTCTCTCTCCCTATCTCTCTCTCTCACACACACACACACACACACACACACACACACACACACACACACTCACACACACATTATCAAATACATAGGCAACAGTATATTACACTCAATGTTATCTGAATGGCATCAGTATTTTTCTGTAGTCTGGCAGACTGTCTGAATATGATTTAAAAATGGCATTTGTTTGTAAATTCCTTGTGTCTTTGTGTGCATGTACATTGCTTACTCAAATATCATGTCAGAAATGACCATCTGACAGTGCTTGATCCAGTGACTTGTGGATCTAATGTTTGGAAGTGAGAGCACTGCAGATTATGTCGTTAAATCTACATGACAGAATGTGACTGGATGTTTGTTGGTACGTGTTAATATGCATTAGCATGCATGTGTGTGTATTTGTGTGTTTGCCTGTGCTGACAGTCATTATTTACATTAGAGCTGGAGGGTTTTTGATGGTCTCTGCTCTAACGCTCTGCTGTAATCCAGCTGAGAGCTCTTGCCTGGCTCCGACTGATCAGGACCAATTTCCCCCCCTTACACTCTCACACTCACACACCAGTGTACAATCATTCTCTTTCATTCATGTCGGTCAGCTCTCCGCATCCTGTGCATTTGTTTGAGGGTGTTCTTGAAAGATAGAATCTAGAATCTGCCTTAAATCTGCATGCTGAGAATGTGATAATGTAATATTTAATGTTTGTTTTGCAAAAATATTTTTAAATGATTCAGCGTATCGGTATTATTTCGAGATAACACTGTAATGTCTAAAAATTCATTGTGGACAAAAAAATTATTTGGACACTTGAAGGGTTAGTTAGATACCTCTCTCTCTCTCTCTCTCTCTCTCTCTCTCTCTCTCTCTCTCTATATATATATATATATATATATATATATATTCCTAAATCTGTGTCAGAAATTAACTTACATTAAGGGGCCATTTTTGCCCCCTGGATTTGATTTTCAAAGAATGTTTTACCTTTATGAGGGCATTTTTTCTAACATATTTTAATTTTACTGTATTTTAAATAATCCAAATTAATCAATTCATTAATACATATTCTCAAGATTGGCATCAGCAACAGAGAGCATGTGTCGTAACTTAGCAATATTTCTGAGGTGGAAGAATACTGTTCTATAAACATTGGACATTTTATTTTCAAAAGACAGATTGCTATCAAATATAACACCTAAGTTCTTTGTTGTATAGAAGATGACGTAACAGTACATCCATCGAGAGTCAAATGATATTTTAGCGGCTTAATTTTAGAGGTTTTTGTCCAATAATTAGGAATTGAGTAGAAGGAAATATTTGTCCACCCAATCTTTTTTTTTCCCCCTTTAATTTATGTGAATTTTGTGATTGTAATGAACGTGACTGTATATAGCATGTCAGAAGGTCACTTAAGTACTGTGGAGCTAGACCATTCAAAGATTTGTATGTAGTTTTTTAAAACTGAATTTTAAATTTAATACGAAATTTAACTGGTAGCCAATGTATTGACGATAAAATTTGGCTAATATGATCATATTTCTTGGTTGTACTCAGCACTCTGGCAGCTGCATTTTGAATCAAATCAAGTGTATTTATTGAACTTGCTGGACATCCTCCCAGTAATGCATTACATAAAAGTCTTGAGGTCATGTACGGATTAATTAGTTTTTCGGCATCAGCAACAGAGAGCATGTGTCGTAACTTAGCAATATTCCTGAGGTGGAAGAATGCTGTTCTTTAAACATTGGACATTTTATTTTCAAAGGACAGATTGGTATCAAATATAACACCTAAGTTCATTGCTGTAGAAGACGATGTAACAGTACATCCATTGAGAGTCAAAATATATTTTAGCAGCTTATTTTTAGAGGTTTTTGGTCCAATAATTAGTACCTCTGTTTTGTTGGATTGAGTAGAAGGACATTTCTGGCCATCTTATCTTTGAATTCATTGCTATTTTGGAGAATTGTGAATTTTCTTTGGGTTTTGAAGAAATATAAAGTTGGGTATCATCGGCATAACAGTGGAAACATATTCCATAATTCCTTATATTATCTTACAGGGGAAGCTTATATAAGGAGAAAAGCAGAGGCCCTGAAACTTGTCCTTGTGGCACTCCATACTTAACTTTTGTTTGATTTGACAATTCCTTGTTTACACATACAAAGTAGCGGTCTCATAAATTGGACCTAAACCATGCTAATGCAAGTCCAGTAATGCCTATATAATTCTCCATCCTATTCAAGATAATGTTGTGATCTATCTAGAAAGCACCCCTAAGATCTAAAAGCACTAGAAGAGAAATGCAGCTGTGATCAGATATAAGAGCAAGTAATATGTAACTCTGATAAGTGAAGTCTCTGTACTATGTTGGGCCTAAATCCTGACTGAAATGTTCATATATTCCAATTCTCCATAGAAATAAACATAGTTGGGAGGACACTACCTGTGTTTTCAACATAAATGGTAGATTTGAAATCAGTCTGTAACTACTCCCCAATTCCCCAGGATCAAGCTGTGGCTTCAGAGCAGTTTGATAACTGCCATTTTAAAGTTTCTTGGGACATGTCCTAAGGACAGCGAGGAGTTAATAATATTAAGAAGAGGTTCTGAGATGACAGGGAATACCTCTTTTAAGAGCTTAGTTGGTATAGGATCTAATATTAATGTTGTGGCTTTTGATTTTTTGCTAAGTTTTATTAGTTCTTCATGAAGTTTCTCATGAGGAAAATTATGAGACACTGTTTTCTGAAATGCTGTGACAGTTGATTGCATAGTTCCAAATTTATTTCAGATTATTTCAATTTTATCAGTAAAGAAATTCATGAAGTCATTATTATTGTGCTGCGACAGTATATCTGGTGCAGTCGATGCTTTATTCCTAATCAATTTAGTCACAGTACTGAATAGACACCTAGAATTGTTGTGGTTATTTTCTATGAATTTGATCAAATATTCTGACCTGGTAGCTTTTAGTGCCTGTATATAGCTACAGACACTATCCTTCCATGCACAGCAAAATACTTCTAATTTTGTATTCTTCCACTTGCGAGCAGCTCTCTTGAGAGCATGAGTGTGATCATTGTACTACGGTTCGGGTCTTTTTTCTTTAATTTTCTTTAATTGATGGGGACCGACACTATCAAGAGTGGTAGAGGAGACTGCATTTATATTTTCTGTTATTACATCAAGTTCTTCTAGACTTTTTGGCTTACTGAGTTACAGTGAATCACCAATTATTAAGGCTCTTTCAACATGATTCTCAGTGGGAGCATCACTGAGTGGGGAGAATTGATTGGAAACCCTAACAGGAAAGGGAGAGTAGGTTCACTTTGCTGAGTGAGTATGCCACTGTGATGTCACCCAAACACCCTGCTGCAGGGGCTCTACAGCTGGATCCAAAGTGTGTGTGTTGTTTGCTGTACTACCCGCATCCGAAACAGTATCTACCGGCTTCTCTTTCTTACTGACCTCCACTAACGTTCGGATGCATGTCTCTAACTCATTAACCTTCTCCGTCTCCCTTACTAATTCCATACATTTATCACATGTGAATCCCTCACTGCTGATGGAAAAAGCTATAGTAAACATGTTGCATGCAATGCAAGAAGAAATAACATGAGCGGATGCCATGACTTACCAAAATTGTTTGTTGTTTTTGTTGTTATGGTTGTTCTTGAGCAGTGAGGTTTGAGTTTGATGTGATTCCTAATCAGCAGATGTTTGAGATTGATGCAATAATCTGTGTAAAACACAGTGGAGAAAACAAATGCACATAGTCGAGACTCGAGATGTAGACAAGCAATATACTGTAGGGAGAAATGGGTGTGCACGGTAAAATGCACAGTTGAAAAAGTAGAAAAGCGGAAAACCCTGAATCTAAAGATGATTGAATTTGGACCCTTAATAGTTGTCATTAAAAACAAACATATCCATAGTTAATGAGATGAACTACACTTATGGTTGGTTTGTTTTAACTGACTACATAAATCCATTCAAAATAACCTTGACACCAGTTGGTTAAAAGTAACTGCAAAAATAGTTAAAAAATAGTCAAATCTGAGAAGGGATCTGATTGTCATGTTCACCGTTGTCTTTTGTTTTTGTGCTCTTATTTTGAAGTTCCTGTTTTGTTCCTGTTTCCCTTTTGGTTTTTGTAGTCCCTTGTAGTTTTATTTTATGATTGGTTTTCCCCTGATTAGTTCTCTTTCCCTGATTGTTTCACCAGGTGTTCCTCATTCCCTTGTTAGTCCCTTTATGTATTTAAGTCCTTGGTTTCCCTGTTTTCTGTTGTTAGTTATTTCATGTTTATCTTGTTTTGTGCTAAGTTCCTCGTGGTTTTCTTTGTTCCTTGTTTTTTGGATTTAATAAGAAGCTGCACATAGATCCTCTCCCGTCGTTACACTGATAATAATCTTTTGGGATCTGCAGAATATAATACAATGAAATACACATTTTGAAGTGTGGCTGAAGTGTCAAAATACATGTTAAAATTGTACCATAGTTCAGTGATGGTATCTGATGGTAATACCATGGTATTTTAATAGTTCCCATGGAACAGAATGATTACTACATTCATGTACCATGGTATTAACATAATACCCCTATGATAGCATGACAAACTTCAAAGAAAGGCATGATTTTACCATGGTGCATGTAAAAAAAATAATAATAATAATCAATTAAAATCATATTATATTAAAATCATATTATTGTATATTGTGGCTATTTTTCTGCAAGTGAAACATTATAGATATAACAGGAACAGGAAAATACAACAGGAAAATACAACATCATTGATCAATTATAATACATAAAGATTTTACATTCATGTTACATGATGTTAATATCATAAGTATATGCATTAAGGTATATCAGCTCTCATAGTACATCTGTTATGGTAATGTGCTACATGTGCATTTTGGATCAGAAAATCTTCTTCA